>CM044321.1:62034984-64534984 GCA_024291935.2 Okapia johnstoni
TTCTCCTCTACTTCCTGCCAGTGGTCTTTTTAAAGCAACACAATAATATAATATAATAGCTCCTACTCTTCAAATGCTTACGGTGTGCAGGCAAAGTGCCAAGTGATTTCCATGCACTGCTTCCTTAATCCTCTTAACCAGTCTATTGGGTTTTACACATTTGGTAACTGAGGTTTATAGAAGTCAAACCACTTGCTCTGGGACCCAGAGCTCAAGGTTGATCCTGAAATTTGCATTTTGACCACCATACTTTATTGACTTTCAACTCATATACATTAATGAAAATTTTAATGAAAGTCTGCTAAGGTGTTAACTGCATCTAAGACCTTTTCTTTCATATGCTTAGAAAAAATTTACCTGTTTCCTAAAAAGGTATTTAGAATATTAATGATATTATGTATTAATCTAAATTTTGTCTTACATAAAATCACCTTTCAGAGCATGCTGACTCAATGAACAAGACAAGCATTTTTAAATTTGGTTGCAATGAGTCTCAAACTAGTTTAAAATTAGTTCTTTTCCTTGGGTATGCATTTCCTTGCCTCTTTTTTTAGTTGTTGTTTTTAATAGTAATCTCCTTCTACTTGAGCAGGCTTGAGTGGGGGAGGGGAACTTCAATTTCCTGCAATTCCAAAGGCTTTGAGTATTAGAGTAAGTAAACCAAGTAAATCAGAAATGTTTTCAATAAACAGCAGAGTCCTTCCAGACCCTCAAAGGTGCCATAGTGAAGGAAGATGTTTGCATGCATTTTTTTTCTTTTTGAAAACTGTACTAATAAAGTATAACCCTCATGGCTTAATGTTATAGCTCTGACATGTTAAGAGGCTTATTTATATCTTTGTGGGGACATTTTATTTCATTTGCAAATTGAGCTACCTTGCCGCGTATAACAGATCACCATCAATTCCTGGCTCACGTCTCCACTTCTCCTGATGGGAATGAAAAGCTCGCCAACGTCCTCTTCGATGGAGTATTCAGACTGGGGGATGAACACAGTTGATTCTAAGGAGAAAATACAATTGTTTTTGTCTGAGCTTCTTATATGTGAAACGGTCTTGTGCAAATCAAAACTGCTCTTGTGACTGATCATTTCCCCTTGCATATTCTTTTATTTTTAATTTTTTCTTCATGTACGATCTCAATTTTACTTATTTGCTATACATCTCAGTTTTATTAATCATTATTCTTAATATCATTGTTATTTTGGTTCATTGTTACCTCCTGCTCTCTTCCTCCTCTTTATCATCATTATCACTATTTGCATAATTGTTAGCCTGGTGCTCTGTGATGACCTAGATGTGTGGGACGGGGGAGGTGGGAAGGAGTTTCAAGAGGGAGGGGATATATGTATACTTATGGCTTATTTAGTTTTTTTTTTAATTGGAGTACAGTTACTCTGTGCTGCTGTGTCAACTTCTGCTGCACAGTAAAGCGAATCAGCCATGTGTATACATACATCTCATTTTTTTTTTTGGATTTCCTTCCCATTTTGGTCAACACAGAGCACTGTGCTATACAGTTGGTTCTCATTCGTTACCTATTTTATACACAGTAGTGTATATATGTCAATCCAAACTTCCCAATTCATCATCCATCCTCCCCACTCCGCCCTCCCTGTGTGTCCCCCCATATCTACATTTCTGTCTCTATTTCTGCTTTGCAAATAAGACCATCTTTACCATTTTCTAGATTCCACATATATTCGTTAATATACAATATTTGCTTGTCTCTTTCTTACTCTGTATGACAGTCTCCATGTCTCTGCAAATGACCCAATTTTGTTCCTTTTTATGGCTGAGTAATATTCCATTGTATATAGGTGCCCCCGCCCCTCCCCCTCCCCACATACCCTTTCAGAAGAGCACCGTGTGAGGGGAAGGAGGGAAGAGAGGGGAGAAGAAACAGCTATAATGCATGTAGGCTCCAGACCAATGACTTCTTAACCCAGAAATAGAACACAACATTGCTTTCAACTCCAGCAATTGCTTTTTTCTCAATTAGTAAGTGCTGCTGACACACTTCCTTTAAATCCAACCTCACTCTCTTGGTGAAGATCACCCTCTTCCAATGGAGCAGTTTGGCTTTTAGATGTAGAAGAGACTGTAGAAGTACTCTTGTCTCACCTCTCACTTTGATGAGGGAACTTAGACCCACAGAGTTGAAATTACTTGTCAAGAACTCTTACTGATCAAGTTTAGATTAAAATTCAGACCTTGTAATGTCCATTCTAGTATTTTTTTTAGCCCCATGTGTCCCTTCTAAATGATTATTAAAAGTAAAATTGTGCATTGTTTGACACCTGGTGATTTTGTTTGTGGTTTCCTAAATAGCAGTCCCTGTAGAATTGATAAATCTATGTATTGACTGTAAGGAACACATCTGTCATTTCCTTCCTCTCCTAGAGGAATAACCATAATACTGAGTATACAGCATTATATTTATACAATACTGTAAGTCTCAATGATTCATTTTTTAAAGTAGAAGAGAGGTACAGTAAATAGTAAAAATGGCATAATGAAGTTGTTGAAAATTATGGTTCAATGTAAAACTGTCTATCCGTCATATGCTCAGTCAGGTCCAATTCTTTGGGATCGCATGGACTATAGCCCACCAGGCTCTCCTGTCCATGGGATTCTCCAGGCAAGAATACTGGAGTGGGCTGCCATTTCCGTCTCCAGGGGATCTTCCCGACCCAGGGATCGAACCCACATCTCTTGCATCTCCTGAGTCGGCAGAGAGATGCTTTTCCACCAGTGACACCTGAGAAGCCCTGGTGATTTCCCAATTCTTGCCCTCACCTTTGCAAACAATCATGTTATTCAATTATAATAAAACTGCTAATTTTGAATGTGCCTTTTGTTTTCTCCTGGGACTGTGATATACAAGTTTAAAAAATGGCACCATTAAAAAAGCTGTGGATATAAGATTTCACAACTAATTAATCATTTATCAAATGTTGATGGGGTGACTTCAACTTGCCAGACACTGAACTAAGCAGAGGAGATATGGAAGTGAAAAATCCCTGGTCTCATGGAGTTTTCATTCTAATTGGGAGTGAAGAGGAAGACAATAAACGAACATTCAAGAAAATACACAGTATGTCAGGAGGTGACAAATGATATGGACAAGATGGAGTGTGCTGAGGGTGTAAAGAGGGCTGGGGCATGTGTATGCCAGATAGGTCTGTATTAAACAGGAAAGTCTCTTTGACAGAGTTACATTTGAGCTGAGATTGTAAAGTGATAATGAAATACCCTATGTGAGTAACTCAGAGAAGAGAATTCCAGGCAAAGGTACGAACAAGTGAAAAGGGCCCCAGGCCGGATATATACAAGGAATGGTGGTGGTGGTTTAATCACTGAGTGGTGTCCTACTCTGTGACCCCATGGACTGCAGCCTGCCAGATTCCTCTGTCCATGGAATTTCCCAGGCAAGAATACGGCGGGGTGTTGTCATTTCCTTCTCCAGGGGATATTCTTGACCCAAGGATTGAACCTGTGTCTCCTACAGCATTGCAGGCAGATTCTTCCACTGAGCCCAGGGAAGCCCATATAAGGAATGGCCAGGATACTAACATAGTTCGAGTAAACTGGGCAAGGAGGGCAGGACAGAACACGGGCCAGTGAAGGAGGTGGGTGGTAGGTGGATCCATGGAGCTTTCAGGACTGAAGTCCATTGGAAGCACTTCGGTATTACTCAGAGCAAGATACTGTGGAAACAAAGACCACTCGATGGGATGAAACAAGCAAAGGCTATTTATTCAGAGCTTTGCTATAGCAAGGGAGTCAGCCAACATTACTTATATTTGGCTGACCCCCAAAGGCAGTCAGAGGAAGGGGAAAGTTTTATTGTGGAATAAAACTTATGGTTACCAATGGGGAGAGCTTGGGGGAGCAATACATTAGCAGTTTGGGATTAACAGATACATACTACCGCATATACCGAGAGACAAAGCAAGGGTGATATTACAGAAACAGTTGAGCTCTCTACTAAGTAAATGTGTGAGCTGGGCTCAGTCGTGTCCAGCTCTTTGGAATCCCTTGGACTGTAGCCTGCCAGGCTCCTCTGTCCATGAGATTTTTCATGCAAGAATACTGGAGCAGGCTGCCATTTCCTACTCTAGGGGATCTTCTCGACCCAGGGGTCGAACCTGCGTCTCTTGCATCTTCTGTATCGGCAGGCAGATTCTTTATCACTGTGCCACCTGGGAAGCCCTTACTAAGTAAACAGAGACACAGAAAAGGTGACTGCAGGGTCATCCTCTGAGATGCAAACAATGGTTATTTTCACGTGGTAGGAACACAAGTGACTTTAATTTCTTTAACTTTCTGAATTTTTGACAAGTAACATATGTTACCTTTATATCTTCAGATTGGTCTCACTATTCTTTGTTTTGAAAGATGAAGTCGAATAAAATGAATATACTCTTTATTAGCCTATGTGACTAAATTGAAAGGAGTACTTTGATTCATCTAACGACAACTTTATTTTTAGGTTTTGATTGTGCTGTAACTCAGGCAAAAATGACTTCTGTTCTCAGAAATAAAACAGTTGTAACTACATTTGAAAGATGTCCTTTTCTCAACTATATTGAGCAGATTGAAAAAAAGAGACTGCTAAAAACAGGATAGAAAAAATATCTCCTAAAACTCTTTGCTATAATAGAACAAAGAAGGGAAAGAAAGCTACGGTGCCTGGATGAAGGCACTGAGTGTCCATCTTTAAGAAGTTTGGCATATTCAAAAAAGACCCAGAATATACTCTGGGACATCTTCAGGATGCTCAGGGGCCCTCAGGCTAACCAACAAATGGCACTGAGTGTGGAGTCTGCCATTGCTAGTTGAACATGGATGGAAAGCTTTCTTACATTTCAACGTGTTTCTTTTTTTTTAAACTCCAAAACAGATAAATAGGCTAATTTAATAGGAACTTTAAAAAATAAGACTAATGAAAACATATCTAAGTCACATGGCAAGTGTGGTAAGTTCGCATTAGGATACCATGAGGTCCAAAAATTATTCTAAAGCACTATGCAAATACTTTAGTTAGAGTGAATCTTTGGGTAATCGTCATTCATATCATTAAATGTTTTTATTTTGGAAACTTTTGGAAAGTTTTCCGTCACATGAAACAGTTTTATTTTGCACCATTTTTTTTCTGATTGATCTTTTGGTATCAGAAATGTATAAATGTGTGTGGTCCTTTGAGCAAGTGTTTAGTAATTTTTTCTTTCTCTTAAGACAATGACCCATGCTTCACAGCAATAGAATCCAAAAAGAAGAACTTTATCAAGTAAAACGCTTACACTGGTACAGAGGCCTGAGAGATAGTGAGGTAAAGGAGTGAATGAAAGAATGTGTAAAATGTGTTGAGGATACTGCCTGGCACACGGCAAGTGCTTGATGAATTTCAATTATTATCACTATCAGTACCAGTTATGGGTAAGTAAAGAACTGGCAAAAGTGTGCTTGCATGTGTTTATATAACATTAAATGGCTGGTAAGTAAAAGCAGTTCCCAGCCTAAGATAAAGCAGAGTTGCTGCTCTCCCCTTCTTGTTCCCATAAGGAACATTCTTTGTTGTTCTACATCATTCTTTGTTCTACTACATCACACTCTGTTGCCATCACTTATATACAGAGCTCTATTTCCCACTACTCCATATGCTCTTTGATAGAAGGGATTTATCCTATTATCTTTGCATCCCCAATACATAGTGCTGTACTCAGCACCAGTGTGAGTTGGATACATTTTTAATACATGCAAAAACAGTCTCATAACATATCCTAGAATTAATATGCAGTAAGAGAGCTTATAGGCACAATGGTTCCTAGAGCTAGTGAATTTATAGGTGAAGAGTTATAAGAGAGTAGAAAGAAACAATCGAACTTTTGAGATGGTTAGGGAAGCAATCCTTTGTGGAAAGAAAAAAGATTGTTTAATCTCTGAATATGAAATCTAACATTATAGTTATAAGAGAAATAACAACCATATTTGTATCATGCTTCTTGTTTTTATGGAACTCTTTCATAAGAATGCAGCAAGACAGTAATTTTTCTTTTTTGTTCATTGGGAAGCAAAATATTAACAAAAGCTGTTTGACTTGACTAAGGTCAGACAACTAGAGATGGTAGAGTTGGGAATCAAAGCCAGGTCTTGTAATTTCAAGACCACTGGTCTTCGACAAGACATGGAACATATCAGGTATTTGCTGTGCCAGAACATTTGTCAGTCATCACTGGGATGATCATGGCCTGGAATGAATGGGGCTGAACTTCAACCAGAAAATGCCAAGACAGTTTAGATGACCATTACATAAGATGAAATTATGGCAAGTTTTTATTTGGTAGCCTTTAAGATTATATAAAGAGTATGCGTGTGTGTGTTCGTGTGTGTGTGTGTATTTGTTATTAAAATCCCACTTCTCAGACTTAATATGAGTAGAGAGTATTCTGTGTTACGCTGGGCTTATAAATAGGAAAGCACATGAATTTAAGTGTCTTATTCCTTAAGGTCAAGTATGGCAATTATACCAATGGGCAAATACCAAGCAATGGCTTCAAACAAGCTCTAACTAATGGGCCAGTTTATATGTAGTAAAGCTGTCATAGGCTTGTTCCAAAGAGAGAAGCTTTATTATGCTAGCTTACCCAAAACTTACCCAAAACTCAAGACTAAAAGAAAATTTAATTGCTTATTCCTAGATAATGCAGATAAAATTAAATGTAATTAAATGTTAACTGTTCTTTAAGGAAAATGATAAACATAACTGAACTTCATTTTCAACTAAGGACAAAGATGTTAAACAAACAGAGCCGGAGCTCCGGTTGTCCTCTCCGCTCTCCTTAATTATGCTCCGTTGTTAAACCCAGAGATTTCCACATACGTCTCCATTTCATGTACTCAGTAGATTGTATCTTCACAGAACATTTAAGAGTTTTCTGGCTGATGAAATAAAGTAGGCTGGCAGTTTAAAAGAAAGTCATGTCTGTCTTCTGACAAGATTTCAGCTTTGGCAGTCTCTCCAAGTATTGTATAAATGCCAGCCCTCAAAAAGCCAATTCAACTTTTTTTTCTTCTTGGCTGCATTGAGACAAGTCAGGACTGTAGGAGTGTGACAGGGGAAGGTAGGTCAAATTACACTCAAAAGCAGTGAGGTTCATTTTAACCAACATCAGCCAAGGCTGTGCAATGACAAGAAAATGTGACCTCATAGAAATTAGGAGCAATGATTCAAGACATTTTTCACCAAAGAGTGGGGGTGGGCTGGCGGTTATGTAAGAAATATGGAAACATATGGCAGGATGAAAAGTTTTGGCTGATGAAGATACGAAAAAATTTGAATAATTAAGTGTTATATGGAGAACAAATTAATCCCCAAACCATCTAATCCTTAAAGTATTTGTTTAAATGACATTTAAAAGACTTTAAAAAGTCCCTGATGCTGGGAAAGATTGAGGGCAGAAGGCGAAGAGGGCATCAGAGGATGAGATGGCTGGATGGCATCACCAATGCAATGGACATGAACTTGGGCAAACTCTGGGAGATAGTGAAGGACACGCATGCCTGGCGTGCTACAGTCCACGGGGTCGCAAAGAGTCGGACACGACTGAGCGACTAAACAACGACAACAAAGTCATGAAATAATTCTAGAAAAATGAGATCAGTGATGTTGGTTCTAAAGGATAGAATGATAATGAGAAAGAACACGTCGATAATCCTATGCATACTCGTAGTTCGCTGACTTAAAAAAAGTATAGCTTCTCTTCTTTCATTTTTGAGTTCCCTAATCCAGCAGCATATCTAAGAATGCTGAACCATTCATCTGGAAAAGTCCACGCTATGGAAATCCAAACATTACATGTAAAAACTTTCGCAAATTGCTTTGTCATAAAAATCCGACAGCGACAACATGAGCGAGGTGACGGCTGCTCTTACCATCTCCTGGGTCTACGATCTCCACTGTGGTCACTGCGGGGAACTCCAGGGCAGCCAGCACGGGCTCTGAGAGAACCACCTGGAAGGTCTCGGACTGCTCGTGCTCCCCGTCGCTCAGAATCCGTACTCTCCACGTGGCCCGGCTCTGGCCCGGGTTGAACTGCACTTGTTTCTGTGCTCTGCCCTTGAAGTCCTTGTCTTTTTTTGCAGTCTCATCTCTTGTGCCAATACCTTCACAAAAACACAACATCATAGCCTTAGTGTCATTTTCAGTTGGGTTATTAAGGTTTTCCTTGTTGTTAACGTTCTGTGTTAGGATATCCTGCAGTGCAAAGTAAATCCTGCTTTGATTCCATGAAATGGATACTTTAAAGTGTCCTGCTGTAGGTATTAACAGTCCATGATTTCTGTTCTACTGTGGCCCCAGTATGGTTCTTTTACATATTCTTTTTTAAAAAATATTTGGCTGCTCCAGGTCTTAGTTGTGGCAAGCAGGAGTTGAGGTATACCTTAGTTGAGATATGTGGGATCTAGTTCCCTGACTAGGGATTGAACCCAGGCCCCCTGCAGGGGGAGTGCAGAGTCTTAGCCACTGGACCACTAGGGAAGTCCCTCTGTCTTGTATTTTTGAGTTAAGTTTGTATTAGAACTGCTTGTAAAGTGAGATAGAGGAAACTGATGCTCACACTCCGAAACAGTCTTACACCCACAAATTCATATAATCTAAAAACTCTTCACACTTACTTTTTTGCATGGGTTGTATTGTATGTGTCATATTTTTAAAACTTGAAAAAAATTCTCTGACTAGAAAATATAAGCCAACAAGAGACTCTGTGAGTCAGTGAATTTTTTGAAAATCTGAGCTGTAAATGACCAAGCATAATAATAAAAAATTACAATATTCACTCAACATTTATCAGAACTAGAACCCTTAAAAAATCTAGTTCACTGTTTGTCAACATGACTATTGCCAGGTTTTTTTTGTGGAGCACTCCAGAATTCCATGAAGCCAAGCGAACAGAACTGGAGAGCTAAATATATACGACTTTTGTGAGCAGTATGTTTGGCTTATTCTGTGGGTTCACTCAAGGTCAATTTCCACTAGCTGGGAAGATTGAAGGATCTCTGAGTCTCCAAGAACATTAAGAGAAGATCTTTATTTGCCATTACTATGCCACATACTCAAATAATAAAATATATTATCTATAAAGCAATGAATAAGAGTCAACAAATTTAACATCACAGAAAAATTACAAAATTGCAGTTAGTACTTGTTCTATCTTTGGGTTCTCAATCAGAACCTCTTAATGATTCAAGTGAATAGAATAACTTTCAAACATATTCCTTTAAACATTGGCCATTTTCAGAGAAGTTGGTAGACAGATTTAAAAGGAGAAAAATAAAATTTTGAGCCTACTGGAATTAAAAAGTCTGAAAATAAATTCTCTGCATCACTTCTCACTTAATTGAAAAAATTATCTTGTTTCCAGAAAAAAAAGTCCCTTTGTTCTTTAAACTAGAAATGAAACTGGACCAAGATCCGTTCAACCACCAATATACATACAGTGCCTACTATGTATGAGACAAAACAGATAAAACCTTTGCCCTCGTGGTGCTTATGCAAGAACAATTTGAATATTATTTCTTCATCTGAATATATCATTTCTTGTAGATCTCAGAAATATTGCCTATTTCTGAGAGATAAAGCATAATTTATTGAATGGCAACAACAAAAAAAAGGGCACAGAGCCAGGAATTTCAGCACTACATATCTCGTTGAGCATTTCAGACTTCCTATTAGCTCTCTGGTTCCTAGAACACACAGAGTGGCTGTCAACACTTCTTAGATCCACCACAATTTACTGCCAAGGTGATGATGAAAGGAATCATTCTCTTTGAGGTCCCAGCACACACACGGCTCATTGACCCATTTATTCCCCGTGGTACGACCAGCAAAAGAATCTATTATTTTGCCTCTGATAGCTACTGCCCACTTTTCTGTTCTGTTTTGTTTCATCAACAATGCATTATTTTCCAAGAGATTCAAAAGGCAGTGAAAAACCAGAAGGATTCCATATAACACAAGGAATGTCCACCAGTTCCAGCTAGCCATCCTTCTAATTGATAATTAAGTCATCCAACCTAATAAAAAATAAATTGCAAAAGCAAATTTCAGTTGTTGCTGCCAAAAACACCCAGAACTTTTCTGGTGGATTTTACTGGAGATTTTCAACTGGATGTGAGGTATAAACAGACAATATCTTTGATTTATCAAATGAAGAGAAATAGATTTCTATTTTGTGGAAAAGATTGTCATCTTAAACTGTTGGACATGTTTCTCAAACATGAGAAAACGATGAAAGGCATGTCATCTTTTTTAAAAGGTTGAATAAGAGCCAGATGGAATACTAAACTTGCGTGGAGTAAAAATAAAGATTCCCTTTTCATAATTAACACATAGGACCTACTCTAAACGCAGGGCTAGTCCACCTTGTTACTTAAAGTGTGGTCCATGGGTCAGCAGCTTGAACAAGATTTGGGCACTCGTTAGAAATTCAGAATTTCAAGTCATACCCCAAACTTACTTAATCAGAATCATTTTAACAAGATCCCCATGTAATGTGCATAAGACTCACATGGGTGGGTAGACACATACTAAATATGTCATACCTCCGTGAGGCCCTAGACAGAGGTGCCTAACTTTACTAAAGGATGAAGAAATGGTGTACAGATTGTGGAGGAGACAGTCCACACTTGAATGCAATAGACAAGACAGTCACATAATCAATGTTCAAAAATTTTGCTCCTACTTGGAGAAACAAATACTCAGCTAGTAAACCATACATATTACATAAATACTATTATACGGGGCAAAAAGAATTCTGGAAATTAAAAGCTTACAAATTAGGCTTAAATCAATGTTTCTTTTTTTCAAAGAAAATTATTAAACAAAACATATTACTCTGATTTACTAAATAAAGCTACAATTGCATCTCTTCCTATGGTGTGGAAAAATGGCATGGAGGTTAAGTAAGGTACTTTGGGCTTTCCAGGTGGCGATAGTGGTAAAGAACCTGCCTGTCAATGCAGGAGATGTAAGAGACACAAGTTTGATCCCTTGGGCAAGAATATTCCCTGGAGAAGGGAATGGCAACCCACTCTAGTATTCTTGCCTGGGAAATCCCATGGACAGAGGAGCCTGATGGGCTACAGTCCATGGGGCCACAAAGATCAGATATGACTGAAGTGACTTGGCACGCACTTTGGAATGAGAGGTTAGATTTCAATCCTTCCTCAGCCACACAGAGGCTATGGGATCATAGGGAGGATTTAAGAAGCACTACAGGGTGGTAATTAAGACAGTCAGGCTTGGAACCAAATCTCACCTCTGCCCCTTAGTAGCTGTGTAACTTTGAGAATATGGCAACCCTTCTGTTTCCTTACCTGTATAATAGAGGATACAATGACACTCTTCTAGTGGGGTTGACAATGTAAGGTATTGAGAACTAGGCCTGGCCCATAATAATAACTCAATAACTCGTTACAGGAAACTCCCAGATGGCTCAGTGGTAAAGAATCCACCTGCAAGTTCAATCCTTGGGTTGGGAAGATCCCCTGGAGAAGGAAATGGCAACCCACTCCAATATTCTTGCTTGGGAAATCCCATGGACAGAGTAGCCTAGTGGGCTATAGCCCTAGTGGGCTATAGCTGCAAAAGAATCAGACATGACTTAGTAACTAAACAGCAACATCATAATTACAGTCATTACCTCACAGTCCATTTTCTAACAGTGTCTGGCACTTACCAAGCACTCAGGAAAATACTAGTTGAGTTAGTGAATAAAGGATTGTAAAGTGTGAAAAGCGATGGGTAAAGTACTTAATGTGCTTAGCTGAATAGCTTGCATTTAGTAAATGTTTGATAACTGGAAGCAATGATTTGTTTGAAATTGAAATTCTTTTGTGAAATGCAAATACAGTTTTAATTTATTACTGGGTTATTATGGTTATAAAATGAACAATTATCTCTGGGGAAATATATACATAAAACTCATGATTTATTAACTGTGTGCCTGTAGGTGAGTAACATCCTGTCTTTAGCTATAATGCATGCATGCTCAGTTGCCCAGTCATGTCTGACTCTTTGTGACCCCATGGACTGTAGCCCACAAGGCTCCTCTGTCCATGAGATTCCCTGGGCAAGAATACTGGAGTTGCTGGCTATTTCGTCCTCTGGGGAGATCTTCCCTACCCAGAGATCAAACCCGAGTCTCCTGCATTGGCAAGTGGATTCTTTATCACTGAGTCACCTGGGAAGCCGCATTAGCTACAATTAAACTATCCAATTCTAAATGTCCATACACGAAATTGGAGGTTGTAGGAGAACAGTCATATGAAAAAATATCCATTGTAGAACTTCTATGGGATCATCCTTCACATTAACCTGACTTTTCCATTCCAGTCCTAATGTAAATTCTATTACCATCGTCAGTGATTGATGAGTGAGGGCCACGCATAGAAGTCTTTCCAACTTTCTATCACCCGAGGTTACTAAGTAACCTGGTGAGGTTAACCTGCTAGAGCTATAGAGCCTTTATAGGATTGTGACTGATTTCCATACTAGAAGGAAGTACTGGTTCATTGAAAAAATAACTGCAGGAGAAAAAAAGAGCACTCATTCAATATTTTAGCATTCAGCTTAAAAGTGCAACAGAGAGAAAAATCTGAAAAGATAGTTTTTTTTAAAAAATATTTTGTTTGATGTGGGCCATTTTTAAAGCTTTTATTGAATTTGTAATAACATTGCTTCTGCTTTTCGTTTGGTACTTGGGCTGCAAGGTACATGCGATTTCAGCTCCCCGACCAGAGATCGACCCATACCCCTGCACTGGGCGGTGAAGTCTTAACCACCGGACCTTGAGGGAAGTTCCTGAAAAGATAGTTGAAAAAATATTTTTCAACTATTAACTTTCTCATTCCTATCAAGTGACTAAGTGAGTGAATAATTAAATTCACACACTAGGAGTGGGAATTTAGGTAACATGCAAACAGATGAAAACTTGCTGAAGAATCGCTAAGATGCTCTATTTTTTAGTTATTCTTTTCCCTGCAACTTATCTGGTATATTTTCAAGCACAAAGCACAGTTAAGGCACATCTCTCACTGACTACGTAAGACAGAATCAATCAGATTTCTGATCGGAAGGTCACATTGTGTGTGCACGGAAAGAACATAGTTCTTTGAGGGTGATAAGAGCATTCACTGTGCTCTAGAAGGTTAAACACAGACTGTAAATGTCTACAAAGAGGCATGTGCTGAAAGCAAAGCTGGGGGATGGGTCTAAGGGTCGACCAGTACTCCTGAAGCCAGAACAATCTTGAGGAACTGGCAAAGCACGGTGTGAAAAAACCTCCTCTAAAATTAAAACAACAAAAGGCATTTTTGAAATCAGAGGTAATTAATATACTGCATCCAGGCATCAGGAGTAATCATGGCAGGTGGCTGGGGACAGTGGTCCTGGCAAAAGCTTGGTGTGTGGAATGTGTATGTGTGGGCTTATGTGTGTATGTGTATGTGTCCGTGTGTGTGTACGTGCATTGATATGGATCCACTGTTTGAGGTTTTTTAATTTTGTGGACCAGTAAAATTTCAAATAATCATTTTGGAAGCAAACAGAGGGTTATCAGCTTTTTTATTTTACCAACATTTCCCTAGATTCTCACCTTAGTTGATACTCTCAATGAAAGCTATTTTACCCCATGAAAACTCTATGAGCCTAGATGTCTACGTAACAGTGTTATTGTTTAGTCACTAAATCATGTCTCACCCTTTTGTGACCCCGTGGACTGTAGCCCGCCAGGCTCCTCTGTCCATGGGATTCTCCAGGCAAGAATACTGGAGTGGATTGCCGTTTCCTTCTCTAGGGGATCTTCCCCACTCAGGGATTGAACCTGCATCTCTTGCATTGGCAGGTGGATTCTTTACCACTGAGAGACCAGAGAAGCCCCTATATAACATAGGCTACTAAAAAATAATTGCCTGGGGTGCAATCACTTTTCACTAACATGCCGAATATTTTGTGCTGATAAAATGGCTGCTTAAAATTACAAATATACCTACTTCTCTCTATCTTACGCTTACGTGAAACTGAATGTGAGATTAGAGCTGATAAAAAAGGTTTTACTCATGTGTTTCTGACTCTCAGTTTTATATAAAGGGGTAAAGCAGCAAAAAATGATTAATATTTAACACCTTTCTGTTAATTCTGAAGAAAAGTCACAACATATACCTTTTGTGTAGCACTTTTATGTAGTGTTAGGATTCTTGAAACTTTTAGCGACCTACCAGAACATTTGAATGCAACAGATAGTAAATTATACTTCAATGCCTAACAGGTCACTAAGTAGGTTTTTTGTTTACTTGTTATCAAACTAGCTTTCATAATTTGATATTTCAGTGACTTTTATCTTATAAATTACAGATTTGCTTGAGCCTATTCTAAAATTTTGGCAATGGCAAATTTTGGAAATGGAAACCCACTCCAGTATTCTTGCCTGGGAAATCCCGTGGACAGAGGAGCCTGGCAGGCTACAGTCCATGGGGCTGCAAAGAGTCAGACATGACTGAGTGACTAAACCTTCTAAGATCTAGTGACATTTAAATTATTTTCACATATGAGCGATTATTGCCATTTTGTTGTTACTTTATACCAGGGCAACATCATATGTAGGTAGAAATTTTGAAGAGACATATATTTTGATTACATATTCTTTATTTTCCAGCCTTTGGTTCTTTGATTTAGCCTCAACACAAAACTTTTGGCATGTTTCGTAAGCAGTTTAAAGAGCCTTTAATTGTCAATCTCTCCCTAAGCTTCAAACCTAGACCAGAAAAACGAAACATTTTTTAATTATTGTAAAATCAGGAACTTTTGATAGAAAAAGGGATTTGGGGACAGAAGTGCAAATTAAACTTACTTATAAAGGAAGTCTCTCCCAAATAACCTCTACGCTTAAGCACGACATCTAGAAATTTGGAGTCCTCATTGATCAAGTAATATTCTTTTTCAAAGGAGATCCATGCCCAATTCAGATGAAAATGCTGCTTGGTTAATCTGTTTCCACCTGGAAAACAAAAGTGTAAAGCCTCAGATTAGTGCTGTCTTGAATGAATGACCTCAGACATTCCAAAGAGGACTCAAATGATGTAACATCAGGAATCCCTCTAGTTACTTGGCTTGATTCACAATCTAGAATTTATCCACGGAAAACCAGCTTACTGTTCACCAACTGTTATGAAGACACACAATAGTTGACATAAATTTTCACAAAATGCCTTACTCTTTAGCAGGGGAAATGGATTACTAGGAAGGAGTACAGGACTATCAAAAGCAATTCTGTTTCTTCACAATATCAAATATTCAAGCTGAAGGATGACTCATTCCCCACAAGGTGACGCTAGAGAGCAAGTTTTGCCAAAAAGAAAGCTGCACGTCGATTTTGTGGTGTTAAACACACACACACACACACACACACACACACACACACAGCTTCACAAATACCTTTTGCTGGTTCACTGAGCAATTGAGTGGAAGGCTTTAATTATAACCACTTAAGGAAAAACAAATATCCCTTCTCCGCCTCCCTTCCCCACTAGAGTCCACTCCATTCCTTAGAGCAAACAGACAGCTCCTTTCACCGATTTCATTCTACCCTGAAGATAAGGCTTTCTCCTCCCACCACCCCCCCAAAAATGGAACTGGCTTCCTATGCGGGGAAAATAAACCTCATGTGTGATCTCTATAATGTGAAAGCTGCTCTGCTAGGTAAAAGAAAAGAGAAGTGGTTATCAGCTGATCACTATGCATGTATCCTTCTCTTTCCTTTGATCTACACCAATTATTTCAGAGTAAGGTGAGGTTTATAAACAAAGGCATCAATAATTGCTTTTAAGTCTTTCTGTAAAAGGGTGGGAAAAAGCCCAAATACTAAACACAGCTAGAGGCACAATTTTAATTCCAGTTTCTTCCCTTCTGAGTTCACACAGGGCTATGCTAGAGAGAAAGAAATGAGACAGGAAAACATCAAGGCTTTAATAGACTGAGGGCAAAAAAATCTGCACGTGGAGAAACATAGTGAGTGAACAAACACGTGGAAAAAAATGTTCATCTTTGCTGGAAAGAAAAATTTGTTTTAATTGCAGTGTCTTTGAGCTTTGAATTGACATGTGCTAAAGATGAAAGAGAACATCCAGTACAGCTGAGATTACATAAGGAAATAGTTTTTCTTGTTTATTGCTGTTTAAATCGTAAATTAGCACAAGCCATTTAGACAGCTACATAACAATGTATGTAAGAGACAAAAAGATGTTCATACCATTTGATCTCGTAAGTCCTGTGGGAGAAGCAAAAATATATTTGTAAGGGACTGTGCATTGCAATACATTCTGTAATAGCCTCCAAATTGAAAATCTTAGAATTTATTATTTTTATGGTATATAAAAATCAATGAAAGAGAATTCGGCCATTAAACAAAAAAATATATGAA
The DNA here is from genome assembly GCA_024291935.2 of Okapia johnstoni. NCBI lineage: Eukaryota > Metazoa > Chordata > Mammalia > Artiodactyla > Giraffidae > Okapia > Okapia johnstoni. The sequence goes on from CM044321.1 coordinate 62,051,468, forward strand.
ATTTTTGTTGAAGTAGTTAAAACACTTAAAATACAGAAACAATATTGATGCTTGTCAATGCAGGGATGTAACATGAGATGTTACAAATAGGGAGCTGCTTGGTGTTTAGATGGGTGGGGTTGAAGATGTTTCAACATTTCATTTAAGTTTTAATATATAAGATAAATAGATTGGAGGACAGGAGTTCCTTCCACATTCTGTTCTTAACTTATTGTGCCTGCCATGTCCTAGACACTGGGTAATGTTCTGGAGCGGGGGCGGCACAGGATGCGTGCTCCCCAACCTGGAGTCCAAAGCCCACTTCACTTCTATCTGCTGTTTGATTTTGAGCAACTTTCTTTCCTAGACCTGTTTCCTCATCTGGAGACTCAAATGAGGGTAATGTTAATTAATGCCTGGGTCAAGTGAGATAAGCCTTATATGCATGTATTAGAGTGTGATACAAATGTAGCCTCCTACGACAAAAGTTCGCTTGCTCCTCCCGATGTACCACGCCTGCTCAAATCCGCCCAGCTCACCCACTGCCTGACTCTTAATCTGCCTTAAATCCTCAGTCCTCCTTTGCCCCATCTCCCTACAGCTGCGGCACACATCAAGCCATGAGGCCATCTCTGCAGATTTCTGGTTTCACCTGCCCTGTCTTACTCCATTTGCCTCTAACTTGCTTACTCTGAGGTTTAGCCAAGAGTCTTGCTGCTCCATGGATTTGTCACCCTGGCTCTTCTTGTCACTTCTACCCTCCTGCCTACAATGATGATATCCCCATCATTCTTCTGCTTGAACTTTCTACTCAAAGTCTCCCTTTACCATCTCCTCTAGGAAGCCTCCTGTCATCATTTCAGCCCTCTCATCTCAGTAATTCTGCAGCTGTTCATCTGTCGATCGTTCTGGGCAGTTTTGCAATTTAGTGGATATCCTCTCCTGTTTAATTGTACACATTTCCTAATTGTACTCACTTTCATCAGAGACTGAGAGTGGCCATTCATTCTTTTACCATCAACAAGACCTGGTCTTACTGTCTTTAAAAATACATTTTTACACTATTGCCTTTATGTTCTATTACTGAGAAGATTTCTTCTAGAAAGTCATAGATATCCAACAAGAATAGAATAACATTTAATTACCTAAGTTAATACCTACAGCTTTCTGATTTTTCATTATTACTTGAAAACAACTTTATGCTACACTTCCCTCTCATTCAGATTGTGGCTCCATCAAGTCCTAGACTTCCAAACTTCTGGTCCAGCTATACCAAGCCAGTCAGTCCATCTGAATATCTACAGCTTCATGTCCCATCGCTTCTCCATGGGGAGGAACATCCACTCATACCCAACTTCTCATTGTTTTCTGAACTTGATGAGTGATTTTTGCAGCTGGGAAGTCTTCTGCTCAGAATACCTGTAGCTTCCTACTCCTCCTTAATTTGTTTAAGGCCAAATCACCAGCTCAGGAAGCCTGGCTTAGCATGCTGTGTGTACTTCTTCTGTATCTTCAATCAGGGCAATTATAATTCTTTATCTTCGTGCTTACTCTACCCAAGCCCCCCCCCACCCCCCACCCCAGGACAGGCCCTGGTCAAATTCATCCTTCTTGTGGTCCAAAGCCAGTGTAATGGCAGGGACACTGTGAGGTCTACCGACTTCTTCCTTGACTATCGATAAAAGGCCTATGGAGTAAATACAATTTTCAGTTGTAAAATGGACACTTTGCAACTCCTGTTTTATTCCTTATTTCTTAACAGTTCTCAGCTTACAAAAAAATAAAAATAAAACACATACTACAGTTTGACTTGACTATGATTAATCACGTCTGACCTATTCAGTAACTCTTGTGTTTAATGTGTTCAACAAATGAATTTTATTATAATTCTGTATACTTTCTTCCTGTCTCTTTCCCCTATGTCTAAGAATGAGATCATTAAGCATACCATTTCTCTTTAATCATTTTTAGCTAATTTTAAGATCTGATTCTAACTCTTTCCTGAAATATTCTGGAAAATATTACCCTCTTTCTAAATATTGTATGTTTTAAGAATCGCAAGTCAATGAGGCCTTCTCTTGACATTCAGTATGAAATGGCAAACACCAATAAAACCCCGGCCTTTCCCAGCGCCTTTGTTCTGGGTAATTTTTCCTTACAGTGCTTTCCACCACCTCGTATCCCATTTACGCTTTCGTTTGTTTGTTCACTCCGTCGCCTCCCACTGTAACCCGTGACCCAGGAGGGCAGGAAATTCATTTTGCTTCCTGTTAGAAAAATGCTGATTTAATGAATTAGACACTCTAACATCTTGGTTGAAAGAAGTTCAGAAATGCTTCATTTATCAGGCAATATAAATCCTATTATCCCAAATATCCTATATAAATGTAACACATCCCTTTTAGCACTGTATCTTTTTAAAACAAAAAACAAAAATTTAATTAAAAAAATCTTTTTTTGACTGTGCCATGCTGCTTGCGGGATCTTAGTTCCCCAATCAGGAATCGAAACTGGGGCCCTGGCAATGAAAGTACCAAGTCCTAACCACAGGACTACAAGGGAATTTCCTAAATAAAATTATTTTTAATAGCACTCTTTCTAAAATGTCTTGCATACTTCTGTGAACACTATGTAAAGATTTTAAATGATTACCTATGAGTGTGAATTACTGGAATTTGGGTCTGTCTAGATCAGACCTCCAGAGGTTATTGATGACAAAAGGCCTGTTCAACCCTTCTGTTGCATTACAGAGCAGCAGAGGTGGTCTTAGGGTTGGCCAATTTCACCTCTACTTACGGATTTATAAAGCTTATTTTCCGGTTGGTGTTTATGTCCTGGAAGGATCGGAGTGCCAGGTTACTGGTTAATCAGGGGTTTCAAGTGACAGACAGCTGAATAAGTTCGCCAAGGATTTCATATGTTCACCACTTTCAGCTTTTATTTGAAATAAAATTCAAAAGAAACACTGAGAAACTTTGCTTCACAAGACCGAGACTCAATCCAGTTAATTGTTTTAAATGCTCAGCGTTCACTCTACATTGAGGATTTTTAAGTAGATATCTTACTAGAAGGCTAGCATGTTAGTGTACAAAGCTTCACTCTGAATAGAATTAAATACTACATAACTCTTCTGACTGCTCCATATGGGAATCATATTGCATCTCAGAATCTGCAAAATCTTAGGCACTACTTATTGCGCAGGAGTGAATAAGGATCTGAAGAACTAAGCTGAACTTTTTTGTAACTGATTATTAAAATTACCTTGCACATAAATTCAAGTCCAATCTGTGATACACGGTTTCATTTTGATGCAGCTCCTATTTTTAGTTCAAAGGAATGAAATTTTGCAACATTAAAAGATTAAAGGTTAAAAAAAAATAAAATCGGTCTTGCACATGGAACTCGGTATTTCATCTAAAGAATGTAAAGGGGGCTCCCTGGAGGCCCAGTGGTTAAGACCTCGCCTTCCACCGCAGGGGTGCAGGTTCGATCCCTGGTTGGGGAACTATGATCCCACAGGCCTTGTGGCCAAAAAACCCCCCAAAACATAGAACGGGAGCAATACTGTAACAAATTCAATAAAGTCTCAAAAATTAGTCCACAGAAAAAGAATGTAAAGACATGTTATTTATTACACATTACAGGTTACCTACCATGTAAATTCCCCTAAAACCTCAAAGTATAGGGATAATCAGTGTTGACCCTTTCAATAATAATAGCCACAGCTTACTGAATATGAAATTTTATATGAATTTAAACAACCTAAAAAACTGACAAAATTTCACTTCCATGCCATTCTTTGCTTTTCTAAGAGATTCTGCCATCTATGATGCTCAAGAAGCTATTCCCATTGGAAACAAATTAAAGTCGTAACCAGTGTCATAAATCCATACAACAGGTGTCTGACAGCTGATAACTACACTCCCAAATGCTTTGTCCCCAAACCCTGACACCACAGCCATTAAGGCTGTGATGAAAAGACCTCTTTTGAACTTTTCCAGCTGGTCTTTAGTCATCTTCAGCTTCTTTCTCAATGGGAACACAACAGATTTTTTTAGAATAACAAAGGGTCACAACCTTCAATTAGCCCTCCCTAGGAACTTAGGTCTGCCTAATTTCTGTAAAGACAAAGCACACTGTTTTCAATACAAAACTGGTGTCACAACTTTGACTTGTGCTTAAATAAAGGGTTATTTCTGGGTGCCTGTTCAAGCTCTGATAATTTTTTTTTTTTTCATGAAGAAAAGTTAGCTTCCAATAGAACATGATTCCACTGGTAATATTTTTCCAACCTGCTAAGATTTTCTTATCGAACCTGGGTCTCCTGCATTGCAGGCAGGTCCTTTACCATCTGAACCACCAGGGAAGCCCTAAGATTTTCTAGCTTGCCCAGTTCTCAGTTCAATTGTTCAGTCATGTCTGACTCTAGCTTGCTACAGTTCCATTTGTTTAGAATAAAGTTCAGCCTGGGAGTAAATTGGAAATCAAACATATGGCTATTTTAAAAAGTTGGATATTAACCTTTAAATCAGCAGTAGAGATAGATATTTATATAGAAAAGATTAAGATAACAATATTACCTAATTTATAGGGAAATTTGATAATTTGATTCTTAACCAGTCTTGTTCTCTTAGAAAGTAAGAACAGTAGCCATGCAACTACCATCAGCATCAGTGTTATTAATTATTGTGAGAATCAAAAATGAAAATTAAAATAAGAGATTTATTTCATTGCCCTTTTGGTGCTGGGATGAACTTTTAAACTTTGCTTGAGATTGTCATACTGAATGAATTAAGTCAGACAGAAAAAGACAAATATCATATGATATCACTTATATGTGGAATCTTATAAAATGGCATAAATGAACCTATTTATAAAACAAAAATTGAGTCACAGATGTGGAAAACAAATTTATGGTTACCAGGAGGAAAGTGGGGTGAAGGATAGACTGGGATTGACATATACACACTATTATATATAAAAGAGATAACTAATAAGAACCTAGCATAAAGCACAGGGAACTCTACTCAATACTTACAATGACCATGATGCTGGGAAAGATTGAAGGTAGGAGAAAGGGGCAACAGAGGATGAGATGGTTGGATAGCATCATTGACTCAATGGACATGAGTTTGAGCAAACTCTGGGAGATAATGAAGGATATCAAAAAGAAAGAGAGTTGCAGAAAAACATCTACTTTTGCTTTATTGACTATGTCAAAACCTTTGGCTGTGTGGATCACAACAAACTGGAAAATTCTTCAAGAGATGGGAATACCAGACCACCTGACCTGCCTCTTGAGAAACCTGTACGCAGGTCAAGAAGCAACAGTTAGAATTGGACATGGAACAACAGACTGGTTCCAAATTAGGAAAGGAGTACGTCAAGGCTGTATATTGTCACCCTGCTTATTTAACTTATATGCAGAGTACATCATGAGAAATGCCAGGCTGGATGAAGCACAAGCTGGAATCAAGATTGCCAGGAGAAATATCAATAACCTCAGATACGCAGATGACACCACGCTTATGGCAGAAAATGAAGAACTAAAGAGCCTCTTGATGAAAGTGAAAGAGGAGAGTGAAAAAGTTGGCTTAAAACTCAACATTCATTAAACTAATATCATGGCATCTGCTCCCATCACTTCATGGGAAATAGATGGGGAAACAATGGAAATAGTGACAGACTTTACTTTTTGGGGCTCCAAAATCACTGTAGATGGTGACTGCAGCCATGAAATTAAAAGACGCTTCCTCCTTGGAAGAAAAGCTATGACCAACCTAGAAAGCATATTAAAAAGCAGAGACATTACTTTACCAACAAAGGTCCATCTAGTCAAAGCTATGGTTTTTCCAGTAGTCATGTATGGATGTGAGAGTTGGACTAGAAAGAAAGCTGAGTGCCAAAGAATTGATGCTTTTGAACTGTGGTGTTGCAGAAGACTCTTGAGAGTCCCTTGGACTGTAAGGAGATCAAACCAGTCCATCTTAAAGAAAATCAATCCTGAATATTCATTGGAAGGACTGATGCTGAAGTTGAAACTCCAATACTTTGGCCACCTGATGTGAAGAACTGACTCCTTGGCAAAGACCCTGATGCTGGGAAAGATTGAAGGCAGGAAGAGAAGGGGACAACAGGGATGGTTGGATGGCATCACCAATGTGATGGACATGAGTTTAGGTAGGTTCTGAAGTTGGTGATGGACAGGGAAGCCTGGTGTGCTGCAGTCCATGGGGTGGCAAACAGCTGGACACGACTTAGCAACTGAACAACAGCAACATGGGAATAGAATCTAAAAGCGAGTGGATATAAGTGATTCATTTTTCTGTACAAACAGAAACTAACACAACATTGTAAATCAACTATAATCCAATAAGAAAAATTAATTAATAAAAAAAAAACACAGAACAAAAAGTTTGCTTGACCTTAGAATCTTCCATGACAGAACCTTTGAGAGCTCCTGGAATTCTGTTTTCCGGCCCTTATAGTCAGGTGGATTTTACTGTTTATGGAAAACCACCAGGTGCAAAGCTGGAGCCAGCTGGCTCTTAACATCCACCCCCTGCCCCCAGGAGTTGACACTCAGCTATGGAAGATGGCACAAGTATGTAGATAATGTGTTCAAGCTAGAGGTTGACAAGTGCTAGGAGAGAGGCACTGATAAAGAGCTGGGGAGCTCACAAAAGTGAGAGATTACTCTAACCTGGGGGATCAAAGACAAATTCATGGCAGAGATAGCGTTTAAATGCAGTCTTAAGCACAGGTATTTGGATACTCAGCGAGATGGTGGGGAGGGGAGGTGAAGTGTTCCTGGGAGATTAAGTATAAGAACAGAGATAAGAAATTTAGTAAAAGGGGAACTTCAAAGAATTTGATAGGAGCTCAGGACATTTACTCAATATTTATTTCCCTCTCCTTTTTCTATTGAAGTAATTGGATATTAAAGACAAAGAGGGAGTAAGTAAGTGTTAGTCACTCAGTTGTGTCCAACTCTTTGTGACCCCATGGACTGTAGCCCACCAGGCTCTTCTGTCCATGGAATTCTCCAGGCAAGAATACTGGAGTGGGTTGCTGTGCCCTCCTCCAGGGGATCTTCCAGACCCAGGGATTGAACCTGCATCTCCTGCATTCAGAGGCAGACTCCTTATTGCTGAGCCATGGGGGAAGACCTCCCTCTATCAAACACGCTCTGAAAAATAGGCTGCACAGCACAACGGGTCAGATCCACAGAGACATGTAGAGAATATATGCAGAAATGTACAGAAAAACAAGCACCATGACCAAGACCCAGAGGGGGAGAGAAATAAGCACAGCACATGTTGACTTCTATGGATACATATGCTTGTGCAGAGGTCTTCTAGGCTATCCTTAGGAAAGGCACTTACACGCACAACCTTCCTAAGAAACGATCACACATGCACTGTGATATCTGGGTAACTGTCACATAAGCTACGTGGAATTGAGCTTTAGATGCATGAGTTGAGTTATGTCCAACTCTTTTGCGACCCCATGGACTGTAGCCTGCCAAGCTCCTCTGTCCATGGGATTTTCCAGGCAAGAATACTGGAGTGGGCTGCTATTTCCTTCTCCAGGGGATCTTCCTGACTTGGGGACCAAACCTGTATCTCTTGCATCTCCTGCATTGGTAGGCAGATTCTTTACCACTGACACATGGGCTTCCCAGGGGGTACAGTGGTCAAGAATCCACCCACCTGCAATGCAGGAGACACAGGAGATGTGGATTCAATTTCTGTGTTGGGAAGATTCCCTGGAGAAGGAAATGGCGACCCACTCCAGTATTCTTGGCTGGGAAAACCCATGGACAGAGGAGCCTGGCGGGCTACAGTCCATGGGGTCGCAAAGAGTTGGACACCCCTGAGTGACTAAGCAACAACAGCAACAACAAATGGTATGTGATAGACCTGGGATTCAAATCCAGCCTGCTGGAATTGCTTTTACACTTCTTCTGAATAATCAGGTTACTTCCTTTAGGTCACCATTCTACGTACAGGTGACTCCAGCTGGATTTTAACTTGCTTTAATCTAATTTCTAAATGACTGCCAATGGACCAAAGCAAAACTGACGGTCTGAGTGTGCTTCCCTGGACCATTAGGAACTCCTCTTGTGTTACGCAGAGTGAGGCTGACAAATAATAAGAATTAAGTGGGGAAATAAGAGTGTGAAGGTCAGTTTTCAAATATCTGAGACTGAATCACAGAAAAGTTAAGAAGGATATGACCCTCTGGTTTTATGAATGAATTGGGGGCCATAGCCAAAAGCAAGAGATGCTGGGAGGAGAACCCTTCTTCCAGGTTGACTGATGTGCTCCATCAGGGCCACAGCTCGATCAGAGATAGCAAGCCGCAAACTGCAGGGGTCCTCCAGAGTTCTCCAAGTATGGTCCCTTCCCCCAACTCCATCTCTAGAGAAAGGAATGTGCTTATTTTCAGCCCCTGTAACAAAATGAAAAAAATAAGGGGAGAACTAGGAGCTTATATCTCCTAACCTAGGGCTTAAAAATACTTCCTTAATCAAACCTAATTGTGCAATACTTTGCTTTCTTAGTTAGGAGTTTAAACCTGGTGGAATGAATGTCTTCCCTCTTGGTATGTATGCCTAGGATACGGAATTCAGAGGTAGCCCTGGAGAGGACAAAGGACAGAGCAAATGTATAATTTCAAGGTGAACTCTCATTAACAACAGGCGGGTTCCAAGCTGATCATGTGCAGTCAAAATTAAAAGCTAGCACCATCATTTTCATGTGGTAATATGAGTAACTAGGGAGAGTATTTTCTGAAAATGAAAATGGGATTCTGTATTCGAATCAAGAACATCAACTAATTCAAGAAATAATTATATTGTTGAACAAGGCATGTATAAACTCCAAGCACTTTAGAGCAAGAATGAACTCTTGATTGCATCTTTTCTCATGGCCCTGTTTTCGCAAGATCCGGAAAGGCTGTGTTTTGAATAAGATTACAAAGCAGCTATTTGCAGAAGAGGAATAAATCCTGGAGGTTTTCACTCCTAGTCTACTGGTCTTTCCGTTTAAGCGACTGCGATCTCAAATACTGTGGTTAAGCACAAAATCATAAAAATCATGTGTTTAAAATGATCAAATATATATACATATTTAAATATGGGCAGACTTACTCATTTCTTTTAAAAGCAACCCAGGAATAATTAATTTTCTATCATTTCTTCCCTCCCTCCCCATTTACAAATAGGAGTAAAATTGAAAAACCACCATACTTTCATAGAAACAATAACTACTTCATCAAAAGTGTGTTAGTTAAGTCTGTCAAGAAGATTCATGCCCTCTCCTGCTTTGGGGGAAAGGAAAAAAAATACAAAACAAAACACCTGGTGCAGCAAGATTTCACGCATGCACTGCCTGAGGCAACGTAGAAATTTATTAGATCTCTGGCAACACATTCTTAAAATAAACTTAATAGCCTTCAGGTTTCTGTTCAAACTGGAGCCTAATTCCTTTTGTGGCGCCAGACACCTCCCCCCAACCCCAAGGAGACTCTGCAGGGAAATGAAAGCCACCGTTCTTTCTCCTGTACCTCTTGGAGTAACCGGTTTAGCACCATTTATCTAATTCCCTGTGAAGTGAAGTGGCTCCCTAATTCCTATTTGTATAAGAGCACCATGCACATTACTATAAGACACAGCCACGACAATTAACAAGGATTATAGATTGAGTTCTATTTTGGATTGTCTTTTGAAAATGTGTTATATCTAACTTGAGATAAAAATATAAAAGGGGGGGAAAACGCCAGAAGTGCTTTAATCTGGTCGTTAAAAAAGAAACCTTCTTTAACCTAACTTGTTTATATTATCACCACAATTTAAAGTTGATGGCTAGGATGGAGGGATTAGTGTGGTATGGCAACACAAAAGCCATTCTATCAATAAAACATGGTTTTTAACTTAGTGTCCTAGGATGTTAGTGCTACATGAGAATTCCCTGAAAATTCAAGCTTTAAGTTAACCTATTGTCATTGTTTTTAAATCTGAGTCATTAACACATTTTCAGATATATTTGTTGTCAGAAGCAAAAATCAAGATTTGGAAATTTTAGATTTTTAGATTGAAAATTAAAAAGAAGTGTATGGAATTGTATCACAACTGGTTACCTAGTTATGGCTTCTGTGACAAACTAAAAAAGCCTTGTCATTGATGTCTATCCAGGATGAAAGGAGAGAGGGCAGAGAGGAGGGAGGGATAGGGTGGGGGGAAGTCGGGAGAGTAGAGTAGAATACCATCAATGTCATATGTTTGTTTTCACATTTTCTTTTCATTTATTTCAGATTAGTTTTTCAAAGCTGGCTCTTGTGCTCAACTTGTGCATTATTTAATTAATCAAACTTTTTGGTGGTTGCTCTGATCCCTTTAAAATTACGCCAGAGCTACCCTTGGTGATTTTACTGTCATATATAGCTGCCAAAAGACGACAGACACAGTAAGTATAAAGACAGGTTGGTATAGTTTAAAGCACCAGACCTTGGAAGGAAATAAGACAACATACAGCAAATGTGTTTGTTTAATCAGAGCCCTGTACAAACACACGTGTTATACAGTGTAAGGATGGTTCATGTATAGTCCCTTCTGTTAAGACTTAGACTCTAGCAAGGAGGGAAAACCAAAAACCATATGTAAATTATAATGCAAAAACATAAGGTGAAATGTTGAACATACAGTACCTGGGCTCAGAGGAGGGACGGGAGGACATTCAACTGGGACCACAAAAATCTTGGCACAAGAGACTCCGGGGAGGGGCAGAAGGATGGTGCCACTCCGAGAGGAAGAAATCCCAGGAAAACAGGTGTGGAAGGAGGAGAACCTGTTATGTGCATCAATAAAATAGTCCAGCTTTGTAGGGTTTGCGGAAGTGCAGTCGGGAAGGAAGAGATAAGTTGGGGAGAGGCGGGCGGAAGAAGGAAATTTGGGGTAGAGAAGGGCAGAATCTGAATTCCGCTTTAACAAATATTAATTTTGTAGAATTGTTCAAGGACTTGTTAGAATTGGGATTGGGAATCAAAGGTATCATTAGCAATGTTATGAGCAATGTTATTTATTTATTTGTTTACTTATTTACCTTTGGCCACCCTGGCTTGTGGGGATCTTAGTTCCCCCACCCGGAATCGAACCCCCACGCTCACAATGAGCCAGCAGAGCTCTAACCACTGGGCCGCCAGGGAATTCCCCATATTAGGTTTCTGCCAGTGGAAGATATGATACAACTGAGCATATGAATATTGCCATAAGGAAAAAAAGTTTTGCTTACAACAAAAAAGGAGTGCTTAAAATATTAAAATTTACCCAAGAATAAATAACATGGTTAACCGAAACACCCACCATAAACAGTCAGTGTCATATACTTGAACTGGTAGATGTAACATAGATTTTTTCCAAAGTGCCTGAGGTAAAAGTTTCTCTCTGACTCCTCTCTCTCTATTTAAAATGACAATCAGTATGACAAAATTCTCTTTCAGGTCAAGATAAGCCACATACTCTTCACTTGGTTAATATGCAATGTTGGTGGCATGATTTGAATATTCTGAGGATGTGAGACAACGCTGACTGCAGAGAATTCATGGGTTGCAGAAAACTCTTTGAAGACAGACTTAGAAAGCCAATGAACTTCCCTTGTGGCTCATCTGGTAAACAATCTGCCTGCAATGCAGGAGATCTGGGTTTGATCCCTGGGCTAGGAAGATCCTCTGGAGAAGGGAAAGGCTACCCATTCCAGTATTCCAGCCTGGAGAATTCCATGGACTGTATAGTCCATGGGGTCACAAAGAGTTGGACGCGACTTTCACTTTCACTAGAAAGCCAATTCACTTTCACTAGAAAGCCAATATATTGACTTTGCAACTCAGAACCTAGTCTAAACTGATAGTTCTCAGTGAGGGAGAGAGGGTTAATGATTTTGCCCTTGTGGAGACATTTGTCAACACTGGGAGACATTTTTGGTTGTCACAGTGGGGGAGAGTGAGAGGGGAGATTACTGGTATCTAGTGGGTAGAGGGAGGTAGGGACCCTACAGTCAGAATTAGACTGTGAAGTAAGGATGAGAATTACCTGGCCTCAAATGTCAATCATCTAAAACTTACTATATTCTGACATATCAACATATATAACTTCTCATAAATATACGATCTGACTTTTCTCCATAAATTCCATGCTTTCTTATGAACTGATGGTACATGTGGTCGAATGATAAACATGCTTTCTCTTTTCACATCAACATGCAGACATTTTCAAAACCATCCTCGATGTGAAAAGTTTCCAGTACAAAGAATGTAATCTCTTGTTTCAGGAAGTAGTTGAGCCAGTGGTTTTCCTATTCAGTCAAAATTTATGGCTGATCAGGGAAGTTAGAAGTGACTATCTCAAGAAATGCACAAACTATGGCAAAGTGACAGTGTATGCATGACGGATTTTAGCATGAAATCAAGTATGTGGGCAGTGATTTCCCACCAAGAGCTTCTCAGCAGGTGAGGCTTCGCCAGAAACAACTGAGAGTTGCGAGTATGAAGTTGAAGGGCTTTCACAGGCCATTTTAGGAGGGTGAAGCTGGGCACAGGTCACCCTGTTTCCCCCTTTTTTTTTGTAGTTGAAAAGAGAAATAGTACCTATTCAAATGCACCTGTGTGCTGGCACACACGTGTGTGCACACACACCCACCCTTTCTTTGGCTTATACAAAGCATGAAAATACTGTCCAAAACGTCTTCCAAAAGTACAGAATACACAGCCCTTTGACAGGTCTTCCGCTAAACGAGTTAGAGAAGCATTTCCCAGGATACGTTTTTCCAAATAGTATGTTTCCTGTCTGTTCATAAGCATTTTGTTTTGAAAAAAATCACCCTGAGTCAACTAGGAGAGAAATATCCTGGGATTAAACTGTCTAAACAGAACTCTTCACTGCTGCAATTCTTAGGGGCTTAGTATGTGAACGTTACTGAGCACGCACAAGAAGCACGCTAGAGGGTGATGAATTTCCCAATCTCATTTCACCAGAGAACACATTCCTGAAGCTATCCTGTGAGATTCTGGTCTACAGACTGTACTTTGGGATAAGTTGACTTCAGGTATGCTAAGTCACTTCGGTCGTGTCTGCCTCTTTGTGATTCCATGGACGGTAGCCCGCCAGGCTCCTCTGTCTGTGGGATTCTCCAGGCAAGAATACTGGAGTGGACGCCATAAAGCATTTAAAATCCAGATGTGAGCAGAGGGTCCTGTGGAATGTCAATCACATCCAAGTCACATCACTTTCAGTTGTTCACATTTTACACCAAACATTGGAATTGAAATTCACAATCTTGAGCAAAAACCAATAAAGTTAAGGGATTTCCTGCTAAAAACATATAAATTCTGACTCAAGGTGCTTCCATTTCCTAATCCGAGTGGAAAAATAAATATGTTAGCTTGCAGAATGCCAAGAAAAATAAACTAAGTTCAAGTAAATACAACTGATTACTGATAAACTTGTTCCCTAGAGACCACATTTACTGTTTAAGACACACGACTTGCCATTTTTATGGCTTAACACTATAGTGCCTCAGCTCTGTTTTTTAATTAGTCAAATGTGGGATCAGATGTCAGAAGAGACAAAGATTAGAATTTTCATCAGTTCCAAAAAAACACATCGAAAATCACCAACAATGTATAACGAGCCATGTCAGCCTCCCATTTGCAGTTGGATCTCACTCACTGTGGATATTTGAACCGGATGATCTGCCCAACTCTGATAAGGGATTTAAAGGCTTACTAAGAAGAATGCTTCTGAAGCTATTAAAACAACAGGCACGGGAAGAACAGACTTAGCTGGGTTTTGGAAAGAGGATAAGGCTGCAACAAAGACTTTTAGGTTGATAAACAGATTTTTAAAAAAGTGTGAAAGTACATTGTTTCCTAGTCTGTACTTCTTCCTCACCCTGATCAGTAATTATTTCTCATTAGAATATCAATTGCTATGACAGCTCTGTACTCATCAATTTCAGGAGGGAGCAGAAAAACATCCTTGGGTCATTGATTCACATCTCAACTGACTGTTGTAATGATACTAGCTAGCTCTCCTGGAAAACATCATTTATTCACTGAAGGACCAAATGCAAATAGTTAATTAACTCCACTATTGGGGTATATTGGAGAAGGCAATGGCACCCCACTCCAGTACTCTTGCCTGGATAATCCCATGGACGGAGGAGCCTGGTAGGCTGCAGTCCATGGGGTCGCTAAGAGTCGGACACGACTGAGTGACTTCACTTTCCCTTCTTTTCACTTTCATGCACTGGAGAAGGAAATGGCAACCCACTCCAGTGTTCTTGCCTGGAGAATCCCAGGGACGGGGAAGCCTAGTGGGCTGCCGTCTATGGGGTCGCACAGGTTGGACACGACTGAAGTGACTTAGCAGTAGCAGCATTGGGGTATATATGTATAGAAGAGTATATATGCCAAAGTGTACATATATTTAGATACACATTCAAGAAACTGAACCTGAAAAATCTTTACAAGAGAAAATTCACACAAACAGAAAACCAGACCATGAGTATCTTTTAAAGAATAATAATAGGAAAACTATTAGGAATATAGAAGACTCTCAGGATGCTTTTTCTGTCTGCACTATGACAAGGCTAGAGACTTAAGAGACGTGGGTCCGATCCCTGGTTTGGGAAGATCCCCTGGAGGAGGGCATGGCAACCCACTCCAGTATTCTTGCCTGGAGAATCCCACAGACAAAGGAGTCTGGCGGGCTACGGTCCATAGCGTCACCAAGAGTCGGACACGACTGAAGCGACTTAGCATGCACACAGATGCTGCATGTGGGGTCTTTGCTCCCTGACCAGGACAGAACCTGTGCCCCCTGTGTTGAGGACACAGAATTTGTTTGTTCATATTTTTAATTGGAGGATGATTGCTTTACAATGTTGTGTTGGTTTCTGCTGTATAACAACAAGAATCAGTCATATGTATACGCATATCCTCTGCCTCTTGACCCTCCTGCCCATCCCCCATCCTACCCCTCTAGGTCATCACAGAGCACCAGACTGAGCTCCTTGTGTCATACAGCATCTTCCCACTAGCATCTATTTTAAACATGGTAATGTGTATATTTCAATGCTACTCTCTCAGTTCATCCCACCTTCTCCTTCCCCTGGCTGTGTCCACAAGTCCATCCTCTACATCTGGGGAGTTCAGAGTCTTAACCACTGGATTGCCAAAGATGTCCCAGGATGCTTTCTTAAGAGATGAAAATCTTATAAATATCTTTTAGTCTCTTACCGATCATAAAATGAGTAAAATGGTAAGCAACACTCCTGTTTCTTCTCTTTTTGGCTCTTGTTTCTCTTTTCTCAATAGGGGAGGGTTAGGAGAGATGAGGGACGGGACTCAAGCAAGGGAATATCTGATGGAAATTATAGGCACTGGACTAAATGAATTTAAACAAGGGGGAACTGGACTGAATTGTCCTAGCTTGTGATCAAGTTCCGAGTTAAGATGTCTGCATTGCTTTGGAAGGCTACACCTGGCCAGTGTTTGGAACTCTGCTCTGGTTTTCATCAAGGACCCAGCTAACACCACCAGGTAGGCAATATCTGCCTCTATATATCTCTTCTCCACCTTTGTTCTCTGGAGGAATCAATCACCTTCAGTCATTTAAAGCTCTTACTCCTTCATGCCAGCCCTCCAGCTCTACAATTTCCCTTCTTTCTTCCTAACCTCCATTTTAGTCCCCTTTACCTGAAAACAGTCAGGGGCTAAACAACTTCTCTTAAGTAAGTCAGCCTAAAACACATATACCTTTATTTTTTCATGATTTTTTTTAATAAGTGAGGAGCTTCTTAACATCAAATATTTTTCTTATAGTGAGATATTTTAAAGCAGGTATTTCAATAATTGTTTCCTACTGTAGACCATTATTCTTACTTAATCTCCCAGGGAGAAAATTCATAAACTTACATGATTGTTGCACTTAATCTTTCTTATACCAATCCCTGGCCAGCCAGCATCCCTTACACCTATCATTTCTAGGGAGAGATTTTTGGTTAGAAAAGTGATCTGCATGTTGCGAATATGAATGTGGACATTTTTATGTGTTTTGGCAAAGTCAGGATCAGGATCTTATCACTCCTCATGCTCAACACATTTAGACAGTATTACCGATCTTTCAGCAGGAACAGTCTAAAGACATATGGAAGCTTCTAAGTGCATACATTTCTCTACTTATGAATTCTGTTTGCAGCCCTACCAAAAAGTTAGATAGGCTTGGAGATGCTGTCATGAAGAAAAGCTAAGTACATGGTTATTAAGCCTATGTTTAGAGCTTCTCGTTAGCGTAGAAGTGATGTAAAGATCAAGAAGTACCCTAGAGAATGGCATGGCAACCCACTCCAGTATTGTTGCCTGGGAGAATTCCACGGACAGAGGAGCCTGGTGGGCTACAGTCCATGGGGTCACAAAGAGTCAGACGTGACTGAGCAATGAACACACACACACACAAAGGCCAAGTTAGGACAGATGAGTAGAGATGACTGCCATTGTAAGAGTCCTATAAAAAGTACACTTGTTCATCTAATAATTATTTCAACTCTATTCAGTGAGGCAAGATTTCCTGATTCGTACAGGGATCATGAAAGTGAGAAATGGGGTCAGATTCTTCATATAAAGAAATGCTGAGGTCTAGACAGTGTACGTTACCAGAATGTGAACTGGGCACAGAGGGTAGCTGTGGGGAGTCAGGAAAGGAAGATGAAGACATGAGGTAGGCAAACACATACAGGCAGAAAATGCCTGTGTTTGCCCCAAGATCTCTTCTAAGAATATGGATAATCCCCAACAGTGATCTAGCCAGCTTCCTGGTTTTGATGTGCTCCATAATAGAAAGAGAGAGAAAGAAACGGTGACTGGGGTAGCGTGACAACCTAGACTTCTTAGGTCAATAGAGGACAAGAAGGGAGCAAAATACGAGAAATATTTTTATAGTTTACATTTTATTTCTTCATAAACATTTTTAAGAAGAGACAAAATATGTGAAAACCACACAGGAAAGACAGAAGTAAGCCTGGTGTCCTCAGGGAGGTGATTAAGTACCAGCTCTCAACTTTTATAAGCGATCCTACCCCAGAATGAAATACACAGAATGCTATTATGAAATGTCAGGGACTAACTATGTCCATAACAAGTATGGGATGGAAGGTCAAATAACTGTATTTAAATGAGGCATGTTTCAGGATAGTTTCTAAAAGTAATTAATTTATTTGGCCATGCCAGGTCTTAGTTGTGTCAGGTGGAATCGAGTTCCCTGACCAGGGATTGAATCCAGCCCCCTGCATTGGGAGCAGAGTCTTAGCCACTGGACCACCAGGGAAGTCCCTCAGGATAGTTTTGCAGCCCAGATTGGAACTTTTTTTATAAAGATGTATCCCAAAATATGAAAAGCTCGCTCAACAAAGTTTCATTTTATTACTGTATTATTAAAAACATACTTCAACAGAGTTTAAAATAACTGAATCAGATTAAAGTCTGCTTAATTGTATGAATATTTCGCCCCAATCATGGGATTCTATGTACTACTTATGTGCTCCTCAATTTCTATTTTCTATACTTTCTACAATAGTGCTCTTTTCCACGCAGGCATCACCTTCATATTTGAGGATTATTGGGTCATTCATCCTAGCTAATATTTTAATGGCCATGAAGTCATTTGCCTAAGCAAAAAACAAGATATAATCCAAATGTACACAGTTTGACTTCTAGTGAAAAACAGATGATTCAGTGAACTCCACAGAGTCATATTAGTTTACATAAAGCTAAATAAATAATGACTGCGATTATTTGTTATCACATGGCCTCTATGAGTAAAAGTCCTGTTGAAATCTGCTCAATGACCTGGATAAGGAAGGTGGCATCCTTTTTCACTGAAGAGTTGGCTTTTTGTCTATAGAATTATTGGGGATTATCTTAAGTTCAGAAACAAGTTGGAGTCATTTAAAGAAAAACTAAGGTTTGCCACTAATCTGTAAACTAGAGCTGTAACAACAAAATATTTTAGATGCTTTTCTTCTGACTTCACAGATGTTAGTAGTTGACAGCCTTAGCTGACACTCTTTAAATCCAAAAACATCTTCATGTGTACTCTGCTCACTTTGTCTTTTTTCTACCTCTCCCATTTCTGTGAGAATTGGGAGAATTTGTCTTTATATGTTTTTATAAGTATTTCTCTGGGGTCTCAGGTAACCTTTACATTTAATTGTTTCTGTCTGTCTACCTACCTACGTACCGACCTTTCTACACTGCTAGCCATTTTGTTAAGCCGTTTACTGTACAAGTAGTTACAAGTGGCTACCATGAACCAGGCATTGTGCTAGGTGCCAGGACCATGCATGTAAAAAGCCACCTCATGATGCAATAAGGGAAAACACATAGATATCTTTATTGTTCTGCTTGTTAAGGACTGAGATGTAAAGGGTGTACAGAGAGTAAAGGGTGCTACGGTGGTTGGCTTAGAGACTCCGGAACACAGTTATGAACAGCTGTTATTAACACTACTCTGTAATAAAGCAATGCCTCTTGGCTTATTGAGAAGCATAAGGCTTTCTGTACTTACACTAAATAGACTCCATTGTGCCCTGTGAGTTTCTGGCTTGTTTTAAAATAGATTTTCTCTTTCTTCTATTATTGTAAATTGTTTGCTGTCACTTATGTTATATAAGCTCTCCTCTTTTAAGCAGATGCTCTGCACCCATCCTAATGTGCTCGGTCACTCAATCGTGTCCGACACTTTGCGACTCCATGAACTGTAGCCCACCAGGCTCCTCTCTCCATGAGATTTTCCGGGAAAGAATACTGGAGTGAGTTGCCATTTCCTTCTCCAACCCATCCTGATATCAGCTTTGAAATCTGTCGGGAGCCTGGAATAAATGACCAACGGAGTTCCATAGACTGAGTGAAGCAAAGAAGAGTAACCTTGGTGCACAATGTTTTTTTGGGAAATAGCATAAAGGTAAAGAACATACTATCCAGACTGAGAAAAATCTAGGTAGAAAACTGACCCAAGTATGCCAAGAATTAAGTTAGCTGAAGCCTCCCTGGATTGTATAAGTGTAGATTTGGACAAAACGAGATCCTCCCTCTCCCCAGCATAAGGGAATGTCTGGGAGGAAGGAGGATGAGATGGGGTATCAATTTTGTTCCTCAGAATTTGTTTTGCTTTACTTGCTCCTTTTTTTTTTTAATCAATGTTCCATATAGATAAGTTTGCCAAATATGCTGTATATTACACATGTGAAATGTTAACAATATTTGTGGTCCTAGTTCAATGCTTAAGTTATTCTAGCAAGTCTAATTCAGACCTTGTCATTGGTCCATGTCCACCAGTGATATGGTTGCCATTGCCCTGATGGTCATTTAACAGTTGCAGTAATTCACAAGTGTTGCTTCTTGCCAATATAGAAGATGCATGCGTGAGTGCATGCTAAGTCACTTCAGTCATGTCTGACTCTTTGCAACCCCATGGACTGTAGCCCACCAGGCTCCTCTGTCCATGGGATTCTCCAGGCAAGAATACTAGAGTGGGTTTCCATGCCCTCCTCCCGGGGATCTTCCCAACCCAGGGATTGAACCCACGTCTCTTAAGTCTTCTGCATTGGCAGGCTGGTTCTTTACCACTAGCACCACCTGGGAAGCCCAATTTGTATCTAAAGACACTAAAAATTGAACTCAGGAATTGATGGTATCAGGTAGGTCCTCACAGTTAGCCTCTGTTTTATCCCCTCTGTCAAATTCACATTATGATACCTTTTCTAGTCCATAAAATTTCTCTGTATGAGGGATTTGATCTCACTTCTCACTTTCATGATCCCTGTGCTGTATAAATCAGGGAATCCTGCCTCAAGGAACATAGTAGAAATAAACACTCATTATTAGATGAGCATGTGTATGTTTTTTCGTAGAACTCTTATAGTATATCCATCTCCACCCATCTGTCCTAAATGGGTCTTTAAAACATTTCTATGGAGTAGTAACTTTAAACGTGAGCTCCATCTCTGGTAGAGATCCTTAAAACCCGAACAGTTGAGAACACTGCCTGGAAGAAATGTTGACAGATAGGAAAATGATTACCTAGTTGTTATTGTAAATAAAGTGCTAGTTTGCCTTATTTTAGGTTCATAATTCAAAACTATATTTTTAGCAGTTTATTTCTAGTGTATGTCCAGCCTCTGAACAACGTGCATTTTTTTTTAACTTTCAGTATTTATTAGGTGAACAAGAGTTAAAAAAAAAAAAACAAACAATCAAAGGATCCTCAGCGCCTCCTCTACCCTCATATCAAGACTTCAGCCCTAGATTTACACACTTCGGCTTTGGCAACATTTACACTGGTATTTTGATGAAGTGATTCCCATTTTCACATCCTCAGAAAAATGTGTGCCAGGAGCAGTGGCTGCATAACCATCCATGTAGATAATTACCCTCCGTGACAGATGAAGACAGCTGCATCAACTCAAGTAAGGGAATGAAAACAATGCTTCCTAAAGGTTAAGAGTCAGGGAGCCCATTAACTGAAGTGCTATTAAGGTAATAACTACCCAAGATTTGTGCTGTTTCCTAGGAAAAACTAAAAGCACAGAACCTTAACATCTTGATTCACTTCTGACAATGATTTGCTTGCCATAACAGAGGTCCATGTTTGTAAATGTTTGCCACAGACTGCATTTCACATCTCAAGAATGGATTTCAATGGTTCGTGTATATTGATTATTCAGAAAGATGTGTTGAACTCCAAATTGGTGGTAATTCAGTGAGTAATTTCAGGGTATAAAAGTCCTCATTAGGCTACCCACTCCAGTATTCTTGGGCTTCCCTTGTGGCTCAGCTGGTAAAGAATCCGTCTGCAATGCGGGAGACCTGGGTTTGATCCCCGGGTTGGGAAGATCCCCTGGAGAAGGGAAAGGCTACCCACTCCAGTATTCTGGCCTGGAGAATTCTGTGGACTGTATAGTCCATGGGGTCCCAAAGAGTCAGACATGATTGAGCGACTTTCACTTTCACTTCAGGGGAAAACTCTGCTTGTTTGTCACTTGTTTGTCCATAATGTTTCTTCCATGTTTTCAGTTCAGTTGCTCATGTCTGACTCTTTGTGACCCACGGACCGCAGCACCTCAGGCTTCCCTGTCCTTCACTACCTCCCGGAGCTTGCACAAACTCATGTCCATCAAGTTGGTGATGCCATCCAACCATCTCATCCTCTGTCATCCCCTTCTCCTCCTGCCTTCAATGTTTCCCAGCATCAGGGTATTTTCCAATGAGTCAGTTTTTCACATCAGGTGGCCAAAGTATTGGAGTTTCAGCTTTAGCATCAGTCCTTCCAATGAATATTCAGGACTGATTTCCTTTAGGATGGACTGGTTGGATCTCCTTGCAGTCCAAGGGACTCTCAAGAGCCTTTGCCAACACCACAGTTTAAAAGCTTTAATTCTTCGGTGCTCAGCCTTCTTTATGGTCCAGCTCTCACATCCATACATGACTACTGGAAAAACCATAGCTTTGACTAGACGAACCTTTGTCAGCAGAGTAATGTCTCTGTTTTTTAATATGCTGTCTAAGTTGGTCATAGCTTTTCTTCCAAGGAGCAAGTAAGTGTCTTTTAATTTAATGGCTGCACTCACTGTCTCTTGTGATTCCATGTTTTAAAATGTGTTAAAAGGGCACAACATACTTCCATCACCTGCTCATTTTTCTATTTCATAATGTCTAGCACTGTTTCACCCTCTTGCGCCCTCCTGGTGCTACATCGGACACAAGTCTTGTTTGTCTTGCTTGTGGCCAGACTACTCTCTTTTAGACATATAGCAAGGGTCTGAATCCCAGCTTTCCCAAATATTCCATGGGACTTGAAGTCTCTTATTTAGCCCCTCTGTGCCTCAGTTTCCTACCTTGCAACCTTGAGCTAAACACCTTGCAGGATAGGGATTTGAAGTCAGTAAGTATAAAGCAAAAGCATATATTCTTTATATTATTATGTAAGTTTTTTTTTTTTCCTGTGTGTGTGGATGACCTGCATGTACATAAGAGCATGGCATTGTTGAGGGATAAAGCTTAATTTCACTATTAAGGCAGGAAAGAGCCAAGAGTTGCAAGTCCAGTCTCATTTCTATCTTTTAACACTAACTATTAATAATGGGGCAAACTTCCAAAGGCATGCCTTGCGTAAAAGTTTCCTAAAACCTTAACATACAAGAACTCATTTTTTAAAATTGATCACATACAACTGTGCTTCTATTTGCAATTAAAATTTTAATTACCATCAGCACTTACTGATACCTACAGGGCCAATAACACTACTAAATTTTTCATCCTGACAGATGCTGTAATGAAACCAGAGAACCGAATACAGAATGATCCGTTTGTTTCCTTAGGAGGAATAATGCTTGCAAATGAGATACTGTCATTTTCTTTGCTTCTTTTGTAAAGAATGAAGCACACAGAGCAACGTGATCATTAGACTCACCCACTGGCTCCAATTAATCAAATCAACAATTCACTATTTTCATTTGAGAAGTCATAGTTCCTAATAGTGCACGTCTTGGTAAAGGCCTGTTTCAATTTGTGCATGTGTAAGATCTCAGTTTACTCTCATTCTCGTTTTCTATTTTGCTATGATTCTCTACTGTTTCTAAGTCAAAATACTACATTTTTATAGCATGAAACTATAGTATGTAATGAAAATGTTATTTTTAAATCATTTTTTTCTCTATGGCCTGTTAAGTATTTGAGCAAACAGCCTACTACTTATGTTTCAACGAATGACTTATTTACTTGCATAAAAACATTAATTGAGGACATATTAAAATAGATTATTATAACTAACCACTGAAAGTTTTCTTAGAGTTTATAAAAACACAGTTACAAGTTTTGGTAAAAGTATGGATGTGGCTTCCCCTGTGGTTCAGATGGTAAAGCGTCTGCCTACAATGCGAGAGACTCAGGTTCGATCCCTGGGTCGGGAAGATCCTCTGGAGAAGGAAATGGCACCCCACTCCAGTACTCTTGCCTGGAAAATCCCATGGACGGAGGAGCCTGGTAGTCTACAGTCTATGGGGTCGCAAAGAGTCGGACACGACTGAGCGACTTCACTTCCCTTTTTATGGATGTGGTTTGGCTTTGAACTGCCAAAAAAAATCAGTTAAATTATAGGTGGAAGGAATAGCTGAAACACTGTGATTCATCTCGTTATTTTTAACAGGCTTAAATGTAGCCACTCTAAACTGAAGGACAAAATTATGCTGGTATTAGCAGGCAGTAATACCTTTCTCTGAATGCTCTCAGACTTTGTGTATATCAATTTGAGGTTTTCATACTAATCACACGGCTAATTTTGAAAAAGCAAGTTTAAGTTACATTACAGTATATTCCAGCTATGTTATCATGATCAGTCAAACAAGTTCCAGCTAAGCACTGCATAACCAAGTAAGACCCCAAATCTGTGTCCTCAGAGGCATGGGCTAGAATCTCTTTGGGAAATAGTGGCACTAAAGTGATCTGTGTTAGGTATTTTTGTTTCGTTTTTGTTTGTTTTTATTTTTCGGCTACCACGGGGCATGTGAGATTTTAGTTCCGCAACCAGGGATTGGACCTGAGTTCCCTGCAGTGGAAAAGCGGAGTCTTAACCACTGGACTACCAGGGAAGTCCTCATTTTGGGTGTTGTAGGGATGGTGCAGAGGTTCTGTCTGAAAGGAGGGAACACAGGAGAGCCAGTGAAAGGGGAGATGAGAGGAGACTTCATAGAGAGGTTGGGTGTTTGGCTGAGTTTTAGAGAGAAGGATGATCAGGGAGGGCCTTCCCTGGTGGCTCAGAGGGTAAAGAATCCACCTACGATGCAGGAGACCCAGGCTCAATCCTTGGGTCAGGAAGATCCCCCGGAGAAGGAAATGGCAACCCACTCCAGTATTCTTGCCTGGGAAATCCCATGGATAGAGGAGCCTGGTGGGCTACAGTCCATGGGGTCACAAAGAGTCGGACACGACTTAGTGGCTAAACAACACACTTAGAAGCTTGTGTTTAGAAAAAGCACACTGAAACCACACTGGTTTCTAGGAAGGAAACAGTATAAGGAAAGGAAGGCAAATACAGGTGGAACCATTCAATATTATGAAGGGCCAGGCTGAACAGATCAGGCGCTGTCAGGCTCAGAGGGCTACACCTAAAAGTTATCCCATTTTTCTCCTTCCCATAAAAGTCAAGGAGGACTCAACCTAATAAATACCAGTTTCTTCATTAATACTTGATCTCTATTGCAGCAGGTGTCCTGGTCCCTGGAAACCTGTGTTCACCAAGATCACCAATCTAATCTCAGTAGTTAATTCCGTCAGGCAGTCTTTAAGCTTGCACTTTGCCATAGATATTTGAAAGAGAAGTGAACACTGTGTATTCCTTCCTTCAAATTGGTCTTGGATACTGTTCTTAATTTAAAGAAATCTAAAAAGTAAAAACATGAGCATTCCACACATCTCACAATAAAATAACAACTGTCCAGGGGAGCTTCTGGGATTTCTAATCATTCAAAAGTGAAATCTAATTCATTGTTTTATTTATTCAACAAACTAAAAATGTGCCATGTGCAAGGGGCTGTTTTAGGGGTAAACAGTACCAAGACATAGCCCTCAAAGGGAGATGGACAAGAGTACCAGCTGCTGCCCACACCGGGCACACACACACACACAGGACTTTCATGGGTGGGGAGCACAAAGAAGTGACACCCTCTTTGTCACTAACAGTTTACAAAAGGAGACCTTGCAGAAGCTGACTCTTTAAAGACAAAGAGGACTTAGTTTAAATAAAGACGGGAGTAAGGACATTTGAGACAGAGAGACTGTCAAATGCAAAGGGAACTAAAAGTAAGCTGTAAGAGAGAAAACAAATAAAAAGAATTATGGAAGCAGTAACGAAAATAAACAGTCTATTTAATTGTGTGTCTTCTGCTAAAAGTTAACACTACCTATTGGTGAATGGAATTCTCATCACAGGGAAATGTGTTGGTTTTGAGCATCAGTACACATTTCTTTCCATGGCAGTTTTCCATTGTTTATTTAAACTAGGAATATCCACTTATTATCTGCTTTGTTTTCCTAATGCGTGAGGCTGAACCATATATCTATGGATCTGCATCTCTTACAAGCCACATGATCAAAAGAGTCTTGCTATATATTATGGATGGAGAGAATATAGTCTAATATTTAAATAAACATTTGGGAAGAAAGTGTAAAAATGGAACCATTTCAATGCAAACCACCAAAAAGGTTTCACATGTTGAAATAGCATAAAATACAACAATCAGTTATAAGTACCTTTTGTTTTTTGAAAAACAATGCCTGATCCCTGGTTACAGAGAGCAGTTTTGAGGCTGTACTCATTCATAAAATCATAAAACTTCTAAACAAGTTGCCTTCACAGATCAGCCCCTCCATCCTCTATTTCCGTCATCTGCTTTTAGACTTTTTCTTTTGAAACAATTCTGTAGCACCCCAAGGCCGGAAAACACAAGCCAGTTAGAACCGCTTGCTACAAACCATTCTTCCAAATAGGTCACTTTCTAGTTAAAAATTATCTTTCAAGGTTTGAGATATCTTGTATCATTAAGTGAACCTCCAGGCAAAGAAAAGCTTGATTGAGTAAACAGTCAAACTAGTCTGGTTCAGAGTGCTTGTGGCTGGATGTGTGTGTGTGTGTGTTGGGGGCGGTGGTGGTAGAATATATTGAAGTGGATTCATGAGCCAAAGGGAACCATGTTCTGCACCCCCCCCCCCCCCAATTCTGCCACTGACTGTTAACCCTCTGCTCCTTGGATAAATGGGGATTCCAGTTTTCACAGCAACAGCATCTCTGTGACTTTGAGGGGGTCCACTAAACTAAATTCCATTTTCCTAGCTTTATCACCTGGAAAGAGGGGTGGAGACAGTAGTTGGGATGGGGAGGCAAGAGGAAGCCTGCCGTGTTACCTGCCTGGGCAGGTGCTCACGGGTCCCCCATGCGCTCACTTGCCTGGAATAAGGTTCCCAACAGCAGAAAAGTCAGCAGGTCTACTCCAAAAGCCACTCCATTTGTTCTCTGACTAACCAAAACATTTTCGGGCTCTTCACTAATGTGTGTTAAGCTGTCCAGCAACAAATGTTTAAGTTGTCCTAAGTTGTTCCCGAGTAAGCATTTTTCAAAAGCTCTTGCTGATTTCCTGCTATGGTGATAAGTAATTACTATTTTGATAATTTTTTTTTTTTTACCAAGAATAAAAACTGAAAATAGGATGACAAAGAAGCAGTTATCTTTTTCAGAGATATAATTAATAAAGAACCATCTTACTGACATAGAAATATACCCATGATGATATGATCTGAATGAATGAATATAAAAATATAACTGCTTTCCATTGTAGTAGGCTCAGGAATGATTTTAATTAAAAGTTTTTTTGTTTTACTTATTTGTAATTATTCTATTATGTATTACGTATATCAAAGAATTTTTAAAATGCTAGAAAATAAGAGCCATCAAAGAGAGCAGATCGTTCCTGCCTTAAATGAACTTCAGTTTCAAATATAGCCATTATTGGATATATATACATTATGGTCAGAGGTCTCTGCTTATCAAAATGTGACCATATAATTTCTAAACTAAGGGACACATTTATAAATTGGATTATGATACATGTTATAAATTGAGATAATTTAAACATCTTATGGTGGCGTAGCAGTAAAGAATCTGCATGCTGAGGCAGGAGATGCAAGAGATGTGAGTTCAATCCCTGGGTCAGGAAGATTCCCTGGAGTAGGAAATGGCAAACCATTCCAAAATTCTTGCCTGGAAAATTCCATGGACAGAGGAGCCTGGCAGGCTATAGTCCAAGGGGTGGCAAAGAATCAGACACATGACTGAGCACAAGACAAACATCTTATACATAAGAGCTAGCCTCAGGGGACTTCCCTGGTGGTCTAGTGGCTAAGACTCTGTGCTCCCAATGCCAGGGGCCTGGGTTTGATCCCTGGTCAGGGAACTGTATCCCACATGTTGCAACTAAGAGTTTGCATGCATGCCACAACTAAGACCAAATAAATAAATACATATAAAAAAAAAGAAAGAAAGAAAAAAAAAGAGCTAGCCTCAGTTTCTAATAATTATATATAGTATGAAGATATTAAAATTCTCCATAAGGAAAAACAGTGAGGCTGAATAATCTTAATATACTTTGACCCAAGTGACATATCACTGCAGATTGAATGCAGAATCAGATATGAAAATCAGATTGTCTTTTAATTAAACCTAATGTTAAAGAGATTTCTAGAAATGTACAGCAGTGCCACTCTTGTCGCTAAGATTTTTATTTAGCAATATGTAGCCATTATTAATAAAAATATTAAATAATAAAACCGCCAAATAATAATGGGTTCATTATTATTATGTTTAAATGAATTAATAAGTGAATACTTTAAAATTTTCTTAGTTTAAATTATGGCATATATCCATAGATATATCTTCCCAAAGGTTCTTTTCACTCCTCAAGAATTATGTAAGAGTAAAAAGAAGTTCTAAATCCAAAATAATCTGAGAACTACTGCTACACAATATGCATAAACAACAATTTAATCACAAGGGTTCAAGGGTCAAGGAAAATCTGTTAACTGTTTACATAAATAAAACACTTCATAGCTGCAAAAGCAAGAAATACATTTTGTCCCATGAATCCGTCTGAGGTTCTCTTTTCTCATGTTGTTCTATGCCTCCTGCTAGGCTCAAAAATGTATATTGAATATGTAAAGTTCAGAAAACATGTGATTACTGAAAAAATAGGGCAATACATGCTATTTTTTTTACAAAGTGAAAAATTTTTTAAAAATGTAAGCTGAGTTTTTAATTTTTTAAACTGTTTTCTCCCCCAGTACTTTAAAGTCTTCATTGAATTTGTTACAACATTTTTTCTGTTTTCTGTTTTGGTTTTTCGGCCATGGGGCATGTGGGATCTTAGCTCTCCACCCTGGGATTGAATCCACACTCCCCACACTGGAAGGTGAAGTCTCAACCACTGGACGGCCAGGGAAGTCCTGAAACTTCTTAAGAATGAGCTCATTTTACTTGGTTTGTTCATTTGAAAATGTTTTTTAAATAAGAACGTAAACAGGCAACCATAAAGTCCAATTTTTAGTATCAATGCTGCTTCCCTGGCACTACTTACATAACCTGTTCACTAGGCTTCCTAAACATTTGTTTGGGTGAGCTTTTTTTTTTTTTCCTGACTTGAGACTAGAAGATTTATTTTTATCATTAACTGGGTGGTAACTACAGTTCTATGTAAGCTAATTATTTATCAAATGCAGACAGCTTACGTTTCCCTAAGATAAATATCAGAGGTATTTTGTCCAATAATTTTTTACAACAGTAAAACAAAGGAAAAGGGATTTGAACTGAAGAATGACATTATGCCTCTGTTTTGATCATTATACCACTTGTTGCAGATACCTACAGATTAAAGGTCTTTAAAACTGTTTTTTTGGACCACTCTGCGTGGCTCGTGGGATATTAGTTCCCTCACCAGGGATTGGACCTGGGCTCCCGGCAGTGGGAGCATGGAGCCCTAACCACTGGACCACCAGGGAATTCCCTAAAAAACTTTTTTTTTTTTTTAAATTATGAGAAAAGTCTTCTACTGTAATTCATGTTATCGGTGGTTAGTGAAGTTATTTTAGTGGGTGGGTTGCAACCAATGTTTTAGTAAAAGCGGTAGACCAGAAAACATCTATTTCCCATAGATAGCAGGGATAAGAACGGTGTCTGGAAAAGAGCTGTGCCCTTTGTATCCCTGCTCCGTTAGCGGCAGACATTCCTGTGCATTCGAGGTTATCTTTTTTCCTCCAGTGTTTCGTCTGCATCACACCTGCACATCCCCAGGAGAAACCATTGCCCCCAAATCGTCTCCACTAGAGGCTGCTCTGACTATTGATTCATTAGTGAAGAGGAGGTACTGGTCCATTACTTCGTCCTCAGTGCCTCTTAGAAACTGGCAGTTCTACTCTCAGTTCCCTCTTCAGATTCCATACTACTGTCTAGACCTTCAAGGCACCCTTTCTCATTACTTGACGACTCTAGCAACTGCCTGACAGCTTTCCTCTCTCCGTCATCTGTTGCCATCCTCTGTGCAGGTAATTAAACACTCCATAATGAAGCCTCTTTCATATTGTCCTTATCAAAGAGCCTCTTCTGACATTGCTTTCACCCCTAATAGTTCTTTAACTATTGTAAAATTATTGAGACAATATCACAACAAGGCAGTGATATTTCTCACCATTAGTGTGAGTTCTTTCCTTATTGTTACACCTCTTCCTGCCAGGGACTATACTTTGGCAGTCTCTGTCTATTTTAATGTGTTATTTGCGTGAAAAGTATTATAAACCTATTGCAATATAGCACTATGTGGCCAACTGTGTCACTTGGGTACCTTAGCTAACTTTGTTGGACTTACGAAGAAACTGGACTTACAAATGTGCCTTCACAGCAGAACTTATTCACATGTAGGGAACTTACTGTAATGACATAAAAGATCCATTTGACAAACTAATACATCTAACAGGGGACTTGCTGATGGCTGCTTCTCACTGACATTTTATAATTTCTGTCTACTCTCCCTTCCCCCCATTAACATCCATATGATGTTTTTTAGACAATTTATCCGAGAATAACTTTCGTCATTTAATTTTTATGCTTAAGTCATTACAATTTTCTTGGTTTAATATCTAAATTAGTTACCAAGCAAAATAGTCAGTGAAGCAGAAATTATTTCCTCAGAGGCTACAATTTCTGGAAGTTAACATTGAGCTCTCAGTCTTATCTAAGTTATTTTCTTTTTCTTGCCACTCTTATGAAAAGTTCTCTAATATAAAATTTTGAATGGGGTCCTGTTATTTAAAAGGCAGTAGGCAGAAATGGAACACTAAGCATTAAGCTTTGCATTTGGATTTAAGTTCAAAAACAAAGTGAATGGATCCTTTAGTTTAAACAACATTCACAGCAGCATTAGTATTTCTCAGCAAAGACATAGATGAAGACTTTGGAGAAGAGAAACTTATGGAAAATTAAGTTGCATAAAGATACTTTTATAGTCATTTATAGTATATTTGGCTAGAATTTACACTTTTGAAACTTGAATTAAAATAGTGTCTTTGATCTTTCCCTCCTTTAATATACAAACAATAATATTTTTGACTATTTTCTTCATCTTATCTGCACCTATAAAATGAAGGCAAGGAGCCTTATCTAGATGACAAATCACGGTTCAATAAAAGTGCTTTAAACTTGTAGGAATAAGCCACGGGCACATCTCAAATCACATAGGTGCAAATAATAGGTTTGGGGAGGGTGGGGAGTGAGGGTGAGTTGCCTGAGGAATAGGTCAAATATAATTCTTTTACTTTCTTCTTACAACTCTTTCCAAGAAAATGCCAAGTCTTAATGAGAATCTCCAGGAAGGCAGCATTCCTTTCTCCCAGAACGGGATACTGATTCACACTGATAGCAAAGCGAAAGCTCACAGAAATCCCTCTAGCAAGCACCTAAGTGCCTTTACTAATTGCCAAGCTGCCAAGTTCACCTTCCCTGTACATGTTCCATATATGAAGTTCTTAGATGCTACTTGCATTTTTACCACTGAATAATGGCTGAGAGAATCACTTTATAAACAAAACGAGTAACCATTTATAAGGAAGGTATATGTGTAACAACCCACTCCTCCCCCATACTTTTCCTTTAAACAAATGCACCGGCAGCAGACTGGAACAGTGCAACAGAAAATGAGAGAATCCCAACAGCACAACAGAAGATAAGACACCTTCATGCTGCAACCCAGGGGCACCATGAGGTGTGCACGACAGTGGATTCTCTGTTTATTTAGCATTAACCGAAAGCAGCATTCTAACCCTGTTGCTAAATTCTTGGCCATCAGGGTTCACTCCCCTTATCGCTCCTAAACAACTATGCTATAATTGTACAAAAAAAGAAAAAAGAAATCGCTCCTAGTGTTTTTGATCTCTTCATTTATCTACTTCATAGCTTTGTAGCTTTATTCTGACAGCTATCTCTGTTTTATCATTGAACAAATTTGGATAAAACTATGGCTAGCCAACATAAGACAACTGTTTACTGCCAGATCATAAATAAGGCTATCATTTCTCCCGATGTTACTAACTCAGTATATGAAACAATTTTAAATACTCTATAATTATGTACTTTTTTGAAAGAAACATATTGACCCCAGCTTTGACCACAAACATTAAACTACTAGGTATGATAGAGCCCAAATTTAACAGTGGTGCAAACATCTAAAGAAAGCTTCAGTCCACCTATCACAATTCTGTACCCATCAAATGCATCACTCACAAACAGGTATAGTGTCCTTAAAGAAGTATTCGTGGGTAAATAAAGTTGAGTGAGGATTAAACCCAAGTCCTTTAGAAACACTAAAGATGACAGAGATAAAAGTAGTCTAAATTCCTAGTTTGGTCTAGAATTCACTGATAATGATTAAAATAAAATTTAAGAAAATCATCACCTTGCTGATGTTGCAATAATGGAAATTATATGCTAAGATGTTCCTGAGGCTATGACAGAATTCCATTATCTTTTTGGACAGCTATGCAGCAATACATTTCAAGAATGACATACAAGTTCTTATCTTGCTATTATCTCATATATAATTCAGGGGGAAAATATCACATGCACCAAAACTCATCATTCTCTCCATAGTGCCCATAAGCTGTGTTTTGGGAAGAAAAATTCTATGGTATCCTAATTGATGCTACTTGAAAAAGAAAATGTCTGTGATCAAATGAGTATGGGAAATAATGAGTTAAAGGTTTTTTTCTTCAGAACTCTCAAACTTTTAGGGCACTTTATGAGGAGGATAAAGCAGGCAGTAGTTCTGAAACAGAGGGCTTACTGTGGACTTTCTTTCATGGACTATCTCATGAGCTTAGTGACTTGTGAAACATATTCATGGAAATGATAGGGTTGGGAACCTTAGTGAATGTTCCATTTCAAACACAAAGCCATTGATATGTGACCATCTCAATCTCTCAAATGGAGAATACCTAAGCTCACACTCATTGTATATTCAGTCCTGTGATATTAATCCTGCTTGGTGGAAAATGGCAACACTGGCAGTCCTACCAATAATAGCATTGGTGCCCAGGTCCTTATTAAAGAGTCAGAAAACCACCAAGTAGAAAAAAAAGGAAAAAAGTATACAATGTTCTGTATTGTTTATGATATCATGGGCTCACCAGAAGTTTATCTGAGGATTCTAGTCTTGAATGTAACATGAACTCTCTGTGTGAATCTAAGTACATCCTAAACCTCTACTTGCCTAATTTTGTTCATCCAAGAAATGGGCTGACCTCACATCCAATATGCATTTATAAGGTTAATCTGATTTGGCTGAACCTCTCAATAGTGTTGCTGCTGTGTAACCAGCTGCACATAAGCCATGCTCATCTAACAATTTGGATTGACTTATAATTATAATTAAAGAGAAATAGAATTAATTTTATAGTTCTGAACTGTTCCACTTCCATCACTAAAATTGCATAATGAAATTGTGAAATATTATTGGCAGAAGCCAAACAAGGCTGAAGAAAGAAAGATATTGAGAGTTTACGCAGTGCAAAAAACATGAGTACATGGCAACACGTATTACATATCAATAGATAATAATTAGAGAAGGGAATGGCAACCCACTGCAGTAGTCTTGCCTGGAAAATTCCATGGACAGAGGAGCCTGGCGGGCCCCAGTCCATGGGGTCCCAAAGAGTTGGGCAAGACTGAACGACTGAGCACACAGATGAACAACTGAGCACACATAACAATTACTGTTGCTTTAATTTACTTGGTGTCCATACATTCATTCATTCACTAGATTTTACTGATAGCTTACTCTGTGTCTAGGACTATGCTGCATCCATGCTGTCATTCAGTCCTGTCTGACTCTTTGCAGTCCCATGGACTGTACCCTCCAGGCACCTCTGTCCATGAAATT
Source organism: Okapia johnstoni (assembly GCA_024291935.2). NCBI lineage: Eukaryota > Metazoa > Chordata > Mammalia > Artiodactyla > Giraffidae > Okapia > Okapia johnstoni. Next base: position 62,084,530 of record CM044321.1, read on the forward strand.
TTCCAGGCAAGAATACTGGAGTGGGTTGTCATTTCCTTCTCCAGGGGATCTTCCCGACCCAGGGACCAGACCTGAGTCTCCTGCATTGCAGGCAGATTCTTTACCACCGAGTCATCTGGGAAGCCCAAGGGCTATCTATGTTAAGTGCTAGATAAAATGATGGCCAAACATGGTTCTCACCTTCAGGCAGCCTGCAATATTTTATCGATAAAAGAAAAATTTTCAAATGCATTTGAAAAGCAGAAGGTAGATATGTATTTTATATAGCATTTAAAATAAATGAATCAAATAGTACACTATGCAGAGGAATTCTTTTAAAATTACCTGTATCAGTGATATGGTAAAGATTTCTATCCTTTAGACTTAAATCTAAAACCTAAATACCTACAATTTAGAGGTGTTTTGGTGCAATAGAGGAAAATTTCTGGTTGAGTACAGCTGAAATTGTACCTAAAGCATAAAAACTACCTCCGACAATCTTTGGGGAATTAAAACAATACTTTCTTTGCACCTTAATTAAAGTCAGGAAAGAATCTTACTTTGTCAGACCTGACAATCACCACCTTTCATTTCAACTATTTTAATTAAAATACCTAGCAACTTGGCAGTAGTCTTACCGATTAACTGAACCACCACTTAACTCTTTTAGAAACAGCTATCAGATTCCAAATGAAGGTGCAGCAACAGCTGTAAGTTCATTATATGCATAATGGGTAAATATTTTTATTTTTTTCCACCCACAATCACACATCTAGGCTAAAACATCAGTAAGAATAGTTTGGGCAACAAGAAAGCAGTTGCAATTTCTTTGCCTAAGCTCCTTACAGCCAGACTCTTTTCTAGTGGAGGGGGAGAAAAAAGCAACAAAAAGTATTTTTCCACCACTCTTTTGGATGTCACTTTTAGCACTTACCAGAGGTATCTGGGAAGGGGCTTCTCAGGTGGCGCTAGTGGTAAAGAACCTGCCTGCCAATGCAGGAGACAAAAGAGACACCTGTTTGATTCCTGGGTCAGGAAGATGCCCTAGAGGACAGCATGGCAACCCACTCCAGTATTCTTGCCTGGAGAATCCTATGGACAGAGGAGCCTGGTGGGCTACGGTCAATGGGGTCACAAAGAGTAGGACAAGACTGAAGTGACTTAGCACAAAGGTATCTGGGATAGTGAATAATTCTCAACCTTTATTTAGCACCCCTGCCTTCATAAACACATAATTGATGCCACTTACAAATTCATACCTCCAGTCCTAGATTAACTATATTTTCTGATTTTCTGTGGTTTGTTTTGGCCACATCCTGTGGCATAAGGGATCTTAGTTTCCCAACCAGGAATCAAACCTGCACCCCTGCATTGGAAGCATTGAGTCTTAACCTCTGGACCGACAGGGGAGTCCCTGATTTTCTGTATTCTTGATGTTCTGGAATCTGGGGTCTTGCTCCCAGTCACATGCTTTTCATATGCAAGGCAACTTATCCAGAGCTTGTACTCTTTACCAACTCCTCCATCAGGTTCTTACACCCCAGGAAGCAATACTCCTCTGCTTAATCATCCCAGGGTCAGGTACCAGACTGCTAGAGACAACCCTGTAGACTGCTGACATTTTTCAAACCGGTCTCTCCTAAGCCTGCCTACCCTACCTTGCCTGTGAGAAAGAAACAATAAAGGCTCCTACCCATGCTTTCCCCTTTCCCCAACCCTGGTGTTTCTCCATGTGGCCCCACATGACCTGACGTACTCCTGCCTCTTGGGAACTAAGAATAACAAACATTTTTTTTTTTTTATGTTTTGTTTTTTTGGCCCAGCAAGAGGCAGGCGAGATCTTAGCTCTCCAATCAGGGATCAAACTTGTGCCCTCTGCATTGAAAGGTGAAGTCTTAACCCCTGGACCACCAGGACCACCCAAACTATCTTTTTAATAGCAGTCGTAGCCTAATCTGTTGGCCTCGCCATATATGAATAATAATGATAAAACCCACATTTCAAAATAGGCCCAGACTTCAGTGAGTCCTAGATCCCATAGGAAACTGCACACTTGCCACCTCATTCAGAGACATCTCAGTCTTGACATGTTTAAAGTAGAACTTTTCATTTCCCCCAAATTACATCCCCACACCACCAAAAAGCCTTGCCATTTATCCAATTACTTAAGCATGAAAGACGCCCAAATCAGTTCTCTATAGATCTGCAAAAGTAAATTAGATGAATGCTTTCAGTTGCTCAGAAACCCTCCCTGACATCCACTGTATTTTAGATGGAATCCATGGTTATTAAGAGGGTTGTGTGCATGCTAAGTCATGACTGACTCTTTGCCATCCCATGGACTACAGCCCACCAGGCTCCTCTGTCCATGGGATTGCCCAGGCAAGAATACTGGAGTGGGTTGCCATTTGTTTCTCCAGGGGATCTTGCTGACCCAGGGATTGAACCTGTGTTTCCGGCATTGCAGGCAGATTCTTCACCACTGAGTCACCTGGGAACCCTCTTAAGAGGGTTATCGTCTCTGAATGATCTGGCTTCCACTCACTTTTTCCCTCAGCTACTCTGGTCTTCTTTCAGTTCTGAAGAGACTCCTTACCAGTCCTGCTGAGGCTCTTTCCCACCTCAGGCCTAGGCAGAAATGACCCACCCTGTTCGTTCCGAGTGTCTCATTTTCTCCCAAGTCTTCCTTGGTCTAAATGCTTCGCACCTCTTAGTGCTCAGCTTAAATGCCGCTTGGAGCTTCCCTAGTGGTTCAGACGGGAAAAGAATCTGCCTGCAATACAGGACACCCGGTTTTGATCTCCGGGTTGGGAAGACCCCTGGAGAAGGGAATGGCAACCCACTCCAGTATTCTTGCCTGGAGAATTCCATGGACAGAGAAGCCTGGTGGGCTACAGTCCATGGGGTTACAAAGAGTCGGACACGACTGAGAAACTAACACTTTAAATGCAGCTTAATGAGGGTCTTCATTGGTCTTGCCTAGGAAAGTTTTAATATCTCCTATATCTCCTCTATTTCCCCATCATTTCTCCACAATTTGTTTTCTTTTATTTTTAGACTACTTACTATGATCTATAACCATTTTAAAATTTTACCTGTTTACCTGTCCATTGTTTTTTTTCCCACCCTTAGAAGAACTATAAAGGCATGGATTTCTTGTTTTCTTCATTGTCTAAAACCTGTACCTAGCATTGTACCTGACACAAAATTGCTAAATAATGAACAACTAATGAATGAGTAAATTAATAAATGAATGTGTGTGTCTGCACATCCGTTTACACACCCAAATCACTGCCTGTGGCTGACAGAACATATGCTGGGGTTACGTACAATTTCCCCAAAAGCCGTAGGTATAACTTCATCTCTTTCTTTTCTTCCCTAAATAGTATATTTCAAAACAAGTGTAATTTACATTTAAAAACTGTCTATGTCAGGATGTATTTCTTTCTCCCCCAGCAACATGGGTAAGCAATTAGTGCACAGGCAGATACAAAGGAAATTTTCTCTATGTAAGTGGTATCATCAAAAATTTCTTCTTATATCTGACAAAACGAAAAACTTATGCCTGTGTTAACAAGCTCTAATTGCTTACTGTGTGCCAGACACATATTAACAGATTCAAGATGAATAAGCATATTGACTGCAGCACACCCCCATGCACATCTTGAGCTGGCTTTTAAATACTTCAAAGCTCAAACTTTCAATATTCAGCAAGACTTTTTGCAAGCCTCTTCAGCAGATTGTCAGAAATGAGTAATAAATAGGAAGTATTTGAAATCTCATGTTTGATATTAACTCTGGGTCATAGATTGAATCTCTGAGGTCAAGTAGTCAGGCAGTAGGATGGAAAAAAATATTACCAGATACAAACTCTGCTTGATTCTATCTTTACATCATCTTGTCAGAACAGAGGTTCTCAAAATGTGCTTCTGAATCAGATACTCTAGGGGTGGGGCCTTTTAATCTGTGTTTTAACAAGCCCTACGGGTTATTTTGATGCATGCTAAAATTTGAGAACCACTTCTCAAGCAATGTAGACTTAGCTTAGTCAGTTAAATCAGTGTTAAAAAAAAAGAGGTCAGAATTCCAGGCAGGATTTAGAATTTAGATTTTAAGTCAGTGTTTCTCAATCTTTGGCTGCATATTAAAATTACTTAAGGAGTTTAAAAAAAAAATAGCAAATGCTTGGGTCTCAGCTCCAGAGATTCAAATTCCTGAGACTGGCTTGGGCTTTGGGATTTTTAAAAACTGTCTGTGTACTTTTGATACCTGATTGGGACTAAAAAATTACTTTCTCTAAGCTATAGGTAATATTCAGAAAGGATGGTCACTGTTTTCAGAGTTTTATTTTCTGGCACTAGTAGCTTTGGGTACCGTAAGGAGATAATGAGTGTGTATTTATTCCACTGAAATGCAAGAGTAAACATTACTTACTTTACTGTTACTTGGAATAAAATTTGGCAGATTTCACTCAAATGACTGGATTCAGCAGTGCTAAAATGTTATTAAGAGCTAAACTAGTCTCAGAAATAAGAATTATGAAAAACGTCAATATTTTCTCCCTTGCAGCTTCACTGCTGCTGCTGCTGCTAAGTCACTTCAGTCGTGTCTGACTCTTGGCGACCCCATGGACTGCAGCCTACCAGGCTCCTCCATCCATGGGATTTTCCAGGCAAGAGTGCTGGAGTGGGGTGCCACTGCCTTCTCCGTTGCTGCTTCACAGTGTGTTGAAATTGTGTTGCTTGAATATGCATAGCCTTGAATATGCATACTCTTTCTCATAAAATGTGCCATTAACCTGCCTTTTAGATCAGCATCAGTAGATGTCATCTTTGACACATCCATCATTGTTCTGGTACAAGTGATGAGACTGTACTTTTTTTTTCCCCAAGATTTTTTCTGATGCAGACCATTTTTAAAGCATTTATTGAATTTGTTACAATATTACTTCTGATTTTTGTTCTGGTTTTTTGCCCACAAGGCATGTGGGATCTCAGCTCCCTGACCAGGGACTGAAACCACACCCTCTGCACTGGAAGGTGAAGTCTTAACCACTGTATCACCAGAGGAGTCCCCATGGAACTGTTCTTACAGATCAGTTTGCCACTGTCCCACAGCAAAGGGGCTTCCCAGGTAGCTCAAATGGTAAAGAATCCGCCTGCAATGTGGGAGACCTGGGTTTGATCCCTGGGCTGGGAAAAGCCCCTGGAGGAGGGCATGGCAACCCACTCCAGTATTCTTGCCTGGAGAATCCCATGGACGGAGGAGCCCAGAGGGCTACAGTCATCAGGGTTGCAAAGAGTCAGACAAGATGGAACGACTTTCACAGCAGAAGCACCCCGTGACTATAGAGCTGTGTGGCTGGCATGACCTTCTGTCCCCGGTGGCTCCCTCTGGTCTGCTGTCTTCACCCAAGGCTTAACCCTCTCTGCAGGGTTGCTCTCTCTCGCCTTCCTGGTCCCTACCTATGCGCCCCATTACTCTCTTCCCTCTGCTGTCTTATCAGTTAATCTCATTTTCCTCAATTTCTAGAGACATCTGGAGTCTATTTCAATGCACTGTCAGCCTATTAAACATTTTTTTTTCCTTCCTGGTCTACCAAACACACAGTTACTTCAATAGTCACAGCACCTCTTTTCATCAGTCATGATCAGAAAGATCTGTGTGCTTCCACATACATCTCAGAAAAAGGACTCCTTCTTTTGGACCCCAACCCTCTGGGTACCCGAACATCTCCCCCCTCACACCAGGGAGGTCTAAGGGCCCCATGCTGTTTAGATTCAGTCTTTCTCCCTCCCTTTTGAAGTGGGTTGCTTGATCCTGATTTCTTTAGTGCCTGTCATTTGTCTCATAAAGTATATGCAAAATGCCCTGCAGCATCTTCAATTCACTTCATTGGGACTGAGGACTTTAGCTTTCTGCCCCTTGGGCTGTGGGCTGGGATCCTACCCTTACCCTGGCCCAGCTCAGGCTCAGAACACCTACCTCTGTGCATGGGACACTCCAGATACTTAATTTTATAGAGTGTGATTCAGACAGCTTTCTTTAATTCACATAGATCATTCTGGTCTGGATTTATAAACCCAGGTTTTCATATGTCAGTATCCACTCAGAATTGAGACAAAATTTGTATCTGTGAGAGCGCATGTGGTCTTCCCAGGTGGTGCTAGTATAAAGAATCCGCCTGCCAATGTAGAAGATGCAGGAGACTCGGGTTCGATCTCTGTGTTGGGAAGATCCCCTGGAGGAGGGCATGGCAACCCAATCCAGTATGCTTGCCTGGAGAATCCCATGGACAGAGGAGCCTGGTGGGTTGCAGTCCATAGGGTCGCAAAGAGTCAGATACAACTGAAGTGACTTGGCACACGCATGTAGAGCACATGTAAGCCCATGTTTTTAAGCAATGTGGCTTGCACATACCAAGAAATCAATGAAATTTTGTCCAATTGAATTGACTGCATTTAGTGTCAATCTCTGTAGACAAACCTACATCTCCATTCTAGTTGATAGTGAGCCAACTGATTTGCTTTAAACTGTCAAGTATCAACAAGAGAGTAGTAAATAAGGATTAAGAATACAGAAAATATATCAAGGAAAAGTTCCAGTGCTGTTTGTACATGCCTCATATTCCTGAGTAAGGGGGAAATCTTACCAGTAAGACTAGCTCTGGGCCAAATGATGTAATAGACTAGGAAGAAAATTAGCATCATTATGCTTCCCCTTTCAATGACCTTCTTTGCTACCCTTTCCCCTACTTCCTGCTCCTGAAATGTTCTTTGTATTTCATAAGTTGTCAACAAATCTCCTGAGGACCCATGATATCTGAATTTTACTTGGAGGAGTCTTAGCAACTTTTGCATATGAACCTCAAAGACACTAATTCTAATGATGGATTTTCAGGTATCATGGCAGGCAATGGGTGAGATATTTTTGCATAGGAGGGTCTACCTTGTGCCTCTTGAGTTCTACTAACATGTTGACCAACTTGGGACTTGACTTGTCACTTGGTTTATTTCCTACAAGCAGGATTACTCAAGAATACAGCTTGATTCCACCTGTTAACATGGACGAGCAATATAGATGGGTCCAAAAATATTTTATAAAGATGTTTAGAACACTGAGAGAACAGACATACCATTAAAAGAAATGGGGATGACAGAAGCATCACATGTGATAACAGCCACCTAACTACTGTAAGAGTTAAATGACAAATCAAATCACCCTCCAGGAATAACTCAGAATGTGAAAAAATATTTTCAGCCTTTTTTCATATTATCACTTAAGAGGGAAATTTTGGAATTGATATCAGGAAATGTTATTTTAATTCATTAAAGTGTAAAACTGGTTGACAAAAAAGTGATACACTAGGATCCACAGGAGGAATCTTTGTGTGTGTGAGTGTGTAGTGCATATGTGTGTGTACTGCCCTGTTTCAAAGTAACTGATGGGGTAAAAATAGAAACATATAAAATGCTTTCTGAATTCTACTTAATAAAGATACTGAAGGATCATTAAAATATGAGAATAGGTCTATATTGATATATTATCCCTAGCATTAGTCACTCAGTTGTGTCTGACTCTTTGCGACCTGGTGGACTTTAGTCTGCCAAGCTTCTCTGTCCATGGAATTCTCCAGGCAAGAATACTGGAGTGGGTAACAATTCCCTTCTCCAGGAGATCTTCCTAACTCAGGGATTGAACCTGGGTCTCCTACACTGCAGGCAGATTCTTTACCATCAGAGCCACCAGGGAAGCCCCAGTATTATCACTAAGGAAGTAATAAGAATATGGCAGAACCTGTATTAATCTTGCAAGATTGTACTAATCTGGCTGGATCTTGCTAGATTCAAAGGCACCTTAATCATGAACTTAGTTGTATATATTATTTACAAAAAAAAAAACCTTGGGCCAAGTAACTCAGTCACCATGGATTAGGCAACTACCTAATAAGGCAAAATCATGTTTTTCTAGAGAATTACAGAAGAGCCCTTACTCAGAATCAGTCTATACATCTGTGTTTCCAGTCTGCCCTATTTTCATCTGATTCCTTAACTGTTAGTTTCAGGAATCTATAAGTTAAACCACTTAATTTAAAACTGTTTGTGGTCACTGTGGATATCTGTGGATAGTAATAATGAAGTGTCAAATGCTCTTTTTAATTCATGCTTTTATAATTACATGGACTCAGTTTACTTCATTTTTTCATGGAAAAAATTGTTTTAGAATTCTAAAATTATTTTCAATTTTTAAATTAAGTAGTAAGACTTTTAAAAACTATCTCTACATGAATATATTAAGCTATTGACTTGGTCAACATATTAAAACTTTAGGAATCTTCTATTTAAAAGGCAACTTTGTCTCTGAAATCTCAAAATCAAATGCTATATTGTGTCTAAAATTCTGAAGATTGTGTAAATACGATCTTCACCACATATACTATATAAATTCATACAGGGAATGTTTAATCAGGCAGGTAAAAGTAGAGACTGGTTTATTTCTAGACACCTTTACTTATCACATCACTTAGCAACACCATTTAGTCAGAAGAATCTCTGGCATAAAATGCTCTGCTAATCCACTTTATCTCTTACAGTGTTACTTTTCTCCCTAATTAAATGAAACAGATATCAGGTAACATTTAATTGACTTTGTATCTTTTCTTATCGAGGCTGACTTTCACCACACACATACTTGATGTGGCAGAGGGAATAGGGAGGGGAAGGAGTGAGTAGTTTTCTCATCTTCGTCAAAATGATGCTGGAAAAGGGGAGTGAAGCGAGTCTATTAAGAGTATAAACTCATTCCATTCTCAGTGGTGTCTAGAACATAAATCAGTAAGATTCAGTACGCTTATTATTATAACTAAGCCAGAGAAATTGCAGCGTCGACAAAAGCTGGAATGTCTAAAAACTAAATCTTTAAACTAGAATCATATCCAGGCATTACATGTAAGAAGAGGATCTCCATTATAAGAAAACCAAGACAGAGTCTGATGTCACCATGAAAGTCTAGGCGAAGAATATTGGGAAAGTACTTGTTCACAGATAAGAATGTTCATAGTGTTAGTCTCTCAGCCGTGTCTGACTCTTTGCTACTTCATGGACTCATGGACTGTAGCCCGCCAGACTCCTCTGTCCATGGAATTCTCCAGGAAAGTACACTGTAGTGGGTAGCCATTCCCTTCTCCAGGGGATCTTCCCGACTCAGGGATTGAACTCGGGTCTCCTGCATGGCAAGCAGAGTCTTTACCCTGTGAGCCACCAGGGAAGCCCAAGAATGCTCAAACCACCATACACTTGCGCTCATTCCACAAGCTAACAAGGTAATGCTCAAAATCCCTCAAGCCATGCTTCAACAGTACATGAACCAAGAACTCCAGATGTACAAGCTGGATTTAGAAACAGCAGAGGAACCAGAGATCAAATTGCCAACATCTGCTGGATCATAGAAGAAGAGAGAATTCCAGAAAAAACACCTACTTCTGCTTCACTGACAACACTAAAGCCTTTGACTTGTGTGCATCAGAGCACACTTGCAAGATTCTTAAAGACATGGGAATATCAGACCACCTTACCTGCCTCCTGAGAAACCTGTATGCAGGTCAAGAAGCAACAATTAGAACCAGTCATGGAACAATGGACTGGTTCAAAATTTGGAAAGGAGTATGTCAAGACTGTATATTGTCACCCTGTTTATTTAACTTATATGCAGAGTATATCATGAGAAATGCCAGGCTGGAGGAATCACAAGCTAGAATCAAGATTGTCTGGAGAAATATCAGTAACCTCTGATATGCAGACGATATCATCCTAATGGCAGAAGCAAAGAGGAACTAAAGAGCCTCTTGATGAAGGTGAAAGAGGAGAGTGGAAAAAGCTGGCTTAAAATTCAACATTCAAAAAATGAAGATCATATCATCCAGTCCCATGGCAATGGGATAAAATGTGGAAACAGAGGCAGATTTTATTTTCTTGGGTTCCAAAATCACTGTAGATGGTACTGCAGCCATGAAATTAAAAGATGATTGCTCCTTGGAAGAAAAGCTGTGACAACCTTAGACAAAATATTAAAAAGCAGAGACATCACTTTGGCAACAAATGTCCATATAGTCAAAGTTATGGTTTTTCCAGTAGTTGTGTTTAGATGTTAGATCTGGACCATAAAGGAGGCTGAAAGCTGAAGAATTGATGCTTTCGAATTGTGGTGCTGTTAAAGATTCTTGACAGTCCCTTGGACTGCAAGGAGATCCAACCAGTCCATCCTAAAGGAAATCAGTCCTGAATATTCATTGGAAGGACTGATGATGAAGCTGAAGCTCCAATACTTTGGCTACCTGATGTGAAGAGCCTACTCACTGGAAAAGACTCTGATGTTGGGAAAGATTGAAGGCAAGAGGGAAAAGGGGACGACAGAGGATAAAATGATTGGATGGCATCACTGACATGGACATGAGTTTGAGCAAATTCTGGGAGACAGTGGAGGACAGGGAAGCCTGGTATGCTGCAGTTCACGGGGTCGCAAAGAGTTGGACACAACTGAATGACCAAATAACAGGGAACAACAATAAAGACAAAAGTGAGGGAAGAGTTTGATCTTGTGTCAAATCATTGCCGAGTATCCTTTAGCTTGTGAGAGATGTTTGAAATAAAAGATGACATTGAAACAAAATTTTAAAATTATTATATGAATGGCAGCACAAATAATAAAAAATAGCATAAGAGGAATTCCCTGCTGGTCCGGTGGTAAAGAAACCACCTGCCAATGCAGTGGACACAGGTTCGTTCCCTGGTCCAAAAAGATTCCACATGTCATGGGGCACCTGAGCCCATGTGCCACAACTACTGAGCCTGTGTGCCCTGGAGCCCGCGCTCCACAACTAGAGAGTAGTCCCCGTTGGACACAGCTAGAGAAAAGTCTGCGCAGCATCGAAGACCCAGTGCAGCCAAAATTAAATAATAATAGCATACTACAAGGTTGTTAATATACTAAGCAGTACTATATATTATGTATACGTATATATGTTTCATGAAAGTGCCTCCAGTGTAAGATTATAGTACAACTCACTCATCAAATCTTTTTTTTCAATGCCAACAATTTCTTAAATGGTTAAGCATAGCTTACTTTTCTTAATTCTAGAGCAATGATGCAGTGCATTTAATTTGGGGCTATTTCTACATAAACATGTAAAGCAAGAGAAAGACTATGGGAACACAAAATAGTTCTTTTCTGGCTCTATGGAAATTCCTGAAGTGGCTCTCTTGAGCTACACTTGGAAACACTGTTTTCAGTGTTCTCCAATCATGCCTCTAACAGCTACACAAATGGAGTTAAAGGTAATAGGCAGGGCATTACCAGGATGAAATGATCAGACTTTTCTGCACCAGGGAAACCAGCAAAGAAATGGAGAACAGGCAGGTCTGCTCTCTCAGTTTGGAGGAAAGTAATCAGAGCTGTCTTGAAACAAAACGAGGAGAATTGTGTCCTGGCTTCCTTCATCAAAAGATACTCTAAATGTGCCATTTTCTAAGCTTTCTTCAAAATTAACGAGAAGGATAAAAAGTAGTTCTAAACTGAAAACCAAATATAGTGAGATAATTATGTTCCCTTAATCTTTGGAATTTCTTCGTACCAAGAATATTAATAGCATTGGCAAAAAGTGAGACAGTACTAGGAATAACTGAATAATTTATTCTGGAATCTTCTACCTCAACAACACTATAACCATCTAAAGATACATTGTTTTCTTAACCTAGTATTTATATTATTTATTTCCTATGTGAAAAATCACTTATGCAACACGGCTTGGCAATTGATTTTTTATTCTTAGGGGCAGAAACAGGTCAATAAATTAATGATTTTAGTTAATTTACACTGTCTTAAAACTAAATGTTCAGGAAAACTTTTCCCCCTCATTTACACAAACATTATTGCTCCCAACAAATGTACATTATGAAATCGATCTACATTTGTCAAGCAAGAACCAAAACATCTATATTTTTGAGTGTATGTGTGTGTGGTTCATACATTCTTCACTTTATCACAATGTTAAGCTTTAATAAGCCATATTTTTCCTTATTTGCAGTCAGGATTAAGTATGACATTTGTCCCTTTGATGTCACTGGAATATTGGAGAAAGACCCATGGCTTTAATACTTACAAGGTAGAAACAAATAAATAAGGCTGTTAAATAAAATCTATGAAAGTTGCTCAGTCGTGTCTGACTCTTTGTGACCCCATGGACTATACAGTCCACAGAATTCTCCAGGCCAGAATACTGGAGTGGGTAGCCTTCCCCTTCTCCAAGGGATCTTCCCAACCCAGGTCTCCCACATTGCAGGCAGATTCTTTACTAGCTGAGCCACAAGGGAAACCCAAATAACATTTATAAAGTAATAACTCAAACACTATTTATAAGAACATTAGAGGGACAAAGTTTTAAAAAGCGACTAGTTTTCCTGCGATATCATAGGAAAATAAGATTTCACATTTTTATTACACAGAATCAAGAAGTATCTGTTTACTACAAATCATTTGCACAAGTGATACCGAGCTTTTAAGGAACGTTAGGAGCAAAAATTAAATATCCACAGCCCTTTTCCAATGACCTCAATGAAGAATTTAAAAATATATGCTTCCTTATTACTTAAAGTTACTAATTTTCTCAAAGATGCATTTACTGAATTGTTTTTTTCTTTATAAATCTGTCAGCTGCATGACTACAGCATTCTGTACTAAATATATTTAGTTGACTCTAAGATCTGGACAAACATGGTATGTTATCACTATCTTCAGCTGGTTGCAGCCCAGTGTATTAGACTTGCAATCAAAACTATCCTTCGAACTTCCCACAACTGCTAAATCGAGATGTTTCAGAGTACTATGTTTTGGTAAAAGTGGGTTACTATATTTAATCTTCAAGTCTATAAAATGTACACTTCCAAGCATCAAAAAAAGAGAAATAAAACATGTACAGTGAGCTCAAGAAGTACAGTGTTTTGCATTTCCATGATTTGGCCAAAGTGGAAACTCATTACTACTAGATTAATGGAAATCTTAGCTTAGCTACTTACTAGGTCCAATGACTTTGGAAGCATTCTTAGCCTTTAGAGTCAGCACTGAAGGAAGTGTTCATTATCTTTCCACCTTCACCCCTCCTATCCCATCTTTCCACCAAAAACAGATAGTCAAACTTTACACACAGTTACTGTGAGAAAGGCAAGAGAAAGGAGGAAAGAAAAGGACACAAGGAGGAAGGGAGAGAGGGGAAATAAAAGCAAGGAAAAAAGAAAAGCTGTGGAAACCCTCACTGGAGTAGCTACCTGCACAGTTGCTGCTATGCCACAGAAACTGTACTGCATGAATGATCCTATTTCTATGAATAATTTTACTGAAATCTTCAAAAGAACCCTAATAGCCAGGTACTATTATTGTCCCACTTTACAAATGAAACGGAGGCTGAGAAAGGTTCAGTCTCCTGGCCCAGGGTCATATCACCAATTCTTGTTGGAGGCAGAACCTATATTAATTCCAGTTTTAACTCCCCTCACTCCAATGGAGAGGAAGACACACAGGGTCAGGAGACTGGCCTTCCTGTGTACACATTTCAAAGAAGTAAGGCATCTCATGATTAACACGTTTGAAGTGACCTCTTCATTTTCCCCCTTAGACCGTCTCCACACCCCTCTAGTCTTTCCCACCTCAGTGAATGCAGCCCCACTCTCCTCTGGCCAAGAAACCCAGCATCATGCTTACGTTCTCTTTTTTCCAGTCCATCAGTAAGTCCCGCAGATTGAGATGTGAAATTATGCAAGCCCATCCTCCTCTCCGTATCACATCTGTCTTCCTGCATCAGCCCCACATCAGTCTCCCTTCTTCCTCCTTGAAATGCCCCCTTGACTCTCTACCGCTACAAGAGCTATCAACTGAAAACATCAGTTACAACTTGTGAACTCCCTTGTTTTAAAAAGACATGGGGGCTTCTCTTTCCCTTAGAACAAAATCCGAATTACTACCCTGGGTTTGTGAGGCTCTGTACCATCTGGCCCCGTCTAGCTCTCTGGCATCCACTATCTGGGGCCACTCTCTCATTGTTTATTGAGCTCAGAGTGTGTTGATGCTCTTCTGGTCCCTTGGACACACCAAGCTCAGTGCCTCTGCACCTGCTTTTCCTTCCTCCTGGAACATTTCTTCCTCCCTTCTTCCTGTGGCAGCTTCATCTCATCTGAAGTCTAAGCTTATCACCTTTCTGAAGCCTTTCCTGATAGGTGCATCTTTATCTTGGATTTACTGATAACCTCTACAATAGTTTAAACAATGTATACGTGTTGTATCTGTCTACTGTTCTATTATCCATACCTATCAGAACCTCAGATCAGATCATAATTGCCATGACTGTCACTGTTTTTCAAGATCCCAATAGACACATGAAACATAGTGGCTGCTCCAAAAGTACTTGCTGAATAATTCAATAAGCAAATGAATAAGGAAATTATTTTCACCCAGTAAGTTTCACCATAGAAACTCTTTCATTGCATTCTGGTTCTATTGTATTCTTAAGTGTGTGCGTGTGTGCTAAGTCACTTTAGTTGTGTCCGACTAAGTGCGACCCTGTGGGCTGTAGCCTGCCAGGCTCCTCTGTTCAAGGAATTCGCCAGGCAAGAATACTGGAGTGGGTTGCCGTACCCTCCTCCAGGGGATCTTCTGGACCCAGGAATGGAACCCTCATCTCTTTATGTCTCCTGCACTGGCTGGGGTAGGTTCTTTATCACTAGTGCCACCTCAAGTCATGTCCGACTCTTTGCGACCCCATGGACATAGCCCACCAGGCTCCCCTGTCCATGGAATTTTCAAGGCAAGAATACTGGAGTGGGTAGCCATTTGCTTCTCCATGGGATCTTCCTCACCCAGGGATCGAACCTGGGTCTCCTGCATTGCAGGCAGATTCTTTACCATCTGAGCCACTAGGGAAACCCCATTGTATTCTTACAGGTTCTAACAAATATACAATTATACTAATTACAATTGTGTTACTAGACCATTAAACACCACATTCTATTTCTCCTGACTTCCCAGGGCAAACTTAAAGAGACAGATTGGAATATTTTTGAGTTATGTAATATATACCATGAATAAATACTTGATTTGAAACTATGGTATTTTAATCACTTATGAAACATTCGCTTAGTGTTTAAAAGGTGATTATCATTTGCTTTCAGAGTAAACATAGAACCATGCTAAACTTCAAAGATGTGTCTAATACTTATCTTGGTTGCTTCCAATTGCTGACAGTTAAAATAACGCTGCTATAAACAAAAAATATGATATATCTAATACAGATTCATATTCATGGGAGGAGTTAATGATTTAGCAAAGGCTTCCTCTGAACTAAAGCTAATAAAAATGGTACATCCATACAATTTTGGAATGAACCTACAGAATAATAACTAATAAAGTGTAGTTTATACTTTTCTATTTAAAAGGTACAACTTCTTTCATGGATACAGTACAGATATTTTATAGGTTCATACTTTTATTTTTTATTTGTTTTTTTTCTTTTTGGCCATATGATTTTAGTGGCTTGTGGAATCTTAGTTCCCTGACCAGGGATTGAACCAGTACCCTTGCAATGGAAGCATGGCATCCTAACAACTGGACTGCAGGAGAATTCCTGATTCCTGCTTTTAAAGGCAGGGGTCTGGCATAGAAAGACCTTGATGACTTGAACTGTTCTGAACCGCTCAATGAAAAAAGAAAGGCTTACAAACATTATGCCATAGTCACCAACAGCTCCTCCCAGGATCAGTTTTGTAGTGGATCTGTGCTCTCTTATAGGTTAAAAATACTTGCATCAGTGCCTGACATTACTTCACTGTCTTATTATAATCCCCTGAGACTCTAGTATCTTTCCTCTGGTTCTCATGTCACTAGCAATTAACTTTATTGCCAAGAATGCTTGCTTTTTTCCCTCTCAGCTGAATATTTGTATAATCTTTTAATGCTTGTACTCAGACCTCGTTTTCCGACTTACTGCACTTATCTATATTTTTCCAGCCTTGCTTTAAATTCAAGCTAATTATCAATAATGACTTTGCCTTAAACCGTAAAGTTACCGGTCACCTTCCAGCAGAAACTTGTGCTCCTTCTTGCCAGAATGAAGAGCGTCCAGTCTCCTCGTGTCTTGACTATTCAATCGTCAAGTACAGACTAAAAATCTGAAAGACTCGTCCTCAACTGACATTTCACATACAGAAATGACTTTGCAGCTTTTTCTACTATGTCAAGAAGCTATTTATATCTTTCAATAGCATATGAATTAGGGATCTTGGTGGATGAAAAACTAGGCACCACAAAGCACAATCAAAGACAGTGGCAGCACATGTCTGGCTACGGACCAGATGCTTTATAATGGCCAACACACATATCATGTCTGACACCCCATTTTCAGTGCCAAAACCAGAGACAGACTCTCTTAGTTGGCATGCCCGTGTCATATGAGAGCTGAAATGAGGAAATGGCCAACCAATTTTCATAATGGAGAAAAAGTAGGGCCCCTCCTACTTAGTATAACCAGCTAGATGATCACATATCCTAGTTCTTTCTTCTGCCCATCAAGAAGTATCTTGATTTATGTCAGAGTTTGCGGTCGACATGTACACACTGCTATATTTACAACAGATAACCAACAAGGACCTACTGTATAGCACAGGGAGCTTTGCTTAATATTCTGTAATAACTGAAGGGGAAAAGAACTTGAAAAAGAATGGATATATGTATATGTATAACTGAATCCCTTTGCTGTATACCTGAAACTATCACAACATTGTTAATCAAGAGAGATAGCAGAAAAAGTGAAGTATCTTGAATCTGATGAATTTGATGCTGACACTTTGAGACTTGAAACAAGAAACAGAAAAAATGTACATAATGACTTTTTAATAAGAATTGAGGATACTTTATGCTAATATACTTTCTACTTCTCTTCTTGTCGTAAAGTTGTCTCACATGAGGCAAAAAAATTGGGGTGACTAAAAACACTTTAGGCAGTGGTTGTGACTTAAATATTTCAGTGATTTATAAAAAATGTCTATATCTCTTTAAATTTTTAAAATCATATTATATGATACAATTGTTTATATAATATAGTGACAACTATTTTATTTTCTGAAAAGTATTCTTTAATGAGCTCTAAACTGGTGTTTACTGTGAATCTCTTCAGTCTTAAGTATATTTCACTGAAGGTTTCAAAGGCATTTTTATAGGAGTTAGTTCCATGTGTTTAAAAATGTGAAAGCTTTACTAAAAATCTTTTTTGGTGCCATAGGGATTTAAATTAATGCTAGGATGAGAGAATGTTCTAAAAGAATGCACAGGTCCCCTTGGAATTGTTTACAGGAGCTTTTCACAGAATACTATTTAATCAATCCTTATATAAAATAGAGCTTCTTTTTGCCATTTATCTATTCATTTATATTAATATTTGTGGAATATTTACTCCGTGTTCACCCATGTGCAGGCACTGGAATAAAGATTAATGACATCTTTTTGATTTGAAAAAGTTTCTTCTCTACTAATGAAGATCTTCACAGTAGCAAATAATCAGGATATAACATTCTTGTTACAGATAAAGATAAGGACAGAAGCACAAAAGAAAAAAAAGGGCATGACAAATTTTGTAATCAACATGTTGGGAACAACTCTATAGAGGCAATGACATTTGAGTTGAAAGTTGAAGAGTGATTAACAGTCATTAGGGCTGAGGGTGGGGCATGCCCGGAACAGTTACCTGAGACTGGGTTTCATCATAATAAAGAGCTACAGGAGTTTTCTGGAGAAAAAACTAAAAAGGGGCAGGAGCAAGTCCATGTTAAAATACGTAGAATGTGAGAATAGGAAAATTACAGTTAAACACTGAGAAGAAATCAGGTAAGAAATGCTCTGTTAAAAAGGGGATAAAAGAATGCGTGTTTTTCTCAGAAATAGAGACACAGACATAGAACGGTGGATAACAAGTGGGGAGAGGTGGGACGGGATGGACTGGGAGATTGGAATTGACACATAAAACTACTATGTATAAAGTAGATAACCAATGGGAACCCTCTGTGTAGCACAGGAAACTCTGCTCAATGCTTTGAGGTGACCTAAGTGGGAAGGAAACCCAAGGAAGAGAGAATATAGGTAAACGTGTGGCTGATTTACTTTGCCGTACAGCAGAAACTAATACAACATTGTAAAGCAACTATACTCCAATAAAAAAATAAAGGAATACATGCTTTTTTCTTCCCACAAAATTCCAGGGTACTAGATCTGGAATTTCATTCAAAGAGGCAATTATCAAAAGAGGATGTATATCCAAGTCTGTATTATTATTATTATTATACTGAGTTGCCCTTGAGAAGGCAGAAAGAATAAAAACAAAAGACATGGAAGACAGTTTAGCTAAATCCAGTTGGTGCAGTGGTAAAGAATCGACCTGCCAATGCAGGAGACACAGGGTTCCATCCCTGAGTTGGGAAGATCCCCTGGAGGAGGAAATGGCAACACACTCTGGTATTCTTGCCTGGAAAATTCCATGGACAGAGAAGTCTGGTGGGTTACAGTCCATGGGGGTACAAAGAGTCGGACATGAGCAAGCATGCACTCACATAGGTGATTGTAAAGCACACTTACGTAGGAAATCTCTTCAGCAGAAGCCATAGATAACAGAAGCACATTTCATAACTCCAGAATCTGATTTTTTTAGATTGTAGCTATGAAAATGCTTGTGTTGTTTGGCACCAGAAAATCTGGATGGATGACTTATTTTGATATATTTTTTTTTTTTGGCTGCACCACGCTGTTTGTTGGACTTTAGTAACTCTAACAGTGAAAGTGTTAGTCGCTCAGTTGTGTCTGACTCTTTGTGACCCCATGGACTGTAGCTCGCCAGGCTCCTCTGTCCATGGGATTCTTCTCTTTAGTCAAAAATACATTTCCTCCTCCAGGGGATCTTTCTAACCCAGGGATCAAACTCGGGTCTCCTGCATTCCAGGTGGATTCTTTACCACCTGAGGCATCAGGGAAGCCCACCAGGGATTGAACATGGGCCCTTAGCAATGACAGTGCAGAGTCTTAACCACTGGATCGCCATGGAATTGCTGCATCTTCTTTAATAACATTCCAATGCACATATTTCATTAGTAAATGATCACTTTAAGAATTACATTATGACGGATTTTATAATTATGAATTTTCAGGGCTGTATAACATTTTCTGATGTTGATACCATTACTAAAAAGCTCTTCCTATTTTTATTGGCATTTAGACAAATTTCCAGATAGCTATTGTTCACATGGTGACATACATGTGCCTACAAGTCTTTACTTCTATTAAGCTAGGTCTAAAATGGAGTCTTATAGCCTTCCTGACTCCATCTACAACTCATAGATGCTTCTTCAACTTCATTTTCTTAGTTTCCAACTTCACAAATAGTTTGGAAGTGTAACTGTTTCATGATAATCCCTGAGGTGAATTTTTTTAAAGTTTCTTTGTAATTGAATTGATAAAACAGTATAAAATTGTATCTTAAGATTGATTTGATTTGTGTTTATTTTAACTTTAGAAAGAATACATTTTTCTCCACATGTAGTTAGAAAAATTACAGTGTGATACAAGGAAAGAATACTATAAACGTTAGGATACAATGACCTTTAAGGTATTCCAAAATAAAAGACTATACTCCAAAGGATGCAGAACTTTTACCTATTAGCAGATCCTACTCTTCGAATGGGTAAAAACAGGAGAGTGAAAAAGCTGGCCTAAAACTCAACATTCAAAAAACGAAGATCATGGCATCTGGTCCCATCATTCCATGGCAAATAGATGGGGAAACAGTGAGACACTTTATCTTTTTGGGCTCCAAAATCACTGCAGATGGTGACTGTAGCTATGAAATTAAAAGGCGCTTGTTCCTTGGAAGAAAACTATGATCAACCTAGACAGCATATTAAAAAGCAGAGACATTACTCTGTCGACAAAGGTCTGTCTAGTCAAAGCTATGGTTTTTCCAGTTGTCATGTATGGATATGAGAGTTGGACTATAAAGAAAGCTGAGCGCTGAAGAACTGATGTTTTGAACTGTGCTGTTGGAGAAGACTCTTGAGAGTCCCTTGGACTGCAAGGAGATCCACCCAGTCCATCCTAAAGGAAATCAGTCCTGAATATTCATGGGACGGACTGATGCTGAAGCTGAAACTCTAATACTTTGGCCACCTGATGTGAAGATGGGACTCATTTGAAAAGACCCTGATGCTGGGAAAGATTGAAGGCGGGAGGAGAAGGGGACGACAGAGGATGAGATTGTTGGATGGCATCACTGATTCGATGGACATGAGTTTGAACAAGCTCCAGGAGTTGGTGATGGACAGGGTAGCCTGGCGTGCTGCAGTCCGCAAAGAGTTGGACACGACTGAGTGACTGAACTGCACTGAACTGAACTCTTCAGTCTCATCTATCGAACATGCAAAACTCAGTCTGGAGAAACCAGAAGGATTTGAGCATTCCTCCCTCTTAAGTCTCTCCTGAATGTGTCAAAGTTACAGTTTGGGAAAAGAATCCCAGAGTCAAACTGGCCTCTAGCTGCCTCATCATGCAACTTGCAAGAGGTCAGTTACCTATATCTGTGACTCGGTTTCCTCATCTGTCATGTATACATTTAACCATGCTGGGAGCTATGAAGGCAAAATTGCATAAATGATAGTTCTGATAAAAGATCTAATTGAAAGAATAATGACATATGAGTCTGTGTGCATGTGTTATAAATACGTGTGTGTGTGTGTGTGTATAATATATACTGGCTATATTAAGCAACATTCATTAAGTCCAAACAGAGCAGAACTCCCTGAGGTGAAAATTCTGACATTATCTATTCTTTGAATAGGTAACTCTACAGTCTGGTCATTTGGTAAGTGCCCCCAAACCCTCCAAAAACTGAAAAGTAGAAACTCTGTCCTAAGCACCACCCATTAGTAGTGGATGGTCTCAGTCCATCACTACATGATAACAGAAGAATTCTGTGGCTAGCCAGGTTCTTGTGATAATTAAATCCGAAACAAAAGATTTTAGTTTTCTGTTCTCCTCCCTCTCTTCTCTCATTCTTGATTCCTGAAATTGAAAGCTATATTTTATTGTTAAGATTATTTGAAGATTCTATTTGCTCTAGTAAATTTATTTAGACAGTTGCTATCCTAAAATGAATATGGTAGGTTTGAAGAAAGTGAATTTAGTGGGTTGGAGAGAAAATTGGTGGTAGAGAGTTCTTGGTTTCATGACATGAGACTTTGACTTGCTTCCCAGATGTGAAATGGTAAAAGCATTCCATATATTTCATGAGAATGGTTTATAGATATGCTTACAAAATTATATAAAGTATTGATTGCTGTTGTTTAGTAGCTAAGTCGTGTCCCACTGTTTGTGACCCCATGGACTGTAGCCTGCTAGGCTCCTCTGTCCATGGGATTTCCCAAGCAAGAATACTGGAGTGGGTTGCCATTTCCTTCTCCAGGGGATATTCTCGACCCAAGAATCGAACCCACATCTCCTGCATTGATAGGCAGATTCTTTACTACTGAACCATAGGAAAGTTAATAAAGTATTGATAAATGACAATAAATCACAACAGCTGAATTCAATACCAAACCCTCTAGTCTAAAAAGTCTGTCATCAAATGGATGGGAAGAACAAATGCCCTTGAGGAGCTCTTGTTCCCTTCTGGAAGGATGGTCATGTTTGGGGAAGTTATCTGGTTGTTCCAAGACCTAGATCCTTCCAACTGAGAAGCAAGGCTAATCCTTGTTCATAAGATTCAAGTACTTGCCATAATTCCTGAGACATACATATCTTTGAGAAGTGTTAAATGATATCATAAATGTGTCTTCATAAACATGTCACCTAGTTCATGAAATTTACATTGTTACATTTGACCATATTGAAAATATGTGTTTCTATTACAGTCTATAAAATAGGTCTTTTCTAGAATATATTTTGATGAAATTAGTGACTGTACAACTAGAAGATACATAGCTAAGTCAGAAAAAATTTAAAATTCTTAGTATAATATTTTTGTAGAAAGGAAAGAAAATTATTTTTTCTTTTCTCACAAGTATTGCAAAAACATTTTTTTTTTTACTTCTGTTTATCAAAATACCTCACACTTTCCAGAGAGAAGAATTTCACTCAATATTCTCTGTAAGTTTAAATAGCATTGCACTTCTCATTCAAATATTACAATATATTATAGACAATGCAAAAAATAAGTATCAGACTAAAAATATTTTGAAATACATATGTGACTTTTCAGTTTTTAAACTTGCAGGTCTCTATGATTATTCTGTCAAAGAGAAGTTTTCTTGCATTGGGGAAATTAAAAATAAATTCTGTTCCGCTGAAAGTTGCCAGAATCTGCCTGAACCCTATAAGCAACACATTGTCAGTGGGGAAGAAAAGAGTAAAGGACACTATCTCTGGAAGTTTTCTTTCTCATATGAAACTCTAGCTCTGAAAAAGCTCCCGAAATGATTTAGTTCCTATTTCCATAAATACAGAGGGTCATCCATTTTTTCAGCAAATCCAAAAATAAACCTAGTCTCTTCAGCTAGTCATTCCTCAGTTAATATTTTGAAATATGATACAGCATAATGTTTTCTAATGTTCTAATACAGACCAAAATTTCAGAGTAAATACCAAAATCTATCCAGCTAAGGAAAGAAATGTGCAGAATAACAGAGCATATATGTGAATTAAAAAGAAAGAAAAAGTAAAATATATAGAAAAGTAAAGGCTATGACGTGTTAGAATTGTAGTCATTGGATTTCAAACTTTTTTGGAAATTTTAAAGAAAATGATACTTTTGTTATTGAGGTTTATTCAGTCATTCTGAGATATGTACATGGTGCTTTGAACCAACAATTTAGTCCTTAAGTTTATATTATATATATTTATATATATATATATGAAAAGTGAAAGTTCTCAGTCATGTCCGACTCTTTGCGACCCCATGGACTATACAGTCCGTGGAATTCTCCAGGCCAGAATACTGGAGAGGGTAGCCTTTCCCTTCTCCAGTGGATCTTCCCAACCCAGGAATCAAACCCAGGTCTCCCACATTGCAGGCGGATTCCTTACCAGCTGAGTCACAAGGGAAGCCCAAGAATACTAGAGTGGGTAGCCTATCCCTTCTCCAGCAGATCTTCCTGACCCAGGAAATTGAACCAGAGTCTCCTGCATTGCAGGCAGATTCTTTACCAACTGAGCTGTGAGGGAAGACGTATATATATACATAAATATATGTGTTTGTGCTCAGTTGCTCAGTCGTGTCTGACTCTTGGTGACTCTATGGACTGTAGCCTGCTACGCTCCTCTGTCCGTGGGATTCTCCAGGCAAGAATATTGCAGTGGGTTGTCATTTCCTCCTCCAGGAGATCTTCTTGACCCAGGGCTAAAACCTGTCTCTTACATCTCCTGTGTCTCCTGCACTGGCAGGCAGATTCTTTGCCACTATGCCACCTGGGAAGCCAATAAATATGTGTGTGTAATATGTATATATATACATATATATATGTACACACAAATATAGGTATATAAAATACAAATTTGAATTATTTCAGAGTCTCATTTTAAAGTTTACTCACAGTGAAATTTCCCATTTGAGCAGCAAGATTCAACAAGAAGATTAGTTTTCTATAAGTTGATTTCCTTCTCAGAACTTGGTTTCCTACTAACATTCATTTATCAATATGTTGAATAGTAAAGTACAATTTGATTGCTAAAAAAATAGTCATTAAACTTACTAAATTTAGTTGAACCCAAATTGACACTTTTTTTTTCCTCTCTGGCACACACTCAGCATATGTCATTTTTCAGAGCTTGCGATCCTGTTATGTCCAGTGATATTTTAAACAAGCGCTATTTAATACTTCAAAAAATAGGAAGGGTGAGCACAGAATCTTTTTGAGATAGATGACAGAACAGTGTGCATTTTTATAAAGCGTCATAAAGAAACAGATGACTGAATTGGAATCATTTCTCCCTCTCTCTTCCCCTTGCACACATGTTCCCTCATTTCTTGTGTCCTGTTCACACATTCTTCCTGAGGGTCTTTTGCTTCTTCTGAGAGCAAATTAGAACACAAACATCTTTATGATCAATCTAGAAGTGGCCAGCTTTCCTCCTAGGGTGAGGAAGAGAACTGAACAGTGTGAGTGGCCATCAGGGCACTGACACTGATTCTGTAATCACTGACACTGTAATTTATTGTGATGACAATAAATTACAGAGGTGACTTAGATCTCAGGTCATAGTCTATTCTCTGCAGTATTCAGACTCCACTAAGGAAAAGTTTAGCTAAACTTAGTCACTAAATTCCCAAACTAAGACAATCATTAGA
Source organism: Okapia johnstoni (assembly GCA_024291935.2). NCBI lineage: Eukaryota > Metazoa > Chordata > Mammalia > Artiodactyla > Giraffidae > Okapia > Okapia johnstoni. Next base: position 62,108,927 of record CM044321.1, read on the forward strand.
CATACTGAACTTGATGAGATGAAACATATATTTACTTAGCATTGATCTCTTGGTGAATGCGATGTATCATCCACCAGCCTTAGTCCATACAGCACCCAAGCAAATTAGGAAAAGGCACCCCCCTTGGGCAAACACACCTAGATAGGACATGCTTTGCAAGTGGGGCTGGCTGGTTCAACATCTTCTTGTCACCTCAAGTAGGCAGCTTTATGCAGAGCAAAATCTGAACAACTGGATGTGAGGATCCTATTTATATAGATCTTTCTCTTTAGTGCTTTACAAATCACAAGACAAAAATAATATAACTAGAACATGTATTCACAATCATTGCAGAGTAGGATTGCGTCAGATTGAGAACATAAGATTTTCTAGAGAAAATATCAAATTCACTCCATATAAATTTAGGTGAGCCTAAACTGATACTTGATACAGATTCCTTGTATGAAGGCTGTCAAAGAGCGATGAATAAAAGCCATTCTCCTTGTTTATACTAACAGGAGAGTGAATACTTACCCCCATCTTCAACCATAAAGTGGAATATGTCACTTGTGGCATTAGCCCCTTCTCTTAAGACATAGCATATTTTCATATCATCAATGTCAGCTAGAAAACAACCAAATAACAAGATGATTAATTACTAGGGCAAAACCAGTGACTCATCATGTATGGTAAGTCCTATTGGCTATTACTCTTCTGAACCACGTTTAGATCTTCTTCTCCTAAGGGAATTGGTGCTATCTTATTTCTCCTATCTCTAGGCCCCCTTGATTTCAGCTGTCCCTTGGAAATCTGATCCCTTACACAGATAAATAGAGTGCAAGAGTTAGGCTATAATAATAGCAAGGTGTTGCCCCTCCCAGTGGTATTTGCATGTTCATGCACCAAAGGAGTGACTATCTAAAGACGGAATGTCAGACTCCATGACAGGTGGAAAGGGAGATATTTTGAGGCATGACAGATTTCCTGGCACTACAGAAATCACACCCTTTGCCTCCCTGACCCTGAGAGGACAGAGGTTCTTCTGCTTTCCCTTTAGGCTAACTTTTCTTTCCTCTTGTGTTACAGCAGGCTGTTTTTAAGCTCTCCATATTTTTGAAAGAAAAAAATGAAAATTAAAAAAAAATTCCCACAGATTGAAGCTGCTATCATGACCCAGTGCCAAAGAGAACTTAAAAAACATCTAGTAAAAGCTGAAACCTTTATTCAGAGTGAAAGATTATTCTGCCTCAGAAATGTTTTTTTCTACTGCTTTCTATTCTAGCTATCAAGTTCACTGGTATTGACTAATACGCAATTTTAAAATTTATTCATCCATTTTGTGTTTTTCTCCGTAACAATGCCACACAGACCACATAATAAAACAAACATCATTCTGTCCTGTGACACTCCTATGACTCACTAGTAGACCACTATTATTATAGATCTGGGCCAATTGGAAAATAGTTATTTTCAAGATTACTTAATATCAAGAACATGGCTAAAGATTGCTCAACAGTGATAAGTAATATTTGTCTCGTGTGTGGTTTATTCATCTTCTAAGATCTTTAATCATTTCAAGCTATGGAGTTTATAGGCATCACATATAAGACAATGATTTTATGAAACGAATAGTATCACGTGATGCAAAGTACTAGTTTCTATTTTCTGTTTGTGGTTTTCTGGCTTCGAGGCATGTGGGATCTTAGTTCCCCAACTTGGGATTGAACTCATACCCCCCGCATTGGAAGGTGACGTCTTAATCACTGGACTGCCAGGAAAGTCCCCGCAAGTGATGTAGAGTATTAGAAACAACCAATTACTCCATGAACTTCTAGCTCCAACATACAATCTACCTTGGCTCACATAGTTTTGAAAGGTATCTTGCTTACCATCAGACACTTGAAGAGGGGAAAATCTGATTTAATAGTTAACAGTACCTTCTTGTGCATAAAGATACCTAAGGACAAAGCAAGTTCAAGATGTTTTGTTCTCTCTTAGAATTTCATTTCTAACTCTACTATAATTTCCTCCAATTCTTCCTCTTTCTGCATGGTTACCTTTTGTAGAAGGTTGAAAATTTCTGTTTTCTGTTTCCACAGTCCTTTGCTCAAGGATCTTACACTCAATAAAGGCTCAAATGTGTCTTAATCTAAAATTAAAGAGGCGGGAGGTCTGGTAGCCCACCCTTGCACCTTTCCCTTTGTATGGATGATGCTTCTGAGGGTAAGGCGTGAAGACCTATGTATTGCTCTTTGCTCTTTCCCAGTTTACTCTCACAACTCTCAACTTTTACAGCCTTCAGTTTTATCGGTGAAGGAGTGAAGGGAACTCTGCTCTGACTCTTAGGTTATTAGCACAAAGACAGCATCCTCTGGTCATGTGGAAAGACCTTGGTCCAGTGTTCCCATTCCATCTTTAATTCTATAAGAAAATCTAAAGGCTGTACTATAAGAAAAAGAAAAAAACACCCAGTCCTTGCATCAATGTTTTCTAAGCAAAAACTATAGTACTTGGGAGATAGTCTCATTAAAACAAATTACCACTTCAAGGCTGATTTTTCAGAAGTTTTCTTTTCTAAAGTAATGAGAACATGAATTCAGTTATAAGATACTCAAGGGTTAAATTTTCCCTCCAAGTTAGACCTAAACTATTGATTAGATGAAACAAACAAAAACTCTTTAAATAATTTTCTTAATAATGCACTGTTCAAAATCTAAACTAAGTAAAGACTTTGATTATAACAGTTATTCTACAGGTACCTCTATATATAAATACATACATTTTATATATATATATATATATTTATTTATGTTATATATAGGGCTTTTCTGGTGGCTCAGTTGGTAAAGAATGAGCCTGCAATGCAGGAGACCTAGGTTCAATCCCTATGTGGGGAAGATACCCTGGAGAAGGGAATGGCAAACCACTTCAGTATTCTTGCCTTGAGAACCCCATGAACAGTATGAAAAGGCAAAATGATAAGATACTGAAAGAGGAACTCCCCAGGTCAGTAGGTGCCCAATATGCTACTGGAGATCAGTGCAGAAATAACTCCAGAAAGAATGATGGCATGGAGCCAAAGAAAAAACAATACCCAGTTGTGGATATGACTGGTGATAGAAGCAAGGTCCGATGCTGTAAAGAGCAATATTGCATAGGAACCTGGAATGTTAGATCCATGAATCAAGGCAAATTGGAAGTGGTCAAACAGGAGATGGCAAGAGTGAACGTCGACATTCTAGGAATCAGCGAACTAAGACAGACTGGAATGGGTGAATTTAACTCAGATGACCGTTATATCTACTACTGTGGGCAGGAATCCCTTAGAACAAATGGAGTAGCCATCATGGTCAACAAAAGAGTCTGAAATGCAGTACTCGGATGCAATCTCAAAAATGACAGAATGATCTTTGTTCGTTTCCAAGGCAAACCATTCAATATTATGGCAATCCAAGTCTATGCCCCAACCAGTAACGCTGAAGAAGCTGAAGTTGAATGGTTCTATGAAGACCTATGCAGAGAAGGCACTGGTGAGGTACTTTAGTACTCTTGCCTGGAAAATCCCATGGACAGAGGAGCCTGGTAGGCTGCAGTCCATGGGGTCGCTAAGAGTTGGACACGACTGAGAGACTTCACTTTCACTTTTCACTTTCACGCATTGGAGAAGGAAATGGCAACCCACTCCAGTGTTCTTGCCTGGAGAATCCCAGGGATGGAGGAACCGGGTGGGCTGCCGTCTATGGGGTTGCACAGAGTCGGACACGACTGACACTACTTAGCAGCAGCAGCAGCATGAAGACCTACAAGACCTTCTACAACTAACACCCAAAAAAGATGTCCTTTTCATTATAGAGGACTGGAATGCAAAAGTAGGAAGTCAAGAAACACCTGGAGTAACAGGCAAATTTGGCCTTGGAGTACAGAATGAAGCAGGGCAAAGGCTAATAAAGTTTTGCCAAGAGAACACACTGGTCATAGTAAACACCCTCTTCCAACAACACAAGAGAAGACTCTATACATGGACATCACCAGATGGTCAACACCGAAATCAGACTGATTATATTCTTTGCAGCCAAAGATGGAGAAGCTCTATACAGTCAGCAAAAACAAGACTGGGAGCTGACTGTGGCTCAGATCATGAACTCCTTATTGCCAAATTCAGACTTAAATTGAAAAAAGTAGGGAATACTACTAGACCATTCAGGTATGACCTAAATCAAATCCCTTATGATTATACAGTGGAAGTGACAAATAGATTTAAGGGACTAGATCTGATAGACAGAGTGCCAGATGAACTATGGACGGAGGTCCATGACATTGTACAGGAGACAGGGATCAAGACCATCCCCATGGAAAAGAAATGCAAAAAAGCAAAATGGCTGTCTGAGGAGGCCTTACAGATAGCTGTGAAAGAAGAGAAGCAAAAGCAAAGGAGAAAAGGAAAGATATTCCCATTTGAACGCAGAGTTCCAAAGAATAGCAAGGAGAGATAAGAAAGCCTTCCTAAGCAATCAATGCAAAGAAATAGAAGAAAACAACAGAATGGGAAAGACTAGAGATCTCTTCAAGAAAATTAGAGATACCAAAGGAACATTTCATGCAAAGATGGGCTCGATAAAGGACAGAGATGGTATGGACCTGACAGAAGCAGAAGATATTAAGAAGAGGTGGCAAGAATACACAGAAGAACTGTACAAAAAAGATCTTCATGACCCAGATAATTACGATGGTGTGATCACTCACCTAGAGCCAGACATCCTGGAATGTGAAGTCAAGTGGGCCTTAGAAAGCATCACTACGAACAAAGCTAGTGGAGGTGATGGAATTCCAGTTGAGCTATTTCAAACCCCGAAAGATGATTCTGTGAAAGTGCTGCACTCAATATGTCAGCAAATTTGGAAAACTCAGCAGTGGCCACAGGACTGGAAAAGGTCAGTTTTCATCCCAATCCCAAAGAAAGGCAATGCCAAAGAATGCTAAAACTACCACACAATTGCACTCATCCCACACGCTAATAAAGTAATGCTGAAAATTCTCCAAGCCAGGCTTCAGGAATACATGAATTGTGAATTTTCAGATGTTCAAGCTGGTTTTAGAAAAGGCAGAGGAATCAGAGATCAAATTGCCAACATCTTCTGGATCATCAAAAAAGCAAGAGTGTTCCAGAAAAACATCTCTTTCTGCTTTATTGACTATGTCAAAGCCTTTGACTGTGTGGATCACGATAAACTGTGGAAAATTCTTCAAGAGATGGGAATACCAGACCACCTGACCTGCCTCTTGAGAAACCTGTATGCAGGTCAGGAAGCAAGAGTTAGAACTGGACATGGAAGAACAGACTGGTTCCAAATAGGAAAAGGAGTACATCAAGGCTGTATATCGTCACCCTGCTTATTTAACTTATATGCAGAGCACATCATGAGAAACGCTGGGCTGGAAGAGGTACAAGCCGGAATCAAGATTGCCGGGAGAAATATCAATAACCTCGGATATGCAGATGACACCACCCTTATGGCAGAAAGTAAAGAGGAACTAAAAAGCCTCTTGATGAAAGTGAGAGAGGAGAGTGAAAAAAAAGTTGGCTTAAACTCAACATTCAGAAAACTAAGATCATGGCATCCGGTCCCATCACTTCATGGGAAATAAATGGGGAAACAGTGGAAACAGTGGCTGACTTTAGTTTTTGGGGCTCCAAAATCACTGCAGATGGTGACTGCAGCCATGAAATTAAATGATGCTTACTCCTTGGAAGGAAAGTTATGACCAATCTAGATAACATATTAAAAAGCAGAGACATTACTTTGCCAACAAAGGTCCGTCTAGTCAAGTCTATGGTTTTTCCAGTAGTCACGTATGGATGTGAGAGTTGGACAGTGAAGAAAGCTGAGCGCCGAAGAATTGATGCTTTTGAACTGTGGTGTTGGAGAAGACTCTCGAGAATCCCTTGGACAGCAAGGAGATCCAACTAGTCCATCCTAAAGGAGATCAGTCCTGGGTGTTCATTGGAAGGACTGATGTTGAAGCTGAAACCCCAATACTTTGGCCACCTCACGTGAAGTGTTGACTCATTGGAAAAGACCCTGATGCTGGGAAGGAGTGGGGGCAGGAGAAGGGGACGACAGAGGATGAGATGGCTGGATGGCATCACCGACTTGATGGACATGAGTTTGGGTAAACTCCGGGAGTTGGTGATGGACAGGGAGGCCTGGCGTGCTGCGATTCATGGGGTCTCAAAGAGTCGGACACGACTGAGCAACTGAACTGAACGGAACTGAACTAGGATAATTAACTAGATTTTCTTCTCGCTCTTAAACTTGCATCAGATTTATTTCAGTTTATCTACACAGTTATTTCACGGGTTTTTAAAAAAATTCTAAATTCACTGATATTCCTGGTAACCACACCCTGCTTACCTTTGCAGAAATTTCTGAAAGTGATAAATTATCTCCCACAAGATATTATTATGTATTTGTCATAGAGAAAAAAAATCCTGGTCCTTGAGACCTGGGGTGAACAGAGCAAAGAAGCTTACCTTGACAAGGCATGAAGTTTGAAAAGAACTAAAAAATTTTCCTAATTTGTCTGATTCTACCTTGGTTACTCTTCCTAATAGTGAAAGTTAATAAGTTTTAGAAATCATGTGTGTTTGTTTTTTTCTCTTAGGGACCATTTAGTCAATCTATTTGGCTATAACCTTCCCAAGCCATATATGCTAAGCTGACTTAATTCAGTGTATTGAAAATCCATCAAAATGTCGTTCAGCTTGTCCTTTCATGATAAAACAAAAACAAAGAAAAAGACAGCAGAGTCGTCACTTTAGACACCGCTTTCACTTCCTCTGGCAGAGGATGAGATGGTTAGATAGCATCACCGACTCAATGGACATGAATTTGAGCAAACTCCGGGAGATAGTGGAAGACAGAGGAGCCTGGTGTGCTGTAGTCCATGGGGTCGCAAAGAGTCGGACAAGACTGAGCGACGGAACAACAACAACAACATTACTTCCTCTACTGCAAGAGCAGCCATGGTAACCACTATAACGGAGCTTTCTCCGTTTTTACTCACTTATCTAATTTCCACAGGAACTCCTCTGAATCAAACACCAGCCTCAACTTGTTGAAATGAGTCCTGTGATTAAATAAAAGCAATTTTCCTGTATTCAATATTTGCATTCTCATTGGAATGTGATGATTTCTCTTAAAATGTAATCTTAAAAATTTATATTCACTTTTTATAATAAACTCACAGCTATTCTATATTTACAAATAACTATAAAAAGCAATCACGGTGATTTCAAGTCAGTGACAGAGCAACAGTCTGTAATGAAATAGCATGATTTAATGGCTCAGTATTTAGGAAATAATATTCCAATATTTTGAGCTGTTGGACTTGGTCCATGGAGTTTAAATGAAATATCCTTGCTCTATTTTCATTCAGAAATTCTTTTTTTTTTTAAATCACTAAAATCAGATCCCTTTTTCTGATCAGAGGATTGATTTGAAGTAACATTTTCGATCCTCTAAAGAATATCCTTTCAATATTCCTTTCATCCTCTTTCCTTTCCAAGAAAAGAAACCAGTCTAAGAGCGCATGCATCTCTATCCTCAGAAAGCCTTCACACACAAGTTTCCTGTTGGTCTGGCATGACACTTGGCACCCAGAAGTTTTCCTGTTCCTGCAGGCCCTAAGATACATTCAGGCTTTCAGCCAAGAATCAGGAGGTTGAAGGGTAGGGCTATTTGCCAGCATCTAAAACAGAGAAGCAGTTTACTTTAACACTACACTCTGCAACATCCATGTTTATTAAAGCATTTGTTATCTAAGAGTCCAACACTGTTACAGGAAAATAACACTCCCTCTTGGGAAGCCCAGGGGTTTAACTCCATCTCAAACCCATAGAGCTCACACAGGAGAGATCTGGTTTCCATTCTGACAAGAGTGAGATTTTCATGAAAGCAACCCAAAGCTCTTTGTAATGAAAGTTGCACATTCTAGAAAACAGAGGTCTAACTCCCAAGCCAGCAGCTTGAATGGGCTTCTCCCTTTAGTCACTGAGTAATTCTGCACAGGTCACCTGCCCTTCCTGTCTCAGACTCTGTGGACACACAAAGAAAATTGAGGTTACGAAATGCATTCATCTCCGAGAATGCAGATGCTTGAGGCAATGCTGTTGGTTACTGTGTTTGACACAGGGCAGAGAGGAGGTCTGAAATGAGAAAATAATTTCCTCCTCCTACTAGCTTTGTTAAAATATCTTTAGGCTCTTAACAATGAACTGGATACATATTTTAGTGATGGACTTCCTGTCTTCTTGCTTGTGCTAAGTCACTTCAGTCGTGTCTGACTCTTTGCGACCTCAGGCTCCTCTGTCCATCAGGTTCTCCAGGCAAGAATACTGGAGTGGGTTGTCAGCCCTCCTCCAGGGGACTTCCCAACCCAGGGATCAAACCCGTGTCTCTTACATCTCCTGCATTAGCAGGCAGGTTCTTTACCACTAGCACCACCTGGTCTTCTTATACATTATTAAATATACTTTCTTTTCTTGTGTGGTTCAGGTAACATGCCTTGTACGTATATAATCATTCTACATCTAGATAAGTGTTTACCTGTTATCTCTTTGGACAGGTGTTAGTCTCATAAAATCTTATAAAAAATTCTAAAATCTACAAAGTAAATATAAATACATCTTTCTATTTTCATTACAAAGTTTCTAACAACAATAATAGTCTTAGAACAACCCCCTAAAGAGCAATCAAATTAATACAAATTGGAAGGCTCTATTTGGATGGTAACATACTGATGTGCTCAGTCATGTCTGACTCTGCGATTCCATAGACTATAGCTCGCCAGGCTCCTCTATCCGTGGAATTTCCCAGGCAAGAGTACTGAAGTGGGTTACCATTTCCAACTGCAAGGGATCTTCTTGACCCAGGGATGGAATCGGTGTCTCTTGTGTCTCCTGCATTGGCAGATGGATTCTTTATCACTGCGCCACCTGGGAGGCCCCTATTTGAATGGTGGCTGGTAATAATAATAATGTGGATTCAGAAAATTTAGAAAGCACATCCTTCTCTAAGATGCTAACATGCTTCATGAACCGTCTTCAGCATACAAAACAGGTTGCTCAGAGGAAAAGTGGGGCTAATGCAACAGAGTTGAAAAGCCTGCTTCAAATTTAATTCACCGAAGTTCAGCTCTTTCTTTGGCATCTTAGCTTATATTTTCAAAATACAATACTCCTACTAATGAAGGTCACTACAGTGGGACATATGGCAAGAAGGGAGCTGTTCTCTTAGGAAACAGAGTTCCTGTATTTTCGCCTTTCTTTTATTTCCCTTTCCTTCTCTTTCCTTGGACACTATTTTTTAATTTAATTATTTTTTGGCAGCTCTATGTGGCACATGGGATCTTAGTTCCTGGACCAGGGATCAAACCCACACCCCCTGCATTGGAAGCATGGGGTCTTAACCACTGGACCACCAGGGAAGTCCTCCCTGGCCTCTAATTTGATGCTCTACTTACAAAGTTATCAATGACAGCCATATCTCAAGAAGTAAGACTTGGAGTGCCCTTTGATTATAAAGAAAGAAAAGTGAACCGTACCTTGTGTAAACTGAGTCACACTGTGGTTGCCTTGGCCCAGGTTGAGGAGATATCCATGTCGAGGGGCCTCCGTCACAATAAACTGGAGAGAAACATGTAAGCTGTCTCTGTCCTCTGCTTTCAATACTTTACTTGTGATCATGAACCCCAAGTGGCCTGTGGCCAAAGGGCGAAGTGTAGAGGCCCCTTTGTTCACTGCAATTTGGGGGATTCTGTTGTCAACAGCTAAGATCCGGATCTTCATTACTTGGGGTCTTCTTGTTTCAAATACTGTATCAGGAAAAACATAGAACTCTGTATGGGAACCATCAGTCACTGTGAAGGAGAAGCTGTCTTCACTTGACTCGGTACCATCATGCCTGTAGCTGATTAAGTTTTCATTCAAGTCCTGCTTGGTAAAAATCATGGCGGGTCTGCTATTGTTGAATAGGAGTTGACCATGAACAGGCACCTGGGTGACAGTGAATTTCAAGAGTTTGTCTGGAGTATCCCTGTCTTCTACGGTGAGTTCAAAGGGAGTAATCAGCTTCTTTTCACCTTCACTGACAACCAGGTTATGGATGGTGACCACTGGCTTTTTGTTGTCCACATCGCTGATGGAGATACGGAATGTCCGGAAGACAGGGTTACGTCCATCAGTGACTTGAAACTCAAAACTGTCCACCTTTACCTCATCATCAGCTGTGTGGATATAGTAGATTTTGTTGCCAGCCAGCTGGAGCTGAGTGAAAGATGTGATGGACACTCGAGGTTGGTCTGTGCTTTCTAAGTGGCCTCTCATGGGAGCCCTGGTGATGGTAAAAACTAAGTTTTCATCAGGACTGTTCAAGTCACTAGTGCTCAGTAGGTCTGTTGTGAGGGTGACCTTACCACCTTCTTTCAAGGACACTCCCTTACTTATCACATCAGGGAAGACAATGTCAAGGCTTCCAATAGACACATAAAAGTAGCGATCTATGAGGGCATTGATTCCATCAGTCACGTCAAACTTAATTAGATCACGAATGCCCTCCTGCCCAAAATGGACATACTGAATCAAATTTCTGTCCACTTCATCCTGGGTAAAATTCATGCCCAGTGTAATATTTTCAAAGACACCTGTAGATTTTTGTCTCTGTAATAAGCCATGTCCTGGCCCATAACGAATAATGTAAACCAAGGATTTGTCTTCAGAATCTAAATCAGTTGCCATTAATATTCTGTTGTTGATAATTTTGGTTTCCCCAATTTCTATTTCCAGTCCATTATTGATGGCCATCCTGGGGGTCTCATCATCAACAGGAATAACCATAATGAGGACTGTCTTTTCCACAGAGTGCTTACCGTCTGTGAGTTTAATCACGAAACTGTCTTCCTGAGTCTCAGAGTCATCATGCTCATAAATGATGCTGGAACTCTCTATTATCTGGTCCAAGGTGAAGCTTTCCACCAAAACCGTGCCATTTATCAGCTGGTTCATGATGTGACCGTGGGTGGGAAACTTGGTAATAGTGAAAGTTAAGTCATCTGGGGGAACATCAGCATCAGCGGCATTGAGGATGGGTGTATCAACCACCAGACTCATGCCTTCCATCACCATAAATTCCCTGATGAATATTTCTGGCTGTTCATCGTTGGTGGGAATGATTACAATGGGGAAAAAATGTCTCTCTGAAAAGTTAATGCCGTCAGAACAGCGAAATATAAATCTATCTTCCACTGGTTCTACTCCTTTATGGACACTCTGGATGTAGTTTATATGACCTTGCCTGAGATCTTTCAGAGTGAAAGCACTTATAGCAATTCCTGCTCTTGATTTTTCAGAGCCGGGGGCTGGAGAGATGTTCTCCACATAACCAGAGGTAGGCTGAATGACGATGGTGCACAAGATGTCATCATTGAGAGAATCAATGTCTTCAGCACTTATGTGCATTGAGGTTATAATGCTTTTATCACCTTCCAGCACGATAAACCGTTCACCTACAGAAATTTCTGGGGCCTGGCTGTCAACAGGGAGGATGGTCACCCACACGGTAACTCCTTGGATAGTGTTACCACCTATTCTCCATTCTTGAGACATATCCGACAGACTCAGGTTGAAAGAGTCTTCTTTGGGCAAGAGACCTATCTCCCCACTTGTGTGAGCATAGACGACAGAGCCCTCCAAGATGTCTCTTTGGGTAAACTGCTCTGCTGGAACTCCATTGACCAGAATTTCTCCATATAGGGGTGGATCTTCCAAGAGGAAAGTCAACATCAAATCATCAGCGTCCCCATTGGTCCCCCTGATAATACTGGCAGTGATTTCAGTAGCCCCGTTTTCTAAAACATCTAGATAGGACCCCAGAGTGCCTGCAGGAAGGCTCAGCATGGGCACCTCACCATCCATTGGCCGGACATTCACTCTGAGAGTGATGGGCACCACGTGGTGTCTGTCACTGACCTCCAGGGAGCAGCTATCGGTCAAAGACTCAGCCCCATTATGGGCGTAGGAAATCCGACCCTGTTTTATGTCCTCCAAGTGGAAAATCCCACCGACATGCAGTACCTGTCCAGACAGCTTCATGTGGCCATGTTTGGGCACCTGTATGAGAGTGAAGGTGATGTAGGCCACATCAGTGTCCACATCATTCACACCCAACTCAGTCTCACTCAGGATGTGGTGGCCCTTCTCCTGAACGGTGAAGCCAGTGTTGAGGATTTCGGGTGGCTGGTTGTCCACTGGCTGCAAGTAAAAGGTGAAGGTGCCTGGAGCCACGTTCCCAGCTCGGTCCTCCACCTGGAATTGAAACTGGGCCACTCGGGCAGCCACTCCCAGCTCCTGGTCTGGAGGTCTGTAAGCAATTTTATGGTGGTTGACCTGCGCTTGTGTAAAATGGACCACCACCACCGAAGGATCGTCGGTCAGGACCAAGGTGCCCAACGGGGCTGGTGAGTGGTTTTCATCTGTGTCCATCGGGGGCTGGGTCACTGTGTAACGGAGTTCTCGGTCATCTGTGTCCAGGTCCGTGTAGCGTAGCCACTTCTTCCTTAGTGGTGTGAGCTGGGATTCCTGTACCACCATCCGTAGGGGACAGCCGCTGCCCAGCTCGGGAGGGAGGCGGTCCACGGGATGAATGCGTATCATGAACCTCTGTAGCCCAGACTTATTAGGCGGGTCATGGTTATCCTGGACACGAAATGTGAACTGGTCGATCACTGGCCCCGGATTGTGGGGCCCAGAGTGCCTATAGAAAAGTCTCCCCTCTGTTATGTCTCGCTGCCGCCACTCTGTCACTGTTTTCTCATAGAATGCTCCCTGTTTTCTCCAAGGGCTCCCAAGAGGCATCTCCTCCCCCTGGGGAGGATGGGTCTGGCGGAGAAGCAGATGCCCTGCAGTGGAGGAGGGTGGCTCGAGCACAAAAAGCAGCAAAGAATCCTCTGAGTCCATGTCAGTTGCACTCAGGGCTTGGGGCAGGATGGGCACAGTTTCGCCCTCTGCCAGCATCAGCCCCGTGTTGGCATTGAGGACTGGTGGCTGGTCATCCACAGGCACTAAGGTGATGGGGAACAGAAACTGCACCTGGTGTCTGCGTCCTCCGTCCACCATTCGGAGCACGAGGTTGTCACTTAGTGAGCCGTCCTTGTCATCGTGATGGTAGACCACTCGGCCGGCTGCTAGCTCAGCTACAGTAAAGGTCTTAGGGGCAGAGTTACCATTGGAGGCACCCAGAAGGACAAGGTGACCGTGCCGGAGCCCGGCCACCACCTCCAGCTGTACGGCCTCTAAGTCGTCTTCATCACTGATGACCAAGTTTTGTGGTCCACTGCCTGCAGGGCCAGTGAGGGGCCGAGATTGGCCCTCGTAGAGAATGAGACCAGTGTTCCGGGTGACCACTGGAGCCAGTGTGTTCATGGGCTTCACCACCACCATGAAGGAAAAGGGATCGGAGGCAGCGCCTTCTGGGTCCACTACTTCCAGCTCGAGTTCAAAGAGACGCTCCTGGTCAGAGTCTTCAGAAGGGGGCTGATAGGCAATCTTCAGGAGGTGCAAATCCCTCTGAGTGAAGGAGGAGAGGGGCAGACTGCGGTCATCAGTGCTCACCAGGAAGCCCTGGCCAGGCTGGAATGGAGAGGTGAGATTGAAGATCAGCAAGTCCGGGGCACATTCCGCATCCTCGGCTGCCAGCATGTCTGGGGTCAGGGCGGTCAGGACAAACTGGTCCACCTCCATCATCATCATGGCCACAAAGCTGGGCTTGGGGGCGGTGTTCTCAGCTCCTCCTCGGATTCTCACCAGCACTTGGAAGTGCTCGCGCTTCAAAGCAGGGCTGCCCACGGGAGACCCTCGCGATCGCAGCTCCACTACCATGGGCACCCAGTCCCTGTTCGGAGAACGACTGGGGGCGGTGTGGCGGTAGCGCACGCCCAGTTCCTGAAATGCTTTGCAGTCCATCAGGAGGGGCTCCTGGGTGTCCCCCTCGCTGGCCGGGGCCGGGACCTGCGGGTAGTGAAGGAGTTCCCCGTAGCGAGGCAGCGCGCCCAAACCAGACAGGATGCCCACGCGACACTCCTCGGTCTCGGGCTGGTAGGCGAATTCCAGGCTCCGCGCGTCCAGGGCATTGCTGGTCCCCAGCAGCTCCTCCACGACCAGGGGCAGGTTCCGCGTCACAACCTCCAGCTGAGTGAAGACCACCTCCACCTCCAGCACCAAGGGGAGCACGACTGCCCCTCCCGGCGCGTCGTAGCGCAGCTGCAGTCGGACTCGATCCCGAGACGGGCTACGCGCACCCAAGTGCGAGTAGCGCACCTCTCCCGCGCCGAAGTCGCAGGGGAAGCGCTTGGGACTCAGGCGGCCGGGCCGCTGGGCCAGCGCGTCGTTGTCTAGCACGGTCACCGCGCACCGATCCCCCGGTTGCACCTGCAGCACTAGGTCCTGCAACGGATCCAGCCAGACCTCACGGCCGAAGGGCACCCGGAGCCCGCGATTCGCCAGCACTATGGCTTCTTCGGCGGGGACCCCTGCAACCCCCGCGAGATCCGGGGACAGCAAGGCCCGGCCGGGGTCAAGTGGCTGTGTCCGGACGCGGCTTACCAGTGACAGGAGAAGCAGCAGCACCAGCCCCGGCGGCGGCGGAGGCGTCGGTGGAGACTTGGCGGGGTTTCCTGCGGGGGGCGTGCGCGCGGTGACCACAGGGGTCCCGGTGGCTTGCATGGTCCGGTTGTGACGGCTCAGACCGGTCCCCTGGAGAGCGCAGTCAGTCCCAGTCCCGGGCAGGAGGTGAGAGCGTCCTCCGGAAAGTGCCAGGAACTCCGTACGGCGCCCGCGAGGTCTCACTGTAGCCGAGGCTGGACCAGAAGGATGGGAAAGGGGCCCGGCGCGGTCCAGGCTGGAGCTGCGCGGGGAGGCTACACCATCCCGGCCAGCCCAGCTCCACGGCTCGCGGCTCAGACGCGCGGAGAACTGTGTCTCCTCCACCCCTCCTTTCCAGGTCCCGGGACCCTGAGCTTTGAGGGAAATCCCACCCCTCGCACCCCCTTACTCCAGTCCTCCCAGGAGGCCAATCGTGAGTCCGGGGAGGAGGCCCCGAGACCAGGGTTGGGTAGCGACTCCTGCCAATCAGGTCCTGGGGGCCGAGGCGGGGAGACCGCCCTCAGGGGAGGAGATAGAAGGCGCAACAGGTTGTCCTGGAAGTGAGCGGGCTCCCTTCTTTCTGGGCTGCGAGGGTTGGGACTTCAGCCTCCTGTGATCCACGAGAACCCCCAATTTACCTCCCACTCCTCATATCCAATGGGAACCGGCTCAGGGAATGTTTATTTCTCGGAAACTTGCAAACCCATGAGGCAAGTTAGAAGCAACGTGGGTGGAGTTTGAATCAAAACCCAGTAAAGGGAGAAACTCGGGCGCAAATTTGCATAAGAAGGAGAGCTGGAATTAAAAGCCAAGCTAGAGGAGACGGAGCCTCCCCTCGCCCCCTGCTGTCTCCTTGTAAATTATGAAGGGTACAGTCCTCAGGATTGGTGAGATTTCAACAAACCCCCGCTTTGCAACCAGATTTCATAGCGAAAGGAGAAAGAGGCTTTTGGAATGGGTGAGAAAGGCAGTCAGCTCGAAATCGCGAGGGTCGCCCCAAAGGGTAAGTTCTGGGGAGTGTAGCCCCAGGCTCTTCCAAAGCCCGCTGTTGGGGCAGCTGTCATTAAAGACGTTGCTGTTCTCTTCGCAGTAATTAGACGAAGTACGAACTAAACCCGCCTGTCAGCATCACAGTTCTCGGCATGCCAAGAGAACTGATAAATATCCGGAGGGCGAGCTAAAATAGGTTAGCTCCCTTCAGGCAGCGGGTTTTGAAGCCTGACTCGAGCTCTGCCTGCCCCCTTGCGTTTGTCAGGTTTCAGAAACGCGGAGATTCCCCTCCGGAAAGGTTTTCTAATTGCTTCCCTCCCCCTTGAATCCTCACTATTAAGATGCTACCGTTTTCACACTTGTTCTTTAAGCAATCTTGCTTTTCCTGAGCAAAATGTTTTATTTTAGGTCACATTCTTTTCTCTCCAATAATACAAATCAGATAATTAGTTGGAATATAAAATTGAAATACTGGTCATTCTGCCCTTTTCCTGCTCAAGGGTATTTTAGATTTGGGGGTGGGCGAAGGTGGGGAGGGAGTGTAAGACAGTGTTAAGTCCTTTTTACATTTCGGTCCAAATTGAAGATGTAAGATACATTGTTGTTGTTTAGTAGTTAAGTCGTGTCCGACTCTTTGCGACCCCATGGACTGTAGCCCCGCCAGGCTCCTCTGCCCATGGAATTTTCCAGGCAAGAATACTGGAGTGGGTTGCCATTTCCTTTTCCAGGGGATCTTTCTAACCCAGAGATCAAACCAGCGTCTCCTGTTTGGCAGGTGAATTCTTTACCCCTGAGCCACCAGGGAAGCCTTTAAGATGCATATGGGGACACATTTCAATGAGAAGCATTTATCCCTTTAACTGTTTGGTGCTTTTATCCCAAGCGCCTCCAGTTTAGGGTTTTGATCCCTGCCTGAAGCATTGAGAGTTATTTTCCAGGCCACAGCACCCCGTCTACATAAGTATTATTGAGTGATGTCAGAGTCAGCTCCAGGAAGCCCACTGGGCAGCCTCTGCGCCTGGGAGTGGAGAGGGAGAAAGTTTATGTGAGCCGCTTATCCAAACAAATAGCATTTAGTTAACTGAATGTATTTCAGCCTATTCTATATATATATTGAACTTTTAGAGAACTTTGAACTCCTGTGCACAATTCATACATGCATTTTACAGTTTAGTACAAAATGAACATCCAGGAACACAGAAGGGATGTGACCAGTCTTTCATACATATGAGAAAATCCCCATCCAACTCTTCATCAATTTCTGATCTGTTTTGGTATTGTTACTTTATAATTTAGTATGCTTGTTTATTATTATGTACAGAATTCAAAAGAAAAATTCTATGATGTCCTATTCACAAATAAAATGAACTGGAAGATGCCAAATGAAAAGGGACATCATTTTCAGAATATGGTT
Organism: Okapia johnstoni; assembly: GCA_024291935.2. NCBI lineage: Eukaryota > Metazoa > Chordata > Mammalia > Artiodactyla > Giraffidae > Okapia > Okapia johnstoni. The sequence goes on from CM044321.1 coordinate 62,126,005, forward strand.
CTTTGTGTGTTGTATTTCAAATCCTGTTTATGGGTCTTGATTGAAACATGTCAGGTCATGACTGTGGGCTTGTTCTGACCAGTGAGACCACCAGCCTGACCCCTGGTGTTTCCCAATGGCCGGAGGGCTTTCCTTTCTTCCTTTTAAAGTCCAGCTCTGTTTGACTTGCAAGCAGTGATAAGGTCAGCATTTGAGGTATGACAGCATGCCTGAAGGGCAGAGTGCAATATTTTGTTTCACGGTAAGAAGAATAGAGGTCCACATTTATTTTCAAGTAGCCTAAGGAAATCAGTAAATTATAATTTTTTTGACTTTTTAATTTAGCTTACCTTGATTGAGGTGAAGAAGTGACTCTTAGAAATTATTTTTGGTAAATGTCTTAGGTACTTGGTTTTTAAAAGTTACATAGAAAGTAACACATACGTTTACTTAAATGTATTTTGCATTGATGATCATTGATAAAATAGTGAAATATTAAATTCTCATCTGAAAGCAAAGATTATTGATGGTAATGATCCCTCATAAGGGTAAATACCTCAGTGTTAAAATATTTCTATACTTAAATTGGCAAAGAAATATTTTATGACCAACAGTTACAAATCTTAAGAGATAAAATAAGTTGACAATCATGTAATTTTTTAAAAATGCCAAACTTAAGTCTTCAGTTCTTGCCTTTTAAAGCTTTTAAACACCCACTGTATATATTCTGGGGAAAATATCCTTTACAATAAAATTTTAAATTTGTTTACTCTATGGAACACACACCAAAATGTCTCTCAAACCAACTTAAAGCTAAGTTTATTGATTGTTAAAACTTAAAGGATCTCTGACCTAAGGTTAAGCACCCAAGAACTTGTTGTGTTGTAAAATAAAAGATGCAGGCAAGATATCAGGTAGAAGTGGGATAGCAGTTTTGGGGCTCTTAAGTCAGATGCGCTAAAGATACACGTGGTCACATTTTGATTGTGTCAGAGTGGTTTCTCAGTTAATTTCAATTCTCTTACGTTCCACTACTGCCTCAAAAGACTACTAGAAGAGATTGCCCGATAGGCATCTTAAAAGCACTTACAGACGAGCGATTGAAGTTTTAGGTAAAACATCTGTAATAGTTCTCAATAGAATTTTATTCTCTGATAGTTTCAGAACCACAGCTTACTATAAATCCAAACCTAACTAATTTCAGAGTGGTACTGAAAGGGTAAACAGCCTTGTGCTGGTTGACCAAAAGATGGCTTTCAGCCTTGGCTCTGACATCCACTAAGTGACTTGCAGCAGTTCCCTTTGTTTAGCAACCAGTCTCATCAACTATAAACCAAGGCCCTCAGTCTTTGTGGACAAATTCTTCTTTGGTAATATTTTGATTTTTGGTGTTGGGTGCCTTAAGACCAAATTTATGGGTGACTTTCCAGTTCCTTCCTTATGTTCTATACTCAGAAGCAAGAGTTATCATTCTTGCTGGAAAGACTGACTCCGCTAATAAAAAAATATGACTACTACCTAGTCAGAAAATTAGAAGTCAAAGCTCATGCCTTTTGCCAATGAATCAATTGTTTCTTTTTAGATAATATGAAACAATTTTTGCATTCATTGACATGGGTAGCTTCAGTTCAGTTCAGTCCAGTCGCTCAATCCTGTCCGACTCTTCGTGACCCCATGAATTGCAGCACGCCAGGCCTCTCTGTCCATCACCAACTCCCGGAGTCTACTCAAACCCATGTCCATCGAGTCGGTGATGCCATCCAACCATTTCATCCTCTGTCGTCCCCTTCTCCTCCCGCCCCCAATCTTACCCAGCATTAGGGTCTTTTCCAATGAGTCAACCCTTCGCATGAGGTGGCCAAAGGATTGGAGTTTCAGCTTCAACATCAGACCTTCCAATGAACACCCAGGATTGATCTCTTTTAGGATGGATTGATTGGATCTCCTCGCAGTCCAAGGGACTCTCAAGAGTCTTCTCCAACACCACACTTCAAAAGCATCAATTCTTCAGCGCTCAGCTTTCTTCACCGTCCAACTCTCACATCCATACATGATCACTGGAAAAACCATAGCCTTGACTAGATGGACTTTTGTTGGCAAAGTAATGTCTCTGCTTTTAAATATGCTATCTAGGTTGGCCATAACCTTCCTTCCAAGGAGTAAGCGTCTTTTAATTTCATGGCTGCAAAAGTCTGACTGGAGCCAAAAAAAATAAAGTCTAGACTGTTTCCACTGTTTCCCCATCTATTTCCCATGAAGTGATGGGACCAGATGCCATGGTCTTAGTTTTCTGAACGTTGAGCTTTAAGCCAACTTTTTCACTTTCCTCTTTCACCTTCATCAAGAGGCTCTTTAGTTCTTCTTCACTTTCTGCCATAAGGGTGGTGTCATCCACATATCTGAGGTTATTGATATTTTTCCAGCAATCTTGATTCCAGCTTGTGTTTCTTCCAGCCCAGCGTTTCTCATGATGTACTCTGCATATAAGTTAAATAAGCAGAGTGACAATATACAGCCTTGACGTACTCCTTTTCCTATTTGGAACCAGTCTGTTGTTCCATGTCCAGTTCTAACTCTTGCTTCCTGACCTGCATACAGGTTTCTCAAGAGACAAGTCAGATGGTCTGGTATTCCCATCTCTTTCAGAATTTTCCACAGTTTATTGTGATCCACACAGTCAAAGGCTTTGGCATAGTCAATAAAGCAGAAATAGATGTTTTTCTGGAACTCTCTTGCTTTTTCAATGATCCAGCAGATATTGGCAATTTGATCTCTGGTTCCTCTGCCTTTTCTAAAACCATACATCATTAAGTAGCTATATTTTTAAATCAAATAGAAAATCAAAATTAAAACCTAGCGATATAAAACTAAATTAAAATTCATCAGGAGGATAGATAAGTTTTCAAGATGAATCTATTACAAGGTGATACACATAGTGTCATATATACCCAATCTTCTAGATAAAGCTATGCTCAAATAGGGGTCTACTCTGTGGAAAAAAAAGAAAGAACACTGGACTAGAAGCCAGAAACCCTTGTTTTTTTGAAGCGGGCTTTTCCACTTACTTGCTTTGAGCTCTGGACAAGTCACTGTCTCCATCCCTAAAAAAACGTTATTGGAGAGGTGCCGGAGTCCAGCTCCAGCGGGTCCAGAGTTCCCTCAGGATGGACAGCGTCGGCGATGCGAATGAGAAGACACAGCGAGTCTTAGCGTTTTCCAAGTGTCTTCTACTTTATTGTTTTCTAAAGCAGCTTTTATATTTTTAGTGGTATATAGAAACAAATGTAAAGCATAGAGTCATACCAATTCAGCTTAAGGGACATACCAACTTAGCTTAAGGGGTACATCTTAATGGGCCTATCAAGTTAGCTCAATGGGCCAGCAGCTTCGACCCTCATCGAAGCCGTTTGCATGTCTTTAGTTACAAAAAGCCTCATTTTGTTTACATCATCTTCTGGCCTGGTGGCCTGCTAACACCCTGTGACTCTCCATTGATGAAGGTTGATCAATTAGAACACTTTTGTATCGAGCACATCAGGAAAGAATTTATCAACAGGAAGTTTTAAGGTAAAACCTGTTTTTGGTAATTTACTCTATGCCTTGAGCTTAACAGAAAAGAATGTAGTTCCATAAAGTCAAAGAACAGCAAGCTGAAATTCAGCTCTAAGTAAGAATCATCAGTTAAATCAACAATTGTCTTATTTGTATTAAAGCTAAACTTCTACTTATATAAATCCCTAACTATTATGCTTTCATTATATAGGCTAAATACGTTAAGAGTAAAAACAAAGTGAGTAAATATAGATTAAGTGACAGTTTCACAAAGCACTATTTTTTGTATTTCCTAACAAGCCTTTTTTCCTGCGAAGGGTTTTGTGCCCATAGGGGCTTTCTGTGCGGAGGCTGTCACTGCTGTTTTATTACTAGGGAGCAGTTATGCACATTAGCTCCAAAAGCACAGGTACATTTATTAAACAAACCAATATGTTAGCAAAAGGAATTTAGATCAGAATACTCTATATCCCAGATAATTTTATTTAGGGTGCTACCGTTCAGGGGCCTTGTTGATTTGAGGTTTCAGAATGATCTGTTTTAGCAGGGAATCAGGAAAGGCCTTTTGCCTAAGTCATAGAAAATAAGAAGAGGTTTATTATAGTAAACATCAGAAAGACAGATCTCATCCTTAAGGTGAGCGCTGAGGCAGCCTTCCGAGATTTCCTGAGGCCTGAGAGGCCTTGCTCAAATCAGTCCTCTTTCTCATGACCCTGTCATGGGTAGGATCTCGTGAGCTGGCTCCCGGCAGAGAGGAGAGAAGGAACATGAAAATATTGCCTAGACTTTCCTTATGATGTGATTGGGAAGGTGAAATATTAATAATAAAATATGTATGTATTTATGTGTATGTATATATGCAAAGTTGAAATGAAAAATGGTCATTGCTTTCAAATACCTTTCTATATCTAGAAATATTTAGATATAGATTGATCAATAGAGATAATATTCCAAATTTTTACTAAGTAAAGATGGCAAACTCTTGGTTTCTCTTTGGTTCTCCTTATCTCATTTGCTGAACTAATTTTCTTAGTATCTTATATCCTGACCCAGGAATCGAACTGGGGTCTCCTGCATTGCAGGTGGATTCATTACCAACTGAGCTATCAGGGAAGCCCCCCAAAATATTTGGGTCAGTGTGAAAGTGAAAGTTGCTCAGTCATGTCCGACTCTTTGCAACCCCATGGGCTATACAGTTCATGGAATTCTCCAGGCCAGAATATTGAAATAGCCGTTCCCTTCTCCAGGGGATCTTCCCAACCCAGGGATCAAACTCAGGTCTCCTGCGTTGCAGGTAGATTCTTTACCAGCTGAGCCACCAGGGAAGTCCTGTTAGTGAAAGTGAAGCATTTGACTGTGATCATAACAAATAATAAATCCTAACCGTATCTAGTAATTGTTCTGTTAGTTTTCCTCTCTTGCTTGGATTTCCAGTCTTTCTCATTGCTTCATCTTTGTTTAAAATCGTGCTTAATTTTTCCTATTTTATAGAAAAACAATGTCCCTCGGTAACAGCAACCCATTTCTCTCTCTCTGAATTTTTTGAATCATTTGTATCTACTGTTTCAACTTTCTCACCAAACGGATTTTAAAACCTGCTACAAAGTGATCTTCACCCTCCAAGTCATCTTGACCATGACTCACCTCATTCTCTACAGCTGTGAAGTTGGAGAGACTCTATCTCCACAATGCCATTCACAACTGTCCTCTCTTTCCACACTTGTCTCTCATCATCCTAGTTCAGTTCATCATTTATTTTTCTTTTTTTAACTTTCTTCAAATCCCAGTTTCCTGGCTGTTGTATCTGCCATTCTATGCATTGCTCCAGAAAAAAAATGAAAGCTCTTCTTTGATCATAGCATTTTGCTAAAATCTCTTCTAGGCTTTCCATTGCCTGTCAAGTAAGACACTGTCTTCATCTCTATATTTTATGCTAAACTCCACATTGTTTGGGTTTCCCTGATGGCTCAGATGGTAAAGAATCTGCCTGCAATGTGGGAGACCCAGGTTCGATCCCTGGGTTGGGAAGATCCCCTGGAGAAGGGAATGGCAACCCAATCCAGGATTCTTGCCTGGAGAATTCCATGGAGAGAGGAGCCTGGTGGGCTACAATCCATGGAGTCACAAAGAGTCAGACACGACTGAGCAACTAACACTGAGCCAGTCTGTTTAGGGACTGGACTTTCCAACACTGGGTGTGAAACAGCAGCTCTGTAAACACCACCTCTGCTGCTGTAAGATTCTAGATGTCACAGCAGCGACTGACCAAATGAATTCTCTCTCTCTGTCACTGTAAATTCACACATCCAGGCAGAAGGGACTTTTTCTCATTTACATCTCACACAAATTAAGTTATATAAGACAGAGTAATCTAAGGGACAAATTTTTTAAAGTTTTAAAAAATCTATCTAATTTTAATATGAGATGAATAATGCATATACTTCTAAAGGGGAAAAGGCCTTTAATGGCTTCAAAACAGAATTATAAGGTCAGAACACAGAAACCATTACAGATTTATTTTCAGAAGCTATTTTTTAAGATGACTTCATTCTTGAGAACAATTTCATTGGTAGGTCACTTAAACATTTCCAAAAATGTTTTCTTTCATTTTTTATTTATGAATCCATCTCTAGACCCCATTTTCCAGGAATTTTCTAGCCCCCACCTAAAAGATGCCAGCCTTGCTTCCTCTTATGCCCTCCTAGGATCTCCAGCCATAGTCCTAATTTGCTCTATCCAGGCTCAGCCCTGTTATCTTTTGCCAGGTCCCCCAAATTCCATCCCCATCTCCTGCCTTCCTGGCCAGACTTCAGTATTTAAATTTCACCAGTTAGATAAATGATCATTTGGCTGCAGCTAGAGCCCCTCCAATGACAGAAAGCTTACTACTCCAGATGGTAGTCAGGTTTATCACTGAAAAGCTGTAATTACTGGAAAGTTCATCCTTCCATAAAGCTGAACACTGCCTCCTTGTGATTTCCATCTATTCTCTTTGCTGGCATGAAATGGATTCTATCTACTCCTTCTTCCACATGACAGCTCCCCTGGTATTTGAGGTCAGCCATCGTGTCCCTACCATGTTATCTTTTCTGCAGACTAAATATCACTGCTTCACTCAACTGTTTTTTTGCGATACCTTTTCCAGATCTCTTGCCATTTTATTTGCTCTGTTTATTAGTGTCTCTTTGAAAAGGTGGCACCAAGACCTAAGCACAATAGCTTTCTTGGGATGGCATGACTGATTAGTGACTGAGCTGGGCTTTGAACCCAGGTTGTATAGATCTTATGACTGGGTTTTTCTATTCTACACAATCTTGTCTGCCAACACAGTGCTTCCATTATTTGTGTTTCAAGGGTATTGCAGAGTAAAATAAGCCACATTATCCTGCTAAGCACAATTTAAAACAGCAGAAAGAAATTAACTGGAAAGTTCCCTAGCTCCATTTTAACCTCTTCAATTTTTAGAGAAACAAACACAACAGCATCAGAAATTTAAAAGGAAAAGAAAAAAAAAAGGAATCTTGAGTTATAGAAAACATGTACACTGTTACCATACTTTTTGGAAAGAAATTAGTTTATTTGTTAGTGTATTGGTTGGTTCCCAGTGAAGAGATGATATTTTTATTCCTTTGAAGAAAGTTATTGTCATTTTAAGAATTTATCCTATAATGCAATGTTAAAATGAGTTCTATTCAAACAGAGATGTTTATGATAGTGTTATAGATTTTAAAAAGTCACAAAAAACTGTCTGAAAGAAAATAGAAAGATAAATTAAAATTTAGCAAACTAACAGAGAAATCTCTTGAGGAGTCGCTTTACACAATCGGGTAGGCAAAGGCTGCCTTTTTATATCTGCTGCTGCTCGGTCATGTTTGGCTCTGCAATTCCACGGTCTGTAGCCCACTAGACTCCTCTGTTCGTGGGATTCTCCAGGCAAAAATATTGCAGTGAGTTTCTATTTCCTCTTTCAGGGGATCTCCCCGCCCCCAGGGATCGAACCTGCGTTTCCTGTGGCTCCTGCATTGCAGGCGGATTCCTTACTGCTGAGCCGTCAGGGAAGCCCCTGTCCCTAAAACCTTAACCTTATTAACTTCATATCCAAAGCAAACAAAACAACACCAGAAAATCATTTTAGATCAATGTTTACTTAACAAGTGCTTGTTATAATTATTTATAATATTTTAAATATGGTTCCTAGGACCAGATGACTCAGGTGGCTGTAGGAACAAGGAGAAAAAAAGAACACTTGGAAGTAAGAATATATCATCACAGGTCATTTGAAAAAATAATTTTTGAGTGCTTATTATGTGCAAGGCTAAGCTGCAGGGATTTGGATGGATGAAGGAGGGAGATCCGGTCTCATTAATGGAAATTGTAAGTTATAGAAAATAAAGTGTGTTCACCTCACTGTAAATGAATGGATATATTTTAACTTAAATACTAAATCCAGTACATCTAAGAAACTAACTTAATTGAAACAAACTTTCTAATTGTTAGCTTATCATGTAAAACGTAATCAGATTATTTTCTACTACTTTTAATAATATTCAGGTTTCTCACCTTCCTTGGTTTGCATCTTAAGAAAGCTTACTAGAACAGTGACTGGAAGAACAAGAAAAGTAAAATCCGCTGAAGCAATTTTCTGAAAGAGTTTTCAAATTCATATTTAATGACTTTGAACTTGATGTAACCTGCTATTTCCCATAACTTACATATGATGGTTATCGTATCAATGACATCAACTTCTTGGAAGGAAAAAGTGATTTTTTTTATGTTTCTTTCAATTATTTTATTGAAGACATTTTCTGACTTGGTGCATCAAGATCAGTAATAACATCGATAAAATAAATAACTTTATCTTGTAAGCCTAGTACTCATGACTTTTGAGCTTAAAGATGGTGATTAAAACCTGTCTTACCTTGAAAAAAAAAAAAAAAACTGAACCACCAAATTGGATAGACCAGAAGGAAATTAAGGGAAAATTAGAAAGGAATTCAGAATAATATATAAATAAATAATGAATTTTGCAACGTAGACTAAAGACTGTAATTGTTTAGGAAAAAAGAAGTACTTGCAGTTGAAGATAGAAAGGTTTAATGAAGGGAATAGGTTTGGGTTAGAAACGGAAGGATGTGCTTGAATAACTGAATAAAGAGAGGAGAGCCTGTAGGTCAAAGAGGACATCAGAAGTTAAGGGTGTGGGTCAAACTGTACCGTAGGGAATTCCCTGGCTGTCCAGGAGTTAGGATTTCATGCTTTCATGGCCGGGTTCAATCCCTGGGCAGGGAACCAAGATCCCAGAAGCCACACAGCACAGCCAAAGCAAAAACAAAAACTCTACATCTTAGTAGCAGATGGTACTGATAAAAACAGACCATTTAGTGATATAAAGAAAAGTATTGATGAGTTTGCTGTAGTCATTCATGTTAGAAAGTCACTTTAAAAAAAGGATATGCATGGGGGTTGGAGGGGAAGGTGAGACAAATTGAGAGAGTAGCATTAACATATAGACACTACCACATGTGAAACAGATGCTAGTGGGAAGCTGCTGCATAACACAGGGAGCTCAGCTCCGTGCTCTGTGATGACCTAGAGGGGTGGAATGGGGGATGGGAGGGAGGGGGCATCTGTACATTTATGGCTGATTCACGTTGTTGTACAGCAGAAACTAACACAACCTTGTAAAACAATTATACTGTAGTAAAAAGATTTAAAAAAATGATATTAAGACCTGAAAACCAAACTAGCAGTGATGGTTGGGGATTTTTAAGGTGATCAATAATTAGTGTTGTCCTAGGAAAATTAATCTGGCAGCTAACTTCCTGTGTGGTAAATGAGAATATAGTGCTTAGGATGTCATTTCATTGGAATGACGGGGGTAAGGTGAGTAGGGTTGCTGCAGAAATAAGGAGTGAAAGGAAAGGCTAGAAAATTTGGAAGTGAAAATATGTCCGTAGCAAGTACTTGGAGGAAATACTTGTTGAATGCTTCCTACATGCAAAGGAGTATGCTAAGAATGGACAGGAGTATAGAGCGTCAAGATGACAGAAGAATTAAAGATAGCTTTATGATTTCTAACTAGAAGAGTGGAAAAACAGATTTCATAAGGCATAGGAATGGAAGTGTGAGACCTCTAACATGTGGGAAGACTTCATGGACCCAAAGAACTGGAACTCAGTGGGACCTGAACAAGGGAGTCTTGTTCCAAAAGAGCACGTGTTTACACACATGTCCGTGTACACACCCACATCCACTGTGCTGCCATCAAAGGAAGGAAGGCTGTGATTATATACACAAGGCTGTTACATCTCTTTGATCTATTCCTGGTGTAGAACTGTTATGCTCAAAGATATTCATCATGGGCTCTGGTTACAGAGAGTTGTAATGTCTCAAACTCCAGCGAGTGTTTTCCTTCCAGCTCTTTCTGCTATTATTTTAGACTTTGAAATAATATAATTACGATATTTTAAACAGCGTAACTTGCCATTTAAATTCTAGAAGTTATCTTCTTCTTTTAATTATGTAGCCAAACTAATATTTTTCAGCACATTCCTACTTACTCCTCCTAATGCCTCCAGATTCCTGCATGTTGATGTCTGTCTGACTGTGTCTGTGAGTATAGCTTTCCAGTGTACGTAGGACGGTTTTTGTAAAAATATGCTGTTAAGCTACATGAGCCTTAACTCAGAAAAACATGTATGTATATCTCTGGGTTCTGTGTTTTATCTAGAAACATGTTGCTTTTATAGGCATACTGATATGGGTATAAGATACTGCAGTAGAATATCTTTTTTTACGTTATGATGAAATATCTGACTCTGCTTACTATCTCTGTTCCCTGGAGTATGTAACTCACCATAATCATAATATATTATGTTTCCAATAGGCTACTGTGTGCGCTTAAAAACAATACTGATTTTGCTGTCCTGGTGCCTGACTATAGGAGAGCTATTAAAGGAATAATAGAAATATGTAAATGAATATGATTTTATATACACACACACACACACACACAGAAATAGAAAGTGTTGGTAAAACATTTTTCTGAGATAGTACTACTATGACATCATCTGGGAGTTTATGTGATGGAAAGTACTGGTGTATTAAAATTATAAAAACAGAAATATCTCACAAGTGTTCTGGATATTAGATAGAGGAAAATAGTCTATTAAAAGAACTCATTAATGCCTTCAAATGAAAGTAGATGGAGAGTATGGCTTCTGTTTGGGATTATGTTGCATGTCTTCAGTGCAGGTGATGTGAATAAAGGAAGACAACTATTGAAATATCAGAATCCATCTGACTTCCCCAATACTGTACAAATGACTATTTGCCCAATGTCACTGAAATGACATATCCAATTTTAATAATGTTAGAAAAATCTCCGCAATTTTGTGAGATGTGATGGCTCTGATTTATAGAAGTTCTTAAAAGGTAGCAATAAGAAAAATAAAACATGTAGCAATAAAAATCTGGCAATCCATGAGAATATAAAATATAATATTTCTCTTTGCTGAGGGCATTCATCATCAACACTCATACATTCCATGTATAATGCTCATCAGCTGGGGCAAAGACTCTGAGTTCTCTGCTGGTCTTTTCATAGGACAGCTGCTTTGAGGGTTGACTCATGACAACTCGTGTCCTCTCCCTTCTGTGAGAGCTACCCTCGGCCAAATGAGAACCTCCTCAATAGACTAGCCAATACTCCCTTCTACCCATTCGCCATTAGACCAAGGCCGATGACGTAAAAACCCTTGCCTCAAGGTGGGACAGACTCTGTGGAGTAATTCATACTTCACGGCTTTCTGGAGGAGTCACACTAAATCCAGGTTTTAGTTGAGATTACATTCTTGCTTAGGTTTTTTTTTGTCCCCTGCACCGTCCTACTTCTGTCGCTTCCAATCTCATGAGATTTCTTCCTCAATAAATCACATGAACAAGAATCTTGATCGCAGGCTCTGCTCCCACTGAACCCAACCTAAGGCAATGTGATTTGGATAAAATCAAATGCTATAACATGGGTTCCAATCTTTCAACTCTTTCAGTGGCTTGGTGATGACTTAGTAACCTGAGTCTCTTCTGATCCCACCTGGATGATGAGTAAATAATAGATCACATATTCATTGAGATACTATTGTCTTTGGATCATTTCCTCTCTCGAGGACCCCTTTTTTCTGCTCTAGAAAACCAAAAAAGACCCCATTAACATTTGTTTTTGTTGTTCAGCTGCTAAGTTGTGTCCAACTCTTTGAAATCCCGTGGACTGCTGCACACCAGGCTCCTCTGGCCTCCACTATCTCCCGGAGTTTGCTCAAATTCATGTCCACTGAGCTGGTGATGCTACCTAACCATCTCGTCCTCTGTTACTCCCTTGTCTTTTTGCCTTCAATCTTTCCCAGCTTTGGGGGGTTTTCCATTAATATTTACCCCCACCTATTTTGAGAATTTCTGCCAATATCTCACATATAATCACAATCTCTTTCGGAAGGATCCTTTCGTTACTTTTGTTACTGATGTCCCCCGTGAGACCTCTGATTTTTTTTTTGCCCAGAGGGCCATCTCCCAGAACCTTCCAGGTAACCATATGATTGCGCCCTTCTACTGCCATCTGGAGAAGGGAATGGCTACCCACTCCAGTATTCTTGCCTGGAGAATTCCAAGGACAGAGAACCCTGATGGGTGACAGTCCGTGGGGTCGCAAAGAGTTGGACACAATTGAGCAACTAACACTTTCAGTACCACCATCCATCTACCGATGCATCCTTCAGTTGACCCATCTATTCATCTATCCCCACATGCATCCTCATATTTAATCAACATATGCCAACAAACACAGATTCTGTCTTTGCCCTAATGAGAGTGTCCAGTGGTGGATACTGATAAGAAAACAGACTAGTGCAATATAGATTGTCAAAGAGTTATGAGTTGATGATTCAATATAAGAAACCAAAGGCTCAAAGATGAGTGGGCTGTTTACTGTGGTAAGGGGAAACTACATTGGTCAGGCACACTCTCTCTGAGCAGAGCAGACTGTTGGTCTCCTACGTGGTTCAGAAAAAGAATGCAGTTCAGAGTCTGGCAGAATTTCAAGCGTGTCAATGAATTGAACATCATCTGTAGAAATAGATTTTGAGGAGATTGCTGTCAATTGGTTGGCACTTAAAGGAGAGTTGAGAGGACTGAGTCTGAGTCTATTTCTGACTGGCTAATTCCTGATCCACGAGGAGCTGTTACTGCTTGGCTGGCTTACAAAAGTATGTTCCCTGAGGCAAGCTGTCAGAGATTAAATTGATTTTACAATGCTGGTGGCTACTTATTAACATGGCTAAAGAACCATTAGTCTTTTCCTAGGAAAATGGGTTTTGTTTATAATTCACAAATGAAATTCCCTCCAAGATGGAATCTAAACGCATCCTGTGGAATCACCTACTTGGAATTTGTAGGGATTCAAGAAAGCTTTCAAGAGGAGGCCACTTAGAACTGAAGGAGAAATAAGAACATTTGCATATTATGGAAGGCAATAAATTCCCTTCTCTCATTTTTTTTCTTGGGCTATTTTGAGCTGACTTTCTATTAATTACATCTAAAATGTCTTGCTAATCAAGATAAAATTAACCTTTTATTATTAACCTATTTTATCATTACTTAGTCCCATTGAATGAAGAAGCATTTATCACCTAATTCTATTGTTAAGAAATACTTGTTCTGGGCTAGGTAGAGATAGAAAAACTTTTAGAACTATTAAGGATGCTCTTTCATTGGGATGGGGCTTCCCTGGTGGCTCCAATGGTAAAGAATCTGCCTGCAATGCAGGAGACCTAGGTTTGATCCCTGGGTTGGGAAGATCTCCTGTAGAAGGAAATGACAACCCACTCCAGTATTCTTGCTTGGGAAATCCCATGGACAGAGGAGCCTGGTGGGCTACAGTCCATGGGGTTGCAAAGAATTGAACATGACTGAGTGACTAACACTTTCACTTTTTCACTTTTTTTCATCAGAATATTTTCTAACTTAGCTTGGACACATGCTGTGCTTCTATTTTGTATTTAAATTTTAAAATTTTTACTAAATTGCTTCAGTCTTTAGACTCTTGTGCAAGTTAAGTATTCAGAAAAAAAAAGTGAGGGCTGAGTCCTTTGTTTTTCTGTTTCTTATACCTTGGTTACTATATAAAGTTTAATTACTGTAAAAAGTTGAGAACAGGATCTCTTTTTGATTGCTTAGTTCTAAAATCTTTTTTTCTGCTATCAGCCTGAGAAATCAAATGTTAGAGTCATCTATTTTTAGCACAAGGACGTAGTAATCTGAAAATGCTATATTTTAGATGTAGTGTCCGTGAATACCTTTTCTAAAACTGGGCATTTTTAAAGTATTAAACCTGTTATTGAATACCAACTATCACTGTTCAGGATGGAAGGTGAGCTGCATCATAGAAACTCTATGATATCAGTGACATCATAGCAAACAGAAATATACTTTTAGATGTACTAGCAGAAGAAAGAGAAACAAAGAAATAAACACATACATGTGTCTGTATGTACGCGTAAGTTGGTCGATCGTGTCCGACTCTTTGCGACCCCATGGACTGTAGCCCGCCAGGCTCCTCTGTCCATGGAATTTTCCAGGTGGGAATAGTGGAGTGGGTTGCCATTTCTGTTTATTTACTTACTTGTTTCTCTTTTATACATACATACATTTTTTGAGAGAAAGGACTCCAGGAAATGTTGGAAGGAAAACCTTAACTTCAGTAAAACCAGAGAGCTGGCACTTATAGGGAAAGAAGAGACAACAGCAATCAGTGAGCGTCAGTAGAGCCATTGCTGTTGGGAGAGAAGCCTCACTCTGAGTCATGACAAGCAGAGCTGGAGTGAAGGGTTCCTGCAGGTTTGGGAGGGTGACCCTTAACGTGGTTGGAGGGGAGTTGGGGAGTTCCTGTTAGTGTAATTCTAATTTACCCTCATTAGCTAGCCTAACCGTAGTGCAATTTACAATTCTCTGTTTCTTATCAACACTTTTTCAGATAATACTTCCCTTGTATTTCTAAACAAAACATTTTTTTTTGGTTTCTGAATAGGACTTGATGTGTGAATATTCTTTACTTTTTATGGCAGTAATTGACTCATATTTGCATAGTATGAACACTCAAGGCAATTTTGTCAAGGCTGTTGACGCCGTGCCTGGGAAATGTACAGCTGCCCAACTCACCTACAAGTTTGCCAGCAGGAACTTCCCTGGTGGTCCAGTGGCTAAGACTCTTCGCTCCCAATCCAGGGACCTCCTCTCCCTCCCTGATTCGATACCTGATCAGGGAACTAGATCTCACATCCCACAGTGAAGACCTGGTTCAACCAAGATAAATGAATAAAGTAAAATTATATATATAAAAAGTTTGCCTGCAGTTTCAAGGAGTTCATGAAGAGAAACTTTCCACCCCTCCAGTTTATCCGGGGTATCCAGGAGTTCATGGATCTTAGATTTAAAACACCTGCTCTGTAGAAACTAACAGAAGATGCAAACAGCAGGCTAAAGACTGAATGAAATTTCAACAGAAGGATTAAAATGGAACGGAGCCTGGAAACAGGAGGGGGAATGATGGAGAGGGGGCCAGTAACAGGATCTTTTCAGATTTAACCCTTCGGCTGAATCATAAAGCTCATCCCACATTGTCTTGGTTTCCTCAATTCTCTCTCCTTCCTTTCCTTTCCAGAAGCTTTTGAATTTCAAACTAAGGCTGACCGATTTCAGAACTTCCTACTCAATAACCTTTGATTTTTTATGCATGTCCCCAACCCAATGTCTGTTTGCCTTGTCCCTCAGCTTCAGTGCGACTGATGTAGACATTCAAAAGGAAATGAAACACAGAGAAAGAGTGTGTGGATATAACACGAGCTTTTTCAACAGGGAATATGTTGCCTTTTGTTGCTCACCTTGTGTGAACCTTGGTGTTTTCGTTGATTTACTTCATGATTGTGGGCAAGTGACTTAACTTGAGATCCGTCAACTTGCCCACAAAACCTTTTCTTTACATCACCTGGTGGCTGACGCCGTGTGTCTGTCTTTGATTTGCAGAGGTCTGAAGGCTCTAAGATTTCTGGTGCTACTGCAGGCAAAATACCATGCGTACATATTTGACATAATTCCCTCTCAGGCAGATTTTTATTATGCAAACGCCAAAAACGACACCCTGTCAAGTTTGAACATGTAAAGCAGAGTTATTTTTCTCCCCACCCCAGCATGTCTCCTTCTACCTTAGTCAGGCTGATGAAAAGCAATGCTGACAGTTTGAAAAGCAGATACATGTTTCAAGAGGTAGATAAGATGCAGAATGCGGCATGCACGCTGTGTAGGAAGCAGTAAATGCTTGTTGATTAAGTTTGTAGCCAATTAGCTGGCTTGCTAAGCCACTCCTTGGTTCCGCGCACCAATCTAGACTTTGTGTTATTCACTCACTCGGGCGTGCCAGGCGCTGAGCTTATACTGTTGAATTAAAACCAAACCTATTTGCAGGGCAGGAATAGAGACGCAGACGTAAAGTATGGACTTGTGGACACGGCGGGGGAAGGAGAGTGTGGAATGAATTGAGAGAGTTAGCATTGACATATATATGCTACCATATGTGAAACAGATAACTATTGGGAAGCTGCTGTATAACACAGGGAGCCCAGCCTGGTGCTCTGTGATGACCTAAAGGGGTGGAATACGTCCAGTGGGAGGGAGGGTTAAGGGGGGGTGGTTATATGTATATACTGATGGCTCATTCACATTGCTGTACAGCAAAAACCAACACAGCATTGTAAAGCAATTATTCCCCCAATTAAAAATTAAAAAAAAAACCAAATCAAACTAAACAAAGCAAAACAAATGTATAACTTAGCACAAATGGTAAACAAGCAAATCGCAAGTTTTATCACCATTAAGAAAAAAGGCAAGATACCCCAAGTGGCATGATGTTTATGACTTTACAAAAAGTTTTCCCAATTATACTGTGGAAATGCAATGACATGTAGAGGTTTAATGACAGATCCCATAGTTCAAGCACAAAGAAAAAAACTTTTTTGTTTTTGCATATTGGCTTGTTTATCTGATTGATAAAGACAGAGTTTTTTTTGCTGCTGATTTGGGTCCTAACACTGTAGAGGGAGTGGAGTTGCCGCGTAGAGCAGCCACTCTGACACTGACAGCTGGTGGGTGACACTGACGGGCGGAGAGGAAGGCAGTGAGATTTCAATATTTCAAGTGAGAAATTGCAAGTGAATCAAGCACGGGTAAAACGGATTGAGAGATTACAGGAAAAGGCAGTTGTGTGAAAAGGCTGGAGAGTAATAGGGCAACTGAATTATTGTGTAGTTTAAAGAGCTGGGAAAAGTGAGCAATTATTCTAAGTTCCACACTGGGTTTTGGGGGGACACGGCAGTACAATTTTCATTGACAAGTAAACATGAACAGACAGTAAAGAGTGACAGGAAAGAGAAGGTCCTTCCATTCACTGAGCACCATTCATTTAATTTTCCTATGATGATCCTGCTGCTGACTTCTGCCCTTACTTTGTACATGCATTTAGGATTGGAACACCCCTAGAAGAAAGACATCTTCAGAGCAGGGGATGTACCCCTTAAGGCTCACAGCTCACAGCGTGGGAACTAAGCTTTTAAATAGAGAGAGATGACCTGAATGTCCTACAGATCGTAAGGGAAGCATGGTTTCTCTTGACCCTCTTGTTCATCTTTCTGTTCCTAGAACCTAAAATAAGTCAGACACAGGGTTCGTGCTCTGCACTTTAGTGAATGAACATAGCTCACCCTGTAGTTCCCACCCCTTTGGGTGAGGATGGGGGTGGGGATCAGTGCATCCCTTTTAATGTTTCTCAGATAATATCACAAAAAAAGGATGAAGAACACTGTTATGCGCTGGGGAGCCCTCCAAAAAGGCAAGTTACATCTGAATGTGAGACTTTAAACCTAGAGTTAATACTTGCAATGAAAAGCAATTATAGTTTTTCCTTTGTTTAATTTGGGAGAAAAACTTCCCACCCAGGGTTCATGTGAAGACAAAATTGGTTCAGTTATTACTTCCAGAGAGGAAAAGGTTAAACGTGCTTCCATCTAAGTTTTTTCTGTGTCAGTTTTCTTTTTATCTCAACTGTAAGAGTTACTGATTGTAAGCAGCTGAGGTCTTGCCCAGGTCTTCAATTCAATGATTCATACAGCCTTTCATCGTAAGAAGACAATTTGGAACTGAGTTTGTGAGCAGCCCCCTTTCTTTGCTAAGCATGCTTGGCAGATAAAACAGAGTGCTTAGAAGAAAGGACAGTGGAAACTTCTGCCCCCTGCTCTCCTCTTTCAGGGAGAAGAGAAAGAAAAATACTCCATGCCTGTTTATTTAAAGCATATTTTCAGAGTCCTTGCAGAATTGATCAGAACACATGAGGCTGTTTCTCTTTTTAATTTTCCTTCTTTAATCTATAGATTGATAAATAGCAAAGCTCAGGGTAAGATATCAAGAGTCTCCAGTTTGGAAAGTCTAGATGAATCAAGATTTAAAAGAGAGTAATTAATGAGCAATTCTTTTTCATTCTCTACCCTCATCCTTACCTGTTTTTCAGGAAGATAATAAAACATGGTAAAACTTCAATCTTATCATCATCATTAAAGTTCAAGGTGGTTTGTAGGCAGATTTTTGGGAGAGGGGGCATCTGAATCTTTGGATAATCCCTTTCTTCTTTAGGGTATATGCCAATTAGCCACAGAATTGATTTTTTATCTCAAATTTTAATTTAAATTGTAGATTTTGAATGAGCCCTGTTTAGCTTGGATAATACATATTTTTTTCTTTTTCTTTTTGGGTTCCCAGGAACTTGAGAATAAGCATATAAAGAGAATGATTTAAGATGTTTTGTATTGATATATATTGCCTTTCTGGTTTCCAACAGAATCAATTTTTTTTTTCATATTTAGATCTATTTTTGTAGTCTTCATTTGATTGTAGTAATCCATATATGTGAAAATATAATATTATGGTGATTTCTTTAATATCTTACAAATGCCGAAAATTGCTTAGAATACTCAGCTTTCAAAAATACATATTCAGTCCTTTTAAGCTTCTCTTTCTCTCTAGCTCACTCTTCAAAAGGTCCTTGGAAAAACCAATCACAGCGTAATGTCATAATTGTGGAAGCTTGGCCTTCATGCTGAAACTTCATCAGAAGCTGCTGGTACAGGGAGAAATTTAGTAATGAGCAGGTCCAGACACACTAGAAATATTATATTACAGGTCTCCCTCTAGTATTTTAGTCCAAATTAAATATCTTAAAAGGATATGGAGATTTCAGATTCATATTTAACAAGAAACAAAGTGGATATTAAGACTTAAATGTTATAGGTTACATTTCAGCCCAGTGCTTTAATTCTAGTGTGGGAAATGGACATACAATTAAGCATAACCCCAAGCATATGGTCAGGGCACCTGTGAAAGGTGTGTGTATATGGCAGGGGCAGGAGGAATTGAGGCAGGGGCATGGGCTGGAGAAGAAGGAGGCAAGTGAAGGATCTGATATGCATGTATTTAGGGCAGCAGGATTCACTATACTCAGTTGCTCCATGTTGGTGAGTCTAAGCCCACGGGAATGAAGACTTTCATGATGAGAACTGGCTCAGGGTCTGAGCTGAGCAAAACTTAAAAGTTGAGTAAATATAATGCCTGCAGATTAGAGAAGTTGGAGAAATTAGGCACTAACTCGTCCATCTTGGAAGCAACCCAGGTCAGAACAAATGACCTGGGTGAGTGTGTCTCTAGGCGTATATGAGATGCCCTTCCCTCACTCACTGTTGCCTTTAATGTCCTTCAACTCAGTCCTCACAATGAGGTCGTATAGAGATGCACAGATATTGTAACTGTCTCAAGTGTGATAGAACAAAAAAATATAATTGTAGATGAAATAGAGAAACCTACATTTCATATTATTTGTTTTGTGACAGTGTAAATAAACAGCATAACATTTTTACCAAAACAGAAACTAAAATCATGATACACTACAAGTGCCACCTCATAGAGATATTTCCTGACATTGTAGTAATCCATCTTCTGTCGATCATGAAGATTTCGTTATTTGGGGTGGAGGATGTCGTTATTTATATCTTTTGATGTTACTGACCTGACCAAATGTACCCCAAAGAAAGTAGATCTCTATAGGAAAGACTCCTGATGGTCATAAATTCCATTTTTTCTTGGCCAGATATAAAAAGCACATTTTGCAGCTTTCTTCAAAGTTGGGATGCTGCTGTGTGGCTGAGTTTGGTCACAGGATGTGGGCAGAAGTAAGGTACACAGTTTTGAGCCCTGATGGTAAGAGCCCCATGTGATACCCTCCCCACTTTCTCCCATGAACAGATGTGGAAAAATGAAAGAAACGCATTGTTGATCCTTGGCTTAGACCACGTCTAACTACAATGCGATCATGAAATATACTTTTGGTATGATAAGCGACTGAGTTTTGGGGTTGGTTTAGCCTATCTTAAAGTCTAGAGGGACAGTCTTACTGGTTAGGGGGCATATAGGCAAATTGACTGAGATCCATTCCAAAGAAAAATAAATCACTGACAGAGGTGGGGCAGTTACAAGGTATTCTTGTACCTGGAGATGCACTGGAAAATAAGAGATTAGAATCTTCAAACCAAACAGAATTAACTTTGTCCTCCCTTTTGAGTTATTTATTATAGTATTACAAATTACCCTAAGCTGAGTGGTTAAAAACAATTAAACATTGGCTTTCTCCAGTTACTGTGGTTCAGGGATCTAGGACTGGTGCTATCTCGAGTCTCGAGTGAAATTATAGCAAAAGTGTCAGTCAGGACTGTGGTCATCTAAAGTCTCCACTGAGGGTGGAGGATTCAATTCTGAGTCTCCCTCACATAAATGCTGGCTGGAGGTCTCAGTTTCTCACTGTGGAACTTTTTCTGGAATGGTTCACAACATGGCAACTAATTTCCACAGAGCAAGGGATCCCAGAGAGAAAGAGAGAGAGAGCAGCAGAAGCCACCACATCTTGTAGCACCTACACTTGGAAGTAACATACTGCGCACAATACAATTCTTACTCCGACATGCCTGAGTTTGGTTAAATTTCACCAGTTCAGGGTACAGTCTCATAGGCTGCCCTCAACCTCAGACACCAGATCACCTGCACTTCTGTTCTATTGGCTACAAATTTGAGGGTTCCTATTATCCTCTCAAGTTCAATAATTCACTACAGTGTTTCACTGAACTTTGCAAAGCACTATATTTATAATTTTATACTATTACAATTATATTTATATTTTAAATAAATATATGTGATTATAATATATAGCTATAATTACATTTATAAATTTATAATAGTACAATAGGGCTTCCCAGGTGGCTCAGGGGTAAAGAACCCACCTGCCAATGCAGGAGATGCAGGAAACTTGGGTTCGATCCCTGGATAGGAAAGATCTCATGGAGAAGGGAATGGCAATCCACTCCAGTATTTTTGCCTATGAAGAAAATAAATGTATCTATATATTTTGCTTGCATCTCTTATAAAGTATTATTAGAATTATTAAAGTACTCTCACATAGTAGACATTTAATAAATATTTTGGGGTGTGAATTGGAAGGTAGCAAATAGAAATGTAATTTTTTTCTTCCGGAGAAATAAATTATGATGCTTAATTTAAAATTACATTAATTACACTTAGTTTGTAGATGGCAGCACTTTAGAAAAAACTAGCATACATATGCATTTCTGTTAGAGGGTAAATTTTTTTCTAATAATATTACATTGAATATAAACCAAGAAATGAAATGTTTAGTAAGAAAGCTTTGTAATCCATTCCAAGACAAATAAAGGAAGAACGAAGGTTAATTAAAAAAAAAAAAGAAAGAAACAAGATCTTTTCTTGTTTGGCCCTCATTTTAAAATCAATATATCTGAGGTAAGGGAAATTTTTCTGCTTGGTGCAATCAATTTTCCTTCCTTCCTAATATGACATAGAAATTAACTTTAGGTATAACCTTTCCACTTAATTACAAAGTAAAAAGATTTAAGGGAAGTTTAAGAACAGCCAGAATTAATCTTTAACCAAGGTAAAATAGCAATCCAGTCATGTGGTTCAACAATTAATGAATACAGGACATTTAAATAAATGTGGTATCTTGTTTTCTTTAATCATGAATTTAAACCAAATGACTTTGTATGCTATCATATTAGATACTTAGAAATTTAACTAAGTATGTCCCATCCAAAGATTAAATTTAATTTATTTTATTACCTATTCGTTATCTTTTTTTGTGGTCCTCTGAAATGAATCTCTTCCTCATTGGAGCTTAATGGTATAAATCTTTGTTTAAGTCTATTGACTCTTCTTTTGTAAGTAATCTTTGAAAAGGGTGCAAAGCATCAGAAGAGAGTATGCTGTTATGAAGTTATTTCTTATCTTTACCTTTATTGGTGAAGGACACAATTATTTTCAAGTCAAAACAATTCATTCTTAGCCTTTTTTATTCTTTGTGTAATAAAGTGGGCCATGTAATAGAAATTTCTCAAGAAATACAACTCTAAGATTTAGAGTTACCTTTTTAGGGAGTTATCTAAACACAAAGACAAGACTATTTTTAAATTATCTTGGATTGATCTCAGCAATTGTCCTGCAGCACAAATGAAACATGGATAGAAAATGTTAGGGGCCCAGCAGGGCTTTTAAAAACTATTTTATTTAGATCCACTAGAAGACTAAGATTAGGGTATTTAAAAATAAATCAAGCAGGTGGTGGAAGAACCAAACAATTATGACTTGATGACAAAAGAGGCATGTTCTTATCTGGATATTCAGATAACAGATTATGAGGTCCCATTAAAACAGGATTCATGTATCAACGTTTTCAATTTAACTCTAGTAATCGAGCTCTTTGGATTTCATAGATTCTGAGCTATATCACTGTCCATCTCTACAAGACTTCATTGCTAGCAATTTAAAGAAATTCAAGTCTAGTCCAAGATTCTAAAAACCTGTGAAACGAATCTATCTTTCATCAGTTTTTATTCTGATGAAACCTAGGAGTCGTCCTAGGAGATAGATCAGTCCACAAGTGCATGATAGCATAAATTACAGAAGCATTGACAGGAGAGTTTCATCTAAAAATTGCTTTAAAAGACATCCCATCTCTGGGCTCAGAGAATTATTTTCAGATGAGAAGATTAAGTGACAGTATTTAGGAGATAGGTATCTCAGACCTTTTAAAAAAGCACTAAGAGCAACTATCTTTTGATCACTTACTATATACAAAGTTCTCTAGTCTGCTTAATGAAGAAATAAAGAGACATAAAAGATACCATTTGTACTTTGAAGGCATTTAAACAGCGTGTAGAAAAAGACACGTCATGAAAACAATAATTGGAAGTGAAGTGAATTATACTGGAAATGTATATATCATATATATATAAATATATATATTATATATTATATAACCTTAATATATGTAAGGTTAATGTTTAAGTCTATTCATAGAGGAATTTCTGAAGTATATATCTGAGTTCAGTTCAATTGCTCAGTCGTGTCTGACTCTTTGCCACCCCATGGACTGCAGCACGCCAGGCTTCCCTGTCCATCACCAACTCCTGGAGCTTGCTCAAATGTCTGAGAGAGATATTTATACCAGTTCAACTGGAACAGAGGGAATCTGAAGATGAGTAGGGCCAAAAGCCCGCAAAGATAGGTTTGGGGCAAATTGTAAGGTGATCAATGAAAAGTGAAAACTATTTAGACTATCTACTTAAGATAAATAAGTTCTCAAAGTTGAATATTTTAGAAGGATTAATAAATTGCAACCTTCGGAAAGAGCTGCAGGTATAGAAATGGAAGTACAGGAAACAGGAGGCTATGGGAGTAGTTTGAGATTAAAAGCACTTGAACTTGTATGATGGTAAAGTGAATCCTGTGAAATTACTGATATTTGACCATGTTGGACCTACATTAATAGAAGCTTCATATGGTTAAATATAATAAGGTGAAGAGTCACTAAAGTTTAATATTTGAACAAAATACAGTAGTGTTAGTCACTCGGTCATGTCCACTCTTTGTGACTCCATGGACTGTTGCCTGCCAGGCTCCTCAGTACATGGGATTCAGGTGACTTGGGAAAAGATGCTGCTTCACAAACAGAGGCTTCCCAGTTGGCACGAGTTGTAAAGAACCTGCCTGCCAATGCAGGAATTGTAGGAGAAGTGGGTTCAGTCCCTGGGTTGGGAAGATTTCCTGGAGAAGGGAATGGCAACTCACTCCAGTATTCTTGCCTGGAGAATCCCATGAGCCGAGGAGCCTGGTGGGCTACAGTCTGTCCACAGGGTCGCAGAGTGGAACACAACTGAAGCGACTTAACATACATGCAACACAAACAAAATTAAGGAAGGAAAGCCAAGTGGTATGTTTTTTAGATGAAGGCTGGGAGAGTGAACAGGATCTCAAAGGGAAGGGAAGACAGGGGTGAGAAAAGAATAAGATCAAAGAGCCACTTTTTAAGGTGGGGCGGGGGGCAGGTGGCAAAGACATGGTCAGAAGTAGAAGCGGGTAGGGACTGGTTCAGTAGGATCCTGTCTGATGAGAGATAAACATCAGTCATCGGATCTGATGATCAGAAGATGATGCACAGTCTTTGGGAAAGTTAATTCAGTAGTGGAATGAGGATGAAGCCAGACTCTTTAGGAAAAAGAAGGCTCTGGATGAATGTGGTCAGAGCCTTCTATGAACAAGGGGGCAGTACCAATCTCTCAGTCTGGCTGGTCAATAGAAGAAAATCCACCACACTCCATGACTTCTGTCCCTAAAGAAGACCAAGCAGTGATCTTTTGTAGTTTCGTGCATGTTTGGGCTTCCTTTGGCAGAGCCCTTTCCCTTAGGAGCACTCCAGAATATAAATGGAAGAAACTGGTTTCAAGAAGTTCCAATTTACAATAAAGAATGAGAGCCATATTTACTATAATACATTGGTGTTGCTTGTGAATTTCCACCCTGACCTCAGCTATCAGGCCTGAAGCGTTCACACCCAGGTGCAGAAGGCTGTGGAGGCAGCTGGTGTCTTGTGCTCCTGTAAGGCTGCCAGGGTCCTTGGATCAGGAGTGGAGATAACCTGATAGAAGCTGGCACAAGCAACCGTAGCCTGGAACGAACTCCTTTTCCTTCTTGGTTTTTGTTTAGCCCAAACAGCAAAGCTTTAGTCAAATGCCATCCAGGCAACAATCCTGACTCAGTGAATAAACTTATTAGTTCCAACTTACATTATTCCTTCATAAGATATTCTCATATTTCTGGTTATGTGGTTATTACTTTCATTTCTATCTTGTGTATATTTTTTATTGTTTGGGTTATTGAAAACTCTTTGGAGAAGATTTTATTATAGGAGTAACCACATCAACACTGAGTGAAAATCACGGATAAAATTAATCACAATCTGGAGACTATGAAGATAACAAGAAAATTAACTAGATCACATTCACATTGCCATGGTCAACTGAACATTGAATCCTGATGTCAATTACTGAATTATTTTAGGGGTTACTATGTGAAAACCATTTTCATAAATTACTTTTTTCCTAACTTTGGTATGATTACATTTGCAACTTTAGTATTAAAACTAAATTTTTCATTAGACTCAAACTTTAATTCTTTTCTCCTAGCAGCCATCACACAGAAGTAGGATTCTATAAATTTTTGCTTTTTTATGCATAGTGCAGGAGACCTGGGTTTGATCCCTGGGTTGGGAAGATCCCCTGGAGAAAGATACGGCAAGCCACTCCAGTATTCTTGCCTAGAGAATTCCATGGGCAGAGGAGCCTGGCAGGCTACAGTGCCTGAGGTCACAAAGAGTTGGACACGACTGAGTGACTAACACACACACACACACACACACACACACATACACACCCACCCACCCATTATGAGGCCCAAGAACTAGAAGACTCCACTATCTGTGTTGTGTGCCACACCCTGATCCTGTCTGTCAAGGAGATGTCTTAGGACAAGCCTGGGCCGGAGCTAACAGGAGCAGATGGAAGACAGAGGGCATTCTCAGTGCTTACACTAATTGCATTTTTCTAAAATACCCTTATTTGATTTTCTTAACTTTTTGATGGATGTACAAGTGAGACATGAAGAAGATAGATTTAACATTTTCTTACTTAACTTAAAATGAAAAGAGTTAAGAATAGGCTACGACATTTTACCACGAATAACATCATTAGAGTTTACTGTTGCAAAGAAAAGTGTGCAGAGTTCAGATATGGGTAAAACAATTGCCTCTGGCTTTTGAAGAGTTGATAATCTAAGGGCCTACCCAAGGCAAATCAGTGAAAAAAAAAAAGAGCCGTAGAAATCTATGTCATGATTAGGAAAAATTCAGCTTAAAATAAACTAAAAGAAAAAGAACAGAATTTCATCTTTCAGTGGGAGAAATATGTGGCTGCTAATCATAACTGTGGACTTCCCCAGTGGCCCAGCGGTTAAAGAATCTGCCTGCAATGCAGGAGTCGCAGTATTCTTGCCTGGGAAATCCCATGGACAGAGGAGCCTGGCATGGCACTACAGCCATGGTGTTGCAGAGTCGGACATGACCGAGCAGCTGAGCACACACACAGTCATAATTGTGCTGCTCAGTCAACAAAGTTTACTGAGTACCTACTGGGTGCTAGTGGTCTAGGCACTGGGAATGCAATAGTGGAAGATCTCTGCCCTCACTGAGTGTAACATACATTCCTCTGTTATTCCTTCCATGTGCCAGGCTCTGGGAACACAGAGGAGGATGTCTCTCAGCCTTAATATCGCAGTTTCAGAGGCAGAGGAACTTAAAAACACTCAAGTAAGTGCAGTAATATAATGCACTAAAGAGAGAAACCATTCCTCATTGGAGGGAGACATTTATTTAACAGTGTATCTTCTGAATGCTCAGAAAATATGTCTGTTACAGGACTTAAATGTAGCTCTTGTTTTTTTCAGTTTTTGAGGTTGGCCAGTAGCCCTATGGCCTAAGGAAGTTGTTAGAACATCTCTGCTGGACTTTGTTTATGCTTCCCATTGGCTCCTGTTGTTTCCGTCATTCTGAATCAATTCATTCTTTTATTTGTTCTGTGTTTAAAGGTGCCCTCTGGGAACAACAAGCAGAGAACTCAGTTTTATTGACCCCTCTTGATTAGTGCAAGATTTTCCTGTCCTTTGGTGTGGGCATACCAAGTAAAAAGCATCTTTTAATAACAATGCCGGAACAAAGATTAGTTTGGTGGGTTGTTTTGTATGCAGCCAAGGTGCTAATTACTGCCAGGAGAAGAGCTAGTCAATTTCACCACAGTCTATTCTTTGGTTACCGGGTCACACTCTTTTGGTCACACAGCCATCACCAATCTTTATAGCTAGACATATATGTCTGCCAGGGTTGTACCCAGTGTGTATCAAAGGAAGAATGAAGTATCATAACATGGCTCATTCTAATCTTTTTTTTTTATGGGCTTCAAACAATTCCTTTCAACAGTGTTTGATCTCTTTTTTTGGTAAAGTTCCATAAACCAAATAAAAATACGATTCTAATTTTACATAAGGCATTTGTTGCTATTCCTTAGTCCTCACAATTATTTTAGAAAACAAACATGTGTCTTGGTTACGAGAAACAGCTGCCACCTGAAAAGGAGGAGCCTGGTGCTGCTTTTTGCTCTTGGAGTCAGATCAAGGTTTCCATTCTTTTCCCAATAACTTTCTTCGTTGGATTAAAATGACATGATGGGAACCATTCCATGATAAATGATGATTTCTTCCATTACTGTTCTATTATTGTGCTGGTAGAAACAAAAGCTTCATTTGGTCAGGGTTGTGTTCTGCTTTTTCTTTTGTAAATGATTGGGATTTAAATACCAGGTCTCTTGGCCTTTTGCACCGAATGAGAAAATGTAATGACGTACAAAGCTCTTGGTGCCTTAGCACAAGTCAACACAGTGCACCAAACGACCCTACTGGTCATTCCTTTTTTTCACCACCAGTGTATGGGCAGTTAAGAATGTCATTGACACAGAAACAGACACACAATCAGCAGCTTTCTACGGAGCTAGATGTTGAAAGATTTGCCAGAAATGTAAAATAATGCCAAGTTTCTTGCTTTTTTTTTCTTTCAGAAAATGTAGTTATTTTTCATAAAAGTATGTTTATGCGTGATAACACCCAATCGGTTTGCATTGTGTTTAATGAAATTAATTAGCTTAAGATTTTTTGATGTGGACCATTTTCAAAGTCTTTAATGAGTTCGTTACAATATTGTTTCTGTTTTGTTTTTCGGCTATGAGGCATGTGAGATCTTAGCTCCCCAACCAGGGATCGAACCTGCACCCCTTCCATTGGAAGGCAAAGTCTTAACCACCAGATTGCTAGGGAAGTCCCATGTATTTTAAAATAAGGCTGTAAATTCAGCTTTTAAAAATTTCTCAGATTTAATTTTCAACACAGTGAATATAAAAAGATATAGCCTACATAAACAAAACGACTTTGAGATTCTCAATAAATTTTCAGAGCATTTTCGGAGCATGAAGGGGCCACAGGGCCAAAAAGTATAGCACTTCTTTTCTACAGTGTATTACAGGAAAAATCAGGAAAAAGATTTTTTTTTTTTAAGTGCAGAAAATTAGGAGGCATCATCGCCTAGTATTGTGCAAAATCTATGCAAGGCAACTGGAACCCTGGTTGGAGTGTCATTCTGATCTTTGTATTGGGAGTTCATGACTTCTTGCTAAGGTATAATTCAGATTATAGAGCTGTCAATGTATAATTCAGGAAAATAATTTAAGTGAGTTAATGTAGCATAGTGTAAACTTGTAGAAATCAGAGGCAGAATGCCTGAATTTGAATCCTCCCTTCACCATATAGTACTTGTGTAATCACTGAACAGATTATTTTATTTCGTCAGGTCTCAGTTTCTTCATCTGTAAAATAGAAATACGAATATTGCTTGAGGTATTGTTTAGCTGAATGGCTACAGGGATTGGATGAAATAATACATGTAAATAGAACGGTGATCAGAATCTTCATTCATCAAATACTATCCATTATTTTGTTTCTTCCTGTCCAATACCTCTCCCACTTATTATGTTCCTTTCATTGCTTTCAGTTTCTAATATTTTAGTTGATCACTTAATTGACAAAAATAACGCTCTCTAATTTTGATTTGCTGAAATAGTTTTATGATGCACTCTAAACAGGATGTCAGTAATCTAATGCTTCAGGGCTTCCCTGGTGGCTCAGTGGTAAGGAATCCACCGGCCAATGCAGAAGACACAGGTTCAGTCCTTGGTCCAGAAAGATCCCCTGGAGAAGGAAATGGCAACACACTCCAGTATTCTTGTCTGGGAAATCCCATGGACAGAGGAGCCTGGCGGGCTACAGTTCATGGGGTTGCAAGAGTTGGACATGACTTAGTGACTGAACAACAACAACAACAACTAATGCTTCAGATAAACAAACCTGGAAATTTTCAACATGCTGATTCCAATAAAACAACATCATGTAAAATAGTCTTAGAGAAGTAGCACACACATGCCAACTTAATAAGCCAAAAGACCATGCTTAATACTTAAGTCTGTAATTTTTTTTAACGTTCATAAATCTTTGCAAATAGGTTAGGGCCTTGAGACATTTTTCTTGGGTTAGGCAGCTTTTGGAAACAATCCAGGATTTATAATACCAGAAGAGGAACATTCTTCAATAGTGGCAAGGATGAAAAGATTAACATAGCAAATAGGGATTTTGTAAAGAAGGTTTTTTATGTCAGGATTTACATTAAACAAACTAGCCATGTGTTTACCATTTTCTGTCTTTACTCTTAGTGTTCCCTTTACTCCTTTTACTCCTCCTGGTCTAGCGTCCTCACGTTGGCAGAATCAAACATCTTGATTTTAAGAAATACACACTTTGCCTTACTTTACACCAGAGGACGTGTATTGGATGAGAAACAATCCAAGGGAACAACTTTTATAAAACTGACCTTTTAGAGAATGGACATGTGGACACAGCGGGGAAAGGAAAGGATGGGACGAACTGGGAGAGTAGCATTGACGTGTACACACTACCACGTGTGAAATAGATAACTAGTGGGAAGTTGATGGATAACACAGGGAGTTCAGCCTGGTTATCAGTGTGATAACCTAGAGGGGTGGGGATTTGGGTGGGGGTGGGAGGGAGGCTCAAGAGAGAGGGGATATATGTATACTCATGGTGATTTACACAACATTGTAAATCAATTATCATCCAATTAAAACCAAACTAAAACGTTTGATGAAACCTCAAAAAAAGAGAAAAAAACCCCACCCAAACTGACCTTTTGACATGAGTCCTTCAATTTGTTTCGCTTTGTAGAATATGCCCAAAACCACCCTTTTATGCATAAAAACTTCTGCTGCTTTACAGGAATGAGAGAAGACTGAGATTCTGTGCATTATGAGAACTCGTCTGACTTCAGAGATTCCTGGTAAGACTTGACGAAGATCATTCCACACACAGGTTGCATTTGCACCTGTGCAATCCCATAAAGACAAAAAGAGTTCTTAATAAAGCAGGCTGGCTGCCCAGACATTGCGGGCTAAATATAGGGATAGACAGACATGTATTATTTTATGCTATTAATATGTTGGGCTTCCCTGGTGGCTCAGCGGTGAAGAGTCTGCCTGCCAACGCAGGAGCCCTGAGTCAGGAAGATCTCCTGGAGAAGGAAATGGCAACCTGCTCCAGTATTCTTGCCTGGGAAATCCCATGGACAGAGAAGCCTGGCGGGCTACAGTCCATGGGGTAGCAAAGAGTCAGACACGACTTAGTGACTAAACAACATTATTATATTAGAAGGTAAAATGAGTCCAGATACGTTTTTAAAAGAGTTCTGTGTCTCAATTCATCACTCCCAAGTGAATTTAGGCGTTAGACCACTCCCAGATTTCTAAGGAGAAAAATAAGAGGGTATCCCCAAATCATCTCCACTGATGTCATAAATCTGCATTCTTGAGGATCAGTTTCCTTGCCTTAGACTTAACAAGAGTTCGGTCTTCCTACCATCTAGTTGGTGGTAAAGTACGATCAAATCATATGAGATCTATTACATAAACTTTCTTCTAAGGACGCTAAAATGTTTTTTTATTGTTAATTGATTATTCCACAGAAGTACGGTTTTTAAAATTCCTTTCGCTTGAACCATATCCCTTGCTTTTATTTCCTGATGTTTAGCTGTTTAATTCACATCTGTCATCTGCTTCTTACTCCTGTTTTGTACTTTGTTTCCTGTTTGTGTTTCTTTTCCTTTGATCATGTCTCTACCCTCCTTTCACATTCATCTATTTATACTCCTTCTAATTTTGTCATCTATTTTTATACCCTAAATCCTGGCCAAACTTCTTTTTTATTTTTCTCTAATCTAGCCATTAAGAGATTATTTAGTGGTAGTTAGGTTAGCTACAGAATGGCATTATAAAGGCAATTTAAAATGTTTTCCTCTGACTTAGGAAGGAGAGAGTTATGGTTTAAGATTGAGAAAGTATTAGAAATAGTTTCACTTGCGTGTCAATGGAAGAAAATTACCTTCAGAATATGAATAGTGGTGACTTTCTAATTTTGTAACATTTCTCAGTCGTGTAAGTATTTGGATCCTGACGTTCATTTTATATTCGAGTTCAATAGGCAAATAATCAAAGTTTAGTCCTAAAGAATTTGTATTCCTAGTGACTAATGAGTATTCACTAAATGTTTGAACTGAACTGAATTGTTTGTTAAAGTAAGAAAAGAAATTCCACAGGGTCAGTCTTCAAGTATATACGCTATCAGCACTGTAGTTCTAGGTTCAATTGCAAATACTTGAACGCAAATGGAATGATTAATGGCTCTCATTGCATAAACAAATAAGCCAGGAATGCTGAACTATCACTTTAGGTACTTGTCTTAAAACCTATGAAAGTAATGACCTGAAAGACTGTTGAAACTTCCTTATTTGGCTATTGTTTATATGTTACATCAAATGAATTAAAGAACACTTTCCTTGGTTATGGCTTCCTGATTACAAAATATTAAGATGTTTTCTTTAAAATATTTGAATATATAGTTTTCAACCCCTGTTAATACAAAGTTCTCTGAAATGGTTTTAAGCAAATTTATTTAAAAAATGTCCATGGTCTTAGGAAATTTATTTTCTAGGATGCAATTACAGCAAGTCCTTTGCCACTGAAAATGAGGGGCTGAGATAGATGTTTTATATAAAACACTAACATTGTTCTTTGCATGCCTTGTATCAGAAAGTGTTCAATCAGAGAAGAAACATCAGTAAGATACATGTATTAAGACATGTATTGTAAGCAATTGACTTATGTAGTCGTGGGGATGGTAGACAAGGCAGGCTGTTAGGACAGGCAGGCTAGAACTCTGGAGTTGAAGACGTTGCCTACCAGTTGAGTTTCTTCTTTACCTAAGCCTCATCTCTGCTCTTAAAGGCCTTTCAACTGATGGAATCAGGCCCATCCAAATTATTTACTTAGTGTTGACTGATTCTGAACTTGAATCACATCAGCAACAAAATGATTGCTTGACTGAATAATCGGGCATTGTAGCTTAGCCAAGTAGACCCATCAAAAGACCATTATACCCAGAAACACTTCAGTTTACTTTTAATAACCTGCCCCTTATTTATTGATTTTAGTGTGTTTTTTTTGTCCTTTTGCCTTTTATAATTCTCTATTTTATTGATTTTAAAGTGTGATGTTTCTGTCAAAAGGGCTTATTTTTCCCAGTTAAGAAAAGATGTTGAAAGCTTGCTTATTCTGCTCATAATACTATATTCCAGCTAAATAGCATAACCATTATTTCAGAATACATTCTAAGTCTCCACTGAAGCCTTATCCCATTAGAAATAAATATAGTCAGTAACTTCTTTCTTGAGATTTATAACAGGAAAAAAGTGACTATAAATATATACCTAAACTTAATAAAATTTATCTCATATTTTTCTAAAAGGCCCTATATCTATATTTAGAGTAATGAGAAAAGACTTGTATCCATTGTATGCTTCTAAGAAGCATCTGGAGCTTATATGGTAAGTGGCCATCTAAAATCATTCTGTCCTCAGCCTATATTGAATATTTACAATGTAGAGATGTAGGCTCAAGATATTTGGGGATTTACAGAGTAACTGGAAAGACAGATCTTATCGGAAAGATGAATAAGAATAAAATCAAAGATACATGTAAATAATTACATGTAAATAAGTCTAAGAACAGTTCTTGTGTCAGTGTGAGGTTGCATTTGGAGTCGTGGTAAGAAATAAGTAGCATACCAGTAAGTGATTCAAGGAATTCATTCCCAAGTGGCACTGTGGTAAAGAATCTGCCTGCAATGCAGGAGCTGTGGGTTCGATCCCTGTGTCAGAAAGATCCTCTGGAGAAGGAAATGGCAACCCACTCCAGTATTCTTGCCTGGGAAATCCCATGGACAGAGGAGCCTGATGGGTTACAGTCCATGTGGTCTCAGAGTCGGACATGACTTAGTGACTAAACCACCGTCACCTCTAAGTGATGCAAACACACAGAGATGATTTTGTTTGTTTTCATCTATAAAACATGCCATCCTCTTAGCCAACTTAGAGGGCGTTTATAATAAGTGTGATTGTATCTATTAACAGTGAGAATTATCCAAGGGCAGAAGGTCAAAATAGCTTCCCCAAATCAACTGTCTGCTGAGAACATTACAAATGTCAAGATGAAAGGCTCCTACACCAATAGCATTTGTATCAGAGTTCATTTAAGATCAGTGAGTCTCAGGGATTTGCTTAGAAATTCAGACATTCTTACACATCAACTATTTAATGGATTCTATTATCTACTATAATTCACGTAAGCACTATTTTTATTAAGTAATTACTAACACCCCATGCTTCACATGTTATACTCTGTTCCTCTTTAACTTGCCCCCAACACACACACACACACACACACACACACACACACACGCGCACACACACATATTAGCACCTATATATGCTTCTCCATCCATTTTCTGCATGACTCCCTCATAGTCCCTGCATTTTCTTCCTTACATAGCATTCTGCTGATGTCTCATTTCTTTCACCAAGCATTTACTGTAAAGTCTGTACAGAACATTGCTCTATTATATGGGTGTTATATTTGGTATTAGTTTTATTTTGGTTTGGTGACTCATTCATATAAATATGGTTAAGTGCATTCTTTCTCTGATAAAAAATATTTCATAAATGTTTTTAGTGATGATGGTATTTCGGCATCTATTCAATGCTTAAACTACTACTGTATTTCCAAAGGAACTGTTCTTACAGAATTTATAATTAGCTTATGTATTGCTTGTGTAGGTATTTAAACACGAGGATATAACGGAGGGATGAAAATTAGGTCCACTGGTTTTGATGTTTTGGATATGTTTATTTCATAAATAATATTTTTCAAAAGCATGGTGTCCAATTGGTTGCATATAATATCTAGTAAAATAGACATTTATAACAGGCAAGTATGTATGCTTTCTCTGGAGGAGGGCATGGCAACCCACTCCAGTACTCTTGGCTGGAGAATCCCATGGACAGAGGAGCCTGGCGGGCTACAGTCCATGGGGTCACACAGAGTTGGACACAACTGAACATGTATGTATATATGTACATGGATGTATGTATGAGCAGCAGCATATGTATGCTTTCAAACTGTGGTGCTGGAGAAGACTCTTGAGAGTCCCTTGGACAGCAAGAAGATCAAACCAGTCAATCCTAAAGGAAATCGACCCTGAATATTCATTGGGAGGACTGAAGGTGAAGTTCTAATACTTTCAATATCTGAGGCAAGCAAAGAGCTGACTCATTGGAAAAGACCCTGATTCTGGGAAAGATTGAGGGCAGAAAGAGAAGGGGGCAGCAGAGGATGAGGTGGTTGGATGGCATCATCAACTTGATGGACATGAGTCTGAGCAAACTCCAGGAGGTGGTGAAGGACAGGGAAGCCTTGCATGCTGTAGTCCACGGGATCGCAAAGAGTTGGAAATGACTTAGTGACTGAACAACAAATGTTTATAAACATAGGAATTTCTTACATTTGAAAACATTTTCATTAACATACAAACCTAGGGCAGAGATATGGTTGCCAGGAACATTTATAGCTGGAAGACATCATTTATCTTTATCCCTCTGCCTAGAATACTTTCTTCTCACATTTCCTTCTGGCAAGTCCTTAATCATTCCAAAAGACATAGAAAATACTTTTCCTGTTAAATAACCTATATTTTCTCTGAGATAGTCCACATCTTTGCACTCCCCAAATTCCCTCATCTTTGTCAGAGAGTGCAAGTCATATTTGTATGTAATTATGTTGGATTACCTTTGTTTTTCCAGTTCAACCGCAAATTCTCAAAGGTAGACTGGATCCTGTTTACCTCTTGTGTTTCTCCAGGTCTGTATATTGTGCTTGGGGTAGAGCAGATGCTTTCAAGTATCTGTTGAGTTGATGAAAAATTTAACTGAAAAATACATTAAGGATTTTTTTTACATTCTTTCTATCAACCAGCATAGACCAAAATGAATGCCTCAAAATGATACATTTCTTGTGAAAAAGCTTGACATAAAAGGAGGAAGTGGATGTTTGGCCCTTGAGTCAGATTATAAAAGAGCTCTTGATTGATAATTCAGTTCAAACACATACATTTCTCATGGCAAAAATATACCCTCTAAAAAGATGTCATCTTGTTCCCTTGACAACTTCCCCCTTGAACTCTGTGCTCTAAATAACCAGGTTGAATCCAGAGGTTCTCATTTTTTTCTGTGCTTGGCACGTTTTTCTCTGCTTAGGAAACATCCACCCACCTTCAAGACTAAACTCTAATGCCTTTTCTTTTATAAATCCTTTCTTGTGCCCCCTGGAATACTTAGCTGTATCATCTTCTCATATCCAGGAGTACTTGGATGCTTTTCTATGATAGTCTTGTCACTTGGTGTTTATTTAATTATTCATGACTACTATCACACGGGGATGATCTCAAAATTCAACAAATGTTTGTTATAGTTTGAAGAAAAGAGTTGATGGGCACTGATTTCTTACTGTCATATGCAAGCTAAATGACTTAGAAAATTCATGGCAACGTGAACTCTCTCAACCTATATGAGCTTAAAACAAGGACATGAAACTTGAATATGATTATGTAAACTGATGCTGATTGCTCTTTGGATTATAAAACCTAATCAATTTATTGTTGTATGACCAGCGCCTAGCACTGTACTTGATACATAGCACAAATCAACACATTGCTTTGAATTAATAGACATGTATAACAATTTTTATCTGAGATTCTTAAGGTTGACATGTGTCATAATCTTGTTTGACGTATTCTCATGACATGCAAATAGGTATAATGTCTACGTGACTGTCAATTGTAGCACTACCCTGAAAATGTCACAAAGGAAGGGACCATGCTTAGTTAGCTAATTGTTGACTCTTTAGCGCTTAGAGATGTTCATTTACTATTTTTTGAATATTGTTAAATGCTAAACTCCTTGGCATTACAGCACAGAATTTACTTTGATGAGAAGGAAAAAAGCCCTACTTATATTAATATCTTTTATTCCAGTTACATATGCTTTCTTTTAAATAATGATTGGATTCATTAATAATTGAATTAATAAGCCCATTAAGTGACTTATTTGAAATACTGAGGTAGGGATAATAATATTTTAGTCAAATATCTTGATATTCATATAATCAAATAGAACATGATATTTATACATGTTGTCTATAAGTAAAGGTTAAAAATTGTGGAAGCTGGGAGTTACTTCAGCTCATCCAGAGAAATATTTTTGTATAGCTCAACACAGTGATTGTGTGTGTTTCATTGCTCACTTGTGTCTGACTCTTTGCAGCCACAAGGCTGTAGCCTGTGAGGCTCCTCTGTGCATGGAATTTTCCAGGCAAGAATACTAGAGTGGGTTGCCACCTCCTACTCCAGGGGATCTTCCCGACCCAGGGATCAAATTCGTGTCTTTTATGTCTCCTGCACTGGCAGGCGGATTCTTTACCAATAGGGCCACCTGGGAAGCCCCAATATAGTGCTTAATACAATCTCATGATTGAATTAAAGAAAGTAATTTATTTAGTGGCAAAAGTTTATGTTCAGAGTTGCAAAGACCCTCCCCCCCAAAAAAAAACCCCAAATCAGAAATGTTACCTTTATCTTGCAAGTTTTGAGTTTTCCTCTGATACAGATGCCATGGATAAATGTTATTCAGTATTCTTGCTTGGAAAATCCCATGGACAGAGGAACCTGGTGGGCTACAGTCCATGGGTTGCAAGAGTCAGACCCGACTTAG
The DNA here is from genome assembly GCA_024291935.2 of Okapia johnstoni. Lineage (NCBI taxonomy): Eukaryota > Metazoa > Chordata > Mammalia > Artiodactyla > Giraffidae > Okapia > Okapia johnstoni. The sequence continues at coordinate 62,162,918 of CM044321.1, forward strand.
CAACTAAACCACCACCACGTACCTATTATGACTATGTATCCTTAAAAAGATCTTTCATATTTTCCCACTTGAGTGATAGTTTTGATGGTTAGAAATAATTTTCTTTCAGACTCCATGGTCTGCTAGTTTCCAATGTTGTAGTTCAGATACCTGATGGTACTTTGATCCTTGATCCTTTGATTTTGATCATTTTTTTTCTCTGTAATTTTTATAATTTATATCTTTTATGCACAGAGTTCTGAATTTTTTCTGATGCTATATTTTCGTGCAGGTTTTTTTTGTCTTGGGAACTCATGGGCCTTTTCAGTCCAAAAGCTCATACCCAGGTCTGGGGAATCATTTCCTCTCTAGTTGTTTTTTTGGTTCTCTGTCTTTCTAGAAGTCCTCTATTTTGATATTGATTCCTAATTTCCTTACATACTTTATATATATATATACATATATATATACACACATATATATATATATATATATACATATATACATTTTCCATTCCTGTAATCTTCTTTTCAAATTTTTCTAGTTCTTTTATCAGAATGTTCTTTTTTTTAACAAGACCATTCTAAAGTTCCCTGGTGGTACAGTGGTTAGGACTTTGCACTTTCACTGATGGGGCCTGAGTTAAACCCCTGAAGAAATAACATCCTGCATGCTGTGTGGCTTAGCCAAAAAAAAAAAATTCTATTTTCACTCTAAGAATATTATATACTCTCTCATATTTTTGAAGATAGTAATTAAAGTTTTGGAATGTTTTCTTCTGCTACTTGCATTGTCTATGTTCTTTTCTGAGTTACTGCTTTGATTATTTTGACTTTTGCCTTTCAGGTTAGAAATTAATTAGAGAGAGAGAGAAAGTGTGTGTGTGTGTGTGTGTGTGTGTGTGTGTGTGTGTGTGTGTGTGTGTGTGTGTGTGTGTGTGTGTGTGTGTTGGAAGGCCCTCCCAGGTGGAAGGTCTCAAGTAGGGTGATCTGGCTGGGTTGTTTCTCTAGAGAAGCACTCAACAACCAGTATATGTGTGTCTTCCCTCTTGGTCTGGATGGTTTCCCCTGAAAGAGATTCTCTGTTCTTAGAAGGATGAGAATAAGTCAGTTAGTGTTTCTGCTGTGGCTCAGCTGATAAAGAATCTGCCTGCAATGTGGGAGACCTGGGTTCGATCCCTGGGTTGGGAAGATCCTCTGGAGAAGGGAAAGGCTACCCACTCCAGTATTCTGGCCTGGAGAATTCCATGGACTACAGTCCATGGGGTTGTAAAGAATTGGACACAACTGAGTGACTTTCATTCGCTTTCAGGGTTAACAGGGCTAGACGGTGGGAGACTTCTCTTTTCTTACACGGGTTTTTCACCAGATCTGCAGTTCTCAGTTTCAGTGGCTCACTTTCTAGCCAGTGGAGCCTGGTGTCTGTTCTCACAATTCTCCCCAGTTCAACCTTTCTGGAAGGCACACTTGTCTTCCGCCTGGGTGGATGAGGGGCAGTTACTCAGCATGGTGGGGTAAGAGACAGGATCTGGGGGCTGACCACTACACACCTGCACAGTTAGCTTATCTTAGTTTTATTTTTAACTGAATCCTTACTTTCAGGTACACAGTCTCTCTGATTTCTGGGCTGCTTTGGGTTTCTGCAACCCAGATGGTTTTTACCACTGGTCTTTCTCTGCTGCCAACTCAGGTCCTGGCTCCCGCTATTCTGTAAAGTTAGATATTAATCAATTCACCAGCTTCTAGCTTCCAAAAATTGGCTCCTGCCACATATTCTCTACCATTGATCCTTGTGCATATATGCTTCACAAAAAAATCCCCTTATCATCATTTGAGTGAGTTTCAGTAGGAAATAGAAGAAAATACCTGTATGCAGTCTACCTGTGTTTCTCTCCTGTATTTTCCATAGTCATTCACTTAAGTTATCTCATCAAGGAATTCTGCCTGGGCTTTAACCATGTTAAAGCTGGACCTCTGCCACCCTTTCCCCAGATTCTTACCTTTCTCTTCTGTCTCATTCTTCTATATGGCCCTTTCTCAAGTGATTTTGGAATATGCTTTTCTTTATAGAATGTCTCAATGGGCTCCTAATGGATTTAAAAATAAAATTATATTTAATGAACTCAAACTCTATAATCCATGCTTCAGGATGCTTTGGCTCATTGTCAAAAAAGAAGAAAAGAGAAAGAGGCAGAAAATAGGATTATTAGTTGCAATAGCCTAGGGGAAAAATGGTTACCTAAAAACCCACTTCTTCCCTCTTTCATATATTCCATACAGTTTTTAGGCTTAACTGCAATGCAATTTTGTAATTCTGTTAGTTAAACTGTATTTACTGGGCTTCCTTGATGGCTCAGTGGTAAAGAATCTGCCTGCCAATGTAGGAGATGTAGGAGACGCTGGTTCGATCCCTGGATGGGAAGATCCCCTGGAGGAGGGCATGGCAACCCACTCCAGTATTCTTACCTGAAGAGTTCCATGGACAGAGGAGCCTGGTGGGCTACAGTCTATGGGGTCGAAAAGAGTCAGACGGAAATGGGGTGACTTAACACACCCACATGCAAGCTGTATTTAATACTACCAAATACTAATCAAAACTTGCTAATTTCAATTAATTTAGCATTTTAGAAACCCATTGCAGAATAAATTATTTTCACTATTTTTTATAAATGAAATATACATGAAGCAGGTTTTCTTATGACTATCTAAAAGACATTATTCAAATTTGGTTTAATTTTTACATTAAGTGTTGACTAAAAAAATAAATGCAAAAACTAAAAGTTAAGAACTATGTTTTATTCCACGGAAATTTTTAGGACTTCATCTCAAGTAACCCTGAGAGAACAGCTCCATGGAGGCAAGGTTGGGGGAGCCGGCATATATGAGTTTTGCAATGAAGAGCAGATTGTACAAAGGGCTAGTAGTGCTCTGTCCTGTCTGACTCTTTGCGACCCCATGGACTGTAGCCTACCAGGCTCCTCTGTCCATGGGGTTTTTTCCAGGCAAGATTACTGGAGTGGATTGCCATTTGCTTCTCCAGGGGACCTTCCTGACCCAGGAATCAAGCCTGTGTCTCCTGCATATCTTATATTGGCAGGGAGATTCTTTACCAATGAGCCACTTGGTAAGCCCATATTACTGTTAATTAAAGAGAAATAGACATCTCAAGCTAAGGGACTTTGTATTTTTCTGTGTATGGAAAGATGCAGGAATCTGGGCTCACTGAAATCATTCCTTTGATATGCATCTCTGCTATGGGAGCCTGCCCTGTGCTTTCTCACCCAGAGTATCCTCAGGGCTCATCATGGGGAGTGGCAGTCTGATTGCTGCTGAAACTGTTAGTCGCTCAGTTGAGACCGACTCTCTGCAACCCCGTGAACTGTAGCCCGCTAGGCTCCTCTGCCCATGGAATTCTCCAGGCAAGAATGCTGGCATGGGTTGCCATTCCCTTCTCCAGGGGATCTTCCCAACACAAGGATCGAACCCAAGTCTCCTGCATCACAGGCAGATGGTTTACATATGAGCCATCAGGGAAGCCCTGTGGTGGCTTCTAGAAGGCAGGTATTTTTTGTTCCCTTCCTAATTCCCTCAGGGCTCACCAGCTCACTACAGGCTCTGGTTGCAACTGCTAATGACTGTGACATCGTTTGTTTACTAATATGGCAGACAATATTGCATTTCTCATAAGGTATTTAATATTTTTAGAGGGTAATAAAATCAAATTGTAAAATACCTATTTGTAGTTGTGATAATGATTTAATAGCAATATATGGATTCAAGGCTTTCTCATCCCCAAATCCAATATACTCAAATCATTCTTTAGTATGCAATATGTTCAGAATAGTAACATATGTTAAAAACTAATGACATAGGGGTTTTTCTCAATTGTATATAGGGTTTGCTTCATTTGGAATTGCATTTAGACTTTTCTATATTAAAGATAATCAACATCTATATCAAATGTCTTATCACTCATCTAACATCACATCACTGTGTTAGAGTAGACACAAACATTGTTTACCAAATACCTGGTAGTAACTATTCTGACCATGCATTTCCTGTGCTACACATACCCTCAACCACAAAAGTCTCAGCCACAAAAGTCTCATAATGTGGAGTTAAAGTTTAACAGGTCTTTGCTGATAACATGCATTGATGGAGAGCCGCCTGACCTGCTCAACTTGTTCTTAATGACTTACCATTCAGAGCAGACGTCCACCAGACATTACCCAAAGAGCTGGATGCACACTGGTGTGTTTTTGTTATTGTTTTTCTTTTTTCTGAAAGTGCCACACAGCATGTTGGATCTTAATTCCCCACCAGGAGTTGATTCCACAGGCTGTGCTGTGGAAATGCAGAATCCTGACCATTGAACCACCAGGGAATTCCTTGATGTGTTTTCCTGTTCACCAGTCACCCATGCTTTAGATGGGCCATCCCTTTTGGACATTATTGGAATCCCTTTAAGCTAAGTCTGTGTTGACACCGTGAATTTTTTAAGTTTATTACAAGTTTCAAAGATTACCAAAAAACATTGTCTACTTATGTAACTTTCTACAGCCTGGGTTTTGTTTTTTTTTTTTTTTTTACATGATTTCTAGAGGTTTATTTCAGCAATTACATGTGAGAAAAATATTAGTTTTGTCTGACTACCATTTATTTCATTTAAGCAGCCTTGTAAGTTAGCAGAAAAAATCCTGACTAGTAAATGTTGAGAGCACAGCAATGACAGAGACAACCACAATAGAGCATCTTACTATAGAATACACACGCACTAACGTGAAGATCTTGGCTATTTGACTATCATAAATTGTTTCTTGCTCCGAATAAATTCTAAAGTAGCTTTCATCAAGGTTATGTAAACATGGAGTCATTGATAATTTTTTTCTTCGTTATTAATTTCCATACAAGATGATGTTTAAATTTAAAATGGAGACTTAGTTTACTTGATTTTAAAAGATTCTGTAGAACATGCCCAAATTTCTGCTTTGTAAGGATTCTTCGAGAAGAATCCTTAGATGTGTCACATTTGCTTAATGTGAGAACATGTGCATATCAGTGAATGAATGAAAAAGTGCCGTGTACAGTGAGCATCACTTTGTATCAAGTAGTGGAGGTCTCTAAGGGTTTACCAACATATAGCTCCTTACCCATCAAGTTTCTGCACAGATTAAGATGTAGGCATGTGCTGTGCTTAGTCACTCAGTCATGTCCGACTCTTTGCAGATGTAGGCATAAAAGAAGGGTAAAGCTGGCCTCGTCACCAGCAGATAGCTTGCTTCCAGGTTTGCTCCAAAGGAGAAAGAGGCAGGGCATGTTTATTCTTACTAAACTTATCAATCTAAGTCATCCCACTTGAGGCTGACTAAGTAATGGGGCAAAGTAAGCCCAGATGTCCCCAGAAAATTCTCTAACAATTGGCATGGAAAAAGCAAAGAGCATGGGAAAGCATTTTCCCTACCACCAAGTGTTGTACCAGGCTCTGTCCCACACACCTTAATTATTCACAATTAGAATCCACCACCATTCTTGTTGTTCTCTTTCTTTATTTTTTCCTTTTCTATTTCTTTTTTTCTAAGGGACCAGTAAAGAGTCATCTACTTAGTATTTCTAAGAGCTTTGCCTCACCTACAGGGGTTTGACAATATTCTGATATTTCTGTGTTGAAGTGTAAAAATGCTAAGCTCTTCTGTGATACTCTAATCTTTGTAATCTTTCCCATGCACTGCAGGAAACTTACATCAATCTTCAGATGGCCCAACACCTTTAGCAGATTCTCTAAGTGGTACATGATAGCAAAAGTTTAAAAAATTACTGTCCTCTAGGGCAGGTAATATCTTCCTGGCATCTTGATCAGTAAGCATGGCTATTTTGCATCTCCAAGGACAGACTGTCCTGTTCTTTTCCCTAGTTGATTGGCTGCTATTTTTTAACATGGGTGTCTTGGCATTACCTCAGTCCTACTTACATCACTTATCCAAAATGCCCTATAGCTGTCTACACAGTAAATGGGTAAATCTGCTTTGTCCTGCTTGGACCTCCTCTAAGCCTTATCTTTTACCCAGGGGACATGTATGTGAGGAGGGGCTTCTCCAAATTCTTAGCAACTTTCTTCCAAGCCCTGCTTCTATGGCGCCATCTCTTTGACTCCAAACAAGCCCTACATGTTTGGTTTCTTCAATCTAATAAGACTGAGGGTGGGGATGGGGGTGTGGGGAAAAAATGACCTATAGATGAGATACTTTTGCATGGATTTTTTTTTCCCCCTTAGGCATCTGTTATGTGCCAGGGATTGCCCTAGGCTCTAGGAACATTAAGACAAGTAAGACACAAAGCTTAAATTTGGGAAGGGGTGGGTTATAGACTTCATGTGATTTTTCATGTTCTCATGTTGGACCACGGAGAAGGCAATGGCACCCCACTCCAGTACTCTTGCCTGGAAAATCCCATGGACGGAGGAGCCTGGTAGGCTGCAGTCCATGGGGTCGCTAAGAGTCGGACACGACTGAGCGACTTCACTTTCACTTTTCACTTTCATGCATTGGAGCAGGAAATGGCAACCCACTCCAGTGTTCTTGCCTGGAGAATCCCAGGGATGGCAGAGCCTGCTGGGCTGCCATCTATGGGGTCGCACAGAGTTGGACACGACTGAGGTGACTTAGCAGCAGCATGTTGGACCAGAGGAAAGTCTGCGATATATTCCTAGGGAGTACGGAGCCCAATAAAATGGACCAGAAAGGGAAGACTGGAAATTTTCAACACTTAAATAACTTTATCTATGAGGATATAGATAAAATCTCTCAAGCTAGTGTCTGACAACCTTATTTCCCCTTAGAGGAATCAGTAAACTAATAAATGATAGACCTCAACTGAAATAAATGTGCACGTGCTTGTACAGTCATGTCTGACTCTTTGTGACCCCACGGACTGTAGCTCTCCAGGCTCCTCTGTCCATGGGATTTTCCAGGCAAGAATACTGGAGTGGACTGGCATTTCTTTCTCCAGAGGACCTTCTCGATCCAAGGATAGAACCGTCTCCTTCATTGGTAGGCGGATTCTTTACCACTGAGCCACCAGGGAAGCCCTTCATGGTTAAAGGGGCTGATGCAAATATTGTCTACTTTGGAAAACACCAGGATCAAGTTTCCCCTCTTTTGAATCTTTCCTCTCTCCCTTAAGCAAAGGAAACTCAAGAGGCCATAAAACTCTCCCTTATTGCCCAGCATCCCTTCAAAAGGAAAAACCCAGGGCCACCTTATTGGTCTTCCTATCCTTCTTCATCCCCAAACCAAACCATTTTCAACTTCTTCAAGCCTTTTTCTATCTGTGTGACCCTCTGGGAACCTCAAACATCAGCAGTCCCTAAGTCTTCATCATAAATGGTGATGAGATGAATAAAATTTATGCCCCAAACATTTTTAAGCGAGTAATGTTTGCCAGAAACAGTACAAGGTAACAGGGATGTGTAGTGAACTTAAAAAACACGGTCCTTATAGTCCTTGTAGCTGTTAAACTTCATCTAGTGGAATAGACTGTAAACATATAAAGGCATAAGGAAATGGCAGTTGTAAAAATCTCTATACAGGAACACACAGAAAATAGAGGAATAAATAAGAGAGTGCTGGTGCAGTTCCGGACCACCACAATAAAGTGAGTCACATGGCATTTTTGGTTTCCTATTGTATATAAAATTGTGTTTATACTATACTGTAGTCACTAAGTATGCAATAGTATTAGGTCTCAAAAATTCACGTGTTAATTTAAAAACTACTTTATTGCTAACAATGATGACCATCATTTTTTGCAATATTAACATCAAAGATCAGTAACTGTAGGTCATCATAACAAAGTAACAACAATGAGAAAGTTTTGAAATATTGCTAGAATTACCAAAATGTGTCCCAGGATGTGAAATGGGCCAGTGCTGTTGGAAAAATGGTGCTGATAGACCGGCTCCAGGCAGAGTGGCCACAAATCTTCAATGTGTAAAAAACATGAAGTGCAATAAAGAGAAATGCAATAAAATGAGGAATGCTTCTACTAAGCTATGTGACCAAATTTAGTTTGGGGAACAGGCAAGGTCTTTCTGCTAAAACAAAGTTTCAGTTTTGATGGAAGGATAGTAAGATGCCATCCATGATGACAAAATAATACACCAGGAAATGTGCTTTTGGTGCATTCATGGAACATAGTATCATTCTAGGAAGCCAAATATAAAAATATTGCTTTGCTGCAGATATTCTTCAAAATTATATGAAAGAAAAATCCTGAGTCCTTAAAGTGATTCAAAGTGGTGACTTTAAAGTGATAAAGTGAATGGAGAATTGATAATCACTTGAATTTTATTATCAAAATAATGCTATCTGCAACCACCCTTAATCTTGTTGACTTAAAAAAATATGTGCAACCTAAAAGTTGAGAGTTATGTTTTATTCGGTGGGAAATTTTTAGGACATCAAGCCTGAGAGGCAGCATCTCAAGTAACCCTGAGAGAACTGCTCTGAGGAGGGTAGGGGGTAACTAGATTATGCAGAAATTCTGCAATAAAGGACAGGTAATTAGAGAAAAACAAGTATCTCAAGTTAAGGAATTTAGCCCTTTTCTGTGTATGGGAAGCTGCAAGAGCCTGATGGTGCTAGGTGGTGTGTATTCTTACCTTCCTGAGTTTCCTCAGGGCTCACCAGCTCACACTGGAGGGCTTCAATCACTGATGACACCCTTGGTTTACTGATAAGGTAGGAAATATTATTTCTAAATCACACTGCCGAGTTCAGGTAGCATTATGAATAAGGAAAGCCTCTCTCTATTTCTCTGATGATGCTTGATTTTAGCTCAGTGTTATTTATGATGTTCTTGGCTTTTGCAGTGCACATGCTTTCATCCTACCTACAAGAATTATCTCTGCATTAAACTTTATTGATGTAAAGTCTTTATATTTTAAGTGAGAGAATAAAACATGATGGGCTTCCTATTTTAAGATTCTGGTTATTTTCCCCATACGAAAAAATCATAACAACCTAAAAAATGAATAATAATAAGGGCATTATTGGACATCTCGGGTTCCAGGGACAAAGACACTCCCCTTGAGGGGAGCTTGAGCCAAGGATTTAACATTTTGGAGTTCAAGTTAGAAAGCAAATAAAATGATTCTAGCAAGGAAACCAAAACAGGCACAATGTGCCTCACAAATAAATTCCCATTCCAAGTACTACTCTTTCTTGTTTTTCACCTAAAAGCCACCAAAAGTCACCACATTCCTACTTGCTGGTGTATTAAGTTTATTTTTGCCTTAAATTTCTATCTTCTGTTTTGGCATCTGTCCCCCAATATTTGCAGGGCTTGGGCCAGAGCACAAATGGAGACCCACATCCAATACAGAAGTTCTGATGATGGATCAATGAGGTTTAAATGAATAATAAAATAAAGACATTCATAATTGTACTTGTTATTTATTCTATGAAACTTTTTTAATGCCATTGAGAAATGGAATATTTCCTGCCATATCGGTAAAGAAGGATATTACTGTCACCAGCAATTGCAGCTGCAATGGACGAGACCTGAGGGATCTCAGGAAGGGAAGAATACGTGCCATCTAGCAGCCATCAGATGGCGGCCCTTCCCAAATGGTGAGCCCTGAGGAAGCTCAGGCTATGAAGACATGGGATACTGGCCCCAGATACCTGAGATGGATATCAAAAGAATGATTTCAGTGAGCCCAGACTCTAGCATCTTCCCAAACATAAAAAAGCACTAAATTCCTTAACTTGAGACACTTGGTTTCTTTAATTAACAGTAATCTTGTGATGTTCCTGACTACCCACAGAACGCTTTGTATATCCTGGCTGCTCCTCTCATGTCCTCAGAGTTTCTCAGAGCTATTTGAAACGCAGTCTACCAGGCTGCAGTCCTCATTTTGCCCCAAATGAAGCTTAACGCACAACTCATACACTGTGCAAAAAAAACCTTTAACACCGTTTCAGCAAAATCAGTAATTATGTTGTTATAATCCAGATTTTCATGTAAATCATGTTTTATTGTCAGGAATGATCTAAGGCATAAAGAAAGAAAATAATTACACAGCCTTAAATCCCAGAAGCAAAGTCAACATTCAGAAAATTTGAATGAAGTTCTGAGTCTTCAAGAATGTTGCTATTGTAGCCTACCTGGAACTTTGCCTAAAATCTGCGTTCCACCTCTATCATTTTTGTCTATTACTGCCTCCTCGCAAAGCTGCATTGCTGCAGGCTTATCTTCTCAAGTGTAATCCATTGACAAGTGAGATGCAAAAAAAAAAACTAAACATTCCATGAAATCAAAGACAAAAAGGTGATCACAATTAGTTGAAATGAAAGAATATGTGGCTTAGATCAGTACTGGTACAGTGTCTGTGAAGTCATTTATGAATTCATGGCATATATGTATTAATTTCTATGTGATTTATCCTATTAAGTGGGAAAAAAGTATATCTGATCCAAAATACTTTCAACCGGTAAAAAGGCTCCAAGTTAAAAAAAAAAAAAGTACTGTGGTGGATGAAGAGGAAATCTGAAGAGAGATGTTTTTTGGACAGGCTCCATCTGTCCATCAGTTAAATTTGATATATCATTCATTACAGTGTCTACTCCAGGAGTCAAAGGAATTTCAGTTATGATTTAGCACAACAGGATGACTTGGGGCATCTCTAATACCTGCCAGAATTCAGACAGTGCCCATGAAACCTACAAGGAGAGTCTGGGAGTAAGTGAGGGAAATGGGTGTTTGTGCAGCTTCTGTTAGGAGCAAGATATGTATCAGACTTACTATCATAAGCTGTCTCATTTCATTTAACAGTATTCTATGGATATTGTAGATTTAACAGAACACATACAGGCAGTCATTCTGATTGCAAGGATCAGCAAATCTGTCTGGCTAACACAAGGAAAGGTGTAGTAGTTATTAGGAATTTAAGAAAAAATATCATATAAAACCCACAGTGTGCATGCATGCTCAGTCATGTCCAACTCTTTGCAACCTCATGGACTGTAGCCCATCAGGCTCCTCTGCCCATGGAATTTGCCAGGCAAGGATACTGGAGTGGGTTGCCATTTCCTTCTCCAGGGAAACTTCCAGATGCAGGGATTGAACCTGCGTCTCTTGTGTCTCCTGAATTGGAAGGTGGATTCTTTACTGAACCACCTGGGAGGCCACTAAACCCTTAGCAATGGCTTCTATATAATCTCTCCACTCTGCCTTTACAATGACTCAGCCCTCTTAGGCTCTGCTTCTCCAGGGTCTCCTGTCACTTTCCTCTAAGTTGTTAGATCATTCTCTTTCTATACCTTCTCTATCTATGTTGTTGTTGTTCAGCCGCTCAGTCACGTCCAACTCTGCGACCCCATGGACTGCAGCACGCCAGGCTTCCCTGTCCTTCCCTATCTCCTGGAGCTTGCTCAAACTCGTGTCCATTGAGTCGGTGATTCCATCCAACCATCTCATCCTCTGTCATCCTGTTCTCCTCCTGCCCTCAATCTTGCCCAGCATCAGGGTCTTTTCCAATGAGTCAGTTCTTCGCATCAGGTGGCCAAAGGATTGGCGTTTCAGCTTCAGCATGAGTCCTTCCAATGAATATTCAGGACTGATCTCCTTTAGGATGGACTGGTGGGATCTCCTTGCTGTCCAAGGGACTCTCAAGAGTCTTCTCCAACCCCACAGTTCAAAAGCATCAGTTCTTCGGCACTCAGCCTTCTTCACGGTCCAACTCTCACATCCATACATGACTATCTATAGCATCTATTTACTAACAATCCAGTTCATTCATAATCATCATATGACTGTACATTTTTTTCCTTATGACCTTTTAGTTCTTCTTTCAGTTACTAAATTCTTTTTGTGTGTCTATTCAAATTTCTAAGAGGGAACAATCTCACTGACTGAGTTCTTTCTTACTAGAGGGAGTTTTTAGAACTCAGGTTACTTCATTGCCATTGGCAAGCTTATGTATTAGCTATCTTTCAGATGCCTAGCCATGTGGCAATCAGCTAGGACTATGAGAGGGTGCCAGCACAAGTCAATTGGGGAAAAATGGTCTCCTCATAAAAATGGTGCTGAGAGAACTGAGTATCCACATTCGAAGAATGACATTAGGCCCTTATCTCACACTAAACACAACGACTGACTCAAAGTAGGTGAGAACCCTGAATGTAAGAGGTCAAACTATAAAACTCTCAGAAGAAAATACAGGTATAAATCTTTGTAACCCTTGAGTAGTCAATGATTCTTAGCTGTGACACCAAAGTACAAACCAGAAAAAATAGATAGACTGGACATTGTCAATATTAAAATCTTCTGTGCTTTCAATGGCATCATCAAGAAAGTAAACAACCTACAGACTGGGAAAAAATACTTACAAATCAAGTCATGTATTTGATAAGGGACTTCTTCCTAGAGTATATAAAGAACTCATACTGTTGAAAAAAGACAAATAACCCAACTGAAAAATGGGCAGAAGTTATGAATAAACACTTCTCCAAAGAAGATATAACATAAGCACAAGAAAAGATGTTATTAGTCATTAGGGAAAACAAAATCACAATGAGATACCACTTCATACCCACTAGGGTGGCTATAATAAAAAAGAGAATAAAGAATATTGGTAAAGATGTGGGGATATTGGCATCCTCATGTACTGCTCGTGGGGGTGTAATATGAAAAAGAAAAAAACATTAAAAAAAACAGTATGCCAATTCCAGAAAAGGCTAAACATAAAGCTACAAAGTGATCCAGTAATACTCCTTCTGTGTATGTATCCAAGAGAATTGAAAACACACACGCCCACCTAAAAATTTATATGTAAGTGTTCATAGCTGCATTATTCATAATAGCCAAAACAGAAATGTCAAGAACAGACCTGTGAACACAGCAGGGGAAGAAGGTGGGATGAAATGAGAGAGTAGCATTGAAATATATACATTACTGTGTGTAAAATAGATAGCTCGTGGGAAGTTGCTGTATACCACAGGGAGCTCAGCTCAGTGCTCTGTGATGACCTAGAGGATGTGAGATGGGAAGGGAGGGTGGGGAAGGAGGTTCAAGAAGGAGAGGATATATGTATTCTTATGGCTGATTCCATTGTCGTACAGCAGAGACCAACACAACATTGTAAAGCAAGGATCCTCCAATTTTTTTTAAAAAAATGTGAAAGCAATCTAAATGCCCATCAGCTGATGAATGAATACAAACAGATGATTGTCAGATATCTCTCACTTTTAATGCTGAGCAGACAGTCACAAAGTTATAGTAAGCACTCTATTTATTTTGCAGTTATGTGCTTTGAAAATTTAGAAAGCTCTGAAATTTGGAGACATCCTGTAAGAAGGTAGTTATCCCTTGTATGCATAAATATAAGGCAGAATAAACTATTTATCAGGCAGAATAATAGGAGAAAGTGTGATTCTAAGCAAGCGGTTGCCTTTTTCTGCTAATGCTCAGAAATTGAGACAAAGGTTTTCTTTTTGTACATTGCCCTGGATGCCAATAAACTGGGATTCTCCTGTGTAGAAAGGAAGTCAACTTTAGAGCCAAGCCCTTTCCACCCTCTTTTTTTTTTCTGTCTTCTTGCATTGATACATGACACACTTGAACAACTGTCTTTCTTTTCAGTGGGAGTGTCTTCTGGTGCCTCCAGAAAGAATTATCCTGAGATGCTGAGCCTTTATAAGTAGGATTGAAATGTCAACAGCAAATATCATGTAATGTCTTCTCCTTTAACGTGGGAGCAAGACTTTTTCAAAAGCATTCCCAAAAGTTTCTGTTACTCTTGTGCTGTCAGCATGAAAATACACACAAGCACACACCCATCCAGACTCTTTCTGACACACAGAGCTTGTGCCTACACACTCTCACAGCGCTTTTGGTACGAAATAGTATTTCTTGGAGTCATATTTCAAAGAGCTGTCCTCCTGCTTTTCTTCTCTAAATGTCTTAGAAAAGTTTTAAAAAACTATGGCATCAACAGGTAACCTCGACCTGTGTAGCCCCTTTGAGAAAGTAAACTTAAAAAAGATTGCAAAGCCACGTTTAATTAGCATTGTTTGAATCTACTGAGTACATTGGAATGAACTAAATATGAAATTGCAGAAAATGAGTATAAAATTTACCTATTTTTTTTAAGTTTAAAAATTAAAATAGAAGATTCAAGATATTATCATTCTTGAACAGTTATGCCTTTTAAATATCTTGTTAGACATGGAAATAATTAGCATGGGACAGTGCTTGTTCTCACAGTAGGGAATCATGGGGAAAAATGAAATCTTAAGAAAGCGGTCAGTTCAGTTTAAAAACAAGGAAGGTTGTAATACTATGTGAAACTGGTACTTCCAGATTCCAACTTCATAGAATGAATTGCAAAGCAATGAACCAATTGATTAAAAAAAAATATCTGATTCAGTTCCAACAACAGAAATTTGTTCTGTTCACATAACTTTAAGTTTACAGTCAACATTTTGCTGCCCCCACCCCGCTGCCTCCATTGCTGTCCATCTGACACTGACAATGGGCCATGCACTGCTGTGCACTGGGAACAAAAAATATATATGTATATATGAAATAGGACCTTTCTGGAGGCCTGATGTATACACAGTCTCACTCCATGCCGTTTGTAAATGTGGATAAAATATTACAAAGGACAGAATTACAGTGTGTTCTCATCACTGGTCTTCCTTGGTGGCTCAGTTGGTAAAGAACCCGCCTGTAATGCTGGAGAGCCCGGTTCGATTCCAGGGTTGGGAAGATCCTCTGGAGAAGGGAAAGGCTACCCACTCCAGTATTCTTGGGCTTCCCTGGTGGTTCAGCTGATTCATGTATGTGTAGAATCCACCTGCAATGTGGGAGACCTGGGTTTGATTCCTGGGTTGGGAAGATCCCTTGGAGAAGGGAAAGGTACCCACTCCAGTATTCTGGTCTGGAGAATACCATGGACTGTATGGTCCATGGGGTTGCAAAGAGTTGGACACGACTGAGCGACTTCCACTTTCTCCACTTTAAAGTTCATTTTTTGTTCCTTATGACTCATGTCACTACTTTACATGGTATTATTTAATAATACTTGTTAGGTTTTCTCCCAATAAAATTTCAGCTTCATGAGAGTAGAATGAAATCTCTCTTTATGGAAGAAAGCCTATCATAGAGTGGTTACTCAACAGATGTGTGTTGAATGAATGAACCAAAGAATGAATGAATGCAGATGTAAGCCATCAAGTATAGGAGTTTTTACACTTGATGGATTTTAAGGGAGAAGGAATTCAATGTGGTTAAAATATATATTCCTCTCACAGTCATTTATTTTTTTAAAAAAAGATATAATGAAATATGCATAATATCCAATTTACCAGTTTAAGTGTACAAGTCAATGACATTAAGCACATTTTGCAATGTTGTGAAACCATCACCACCCTCCAGCTTCAGAACTGCTTTTATCTTCCAAAGTTAGAACTCTGACCCCATTAAACAGTAACTCCTCACTCCTTCCTGCCCCCAGCCCCTGGAAATCACCATTCTACATTCTGTCTCTGTGAATTTAACTACTTTAAGTACCTTATGTAAGTAGAATTATACACTTACACATACATATGTATGCATAACATATACATATATATGTTCTTTGGTTACTGGCTTACTTCTCTTCGCACGATGTCCTCAAGGTTCATCCATGTTATAACATGTCTCATAATTTCTTTTGTTGTTCAGTCACTAGGTTGTGTCTGACTCTTCGTGGCCCCATGAGCTGCAGAATGCCAGGCTTCCCTGACCTTACTGTCTCCGAGTTTGCTCGAACTCAAGTCCATTGAGTTGGTAATGCCATCCAACCATCTCATCCTCTGTCACCTTCTTCTCCTGCCCTCAATCTTTCCCAGCATCAGGGTCTTTTCCTATGGGTCGGCTGTTTGCATCAGGTAGCTGAAGTATTGGAGCTTTAGCATCAGTCCTTCCAATGAATATTCAGGGTTGATTTCCTTTGGGACTGACTGGTGTTTTTAAGACTAATATTCTATTGTATGCATAGACCACAGTTTCTTTATCAGTTCATCCCATGATGGACACTTGCGTTGTTTCCACCTTTTGGCTATTGTGAATAATGCTTCTATGAACATGGGTGTGCAAATATTTGTTCACTTTCTGTTTCCAGTCTTTGAGTACGCACCCAGAAGAGAAATTTGCTGGGTCATATGGCAATTCAGCTTAAATTTTTTCTCACAATTATTTTTATGTCATGAAAACAATTTAATTATTGAAAGGGATTGTAATGAATAATCTGTGCAGGGGTTTTATTTTGGGGTGCGTGTATTTTTCAATTATTATGCTAAGCCTCACACATTAATTACCCTATGAAACACAACAGATCTGCAAGGCAGCTTTTTATAGTTATCAAACCCAGGGATCAAACCAGCGTCTCCTGCTTTGGGAGGTATCCTCTTTACCACTGAGCCAACTGGGAAGCAAATTTGTTCATATCAGTAGTTCATGGCTTTTGATCACTGACTTGTATTTGGTTGTGCAGACTTGGCACAGTTTATTCATTGTCCTACTGATGGATGCCAGGGCTTTCTGTTTTGACATTATGGAAAAGAACTGCTGCCAACATTTGTGTGTTTAGTGAGTATGTTTATTTGAAGTGATGGAGAATATTGTGACGGGGTTTATTGGGAGGCAGAAGCACTCATCAGCCTTTCGTGACATCTCTGATGTCCCACAGGGAAATCATCTGACTCTCCACATACCAGGCTAGGGCCTGCATCTCTTGTCTGGTTTTGCCAGCCTCCTGCCCCAAAGTTGGGAATCAATTTTTACCCCCATTCCTTAGTGTTCCCCATCTACAATACAACCCCTGTTTGATATAACCAGGGAATTCACTTGTCACCCTTCAAGCTGCAGTCTAGATTGCGTATTTCTCTAGTTTGCATATTGATTTAGACCCAGAATCAACTTGGGGGATCATCTCACTCATGTGGTTACTTGGTTTAGAAGTTAGTCTTATCGTCTCTTCTACCCATTACTGCCAGCCTGACATTCGGCAGACAACAACAAGCCATCGTTTATAAAATCTCCTTCTGGGGACCTCCCTGGTGGTCCAGAGGTTAGGACGTCACACTTCCGCTGCAGAGGGCATGGTTCCACCCCTCGTTGGGAAAGTAAGATCCTAAAAGCCAAAATGTGGCCAAAAATAAAAGGGAGGAAAATAACTACTTCTGGATGCCCAAACGTGTCAGAAATTCCAGTCCCATTGCTTCTAATAAGTAGGGTAACTATTATTCAAACAAGTTAAGAGAAAGCTCAAAGAGAAAGCAAAAGCAAGTGGTAGCTCTTAGAATAATGTGTATACAAGATGTTCTTATTCCATGTTTACTTAGTTACCACATGTGAACATAAAACAGAATGAACTGTCTATGTTTGGATAGAGGAGATCAAAATGCCATTTCTGTTTTCTGCATTTACATCAGCAGCACTTACGATCATGTCTTGTATATATTAGATATCTGATGAATGTCCATTGAACTTGTTAATAAATGAATGAATGTTAAGTAGGTTGTGCCCCAAAGGCACATGCTAAGACACAGCAAACATTTTTTTCTCTGTTGTTTGACAGCGGGTGTAAGTCGCAGCTGGTCAGAGAGCTAAAACAGATGCTGTGAAAGACATGTCTAAGTATGAAATAGCTGAGCGCGTCTGGGAGCAGGCTGCGTCTTACGTCGTGTATCAGGTGTGAATGGATTACAGACTCTGTCTACAGCAGCTTAAAAAATAGTTTCTTCTCACAGTCCTATCCAACATGGGAAACCATGAATACCACATTAATGCAGAAAAAGATTATTCTTTGTGAATCTTATAAAACAATAAATATGTTGAGAGTTAACAACTGAAAAAAAACTCAATTACCACTCCTAAATGTGTTAATTTTACTCTATAAAGATTGTAGACTCAAACACAGTGTGAGAAGCCCAGTTATTCATTGAAATACAAATAGAAAAGGGGAAGTGGGTGGGGAAGAAGAAGAGGAGAGTGAAAGAGAGAGAGGGAGAGAGAGCAAGAGAGAGAAGTTCCCTTAAGATGCACGCCCTTAGTAAAAGAGTAAGGAAATCCAGATAAAGGTGATAAGAGATTTCAAACCGCCTGAGGCATGCATGCAGTCCCACTCCAGTATTCTTGCCTGGAGAATCCAGTGGACAGAGGAGCCTGGTGGGCTACAGTCCATGGGGTCACAAGAGTCGGACACGATTTAGAAATTAAAGCACCAGCACCACCACCACAGGAGTTTTTAAACTGCTGAGGCATGCATTCAGTCAGAATCACTGTGCCCCTGGTCCAGATCAAGACAAGATTACATCTGTCTTTCCTGTGTACAACCCTTTCTGTCAGGAATGCCTCTGTGGCTGTAAACCAAAAGTCAACATTCCCAAACAGGCACCTAAGTAAGATGGAGTCTCATAGTATATATTAACCAGCACAATTACAAGCATCAATGCTTATTACAAAGAGCCTGCAGATTCAAGGCTACATCAAATATGTGTGAGTGCTAAGTCGCTTCAGTTGTGTCTGACTCTGTGACCCCATGGACTGTAGTCCGCCAGGGTCCTCTGTCCATGGGATTCTCCAGGCAAGAATACTGGAGTGGGTTGCCATGCCTTCCTCCATGGACTCTTCCTGACCCAGGGATCGAACCGGCGTCCCTTTTGTCTCCTGCATTGGCAGGCAGTTTCTTTACCACCAGCGCCATCTGGGAAGCCCTACATCAAATATACATCAACATAAATTAATTTAAAACAAATCTCTAATTTTCTATAAATTTTTTTTCTATTTCTATAAATATTTCTGTACTTAATCATATCTATTTATATTAAGCTAAAGTGTGAGTTCATACTGATGTCTTCAAAATGAATTAATTATTTTGTGGATTATTCCAGGCTTTCCCTTAATGTAATAAAATACCCTACACATAATGCGTTTTTGAATGCAAAGCTTTAACTGAGAATACTCCAAGCACCTTGGAAGGGACCTTGAGCTTATAAGGAGACTCTACAGGTGGAAATAGCTGTGTACAGTTATTTGCCTGCACTGTGCACTCCTGCAGACCAAGAAGATTATCTGCTTCAGCAGAGTATACCCTTCTGAGAAGATATATGGTCAAATAATTCATCTCTGGCAATTAATTAAACTTGTTGATCATTCTTCTGCATTAAACCTTGAAATCCATCAGAATCATGTGGGTTAAAGAAGCACAAAAAGCAAAGCAAAGCATTCTACCCCAAAATGACTGAATCAGATTCACACTCCAGGGAGTAATCAGACCCTGTCCCCCAGTGAAAAACTCCATGTCCACCAATTTGACTTCTCTGTCCATGGGATTCTCCAGGCAAGAATACTGGAGTAGATTGCCATGCCCTTCTCCAGGGGATCTTCCCAACCCAAGTATCAAACCCAGATCTCTTATGTCTTCTGCATTGGCAGGCAGATTCTTTACCATTAGCGTCACCTGGGAAGTCCCATCAATTTGACAACAAATGTGAAATTCACTGATTCCTTGAATGACACAAACTGCTGAATTTCACAGAAGGAGGAATAGATCATCTGAATAGGACTATACTATTAAACAAAGTTTATATAAAAAATCTTCCAAGTAAGAAATCACCAGGTTCAGATGGTACCACTATGGGATTCTACCAAACATTTAAGGAAGAAATTATACCAATTCTCTATAACCTGTTCCAGAAAATAGAAGCTCTTACTATGAGACTGATATTACTCTAAAACTATATAAAGACATTACGTGACAGAAACACTACAGACCAATTATGTTTAATGAACACAATTGAAAAAATCATCAACAAATGTTAACAAATGAAATTCAACAATATGTAAAAGAATCATACAACACAAGGAGGTGGGATTCATTGTAGGAATGCAAGACTAGTTAGATTAATCAATTATATAGAGTAAGTAAAGCCATGTGATTGATGAATATGTTTAGTACTTTGGTTGTGGTGATGGTAAGACAGGTGTATGTATATGTCCAAACTTATCAAGATGTATACATTATGTGGGTACAATTTTTTGTATATCAATTTAACCTCAATAAAGCTTTAAAAAAAAGGAAAATGGTGTGATAGTATCAATAAATACAGAAAAAGTGTTTCATAAAATCCAACCTCTATTCACTTCATGGCAAATAGATGGGGAAACAATGGAAACAGTGACAAACAATTTTCTTGGGCTCTAGAATCACTGCAGATGGTGACTGCAGCCATGAAATTAAAAGATACTTGCTCCTTGGAAGAAAAGCTATGACCAACATAGACAGCATATTAAAAAGCAGAGACATTACTTTGCTGACAAAAGTCCATCTAGTCAAAGCTATGGTTTTTCCAGTAGTCATGTATGGATGTGAGAGTTGGACTATAAAGAAAGCTGAGTGCTGAAGAATTGATGCTTTTGAACTGTGGTGTTGCAGAAGACTCTTGAGAGTCCCTTGGACTGCAAGGAGATCCAACCAGTCCATCCTAAAGGAAATCAGTCCTGAATATTCATTGGAAGGACTGATGCTGAAGCTGAAACTCCAATACTTTGGCCACCTGATGGGAAGAACTGACTCATTTGAAAAGACCCTGATGCTGGGAAAGATTGAAGGCGGGAGGAAAAGGGGATGACAGAGGATGAGATGGTTGGAGGCATCACCGACTCGATGGACATGAGTTTGAGCAAGCTCCGGGAGTTGGTGATAGACAGGGAAGCCTGGTGTGCTGCAGTCCATGGGGTCACAAAGAGTCGGACATGACTGAGCTACTGAACTGAACTGAACCGCTATTCATGGGTAAAAAAAACTCAACAAACCATAAATGGAGAACTTTCTCAATCTGATAAAAACTTGTACTATTTTTTAAAAAAGAAACTGATAAAGAAGTGAAAAATCAGTGCTGATAAAGCAAAACTTGATGAAATGGCAAATAAAGTTTTAAGATGTTGAGGTATTATTGATATTAAGGATGATTTGTTTTACATGAACTGACATTGAATTATGAGCAATTTCATTTGTATTGGCTAGGTTACTTCAAGAGTTTGGTTCTAGAAATATTTTGTTGTTATATTATCTTCGCATCTTCACAATTCATGTTGAATGAGAATCAAAGGTATCAAGTCCGATGAGAAAAACTGTCTAATCTTAATTTATGTAAATACCTTCTGACAATCTCAGTATTAGAAGTTCCCATTATAGAATTGTTAAAAAAGAAAACCAGAAAAAGATTTCAAACTGTTTTGAGAGTACTTTATAAATATC
Organism: Okapia johnstoni; assembly: GCA_024291935.2. Taxonomy (NCBI): domain Eukaryota; kingdom Metazoa; phylum Chordata; class Mammalia; order Artiodactyla; family Giraffidae; genus Okapia; species Okapia johnstoni. The sequence continues at coordinate 62,184,200 of CM044321.1, forward strand.
TCAAGAAGTTGTTCATTTGGAATGTTTATATAAAACCAATACATAGGGTCAAAAAAACAATTTCTTTCTTTCTTTTTCTGGTCAAAGATGAAAAAGAATTTATTGGAGATATGAGAAAGATTCAGATGGCAGCCGTTTGACCCCTGAGAGAGAAAGACTTTCATGTCTCTTTCCATACCTTATTTTTTCTTTTTCCAAAAGCAAGAAGAATTGACAATTTAATTCAAGACCTATTATTCACTGGGCAGTGCTTCTCAAGGAGGAGGATTTACTGTACCATGGGCTTTCTCTCTCATCCCCTGTTCCCACAAACTAAACTCACAAGCACAGTCACCTCTTTAAAAAAGTCCTCCAGTGTTCTTTTTGTGTTCCTTCCTCATCAATGAATAATTGTAAGTATGGTCTGTCCAAAGACACAGTGAATTTAAATTCATGCTTCACCTAGATTTCCTACCATCCACCAAATACTCCAATCCCAGTTGTTACCAGGACTTCACCTTTGAAAATACTGGAATTTCACATCAGAGCCCACAAATTAGAAACGGCTGACTTGTTGAAATCGCAGCTTAACTTGTATTTCTACAACATATGCTCGTTTTATTATCTAAATAATTATATGGTTTCTAGCCAAATCGTGTTTAATAACACTTACAAAATCTGTTCTTTCTATTTTTGCTGAGAACTCTCTGGATATAACCTTTGGGCGATGATTTCCTCTTTTCTATAGAATGCATCTGGCCCACTCAGTCTGATGGAAATACTTGTATAAAACCCATTGACACGTTGAAATGATATTCTTCAAAAGTTAAAGGTTACATAATGTTATAGCCTTGTAAGTGATGTTTTGGATAATGCTTCTGTAAAGTATGATCACTTTTGGATAACATTTTATTACGGTAAATATTTGAGATGAGACTTGGAGGAACGATAAAGCAGAAAAAAGTTTTTAAAATAATTTACTAAAGGTAGTCATCAATAAGCAGAAAGAGAAAATGGTTGGGGTTTCTAGTTGTAATTCTGCCATTATCTTAGGTGGTTTTAGGCAATACACTGTGGTCAGCTTCCTCTTCTATAAAGAGGAAAAAGGGGATGAAATGAGGACACTGTTGATCTCTGAAATCTGTTTTACTTAGAAGGATGACTAACTAGGCTTTTATGAGACCAAAGCCTCAAGCACTTGAACATTTTTGGAATGTTTAACCACCTGATGCTATCTCCGTGTGAGGGAAAGTGAGGGGGAACTTCTCTGTACAACATTATAGTATTTCACTGATTTCAGGATTTTCTTGTGACTTTTATAATTTTTTAAATGAACTTTACCTTTTTAAAGATTGCAGAGCACAAGGTTGTCTTAGAATCTTTTTTTTTAAGTAATTTTTATTAGTGTATAGTTGCTTTACAATATTGTCTGAATTTCTGCTATACAGCAAAGTGAATCAGCTACACATATACATATATACTCTCTTTTTCAGACTTCCTTTCCATTTAGGTCACCACAGAGCACTGAGTGGAGTTTCTGGTGCTATACAGTAGGTTCACATTGGTTATCTATTTTATCCATAGTATCAATAGTGCATGTATGTTAATCCCAGTCTCCCAGTTCATCCCACCTCCCCCTTTCCCCTTGGTATCCATAAGTTTATTCTCTACATCTGTGTCTCTATTTCTGCTTTGCAAATAAGATCATCTATAGCATTTTCCTAGATTTCACACATATGTGTTAATATACAATAATTTTTTGAAATGCATCAAGCTTTCCTAAATTATCTGGAAATATCTTCAAATATTTTTGTGACATAGAGCACAGTGTTCCTTACATCCTATCAGAGCTTGGTCCACACTATGAAGATGAACAACACATGGAGCAGCGGATCGCCACAACGTTTCTTCTTTAAGGAAGGAAGGTGGTTGATTGTTTTGCACTCTACCATCTAGTCTAATAAGCTGTTTAGAAAAAAAGGCAACAGGAACATTTTACTTTTTATTAATAGATTTTATTTCTTAGAGTAGTTTTAGGTTCACAAAAAATTGAACAGAAGGTACAGAGATTTCCCACAGAAGCACAGCTTCCTCTGTTATCAGCATGGTCACCAGAGCGGTATGTTTGTTACCACTGATGAACTTCCATGGATACATCCTAATCACCCAAATCCATAATTTACACTAGGGCTCACTCTTGATGGTATACATTCTATGGATTTGGACAAATGCATAATGACATGTGGACTTCCCAGGTAGCTCAGAGGGTAAAGGACCTGCCTGCAATGCCTGAGACACAGGAGTCGCAGGTTCAGTCCCTGGGTGGGGAAGATCCCCTGGAAGAGGGCATGGCAACCCACTCCAGTATTCTTCTCTGAAGAATCCCATGGACAGAGGAGCCTGGTGGGCTACAGTTCACGGGGTCGCAAAGAATCAGACATGGCTGAAGTGACTGAGCATGTACACATAATGACATGTATCCACCATTGCAGATTCATACCGAGTGATTTCACTGCTTTCAAGTCCTCTGTGCTTTGCCTATTCAGCTCTCCCTTCCCTCAGTCCCTGGAAACTAATGGCCTTCTTACCATCTCTCTGTGTGCTAAATCACTTCGGTTGTGTCTGACTCTTTATGACCTTGTGGCCTGTAGCCCGCCAGGCTCCTCTGTCCATGGGATTTTCCAGGCGAGAACACCGGAGTGGGTTGCTGTGCCCTCCTGCAGGGAGGGGATCTTCTCCACCCAGGGATCTTTTAATCGCCACTATTTATGGTCCTTATCCGTATCTCTCCTATATCTAACCTGATTTTCTGCCAATCAAAGCAGGCTGCCAGATTCTTTTAAAAATGCAGGTAATCATGTCACTTTATAGCCTAAAATCCTCCACTGGCTACTCAGGCTTTTAGATAAAACTCAAGTAAGCAAGTACAGATATCATGACCTCATTATCAAATGCCTGCCTACCCACCTAATGTCTGTCACCTCCACAATTGGTCCATGTGTCAGTCCCATAAAACTGCCTGACATTCTCTGAACACGATGACTGTTTTTGACCTTCTAGCTGTTACTTCATCAGGGAAAACTCTCTCCAACTCTGTTCTTGATTAGTTCCTGCTGGCCCCAAGGTCCAGCTTAGGTTAAATCCCCTGGAGCATCATGTCAGATTTGCGGTTTTTCTCCTACAGTTCTGATTTACATCTTCCTTCTTTGAACTTTGGTAGTAAACTCTGACATTTACTATATTTCTTTGGTGGTTTTAGCTGCTTTTGTCACCAAACTGTGGCCTCTGTAAGGTCAGGAATTCTTTCAGAATAAACAACGAATAATTTTTTTTTTTCATACATGCTCAGTGAATCTAAGATCATATATTTGTGCATCCATGGCTTTCAATTGAATGGCAAAAGTTCACCATACAAATGTGTCCCTCCAACACATTACAGGGATAAATTGATTCACATGTCCAGGGCTTTTATTCAGGTTATCTTTAGCTGGATTTCAAAACCACAAAAAGAAATTTATCACCACTGCTTTCCTTGGAGCATAATGATTCATGTTTATGTTGGAAGTTGCTTTATCACTTCTTTGAAGAATTCAAATCCATTAACCCATCTCATTAGGCAACTCCATGAATGGAGAAGTAGGACCGTGTGGTCTATGTGATTTCTTTAAAGAAAGTGGCGTGTTTTGTTAAGCATCATATCCACTGCCACCCAGTAGGGTTAACCACAATTCTCGCAGTGATAAAGATTTCTAGACCACCTGGGTTTAGTAGTTATGCTCAACTCTTTTAGACTAGGCAGACTTGAAAAGGAGAAATCAGTGAACCAAGTGCATGGAATTATTTCAAAGGAACAAATATTAGAAACAGGTGTGAGATACTACCTAGGGAAAATAAAGCATTAATTCATTCTAACTGGCAGTGGACCATGCTACATTTCCTGAAGAATTAGCTGCCTGAAAACATTTTGACAAAGGAGTTAATTATAAATGTTGCTGGTTATTTTTCATTTCCAGCCCAATTTTTATGAACCATAAAAGTGCATTAAAAACTTTTAGGCAATTATGAGGCCTCAAAAAGCATTTTTATTTTCCATCTATTTCCCAATTAAATTATATTTTCTGAGCATCCATATGCATGAAGTGAATTTTTTATTATATGGAAAGCTTATAATCCATGTTTTATACTTGTCCCATGGCTCAAATCCTACAGTAAAATGTATAGCATCATGTACATATCTGATGTTTAGCTTTATGAAATTTTTATCCACTTGCTTCATTCCTGAAAGGATTTGAGGTTGTGGCATTGAATAAGTTGCTTGCTGATTCTTAGTTTTAACTGCATCATATGCTATTTTAATATTTAATTTTTATATGGGAGAAATGCATGTATTTTGCCAAAAATTAATTATTGATTAAATAATTACTTGTTTGATAAGAGCATAGCAGTTATAATCTTATAAGGTCAATAAAACGTTAATCACTATAAATGTTTAACATCAGAATGACTATCTCTATGGCTCCTCTCACAGTTCCTTCTAGTGATCTACTAGCACATGTTTGCTTCCCTTCAATGCAACTTGGACTTTCATGATTTAAGTCTTCTAAGTTTCCGAGAAGGAATGTTTCCACCGGGAGATACAGAAATGGTTTCATAAAACTAAAGGCTGAGATTTCCACTTGTCTACTTTGTGTTTTTCATAATATGAACCAGACATCTGACAAACTAGATTACTTGATTGGCTGAGGTGGTTTGTACTAGCCTCTGGAAATTGAGTTGCTACTACAAAATGGTTTGAATAAGATAGCGGCACATAGGTACATATATACCATGGAATATTACTCAGCCATAAAAAGGAATGAAATTGGGTCGTTTGTAGAGATAAAGATGGACCTAAAGACTGTCATACAGAAGTAAATCAGAAAGAGAAAAACAAATATTGTATCCAATAAAAAAGTTGATACAGATGATCCAAAAAAGTTGATACAGATGATCTTATTTACAAAGCAGAAATAGAGACACAGATATAGAGAACAAATGTATGGATATCAAGGGGGAAAGGGAGGATGGGATGAATTGGGAGATTGGGATTGGCAGATATACACTATTGACACTTTGTATAAAATAGACAATGAGAACTCTACTCAGTGCTCTTTGGAAATCCAAAAGAGAGGGGATATAGCTGTACCATAGCGGATTCACTTTGTTGTGTAACTGATTCACTTTACAAAACTGTAAAGCAACTATACTCCAATAAAAATTTTAAAAAACAGCAGCACATAAATTTTGAAAGATTCAAAGTTTGTACCTTAATTCAGTAACCTTTGAGGATCTATGAAATGAGTTTATCATTAGAGCCAGTTATAACCTCAAATTGCTTAATTCTTAATCTTTACAGCACCTTCTGGAGATGACAGCAAGAAAGTCTTGAGTTAGAATGTGATAATGTTCAAAATACAACACTAATGAAAATAATTTTCTATTAATGCCTATGTATAATCCAACTACACACACACATACAAACACACAAAAACACACAGAGTCTTTTTCTTTTTTGATGTCTCAAGTGACTTAGATTAAGAATGTTATGGATCTACTGCTTTATGTAGAATATCTGTGACACTTACATGGACAGTGTTAGCCTCCAAATTGGACTTTAACAGAACTAGCTGACAAGTTTAATCATCGTAAATCAGGAAACAGTGTTAACTCAGTAGCTTTTCTCCTCATTTTTGACCTTTTGCCCAAAGATACATATTTTTGTGGATCCCTTTAGGTGAAGGAGTTTCTTGCATTCCAGCTGTCTTAAAACCACTGAGGTTTCCTGAAATCAACTTCAATTCACCAGCCAGACGTCTAAAAACCATGTTAATACAACGTTTGCTTGTAGATTTCTTGCCTGCATCCCAAACTTCCAAATTTTGTGTAGCTTCTTCCCAGGTTTCGAGAGATCTGAAGAAATAAGAGCATCTTTCCCTGCTGCTCGGTGCCTCTCCCCCTTTTTCTTCTCTGCTACTCCTCCTCCTTCTTGAGAACAGCACTGGGCAGTCTCTTCCTGCAGGTGCTCTTCTAGCCGCCTCTGGTGCTAAGTGGCATCAAAGCTGCTCTGCACTCGTGACCATAGCCATCAAAGGTAGTCATGAGTGAGATCAACGATGTTCTGATCATTTACTTCATCATTCTTGCTTACTAGAACCTGACACTTCCTGGAGACCAGAACTTATGTCCGTATAGCTAAGGTGGGGTCAGGTCAGGATGTCGATTCTCATTGTATTTGCGATGATAGTTTTTAAGCACTATTTCAGAGCATTCTTTGCACACCTTGCTGTCTTGTGCTTGCTTTGCTGTGCTGTTTTTTGGAAGGAGGGCGAGGGTCTGTTTCTGTTGTAGGCTGACAAGAAGAGCTGGGTAGGAAAGTGGTAGCAGGGACTCTCTGACTCTGCTTGTGAATATGGACATAAATTTCATCTCCATAGAACTGTTCATTTATTTATACTGCCCCAAATGATTAAGCATTTTAAGGAAAGTCTGGGGAATGCAGACGAATATTTCAAAACACTATATACCTTCATCCTTTGGCCTAATGTTTTAAAATTTCAGAATGGCATCTCTCACATAAAAGAGTGTGAGTAGAATAAAAACTGGTCAGACAACCTGCTGCTTCTGTCAGCTTTCAAAAATATGTGAATGACTTATTTGCTGATGAACCTTATTTTCTTTTCACTTGTGTTTTGACATTCCGAAAGAGGCTCAGAGAATATTTTGTTAATAATAGGAAATACAAATTACCTGTTTTGTATCCATAAATCAAGTTTATTATCTCTGAGCTTTATTCATTTCTGGGGCAAAATGTAAAGTGAGACACTGATCTCTCAATTATTACAGATTTTAAGTTTTGGTTTGTAGAATATGACTTTTCTAATTTTTTACAGCTATATGATATATATATATGTTTTATATATATATAAATTCTCTCTATACATTCTAAAATGCAATACAGAGAAATGACTTAACTGACCACTCAGATCCCAGTGATTTCAGGACCAGTTAATGCATGTTAATTCTGAATATTCTCAACAACCATATTTTAAGTATGAAATTAAGGACAAAACTCTATGAGAAGTGTAACTTCAGAATTTCTGCTTGCTAATAGACAGCATTATTCAAATAAGAGACTTGTGTTTAGACTAATTTCTTAAATTTCACATCTTAATGATTTAGGACAACTGTTAAAAAATAAAATTATTCTAAATGTTACTTTAATTTAAAATGGCTAGACAAGGTCAGTTCAAAATGACAGACACATAGCAGCATGATTAAACTGCTGACTGTGTGCCAATTTTACTGAATGTGCATTGTTATCTCAGTAAGGAAGGCTTCTGCCTCTTCATCCAAGCAGAAGCAATGATTTCCTTTGCTCTGTCCCCTCAGGAATGTGTATGCCCTGTTTTTGAATTACGTAGACTCCAGGTGTCTGTCACCCATCTCCACACAATGTTTGTCGTTTTGTGTCTGTTCTCAAAACCCTCAGTTGTACATAGGTTGTAAAAGATGGAAGTGAATCAATGTCTTTTTCTCATTATTTACGTCTTCTCTCTTAGACCTTTGAATTTGTTTTTCTCTCTGCTTGAAACATTCTTAGCTCAGAGAACTGAACTGCTGTTCTCCAATATCCTTCAGCCTTTGCCCAAATATTATTTTACCAGTGAGACCTTCTCTGATGATCCTACTTTAAACTTTAAACTCTTTCTAAAGTGTAATTTTCACAAGGTAAAATCATGTAAGTAAAAATGAATATGTATAAAAATGTCATTTAACTTCATTAATGAGTTAGTGTGGAAAGACCTATAAGATGTCTGCACAAGTTCAAAGGAGACTCTTGGCGTATGTATAAATGTGTATGTATACATATATGTTGCAGTGCTTTACAAGTGGCTCAGTGGTAAAGAATCTGTCTGCAATGCAGGAGACACAGGAGATGTGGGTTCAATCCCTGGGTGGGGAAGATCCCCTGGAGAAGGAAGTGGCAACCCACTCAGGTATTTTTGCCTAGAAAACCCCATGGACAGAGGAGCCTGGTGGTCTCCAGTCCAGGGGGTTACAGAATTGGACACGACTTAACACACCTGTACATACACATACACACACATGTGTATAGTCAGGAATGCTGAAATGAAGTTGCTAATAGATGCAAAGCTGTTAAGTACTCTATAAAGCAGCAAAATGTTTGAGGTTGTCTTTTAATTTTTTTTTTTTACAGAGTGGAAATCAATTGAAACTCTACCAGACAAAATTCATTTACATCATGATGAATGGTAGTTATTATTATCATTTTTTACAGGTTAATTTATACCCCTACAGAGACATGAAGTAGTTCAGCCCGTAACAATCAATCAAAAGTACACATTCTTTATTTTAAAAATACTGTACAGTTTGTTCATGTAATCGCTTTTAGTTAAATCACAGTATGCGCAACCATCATTACAATCAATTTTAGAACAACATAAAAACTTTAACAGATTTAAAAATACTGAAATATGGGCTTGCAATAGTTATACCTCTGAATATATGGATAAAATAGGTGCCATTTTGTAGAATAAACTTTGTGTGCCTGTATAATTATATCCGAGGATTAAAGTGTGCAACTTACATTTTTCATAGAGTTTCTGAACAATGACAATTGCATGAAAAAATTCAAAGCTTCAGAGGATCTAATTTGAGGTATTCTATAGTCCATTGTGTCTTCACAGTTTTTAAGCCAGAAATTCCTATTTGTCTACTTCAGATGCTATTTCAAGGGCTAAAGATGATGTCAAAGAGACTATTACTTTAAATAATCTTAAGAATTTTGTGTCTTTAAACCAAACCAAACAAAAAATTAAAAGTATCTTTAACAAATTCAATGGACTTTTAAAAATGAACAAGGGAAATGTTGAATATTGAGGCTAAAACTTTTTACAATGTTCAACCAACATCTTTATTTTCTGAAACTGCTTTCACATTCCTTAATTATCTCAAGACCCTCCCCATTGAAAGGGAGGCATTCATTCTTTCAAAAAGTCCCTGACACAAAGAAATTGCTTTGAGTTTTAAAATAAGTCCAGCTTGTTGAGTTCTTAGGAAAATCATAGCCTAAAAGTAAGTACTTTTGATTTGTAAAAATCAGACTTTGTTGAAGGAGGAACAGTTTTTCCTTTAAATCCTGAAAGCCACACCTGGAAATCTGAAGCACATTTTCACAAAGAATTACAAGGGATAAAGGATGGTGGTGGTGGTTTAGTCGCTCAGTAATGTCCGGCTCTTGCCACTCCATGGACTGTAGCCCACCAGATTCCTCTGTCCATGGGGTTTCTCAGCAAAAATACTAGAGTGGGTTGCCATTTCTTTCTCCAGGGGATCTTCCTGACCAGGGATCAAACCCGTGTCTCACGTCTCCTGCATTGGCAGGTGGATTCTTTACCACTGAGCCACCAGGGATGCCTAGTGTTTCTCTACAAAGGTAGATGAGAGCCTGCAGGACTAAGTGACTTGAGACAGGAAGTAGAGCTGAGAATTTGGATCTTCTGTCTTAGATTTGAAAGCCCAGGAAGTAGGACTGAGTTTTTCATCAAGTAAGTCACCTTATCTACACTTTGAATTGTATAATAAACACACTGAGACAGGTTCAGATGAGTTAAGAACATCAAACTCAATGCTACTCTTTCGTGAATGCTGCCCAGGAAGTGTGCAAACCTTTCAGTTACATGGCGTTCCCTGAAATACTGAGCAAGCACACCAAAGGCACTGAGGCACAGTTAGGAGAGAGGGTGTCCATGTCCATGTTGGTGAGCCTTGGGCCAGCCCACCAGGCACTACATGCTCCTTGGGGGTGGAGGGTAGAGCAACTGAGTAGCTGCTTTCCTGAGTGAAGGTACAGAAGCATTCAACATCAGGGTATTGGAAGAGACCGCTGGGAAGGGGACCCCATCATGAAGGGAAATGGCAGGCTCCATGCTCATGAGTGTGAGATCCCAGCCCAATGCTCACAAGACCCACAGGGATGCCAGACCTCAGAGGTGCGAGTTCAGGGAGTTAAAGGAAATATGTTCAAAATCTGGTTACACTATGAATTTCTGTCTGATGATGAGTTCATTGTTTAAGTTCTGTGAACATCTCTTTTAGTTTTAAGAAGCAAGGCTAAAATACCTTCTTACAAGGTGGTTTGGAGGATTAAAAATAAGCTGTGTGTGTGTGTGTGTGTGTGTGTGTGTGTATGCATGTGTGTGTGAGTGTGAGTGTCTTGAAATGTGCAGGCACATCATAACTCCCCAAAGCTCCTTAAAGAGTCAAGTCTAGAATCCTGGGTTGCTTCAACCACACCTCTGCAAAGAAAGGCAAATAATGGTTTGAAACACTTAAGCAAATTGGCCATATAGTCCATTCTTTACCACAGATGCTAAAAGTGGTAATATATTAATGAAAGTGCAAGTGTTAGTCACTCAGTTGTGTCCGACTCTCTGCTACCCCACAGACATAGCTTGCCAGGCTCCTCTCTCCATGGGATTCTCCAGGCAAGAATACGGAGTGGGTAGCCATTCCCTCCTCCAGGGGATCTTCCTGACCCAGGGATCAAACCTGGGTCTCCTGCGTTCTTTACTGTCTGAACCACCAGGGAAATATACATTTAATCTATCTCTTTTCTTTTCCCTCTATCTCTGATGAAAGTGATCATGAAATCTACAGAGCCCATAATTTAGAGAATGCTTAGGTCTTGGACGTCATACAAATGGGCAATTCAGCCTTGAAATGATTGTCTGTAAGAAAATTCTAGAGTTACTTTTCACTAAAAAGCCGTACAAGCCAAAAGAAGTGTAATAAAAGTTCAAGAGCCCTTATTAATGCATGAAGTTACCCGTCAGGTCATCAACAACCTTCTCTACCTAACAGATGGGAGAGCTGGAATGGGCCATCACGTGGCTGTGAGATTAAGTGAAGGAAAAGTTACCTAAGTTACCTTTTGTGACTTCTCTTCTTGTTTCAAATACAAGTTGGAGCAAAACTTTTTTGACAGTATATTCTGAAACACGGTGTACCCAAGAAGAACCACAAATTTGCCACCTGGGTCCCTAAGCCTGAATAAGATAAGACTCTCCCACAAACTAAACTACAATGGTAATTAGCAAATGTAAGCTGGATGTCCTTGGAAACGGAGATGCAGAGAGTAGGCTTTTCTTTTTAACAATCCATGAAAGTGTATAATAATTAAGAGTGAGAGAGGAGGAGTCATACAATTACAATTAATCTAACTTTTTTTCCTCATCTTTGTCCTTCTTTGAAACCTGCACTAACATCCCTACTGCATCCATAAAATATTTCTGTGCAAATCCGCCTAATTTTAACCCTGGCTTTATTTAAGATTCTTTATCATTTATGTACATAGTGTTTTTTTTTTTTTAACTACTCTCTAGTGAAGCCCTGCTCTGTGAATATGTTGCTTGGTAAACATGCCCCTTAGTTATTTCGTGTGTGCATTTCTTATCCTTTCTCTTTGATCATGATCTTCATGAAGAAAGGAATAGTGCTTTCCTTTCCTCACTTTTGATTCGTTTGTTTTGTATTTATATTTTTAATTTATTTTGGTTTGTATTTAAATCTAACAGACATTTGATACAGAGTACCATTCAAAATAAATTGTATTTAAGGCAGAAATATATTTTGAGAACTTCTATAATGAAAGTCATTCATATTTGTTGTTGTTGTTCAGTCGCTAAGTTGTGTGCAACTCTTTGCCACCTCGTGGACTACAGCACACCAGGCTTCCCTGTCCTCCACTATCTCCTGGAATTTGCTCTAGCTCATGTCCATTGAGTCCGTGATGCTATCTAACCGTCTCATCCCCTGATGCCCTCTTCTCCTTTGGCCTTCTGTCTTTCCCAGCATCAGGTTCTTTTCCAATGAGTCAATTCATATTTACTGAGTGCTAAAGAGAGGTTGGTTCTGTCAGCTTTAGTTCAACAATCATTTTAAATAAACTTTAAAAAATAATATAGAATTATTGAAAAAATTTTCAAGTATTATGGAAGAGCAAAAAGTTAAATTTATTCTTAATGACAATCCTTTACTTCGTAGTTCAGAGTACAGTCAGTGTACAGTCAGAGGTTTTCTCCTTTGTGATTTTCTTTCCTTCCCCACTCCCCCTTTCTTTGCAGTCTCTCCCTCTTTCTTTCTTTTCTCCCTCTCTCTCTCCCTCCCTCCTCCTTCTTTTCTACTCTTTTTTCTTTTTTTATCCTCAGTATAATCACTGCCTTTATTTTCATTGTGGTAAAATATACGCAGCATAAAATCTGCCATTATAGCCATTTTAAGGTGTACAAGTCAATGGTATTGATTACATTTACAATATTGTACAACCATTGATACTCTCTGTTTCCCAATTTTTTCCCTTAGTTAAATAATATTCATACTGCTGCTTGCTTTTTCACTTGCTCTATAAAATCTCATTGGATGAAGCCTTCATTTCCAAGGACTCTTTCAGTTGTTTCATAAAGAATTGGCAAGATGGCAGGGGAGTTGGGGAAGAATAGATATTTATGTATATTTATGGCTGAGTCCCTTTGCTGTTCACCTGAAACTATCACAATATTGTTAATCAGTTATACCCTAACGGAAAATAAAAGTTTAAATTAATAAAAAAAAGAATTGACAAAACTGGGAAAAAAGATTTTATTTCTAACAATTTGTCTACTTTACATGTTCCTAGGATCCTTGAAGATGAGTGAAAAATCTGCTGGAATTATCTTTTCTCAGAGTGTAAAAAGGAATATTTTATATTTAAGTAATAACTTGTTCCAGTTTTTATGCTTGGAACATGTTATTCAGAAGCTCTTGATCACTTTTATGAGAACTCTGTTTTCATAGAATAAGTGAATCACAGACTCTTTAGTTGCAAATGATCCCAATGGTCATCTGACCAACTCATTTAGGATCAGAATCCATTTTACAGAATCAGCCACTAGGTCACTGTGGCTGTTTAATCTTCTCTACTGATAGGGAATATATTACTATACAACCTTCCAAGGAAGCCCTTTCTTTTCCTGAGGTATCAAAAAAATTACTTCTTGTTTTTTTTCTCTCCCTACCTGGAACTTTTAGCCATTGGGTTTATTTTAAATCTTAGTGTCTTATTAGGCAAATACAACCCTTCTTTTCAAGTGATACTTGAATATAATAATCAACTCCCTCCTGAATATTCAATTTTACTAAGATAAACATCCCAATTACTTCAACAGCTCTTGATAGCCTGTGGTCTCATGTTCTTCACCAACCTGGTGATTTTCTCTGAGTTGTATTTCCATTGAACCATTTTCTCCTTAAACTACAATGCTTGGAACAGAAGATAACAGTTGTGATAAATTCTAAATGCTTTCAGGTAGAGCAAAATTTTCTTTTATATGTTTTACTTCAAACTCCTAATTCGTTACAGAATAATTTTATGGTAGAGATTTAAGATTCAGATTAAATTCGCTACTAACACAATATGGGTACGTCCTTTAATCATTTATTTCAGACTTGACTTTGTGACAATGGAGTCTTTCTAGTTTAGAAAGAACCAAAAATTCATGTAACACGATCACACTGAGATATAGTTAAAGTCGAAACACATACCTCCCAATCCTGCTCTCTTATATGAAACCACCAGCTTTTCTTACAACATCAAAGGAGACACTGAAACGTGAGGCACAGATATTAAGCTGCCAAATGTTTTGATGGGTTGCTTGTCATTTCTCTAACTTCACTGGAAGGAGTAATGTGGGAGTGTGAGAATTCATACTCCAGAGCTGGTCTTTTAGCAACATATAGCAGACGCGGAGAGGAGGACTAGTTCTGATAATGTAAGTGAGAATTCTAGTGTTAATGTCTTTCTCTTATCTGTCTTGAGGTATCACTACTTTCAATGTGAAGACAGTAAAAAAGCACTTGTAATAATTGGGCCAAAGTCCTTATGAACTAGAGATATGTCTTCCCAGGTGGCACAGTGGTAAAGAATCTGCCTGTGATGCAGGAGATGCAAGAGATGCTTGTTCAATCTGTGGATTGGGAAGATTCCCTGGAGGAGGAAACGGCAACCCATTCTAGTATTTTTGCCTGGAAAATTCCATGGACAGAGGAACCTGTGGGCTATCATCCTTGGGGTCGCAGAGTTGGACACGACTGAGCATGCACACACACCTAAAATTTATTACCATAGGCTTCAGTGTCTTTACTATTTCATGTCCAACCTGGATTATGGATGTTTGTCTTTCCTTCCACTTTTTAGTAATATGCAAATATTCAGTAATATGTAAAAATTATTCAGGGCTTCCCAGGTGGCTCAGTGGTAAAGAATCCACCTGCCAATGCAGAAGACGCAGGTTTGATCCCCGGGTAAGGAAGATCCCCTGGAGAAGGAAATGGCAACCCACTCCAGTATTCTTGCCTGGAGAATTCCATGGACAGAGGAGCCTGACGGGCTACAGTCCATGAGGGTCGCAAAGAGTCGGACATGAATTAGTGACTGAACAACAGTGACAACAACAAGGTGTTGCCTAGGACATTGGAGAGATCCCATATGGGGAGCCAGCAATTTATTATAATAAATTATTAACAAATAGCTAAACTCAGAATGAGACAATGTGAATAGAAAGAAAAGAGAAAGAACGGACTGGGTTTCTGGTCCAGTTGAATATAAAGGAGAAGGAATCAAAGATTTTGAAGTTCTTGGCTTGATGGGAGGGGAACATGATGGTGCCATTAATGAGACAGGACACGACGTACTGGGAGAGATTTGAGGAAGTAGATGGAAATTCCCTTGAGTGCAGGCATTGAATTTTATGCATTGTTCTGTCATCAACATAGCCCAATACCTGGCATATATTCAGTACTTTGACATTTCATTTGAAGAAAGCAGAGAGTAAGTGCATGAGACAAGGGGAATATAGGTGTACAGTTTGGAATGTGATGAGTTGGAGATTTCATCCATGTGAAAACACCTCTGCTCTTAACTTCCCCACACTCCCATGATATATTTTTTAATATCTTCCTCTAGCATTTATCCTAGCTATCTCAGCTTTATAGCTATTTAGAAACAGGCCAAATTTCTTTTTACAAGACTATAAATACCTGGAGTCAGAGTCCATATCTCACTTAACACCTATGCACACTATCATGCTTCATAAATACAGGACTGAAAAATAGTTGAAAGGTAGACTCTGAAGCTTAGAGAAGCTTTGATTTCACCATATGTTCCTTAAACCTGACAGTGCTTTAATAATAGTTGATGATTTAGCTGGAGTGGTTCGCAGTGACCTCCCCCATTTAGCAAGCAGTCCTGTACTTTTTTGTTAAAGTGGAGTGAAGTAGGTATGCAAAAAGACAGTCTGCTAAATATAGTTAGTTCATAATAGAAATTAATGCCCAATGTGCCCTCCTAAAATATCTAAGATCGTTTGTGAAGTTTCTTATGTTTTTGAAAGCAGGTCTCCTTTAAAAGTTTGCTCTTAATTTAGGAGACCTCACAAAGGATATCAGTACAAAACTAAGTGAATTGCGTTTGAATTCCATGTTATGGTATTATCTATGGAGCTGACCTCCTCCTGACACCTTCAGAGAAGCTGGTAGAGCTGGATTCTGTAAAACAAGGTGACTTTGATAAAGGCCATGCCTCCCTCCAAGACCTAAAAAATTGGCCTGAGGAAAGAAATCACCTAGAAATATGATGACAAAAAGCCTTGCTCATAAATACAATAGGCATTTTGACATTAGTGAAAAATCCATACTGGTGACTACTGTCCTCCGATTCTGAAAACAAGAGACTTATTCAATTAGAGGTTAAATTTACTATTATTTGCAAAGAATATATATGATGTTAGTATAAAATCAGTCAAGTTTTGTTTCTTACTGTGTACAATTTAGATTTCTCAAATAATTTTAAATTAGCAGCCTTCACAGTTCAGATTGCTGTAGTAGTGTATAAATTGGTAGACATCAGTTATATCAGCACAGTGAAAACACAGCAATGTGTTGCTGGGACGTAATAATGTGAAACATTTTAGGGTAATCTTGGCTTCTGCCGATGGCTGGGTGCCTTTGGCGTCCAGCTGAAGCTATCACAGCGTTGTTAATTAGCTATGTGCTGTGCTGTGCTTAGTTGCTCAGTCGTGTCTGAGTATTTGCAACCCATGCACTGTACCCAGCCAGGCTCCTCTCTCCATAGGGATTCTCCAGGCAAGGATACTGGAGTGGGTTGCCTTGCCCTCTTCCAGGAGATCTTCCCAACCCAGGGATGAAACCCAATACTCCCACATTGCAGGGGATTCTGTACCACCAGAACCATCAGGGAAGCCCAAGAATACTGGAGTGGGTAGCCTATCCCTTCTCCAGGGGGTCTTCCTGATCCAGGAATTGAACCAGGGTCTCCTGCATTGCAGGTGGATTCTTTACTAGCTGAGCTACCAGGGAAGCCCATTAATCAGCTATATACAACAATACAAGATAAAAATTAAAAAAAAGATGAAGTTGGCAGTCCAGTGGGGAAAGAAAGTGAAAGTGTTAGTCGCTCACTTGTGTCCAACTCTTTACAACCCCACGGACTGTAATCCACTAGGCCCCTCTGTCCATGGAATTCTTCAGGCAAGAGTATTGGAGTGGGTTGCCATTCCCTTCTCCAGGGGATCTTCTCAACCCAGGGACTAAACCAGGGTCTCTTGCATTATAGGCAGATTCTTTACCATGTGAGCCACCAGAGGCAGTTTCAGTACAGTGTGATTAGCGCTATGGCAGGATGAGAAAGAGTTTTAGAGAAGGTGGTATACCTCTCCGTGGGTGGGCATCGCCAGACAAAAGTGAAAAGGGAAGGTGTTGGGGAGAAAGAAAAGCAAAGCTGAGTGTGTTATGATGAAGAGGCAGGAGCCTCTGGGAAGAAGACAAAGGTTTGCCACGTTAGTGACTTTGGACTTTAACCTGAAGGCAAAGGGCAGACAGAATGACAAACCCACCAAGAACCTGAGAAGATGATAAGAAAACTAGGAGCACATGGTGTCTCTGAAGTCAAGAAATAGAGTGTGGCCAAGAGTGCCAAACATTTGAGAAAGGTGAAGTAAGATAAAGACTATCAAGTGTCCATTGGGTATAGTAACAGAGAGATCGCTGATAACCTTGGTGAGCGATGCTGTGTGATGGGAAGGCAAGCTGGTTTGCAGGAAGTGGAGGAGTGTTGGGACTTCCCTGGTGGTCCAGTAGTTAAGGCTCTGTGCTTCCAGTGAAGGGAATGAGGGTTTGATCCCTGGTCAGGAAACCAAGATCCCATATGTTCATGGCCAACAAACAAAAAGTTCAGGAGTGAATGGGAGGTGAAGAAGTAGATGGAAAAAAGAAGGCAATAGCTGAAAAGGAAGGTGCAGTCAGGCGGGTTTTTGTTGTTGTTGTTTGTTTGCTCAGTTTGGTTTTAACTTAGAGATATTTGAGATGTTTTGGTGCAGCTTACATGGAGCCAGTGGCAAGGGAAAGGCTGGGGTAAAGAAGAGCAGCCTGAAGGAATGAAGAAACCAAGTATAGATGGAAAGATGGAAGCATCTTCAGCAGTGTGGGAACCCCTTCTGATACAGAGAAGCGGAAAAGAGGAGTAGGGGTGCCAGGTACTTCATAGATGACATGACAAGAAGCTGAAGACTTACCTCTCTAATGGACCCCATTTTCTTTGCAAAGTGGGAGTTGAGACCCTGAGTTTAGGATCTGGCCAACTATAGGTTTTCAATAAATATTTTATAATGAAGAAATAAGTAAATGAAAAATAAATGTGGGGAAAATGTTTGGGTAGGAAATTTTAGCAAAGTTACACAAGATTGTGGAAGAATCACTCTGGAGTAAAGGGGAATTTCTTAGGGTAGGAGAGGATGGTAACTGAAAGCTCAGTTAAGACAGGTCTCCCATGAGTCTGCAGACAAACTCTGCTGAGAGAAGTTTGCGTGATTGTTTCTCAGTTGTTCCCAGCAGCCTTGGGATTTGGGTTTCACAAGCATCAACCATTCTGGGTTATTACACTAGCTAGTTTGGAACGATGGTCTGAGGGTATTTGAAGTTGAATGCAGGTGAATATCCTTTGAGTTCAAGGAGCTGGTTTTCTGGGAGATCGTATGTGTTGTCACTGATGATGTTATTGGTCAGGATGATGACAGACATGGGTGGAAAGACAGCCAATCCAGCAGGTACTGTAGTCTTTGATGAAGGGCTGTATACGGAGGTGCGAGACGGCAGTGACGAGACTGATGGGCTGATGGAAATCGTCCAGCAAACTATGAACATTTGTAGTTTATCTTTATAAGCCCAAAGTCTAAAAATTCAAATCTTGGTACGTATCAGAAAATAAATACTCACATATACCTGGCATACAGCTAGCAAACATTTCCAGAAATTTAGGTCCTTTATGCAAATTTGTTCTCTAGTTGCTATTGCTCATTGATTTGAAAAATTAGAATTGAGAAAAAACAATCAGTGAAAGTCTAGTGAAATATTTGTTTTCTGCAAAAATCTAGGGTGAAATAGCTTTATTTGGAGATAAGGTGACGTTTTAGGACACTATGCACTTGTATGGGTGAAGTATAATGAAAAAGACTCTGATGCTGGAAAAAATTGAGGGCAGGAGAAGATGGCAACAGAGGATGAGATGGTTGGATGGCATCACTGACTTGATGGACATGAGTTTGAGCCAACTCTGGGAGATAGTGAAGGACAGGGAAGGCTGGCATGCTGCAGTCCGTGGGGTTGCAAAGAGTCAGACACGACTGAGCGACTGAACAACAATGAATATTGAGGATACATTTGCACCCATTGTTGCTGGTGAGAACTTCTCTCCAACGAAACAACTGTTCAGTAAGCCCAGTGTTTTCTCTTTGATCTGTTTCTGAATCCATTCTGAAGCATGATTGATTTCCTTATGTTTGGAAATGGTTCCTAGCGCAAGAAACTGCGCAATTTCCAAACAATGAGTCCAAAATTCACTTATACTTGGTTGGCATTTTTGAAGGTTAGAAACAAAATCTTGAGAGGCATGCAATGAAGTTGGTTCATTTTCTGAAAGCTTTAGAAAGCGTAAGGGAGAAGGAGATGAAAAGAAGAATAGAGAAAGACTGATTAGAGTAAGGAAAAGGGGGCTTATAAGACCTTGAAAGCTTGAGACTAGGAATAAACTAGAGATGTGTGAAGGAAAACTATAGTGGGAAGGAAATTTGATTCCTGAGTTCAAATCTTAGCTGTGATAGTTCTCACCCGTGAGAAATAGAAAAAGTTCTATAACTTTTCTCTGATCCTCAGTTTCCTCAGTCTGTGAAGTGGACATAATAACATGAAAATGAATAGGCTGATGGTGAAGGTAAAAGCAAGAGCCTTTAGGTAAAGGGCCCACCATAGAGCCTGACAGATTGGCAGTGCTCACCACAGGTTTCTCCCTTTTAGGAATGCTCTTTTTAAAAAAAAATTTTTTTTATATACACATACTCTTTTCTTTCCCCATATAGGTCATTACAGATCACTGAGTAGAGTTCCCTGTGCTATACAGTAGGTTCTTATTAGTTACCTGTTTTACGTATAGTACTGTGTATATGTCAATTTGCAGCAACATGGATAGACCTAGAGATTGTTATAGTTAGTGATATAAGTCAGACAGAGAAAGACACATATCATATGAGATTGCTTAGCTGTGGAATCTGAAAAAAGGGTACAAATGAACTCATCTACAAAACGAAAATAGAGTCACAGATGTAGAAAACAAACTTATGGTTACCTGGGGTAAGGAGGTGGTGGGGATAAATCGGAAGACTGGGATTGACATACAGACACCACTCTAGGAATGTTTTAAGTTCATTGAAAGACTACTAACTTTTCACTGGCAGCTACTACATTTTTAAACCAGGTTTTATTATGATTTTTGTTCAACTTAATCAATTTCCTATTAGGAAAGACCATTGATAATTATGGCATCAGGTATAGCAACCCGGGTGCTTCCTATTTTCGGATGCTGTGTAGACAGCAGCAGTGGCCCCTGTCAACCGCAGGAGGGCTCCTGTACTGATAAAGCGGTGGAGCCCAACCCTGACCCAGAGTGCTCTGCTTTCTCATCCCTCCAGGACCTTGATCAGTCGGTGCACATTCCTACCCAATCTCGCTGGAGATTTGAATTACACACTGTTAGCTAAACCTGACGCTTGGCCAAAGAGGTACTTAGTGGCACTTATGAAAGAATGAACGATCAAATGACACAGCCTTGCCAAAGCATCATTATCTTTCTGTTGAGTGATATTTTAAGCCTTGCTGTGCTTCTGGACCCTTTGAAGAGAGCAGTCTCTACGTTGGACTAGCTTAGGATGGCATGTTTGAAGATGAGGTATAGTGGCTGGAAAGTGTGAGGTTGCTATACACGCTGCCTTCCTTCTGACAGTGGGGGAAGAGGGGTTACTCTGAAGTTGGCATAAGTGCTCGTCTTTGATAGCAAGTCTCTGCACATGGGGGTTCCAGGAAAACCCTACCTCAGCTTCCATTTCTTAATATGTCCCTGAATCACTTCTACTTTTATGCTTTGTCATATTTATTTTGTACGGAGGAAAACAATGAACATGTTTATCTTTGAAACCTCATAGGAAAAATAATTAGGTATTTGATATCACTTGTATTTATCCATTTAGACTTTTTAAACGTTGAAATGCATATCCAAGGACATTCAAATTTAATCATGTTGATAAGTAAATAACTCGCTTCAAAATTAAAAAAAAAATTAAAAAAAAAGGGCTCAGCAATTTGTGGTGAATTTAAGACCACTTGTTTACAGGAAATATTTTCATGTCAGAAACTGGAAAAGACCCTTCCTATCTCATATCTTAGAATTTCCCCTTCATTTTGACTTATAGTTTGAAAAAACTTAAGTGCTACCATGTTCCAAACACTGTGATAAGTATATAAAATACAAAAATGAACAGATGATAATCTCTTAGCCTCAAGGTTGTATTCTGATGGAGAAATAAATACATGCAGGAACAAGTTAAAATTCAAGAAGAAATAGATTTGTTATGGATTCCCAGGTACTGCAGTGGTAAAGAATTCACCTGCCAATGCAGGAAACACAAGAGATGCAAGTTTGATTCCTGGGTCGGGAAGATCCCTGGAGAAGGAATTGGCAGCTCATTCCAGTATTCTTGCCTAAAAAATTCCATGGACAGAAGAGCCAGGTGGATTACAGTCTGTAGAGCTGTAAAGAGTCAGACATGCCTGAGCACATACATAGCATTACAGAGAAGCATAAGAGAAAATTCTGAATGTCACCTGAAGGAACCAGGGAAGTCATCCTGGAGGAGGTGACATTTGAAGGAAGGATACACGAGGTTATGAGTCAGATGTGGTGGTGAGTAGTGAAGAGAGGACGACATTCTGGGTAGAGAGAAAAAAAAATCCAGAGTGCACGTGGTTTTGAGAATATCAAGTAGTTAAAAAAAGGCTATCATGAAAGTTAATTGTGAGTGAGAAATAGAAGGTGAGTGTGAATCTGAGGATAAGGTTAACATTCAATCTTAAATGACTAGTCATTTATGGTGACCAGCAGAAGAGCTTTCCTGCAGGCAGACATATCCAGGGGGGGACCTCTTGGTCAGGGCAAATGTGTGTTCTTTTTACCATATATACGTGGGCAGCCTCTCCCTTTATTCTAGGAGACATTGACACAGAGGCTGCAGTACTTAAAATCCTTATAAACAATTTTGTGTTTTCATTTTTGTGTTTTTAGCAATGAATTAACACATTTTCTAGGTAGAGCTAGTTCTCCACTGCATCTCCTTAGATATATACTCTTTATCTTGACGAGTAGAGAATATAGAGGATACATCATGGATATTTTTGCGATATTACTGGTGTAGTTTTACAATCATATCAGTGCTAAATTAGCATCATTCTGTTATTTATGGGTGGCTGTAACACGCATTCTTACCCCGTTCAACTGCAAAGTAAACCAACAAATAAATAAATAAAGGGGTTAACCTTTATTTATTATTTACAGCCTACCCCAAAATTGCTAACAGTTTTATATGCAGTATCTCATTCAAGCCTTACTATTATCTGATAAGACATTTTATTTTAATTATTATATTGCGTACCTTCCCCATTAGACTAGCATCATTGAATGGATCATGTTTATCTATGTGTTTTCAGTATTTTTCACAAAGTACAGCAAATGACAGGCACTCATAAATATTCATTTAATGTAGAAATATGGTGAATCTCCCTTGCCCTCATTCAGTCGAAAGAAATAAACGCTAGCTTCTCTCAATTTCCTTGAGAAATTGTCCCTCGGTTGGCAATGTGCAAACACTGGTGAATCATCTGCTCTGCCCCTGCTCCTGGACCTCATCTCATCCCTGTCTCCCCAGCACTCACTGGACTCCAGACACACACCTGTTTCTCGAATAAGCCAAGTCCCTTTCTCAGACCTTTCTCAGAACCTTGGCACTTGCTCTTTCTCCTGCTTGTGATACTCTTCCCCTAGGTGTCCCCACGCTTGCTCTTAAGTTTGTTCCAGTTATTGCCTAAAGCATCAGAGTATAAGCCAGGAGCACCACCATCCTATCCTTCCTCCATCCAGCACTCCTGGAGTCCTGCTCTATTTAATTCTTTCTCTGAAGCATTGGATACATCTTAAAAAGATCTATCTATAGTCCATTTCCTTCCACCAGAATGCAAATTCTATGATGTCTGGCTTAGGACAGTGCTTCACAAACAGTTGTTAGGAAAATGGGTGAAAGGATGAATGAAAGATGAATGAATGAAAGAAGATATGAAGATTATGGTTAGATAATTTCTCTCATCTGAGATACCCTCATGACAGCACGGTTTGCAGTAGTTCTGTGGCAAATCTTTATCTCTTCCTTGAAGACCTTGTCCACACCAACAAATTGACCACTGAGGGTTAAGAAACGACCTCTCTCTCCAATTCCCCTACCTGCCTTTGTATCCCAGCACCCTTCTGCCATCAGTCCCCACTGTTTTGTATTTCTCCTCTACTTTTTTTTCTTCCCACCAGATGGCACTACGTCTTCAATATTGAAAGCTCTAAGTGTGCGCAGGTTACTCTTCTTTGTTCTCTACACTATGCGAATCTTCATATTTAACAAATGGGTTCCAAGTTCCAAGGTCCGCAAATGTTAATGACATGCGCTGAACTAACAGCCTTAGATACTATTCCTCTAAAATGAAAAAGTAGCTGAGCTGTATTATATCTTAATATTATATCTTACGGCTTCCCAGGTGGCTCAGTGGTAAAGAATTCACCTGCAATACAGGAGATGTGGGTTCAATCCCTGGGTCAGGAAGATGCCCTGGAAAAGGAAATGGCAACCCACTCCAGTATTCTTGCCTGGGAAATCCTGTGGACAGAGGAGCCTGGTGCGCCATCCCCATGGGGTCACAAAGAGTCGGAAATGACTGAGAGACTAAAGCGCCACCACCACATTGGGCTTGCAGAACTCATCAGCAAAACTAGAAACATATATACACACATACACATATGTATATGCTCACTTAGGTCTCTATCTCTTTTTATACTCATCCATCTATTTATATATTAAAAACCATGAGTTCACAATTCCAACCCCATATGAGTCATCTCCTTTGCCTCAACACCTCTATGCATGGAGGTTCTTTCAGGCCAGTCAAGGCCATATCCCAAGCACCAGTTTCTCTGACTGCACATTATTCTAACATGGTGAACGTTTTCCATCATACTCTAGCGTAGTAAAGGGAACAGTAGGATAAGTTATTCTGTTCAGTATAATATCCAATAGATATGATGTACCTATTCAGGGTCAGCTACATAATCTGCAGCCCCAGAGCAAGATGAAAATCTGGGACCCCAGAAGGGGCAGGGAAGTAAATCTTCATTTCCTGTTGGTAACCATCACAAGCATCACTGTCTGGGTGACCCTCAGTCCCAAGAGACTATCTCCTCCAAGTTGGAACACGTGGAGTTGGATCAAGTGTGTAACAGAGGCTTGCCTTCATGACAAATGCTATGATCCTGCCTGCCCAGGTGTGGGATAACCATTACCATGCAGCCTCTCTAGACAACACAGGGCACATGCAAGTGACCCAGACCTGCCCCATGACCACTGCCCAGGCTCCTGTGGGAGTGAAGGACAACAAGAGGAATGTAGACCTCTCCCCACCAGTATGGACCTGTTGCTACCCTGGGTGGAAAATGACAGAGGTCAGGGAATGGAGGGGAAGCAATGAGCGGAAGGAGGACAGGACCCAGGGTATCAGAAGGTGGGTAGTGGCTACTTAGAACTTCTACCATGGAGTCAAGAGGTGGTGGGAGTTGGTGGGGAGGCGTGTGTGGATTTAGACTGCAAGTTCTGGGGCATTATGTGTCGTCCCATTGGGCTTTAACTCAAAAACACACATTGAAAGAAAAACTTATTAAGCATTTCAAGGTGGTAAACATGGAGCACAAAACTCCAAGTGCTGGGCCCTTTTGAAAGAAGGGTCTTGTGTCCTTGTACTGGTAATACATTAGTGAAGCTGGCACTGTACCCATCACAGGGTGAGGGATGACGATGCATCTTTGCCCTGGCTTCTCAAGACAGAATGGCAGTGGCAACGTGGTCCATGGGAACTTTAAGAGGCTGCTAGTGGAAAGAGTGGAAAATGGAGCCATGAGGCATGGAGCCAGATTAGGGTGTGAAGGCACAGGCAGTGAGATGGATGCACAGGAGATAGCCCACCCCAGCACTTCTTGAGAGAGGATCTGGGGTCCTGCAGGTACGTAGTGGGATTTCATGCACCATTTTTATCATTTGTGTAAATGTGACTGCATTGTATTCCAAGGATGTTCAAGCTGGAACTCTGGTGCATTTGCATCTCAGTCTTTCCCACCAGTCTTCTGGCTCATCAGCCACTGAAACCATCGAAGGTTCTCCTTTGTTTCTGAAGTCCGTGGTATGTGCTTGTCACCTAGAAGGTGCTCAACAGATGTCAGCTGAATGAATCAATGACTGAAGAATGGAAATAAGCACCCACACATGTTAAAACATCACATTCAAGGTAATTCCATCAGTTAATATTCTACATGGTTTAATTCCTAGTACAATGAAAATATTGCATTTCCTTTTTTCCCTTGCTTTAATTATGAGTCTCAGAAAGGGAGTAATTCCTTCTGAGAAGCAAACAAACAATGTGCATGTCAAATTTTGAAACCTCCACTGTGGTTTGGAGTCCGCATACCTGTTCCAGTGAAGTGAGTTCTACATGAATGAAATGATCAGGCATCAAATCCAACAGCTACTTAGTATCACATCAAGTAAATGGTTGGCATTAATTTATCTAGTGCTCTAAGTCTTTCTGGACAACTTGGTCAATAAATTATTGAAGTAATTACTTATTTTTAACCTATTTCTTAACTCTTCCTCTTGGGAGAGATCAAGGTAAAGATGTTAAGACAGAAAGTTGGGAGAAGAAATCTGTATTTCCTCCTTTTCCTTTGCACCCTCTGGGCCTCTACTTTTGAGATTAATGGCCAATGATAAACACTGTACGTCTCAAGTCTTTATCCCTTCAGGTAAAGCTGGTCCTAGTAAAAATTCTGGAGAAGGCAATGGCACCCCACTCCAGTACTCTTGCCTGGAAAATCCCATGGACGGAGGAGCCTGGTGGGCTGCCACCTATGGGGTCACACAGAGTCAGACGCGACTGAAGCGAATTAGCAGCAGCAGCAGTTAAAATTCTAAACTTGGTGATGTTTTCTATCAATGGTCTCAGTCTCCCCTTCCTCTCTTTATCCTGACTTGGGTGTTTAGTGTTTTAATGCTTTTCTTCTCTACTCGATCAAAGGATGTTCACAAGATGTGACGAATAAAGCAGTTAAGTAGGGTTAAGAGACCTGAGTTCAAGATCAAGTTCTATAGCTTACTGGTTATGTAACCTTGAGAAAATCACATTCTCTCTCTGAGTCTCCATTTCATCACCTGGAAAATTGCTATGTTGATACCATTATAATGCAGTTTATGATCTGTTCAAATGTGAGTGATAGGTTAGCTTTTCCATGTTCATATTAAATTTAATAGAGAAGTATTATCTTTACCTTTTGGCCAAATAAATAAAAATATCATGGTGGAGTTCGGCAAGTAAAGCTTATTGATGTGGTTATACATATTAGATACAAAGAGTTGCAAAAGGGAACATTGAAAAATGTGTGTATCAGCCTACTATATTCATTTCTATTTTGGACTTGGTTGATTTAGCATTTATTTTCAGGTGAGGGAAAAAGAATACTGAGAAACTGGGACAGGAATGAATGACATTCGTGGGAATGTTACAAATGGACTGAAGGTGACCATTCCTGTCATCCCTAGAGCTTGTCTGTACTGATTATGTTTGGAGCTTTGCTGTTGTGGGTCTTAAAAACAAAAATTCATTCTTTGATACCCATGTGAACATTAACATATTAATAAAGACTCAAATACAATAGTATCAGTATATAATTTTGCCATTGTTTAAAAGATGTTGTGACAAGTAAATGATATGTCTAAGACTTTGAAAAAAAATGAGAGATTTGGTTATTTGATATATTTATAATTAGGACATAGCAATCAAAATCAGATGAGAAAATTTCATAATTTTCCAATTGAGGTTCTGTAAAAATTGCCTAGGTTTGTTTTTCCTGATACAATAATTTACCAAGTTGTGAAATGCTTTTCTGCTCTCATAAGAAAAAGGTAAACTTTAAATTCAGCATTAAATTATCATTAACTACCAGCCTTACCTAATCCAGGGAAGTGGTCTGTTATCTATAAACCCCCAAATCATTTAAATGGCTTTAAAGCCATTTTAATTTCTTTAGTAGCTAAAGGAAGAGATTGAAAATTTAATGCTGAGAATGCCTGTATTTGCTCCATATATTTGTCAGCAGAAAAGATGGCCCCTCAAATGGGGGTAATTAAGTGTAGTTTAATAAAGGAACTATTTGTGAAATTGTGGGCTAGACTAAAAATCAAAATAAAACAAACAAACAAAAAAAAAACCCCAAACAAAACAAAACATAAAACCCCAGCAAAACCAGCAAGAGATGACATAACTCAGGCCTGGCAAAAGCCGGAAATTCTTAGCATCCTAGACCTGAAGGGGAATGGGTATCGGAGTCCATGAAAAAATGTCACCGTTGCCTTCACTGTGGCTGTGTTACAGGAGAGGGATGCCACACAGGTGCTCTGGCCTTTGGTGGTATGAGACAATGCCTGCCAACCTGCAAGCTGGCCAGGGTCAGCAGGGTGATAAATGCTAGGATCTCACTCTCCTTCAGGTGCTAATACTTTCCATGGACCACATCCAGCTGGAAGTCAGAAGAGCCTGTGCAACTGATGGAGTTCAGCCTCCCAGGGCACAAAGCAGGGTGGTTAAAAACAGAGTGTGGAAACGAAGGGAAATAGAACATCTCTTACATATTCAACACTCATTCTGTTAAAAATATTTCTTCTTACGACAAATTTCAGTGCTCCCTGATGCCTATTTCCCTTTGTTCATCTCTAAGAATAACATACTAAGTAATGGTTGAAGGCACGTAACTTCTGTTTCTCATGGTGAATTTTTCAACTATATTTCAGCCTTCCCTCCTTCTGTTTACAAATATTTTAATCTTTTCCTGTGTAAGGCATAGATACTATTGGATTTGCTCCAATTTCTCTAAAAGAAGTTCTCACTTCTTGAAACAGTAATTCTTAAGAAAAGTTTTCAGTGTCATAAACTTTGATATTTCATGGTATATACTGCAGAGAGATCAAACCAGTCAATCTTTAAGGAAATCGGTCCTAAAGGACTGATTGGAAGGACTGATGCTGAAGCTGAAACTCCAATACTTTGGTCACCTGATGTGAAGAACTGACTCATTGGAAAAGACCCTGATGCTGGGAAAGATTGAAGGTGGAAGGAGAAGGGGACAACAGAAGATGAGATTGTTGGATGGCATCACTGACTCGATGGACATGAGTTTGAGCAAGCTCTGGAATTGCTGATGGACAGGGAGGCCTGGAGTGCTGCAGTCCATGGAGTCGCAAAGAGTCAGACACGACTGAGTGACTGAACTGAACTGACTGAATGCTGGTTAACCATGAATTTGCTTAGGATGAGTTTTGTATTTTTTTTCCCCAAAGGTTGCATTCACTAGTTTGCACAGGTTTAAGGTTAGGGATGGGTTATACTAGTGGAGGTGCTCTATTTTCTCAGCATGATAGGTAGACATGTGAACATATGTACACAGAGTATCGCATTTGTTTAGAAGAGTTGAGTAGATTACCTCTGAGGAGCTGTCATTGTCATTGTTGGACTGCACTGTTGAAAACAAATCCCTGGATACAATGCTTCCATTGTAAGGGTGTGTTAAAATAATATGAATAGAAAGCATAGCCCCTAACATATTTGCAGGTGGAAAATATCTTCATTGGAATTTCTAAAAGATAGGCAATAGAAATTGTGGGTTATTTGAACTTGAAAAGAGAAAATATACTTATGGCATCCTTATTTCTTGCCTCTGATGCTGGAGCTTACTAGATTGCTTTGTAATGAATGCACAGCAGTGACAAAGAAGATCCACATTTCACCTTTTCATCCACGTCTAAACTCATTTCCATTTTCTCCTTGGCCCTTGAGGAGTGACTAACAGCAGTAATTATTTTCTTTTCTTGCCATCTGAAAATGTGTTTCTATTTTCCTTGAAACTTTGATGTGGAAATCGCTGCTTCTGTGCAACTGGAGACTCTAGCTAGAAATATCATTTGACAAAATGCTGAACTGAAAATTAACCTGAAAATAGCAGATGAAGTCATTTTTATTAAGTCTAAGTTTGGTGAGGATGAAAAATGCACTGATGAATTTTGTGTGTCTCAAATACTTCATTCATCTTAAATCCAAGCTGGAATCTGTTTTTCTACTTTAAAGGGGGTGAACTCTTAAGTTTGACGCATTATCAATTCCTTAAAAATAATTTTAATGGCTGTTTCCTTTGTCTTACAGGACATAAAGCAATCTCACTGTCATCTTAAAACCTAATAAAACTATTAGATGTAAAGTGATATACATAATTTTTATAAGATAAAGAATTAGTGTAAGGTAGTTTGAAAAAAGCAAATAATATGGTTATGATAGAAAACTGATTCATTTATATATTTTAATGGGCTTTTCCTCACCCAGGAATGCTGTAGGAGGTTGTTTTGATGTATTGTACAATATACAGAAAAAACTGTTAACTACTGAAAATGTAAGGTTTGATGGGAATAAAATGAAAATAAAAGAGTACATAATTATCATCAGTGATTATCATGATTATTTGTTAATAATTATTAGCATTTACTTTAAAATTATTTAACAAATTCTGTTTATAATTTAAAGAATATTAGTGTTAAACATGAGAATATTAGAACGATAAGAGGAATCTGATAAGAGTCGTCTATGTTTGCTTGTTTATTTAATAAATACTTGTTAAATATTTACTATATTACCAGGCATCAATTTAGGTACTTTATAAATATTAATTCAATTAACCAGTATAACATCTCTGTGAAGTAGATACAATTATTAAAATGAGGAAACCCATTTTTAAAATGAGGAAACAGCACAGAGAACTATTCAATATCCTGAAATGTCTATATGGGAAAAGAATCTAAAAGTAGATATATGTATAATAGGCATAATTATTTTCTGTCTTACAGGTAAAGAAACATGAAAACACAGAGATGTTAAACAACTACACTTTCCTAGAGTCGAAGGTTTAAGGAGTGTACTTTTACATAAAACTTGTTTTAGTACCATAAACATTTGATAAGATGAGATATGGCTTCTGTTCAAATCTTAACCATGTTTATGATAGCCATCTGATGATTGCTCTTCTGTTAAAGAAAAAAGGCAATTGGTCCAGGATGCTAATACATTTTCAGCCTTCTGGAAACCTCTACAGGTCACCAGCAGAGACAACAGAACTCTGTGCTTGACATGATACTTTGCTATAGCAACCTGCTACCCAGAGAAGCTTCTGCCATTCTCTCCTTACAGTAACCAAGAGAGCTCCATTTTTACTCTTAGCAAGCATGTCTGGGACTCCACCACTGGTAGGTAGTTTTGTATGTACCCATCAATTCAATGTGTCTAAAAACAAGTCCCACTCAACCCCTAAAATGTTCTTCAATTTGGTTCTCTCTCTTTTTTTTTTTTTTGCACAATCTGTTCATGCCCTAATCATTTATTTTGTAAGTAGTCCCTTTGCCTTTAAATCTCTTCCCTTTCCCAATAATTCATCTTTCTATTGCTGCCAATATTATATATTCAAAACATAGATGGTGATTTTTTTTCAGTTTCTCTGTTTGCAAATATCTACTATGACATGATATCCAAATCTCTTGATACGGCAAAGTCACCTATAATAAATTAGAGGTATAGAGATGGTGGGCCAGTAAATAAACAAAGATGCATAATATATTATTGAACTATAACATAATTTATTTGACATTATAGAGATTGCTAATCCCTAAGAAGCTAAAATGATGACCTTGAAACAAATTGTTTATCTGATGTAGAAAACAATAAGTAATCATGAGTTTAACTGTAAATAATATTTATGGATTATTCCTACCTCAAACGTTTACATGACATGGGTAGTTTTGTAAATGTTTATCTTAAAGTAAAAATAGACTGTCAAACTTCGTGGCTAAATTCTTTGGTAAAATAACTATCAGCAAGTAATACAATGTAAATAATGAGTTGATAATAAATAGACTTGTAGGAGTCAGGAAAGTAAGCAATTGATGTTTTTCAAACATCATTCTAGTTAGAGAGTGTAATTAGGCAGTAGGGAGGAGTTTTCAGGTCTTTGGAAAAGTGCTTCTGCAACTTTATACAACCCACACTCCAACTCCGACTGTGAAATTGTTGCTCAGTTTGAATTCTCAATCCATAGAACAAGTCATTATGAAAAAAAAAGAAAAACAGGAACCCGTGCTCCATCATGTTCTTAGTGAAACCACATCGCATGCACTCAGGCTCCAGGGTTCCAAATAGTCCAAGCTATTTCAGAACAACAGTGTCTATTTTTCGTTTTGAATGACTGCAATTTCAGTAGCAGCTGTTGCACTGAAAATTATAATGGTCAACATTTAGTCAGTGCAATGTTTCCCCACCCCCTGCTTCATCAATCAATCATTTGCTTCAGCTACCAGAAAAATCTCAAACTTTAGTTAACAGTAACTTTAAAAGCCTCATTAGAGTCTGGCCCGACCTACTGGTCTCCCATGATTTCCCACGGCTTCCTAACACGCAATCTGGGCTCTGTTTCAGCAGTTCCCATACACACCAGGCTCCCTTTGCTTTTCCTTGCTTCGCACATCTCGGAAACCATCTGTTTTTCCCCTACGCTGTACAAACACTGTCTTTTTTGACATCAAACGCTAGTCTCACCTCCTCAAGAAAGTTATCTTTGCTTATGCTAATTTAGCTCTGTACGATTTCCCCATCTCTAGACTTCTGTAAACCTCTGAATTTTATCTTGAACAGTGCTTACTGGTCTTGTCTCCCTAACTTGACTGTAAATTTAGAAAAGCAAGAATCCTCTCATCTTTTTATAGCTCCTAGGAAGTACAAGAGTCTATGCAAGTGTCTCTATACAAGAAATATTATCTTGGAAAATCATTGTGTGTTAATATGACATTCCTTTCTCTCTCTTCTGAGTTCCTGTAATACTCCACATGAACTTAGCATTGTTATTATTATGTCTCAGCTTTTCACAAGGAGCTTACATTTATTCAATCATGACAATAGTTCCTTGAGTACTTACTCTATACTCCAGGCTGTGTGCTAGATACTGGAGAAAACAAAATAAGCAAACACCTGCCATCAAAGAGCTAATAGTCCAGTGATCTTGGATGAAAGACAACCAAGTGAGGCAGAACGGAGGTGAAGTCAGCTTGTGGAAAGAGTTGGGGGACATCAAAGGAGAGAGCCACTGATCTTGTTGAGTATGGGAAGGACAAAATGATTGAGCTGGGTATTAAAACAAGAGCAAGACTTCGCCAGTGGAAGAGATAGTTAGGGAAAGGCTATTTGCTGCTGCTGCTGCTAAGTCGCTTCAGTCGTGTTGGACTCTTTGTGACCCCATAGACGGTAGCCCACCAGGCTCCCCCGTCCCTGGGATTCTCCAGGCAAAAACACTGGAGTGGGTTGCCATTTCCTTCTCCAATGCAGGAAAAGTGAAAAGTGAAAAGTGAAATGAAGTCGCTCAGCCGTGTCTGATTCTTAGTGACCCCATGGACTGCAGCCCACCAGGCTCCTCCGTCCATGGGACTCTCCAGGCAAGAGTACTGGAGTGGGGTGCCATTGCCTTCAATAACTCATGCAAACTCCCAGAGGTAGGAATTATGTTCTCTAAACAGTGAACAGCAAGCAGTTGGATGAGAGGGGAGGGTAGTGATGAAAGAGATGTTTGAAATGGTGGATTGAAATCACCATCTTGTCCAATGATCAAGGCTTGTTTGATCCTTGGGGAATTTGGATATCTATTACTACCCAAGAAATTAAAAATCACATATAAATCTAGGGTAACAACTCAGATCTGTCGAACAGAATCATCCAAGGTAGAGAGAAAAGTACTCTGCACAGCAACATCATAACAGTTTTTAAGAGATTAATTGGGATTTCAATCACACTCTTTCTCCTTCTCAGTGTTTTGGTCTCGAACAACTCTAATTTCCAATGCCCCTACCCAACTTTCTTCTTAAACTTACTTTCAAAACTTTTTTTCAATGCTTTCAAAACTTCTTCAATAATTTCTTTTTAAACGTCATGTTTATATGTACACTTATACATATATCTATACTGATATAGAATATATGATGATGTTACATATTTTTTGAGTACTTGATAGATGCAAGGCATCTACTTACATTATCTGTTTTCGTGTATCTCTCTTATAATCACACCCACCAGACAAATCATCTACAGAGCGCTGAGAGGTTATTAACTTGTTAAAGTTCACACAGCTACTAGACAGTAGAGCTAGGATTGACAAACAGTCACCTGGACTTCCAGAGCTCTTGCTCTAAATTGTTACATTCAGCCACCCTGCCAGGAACAGAGTGAGCTTTGTCACCATATCAGGCTGTGGATAAACTTTCCAGATTGCAACCACCAAGTACAATCTTCATTAGAGACTCACTTAAGCCCGGGAGGTGACTTGAATTAACACAGTGGGAGGAAAGACAGAGAATAAATACAAACAAAAAAGTTGCTTGTTCCTCTAACTACCTTTACACTCAGGCAAGCAGCCCCTAACATTATCTCTGTGCTAAATGTCAAGCTGACTTGAGGCTGAAAGTAAATTAAGAAACCCTACTCCCAGAGTAGACGACTCTTAACATCTGATTGAATCTCCAAGTTGGGTATTAGTACTTGACTGCAAAATTTAGCTTCAAGACTTTCTGAGCAATTTTTAACTGAAAGTTTGCCATTAAAATGTTTATGAATTCAACTTGTATGTGAATATTTTCTGATATCACTGCATTTTCTACTTATACCTAATTTTTCTTTGTGTAAATCAGAGGACTGTCAGTTTATGCAACAGCTAGTTACAACATTTCTAGAAAGCTTAATATGTACATAAGTGAGCGGTGATGGCTCAGATGGAAAAGAATCAGCTTGCGATGCAGGAACCCAGATTTGATCATTGGATTGGGGAGACCCCCTGGAGAAGGAAATGGCTAACCACGCTAGTGTTCTTGCCTGGAGAACGCCATGGGCAAAGAAGTCTGGCAGGCTACAGTCCACAGAGTTGCAAAGAGTTGGATACGCCTGAGCGACTAACACTTTCACTTTAGTATGTACATATTACACTTTTGTTTCTTAGAGTTTCTCTTTGTTCCATTCTTTGGTCTGTTTTGACTATCAAATATTATACTGTAATAGTACTTTGATTTGTTAATATTGGTGAAAAAAGGTAAAACTTATTACTTGTGAGACAGGAAATTTGATTTATCACAATTATTTGAAATTCAGAATGAAGGATGAGCCAGTATTTTTTCTTTGGTTATTCACTTAAAGATGATGTGTTAAGTGGATATTAGAAAACTGAAAAAGAAGCAGACATTATTAAATAAATATTTAAAAATATTTTTAAACTCTGGCTCAGCTATGTAAATAGGATGAGGAAAAATAATTTTTCTTTGTAGTAGTCTGAACTTAACATATATATATTATTTTTGATAAATGACTGAAAGAAATGGAAACTATACTAATTTTTTCCCTTATTATTAAGGTCAAATTATGAATAGGAGAAAAGAAAATTTCACTCCTAGCTTACATTTAATATTTTTACATTAAAATTTACCTAAAATGCTCAATATAGTTAACAAATGAATGGTAAAAAAGTGGTAATGTTATTCTTACAGGTATTACACTTTAATTTTCATAATAATTTAATAAAACTGACAACATATTGATTTTATGTTTATATTTCCCTTTTAGTTTATTATATTAAAATACAATCAAGTATTGCTGGAAAAAATAGAGTATACTGAATGGCCTTTAAAAAACATAGTCTATGAATCTGAATATTTAAAAGATAGAAGATATATAGATCAGTAGAGGGAGTTTCTAATCTAATAAACTCTAAATTAAAGGAGAGAAAGATTTTTTTAAATATGTAAACATAATCATCAGAAAGATACTATTTCTTATGGTTAACATTGCCACATTATTCTCAGATCACTTAGGATTTATTAGTACTTTTTTCTCTTCTTTCATAGAAAAAAGATGTTTAGCAGGGCAACAAGGCTATCAGAATTAAGACTACATTTCCCAAACTCTCTTGTAAAAAGCTATGACCATGTGACCAATATCTGGTCAATGAGGTGTTAATAGGAATATTTTGCAGCTTTTCCTTCCATCTTATCCCACTCACTGTATATAGCTGCTTAGAACTGGAATGGGAGGCTGACATTCTATTTCATATTATGAATAGCAAGGTCATAGCCTAAGGTTCATGGTTCAGGAAGCTGGAAGAAGACTGTGTCCCTGAGAACTTTTTGAGCAATAGTATCGCATCATTCTTGGATTGCCAGAGCCTATGACATTTTGTTTTTTTTTAATGTGAGAAAAAATAAACTTTTGTAATTTTTGACCACTGTTATTATTTTTTTTAACTTGAAGTAGAACTTAATCCTAATTAAAACATATTAAGGACATATTGGTTTCTCAATAATTATGGAAATAGTGATTTCATATATTTATTAATGGTTTTAGGAGACAAAAGATATTACAAAATGCAATTTCTGCTATTTGATTTTGTCTGAATCACCTAAGATAGAGCTTATCTTTTTTCTGATATTTGCCCCTATTTGTACCTTCCTGTTTATTCCTAATTAAAGGAGCATAACAAATTTGATTTTACAAATCAGATTATTACTGAGATTCCTTATGTGCACAATACTATAAATATGCATGTGTATGAATCTCTCATTTGTGTTAAGTCATAATCATTTTGGTTTCAATTTAAAAAAGTGACAACTGCTTAAGAAACAACTTGCTTTTATTAAGATTGGCATATTTGTCATTAAATTAAGTACTTATTTTGGAGCTTATTTTATAATGTTAATAATTTTATTATTTTGATGATGGGGTATTTATTTTCCATACTTAACATTTGGAACTGTTATATAAGCAACTGACTCATGAATTTAATCTGAGGACTCAATGTGCTTGCAATCTCATGGAAGACAAGAGAAGTAAGCAAATTAAATGACTATGAGACCTAAGCAAATAGGCATGTGAATCAATGATAAGTGAATTTTTATTAACAAGAAGATTAATGAACCAGAGCATCTCAGTCTATACCGATGATGAATTAGAGTTTGTCTGACTTATGGTAAGTAATAAAATACCTTTTCTTCTTTTATGAAACAGGATATATATATATGTACATGTAAGCTGCTTTGTTTACATGTATATATATAAGCATATACATATATAAAGATTATATGTATATAATGCTTTATGTGTATTATATATATATGTTAACATTATATGTATATAAACATACACATATATATCACAAATGCTTCAGGTGCAAAAAAACACATATTTTTTTTGCATTTAGTCAAGTTCGAAGGAAGAAACATTGTGATTATCATAGACTATACATATCCGTTGTTCATCATAGCAATGTTGACCTGACATGTTATTAGGGAATCACTTGAATAGCTACAAGCTACACACCTATTAGTTTGTGTTATCATGACTAGTCCTCAGCCATAGACAACCAGATGCCCTATTGCTGTCTAGATTAGTGATTTTCTAAAGATCCAAAAGTCACTGCTAAGCATTCTTTATCTTCCTCACATTCTTATATAATAGGTTAAACACCGAAACACCTGCGATGCAGGATAAAATTGAGAGCTCTTATATCTTGTACTTGGGTTTGAACCCTGACTCTGTCAAGTATAACAAGCTGTGTTATCTGCTGGTAATTGTTTAAGCCCTTTGTGCTTTCGGTCTCTGCATCTCTTCAAGGTGGGAAAAGAGTCACGTCTCATATGATGGTTGTGAGAATGAAGTGAGATCACATAGGCTGGACCCTTAGAGAAGAACTTGGCACATAACAAGCACTAAAAATCTCAGCATTATTTTCATCCCAAGATATGCTTATAATTTATAGGTACACAAATGAGTTTAGAAACCTTTTTCTTGAGATATCAAAATAAATTATGGGCAGATATGAGTAGATATAGTAAGTTCCCAGAGCCTGTGGTCTTAATAACATGCTCATGCATGTGTGCTAAGTCACTTCAGTTGTGTCTGACTCTTTGAAACCCCATGGACTGTAGCGCATGAGGCTCCTCTGTCCATGGGATTCTCCAGGCAAAAATACTGGAGTCGGTTGCCATGCCTGCCCCCAGAGAATCTTCCTGACACAGGGATCAAACCTGCGTCTCTTTTGTCTCCTGCATTGGCAGGTAGGTTCTTTACCACTGAGCCACCAGGGAAGCTCAATAACATGCTCACCTCTATCTTATTTCTGAGAATTAAATTCCTCACAATGCTAACAATTATGGTACTGGACATTTAAAAGTTAAACTTTATCTAGGTTTTGCTTACTTAGTACTGAAAGTATTTCATAACTTACATTGTATTAGATATTATGTAATCTAAGGATGATTTAAAGTATACCAGATGTATATAAAATGAAAGTGTTAGTCGCTCAGTTGTGTCTGACTCTTTGTGACCCGATGGACTGTAGCCCACCAGGCTCCTCTGTCCATGGGGATTTTGCAGGCAAGAATACTGGAGAGGGCAACCCACTTCCCTCTCCAGGGAATCTTCGCTACCCAGGGATGGTACCTGGATCTCCTGCATTGCAGGCAGATTCTTTACCATCTGAGCCGCCAGGGAAGACCCAGATGTACATAGGTGATATGCAAATACTACGCCATTTGTATAAGGGACTTCAGCATCTACATATTTTGGTATCGCCAGGGATCCTGGAATCAGTGCACTGCGGATACCAGGGGATGATTGTAATTTCTTACTCATGGTCTGTCTGCTTACACGAGTAATGACCTAAAAGTATTTCTCATTTCCTCATCCCATTGCCCTTCAGATGGTTAGGTCTGCCAGTATAGATGCATCACCAGCTTTAATTTTTACATTATTATAAAAATTTTATAGTTTACACGTAAAATGTAATATTTTACATTATTGTTACCTAAATACCAAAATTCTAGATTTCTCCATGAAAATCATATCATTCTAGCAGAACTTAATGACATCAGAGCGCTGATTTGGAGACCACATTCATTATTCTAAGTGGCCAACAGAGTGTGCTGGTGCTCTGTATACAAGAGTAACAGTTGCCAACAGTAGTAGGGTATCAGATTTATTTCAACTATCTGGCTTGCTTGAAACAACTGAAGTAAAGAATGACATTATATTCTGGAGCGGGTAGCCATTCCTTTCTCCAGGGGATCTTCCCGACTCAGGGATCAAACCTGGGTCTCCTGCATGGCAGGCAGATTTTTTACTATCTGAGCCAGCAGGGAAGGCCATCCTTTTTCACTGGAGTATAATTGCTTTACAATGTTGTGTTAGATTCTGCTGTACAACAAAGTGAATCAAGTATATGTATACATATTCTCTTCCCTCTAGGGACTCCCTCCCACTCCCCTCACCCCACCCCTCTTGGTCATCACAGAGCACCGAGCTGAGTTCCCTGAGCTATAAAGCAGTTTCCCACTAAAGAAAACAAAAAGTTCAGCAACTTTAGTGTTATATAATGTATGGGCATGTTCAGCATGAATATAAAATAAGAGAAAAATGGAAATTGTGAGTTTTCCTCTTTATATGGGTTTACTATACAGCATCCTACTCTATGAATATAAATTAAAGCTCTTACTAACTATACATACTAAAATTCTGTACTCTTGCTCAATTACATCTAACATTTTAGGCTCCCATATTAAAAATAAGTACACGCCCTTATACATTTCATAGGCTAGAATGTCATACACTTATGATTTTTTTGATTTTGTTTTAACAAACAAAAACTTTCTCAGGAATATGATTGAAGAATATATTCAATGCATTCAATACAGTATTCATTTACCAAAATTAGTGTGGAAAATATTTTTAAAAATGTCATTAGTAAGCAAAAAGGCAAATGAAGAAAATCCCAAATGGTTAATTTCTATTCACCTTCTATTTTTCATAGACTTGTCCAGCATTTAGAAAAATTAACTCTTTAGCTGTGGTTCAGGAGCAAGCATGCTTGTGATTTTATTTTGTGTGTGTGTGTGTGTGTGTGTGTGTGTGTGTGTGTGTGTATGCTTCCCACAGTGTGTGTCCTGTGGGAAACTGACCATAAATGCTGATAAATAAGAATACCTGCTTAGGGCCTTAGTAGCCTGTCAGCTTCTCAGCATATACGATTCTGACCAATATGATGACAATTTTCAATTCGGATGTTGAAACAGACATTTGTCATTCTATTCAGCTGTCCAGCATCTGAATTGTCTGCCTATCTTTGGAGTAATATTCTGAGGTCTTGTAAGTCTAGGGGGACTTATATTATATTATGGAAACTGAAAATGCCAGAGGCTTGCTTTCCCATCCTCCTTTGCCTCTGGGCTTAGAAGTTTTGCCAGTCACAAGCCTCTACTCCAAGGATGGAATTGGAGCCCTCTGGACCCAAAGAAGCAGAAAGTCATGAGTCTGTATGGGAGCGGTCATTCTCAGAGTACTAGGGCTTGCAATGCAAGCTGCAATACTCAGAGCTCAGCGTGGAAATGAGTTTCTTCAGAAGATCAGTTCTGTATGTGATGTGGGCTGTTGTTTTTTCCAGGTATGTAACACTAAGCCTGGTTCTCTAGCCCTCCTGTTGATTCTGTGAAATGCCTAACTTTTTTTCAACTCACATCAATCAAAGTCAAATTCTGTTGCTATTCAATACTACATAATGGTGATATACCTGTCATTTTGAAGTTGTTCTTCTCAGTGAAAGTCATTTATATCTCCTTCCTTGCATTGTTGTAGGACATAGAATTTTAATGGATTGCAAAAAATCAAAGGGAAACAGCTTGAACACTAAGTTTGGCCAGAAGAGAGATAGCTTCCAGCTGCCAGTAAGCATGGTCATAGTCCTGCAGTGATTACAGCAGGCAGCTAAGGCCAGGTGGAGTTAGAGGGTGCAGACTTCCACAGTTTCTTTTTAAAGTGAACCTGGAGCAAGTTCACAAGCAGAGTTTGAGAGGAGAGGTCCTCAAATCAGAGAGCGACAGTCATCAGAGATAACCTGGGATGAGACTAACAAACATCAGTATGTACAGTGGAACTAAAAGTGAAAAGGGAAATTGAAACTAACCAACATTAGCTATTAAAGGAGCTCTGTTAGGGTCAGAGTTCCTTAGGGCCTGTGGCTTTTATCACCTTATCTCCAGCACCTAGCATGGGCTTCACACTCATTAAGCACTACTTGGTTCTCAGTAAACATTTTTTAAAGATTGTTCTGGTTGGTGTCTAAGTAAAAACATAAAGTGAAAAAAAAAAAAGAAACTAACAAACATAAAATATTTTCTTGTGGCCTTTCCTTTGATGATGAAATGTGAAAGTTTGTATGTATCCCACAAAAGTGATGCATGATTTTACTGAATGTGTTTTAAATGTAAAATGCAAATAGTTCTCATCAGTTTATGTAGATTCTATCAACTAATCTCTGCTTTGTAAAAATCAATAAATAAACAAATGAAGAGAGAGAAAAAGAGAAAGAAACGAAGGAAGGAAGAAGGGAAAGAAGGAAGGGAGTGCAGGAGGAAGAAATAAAGGAAGAAAGGAAGAAAAGGGAAGAATAACACACACATTTCTAGAGGCACTGACATGACAGTGCCTACGGGACTAGTCACGACTCTCACAGACCATCACAGCCATGGCTTTGTTCCAGAAACCTTTGCCAGCTCGTGTGCAGGATGACTAGTCTATTTGAAAAAGCTACTTATTTAACACAGAGCCACATTAGGGAAGGCAATGCTACATGTCATGATGC
The DNA here is from genome assembly GCA_024291935.2 of Okapia johnstoni. Classification (NCBI taxonomy): domain Eukaryota; kingdom Metazoa; phylum Chordata; class Mammalia; order Artiodactyla; family Giraffidae; genus Okapia; species Okapia johnstoni. Next base: position 62,224,782 of record CM044321.1, read on the forward strand.
TTTTGAACTGTGGTGTTGGAGAAGACTCTTGAAAGTCCCCTGGACTGCAAGGAGATCAAACCAGTCAGTCCTAAAGGAAATCAGTCCTGAATATTCACTGGAAGGACTGATGCTGAAGCTGAAGCTCCAATACTTTGGCCACCTGATGCAAAGAACTGACTCATTGGAAAAGACCCTGATGCTGGGAAAGATTGAAGGCAGGAGGAGAAGGGGACAGCAGAGAATGAGATGGTTGGATGGCATCACCAACTCGATGGACATGAGTCTGAGTAAGCTCTAGGAGTTGGTGATGGACAGGGAATCCTGGCGCGCTGCAGTCCATGGGGTCGCGAAGAATTGAACACCACTGAGCGACTGAACTGAACTGACTGAATATCTGAATGACATTTAGCATTGCCTTCTATAGAGAATGAAGGAATTAAACATATAAAAAAAAGAAAAAGAGCAACATCAAAAAATCACAAACCCAGACCTCAGCACTTGGAGTTTTGAAATTTCTGTCTCACACTTGAAAGAACCAAAGTATAGCCTCCAAAAAGTTAGCTGTCTCTAAATTTGGCAAGTTTTAAAATGACCTCACCTTAGAAAAATTAAGTTCAGTTAGGTTTATTTCTGAACTTGTATTTCCTTCAACATACATCAAAATGTAAGCTCCTTGAGGGCAAATGTCTAATTTATATGTTTGTCTCTACATTCCAATTGTCTAAGACAGGGCTTGATGTGGCAGGTGTTAAAAAAAATTGGTTAAATGGACTGATAAATGAAAGAAACTCCTCTTTGGTCTTCAGCAAGCTGCTATTGTCTATATTTTGATTTTAGGACAAGATCCAAAATCACTTGAATAAAGGTATAATGGCTGAACAGTAGTTTAAAATAATTCCCTTACTAAGATTATATTATTTGCCTTGGTATTGTAGTATGTTGTTTTGCTTCTACTGAAAATTATGAAACATGATAAAGATGCTAAACTTTCAGTTTATGCACACTGTATATTATATATTTATTAAGTGAAAGCACAAGTGCAGAATTGTTCCCAGACATTCAAAACAGGTAGAGAATGGGAAGAGAAAGGGAAAAGAGAAATTTTTATATGATAATGTTTTTCTTCATCTAGTAAAAAGATAGATAGAAATATTTTTGCCAAGTTGTCATCTTAGAGTACATTCACAAAACACAAAAGTAGGTTTCAGCCTACTTTATAGATGAGCTTCTCATGACATTAAAATGAAAATGAAAGCCTAACACGTTTGTATTCTGTCTCTGGCATGGCAATGCGTACGATTAACATCTTGTGAAAAGCTGCATTGAGGTTTGAGGTGGCGGGGGGGACATGTGAGCACCTTGTTTGACTAATGAGTCATCATCCTTTAGCATCTGGAAGGCATGGGGACCCTTTCTCAGATATCAGTAGATATTTTCAACGAGAATATAGAATGAATCAGTATTTAGGTGGGGGCATGAGGGACTCTACATTTTTGGCTTCTGTAAAAACATTTTTACAAAGCTGAAATATTATGCATTTAATTTTTAAAATTGCAGCTGGTTTTTCACTTCACTGTAAATCTACAGTTCCTCTTCATCCTTCATGCTATGCACACAGAGACACCCAGACACAAGACAGCCACAGCGAACACGTAGGTCCTACTATTTGAAGTAACCTTGTTAATCTTTTCAGAACCCAATGTCTTTAATCACTGTTTCTCCTTTGAGTTTTTGAGTGGCTTTTTATTGTGGCTGATGGAAGACCCATCAACACTCAGTAAGTAAAATGGCCTTTCAAATTTAAATAATGACTTTGATTTTTCAAATCATAATCGAAAAATGATGAATAAAGGGGAATTGGGAGAAATTTATTGTAAGTTTCAAAAGTCCCTTTTATAGGTACTCTGAGTACATGATTGAAATTATTTATGTTAAAAATAGCTTATATAACTAAATGTTGAAATGGAAAAGTAGCAAGCAGGTATTTGCAAAAGTCATACTTCTGTGACTTTAAAGCTTGTAAAGGTACATTTTAAGTCCAAATAAATACCACGGTTCAAGTGTTTGATAGAAAATGCTCAAATTTTCTGATTCGGCTGAGGAGTCACAGAAATTCCTCTTTTTGAGCCCACTGCACTCAAATAATATTGCCATTGTTTTTTTTTTTTTTCCCATTGTTTTTATTTATTTATTTTTCTTGGCTGCACCGGGAGGCATGTGGAACTTCCATGTCCAAGCATTGAACCAGTGGCCGGTGCAGTGGACATGCAGAGTCCTAAGCACTGAACCACCAGGGAAGTCCTGCCATTGTCCTTAGCAGCACGCTCACAGCGTCTTAGCATCTCACCACTGGGCTATAGGACATGACAATGCCTCTCCTGGCCACTGCTTCATTTTTTAATTGTGGGTCTTTGCCTCTGTTGTGCATTTCTTCAGATTATTTGTTGACTGTTAAGTATTTCTCAGGAAGAAGGTATTATTTACGATCTGGACAAATGGTCACTTGCATGGTATTTTTACCTGACCTGCCCAAAATGATTAGAGGGGAAGGAAAAGTGGATATTAGACTTTCTGAACCTTATATTTTAATAAAAATGGAAAATAAGTCTAACTTGTCATTTTCCACACCCCATCTCCCACTAAAAACAAAAGGTTTTTTTTTTTTGTCCCAACTTATGTGAAAGAGGCTGTCACAATGACCTTTTCTGTGTTACAAGCCAATTAACAGCTTAATGGGGTGTGTATGTGTGTTTAATTTTTATTGGACTATAGATGCTTTACAATGTTGTGTTAGTTTCTACTGTGCAGCAAAGTGAATCAGCTATATGTTTACATACCCCTCTTTTTTGGATTCCTTCCACAGAGAATTGAGAAGAGTTCCCTCTGCTACAGAGTAGGTTCTTATTAGTTTTCTTTTTTATTTATAGCACTGTATATATGTCAATCCCAATCTCCCAACTGATAAATTGGATCCTATCAAGATAAAGTAAATTTTAAAATAATAAAATTATTATTCATTATATTCACTTCCCTGGTGGGTCAGCTGGTAAGGAATACACTTGCAATGTGGAAGACCTGGGTTTGATCCTTGGGTTGGGAAGATCCCCTGGAGAAGGCAACGGCTACTTATTTCAGTATTATGGCCTAGAGAATTCCATGGACTATATAGACCACGGGGTCACAAAGAGTCGGACACAACTGAGCAACTTTCACTTTGATTATCTTCTGCCTGTCTCCATTCATACCCCTTAAAAATAAAATCTTCAAGAACTAGTGTCTATTAACCTCCTGGTTTTACTTGCTAACCTCCAGTAGATGATTTGATGAGCAGCTGGGATGCTCTATATATAAAATCCCAAGTAAGATATAGAAAAAGTTAAAGAAAAGAGAAGTCCATAAACTGGACAAATTTCTTCTATTAACTGATAGTTGGTAATACCAGCTATGAAATATCTATTTTCATGTGCAAATACCAAATTCATTTGTGTCAGAGTAGGTTGAAATTGAGTTCCCCAGTAGCTCAGCAGTAAAGAATCTACCTGCAAGGCAGGAGACGGGGATTTGATCCCTGGGGGTTCCATCCTGGAGTCGGAAATATCCCCTGGAGGAGGGCATGATAACCCACTCCAGTATTCTTGCCTGAAGAATCCTGTGGATAGAAGAGCCTGGCGGGCTACAGTCCATGGGGTTGCAAAGAGTCAGACACAAATGAAGTGACTTGGCAGGCAGGCAGAAGATTGAAATAATAATCCTATCTGCTTCTTTGTGCTCCAACGTTTTAATTATTACAGGTATCCCCAAAGCAGAGTAGGTATTTACACAATGCAGTTCATATGTAAAAACGGTGAAGAGTTTAGCAATTGTTAAAATGAACACTTGGCAGAAATGCAATAAAATATCGGGCAACAAAGACCTACTTTTCAGATCCCTGGCTCTTTCAGTTGCCTTCTGCTTAACTCAGATTCCTTGGTGCAACTGAATTCATAACTCACATCTTTTCTTCTCTCATTGCTTAAAGTTGTAGCTGAAGCTATGATGCAAGGAGGCATCATACTGACCCTGTCGACCCCACATAACTTAAAGGAGCAAATGGCCCATTTTCTCTCCTTGCTATCTAGTCTGTTTACTCATGGATATGTCAGGGAGGCAAGGCCTTCTTTCAGGACACTGGGATATTGGATGATATACTTGCCTTCATTAATGTAGCCAGTTGACTGGGAGCACCTCACAAGCACTTTGACCTGATTGTATTATAACAACTATTAGTATCCTTCAGCCCTGACATTCTGCAAAACAAAACACCATATGCTTAGGCCTCTTCGGGTGTTGTGATAGGCCACGTGAAGAAATGATCAAGCTTTAAATCCCTGCAGGCAGCTTTGAAACAAAGAACACACTTTTGAAAAGTGTAAACTTAATAGCCTCATGGCTTTTATTCAGTTCAGTTCACTTCACTTCACTTCAGTCGCTCAGTCATGTCCGACTCCTTGAGACCCCACGGACTGCAGCACGTCAGGCTTCCCTGTCCATCACTAACTCCCAGAGCTTGCTCAAACTCATGTCCATTGAGTCAGGGATGCCATCCAACCATCTCATCTTCTGGTGTCCCCTTCTCCTCCCACCTTCAATCTTTCCCAGTATCAGGGTCTTTTCAAATAAGTCAGCTCTTCGCATCAGGTGACCAAAGTATTGGAGTTTCAGTTTCAGCATCAGTCCTTCCAATGAATATTCAGGACTGATTTCCTTTAGGATGGACTGGTTTCATCTCCTTGTAGTCCAAGGGACTCTCAAGAGTCTTCTCCAACACCACAGTTCAAAAACATCAGTTCTTCGGCGCTCAGCTTTCTTCATGGTCCAACTATCACATCCATACAGGACTACTGGAAAAACTATAGCTTTGACTAGACGGACCTTTGTCAGTTTATTAGATATTTTTAATTGCCTTGTTTTATTGTATAAGTATGCCTAAATATACTTCCATTTGTCAATGAAACACTAACATGTGTGTTCTTTTCTTTAATAATGACAAAAGACACCATAACCCACTCAAATCATTCATGGAAAAAAATATTTTGATCATACGAATGAGAATCATGTCTACCTCAGTCTAGGTTTATTTGAATGTAATGAAAAATAACTAATAGAATAGAATTCATGACCAGGGAGGTGATAAGATGCACCACCCACCTGGGGAGAGTGTGTTCGCCAAGCACCTGGTCACCTGAGTTGCTCGGACCTGGGAAGGGCACAAAACACAGGCCCAACCAAGTCTGTGCCTTTGTGGAATATCCGAGAACCTGAACCTGAGTGGCTTAGACCTGGGAAGTGCATGCAACCCAGGCCCCACTCTAGACAGTTCCCCTGCAAAGCAACCTGGAGCCTGAGCAGTGTAGACCGGGGAAGCACACACACCGTGAGCGGGGGAAAACACAGAGTGGTCAATACACTGTGAGCACTCCACACACACGCCAGTGATATTTGTTTGCAGTGTTCCTCCCTCCCCACAACACAACTGAACAAGTGAGCCTAAATAAGTGACCACCTTCACCCCCATGTGTCAGGGCAGAAATTAGACACCAGAGAGACTTGCAAACAGAGGAAGCCAAAATAAACAAAGAAGAGGGAACCGTTTTGGAAGTGACAAGTGCAACAGATTAAAACTCTGTAGTTAACACTGACTGCATTGGAAGGGCCCTATAAACCTTGAGAAGAAGTATAAGCTGGAACAAGGAACTATCTGAAACTGAACTGACCCCAAACTGCTCTCAACAGCTCCAGAGAAATTTCTAGATATATTTTACTATTATCACTTTTTAAATTAATTTAATTTTTAAGTTCTTTATTACTCCTTTAATTTTCATTTTTATAACCTATTATTACCTTGCAAAAAAAAAAAGACTCTATTTTTAAAGAAAATTTCATATTTTTTATAATTTTTGTAATTTTGTTTTTTTTAATATTGTATTTTTGAGAGTCTAATCTCTACTCTAGATTTTTAATCTTTGCTTTTTGGTATTTGTTATCAATTTTGTACATTTAAGAATCCAATCTTCAGTATCCAGCTTTACTTAGGAGTGTGATTACTGGCTTGATTGCCCTCTCCCCCTTTTGACTCTCATTTTTCTCCCTTAGGTCAACTCTATCTCCTCTCTCCCCCTTCTCTTCTCTACCCAACTATGTGAATCTCTTTGGGTGCTCTGGGCTGTGGAGAACACTTAGGGAACTGATTACTGGCTAGATCTGTCTCTCTCCTTTTGACTCCCCCTCTTATCCTCCTGGTCACCTCTATCTCCTTCTTCCTTCCTCTTCTTTATGTAACTCTGTGAACCTCTCGGGGTGTTCCAGACTGTGGAGAGCACATAGGAAATTGATTACTGGCTAGAATGCTGTTTCCCCTTTTGATTCCCCCTATTCTCCTACTGGTCACCTCTATCTATCTCCTCCCTCTTCTCTTCTCCATATAACCCTACAAACCTCTCTGGGTGTCCCTCACTGTGGAGAATCTTTTCTCCATTAACCTAGATGTCTTATCATTGGTGTAGTATGGATGGAGAAGTCTTGAGGCCACTGTAAGAATAAGACTGAAAGCCAGAGGCAGAAGGCTTAAATCCAAAACTTGAGAACACCAGAAAACTCCTGACTCCTGGGAACATTAATTGACAAGAGCTCATCCAAAAGCCTTCATACCTACACTGAAACCAAGCTCCACCCAAGAGCCAGCAAGTTTCAGAGCAGGACATACCAAGCTAATTCTCCAACAACGCAGCAACATAACCCTAAGCATTAAAATACAGGTAGCCAAAAGTCACACCAAACTCATAGACACCTCAAAACTCACTACTGGACACTTCATTGCACTCCAGAGAGAAGAGATCCAGCTCCACCCACCAGAACATCAACACAAGCTTCCCTAACCAGGAAATCTTGACAAGCCACTTGTCCAACTCCACCCACAGGGAGCAGGCTCCACAATAAAGAGGGACCACGAACTTCCAGCATACAGAAAGGCCAGCCCAAACACAGCATTCTAAACAAGATGAAAAGGCAGAGAAATATTCAGCAGGTAAAGGAACATGATAAATGCCCACCAAACCAAACAAAAGAGGAGATAGGGAGTCTACCTGAAAAAGAATTCAGAATAATGATAGTAAAAATGATCCGAAATCTTGAAAACAAAATGGGGTTACAGATAAACAGTCTGGAGATAAGGATTGAGAAGATGCAAGAAATGTTTAACAAGGACCTAGAAGAAATAAAAGAGAGTCAATCAATAAAGAATAATGCAATAACTGAGATCAAAAGCACTCTAGAGGGAGCCAACAGTAGAATAATTGAGGCAGAAGATAGGATAAGTGAGGTAGAAGATAGAATGATGGAAATTAATGAAGCAGAGAGGAAAAAAGAAAAAAGAATTAAAAGAATTGAGCACAACCTCAGAGATCTCTGGGACAATGTCTAACGCCCCAACATAGGAGTCATTTGAATCACAGGAGTCCCAGAAGAAGAAGACAAAAAGAAAGGCCATGAGAAAATACTTGAGGAGATAATAGTTGAAAACTTCCCTAAAATGGGGAAGGAGATAGCCACCCAAGTCTAAGAAACCCAGAGAGTCCCAAACAGGATAAACCCAAGGTAAAACACCCCAAGACATCTATTAATCAAATTAACGAAGATCAAAAAACACAAAGAAAAACTATTAAAAGCAGCAAGGGAAAAACAACAAATAACACACAAAGGGATTCCCATAATAACAGCTGATCTTTCAATAGAAACTCTTCAGGCCAGAAGGGAATGGCAGGACATACTTAAATTTATGAAAGAGAAAAACCTACAACCCAGATTACTGTACCCAGGCAGGATCTCATTCAAATATGAAGGAGAAATGAAAAGCTTTACAGACAAGCAAAAGCTGAGAGAATTCAGCACCACCAAACCAGCTCTTTAGCAAACGCTAAAGGATCTTCTCTAGAAAGGAAACACAGAAAAGATGTATAAACTCAAACCTGAAACAACAAAGTAAATAGCAATGGGATCATACTTATCAATAATTACCTTAAATGTAAATGGGTTGAATGCTCCAACCAAAAGACAAAAACGGGCTGAATGGATACAAAAACAAGACCCCTATATATGCTGTCTGCAAGAGACCCACCTCAAACCTAGGGACACAAACAGACTGAAAGTGAAGGGCTAGAAAAAGATATTTCATGCAAATGGAGACCAAAAGAAAGCAGGAGTAGCAATACTCATATCAGATAAAATAGAGTTTGAAATAAAGGCTGTGGAAAGAGACAAAGAAGGACACTACGTAATTATCAAAGGGTCAATCCAAGAAGAAGATATAACAATTCTAAATATATATGCAACCAACATAGGAGCACCAATATGTAAGGAAAATGTTACCAAGTATAAGGAGAAACTAACAGTAACACAATAATAGTGGGAGACTTTAATACCCCACTCACACCTATGGTAGATCAACTAACAGAAAATTAGCAAGGAAACACAAACTTTAAATGATACAGTGGACCATTAGACCTAATTGATATCTATAGGACATTTCATGACAAAACAATGAATTTCACCTTTTTCTCAAGTGCACATGGAACCTTCTCCAGGATAGATCACATCCTGGGCTATAAATCTAGCCTTCGTAAACTCAGAAAAATTGAAATCATTCAAAGCATCTTTTCTGATCACAACACAGTAAGATTATATGTCAATTACAGGAAAAAAACTATTAAAAATACAAACATATGGAGGCTAAACAAGACGCTTCTGAATAACCAACAAATCACAGAAGAAATCAAAAAAGAAATCAAAATATGCATAGAAATGAATGAAAATGAAAACATAACAACCCCACACCTATGGGATTCAGTAAAAGCAGTGCTAAGGGGAAGGTTCATAGCAATACAAGCTTACCTCAAGAAACAGGAGAAAAACCAAATAAATTACTTAACTCTACACCTAAAGCAACTAGAAAAAGAAGAAATGAAGAACCCCAGGGTTAGTAGAAGGAAAGAAATTATAAGTTAGGGCAGAAATAAATGATAAAGAAACAAAGGAGACTATAGCAAAAATCAACAAAGCTAAAAGCTGGTTCTTTGAGAAGATAAATAAAATAGACAAACCATTAGCCAAACTCATCAAGATAAAAAGGGAGAAGAGTCAAATCAACAAAATTAGAAATGAAAATGGAGAAATCACAACAGACAACATAGAAATACAAAGGATTATAAGAGACTACTATCAGCAACTATATGCCAACAAAATGGACAACTTGGAAGAAATGGACAAATTCTTAGAAAAATATAACTTTCCAAAACTGAACCAGGAAGAAATAGAAAATCTTGACAGACCCATCCCAAGCACAGAAATCAAAACTGTAATCAGAAATCTTCCAGCAAACAAAAGCCCAGGACCAGGCGGCTTCTCAGCTGAATTCTACCAACAATTTAGAGAAGCACTAACACCTATCCTACCTATCAAACTCTTCCAGAAAATTGCAGAGGAAGGTAAACTTCCAAACTCATTTTATGAGGCCACTATACCCTAATACCAAAACCAGACAAAGATGCCACGAAAAAAGAAAACTACAGGCCAACATCACTGATGAACCTAGATGCAAAAATCCTTAACAAAATTCTAGCAAACAGAATCCAACAACATATTAAAAAGATCACATACCATAACAAAGTAGACTTTATTCCAGGGATGTGAGGATTCTCCAATAGTCACAAATTAATCAGTGTGATACACCACATTAACAAATTGAAATATAAAAACCATATGATTATCTCAATAGATGAAGAGAAAGCCTTTGACAAAATTCAACATCCATTTATGATAAAAGCCCTCCATAAAGCAGGCATAGAAGGAACATACCTCAACATAAAAAAAGCCATATATGATAAACCCAAAGCAAACATTATCCTCAATGGTGAAAATTTGAAAGCATTTCCCCTAAAATCAGGAACAAGACAAGGGTGCCCACTCTCACCACTACTATTCAACATAGTTTTGGAAGTTTTGGCCACAGCACTCAGAGCAGAAAAAGAAATAAAAGGAATCCAGATTGGAAAAGAAGAAGTAAAACTCTCACTGTTTGCAGATGACATGATCCTCTACATAGAAAACTCTAAAGACACCACCAGAAAATTTCTAGAGCTGATCAATGAATATAGTAAAGTTGCAGGATATAAAATTAACACACAGAAATCCCTTGCATTCCTATATGCTGACAATGAGAAAACAGAAAGAGAAATTAAGGAAATAATTCCATTCACCATTGCAACGAAAAGAATCAAATACTTAGGAATAAATTTACCTAAAGAAATAAAAGGCCTATACATAGAAAACTATAAAACACTGATGAAAGAAATCAAAGATGACACAAATCGATGGAGAAATATACTGTGTTCATGGATCAGAAGAATCAATATAGTGAAAATGAGTTTATTACCCAAAGCAATCTATAGATTCAATGCAATCCCTATCAAGCTACCAAAGGTATTTTTCACAGAACTAGAACAAATCATTTCACAATTTGTATGGCAATACAAAAAAACCTCAAATAGCCAAAGCAATCTTGAGAAAGAAGAATAGAACTGGAGGAATCAACCTGCCTGACTTCAGACTATACTACAAAGCTACAGTCATCAAGACAGTATGGTACTGGCACAAAGGCAGAAATATAGATCAATGGAACAAGATAGAAAGCCCAGAGATAAATCCACACACCTATGAACACCCTATCTTTGACAAAGGAGGCAAGAATATACAATGGAGAAAAGACAATCTCTTTAACAAGTGGTGCTGGGAAAATCGGTCAACCACTTGTAAAAGAATGAAACTAGAACACTTTTTAACACCATATACAAAAATAAACTTAAAATGGATTAAAGATCTAAACGTAAGACCAGAAACTATAAAACTCCTAGAGGAAAATACAGGCAAAACACTCTCTTACATAAGCAGGATCCTCTATGACCCACCTCCCAAAGTGATGGAAATAAAAGCAAAAATAAACAAATGGGACCTAATTAAACTTAAAAGCTTTTGCACAACGAAGGAAACTATAAGAAAGGTGAAAAGACATCCTTCAGAATGGGAGAAAATAATAGCAAAGGAAGCAACTGACAAATAATTAATCTCAAAAATATACAAGCAGCTCCTGTAGCTCAATTCCAGAAAAATAAACGGCCTAATCAAAACATGGGCCAAAGAACTAAACAGACATTTCTCCAAAGAAGACATACAGATGGCTAACAAACACATGAAAAGATGCTCAACATCACTTATTATCAGAGAAATGCAAATCAAAATCACAATGAGGTACCATCTCACACCAGTCAGAATGGCTACTATCAAAAAATCTACAAACAATAAGCACTGGAGGGGGTGTGGAGAAAAGTGAACCCTCTTACATCGTTGATGTGAATGCAAACTAGTACAGCCACTATGGAGAACAATGTGGAGATTCCTTAAAAAACTGGAAATAGAACTGCCATACAACCCAGCAATCCCACTGCTGGGCATACATACCGAGGCAACCAGAATTGAAAGAGACATGTGTACCTCAGTGTTCATCGCAGCACTATTTCCAATAGCTAGGACATGGAAGCAACCTTGATGTCCATCAGCAGAGGAATGTATAAGAAAGCTGTGGTACATATACACAATGGAATATTACTCATCCATTAAAAAGAATGCATTTGAATAATTTCTAATGAGGTGGAAGAAACTGGAGCCTATTATACAGAGTGAAGTAAGTCAGAAAGAAAAACACCAATACAGTATATTTATGCATATATATGGAATTTAGAAAGATGGTAACGATGACCCTATATGTGAGACAGCAAAAGAGACACAGATGTAAAGAACAGTCTTTTGGACTTTGTGGGAGAAGGCAAGGGTGGGATGATTTGAGAGAATAGAATTGAAACATGTATATTATCATATGTGAAACAGATCGCCAGTCCAGGTTCGATGCATGGGACAGGGTGCTCAGGCCTGGTGCACTGGGATGACCCTGAGGGATGGGATGGAGAGGGATGTGGGAGGGGCGTTCAGGATGGGGAATACATGTACACCCATGCCTGGTTGCAAAGAGTCAGACATGACTTAGGGACTGCACAACAACAACAGCAATCAAAGATTCGCCAAGACAACAGTAATAAAGATGGCAACATATAGCCTACCTGGAGAGAAAACTCAACATGCATAGAGGTGAGCATTGGTCTGATTTTAATTTGTGATCCAAAAAAGAAAAAAGTTCAGGAGTAGCACAATTTTATATTTGGATATTGCACCCAAGTGAATAGGGACAGGTCACTTTATTAACAAAGCAATTAACAAGATAATCAAAACTGAGCCGAGACTAGGCTGTATTGTGGTGTGAAAGGTACCATAAACATAGTTTGCATCTGTGTATAAATAGCTGTTCAGCTATAACAACAGCAGAAGGCTTGAATATGGTCCTTCATTCTTTCAAAGTAATTGCAACTTGATTATGAATCAGTGAACACAATATATCCAGTCACTTGACAGAGGCAGTAACAGGCTAAATTAATAGAATAAGAGACTTAATCAAAGATCAAGGTTATGTGTATGGCTGTATCAAATCTAATATAAATTTAATCCACAGGGGAAAATAGTCGTTTCACAGATACATGAATACATTTAAGCCATTAGGATTTACAAAAATAAAATGCTACTTCAGTCATTTGAGTCTCACATCTGCATTTTTTTCTTAAATTGTGTCTATATGTATATGCCACAATTAAGGTTTCTAATATTTGAATTTTGTACTTCTGCTGCATACTTTTTTATGAAATAAGTTAAATATACACATGAAGTGGATGTCACTTTTGCCCCATGAGTCCCAGTTCTGTTACCCAAAACTAACCCCATCAGAGAGTTCAGTCTCTCAGTCGTGTCCGACTCTTTGTGACCCCATGGACTGCAGCATGCCAGGCTTCCCAGTCCATCACCTACTCCTGGATGTTGCTCAAACTCTTGTCGATCGAGTCAGTGATGCCATCCAACCATCTCATCCTCTGTTGACCTCTTCTCCTCCTGTCTTCAATCTTTCCCAGCATCAGGGGCTTTTCCAATGAGTCAGTTCTTCGCATCAGGTGGCCAAAGTATTGGAGTTTCAGTTTCAGCATCAGTCCTTCCAGTGAATATTCAGGACTGATTTCCTTTAGGACTGACTGGCTGGATCTCATTGCAATCCAAGGGACTCTCTAGAGTCTTCTCCAACACCACAGTTGTAAAGCATCAATTCTTCAGTGCTCGGCTTTCTTTATAGTCCAACTCTCGCACCTACACATGACTACTGGAAATACCATAGCTTTGACTAGATGGACATTTGTTGGCAAAGTAACGTCTCTGCTTTTTAATACACTGTCTAGGTTGATCATAACTTTTCTTCCAAAGAGCCAAGTGTCTTTTAATTTCATGGCTGCAGTCACCATCTGCAGTTATTTTGGAGCCCAAGAAAATAAAACCTGTCACTGTTTCCATTGTTTCTCTATCTATTTGCCATGGAATTATGGGAATGGATGCCTTGATCTTAGTTTTTTGAATGTTCAGTTTTAAGCCAGATTTTTCACTCTCCTCTTTCACCTTCATGAAGAGGCTCTTTAGTTCCTCTTCACTTTCTGCCATAAGGGTGGTGCCAACTGCGTATCCTAGGTTATTGATATTTCTCCTGGCAATCTTGATTTCAGCTTGTGCTTCATCCATCCCAGCATTTTGCATGATGTACTCTGCAGTTAAGTTCAATAAGCAGGATGACAATATACAGCCTTGATATACTCCTTTCCTGACTTGGAACCAGTGTGTTATTCCATGTCTGGTTCTAAATGTTGCTTCTTGACCTGCATACAGATTTCTCAGGAGGCAGGTTAGGTGGTCTGGTAGTCCCATCTCTTGAAGAACTCTCCACAGTTTGTTGTGATCCACACAGTCAAAGGCTTTGACATAATCAATAAAGCAGAAGTAAATGTTTTTTCTGGAACTCTCTTGCTTTTTTAATGATCCAACAGATGTTGGCAATTTGATCTCTGGTTCCTCTGCCTTTTCTAAATCCAGCTTGAACATTTGGAAGTTCATGATTCACTTACTGTTGAAGCTTGTCTTGGAGAATTTTGAGCATTACTTTGCTAGCATGTGAGATGTGTACAATTGTGCGGTAGTTTGAGCATTCTTTGGCATTGCCCTTCTTTGGCATTGGAATGAAAACTGACCTTTTCCAGTCCTGTGGCCACTACTGAGTTTTCCAAATTTGCTGGCACATTGAGTGCAGAACTTTATCAGCATCATCTTTTAGGTTTGAAAACCCCATATCACGAATGTAAGACCCTTTAACCTATTCAAATTGATACACACAGACATAGGCTATTCATTTTATCCATTCTCTTGTGTGTAGACATGGCTTGTTCTCACTTTTTTATTTCAAGAATTATTGCCATGAATAGCTTCATAAATGTCTTCTGTTATGCATGGGCAGCCATTCTCAAATATATTAAACATTGACAAGTTGTTCCAGAGTGACTGTACCTGATTACCTCACAATTGCAATGTACTAGATTTTCTTATTCTCAAAAAAAAACTTCACAAAAATGTTGAGTTGCCAAAGTTTTAAAAATAGTTGTGTTTTTTTTTTTGCATGCAAATCTAATTATTAAGCAATGGCATTTCACTATTTCTTAGATTTTTTTCTTTAATTACTAGTGATGTAAATACCTGTTCACATACAATTGGCCATTTGGTTTCCTTTTTTTTCTTTTGGAATTACCTTTTCAAATCCTTTGATTGCTTTTGCATCACCTCTTTTTTTCCCCTTGGGTTTAATCAATGCATATCTATACTATGTGTTATAGATATCTTTTCCCAGAATATAACTTGCCTTTTTGTTTTGTTAGGTCTTTTTATTTTTGGCAAAGAAGTGTATATTTTGATATAGTGGAAATTACTTGCTTTTCCTCTGTGACTTGTATTTGTGGGTTCTTCTCTAAGGATTCTTTCTCTACCTACTCCAATATTGTAAATGCATTCTTTATTTTATTCCAACAGTTCAGTGTTTATTTTCACATCTTTGATTCAGTATGATTATTGTTTGGTGTGAAATAAAGTTCTATTTATATTTTTAAAGAAAAATCAGTCATCTTAGCAATATAGATGTTTCTTCCCCTTTAAAAATTAAAATGTTCTGTCTCTCATTCCTCAAGGCCCTCACATATTGCCTGCTGTCTCTATGATCTCTAATCTAATCCATTTTTTAATTGAAACTTCATTGATAAAATACAGTATTAATGATTATAGCTATATGCTAATGCCCTGGGCTTCCCAGGTGGTGCTAGTGGTAAAGAATCCACCTGCCAATGCAGGAGACAAGAGATGCAGTTTCAGTCCCTAGATCAGGAAGGTCCTCTGGAGGAGAGCATGGCAACCCACTCCAGGATTCTTAACTGGAGAATCCCATGGACAGAGGAACCTGGAGGGCTACAGTCCATGGGGTCACAAAGAGTCAGACATGACTAAAATGACTTACCATGCATACTAATGCATTGGTGGGGTGAGTCTCTATGCTTTACTTTTTCTTCAAATAGACCTTTATGCCTTTAGTCTTTGTTATTCTTTAGAATTAGTTTCTTCAACATGGAAATCCTATATCAAATGAAACCTTATGTCAATGTTGATTTGAGAGTTTTGTTAGGTGAAATGGATTATTCTGGTGATATTTTGGAAATATCACTGCACTTCCCATCCATAAATTCATCTAGGTACTGGGAATGGAACACAGTAGAGAAGAAGAAAGACAGTTACTGTCCTGATGAAATTTGGGAGGGAGAAGGGAAGAGACAAATAGACAAGTAAACATATAGAATATCAGATGGCAAATCATGCTATGGAGAAACAGAAAACAGAATAAAGAGGATGGAGAGCAAAAGAGAGCAACCTGTTGTGTAAGAAAGGAATAAAAATGGGACATTTGAACAAATGGCTAAGTAGTCAGGAGTGTTTGAAGGAAGGCAATTTCAAAGAGAGGGAACCATATAAATTTGAATAGTGAGCTCAAGAGAGAAGAAGAAGACTGGGGCAAAGTGAGTGAAGGTAGCACAGGAGATGAGGTTCAAAGGGCATTGTTGACCAGATCTGAGGCCTCGTAGAAATCTGTTGTGACCTCTGCTTTATTCTAAAGGAAAAGGAAGACATTGGCAAACTTTGCATGAATCTAGCTCACATTGTAAATGGATCCCTCTGGCTTCTGGAGATAAGAATATTGCAGAAGGAAAGAAATTAGCTGTGAAACTAGTGCAACCATCCAGATAAAAAAGATGGCCTCATTTTAGGTCTTTCAGGGATGATTTTTTTTTACTTCCAAAGTATTCTTCCATTACCTATGTTAGATATTATGCTTATATTGAGGAGATATTAATTTACTATATATTTTCTATTTTGTTATTGCTGTTATATGGAAATGCCCATAAAATTTTATAAATCTTGTCACCTAACTCTTTTATTGGTTCTATTACTTTACAGAATTTTTCTTGGCTTTTTCAGGTAGATCATCATGAGCGTGCTATGTGCTAAGTCACTTCAGTCATATCTGACTCTTTGTGACCCCATGGACTGTAGCCCGCCAGGCTTCTCTGTCCATGGGATTCTCTAGGCAAGAATACCAGAGGGGGTTGTCATGCCTTCCTCCAGGGGATCTTCCCGACCCACGGATCGAACCCACTTCTCTTAGATATCCTATAATAGTAGGCAGTATTTTTACCTCTAGCTCCACCTGGGAAGCTTCTTTAGGGGAATGCAAATATTCAGTCCATAGCACTCTTTTAATTTGCTTTTATAGTGAATTATATCAATTTCTTTTTCTGATAATAAACCATCCTTATATTCCTAGAATAAATTACCTGGTTATGATGCATATTTTTAATACACAGTTGCATTCTTTCTAGAATTTTATTAATATATTTGTATTTATATAAGTTAGATTTGGTTATATAATTTTCTTGTATTGTCCTTATTAAATTTTCATGTCAAGTTAATTTCATAATACTCCATAAATATACTCCATAAAATAAGCATTCATGCTTCATAATGAGTTAGCTTGATTTTTTATATTTTTAATACTTGAAAGCA
Organism: Okapia johnstoni; assembly: GCA_024291935.2. Lineage (NCBI taxonomy): Eukaryota > Metazoa > Chordata > Mammalia > Artiodactyla > Giraffidae > Okapia > Okapia johnstoni. Next base: position 62,241,924 of record CM044321.1, read on the forward strand.
ATTTCTAAAGAGCAGAAAATTTTTGCTCCTTTAAAGCTTGGTAATATTTACCTCTGAAACTGGACCAAAGGAAAAGATGATTTTTATATACTAGAATTAAGAATTTCTTCTCTTCAAAAGCCACAAATGAAGACAGTGAAATAAAAAGCTAAATACTGAATGAAGATATTTGAAACATATATAACTGACGACAACCTATATTCAGAAAATACATGAAATGCCACTTCAAAATTAATATGGAAAGACAACGTAGTACAAGAGTATATACATTACAAAAGAGGAAACCCAAATAGCCATTATACATACAGACAGTTGTTCAGTTCAGTTCAGTTCAGTTGCTCAGTTATGCCCAACTCTTTGTGACCCTGTGGACTGCAGCATGCCGAGCCTCCCTGTCCATCACCAACTCCTGGAGTTTACTCAAACTTATGTCCATTGAGTCAGTGATGCCATCCAACCATCTCATCCTCTGTTGTCCCCTTCTCCTCCTGCCTTCAATCTTTCCCAGCATCAAAGTCTTTTCCAATGAGTCAGTTCTTCACATCATGTGGCCAAAGTATTGGAGTTTCAGGTTCAGTATCAGTCCTTCCAATGAATATTCAGGACTGATTTCCTTTAGGACTGACTGGTTGGATCTGCTTGCAGTCCAAGGGACTCTCAATAGTCTCCTGCAACACCACAGTTGTAAAGCATCAATTCTTCAGTGCTCAGCTTTCTTTATAGTCCAACCCTCACATCCATACATGACTACTGGAAAAACCATAGCTTTGACTAGACGGACCTTTGTTGGTAAAGCAATGTCTCTGCTTTTTAATATGCTGTCTAGGTTGGTCATAACTTTTCTTCCAAGGAGCAAGTATCTTTTAATTTCATGGCTGCAGTCACCATCTGCAATTTGGAGCCCAACCCATCAACAGGAAATTGGATTAAAGATTTACTGAACATGGCCCTGCCCATCAGAACAAGACCCAATTTCCCCCTCAGTCAGTCTCTCCTATCAAGAAGCTTCCATAAGCCTCTTACCCTTCTCCATCAGAGGGCAGAGAGACTGAAAACCACAATCACAGGAGACTAACCAATCTGATCACATGGACCACAGCCTTGTCTAATTCAATGAAACTATGAGCATGCTGTGTAGGGCCACCGAAGATGGCTGGGTCATAGTGGAGAGTTCTGACAAAACATGGTCCACTGGAGAAGGGAATGGCAAACCACTTCAGTATTCTTGCCTTGAGAACCCCATGAAGAGTATGGAAAGGCAAAAAGGTAGGACACTGAAAGATGAACTCCCCAGGTCAGTAGGTGCCCAGTATGTTACTGGAGATCAGTGGAGAAATAACTCCAGAAAGAATGAAGAGACGTAGCCAAAGCAAAAACAACACCCAGTTGTGGATGTGACTGGTTGTAGAAACAAAGTCTGATGCTGTAAAGAGCAATATTGCATAGGAACCTGGAATGTTAGGTCCTTGAATAAAGGCAAATTGGAGGTGGTCAAACAGGAGATGGCAAGAGTGAACATCAACATTTTAGCAATCAACAAACTAAAATGGACTGAAATGGGTGAATTTAACTCAGATGACCATTATATATACTACTGTGGGAAAAAATCTCTTAGAAGAAATGGAGTAGCCATCATAGTCAACAAAAGAGTCCAAAATGCAGTACTTGGGTGCAATCTGAAAAACTACAGAATGATCTCTATTCGTTTCCAAGGCAAACCATTCAATATCACAGTAATCCAAGTCTATGCCACAATCAGTAATGCTGAAGAAGCTGAAGTTGAATGGTTCTATGAAGACCTACAAGACCTTCTAGAACTAACACCCAAAAAGGATGTCCTTTTCATTATAGGGGACTGGAATGCAAAAGTAGGAAGTCAAGAGACACCTGGAGTAACAGGCAAATTTGGTCTTGGAGTACAGAATGAAGCAGGGCAAAGGCTAACAGAGTTTTGCCAAGAGAATGCACTGGTCATAGCAAATACCCTCTCTCAAAAACACAAGAGAAGGCTCTAAACATGAACGTCATCTGATGGTCATTACCAAAATCAGATTGATTATATTCTTTGCAGCCAAAGATGGAGAAGTTTTATACAAGTCAGCAAAAACAAGACTGGGAGCTGACTGTGGCACAGACCATGAATTCCTTATTGCCAAATTCAGATTTAAGTTGAAGAAAGTAGGAAAAACCACTAGACCATTCAGGTATGACAGTTGTTCAGCCAACCTTATTAATGGTCAGGAAATGAAAATTGACATTACAATGACACTCAATTACATTGAGAGCATTTAAAAGTCTGGTAATACCAAAGTTTGAGGAGAAACAGAAATTTCCAAGTGTTATTTTTGGAGTATAAATTGCCACAACTACTTTTGGCAAACAACTTGAAACAATGCAATCCAGTCCTAGGTATTAGTCTGTGGATATTTGCACCAAGAATAATGTATAAGAATGTTCATTTATAAGAAGTAGTTTTGTTCTTACTATCACTTACTATCCCTTAGGAAATTTTATCCCAAGTTTTATGAAAAAAAATTAGTAGTAGTAGTATCTACAGTCCATAGTTCAATAGACTTAGATATATCTTACATATTTGTTTGTTATAATCCCTATCTTCTACCCAGTTCATTTTCCTATTTTCTTAATGAATGATGAGTATATTCTTTAAAAATTCTTTCAGTGATGGTAGGGGCCATACTTATTTGAACTTCCATTCAGGATTTTTTTTCCTTTACATTAATTCAAGTTTTAAGAATTTTATTTAAATGTATTTGTAAAGAAAGCATTGTATGGTATTACTCTTTCTTGCCATAGATAGTGACCTTGAAACTAATACAATTAAAGTTGTTATAAAATTTTAACTTGACTCTACTAATTGATTAATTGATGAAACACTGAGATCTTTTTGTCTAAAAGGGATATTAGTAAGTGTTTAAACCCCAAAATAATATTAAAAACACGGCATAGAATTACATATGATTAACACTATTTAGTTAAGAAAAAATATTAATATATATTTGAGTAATGCATAATGGAAAAATTATAAATAAAGTTAGTAATAATATTGGTCTCCAGTGAGGGAAAATGGACAGTTTAGATTAGCACTTTTTATTGATGTCTTGATTTATGAACAGTATATAAATATGGCATATTCAAAATTACAGTAAGTTTAAAATAAGAGAAAGAAATTAACATCAAACTAAGACTGTCTGTTGAACTAATGAGTAAGGAATGAAAAAGGACTGAACACTTGGTAACTTTCTCACCATTGAGTCAATGCTACTCAGTGCTCTCTGTGAACCACCTAAAATTATCTTGTAGTTAATGATGGGCATCCCATATTTCAAAAAGTACTGCAGTGAGAAATCTCTATTTGGAATTAACATCATTTTGCTCAAATATTTAATGCCTCTCTGTAATTCACTCACTTAGTCACAGGAATATTCTCCGTTGTCAGGATTTACCCCATTGAATGCAATTACTTCTGAAGACTGAGTTGCAGTCTAAACATTTAGAAACCCTCAATGAGGCTAATGCAAGAGAAATACTACGAATCTCCCTTAACCTTTTTTGCTATAACTTTGCCCATTTTCTCCTAGAACTTATGACATGTAGGATAAATGATGAACATCTTCTCAAGAATTCTTTGGGTTGAGTTCTTGTCTAAAGATGATTGAACTGGCTACCATCTAAGGACTGCTAATAATCCTAATCATCTGCCTAAGATGAAACGTCCTCTTCTCTTTTCTATCAAATGGATATATCCATTCAATAAAAAAACTGATTAAAAACATTAGCAGAATATTCCAGCTTGCATTCTTTTTAAAATAAATCTGCATAACTCATTCTTACATTGTCTGTAATTACTCATATCTACTTTAGCAACTCTTATTTAAAATAACCACTTTGTCTTCTCTTTCAGATTGACCTTCAGAGAGATTTTGCTACGGATGAAGACATTATGTGATGAGATGTGGTCTGAAATCAGTTTCTTAACATTTGCTTTAAATAGACAAGTAAATGCTATGACCAAAAAAAAAGCATTATCTGGGTGAGATTCATAAATCAAAGGAAGCCACTTTGTACAAAACACATCAAAGACCTAGCTAGGTCTATGGGCATATAGGTCATGCCTCAAATTTATGTCTGTTCTTGCATTTATTGTAAAATGTCCACAAACACAAAGAACATTAAACTCGTAGAGATCATCTATTCTTGACCTCTCACTTCACAATGTTGAAGTCCTTTACTCAAAGTTACACTGAGTCAGCGGGAGAAATGAGAAAATTTCACTATTTCCCATTACATTAAACTAGGAAAACAGCTATGCCCTGGAAGGAAACAGGCATCTTTCTGGAATTCTTCCAAATTCAATGCTGTCAAAGCAGTCCTTTCTAACACTTTTCACATCATGGCACAGGAGGAAAATGGTAATATTTGTAGAATACCCTGAAGTCTAGATAAGAGGCTATTTTTAGAGGCAAGTAGCTAGGGGTACTCAAAGAGGGTGGTCACTGTCCCCCCTACACACATGGGTAGGGAGCTCTGCTGTGATTGAGTTGAACATCTCCACAGCTGTGTTCCCCCATTCAGCCTCCTGAGCATAAGTACCCTGAGACCAGTGCTCAAGGGGCTTGGAAGGGAGTCTGGTCAAGCAAAGGTTTGCTGCCTAATGCACCTAGAAGCCAATATTGTGGCACCAGCTTTTGAGAAAAGAAAGAGTTCTATTGAGAAGTCTACTGGCAAGGAGACAGGAGGCAGGTCTCAAATCTGTCTCCAGGATCTGGGGCTTGGGTCAAACTTTTATGAGTTAGGAAGGACAGCCTGGTATGCAGAATTTGCTGGCAGGGGAGGTTTATGCTGGAGGGCTTTAAACCCTTTTTTTCTTTTTTTTAAACTCTTTGCACTGGAGGGCCATTTATGGTATTGAAGATATGGAAAGATGGTTTTCAGCACCAGATCTTCCTGGACAAGATCCCTCCTTTCTGCAAAGTTTCCACATTTCAGGTTCTGGTAATGTTCTACCTTTCTTGGCTCTGGAAAGGAAACACAGGTTCCAAATATTATTTGAGGAGGGCTTTCCTCCTCTGCACATGCCCTGGTTACAAGACTTGCAGTTTTGTTTCTGCTGTATCTGCAAGGCAACTAGACATCCTGTTATCAGTAGTCTGAGCTGATCCTGTGGTTATAGGAGCAGAGGGAAGAAAGAGAGCCTAAATATTTAGTTAGACATAGGGATTCCCAGGTGGCTCAGACAGTAAAGAATCTGTCTGCAATGCAGAGACCCAGGTTCAATCCCTGGGTCAAGAAGATCCTCTGGAGAAGGAAATGGCAACCCACTCCAGTATTCTTTTCTGGAGAATCTCATGGACAGAGGAGCCTGGAAGGCTATAGGCCACGGGGTCGCAAAGAGTTGGACGCGACTGAGCGACTAACACTTTCACTTAGTTAGACATACCAAGGAGTTCTGAGGTTGGTGAATATCAAGTCATAAACACATTTTCTCTTTTTATCTTTCCTCCTCATTTCCAAAAACTTCATCCAACAAAGAAGAATGGTAGAAATACTTCAGTGGTAATTTCAATGACTTACTGGAGACAGAGTGTGGGCTAGCATGAAAGTGAACCTTCCCTCCCACCCTCTTGAGCTCAGTTTTAGTGGGAGCCCTTCACACTTTCATGAGCTTTCTCTTTATTAATCCTACTAGGTTCTTGTGGTAAAGTGCTCAGAAAGATACTCATGTGTCTCTGGCAGGAAGAGCATTGGGAAACACTCTCAGAGGCTTCTCCATAAAAATGGCTCATACTCTGGAGAAAGGACTTGGCCAGGGCACAATTCTGAACCTTTATACCAGGTAAGAAAAAGGAATCTCCCAAAATCCACTCGGTTTTAGCCTTTCTATTTCACTTAAGGGGGGAAAAATGACCAACTAACCAAGTATACGGACAAACCAAGTATAGTTAAGAGTCAAAGCTACAAGAAAATAGATAGAAAATTCTGTAGCTGGGGAAAGACACAGGGGTTGGTGGAGAGAAAATCTGTACTATGGGAGAGAGGACAGAAACAGGACTGCCTTGAAGCAGAGGCTCACTAATAGAGAAGAAAGGGAAGGTTGCTGAATGCTTCTCCTCCTCACAAATGATTACTGAACATCAGGGTGTGTTTCCTAAAAAGCCAGTAAGAGAAATTATTTTTATAATCTTCAAAATAATTCTGATCTTAAAAATTATAATTATCTTTGTTTCTAAAAGGATACAGATAAGCCATCCCCTTTATATTATATCCATAATATGAAAGTGTCTTCTAAGAACCTGTATGCTTAGGGGATAAAAGCTCTTACTGCCACAGACTCATTAAATTTAAGCCATCCTTTAGGGAGAGAGCTGGCTTGCTTCTTGTGATTTCTTGTTTACAAACACAATAGAGATTCTGAAATACTGTTCTGGGCTGGAGCATGGAGACCCATGGTTATGGCTTTTCTGATAAACCCTTTTACTTTAGTGGTGCTCCAGAGACTGAGATTTGAAGCCAGAACTTTTTTCTGTCTCACATGTTCTCTTACAGGTGAAAGGAGCTATTTTTCTCTGGTATAATCCATCGCTTTCAGACATAAGCCAGATTGCGTTAAAGAGGGCAATTAAATGCAGTTGAATCTTGCATCCAATCACCACTCTTTCCTTTTTTTGGTTGACCATAAAGCAAAAAGAATAATAATGTACATGGAATATTCAGTGAGAAAGAAAAAAATGAACTTTTAAAAATCCTAATTTTTACTCTCTTTTCTTTGTCTTCAATTACCTCAGTTTTGATTTAAAGTAAACTCTGTAGATGTCTCCTAGAGAATTAAATGGCAACCCACTCCAGTATTTGTGTCTGGAAAATTCCGTGGACAGAGGAGCCTGGTTGACTGTAGCCCATGGGGTCACAAAGAGTCGGACACGACTGAGCGACTAATACTTTGTTTCTTTCTGTAGATGTTTAAATTCTATCAGGGTGTTAAGCCTCTTTTGTATAAGATTCTTTAAAGAAATAATGTCTCTCATTTAAAAAAAAATTTGATGTGTACCATTTTTGTTCTTTATTGAATTTTGTTACAATATCGCTTCTGTTTTATGTTTTCGTTTTTTAGCCACAAGTTATGTGGGATCTTAGCTCCCCAACCAAGGATCAAATCCAGAACCCCTGCATCGGAAGGCAAAGTCTTAACTACTGGACCACCAGGAAGTCTCAGAAGTAATGCCTCTTCTAAATAATTCTATATATTATTAATGAAAGCTAACACTTGTTTAACATCTGCACTGTGTTGTAGATATACTTTATCTCAGTTAGTTCTCAATCCTCCAATATAATTATTATTCCACATCTTATTCCTCATCAGATCTTGCCATCTTCAGTTTTCAAAATACATAAAAATATTTGACTGCTTCTCAATACTATCTCAGTACTCCAAGCTATTGTCATTTATTTCTAGATTATTGTACAAACCTGCCTCTATTCTTGTGGCCCTACAATAAATACTCCACAGAGTAGCAAGAGTCATCATTTAAAATGTTTAAGTTAATCATATTGCTGTCCTGTGAATCACATCATATTCTAATGATTTTCCATCCCCCTAATATAAAGTCTGTTCATTTCCTAGGTGGCGACAGTGGTAAAGAACCCACCTGCCAATGCAGGAGACATAAGAGATATGGGTTTGATCCCCAGGTTGGGAAAATCCCCTGGAGGAGGATTATGTCTGACTTTTTATGACCCCATAAATGGTAGCCTACCAGGCTACCATGGGATTCCATGGGATTCTCCAGTCAAGAATACTAGAGTAGGTTGCCATGCCCTCCTCCAGGGGATCTACATTTAAAATGGACACGAATTCAAAATATAATTTTTACTCAAAGATAGCTTGTTTCAACTCTTGACTATAATTCTGATATCAAATCAAAGTCAAATCCCAAGGATGTTTTGATCAAATCCTGTTAAAGCTACTACAAGGCTTCTTTCAAGCATCATGCTTACTCAGTTAATATTAGTAGTAGATTGGACATAAGGGGAAAGGCATTTTCAGCTAAATGGTTCATTCTGATTGCAATATTTTTCCACCTCCCATTTGAGAATTCAGTTAGGTAGCTTCTTTTTCCTATCAATATAAATTTGCTAAAGCTAAATATTTATGGTGTTTATATAATTTTCAATGCAAACTCTGATAATATTGTGGCATTCATTCTAGAAAGATGTCCTCTCTAATTTTCAGAGTCCTTTCATTGGTCCCCTGGCCCAGAATAAAAGGCTACCATATAAAAAAGTCCACGTGGAAGCACTGGAAGCCTCCCCCATCTTTAACCAGCCCCCGTGATGGTTAATTGTATGTGTCAGCTCGGTTAGGCTACTTTTCTTAGCTGTATGGCCAAACATCAGTCTAGATGTTGCTGTGAAGGTAGTTTTTGGATGTGACTAACATTTACATCGGTGGACCCTGAATAAAGCAGATTACCCTCCATACTGTGTGTGGGCTCATCCACTTAATTGAAGGCCTTAAGTGGAAAGACTGAGAGTCCCGGAAGAGCAAAGAATTCTGCCTTCCAGACTGCTTTTGGACTCAAGACCACATGGAGTCTTGCCGGAATTTCCAGCCTGCCACCTTGCTCTACAGCTTTCAGATTTCCCAGTTTCTCAGCCCCAACTCCACCCCCAAAGGTAGAACCTATTCCTTAAAAGAAATCTCTCTCTTTGTATACATACCCTTGTTTCTCTTTCTCTGGAAAACCCTGGTATATCCCCATCTCTTCTGAAATAGAAATGAAAAGCAGTTCAGGATTACTTCCTTTTCTGCTACTTGTGATTCTGGAAGTTTGACAATCACCTTTCCCTCCCTTCTGGTTGCAGATGTGGGGCTGTGACCAAGGAGCGGCTTTCTTTCTGGAGAATCTGCGTCTTGAGCTTTGGGACTGAAGCAGTTGAAACAGTCATCTTCCAACAGTAGCTCCTCCCCAAAGACTGCAGATTTTTTTCAGCTGGAATTCTAGGAACTGCTTTCTATCTTGTTCTTCCTGAGGGTATTTGTTTGTTAGCTTGCCTTTTTTTTAACTTTCCATTTTTTTTTTTTTATAAAAAAATTGTGTGAGATATTCAGCATTTCATATGAAAAGAAATCTTTTTATTTCTATTTCAGATAGCCAGAAGTCAGTTTCTACAGGTTACAAACAAAAACCCCTCATATATATGGGGTTGATATGAAGATGCTTGAAGTCAAGACCATCACAAGCAGACTGCCCAGTGTTTCTGCCTCACTCACATTATAACAATAGAACTTTATGTACTGTATTATTTTATTGCTACATGACAAATTGTCACAAATCCAATCTTAAAAACATGCATATATCATCTAAACATTTCTGAATGTCATTTTCCAGTGTACTGGTCCTCTTCTTAAGGCCTCACAGGGTGAAACCAAGGTGACTTTCAGGTCTAAGTCTCCTTGCTAAAGCTCCAAGCCCTCGTCCAAGCTCACTGATCACAGGCAGGATTCACTTCCTGCAGCTGTGTGACTGAGGTCACTGTCACCCTGCCAGCAGGGATCGCTCTCGTTTCCTAGAGGCACCCCTCAAGTCCTTGTCACGTGGCCCCTCCCCAGGCTGGCTCACATTTCCAATCTCTCTACCTTCAAGTGGTCAGACACTTTAAAGCAGTTCCCTAATTAGATCAAGCACATCCAGGTAATATTCCTTTTGATAACTCAAAATGAATGAATTGGTGACCTAAACACAGAAGTGATTTACCAGCCATATTCACTATTCTGCTTGTTTTTTTCTGTTGTTGTTGTTTTGGCTGAACTGCGCAGCTTGTAGGGGATCTTCCCTGACCAGGGATGGAATCCTTGCTCCCCTGCAGTGGACGCCTGGAGTTTCTGGACCACCAGAGAAGTCCTCTACTGATTTTTAAGGGGCAGAGGTTTAGCACACCACAAGAGGCAGGAAGTATGCACACAACACGGTAGGATTCTTATGTCATATTAGAATTCTGCCTACCACAAACCAAGTTCTTTAGGTGTCTGATTTCCTTTGGGGAATGAGAAAAATAAGCACCTCCTTTACTAATGTTGTAAAGATCAAATAAAGTAATATATATAATTTCATTAGGAAGAGTTTGGTTCATAGTAAGTACCCAGCAAATTATTATTATTCACCAGAAGAGTTTATTGAATTGAATTAGATATTTATATTGTATATTAAAATCTCCCCATTCCATTGAAACTTCAAGTGAGTTTTGAGAAAATGCATTAACGTTTTTGATATATTATGATCTTTAGGGAAAATTCCCTCCTAGTATACTAAAATTAATGTTAATCTGTAAGATGTGTTTCATTTTATGATTATTTCACCAGTATAGCTTTCAAAAAGCAGATATTTCATTTCTTTACTCTCACTCCTTATTGTTTGTTAGATTGCAATATTTTCCAATATAATAAAAGACAGTGAAACATTTTCTTCTGCAAAACAAATTTTCTTTCTTCAGATTTTTGTTTTGCCACAAGTATCATACTCCTCTCCATGCTGGATTTGCCCTCAAAATCTTTTAAAATGAAAAGCATTCAGCAGCTTTCATCTATACATATCAACTTCTCTTAGTTACACTGATTCCCCCATTCATTGTCGGCGTCAGACTCATCATATTTCAATCTGCTTTATTCTCCTGTTGCTAAGAAACAAAGTTGCCTCATTATACAGGGTCCTCATGTTCCAGCTTTGCTAATCAGTTAGAAAAACATTTTCCTAGGGGATTACTTTCTGGATGACAGCATTTGCTCCTTATGTTGGTCGACCATTGATGTGATAACAGTATTTTTGTTTTTGCCATTAAACTATGGGAAAATGAGCTATAAATTTACCAGACGTTTGCTTTAGCCAAGAGAACCAGTGACTTCACTTACTCCATTAAGATCCAATCATTTGCACAGGATTTATGATTTTTAAAATTTCTACATAACGACTATTTTGATAAATTTTTTAATCCAAGAATTTAAATTGATTCATCACAAAGAAATGAAATAAGCCCTGCCTTTCCATTGGAGATCAGAAAGTGGTCCTAGGGATGTTCACTTTTCTCTAAAAATGTTTACTCTTTTCAGGCTATATGGTAACTTGATAATATAGAATTAACAATAGACAAGCATTGTCCCTGGAGAGAGGTGCTGTTACCCAGTCCACCCACATTAGGGAGATCCAGTAGAACTGGGATGTGGAATCTGGGGACTATTTCTGATCCCACGTGGTATCAGCCAAGTCACTCAACTTCTAGGAAGACTGGTTTTCCTACTTCTCAAGTGAAAATAATACCTTTGGACCTATCTAACTGACTTACATGAAATAATATTCTTGAAACCTCCCTGCACATAGATGTCCCATGAAAATATTAATGATATAGACATAGTTATGACAGTATCACTTTGGTTAGAAAGGAAATAATGTCAAGATTCTCCTGAGTTTTCTTTTCTAAGAAAAATACCAAAACGCATACCTTAATGGAAAGTGAGCAGGTAGTGATTTACACTGTTGGAAAAATACCTCTGGGATTCTATTTGGCCCTGGAGAATGCTGAGACATTAGAAGTGCATCTGCTAGGAGTCGTCCTGTGAGAATTTGGTTTGTGACTTATGTTGTCACCTCTAGGGTTTCTGTAAAGGTTGATCATATGGCCTCAGTTCTATCACTGGGATTTGAAATTGTCCTGTGTCTAAAGCACCACCATTTACCAGTACTTCTGGTTTTCCTAAGAATGACAGAACTGAGAACATTGCAGCTTATGAATCTAGGTATTAGGAATCACAAAGGTATTAGGTGACTTTAAGTACTCATTTTTACCAAGTACTGGAGGTTTTGGTATAAAAGATACCTGGAGCTCAATGCTTCATTCCTTCTTTATGTCTTGCTGCTGCTTAAGGGCATCACCACACAAATAAACTAACTGTAGTGACATATTTGTCTCAGGTGCTGACTGTGTTCAATTATTTTATCACCCCAAGCTACTACATTTTCTTCTCTCAGTTAAATTCTGGGCCATAAAGAAGCCTGAGCACTGAAGAATTGATGCTTTCAAATTGTGGTGCAGGAGAAGACTCTTGAGAGTCCCTTGGAATGCAAGGAGATCAAGTCAATCCTAAAGGAAGTCAAACACTGAATATTCATTGGAAGAACTGATGCTGAAGCTGAAGCTCCACTTTTGCCACGTGATGCGAAAAGCAGACTCATTGGAAAAGACCCTGATGCTGGGAAAGACTGAGGGCAAGAGGAGAAGGGGGAGGCAGAAGATGAGATGGTTAGATGGCATCAAGGACTCAAAGGGCATGAATCTGAGCAAACTCCGGGAAATAAGGTGGAGGACAGAGGAACCTGGCGTGCTTTAGTCCTTGAGGTCTCAAAGAGTCGGACACGACTTAGCGATGAACAACAACAAATGGTTCTTTTATTCAAAAAAGCATCTAACATCACCTGCCATGCATAATTCTTATAGACACTAAGATATTCTTTTAAATGAGCCATGTTCAACAAAGTTCCTATCTTTAATAAGGATTCATGAGATACTTGTTTAAAGCCATTTTCGATTGATTAATTCTTGCTTGTTTTCAGGGAGCCAGTGTCACTGAAAGCTAGACAAGCCAGATGAACTTGAGAGAATTGCAGTGATCTGTGAGGGTCTGAGACTGAAAAGACTGATCTGGAAGAACTAAATGGGGCATCCATGTCCAAGAGGCCCAGGAACTGAGCTTTATTATAGACTGGCTCATTCCTCTTACAGAGAAGTCAAAGTGGAGCACTTTTTTTTTTTTTTGCTTTTGTCTGTATTGTCTTTTTCTCTCATTTTCCTAGGTAAGTGCTATAGTCAAAAATGTTAGCAATAATCAAATTTTGGTTCTGATGGGAAACAAATGCCATTTTCTACTCACTTACGCATGCATTGAATAAGCTACCTTTCACACCACTAGCTAAGGGCTTGGGAAAATAGTGTAGTCAACGAAATGCTCATTTTTAGGTAAAACACTGAAAAGGAATCCACCAATGTCTGGATTGAATGGATTTTACAGTGTATTTATACATTCTCTGCCATTTCTCCACAGACCCATAAAATGCGATCCCTTCACAGTACCCACAGAATACTGGATATTTTTCTTATGTTTTAATAAGTGTAGTAAAAGGAGATAAAGAGACTTACTTGAAATCTAATGAGTTTTCTTTTTATGCTGCTGCTGCTATCAAATCTAACATTATTATTATTTATTAAACTCTTTCCTTATAAAGATGTTTCAAAAATAAAATTCTTGCATATATTTCATATATTTTAAAAACAGAATTGGTTTTATGTCATCCTGCATTTATTAAATGCTTTTTTTGATGTATCACCATGGAAACATTGTGTTTTCTAATATAGAAACATTTCCTCTGAGCAAACAAATTATACCAAGGTTTTCCTTCCTAAGCGATGGAAAAAATCCTGTCTATTGCCTTGGGAAATTATGGCAGAATTTAGAAACAAATACTAGTCATCCATTTCTGATGTTTTAGAAGAGAAAAGATTTTTAAGTATGGAATAAAATAAATTGTTACTTTAAAAAATTATAACAGTTGGATAAACACCTTTCCATAAGTGACATATATTTATATGCATTTAAATTAAATACACCTTATAATATTTAACTTCTTAAATATTAAGTCAAAGTCAGAAATCATGTAATCTCTCAAGTTTTAAATAAAGAGCTATAGTAAGTTATTTGCTTTTAATTTCAGTATTTTAATATACTATAAATACTTTAATGCTATAGTGGAATAACCAACATACTGCTATACACAAACTATTTTTTAAAAAATATTTTCTATGCAAATAAATTTTAGTATGAAGTTAATGTTAAGAAGAAGGAAGGGAATGTATATATTTAGGGCCTTTAAATCTAGAAGTTAGGAAAATTAATTTCATAGGTAATAGGTTTCGATAGGTGATACAAAGGAAAGATAAACTGTTTATGATTCTTAGAACATACTTGACTGTGCCTTTATTTTTCCAGATACAAATTATCTTCCCTTTTCTGGCATTTGTACACAACATTCATTTATTCATTCACTTATGAAAACTTTATTCATTAGTTACTTTACATCATTTTCACTTTAGTAAATATTATGTGTGACTAAAAAGAAATTGTGTTCAAATTGAAACTGAACATGTTTAACCACTTATATACAATTTTAAAATTTATTTTTAGTTGTTGTTTACATTCTTACAAGGCAAATTAGATTATTAAACAAAAATCAGTCCCTCAGTTAGAAAAGTGACAAAATACAAATTAAAAGAAAATGTTAAAATTCTGATCTCTTCTTCTGCAGTTTTCCCAAATTCTCCTTTATATCAATGTAAAGTTTAGGTAACTCAAATATTCCTGAGATGATCCGCCCGATTGGTAATTAACTAACTATGCAAATCTTAATCTCAAATTTTTAACATTCATTCATGTCATGGTTTTTGCTGACATATTCAGGAAACATATTTCTGCTACTCCAGGGTAATGTTTAGTGTCTCTCACAAAATCTACCCTCACTTTTGCCCCCTCTTCAAATTAGAAGTCACGGTTGAGTTTTGACACCAACATTACACTGCTTTTTTTCTGAAAGGGGGTTATAAATTAATCCAGGGCTTCCCTGGTGGCTCAGATGATAAAGAATCTGTCTGCAATGTGGGAGATCTGGGTTCAATCCCTGAGTTGGGAAGGACCCCTGGAGAAGAGCATGGCAACCCACTCCAGTGTTCTTGCCTGGAGAATCCCATGGACAGAGAAGCCTGGTGGGCTACAGTCCATGGGGTCGCAAAGAGTAGGACATGACTGAGTGACTAAGCACATAAATTAATCACTGACAATTTCTTTCAATTTCGTTTCATTCATAAAATATCTATCAAATATTTGTTGAAACTGAAAGCAGTTAGAAGGACAATTTTTCCAGGTTTTGTGAATGATGCATATTATTTCATTTTGCTTTTTCTCTAGAAATTTTGATTTATCCCTGCTAAGGATTAGAAGTCTCTCAACTAGAAATGTTTATGAATTCCTCATCAAGGAGTTGGAGAAGGCAATGGCACCCCACTCCAGTACTCTTGCCTGGAAAAGCCCATGGATGGAGGAGCCTGGTAGGCTACAGTCCATGGGGTCGCTAAGAGTTGGACACAACTGAGCGACTTCACTTTCACTCTTCCCTTTCATGCACTGGAGAAGGAAATGGCAGCCCACTCCAGTATTCTTGCCTGGAGAATCCAGGGACGGCGGAGTCTGGTGGGCTGCCGTCTATGGGGTCGCACAGAGTCGGACTCGACTGAAGCGACTTAGCAGCAGCAGCAGCATCGAGGAATTTGAAATGAAGGAGGCATTTGACACTCAATAATGTTGTTCGTTAAACAACTTTATTTTTGTGATGTTTCATTAAGCTAAATTAAACAGACTTTCAATGTTTCATACAATAATATTAAAAATTGTTATGGGGCATAAAAACTTTAAAAAGCATACATAAAGGATATAAAATCAATGTTCTTACACAAATAACTATGATTAAAAATAATATCCCCATTACCACTACACAGCTGTCTCCATTATATTAACCAGGTAAACTGTTACTAGCTAGTGCTGCTTTGAAAGGATTAGTAGGTAGACTCTTTTATTCTTCTTTTTCAAACTTCAAAATAAATAGCACAAAGAGTATATACTGAGTAACTTAAAAGAAAAAAAAAAGATTTGCTGATGCAAACAGCATGAAGGCTCAGTATGAGAACCTAGTGAACAGCAGCTTGTCAGCAATTGAAGGCAGTGTTTAGTGTTGATTGGGTTATTTATAGATTCTCAAGTCCATTTATATTCTTTGAAAAGTACAGGTGTGGAGAGGAAGAATTCCTAAGGTGCCTTTAAGGATCAAGCAAAAGAAAATTATAAGCTTGTGATTCATCCATGTGGATGTAATTGGTGATGGGAAGGATGAGCTAGATGAGAAAATAAACAGGAGCATCAGCTTCGTGTTGAGCACTGATCTGCAGACCACGTGCCGGCAGAATGGGAGGCTAAGTAGTGGTGGCACTTCTGCTGTTCTGAAGTATGCAGGGTCAGCCAAGTCCAAAGTGAGAGTGCATCAGCCACGTCAATTGCTTTAAACTGAAGAACCCCACATCAAACGACTTTCTTTGCTTCTTTGTTTGACTTGGGAATAGTAGACTAAAGAAAATCAGAGTTCAGGAATTCCTCTCTCACTGTAAGCCTTAACACCTGGTTTGAAGCAAAGTACTGCTAATATTTACTGATTTCAGATTCAGCATGCACTAAAATGTCAGGAGCTGAAGGGTCAAATGTAGATCCACTTGGATAAAGTGGGAATAATGAATTACGTATAGGATCTCTTAATGAATTACATACAGGATCCAAAATCGGGTTAGAAATATAAGGAGCTAAAAACTCACTGAGAAATAACCAATACTAGAATGATTCTCTTTTGTGTTTGTGCTGGAGTGACTAAGGCAGCCAAACTTTGTGTATGAAATTAGAAATATTTCCCTTTGCACAGGTGCTTAGTTGCTCAGTCGAGTCAGACTCTTTGCAACCCCATGGGCTGTAGCCTGCCAGGCTTCTCTGTCCATGGAATCTTCCAGGCAAGGATACTGGAGTGGGTTGCCATTTCCTTCTCCAATATTTCTCTTTCCTAGTTCTGTAATTCACTAAGGTGAAACTCTCCTCAAAGAATCCATTGGATATCTTCTAACTTAAACCTCAGACAGTTTTGGGGGAAGTAGTAAAGAATAGTTTTATTGTGTTGTCAGGCAAAGGGCACCAGTAGGAATAATGCCCCCAGTACTGTGTGTCCAGATCTGGAGGGTGTTGTGAGGATAATCATTCAAAGAGTGATCAGCTCATGGACAGTCTTCTGATTGGTTGGTGGTGAGGTAAGTAGGAGTCAGCATCATAAACCTTATGGTTACAACTGGTTTGGGGTCTATGTGCTTGTGAGCAGCATACTTCTCCCACCTAGTGGGGGTTTCAGTAGCTACAAAACAGCTCCCTTTAGACTGCAAGGAGATCAAATCAATCCATCCCAAAGGAAATCAGTCCTGAATATTCATTGGAAGGACTGATGCTGAAGCTGAAGCTCCAATACTTTGGCCACTTAATGGGAAGAGCTGACTCATTGGAAAAGATCCTGATGCTGGGAAAGACTGAAGGCAGGAGAAGGGGACAACAGATGATGAGATGGTTGGATGGTATCACCAATTCGATGAACATGAGTTTGAGCAAGCTTCAGGAGTTGGTGATGGA
Organism: Okapia johnstoni; assembly: GCA_024291935.2. Lineage (NCBI taxonomy): Eukaryota > Metazoa > Chordata > Mammalia > Artiodactyla > Giraffidae > Okapia > Okapia johnstoni. The sequence continues at coordinate 62,259,247 of CM044321.1, forward strand.
CGGGAAGCCTGGCTTGCTGTAGTCCATGGGGTCACAAAGAGTCAGACACAACCGAACAACTGAACTGAAAACAGCTCAAAGATATTGTTCTGTATATCCCTTGAGTGTTTGTGTGTTTGGGGTGGGTGGGGGAGAGGAGGGACCAGGACTTTGCCCCAAGGCTGCACTATTGTTTCCTGACTGCTCCTCCCTTGTCTCCACTTTCCCTCCCTCCCTTAATTAGCATCTGTTTGAATCTGCCCCTTGGGATTCAGGGAAGGTCCTGGAGGCTAAATGAAGCCTATTTCCTGTAATCAAGAAATGGGGGACATAGAAAGGCTTTTGTACCCAGGAACCTATCAGTAACTTGCTCAGTATCCATATGAGCGGGGGTTATCCAATCTGTTGAGGGCCCAAAGTGAACAAAAAGAAGAAGGGTTAATTATCTCTCTTCTTGACTGGGACATTTATCCTCTCCCACCCTTATAGGGCCCTCCGTCTTGAGGACTTAGACTTGCTGCCCTCCGAATTAACCAGCCTGCAGAGAGCATTTGTGGCATACTGAGGCCTCCAAAACCATGAGTCAATCCCCAAAAGAAACCTCCTCTGCATGCTAATTGGCTTCAGTCATGTCTGACTCTGCGAACCTACAGACTGTAGCCCACCAGGTTCCTCTGCCTGTGTGATTCTCCAGGCAAGAATACTGGAGTGGGTTTCCATGCCCTTCTCCAGGGGACCTTCCAAACCCTAGGGATCAAAACCATGTCTGTCTCCTGCATTGGCAGGTGGGTTCTTTACCACTGGTGCCACCTGGGGAGCCCAAATCTCCTTTGATCTATATATACGCTATTGCTCTGATTCTCTGGAGAACACCCGATGTTTTAACTATTTCTCACTCTTCTTTGGAATTTAAATATGGATACTTATGGACACAATAACTGCTTTTTTTTTTAATGTTTAAAAAATTTAAAAAAAGAGAAAAACATTTTGGCAGCATGTTCCCCCTGTGTTGGAAGTGCAGAGTCTGAACCACTGGATTTCCAGGGAAGTCTTCAGCACAATAACTGTTAAGGTGACTTTCTGGACTTTTGGATGAGAGAAAAAGCTTTCTTTAGAAATACTGTTTAACTCACCAGTAACTGTAGGGAGTATAAAACTGAGTTATAAGTGACTACTGTGATAAAAGTAGTTTATATACCAAACCAAGAGACAGAGAAAATCGAAGACAGTAGAAAGAGGAGGAAGAGTATCTAAAAGTATCATTGACTGGAGAGCAAGCAAATACTTCGGTTTCTAAGAATCCCAAATTCAGGAAAGAGGAAAGATCATATTATCATATGCTCTATTTTACTGATACTTCTCTGAGTTTAATGTTTCTTCAAAGATCGTCTAAAAATTAAAAGGGAAGTAGATAGATCTAAAAGTTGTAGCCCTTTTGCCATCATATTTTGGGGATATATTTATAGTAGACTAGAACACAAACTTAGAAGAATAGAATTGTTCAATTTTGCAAATCAATAAGGACTGGAATGCTAAGTCAAGGATTGTTAGTGGATAAGAAAACCCCTATTTAAATTTATTCTCATAGGGTTCATGATCTTGGCTCTGCCTGTGAGAAATACAAATAATTATTATTTTAGTGCTTTTGACCATCTATATAACTGTACCTAACAAATGACATAGAAAACCATATTTATTGTCAAGATTGCTAAGAATTAATTGGTGTAAAAGTAGATAACTTTTTCTGAGCTACAAAGCAACAAAATAACCTAGGTAAGAAATAAATAAACTCCATATGTATTTTAAGGGCTTCCCAGGTGGTGTAGTGGTAAAGAATCTGCCTGCCAATGCAGGAGACCCAAGGAACACAGGTTTGATCCTTGGGTTGGGAGATCCCCTGGAGAAGGAAACGGCAACCCACTCAATATTCTTGCCTGGGAAATCCCATGGTCAGAGGAGACTGATGGGCTACAAGCCATATGGGATCACAAAAGAGTTGCACACAAATTAGCAACTAAACAACAACAAGTGGTCAATATAATCAATAAAAGAGATTTCAGAGTGAATTAAAAGCCATAAGCCATGTACATGCTGTCTAAAAGAAAGTAACTTTAACACTATAGGCAGGTTGAAAGCAAAAAGATGGAAAAAGGATATATCTTGCAAACTTTAATCATTTAATCAAAGGAGAGAAGGAATTATTATATTAATATCAGATAAAGTCAACTTCAGAGGAGAGAAAATTACCAGAGACAGACATTATGCAATGATAAAAAGTCAGTCCACCAAAAAGATGTGGCAATCCTAAGTATACACTACCATATAAGAAACTGCAGAAAACAATAGAATTGAAAGGAGAATTAGACAAATCCATAATTATAGACAGGGACTAAAACACCCCTCTCTCAGTAACTAATAGAACAACTCTACAGAAAAGCTGTAGGTTATAGAAGAACTCAACAATATCATTAAACCACCAGGGTTTAACTGACATTTTACAAAATACACTATTCGGCAGTGCAATATAATTTTTTTCCCAATGGCCATGGAACAATCAACAAGATAAACCATCTCCTGGGCCATAAAACAAATGTCAACAAGTTTAAAATACTTGAAGCTATGGAATGTGTTTTTAAAATCACAGTGGAACCAAACCAGAAATCAGGAATAGAAAGATACTAGAAAAATACCTAAATATTTGGAAAACAACAACAACAAGAAGAAAAACCACTTCTACATAATCTTTGGATCAAAAGTAATTCCCAAGGAAATTAAAAAAAATATGTTAAACTAAATGAGAATACCATATATAAAAATTTGTGGGAAACAGCTGAAGTGTGAAAGCGAAATTTATAGCACTAAGTACTGACAGTATAAAAGAGGAAAGTCTCAAATCAATAAACTAATCTCCCATCTAGACAATCTAGAAAAATAAGAGCAGAATAAAGCCAAAGCAAGCAGAAGGAAGGAAGTAATACGTGAAAGAGAAAAATCCAATGAAATTCAAAGCAGTATTGCAATAGACCCAATTCGTAAAGAGCTAGTTCATTGTGAAGGTCAATACAATTGACAAGCATTTATTAAGACTGACAGAGAGAAGACACCAATGTCAGGAATAAAACATGAGATATAACTGCAAACCTTGCATATACCTAAGAATGATCATGTATGAAAGTCTTAGTTCCTCAGTTGTGCCCGACTCTTTGTGACTCCATGGACTGTAGCCCGGAAATCTCAGTCCGTGGAATTCTCCAGGCAAGAATCTTCGAGTGGGTAGCCATTCCATTCTCCAGGAGATCTTTCTGACCCAGGGATCAATCCCAGGTCTCCTGCATTGCAGGCAGATTCTTTACCATCTGAGTCACCAGGGAAGCCCAAGAATGATAAGGGAATCCTATAAACAACTCTACATGTATATATTGGACAACTTCCAGAAAATGGATCATTTCCTTGAAAAACACAGTGTCGTAGCTCACCTAATGTAACTATAGTTATTAAGGCAAGTGAATTCATAATTTTAAAATTTGCAAAAAAGAAACCTCCAGGCAGAGATGCTTTCACCGGAAATTTTTACCAAATGTTTGCAGAAGAAAGGACACCCATTTACACAATCTCAGAAAGTAGGAGAGGAAGGAATACTTTCCAATTTGTTTTATGAAGCTAATATTGCTCTGATACCAAAACCAGTACCAAAAAAAAAAAAAAAAAAAACCCACCAAAACCCAAACAAATCTACAGATCATGAATACAGGCACAAAATTTCTCAAGAAAATATTAGCAAACAGACTTAAGTAAAGTATAAAAGGAATTATATACATCAAGATCAAGTGAAGTCTATTCCAGGGATGCTGCTGCTGCTGCTGCTGCTAAGTCACTTCAGTCGTCTCCGACTCTGTGCGACCCCATAGACAGCAGCTCACCAGGCTCTCCCATCCCTGGGATTCTCCAGGCAAGAACACTGGAGTGGGTTGCCATTTCCTTCTCCAATGCATGAAAGTGAAAAGTGAAAGTGAAGTTGCTCAGTCATGTCCAACTCTTAGCGACTCCATGGGCTGCAGCCCACTAGGCTCCTCCATCCATGGGATTTTCCAGGCAAGAGTACTGGAGTGGGTTGCCATTGCCTTCTCCACCAGGGATGCTAGGTTGGCTCAATATTAGAAAATCAATCAATGTAATTCACCATATTAACAGGCTAAATAATAAAAGTCATATAATCATATCAATCAATAGAGAAAAAGCATCTGACAAAATTCAACACATTTTCAAGCATAAAAATTTCCAGAAGAATAGGAATAGCAGAGAACTTCCCTAACTTGATAAAGAACGCCTACAAAAATCTATGGACAGCATGGTGTTTAATGGGAAAGACTGAATGCTTTCCCCCTAAATACTGGGAGCAAGGCAAGGATATCTGATTCAACACAAATCTTAGGTCTAGCCAAAGGGTTTTTTGGCTCAATACCAAAAGCACAGCTATAAAAGCCCCATGTGTCCTTTCGTGTGTGAATAACCGTACAATAACAAAGTGTGGTACTTTCATACTATGGAGTTCTATTTGTTGTTGTTTAGTTGCTAAGTTGTGTCCGACCCTTTGCAATCCCATGGAGTGTAACCCAGCAGACTCCTCTGTCTGAGGGATTTCTGAAGCAAGAATACTGGGATAAGTTGCTATTACCTTCTCCAGGGGATCTTCCCGACCCAGGGATTGAACTCCAGTCTCCTGCTTTTCAGGCAGATTCGTTGTCTGGGTATGATAATCATAACAGTGGTTGTTTATATTTTTGGAACTTAATGGATAAAGGAGAGAAATGAAGAGCTCAAGATATATGCTTCTCTTTTATGTGTTCAGCTCCTGAGATTATAAATAAAATTAAGTAGGTATATGTTAAAACTCATGATGTTTTAGTTACTATTATGTCTTGATAGCATATTAATAACATTAAATTCACATCTTAATTACTGGTACTGCCATGTAAGCAGCAAAGGATGTTTTAGAAATAGCACTGCTTGTTATTTCCACTTCTAAATATTCATTTCATTCCTGCCTTCCTCTGGTTTCCTGCTGATTTACACAGCTGCCAACCCAGGATTTTCAATGCCATATGAACGTTGAAATATGTTAAACTATTCAATCTGTTCTTTAATTTAATTAGATGAAATTCTAACTACAATAGAAGGATGAGTTTAATTTTCTCCCTTCTGGCATCTAAAAGAGAATCTTGTCTTGGGACTCTGCAAACAGAGAGCTCACTTGTATTCTGCTTTGTAATTACTGTGTACTTTGGGGACAAGCTGGCCTATATGTGAAAGTGCAAGTCTGATCAGCTGTCTGAATAAGATTTACACCATTTTGTTGAACATCATGAGGCACCAGGGCTTTCTTACTAGCAGAAGTTATCTGGAATCTGAGCTCTGGCTAACCATTCCAGCTCATTGACCTTGCATCTAAGTGTTTCTTCCTGCAGGTCGTCTCAACACTTCAATAATAACGTCACACCTGGCACTGTAGTTTCAGCCATCCCACTCTCAGATGACTAATCTTTGGCTTCCTAACTCATAGACCGAGTCCCCTTAACCCCACGTTTGAACAATTCATCATCGACCGGAATCTTGGATCTATCCTATGTCTTTTCATTGTTTTTCATCCCTTCAGACAGAGTTTCTTTGCTGTCTAGGCAGTTCAGACTTCATGAACATCACTGTCATTATCTCATTTCCCTCTCTCCAGCCTGTTTTAATCACTTTGACGCTCCTACCTTAATTGAACAGAGTTCTTTGTAGGTCTGCTCCTCTAATGCTACTCCAGATGTGGTTGGAGAAGATATCCACAATGAATGGACTCACATTAAATTATGATCTCAAGTCTTAAATCTTAGCCTTCTGCAGCAATTTGAAACTTCCCCAATTTACGCTCCAAGTTAAAACATTATAAGTTCTCTCTCCTTGAATCTTCAACATTCCTTTCTCCATTCTCTACTCTCAAGTTATAACTTTTTCCCAATCAACAAAATTCAGAAATATGTTTCTGATGCTAGGTATTCTTCTAAACTCACAGAACACATAGGTAAACAGAACAGTCATATTCCTTGTATCTAAGAAAGAAAATGAGCAATAGACATGATAAGTTATACAGCAACTTAAAAGTATTGTCAAGGAGGGGAAAATTTCCCCTTCTGCCTTTCTTGAGTTCTTGTGGCTGGACTAATAATAAAACTAACACAGGACAGATCAACAGGAGAAAAATTTTAATTCATGCACATGGAGGTCTCATAGAAATAGGACCTAAGAAGTGGTCGAAGCAGGCAGCTTTTATACTTTTAGGGCAAAGAAGTAATACATTTATGAGGAATTGATAGGACAAAAAGAAAAAAAAACTTGGCTTTTGGGTGCTCAATTAGTGAAGAATCTAACCAGAGTTTGGGCTTGGGTTAGCAAATTAATCAAGCATCATAGACTTGTTTGACTTCTCGGCCAAATTCCCTATCTCTGGAGATAAAAGTGCTCTTCTTTCTCCAGATTCAGAGAAGAATGAGAGATTAGTTTCTGCTTTCAGGGAGACAGAGAGAAGGCTCAGAGCATCCCTATTCATTGGCCATTTCTTAAGTAACTTTAGCTCAAAATAATGAATATGCTATTGGAGCATATTTTGGGGTGGCCTCCCCTGAACCCAAGAATATAATATAATTTTCTAGTCCCATGGTTTTAAATAGTAACTAATGGCACCTAAATTTATATCTGCAATTCAAATTTCTCCCTTAATCTCCAAATTTATATATATATATTTATAAAATATCATCCCCAACATTACTGATTTGATATACAAAGGATGTCTTAAATTAAACTTCTTCAAAACAGATTTTTTGCTAATAAGATACTCATAGCACAATCAGAATATAGCATAACTCTGCATATATTTAGAAAAAAAAAATGTGACAAGACTTCCCTGGTGGTGCAGTGGTTAAGACTCTGTGCTCTCAATACACAGGGCATGGGTTCAATTCCTGGTCAAGCAACTAAGATCTCACATGTCACACAGCATGGCCAAAAAAAAAAAAAAGATAACCATCAATTAACAAGTGTGAATTGAAGCCTTTGGTGTTGGTACATCATACAAGTCTTCTCAGAGTCTCCTGACTTTTTGTATTTGCAAGAAACTCAGATTCATACCCACTCCAACCATTGCCATGGGAGATTCACTGTCTGTGGGCTATGAGATGCTGCTACTCCCAGGGCCCTTGGCCACTCACACTTATTCTGACTTGGATGTAATGACACATTACAGGGTCCAGCTTCCTGAGCAGACTGTGAAGGGCTGGATGATACGAACTCATTAGTACAGGGTAATTATCTTCCTTTGGGGCCAACTTTGATAAATGGCAGAAAGGGGTTTAAAGGGGACTAAGTAGATAAATTCCTTATTTTTCCTCCTTATAATGGTTTGTTTCCAGTCAGTCCTTGTGGAGATGCCCCATGTAACTGATCTCTTGTCTGCCTACCTGCTCAGTCACTTAGTCATGTCTGACTATTTGCAACCCTATGGACTGTAGCTCCGCGCAGGCTTCTCCATCCGTGGGATTTTCCAGGCAAGAATACTGGAGTGGGTTGTTATTTCCTTCCCCAGGGGATCTTCCTGACCCAGGGATTGAACCTGTGTCTCCTGCATTGGCAGGCAGATTCTCTACCACTGAGCTACCTGGGAAGCTGTAACTGAGCTCTTAGCTGAGAGTTAAGAGCAGACGCCTTTGATGGTTGACTGGCTGTGTCTTTCTGCTCACTGTGAAGCAGGAACTCAAGCAGGAGCACATAATGTTGTGTTGCTTCTAATTCTTTCAAGTCCCATTTCTTATTTTCCTCCCTCTATTCCTTGGGGTTGCACCTCCTTAATAAAAACAAGAACACATTTTTGAGATATTGAATGCTCTGTTTACTTAAGTTAGCAAAAGTATCACATGGTCAAAATTTGGAACTGAACAGTGTGTTAAAAATTTAACACCTCGTTTTACAAACCAAGACACAATGAAACTACATGATTTACCCAAAGGCAGAGAGTTTAGTTTCTGGCAAATGAAAGCTTTATTTCTTGTTCCAGTAGGAAAAACTAATTTCACTAGAGCATGAACTTGGGGGCGGCAGCCGAGAGGAGCAAGCTGGGGCCAGAGGCCTGGGGCGGCAGCTGAGGGGAGTTATCCCAGGTCTAAGGAGTGGCAGCTGCATGGGCACAGGAGGACCAAGAGGAGTTACTCCACATTCAAGGTCAGGAGGGGCTGTCGTGAGTAGATACCCCTTGTCCAAGGTAAGGAGCAACAGCTGCACTTTGCTGGAGCAGCCGTGAAGAGATACCCCACGTCCAAGGTAAGAGAAACCCAAGTAAGACAGTAGGTGTTGCGAGAGGGCATCAGAGGGCAGACACACTGAAACTATAACTACAGAAAACTAGCTAATCTGATCACACGGACCACAGCCTTGTCTATCTCAATGAAACTAAGCCATGCCATGTGGGGTCACCCAAGACGGATGGGTCATGGTGGAGAGGTCTGACAGAATGTGGTCCACTGGAGAAGGGAATGGCAAACCACTTCAGTATTCTTGCCTTGAGAACCCCATGAACAGTATGAAAAGGCAAAAAGATAGGACACTGAAAGATGAACTCCCCAGGTTGGTAGATGCCCAGTATTCCACTGGAGATCAGTGCAGAAATAACTCCAGAAAGAATGATGGGATGGAGCCAAAGCAAAAACGATACCCAGCTGTGGATGTGACTGGTGACAGAAGCAAAGTCCGATGCTGTAAAGAGCAATATTGCATAGGAACCTGGGATGTTAGGTCCGTGAATCAAGGCAAATTGGAAGTGGTCAAACAGGAGATGGCAAGAGTGAACGTCGACATTCTAGGAATCAGCGAACTAAAATGGACTGGAATGGGTGAATTTAACTCGGATGACCATTATATCTACTACTGTGGGCAGGAATCCCTTAGAACAAATGGAGTAGCCATCATGGTCAACAAAAGAGTCCTAAATGCAGTACTTGGATGCAATCTCAAAAACGACAGAATGATCTCTGTTCGTTTCCAAGGCAAACCATTCAATATCACAGTAATCCAAGTCTACGCCCCGACCAGTAACGCTGAAGAAGCTGAACTTGAACGGTTCTATGAAGACCTACAAGACCTTTTAGAACTAACACCCAAAAAAGATGTCCTTTTCATTATAGGGGACTGGAATGCAAAAGTAGGAAGTCAAGAAACACCTGGAGTAACAGGCAAATTTGGTCTTGGAGTACAGAATGAAGCAGGGCAAACGCTAATAGAGTTTTGCCACGAGAACGCACTGGTCATAGCAAACACCCTCTTCCAACAACACAAGAGAAGACTCTACACCTGGACATCACCAGATGGTCAACACCCAAATCAGATTGATTATATTCTTTGCAGCCAAAGATGGAGAAGCTCTATACAGTCAGCAAAAACATGACAGGGAGCAGACTGTGGCTCAGATCGTGAACTCCTTATTGCCAAATTCAGACTTAAATTGAAGAAAGTAGGGAAAATCACTAGACCATTCAGGTATAACCTAAATCAAATCCCTTATGATTATACAGTGGAAGTGAGAAATAGATTTAAGGGACTAGATCTGATAGACAGAGTGCCTGATGAACTATGGACAGAGGTTCATGACATTGTACAGGAGACAGGGATCAAGACCATCCCTATGGAAAAGAAATGCAAAAAGCAAAATGGCTGTCTGAGGAGGCCTTACAAATAACTGGGAAAAGAAGAAAAGTGAAAAGCAAAGGAGAAAAGGAAAGATATTCCCATCTGAATGCAGAGTTCCAAAGAATAGCAAGGAGAGATAAGAAAGCCTTCCTCAGCGATCAATGCAAAGAAATAGAGGAAAACAAGACATTGGGAAAGACTAGAGATCTCTTCAAGAAAATTAGAGATACCAAGGGAACATTTCATGCAAAGATGGGCTCAATAAAGGACAGAAATGGTATGGACCTGACAGAAGCAGAAGATATTAAGAAGAGGTAGCAAGAATACACAGAAGAACTGTACAAAAAAGATCTTCGTGACCCAGATAATCACGATGGTGTGATCACTCACCTAGAGCCAGACATCCTGGAATGTGAAGTCAAGTGGGCCTTAGAAAACATCACTACGAACAAAGCTAGTGGAGGTGATGGAATTCCAGTTGAGTTATTTCAAATCTTCAAAGATGATGCTGTGAAAGTGCTGCACTCGATATGTCAGCAAATTTGGAAAACTCAGCAGTGGCCACAGGACTGGAAAAGCTCAGTTTTCATTCCAATCCCAAAGAAAGGCAATACCAAAGAATGCTCAAACTACCGCACAATTGCACTCATCTCACACGCTAGTAAAATAATACTCAAAATTCTCCAAGCCAGGCTTCAGCAATACATGAACCGTGAACTTCCAGATGTTCAAGCTGGATTTAGAAAAGGCAGAGGAACCAGGGATCAAATTGCCAACATCCTCTGGATCATCGAAAAAGCAAGAGAGTTCCAGAAAAACATCTATTTCTGCTTTATTGACTATGCCAAAGCCTTTAACTGTGTGGATCACAATAAACTGTGGAAAATTCTGAAAGAGATGGGAATACCAGACCATCTGACACGTCTCTTGAGAAACCTGTATGCAGGTCAGGAAGCAACAGTTGGAACTGGACATGGAACAACAGACTGGTTCCAAATAGGAAAAGGAGTATGTCAAGGCTGTATATTGTCACTCTGCTTATTTGCAGAGTGTATATTGTCACTCTTATATGCAGAGTCCATCATGAGAAACACTGGGCTGGAAGAAGCACAAGCTGGAATCAAGATTGCTGGGAGAAATATCAACAACCTCAGATACGCAGATGACACCCCCCTTATGGCAGAAATTGAAGAAGAACTAAAGAGCCTCTTGATGAAAGTGAAAGAGGCGAGTGAAAAAGTTGGCTTAAAGCTTAGTTCAGAAAACTAAGATCGTGACATCTGGTCCCATCACTTTATGGGAAATAGATGGGGAAACAGTGGAAACAGTGTCAGACTTTATTTTTTGGGCTCCAGAATCACTGCTGATGGTGATTGCAGCCATGAAATTAAAAGATGTTTACTCCTTGGAAGGAAGGTTATGACCAACCTAGATAGCACATTAAAAAGCAGAGACATTACTTTGCCAACAAAGGTCCGTCTAGTCAAGGCTATGGTTTTTCCAGTGGTCATGTATGGCTGTGAGAGTTGGACGGTGAAGAAAGCTGAGCACCGAAGAATTGATGCTTTTGAACTGTGGTGTTGGAGAAGACTCTTAAGAGTCCCTTGGACTGCAACGAGATCCAACTAGTCCATCCTAAAGGAGATCAGGCCTGGGTGTTCATTGGAAGGACTGATGTTGAAGCTGAAACTCCAATACTTTGGCCACCTGATGCGAAGAGTTGACTCATGGGAAAAGACCCTAGTGCTGGGAAGGATTGGGGGCAGGAGGAGAAGGGGACAACAGAGGATGAGATGGTTGGATGGCATCACTGACTCGATGGACATGGGTTTGGGTGGACTCAGGGAGTTGGTGATGGACAGGGAGGCCCGGAGTCCTGCGATTCATGGGGTCACAAAGAGTCGGACACGACTGAGCGACTGAACTGAACTGAAGAGATGCATTCTTTCACCTGGAGATATATCATTATATAGTCAGTTGTCATAATCAACAAATAGTAACCAACAGTAATATAATTGGACGTCTAAGTGTTTATAGTGGTATAATGTTATTGATTTTACCTACACTTTGTTTTCATAGTGCCTTATGATCAGTTAATTATTCTCGATGTTTAGCACCAAAGTTTTTAAACATCTATAATTTTAGAGCAAAACTTGAATTCTAAAATTAAAATGCTGGAGTAGGGACTTTTCTGGTGGTCCAGTGGTTAAGACTTCACCTTCTAATGCAGGGGGTGCAGCTTCTACCCCTGGTCAGGGAGCTAAGATTTCACATGTTTTTTGGCCAAAAAACCAAAACATAAAACAGAAACAATATTGTAACTAATTCAATAAAGACTTTAAAAATGATCAAAAAACTGCTGAAAGACATCTCTAAATAATTTTATTATTTAAATATTTATTTTTCTTTTAAACATATTCATATTCTGAATTTGATGTTTTTAATATATGAAGTCTTTAACAGTCCAGATCTACTGTCAGTTGATTCTCCTGACTATGACTTATGGAGTTTTACTTGAGCATTTGTTTTATAATTTGAAAACATAAATTTTAAGTGTTTATGTTTAACTCATGTTGGGTGGGCGCCATTGCTGGGTGTCCTGTGTGGCTTAAGTTGGGGTAGGAGGAATCTCCCGAAATGTTCTAGTTTTGCTTCTTTCCAGATGTCTCAGAGATGTTTCCTACCAAGGATAACTTTTCACTTTTTAAAATTTCTTGGTTTGGAGTCTCCTGGGGGTAAATCTGAGCCTAAACACCATATGCAGAAACCTCAGGAAATCGAAATCACTTTATTTTGAACATCTCCCCAAACAGTAAAGATAATGGGAATAAATAAAATTTTATCATTGATAAAACTAGGAGATATCTGTTTCTCCAAACTACTAATAGATCACATCCTGGACCATAAATCTATCCTTGGTAAATAAAAAAAAAATTGAAATTATTTCAACCATCTTTTCTGATCACAATGCAGTAAGATTAAATGTCAACTACAGGAAGAAATTTGGGCTTCCCTGGTGACTCAGATGGTAAAGCACCTGTCTGCAATGGGGGAGACCTGGGTTTGATCCTTGAGTTGGGTAGATCCTCTGGAGAAGGAAATGGCAGCCCACTCCAGTACTCTTGCCTGGAAAATCCCATGGACAGAGGAGCCTGGTGGGCTACAGTCTATGGGGTCGCAAAGAGTCAGACACGACTGAGAGACTTCACTTTCTTTCTTTCATAGGAAGAAAACTATTAAAAATACAAACATATGGAACTAAACTACATGCTTCTGAATAACTAACAAATCACAGAAGAAATCAAAGAGGAAATCAAAATATGCATAGAAACAAGTGAAAATGAAAACACAACAATCCAAAACCTACGGGATTCAGTAAGAGCAGTGCTAAGGGGAAGTTTCATAGAAATACAAACTTACCTCAAGAAACAAGAGAAATATCAAATAAATAACCTAACTTTAAACCTAAAGCAACTAGAAAAGGAAGAAATGAGGAACCCCAGGGCTAGTAGAAGGAAATAAATCATAAAAATTAGAGCAGAAATAAATGAAAAAAAACAAAGGAGACTATAGCAAAAATCAACAAAACTAAAAGCTTGTTCTTTGATAAGATAAATGAAATAGACAAACCATTAGCCAGACTCATCAAGAAAAAAAGGGAGAAGAATCAATTCAACAAAATTAGAAATGAAAGTGGAGAAATCACAACAGACAACACAGAAATACAAAGGATCATAAGAGACTACTATCAGCAACTATATGCCAGTAAAATGGACAATTTAGAAGAAATGGATGAATTCTTAGAAAAGTATAACCTTCCAAAACTGAACAAGGAAGAAAAAGAAAATCTTAACAGACCCATCACAAACATGGAAATCGAAACTGGAATTTAAAAATCTTCCAACAAACAGAAGCCCAGGACCAGATGTCTTCACAGGTGAATTCTAAGAAAAATTTAGAGACCAGCTAACACCTATTCTACTCAAACTCTTACAGAAAATTGCAGAGGAATGTAAACACCCAAACTCTTTCTATGAGGCCATCACCCTAATACCAAAACCAAACAGATGCCACAAAAAAAGAAAACTACAGGCCAATATCACTGATGAACCTAGATGCAAAAATCCTCAAGAAAATTCTAGCAAACAGAATCCAACAACATATTAAAAAGATCATACATCATGACCAAGTGGGCTTTATCCCAGGGATGCGAGGATTCTTCAATATTTGCAAATCAATCAATGTGATACACCACATTAACAAATTGAAAGATAAAAACCATATGATTATCTCAACAGATGAAGCCAAATCCTTTGAAAAAATTCAACACCCATTTATGATAAAAACTTTCCAGAAAGCAGGAATAGAAGGAACATACCTCAAAATAATAAAAGCCATATATGATAAACCCACAGAAAACATTATCCTCAATGGTAAAAAATTGAAAGCATTTCCCCTAAAATCAGGAACAAGACAAGGGTGCCCACTCTCAACATAGTTTTGGAAGTTTTAGCCACAGCAATCAGAGAAGAAAAAGAAATAAAAGGAATCCAGATTGGAGAAAAAGAAGTAAAACTCTCACTGTTTGCAGATGACAAGATCCTCTACATAGAAAACCCTAAAGACACCACCAGAAAATTTCTAGAGCTAATCAATGAATATAGTAAAGTTGCAGGACATAAAATTAACACAGAGAAATCCCTTGCATTCCTACACACTAACAAGGAGAAGACAGAAAGAGAAATAAAAGAAACAATCACATTCACCATTGTAACAAAAAGAATAAAATACTTAGGAATAAATCTACCTAAAAAAACAAAAGACCTATATATAGAAAACTATAAAACACTGATGAAAGAAATCAAAGATGACACAAATAGATGGAGAAATATATCATGTTCTTGGATTGGAAGAATCAACATAGTGAAAATGAGTATTCTACCCAAAGCAATCTATAGATTCATGCAATCCCTATCAAGCTACCCACAGTATTTTTCACAGAACTAGAACAAATAATTTCACAATTTGTATGGAAATACAAAAAAACTTGAATAGCCAAAGCAATCTTGAGAAAGAAGAATGGAACAGGAGGAATCAACCTGCCTGACTTCAGGCTATACTACAAAGCTACAATCATCAAGACAGTACGGTACTGGCACAAAGACAGAAATATAGATCAATGGAACAAAATAGAAAGCCCAGAGATAAATCCACACACCTATGGACACCTTATCTTTGACAAATGAGGCAATAATATACAATGGAGAAAACACAATCTCTTTAACGAGTGGTTCTGGGAAAATGGGTCAACCACCTGTAAAAGAATGAAACTAGAACACTTTCTAACACCATACACAAAAATAAACTCAAAATGGATTAAAGATCTAAATGTAAGACCCGAAACTATAAAACTGCTAGAGGAAAACATAGGCAAAACACTCTCCGACATAAATCACAGCAGGATCCTCTATGACCCACCTCCCAGAATATTGAAAATAAAAGCAAAAATAAACAAATCGGACCTAATTAAACTTAAAAGCTTTTGCACAACAAAGGAAACTATAAGCAAGGTGAAACCCTTCAGAATTGGAGAAAATAACAGCAAATGAAGCAACTTACAAAAAATTAATCTCAAAATTTATATAAGCAGCTCATGCAACTCCATACCAGAAAAATAAATGACCCAATCAAAAAGTGGGCCAAAGAACTAAACAGATATTTCTCCAAAGAAGACATACAGATGGCTACCAAACACATGAAAAGATGCTCAACATCACTCATTATTAGAGAAATGCAAATCAAAATCACAATGAGGTACCATCTCACGCCAGTCAGAATGGCTGCCGTCAAAAAGTCTACAAACAATAAATGCTGGAGAGGGTGTGGAGAAAAGGGAACTCTCTTACACTGTTGGTGGGAATGCAAACTAATACAGCCACTATGCAGAACAGTGTGGAGATTCCTTAAAAATCTGGAAATAGGACTGCCATATGACCCAGCAATCCCACTGCTGGGCATACACACCGAGGAAACCAGGATTGAAAGAGACACATGCCCCCCCAAAGTTCACTGCAGCACTGTTTCCAATAGCTAGGTCACGGAAGCTACCTAGATGTCCATCAGCAGATGAATGGATAAGAAAGCTGTGGTACATGTATGCAATGGAATATTACTCAGCTATTAAGAAGAAATCATTTGAGTCAGTTTTAATGAGGTGGATGAAACTGGAGCCTATTATACACAGTGAAGTAAGTCATAAAGTAAATCACCAATACAGTATATTAATGCATATATATGGAATTTAGAAAGATGGCAACAACAACCCTATATGTGAGACAGTGAAAGAGACACGGATATAAAGAACAGACTTTTGGACTCTATGGGAGAAGGTGAGGGTGGGATGATTTGAGAGAACAGGATTGAAACATGTGTATTACCATATGTGAAATAGATGATCAGTCCAAGTTCAATGCATGAAGCAGGGCACTCAAAGCCAGTGCACTGGGAAAACCCAGAGGGATGGAGTGGGGAGGGAGGTGGGAGGGGGATTTGGGAAGGAGGACACATGTACACCTGTGGTTGATTCATGTCAATGTATGGCAAAAACCACCACAATATTGTAAAGTAATTAGCCTCCAATTAAAATAAATAAATAAATTAATTAGTTTTAAAAAGTAATCAACTATTTTTATATTTTGTTACATTTCAGTTGTTCCAAGAATTCAAAGAACCTAATAAAAAATATAAATCTTTTTAACGGAGACACAAAAGCTCAAGGGTAATAGAGTGCAACCAAATAATGTGATACAATGTATTAGAAGAGTTCAAGAGAGAAATAGAAAAGAAAATAATGACAAAAAATAAAGCCATATTTAAAGTAGCACATATGAAAATAGAAAATTGTGAAAAAGACTGATGAGGAACATGGATGAAGGAATGGTAATATTGATAATAAGCAAAGATTTTTTAAATTAAAAATAATTAGATATGGACTTTTCTGGCCATGCAGTGGTTAAGACTCCAGGCTTTCACAGTAGGGGGAGTAAATTTGATCCCTAGTCAGGAAACTAAGATTCCACATGCTGTGTGGCATGGCCAAAAAAAGAAATTAGATATGAAATATAGACAAAGATAACATATTTGTAACTGATGTCCTGACATAAAGCAGCAAAAATAATAGAATAATATGTACATATATAATTGTAGAAAATATTCCAGTAATAAGGACTTCAATGCACTTATCAAAATGTCATTCTAAAAATTTAATCCTGGTTGTGAGGAGATAAAAAAAAAAAAATCCTGATATACTCTCCCTTCTTAAATAAGTAGGAAAATATTCAACCTATAGAAAGGTGTGATTTTTCAAACATTGCACAAGTAGCCCAAGAGCATGACGCTGATCAAAGAGTAACAATTGATGTGAGTGCTATCATCATACCTGTAGTATCAAGAATACTTAAATATATACCTACAGTATGATCAGGCATCTCACATAAGAAGTTACTCAGGAGATGGGGACAGGACTTTCCTGGTGGCTCAGTGAATAAGAAACCACCTGCCAATGCAGGGGACAAGCGTTTGATACCAGGTCCAGGAAGATCCTACATACCGAGGAGCAACTCAATGTGTGTGCCACAACAACTGAGCCTGCACGCCTAGAGCCTGTGCTCCACAACAAGAGAAGCCACCACAGTGAGAAGCCCACGTGCCACAACTAGAGAAATCCTGTGCAAATCAAAGAAGATACACTGCAGCCAAAAATAAAATAAAAAAGTAAAATTTTTAGCAAGAGAGATAGGAAAACCCATGTCTATACAAAGACTTATACAAGAAAGCTCATATTGGCTTTATTTGTAATTTAAAACACTTGGGTAAAAATATCTATTAACTGGCCAGTGGATAAACAAAATATGGTGTATCCATACAGTGGATACTACAAAGCAATAAAAAGGAATGAACTATTTATACATGCAACAATATATTCATCTCAAAAGCATTATGTTGAGTGAAAGAAATCAGACAAAAAAGTACATATATAGCATGATATCATTTATATAAAATATAAAATTCCAAAATGAAAATTAATGTATAATATCAGAAAATAGACCAGTGGTCACTGGGAATCAGGAATGAACGCAGCAATGAATTACGAAGAGGTATGTGAAAACTTTCCAATATGATGTAATAATTTTATATTTTGTTTGTGATGGTGGTATTCACAAGTGTACATTGTGAAAAATTCATCAAATTGTATATTCTAAATATGTGCAGTTTCTTGCATGTGAGTTTTACCTCAATAAATTTATTACCAAAAAGAAATCTCTCCCATGAATGAAGAACACATAAGGATAATGAAGAAAAAATTTTAATATTTTGAAATATTTTTCTCATTTTACATAATACTATATTTAAAAGGAAATCATTTCCATATGCTTGAAAGTCATTTAATAAGATATAATGTCCAGGCTCAGCTTTCAATATTCATAATATAAAGGAAAGATACATAGTCATACATATATACACACATTAAGACATGTACGAGAGAAAGAGACATAAGAGACATATTTACTGGGAGAGCTCCTAACATCAGCATCATGCCTTTAGTGAAAAGCAGAAGCATTCCTATTAAGGTCAGATACAGACAAAGATCCTTTTATCCCTGTAACTTAACATTATCCCAGAATTATTAACCAAGAGAAAAAAATAAGAAGAATAAATATTGGATGGGGAAAATAAATTTATCTCTATGTTAAACTGAAATTATACAACCCCCAAATTCTAGAGATTTAACTATAAAAAACCACGAAGAGTGGCAGAGTCCAGCAGGCTGTCTGGGTTCATTACTCATACAAACTTAATAGCTATATAAGGGCTAATGATTTAAAAAGGAGATTCAAAGAAAAAAAAAACAGTACCAGAAATTCTCTATATTAAATGGAAAAAAGGTACAAAACACTATCAGATGCTACTCTTTGTGTTTAAAATTTTAAAAATCATATTTTGCACGCATAATTTATCTCTGGGAAAAAACTCAGAAACTGTTTAATGGAGATAATGTATTGTAGAACTTGCAGTGTCTTCCCAAGATATGTTTGTCTTATCAGGAAAGGGAAATTCTTGGAATCCTTAATCCTCTGAGTCCTTGTTGCCTGCCAAGTTGACATCACCTGTGAGCTTGTCAGAAATGCAGAATCTCAGGCCTTGCTCCAGATACACTGAATCACAATTTGTATCTCATTAAAGCTACTTTGTTGCTGACATGAACATTAACATGTGTGAAGCATTGCTCTAAGAAATCAGTTCATATTTGTTTAGTTGAGAGTCTGGAGAATTTTTTTGAGGGAACCAGAAGGAAAACAACCCTTTATGGAGTTCATACAAACCAAAGAAAATCCAGAGTCATCACAGAGAGTGTCAAAAAACAAAAAGAAAAATAAAAGAAGCCTCCCCCTTTAATTATGTATTTCAAACAATTACTACTTGTTTGAAATAATTAAATCTTGTCTGTCAACAGCTATTCCATCTTTGATACTGATGCTTTGAAACGGAATGAAAGGGGCTTGCCTGGTGGCTCAGAAGGTAAAGAATCTGCCTGCCATGCAAGTGACTTGGGTTCGATCCTTGGGTTGGGAAGATCCTCTGGAGAAGGGAATGGCTACCCACTCCAGGGTACTTGCCTGGGAAACCCCATGCACAGTGGAGCCTGAAATAGGCCATTTTTAAACAGTTACTTTGTTTGTTGTTGGATAAGTCTTTTCAAGAGAGTATTTTGCCTCCAATTAATTGAACCAACAAAGAATAAAAACATAGTATGTAGCATTTTCCATTCTTTTGAAATATTCAGAATCATTAATTTCAATTATCTACTTGCATCAGTTCAGTTCACTTCAGTTGCTCAGTCGTGTCCATCTCTTTGAGACCCCATGGACTGCAGCACGCCAGGCTTCCCTGTCCATCACCAACTCCTGGAGCTTACTCAAGCTCATGTCCATTGAGTTGGTGATGCCATCCAACCATCTCATCCTCTGTCATCCCCTTCTCCTCCCACCTTCAATCTTCCCCACCATCAGGGTCTTTTCCAATGAGTCTGTTCTTCGCATCAGGTGGCCAAAGTATTGGAGTTTCAGCTTCATCATCAGTCCTTCCAATGAATATTCAGGACTGATTTCCTTTAGGATGGGCTGGTTGGATCTCCTTGCAGTCCAAGGGACTCTCAAGAGTCTTTTCCAACACCACAGTTCAAAAGCATCAATTCTTCGGCCCTCGGCTTTCTTTACAGTCCAACTCTCACATCCATACACGACTACTGGAAAAACCATAGCTTTGATGACATGGACCTTTGTTGGCAAAGTAATGCCTCTACTTTGCATACTAAAGGGTAAATTATTATTTTAAGCTATATGAGCAATTTATAAGTATTTGGTGATGGGAAATTATTATCATACTAATCAAAGGATGTAAAGTTATTTTCATTATATGATAAGAATGTTATACATTTCCCAATTATAAACAATATTTCCATTTCCTCTAGAAATAATTTTAGACCCAACAGATATACTTTTACAATTTGCAGATTTTCAGAGTTAGCCAATATAACAAATATACAAAAGAATCAAGTAGTGCTCAATCTTCTTAGACTATGAAACTAGGTTTAGCAAATCACTAACTAGTTAAATATAAACTACAGGAAAAGCAATGAACTAGCATAAGGAATTGATCTGTAGTATCTTCAAAGAGAACTTTTAAAAAGTATGATATTAAAAATATTAAATAGCTTTTTAAAAGTATAATATGTCTGGCAGGCATGTTTTCTGTTTGACAAAGTAAGACCCTAGTGGGACACAATCAAGTATGAAAGATATTTAATATAAGTAATAGGGGATAAATCAGTTGTCTAAAAATCAATTCCTTGGAAACTAATGTACATACCAGCAAGGATGACTCATTGTGTTTTCTGGCATCAAATTGGGTATGCTGTTCAGGCATCAAAGTCAGGCATCAAACTGGGTACTCTGTTCAGATAAAATTTAAGAACTACCGAGAACTTTTTGCTAGATAACAGATATTCAAATTCTTCCTTGGTGGCTCAATCTGTAAAGAACTGCCTGCAGTGCAGAAGACCTGGGTTTGATCCCTGGGTTAGGAAGATCCCCTGGAGGAGAGCATGGCAACCCCCTCAAGTATTCTTGCCTGGAGAATCCCCATGGATAGAGGAGCTGTTGGGCTGCAGTCCATGGGGTTGCAAAGAGTCAGACACAACTGACTAAGCACAGCACAGATATTCAAATACTCTCTCAGTAATGTATACGATTAGTTTAAGTTGTTTGTCAAAAATTAGAAGGTAACAGAAAGGTCCAGAAAAACCAAAACAATCTTGAAAGAGAGCAAATTTGGAAGAGTCACACATCCAGATTTCAACACTTACAACAAACCTACAGTAATCAAAACAGTGTGGCATAGCATAGCATAGGATAAATGTATTGATTGGTGGGATAGAATGAAGTTTCCAGAAACAGTCCTTTGTGGTCAAGTGATTTTTGACAAGGGTACCCAACAAATCAGTGGAAAAGAAGAGTCTTTTCATCAAAGATTGCTTAGACAACAGGATTTCCTCTTGCCAAACAATGAAGTTCACCTCCTCCCTCACATTCTACCAAAATTTTAATTCAAAATGGATTATAGACTTTAAAGTAACACATCAAGCTATAAAACTTCTGCAAGAAAATATAGAAGAAAATCTTTGTGACCTTAAATTAGACAAAGCCTTCCTAGTTCAGTTCAGTTCAGTTCAGTCGCTCAGTCATGTCCTGCTCTTTGCGACCCCATGAACCGCAGCACGCCAGGCCTCCCTGTCCATCACCAGCTCCCTGAGTCCACCCAAACCCATGTCCATTGAGTCGGTGATGCCATCCGACCATCTCATCATCCCCTTCTCCTCCTGCCCTCAATCTTTCCCAGCATCAGGGTCTTTTCAAGTGAGTCAGCTCTTCACATCAGGTGGCCAAAATATTGGAGTTTCAGCTTCAACATCAATCCTTTCAATGAACACCCAGGACTGATCTCCTTTAAGATGGACTGGTTGGATCTCCTTGATATGACATCAAAAACATGGGCAACAAAGAAAAAATAGATAAATTGGATTCGATTAAAAGTAAAAGCTTTTGTGCTTCAAATGACACCATCAAGAAAATAGAAGGATAACACACAGAGTGGGAGAAAATATTTGCAAATTATCTGTCCAGTTTTTTTTTAGACATGTATGTGAAATATATAAAGAACTCCAATAACTCCATAAAAAATCAAATCATTCAGCTAATAAATGGGTGAATGATATGAATACACATTTCTCCAAAGAAGATATGTAGCTGACCAATAAACATATAAAAAGATGATCAACATTATTAATCATTTAGCATATACAGATAAAAATAACAAGATACTACTTCACACAGACTAGGATGGTTATAAACAAAAAAGCAGCCAGTAACAAGTGTTGATAAGGAAGTAGATTAATTGGAACTCTGATACATTGCTGGTGGGAAAACAAAATAGTGTAGCCACTTTGGAAAACAGTATGGCAGTTTCTTAGATAGTTAAATATAGAGTTATGATATAGGTCCGCCATTCCACTCTTTTATAACACACCAAAGAAAACAGAAGTAAAACACACAAAAATTCATACAGGAATGTTTACAGCAGCATTTTTCATAATAGCCAAACTACAAATACAACCCAAATGTTCATCACCTGATGACAAAATGTAGAGTATCCATAAAAATGTGTGTTATTCAACAATAAAAATGTGTGAATATTGATACATGTAAGGACATAGATGAACCCTGAATATATTATGCTAAGTGAAAGAAGCCAGTCATAAAAGAGCACATACTGTATAGCCTACTTATGTGAAATGTTCAGATAGGCAAATATAAAGAGAGAGAATAGATTAATCATTGTCTGGGGCTGTGGGCATTGAGGGCCAATGGGGAATGACTGCTAATATGTTCCAGGATTTCTGTTGGGGGTACCTAAAGCATTTTAAAACTGATGTGCCTTCTGGGAACCCTACTTAATTCACTGTGGTGATCCAAATGGGAAGGAAGTCCAAAAGGAGGCGGTGGGGGGTGGGGGGTGGACATGTATGTATATATATGGCTGATTCACTTTGCTGTACAGTAGAAACTAATATAACATTGTAAAGTTCCAAAATCACTGTGGACTGTGATTGTAGCCATGAATTTCAAAAACACTTGCTCCCTGGAAAAAAAGCTATGACAAACCTAGACAGCATATTAAAAAGAGATATTATTTTGTGGACAGAGGTCCGAATAGCCAAAGCTATGGTTTTTCTAGTAGTCATGTACTACTACTAGATGTAGAGATGTGAGAGCTAGACCATAAAGAAGGTTGAGAGCCAAAGAATAGAGCCTTTTGAACTGTGGTGTTGGAGAAGACTCTCGAGAGTCCCTTGGACAGCAAGGAGATCAAACCAGTCGATCCTAAAGGAAATCAACCCTGAATGTTCATTGGAAAGACTGATGCTGAAGCTGAAGCTCCAATACTTTGGCCACCTGATGTGAAGAGCCAACACACTGAAAAAGACCCTGATGCTGGGAAAGATTGAAGACAGGAGGAGAAGGGGATGCTAGAGGATGAGATGGTTGGATGCCATCACTGACTCAATAGGCATGAGTTTGAGCAAGCTCCGGGAGATGATGAAGGACTGGGAAGCCTGGTGTGCTGCAGTCCATAGGGTTGCAAAGACTCAGACACATATGAGCAACTGAACAACAACAAAAACAATTATACTTCAATAAAAATTAATTAAAAATTAAAAAATAAAACTGACATGAATATACTAAAACCCAATAAGTTGTACACTTTAAATGGGTAAATTGTATGGTATGTGAATGACAGCACATTAAAACTATTAAAAATATCTTGAGAAGCTAATGTTAAATCGTTTAGGCTTGTTTTATATAAAATTTAAGAAAAAGGTTTTTTTTTAAGAGAAAAGAGAAAATAGTATAGTTTTAAGTTTCTAAACTTAAAACTGCCAAGAATTTAAAATATATGCTACAAATGTAAAATATGATCAGTACAGTCACTCTGACAGTATCTTCACCTTGAATAATTTAATTTTCAAATAGTTACACATTCTTTTAAAATGCAGGAGAGTGGAATCAGTATGTGGAAACACTTTAAACTCTTTAGAGAATTTCTATCACATAAATCTTCCACAATATTCAGTCTCAAGTAACTGTTTCAGAAAAATATCTTTGAAAGTGTTTCTGTTATGATAATTTCTAGTAGAATGTGAATTTCTATTCCATTGAGTTTATGGTGTTTATATAATTAAAATATAGATGATTGCTCTGAGACACTAGTACATTTCTGAGATATGAGAAACAATAAGAAATGTGACATTATAATACATCCGTGTTTTAAAATGTGTACCAAGTGAAAATACATTAATATTTTTAACTGGAAATGTGTTAATTACTCTCTAACGTTGTAGTGGCAAAATGAATTTGACTCTTAACTAAAGGGAATTCACATTTAAAAGGTAATTGTAGCTGAAATTGAAATATTAAATAGAAATAAATATACTGTGAAGTCAAATGAATGCCCTGCAAATAATGGGAAGCTGCCCTATAGCACGGGAGCTCAATTCCATGCCCTGTGATGACGTAGAGGGGAAGGATGGGCAGATGGGAGGGAGGTTCATGAAGGAGGGAATATATGTATGCTTATAACTGATTCACGATGTTGTACAGCAGAAACTAACAAAACATTGTGAAGCAATTATATTCTAATTTTAAAAATGTATCTTGAATCACCCATGTGGACCTAATGTAATCACAAGTGTCTTTAAAAGATGGAAGAAGGAAGCAGAAGAATGAGTAATGAAATGTGCTGTCTTCCTAGACCCTCTGAAGGAATGCAGCCTTCTTATACCTTGATTTTAGCTCAATGAGACCCATTTTGGACTTCTCCAGAACTGTTAGAAAATAAACTTGCATTGTTTTAAGCCACAAGATTGTAGGAACTTGTTCAGCAGCGATAGGAAATTAACACAGATAGCATGTGAAACTGACTATGTATACCCCAACTTCCACTCCCTTCCTTTCACCTTGAATGCATAGTAATTTCTGACCAAAACTTATCCGATCCAGTTTGGTATCTCCAGGATCCAGCATGGTGCCCAGAATACAGTAGACACTTGGAAAATACTTGTTGAATCAAATAAATGAACGAAAGGCTACTTTTAGTTGTACAAGTTTATTTTTTCCTATTACATAATTTTTTGATGATCTCATACTTGGAATTGACCGTGATTTTTTGGACAGACAAAACAGAATGGCTAATTGGGAGGCTTCATGTTAGTAATCAGATATTTAAGTGGATATCCATTAGCATTCACTTCCCTGCTGTTTTTCTTACATTTGAGGACAAAATTTACGCCATTTATGCCATTTTAAAAGACTCTGATAGAATGAATGGGTCCTAGAACATAAGCCTTGAAAATATAGTCTGAAACCAAAGCCTGTGAAAACCTGCAGAAAGACTGAGCAGCAAACCCAAGGGGCTCTCATTTGGAGTTAGAAATCTCAACATTTTCTTTTTCCTTTCTCCACCAAGCTGTTCAGTTCTAGCTTAATGGTTTTCAGTTAGTACTGCTTACAATCATATATCTGCAGGGACCCCTCCCTCCTATGGTCACATCGAAACACCTTGTTTCAAAGGTAGGGGGGCTGTGAAAATTGGCATTGTATTCATCTGAAATGCTTTATACAGTGAAAAAACTCTGTTTACTAGTCACTGCCATGGAATTATTCATAATAAAAATAATTCTGAGTACTCTGAACATTTAACACCTTATTCACAGCATTTCACACACTTCAGAAAAATAGTTTTCATTAGAAAATAGAGAAAAACTTCAGAAAAAAACATTTCATTATCCCATCACATTATTTTAAATTATGCAAGCAACCATTTTTTAAAACTTTTGGTGCTCACCTTTCCGACTTTCTATCCATTTTAAGATTTTAGCCAATTATCTTCAAAGTATACCTTGAGGTTGGCATGTAATTTGAAATTATTGCATTGAAAACACTTTAAGGATGAAAGTCACAGCTGAAAGAGTAAATACTAGGTTAATGTTAAGAAAAATCAAAGTGGCCTTAGGCAGCTAGAAACTTGCCAGGTACTGCCAGCCAGGCCTTGGTATTGTGAGGGGCTGGCCTGGCACCCCTAGCTGGTCCCTGGTGTTTTCCTGTTAAATATTAACAGTTTTAAGAGCACCAGTGTCAGCAGAGGCCACTCTGTGAATATGCTGGATCAAGACAAAAATAAGACCACTCTGTAATTATGTATGAACACTTGAAAAAAAAATGTTCTGAGCCTCCCTCCATTCCTCAGTCTTGTCTGATATGATGAAATATGGCTTCTTTACTAACTATGGATTGAGTTTCTTCATTCTAATTTACCCTCATCCAAGATAAGATTTACTGAGATACTCAGTTAAAGAATTATCTGTGCTTCCTGACAATGCTTTACCCAGAGTGAGGCTCTGCTCCCTTAAATCTTCCATAAGGCCACCTAACCAAAGCCCAGACCCTCCATGGAGTAATTCCTACTTAATACCTTAATACCTGATGTCTTGCATTTCACCCATGCTGTGTATTTCCTGTCATTGCTGTTAATAGTCAACCCAATTCACTTAACTACTTGTGTGTTTCTGGAGGCCTTTGGTCAGAGAGTACAGACATTGCAGAGAGTGTCAAAAAATCATAAAACCTGTTTGTTCGATTTTTGTATATTATTTATATACTCTGAAATTTTTTGAGTGTTTACAGTGTCTAGCTTAATTCTAGATGGTGAGGATTCTGATGAGAAAATAAATAAGATCTAGTTCTTATGGTCTTCAGGTCTTCCTTACTGGCCCGGGGTAAAGAACCCGGCTGCCAATTCAGGAAATGTGGATTCAATCCCTGACTTGGAAAGATTCCCTAGAGAAGGAAGTGGCAACCCACTCCAGTATTCTTGCCTGGGAAATCCCGTGGACAGAGGAGCCTGGAGGGCTACAGTCCATGGGGTGGCAAAAGAGTCGGACACAACTTAGCGAATAAACAACAACAACTTATGGTATTTACACTATACGGTATTGGGTTTGATAGTCATGATTAAAAGAGATTAAATGTTTCCTCAAAATATTGGAGGAAATCCATTTGTATGTAACAAGTTTTTCTTCTGGATACTTGTGTATAATTTTCTCTGTGTGGCTCTGTTTTAGGGGTTTCTAAGTAAAGAAATGTACCTTAGAAAAAATTGTCCTACAACACACACAGTTGCATAGAGAAGTTATAAGCCAGATGTGCTTTAAAGAAAGTACTCTATGCATTCTGTGTATGACAATGCCTTGATGTGCTTATTTTTATCTGTAGAACTGTATCAATGCTTTTGCTGTTCAGAAAGAGATTCTCTTGTAAATTCTCTAAGGTTTTTATCATCTAAGTAATTCATTCATCTTCAGTGTCCCTTTTAGATATGGATTTTTAAAAAATGTTTACTGCTCTCCAATGTAATTTTTACTGTAGGCCCTTCAAATTATATATCAGTAAGAGACTTCTCAGGATTATAAACTAGGCCTATTGCTTTACAGAGTGAATAGGTTTGAGCAGACTGTCTCCTCCTGAATGTTTCATGATAGACAGGCCATCTCCTTTATGGCTCAGTGGTAAAGAATCTGCCTGTAATGCAGAAGACCTGGGTTCAGTCCTTGGGTTAGGAGGATCTCCTGGAGGAGGGTATGGCAGCCCACTCCAGTATTCTTGCCTGGAGAATCCTATGGACAGAGGAGTCTGGCAGGCTACAGTTCATGGGGCCTCAAAGAGCTAGACTTGACTGAATAACTATTTCATTGTGGGGGCTTCCCAGGTGCGCTAGTGGTAAAGAACCCACTTGCCAATGTAGGAAATGTAAGAGACATGGCTTTAATCCCTGGGTCAGGAAGATCCCCTGGAGGAAGGCATGGCAATCCACTCCAGTATTCTTGCCTGGAGAATCCTATTGACAGAGGAGCCTGGCGGGCTACACTCCATAGGGTTGCAAAAAGTTGGACACGACTGAAGCAACTTAGCATGCATGCACACACTCCTTTATCAGAGTTACTTTTCAATAGTATGGTGACTGTGCCATATTTCTCTATATAGTTTTATCTAAATATGTACAGATGTCAGAGTTGGACCATAAAGAAGACTGAACGCTGAAGAATTGATGCCTTCAAATTGTGGTGCTGTTAAAGACTCCTGAGAGTCACTTGGACTGCAAGGAGATCAAACCAGTCAATCCTAAAGGAAATCAACTCTAAATATTCATTGGAACGGCTTATGCTGAAATTCCATACTTTGGCCACCTGATGCGAACAGCTGACTCATTGGAAAAGACTCTGATTCTGGGAAATATTGAAGGCAAGAGAAGGGGGCAACAGAGGATAAGATGGTTGGATGGCATCACTGACTCCATGGACATGAGTTTGAGCAAACTCCAGGAGATGGGGAAAGACAGGGAAACCTGGCGTGCTGCAGTCCATGGGGTAACCGGACAACAACAACAAGGATAAATATGTTATGAAACATGGATTGATAATGTTATCTATCATTTCAAAAGAGTACTCTTTAGCCAAGATAGATTAGTGGGAAAAAATGTAATTAACAACCCAAAGATCCTCTCTCCCTGCCCCAACTTTTTATTTCCAAATCATACCATCAGGGGGTATATTTGGTTTTGTTGTTATTTATTTCTTAAATGTTATTATTTTGGTATAATTGCTTTACAGTGTTGTGCTAGTTTCTGCTGTACAATGAAGTGAATCTGCTGTTTGTATACATATATTCCCTCCCTCTTGAACCTCCCTCCCACCTTCCTCCTCCTACCCCTCTAGGTCATCACAGAGCACCAAACTGCACTCCCTGTATTACACAGCAGGTTCCCTATTATACTAGCTATCTGTTTTACACATGGTAGTGTAAAAGCTAGCATCAGTGCTACTGTCTCAACTTGTCCCACACTCTCCTTTTCCCGCCATGTCCACAAGTTCATTCCCTACATCTGCATCTCTTCCTGCCCTGCAGATAGGTTTATTTGTACTATTTTTCTAGATTCCATATATAGTCATTGCTATACAGTGTTTATTTTTCTCTGTCTGACTTACTTCACTCTGTATGACACACCGTCACCGCGTGATTTTTGGGTCATTGGAGGCTCACCGGAATACAGTGGTCCTGAATTTACAGAGTGGAGCTGATAAAATGGATGCTCTGTTGAATACCTTTTATCATGTAATCCCTTAATTTTGTCCATCCGTCAACATTTTACCTTATGATTATACCGAATGCAAGAGACACCCCTTGGTTAGGAAGGTAGAGTCTGTCAAACAGAAAACAAGCAGCTGGTGTGCAGGACATGGTGATCTTTCCCGAAATTGCTTTGGTCTGACTCAGAACAGGATAGAATTTTCAAACCATTTTCCTTTAAACATTCTATTTAGAATTTGGTGCACTTTTTAGGTAATCTGTTCTTCATTTATCAATGATAAAAACAGTGAACAAATTAATTGCTAGCATGAAAGTGCTATAATCTCTCATAATTATACAGATTTTAAGAGTCCATGTGGGTGGACTGTTATTAAGTATTGGCACAATTTGTTCCTGAGTAGGTGGCAGTACTGTGCCCAGTGTGTCGGGAAATAAGATTGGATCCAAAGGAACGCAAGAAGCATTTTCTTTATCAAAGTGTATTTAAACATAGAGAAAAATGAGCTGTATTGTCAGACTTGCTCTTAGAGTAAAAGTCAAAATGCCTCAGCCCATTCAGGAATAAAGCCTTTTATGATTTTGTACTTGTCTGCCTCCACTGCGACTCCCCGTGGACAGAGGAGCCTGGTGGACTACCCCCCATGAGGTCCCCCCCCCCCCCCCGACCCCCCCCCCCCCCCACCACCCACACACACACCACACACACACAACACTTTTGATGTTACCATTTATTAAAAGATTTTTTTAAAATATTGTATGGAATTTGTTACAACATTGTTTCTGCTTTATGTTTTCTTATCTTTATTTTTTTTTCACCATGAGGCCTGTGGCATCTTTGTTCCTCTACCAGGGATCAAACTCATGTCACCTGCATTGGAAGGCAAAATCTTAACCACTTGACTGCCAGGGAAGTCCTGTATATTCCTATTTTAAAAATTACCAAATTGTTTTGAGCACTTGCCTCCTTGCCTGTCTCTGCAGTTGGATTGTAAGAAACTTCAGTGCAAGAAAACGATCTCATTCATATTTATATTCTTGCCTTCTCAATAATTTGAATGAACGATTTAATTAGTTAATCTCAGTGCATAAATACGTCTCTATTAATAAACAATTTAATTCATTAATCTAAATAACCCAGTTAGAATCTTTTTTAAATGAAATAACTGAATAGCACCCTCTTAATTTTAATGGATCTAAATATGTATATTCATATACTGGGTTTTTGGTTATTTTTTGTTTGCTTGTTTTCTGTTAAAACTAGGATAGGAGCAGATTTCTGCATCCATGCTCCTGACACTTGTATTCCCAGTAGACAAGAGGTAGAAACAACTCCAATCTCTATTGACTGATGACTGTACAAACTAAATATGGTCTATACATACAATAGGATCTAACAAACACATGAAAAGATGCTCAACATCACTCATTATCAGAGAAATGCAAATCAAAACCACAATGAGGTAGCATCTCATGACAGTCAGAATGGCTGCCATCAAAAAGTCTACAAACAATAAATGCTGGAGAGGGTGTGGATAAAAGGGAACTCTCTTACACCGTTGATGGGAATGCAAACTAGTACAGCCACTATGGAGAACACTGTGGAGATTCCTTAAAAACCAGGAAATAGAACTGCCATATGACCCAGCAATCCCACTGCTGGGCATACACACCGAGGAAACCAGACTTGAAAGCGACACGTGTACCCCAGCGTTCATCACAGCACTGTCTACAATAGCTAGGACATGGAAGCAACCTAGATGTCCATTGGCAGACGAATGGATAAGGAAGCTGTGGTACATATATACAATGGAATATTACTTAGCTATTAAAAGGAACACATTTGAGTCAGTTCTAATGAGGTGGATGAAACTGGAGCCTGTTATACAGAGTGAAGTAAGTCAGAAAGAAATACACCAATACAGTATATTTATACATATATATGGAATTTAGAAAGATGGTAACAATGACTCTATACGCAAGACAGCAAAAGAGACAGATGTAAAGAACAGACTTATGGACTCTGTGGGAGAAGGCAAGGGTGGGATGATATGAGAGAATAGAAGTGAAACATGTATATTACCATATGTGAAATAGATCACCAGTCCAAGTTCGATGCATGAAACAGGGCACTCGAAGTCAGTGCACTGGGACAACCCAGAAGGATGGGATGGGGAAGGAGTTTGGAGGGGTGTTTGGGACAGGGGGACACATGGACACCTGTGGCTGATTCATGTCAATATATGGTGAAAACCACCACAATATTGTAAAGTAATTAGCCTCCAATTAAAATTAATTAATTAATTAAAAAAAGGAAATTCTGATATATGCTACAATAGGGATAAACCTTGAAAACATTAAATAAGTGAAATAAGCCAGACACATAAGGACAAATATTATATGATCCTGTTTATATCTGGAGTGGTCAAATTCATAGAGACAGAAAGTAGAATAGTGGTTCCCAGGTGCTGGGTAGAGGGATGATCAGGGAGTTAGTATTTAATGGAGACAGAGCATTAGTTTGGAATGATGAAAATTTTCTAAAGATGGATAGCAATGGTGGTTGCACAACAACATGAATGTACTTAATGCCACTGAACTGTATTCCTAAAAATGGTAAACTTTATATTTATGTATCAGTGCAGTCACTCAGTCGTGTCTGACTCTTTGTGACCCCATGGACTGCAGCACACCAGGCTTCCCTGTCCATCACCAACTCCCAGAGTTTGCTCAAACTCATATCCATTGAGTCGGTGATGCCATCCAACCATCTCATCCTCTGTCATCCCCTTCTCCTCCAGCCTTCAACCTTTCCCAGCATCAGGGTCTTTTCCAATGAGTCAGTTCTTTGCATCAGGTGGCCAAAGTATTGGAGCTTCTGTATACTTTACCACAATTTAAAAACTTGTATTACAACATGTTACACAGACAGTCTCTAGATGGTAGAGATAATCATACATTAGAACATTTTTAGCTGGATAAAGTTAGAATGGAGACTAGAAACATTACTCTTGTGAGACTGAGACAAAAGGCCTGGGACACCCCTTAATTTATATGGAGCTCAAGGATCTCATAAAAAAAAAAGAAAAGAAAAAACTTGGTCATATTCTATAACTGGGATACAGAATTTTTTAATAGCAATAAGATGCAGAAAAACAATGGTGTTCTTGTCCATAAGGAAGTCTCACGGGACAGGTCAGACAGAAAACAGGAATTATTATTGGCAGGAGTAATGCCTGCAGGTTTAATGGAATACATCCTATACTTGGCCATCTCCTTTCCCTCCCCTGCTTTGTGGCCTGAGGAACAGAGGGCTGTGGTATAAAGGGAAAAAAGAAAATGTCACAAGAGGGTCAACTACTCTCTGAGAAGCAACCTATATGAACTGGTCAGGAAAAGAAAGAGGAGCCCGCCTACCTAAAGGAGAAGGAGATGAGCCGCAGAGTCAGTGGCAATGGTACGAAGTAGCTGCATGTTTGTGGCAGTGGTCAGAGACATTAAGGATGAAAACCAGCCCAGCTAGCAACATGTAAGTCCCAAGGGCAGCCAACTACGATGATCAAGCATGTAAAGAGCAATGGATCCCATGATGTCAGAATTGGAAAGTTGCTGGCTACAGTCCAGATTATAAAAAAATTCTTGGTCATCTCTTAGTTAAGTGTGGGGACTTAGGGCATTGAGGTATGAGGTGCTACTATAAATATCAGCTATTTGAACTCATTAGTGTGTAAAATCAGACTGCATAAGGGTTTTACACAATATGGACGTATTTGAAATATTAAGGCTAGAGGTTTAGTTTCCATAAAGTTTAATTTCATGTAAATACTAACAGCATTTTCTTTTATTCTCTGATTAAAACTTAAAACATTAATTATTTCAATTCCACCCACCCCCAACCTGAAGACCTAAGAGTCCTAGAGTTAAGACTATCCAAAAATTATAGAAACTCCTTGCTTTCAATCATAGAAACTGAAAATCTATTTGAACTACCATCCTCATCTATTTTGAAACGAATGTTATTTTGAATTAAATAGGTATGTCAGTATAAATCCAATAAAGAGAAGAAATAAGGAAAAAGGCTTTCTTCCACATAATAGGCTTTAGGTATATCTCCCCAAAGGATGTATTCTGTTCTACCCCACAAAATTGAAAACAAGTGGAAATCAAGATTCCTGCAATAAACAATTCTTTAAATATCATCTCCAGGGACTTCCCTGGTGGTCCGGTGGTTAAGACTCAGCCTTCCGTTGCAGGGGGTGTGGGTTCGATCCCTGGTCAGGGAGATAAGATTCCCACATATCTCACAGCTGAAAAAACAGAATATAAACAACAGAAGAAATGTGGTAACAAATTCAATAAAGACTAAAAGTGGTCCATATTAAAAAAAAAATCTTAAAAAAAATCATCTCCAAATACACTCCACTGGAACACTGCACAGGAGAGAAAACAATTAACTCTTTCTATCCATAAGAAGAAGAAACTATAATCTGTTTTTGCTCAGGCTAAAGATATTTTACTTGGCAAGGTGATGCCTGCGTTATTCATAGGTGGGAAGAGAGGACAAAAGAGACAAAACATATAGTTGCAGCAGAAAAAGAAAGAATTTGGAGTTGTGAACATGAATAGGAAGAGTAGATACTTCTCAGGGTGGCTATTCAACAAATCCTTATTTTCTTGGAATTGTGCTTTATGATTGATGAGTCTGAAAATAGACACTCAGTCCAAAGTGGATCAAACAGATACTTTCTTCCCATACTGAAATATGGACCCAGAAAATGGAGACAATTAGTCATCAAAGCCAAGTCTAGCGAATGATCATGTTCAAGGGAAAAACTGTCTGCCATGCCTGTGATTTAGTCCCTGCAGCAGTACCGATTCTTTCCCTACCCACCTCTTTGTTACTCAGCTTTTTCTGTTGCTTTGAGATACTTCAGTATCTTTCAGATTAATTCCTTTTCTCTTACTCTTCTTCCCTGTCCTCACTTAAGATTGCTTGAATGGATTTCTGTAGTTTGCATCCAAAAGAACCCTAATAAATACAGAAGTTATGGCATAAAACCTTTGAAATGTGGAGAAAATCAGTAAAACTTCAAGAAGCACTAACAGGGACAGGATTTCTTCAGAAGGTGTTAGTCCAAGAATCAAGAAGGGGCTGATATACCAAGATAAAAGAATGTATCAAGAAGCAAAGCAGAAATAGAGACACAGACTTAGAGATCAAACATATGGATATCAAAGGGGACAGGGGTGGGTGGGACAAACTGGGAGATTGGGACTGATATATATACACTATTGATACTGTGGATAAAATAGATAACTAATGAGAATCTACTGTATAGTTCAGGGAACACTATTCAGTGCTCTGTAGAGAACTAAATGGGAAGGAAATCCAAAAGAGAGGGGATATATGTGTACATATAGCTGATTCACTTCATTGAACAGCAGAAACGAATACAACATTGTAAAGTGTCAACTTCAAATTGGCACCAGCCTGTCCACTACAAACTGGCACTTGCCAAGAGCATTTGCCAGAGACTAAACAGCAACAACAAGGGCATTTGCCTCTGCAGAGATTGAACCCTGTGAGCTGCTGTTGACTTTCAACACTCCCTGAGGGAGTTCAGGGTGGAGTGAGGCACTCTTGCTCCAGGGAATTTGGTAGGACAAGTCTTCAGATATATATTTTCAGGAACTGATTTCATGATCCCAATCCTTGGGTCTCCTTCTATCTAGAAAAGCACTAAATCCCTTCATGGTGACATCAGCTCCTTGTGACTAGGAGAAAAACTTTTGTAAAATAAGCTCTTAATTGCATTGAACTCCACCTTCAACAAAATCCTATATATTGACCTTCACCCTCAGCCTCTTTGGAGTAGTTTCTCAGAACTATCTGGGGTGCTGTCTCCGGGCTGCAGTCCTCATTTTGCCCCAAATAAAACAACTCGCAATTCTCACATTATGCATCTTTTTAGTCGACAAAAGCAACTATATTCCAATAAAAATTAATTTAAAAAAATAAAAATAAAAAACAGGACCCAGGCTAAATCTCAGATTAGTAGGGTCTGAAAGCTGTGGACATCTCTCCCTTGATCTGTCTCTTTGTGCCTAATTCAACTATTTAAGCTTTATTATACCCAAGTTCAAAACAGCATTCAGATATGGCAGAACTAGTCATCTCTGAAACTGAATGGACTCAATAACTATCATAATGGTCAGATATTTCTTCCACTTCCTTTAAAAAAAAGTTGGGAGGAGATGATTTACTGGTGAGAGACATTTCTGATTAAATCACCTGCCATTCATACTGGTTACAGACAGAAGTAGAATCAGAGAAATCATTCCTACTCTAACACTACTTATAAAATTTAGGAAAGTGAGCAGTAAAGTTTTAGGCATTGAGGAAGAGTCAAGAGCAATTCCTGCTGAAATAAATTTGGGCCACCAGTGTTAGTAGCTGTTGTATGATTACTGTTTATTGTATCGAAAGTCATAGGAGCTACAAGACACAATAGATTGTGCCCCTGGAATGGGGAAACTGTGTCTAGAAATATCATCCACTGAAAATGAAACCAGAAATGAAGACGTTTCAAATTTGCTGAACATTCAAATATGGTATTCATGTTGAAGAAGGAATTCATAGGGCCTGGACTACATCTTAGGCCTGTTCGTGCTGATCGTGCTCAGCCACCTCTCTAATGGACTCTGAACTCTGTGCTTAGTGCCTGTGGAAATGACAATAGAAGGATAAGACCCCCTCCGGAAAGGGGAATCTTGAAGATTGTATCCAGGTTACTCATCACCTAAGAGAAAACATACACTGATCCCCTACCTCCAGACAGGTCATAAATTTTTTTCTGTAACCTCGGGCTTATTGATTATTGACTGTTTGAAATGTAACCTCGAGCTTATTGATTATTGACTGTTTGCACACATAACACATGAATGATGGGGTTATTGTGATTGTATTTACCTTTCCTTTGTTTATGTAAGTCACAGGAAATTGGGTGGTGGGTTCAGACACGTACACATGGGGTATAAAAGATTTTCACAAATGCTGGTTGGGGTCCTTGGCTAAGAGGAGACTCTGCCTTGGGCCCGCCAGTGTAATAAACTGCACTTCACTATCTGCATCGTCCTTCTGAGTGAGCTTGTTTCCCGAAACACGTGGCTATAACAACGTGAATTCCATAAAAAGGTTTTTTTCTATCCCAATTTTATTGGGGATTTGTACTGGGGATCCCCAATACAAATGAAGAAACCCTCAGAGAAGTTAATTAACTTAACTATGGATACAAGTCTAGTAAGTGCTGGAGGTGGGATTTGACCAGATCTGTTCCAACCTAAATCCCATGCTATTCACACGGGTTGCAAGAGTTTAGTCATCATCAGCATAGTAACCAAAGCTAAGTGTTGATTTGTACATATTTAGAGGATGAGACCAAAAT
Organism: Okapia johnstoni; assembly: GCA_024291935.2. Lineage (NCBI taxonomy): Eukaryota > Metazoa > Chordata > Mammalia > Artiodactyla > Giraffidae > Okapia > Okapia johnstoni. The sequence continues at coordinate 62,295,701 of CM044321.1, forward strand.
ACTTCCCATGTGTCTATTTTGGAAATAAGTCACATTCTCAGAAATATGAGACTGGAATGTAAATGAGATTTTTAAATATATCATGAGTTTTTTGGATACAGTACCACAAAAAAGTACTTTTAAAGAAAGACTGGGAGAAAAATCAGTATTTAGGAGAAGCCAGTATTTCTGATTCTAGTGGTTAGAATTGCATATAAAATTACTTAATGCTAATATTGCCTCAAATATTCCATGGACTGTAAAGAGAAAATGATAATTTCCAAGTGGAAACTAATTGGAATGAAGGGGATAGGGAGCCTGTATATGGATGAATGTCAAGGATCAGTGGTGTTTAGATTTGCTGTGGGTAAAACTGAAAAAGGAGGAGGAGATTATGTTCCTATTTGAACCTTCTCTACATCGTTGAACAAAGACTTCCAAATGGCTGGCGGTCAACAATAAAATTGTGTTAAGTGAATACAAGTGGACTTCTAATCATTATTTTAATTGCATTTTCAACAAGATGAAGTCTTCAAGAAGTAGCAATAACATCTATCTTGGGACAAACTCAGGTTTTATGTTGAGCTATTGCATCTTCTACAGCATGGGTTTCTTTTTAGAAGCTCCATGCAGTCATTATGGGTTCTCAAACTGGCAATTTTTTCTAAGATCAGGGACATGAAGTTAAAATGTTCTTGACTGAAAGGTGCTTTATTTGATTTTCCAGATTTTTCCTGCAATACAGAACCTGTATTGCAGAATCTGCTTTGCAGAATCTGCCTGCAATACGGGAGATCCAGGTCAGATTCCTGGGTGGGGAAGATCCCCTGGAGAAGGGAATGGTTACCCACTCCAGTATTCTTGCCTGGAGCTATATTTCATGGACAGAGGAGACTGGCGGGCTACCAACCATGGGGTCGCAAAGAATCAGACATGACTGAGCAACGAACACTTTTTTTTTCCACCAAGGGGAGAAAGGGGTAGGGTTGGGATGAACTGGGAGATTGGGACTGACATATATACAATATTGATAATATGTGTAATGACTGACTTATATTGAGAGCATTCTGATTGATTATGCAAAATAAGCAACAGGATGGATGAAGATTATTTTCAAGTCAGTTCAGGGTGTTTATAAAGTCAGTATTGTGGTAACAAAGTCATTTTCATTTCAGTATTTAAAGCTACATTTCCAATTTGTTGTGAACTGTAGAAAAATCTTATGTTTCATAATTTAAATGTCATTAAATATAAACAACAGAATGTATGTTCATACATTTATTTTAAGTAATACATAAGACTGTACACTAGTGTAGAGTTGAAAGTGCAATATTTTGATAAAATATAGCTGTACACGTTTGTTGAAAATTAAAAAAAAAACTGTCTACACTAAATTAATCCTTCATCCTAGTGCCAGGTCACAGATGTAGAAACAAAGCTATGTATACCAGGGGAAGGGCTTCCCTGATGGCTCAGGTGGTAAAGAATCTGCCTGCAATACAGGAGATCCAGGTCAGATCTCCGGGTGGGGAAGATCCCCTGGAGAAGGGAATGGCTACCCACTCCAGCATTCTTGCCTGGAGCTATATTTCATGGACAGAGGAGACTGGCGGGCTATAGTCTTTGGGGTCACAAAGAATCAGACACGACTGAGTGACTAACACTGTTTTTTCCACCAAGGGGAGAAAGGGGTAGGGTTGGGATGAACTGGGAGATTGGGATTGACATATATACAATATGGATACTGTGTGTAAAATAGATAATTAATGAGAACCTGCTATATAGCACAAGGAATTCTACTCAGTGCTGTGTGGTGACCTAAATGGGAAGGAAATCCAAAAAAAGAAGGGATATACATATATGTATAGCTGATTCATTTTGCTGTATAGTCAAAATTAATACAACATTGTAAAGCAACTATACTAAAATTTTTTTTACTTAGAAATGTTTAAAAAAAAGAGCTTCCTCAGTGCTATACATTGGTCCTGCAACAAACACAGAAATCATTCAAATTACCTACCAGCCTTGAACATATAATTGAGTAGTCACAGGGGTCTGAGCAAACTCTGGGAGATAGTGAAGAACAGGGAAACCTGGTGTGCTGCAACCCATGGGCTCACAAATAGTCAGAATTGATTGAGCAACTGAACAACAACAGCAAATTAATTAAGTTAAAAAAAAACTTCTTCTGTGATATTCATAGATCATCTTTGGGACTCGGTGGGAAGAAAAAAAGAACAAAAGCCTCCTTATGCCCAATCATGTAATATATTAAGTTCTCATGGTTTTTATACAGTGAATTAACCAGGCTCCTTCCATCTTGGGCACCATCTTCAGTTGGAGCCTCAGACTTCAGCCAAGAGACAGGGGTAAAACTGGGTATAGAAAGCAAAACCATCATAAACACTTTGGACTGGAATTGAAAGACTTTATTTCTCACAATGCATTGGAAAGAACTAAAAATTTGAGCCCACCTAGATGCATAGGAGGCTGATAAATATAATCCCTGCACGGGCAGCTACTTCCCCGTGACAGTTCTGTACCGTAGCAGTGGGACAGACATCTCTCATGGATAGGTGTCTCTGTCCTAATTGTCAATCTCTAATCTTATATCTACTTAAATTAACTTAAAGAATGAGAGTAAAATAAATAATTTTTTCAGGCAGACAAAAACCGAGATAATCCTTAAATGAAACTGGAGGGACTTCTGTAAATTGCACCTTAGTAGGAAAGAAAATGACTTCAGATGGAAGATCTAAGATGCAAGAAAGAACAAAGAAGAATAAAATTAATACATTTTTGGGGAAGTCTGAGCATATACTGATTGTATATGTATAACACTAATACTATCTACTTTTCAATGCAAAAAACAGAAGTGAAATAAAATATTGCTTCTCATCTATTAAAAAGCTGACAAGGATGGATTTCTAAAGTATTGTGTTTCATGAAGGAAATACAGGTACAAAAGATTATTTGAATCAATTTATGGTAAATTCTAAAAAAGCCAAACTTATAGTGGCAGATCAGTGGTCCAGTGGCCAGGACTGGCAGCAGGATACTGACTAAAAAGAGACACGAGGAGGAACTTCCCTGGCAGTCCAGTGGTTAAGACTTGGCTTTCCAGCACCAGGGTTGCAGGTTCTATTTCTGGTCAGAGAGCTAAGATCCCACATGCCTCATAGACAAAAAAACAAAAAAACAAAAAAGAAGAAATATTGTAACAACTTCAATAAAGACTTTAAAAATGGTCCACATCAAAACATCTTAAAAAAAAAAGACACACAAGGAAAACTGAGGTGAGGGAAATAGTCTATATCTTGACAGGAGTATGAGTTCCATGGCTGTAATGTGAAATACTGATTCTTCTCATTATACCGTATAATCTTACTTCTTAACATTACACTTTTTTTTTTTTTTTAACAAAGTAGACTGTTCCTGATGTGACAGAAATGTGTGGTACTCACTGTCAGTAATTATCATAACGATAGATAACTTGTATGGTTGACACTATGCAAAAAAGTTTATATGCATTCTTTTACATAACTTTCAAAGTAGTCTGGTGTTTACATCCACATTTTGAATAAGGGAAGTAGAACTGAAGATCAATTCCTTGTAGTTTCTACCAATAAAGGTTTGAGGCCATTCTCTAGGACCTGCAAACATTCAGATGACTGATAACACAAGCAGTATGTTCAACACATGCAAACCTGGAACCAGGTGATGATACATATGATGAGTCTCTAATTTTAGGTAGCAAAGTACAGCTCTTACTGTGTTGCTTTTCATTTCAAGTTTGCAATTTTCCAAGGCCATTGAAAAACTAGCATGACTATAATTTTTTATGAAACAAATGTTTAAATATCCTAATAGAGAATACTGGCCATAGTATACTCCGGGAAGACTCAAATAATAATAGGATTTAAATGAATGAGACTTCAATGACAGTTTATTTTTAAGTGATTGTCCAAAGAACAAATCATTCAAGTTCCCTCATTCCTTTTCTCAGTAAATATTGCTCTCCCCCAAAGACAGCCACTGTTCTGATTTCTCTCAACTTAAAATAGGTTTGTCTTTTTTGAGGGTCATATAAAGGGAATCATACTGCTTACAGTCTTTTGCATGCTGTTTCTTTCCTTCGTCATATTTCTGAGATTTAGCTTTTTAATTGCATGTATCAGTAGTTAATTTCTTATTGCTCTCTAGTATTACATTGTATAAATACACCACCAATTGTTATCCATTTTCCTGTTGATGAACATGAACATTGTTTATATATTGTGTATATACTTGCTATAAAAATTCATATACAAAAAAGAATAAATTATCCAAGCCCTAGTAAACTAGTTGACGATGATTACTTGATTTTACTGCCCAAAAATAACATGTAGTCCCAATAACCTCTGAAAAAGCGTTATGTTTATATTTTGAGACATCCAGAAATACCAGCTAAGGATCTATTAGGTACTACTTCTGTAGGATGGTAAAAAAAAATAATCTCTACTCAGGTTCTCTCAGCGTTTTTACCAAAGAACTTCTCGTATCCAGGGTGATTGATGCTGTTTCTAACAGGAAATTGTTAGTGTGATAACAATGGGACATGTTGAAGTGGGTCACTTAGTCACCACTAAAAGACTGACTTGGCTGCTTTGAAGTCAGAGAAAAGAAAGGCAGCTTCTAGATTGGAGAAAATGAATGACTTAGAAAATTGAGTATAGTGCTATACTATGAAATATTGCCAGTGAGCAAAAAAAAAAAAAAAAAAAAAATTATATGGCCTAAGCAATTTTGGAGGATTCCTGTTAAGGTGGTGGGTTTCTGCAGTAAGAAAAGATAACCAAAAGAAAACATTACTTTCTTCAAATATGTTTTTCTTTTTTCCATCTTTTACTATTTTTTTTAAAGTATTTATTTTTTTATTGAGGCATAGTTGATTTACAATATTACATTAGTTTCAGGAGTAGAACATAGTGATTCAAAATTTTTATAGGTTATACTCCATTTAAAGTGATTATAAAATACTGGTTCAATTCCCTGTGCTATATATTATTGTAGCTTACTTACTGTATATGTAGCTTATACCTCTTCTTTCTCAAATATTTTGTATTCTGACACAAAGCATGTTTGATGAAAAAGAGTAATACACACACCCTATCAAATATTTGTTCTGTCAATTATGTTTATTTTACACCTCTCTGTGTTATAAGAAAGAGAAAATGCCACCCAGGCTGAGATTAAGGGGAAGGGAATCTAACCAAATATAAACAAAGTTTTCAGCGTTGTTATAATATAAAGCCTCAAAGCTGTTAAAATTTTACTTTGGTGCAACTCAAAGTGTTCAGTTCTCAGTCTTGTCTGACTCTTTGCAACCCCATGGGCTGTAGCCCACCAGGCTCCTCTGTTCATGGGATTTCCCAGGCAAGAATACTGGAGTGAGTTGCTATTTCTTCCTCCAGGGGATCTTCCCAACCCAGGGATCGAACCCAGAGTCTCTTGCATTACCTGCATTGGCAGATGGACTGTTTACCACTGAGCCACCTGGGAAGCCCACTTTGGTTTACTGAAGAGCTATTAAAGAGTAGAAAGATAATTTATGATAATGAATTAAGCCAGGTTACAGAGCTCATGACATTACTATATATCTGTCTAGCTGACTTATGTTGAGTTTGCCGTGCTGTTTGCTCATCTCCCCTACTAGATGCATTTCTTCATTTGCTGTCCCTTCTCCCACCAATGAGGGAGCAGTTTTTTAAAAGTGTCACTTAACTGTTGAGAACCTTCTTAGGTGAAGAAAATGATAACTTCAGGAAAGGAAGTACTAAATAAAAATCATCATATATGTTCACAATTTAAATCATTCACATGAAATTATCGGACAACATTAATTTAGGGAGTGATGGCAAGGATCTATACTGATCACCCTACACAAAGTGGTAGAGGGTCTTTGACCCTCCTCACAAGGACCGTCCTCACAAGGAGCTTATCAGACATAATAGTTTATGTTCATTGCATAGTTCATATGTGCAGGTCCATGTGCTAAGCACTTTGCAGGCATTATCTCACTTAATTCTCACAGTAATCCACTGAGATTCATAAGACAGTTCTTCTAGAATTATAACTTAATGTGATAGAAGCAAAGCCATCTAAGTCATGTACATGCAATGCACATGCATGGGCTAAAAATTAGGGCGAGGAGAAAATTAAATGATGGAACAGAGTAAAATCAGAGGCACTGTATTATGTTCAGGAGATGAGAATCCAACAGTTTGTTACATACCCAGTAAGTCCCTTACATATAAACCTTCAGTTGTGAAATTTCAAAGATGTGAACATGCATCTGGTTCCAGGAAGGGACCAGAATCTGTGCCATCGGTGTCAGGTGAGAGTGAGACTGCAGCTTGTCCTCTTGTCTCCTACTGCTGATGACCCTTCATCTCTACCATTTCCCACCTCCTCTTTCTCCTCCAGTCAGTAACTCTTCTTGCCTGTTCACTCAATGCCAGCCAATGTATGCTAGCTGTTGTACTTTTGTAGTGTACTCTTCAAGGTACTGCAAGATTAAAAATTTTTATTTTTTGTGTTTGTTTTCTTTGTATTATTTGCATGTGAAGTATTATAAACCTATTACAGTACAGTACAATATAGCCCATTGTGTTAGTTGGATACTGAGGCTAACTTTGTTGGACTTACAAACAAATAGGACTTATGAACATGTTCTCAGAATGGAACTTGTTCATATGTAGCAGATTTACTGGAGAAGGAAGAGCATACTACTTCTCAGAGAGTCAGGAATTACAGACTATTAATTATTCCTAGATATCAGACACAAGAATTAAAAAATGTCAGCCTCATTGGCAAAGGCAGAATTTCATTCCGGAGGTATGTTGACTTACTAATCAGGAAAACCAAGACTCTCAACTCATCAGTTGGTGAATTGTTGGACTAGTTTCACTTCATAATATAAAGTGAACTCAGTGAGCACAAGGTAATTGGCAGCTTTATGATAAGATAAAACTCTCATTTCAGTTGGGACAAATCGAAGAACTTTATCTCTTTGTGAAAAAAAGGTAGATGGCTAAGGTCAGTCTCAATTAAAATAAATTTCCTAGAACCAGGGAGATTACTCTCGACTTACGGAGACCAGTAAATCTTTTCTTCATTCTCTTTAGTTTAACATGACAAGGACTCTGTATCCAGCGCTGACACTGCTCCTGGGCAGAACTAGAGAACCTTAGAGAAAAAGCCTAAATGAAAATCCCTTTTCTCCCTAACGGTGTATTGTTTTGGTTAATCCTTACTTGAAATTCTAACTTCAAACAAATTCTATCTTTTGCAAATTGTGTGTCAGAGTATCTATTTTCCCCTGAATAATTATAAAAAAAAGGTAAATGGAAAATTTCCACAGCCTCTAATGATATTTCATACAACATAGTTTTAGATAAAAATTATAGAATTATTTTTATTAAATTGGATCACAAAGTGAATACTTAATGATGGATTCAGACCTTTTAGTGAGCTGTAGCCTTAAACAAGCAAAACTGGTAGCCTGGGGAAATTCATTTAAGATCTAAGAGAGAAAATAAATCTTTCTATTTTTAAAGTTAAAGTCAATTAGCAGAATGGAGGCCCCAAAATCTGCCTCTAAGTTCCCCATTAGAGGTAAATTGAAGCACGTCCTCAGATTCTCCAAGGATTATCATGGTTTGTACAGGTTCCCCTGTGGTGAAGCACAACTGTAATGGCCAGTGTAATATAAGTCCAGTGTAATGGCCTTGTCCAAGGTCCCTATGGGAATGAAAACAGACTGTGTATAGGGGTGAAAATGAAAGAAAGAAAGAAAGAAAGTGAAGTTGCTCAGTCGTGTCCGACTCTTGGTGATCCCATGGTCTGTAACCTGCCAGGCTTCTCTGTCCATGGGATTCTCCAGGCAAGAATACTGGAGTGGGTTGCCATTTCCTTCTCCAGGGGATCTTCCCAACCCAGGGATCAAACCCGGGTCTTCCTCACTGCAGGCAGACTCTTTAGCATCTGAACCACCAGGGAAGCCCACTACACTGATGGGATGAGATGGGATTTATGCAAATTCAAGTCTTACAGTTGGTGGAATGCACTGAGGATATCTCTAAATCTCATGTCAAAGTTCACACTTCTATGTGTTACATCAGTGTAGTGGGCTTCCCTGATGGCTCAGATGGTAGAGTCTGCCTGCAGTGCAGGGACCTGGGTTTGATCTCTGGGTTGGGAAGATCCCCTGGAGGAGGGGACCAACTCGGAATATATGGCAACTCACTCCAGTATTCTTGCCTGGAAAATTCCATGGACAGAGAGCCTGACAGACTACAGTCCATGGGGTTGCAAAGAGTCGGACACGATTGAGTGACTTTACTCTCTTTCTTTCTTTTCCGTGCAGTGGTGCCTGTACACGCACAGTTTTGCAGACATTTGCTGAGAATGATGTTTGCTTGGGAGGTGTTTTTGCTTTAATAGATGCAGTTTATCAGATCAAGAGAGATCTCTTCTAGTTTTTGTTACTGAAAGTTTAAATGGACCTTGCATTTTTCCAAATGTTCTTGCATCCATTGTGATGGTAATACGAATTTCTGCTAATCTGTCTTCAACTTCACTGACTGTTCCGTCAACTTATTTTTTCTATTGAACCCATCCAATAAATTATTTATTTCAAGTATTGTACTTTCAGTTCTGAAATTTCCAATAGAAAACATTGTTTCTATGTCTCTGCTGAGGATTTTTATCTTTTATTCATTTCATGTATGCTCCGTTTGACCTCATGTAACAGTTATATTAGCTGTTTTACACTCTTTGATTGAAAAATTCTTTGACACTTGGCCCTTTTCCCAGATTGTTGCTTCTCTTGAAAATTGGTCATGTTTTTCTAGGCCTTTATATGTCAAGCAAATTTGATATAGATTCTGTATATTTTGAATGGCAACTCTGTTTGTAAACTGTAGGTTCTGTTAAGATCTTCAGAGAATGCTGTTGTTGTTGTTTTAGTATGTAATCAACCTGTTAATAAGGGTTTCCCTCTTTCCCTCGTGGCTCAGTGGTAAAGAATCTGCCTACAAAGCAGGAAATGCAGGTTCGATCCCTGGGTTGAGAAGACCCCTGGAGGAGAAAATAGGAACTCACTCCAGTATTCTTGCCTGGAGAATCCCATGGACAGAGGAGCCTGACAGGCTACAGTCAATGGGATCACAAAGAGTCAGACACAACTTAGCAACCGAACAGCGACAGTAGCAACCTACCATCCGGGGTTTAGATCACAAGTTCTGTCTTGCCTCCTGTCGGTGGTGGTTCTCATGTCAGTTCATGTCCAGCTCCGGCAGCCAGGGAATCGCCCTGAAGGGATGAACGGGGTAGGCGAACGAAAATGATGCAGTCTCTCGCTCAAAGCACTGGGCTGCATGTTTATTTTAAGCATCAGGTTTTCTTTTATACTTTTACAAAAGCATTAGGTCAGAGGTATGACATCTTCAGTTTCCCCTCACCCATATTTACTGTCTCCATAAATCACTATTGTCCTTCAGAGTTCCCTCTTAAGTGTCCTTGTGATAACATTGTAACTCAAGTTTGTCTCTGGGCTATATATTACATTCCTCAGTTTATTTCTTATCTCTTTAAATCCTGCTATCCCCTAGTAACTTAAGCTCATCATCTCCTAAAAAGGCTTTTAGCTACTAGTATCTCTAAAATACCTAGTTTCTATAAGCTATAGTAAAATATGCCAACACTACAACATACCTTAAACTTTTAGCTTCTAACTATTCTTAATTATTCCTAACCCCTAAACTCAGCAAACTTCTTTTGCCATAAACATTCTCCTTACAGGCAGGTTTCAGATAACAATGTTTCCCATGATCTCAGGCTGCAGCCTATGTGCTCATCCTGGAGCATTCTTTGTAAAGATCCTTGAACAAATGTCAATAGTTAACGTTATGAATTATAACATTCTTTCCAGACAACTCAACCGGAGGAAGGAAAGGACAAGTCAGAATCACAAGACCTAACTCCTTCATCCCAGGACCGTGCCTGCGGGATGAGGAGAGGGGGTTGGGGCCGTGCCCCCATTTTGTCAGTAATGCCTATCGCAGCTCCCGACAAGTTCAGTTTTCAAAGCTTTTGTTATGCTGCCTTGGGTCTGTCACACACATGTAACAGTCAGGGGTTAGTCCAAGACTGGGGCCAATGTTTCAACCAGTTCAGTTCTCAGCATCTTTGTTACCATGTTTTGAGTCTGTCTCCTTCATGCACCACTAAGGGGTGAGCCTGAGACGTGTGCAGGTTCGTAAACAGAGAATCTCCCTCTTCAAGTTTCCTATCTGGAAACCCCACCCCTGCCACCTCCTGCACTCTGAGGCAATTTGCTCTTTTTTCAGATTCCTATAGTCAGATATACAGGATTCTATAGAAGTTTCGGCTTCCCATGCCACTGTTCTACTACTGAGCTGTGTAAAAAATCGTAGAACACACACACATACACACACACACACCCCTCACATCCCATCTGGGTTGCTTTTCCAAGTTTTGGCTTCCCTTCATAAGCCATATATTTTTGTTCAAATTTTGGAATCCTCAGGTGGTTGATCTTGTGTTTTATCTACCACTTTTATTTTTATTTATCTATTTTTTATTTTTGGTCACGAGGCATGTGAGATCTTAGTTTCCCAACCAGGGATTGAACCCTTGCCTCCTGCAGTGGAAATGTGGAGTCCTAACCACTAGACCACCAGGAAGTACCAATCTGGCACTTTTAATTGTAACCCACTTCTCTGCCTTCTACCTTTATTTTCCCCAACTGGGATCACCCAGGAAATCACATTCAGAGATCCAGACCAAAATTCATTAAATGTTATGTGTGTATTTGAAGGCAGTTCCTCTTTTGTGTTCCTTCTCACTGGATTTTTTGTTGTTTTGTTGTTGTTAAACTATTAGATATCCTGACAGTCCCAATTTCCATCATCTGACTTGATTTCTGTTGAAGTTGTAATATCCAAACGCATCAGGTTTGGAGAATTCCCTCTGGAAAATCCACATAAAAGAAATCATATATATCAAGATAAATGGCTCAACTTGTCAGTTCTTTTTATTTTGTGGTCAATTATTGACCAATCTGATTTGTATGGATGTGTGGGTGTGCATGCTAAATTTTGTGAGTATACTAAATTAGACTTTAATTTTATGCTAAATGAAATATACAGTTTAAAATTGTATGCTATTTTAGATTGTTGATACACAGAGACAGCATCAACTAGAAAAAAACTACATTGATTATATATTTAGGTATTGCAGAAAGAATTGATGCTTTTGAACTGTGGTGTTGGAAAAGACTCTTGAGAGTCCCTTGGACTGCGAGGAGACCCAGCAAGTCAATCCTAAAGGAAATCAGTACTGAATATTCATTGGAAGGACTGATGCTGAAGCTGAAACTCAATACTTTGGCCACCTGATGTGAAGAACTGACTCATTGGAAAAGTCCCTGATCCTGGGAAAGATTGAAGGCAGGAGGAAAAGGGGATGACAGAGGATGAGATGGTTGGATGGCATCACCGACTCAATGGATGTGAGTTTGAGTAAGCTCCAGGAGTTGATGATGGACAGGGAAGACTGGTGTGCTGCAGTCAAAGAGTTGGACATGACTGAGCAACTGAACTGAACTTTTGCAGAAAGAGCATAAAGTTTAGAGGCAATAAACTGTATTCTACTTAGGGATTTTTCTAAAATAGCTGTATGATTTTTGGCAAATCACTTAATCGATCCATTTAAAAAATAAGTACACCCTCTTGTACTCTAAAGGATTATAACTTCTTTTCTGCTCTAGCATGCTTGCCTGAATAGAAATAATTCAATTACTCATTCAAAAATATTTTCTGAATGCCCACTATATATGCCACACATTGTGTCAGCATCAGAAATAAAACAATGCTGATATTTTCATTTATCATGGAAATAATTTTAACTTTTAACCTTAAATTCTTTATTGGTCAGTCAGTCAGTTCAGTTGCTCAGTTGTGTCTGACTCTTGGGGACCCCGTGGACTGCAGCACGCCAGGCATCCCTGTCCATCACCAACTCCCGGAGTTTACTCTAACTCACGTCCATTGAGTCGGTGTGGGGGAACATAGATGGAGACACATTTTGGAAAGGAATACACAGGATGTATCAAGGACCCTTTTAAAAAGTATATTTTTGACAGAACAACGCTATTTTGAGAGGCTAAGAAACTGATTAAAGTGCATTTTAAAATGTATTAATAATAGTAATAACAAGCACATTTCCATAATAGAGTTTTGATTAGTAAAGAATGTTATGACTATATGACGATAAAATACAGTCATTAAAAAGATTATTTACAAGGGATGTTTAATGATATGGGGAAATGCTTATGATATGATAATGGTTAGAAAAAATTATGTAAGATGGTTTACACAGTCTGATCTCACAGATGCATAACAATGGGTACAGAAAACAAAATATCTATTGAAGTGTTCATAGGGCTTGTATTTTCTAATATTTCCTCCATCTCTTTTTCCTATTCCTTTATTTAAGGAGTAGTGGTGGTGATTAATAATAGAATGAAATCTTCAGGGTATAAAATACCAAGGCAGTTGAAAGAACTAAAAAAGGAAGTACTACTTAGATAAAGATGTGGTGACTGGAAGGACTTGGATCATCCTTTTCTGGGAAGAATGTGGTTTTCTTTAATCTCATCAAGACTAGTTGAGTCATGGTGTCATTGCTATTTTTGCTGTTTGGCAGTGAAATACGGATACCGGTCTGTGAATGCTGAGAAGACAAAAGGGTACACTGTTCCACATATGGTCCCTGGCTACTCAAGCTCCTGTTTTCTTTGTATTCCAAGGATCTGAAAGACTGGAAACCACAATTCCAAGGTTCGCTAGGCAGCTGGATTTTGAGTAGGTTCTATCAGTTAAGGGATTAAAATATGAAGGGAAGTAACATTATCCTGTTCCATAGGGAGAAGTAGCAGACAAATGTAAGTGATTGAGGGCGTCAGAAAACATCAGTTTCAGTAGGTACAATTGCCCCTGCTCAGAGGCAGGGGTGATGTCAGCAATGGGTATCAGGAGTTAGAGTTTCAGTAACTTCAGCAGCACCAATAGCAGTTCCTGCTCTGCCTCAGTGGCAGAACCTCCAGCCATTCAGTGGAAAGTATGGACTCCTGAGCTTCAGCCTAGTCGTGAGAGCAACTTCCTGATCTCTGGGTGACACTTTCTCCCTTTTGGACTCTGAGTCCTTCCAACATTTCCATGTGGGCTAAGTCGCTTCAGTCCTGTCTGACTCTTTGCAACCCCATGGATTGTAGCCCACCAGCCTCCTCTGTCCATGGGATTCTCCCAGGCAAGAATATTGGAGCAGGCTGCCATTTCCTCCTCCAAGGATCTTCCCCACCCAGGGATGTAACTTGCCTCCCTTATGTCTCCTGAATTGGAGGTGGGTTCTTTACCACTAGCTCCACCTGGAAAGCCTCCCTCCAATATATCACTTTCTAATTCCTGTGTTCCATCTTTACTTCTTTTACTCATCTTCGATCACCTTGGTTGTCAGTTCCCAGAATTGATCCCTGAAGTGAATTCTGGTGTGAGTGTACCCCCTTATGTGTTGAGTCACCCGCAATGGCCAGCTGGCTTTTCCTCAACCTACAGACGAACTTGGTTCACAAGTCCTGGCTGAGTTGTGGACTTAGATTTGTACTTCCTACACGGATTTCACATGTAATTAGTTATCCTGGGCATTTACGGAAATCACTGGACTTCTTGTTCATCACTTGAGTTTCAGTGCATTGAGATTTGGGGTCTTATTGTTCATAGTTAATGTGACCATGGCTCTACTTATGACCCAGTGGCTTCTTGGATATTGAACTTTCATCTTTCCAGGACCACAGCATACCTTAGTCCTCTCCAGTCCTGCACTTCATATAGTCAATCACAGATTCTCATAATTTAGTGATTATTTCACTATATGATGGAACAGCTTGATATCAGGCACAGAAACACTTGCCTATTTTCTCCCTTTTCTCTGAAGGAATGTTCTTTTACATGAACTAAACTAGACTTTAGGGGTCAGTTCTTAACCTTATTGCCTTTGAAATTTTCATTTTCATCAGCATTCATGCATTATACAGCATAAGGCTTTTATTTCATAGATGCTTTTAAAGCTAATAGCTCCTATCCATTTGTTTCACTGCCTAAGAAACTTTCTTTGAAGCAACACATCATCAGCCATCTAGCTAGAAATAATTAGAGGCTTTAAAATTAAATTATTTAATCCCCAAAGTACAATGCAAAAAATGTTGTACATCAATAAGAAAATAAATTAAAGTGGAAACTTTCTTTGTGAATGTGTGCATAACATTGACCCAAGTTAGAATTTTTGTATGTTCTTTCAGGTAAAACACTAGATATACATACACACACACACATATATATATATATATATATATATATATATATATATATATATATATATATATATATATATATGCTGCTAAGTCGCTTCAGTCGTGTCCGACTCTGTGCGACCCCATAGACGGCAGCCCACCAGGATCCCCCATCCCTGGGATTCTCCAGGCAAGAACACTGGAGTGGGTTGCCATTTCCATTTCCAATGCACAAAAGTGAAAAGTGAAAGTGAAGTCGCTCAGTTGTGTCTGACTCTTCGCGACCCCATGGACTGCAGCCCACCAGGCTCCTCCATCCATGGGATTTTCCAGGCAAGAGTACTGGAGTGGGGTGCCATTGCCTTCTCCATATATATATATATATATACACACACACATATATATATATACTGTAATGTTTTATATTAACTAATCAGACTATATATACACACAACATTTAAAACATTTCTTCTGTCTTATTTTTATTGATACAGCTTGAGTAGTGAAAGTGCTGTCTCAAATGTGACTGTTTAGATAAATGAGTAAATTAGGTATACTGGATGTTCTGAGGTTTTGTCCAAAAGAAAGTGTGGTCACATAGTATTGTACATATTCATGAAGTCCCTTCCTTGAAAGCATTGTAACCATGATGGAATCATTAAAGGTAAAACTTCCTATTAAGTGGCTTCATGGATTTCTCACTGCAAAAATTTAAACAACTTAACAGAAGCAGAAGATATTAAGAAGAGGTGGAAAGAATACACAGAAGAATTGTACAAAAAAGTTCTTCACGACCCAGACAATCACGATGGTGTGATCACTCACCTAGAGCCAGACATCCTGGAATGTGAAGTCAAGGGGGCCTTAGGAAGCATCACTACGAACAAAGCTAGTGGAGGTGATGGAATCCCAGTTGAGCCATTTCAAATCCTGAACGATTACACTGTGAATGTGCTGCACTCAATATGCCAGCAAATTTGGAAAACTCAGCAGCACAGGACTGGAAAAGGTCGGTTTTCATTCCAATCCCAAAGAAAGGCAATGCCAAAGAACGCTCAAACTACCACACAATTGCACTCATCTCACACACTAGTAAAGTAATGCTTAAAATTCTCCAAGCCAGACTTCAGCAATACGTGAACCGTGAACTTCCAGATGTTCAAGCTGGTTTTAGAAAAGGCAGAGGAACTAGAGATCAAATTGCCAACATCCATTGGATCATTGAAAAAGCAAGAGAGTTCTAGAAAAACATCTATTTCTGCTTTATTGACTATGCCAAAGCCTTTGACTGTGTGGATCACAATAAACTGTGGAAAATCCTGAAAGAGATGAGAATACCAGACTACCTGACCTGCCTCTTGAGAAACCTGTATGCAGGTCAGGAAGCAACAGTTAGAACTGGATATGGAACAACAGACTGGTTCCAAATAGGAAAAGGAGTCCATCAAGGCTGTATATTGTCACCCTGCTTATTTAACTTATATGCAGAGTACATCATGAGAAACGCGGGGCTGGAAGAAGCACAAGCTGGAATCAAGATAGCTGGGAGAAATATCAATAACCTCAGATATGCAGATGACACCACCCTCATGGCAGAAAGTGAAGAACTAAAGACCCTCTTGATGAAAGTGAGAGAGGAGAGTGAAAAAGTTGGCTTAAAAGTCAACATTCAGAAAACTAAGATCATGGCATCCGGTCCCATCACTTCATGTCAGATAGATGGGGAAACAGTGGAAACAGTGGCTGACTTTATTTTTCTGGGCTCCATAATCACTGCAGATTGTGACTGCAGCCATGAAATTAAAAGATGCTTACTCCTTGGAAGGAAAGTTATGACCAACCAAGATAGCACATTAAAAAGCAGAGACATCACTTTGCCAACAAGAGTCCATCTAGTCAAGGCTATGGTTTTTCCAGTGGTCATGTATGGATGTGAGAGTTGGATGGTGAAGAAAGCTGAGCACCGAAGAATTGATGCTTTTGAACTGTGGTGTTGGAGAAGACTCTTGAGAGTCCCTTGGACTGCAAGGAGATCCAACTAGTCCATCCTAAAGGAGATCAGTCCTGGGTGTTCATTGGAAGGTCTGATGTTGAAGCTGAAACTCCAATACTTTGGCCATCTCATGCGAAGAGCTGACTCATTGGAAAAGATCCTGATGCTGGGAAAGATTGAGGGCAGGAGGAGAAGGGGACGACAAAGGATGAGATGGCTGGATGGCATCATCGACTTGATGGACATGGGTTTGGGTGGACTCAAGGAGCTGGTGATGGACAGGGAGGCCTGGCGTGCTGCGGTTCGTGGGGTCGTAAAGAGTCGGACACGACTGAGCGACTAAACTGAACTGAACTGAAAGCACAGTGAGAAGACAATTGAAATAATGACTTGCAGATGACCAGCCTCAAAGACACAGAAGTGCATCTGGGATCGATGTGACATAGATGCTATATGTTGGAAAAAACAGCAGTGGATAATACTTCCCTGGTGGTCCAGTGGCTAACACTCCAAGCTCCCACTGCAAGGGGCCTGGGTTCGATCACTGATCAAGGAACTAGACCCTACATGCTGCAACTAAAAATCCTGAATTTAAAGAGCCCGAAATTAAGGCACAGCCAAATAATTAAATAAAAATAAATATTAAAAAAAACAGCAGTGGACAGACACATGGGAGGGGGTGACTTCTTAATCCGACAGTTGCTCTAAGGACAAGATCGAATCTGCGTTATCTAAAATTATCATATTAGAATGTAAAAAACTCAGTCAAATATACAGATGGTTCATTTACTTGAAACCACCATTTCTGAATGTTTGGCCATATGGCAAGTTACAGACTAAACATCTGGATAAATTGTGTGCTATGTCTTTTCCCACATGTAATTTGGTGTTGTGCCAGAGATGTGGAGTTGCCATAAACATCCAGTTTCTCCCAGATGGTGAACAATCTCAACATCTCTCTCTTGTTTCTCCTTCAAATAAGCTAGAGTCTGCACTATCTGGTCACAGAGTTGTAGTGAATCTTTCTCGAATAGTCATATTTCAGAAAATTGCATTTATTGGTAATGAAAACATCTACCAACTTTGTCAATAAAGGCCAGTTCATTTTCTTTAGAACTGAAAACACTATATAGAATTTTCATTCTGTCCATTCCTACGTGCAATTTCAATTGTTTCCTCCCAACAGTTATTCCATATTGCAGTGGTCTTAAAATGCAATCCTCGGACCAGTAGCATTTACATCACCTGGGAACTTGGAAGAAATTCAGATTTCAAGCCTTACTGCAGATCTCAGTTCAGTTCAGTTCAGTCGCTCAGTCCTGTCTAACTCTTTGCGACCCCATGAACCACAGCATGCCAGGTCTCCCTGTCCATCACGAACTCTCAAGAGTCTTCTCCAACACCACAGTTCAAAAGCATCAATTCTTTAGCACTCAGCTTTCTTTATAGTTCAACTCTCACATCTATACATCACTACTGGAAAAACCATAGCCTTGACTAGATGGACTTTTATTGGCAAAGGAATGTCTCTGCTTTTTAATATGCTACCTTGTTTGGTCATAACTTTCCTTCCAAGGAGTAAGCATCTTTTAATTTCACGGCTGCAGTCACCATCTGCAGTGATTTTGGAGCCCCCCAAAATAAAGTCTGCCATGTTTCCACTGTTTCTCCATCTATTTGCCATGAAGTAATGGGACTGGATGCCATGATCTTTAGTTTTCTGAATGTCGACCTTTAAGCCAACTTTTTCACTCTCCTCTCTCACTTTCATCAAGAGGGTCTTTAGTTCTTCTTCACTTTCTGCCATGAGGGTGGTGTCATCTGCATATCTGAGGTTATGGATATTTCTCCCGGCAATCTTGATT
The DNA here is from genome assembly GCA_024291935.2 of Okapia johnstoni. Taxonomy (NCBI): domain Eukaryota; kingdom Metazoa; phylum Chordata; class Mammalia; order Artiodactyla; family Giraffidae; genus Okapia; species Okapia johnstoni. The sequence goes on from CM044321.1 coordinate 62,313,951, forward strand.
CCAGCTTGTGTTTCCTCCAGCCCAGCATTTCTCATGATGTACTCTGCATATAAGGGACTTCCAAGGTGGCTCATATGGTAAAGCATCTGCCTACAATGTGGGAGACCTGGGTTTGATCCTTGGGTCGGGAAGATCTCTTAGAGAAGGAAATTGCAACCCACTCCAATACTGTTGCCTGGAAAATCCTATGGACAGAGGAACCTGGTAGGCTACAGTCCATGGGGTCACAAAGAGTTGGACATAACTGAATGACTTCACTTTCACTTTCACTCTGCATATAAGTTAAATAAGCAGGGTGACACTATACAGCCTTGATGTACTCCTTTTCCTATTTGGAACCTGTCTGTTGTTCCATGTCCAGTTCTAACTGTTGCTTCCCAACCTGCATACAGGTTTCTCAAGAGGCAGGTCAGGTGGTCTGGTATTCCCATCTCCTTCAGAATTTTCCACTGAATTAGAAACCATGGGACTGAGAACCAGTCATCTGTGTTTTAATAAACCCTCTGGGTGATTCTGGTGTACCCTAAAATATGAAGATCACTGCTATAAATAAAAAAGTCTAAACTTCAAGAACTGTTTCTCAATTTGGTATGAATTGCATTTGTAACTCTTTGAACCAAGAGAAACAATTTACTCCTTTGATGTCTCTTCTATATCTCCAAACACAAATGCTCAGGCTTTTTGTGTGTCCTTAGTCGCTCAGTCGTGTCCGACTCTTTGCGACCACATGGCTATAGCCCCACCAGGCTCCTCTGTCCATGGGATTCTCCAGGCAAGAATACTGGAGTAGGTTGCCATTCCCTTCTCCATGGGACCTTCCAGACTCAGGGATTGAACTCTGGTCTATTGCATTGCAGGCAGATCGTTTTACCATCTGAGCCACCAGGGAAGCTCCTCAGGCTTTTTACCCATTTTAAATTTCTCTACTCATCTAACAGCAACAAAATAAGGCATTCTCTTCCCTGCTTTTCATTTATCAAACCTTTTTGCTTCCTTCAACAATTTCTGTTTTGTTTTCTCACATCTTCAGGACATTTATGGAATCTGGGCCTGAAGGTATAATGCCAAGTGTAGGCCATTTGTATATGTAAGTGCTGAAATTCTGTTGAATATACTTCTATTTTCAGCCAATCACTGAGCAAACTTTTAAACCTATTTTAACATCAATATTTTATCTAAACATAAAAGTACTCAAGAAATCATGTAGCCTTCTCAGAGAACTTGAGAGTTCTAACTCTGAATTATGAGCCCAAATTTTTGCAAAATTATTCATAATTTCTATGATTCATCTCAAAGGAGGGCCATACCAACTACAAGATGTAAATTCTTCTATCACTCTAGAATTGTAGACTTATTCATCCTTGGCAAACCCTCCAAATGGTATTTATTCAGTCACTGAAACTAAATGAGTCTTGACCTAAAATCTTGCATGGAATAGATGATAACATGCATTTTACAACTGTTCATTGGTGGCTCAGTGGTAAAGAATCCGCCTGCTAATGCAGTAGGTGTGGGTTTGATCTCTGGGTTGGGAAGATCTTGAGAAGGGAATGGCAACCCGCTCCAGTATTCGTGCCTGGGAAACCCCATGGACAGAGGAGCCTGGTGGGCTACAGACCATGGGATCACAGAGAGCTGGACATGATTGAGTGATTAAACAACAACAACAATGATGAGCTAAGGTCTTTCCTAACAAGAAAACAATTAACATTGTAAGACTTTTCACAAAACTCAGAAAAATAATTTTGGGGTTTTAATTCTACAGACAGACTCTGAACAGACTCTTTTACAGTAGCAGTACTGTTAGGATTGTTTCTTCAAAGATCATTTCTAAACAATTCTGGCAAAATGATGGCAAGCAGAAATGGTCTCATGATAGATACCATTACAGTTCTAAATGGCGAAAAGCAAGGCTATGTCTCATCCTCTTTTGTTCTTACGTATATGACCACATGCAGTTTGACTATGAGGTGAGAAATAAGAAAGCCTGAATTCCAATCCCGGTTTTATTACTTACTAGCTATGAAGTGCGAACTATAGCAGAGACTGAAAGTTGATTATCCATAGGGGTTCATTCTTGTTTTCATATTAACGGACTCCCCCATTTTCAACTAGATGCATGGAGCCCAGAATAAGATTTCCTAGGTCCTTTTTCAGCCAGGTGCGGTCACGTGTGATCCTGTCACCAGGAGGGGTGTATGATTTCCAGAAACTAACCTTTCTTCACATTGTTTTTCCTTCTTATTAGAATGTGATCATAATTCCCAGACTTTCAGCAGCCTTCTTTGGCCATGAAGTGACCTTGGTTCTGAAAGCCTTATATTGTAGAGTAATAAGATAAAAGGGTCTTGAATCCTACACCTGGGGAGCACGATTGCAGCACTGGACTTGAGAGAAAAAGATAAACGTAAAGGTTTTAGAAAGAAAGAAATTTTATCTTATTTAGGCCAACGCATTCTGAGTTTCTCTTTCAGTAAATCTTAATCTCAATTAATAAACTAGATATGCTATTTAATTACTTTGAGCCCTAGCAGTCTTAACTGTGATATGCAAATAATATCTTATTCATAGAGTGCTTATTGGGATTTATCAAGATAATATATATATAAGCATTCCAAAGTAATTTACAAATGTAAGTTCTTATCATGAATTGCATAGCATTTCACAGTAGTAGAATTTGATTGTACAATTGATTGTAGTAGAAATCAGAAGCACTGATGCTTTTTTTTAATGGTGATAATCTTTTTTCCTAAGTAGAAATATACACAAGAAGATTCTTGTCAATAATTGTTAGAGTTAACAATTGTTAGAGTTAATAACTATTAACACAAAATATAATAGAACCACAGTCTTTGCATTTAATTAATATTTTCCAACACTTCATGGACAGTTTGCATTAATCATTATCTAAAGGTAGGTTTTGAACATTTTTATGAGCTTTATTTTTCAGATAACTGATTCAGGTACATCACAGATGTAATCCAGAGATTCTTTCGTGGTGCTGTTGATTTTCTTTTTTATCAAGGCCGTTAACTCACAACAAATACCCTTGAACATTTTGGGGCGAGAATGTTTTATGCCATAATAACGGAACTCTGGGGTTTTGATTACACATTTCTCTGAGTGCTTCAGAAGAATCAAAGTCCATCTGGGAAGAAAATTCTGGATTTAATTAGAGCTACTCCTCTGGTCTTATCCCTACCAAAGCAGTGCATCTGTGGTTGGACTCCATTTTTCATGAAACAGAGTTTCTTTCATGGCCTGCAAGCTGCTTATGAAATAAAAGAAGCTCTTCGTAATCAATAAAATAGCAAATAGGCACTGATGGCATTCATCAGAGAAATCATCTTTGATTTGACTGCAAAAAATTTGTCCCACTCACTGAATGTATAAAATGTCCAGATTCATATCCTGTGATTTGAATTGCTGCATTCATGAGATCACGGGACCATGTAGGGAGAGGAGGAAGAATTTCATTGAGTTATGATGCAAGGTTAACACTCTCTTTTTTATAAGGAGAAGTTATTTGATTTGTGGTTTTTTTTCTTTTTTATGGCTATGCCATTTTTAAAGATATCGCTTGTGCTTGCTTAGTTTCTCTGTAATGGCTACAGTCCTCCCGGACTCTTTGTGACACTTTAGACTGTAGCCCATCAGGCTCCTCTGTCCATGGGATTCTCCAGGCAAGAATACTGAAGTGGGTTGCGATTTCCTTCTCCAGGGGAGCTTCCAGACCCAGGGACTGAACTCATGTCTCCTGCACTGCAGGAGGATTCTTTACCTGCTGTGCCATCAGGGAAGCCCAAAGATATTACTTATTTTTTTAATCAAAGATTCATAAGAGAAATTTTTCACTAAAATAATTGCTACAAAAGTTTTTTTTCTCAAGATAGGGCTATATGCATGTACCAGTTTTATATTAAACATTGATTAAATATGCACTTTTATGAGGAAAAGGGAATTTAGCTATTCAATACTTTTTCTCTATTCTTACATGCCAGGAAACTCAGAATTTAGATTTAATACTAAACTGACAACTCATTTCAGGTTTCAAATAGCATTTAATTCATGGTTTCTTCAAATTAAATTGACTATCTTTTATCATTTTTTATACCTTAATTAATTTATGTACTATTTAATGCCTTCTATAGACAGAATGCTAATTAAAATTATGTTAGTACTGAAGTAGATTGAACAAGGATGTCATATGCAGATTATTGACCTTGAAAAAACATTAGTAAGAAAAAGGCAGAGATCTTTGGGATTTAGTGTTTTTTGAAACTGAAAATAAGCCTTAAAACAACAGAATTAAGTTCCTAATATATAAACATATAAGCTTGTTCTGGTTTTACAAATGAAGATGAAAATTTAAATAAAATATAAGATTCTTATGTAGGAGGAGAAAGAAGGAACAAATTCTGATATAGTTGCAACTAGCTGTGTGACCCTGGTTTTGCCAGCTATCCTACTCTGAGGCAGGGCTCTCAGCTCCCCTGCTCCAAAATGATGGCTTTGGACTAGATGATTTCTTTACCCTCAAAATTCTCTAACCCCATAACATTAAAAATTTCTATAACTTCACAATACTACAAACTTCTATAATTCCATGACATAATAAAACTCTGCATGCAACTCAATGATGTAACGAAAGTCTATGACTCATGATACAACAAACTAAAACTTCATCACTGACTGAATGGACATGAGTTTGAGCAAATTCCCAGAGATAGTGAGGGACAGGAAAGCCTGGCGTGCTGCAGTTCATGGGGTCACAAAGAGTAGGACATGACTTAGCGACTGAACGACAACAGCAGAACTTCATGATACAATACACTTTTATAATTCCATAAATCAACAAACCCCTGTAACCCTATGATACAAAAAATTCTAAAATCCACACAATTACAGAACTCTTACATATAGATCCAACCAGAGCAAATTTTACTGGTTCATTCCAGGAGAGATCTACTTTTCTCCTAAAAAACTGCGCAAAGTAAGTTGCTTCCCTCCTCACCAGTATTTGGGATAATTGCTGTTCATTGCTATGGCTCACGTAATGATGAAAAAGAATTTTTCACAGAGAGAAAATAAGATATGGCTATTCGCTAGTTTCATCATTACTTGGAAATATAGTTAATTAAACAGATTGTCCGAGATGAAACACTAGGAACAATGATTATCCTGGATTAATTTAGTTTTTTTGCTTTTACTTCTGAAAGGTTGTATGTGTCATCTTTCTACGACAGTGGTATAATGATCCTCTCTTTGGATGCTGAAAAATGCATTCTTATTTGTAATTCAAGTACATAACTTTTTACAGAGCAGAAAGATGAAAAAGGACAAAATAAAGCAAAAAAAAAAAGATATAGAATCTAATAGAATTCATTTCAAATATATAAGTTGTACTTTTAAATGGAGATTTAAAGATACATTTAAGTTTACCTCTTCGTTATATTTTCTTCAGTTGCTCTAACTCATAAGTTTTTCTCATTTGTTTAAGCTTGTTTACCTTAAGATATAATCTACAGTGTTCAGCCTCTAGTTACTCTGCAAATGTATCACAGGGGTAGTTCTGGTGCCCCTGTTTTACACGTTCATTTATATACTGGTTTAATAGATATTTACGGAGTTCTTGCTAGACAGAATATCTATGATAGCAATACACATTTTTCATACTCATGAGTTCATAATTGTGTAGGCTTTGCATCTTAGAGAATATTTAGTTAATATAAATACCTTTATATTACTTTTAATTACTTTCAATTTAAAACAGGAATACATGTATAACAGTGTCACAAAATGCTTTAGCAAATAAAGTGTTGCTTATTAGTAGGGATTAGTAAACTAGCTAGTAGAAGAATGAATGAATTAACAATAATTTAGAAAAATTCTTAATGAATGGCTTTATGACAGAATAATCAATTAAAAGCAAAATATAGTATCATATTTTATATATATATACACACACATATTTATTTATTTAGAAATTTAGTTGCCAAATTTCCTATCCAGGAGTCCTATATATAATGTAATAAGAAATGATGTTGTAGCTTTGCTTCTTAGAGGTCTTTCTTGTTCCTCTACCCCTCCTATTAATGAAGAAAAATAAGCTTCATTGTTGCAAACAAACCTATTTTGTAGATAAATATATTTCTACCATAACTGGTAATATGTATTTTTCTTAGATCCTGAGAACAGAGCTAACATTTTAAAAAAATCAAATAGGAGAAAGAAGAAGGAATAAAGCAATCATTTACTTAACCAGGGAAAGAAAAAACAGCACCACAGAAAATCTAATGTGTGATTCAGAGGATTTATGGGAGTACAGATGGTAAAGGAATGAAAGACATTTACACGTTTTTAAGTGAGAATATAAATGTCCGATTTTTTGAATTGTTTTTACAAGACAATAAAAATACAATTCTTGTTCATCTTGTTGCGAAGAGGATGGGGCAAGGAGAGGTAATGCAGGACAAAGAACTAAGCTAACTTTTACTGAGTACCCTTCCAGCTACTTCCACAAGTGCTGCTTCATGCTTGGTGTCATCATTTAAAAATTTTATTTTACTTAGGAAGAAACAAAGTAACCTATGATTTGACTCCAAACCTGTCTTTCAATTATGCAACATTCCTTCTCCATATAAGGATCTAGGATGACATCTCCAGCCTAACAAGTGACACTGACTTGGTAGCAAGGATTGTTTTCCAAGTTTTAAAGGCAGCTGTGTCATAATTGGCCAAAAATAAAACACATAATCAAAATAGAGACAACTTGGATCAATTGGACTCAGTAAAATTGTAAAGGAGAAATCAATATTTAGAGTGAAGACTATTCTTTATGAAAGAAAACTGATTTTTATTTATCTATAAAATGCATGTGCAAATAATGTAAAATCAAGATAAAGCAATTCACAATATGCACAAAGCTGATAAACATTATGACAATGCCCCTTTAGTTAAAAGATAAAGCCATTACAATCTGTCAATAAAATCTGTAAGAAAAGATTCACAGTCATGCCAATTTTTAACTGCTTTTATCAAGCACACCTGAATAAAAATGTGCCCTACTACAAAAGCTCAGACAATCAGATGTTCTCTTTCATTGTGAATCACTATAGAGATAGGACAAAATGACTCCTTTTAACTTCCACTTTTCTAACTGTTTGCTGATTAGTTTCAGGATATGGACTTTAATGTGAAGGATTTATTTGGAGATTCAATATACAAAGAGAATACATAGCTAAAACTATTCAAAGACTTCTAATGTCTTGATAGGCAGACATATATTTCCATGATATATAGGTATGTATACATACATATCGGCTTCCCTGGTAGCTAAACTGGTAAAGAATGTGCCTCCAATGCAGGAGACCTCAGTTTGATCCCTGGGTTGGGAAGATCCCCTGGAGAAGGGAACAGCAGTAGAATTGTGGAACTGCCTGGAGAATTCCATGGACAGAGAAGCCTGGCAGGTTACAGTCCACGGGGTCGCAAAGAGTCAGACAGGACTGAGCGACTTTCACTATACATACATATGGGGCTTCCCAGGTAGCTCAGTGGTAAAGAATCTACCTGCCAATGCAGAAGACGAAGGTTTCATCCTTGGGTTGGGAAGATACCCTGGAAGAGGAAATGGCAACCCACTTCGGTCTTCTTGCCTGGAGAATCCCGTGGACAGAAGAATCTGGTGGGCTACAGTCCATGGATTGCAAAGAGATGGGACACGACTAACTGACTGAGCATGCATGCACACATCCACAAGTATAAGTAACTGATTAAATTTCCTGATCATGGACTTACTGGTACTCAAAACTTCCTCCAGTCTGAAACACTAATAACATTCTTGGCAGCATGAGCCCATTTCAAAGGTCAAAGATACAGAGCTTGATTCTTCACTTAAGGTAAGAAAAATGTTTATAGACAGAGCCTTTTTAACACCATACATGCTCAACCAATTTTCTTGAAGTTTGGTCCAGATCAAAGTGAAGATTTTACTTCTGTTGTCATTCTGTGAGCAACTAGCATAAGAAATATTTTCCTTAGACGTTACGGAGAAGAGTCTCATCTGTAGGGCCATAGCTAGAGATACATAAGGATTAAAAAAGATTAAAAAATGCATCTAGAAGTAGGTTCTGAATAGTAAAAACAAATTACTAGCTTATGTGGTATTCAGCAAGCAACTGACGCATTAGAAACTGTGCAAGAAAGTAGAAGAAAAGAGATTGCCTCTGGCACTTTCCTCCTGAAATTTAAAGATAATATACTAAATATTTAGGATCTCCAAAATCTTAACATATTCTCAATAACTTATATTCTTTTGGTATTGAGTAAGAGATAACAATAACTGTTAAAACTTAAAATTTAGACAATATAAAAAAATTAAAATCACCTAACCACTGTTAGAATATAAGCATGTCTAGAATATTCAGTGTTTATATATACACACACAATCTTATATCCTATTTTTACTTAGTTTAGTATAAAATTTAATATTCAAAATATAATTTTAATTAAATATTACATATAACTATCACTAATTTTCCCAATGGTATTATTATGTTTTTACATAATATACTTTATACCTAAATCTCTATTATTTAACATTGAGGTTATTTCTTTTTTGTTTTCTGCTTTTATAAATAATGTTATGATGAATATTCTTGTGCAGAAACCTTTGATCACATCTCTGATTACTTGCATTGAATAATTCCCTAGAAATGGAGATCACCAGGTAAAATGATCTATTTAAGACTTTTGAGAATATTAGGAGTAGTCCTCCAGAAAGATCAAATCACTTTACATTTACACCCCCTCTGTATAAGGGGGACTATGTCTTGCATCTTTTATCAACTCAGATATCATCTATTAATTTTAATCCATGATATTTTGATGGATAAAATAGCATCTTATACTACCATATATATATATATATATATATATATATATATATATATATATATACACACACACACATATATATAGTATACTTATATTATTTGGCTCTTTGATTTCTGCTGCTGCTGCTGCTGCTAAGTTGCTTCAGTCATGTTCAACTCTGTGCGACCCCATAGATGGCAGCCCACCAGGCTCCCCCGTCCCTGGGATTCTCCAGGCAAGAACACTGGAGTGGGTTGCCATTTCCTTCTCCAATGTATGAAAGTGAAAAGTGAAAGTGAAGTCGCTCAGTCGTGTCTGACTCTTCGCAACCCCATGGACTGCAGCCTACAAGGCTCCTCCGTCCATGGGATATTCCAGGCAAGAGTACTGGAGTGGGTTGCCATTGCCTTCTCCGCTTTGATTTCTAGTGAGTTTGAAAATGTTTAAAAACACATAAGCCATTTGAATTCCTGTTTTACGAATTTTTATTCCTCAATGAGTACTTTTTCTCTCACTGAATTGCAAAGACTCATACATATTAAGATTGACACTAAACTTGCCATACTTATTAAAAGCAACTTTTTTTCCCTGCTTGACAGAAATTTCTGGGGCTCATACTAAGATGAGAAGCAACTGCTCCAAGTTAATTACTAAAATTTGGGTTGATTTGATCATAAGCAATTCAACAAATTTTGATCTCTTTCTATGTGCCAAGAACCACACTGGGTATAGAGTGCAAACACAAGGACCCTGTGCTCCTGTCATATGCTAGACACGGGGAGATGCAGGTAGACACGGGGAGGTGCAGGTCCATAAACAGCTAATTAAGAACTGTTGCTAAGGCCTGAGATATTTACATGCTATGAGGCTTCTCTGGGGAAGTGAGGGCAACTGGTGTTGTAACTGAATTCCCTTTAAACCTTATTTTGCTCAGAAGATAGACTTGTATACATATTACACAGACATCACACAGATAGACATACCACACAAACACAGAGCACACACACACACACACACAACCTCCCTTCATATATTCTTTTTACAGATGTTGCAGAAAAGGCAGCACGGTCAGTGACGATGGAAACAGGACAAGACGGGTCTGTTAGAGTCATTATTTCCTTCCTGCAGCCCCTTTGGAATTCATGTTCCAGAGACACTGTTCACGCAGATACAGCTCTTTGCTTCCCAAGTTCTCTCTGGCCTCCTGCCACGCTAATCACAGAGAAACACAGGCCAGGCCCAGCTGTAAGATAATCATTCCATGTCCCACTGACTTCAGCAGAATTTCCAAAGAAGTGAACCAAGGGCACAGCATGGCTCGTTGGCAGAATAAAAAATAATAACACTGAAACTAGTTTGTCACAAAATGATAAAATGGAGGTGTCTGTGTCAAAATAAGAAACACAAATATTTTCCAGGATTATAATAAAATAACAATTTAGTGTTGAGAGGATAAGTAACATTTGTCCCTGGCAAAGGGATAAGACACCTTCTTTTCTAACATTTTCTGGCCTTTTCAAGGGTATCCTCAATTATCCAGGAAAAGAGAATATACTCATACAGGTTAAGTGACACAGGTGGTCAAAAGCAACACTGGAGCTGAATCCAAATATTACGACCCTCGGCTTAGTGCTCATCTTCATGCACCATGTTGCTTCCCATTGAGGTACATGAAGTGTAGGCTTGATTTACAATCCATCTACCCAAGAAAAGGTATATGGGCCATATGGGGATATACTAGGTGGATGCTGGTATTCTAGGAGGATGCTGGTGAGTGAAAGAAGGGGACTTCAGTGTAGCCTGGGGGGGATAGTCCACAATAGGACATGTAAGGTAGAGATAGTGGAGGACAGGGAAGTCTTGTGTACTGCAGTCCACTGGGTTGCGGAGTCAGACATGACTTGGTGACTGAACAACAACAAGGTAGAGATATCCATGTTCAGGCAGGCCTCTGTCACCACCATCACCACCATAGCACCATCATCACCATCATCACTACCATCACCACCACCACCACCATCATCATCACCATCATCATCAGCATCAGCATCACCACCATCATCACCATCATCAGCATTACCACCATCACCATCACCACCATCATCACTACCATCCTCACCACCACGACCATCATCACCATCATCACCACCACCACCATCAGCATCACCACCAGCACCACCATCACCACTAACAGCATCAGCATCACCACAATCACCACCACCATCATCATCACCATCACCACCATCGCCATCATCATCACCACCATCACCACCATCACCTTCATCACCACCATCACCACCATCACCATCATCATCACCATCACCATCATCACCTGCACTGCCACAGCCTCCCAACCACTGTCAGTGTTATAAACTTTCTCTCCTCGGATCATCCTCACTTGGATTCCAAGATGCCATTTGTAAAACTCTTCTTGACTGGGTCACCCATTGCTTGAAACTTACTACCTACAAGGTTAAGCTTAAGCTAATTGACATGGCTCTTCTGTGACTGTCTCTGCCTACTCTCTACCCTGCTTTTCCATTGACCCTGGCTTGAACTTGATGCTTCAGGTTTACCTCATCCTTTTAGGAGGCCTCCCTTTTCCCCTTTAACTGGGTCAAGTGCCCATCTTTAGATCTCTTGTATGTTACTCCATTATTATAGTTAACCAGTTTTATTAATATTTTCTAAAAATTAAAAGTCTTATATTTTGCATTTGATTTATAGTACATGCTCAGGACATGTTAGGAAATTCCACTGAATTTGGTAGAAAGAGCACCAGACTCTGAAGCCAGACTCTTTGGATTTGAACTGCTGGTTTAACTGTGTGACTTTGTATGAGTTACTTAACCTCTCTGTTCTTCCGTTTTTCTGCCTATAAAATGGGAATGATAATATTCTATAGTGTTTGGGGAGGATTAAACGAGTTTATATATATATATGAACTGTGGCTGGCATACCCATGCTACATAAGCTATAGAAATATTTGCTATTGTGATTGCAATTAAAGGGACTTATGACATGAACCTGACCTCAACGATCATTCAAAGAACTACTAGAAACACAAATAATATATGTAACAAGAAAGGAAAACTCATAATTGAGGTCAAACTACATTGGCACTAAACATTCAGACTAATAAAATAAGAAATCTTTCTGCATTCTAGAAAAGGGAAGGACCATTTCGGGCCCAAGGATGCAGAATGTCAAAAAGTTCATGAAGGTGATGGGGCTGGAGGGATAAGCAAGATTCACGATCTGTGCTCTCAGAGAGGTTCGATGGGTACTTGTCACAGAGCAGTCTTCTGTCCTCTGTCGTGTGCGGCCATCCACACAACAGGGCATGGCAGACTGCTGTTAACCCAAGCTTCCAGGCGCTTACTGCCAGTAGCGCCCCCTTTTGACAACCATGAAAGTGGTACACATTTCCAAACATCTCCTAGGAGAGTGGTACTGTACCTGGTTAAGAACCTTGCGGGCAGAGAACAGTAGAAATGGACATTCCAGGCAAGAACAGCATGACCAAAAGGATGACGGGTTACCCAAGAAGGGTTACAGAAAAGGGTGTAGGGCGAGGTATAGCAGAGATATAATTCTGATAAAGACACCAGGGGCCCGAATGTGAAGAAACTTGATGGATTGAGAAATTAGACTGATGTGCTGCTGTGCACATTCTCTGCTTACATCTCAGCTGCTGGAACTGAGTGGAAGGAATATAAGCTTTAGAATCAAACCACCATGGGTTTGAGTTCTGTCCTACTGTTTACTTGGTAAATAAGTCACTTTCACCTCTCTCATGATCCATAAAAGAAACGTCTAAATGGATCAATGTGAAGGATGAAAAGGTACGTTTGTTACAGCGCTTAGCAAACTGTCTGATTCACATAATGTGCACCAAAAATGTGAGCTTGCTTTTTGAAGTTCCTCTCCGCCTGCCGTCACCCCAGGTTAATAACTTGCACCTGGATAATTTTCCACTTCGTCTTATTTTTAACTAGAACTAAACACACCTAATTATCAAGTGTAGACATCGGGGAAGCATGCATTCTTCTCAGAATGCCTGCAACAAATTATAGTTTCAAGGCTCAATGGTACATTCCTAGGGGGTGCTGCCCTTAAGGGGGCCACTTGAGAGTGGTTTATTTAGAACACTCATAACAAAGCATCATGAAGAGGCAATTATCCTGTGCCTTGAATCTGGTAAGAGGAAGAAAACGATTACTGTGGCAGGCAGAATGGATATTCCTTTTTATATATGGCCTATCACATTTTTTTTTTCCAATTTCACTTAAAAGAAAACTTTAGAGGCAGATTTTTTAAACTTTCTATTTTGAAGGCTTTTCAACAAGCAGAAATGTACCTATAATTGGCTCTGTGGCTTCCATTTCCCATTGAATATGAAGCCTCCACCTTTACTGCTTCTCCCTGTTTGTTCTCTGAGAGGATGCTCTGGGTGCCACACTGTTTTATATCAAATGGATAGTTGAATGATAGATTGTTTTTGTTGCTGCTTAGTCACTAAGTCATGACTGACTCTTTTGTGACCCCATGGACTGTAGCCAACCAGGCTCCTCTCTCCATGGGATTTCCCAGGCAAGAATACTGGAGTGGGTTGCCATTTCCTTCTCCAGGGGATCTTCCTGGCCCAGGGGGCAAACCAGCATCTCCTGCAATGGCAGCTGGATTCTTTACTGCTGAGCCACCTGGGAAGCCCAACCTATACAATATTCAACCTGTTTAAGCATCTTTCTGATGTGGTTCTTTAGTTCCCACCAGGATACATTGAACAAATGGGTTCTTGATTTCAGATTTTCTCCTGCTTCTTGACTGGGACAGTAGTTGTGTCAAATTAGATTTCACATTTCTTAACTGCCTGAGACAGACCTACACCAATTCACTCATCTTTCTCTTGCCAAATCATACCCCCCAAATACCCACTGTGTCATGACCTTTTTATTACCAGTGTGACTCCTGATTCCTGACCAGTTTAGGATTTCAAATTCCATCTTAGTTCCTGAATTCTAAGCTCTACCTACTTTAGTCCCTCGCCTTTGGTTACCTCTTTGCCTTTTGCTTTACCTGTGTTAGGTCCCTCAGTCATGTGTGACTCTTTGTGACCCCATGGACTTTAGCCCACCAGGCTCCTCTGTCCATGAGATTTCCCAGGCAAGAATACTGGAGTGGGTTGCCACTTCCTTCTCCAGGGGATCTTCCTGATCCAGGGATCAAACCCACATCTCCTGCTTGGTAGGTGGATTCTTTACCATCTGAGCCACCAGGAAAGCCCCTTTGCTTTAAAACATGGCTTCTTACTTTTTCTCCAGATTCATTGACCTTGGTTGGCTTGTTATCTTCAACTCTTTAGTAAACACCACTTATGTTTTATTTTCCATGTAGACCAGTTGTTAAAGTCTTTATTGAATTTGTTATAATATTGTTTCTGTTTTATGTTTTGTGTTTCCGGCCGTGAGCTATGTGGTACCCTAGCTCCCTGGACATGGATGGAATTACACCCTCCTGCATTGAAAGGCAAAGTCTTAACCACAGGACCACCAGGGAAGTCTCCGTAAACACCATTTACATTACCAATGTAGGCTAACTGTGAGGAGGAAGCAGTGATGGCTGAGGGGTGGGCGTGGCGGGTCATCAGGCTTTAAACAAGGAATGAGAACATCCAATGCGACCTACGAAAAATGGTGGGGATAGTTAGAAACTGCAGCCAACACACCTGCTCCCCAAGCCTCGGAGCATGGACCTTAACTCTGAAAAGCAGTGGATTGGTCTAATTCATCTTTGCATCCTTGGTAAGTAAATGCCTGAATAAAGGAATGAAAGAATGTCAGATAGATAGATATGAAGCAGCATGAAGTATGGATGCAACTGTAGAGTCTTCTATTCATACGACCTTCCTTTTTTACTGGCTTAAAGCTACATGGAAGGGTTAGAGCTAGGTCAGGATGAATAATGAAGAAAGTGGAGAGAGGCCAAAGAGGTGGCACTGGGCAGGTACCAGCTTTCTGGGTTTTGAACTAGATAAACTCGCCAGGGCCCCAATCAGCTGTGTCCTGTGTCCTGTGTCCTGGGGCTTCATGGGAAGAGTCTGAGTTACATATACCTTTGCTGTTTATTCGTTGTGTAACCCTGGAAAAATTACCAAATCTATTTGAACATAACAGCTTCCTAATTTCAAATTTGTGAAAAAAGCCTTACCTCGTAGACTATAATCAGGGTCAAGTAAGAATGTAAAACACAGAAGTACCTTATACAAAGCTAAAGCTCAGTGGATATCAGTTGTCCATTTGTACTATCTTTTTCAGGAAGAAGTTAATAGTGATGATTCCTTTTTAAGACTTCAGGTTTAAGGCTCAAAGTGCCAGGTGTATCCCTCCCACATACGAGAAAAAACAAAACAAAACCCAATAAATAATTGATTTATTCAACAAAATTTTAACCATTTTCTAACGCTATGCCAGAACTGAAAATGTTGAGTGAAACAGTCTAGCAGGTAATATGGATTTATAGCCGAGGTCGGAAAGGATAAAGACCTCTATGACTTACTCATTTAATCATTGTCTCTTATGTGTTATTTCTACAAAATGTGCACACCTAAGGATAATTTTTGAAAGCCCTAATCTGTCCAACACTTATTTAGAAAAATCACAGAAGCTAGCATCTCCACTTAAAACATCAAAATGTTTGTGGCACTCACAACAAACATCACAATTTTTTTCTTAAACAGCTCATTGGTTATAAATTGTGCATTTAAGAATTAATTTATTAAACACACAGTGTTACTCAGCCAAACAAATATTGACATGATGTATCATCACAATATGCTCTCAATAACAGCTTTTACATTGCTAAAGAGTTTTGTCAGAAAATCAGAGATTTATGCCAAAAAACTGGCTCTCTGCATATGTCTGCCAACCTTGGCCAGTGATTTGCATCCAGACAGAATTTCCACACACCTTTGATATAGCAAAGCAGGTTATTACAGGGCCACAAACCTACTTTTCCAATGTTCACAATCTTTGTAGTTATCAGTATACATATATTTACTAGAAGTCTTCAATGTGTCTGTAGATTATTGAATGTTCAATTTTTCAAGCAAAGTACCATCTCATCCTCTGTCGTCCCCTTCTCCTCCCGCCTTCAATCTTTCCCAGCATCAAGGTCTTTTCCAATGAGTCAGTTCTTCACATCAGGTGGCCAAAGTATTGGAGTTTCAGCTTCAGCATCAGTCCTTCCAATGAATATTCACAGACTGGTTGGATCTCCTTGCAGTCCAAGGGACTCTCAAGAGTCTTCTCCAACACCACAGTTCAAAAGCATCAATTCCTGTTCAAAAGCATCAATCAGGGACCCTTCCCAGATGTATCCTTTTTCTTTTTGGAAAAACATTTCAGTATAATTCTAGGAAAGATCATAGCCTATAAGCAAAAATATGCCTAAGAGTCAATCTTATTGTAACTTTGACCAGATTAACTTAAATCTTGGCTCCCTTAACAGTAAAGGAATGAACATAGCAGTTTTTGAAGAGTAAGGATTAAATGAGATAAAGGTATGTACATTTCGCAGCTGTGCTCAGTCTATTAAAAAAGATTTTGATACATATCCTCACTTCCATGTAATTACTTCTGTTGGTAGATTTTGCTGGATTTGAAATGTTTTTTGGAGAGCCCAAGAGAAAGGAATGAATCTTAATCGCATTTCATCTATAGTATTTACCAATATCCATGATTTTTTGTTATTTAGTTTCTAAGTCATGTCCAACTCTTTGTGACCCCATGGACCATAACCCACCAGGCTCCTCTCTCCATGGGATTCTCATGGAATGTGCTGGCATTTCCTTCTCCAGGGATCTTCCTGACCTAGAGATTGAACCTGCATCTCCTGCATTGGCAGGCAGATTCTTTACCACTGAACCACAAGGAATACCCTACATTTATAATACAGCTAATGATTAATGTATTTGTTTTAAAATTGGAGAATGTACCACACTTTTGAAAGGATTAATTCATTTCTGAGACAGGGTAAATCCCTGCTTCAAGAAGTAGTGAGGGAATATGGGTGCATCAGTTCATGGATTCTGGCTAAAGAAGTTGTTTGTAGGGGACTAAGAGTTGGAAATTTTCAGTTTTCATTCTTTAACATAATCTTTTGACGTCTTTATTGAGTAGCTGCTATGAGCAAGGCAATTTGAACATCCAGTTTCAGTCATGATTTTTTGCTTTTATAAAATATATAGTTTAAATCAGAGACAAATATAACTCTGCATTTAATAATGGCTAAAATGGGGTGTACAAAATGCAATGGGTGCTTAAGACAGCTAAAATACCTAACTCTACCTGGGAGGAGTGAGGAAAGGCTTCACATCTTTCAAACTTGATGAACGAGTCCCAAGTTTTGCAGGCAGACAAATGGAGAAAGCAAAGGCACATCAAAGATACTGAATATTATTGGTAGTTCAGTGTAGCTGCAGTGTGAACTGGAGGAAGACACTGTAAGAAGACAGCAGCAGTAACAGATGACTCTGAACAAAGACCAGTTCATGAAGGGCTGCATATGGACATGAAGAACATAGATTTTTGTTCAGTGTGATTTTTGACTAGTGGAACTACATGATTATTGACTATGTGATTCCATGTCACATATCTCACGATAACTGTGTGGAAAAGGAAATGGAGGCTAAATGCTTCTATAAGAGCATATACGAGATGATGAGGGCTTTGGACGGTGGAGATGGTTATGAGCTATATTCTGTAAACAGAATCAATCCAATTTTTTGTCAGCTTTGTGACTGATTGATTTGCTAAGGCAAGAGAAAGTCAAGAATCTAATGAGCTTCAAATACCTGGCTTAGGTAATTAGGATGTGGCTAATAGACTGGACAGATTGAGTTCTTTAAGAATGTTAATTTTAATTAATGGTTTAATTAAATAGCGTGGTTTATATAGTGATCTATCTTTGGCACTACCAAAGTGTAATTCCAGAATTTCTATACTGGAGGGGCTTATACACAACAGTCTGGTTGGAGGACCAGAGTACCAGGAACTTATCTTGTAGCTGTATCATCAAGACACACAAGATTTCTGTACCACCTTCTAGAGCAGCACCAGACTGTTATCTTTGACTGGCTTTTATTTAATGTCCTACAATCTTACCATATTTATACCATATTTTAATAAGTCAGTCATTCAGTTGTATTTCTTTGCGACCCCATGGACTGTAGCCTACCAGGCTCCTCTGTCCATGGAATTTTCCAGGCAAGAACACTGGAGTGGGTTGCCCTTCCCTTCTCGAGGGGGATCTTCATGACCCAAGGACTGAACCCAGGTCTACTGCATTGCAGGCAGATTCTTTACCATCTGAGCCACCTGGGGAATGCCAAAAAGTGAAAATGCCATTCATGATTACATACATAATTTATACTCTGAAATGAGAATTTAAGCCTGACACACTTCTACTTTTAATTTATAATTAAATATAGATCTAGTATATTGTGAAAAAGATACTGAAAAATTCCCAGTATATGGAGTTCCAAAGTCAAACGAGGAGTCAAGTTTTAAATCTCAACCTCTTTTAAGCATCTTCCTTCTTCAGTAAAACAAGAATAATTTGGCACTGTTGTGAAGAATGAGACACGTGATAGTATCTATCAAAATGTTTTGATGTTCAATATATTGAAAATGTGTATTCATGTTCATATTCAATGTATATGTGCAATACATTTCAGATGAGTTACATTATGTAATTCATATGTGTGTACACATATCCACTAATTCTATAAATACATAAAAAATATATATGTATATGTGTGTGTGCTAAGTCACTTCAGTTGTGTCCGACTTTGTGACCTCATGTATTGTAGCCCTCCCGGCTTCTCTGTCCATGGGATTTTCCAGGCAAGAATACTGGAGTGGGTTGCTGTACCCTTCTCCAAGGGACCAGGGATCAAACCCATGTCTCTTATGTCTCCTGCACTGGCAGGCAGGTTCTTTACCACTAGTGCCACCCAGGAAACCCAAGGAAGTGTTAGCTGCTCAGTCGTGTCGCTCAGACTCTTTTGAGACCCCATGGATTGTAGTCCACAGGCTCCTAAGTATACACACATATATAAATGATTTACCTACATAATATGCAGTTTTATAAATAGCCTTGGGAACACCAATATATACTCAGCGCTCCATTTCAGTATATAAATGCTTCCAAGTTATAAATATTTCTAGGTCTTTGGGTAGAGACATGGTAGATATCCTTAGTATCTTAATTTGGGTACTAGGGGCTTAAATTGGACTGAATTTTCTTTCCACTGGCTTTTCTTTCAAATAACTAATGTTACTAAAACACTTTTTTTCCAATCCCCCCAAAAAAAAAAAAAAACACCCAAACACAACACAACTGGACTTGGAACACTATGAAAGGAGGCTTTATTCCCAGTGAGTCTCAAGAGACTGTTACAGCATCTCTGCACTTAGCTACTGGAGAAGCAGGCAGTGGGAAGAATACTTCCCAAGACCCTAGAACATGTTCTACTCACTCTGACCCCAAGTGGCTCAGTGGTAAAGAATCTGCCTGCCAGTGCAGGAGGCACTTGAGATGCGGGTTCCATCTCTGAGTCAGGAAGATCCCCTGGAGGAAATGGCAGCCCACTCCAGTATTCTTACTTGGGAAATCCCATGGACAGAGAAGCCTAGTGGACTACGGTCCATAGAGCTGCAAAGAGTCAGACAGGACTGAACAATTAAGCACATACACACAAAGTGAAAAGTTATAAATTCTCAAGCTAAGCTGAAAAGCAGAAATCATCAGGACTGCTTTTATATACAGAAATGCTTGCACATCATTCCAGACTTAGAGAGTAAGAACTTTAGGGGTAGTTTCTAGAAGTCTGTATTCATAATTTCCTAGGTCACTTTGATAATCACACAGGTTTAGGACCTACCAGCCTAAACACTTACTATAGACACTTAACTACACTTTCAATTTTATCTGAAAATGGACTGGCGTTTGGAAGTACACATTCATTTCTAAGACCTATAGCCATTAATCATCTTTGTCCCCTATCCCTTTTTTGGGTTACATTTGTTAGATACTGGCTCAACAGGTGTGTTAATTAAGCACTTTAATAATAAAATAAGAGTAGACAATATGGTTTATGGTGTAAGAAAATGTATTTTCACAAGATATGAATCATGTATCAATAAAGCACTTTAAACTAAATACACCACTTTGAAACATTTTGCACAAAGAAGTTACAGATCATATTTAATAACATGTCTAGTTCTATATAAGACAATATTTTTAAGACCTTACTGCAATAAAACTTTCCAACCAAATAACAAAAATATTAAATAAATTTATGAGACATCATAAAACCTATTTGTGTGACAAATCAGCCAGAATTCTGTGCTAGAAACAGAATGAGGGAAAATCTGAATAAGACAAAAAATTCAGAAAATAGGCATTCCTAAATTTCTCGTTAATGGAGGTTTAATGTTGTTAAAGACCAGGAGTCTTTAGGCATCAGAAAATAAAAATTTGCTTATAAAAATAAAAAATTCCATGAACATTAGTAACATATTTTTCTACCTTAGCACAAATTATTTTGCCCTTTACAATTCAGAAGACTGCTAGTCACTGTCAAATATCCGAACCGTGTCTTAGTCTTAACCAATACCATCTTTCGGATACAGATTCTGTTGCATAATTTTTTTTCCCCAATGAACCTAGGGCCTATGCACACTTCAATAAAAATTGGTTTTAGAAATACTCTATTCATGAATAATTCAACACCTGTATCTTGAAGCTCACATTTCCAGGCCTCCAAAGTACAAAACAGATACCAACCAACCAGGCCTGCCTCCAGAGACCTCAGCATCTAGAATACAGCAAGTCAAGTGCTGGTTCTCAATCACTACGAGCCTTCACCTTTCAAGATATGCATAGATACTGCTGCCCTCACTAAGGGCAAATATAATCTCCCTTATGTATATCTTTCTTTAAACTAAGGGGAATTCTGAAAACCATATGTTGACGATGCCTATGCTGTGCTTTCTTTGATCATCTTCAGCTCCTTGTAACAATGTCAAATATTTTGTTTTCCCTTCAGTTCTTTCCAGAGCCTCTGCGGTTCTGTCTACCCAGTTTGGCCTTTTCTGTGACACTCTTCATTACGTATAACAAATCAGAATTTAAATTACCGTTTCTATGAGCTCTGTTGTGAACTCTCAGATGTTCTTCTTTACACTTTCTCCCTGAAGGCTATTTAGGATTATCCTCAAAAAGATGATGGTTTCTTGAGGATTCCTATTTTAAAGGTTGTTTAAAAGAGATCAACAAAGGGATGCATAGTTCAGCAACTGATGCTTCTACTTTATTCTTAATTCTCATCATTACAAGTACTGGAGTCTGCAATATCACTGCTAAAACTCTTTGGTGTGGGATACCAACCAGTTTTACCCATAAGGGCTAGATTGAAAATGCAATTTTGGGCTCTTTGATGTCAAATTAAAATTTATAAGAACTCAAGAAGTCTGAAACTTTAAAACAAGCTAAATGAAAAAAAAAAACCAAGCTAAATGATAAGACAGTTTATTCATTGACACGATCCTTTATCATAAATGATATATAAGGAGGAATTCAACTATGTTTGTGTCTGCGACTCAGATGCTATCAAGCCAACCATCATGTGTGGATCTATGATCTTTTTTACATTTTTAACTCAGGGACAAGGAGGAAGATTCAGTAACCTTTAATTTTCCAGATGTTCTCAGAAAGAATGACCAGAAGCATCCTCCGGTTATAAGACACAGATGGTTGATCCATTCACCCCTGATGAACTACCCGTGTGTGCAGCGAGGCAGCAATGAAAGGCTGATCCTCTGTGGTCATGGTGCCCTA
This sequence comes from Okapia johnstoni, assembly GCA_024291935.2. Taxonomy (NCBI): domain Eukaryota; kingdom Metazoa; phylum Chordata; class Mammalia; order Artiodactyla; family Giraffidae; genus Okapia; species Okapia johnstoni. The sequence continues at coordinate 62,335,731 of CM044321.1, forward strand.
GGCCTGGATGCTTTCTCTCCTCACGTGAAGTGTGAACAAGCATGGACAGACCTTTCATCATATCATCAATTACTGGTGTTTTCATAGGATTTCAAATGCCTGATTCCAATTTCACAATAATAACAATACCAATATTTACTCTGGAAGGGGGTTTTATGTTCCAAGCAGCAGATATTAACAATGTCCAACACGATCTCTAGGAATTATTCGCAGTTCTGAGCCGTGCTTTAGAAAAACATTTCCTACACAGACAGAACAAAATGTTAGGTATTTAAAAAACGACACTATCATTAACATTTCAACAATTAATATGCAGAAGAAACAAAGGAGTGTCAAGTAGGTGCAAAGCTCAAAAATATTAGAACCCAAGTCTAGGCTCCTTCAGTCTTGCTCTCACACTTCTTACATCCTCAAAACCCAAGTTGAGGCTTCTTATGTCTTGTTCTTACTCCTCTCACACCCTAACAACCCAACAAACGTCTGAAAATTTGAAATAAGAACACTACCCACAAAAATAAAAAAATAAAGGACACCACCCAAAGAAATACCACCAAACACAATCATCATTTGCTTTAATATATAATCACATACTTGGGAGTAGGAAAAGTAAGTGTAAATTACCATAAGTGACAAAAGTTTAGCAATCCTGACCTATTTTGGGTCTGGGTTGGCTACTGAGATTTTCTTCACACTTTATGATGCCCACAATTCAACTTTAAAGGGGAATCCAACAGGCAACATGTCAGAGTAAGAAGGAATTCAAATTAATATAAACTATCGGACATTTATAGAGTAAGAAAACGCAAAATCTTTAAATCCAAGTTTAAAAGTATCTACATAACAAAATGCCTCACCATTTTAAAAAAATAGCCTTTTTGATTTAATAAATTATACACTTAGAACAACTGACTTGCGTAAAAAGAAATTATCATTTTAAATGCCTCTTTATGTGTAATATGGCTAAATTTACATCATTAAATCATGCTTAATTTCAAAATATTTTAACAGAACTATAAGCTTAGGAAGGTACCTCTCAAACAAATACAAAACTGCCGGTTAAAAAGTTTAAGACTACTTTTACCCTTCCTGCTTGTTAGGGTATCAATATGTAGAGCTACATAATGTTAACAGCTTGAAACTCACAATGCAGGCTAAGTCCCATGAAATTTAAATGACTGTACTTCTTCAAAATAATAATAGTCAGTACTTACTGTTTATTATGAATAACGCAAACTTCTAAGCACTTACATGTATAACCTCACAACTATCTAATGAGAAGGTTAATACAGCACATTATTCCCATTAGAACACAATCCTACCTTCAGAATTTTTGTTACATATATCAGTTAAAAAACTTTTATGCTCATTAGTCACATTTTTTCTTTCTTGTAGCCAAAAGCATATAACTGATACACAGAATGTAACAAATTATTCACACACTCAGGTCAAGACTGCCATATAATCCCTGAAAATCAGCCATTATCTTTGTAAAATCCTATCAAGACTAATTAGAATGAATTACATATTCAGTATCAACTGATGTAGACAGCCTCACCACACTGCCATGGATTGCAGATACTCACCAGCAGTCTGTGCAGGATTTATTCCTATTCCATCTAGAAAATAAGTTGTAAAATGACCTTAGTTATTTCTGAAGCTAAAAGGCTTTAACAGTAACAAGAAGTTCATGTGCCAAAATAATGCTGCTGTGTATATAGGCATAAGCCGAACAGTTATACCAAAACACGAATGGCAATCTGGCAGGTGGGTTATCTGTTGCAACCTCTCACCATTATGCCTTTACACATATTGCTGGACTAAACAATGTCTGCAGTGCAACGACCCTGGTAAGTTTGACAGAGGATAGTTTTTCATACTGTTTTGCCACATCCAGTGAAAAATAAAGCCAAAATACATTAAGTATGCTATTCATCATTTAACACTGCTCTGAGGCATCAAATCTTAAGGCTAAAGAACCAGAGTCATGTAAGTTCCACCGACACTTGATAAAAAGTTTACAAAGCACTTTCCCAATAGCTATTCATTTATGAATCTAAAACTTTCCAGAAAAGGAAGGATAGCTTTCTTCCAAATATAGGCACACTTCAATGTGACCACAAGCACAATGTTTCAGAATGCGAAATTCCATTATTATCTAAATTAAATCATACTTACTGCTCATTAAAGCAATCTTCTCTTAGTCTTTCTTAACTACACGTGAACTACTCACCAATACCTGGGACCATGACTTTGTATTCTTGATAGTTAAGTCTTTCCTGCCATCTTTGTTCCTCATCTTATTTCAGTATTTTCTTTTTGGGCTGGTTCCATCAATTATTCATAGTATCCAAAGATAGTCAGAACTTAATTTATATTATCTAACTGGATAAAATCCTCATTATTGCAAGCCTATGATTGTTTTCTATCAGGAAAGCAATAGCAAGGGATAGCAAAGGTACTTTCCTGCTTAGCTTCCTATATTCCAAAACCATTTACGATACAATAGAAAACACTTCGTTAAATGACAAGTTATCTTCAGCAATAATTTGGCATAAGGACACATGATATTATAACCTGCTATGCTTAGTCGCTTGGTCATGTCTGACTCTTGGCGACCCCATGGACTGTGGCCTGCCAGGCTCCTCTGTACGTGGGATTCTTCAGGCAGGAATACTGGAATAGGTTCATGCCCATCTCCAGGGAATCTTCCTGACCCAGAGATCAAACCCAGGTCCCCTGCACTGCAGGCGGATTCTTTAGCATCTGAGACACCAGGGAAGCCCATAAAGTACTGTACTACATAACAAAAGCACAGGAAAAAACTGAAGATACAATTATGAACAATCACTTTGATTTAGTGTTTACAATTATGTATATCATTTATGTGGATGTAAGGTTTAGAGTTTTTGTATTTTAAGTCAATTTTAACTAATTTGGTTTCTTTTAAAGAGCTAATAGCTCTGTTAATAAACAAGTTTAAGATGAATTCTTACCATTGGTAATAATTGCACTTGTTGCTGCAGGAACTTTAAACTAAAAAGAAAAGAAAAAATACATATAAGCGTATAAAATACTAATTATAAATGATAGCAATGATAGGGTACATATAATCAATTCTATAATTCTAAATGTAATTTATCTTTTAGGATAAGTAACATTGTCAAAGAAAGTATTACAATCTGCTTTATCTTTAAAGAACAATGTGCTGTCAAAGTCTCTTCAGTTGTATCCAATTCTTTGCGGCCCCATGGACTGTACCGCCGGGAATCCTGTCCATGGGATTTCCCAGGCTAGAACTCTGGAATGGGTTACCATTTCCTTCTCCAGGGGATCTTCCCAACCCAGGGATTGAACCCACGTCTCCTGCATTGGCAGGCAGGTTCTTTACCACTAGGGCCACCTATTTTCTAAAAATTGCACTTCATTGTATTTAGGACACCACAGACTGTAAAACGCATCTTATTTTATGCACCATAAAACCAGAAGAACACTGTCAATGAATCTACAACCCAAAGTTTGATCTTTCAGACTTAGACACGATTTACTTTGGTCATATATAACGCTCAGGCACAAGTGAAAATAAAAGCAAAGTAACTGCTTAGAATAGTCCTAAAATTTCTTGGTAGAAATAGTCAGTTCAAACAAATGCTCTCTTGTGTTTAATACGGGTTTGCAATAGTCCAATTATGCCACCGAGAAGTACCTCTAAGTACAAGTAGGGGTGCAGGTGATATCTGCTGGACAACGATGTGACTGCCATATGGTCAACCGTGACAGACAGCCCCCACTCATCTCTATTCAGAGGTGAAGTGCGTTATGAGTCAGTGAAATGTGGTGGAGCTTACTGGGAGCTCAGAGGCAGAATTATTCTCTTCATGCTCTCATCTGTCAAAGTGTGTCATAGCTCATTCATTTTTCCAATTATTTAAGAAGCACTTCTATGGTACAGACTAGCTTTATAAATATTATAGTTGAGTTCTGTGATTGAGTAAGTCTGGAAAACACTAAGCTAAACTGGGAATCTTTTCAAAATCCTTTAGTATGCTGCTAATATAGTTTATTTGACTCCAGGAAATAAAAAAAGTCAATAACGTCCTGTACTTTGGGACCACTGATCCCAATGTCAGTTTCTAATGGTTTTTTTGTTGTTGTTGGTTCTCATGGTCTGGGGAAAACATTCTCTCTGGGAAATGCTGCTCTCAGTATTTATAATAATCACACATCATAGTTGAGAAAAAACTAAGAGCTCATTTTAAGTTATGAATTGCACAATCAAGTTTTAAAATAAGAACTTAACTACACATGAGAACAATTATTTGTTGTGAACCTAAAAAAACAATTTTACTGTCCATATGGCACATTCTTAATTGTAAATGTCCTTTATGTTTTAACAATTTTAAATAAAGTAACTCCAAAATGTACTTTAATAAATTTTAAAATAGTTAAGTTTTTATCGAGGTTGAATACTTTTTAAAACCTTGATAAAACACCGAAATTATAGGCAATCTCAGATTTCTAAAACTTGAATATGACAGAAGTTTCTAGTTGTTTTTCTTAGTTATGTCCATTTTAAGTTATGCATTTTCTTAGTGGTAACCTATTACATGACAATAAAAATCAAAAGCAACTATGGACACAATTTTTCCCTTTTCCAGCATATAGTAACAATGCTGTTTAACTGAAATTTGGGGAGGCTTTACTAGTGATGTACAAACAGAAACTACCACTTCTTTCTACAGTACTGCCAAGCTTTTTCCTAGATGAGAAGTGCATTTTATGTTCCTCAGTTTTCTACTTCAGATCCCACTGTATTTTACAATTTAGGATGCTAAGAAGTTCCTCTTAGGCTTTGACAACTCATTATTTAAATTAATTTCCAGTCCTATGTTGGGGGATTTTATTTTTTATTAACAGAATTATACTAGGGTTTTATTATCCACAGACTTTTGGTTTCTCAAGTCAACTCTTACTCTTACTGTAACATTCCACAATATTAAATATAAATGCTATTATATCTTCACTCAAAATCATGTAATCAGGCAGAAAGGATAAGCATTAACCATTTCCATTTTACAGATTAAGAAATTTCAGGAAGGGAGAAACTGTCATGTCAAACAAATAATTAATGACACAGTTAAAAGAGGAACCCTAAAGTCTCCCAAGTCACAGGATTCTAACTGTCAAGTATAAACAGTTACTTTATAGATGCCTCTGATGAAAATCCTTGGAAAAATTTTATTTCTTAAAAACAGAAACACAATCATATTTTCAAAAACAATAAATTTTACTGACACTCCACATGCTCATAGAGAAAAGTTGAAAAATATGATAAATATACAATAAAATTACACTTCAGAATCAAAGTTCGTAAAAATACAAGCATACAGTGTGATTTTTAAAAAACTGACATATCACTATCTTTTCAATTTCAGTAAGGATTCTCCTTATAATTTAACAGTTACATTAAATAAATGTGTCAATCTGTGCGTCTCAACTCTCACTCTTCTTTTACCTGTAAGTGAGGTGTAGCTTTTGACAGCATAAACCTAGCAATGAATTTATGTGGAAGTGGGAGGTCAAGAAACATGCAGATTTTTGAGACACAAACTGTATTCTCTACAGGCTGTTCCAATTCCTATACTTACTTCTTCTGCTGCAAACTTTAAGACCGCTGTAAAAGGTGTACTTTCGGGAACACTGAGTCTGCAAGAATTAAAAAAGAATTTTTTTGAAAGGCTGATTTTTTAAGTACTTTGTTACTCGTTCGTTTCAGCTACTGTAGCAGACCTTGGCAAAGCTGTCTTTTGAGTCTGAGGTTGGCTGTTCTGATTGTACACTATGTGCATTAACTCTAAAAAAGAAAGCAATAATTAGTCTTATAGCTGACATGGTGCCCTCAGGTCCACTTGAGAATGTATAACCTATACAGGTGTGGATTTGTACACATTCAATACTTTGATACAAACAGGCGTAGCATGTAGGTTGCTTCTTGTTTCCAGAGATGGATTTCAAAAAGTGGAATCTCTCCTCAATCTTAAGTACACTTTGCCACCTACAGTTCATCCTATGCAGGAATGTGATCGTTTTCATTAGAGGAGCAGTTTCCCTGGAGAGCATTCTGTACACAGAAAGTACAAACCTTTCTGTGTACTTTCAATCATCAAGTCAAAAATAATAGTCCAAGTTGGCAAAAATGAGTATGTTTACTATGGCAAAACGCAAAGTGATTTTCTTTTATAACACATGAAAAAGGGCTCATAGAACACAATCTGAAATAACATTTTGAAGAGTGATGTGTGGTTTTGACTTGAATAGTGGCAAGTATATTCAAGATCACTGATAAAACAATCAACCTGTATCAACTGCTCAGCTTAACCATAAAAAAGAATTGCCATTATACCTTAAGGAAGCAGAGAAATAGGTTAAAAAATAAGCTATGTAAGATTCCTAATGTAAAATAAATTACAGTGATTAAAGACAGAAACATTGATTCTCTTTCAAAGCAGAGAAAGTTAACATTTCTCCTTGAAACTTCTCTATTTGTCACCACTGTACTGTTCTCTAATGATTTAATACCAACTACTATATGTAACATTCTCAGGTATATATAACACCTCCTCACTCAGTCTACAGATCAACTGCTGAATACAAAAATCATTGTATCTGACATTGCACATTACAGTGACTTTAATAAGAAAAGTGTGAATAGATTTCTTACCTGCCATATTCCACTCCCTCAAAATACTGCTAAAGAGTGAAAACACATGTTTTTTTTTCCCTTTCCTTTTTTATATGGAATAAAAAGAGAAACAAAATTATAAAGAATATCCATTTATTTAAAAAATACCTAGTAAACTGGCAATGTAGAAACCTACAAAGCCAGGAATAGTACTTTGTAAGTATTTTTATAGTTTACTTACAGTTCAGAACCTGAGAATCACTGTCCTAAAACCCTTACATGTAGAGAACTTCTAAAACTTTGGGGTTTCAATTCACTTTTGGACTAGAGACTGGAAATGTCCCTGTACCATATAATTAAATGCCATGTTGATACTCATTAACAAAAGTTTCTCTCCATAGATTAAATTGGTGAGACTATCCAAAGAAAATCCAATAAAACGTAAAATAAGAGCATATTTTGGTGCATGTTCTGTCAGAAAATTGCACAGGGACTGGGAGTTAATTTCACTCCAGAGACCTTATCTAGATCTGACGTCCTTGTGCTGGCAGTCACATCACTTACTCTTACATTATATTGGTATTTTGAAAAGATGAGAACCATCCTGTATACTGAGGTGAACTTTTAAAGTAAACTACTGGCATTTTTTAAATTAAAAGTCTCATGTACACAGAAGTATGGCATAACCTGACCAGTGTTATAAAGAATGAGGCTTGTATAGGACACTAGAGGGGGGTGAGATAAACTTGCTATACCATCACAGAAATTGTCACAGAGGTGAAATTTTATCATTAAAAGACGTTATCAGGAAGTGGTACTCACAAAACTACATTCCAAGCACAGAAGAGAATGTGTGCCAGGGCAGGGAGGATTCAAAAGATTTGCTGTCAATATACAACTAGGATGGCTGAAACTTTAAATGGTGGTGGTGGTGAGGGGTCGGGGAGGTGAGGTAGGGAGTAAGACTGAACAGACTGGAATTAGACTGCACGAGTCAGAGTCAAAGTCGCTCAGTCCTGTTGGACTCTTTGCGACCTTATGGACTGTAGCCTGCCAGGTTCCTCTGTCCTTGGAATTCTCCAGGCAAGAATACTGGAGTAAGTAGCCATTCCTTTCTCTGGGGGTCTTCCCAACCCGGGGATGGAACCTAGGTCTCCCGCATTGCAGGCAGATCCTTTACCATCTGAGCTGCAAGAGTCAAAGGTGTTTCTAATGCAACCTGTACATGACAGAGAATGTTTGATTTCAACATTTCTATAACCAAGACGCAACATCAACAAGGAATCGATCAACCAACTAAACTAACCATAAAAACTGGGGCGTTCCCCCAGAATAAATCTATAACTGCAACATCCTTTCTAGAATGCAACAGTTAGCAACTCAAAAGGACGTTTCTCTATTACAGTACACGTTTACCTGCCTGAAGAGTGAAAAGTGGCCTTAAAAAGTTAAAGCACGTTTCCCCACAAATTTCAGAGCTGCTTTTACTTACATAATCCTAAAAGATGATGCTGTGAAAGTGCTGCACTCAATATGCCAGAAAATTTGGAAAACTCAGCAGTGGCCACAAAACTGGAAAAGGTCAGTTTTCATTCCAATCCCAAAGAATGCTCAAACTACCGCACAATTGCACTCATCTCACATGCTAGCAAAGTAGTGCTAAAAATCCTCCAAGACAGGCTTCAACAGTATGTGAACCATGAACTTCCATATGTTCAAGCTGGATTTAGAAAAGGCAGAGGAACCAGAGATCAAATTGCCAACATCCACTGGATCATTGAAATAGCAAAAAAGTTTCAGAAAAACATCTATTTCTGCTTTATTGACTATGCCAAAGCCTTTGACTGTGTGGATCACATCAAACTGTGGAAAATTATTAAACAGATGGGAATACCAGACCGCCTGACCTGCCCCCTGAGAAATCTGTATGCAGGTCAGGAAACATAGTTAGAACTGGACATGGACTAACACACTGGTTCCAAGTTGGGAAAGGAATACGTCAAGGCTGTATATTGTCACCCTGCTTATTTAACTTATATGCAGAGTACATCATGAGAAACGCTGGGCTGGAAGAAGCACAAGCTGGAATCAAGATTGCCGGGAGAAATATCAATAACCTCAGATATGCAGATGACACCACCCTTATGGAAGAAAGTGAAGAAGAACTAAAGAGCCTCTTGATGAAAGTGAAAGAGGAGAGTGAAAAAGTTGGCTTAAAACTCAACATTCAGAAAACTGAGATCATGGCATCTGGTCCCATCACTTTATGGCAAATAGATGGGGAAACAAGGGAAACAATGACAGACTTTATATTTTTGGGCTCCAAAATCACTGCAGATGGTGACTGCAGCCATGAAATTAAAAGATGCTTGCTCCTTGAAAGAAAAGTGATGACTAACCTAGATAGCATATTAAAAAACAGAGACATTACGTTGCCAACAAAGGTCTGTCTAGTCACAGCTATAGCTTTCCCAGTAGACATGTATGGATGCAAGAGTGGACTATAAAGAAAGCTGAGTGACGAAAAATTGATGTTGTAGAACTGTGGTGTTGGAGAAGACTTTTGAGAGTCCCTTGGACTGCAAGGAGATCCAACTAGTCCATCCTAAAGGAAATCAGTCCTGAATATTCATTGGAAGGACTGATGCTAAAGCCGAAACGCCAATACTTTGGCCACCTATGTGAAGCACTGACTCACTGGAAAAGATCTTGATGCTGGGAAAGACTGAAGGTGGGAGAAGGGAATGACACAGGATGAGATGGTTGGATGGTATCACTGACTCGATGGACATGAGTCTGAGTAAACTCTGGGAGTTGGTGACAGACAGGGGGGCCTGGTGTGCTGCAGTCCATGGGGTCACAAGGAGTCGGACACGACTGAACTGCAATCATACATGTTATATACATTTTATATACACATATCCATATACAGATTATACATACAACCACACACACACACTAAGCTAGAGGCCTATCAGCAAATACGTATTAGTCAACACGTATTAAGCCAACTGGTACTACTTTCACGCACTCTTATATAGTTACTGAAGCTGCCCTCCTCCTTCCTTCCTCCCTCCTTCCTTCTCATTCTTTTCCAGCACCAGTTGACACACTCATGACAATACCCCGGTGTAAAGGGAGAAATCGAAGACGGTAAGAAGAGGGTGTTAAAGAGCTCTTCTTTGTGAAACCCAACTATCGCAGGAGGCACACCAACGGGAATCAAAGGCCTGACGTTCTGGTCATTTCGGAACCTGGGCTGGGAGGCGTTCCCTTACTTTCCCGAACAGCTGGTCAAAGCGGTGAAAGGCCTGTCCCGTTATAAGCAGACTCCAGACTGTATTAAGGATTCCAGCAAGTCACCAGAGCCCAGTCCACACGTGCCGCCGCTCCACCACCCCCGAAACGAGTTCCGAAGAGAGCTCGGAATCCAACAATGACGTTCCCATCACACACACCCGCACAGCCTCGCGCCGGGGCAAGCTGGGTTCAGGTGAGAGTGGGGCGGCCTCGGGGAGAGGAGAGGAACGCGCACCGCTGAGGTGGCTACGCTGGGAAGGCTCCAGTCGCCTTCCCCTCGACTCGAGAGCCCTTTCACCCCCCCCCACCGCGGCCGAGCTACTCACACTTTGTATGGCAGCCGCGGGTCCGACGTCAGTGTGATCTTAAAAGAAACTTTCGACCTAAGGAAGAGAGAGGGAGAGGTTAAGGCCGGGCAGCGGGACCGCGGAATGGGACCGCTGGAAAGCCAACACTTACATGGTACCGCCGTTCGGGACAGAAACCTCGCAGCAAATCCGTGCGGCAGCTCCACTTCCGGCCCGGCGTTTCTCCCAACTCAGGTCCACGTCTCCTTCCGCAAGCTGGGGGTCCTCCGAGGTTGCGGCTGTCCAAAGCACTGCCTGAAAATTGGACCCAGATGCTCAAGCTGGGCGGAGCTTACAAGGTCAAAGTAGCGAATGCTTTTGTATTTATATCTCTGGAACACAATTGCAGGTCGTATGGAAAGAATATTCTTTTACTTGAAGTTATTTTTCTGCCGTATTTTTAGTCAGGCAGCACAGAGACAGCGAGACTCAAGGTCCCGGTTTGCAAGTCGGGGCGGAAGTATGGATCCCGGGAGGCGGGGGAAGAGCTGAGCGGTGGGCAGGGCTGTGGGCGGGGCCGGAGGCGGGCGCGCTCCTTAGTTGCCGAGGCAACCTGAGCGCGGAGACGCTCCAGTGATGCTCAAGAAGCGGGAATCCTCACCCAGCTTTAATATTTAGTATTTTCTACCTGTCCAGCTACCTAATCATGTTGTAGGTTTCTCGTAATTTAGCTTTCACGTTTTTAATTTCCATAGATAAGAAACTTACCAAGTTGGTGGGAAAGACAAGATCCCTGCACTTGAGGAACCTGACGTCTAGTTGAGAAGAGAAATCCCGTGAACAGATTTCAATACTTTGTGATCTAATAGGATTAAACCAGGGAATAAGGTTGCCTATTATCGGTTACATTTGTTCAGCTTAATAGCAAATTTTAATCCTTTCTATGTGTCAGGCACTAAAGCTAAATGCTGAGTATGCTGGTCTGAATAAGGTAGGTAGGTCCAACCATCTGGGATCTAACTGAAGTTCTTGTATAATGAGAGAAGACTGTATTTCCTCTAATTTTTATTACAAATCCAAGCATCTATGTCTGGATGACAAAACATCCTCTTACGATGTCTGCAATGCCCTTTTAAAAGAAACATTGCAGTGAATAGACAAAATGGGAATAGACTAATAGACATATAGACTAATAGACTAATATAATGGAGAAAATGGTTAATATTTAGTATATTATGTTACATTCTTAAGGAGAGGAATCTAAGAGAGGAATAGGGGGGCAACTGTAGTGGCAGCGCTGAAAACAAATTTCATCTTTGCCTTCATTTTGTAGATTACTCCTTTTCTGTATTGGTATCTATCCATGCATGATTCCAACTGTAGGAAAGTAAGGCCTTGATATTCTCATGACAGTCACTGTCTTCTCCACTTAAAAATGTAGGTCTTGCCATATATGTAGTAGCATAGAAGCAAATGTCTACTGGTAGATTTGGGGATCAACAGTTATAGCATTAGCTCAATATTACTCTTTTTTTTTTTAAACTTTGCTAAGACGTCTAGCAAAATTTGGCAAATATAACAAAAGAAAGATCTTATTTATTGAAAAGTTGATGTGTCAAAAATATAATAACTCTAAACAGAATAAACTGGATTTTAGGAGGCTATTGGCAGATGTAACATTTTAGGACAACAAACAGCATAAGTGGACTAATGTGTTTTGGAAGGGGTCCAATTAGCATCATGCAGAGGCAGAAATGATTGTGGAACTGCATGGTGTGACCATATTAGAACTCATTAAATATCATTGAAACATCCCAATATTCTTTTTTCAAAAGCATATACAGCTCTCATTATTAGAAAGAAATGGGAGGGAAATTAAATTTACTTAAGGATGAAAAGAATATGCTGACAGAGTCATAAATTTTTTCTTACCAGTTATTTATGTAGCCAGATTTAAATAAAATAGAAAACATGTCAGATTAGATGCCAATTCATTTTTATCTTTCTAACTCTTTCACCCTAATTTGATTGTATTTGGAATTATGACTAAAATCACCTGATAGTCAAGTTTTTTAATCCTGGAAGGTTTATGCTTGGGTAAATCTTAGGGTCTTCTTCTCCAAACATTTTATATTACAGGAAACAAATTATATACCAATGCTTTAACAATAACTGGGTTTTTTTAATAGAGGTTTAATTTGGTCATATCCCCCCTTGCAATCCTCTAGCAAGCATTGGTATTACTGGGGCAATGATAATAATAATGGCTCAAAATGTATCAAGATTTTTTGTCCTAGGTATTATGTTAAACATTTAGTGTAAGTGGAATCACAAAATATAGACTTTAAACTTTCATTGACCTTTGCTATAGTAATTCAATGACAAGAAGTCTTACTCAAAGAGAATGATCTGGTAGACAGAAAATATGTAGACACTATGTTGATCCTTGTAAGTACTATAAGGTTAGAGAGTGCTTACATCCTTGTAAACCTGAGAGCAATGAAATATAGCCGAGATTAGAGTTTATCAAGGCCAGGCAACGGCCTTAGAGGAGATTACACCCTGAAATGTGCTGCCCCTGATCACTATGGTGACATACATTTCCCAATTATTTCCTGAAATTTAATGAAGAAAAATAAAATGAACAAGAGTTTTCTAGGAAGGTCACTATTTGACTATCAGCCTTATAAATGTGAGACTTAATCACAAAATTTGCAGTATTTTAACTACTGAAATTATAGAATTCCTTTATTACCAAAAAGCATTTAAATTGTATAAAGGAGGAATTTACTAGTCTTCCATAATTAAAATTTTCTCTCTAAATACTACGTGAGTTATCTGTCTAATGGAAATACACTTACTGGAAAAAATTGGAGTCCTCTCTCACACATCTACTCCAAACACAGGATTGTGTTTCTTCTACATACCAGTAGCTCTATGAGGTCAGTACTAGTAATATTCTATTTTCAGGAGAGGAAAGTAGCTCATGGAAATTAAATAACTTATCCTAAATATAAGTAAGTGAGTGAAATGAGATTGAACTCAGATATCTGGTATTAAACACTGAGTTTTAACACTACAAGAGGTTAAGGATTTAACTCATATCCTTAGCTAGTGGCAACCAAATCTTTGAGGTAGGAAATATTTTTATCCTTATTTCACAAGTAAGGAAGTTAAGACACAAAAACGCTAAGTAATTTTTTCAAGGTCACACCACTGATGACCATTAAAATATTAATATTATTTTAATTGATATTGCTGGCTTTAAATATATTTTAAAATTATTTATGACTCTCCATCATACCTAAACAGAGCAAGAAATGGTCATTGATAATATTCTCTTATATTTATACAACATTTTGTTCTTTTTGAAAAGTTTTGCATTCACTGTCTTATTTGATGTCTAAAATAAAACATACAAAGCACTTGTGATGTGTGCTATTATCTTTTTTAAAAACGAGAAAGTGGACAAAAGAGATTTTGAACAGGCCTAGGGTAACACACATGATTTGTGAGGAAATAGTGACAAAGCATAGTAATTGATGTTTCTTTACAAAATTTGATCATATACGAAGTTTATTTTTAGTAGTAAAATACAAAAAATTGAGTGGTAAATTCATTTGATGAGCTTCTCAAGGAGTTCTTACTCAGATTTTATGTCCCATCAGTATCTAGCATATAGCAGGTACTCAATCAATATTTGTTGAATTAATTAATGTTACTTTAAAAGTGTTGTAGATGCTTCCTAATTACAGTAATGTTTCTACATTCCATTCACTGCAGTCATCAATGTTCTTAATGCAGTAGACTATACACTTTGATTCTTGCTTTGTTCTTATTTTAAGGCTAATCTACTCAAAGGACAGACTCCTCACTCAATTTACAGCTGCTGGTGACAGCAGAGGTTAGAAAAAGCTAATTAAAGATTCTTATCAGATATTATAAAATATAGAAGCCATTTAAATAAAAAATTGCATGAATATCCTCACATGTTCCCACAGCATTACTTTATGTGACATGTTTGTGCTGAATCAGAGACCTTGCACTGGAAATCTCATTATTGGTTTTCTTAGGATTATATACTTCTTCGAGATGAGGAGTTGCTCACTGATATTAGCAATTGCTTTGCTAATATTGATATTAGCACCACCTTTCTTGTATGGTGGTGGGGGGGGATAGCAGGGGTTATGGCCCCGGAGGAGTTTGGTGTTTGGGCTGTACAGTGTGGCTAAGTGAGTATTATCGTTTGGTGCAGATATAAATGGCTCAGCACCTGTCGTCCTAATCACACTTTCATGTTTTCTATTGATCCCCTGCAGTCATTTCAGCTTCTGACCCTTAGTGTGAATGATATGATTTACAGACATCAACCCAGGTGCCAGGCAACTAGAGACCACTCCCATAGCCCAAAGCTTACCAGAACTATTCAAACTAGCCAGTCCTAAGCTGTTTACCTGCCCCCGCCTTGCCTTTCCTGCAGAAATGCCCATGAAGGCTCTGGTCTAGGCGTTTCCCCCTCACTCCTTTCTGTTTATGCCTCTTGACCAAAACCTGGTGAATTTCATTTGGCCCTGTGTGGTTGGTGTGCCCCCACTCTCGGGAAATGTGTTTTAACGGCATCAACCTCTTTGTGTCATAATTCAGTTATCTCTATAAATGAAAATCCCATGGGTACAATAATTGGGACATTATTTGATAAATGAGTTGAATTTACATTGTCTTTAGTAAAGGAATAACAATTCATTATCTTGTAAAATTACCAAAATACATTTCCGGGTTAATAGAGTATGATCCCAATTATCTGTAAGACAGCCTTTCTAAATTTCCTTTAAAAACACTGATGAAAGCATTAAAGAAAACATGAGCAATGACTTTGTAGCAAAAGGAATAAACAAACTTAGCCTCCCAAGAATTTGAAGAATTAGTTTAAACCAAAATATCATTTTAATCTTAAAAAAAGATAATACTTTATGAAAACAGGAAATTTTGTAATAGAAAAAGGATAAATTCTGAAAATAAAGATACACAGATGAAATAGAAATTTTAAAAAGCGTGAAAAATAGAAATAAATGAGTTGAAATTTTATTACTAACCTAAAACTTCTGAGCATAATAGGACAACAGAAACTGATCTACTCCCCTGCAATTACACGACTAGAAAACTAAATAAAATCTATGAGACCACTGTTTTCTATAGACTATAGAACTATTTTCTATAGACTATAGAAAAACAAGCAACGTGAGTCCTTTGAATACTGGAGCTTTCTGCTTACGAACCATGACACATGGAGAGGAATGCAAGCAGAGTCCAGTGCTCTCAGGAGACCAGAGATTAGAATTTAAGGAGTCATAGACGTACAGAATTTTCAGGGCAGAAATCAGAGAGGAGAGTGTTGCAAAGAGAAAGTCTAAGATTATCAGAGGGTCTTTCATTGAGTGTTTATATGCATATGCATGAGAGGAAATTCCTTTAGGCTAGGGATACAGGCAGAGGGGATTGAAACTTACAGGCAGAGTAAGCCTAACAGCCACCAGTGCACAAAGAAGTGGAAACAATTTGTGTTTCCACTTACCAAATGAAAAGACCTTAATACACAAGCCATTAATTAGAATCTTCTGAAGGGCTATCCCTTAGTAGTAGTTCTGTATTAACTATAGGCACAATGGTGTACTTTACTCACACAAACAAGCTTCAACAGTCAGACCTCAAAAGGTTCAAACTTATTCAAAGTAATTTAATTATATGCTATAGCATCACTCTGTTCTTTTTAAAGGAATACAACACAATGTAGCACCCAGAAGGTTCAGCATCCAATAAAAACCCTAGCAGGATTTCAAAGAAGTGGAGACAAATCAGCCATTAAAAAAGACCCATGTGACAACAGAAAAAGGATTTGGCAGATGATGATCTTCAACAGTTGCTATAATTATCTCTGTACGTACAAGAAGATAGAGGAAAATCGAACATGATGAGAAGAGAAATGGAATACATAAAAAAGAGCCAGATGTAACATCTAAATGAAAATGACGCTCTCTAAAATGAAAATCTTACCAGTAATACTTAACTGATTAGACACTGCAAAAAAATTAGCAATAAAACCTATGCAAAGTGAAATACAGAAAAAATGAATTAAATTTCAATGATCTATGGGAAATATCAAATATATTTTATATATTAGAGAAAGGGTGGTAGGCAGAAATTTATGGGTACAAAAATATATTTGAAGAAATCATAGATGACAATGTTCCAAATTTGATGAAAATTTTATTGACAGAAATTCAAGAAGTTCAAGCAACTTAAGTAGGAGAAACATTAAAAAAAAAAAAAACTTCAACGAGGTACATAAAAATAAAATTGCTGAAAACTGCTAATACAGAAAAAAAAAACAACTCAAAAGCAGTTAGAGGGGAAGAACCATAGGACCAAAACCAAGAAAAACAGCCCACTTTTTGCCAAAGAGTTTGCAAGGCAGGAGAAAATAGAGTGACATATTTAATGTACTGGAAGAAAAAACTGTCAATCTAGAATTCTATAACTGCAAAAAAATTTTTCAAAAATGACAAAAAAATAAAGGTTTTTCTCAGATAAACAAAACAGCTTTCAAGGCCAACAGTCCTGCATTACAAGAAATACTATAGGAAGTTCTTATGGCAGAAGTCAAAAAATACTAGATACTAGAATGAAGTGTTAATCTACACAAGAGAATAAAAAGTGCTAGCAATGGTGATTATGTAAATAAAATACAAGGGAGTTTGTCTAATTTTTAAAAGCTCTTTAAAAGATGATCATTCAAAGCAAAAATAATCAAAATGTCTTGCAGTTCTATAATAAATGCAGAAAGAGTATGTATGACCTCACTAGCACAATGAACATTAATTAAGTAGGTGGGGGGTAGAAGTGTAACATTGTAATCTCTTTCAGTATAAGTGAATGATACAATATTATTTGGAAGTAGATATAAGTAAAAGGTATATATTTCAAACACTAGCATAGCTACTACAACATAAAATAATTTAAATAATAAGCCAATAATGGGTATAAATAAAATCATAAAAATTCAATCAGTCCCAAAGGAAGTAGGAAAAAAGAAAATAAGAAAAAAGTGACAAATGGAAAATAAATAACAAGATGATAGATTTACCCATTTTACCATGTTGATAATGAAATTGAATGTAAATGTTTTAAACAGATCAATAACTATGCAGTGATTAAGATAAACCTACCTGCAAAGAGAATAAAATGGAAAAATTTCAGATAACTATACAGAAACTTGTCTAAGAGAGTATATAATTCTTCATATAAAGGAATTGCTAAATTCATGTGTAAGACCATATAGACCTAATACAATGCCCTTTAGTTCCTGACTGCACTTTAAGCTTTTGTTTGAGAGGAATTTACACTAAGGTTAGGGAATGAGATCTGAGAATTTGGCAGGAGAGCAGCTGTTTTGTTTTGTTGTGATTTTCTGCGTCATATTCTTTTAAGAATTGGGTGGTGATCATTTTTATAATTTTAGATTTTGCCTGTAACTAAGCAGGAGAAAAAAGAAATAGTTCATCTGTTCCATTGTTGGGATACTTTCCAGATATGTTGAATACCCGAGGCAAGGCTGTTGATTGAGAATAGTTTCTAAAATTGAAATTTTCTGTACTACCAAGCATTTCTTTTTCTTTTCTTTTTTTTTACTGAGTATTTCTTGACCAGCTGCTTGGCAGCTAATGGGTGAGATATTCAAAGATTTAAAGATTTTCTGAAAGACTTTTTTTTCCTTTGTGGTAAAGTAAACAGATTTAAACATTTGGCTTAATAGTATAATTTAGAATGAATATATATGACACAAAATGAATTTTAATTGATTTTTTTATTCTAGGAGCTACGGAAGTATGGTCTAGCAGTCTGAGATTAGAAATGCAAGCCAAAAATCATTGAAATTCTTGGCTATAAACATTAATTGCTTTGCCTTCAAACACTTTCTTACTTTCTTTTTTAGAATTTTCATCTTTTCCTGAATGTTACAAAATTCAATTTCTTAGTAATTAATCTACCCTGAAAATTTTAATGAGTGTAATCATAATTTCAAGTATTTCTTCTCAAAATTTTAATAAAATTTTCTTAATTTTGGACTTGTAAAATGGCTCACAATTTTCAGAAGATCATGAGACTACAATTATTGACTAGTTCATAAGCTTTTAGTAGGTTGTTTCCTATTTTTACTAAGAAGTGCCATATTTACCTTTTAAATATATATATTTTTGATCTCCTATCATTTGCCAGCCATTACAAAGATTGGTAACTACATTATCAAAAAAGTGTGGTTTTTGCCACATTCGATATCAGTTCAGGTCAGCTCAGTCATGTCCGACACTTTGGACCCCATGGACTGCAGCACGCCAGGCCTCCCAGTCAGTCACCAACTCCCAGAGTTTACTCAAACTCATGTCCATTGAGTCGGTGATGCCATCCAATCTTCTCATCCTCTGTTGTCCTCTTCTCCTCTTGCCTTCAAACTTTCCCAGCATCAGGGTCTTTTCCACTAAGTCAATTCTTTGCATCAGGTGGTGAAAGGGCTGGAGTTTCAGCTTCAGCATCAGTCCTTCCAATGAATATTCAGGACTTACTTCATTTACAATGGACTGGTTGGATCTCCTTGCAGTCCGAGGGACTCTCACGAGTCTTCTCCAACACCACAGATCTAAAGTATCAATTCTTCAGCACTCAGCTTTCTTTATAGTCCACTCTCGCATCCATACATGACTACTGGAAAAACCATAGCTTTGACTAGACGGACTTTGTTGGCAAAGTAATTTCTCTGCTTTTTAATATGCTGTCTAGATTGGTCATAGCTTTTCTTCCAGGGAGCAAGCGTCTTTTAATTTCATGGCTGCAGTCACCATCTGCGGTGATTTTGTTGTCTCTCACTGTATCCTTTGTTTCCCCATCTACTTGCCATGAAGTGATGGGACCAGATGCCAATGGGGTCTTTGCAATCCCATTGACTGCAGGCTCCTCTGTCCATGGAGTTTTCCAGGCAAGAATACAGGAGTAGGGTGCTGTTTCCTCCTCCAGGGGATCTACCACACCCAGGGATTAAACACACATCTCCTCCATTGACAGGCAGATTCTTTACCACTGACCACCTGGGAAGCCCTTCTGCAACAAATATTCTAACAAATGATTTCCAATAACAAATATTTTTAGCAATAAAATTCAAGTAACAATTTTTGGAATTTTCATTAAAAAGTATTACAGTAAAAACTTTGGCTTTCTTGGTAAGCAGACACAGACATATGGACTTGACATATATATTTACACGTGTACATCATATATAGACACGTTCATTACTTTGTGAAGAGAAAATTTAAAAAATAATTCTGTAAGTCAGTCTCAGTTTTCATAACCTTGATTAAAAGAAAACTAAAAATGAAATAATGGGATTCCCAGATGCTTCAGTGGTAAAGAATCAGCCTGCCAAGCAGGAGACACCAGTTTGATCCCTGGGTTGGGAAGATCCCCTGGAGAAGGAATTGGCAACCCACTCCAGTATTCTTGCCTGGAAAATCCCACAGACAGAGGAGTCTAACGGGCTACAGTCCACAGGGTCACATAAGAGTTGTGTCCAACTTAGCAACTAAATAACAACAACAAAAACTGCAATAGCTTTGATAGTTGATCATCATCTACCAAGTTGCTATATATGAGTGAATTTAAGTGCATCTTTCTTCAGTATTGCAACTGACATCTTCCCTTCCTCTGTAGATTCTTTTCATTTAGTGCAAAGTGATAACAATGTAAGAAGATGACACTTTTTATTATTAAAACACTTTCACTAACTAGGTGCTTTGAGGCACTTGGTAAGCAACTTTTCAGTATTTAATTTTGAGCAAACTGCTTGGAATAATAAAACATAAAAAAGGAAATAGTCACATGTGATTGTTTTCTTTTGTATTGTAACTGATATTATCAGTGTAGTTCTTATTTTTGTTTTTCAAGAAAGTGTAAGAACTTAGGACACTTTATTTTAGATGTCTCTTGTGAATTTCTTTCTCCCTCTTTTTTGGAAATTTAAATACGGTGCTTCTGATAAATTCAGATTATACAGGAGAAGAATAAATAGAAAGACAGAAAGCCATCACCGAAGATACAAAATATAAATAGATTTAAATGCGTGGTGACTAACATTATTATTCACTAACCGCTTTCCAGCCAAAGATGGAGAAGCTTTCTGTAGTCAGCAAAAAAAAATACCGGGAGCTGACTGTGTTTTAGATCACGAACTCCTTATTGCAAAATTCAGACTTAAATAAAGAAAGTAGGGAAAACCACCGTGAGACCATTCAGCTATGACCTAAATCAAATCCCTTACAGTTATACAGTGGGAGTGAGAAATAGATTCAAAGGATTAGATCTGATAGACTAAAATGCCTAAAGAAGAGTGCCTGGACAACTGTAGGCAGAGGTTCGTGACATTGTACAGGAGGCAGGGATCAAGACCACCCCCAAGACAAGGAAATGCAAAAAGGCAAAATGGCTGTCTGAGGTGGCCTTATCAATAGCTGAGAAAAGAAGAGAAGATAAAGGCAACGGAGAAAAGGAAAGATATACCCATTGGAATGCAGAGTTCCAAAGAATAGCAAGGAGAGATAAGAAAGCCTTCTTCAGTGATCAATGCAAAGAAACAGAGGAAAACAATAGAATGGGAAAGACTAGAGATCTCTTCAAAAAAAATTAGAGACACCAAGGGAACATTTCATGCAAAGATGGGCTCGATAAAGGACAGAAATGGTATGGACCTAACAGAAGCAGAAGATATTAAGAAGAAGTGGCAAGAATACACAGAAGAAAAATACCAAAAAAAGTCTTAATGACCTGGATAACCATGATGGTGTGATCACTAACCTAGAGCCAGACATCCTGGAATGCGAAGTCAAGTGGGCTTCAGGAAGCATCACTACGAACAACCCTGGTGGATGTGATGGAATTCCAGTTGAGCTATTTCAAATCCTAAAAGATGATGCTGTGAAAGTGCTGCACTCAATATGCCAGCAAATTTGGAAAACTCAGCAGTGGCCACAGGACTGGAAAAGGTTAGTTTTCATTCCAATCCCAAAGAAAGGCAATGCCAAAGAATGTTCAAACTACTGCACAATTGTACTCATCTTACACGCTAGCAAAGTAGTGCTCAAAATTCTCCAAGACAGGCTTCAACAGTACATGAACTTCCAGATGTTCAAGCTGGTTTTAGAAAAGGCAGAGGAACTAGAGATCAAATTGCCAACATCCACTGGATCATCAAAAAAACAAGAGAATTCCAGAAAAACATCTATTTCTGCTTTATTGACTATGCCAAAGCCTTTGACTGTGTGGATCACATCAAACTGTGGAAAATTCTGAAAGAGATGGGAATACCAGACCACCTGACCTGTCTTCTGAGAAATCTGTATGCAGGTCAAGGACCAACAGTTAGAACTGGACATGGAACAACAGACTGGTTCCAAATTGGGAAAGGAATACATCAAGGCTGTATATTGTCACCCTGCTTATTTAACTTATATGCAGAGTACATCATGCAAAATGCTAGGCTGGATGAAGCCAAGCTGGAATCAAGACTGCCGGGAGAAATATCAATAACCTCATTTATACAGATGGCACCATCCTTATGGCAGAAAGTGAAGAAGAACTGAAGGGCTTCTTGATGAAAGTGAAAGAGTAGCGTGAAAAAGTTGACTTAAAACTCAACATTCAGAAAACTAACATCATAGCATCTGGTCCCATCACTTCATGACAAATAGATGGGGAAACAAGGTAAACAGTGAAAGACAACAAAATCACTGCAAATGGTGATTGCAGCCATGAAATTAAAAGATGCTTGCTCCCTGGAAGAAAAGTTATGACCAACCTAGGCAGCATATTAAAAAGCAGAGAAATTACTCTGCCAACAATGCTTTGGTTTTTCCAGTAGTCACGTATGGATGTGAGAGCTGGACTATAAAGAAAGCTGAGCACCGAAGAAGTGATGCTTTAGAACTGTGGTGTTGGAGAAGACTCGTGAGAGTCCCTTGGACTGCAAGGAGATCCAACCAGTCCACTGTAAATGAAATCATTCCTGAATATTTATTGGGAGGATTGATGCTGAAGCTGAAACTCCAATACTTTGGCCACCTGATGAGAATTGATTCTTTGGAAAAGACTCTGATGCTGGGAAAGATTGAAGGCGGGAGGAGAAGGGGACCACAGAGGATGAGAAGATTGGATGACATCACCGACTCAATGGACATGAGTTTGAGAAAGCTCTTGGAGTTGGTGATGGATAGGGAAGCCTTGCGTGCTGCAGTCCATGGGGTCACAAATTGCTGGACAAGACTGAGCAACTGAACTGAACTGAACTTGAATCTTTTCCCTAACTGCTAACAAGGTTTATGTGTAGTGAGTGTTTGTCTTCTAAAAACTTTATTTCTTAGTAAATGGAGAATTCTTGCTTGAAGTTTTTGGCTTCTGTTAAATGTCTAGTGATGACTGAATTAAAGAATATAAAGTTGGTAAATTTCTCTTCCATCCTACACTGAGTATGCCTACAGCCTCTGGAGACAGGCAACTAGTTTTCAAGTTCCATCTCTAGTGCAGGGGTTTTGAAACCATACTTGCAGGTACGTGAAACCTATCTAAGAAAAATGGTATGAGAATTATGTTGAATACATATAAGTATACATAAGATAAAGTTAATTTTATTTAATTTGTTCATCCATAATTTACATATGAAATGCACAATTGTAAAGTTTTTAAGTGTACAATTCAATAAGCTTTGGTAAATGTATCCATTCATGAAACCACCACTTCATAAAGATAGAGAAAGTTTTCATGACTCCAGAAACTTCCCTTGTGTTCTTTTCCAGTCAGTTCCTCTCATCCAGGGTGACTGTTAATGTTTTGTGATTATCATCACAGTTTAGCCTTTGCTGTTGTAAAATTCATATAGTTGGAGTAATATAGTATATGATCTTTTGTGTCTGCTTTCTTTTGTTTGATATAGCGATTGATTAACTCACATTATCAGCATGTTGCTGATTCGTGTACTATTGTTTGTATACATAGAATTTGTTTATTCTTTTGTTCATTTGGTTGCTTCCAGTTTTTTTGAATATTATAAATAAGGCTGCTATGAGTATTTTTTATAAGTCACTTTGGTTATATATGTATTTTATGCATCCTGAAGAGGAATGGCTGGGTAGCTGTAGGTTTAGCTTTAAAATAAATTGCCTAAGAGATTTGCAAAGTGATATTACCATTTGCAATTTTGTCAGCTACATATGAAGTTCCAACTGTTCCTTTCCCTCATGAATATTTGGCATTGTCATTAAAGAAAAAATAGCCAGTATAGTGATTGTGTAGTGGTAACTGATGGGTGGTTTTAATTTGTATTTTTAAGATGACTTATGATCCTGAGAATTCTTTCATGTGCTTATTTTACAATTACATATCCACATGAGGGAAATATCTTTTCAAATCTTTTGCCTATTACTTTGTTGGGCTATTAAAATATATTTTTTTCTTATTGTTAGCACTTTTTTATCTGGTATAAGAAGTCATTGCCGTAAGATATTTCTCCTTCTCGATCTGTTTTACTTCACTCAGAATGATATCCCTTATATGCACAATCCAAAAAGAAATGATACAAATGAATTTACAAAGCAGAAAGAGACTCACAGACTTAGAGAATGAACTTATGGTTGCCAGGCAGAAGGATGGGGGAAGGGATAGTTACTGAGTTTGGGATGGACATATAGACACTGCTGTATTTAATAAGGACCTACTGTATAGCACAGGGAACTCTGCTCAATGTTATGTGGCAGCCTGGATGGGAGGAGAGTTTGGAGGAGAATGGATACATGTACATGTATGGCTGAGTCCCTTCACTGTCCACCAGAAACTATCACAATGTTGTTAATTGGCTCTACCCCAATAGAAAATCAAAAGTAGGCCCATCATCTGTCTCAAAGCCATTTTTGTGAGTGGTTTAAGGCCAGAGTCAAGGTTAAATGTATTGTTTTCATGGAAGTATCAAATTATTCTAGTACCATTTACTGAGAACAAAACAAATGGAAAGAAAAAGTAAGCAACCTTTTCCCCTCTGTATTCCTTGGCAACATGGCCGAAGATCAATTGACTGTGTATGTGGAGGTCTACTTGTGGACTCTGTCCTGTTCTGTTTTATGCATCTGCCCTTAGGCCAGTGCCACATCGTCTTAATTACTGTAGCTTCAGAGTATTCCAAAAACCAGATGGCATAAATATTGCAGCTCTCTTTTTTATTTTTCACAATTCTCTTGTCTATTCTAAACACTATGTATGTAAATTTTTGAATTAGCTTGGATATTTCAACAAATGTCCCACTGGAATTTTAATTGGGATGGTGTAGCTGCTACTTAGTTTTTGTTTCTTAGGGTATCTTAGAATATTATTCCCAATTACTCCCCCTGTCCCATCCTGTGGGACATCGCTAGCCTTCATTTCACCTGTCTTTATGCCATTTTCTAGAGTAGGAAATGGCAACCCACTCCAGTACCCTTGCCTGGGAAATTCCATGGACACAGGAGCCTGATGGGCTACAGTCCATGGAGTTGCAAAGAGTTGGACATGATTATATGACTGAGCACACACACACATTGGAAGAGTATGCCATAATTGCCTAATTATCTTTTATTATTATTTTGCACAGATATTTCTAAATTAGTGAAGAATAATAAAAATAACAGATGCTATTTTTACTTTTGCCTTTTCCATTGTGCTTCCTTTCTTTATAGAGATCCACATTTCTGACCAAGTTTTCCTTCTGCATGAAGAATTTCTTTTAACATATTTTGTGGTGCAGGTTTATGGGTAATGAATGCCCTCAGTTTTTGCTTTTCCAAGAAAGTCTTTATATCTTCTTCATTTTGGAAGAATAATTTCACCAGTTATAGACTTCTAGGTTATTGATCTTTTTCTTTCAAAGTTTTAAATATTTCATTCAGAAAAAAAGAAAAAAATATTTCATTCATTTTCTTCCTGTTGGTATGGTTTCTGATGAGAAGTTCACTGTAATTTTTAATTCCTGTTCTTCTACAGATAAAGTATTTTTCTCCTTGTGTTTCTTTCAAGATTTTACCTTGCCTCTGATTTTCTGCAGTTTGAAT
This sequence comes from Okapia johnstoni, assembly GCA_024291935.2. Classification (NCBI taxonomy): domain Eukaryota; kingdom Metazoa; phylum Chordata; class Mammalia; order Artiodactyla; family Giraffidae; genus Okapia; species Okapia johnstoni. Next base: position 62,361,167 of record CM044321.1, read on the forward strand.
ACAATATGTCTAAGTGTTATAATAAAGTTTTTGGTTTGTTTATTTTGTATTTCCCTTGATTGGTGTTTTCTGAATTTCTTAGATCTGGGGTTTAGTGTTTGTCATTAATTTTGATACATTCTCAGCCATTATTACTTCAACTGTTTTCTTCCACATTGTTCTTTCTTCCTTCTCCTGGTATTCTGGTATTCCAATTGCATCGATGGTATGTACATCTTTTGAAAATGTCCCACAGATCTTGGATGATCTGTTCTGATTTTTTATAATACAAAATTGAATACTGATACAATAGCAAATGAAGTGTAGTATTATCTCATGGAAAAACGTGTAACTATAGAAGGTTTATGAGCTAATTCTTGACACCATACACAAACTGATGAGTCTTGCTTTTATTCATTGAACGGCAGATAAAATGTGCTAGTAATCAACTTCTTCAATTGACGAAATAATGTTGGTTTCTATTTCAGAGGAAAAATTTCCTAAATCACAAGGTGCCGTTCATGTGAGTTGTATTACATTGAAGAATTTTTGATGAGGTCCCTGAAGCTTAGTTTAGTTATAAACTTATAAGAAATGATAAATAATTTTAGATTAAGAAATCATCGCCTGTATATTTACATTTATTTCTAGATTGTATATATGAGATAATAAAACTCAGAGAAATTTGGTGACTTGTCAAAGTTTCAGAGGGAATGAGGAAACCTAGCTATCTTTTATAAATGGGTAGCGAGTGAGTGAAGATGCCCAGTCATGTCCACTCTTTGTGACCTCCTGCCAGGCTCCTCCATCCATGGGATTTTCCAGGCAAGGATACTGGAGTGGGTTGCCATTTCCTTCTCCAAAACTGAACTACACAATGATCATGAAAGGACCTGAACCCTTAATCTTCTGACCTGGAATCAGATGCCTTATCCATTAGGCCATGCAGCCCTGCTATAAACAGGTGGATTGACATTGAAATTTTTTTTATGGAGATATAATTGTCACATAACTTTGTGTAAGTTTAAGTGTACAATGTGTTGATTTAATACATGTTGAGTGACTAATACACATACACACATATATTTGGAATATGATTACCACCATAGCGTTAGCTAACACCCTATCACTTCACATAATTATTTCTTTTTTGTGTGTGTGGTGAGAACAATTAAGATCTAGTTTATTAGCAACTTTGAAGTTTATAATATTGTTGTCTATAATCACTATGTTGGGCAGTGGAGTTCCAGGACTTATTTGTATACAAGTCAGAAGCTTTTACCTTTAAACAACATCTACCCTACCATCACCCACCCCCTCACCCCAACTCCCTGCCCTTGGTAACCACCACTCTACACTCTGTATTTCTAGGTTTGGCTTTTTTTCAATATTCCACATGTAAGTAATATCACATAGTATTTGTCTTTCTCTATCTGACTTATTTCACTTAGCATAATGCCCTCAAGCTTCATCCAAGTTGTTGCAAACAGCAGCATTCCCTTCTTTATCATAGCTGAACAATATTTCATTATACACATATACTTCATCTTTTGTATACACTCGCATGTGTATCATAGCATTATTCACAGTAGTTAAGATATGGAAACAACTTGGATGTTTTATCTTTTAGTGAGGAGCTTCCACATGCAAAAAGCAGCTTGCTACAGTAGAAAAGGCATATTTTGGAGCCTGGTAGTATAAATGAAAAAATTCTAGTTCTTTTATTTGGTAACTGTGAGGTCTTGAGCAAGTAAGCTCAATTTCCTCATCTTTAAAATGGTGAAAATTCATGCTTCATTTTAGGACCCTTAGGAAAGCTGGGAGGTGATTCATATTTGACATACAGAGAGTGTTCAGTAAACTATAGCTCCAATGATTAGAATCAAAGAAGCTACACGTAAAACCAGATTAAATATCTTCCTGGTTGCCTGAGAGAATGGTTCATGGCCTTAGTTAAGGATTCTTTGCCTTCAGATAAGAGTATCCAGGGAATTCCCTGGCAGTTCAGTGGTTAGGACTTCACCTTACAATGCAGGAGGTATGGGTTTGATCCCTGATTGGGGTGCAATGATCCCACGTGCCTAATGGCTGAAAAACAAAAACATAAAAAAATAGAAGTAGTGTTGTAAAAAATTAAAGGCTTTAAAAATAGTCCATAAAAAATCTTAAAAAAACAAATAATATAGTCAAATTGCCCAAGAAAAAATAAATTTTTAAAAAATTTAAAAAGATTCTAGGATGTCTTTTGAAATACGATGATTCTACCAGGGTAAGGATTTTGCTATTTTTTCCTGGCTGTGTCCCCAGTGCCTAGGGCAGTGTTTGGCAAGTGCAGAGTGTGCCATAATTACTGTTAAGTGAAGGAGTGAAGGGCTACAGCAGTGTTTCTCAACTTTTCCTCATTACCTTTTCAGACATTCTGTTCTAATCATTATCATCCCTACGGAATTAAATATTAAGGAGTAAGGCTTTAAACCCACAAAGATATGAGGTAAATAAGTAGTTGTTGTTTTAAACCACTACATTTTAGAGTTTGCTTTTTCAGCAAAAGCTAACTGATATAACTTTCTTTGGGAGGGCTTTCTAGATTATAGTGCTATGGTTATCCATTTTGGTGGCATCTTGGCATATATCATAAACTAGTTCGATGTGTTTTCTAGATATGGAAGCTCGGCATGCAGCTTAACAACACCATCTTTGTAGAATTTGGAGATTTGGTTCATAGCTGGAGTTGCCATTCCATTGTTATAATTTTTCTTCTGGGGTCTAGCTGCCTGAACTTTTTTCATCCACATGGCTATCTAAATTTCTTTTTTCATTTGAAAACATTTTTTTATTAGAATACAGTTGACTTGAAATGTTGTGTTAGTTTCTGCTGCACAACAAAGTGAACCAGTTATATATATACATATATCCATTCTTTTTTAGATCTTTTTCCCATATAGTTCATTCCAGAGTAGTTCCCTGTGCTATGTAGTAGGTCTTATTAGTTATCTATTTTGTATATAGTAGTGTGTATATGTCAGGTAACCAGTCAATACTATAACACCATGCAGTATTACATCATGATGAAGTAATTACACTCTCTTCATCATTAAGACCTCACCAGGTTAAGAAAGGTGCTTCCCTGATGGTTCAATGGCAAAGAATGTGCCTGCAATGCAGAAGACGCTGGTTAGATCCCTGGGTTAGAAAGATCCCCTGGAGAAGGAAATAGCAACCCACTCCAGTATTCTCACCTGGGAGATCCCATGGACAGATGAGCCTAGTAGGCTAGAGCCCATAGGGTTGCAAAGAGTCGGACACAACAGTGACTGAGCACGCACACACGCAGGTTGAGAAAGGTGAGCAGACCAGAAGTTTTTGAGGATGTGAGTTGGAGAATGTTGCTGAGAGATGTCACTTCTAGATTTATTTTAAAACTATATGGAGGGGCGGAGAAGGCAATGGCACCCCACTCCAGTACTCTTGCCTGGAAAATCCCATGGTCGGAGGAGCCTGGTAGGCTGCAGTCCATGGGGTCGCTAATGAGTCGGACACGACTGAGCGACTTCACTTTCACTTTTCACTTTCCTGCATTGGAGAAGGCAATGGCAACCCACTCCAGTGTTCTTGCCTGGAGAATCCCAGGGACGGGGGAGCTTGGTGGGCTACCATCTATGGGGTTGCACAGAGTCAGACACGACTGAAGCGACTTAGCAGCAGCAGCAGCAGCAGCATACAGAGGGGACAAGAAGGATCTATGAATAGGATAAAAGTCTTTGGCAGCAAATGCTTACACACAGAACATAATATATCATTCAAACAAGAACCAAACTTATATCTACATAACTGCTGCCTGAAATAGACTTTCTGTGTTGGCAGTCACCTGCCTCATGCAATGAATTTACCCATATTCATTCTGTTTCCTTTTCCTCTGTTGTGACTTCCCAGTAGAGATTTTCCCAGTTTAAATTTGTCCTCTGATTTGTAGTAATGGAATTCCCTTTCCCAGCTCCTAACTTTTCTAGGTCACGGCTTTGACCTAGAAAGCTCCATGTTTATCTCCCACATTGAATTTAAACCACCACAAGTACTTTTGACATATGATATGTATCTAATGCCCTAACTATAAATGACTGATTAAATCCCGATAAGCAGGCATTTCTTGTTTAGGTCCAGTATCCTAAATGCATATTCTGTGACACTGAGCCATTCTTCATAAACTCTTCTGCCTAGAGCTTTATTTGTAACTTCTGTTGTATCTTATGCCTGATGGCCAGAGCTGTCTGTCAGTACTCAGAGTGTATTTAAAATTCCTGATGTAATTTTCTCTGGTAATCAGTCCTTTTAGGTGGGCCCTATCACAAAATGACAGACAAAACTGAGCGACTAAGCACAGCACACATCCTTATAAGAGGACTTCCCTGGTGGCTCAGGAGTAAGGAATCTCCCTGCCAACACAGGAGACATGGGTTTAATCCTTGGGTTGGGAAGATTCCCTGGAGAAGGAAATGACAACCCATTCCAGTATTCTTGCCCGGAGAATCCCATGGACAGAGGAGTCTGGCAGGCTTCAGCCCATGGGGTCACAGAGTCAGACACGACTTAGCAACTAAACAACAACAAATCCTTATAATAAGCTCCATCAATCTGCTTCCCTGGTTACATTACCCTTAATGGTTTCCCAAGGTTATTGTCCAACCAAGATGGATTTCCTGAATCAGGACAAGGATAATTATTTGACTACAAAATTATTGATTCTGCTCGTATATTCTTGCTGCTGTGACCAAAACTGATAAAATTATGATCAAATTTCCTTAGAAATTGATAGAAACCTAAGGTTATTCTTCTACCTTCTTTCCGGATGTTATAATTTAGACAGCCACCCCTTTCCTTTTCCTTGGCAATATCCTTGACATGTACCACAGATGTATGTGGTTGGACTTGAAGTCTAAAGTAGGTACATGAACATTTTCATCTGAGACAGTATAACTATGTTAAACTGTAACTTACTTTACTCTCTAGCTTCTGATTTGGCCTGATTTTATTTTGCATGACTTGTTACCAAGGCCTAATTTTCATTAGTTGCTATTCATTTCCTTTTCAGATTTTATAATAGTACTTCAACAGACGCTGTGGTGAAATTCATTTTGTTTGGTTTTGTGTATTTAACAAGATAAATGTTTTTAAATGCTTTTGTTAATCATAAAGTTAAATGAGTCAGGAAAACCACTTAGTGGTAGTTATTTACAGGCTACAAAAGTTACAGCTTTTAAAAAAAAGTATGTTTTCCTTTCTTCTTAGGTATAAATTACTAAAAAGGAATAAACAACATGTTTTGGACTCTGTGTCAAGCTTAGAAAATGTATTTATTAAGAAAAAAGTAAAGATTTTGATGACAAACTTTTCTCTGAACTTTGAGATTTTTTTTCTACATAAATAGCAACAAAATAACCACTGAAGTGTGCCAAAGTAAGAAAACTGATTTTGAAAGAAAATATAATTATTTCTGAATAAAACCTTAAGCCTGGATAGACTTAAGCGTATATCCTTTTTGAAAGAGTCATCTTTTTTGCCTCTCTTGAATCCTCAATGCAGTATTGGATTATGATAAAGTAATTCGACTCTCTGGTTGGTCTTATATATAATTATAGGCTCACTCCTGAACCTCCATCACAGTGAAATGGGTCCCCTGCTTAGATGCTGTATTGTGTGGAATTCTATTCCTGTGTATCAGGCACTCAATAAGACTCTGGATAGTAATACTTGCTGTCTATGGTCATACCTGTCATAGGTTTCTCTTCCTGTTTTAATGAACCACTGGCCCTTCCAATATGAAAAGGACATAATATCATCAACTCATCTTTAAGTAACTGGTTGTGTTGTCTTCTTTTCTATCCCCATCAGGAAAGAGAAATAATTTGCTTTAACATGAAATTAACAGTGATACTCATTTACTGTACATGTGTAACTGTGGTTCTCTGTCAAAATACAAGCTAGAGAGATCTTGGGTGTCTCAACAGCCCAAAAAGCATCACATTGATCCATTACATCCATGGCCTCATGTTGATAGTGCAGGACAGCATGGCGGAGATGCATGGATACCAAAGAGTGAGAAATAAACTCTGCAGACTCCAAGAGCTGCCATTAAGTACAGATTTTAGATGTCCAGTGGTTAGTGGCATTCCTTAAAGTAGAAGGCAAATTGTTGCATATTGCATCTTTCATTACCTACTCCCACTCCACTCTCTACAAAAGGAGACAGTGAAAAAGAACCAAGATCGGCATCTACTAGATTGGTTTGGTTTTTGTGGATTTTAGAACACAACACCAGATCAATAGCTATGTACCATATACCCAAGGCCCTAACTAATCTGTGAGCTCTCATATTAGGATTTTATATCAGATTACTGTATTAGCATAGTCATATGATTGATCTGATCTATCAGCTCAGCAGTTTCAATCAGAGGAACTACTTGGTTGAGCTTGTGGCAGTCTCCAGTCTTTCCCAAGGGCCTAGCTAGTTTCTTTAGGGGCCATGCTGGTAAATTAAATGAAGAGATCTTTTTCCCTGAAAGCATTGGATCCCTATCATCTTCCCCTAAATGTAATATTTTGACTTGGATGTGCAGTGCTTAGTTGCTCAGTCGTGTCTGACTCTCTGTGACCCCATGGACTGTAGCCTGCCAGACTCATCTGTCCATGGGGATTCTCCAGGCAAGAATACTGGAGTGGGTTTCCATGCCTTCCCCCAGGGGATCTTCCCAACCCAGGGATCAAACCCAGGTCTCCTGCATTGCAGGGGGATTCTTTATCATCTGAGCCACCAGGGAAGTTGGGCTTGGATGGGGGAAGAGTGATTAGTTTTCAGAGGACAGGTGAATATCTGAACACTGGCTAGTCTTAGAATAAGAGAGTAATGGATACTGAAAGATAAACATGAACATATAATCTGCTTTCTGTCCTTTAGGGGCTTCCCTGGTGGTTCAGACAGTAAAGCATCTGCCTGCAATGCAGGAGACCTGAGTTCGGTCCCTGGGTTGGGAAAATCCCCTGGAGAAAGGAATGGTAACCCACTCCAGTATTCTTGCCTGGAGAATTCCATGGACAGAGGAGCCTGGCGTCCTATACTTCATGGGGTTGCAAAGAGTTAGATATGACTGAGTAACTAACACTTTTATTTTCTGTCCTTTATGTACATGTACAGGAAACTTTCTGGAATGATAGCAAAGGCTATATCTGGGTAGTAATACTTAGAATTTTTTTCTATGTACATTGCAAAATGTTTGAATTTATTATAGTATACTCACACAGAAAAAGCGTCTTATCTGAACATATTGTTAAGAACACAGATTTTTGTATACCTGAAATTCCAGAAAGCATTAAAGCCATATGATGAAAATAACAGTCTAATAAGTTATTTTCTACCCGGTCTACTTCTAGACCAGTTTAACCTCCAAATTCAGAGGACCCAGAAGTCAGCTGGGAATTGAGGGTAGACGAGCCTCACATAAGGGGACTAGAGAAAAGTTTACCATATGCTTCTTCCCAATGCAGATTTCCAACTAAAATAAGATCTGAGGAGAAAGAAGGAAGAGTTTCAATTTGATGAAATGTCTTGTGTGACTATCTCATGAGACTTGGTATACAGTTACCAAAATGAACTTTTATGAGATTAAATGCTTGAAGTTTTAGCTGAAAGTGGCCAAAATAGCCATGTAATCTATCTGAGACTTTGACCAAAGAGTTTGGAAGAAATATCAGATTTGACTGGACCCTGGAGGAAAAATAATAGAGTTTGTTTGCCATCACACTAAGTCTTAGCATAATAGCTAGACTTGTGGAAGAGTGAGAATCTCAAATGAACACAGAAGAGGGTGCAATTTACAAAAAAGACTATAGAAAAATCAGATTTGAAGAAGAAAAGATAGTTTACTTCTGAATACCTGTAAAAACATTTAAGTAAATGTATCATAGTTAGTGTTAGTCGCATCTGACTCTTTGCGACCCCATGAACTATAGGCCTCCAGCCTTCTCTGTTCATGGAATTTCCCAGGCAAGAATACTGGAGTGGGTTGCCATGCCCTTTTCCAGGGGATCTTTCAGACCCAAGGATCAAACCCAGGTCTACTGCGTTGCAGGCAGATTCTTTACCGTCTGAGCCACCAGGAAAGCCCCAATGGGCAAGTAATTGCATGAGGTTAGAGCTTAGAAGGGCTTCTCTGGTAGCTCAGCTGGTAAAGAAGCCACTGGCAATACAAGAGATCCCAGTTCAATTCCTGGGTCAGGAAGATTCCCTGAAGAAGGGATAAGCTACCCACTCCAGTATTCTTGGGTTTCCCTGGTGGCTCAGATTATAAAGAATGTGCCAGCATGAGAGAGACCTGAGTTTGATTCCTGGGTTGGATCCCTGGGTTGGGAAGATCCCCCAGAGAAGGGCATGGCAACCCACTCCAGTATCCTTGCCTGGAGAATCCCATGGACAGAGGATCCTGGGGGAGTCTATAGTCCACGAGACTGCAGAATCAGACAAGACTTAGCAACTAAGCGTAGAGGAGGAGCTAAGAAAAAGGACAATTGTAGATCTAAATTTGGAAGTTGATATGAATAGCATCAAAATCAGGGAGGTGGGTAAGTTCCATTAGGACAAGAAAGAGGAAGCGAACTTGGAACAAAGTGATGCAAACTTTCACATTTCTAGATCAGAGAGAGAAGCAGCTACCTTCAGGTACTGACCAGAGAGATTCAGAGAGATGGTGGGAGAATGACCAAATATGAGTGCCACAGACAACAAGGCAGGACTATATTGATAAATATGTCCACTGATGCTGAAACATCAAGAGAGGTTTGTAAATGGTTCACTGAGTGGCAATGTAAAGATCACTGATGAAACTAACAAGGAGGTTCAAGTGAAATGGGGGATCAGGACTCACGTGAGAAAGTTGATGAGCAAGTGAGATGTGAGAAAAGGAAGAAAAAAACAATTTAACTATGCAGCCAACTTAAAAAAGTTCTCTTGGAATGAATACATATATATGTATGGCCGATCACTTTGCTGTCCACCTAAAACTATCACAACATTGTTAATTGGCTATACCCCAATATAAAATAAAAAGATTAGTTTGGTGGTGTTGGTTTTTTATAGAAAATTCTCCTGTGAAGGGAGTAGAAAGATATGAAAATAGTGAGCAATGAATATGGGCTCATGAATTTTGTTTAAGGAAGGGAAGCTTGAAGTCATATTTGATTTTTTTTCTTTTTTTGGATTTTTGTGGCAAATGTATACAAATGGATTGCTTTTTAGTAGGTTGATCTTCTATTTACCAGTCTTGCTGAACTCAACATTTCTTTTTTGGTCATACCTTGCAGCATGTGAGATTTTAGTTCCCTAACCAGGGATTGAAACCCCCACCCCCTGCATTGGAAGAAGGAGTCTTACCCACTGAACCACCAGATCCTGAGGCCATATTTGTATGATGATAGAAGGGCTCTAGTAAAGAGGAAGAATTTAAAGAAGCAAGAGATTTTGTAGATTGTGTAGTGGATTTTGAAAGGGTATGAAATTATGGAACCAAAGATGCATGTGGAGAGATTTTTCTTTTGATGGAAAGAATACTCATAAAACATCATAATTAATTGAACAGAAGTAACCACAGTTTGCAGGGTCCAGTACATTCCTAAAATAGTTTAGAGTTATATTCCTTAAGGAAGGAAGTTGGAGGGGGATTAAATTGTTGTAAGGAAGCCAATAAGAAAGAAATGAAGAGCTCTGCTCCTGAACTAGAAATTAAGAAATTTAAAATTCATTATTACATCGGGACTTCAAAATTGTATGTTTTGACTTCATCTAAACATCAGGAGTCCCTTAGTATTTTCTGAGCCTCTGCTCTATGCCCAGTCTTGGGTTATGGCTAGATATTTATATTGGTTTACTTATAGCTTATGGCAGCTATAAAGCAGAGCTATTGATCTCATGATTTTATAGGTAAATAAAATGAGATGAAGGGACAATAAAGTACCCAAGATTGTAGGGCTAAAAAGGACGACAAGATCGGCTAAAAAGGAGGACAAGATCAACTAAAAATGTGTGTTTGCATGATTCAAGTTCAGCTTCTGTGTTACAGGAGTGTTGGAAAATATAAATATATCATAATCAGTAAAGTGCTTTATGCTCTTTTCAGAAGAAAGTCCCATTATGTACTTAGGATGATTTTTAAAAATATGGTAATAGCTCCACTATTATATTGTTCACGTATAATTTGAAATTTTATGTAACTGGAGAAAGGAGTAAAAAAAAAAGTCATCTGCAAATATTCAGTACTTCTCACACAATTTGCATTGACTCTGTTTTCCAGAGCCATCCCTCCTCCTAGTCACAGCCATCTGGTTTCCTTCTACCTCCTGCTCTTTCACTAAAGCTACAGGAACAAACGGAGCTGCCTGGAGCAAATCAATTTCCCATTACCCTTAATGTGTGAAGACGAGACTCCTGACAGCGATCGCAGTCTTTGTCTACTGATATGGTTGAAAAGTCATGTTTACATAACAGAAAATGTTTTCATGTAGAAGGGATGGCATGGGCGTGCATGGTTGTGGGATGCTGTGTCTTAATATGAGAACTGATTCCTCTCAACATGTAAACGTAGCATTTCTCTCTGCAGAGGGCTAGGAGGCCTCTTCCTGAGAATGTGGAGGGATTTGAAAGTCGTGTGTATTTATCAGATTCCTTAGAGTGCTTGAGAGGATCTGTCCAGCAGAATTTAGAGAAAGGAAAATAAAGGCGGGGCATACCCAAAGAGCCGTTCGTCCTTCCGTTCTTCCTTCCTTCTGTCCTTCCATCAGTATCCACTATGCCAGGCACTGTACAAAATACTGCTATTGACCAGTGGAAAAAAGAGGTAAGGTTCCTATCCTCAGAGAACATACATTCTAGTGGAAGAAGACATAATAATACAAACACATTCCCAGACTGAGAAGATGCCAGCGGTAAGTACCATGTGGAGAGGTAAAATAAGTTCCCGTGTTTGAATATGGCTGGGTGACGGCATTATTTTGGTGGTTAAGAAAGGCTTCTCTGAGGAGGTGACATTTAAGTGAAGAATGCACTTACAGGAATAACTCAGCTGTGCACAAATTAGGTAGAAGTGTGTTTGGGGCAGAGAAAAGAGCCAGTGCAAAATTCTGAGCAAATTTTGGAGCCAGGTGTGACAGAGCAGGTAAGTGAAGGAGCCCATAGTTTGCGGCCAGTGGGGAAATAGGATGAGAGGAAATTAGAAAGGTGGGCAAGGGCCTGATCTTATGGGACTCTGTAGGACAGAATAAGATGTCTACTTTTTATTCTATGTGCATAACAAATCTATTGGGCAGTTTTAAGTAGAGGAAGAAAATAATCTGATTTATTCTGGGAGATATATGAAGAATGAGTTCTTGAGAAGCAAGAATACAAGCAAAAAGAAATACAACCTGTAGAAATCTTCACACTTACCTGTTATAGGATGGAGCTGTATGTAAATTTTTATGTAAAAAGTTTTGAAAAGATTGTGCTGCTAAAGAAAAAGTGGTAGAAAAATCAAAATTCTGGTCTATAGAGACATTATAAAAATGAAAAAACATTTATCAACCCACCCCAATATATCCTCCTATGCAATCCCATAGGTGTCTAAATTGTTTTCTGGATCAGATATGTGAATACTTGCCACATTAGTTCACAACACTCACACTCTTGTCATTATTGCTTGCAAAGTCTCCAATTCACTGTATTTCTTATATGCATTATAAATTTCCATTTGTTCCCTTGCCCCAGGCTGTTAATATTCTAGCGACCTAATTTTAAGAGTGTCACTGTGCAGTACACACTGCACAGCCTCAGGAAATTGGGCCCAGCTGTAAAAAGGTGTAGGCTATTACATTTTTGTAATTCTTAGTGAGACTTTTTCATTTTACATGAATGCCTACTGAGACATGTCTTTGTTTAAGACACATGGACACCTGGAGTCTGAACAAACATGACAAACTGGGAACTAGAACCAGAAAAAAATATGTTTTGGATGTTGTCAAAGTTATATAATAATTATAAGAGACACAAAATATTTTAAGGCTTTTCTTTTATATTTATCCTTGACAATCAGCAAACATTTAATCATTGCCAACTCTAATAGTAAAGCAAACATTTACTGAATGCTCACTGTGTACCAGTCACTGGTTTTTATAATCATTGTCTTGTTTAATTTTCCCAACATGGTGCTTCTAACCATTATTCTAATAAATGTACCAGTCACATGATTTATGCTTTAGGATATCGGGAATGTATGAAGTTGTCCATCTTAATGAGCTCATCTGTTGTAAAATGGACAGATAATTACTTTTCATTCTGAAAATATACTAATAGCTCTCTATAGCAAGGATCTGGGTTTCAGTTTAGTGTATTCCATGGCTGGTTCATGAATGTTTGGAAAATTGGGGAAAACAGAAGAAAGCTGACAGAAGTTAATAGGCAGGAGAGATTTTGGATTTTGACCTAGCGGGAGCAGGAATATTTATTCACAGATGCTGATAGGAAAGAATAGAGTAATAGAATGGGATGGCGTAGTGTGTTGTTAGCCTCTTAAGTTAGACATGAGTCTTACCCAGAGACACAGTGTGTGGAGAAGGGAAAAAAATCTCTACATTAACAAAGGATTTAATGACACATGGGAACCAAGAAGGGAAACTTTGGAGGTCAAATGACAAAGATAACTGAATACATAAAGGCAGTTGATGTGTGTCAGAGAGTGTGTGTGTGTGTGTGCGTGCATGCGTGCGCTCAGTCCTGTCTGACTCTTTGTGACCCCGCCAGAAGAAGTGGTGAAGGGTGTGACTGCAGTTCAACTTAATTAGCTTAAATCAGGTAGAGTGACAGTATACACCTCCCCGTCTCCAATCCCCGGGGACTGGAGCCCTCCAGGCTCCTCTGCCCAAGGAATTTTCCAGGCAAGAGTACTGGAGAGAGTTGTCATTTCCTACTTCAGGGGATCTGCCTGACCCAGGTTTTGAACCCACATCTCTTGCATTTCCTGTACTGGCAGGCAGATTCTTTACTGCTAAGACTGCTACTAAGAATTAGGGATACAATTCTTGAAAGACTTGGTTTGAGGCAATGGCACCATGCCTGTTCTTTATTAGAAAATCGGTGAAGGCAGGAAGGGAACACTGCGCGTCATCTATTGGCTTTATGGGGAAAGCAATGCTTGTGGTTTAGAGATGGTCAGAAATTTTCTCTTCTCTCCTCACAGGAAGGGAAAAAGAAAGGGATATTTTTCTCCATTATAGCAAGTTCTCATCTTCATAAGCCAAGTGAACTCAGGAAGCTTCCAGTCAATCATTCATAGATTCGGGGGGTTTATATGAAAACCTGCAGGTCCACTCTGGACCAGAGTGTGCTTATTGGAGTGACAACTAACCCAGACAGAGGATGGACGTGAGCAAAGGTGATTTGATAAGATGTAACGGGACAACAGGATACCCAAGCTCACCTTTTAAACATGAGAAGGTGTCCAGGGAACATCCCGGGTGGTCCAATGGTTGGGACTTCGCCTTTCAGTGCAGGGGCTGTGGGTTCGATCCCTGGTCTGAGAACTAAGATCCCACATGCCTCATGGCCAAAAAAACCCCCAAAACATGAAACAGAAGCAGTATTGTAACAAATTCAATAAAGACTTTAAAAAAACAGTCCACATCAAAAAACAAAAAGGAAGAAGGTGTCCAGGTGTGGAAGAAGGGGCCATTCCCAGCAGGGAAATTTGGCTAAGGCAGTGGAAATATCAAGGGAGTTACTTTCCAGGAACATAACACAGTTCAGAAGAGAAAGGAGGATGAGTGGCAAGTCAGAGCAAGGAGAATGGAGAACATTCACATCATGATAGACCTTCCATGCTGGGCTGAAGATTTTGCGAGAAGATTCCCTGGAGAAGGGAATGGCAACCCACTCCAGTATTCTCGCTTGGGAAGTCCCATGGGCAGAGGAGCCAGGTGGTATGTAGTCTGTGGGGCAGCAAAGAATCGGATGCAACTGAGCGACTAACACAGCACAACACAACAAGGGCATACGTACATTTTGGTAGACAAAGTATTTACTCTCTCTGGAGAAAGAATTCTGTGCTTCCAGTAAAGGTCAAGACTCACTGGCTTATGGGAAATACCTTGAGAATCAAGGAGATAATTTAGGTGGCTGCCACTGTAATAGAAGAAATAAGTGATTAGAGTGTAAACTAAACAACTGAAAAAGGAAGCACATTTGAGGGGAGAGAGACTTAAGAAGGAAGCAGGTAAAGATATCAATTCTGACACAACTGAATTTGAGATTCCGGCGAGGATATTCAGTAGGATTTGGATATATTCCTCTGAGTCTTTTAGAGAGAGCTAGATTGGGAAAACATATTTTGGATTCATCAGTGTACGCATTGCAATTGCATGCAAAACATAAGTGATAACAATCCAGCTCATATTACATCCTGAGGTGCTTTTCCAACCAAATGTGTTGTTTTCTTCTGCTTTGCTCTAAGTCGGCCATATTCCAGGGCTGTATTTTTCCCTTCTTCTTCCCTGCCCTGAAGATTTTTACTTTTGTTTTAGGTTCCAACTTAACACTTATTTTCTTTATTGATGCGCCTTTCTCTCCAAGCCTGAAGAAAATGAATTTTATTTTCTAGAGTGCCTTGGGATTTATTTATTAACTTCTTTGACAACAGCGTGAAGATTCTCACTTGCTTTTAGAGCTGACATGTGAAACTGAGCATGAACTTCTCTAAATACCCACTGTTTAGAGATGTGGGAGATTGTATGGTTTCCCCAGAGAGCTAATCTGCAGAAAATTGTTTACCGCATCTGTGAATAAGTTTGGTGAGCACACGTAATACAGATTTATTATTTATTATTTTTGTTCATTATTGCACACTGAGGGCATCAAACTCCTACAAGCATAAATTTTTAAAAAGGGCATGAAGGAAGAAGGCGTGGACATGTTTCCTTAGAATTTTGAAACAAGCAGTTTCAAGAGACCATGTTGTGGTTTAGTCGCTCAGTCATGTTTGACTCTTTTGACTGCAGCCCATCAGGCTTCTTTGTCCATGGGAAATCCCAGGCAAGAATACTGGATTGCGTTGACATTTCCTTCTCCAGGGCCTCTTCCCAACCCAGGGATTGAACCCATGTCTCCTGTATTACATTACATTTCCGGTGGATTCTTTACTGCTGAGCCACTGGGAAAGAGACACTAAATATAGATAATTTAGACATGTGAATGTAATGACTTTTGAAAAATATTCTCAAAATTTAAAAATATATATAAGTGATTTTTACCACCCCTTTGTGTCTTGGTAATAAAATTGGGAGGTATATAAAATGTTTGGTTGGGGTCATAAATTGAAGCATTGATCTTTAAATCTCATTTTCCTCCCTTGGGGTCACTTCTTATCCAGATCTCATAGGATAGATGCTAGATCATCAATGACAGTGCTTATTGGAGGTCTTCATAAGGGTGATGAAACATGAATTAGAAGATCCAGACTGTCTCTTTCTGACCCCAAGCCATTAGAAAAAGTCACTTGTCCTTTTTTTTTTTTCTTATTCCTTATAGTTTTTATTTGTACTTTTCTTCATGTTTTTATATTTATATAGATGATGGAAGTTCAATATATTTTCACTTGAAAGACAGTAAAGGGAGTCCCTGATACAATCCATAATTAAGATAAGTGATATCTTCACTTTTCATCTCAATTATGCTGAGCAGCAAAGCTGCTAAATACGTTTGGAATTGCTAAGTGCTGGGAACAGCAGAAGAGATATGTCAGCGTAGCACTGGGGTTCAGGAAAGAATATGGATTATCTTCCTGTTTTATTTGATATTTTGGATTTTGGGTGTCTTCTGATTTTAGGGATGATGATGAAAGGTCCATAGGATATGAAGTGATTCATCAGCTCCCCTAAAAGGCTACACAATAGGACAATTAAATCCTCTCATAGAGGATTGCTTGCTAAGGTTAGGAAGATTAGGAAGAAGGAATGTGTTATGTTCAAATTCAGGAAGCAGAGGACCTTTGGAGGTTTACAAATCATATAATACCTAAGTTTCCCCTCTCCTCAGGTCCAAATTTGTCTCCTTGGGGGAAATGTTGTCTTCTTGGAGCATGTGTGATCTAGAAGAATGTTTGATGTGTGCTTGGTGTATATAGTATATATATAAAAAAGGTGAAGTGAAGTTGCTCAGTCGTGTCCAACTCTTTTCGACCCCATGGATTGTAGCCTACCAGGGTCCTCCATCCATGGGATTCTCCAGGGAAGAATACTAGGGTGGGTTGCCATTTCTTTCTCCAGGGAATCTTCCTAACCCAGGGAACAAACTTGGGTCTCCCGCATTGCGGGCAGACGCTTTACCATCTGAGCCACCAGGGAAGCCCATAGCACATATTATATATATATAATGCCTATCTATATTATATATAATACATATCTGCCTATTACATATGTAAATTTATATGTATTATATGTATATATAATCTGTTTTCGTTAATTAAAAAAATTCCTTTAACAGAAGAAAGCCCTCATTTCAAAAACTAAATAGAGGATTATTCATTAAAGATTGTTGAAAAATTATACTGTATAAAGTTCTGAGGAGAGATACCAGAAATGAAAATAGTGACGCAGAAATTTTGTGAAAGAAAGGACTGCACAAGCAACTAAGTGAAATATAAGAAATGGGTAAAGCAAGGTACACAACAGAGGCTGAACCTCTGGTGGCTCAGTCCGTAAAGAATCCGCCTACAGTGCAGGTTTGATTCCTGGTAAGATCCCCTGGAGTAGGAAATGACAACCCACTCCAGCATTCTTATCTGGAAAATCCCTTGGGCAGAGGAGCCTGGCAGGCTACAGTCTATGGAGTTGCAAAGAGTAAGACATGACTGAGTGACTAAAACACCAAGCACCCACAGAGGCTGAAACAGTTCTGAGGGACAAAATGATTGATTCAGAAGAACAAGGAAATACCCAGTGGAAGAAAGGGGAAATGATGAGGATTTCAATAGAGTAGAAAATGGACTTTGCCTAGACAAAAACGAGTCTTGAGGTCCTTGGTTCAGTCTCGAGAAACTCTGCACCAGGAAATGATCCTGGGAAAGAGAACGGAGGATTTAGAATTGGCAAGGATCTTTTTTTTTTTTCTTTTCTTTATTCTGTTGGCACTACTAAGTTTTTGAAAGTTAAACTATACAGATTCAAAAAATCTAAGGAGAAATTATCACTGTAGCTTTTATAGCCTCTTTTAGAATGAGAAAATCTGTTGCTGTTTAGCATTTCATATTTAGGCTTCCACACTGCCACCAGCTTAATTTACCTAAAATGCGCATCCAACCACAGCAGGTCTCTGTTTCAAAGGGTTCAGTGACTTCACAGCACGTGCCAGATAAAGTGTCAGCTCCTGAGTTGAGAAGAGCTTCCCTGATGACTCAGAAGGTAAAGAATCCGCTGCATTTCGGGACACCTGGGTTCGATTCCTGGGTTGGGAAGATCCCCTGGAGAAGGGAATGGCAACTTACTCCAGTATTCTTGCCTGGAGAATTCCGTAGACAGAGGAGCCTGGCAGGCTACAGTCCATGGACTCACAAAGAGTCAGACATGACTGAGCGGCTTTCACTTTCACTTTTTCTTTACCGTCTGAGCCAACCGGGAAAGTCCAAGAAGAGGTTCTTGATCTCCATAATCAGGCCCTTTCTTATCTGTTGAATCTTACCATTTCTGCTTCAAACTCTATTCATCAGGAAATACTAATTTCTTAATGTTTGCCGCATTGAAACTTCTTAATTCCCATCTAATTTTCAGCTCTGATTAAAATCTATGGAAAATCAATATTTCCTTCTGGTTAAAACTTCAATCCAGTCCTTCTCTAAATAGTAAATTTGGTAGCAAGAAGACCTTTTATAATGGTATCATAGAATTGGAATAGCTTTGAAAGGCATTCAAAATTTCCTTTCATATACAACTAAGATGTGATTTTTACTTTGAAAATGTATCAAGTATGGCTACTATTACAGAAGACTGTTCACTTTCTTAACATTGTTTTTGACTGTTAAAAATACCGTACTTGTGAAAAGTAAATAGATATTGAGCACTTTAAAAGACGATTAGAATGCTGCTAAAACCATTACCAAGGCTGATAACTGACATAGTACTAGTACTTTTGAGCACACCAAGTCTTTCTCCTTGACCAGTCTTAGGTTTTGTAATATTTCATTTAATTTTCTTTAAAATTTTAGTTTCAGTGTATGAACATGTAAACATCCAGTGTTCAGTTTTGCTGGATTTTGCAGTGCATATATGCAGTCATGTAATAAGTATCATGATGGGTTCTCCTTGTTCAGTATCATGTTTGTAAATCCTGTTACATGTTCATGCTGTTTCATGTAACTGTATTTATTCGTCCTCAATGCTTTGTAGTATTCCACTACATGAGTAATTTATCTACACATACTACTGTTGACAGATCTGGGGCTTATTTCTAGTTTTTGGCTGTGACAAATAGTGTGGTAATGGACATTTGTTTTTACCTTTGTAATATAAAGATGCATTTTTGCTTGGTATTTATTTTGGAGTGGAATTTTCTGGATCATAGGCATGCACATGCTTAGCCTTAACAGGTTTATGGAAAACCTATGGAAACCTGTCAAACAACTTTCCAAAGTTGTTGAACTAATTCCAGTACTCCATAAGCTCAAAATTGGGTACTCTTTTCTGCAATTTCTTTTTTAGTCATTCTGATCAGTGGGTAGTTTTATCACATTGTGGTTTTAATTGAATTTCGCTCTTGTCTAAAGAAGTTGAACAACTCCTCATGTTTCTGGACCATTTAGGTTTCATCCTTTGTGACATTTCAGTTCAAGTCTTTTGCCATTTTTCATACTGAGTATATGCCTTATTCTTGCTGATTTCCTCTGTTGTACGCTTGCTGTTATTTTTGTTAATTTGCTTTCCTATTCTCCATACTATGTCCTCGGTTTAAGTTTCTTTGCATTGAATTTTCTGTGCTTTCACCATGTTTCATAAAATGGAAACTTATATCACTGGCTTTTGATATTTCATCTTTAGCATATATCCATTTCTTTTTGAGTGCTCCTTGCACAATGTTTCCTCTGCTGTATTTTTGTTATCATGCAGTTACCATATTTCTTTTATCTATGGAGAGTACTGTTTTGGTCCATTAATTATTTAGCTTATTTAGCAATGTGTTATCTAACTTACAAATTTTTAGGGATTTTTCTAGTTGTATTTCTGTTCTTTACTTCTAGATTAATTGTATTATAGTCAGAAATTTCCATTGTTTGAAATTGATTAAGTCTTGTTTTTTGCCCACCTTATGGGGCCTCTTACTCTATGCCTCAAGTGCACTTAAACTCTGAACACCTGTGATCATTGCTCCTTCTTCTTCTTCTTTTTTTTTTGATCATTGCTTCTTTAAAGGTAAAATGTCTTTTTTCCTGTGGTCATAAAAAATATTTTTCTCTTTATCTTTGGTGCTAAGTGGTTTCCTCTGGTGAATCTTATCGTCGTGTTCTTTCAATTCACTGACTGACTGTATCCATTCATAGAAAAAACAGTAGTTCCTGCCTCTCCCATCAGGAAAGTTGTGACCTTTGGATATTTTAAGTTAGCTTTTAAGACGGTCACACGTGTGAATTCAAAATGTGACATGTATCTTGAGGGAGAGAACTCTTGTGGATTTGTTGCAATTCCTTCTGGTGTGACTTTCTCAGTTACATGTTCAGGCTTTCCAGGGGACTTGGTTTGACCATAATACCTGTAGTATTTCATGGTATTAGAGAGATCTGTGGCATACAAAGAAAAAGTGTTGAATCTCTGGGAATATTTAGAGGACAATACAGTATGACGCCTAGAATCCTGCTGAGGGGTTCTGCCTCAAGACTGTGAGAGATTTCACTTGACATTTTAGGCTCACATTCCCAGTCTCCTCTGCCACCTCAGACTCAGCAAATGTCCTAGTTGATAAAATAAGTGATATATTTGACCATCCACTAGATTCAGCCCAAATGGCCATCAAAATCTCCGTTGGTCTGTCTTCTTTTTAGAACATTTTTTTGTCTAAAAAATGTTTGCTCACATCTCATGCCCAGAAAAGCCCACTTTGCTGAAGAAACAAAACAGCCAAGGAATTCTCTGGTGGTCCAGTGGCTAACACTCTGCATGCGCAATGCAGGGGAACTGAGTTCAATTCCTAATCGAGGACTTAGAGTCCACATGCTGCTATTGAAAAAAAACCTATATTGTTATGAAGATCGAAGATTCTACATGCCACAACTAAGACCTGGTGCAGTAAAATAAATAAATAAATATTCAAAAATAAAAGGGCCAGCTGTTAGCAGCTCATACAGGGAAGTATATTCCCTGTCCTGTTTGGTATTTGAGGTCATCTAGTGCTTTTTGACTTCACAACTCTATGACAACTTTAAGACATCATTTTTAAATGCCATTGTCAAATACATTCTACCAAGAAAGAGAAATTCTAGACCATTTACATTTATTGTTTTTCATTTAAAATAATTTTAGACTCACAAATAGCTGAAAATGGTGTGCATGGTTGCCCTATCCTTCACCCAGATTTATCTGATGATAACATCTAACATGACCACAGTAATATGATCTTCACCAGGGAATTAATGTTAACACAGTATTACTAACTATTCCATGCATTTTCTTTAAATTTTGCAAGTTGACCTACTAATACATTTTCTTGTCCAGCATTTGGAACTTTAAAGTTCACTTACTTGTCAGATCTTCTAGCCTCTTAAAGACTGTGACAATTCTTGAGTTTCTCTCTCATGGTTTTGATATTTTGATGAGTACTGGCCAGTTATTTTGTAGGATGCCCATTGATTTGTCACTATGTTTTCCTCATTAGATTGAGGTAACACAGTTGGAAGAAAGCTACAGATGTGATGTTGTTCCCTTTTTAGAGCATCGTACCAAGAAGTGCATGGTTTTAAAATAAAGGTTTTTCATTTTTTTAGTGAGGTTTATAGAAGTATAAGTCACACAAAGTAAACTTCACTCTCTTTAGTAGTGTAGAGTTCTATGAACTTTGATAAATGTCTACTGTTGGACAACCAGCACCACTATCCAGATATGGAGCAGGTGTGTATTTTTTTTTTTTGCCTTTTAAAGATTGAAATATAATTGATTTACAATGTTATTTTCAGATGTACAGCAAAGTTATTCATATGTACAGATATGGAGCAATTTTATCATCTCTCAAAAACTCTCTCTGTCCCTTTTTCATCAAGTGCTCTACCTCACTCCCTATTCCCTATTCTCTAGCCAACATTGATGTGTTTTCTGTCCTGGTCTTGCCTTTTCTAGAATTTAATGTAAATGGAATCATATACCATACAGCATTTTGAGTTTTGCTTCTTCAACATCCCAGTTTGTATTGTAGATTCATCCATGTTGTGTATATCACTAGTTTGCTCTTTTTTCTTGCTGAATGCTATTCCATTAGGTAGTTGTACTATAGTGTGTTCATTGGAAGGACTGATGCTGAAGCTGAAGCTCCATTACTTTGGCCACCTGATGTGAAAACTGACTCGTTGGAAAAGACCCTGATTCTTGGCAAGATTGAAGGCAGGAGGAGAAGGGGATAACAGAGGATGAGATGTTTGGATGGCATCACTGACTCGGTGGACATGAGTTTGAGTAAGCTCTGGGAGTGGGTGATGGGCAAGCCCGGAGCGCTTCAGTCCATGGGGTTGCAAAGAGTTGGACATGACTGAGCAACTCAACTGTTGTTGACTGTTTTTTAGAATTTTTCTCTATTTATTTGGCTGTGCTGGGTTTTTGTTGCTGTATGGGCTTTCCTCTAGTTGTGGTGCACAGGCTTCTCATTGTGGTGTCTTTTCTTGTTGTGGAGCACAAGCTCTAGGGCATTTGAGCCTCAGAAGTTGCAGCTCCCAGGCTCTAGAGCACAGGCTCAGTAGTTGTGGCACACAGGCTTAGTTGCTCCATGTGGGATCTTCCAGGATCAGGGGTCAAACCCTTGTCTCCTGAAGTGACAGGCAGATTCTTACCACTAAGCCACCAGGGAAGCCCTATTTTTTGACTAGTTTTTGACTAGTTGAAAACCTTTGGGTTGTTTTCAGTTTTTGTTGGTTATAAATAAGCAAAGCTACTGTAAACTTTTGCGTGTATCAGATTTAACTTTAAAATATAAATACTTCTATTTTCTTATTTTGAATTATTCTATGTAAGTTTTTTATAGTTTCTATAAAGGACGTTTTCTATAGAACACTTAGAGATCTAACTGGTGAATGTATAACAGATGGTAAAATGAAAGTGTTAGTCGCTCAGTCGGGTCCAACTCTTTGAGACCCCATGGACTGTAGCCTGCCAGCCTCCTCAGTCCATGGAATTATCCAGGCAAGAATGCTGGAGTGGGTAGCCATTCCCTTCTTCAGGGGATCTCCCCAAACCAGGGATCGAATTGGGATCTCCTGCATTGCAGGTAGATTCTCTACTGTCTAAGCCACCAGGAAAGTCCTATAACAGGGATAACAGATGATATCCCTCTGTTATATAGATTTGTGTAGTCATGCAGTTGAAATCAACTTAGAGTACAGTCTGCTAATCACATCCATAACTTGTAACAAAGTGCCCGTTAAATGATTTTGCTAGGATTGAAGACATAGAAAGTGAATTTTTCATGCTTCAATGTGTGTGATAATATTGCTCTCAGGGACCCCACTGAGTAATCTGAGAACCTCTGCCAGAGAAAGAAAAGTGAAAAAATAAGACTAAGTCGATGAACTGAAAATTGGCAATTTAAAGAGCTATTTATTGGTTCACTGGAACTAGACTGATATCCAGAAGGTGACATTTAAATTGTTCTGTGGCTATTCTCATTAAGAAAAGTGTATGTCTACTCTTTTGTAAAGTGGATAAGTACTTCATCCTAAATTAAGAAAAATCCATTCTTTGGGTAATTTACATTTATAAAACTGTTTGTAATTGAAGACTGGAAACTAGAATTGTGGATGAAAATAACACATTGTATCAAATCTCTGAACTAGACATTGTGCTTGAAATAAAAGGTGTTGGATGAGTGGCAAAATAACTTACACCTGTGATGCTCAAGTTTATGCTTGTTTATACTTATCACCATTAATGCTATTTTACTAATTTTAAGTTGTGATTTCACATTCTTCTAAATATAAGCTATTGTTTAGGATGGCTCATCAGAACTATTCTTTTCAAAATATTGCTTATGGAATGAAGTTGTGTTTCTTTTGTCTATTAAAAACAAAACCAAAAATCTGACTCCATCAATTCTTCACATTATCAGCTCATCTGCTCCTCTAGATTTCATTCAGTTCAGTTCAGTCGCTCAGTCGTGTCCAACTCTTTGCGACCCCATGAATCGCAGCATGCCAGGCCTCCCTGTCCATCACCAACTCCCTGAGTCCACCCAAACCCATGTCCATCGAGTCGGTGATGCCATCCAACCATCTCATCCTCTGTCATCCCCTTCTCCTCCTGCCCCCAATCCTTCCAAGCATCAGGGTCTTTTCCAATGAGTCAACTCTTCGCATGAGGTGGCCAAAGTATTGGAGTTTCAGCTTCAACATCAGTCCTTCCAATGAACACCCAGGATTGATCTCCTTTAGGATGGACTGGTTGGATCTCCTTGCAGTCCAAGGGACTCTCAAGAGTCTTCTCCAACACCACAATTCAAAAGCATCAATTCTTCGGCATTCAGCTTTCTTCACCGTCCAACTCTCACATCCATACATGACCACCGGAAAAACCATAGCCTTGGCTTGACGGACCTTTGTTGGCAAAGTAAAGTCTCTGCTTTTAAATATGCTATCTAGATTGGTCATAACCTTCCTTCCAAGGAATAAACGTCTTTTAATTTCATGGCTGCAATCACCATCAGCAGTGATTTTGGAGCCCCAAAAAATAAAGTCTGACACTGTTTCCACTGTTTCCCCAGCTATTTTCCATGAAGTGATGGGACCAGATGCCATGATCTTAGTTTTCTGAACGTTGAGTTTTAAGCCAACTTTTTCACTCTCCCCTTTCACTTTCATCAAGAGGCTCTTTAGTTTTTCTTTGCTTTCTGCCATAAGGGTGGTGTCGTCTGCATTAGCCCTCCAATTTGGTTAAAATAAACATATTTATTACTATAAGAAGATGTTTCACATAGAGTATATCAATCTCTGACCATAAGATCAGGTTTTTCACTTTCCAGCTCCTTCTCTCTTCTCTTGAAGTCTTCTTACTTCTTAGGTTGGCTTTATCATGCTCTCTGCCAAGTTTGCAGTTTTTGAAATCTCACTTGATTTCACATGTAGCATATGATATAATCAACATTAGTTGGCAATGACTGTAGTTCAGTTTGACACATTAAAATATCAGAATTCCTTATTTCCTGATGTTATAATGTTCTACACCTGGATCATCTGTCCTCTGCTTTGCCTGCTTGTTCTTTCTTAGCTATAAACCCAATCCAAAGTCAGAGGAGTACCTTGTTGTTGTTCTGACTCTTTGCAACCCCGTGGACTGTAGTCCATCAGGCTTCCCTGTCCATGGAATTCTCCAGGCAATAGTGGAGTGGATTGTCATGCTCTTCTCCAGGGGATCTTCCCCACCCAGGGATCAAACCTGGGTCTCCTGCATTGCAAGCAGATTCTTTACCATCTGAGCCACCAGGACCAAGGGAGACCCCTCCCTCAATTATACTATCCTTACTGCTGAAGCCTAGTTGGATAAAATATATATAAAAACAGTGGTTTGAGGGAGATGGAAAGTGAGAAACACAAATAGGATCTGAGTGATCAGAATCCTTTAGTGAAGGACAGTGTACCGTGTCAACTCTAAGCCTTTCTTAGCTTGTTTGCTTCAGGAAATTTCTAGTCTACCCATTTGGGAGAAGAAATACAGAGCGGCATCCAGCAGCCCTACTTAGCGGAGAACAAAGAGATTGAAATCTGAGTCTGCCAGACTGGTTAAAATCACAGCAACAGGATTCTGGAGAGAAGGGGATTGCAGAGAAATGAAATCCCTGTGTATAAATTGTTTTTAAGATAACTGTTGATCCTCAGCTGTGCAGGCACAGAGAAAAAACCCTTGAAAGCCCAGCAGAGAAAAACAGATGGGTGGCTAAAGAGTTGGACCGAAATTTTAGGAGCTATGTGGTCCAACTTGACCCTTAGACACCAGAGGAGTCTTAAAGTAAGTACCATGGTCTGAAATTAAGTATGACAACCTAGAAGTGAATTTTATAAACCTGATGTAATGTAACAGCTATTACAAAGCCCAAACTGATGCTTGAAAATATTAAGATGATTCATTGTTTAACTGCCTACGAAGAGAAAATTTTAAGTTCTTTGGAAGTAGATAAAATCACCCAGATTCTCTTCAGTATTGTACACAAAATGTTCATCCTCTTAACCAAAGCTATGAAGCATGATTAGAGCAAAACAAACACACATGTAGGCTCACAGACTGAAAATGAAGAGAAAGCAAGTGAAAGAAACTAACCAACTAGTGATAGAAATTTCGGGTTACCAAAGAGAGACATAAAGAATCTGCCTGCAATGTGGGTTCAATCCTTGGGTCGGGAAGATCCCCTGGAGTAGGAAATGACAACCCACTCAAGTATTCTTGCCTGGAAAGTCCCATGGACAGAGGAGCCTTGTAGGCTATAGTCCATGGGGACCACAAAGAGTCTGACACAACTTAGCGACTATCACAGAGATATTAAAACTTTTTGATTAATATGTACAATATCATAGACAAAATTATGGAGGGTTTTAGCAGAAACACAAAATTCCTACACATGTACACACACAAAGAGTAAATTAGTAGAAGCCAAAAAATTAATAACCAGAGTTAAGAGTTCAAAAGTTGTAATGGAAGACTAAAAACACCAGAAGACAGGATCAGTGATCTGGAAGGTAGGTCAGTAAAAAAGTATCAAGATGACGCTAAGAGAGTAAAATAAAATACATAAAAGATCATAAAAGATACAAGGTCATGGTGAAAAGTTTTGACATAAGAGCAATGAGTCCTAGAAGAAGAAAGAAAAACTGAATAGAAATCACATGTGGAAAGATACGACAAACTATGAGCACACATTTAAGAAGCTTTGTGATTGTATATTTAGAATATCTGAAAGAGTTTACAAATAAATTGCTAGCATTTTTAAGTGAATTAAGAAGAGTTATTGGACCTAGGTAAACACACAGAAATTAACTGTCTTTCTCGATGTGTTACTAAGGAATGGAATTTATACCTAAGTGATTTTCCTAAAGTCTTGTTTGACTTCCACCTTTCTAACACCTACCTTCTCCTGATCCCTGTTCTCCCCCTTTTCCTCCCTTCCTCTCTTGCCCTCTATGTCTTTCTGCCTATCCTTCTTCCTTTCTCAACTTTCATCATTTGAAATAGATTGAAAATGCTAAAGTTCTATGTATGCATTTATTTAGTCACATCTTATTCCTGATTGGATAATTGCTTAGCTATCATCTGAAATGAACTCTGTCACTTTTAACTTTACAGATTATTTTTAATTCTACTTAATTCTTACAAGAGTTCATTGAAAGAAGCTTCTATAACTTGAAACGAACTCTATTTATAACAATGTATTTAGTGATCCTTTAGAATACTGGGGACATGATCCCTTTCACTGTTCCTAAATAAGGTGAATTCTGAGACTGAAACACACCCAGATAAAATGAGTGGCATCAGAGGAAGGTGGTATCAGGTCTGCGTTTATCCCAAACCACTTTCTTCAACACTGATTTGGAATTAATAAATCAAAGATGAGTCAGAACTGTCCAGTTTTTTTTTAAACCCACTCAGCCACTAAGGAACATTGCTTGTTTTCCTAACAAGGTTAAATTATACATTTCTTTTTTGCTCATCTTTCCTTTCTCAATTCTCACAATTCTTGTGCCACAAAAATTCAGACCATCTATGGATTGCTATCACTTCGTGTATGTAAATGTTTTGCATAAGTTGGTATTAGAAAAACTGTAGGAAGTCTGAACAACAATGGGTGTGGTAAAATGCTGCCATATCAAAATTTTAATTTTGCAAATGTTAATGACTATGCCATTAAAAAATACTGGGAGTCCTAGTCCTGAGTTCCATATGTTGTTAGAAGTTTTCCAGATGTCTGAGAAATATAATACCATTCATTTGAATCTCTCTATAGTTAAGCCATCTGGTACAGTGAAGTACCAGAAGCTTTACAATTATTCATGATTCTGTTACATAGAATGCCATTTTTTTTTTTTGCTATTGGAGAATGAGCTGATACCACAAATATGCTATTAGTAAACATGAAAAAGTTCCCCCATTATGGAGATAGATGTTGATGTTCCCATTAAGAGGTTGTATCAGTTATTACTATTCACATTCATCAACATATAAATGTTATAAATGAGATGATACTTTAAACACCTGCAGTTTCATTGAAACCTGGATTCCACATATTTTGTAATATGGTCGTCATATTGTAGTACAACATATATATTTATATCCTTTCATGGAAATCATAAGTTTATGTATAACCCATGATGTTGTTAACAGAAAAAGATTCAAGAGTTGAGTGGGTTCTTAAAAACTTTTATGAGTTTTTCATTCTGATAGCTTCAGCAATTGGGAAGGGATAAAAGTATCAGAAAAATTCACAACAGCTGGAATAAATGATAGACATGCAACCTCTATTTCTTAGCATGTCTTCACTGGCAAGGAGGTACCTTATATTTGATACTAATTCTTCTTCACTTCTGAAATTATCATGGTCAGAGTAGGATTTAAAATCCATCTAGTAAAATCTTCATTGAATATATGTAATGTGCCGAGAACATTTTTAGCCATGGTGCCAGTTACAAAGTCAAATAAAGCATTTGTTTTTGTTATTCAGTTGCTCAGTTGTGTCCAACTCTTTTTGACTCCACAGACTGCAGCACACCAGGCTTCCCTGTCCATCACTATCTCCCAGAGTTTGCTCAAACTCATGTCCATTTGAGTCAGTGATGCCATCCAACCATCTCGTCCTCTGTCGCCCCCTTCTCCTGCCCTCAATCTTTCCCAGCATCAGGGTCTTTTCCAGTGAGTCAGCTCTTCACATCAGGTGGCCAAAGTATTGGAGCTTCAGCTTCAGCATCAGTCCTTCCAATGAATATTCAGGGTTGATTTCTGTTAGGGTTGACTGGTTTGATCTCCTTGCAGACCAAGAGACTCTCAAGAGCCGTCATAACACCACAGCTCAAAAGCATCAATTCTTCGATTCCACCTTAAGAAGCTTGCTTCCAGTCTCGCTCTTGGTCCTGATCTCATCATTTGTTGGCTCTCTGGATTTGTGTTACAGATGCCACAGGAAATAAAGCCCTAGAATCAGGTGGCAGCATTTCAAACATCCATATGTTCTTGCAATACACATTTAATAAACATTTATGGAACATTTTTAAAGTACAAGTTTGCCAGCATTAAAAATAAAATAAAAAAGGAAAATATCCTTAACAAATGGTTGCCTGCATGCCTGCTCCATTATGTCCAACTCTTTGCCACCCCGTGGACTATAGCCCACCAGGCTGCTCTGTCATGGGATTTCGCAGGAAAGAGTTGCTGGAGTGGACTGCCATTTTCTCTTCCAGGGGATCTTCCTGAGTCAGGGATTGAACTTGAGTCTCCTGCATTGTCAGGCGGATACTTTACTACCAAGCCACCCGGGAAGCCTGTAAGAAATGGTTGGGCTAGTGAAAATTTTGGAAATGTAAACAAACTATAAAGTATAATAGAAGGAAGTGTCATAGAACAGAGATAGGTAGCTTGAGCTTTGGGAACACAATGGAAGGAAAATGAAATTCTGAAATGGTTTGGTGATCATTTTCTAGAAAAAGAAATGTTTGAGCCAGTTCTGGAAAAGTGACTTCATACCTGTTCTCAGCTGAGATAAGAATGATTTCTGTGAATCCAGAAAAACAAGTCCTTCAACCTGTCTGCTCAGGACCCGCTCTATGCTCTTTGTTAACATATAATGATGACATCCAATCAAAATACTTTAAGGGAAAAATTATTGCCTTTAATGGGAGTTTACAGTAGAGGGTTTTTTATTTTTAATCCAAAAGAGTGATATTAACAGTAGAAATGCGAAAGTCTGGGAGCTGATTTTGAATTTCGATCATGATGTCTATTTGCTTTTGTGAAGTAAACTCTGGTGTGGGAATTATTTCATATGAAGGAATTGTGTGACAGGAAGAGAATAGAATAATAAATCTCCGAAAGAGGACAAATAATACTAGAAAATACTAAAAACATGCCAACAATGCACAATGAGTTTCTATAACAGTCCCTTTCCTTTGTTTTCACAAAATTAAAAGGTTGAAAATAATTTATTTTAGAAAGAATTTAATTGAAGGAAAAAAGTAAGGAAAGACTGAATGCTGCTGCTGCTGCTAAGTTGCTTCAGTCGTGTCCGACTCTGTGCGACCCCATAGACAGCAGCCCACCAGGCTCCGCCGTCCCTGGGATTCTCCAGGCAAGAATACTGGAGTGGGTTGCCATTTCCTTCTCCAGTGCATGCAAGGGAAAAGTGGAAGTGAAGTCACTCAGTCGTGTCCAACTCTTAGCGACCCCATGGACTGCAGCCTACCAGGCTCCTCTGTCCATGGGATTTTCCAGGCAAGAGTACTGGAGTGGGGTGCCATTGCCTTCTCCGAAAGACTGAATAAAAGTGCCATAAAATAAGTGACTATGGAAGAAGAAAGAAAAGCAAACATACAAAATAATTTTGTTTCAGAATGAATAAGGTGGAAAATAAAAATGTGTGACATGTCAAAAGAGCAATGTAGGCTTTAATGAAGCTAGACACCCTTAGCTTAGTGGTGGCTCAGATGGTAAAGAATCTGCCAGCAATACAGGAGACCCAAGCTTGATCCCTGGGTCAGGAAAATCCCCTGGAGAAAGTAATGGCTACCCAGTATTTTTGCCTGGAGAATTCCATGGACTGGAGGACTACAGTCCACGGTGTCACAAAGAGTTGGACATGACTGAGCACGCACACACACACATCTTTGTACAAATAGGTAATAATGGGTTCTTTTAAAGCTGATGCCCTGTCACAGAGACCTGGACTCTTATGCTAACTCTAAAATTAGCAGTATGTACCCTTGGGCAAGTTACATAATCTTTTGCAGCTTTAATTTTCTAACTGTATAACAATGATTATAAAACCTAATCCTCGGGTATTTGGTGAGGATTAACAATAATAAGTTCATTCCAGGCAACATTTTATCACTGGCAGAACAAAAATATTTATTTAAACACATCCATCAATATAAAACCAGTTCTACACTTAAGTAATACACATAATCTTTTCATTGCTAAATTAAAATCATGCTAATCTTTTTATAAAACATATATGGAATCCTAAAAACCATAAATAATATAGTATGAAGCCTCAAGCACCATTATATAACTATTATTGTTGCTTTATTTATTTTTATTTATTTCATTTTTATTTATTCTGCTTATTATTTATTCTCCTTTTGCTTATAAACTTGATTATAATTCTATACTATGGACTCATCCTTGAGGTGGGAGAGATTGTTGGGACAAGGTCAAAATTAAATGGGATTATGGGGATCACAGAAAGAGAATGCTACGTATATTTTAACATTTGTAGAGCTATGTATTAGTAGTTACTCTCTGTATCACTATTTCCTAGCTCTTAACAATTACTACCTTGTGTTTCTGCTAATCTTGACAGGTTATTGGAATATTCTGTGGAATATTCTGTTATTGGAATATTCTGACAGGTTAATGGAATATTCTGTGCCCGCTAATATATATAAGTAACTTCCTGACCCAGAAATTGAACCAGGGTCTCCCACTTTGTAGGTGGATTCTTTACCAACTGAGCTACTAGGGAAGCACCCATGTTTGCTAATAGACGTACGGAAGGAGCTTAGGTTGGCTCTTAAAACTAGGTTTGAATCCTGACTCTTACAAAGTATGTAAAATCAGGTGGTTTAAATAACATATATATTCAAATGAGAACATTTTATAAATATGCTAAATAACTGAGATTCTATTTGTGAAAGCAGCTCTGTACCACAGTGTATGATACATAGAATGTGCCCATAAATATTACTTTATTTTCTCTTTGAGGACTGAGCATTATACTTCTTTGATTCTTCACTGTCCCTAAGAGACCCTAAAAAACTAAAAATTTTTTTGCAATTGAGAATTATGAAATGCTAATAAAATAAATCAAAGAAATCCATGAAATCCATGAAATCTAGTTTAAGATTAAGAAAGAAATAATGGAAAGTCTATATTCTGTCCACTTTCAATTACTATACATTTGAGGTCAGAAATATTTTGAAATTCTGATATGTTGTATTTTTTCAATCAAAATGTTATTTAAGGCAGGGAATTTGGCCTGGGAAATAGCGTTTAGGAAATATGTTTTTTCATTTAATTTTTAAAAGAAATTGTATAGAATAAATACTTGATACAATGTAGCTTTAAATAAAGAAGCAGGGGTATCATGGCATTTACTTTCAAAACATAATTCAAGGTTGCCTTATAACTGGTTTCTATCTCTAGATACTCCTCAATCTAAACCACCTGTCTTGTTTAAAATGATCTTTTCTGTTAACCTCCCTTTCATGTTAAAAAAAAATCTCAAATGACTTCCCATTACCCGTTGAATTAAAACCAAACTTCTTTGCTTACCCCTCAACATCTTTCACATTTAGATCCCTGTTAACCTTTGTAGCCATGCGTACTTTCTGTTCTGCAGTGAGATGTATATGCTCTAATGTGCCGGGGGGCAGCAACCGCGTGACCTCTTCTCTTCCCCTGATTCAGAAAAGTTCTGCCTCTATGACGTTTGAGAGGTAGTTCTCCCTAGGAAAAGCATTTACCTCTTTTCTTCCTTAGAATCAATATGTTCATGAAAAATTACAAGTTCCATTTCTTCCCTGAAATCTTTCCTGATTGTTTTGAGATAAAATTTACACCCTCTCAGTAGTTCCCTAAAATCTATACTTTTATCTTGTAGATATTATAGTCTGCCTTGTTATAGGTTGTTTGTAACTTTATCTCAACACTCCTACTCCGCTGGGCATTCACTTGAAACAACTGAAGTGAAGAATTTGCCTTTGTCTCTTCTCCAGGACACAGTATAGCACTTTGATTATAGTTTGAGTCTGATAATTCACTTAAAGACATAATAAATATTTTTGAGCATTCACTATGTGATAAATTAAAAAGTAGGTGTTAGGCTAGGAGGATTAATGAAAGTTTTTACTGCCGTCTAGATCTCCTTCCTCAGATCAGACTGCTTATACCCCATTGCCATAGTGATGGCTGATAAGGACTCCCAGCTTCTCTTGAGAATTGCCCTGTGTGAACAAGAGTGTCCAGGCTGTGCAGCTCACAGGCTGTGGCTGACTGGCTTGGATGCCAGTGGTTCAAAGTGAGGCCAGTTTTGTGGTGCAATTTATACTCCTCACGATGACTTCAGGTTGAGATGACATTCTTGCTTAGCTGTTTCCTTTACCTTGTCCTACTTCCTTCATATCCTTTCTTCTGAGAGTGTTTCTTTGATCAGTCATGAGCAATGCAGGAGCTACAGGAGATGTGGGTTTGATCCCTGGATTGGGAAGACCCCCTGGAGGAGGAGCAAATGGCACCCCATTCCAGTGTTCCTGCCTGGGAAATCCCATGGACAGAGGAACCTGGCTGGCTACAGGCAGTCCAGGGGGTTGCAACTGAGCACGCACATGTGCACACAGAACTCGTAGAAATGAAGTCAGGGAAATACTGAAAAATTAAAAAGAGGACAACTGCTTTCCCCCTTTCTCACTAACTGATGGAGTTCTATTAATATCATAGCCTCTCCTTACAAACCAGCACCTTCTATGAAGCTTTCAGTCTTTCACACAGATGGTATTAACCATCCCCTTATTGATATCCTATACCTGTAACGCAGTGTTTATGATGCTATCATAGGATGTTCCTTGATGTATGGTAACTATTTGGATCTGTACCAGTGTTTATGAACCTATTTGTGCCTGGCATCAATGTTTATGACTTTATTACGATGATCTGTGTGTGTACGTGTCTCTTCCACCAGACTGTGCTTTGCTGGTGGTGGGCAAGAAACAAGCAACGTAGCATTACTGATTCTGGTATCTTTGTGCTCAACACAGGCACACAATAAACACCCTTAAAGAGATGATATGCAATTCATTTTTAAATACTATTCATTGAAAAATTATTGATGCTCAGATTTTCTACAGAAAAAATTCTGGTATTCAAGGCATTTAAAATATTCAGTCATTCTAGAGGCAGAGGTGTTGTTCTTTAAGTTTCAGTTAGCATTTTAGAAATAATATTAATACCACTCTTCAAAGACACTTTGCCTGAAATAAACAGCATGCTCTAGCAAGTTTAGTTTTCTCTGTGTTCCAAATACAGCATGTCTGCCAGTACCTCAGATGGAGTAGTTTTATCATCACTTTTTCACATTCCGCAGAACTTATTAATCAGAGTACATTTAATACATTTTGTTCAATTATTATTATATATATTCCTATAGATGATAAATATATGTAAGTCTCTGAAAATAACTGATACTCTGATGTTAACTCCTTCAAACTAAATGTGACAAGAATAATTATTTAAGCGGAAGAAATGAGGTATTTGATATTAATTTAAACCACAACTCTTTCTCTTAATTGATGAATGCCTAATAATAAGCAAATTACTTAATCTAAGACTCAACTTTCTTATCTGGAAAATGGTGATAATACATACCTTTCAAGAGTTGCAGGAAGATAAAAGATAATACATGTAACAAGGGGGCTTCTCTGGTGGCTCAGCAGTAAAGAATCCGCCTGCAATGTAAGAGACACAGGTTCAGTCCTTGGGTTGGGAAGATCCCCTGGAGGAAGTCACTGCAATCCACTTTGGTATTCTTGCCTGGAGAATCCCAGGAACAGAGGAGCTTGGGAGGCTACAGTCCATAGTGTTGCAAAGAGTCGGACACGACTGAAATGACTTAGCATGCGTGCATTATCATATATACAGATATACACAAATTTATATTTCAAGTGATAGAGAAATAACTAGAATCCAAAATATTACTGCTGTTGTCTCTACATAATGGGATTAATTGTGATTTTTAAATTTTTTCTTTTTGTGTGTTTTTATTACCTGAGTTTTATGTGACAAACGTTTACCTGTATGTAATAAAATTATTAAACTAGGCAGTTCTGTTTAAAAGTGAACTGAAAAATTTGAAATGTATAAAAAGTATAATTTTTGAACTATATCAAAATACCAGTGGTAGAGATCTGATTAATTTCATTTTTATGTTTATATTTTAATATTTCCATATAGCATCAAATACTATAGTATGACGTAATGGAAAAATACTTTTAAAATTAGCACTTACTTCTAGAAATATAGTATTTATTCAGCATCTTAAAATATATATATATATATGTCTCAGACGGTAAAGTGACTGTCTACAATGCGGGAGACCTAGGTTTGATCCCTGGGTCGGGAAGATTCCCTGGAGAAGGAAATGGCAACCCACTCCAGTACTCTTGCCTAGAAAATTCCATGGACAGGGGAGCCTGGTGTCCATGGGGTCTCAAAGAGTCGGACACGACTGAGCGACTTCACTTTCACTTTCATGTAGCCAAAGAATCAAGGGAAACATGGCAAAATATTGGAGGAACTTGGCTGTGAATTATGGATTATTGTTTAAATATGTGTTTTCAAAACTTTCTTAGAATGTTACATTATATTATTGCAATAAAAATGACCATTATTCAAACACAGTAAACTAAATATTGACCTGAGTAATATCCTTCTTGGATCTTTTCTATTTTGTTTTTCCTATGATATGTTAAATGATATGGTAAACTAGTCTTTTAGATATTTATATCACATAGATACTTTGATTTAAATTCTCCACCGATCCTTACCTTATCTGTACAATTATATCAGTAAGGGTATTCTGACTGGAGCTAATTCCTTTCAAGTTTCCAAAAGCTGAGTCCATCTTGAATACCTGAAGCTCTTAACATTTATAAAATTCATCTTTTGTGAACAATTTTCATAATATAAGTCTTTGGAGACTTTTGGCATCGCTCTTCTGAAATACAAGTATTCAAAGAGCACAGAACAATGATCTCATTAATTTCCCTCAGAGCCCCGCGAGGTAAATGGCAAGTCTGAAGATGGATTAGTGAGAGTTTTCATTAAGTTCATAGCAGACTCTGAGGGAGGTGGCCAGCACTTAACCAGATGGAATTAAAAATTAAAAGACTTTGCAGAAGTGGCTAGATGCTATAGAATGGAACTTTAGAGAGATTACTTCTGTGCAGTAATAAGAATAAATGTGTACTGCAAATTGGAAACAAAAAAACAAAATGAGAATTGGAAATTATAATTGAAAGACAAAAAAGAAAGAGCCATACACTTTTTAATTAGACAGATCCAGATTTTCATAAAGCAAAAATTTAGCTTCCACAGTGTATTTAGTATTTGATGCAGTCTATCTGAAGTGTATTATCTAGTTTTTCTCCAGCCTGAGAGAAACCAGGAAAAGTTCAAGCACAGATACTTTCTGATATACAACAAGATTCAAGTACAGGATGTTTAAGAAGTGATTAAAACATTTGTGCTGATTTTCGATGAGAAAGAGTCATTATTTGTAATACACTTTAAGTATGAGAAAGGTTATAAGAAGGTGGAGACTATAATTTCATCTTCTACAAAGGTCAAACTGATGTAAATAACTGAAGGGCACTCTTAGTTATTTAAGACAGAAAGGAGAGCTTTTAGTAAGTGAATGGTGCTGGAAAGGCTCAGAAGAGTTGGGGGCTGGGTTTTTGTGTGTTTGTGTTTTGTTTTTTGTATTTTTTCTATGGCATTAAAATTTTTTTTTTTAATAAGTTTATTTATTTTAGTTGGAGGCTAATTACTTTACAATATTGTGGTAGTTTTTGCCATACGTTGACATGAATCAGCCATGGGTCCACATGTGTTCCCAATCCTGAACCCTCCTCCCACCTCCTTCCCCATCCCATCCCTCTGGGTCATCCCAATGCCCCAGCCCTGAGCATTTGTCTCATGCATAGAACATGGAATGGTGTTCTGTCTCACATATGACAATATACATGTTTCAATGCTATTGTCCCAGAACGTCCCACCCTCACCTTCTCCCTCAGAGTCCATAAGACTGTTCTATGCATCTGTGTCTCTTATTCTGTTTCGCATATAGGGTTACCGTTACCATCTTTCAAATTCCATATATATGCATTAGTATACTGTATTGGTGTTTTTCTTTCTGGCTTACTTCACTCTGTATAATGGGCTCCAGTTTCATCCATCTCAATAGCACCGATTCAAAGGTATTCTTTTTAATGGCTGAGTAATATTCCATTGTGTATATATACCACAGCTTCTTTATCCATTCGTCTGCTGATGGACATCTAGGTTGCTTCCATGTCCTGGCTATTATACACAGTGCTGCGATGAACATTGGGGTACATGCGTCTCTTTCAATTCTGGTTTCCTCGGTGTGTATGCCCAGCAGTGGGATTGCTGGGTCATATGGCAGTTCTATTCCCAGTTTTTTAAGGAATCTCCACACTGTTCTCCATAATGGCTGTACTAGTTTGCATTCCCACCAACAGTGTAAAAGGGTTCCCTTTTCTCCACACCCTCTCCAGCATTTATTGCTTGTAGACTTTTGGATAGCAGTATGGCATTAAAATTTACATAACATAACATTTACCATCTTAAACAATTCTTAAACAATAAATCATATTCACAATGTTGTATAATCATCACCACCATTCAGTTTATTCTAATCTTTTTCTTTGTCTTAACAGAAACTCTATTCCAATTAAACAGTAATTCCCCACTACCCCTTCCCTAAGTCACTGTTAATGCCTACTCTACATTCTCTCTATGAATTTACTCATTTTAGGTAACACATATAAGCAAAATAATATAGTATTTATCATTTATGCCTGGATTATTTCACCTAGCCTGGTCTTTAAAGCTCTTTCATGTGATAGCATGTATCAGAACTTCAATATTTTTTATGGCTGAAAAGTATTTCATCGTATGTATATACCACATATTGTTTATCCATTCAATTGTTCATGGACATGTGGGTTATATCCATCTTTTGGCTATTGTGAATAATGCTGCTATTCACACTGGCATGTAAGTTTCTGTTTGAGGCCTTGAATTTATATAACTTGTCATCATTTTAGCCTCTTAGATGTATAGATTGTTGGTTTTTTTTAAATCAAATTTGGAAAGTTTTCAACTATCTGCTGTTGACCATTGCTTGTGAATTTTCATTCCAAGTATTGCATTTTTCAACTCCAGGATTGACAATTGATCTTTTAAATATTGATTTATCTTTATTGATATTGTCTACTTGGTGAGACATCATTATTACACTTTTTCTTCAATTTTTTAGATATTGTTTCCCTTATTTAATAGCTTTTTTAAAGTCTTTATTAGTCTGGGCCTCTAGGGATGCTTTCTTTTGACTACTTTTTTAATTCATATGCTTGGACAGTTCTCTTTTTTTGCTTGTCTCATATTTTTGTTGTTATTGAAAACTGGACATTTTAGATAATATAGTGTGGAAATTCCGGAAATCAGATTTTCCTTCATCCCCAGAGTTTTGCTGATGATGAGACTTTCTCAGATTGATTATGTAACACTTATATTCCTCGTAGAGTATGGCCGCTTACGTGTGCGTTCACTTAGTGAGTGATCACCTATTGTTTTGTGAGAGCTTCCATTTAATTCCTGGAAGCTTTAAGCTTTTGTTGAGGAGCTCTTTGTATCGGGACACACCTTCAGGTCTTTTTTTCTTTTTAAGAAATTATTCTTATTTGTATGTTTTGGTTGTGCAGGCTCTCCATTGTGGCATGTGGGCTTTTCGCTGTGGTGTTTGGGCCTCTGTAGTTATGGGCACACGGGTCTGAATTTGCCATGGTAGGTGGGATCTTGATTTCTAGACCGGGAATCGAACCCATAGCCCCTGCCTTTGGGAGGTGTACTCTCCACCACTGGACCACCGGGGAAGTTCCTACCTTCTGTTCTTCAGTTCAGTTCTGTTCAGTTTAGTCGCTCAGTCGTGTCGGACTCTTTTTGATCCCCATGGACTGCAGCACACCAGGCTTCCCTGTCCATCACCAACTCCCGAAGTTTGCTCAAACTCATGTCTGTCGAGTCGGTGATGCCATCCAACCATCTCATCCTCTGTCGTCCCCTTCTCCTCCTGCTTTCAATCTTTCCTATCATTAGGGTCTTTTCCAATGAGTCAGTTCTTTGCATCAGGTGGCCAAACTTTTGGAGCTTCAGATTCAACATCAGTACTTCCAGTGAATATTCAGGACTGATTTCCTTTAGGATTTCTGTTCTTAGGCAATTAAAAACACTGATGTAATCTTTTCTTTCTGCTCAAGCAGGACAGCGAGGTCAGCCAGCAGTGGTCGATTCAGATCCTCTGTTCCTGGCTTGTGTGCAGTCCTGCACGTATGAACTGTCTTCTAGATCACCAGGAATATGTCAGAGCTTTTCAAAGCTCCCTGTGGATTATCTTGTTTCACAGATCTTCCTTGTGTGTTTTGGCCAACCTCTTATTTGTTCCAACTCATATTTACAGCCTTAGAGAGCTGTGTGGTGAACTACTGCCTTTGATTTTTTTTTTCCAACCAACTTCCTGGAGATGGGGCTTTCTCATGGAACAAGTCCCAAAATTAGATCAAATAACAACATCTTGCAAATAGAGATTTTCCAAAAAGCTGTGAGACTGGTTAAATAATGATGATGCTCTGGGAAAAGCTTTATTAGGGGCTTCAAACTTATCTACTCCCTCAGGTGTCTGCAACACTGCTGGTTTACAGATTAGTGGTTGCAAAGCTACCAGTTACGCTTTGATTTACTTATTTATTTATTTGGCTGTGCTGAGCCTTAGTTGCAGCACTGGGGATCTTGACCTTTGTTGACGTGGTGCTAGTGGTAAAGAACCTGCCTGCCAATGCAGGAGATGTAAGAGACTTGGATTCGATCCCTGGGTGGGGACTATCCCCTCAAGGAGGGCATGGCAACCCACTCCAGTATTCTTGCCTGGAGAATCCCATGAACAGAGGAGCCTGGTGGGCTGCATCCATAGGGTCGCAAAGAGTTGGACACAACTGAAGCGACTTAGCACAGCAGGGCACGGTGGTTTCTTCAGTTGCAGCATGTGGGATCGAATTCCCTGGCCAGGGATGGAACCTGGGCCCCCTGAGCCAGGAGCTCAGAATCTTGGCCACTGGACCATGAGATAAGTCCAGGCTACCAGTTTTCAAGGCAACTCTAAGTTGGGGAGTTGCAGATAAGAATAGGTCAAATTAAAATGATATAAACTGCCATTCTCACCTAGGTTCAACAGTTTTTCTTGAATAAATGCTCCTGAGATTGTTAGAAGCCATTGGTTAATAGACAGAGTGTTCCAAAGAGTTGATTTCAACAATTTTTCACCAGTGTTTTTGTTGCCCTTCTTCGCAAAGGTGCCCACTTTGCCTTTTCTGAAAGTAAACTGTGTGTTTTTTACAGCTTTTTAAGGCCCATTAAAACTTGATAACCTGTTAAACACATATCCCCATGGCTTGGAGAATAAAAAAAATCACATGAACTTTTTTCAGTTAGATAGTACAGTTGCAGAATTAGTTTTGCTCAGAATTGTATCTCTTTATGAATTTAGCGTATTTTGAAATATTATAACAACTAACTCTTTTCCAGTAACTAAAGAAAAGTCTTGGATATTTCCCATGAAATCTGCTTGAGGTCCCAGGAAGCCAAACTTCTTGATTATGTGAACGGCAGCATTTGTAGTTGTCAAGAACATGAATTCTGGGTTTCAACTGTTTCGATTCAAGACTTGGCTCTGTCACTTGCTAGCTGTGTGATCTTACCTAACATGCTTAGTTTCTCTGTTGTGGTTCAGTCTTTCAGCCATGTCTGACTCTCTGCAACCCCATGGACCACAGCTCTCCAGGCTTTCCTGTCCTTCACCATCTCCCAGAGTTTGCTCAAATTCATATCCATTGAGTCAGTGATGACATCCAACCATCTCATCCTCTGTCATCTCCTTTCCTTCCGGCCTTCGATCTTTCCCAGCATCAGGGTCTTTTCCAATGAGTCAGCTCTTTGCATCAGGTGGCCAAAATATTAGGAACTTCAGCATCAGTCCTTCCAATGAATATTCAGGGTTGATTTTCTTCCAGATTGTATGGTTTGATCTCCTTTCAATCCAAGGGACTCTCAGGAGTGTTCTCCAACACCACAGTTTGAAATTTCTCTGTACCTGAGTTTTACTAATATGTAAAAGTTTAATAATAATCATATGTACATTATGGAGTTTTTAGAAGGATTAAATGAGTGAATATTTTCAATGTGTCTAGAATATTGTCTGGCATATATAAAAATGGCATAAGCATCTTGAAGCCAAACTTAAATATGAAATATTAAGTTGAATAATTAAATGGAATAATGCTATGCAAGATTCTTAACTCTGCACGTGGATCTCCATATAGTTTTCCAAAATCAGGAAAAAAAAATCTTCCGTCTACTTTTCATTCTTCTAATTCCAATGACAATGAGAATGGGACCTCACCCTTTTCCAACTGTGCCAGCCTATTTAATTTAATCACTTGACCTAAAGGAAGAATTAGGAGTAGAGTCATTTATCTCTTTACTGTGAGACAGAAAGTAGTGACTGAGGTCTCTGTTTTGTTTGGTGTGATCCTGGAGCCTGAGCTCTCTTTGTATGCTTGGGGTTAAAGCTTTAAAAGACTTATCAAACAACTTCACCTAAGCAAGGATCTTGCTGTCTTCTTCATTGCTGGATATCAGGTATATTCTTGTCAATGAAAGTATATTCATTGTCAATGAATGTATATTCTTGTCAATGAAAGACTATTCATGTTGTCAATGAAATATTCATATTGTCAATGAAAGTATCTTCTAGTCAATGAAAATATATTTCAAATGAATTAATAAAGTGACTCATTAAATCAGTTGCACTTGGCAGTTCAGTAGTTAGAGATATAGTATTATCTGATTGTAACCGTGTTTGACTCATCAAGGCAACAGAGAAATGAAGAAGTTCATTCTTTTATAAGTTTGTAAGAAACCCAAAGTTATTGTAGACAGAATAAAAATCAGGCATTCAAAATTTGGTTATAAAGTTTCATAACTTTAATTTCAAGAAAGTTTAATTCTTATAGGTTCTTCTGTTATAATCAAATGTAAAGCATAGAAAATTTAGTGGAGGGTAAAAAATCCTTGAATAACTTCCATTATGTTTATTTTTTGCATTTTTAATTGTAGGGATTTTGCAGATGTTAAGCCAGATGGGTCTTGTGTTTTTAAAAAATGGTATAGAAAAGTATATAATTAGTTTGTGAGAGTTTTCTCTCAATTATTCTTTTTCTGTTACAAGAGCAAAAGCTGGTTACATTTTTAGTTTTACTGTGTCAAGTGTACTCTGTTTAGGGAAGAAAGATTTATTTTCTTACTTATACACAACTGCCTTATATTCCCCATTATTTTTAAGGAACAGATCAATTTTGCCAAAAATATACTAGTCTAGAGTATAATTTATCTTGGACAAGTTTATGCTACCTGTTGTTTTGAATAAAAATAGTTATTAAACTAAACATACTAGAAACTTTGCATATATAACCTACTTTATAATAATATCAAAATTAAGTTTTGAATAAGAATTTTGAGATGTATTATTGCCACAGTAGTAATTCATTTTTGATGCTTAGTGTGAATTTTTAAAGAAAAATTTAAAACAGAATTAGTAAACAAATTCCAAACAATTTATTATTTTATGACCAAGATCTGTGGAGGTTAAGAAATCCTCTGATACTGTTGGCAGCTTTGTAAACATTTCAGTATTTTCAAAGTAACTAATTAGTTTTGTCCTTATTATTTCATATCTGTATTTTTTTCATTTCAAATTGAAGGTGAGCAATGAATATCAGTTTTATTGATGATCAATACAATAACTTAACTTTGATTGCTCTTTTGTTGTGGAGACTAGAGAGAGGTCTAATTCAAAAGTATAATTGAATGAAGAAAGAAAAAGTTGATTCACAACAGTTCTGTAACACAGCCTGTAACATTTTTTTTTAAAGAGTTATAGTGTCTTTGTTTTCCATGACAATGTAGACAACATTCCTTGTGATCTGTGCTTTTTAAAATTTGAATCAAGAAAATGTTTCCTAACCATACACAAACTGTCTCATATTTTCCCCCTACACATGTTAAAGATTTGCTTTTAAATCTAATAGCTTTATATACTGGAATGGATTTTGTAAATAATGTATTCTAAGGTATCTATTTCTATGTAAATAACCTATAATGTTCAATTGGTTGGATAGGGATAATAATACTTTATGGAGCCAATGGGAGGTTAAAACATAATTACAATTTAAAGAGAATGTAAAGTGTTAAGACTCAGCCTAACGTTTGAGAGATTCTTGTTAAATGGATGCTACAGTGATAATGT
Source organism: Okapia johnstoni (assembly GCA_024291935.2). Taxonomy (NCBI): domain Eukaryota; kingdom Metazoa; phylum Chordata; class Mammalia; order Artiodactyla; family Giraffidae; genus Okapia; species Okapia johnstoni. Next base: position 62,403,795 of record CM044321.1, read on the forward strand.
TAATTGTGATGATGAAGCTAATGCTACTCATTGCTGCTGCAGCTGGTTATTTAGTTGCTATTTGCTTGCTATTTTAGAGTCAAATTCCTGATTTAAAGTTCCCAAAGGATTTATCCCAACAAAAAGGAAGATGTAAGACTTAGTTTGTTCTTGATTCTGTGTTGGTGCGAATAAGACCCACAATTCTTCTTAATCTAAATATTTCTCTCCTTTCTGCAGCAGTTTAGAGCAAGAAAAAAACAATGCTTTGGATAAAGTGGGGGTTGCTTTGGGAAGGACTTCTGTGGCAAATAGTTTTTTGCCTTGTATCTCTGATCTTCCACTATGTGTGACTCTAGGATGTATTCTAAAATCTTTTCTTGCTTGAGAATTTGAAAGAGTTACCAACTATTCCACAAGAGGTGCTAGCGCATAAAGGCCATCACCATAATGCTTATGTTCATAAACCATCAAAGAAATGGCAGGATTTTATAATGTATAGTCTTCCCGAAGGCACAAATTCACTCAGTAAGTAAATAAAAATATAAATATATAAATAAGATTATGTGCTTAACGAACACCTGCTTGACATAAACAACAAATGCATGTAGACACAAAGATTTGTATTCACAGAACAGATTTATTCATTTAACTGAATTGGTCCATTCAGATCACCAGGGAAAAGTGTAGCTAGAGAAATTGAATGAATTAGAGATGGGATACTGAATCTTCCCAACATTTCAAAGTCAGATAAGAATACATACATCTTGGAATCTAATTTCATAAAGTCTCTGGAGGTTAACTGATGAATTTTGTTTCCAAACAACTCTTTGAAGTCATTCTCAAACATAAGATCTTATAAGAATATACTGACTTTGATCTAAGTGGTGGGCAGTAGCTCAGTGCCCTAGCTGTGTGGCACTTTTCTCGAATATTAGCTGTGGTTCTGAATATTCTTTCTATATCAAGAAACAAGAAGTGTAAGTTTGACTCCTTTCACAGAATGAACATTTAGATGTTCATTCTAAATAGCACTTAATCTAAATATCTAAATATCACTTAATTAAATATCACTTAATTACCCTGGTAGCTTAGTGGTGAAGAACCCTCCTGCAATGCAGGAGACACGGGTTCGATCCCTGGGTCCAGAAGATGCCTTGGAGAAGGAAATGGCAACCCACTCCAATATTCTTGCCTGGATAATCCCATGGACAGAGGAGCCTGGTGGGCTACAGTCCATGGGGTCACAACTAGTTGCACTCGACTAAAGCAACTGAGTATGGGATGCACACAACGCTGTAATGATTATTGAGCCCTGATTTCAATATTTTTTGAGACCAATGTTCATTCTGTGAAAGAAGTCAAACTTACACTTCTTGTTTCTTGATATAGAAAGAATATTCAGAACCACAGCTAATATTCGAGAAAAGTGCCACACAGCTAGGGCACTGAGCTACTGCCCACCACTTAGATCAAAGTCAGTATATTCTTATAAGATATTATGTTTAAGAATGACTTCAAAGAGTTATTTGGAAACAAAATTCATCAGTTAACCTCCAGAGTCTTTATGAAATTAGATTCCAAGATGTATGTATTCTTATCTGACTTTGAAATGTTGGGAAGATTCAGTATCCCATCTCTAATTCATTCAATTTCTCTAGCTACACTTTCCCCTGGTGATCTGAATGCACCAATCTCTTTCCTAAATCTTACTATCTATACAGTTTCTATGTGTTTCAAATTCTTTTGAGTAGTTCAGGCCACTGCACTGAGTATCAGATTATCCAACTACTTACCCAACATAGGATTATAAAGTGTTTCAAAATTTTAGTGTCTCACAGTAAATATCTCACAATAGTGTTGACTCATTGAAAAAGACCCTGATCCTGGGAAAGATTGAAGACAGGAGGAGAAGGGGATGACAGGATGAGATGGCATTACTGACTTAATGACATGAGTTTGAGCAAACTCTGGGAGATTCTGTAGAAATGTAGTGTCTACACACTATCTTTCTTTCAAGGCTGTTTAATAAGCTATTGTCTCTTGACTCTGAACCTACTATTCTATGTTCTCTTTTATTACACTGAGGATAGGACTCTGTAAATTACATTTCTCTTTTGCAGCCTGGGGGCTTATCTGGTGGCTCAGGTGGTAAGGAATCTGCTGCAATGCAGGAGACCTGGGTTCAATTCCTGGATCAGGAAGATCTCCTGGAGGAGGGCGTGGCAACCCATTCTAGTATTCTTGCCTGGAAAATTTCATGGACAGAAAAGCCTGGCTGACTACAGTTGCAAAGTGTCGGACATAATTGAGCAACTAACACTGCAGACTGGACTGATTACACTGGGAGAGTCATCGGAAAACACTACTATGACACACGTTGGGAAACACTTTGAAACAATGGTGTTCTGCCATATAAGACAAAGCTTATAAATCCCCTAGAGCAGTAGTTTTTAAACTTCTTCCTGAAGATGGCTTTGTTTCTACACAAATACCTCATTAGCTACAACAATGGTAAAGAAAGTGCCCAATAGATGATACTTTGAGTCCACAGAGCAGATTTGTTCTACTTTCAAGGTCATCAGGGACTTCCTTGGCAGTCCAGTGGTTAAGACTTCCCCTTTCAATACAGATATTTCCTGGTGGCTCAGACGGTAAAAGCGTTTGCCTATGATGTGGGAGACCAGGGTTCAATTTCTGGGTTGGAAAGATCCCCCCGGAGAAGGAAATGGCAACCCACTCCAATACTCTTGCCTGGAAAATCCCATGGATGGACGGAGGAGCCTGGTAGGCTACAGTCTATGGGGTAGCAAAGAGTCTGACACGACTAAACATCTTAACTTTTCAATACAGGGGTTGAGGATTCGATACCTGGTTAAAGAGAGGCATTAGGTTAGGTTAGGTTAAGATCCCACATGTCTCATGGCCCAAAAGCCAAAACATAAAACAGAAATAGTATTGTAACAAATTCAATAAAGTATTATAAAGTTCAATAGTATTGTAACAAATTCAAAACTTTAAAAATGGCCCACATCAAAAAATCTTTAAAAAATTAAGTGATCAGTTTATTTCTCTAACAGCCACACAGATCTGGAAATCGAGAGAGGAAAATGGGAAAGCTTTCTCTCATTCATTTACCCAATTACTCTTTCACAAAATTGCTAGTTTCCATTTTTACAGCTTTGAGGTCTGCTGATTTGGGGGCCCTCATTGCCAAGGGAGGAATATTTCTGCCAAGGGGGCCAAACAATAGTTGAACTGGAAGCTGAATTGGAAGCTGGCACTGCCACCTGGCCATTTTGTTCTATTCAGGACACCTAACCAGTATGTAAAGAGGGATACTGTCACTGGTTGAGGTAATGGATTTTAAGTACCAATGATAAATCGGGCTGTTGTTAAACAGGGAGACCAGAGGTCCTCCATGTTCTCTGAGGTGGTGCCTTTTATTACTTTCATGTTCTCTGACAATCATAAAAGGGCCGTAGAGTCACACTACTGAAAACTGAAGGTTGAAGAATGTCCACAAGATAAAGAGTTTTCATCTGGGATTTTTCCAGGCAAGAATACTGGAGTGGGTTGCCATTTCCCACTCCAGGGATCTTCTCAACCCAGGGATGGAACCTGCATGTCCCATGTCTCTTGCATTGACAGGAGAATTCTTTTTTTCCAATTAATTAATTTATTTTAATTGGAGGATAATTATTTACAATACTGTGGTCATTTTTGCCATACATCAACATAAATTAGCCACAGGTATACATGTGTCCCCCACATCCTGAATCCCCCCCCAAATCCTCTCCACCCAATCCCTCTGGGGTTGTCTCAGAGCACTGATTTTGGGTGCCCTGCTTCATGCATTGAACTTTCACTGGTCATCTATTTTATATATGGTAATGTACATATTTCGATGCTATTCTCTCAAATCATCCCACCCTTGTCTTGTCCCAGAGAGTTCAAAAGTCTGTTCTTTACATCTGGGTCTCCTTTGCTGCCATCAGGAGAATTCTTTACCACTGCGCCACCTTAAATATGGTTAGACATTATGTTTTGTTATATGAATTTTATTACCACAAAAATTTAAATAAATAAGTGAAAATGAAAAACTGAATAGAGAATTCAAAACAATGTTTTCCAGACAGTGAAAAAGAGGTCATACAAAATTAGTCATTTGGTGGTGCTAATGGTAAAGAATCCGCCTGCCAATACTTGAGAGACATGGGTTCCATCCATGGGTCAGGAAGATCCCCTGGAGAAGGAATGACAGCTCACTCCAGCATTCTTGCCTGTAGAATCCCATGGACAGAGGAGCCTGGCAGGCTGCAGTCCATGGGGCTGCAGAGTCACACACGACTGAGCAACTAAGCACAGCATACAAGAGAAACATTAATCCTTAAAAAGTCACAGAAATGATGCAAATGACAAAAATACTAAGAAGAATTATTCTAGCAAAATTAAGACAGTTCAAGAGAAAAAAATTTACTTAATTATTTTAGAAGTATCTACACCTCTTAAATGTGATATACCTTGTTTGTCATTAAAGGAAGTCTAAGCAAATATTTTCTCCCAATCTGTATCTTGTCTTCTACTTAACTTGGCATTATATTTCAAAGAGCAGAGGTTTTTCATTTTAATGAAGTCCAGCTTATCAATTATTCCTTTCATGAATTCTGTCTTTTGTCTTGTACTAAAAAGGTATCACCATACCCAAGGTTATCTCTGCCAACTTTCAGAAATTACATAGCTTTGTGTTTTACATTTAGGGCTTCCCTGGTGGCTCAGACAGTAAAGAATCCGCTTGCAATGCGGGAGACTTGAATTGGATCTCTGGGTCGGGAACCGGATCCCCTGGAGAAAGGACTGGCTACCCGCTCCAGGATTCTTGCCTGGAGAATTCCATGGACAAGAGGAGCCTGGGGGCTACAGTCTATGGGTCGCAAAGTGTCAGACACAACTGAGAGACTAGCACATTCACTTTCACTGTCAGTAGACTAAACTCAGAGATTCAAGCTGTGCCTTGGTTAAGGCTAATTGCTAGCTTTATGGTATGAAGCTAAGAAGTGTAAAATTTTTCAATCTAGATGCTAGCGATTGGTAATTCTAAAAATATACTAAGATATTTCAGTAAAGACATAAAGCTATTAGAAGGCTTTAATACAAATTACATGCAGAAGAATTTTATACAGATCCAAGTTAGTGGACATCCCAAATTAAGATAAATCCTTGGACAATTTAAATCATTTTATTCACTTTTGTTTATAAGAAAGCTGTATTATCTGTTCTTAATTTTTTAATCTCATTCTAAAATATAATGAAGCATAATACCAACTTTATGTGAGGCTTGGGTTAACTTTCTCTTAGAAAGCCTAATTAATTTTTAATTAATTTAATTTTAACTTCACATTTCTTTCAATAGCACCTTGGTGGTCAGATATGTTATTACTTTCAGTAAATGTAGCATGTGACGTTAATTACCTATAATCTTTCAAAATTAATTAGGAATATGAGAAATTAATTCTGTTGTCATTAAAGAGCAACACAGTTTCAGTTACTTTATAAATGTGAAAATCATACAAAAAAGAAAAGATATATGCTTCCTTCCAAAGATAATTAGTAATTAAATTGGATTAATTTTTTAATTTGTTAATGTATTTCATTATTAACCTAACTAATTTGTTAATGAATTCCTCTGGAGATTGGCAAGTATCTTATCTGCTAACACTACTTCAAGATTTTATATACATAAAATATAGCAATCTTTGACATGCTAGGAAGGAGATTTTTATCCATTTCTCTCTCTGGCTTTTTTTTCTGGATGCATTGCATGAAGTGCAGGATCTTAGTTCCTCTACCAGGAATTGAACCCGAGCCCTCATCAGTAAGAGCATGCAGTTTCTAACCACTGGACCACCAGAAAATTCCCTCACTTTCATTGTATGTTATTTTCTGTGGTCTTTGTTCAGAATATCTGTTGCTCTGTCCCTAATCCTTAAATTGTAGATCATAATTATGCAAACCAGAATAAATCTTTTGAATGGTATTGTGCTTTGACTGATCTAATTTCATTGTAAGAATAATCTGACAAACCAGAGCTTCCAAATTTATAAAGCAATGAAATAAAACTCTCAGAATAATTTCAGTTGAGCTCCGTGGTGAACTGACTTTAAGGTGACCTTCGTTATCCCCACCTTCTTCATATCCATGCTTTTATGTATTTCCTCCACTTATGTGTAGGTGGGACCGATGATTTGTTTATAAGCAACAGATTCAGGCAAAGGTGATAGGCTGCAGGCATTGTGTGTCCATGAACATAGCATAGTGCTTATCTTGCTAAAATTTCTTTGTGTATGTTTGTGTCTGTTTTCCTTGCTGGTTTTGAAGAAGCAAGATACCATAAATCCCAGAGCCACAGAGATGTAAATTCTGCCAACAACCTAGGGGAGCTTGGCAGTGATAAAATCCCAGCCTGGCTGACTTACTGATTCCAGATTTATTAAATCATAAGCAGTATCTGCATTCCTGACCCACAGAAACTGTGAGATATTAAACATGAGTTGCTTTAACCCACTAAGTCTGTGGTAATAGAGAAAACGAATATAAGCACATCCCTATAGAACTTCAGGGGAAAGCATTATGTAGATAATCTTAGCAGATCAATACTGGTAACTTCCTGTAAGCTAATAAAATCCTCAGAGGCATTTACCCATAATGGCTCTAGTAACAGATTTAGATAAGTACTTTTTGCAATAGGTTAAACTTAGAGAATTGGAATGGTAACAACTGATTAAGACAAAACCACTTGGGAAGATGGTGCTAAGTGCTTCTAAGTTGCTTCAGTAGTGTCGGACTCTTGGTGACCCCATGGACTGTAGCCTGCCAGTCTCCTGTGTCCATAGGATTCTCCAGGCAAGAATACTGGAGTGGGTTGCCATTTCCTCCTCCAGTGGATCTTCCCAACCCAGGGATTGAACCTACATCTCTTGCATTGACAGGTAGATTCTTTACCACTGAGCCACCAGGAAAGCCCTTAAGGGCCTATTAAGTGTGTTAGATTTACAGATGCATCCTATTTAATTAGGCATAAAGGCCTGCTATTAGGGAGCAGGTGCTGTATTTCAAGAGTGGAAACAAAGTCTATTACTGTTGGTTAGTAGCACAATGATAGTAGAGTCACCCCTTGGAAGTAATCAGTTCAGTTCAGTTGCTCAGTCGTGTTTGACTCTTTGCAACCCCATGGATTGCAGCACACCAGGCTTCCCTGTCCATCACCAACTCCCAGAGCTTGCTCAAACTCATGTCCATCGAGTCAGTGATGCCATCCAACCATCTTGTCCTCTGTCATCCCCTTCTCCTGCCTTCAATCTTTCCCAGCATCAGGGTCTTTTCCAAGGAGTCAATTCTTCGAATCAGGTGGCCAAAGTATTGGAGTTTCAGCTTCAGCATCAGTCCTTCCAATGAATATTCAGGACTGATTTCCTTTAGGATGGACTGGTTGGATCTCCTTGCAGTCCAAGGGACTCTCAAGAGTCTTCTCCAACACCACAAAAGCATCAATTCTTTGATGCTCAGCTTCCTTTATAGTCCAACTCTCACATCCATACATGACCACTGGAAAAACCATAGCTTTGACTAGATGAACCTTCGTTGGCAAAGTCAAGTCTCTGCTTTTTAGTATGCTGTCTAGGTTGGTCATAGCTTTTCTTCCAAAGAGCAAGTGTCTTTTAATTTCATGGCTGCAGTCACCATCTGCAGTGATTTTGGAGCCCCCCTCCTCCAAATAAAATGTCTCACTGTTTCCATTGTTTCCCTATCTATTTGCCATGGAGTGATGGGACCAGATGCTATGATCTTAGTTTACTACTTGGAAGTAGTAAAGGATGTCATTTTCTGGGGTGAATTTTGTGGACTGAGAGAATGAGATACAGCCCCACATTACTGTTACAGCAGACAGAACCTTAAAGGCACACATTTCCTGTTCTTGTTTCCTACCTTCAGATTTTGTTGCATTAATAAAAACTGGTAAAGCAAATTTTTGAAATATTTTCAGCCATAGAGAAAGCACCATGTGTTCTTTAAACTTATCTCCAGGTGACTATATATCCTTGCCTCAGTATGTGCCAGCAATGTATGGCATTAGATTCATTAACAGTACAACGAGGAAGTTTGAATGTATTTATTAACCCTTTCTGATAGGCCTAAGTAAATATATCAAAATATTCAAAATAAGTGTCCAGTTTCAGAGATTCACAAAACAGGTGTCATTTAAAGTTATTTGACTTAATATTTTATCTGGAAAATTTCCCCTAGCATTAGAGACTTTGGTTATAAGGAATAAAACCATTGGCTATTTAAATCTTGCTTTCAATCCTATTTGCTATTGTGTTGTGTAAATAAAGTTGGAGTCTAAATTTCACTGCCAGTAAGAATTTTAGGAAGCTTTTTACTAAGCCACACATACCATGTATTTCTTAATATAAAATTGCAATGAAAATGACCAAAAAATGGGGAATGGAGAAAAAAAAAGAAGTTGCATGTTTGCGAACATTGTGATGGCTACAGAGAGGTGTGCCTGCTTAGCCAGCATTTTTCTATTTATTTTTTTCTTTTTGATAAATGCCTTTATTAACTGACCTTCCTTTGACATATCTGGCACCTCTGGGCTAATTGGCCATTTAATAGGCTGTGAAGCTTGGTTTGGTTCTTTTGATTAATATCCACATTCAACATGCTTATCATGTCCTCAACTGTGTTACTCATCATTTCTGACTGCCTTCCTCTCTATATGTTAGAGATTACTAGGGAGGTGTTTTCATTTTTAATTTTTATTGGAAGAGAAGATTTTACATTGAAAAGGAATGGCAAGTATTATGAAAAATTGCACATGTCATCTGACCTCTTCTCTGATGCTCCATGAACCCCTATAATCACCTGAATTCTAATGGAGGTGGGATTACTTGTCCAAAATATTTCATTATCCTGAAGGCAAAAATCAAAAGTAGTTCCTCGTGTTCCGAACAAAGTTGTTGCATAACAACAAAAAAACACTTGTCTTCTTACATATGTACAAAAAGTTACATAGTCTCCTTAATGAGGAAAAGGCTGGAGAATATAGTGTTATCATAGTTGAAAAACAGATGGGTTCCTTAAGTAAGCAAAATAATGGCCCCTTAGAGATGTGAAAGTGAAAATGAAGTAACACAGTCGTGTCTGACTCTTTGCGACCCTGTGGACACCAGGCTCCCCTGTCCATGGGATTTTCTAGGCAAGAGTACTGGAGTGGGTTGCCATTTCCTTCTCCAGGGACTCTTCCCGACCCAGGGATCAAACCCAGGTCTCCCGCATTGTAGACACTCACTTTACTGTCTGAGCCACCAGGGAAGTCCTAATCTCCAGAACCTGTGAATATGTTAGGCGCAAGAGGACTTTGAAGGTGTAATCAGATTAAGGATCTTAAAATGAGATTATCCTGAACTATCCAAGTGGGCCCAGTGTCATCAGAAAGGTCTCAACAGGCAGAAAGTTCAGAATTAGAGAAAGAGAGGAGATGATGGAAGCGGAGGCTGAGTGATGTAGTCAGGAGTCAAGGGATGTGGGAAGTCTCTGGAAGCTGGAAAAGTCAGGAGACCAATGGATTCTCCCCAAGTGTCTCCAAAGAAAACTAGTTCTGCCATCACCTTGATTTTTAGCCCACTGAGACAGAGTTTGTATTTCTCACCTCTAGAAACGTAAGAAAATAAATCAATGTTTCTTTTATTTTTAATTTTTTTAATTGTGGCAAAATATCCATCAACAGAGGAATGGATAAAGAAGATGTGGTACACATATACAATGGGATATTACTCAGCCATAAAAAGGAACAGAATTATACCATTTGCAGAGACATGGGTGGACCTAGAGATGGTCATACAGACTGAAGTAAATCAGAAAAAGGAAAACAAATTTATGTTGTTTTAAGTCACTGGGTATGCGGTAATTTTGCCAACGTCTGAAAGTATGGTGCAAACCAAGCATCATCAACTTTTTCTCTACTAGGTGTATAGCAATTTCTTCTCTGTGTTTCCACGTACCCTTGTATAGAGCGTACATAGACTTCTAAGACCAACTTTCATATCTTTAACAACTCCTTTGTTTCTCCCTGTGTTTCAGGAGGTATATTTTAAGACCATGTTTTTATTGTTTTTCCCACCTGAGATTCAGGTGATAGGAGCATGTTGGTGAGCACAGGAACTGTAATGATAAAATGGAAAACAAAACAGTCTTACCATGTTCTTGTGGCCTTGGGAGCTCTGTGAAATAGCAAAAATGTGCTCCATGAAGTTCCTTTAGGTGTGTTCCATGACATTCCAAAGAATAAGGAAACCCTTTTATCTTTTATTGTAACATTGGGGTATTCCCAAAAGTGAACAAACACAATGTGTTTAATGGTGGGATTCTGACTCTTAGTCATCACCAGTCAGAATAATCTTGCCTTCTTGCAAACTTCTAGAAAAGTTATATTAGGGTCAGTGACTTACTGGTGTTGAGGAAGGCCAAATAACACGATGGAAAGCAACTTTGGCTAGGAATGATAGGTCCTGAGTTCTAATTTTGGTTCAGAAAAGAATTTTTGAGGGTTTGATACTGAAAATCCAATTACAAATCTTAATTTATCTGCTTAAAAATAATTGCAACACATAGTGGAACTATATGTAACTTTGTTCGTATTTTTAAATGCATTTCTTGATGCCAGTAATTTTTTATATCACTCTTCATCCAGATAATTTGAGGTTGTACAGACAGAGCTATGCTGAACATATTGATAAGCATGTCTCCTTTTCCTTAATCTTATTCTGTGTTGGAAATTTTAGGCTATTTTTTTTAAGTTTTGCCTTTGCAAAGTATGCCTTACAAGTTTGCAGGTGATTATCTTTACACTGGAAAAGCCCCTGATGCTGGGAAAGATTGAGGGCAAGAGGAGAAGGGGGTGACAGAGGATGAGATAGTTGGATGGCATCACTGACTCAGTGGATATGAGTGTGAGCAAACTCAGGGAGACAGTGAAGGATAGGGAAGCCTGGCATGCTGCAGTTCATGGGGTCGCAAAGAGTTGGACATGACTTAGCGTCTGAACAACAACAACAATCTTAACTTTGTCATTCTTTCTTAACAAGGCTGTTTCTTTGCAACAGCCTCTGTTCCACATTTTAATACACAGTCTAAACTCACCTAAATACTTTCTAGGGGACAATGTGTACCGAGCAGTGATGGGCTCTCCAGTTTGTGTATTATCGATTCTCTTCTTGTAAGCATATCAGTTTCTAGAAGATGCTCATCTGTATGTGGTTAGTATCAGGTAATACCATTTCCTTGCATGAGTCTCTAACCATCTCCTCCATTTTTCTTGACATGTTAAACTATTTGCATAGAGACTAGATTAGTGTGTTTACCCAGAGTATTTTTTCCCATCTGTCTACCAATTCAGTTTAAATCCCTCATTATCAAGGCATCTATCTCCGAAATAATACTTTTCCTATACCAATGACTTAACTCATTGGCAAGACATAAAATGTATCAATCTGTTATCTTGAGTCATATTTTGGAAATGCACATTTTTTAAAATTCCATTTTCATCCCCAGTGTCTTTATTCCTATGTATTTCTCTTCCGAAGTTCCAACTGCCAGTGTGAACAATGACTAAAACACCACCTGTGAGTTCTTGTCTGTATTAATTTGCCAAAGAGTTCATAATCTCTAAAAAATTATTTGATCTTATTTTTTACTCAAATCATAAGGATGGAAAAGCAATTGATGGAATATAAATATTTCAAAAAAGATTCTCTCTCAAATCTAAACACCTATAAAGAAAATTCTCATCTCTGTTAATTGCCAAAGAGTTCATAAGCTCTAAAACATTTTGCCTTATATTTTACTCACATCATAAGGATGGAAAGCTGTTGATGGAATATAAATACCTCAAAAAAAAGGTTCTCACTCAAACTTAAACATCTATAAGGACAATGTATCTATGGATTGACTATTTGGGGTTTTCATTCATTGATTCACTTATCCATTTGTTCAAGAAATATTTGAATTCTTAAATCCATATGTATGCCTGACTCTTTGAAAATTGCATTGTAGAATTAAATAAGACAAGCGATTAGCCTCATTGAGCTTATATTACAATCAGAGTTCCAGACAATAAAGGAAGAGGAAAACAAATAAATAATAAATAGGCAGAAACAGTGCCATCGGTACCAATTAGAATAAACAATAGATAGAAAGTGATTTGTGGGGAGGACCTCTCTAGGTAGAGTGAATTGCATCGATTTTTCCTGGGTGATGGAGAAAATATAAGCAAAGATCTGAATAAGGAAGTCATGTAGAGAGGATTTAAAGGCATGTTTGCTGTTTCTGAATATGAGGTTGTATAAACGCTTAGGTATTGTGATTGATCAGATAAAGAAATGCCTATCTCGTACTCACAGTATGAAGGTAGTAGGAAGCGTGTGGACCTGTGATGACTGGAGAAAGGGATGTAAGACTTAAGGACTTACTCTGATGACAGACTCTTAAAGAAGACAAGTCTGATACTCTTGAATACTTTGCTCAGCTATATGGGATTTCTGGATATTTGCTTTTTTCCCATGATACAGGGGTGGTGTGGGGGAGGTACTACTTGTTGGACAAAATGGAATTGACTATCAAAAGTAAATTGTCTACTGAAACACATAGCTTTTCCTCCAAATTGCTTAAAGAGTTTTCTTACTGTCCTAACTGTCTAACAAAGACTGATATTTCTCTCATTGGAGTCTAGTCTTCACACTTCAAAAATCTCCATTCATGCCCAGGGTTTTCTCTCTTTTCCTCTTTTCTCTTATTATTCCCCTTGACTCTGGTTTGCATTCTCCTCCACTACTACTAATCTGTGTAACTATGTGAAAGCTATTTACGCTTTTTCTGGTTCAGGTTCCTCGACTATAAAAACATCATCATAATACTACCTTCCATTTGGGCTAAGTCCAAGGTCACTTAGATAACTTTTGTAAAGCAATTAATGCAAAGCTAATCTGTGGAGAAGGCAATGGCAACCCACTCCAGTACTCTCGCTTGGAAAATCCCATGGACGGAGGAGCCTGGTAGGCTGCAGTCCATGGGGTCGCTAAGAGTCGCACACGACTGAGTGACTTCACTTTCACTTTAATGCAATCCTATGAATTTAGAAATCCTCAGAATTCATTTGTCTGTGTGTCTAGTTGCTCAGTCATGTCCGACTCTGCGACCCCGTGGACTGTCGCCCACCAGGTTCCTCTCTCCATGGGATTCTCCAGGTAAGAATACTGGAGTGGGTTGCTATTTCCTTCTCCAGGGGATCTTCCTGACCCAGGGATCAAATCCAGATCTCCCACATTACAGAAAGATTCTTTACCATCCAAGCCACCAAGGAAGTCCCAAAATGCATTAGCTATTATTTTTATTATGAGGCTCTTGTACTACTTATATTTCTTTCTTCTTTAACATTTCCTTCATTAACATTTTAGTTCATATTATTGGTTTGAGATTCTGGATAATTGAGTGGTTTTATGTAATCCCTTCAATTTTTCATCTTTTATAATATAATCATATTTTAACTAACTCTTGAAGTATATATTTAAAGAGTGTACACATTTTGACTCAATAGATTTAAAAAATTTCATAAAGGAAAAGTCATGCAAACCTGACTTAGGTCAAGAAATAGAATGTTCACAGCATCTCAGGAAGTCCCACTTTTGGCTCTTCTCAGTCACTACTGCTCACAAAGCTAGCCACAATTGTGATGGATGATTTTGCTTGTTCTTGAAATTTGTATAAATGAAAGTTAACATTAGGCACTACTTTGCTTCTGGCCTTTTGCTTGGTATTGTATTTACAAGAAATGTTCTTCCTACTGTTGCATGGAGTGACAGTTGGTTAATTCTCAGTGCTATAAAGCAAAGTGAGCCGACTACAGCCCATGGGTCAAACCTGGTCCAGCACCTACTTTTTTTTTTTTTTTTTAGTACAGCTGTGCTCATTTATGGGCTTCCCTGGTGACTTCACTTTCACTTTTCACTTTCATGCATTGGAGAAGGAAATGGCAACCCACTCCAGTGTTCTTGCCTGGAGAATCCCAGGGACGGGGGAGCCTGGTGGGCTGCCGTCTGTGGGGTCGCACAGAGTCGGACACGACTGAAGTGACTTAGCAGCAGCAGCTGGTGGCTTAGCAGTAAAGAATCCACCTGCTAATGCAGGAAATGCCAGTTTGATTCCTGGGTTTGTAAAGATGCTCTGGATGAGAAAATGGCAAACCACTCCAGTATTCTCACCTGGGAAATCTCATAGACAGAGGAGCCTGGTGGGCTACAGTCCATGGGGTTGCAAAGAATCGAACACGACTTAGTGGCTAAACACACACATGCTCATTTGTTTATGTATTGTCTATGACTGCTTTCAGGTTGCCTGGGTAGAGCTGAGTCATTGTGATAAGAGACTGTGTGACCTGCAAAGCCTGAAATATTTACTTCCTGGCATTTGTTAGTGAAAAGTTTACTGACCTGCGCATTAATTTAGGGTGGGCCCAGGTGCAGGATCCACATCGTTAGTACAGTTCAGCCACTCAGTCATGTTCAACTCTTTGCAACCCCGTGGACTGCAGCACGCCAGGATTCTCTGCTCACCACCAACTCCTAGAGCTTGCTCAAACTCATGTCCATCGAGTCGGTGATGTCATCCAACCATATCTCATCCTCTGTCATCCCCTTCTCCTCCCACCTTCAATCTTTCCCAGCATCAGTATCTTTTCCAATGAGTCAGTTCTTCTCATCAGGTGGCCAAAGTATTGGAGTTTCATCTTCAGCATCAGCCCTTCCAATGAATATTCAGGACTGATTTCCTTTAGGATGGACTGGTTGGATCTCCTTGCAGTCCAAGGGACTCTCAAGAGTCTTCTCCAACACCACAGTTCAAAAGCACCAGTTCTTCAGCGCTCAGCTTTCTTTATAGTCCAACTCTCACATCCATACATGACTACTGGAAAAACCACAGCTTTGACTAGATGGCCTTTGCCTTTGTTGGCAAAGTAATGTCTCTGCTTTTAATTTAAATATGCTGTCTAGGTTGGTCATAGCTTTCATTCCAAAGAGCAAGCGTCTTTTAATTTCATGGCTGCAGTCACCATCTGCAGTGATTTTGGAGCCACCAAAAGTAAAGTCTCTCACTGCTTCCATTGTTTCCCCACGTCCTTAAGGCAGATTGTATTACTTGGTAGACTCGAACCCAGCCCCTATGAGAAAAGGACACAATATCAAGTCCAACTCTGCCACTTAGTGAGGGTAGCTGCTGCTACTGCTGCTAAGTTGCTTCAGTCGTGTCTGACTCTGTGTGACCCCATAGATGGCAGCCCACCAGGCTACCCTATTCCTGGGATCCTCCAGGCAAGAACACTGGAGTAGGTTGCCATTTCCTTCTCCAATGCATGAAAGTGAAAAGTGAAAGTGAAGTCGCTCAGTCATGTCCAACTCTCAGTGACGCCATAGACTGCAGCCCACCAGGCTCCTCTGTCCACGGAATTTTCCATGCAAGAGTACTGGAGTGGGTTAGTGAGGGTAGGGAAGTTACCAAACCTGGGTAAAATTTAATGATTTTCTGTTGTTGCTGCTGAATAGTGATGGGAAGAGTGCCTTCATCATATGGTGTTTGTGAAGAGTTGTAAGGTTCAAATATGATCTTGTGAGTTCTTTCATTTGGTGCATCTCATACTAGCTGTGAGACCCAAAGCAAATTTCTTTTGTTTTTGGCCACACCACACAGCATGAGGGATCTAAGTCCCTGACCAGGAATTGAACCTGTGCCTCCTGCAGTAGAAGCATGGAGTCTTAACCACTGGACCACCAGGGAAGTCCTCAGAGCAGGTTTCTTAAACTCATGCCACAATGTCCTCATCTATAAAAAGAATACAATTACAGTTGTACCTCTAGGGGTTGTTTTGAGGTTGGATGAGTTAGTTCTTTAAGAAGCACTGATAAAAAGCCTTGATAAAAATGTCTACCAAAGAGCTGGCTTTTAGTAAATGCTAGCCATTCCTGTCACAATCATTGCCATCAATATTATTACTAATAATATCATCAGTATTATTCCCAGTATTTCATTAAATAAAAAAGAACTCTAAAAATATTAAGAAAATAATTAGAAAATTATGACATAGAATCTCCTAATGAAGACTCTTCTTTTGAGTACTAAAAACATCAGAATTATTTGCCTTCTAAATTATAATCTGCTTCCACTTGTGGAATTCCATTTTGAACTGAAAGGTAGACATCAGAGAGCAACTGAAATTGCAAAACCTGCCTTACTTTAATGGAGAAGGAGAAATTCAAAGACTTAGGGATCTTTTAGCTCCACATATAAGTGATATTATACAGTTTTTACTTTCTCTGTCTGACTTATCTCATTTACCATAATGCTTTCAAGGTCCATCCATGTAGTCACAAATGCCAGGATATTATTCTTTTTCATGGCTGAATACTATTCCACTGCATGCACATGTGCCTGCATGAGTACACACATATATATACATAATATATATGATGTAATACCTATATAAGTATGTACATATATATCACATACTTTTATCTATTCACATGTTGATAGACACTTAGGTTGTTTGCATATCTTGGATAAAGTGAACAATGCTGCAGTAAGCAAATGGAAGTGCAGGTATCTCTTCAATATCGTGTTTTCATTTCCTTTGGGTATATACCTAGAAGTGGGTTGCTGGATCATATGGTAGTTCTATTTTTGGTTTTTTGAAAACCCTTGAAAGTTGTTAAGAGAGAAGATCTTAAAGATTCTCACGACAAAAAAGAAATGGTAATTATATGACATGATGGAAGTGTTAGCTAACATTATGGTGGTAATCATATTGCAATATGTAAGTGTATCAAATCCACACATTGTACATCTTAAACTTAGAAATTTTACCTCATTAAAGCTGGGGAAAACATAAGTTTGTTCTCTAAGTCTGTGGATAGTTAAGCAGTTTGACATCAACATGTATACACTGCTATATTTAAAATGGATAACCAGTAAGGACCTACTGAATAGCACAGAGAACTCCGCTCAATATTATATAACAACCTAAGTGGGAAAAGAACGTGAAAAAGAATAGATACATGTATATGTATAACAGAATCACTTTGCCACACACCTAAGACTATCACAACATTGTTCATCAACTATATTCCAACATAAATAGGTTAAGAAATAACTGGGGAAAACAATGGTAGGGAGATTGGAATGTTAGAGTGTGTTTGTTCTTTAAAACCTACTCACTCTCCCTGGGTGGGTTTAGAAGACACACATTTCACCACAACTGTGAGAAATACAGCCATAAAAAATAATGAAATAATGCCATTTGCAGCAACATGAATGGAGTTAGAGATTGTCATACTGAGTGAGGTAACAGAGAAAGACAAATATAATCTGACATCTCATGTGTGGAATCTAAAAAAGGATGCAAATAAACTTATCTACAAAACAGAGTCACAGATGTGGAAAGCAAACTTATGGTTACCAAGGGGTAAGGGGGATAAGGATAAATTGGGAGATTTGGATTGACATATGCACACTACTATATATAAAATAGATAACTAGCAAGGACCTACTCTATAGCACAGAGAACGCTCTTCAATACTCTACAGTGGCCTACATTGGAAAAGAATCTAAAAAGGAGTAGGTTTACATATATATATATAGTTGATTCACTTTGCTGTACACCTGAAACTAACACAGCATTATAAATCAACTATGAAAAGTAATGAAGGCATTATTTGCTCAGTTGCTTCCGACTCTTTGCAACCCCATGGACTGTATGCTGCCAGATGTCCATGGAATTCTCCGGGCAAGAATACTGGAGTGGATTGTCATTTCCTTCTTCAGGGGATCTTCCCAACCCAGGAATCCAATCCACATCTCCTGTATTGCGGGCAGACTATTTACCATCTGATCCACCAGCCGACTCAGGAGACACCAGAGATCTGGGTTGGATCCTTGGGTCAGGAAGATCCCCTGGAGGAGGAAGTGGCAACCCACCCTGGTGTTCTTGCTTGGAAAATAGCATGGACAGAGGAGCCTGATGGGCTACAGTCCATAGGGTTGCAAAGAGTGAGACAGGACTGAGTATGCACACACTGCACCATAGAAAGTTTATACAAATACATGCATTAAATCTGTATCTGTAATAGCAAAAATATTTATAAACAAAAAGGAAATATTCTGAAACTCCATAAATAGGGATTGGTTAAGTCAAGAATTATGTACACATTGCTTGGAAAATTATGTGGTATTGAAAGAACTTTTGAAGGTTAAATATAAAACCAAGTGTAAGCTTTATTACTAGGTGATAAATGGAGAATGTAAAACTGATTTGAAAGTAAAAATTTTCAAACAAAAATTTTTCAATAAAAAAATACATTGACCAATAGCCAAGTATTTTTACACATCCATATCATCCACAAATCCATATGCACTTCTATGTTAATAGTATATATATCTGAATGGTGTACAATCCTATTTTTCTCAACATTTTATGATTTCCAAATATTTAAATTTTCTACATTGAACATGTATGATTTTATCATTCAGAAAAAGCAAAGTAAACAAAATGCTACGAGAAGAAATAGGTTGTAGCAAATTTACATAG
Source organism: Okapia johnstoni (assembly GCA_024291935.2). Classification (NCBI taxonomy): domain Eukaryota; kingdom Metazoa; phylum Chordata; class Mammalia; order Artiodactyla; family Giraffidae; genus Okapia; species Okapia johnstoni. The sequence goes on from CM044321.1 coordinate 62,422,465, forward strand.
TGTTTGCATTAATTACAATAAAAGCTGTCACTTTTGTTTTTAATTTCTTAACAAATCCTAGGTTTGATCGTCAAAAGCCGTTGCTTTAGTTTTCAAAACAGTATCCAGATTGTTAAGTAAATTGAGCAGAAACTGACTGCTTCTCTTTGCCAAAAAGTAAAACTCTTGCAAGTGGCAGCTCATGACACTGTTACTTGGTGAGCAGCTATCTTTTTCAGGTAACTCACCAAATGGGTCCAGAGCTTTGCATCTGGGGTTTAGAATAAATGAAATGTCACCACTGGTTTTTGTAAGAGATCCATATTGCAAAATGTTCTTTCTCAGAGTTGGTCATGGGACTCTTGTTCTTCAGTTGTATATCAACCAGATGAGTTGACTATCAACAGATGAGCATAACTGAAATAAGAGTACACAGTTCCAGTTTTGGGTCTATTCGTGGATTTCTCAGCAGGAGAGATAAGACCTTCAGCAATAAGTGTGGAGAAGCTATGCTTCAAGAAAATAGTACTCACAGTTCTCTAAGTCAGTCCCCACTTCATTCCTTGGATGTTTTTGCTTTTATTTCACCTGTTGCTACTTTTTTAAAATAGCCCTAGATGATAGACAAAAACACACCTGTCACAATTACATTTGCTATACACACACACACACACACACACACACACACAGTTGTTTTCCCTTGTGGCTCAGGCAGTAAAGGCTGCCTGCAATGCGGGAGACTGGGGTTTGATCCCTGGGTCTGATCCCTGGGTCAGGAAGATCCCCTGAAAAAGGAAATGGCAACCCACTCCAGTATTCTTGCCTAGAGATTTCCATGGACAGAAGAGTCTGGTGAGCTACAGTCCATAGCATTGCAAAGAGTTGGATGGAACTGAGCAACTAACACTGTGTACTAGTATGTACTATATATATATATTTAATATGACTATTCAAATATATATGCTTAGTAAAATTCTTTGGGGAAATACAAAATTAAAATCTTAGCCATAGGGAGAATGAAATGTCCTTATACACACTTGTAACGTAGGTTTGTCCACATAGACACACATTTAGAGGTAATTATTTAAAGCTAGAAAATTGGTTAGGAGATGCTGTGAAAGTGAAAGTGTTAGTTGCTTAGCCATGTCTGTGTCTTTGCAACTCCATGGACAATAGCCCCCTACACTCCTCTGTCCATAGAATTCTCCAGGCAAGAATACTGGAATGGGTAGCCATTCCCTTCTCTACGGGATCTTCCTGACCCAGGGATCGAATTGCAGGCAGATTCTTTATCATCTGAGCCACCAGGCAAAATTTTAATCAGTGACTAATTTCATGAAAATGTCCATTATCACTTTACAACCAATTAAAAGTAAAAAGTATGTGCAACATAAAGACCAGATAGTGTGCTCGGCGCCGCGGGGGAGGCAGCTTTGTGGAACGCTGCCAGGAACTGGTGCGGGGCGGACCGGAGCCTCGGCGGCCACCAACACCAGCTCCCCGGCCCTCCTCAGGTCTCGGGGCCCCCCTCGCACCCCCCAAGATGAAGTTCAATGAAACTTCCTTCTGAACACAGCTGCCATGGTGCCTTGGGATATCCAGGTCCTGGGGGACTTGGGTGCCTCCCTCGCTTCCTGTCAGAACCCTGGGCTGAGGGCCAGGGCCTCCTACTGTTCGGAGACCCCCCCACCATCTCCCTTGTCTGGAGCCAAAGTCACCCTTCCTTAATAAAGTTCTCACTGCCAAAAAAAAAAAAAAAATACCAGATAGTGTAAGTCATTGACCATTTTATTCTCAACAAAGGCTAACACATGCCTGCACATTTAGGGATCTCTATGGTCATTTTTCATTTAAGGTGACTGGCTCTATTTGTAATTATCTATCTATCATTTATCTATTGATAGAACTCTATACTTCAGCATATCTCAAATTATTTTGGTGGCAATCTTTTCTAGGGTTTATTTTGCTCCACAGACAGTCATCCTATAAATAATAGCGCAATCTGCTGTAGTGTAATCTATATTATTGGCAGAATTCTTCATGTTTATGCATTAAGTATCACTAAAAACTACATTGCACATTTTCATATTGGAAAAAATATTAACCTTTGAATCTCTTAGGATATAATTTAAAAATGTAAACAGAAGTTTTAAGGAAATATTCAGAAGTTTTAAATATATACAAAATGAAGTCACTAATAGTTCAAAATATTATACATTAAATGAAATCAGATTTATAGAATTAAACATATCTGCCTTATGAATTTAGTACCTGTGTTGAGAAAATGTTCTCTAAAATTATTATAAAAGGTAATACATATTCTGCCATAGGAACTATCAGCTTTGCCTCAATAAGTTTCTTTTTCATGTTTTGACAAAATTTGTCATAGCTTTAAGTTTTCATTAGCATCATAGTTCTTAGACCTGTGTTATTTATATCACAGCTGTCAATACCTTTTCTAGTCTTTAATAATAAAAAAATACATATTGAGTCCAGTTTTATGGTTTTGGCTACTGGTTTTATAAGTTACAGAAAAAAGCATCAATAGGTAGGGGAGATTCTTTGATAGTTTTTGAATAGAGAATGAAATCATCTAAAAGGTCCTTTATGTAGATCTGTGAAGTGACCATTGGGGAAATTGTCGAGATGGGCAACTGTTCAGAGGAAATGGCAAATAATCAAAGTTTAAACGAGGATTTGGCAATGGAATAGGAAGTAAGAGGAATGTAGTAAAAGGAATTTGGTGAAAAGGCAAATGCAGAAAAGTGTTTTATTCTCCTTGGTATCCACTGAACCTAGCACAGTGCTATCCACTGGTGCTCAACCTATGCTCGTTGACCAAAAAGAAGCAGTGAATTATTTGTGGGTGACTAAGGGGAAAAGCAGCATTGCTCCCATCTAAGTTACCCAAATCAGGAATAGGATGACTTCTTAAAACAAGGACATCATTCAAATCAACTGCAGAGGAAATGATGGCAGGCTATTTTAGAGATGAAGTCATTTGAAAAGAATGCCTGTGGCTGCAATACAGAAAGCAGTTTTATCAATGTGAAAAAAAAGGGGACAATAAATGATTGCCACACATTCCTCTTTTCCCACAAAAACATAGCTCCAAATGTTATTCAACTACCCATTAAACACATATTACACAATAATCAAAAGATATCTAAAAGGATATTTACAGTTTCTAAAACACATTCATGCTTCCATGAATTCCATTATCTGAAAATTAAGGCAAGAATTTTTTACAATGATGGAGAAGATAGAGGAGGCAATTTTATTATCACTTTATAGATGAAATGTATGAGGATAAGAGAAGATAATTTTAAAGCACAGCTGATTAAGAAAAAGAACTATATTCTAAAGCTTCTATTTTTTTCTGACTATATAATTTAAATTATATTTATAACCAGAGATTTCATACAATAGATTTTAGTAGCTTTAAGAGTGAAATTTGGTGAATTTTGACAAATGTACTAAAGCAGTGTAACTATAACCATAAGAAATTTTAATGAAATTCCCTCTTCTAAAATATGCCACCAATTCACTGGCAGGTGAAAGTCCAAATCTGAGCTGTCTCTGGTGTAGGTGGGAAATCCTATATTCCCTTGCCCAATACTACATATCAGTTCAATTTTTAACCTTTTTGTTCTCTATAGCTCTGAAGAGCACCTCAGTTCAGTTCAGTTCAGTTCATTCCAGTCTCTCAGTCGTGTCAGACTCTTTGCGACCCCACGGACTGCAGCACACCAGGCTTCCCTGTCCATCACCAACTCCCAGACCTTGCTCAAACTCATGAACAACACCTACAATATTAATATTTAACTCTGAAAATAATGTGGTGTATATTGTGTTATTGACAATAATGCCATGGCTCTAGTAGAGGGTATTTTGGACAATTACAACCTTAAGGTAAAAAAACAGGAGTTAATTCACTATACCATTTTTTGTTTGTTTGTTTAAATGGTATATTAAAATATAATGCATTTACTTTGTTAGGACATTCCATAGGTGCATTCTGTCTATGCCTAAGTTTCCATGAAAAATTCCTCAGTTATGGTCAGAGAAAGGAAGTGAAAAGTATTAGTTGCTCAGTCATGTCTGACTCTTTGTGACCCCGTGGACTGTAGCCCGCCAGGCTCCTCTGTCCATGGAATTCTCCAGCAAGAATACTGGAGTGGGTTGCCATTCCCTTCTTCAGGGTATCTTCCTGACCCAGGGATTGAACCTGGGTCTCCTGCATTCCAGACAGATTCTTTACTGTCTGAGCAACCAGGGAAAGGAGAAAAGCATCAGAAATCATAAACCAATAGAAATTTTATGTTTTAATGAGAGAATATCACATCATTAGTTTGAAAAGAAAAGAGATGGGAGGTATATTTATAAAAGTCTTCCTTTATTAATCATAATTCATTCCAATTCTAACTGGACATAGCCATTCAAGCCACTCAACTACAGCCTTGTTTTGTTTTATTTTCAGGGAAAAATGCAACCTTAGAGAAAGAGAATTGGTGCGGAATACCAGTATAAGAAAAATGTCTCAAGATAAGAAAATGAGATCAGTTCACTTCAATTCAGTCGCTCAGTCGTGTCCGACTCTTTGCAACCCCATGAACCGCAGCACACCAGGCCTCCCTGTCCATCACCAATCCCTGGAGTTTACCCAGATTCATGTCCATTGAGTTGGTGATGCCATCTAACCATCTCATACTCTATTGTCCCCTTCTCCTCCTGCCTTCAGTCGTTCCCAACATCAGGATCTCTTCAAATGAGCCAGCTCTTCACATCAGGTGGCCAAAATATTGGAGTTTCAGCTTCAACATCAGTCCTTGCAATGAACACTCAGGACTGATTTCTTTTACGATGGACTGGTTGCATCTCCTTGAAGTCCAAGGGACTCTCAAGAGTTTTCTCCAACACCACAGTTCAAAAGTATCAATTCCTCAGCGCTCAGCTTTCTTTATAGTCCAACTCTCACATCCATACATCACTACTGGAAAAACCATAGCCTCGACTAGACGGACTTTGTTGACAAAGTAATGTCTCTGCTTTTTAATACACTGTCTAGGTTATTCATAACTTTTCCAAGGAGTAAGCGTCTTTTAATTTCATGGATGCAATCACCGTCTGCAGTGATTTTGGAGCCCCAAAAATAAAGTCAGCCACTGTTTCCCCAACTATTTGACATGAGGTGATGGGACCAGATGCCATGATCTTAGTTTTCTGAATGTTGATCTTTCAGCCAACTTTTTCACTCTCCTCTTTCACTTTCGTCAAGAGGCTCTTTAGTTCTTCTTCACTTTCTGCCATAAGGGTGGTGTCATCTGTGTATCTGAGGTTATTGATATTTCTCCCGGCAATCTTGATTCCAGCTTGTGCTTCATCCAGCCCAGCGTTTCTCATGATGTACTCTGCATATAAGTTAAATAATCAGGGTGACAACAGACAGCCTTGACGTACTCCTTTTCCTATTTGGAACCAGTCTGTTGTTCCATGTCCAGTTCTAACTGTTGCTTCCTGACCTGCATACAGATTCCTTAAGAGGCGGGTCAGGGGGTCTGGTATTCCCATCTCTTGAAGAATTTTCCACAGTTGGTTGTGATCCACACAGTCAAAGGCTTTGGCACAGTCAATAAAGCAGAAGTAGTTGTTTTTCTGGAACTCTCTTGCTTTTTCGATGATCCAGTGGGTGTTGGCAATTTGATCTCTGATTCCTCTGCCTTTTCTAAAACCAACTTGAACATCTGGAAGTCCACTGTTCATGTATTGCTGAAACCTGGCTTGGAGAATTTTGAGAATTACTTTACTAGAGTGTGAGATGAGTGCAATTGTGCGGTAGTTTGAGCATTCTTTGGCATTGCCTTTCTTTGGGATTGGAATGAAAACTGACCTTTTCCAGTCTTGTGGCCACTGCTGAGTTTTCCAAATTTGCTGGCATATTGAGTGCAGCACTTTCACAACAAGGAGATAGTATCTAAAAAAAGTGCTGTGACTTTTTAGTTGCAGAGAATTCTTCATGACTGAACATTTAAATAAAAAGCGAAGCAGAGGAGAAGGTGCTTGAACCTAAATACAGATATAGTAGCTGCACAAAACTGTGAGAGGAAGGCTCGTACATAAAAAAAAAAAATCTGAGCCTTGTAGAATATGCTGTGGACAACAGAAAGCACTTTTTGCTAGGTTCAAAACAGGAAGAGAAACAAGGAAGAGAGAGCTCCGATCTTTGAAACAGATGGCATAATGTTAACAGAACAACTTCACTGCAGTTTTCCTTTTGTTCTATTCACAGGGGGAATTTGTCTCCCCGAAACTGTTGGAGGCAAATAAGATGCTCTTGATATCCCAGTGTAGCTGACCAGGTAGAGAGATAGCACACAGCTCCAGCACCTCCAGATCAGAGCACCTCCAGGCCAGAACAGTTACTAGAGGACAGAAAGAAAGACTTTCTAGAACCACCTTCAGCAATCATTGCAATCCATGCAGAATGAGATACACGACCCAGAGAAATAATTCTGTTTAAAAAAAAAGTTAAATGATGCATGTGAGACCTCTGTGTCAATTATTTAGGTTGTTTCATAGTACTGTATACAGAAAAAATGAAAGGTCACTCAATCGTGTCTGACTCTTTGTGACCCCGTGTAGACCCACCAGGCTTCTTTGTCCATTGGATTCTCCAGGCAAGAATACTGAATTGAGTAGCCATTCCCTTCTCAAGAGGATCTTCCCAACTCAGGTATCAAAACCAGGTCTTCCACATTGCAGGCAGATTCTTTACCCTCTGAGCCACCAGGGAATCCCCATATACAGAAGAGAATGAACCAAATACTCGGTTCCAATATGAATTGATTAAGAACAAACCATGCTGTGAAGTGTAATTTACTTTTTTTCTTGGGAAAACAAGAAAATGCCATTACTTTGGTCTGAATTAACTTTTGTGAAAGACATGTTTCACTCAGTATCATATTTCTGAGATTCATCCTTGTTTTTGCATGTATCGGTAGCTCATTCCTTCTCACTCCTGAGCCGTAGTCCACTGTATGGATACATTCCAGTTTATTGATTGATTTTTTTTACATCAGTTTATTTATTCTTTTTTTTTTCCTTTTTGGCCATGCCCACAGCTTGTGGGATCTTAGCTCCCCAACCAGGGATTGAACTGGGGCCCTCAGCAGTGAATTGTAGAGTCCGAACCACTGGACCACCAGGGAAGTCCCTGTTTATTGATTCTGACATTGATAGATACTTGGATAAATTTAGTTTTTTATTGCAAGAAGAAATCAGCTATGGGTATTTTCATCACAAACTTTTCTTAAAACAGTCTTTCAATTTTCTCAGGCAAATACCTAGGCATGAAATTCTGATATATAATTTTTGATATATGTACTAAAATATGATTACATATGTATATTATTTATCAGGTCCCTTTTCTCAAAGTGAAAGGGAATTACTCTGTTACATTTCCACTCACATGAGAGTTGCTGAGCCCACATTCTTGTCAGTCATTTTCATTTTAGCCAATGACGTGTGGGTGAAGTTTTGATTCTAAAAAGCATTTTTAAAGTCTCTCAACACCTCACTGACAGACAATGATAGAATAAGCTAAAGAATCATGATTGGTTGAACAACATATCTTAGGAAGGACAGCCAAAGGATTATTCAAAGGATTACCTTTGATTCTTGGGGCTTCCCAGGTGACTCAGTGGTAAAGAATCCACCTGCAATTCAGGAGATGTGAGTTGGATCCCTGGGTCAGGAAGATCCCTGGAGAAGGAAATGGCAACCCACTCCAGTATCCTTGACTGAGAAATCCCATTGACAGAGGAGCCTGGTGGGCTACAGTCCATGGGGTCACAAAGAATCAGACACAACTGAGCACACACACACACACATACACACACACACGCAGGAATGACCATCAGAGGATTACCTTTGATGCAGTCAGTCAACTACTAACTGCATGACCTTGGGCAAGTTACGCATGTCTCAGTTTCTTGTTTTGTGAAATGACCCCATCATGGACCCATCCACCCCAAACCACCTAGGTTCGTTATGCTGATTAAATGAAATTATCCATAAGAGACTTAAAAGGGCTCTTGTCTCATATCACTCATTCAATACATCTCAAATAATAAGTTTGAAAAACTAGGAATATCACTAGTGCCTCCTACGGTAAGGCCAGAATCGATGACTAACTTGGCACAAGAAGCATTTAATATCCTGGAAGTGATATTAGATTTTGCTAGGGTGTGAATCACTCATTTTGTTTTTCTGGAATGTTAATTTCTGCTATTTTTTTGAAAACCATATGTCATTATCGAAAGAATCATACCTCAAGTTTCAGGCTCTTTCAGTACGGAATATGATTCATTACTTTGAACTTATTTATTTTTAATGACTTAAACCATAATCATTCATTTCTATTACTTAAAAACATTTTGTCTGACTACAGGTAGAGATATCAGATGAGGCTCATTAAGACCCTCTTTCATTCTGGAAGAAGTGAAGTTTACACTATGGCATTTAATAGAGAAAATGAGGAGATTTTGGCGTTTCAAAGACAAAAAGGATCCCTAGCTTTTCACTTTAATTATGATTGTGATCTTTCTCCACTTTCGTTTTCCATCATCAGTTTTATGAGATATTCTATAAATGACTTTATTTTGTACTGAAATCCATGCATCCGTGTTCAGTGGCATAATTTCAGGTTATATGTATGTTACCTCTACTCTATAAAAATGCAGTTTCTTTTTTGTTGTTTTTGTTACTGGTTATGTTTTGCCCCTTAGAATTTTGGGTCATTGCCTTAAATATTTAAAATTTTCAACAAATGCATCCTACAAATTAATCAAGTAATTGAAACTCCAACATCTATTTTTTCACACCTATACAAAGAATGAAAACCTCTAAATGAAATACTTTCCAAAACATATTGTGAGTTATTTATAAACATATAAGCATTCATTATGAAAACTGAGACACTGAGTTTGTTGAAAGACAATTATTGTTTTGCTCTAAAAAGCTGATTTATAAGTAATTTTAAAATCATAGGATGTGAGGAAAAAGTGTATAGTTCAGCTCAGTTCAGTCGCTCAGCCGTGTCAGACTCTTTGCGACCCCATGAACCACAGGACGCCAGGCCTCCCTGTCCATCACCAGCTCCCGGAGTCCACCCAAACCAATGTCCATTGAGTCGGTGATGCCATCCAACCATCTCATCCTCTGTCGTCCCCTTCTCCTCTTGCCCTCAATCTTTCCCAGCATCAGGGTCTTTTCAAACGAGTCAGCTCTTCACATCAGGTGGCCATAGTATTGGAGTTTCAGCTTCAACATCAGTCGTACCAATGAACACCCAGGACTGATCTCCAGAATCAAACAAAATTAAGTTCAAAAAATAAAAATGTAAAAAAAAAGAGAAAACAAAACAGTGTCTTAAACCAAAATAGAGATTATTTCATTAAAATGGAATAAGATCATGTCTTACAAGTATTTCAGAAGTGAGAAGATTCTGGGGTCCAGACTGTCTAGCTAGTAGCAGATGGGAAATTTACACCCACTTCAACCCGGGCATAACTTTTTCTCTCACTGTGCATTTTGCAAAATATAAACTTTTACTCACCATCTCAAGGGCCTTTCCTCATAATGCTTGTTATGCATTTCAAAGTCTTTCTCTTTTGGGAGAATATTGGTATGATATTCAGGGGCATTTTATGGTGCTCAGTTTCCTGGAATATTTTGTACTAAACTGTAGACTGAATAAAGGATTTTTGTAACTCTACATTGTTATTTAGTTGCTCGGCCATGTCTGACTCTGGGACCCCATGGACTGTAGCCTCAGGTTCCTCTGTCCATGGGATTTCCAAGCAAGAATACCAGAGTGGATTGCCGTTTCCTACTCCAGTGGATCTTCCTGATCCAAGAATCAAACCTGAGTCCCCTGCATTGGTAGGAAGATTCTTTAGCACTGAGCCACCAGGGAAGTCCAACTCTAGTTGAGGGAGAACCTATGTCCTGGGTATTTTGGGGGAAAGGTATTGTTTATGAATGTGGCTAAGGTCATTATTAATAACAGCTCCATTTCACTCCCAAATGTGTCCTGGTTGAGTGAAAAATCCATGGTCACCCTACTTATGGATTACCAATGGAATTCTTTCTACCCCAGTAACACATGGCTTGGGGCCTTATTCCTCCAAAAGCGTCCCTTGGACTAGCAGCACAGAGCACAGTCGTTAGACTCTGAGGCCCCAGCCCAGATCCTTGAGTCAGAATCTGCATTTTTAACAAGATCCCCAAGTGACATATGTGTAAAATAAAATCTCAGAAACACTACCCTGGAAAAACAGGCTGACCTCAGGACAGTTAGTTTTTGTAAAATGTTAGAAATATCTATATATGAAATACCAAGCAAAACAGAAAGTTGATTAAAACAAAGAAAATAATGTCAATCTTTCTCTTACCTCTCATTTGCAATTAGATTTCTTTCCTCATTTGCAATTAGATTGTTCATTAACATAGCATTAAAAACATGTCTCTATATCTTTAGAATCTAACTTTGCTTTCATCATAATTCCTTAATGTGTAAAAAATGCAACTGAATCATACATTTATTTGTATAAATTTTATTAGATAACTATGAACCTAAAACCTGTGTTACCTACTCATGGGAAGAAAGAACATTATCAGCATCCATGATATCCCCCAAATTCTCAGCAAATTTCTCTTAGATGCAACTGCTTTTCTGAATTTGTGAAAATCAGCTTCTCATCTATCATACATTTGCCTCTCATCCTGGCCATATCAAGCTTTCTTAATTACTATACATATGATATCTTTGTATAGATATATATAGTTAACTAGTTGAGCAAAGTCTTCCATTTTGCTTTACTTCAGTGGAATCTTGGCTGCTGCACTTCCATGTAAATTTTAGAAATCAATTTATCAATTACCATAAAAATAAATCTGTATTTTAACTTGGAATGCCTTAAATACATACACCAATTTTTGTTGCTTAAACCATGAACATGGCATATCTTTCTATCTAGTTATGTGCCTCAATATTTATTTAACAAAGCTTTATTATTTTTTCTTAGAGGTCTTGCACATCTGTTAGATTTGTTTCTATGTAGTTCACTTTTGGTGTTACTGTAAATTGAATCTTTTAATGTTATTTTATAAAGGAATTTCAGTGATATTTAAAAATATAATTGATTTGCATATGTTAGTTATGTATACAGCTATCTAACCCTTTTCTTAATTCTAAAAATTTAAAGTAGATTGAGATTTTCTGTTCATACAATGATGTCATCAGCACTTAGTGACTATTTCCATCTTTTGCTTCCCAAGATCTGCCTGCAATGCGGGAGGCCTGGGTTCAATCCTGGTTTGGGAAGATCCCCTGGAGAAGGGAAATGCTATCCACTCCAGTATTCTGGCCTGGAGAATTCCACGGACACAGTCTATGGGGTCGCAAAGAGTCAGACACGACTGAGAGACTGGACTGAACTGAGGTGTTGTTCAGAGCTATAGAAAACAAAAAGGCTAAAAATTGAACTGATATGTAGTATTGGGCAAGGGAATATAGGATTTCCCTTGGGGTCGCAAACAGTCAGACACGACTGAGCGACTTTCACTTCATTCCATCTTTTGCAATCTTTTTGCATCAAATTTCTTGATATTTGCCTTTTTTTCCTGAATGACATCACTCAAAGTTTTTTAATAAACATGGTGATTGGGCCATCCTTTTTTTATTCTGAATCTCAAAAAGAAAGATTTCAAGATTTCATCAGTGTAATCTTAAAGGGAAAGATTTTAGTGTTTCTCAAATATGATACACATTGCAGTTTCCTGTAAATAACAGCTATAAAGTTAAGACAATTCTATTATCCATTTAAAAAATTTTCATCATAAATTGTCTTTTCATCTATTTAAATGGTTGCTTTTTCCTTTTTCCCTAATAGTGGATAAAACCTGTTAATTTATTTTCTGATGTTAAACATTACACTTCTGTAGCAAACCACTTCTTGATCAAGATAAATTATAATTTTTTCTGAATTATATTTGATAATGTATTATAATTTAAAAAATGTTTATATGTGATATTGACGTGCATATTTCCTTTTTCCTATTTTTGCTGTCAGATTTTGGTAGCAAGGTTATAAATACCTTCAAAAATAAACTGGGAAATGTTACCACTTTTTCTGATCTTTGAATTTACTTGCCCATGTTTCTGATAATTCTCCTGACTGATTGGTGTATAGAGATTTATTTGTGGGCAGATCTTCTTCTACTTCTTTAATTTTTTCAGGATCTAGGATTATTTGGGTACTCCATTACCTGAATCATTTTTAGTAAGTCCTATTTTTTTCTGGGTATTTTCTAAAATTCTCAACTTTTAAATACTTTGAAATAAAATATCTCATAGCATCAAAATATTACATCTATTTATGTGCTTCTTTTTTATTCCTCTCATTTATTTGAGCCTTTTTCTTCCTGTCCTCATTAGTCTGATTAAAGATTTATCAATTTTACTTGTCCTCTCAGATTGCCAGCTTTGGGATATTTTCCTCCTGTTTTTTTTAAAAGTGCATTTTATAGAACTATCTAAAACCCAGAACATGTATTAAAATAACCCTGCATCATCAGAAATTTATGTCTTTGTTTTTCTTAACTTGACAGGTGCTCGTATTTCTCAGTTTGTAAAAATGATATTAGGTGAAAAATCTAAATTTATTAAAACTTGGAAAGGCAATTAAATTGTTAAATAATGGTATGCTTGAGAAATTAGTCTCTCTCAAAGAGACTCTCATGCCAAAGAATGTTCAAACTTCCGCACAATTGCACTCATCTCACATACTAGCAAAGTAATGCTCAAAATTCTCCAACTCAGCCTTCAATAGTACCTGAACCATGAACCTCCAGATGTTCAACCTGGATTTAGAAATGGCAGAGGAACCAGAGATCAAATTGCCAACATCCGATGGATCATCCAAAAAGTGAGAGAGTTCCAAAAAAACATCTACCTCTGCTTTATTGACTATGCCAAAGCTTTTGACTGTGTGGATCACAACAAACTCTGGAAAATTCTTAAGGAGATGGGAATACCAGACCATCTGACCTGCCTCCTGAGAAATCCGTATGTAGGTCAAGAAGCAACAGTTAGAACTGGACATGGAATAACAGACTGGTTCCAAATTGGGAAAGGAATACATCAAGGCTGTATATTGTCACCCTGCTTATTTAACTTATATGTACATCATGAGAAACGCTGGGCTGGATGAAGCACAAGCTGGAATCAAGATTGCTGGGAGAAATATCAATAACCTCAGATGTGCAGATGACACCACCTTTATGGCAAAAAGTGAAGAAGAACTAAAGAACCTCTTAATGAAATTGAAAGAGGAGAGTGAAAAAGTTGGCATAAAACTTAATATTCAGAAAACTAAGATCATGGCATCTGGTCCCATCACTTCATGGCCATTAGATGGGGAAACAATGGAAACAGTGACAGACTATTTTTGGGGGGTTCCAAAATCACTGCAGATGGTGACTGCAGCCGTGAAATTAAAAGACGCTTGCTCCTTGGAAGAAAAGTTATGACTAACCTAGACAGCATATTAAAAAGCAGACCCATTATTTTGCCAGCAAAGATATGTCTAGTCAAAGCTGTGGTTTTTCCAGTAGTGATATATGGATGTGAGAGCTGGACTATAAAGAAAGCTGAGCGCTGAAGAATTGACACTTTTGAACTGTGGTGTTGGAGAAGACTCTTGAGAATCCCTTGGACTGCAAGAAGATCAAACCAGTCAGTCCTAAAGGAAATCAGTCCTGAATATTCATTGGAAGGACTGATGCAGAAGCTGAAACTTTGGCCACCTGATGCGAAAAACTGATTCCTTGGAAAAGACCCTGATGCTGGGAAAGATTGAAGGTGGGAGGAGAAGGGGACAACAGACGATGAGATGGTTGGATGGCATCACCGATTCAATGCACATGAGTTTGAGTGGACTCCAGGTGTTGGTGATGGGCAGGGTGGCCTGGTGTGTTACAGTCCATGGGGTTGCAAGGAGTTGGACATGACTGAGCAACTGAACTGAACTGAGAAATTAGTGTCTCTCAACTAGCAGGAGGTTCCAGAAATATGTAAAAATCTAAAAACAATTTTTTATCCTTAATGCATTTAAAATATTTTTTGTATGGCAGATTTTTAGAGTCCATTTTATTTCACTCGACTACAATTTATTGGCTGTGTAATCTTACACTGTGTACACTGCAATAGAACCATGTAATGTGTTCACCAAAGCATTTTTATTTTGCTTCTGTACTTATATTTATGTCACATACCAAGGGCTTCTTTTAATCAAGGGAGGCTATTTGTCTAGATCTGGCCAAAAGCATGTATATGTAATTTCTGTATGTTACATCTTTGTTTGGTCTTTAAAGACTCTTAAGTGACTTTCCACACATGTTTTCTCACTTATTAATGAAATTGGATGCAGGGGACTTCAGTATCTTGGAAACACAGGATCCCAGATTCCTGAGTCATATGTTGGAGGAGGTCTGGCTTAATGATCTGTTCAAACTACTCTTTTTTTAAAATTATTTACTCTTTTTATTACTTGACCTACCATTGAGACAATGTATAACAAGAATAAGAGAGTATATTAGCACATGTTCAAACTAGTTTAACCTGTAATGTGTGGCAGATATAAACCTTTCCTGAAATAAACCACTGATACTTCAAAATGCAATTGTTAACCCCCTATGTGCTATCTTTACCTATATAGTAATCACTACTCTAAATTAAGATGCTGCTATTGGGGAAAAAGTAACATACATAGCATTTGTTATAGCCAACATATACAATTTATGGTATTAGTCACCTGCAGGTGGTTAAGTGAAAAGATGTATCAGAACAGATGGCTGGATATTTATTCATGTTATGTTGCTGCAAAACATTTAATAAAACTCTCACCCGCTATAAGTTGGAATGCAAATAATATGCCTACTCTGTAGTTTAGGGGAAAAATTTGGAAAGTGGTGCCATAATAGTATATAATGCTAATTGCTGGCTGCCTTTGGCAAGGTATTGGAAGAAAGAGGAAATGAGCCTGGTAAAAATATTAACTGCTTTGAATTTAGAACTGAAAGACAATGAAAAAAAATCCAGAAAATAAAAGCCTTGAATATTTGAAAGAAATTGCTTTTATCCCCAACAGCTGAAAAAATGGCGGGGGTGGGGGGAGGGGCGGAAGGGGACATAAAAAGACCTTGAATGTCCAGGGCTAATAACATTTCTCAATTGTATAAGCTATTCAGAGTAAATCTTAGATCAAGGTGGTGGTCTCCCCAGTTTTTGTTCCAGATCACCTCAAAATTGTCACCTTTAAGCTTAAAGAGGGATCCTTGTGCCAGGAAGCTTAGAAATGTCAGCTACATATTAGCACTTGCTGCTACAAGTATTAAACCATGTGCTGCTGCAGCTGCTGACCTTCAACACCCCCTGAAAACTGTTCAAGGTGGAGAGCAGAACTCTGTGCTCTGGGAAAAACTGGCAGAACATGTCTTCAGGTAGATATTTTCATGAGTCAATTTTATAAGTCCAATTCTTATATCTCCTCATACCTAGAAAAGCACTAAAATCCTTCATGGTGATAACTCTTTCTCGTGACTAGCAGAAACCTTCTGCAAAAATATGTGCTTGACTGCATGTACTTCTTCACCAAAATCACATATATACAGGCCTCTTTGGAGCAGGCTCTCAGAGCTATCTGAGGTGCTGTTTCCTGAGCTATAGCCCTCGTCTGGCCCCCAATAAAATTTGACTCACAACTCTAATGTGCATTTTTTTAAGTCAGCAGAAATAAGTTATATACAGTATATTGATTATTTACTTGGACGATTAATTATCGTCCTGCTTATTCAGTAATAAATTCCAATCTGTTTACACGTAGAACTAGTCTTCCTCTCCATTTTCTGGTTCTGACTCTTATGGAATCTAATTTATTTCTTCTACTGACATCTTACTATTTAATCAGAGACTCAATATACAATGTCAAACATCAGAAAAAGAGTATTTCTCGGAATACACTGAGTATCAAAATGGTGAAATAATTGGGAGAGAAGGGAAGGGATTATGTGAGCAGAATTAGTAATATAAATATGCTAAATCTTGATCTCAATAATAAGAATTAAGTGGATAATATTTAATATAGAAAGCTAAGAAATATGATTATAAGGAAATTGTTTAGAATTATTGAGGTAAAGTCAGAAAAAAAGTGAAAATCTTTTTGGGGTGAAATTGGAAGTGGAGTTTGGGACAGTTGACTTATATATCAAAATATAGGTACAATTTGAGTTTTAAACTATATACTTTATTTTCAAAACAATAATAAATAAGTAAATAAGTAACAAAAACAAAGTGGAACTATTTTGCTTGTGGGTAAGATTTCAGAACATTTTATGAGAGTAGATTACGGTGGATCCATTTTTTTGTTGTTGATGTGGACCATTTTTAAAATCAGGCTTCCCAGGTGGCTCAGTGATAAAGAATCAGTCTGCCAATGCAGGAGGGAAGATCCCCTGGAGGAGGGGATGGCAACCCACTCCAGTATTCTTGCCTGAAGAATTCCATGGACAGAGGAGCCTGGAGGGCTACAGTCCATGGGGTCGCAAAGAGTCAGACACTACAGAGCACACACACACACGCACGCAAACACACACACATTTTTAAAGTCTGTTAAATTTGTTACAACATCGCTTCTGTTTTATGTTTCGGTTTTTTGGCCACATGGCATGTGGATCTTAGCTCTCCGACTAGGAATCAAACTCTCCCCCTCTGCACTGGAAGGTGAAGTCTTAACCACTGTACCACCAGGGAGTCCTGGTAGATCCGTTTTGACAGGTTGCAGAATGTGAGTTTGGAATATGTCACGAAGAACTTAGTGTATGATATCGCATGTTGACTGTATCTTGAGGAGGACTGGAAACTAATGGAGGATTTCAATTTAAACAAGATTAAATTTGCATTTTTAAAAAGGTCACTGCGTCACCTCAAGGAAGATACTTCGGTCACTAGAGTCTAATCATCTCATTTTGATAGCTCTCTGGACGTGGCTCGGAGCCCAGTCCTGCTGGGTTTTGCCTCCTCCCGCTGCAGCTTCTCTCCCTTTCATTTCTTCTCTTAGTAACACTGGAGCCGAAACCTTGCTAACTTGCCACACGTACTGGGAAAACCTTGAGCCTTTCTAAACTCAGAGACTTGGCAAATTTACTCTGTAAAAGGTCAGACAGTAAATATTTAAGGATTTGGAAATGAAAGTGTTTAATGCTCTGGTGTGTCCAACTTTTTGTGACACCATGGACTGTAGCCCACCAGGCTCCTCTGTCCATGGGATTCTCCAGGCAAGAATACTGGACTGGGTTGCCATTCCCTTCTCCAGGAGATATTCCTGACCCAGGGATCAAACCTGGGACTCTTGCAATGCAAGCAGATTCTTTACCATCTGAGCCACCTGGGAAGCCCAAGGATTTGGAAGCCACATATAAACTTTATCACATACTCTATCTCCCCTTTCCCATCACACCCCCCCCCCAACTTGCCCGCAACCATAATTCTTTAAAAATCATTCCTAGCTCACTGGCTGCCCCAAAACAAGTGACATGTAACATTTGGCCCTTGGAGTGTAATTTGCTGACCAGTAATCTGGTAATCTGACCAGTAATCATTGGAGATTTCCAGATGGCTCAGTGGTAAAGAACTCGCCTGTCAATACAGGAGATGCAGGTTCGCATCCCTGGGTCAGGAAGATATCCCAGAGGAGAGCACAGCATCCTATTTCAATATTCTTGCCTGGAAAAATCCCATGGGCTGCGGAGCCTGGTGGGCAACGGTCCATGGGGTTGCAAAGAATCGGACACAAATGAGAGACTGAGCAGGCACATGTGCAGTTAATTCGTACTTCCCCACTCACATCAAAGTGGATTTATTTAGCTGAAGCTCCAATACTTTGGCCATCTGATGCCAAGAGCTGACTCATTGGAAAAGACCCTGATGCTGGGAAAGACTGAAGGTAGGAGAAGAGAGTGACAGAGGATGTGATGGTTGGATGGCATCACCGACTCAATTGACATGAATTTGAACAAACTCTGGGAGATAGTGAAGGACAGGGAAGCCTGGCTGATGCAGTTCATGGGGTCGCAAAGAGTCAGATGTGACAATGACTGAACAACAATACCAATTGAAAAATATATCTTACATTCTATTGTTTTCACATCACATTAATTTGGGGGGATTTTCATTGCCTTTGAGGGATGGGGTCTCCCTGTCATTCATCCAGATAAAGCATAGATTCCTTACTGGAGGCTGCAAACCACTTTATGAACCACTTCCTTACCCCAGTTTCTTACTTTGCCTTTTCACAGTGGTCTCCAAAGCAGCTCCATATATATCATAAGCTACTTGCATAGAATCACCTGGAGTACTTTCCACAGTATAGATTCCTGGGCCCAGTTAAACATATGAAAGCAGTTTCAGGCTGAGGAATGATTACTTTTAAAAGGCTCTTTACTTGCATCTAATAAATTTCCTGTTTTGAAAGCACTATATTCTACCAATGCATTTCTCTCAAACCAACCTCTGAATACAACACCCTCCCTGTAGGCATTCCTATGACAGTGGCTATTCCTGGACCAGTTTCTCTTGGCATTCACAACAGGTCTTCCTAACAAATTTTGTCCCTATTAGTATGGAGCAAGTTATAAGTATGCTAAACTGTGTTTCATCTCACCATCTGACTCTCTTTTGCATGTGTATGTTATTGGGTGTGTATGTTTTATGTAAAGGGAGTTTTAGGCCCATGTGCCAGAAATAAGCCTCAGTGCAAATTATTCTATGATTAGGGATGATGGCGTCTCCCCAAGTATAGAAGAAAACCTGCTTTAAAATAACAGAGTAAAAATAAATCTGTCCAATTCTGGCAAAATGATAGACCAGGGCAGCCAGAATCTTTCCCCATATAAATAACAAAAGATTCTGGAAAAAACAAATACATGATTTTCAATAATTGTCCAAGCTCACAATAAAAGAAAGCAAATGTGTAGGGTCCGGAAATGAAGAGGAAACGGAACCACACTGGTAGGAGTGAAAGGTGGTGGCCCTGGCAGGCCTGAAGGACTATCAGCACCAGCAACAGAGAGAATGGATGAAGAATGGCATCACATGGCTAAGACTTACGGGTGGCAACTCTAGTGAGAGGGGCCAATAGACTCTATCCTCTTGTTCAGAGAAATAGCAGTAAATATGCCTGCACCTAGGGGCTTCCCTAGTGGCTCTGTGATAAAGAATTTGCCTGCCAAGGAAAGAGACACAGGTTCAATCCCTGGGTCAGAAAGATCCCCTGGAGAAGGAAATGGCACCCCACTCCAGTATTCTTGCCTGGGAAATCCCATGGACAGAGGAGCCTGGTGGGCTGCCGTCCATGGGGTCACAAAAGCGCTGGACACAACTCAGTGACTAAACAACAACAAACAGCAAGCCCTAGCTGAGAATTTGTTTCCGCCTATGAAAAGTGTAACCCTTAATCTATTTACACTAATTGCAAATATAGGAAAGCCCAAGATGAGAAATGACTATAAACTGGTTCAGGACAAGAGACTCCGATGAAACAAAGTGGGGGAAAAAAAACAACTATTGGGAAAGCAACTTCAACAATTCATGCTGCACAGGAATTTTATAAGAAAAAAGGAAAGAAAGAACCTATGTCAGACATGAGATCATTTTAAAATATTGCAAATAAAGAGGATACAATTCATTTTAAACAAGCACAATAATTACTCCAAAGAAAAATATGTCCCTCCAAAAGCTTGAGATGTTGAAACTTCAGTCTCAAGGAGATTATAACGTCATTATATTTAAAATGGTTGGAGAAACACATGGCAAGTAGATAATAAAGCCGTGTGAGGATAAAACAAAGAAACAGATGAGAAACTTGGAGAACATGCAGAAATTAAAGAATCATAGTTGAGCAACCATTGAAAAATTACCCCAAATCAGCACAGAAAATTAGACAGGTGAAAGGAAACATAAAATATAGAAAGACCATGTGTAACTTATCTGTAAAAGAAGTTTAAGAGAAAGAGAAGAGAAATAATGGAACTGAAGCAGTATTTGAAAATATTTTCAGAACTGAAGAAAGATATAGATATTAAAAATTAAAAACACTCCAAATTTTGAGCAGAATAAAATAAAGCCATAATTAATCACAGTATAGTAAAACTGTAGAACACTAAAACAAGCACCCAGGAGAAAATGAGACTCCCTATAAAGCAACAGTTAGATTAATGGAAGTCTTCTTGATAGCAACAGCAAAAACAGGAAAACAGGAGATGCTGTTTTCCATGTTGCGGGAGAAAGTAGACTATCACTGAAATGAGAGATTGAAATTACAATTTTGAGGAATGAAGCAGAGATTAAAAAAAAATCAGATTATATAATTTCCATGAAAAAGTTACCAAAAACATATTTCAGGAAGAAGGAAGTTGAACCCAGAAAGCAGAAACCTATATAAGATATATATGTATGTGTGTATGTATATACATATATACACCCAAGAATGGATTCAAAAAATCATTAAGGCAAATAACATTGATTAATTTGAAGAGTCTTTAAAACTGGTCATCCTAGAAAACAGTAACAAGAAACAGTAAGAAGCAGTTTTTGCTGCTTCTTAAAAATTAGCCTTTAATGCTGGTCAAACTATTGAATAACAAGTTAAAACTTTTAAACTAATTTAAACCAGCAAATAAATCTTAAAATATATATTTCTTTTCATTCTCTGAACTCCATATTATTCAAACACACTTGCCAAGGGATATAATTTGTGAGGCAATCATTTATTAATATTCTATCAATTTCCAAATCATTTGTTGATTTCTAGAGGCTGTTAGCATGTTATTTATTTTGTCTGAAGAATATTCTCCTTGTGCGTGTTGATTCCATTCCTGCCATGATTTCTTTTAAGGAACAACATTGAAGTTTTAAAGACCCTCCCCTCTGAAATAAATGAATAGTTGCATGCATTCTTGCTAAGTTGCTTCAGTCATGTCTGACTCTTTGCATCCATGTGGACTGTAGCCTGCCAGGCTCCTTGGTCCTTGGAATTCTCCAGGCAAGAATCCTGGAGTGGGTAGTCATTCCCTTCTCCAGAAGATCTGCCTGATCCAGGGATTGAACCCAGGTCTCCTTCATAGCAGGCAGATTCTTTACCACTGAGCCACCAGGGAAGCCCAAATGGATAGTTATTACATGCCAAACAGTTTCAAGAAAAATAATCATCTGAAAAATCAATGACATTGTTGATGTTACTGCTTCTTCTCTCTATTTTTGCTGAACTACACATGCCTTAAAGACAAATAAGTTCTAAAAACAACCAAAAGGTAAGCACCCATTCTGTAAAACAGCAATTAGACTGATAGAAGACCTCATCAGTTCTATACTTCCAATACTGCCTGAGATCTTTATCTTATCACTATCTCATTTTTGACCAAGTCTTGAGAACCATGGATTAGACTCTCATTTAATTCTTCAGAGTTGATGACATGTGACATAGGAAGATAATTGAGAATATGGCGCTTATCCTGGGCTGCTAATTACAGCTCTGCCACCCAGTGAGAAATAACTCATCAGGATTTCAATTTCTTCACCTTTAGAATGGAGATGATGACAAAAATTATATTCTTCTAAAAAGTTAGTATGCATTTAGAATTATGCAACAAGATAGATGCTATATAGGCATCTGTTTTGTATTTGTATTCACAGAATCTATGAATCTATATATTCATAGAAAAGGGTTAATATCCATGACCAGTAAATATTTGAGGGTTTTTCATAGACAGATGCAATTAAATAAGGATGAAATTCAGCATGAGCCCACATTCTTCAACTTCATGGCCCCAAGCCACACAAGAGTCTCCTTCAGAATTACACAGCTATATCATATACGCATGGACATGAGTTTGAGGAGAAGGGGACGACAGAGGATGAGATGGTTGGATGGCATCACCAACTCAATGGACATGAGTTTGAGCAAGCTCCAGGAGATGGTGAAGGACAGGAATCCTGGCATGCTACAATCCATGGGGTCTCAAAAAGCTGGACTGACTGAGTGACTGAAAAACAACAACAATCATATATGTGAGTGGGAGGAATGAATCAATAATTTAATGCTTAAAATTGCATGTGGCCAAGATTTTATGAGTTGGGAAGAGCAGGGTAAAAGATATAAGCTGATTATCAAATTAATGCCAAGAGAATCAGGAAGGAAAAAGAAAAGGACTCTGTAAGCATCTGGTAGATTTTGTGCTAACCAGAGAAGAAAATATACTTCAGGAATTATTTTGAATAGTATGTTCAGACCTAATTTTAAAATGTGGAATGTTAATCCCAGTTGTCTGTGTCTTGTTTGTTTAATTATTAACGACTTAAATGATAAACGGTAGATTCAAAGTGTGAGGATTTTGAGACCTCTTCAGGTTACAAGCCTGTACAAAGATAGCTTGTCACTTAGATTGTTCAAACAAAAGGAATTTCAAAATTCCTGTAAATTAAAAAGCCACAAAGTAAAAGTTAAGAATAAACTAGAGAAAATCCCTGTCATTCAATATTCACAATCTAATATATGAGCTAATGGATTTCGGTAAGTGGATCTATACCACTGAGAGGTGGGAACAAGTCAGGGAGACAGTGATTGAGCCTTGCTCTCGACATTTTGATTTCTACAAGAGGTGACAATGCCACAGACAGAATGACTATCTATTAATATGATGGATTTTCACCTTTGAATTTTATCTACAGCACATTCTCTTGCTGCTGAAATGGTCCGTTTGTTTTTAAAGGTGAAAATCCATTCAATAACTTTTCAACCCAGGTGTTCTGAGTTAGAGGGCACTGATGTCTCAGAGGAACCTTGCCACTCTAGCCAGTCTGCTTCTCATAATTTTCATTTTTATTTAAGCAGACTATTCAAAAATTCCAAGAGTAAAAAGTTTTAAAAAGTTACGTTGTCAGATTTGATCAAATGAGCAACACAACTATGGTTCCCATAATACTTGGTTCATACTAGTTCTTTAAATATATATGTGTACACTATATATTTTGGTAAGGATAACACCGTACTGATTGATTAGCTGGTCACCCACATTCTGTGACTAACCTTTTGCTAACCTAATACTGACTATCAGAATTACTTAAATACCTAGAGTTCTCACTGGGAGAGATTGAAGGCAAAAGGAGAAGAGGGCAGCAGAGGATGAGATGCTTCAATAGCATCACCGACTCAATGGACATGAATTTGAGCAAACTCTGGGAGATAGTCAAGGACAGGGAAGGCTGGTGTGCTGCAGTCCACGGGACTGCAAAGAGTCAGACACGACTTAGCGACTGAACAACAACTCACTTACGTGCACTTGAGAATGTTGAAATGATCCGGACTGAAGTATTTATTTCTCTGTCCCCCCAGGATATTTTGTCTACAATTCTGTTATTGCACTTCTTATTATAATGTAGTTTATTGGTTTAAAAATAATAATTTCCTTCTACTATAATGCACGCTCATTGAAGTCATGGAACATGTAATATTCATCTTCATGTCTCCTGAATTACTTTTCTTCTCAATGCATTCTAAATTTTCAGTGTTTGCTGGATGAAAATAAAATAGGAAAAATTATACAGTAGCTGTAGAATGAATGGGCTTCCCTGGTGGCTCAGACGGTAAAGAGTCTGACTACAATGCGGGAGACCTAGGTTCAATCCCTGGGTCAGGAAGATGCCCTGGAGAAGGAAATGGCAATCCACTCCAGTGTTCTTGCCTGGAAAATCCCATGAATGGAAGCGCCTGGCAGGCTTCACTCCATGGGGTCACAGAGAGTTGGACACGACTGAACAACTCACACACATAGAATGAATAAAATGTTCTTTTATAAAATAGATTAAAATCTCACTAAAAACTTAGACATTCTAGCTTAAATATTGGTTATTTATGGAGTAGAATCATAGATCAAGTGGATATAATGATGTTGGCTCCAGGTATTAACATAAGAAACTCTCCATTAGTGGGCTTCCCTGGTGGCTCAGCCGTAAAGAAACCACCTGCCAATGCAGGAGACGTGGGTTCCATCCATGGGCCAGGAAGATCCCCTGGAGAAGGAAATGACAATCCACTCCAGTATTCTTGCCTGGGAAATCCCATGGGCAGAGGAGCCTGGGAGGCTACAGTCCATGGGGCCCCAATAGAGTCCCACACAACTTAGCAATTAGACAATAACAACTCTCTCTTAAGTCAGTCAGTTCAGTCACTCAGCCATGTCTGACTCTTTGCACCCCATGGACTGCAGCACACCAGGCCTCCCTGTCCATCATCAACTCCCAGAGTTTAGACAAACTCATGTCCATTGAGTTGATGATGCCATCCAACCATCTCATCCTCTGTCGGTGCCTTCTCCTCCCACCTTCAATTTTTTCCCAGCATCAGGGTCTTTTCCAGTGAGTCAGTTCTTCACATCAGGTGGCCAAAGTATTGGAGTTTCAGCTTCAGCATCAGTTCTTCCAGTGAATATTCAGGACTGATTTCTTTTAAGATTGACTGGGTGGATTTCCTTGCAGTCCAAGGGACTCTCAAGAGTCTTCTCAAACACCACAAAAGCATCTGTTCTTTGAAGCTCAGCTTTCTTTATAGTCCAACTCTCACATCCACACATGACTACTGGAAAAACCACAGCTTTGACTAGAAACACCTTTGTTGGCAAAGTAAAGTATCTGCTTTTTAATATGCTATCTAGGTTGGTCATAGCTTTTCTTTCAAGGAGTAAGTGTCTCTTAATTTCATGGCTGCAGTCACCATCTGCAGTTATTTTGGAGCCTCAAAAAATAAAGTCTTTTCAATGTTTCCATTGTTTCCCCATCTATTTGCCATGAAGTGATGGGACCAGATGCCTTGATCTTAGTTTTCTGAATGTTGAGTTTTAAGCCAACTTTTTCACTCTCCTCTTTCACTTTCATCAAGAGGCTCTTTAGTTCTTCTTCACTTTCTGCCATTAAGTGCGGTGTCATCTGCATATCTGAGGTTATGGATATTTCTCCTGGCAGTCTTGATTCCAGCTTGTGCTTCATCCAGCCCAGCATTTCTCATGATGTACTCTGCATATAAGTTAAATAAGCAGGGTGACAATATACAGCCTTGATGTACTCCTTTTCCTATTTGGAACCAGTCTGTTGTTCCATGTCCAGCTCTACCTGTTGCTTCTTGGCCTGCATACAGATTTCTTAAGAGGCAGCTAAGGTGGTCTGGTATTCCCATCTCTTGAAGAATTTTCCACAGTTGGTTGTGATCCACACAGTCAAAGGCTTTGGCATAGTCAATAAAGCAGAAGTAGTTGTTTTTCTGGAACTCTCTTGCTTTTTTGATGATCCAGTGGATGTTGGCAATTTGATCTCTAGTTCCTCTGCCTTATCTAAATCCAGCTTGAACATCTGGAAGTTCATGGTTCATGTATTGCTGAAGCCTGGCTTGGAGAATTTTGAGCATAACTTTACTAGTGTGTTAGATGAGTGCAACTGTGTGGTAGTTTGAGCATTCTTTGGCATTGCCTTTCTTTGGGATTGGAATGAAAACTGACCTTTTCCAGTCCTGTGGCCACTGCTGAGTTTTCCAAATTTGGTGGCATATTGAGTGCAGCTCTTTCACAGCATCACCTTTTAGGATTTGAAATAGCTCGACTGGAATTCCATCATCTCCACGAATTTTTTTCCTATTGATGCTTCCTAAGGCTCCCTTGACTTTGCATTCCAGGATGTCTGGCTCTAGGTGAGTGATCACACCATCATATTTTTCTGGGTCATGAAGATCTTTTATGTACAGTTCTTCTGTGTATTCTTGCCACCTCTTCTTAATATCTTCTGCTTCTTTTAAGTCCATACAATTTCTGTCCTTTATTGTGCCTATCTATGCATGAAATGTTCCCTTGGTATCTCTAATTTTCTTGAAGAGATCTCTAGTCTTTCCCATTCTATTGTTTTCCTCTATTTCTTTGCACTGATCACTGGAAAGGCTTTCTTATCTCTCCTTGCTATTCTTTGGAACTCTGCATTCAAATGGGTATATCTTTCCTTTTCTCCTTTGCCTTTCACTTGTCTTCTTTGCACGACTGTTTGTAAGGCCTCCTCAGACAACCATTTTGCCTTTTTGTATTTCTTTTCTTGGGAGTGGTCTTGACCCCTGCCTCCTGTGCAATGTCACGAACCTCTGTCCATAGTTCCTCAGGCACTCTGTCTATCAGATCTAATCCCTTGAATCTATTTCTCACTTCCACTGTTTAATCATAAGGGATTTGATTTAGGTCAGACTTGAATGGTCTAGTGCTTTTCCCTGCTTTCTTCAATATAAATCTGAATTTGGCAATAAGGAGTTCATGTCCTGAGCCATAGTCAGCTCCCGGTCTTGTTTTTGCTGACTGTATAGAGTTTCTCCTCTGTGGCTGCAAAGAATATAATCTATCTGGTTTTGGTACTGACCATCTGGTGATGTCCGTGTGTAGAGTCTTCTCTCATGTTGTTGGAAGAGGGTGTTTGCTATGACCAGTGCATTCTCTGGGCAAAACCCTATTAGCCTTTGGCCTGCTTCATTCTGTACTCAGAGGCCAAATTTGCCTGTTACTCCAGGTATTTCTTGAGTTCCTACTTTTGCATTCCAGTCCCCTATAATGAAAAGGAAATCACCCTTAGTGTTATTTATATTCATGTTCTCAGTAGCTCAGTTGTGTCTGATTGTTTGAGACCCCATGGACTGTAGCTTATCAGGCTCCTCTGTCCATGGAATTCCCCAGGCAAGAATACCAGAGTGGGTTACCATTTCCTCCTCCAGGGGATCTTCCCAACCCCAGGATCAAACCTGAGTCTCTTGCTTTGACAGGAGGATCCTTTAGAACTGAGCCACCTGGGAAACCCTCCCTTAGTGCTAGGAGCAAAACTTAAAGAACAAAATAAATGGAATTGAAAATTGCCAAGAAAAACATACCGGTTTGTGTCACAATTTTAACTAGAACCTGTTTGTTTCGGGAGAAAAATCACTTGAAGTTTGTTTTTGCCTTCATGGAGTTAATCTCAAAGGAAAGATACTAATTAATATGTACTACATCTAATATCAGTGAATCATTCTGTATTAATCATATCCACAGAAAAATCTGTTGTGTCTGAGGGGACTGTCACATTCATCTTCTAGCCAGCAATTGTTAGTCATACCTAGTTAGCATTAAATATAAGAAATGACAAGTCATTGAAACTGGAAGGGAATTAAGCCTTGTATGAACAAAAAACTATGACTCAGTGAGTTATAACCAGTGCAAAGAGAATTTTGTTTTCCTTTTTCCCAAAGAAATCTGGCAAAATGATCCTATTGTATGTGAATTTTTCTTGTAGTATCTCCATAAAGAACCTGCCTGCCAATTTAGGAGACCTGGGTTCAATTCTGGATCAGGAAGATCAGTATCTTCTCACTCTCAACCAACCACAATTCCACCCCCCGGCACCCACCCCATTCTATATCTCATCATATCAGCATGGGCGAGTCCATCATTCATTACCTTGTTTAATCTGAGCATGTTGACCTGCTGTTAAGTAGTCATAGTTTTTACAACAACAAATTTAAGAGATGCACAAGAGCAGAAGCAACGAAAATATGAAACTTCTAGAATCTTCCAGTCTATATCCCATGAGGTTGGATTGAGAGCAGAATTTGGAGTAAAGAGAAGGTTGAGTTAGAAGGAACCAGCATTGACTGGTTTTATGAGTCAGTTTCTCTCATAGGTGCTTGACACATAGGACATCAGTAATCATTGCAACAATCCAACTAAGAAAGCATGATTTCTACTTTATGCCTGAGGAAGCTGCAAATTCAAAGGGTCAGGTGCCTTTGATAGAGTTACTCAGCTAAAATCTAGCATACCAGGATTTGCACCAAGTATGAAGTGATTTAGACTAAAAGCTCATCTCCAGTCAAGACACGTGTATCTCACGAAGAGAAATATTTTAATTTGTATTGCAGTTGAGAGACTCGGGGAAGGAATTAAAAATTAAGGTTTTGTTTTTAGTTATAAATATCACTTACAAATTTTTTTCACTAGAAATCTCCCAGCCAAAGGTTTTAGAAATGGTAACAATTATTTACTTTACCAAACACATATCAAATTTTTCTAGGCTTGCTCTTGGTTTACATTTTCATGGAAATTTACTTCATTCAAAAACAAACACTGTTGTAAATCTGAATTACAATTAATCACTAATTTTCTTTACAGCCTGTCATAATTTTAGAATTTGGCTTGACTTAGCTGTTTTGGGGTGTTTTTTAAAATAAATTACCAGGGAAAAATATAGAAAATGTAATTGAATCAGCGTTGCTTTTGTATCTGCCACCTAAGCTACCCTACAATTCTTTGAAAAGAGCTCAACACCAAGATAACATGAGGGATAAACACTCCAGTATTCCATACTGAGGACAGATCTTAGAGCCAACATACAACATTTGTTCTTTCCATAAATACTTGTATTTATCTAAATTTTAGAAAGAAAAATGCAAATTAATGCAATAACTCTTGTCTCTTAGGCAGATATTTTCAAATGTGTTGTTACACTATCATTTATTCTGTGCCATAAATAAACTTCAGTGTTAGCAAGGATAAATTAAACCGAGGTCCCTGACCCAGGATCTAGCTATCAAGCAAAACTGTAACAAATCATAAAATGTAATCACATATGAAGAGTTAATGGTTAGAAACATTCCATGCAGTGTAAATAGAGAACAATATGATTCATGTTGTCATTAGGTAGAACACTGGGGCAACTTGGGACAATCCTTCAGATAATCCTTTTAATAGATTGTTAGAATGTCACAACTAAAAAGAAACTGGTAATTTCTTTTATATATCTACTCCAACACCCTGTTTCTTTGTAGCTGTTGTTTTCACAGATGAGAAAACTGATGTCTGAAGAGGTTTATAATTTGCCTGAGGTTACACAGAGTTTTCTGGCAGAGTTGGGACTGTAAAAAAAGTTAAACCCCTTTCCTTCTCACATATATTTATTAAGCATATTACAGAAAATAAAGGTAACTAGGTTTTCAATTAAAATATTTTATAGGTTTTTTGATTCCTCAGCTTTTTAAATGCTGAGGAAAAATTAAAGTAAAACTAAAGTCGTAATTATTCTGGCGCAATGGTAAAGAATTTGCTGGCCAATGAGGGAGATGCAAGAGACGTGGATTTCATCCCTGGTTGGGGAAGATCCCCTGAAGGAAGCAATGGCAACCCACTCCAGTCTTCTTGCCTGGAAGATTCCATGGACAGAGCAGCCTGGCAGGTTACAGTCCACGGGGCTGCAAAGAGTCGACACGACCAAGTGACTGAGCACGCACAGCTGCGCTAGGTGCTGCTCTAAGTGCTTGGGAGGCATTAGTAAAACAACACAGACAAACACTCCAGCCCTCCTGGAGCTGACATATTAGTAAAGGCAGATAATACACCAGACAAATACGTAAATTATGCGCTAGTACTAAAGATGATTAATGATGTGAAATTAAACAATATAAATTAAATCAAGGAGTCCCCAACCTCTGAGCCTCAGACCGGTACCTCCTGTCAGATCAGCAGCAGCATTAGATTGGAAGTAAAGTGTCCAAATAAATGTAATATGATTGAAATGATCCCCAAACCATACTCCGCCAACAACCGGTCCGTGGAAAGACGGCCTTCCATGAAATTGGTCCCTGGGTCCACAAAGTCTGAGGACCCCTGAATAAGCCAGGTAAGGGAGGTGGAGAATCAACTGTAGGAAGCTACTTTCAATGAGAACTAGGAATGACAGATTAGATGTGATGACAGGTAATCTGAAAGCAAATTCCCGAAGGCAGAGTGGCTCCACAAGAATTAGAGGAGGTGCGAAGTAGAGGCACATAGATCTCTAGAGAAAGAGGAACGAGGCCCTGGGGACACCCACAGTATAGGGTCTAAGGTGGGGTGTTGGGGGGTGTTGGGAACGCGGTGAGGCTGAGGTGGAGTAACAAGTACAGAAGTAGCAGATGCTGTCAAAGCAGTAGTGGGAAGCCACACAATAAAAAAACCTGGGAGGTGTTGTAAGAGACGTGGTTCCTATTCCCAATTGGATGTGGACACCTCTGCAGGTTTGAGCAGAGATGTGACATGTTATGACATTGAATTTAAAGGTATTTTTTAAATGTGCAAGAAAGGACACAAGGGCATCAGTTTGGAAGATATTATAGTCATCCA
Organism: Okapia johnstoni; assembly: GCA_024291935.2. Taxonomy (NCBI): domain Eukaryota; kingdom Metazoa; phylum Chordata; class Mammalia; order Artiodactyla; family Giraffidae; genus Okapia; species Okapia johnstoni. Next base: position 62,452,768 of record CM044321.1, read on the forward strand.
AGTGAGAGGTAACGATGGCTTGAACCAGGAAGAAAGCAACGGAAGTGAAAAAAGGGAGCAGGTTCCTGGTATATTTTGAAGGTGGAAGAAATATTTATTTGATCATTAAATTGATTTGATATATACAGCAAATGTGTGAGTCTAGCAGACACTTATTAAAACTAGTCTAATTGGCCACCATTAGAAAGAGTCTGCAACTGCCTTTAAACAAACAATACACCTCACAGGTGCCCACATCAACAATTTAATCTTTAAATTCAAAGGACTGCAGAATACACGTGACTTCTAGAAAATCCTTCGACCGCTCCATGTCTGTTGCGATTTTTTTCTCTGCTGTCTCCTCTGGACGTCGCTCTATCCCTTATCAAATGTCCTTTCTTACATAGCCTTCTCTTCTGCCATCTTGAAACATCCAAAATTAAAAGCACTTTTTTTCTCTCCTAGTCCACCATTCACCCCAAAATCTGCAAAATATATGTGATATTTGCCTTTCAAAAGTAAAATCAATTAAAACATACAAAAACCCTCAATACTGTTTTCTCATCTGTTTAGTAGCCACCTAATCTGTCTGTAGTGATTAAACTTCTTGAAACAGTGCTCTATGGTGGATCTTTTTTGTTCTTCACATATTACTTATTCCTCAAATCATTATAATGTTGCCACCACAGAGGCAGGTCTATTTGAATTTCCTTAACAAAGTTAATGAAAATCTACTTTTGCTATCTCAAATAACTCCTTTTATGTTATTATCTATTGCATTTTTTGTCCTTAATTGAACTTGCCAAATTGCAGTTCAAACTAACGTTTGTGAATTTTTCTGAGACCGATTTAATACTCTCCTTTATCCTCTTTCACTCACATTCTTTCCTACTAAGTCAGGAAGTACTAAGGTCAGTTTTCTTCTCCCAGTGGGAATCTTTTCCGCTTTCTTTATGCTCTTTTTTCTTTCCTCTTCTCCTCTGTGCTTTATTATGAACACAGACTCCTCTAAGAAAAACCTCAGCCATCCCACTGGCTTCAGCTTTGACTTACACGCTGACTAAAACCAAACCCAAGGTTGCTGTTAATTAAGACATTTTTCTTTCTGGATCCAATTTCTGATTGTACCAGAGGCAATTCGAATAAAAGTTGTCCAGAATAAAAGTCCATTCTCTCCCTTTTGACACTCATATTAATCAAAGCCGTGTCAATGTTTGTGTTTTCTATCTCGATAAATGACTCCACTCATGTACAAAAGCTGGTAACTTCCATCTTATTATTTATTCTAATTTCTTCATATCTGTAGTAGTGTTAAAAATTATTTATGTCTAGTAAATTACTTTCTTACCATATATTTTCAGTGTCACTGCGCTATTTTTATTGTTCAATATTCTATTGCTTCTATTACTCAGGAACTCTTAACCTGTATACTTCTATCAACCATCCTTTTCTGAAAGCTTTTTCTTATCTTCATTGGAGTTAGCTCCCTAAAGGATAACACAGACTTACAGTTCAGCATAGCAGATTGAATGATGTTTCTATTTTCTCTCACTCGTAAAAAATCTCTAAAATCACAGAGAAAAGACATAAAACATAACAGCCCACAAAATGAAAAGAATTAGAGAAGACAGGACAATGTGTTATTTGTTTAAGAATACTTAGGGAGATATTGATAAAATTTTGATGAGACACATTCATTTCTGTCCCAGATGAAATAACAGGGACTACATTTACCCTCCAACCTGAAACAAACACAAAACAGACACATATATGAAACAGTGATGTGTAAGACACTGGACATCATAAAAGGATGGGGCAGAGATCCCCAGGAAAGAGGAAACACACCACACAAGCCCACAACTGCGCCAGCTTAGTGGTTAGAGAGAGTACCCAGGCTACATACAGGTCAGGAGGGGGAACCCAGTGAGAACCTGATGAATTTGCTGCATTGAGATGGAGGTGAGAGGCCAGGGAGTGAGGGAAAGTAGACTTCACAAGACAGAGTGCTTGAGAACAAGAAGCTGCCAGAATCTTCATATTCACAGTGGTTCCCACTCAAGTGTCCAGCCAAGTACTGCTTAATGCATGCATGTGGAGAATATACTTGGGCCACGGAAAGAACCTCTTCAAAAGACTAGAGGGCCACATGGGACAGAGAAGGATGCCAGGTCCTACCAGACAGACTGAAGAGTCTACTCATTTGTGGGTTATTGCCTAGTGTACACAGAGGAGTTTGTCTCACCTCAGTAGTGGAGCAAACACTACTTCAGGCTTCCCAGGTGGCTTAGTGGTAAAGAATCCATCTCCCAATGCAGCAGGCTCAAGTTCTATCCCTGGGTCGGGAAGATCCCCCTGGAGGAGGAAATGGCAACCCACTCCAGTATTCTTGCCTGGGAAATACCACGGACAGAGGAACTTGGTGGGCTACAGTCCACGGGGTCACAAAAGAGTTGGACATGACTTAGCGACTAAATAGCAAAACAGCAAACACTACCTCAACTGATTACTTGCATTCCAGACCCAAACTCAAGAACATTTACAGAAATCCCCAAACCATCCATCACCCGACAAGGTAAAACTTACTATAGCTGACATACTATAAAATAATTTTAAATAAATTATAAGGCATGCAATGAAGCAGAAAATGATGATCTAGAATTAACACAGATGTTGGAGACAGCCAACAAGGATATAAAAATAATTGTTGACTGTACTCTATGTATTCAACACAGTAAAGAGGAGAAGGAGGGGAGAAGTTGAGGGATGCAATAGACAGTGTCATGAGGAATCTTCTCATGGTGATGGACATGTTCATTATTTTGATTGTGGGGGATGATTTCGCAGATGAATATATTGTCAAAACATTAAATTTTACACTTTAAGTATGTGCAGTTTTTTACGTCAATTATGTCTCAATTAAAATATTAAAGAATAATTTTTACCAAACCAAAAACAATCGGATGACTTTATAGGCAATGGGGCAAGACAGAACTTGTGATAAGGAATGGAGTCTAGGTCAAACAGTGGTCAGGCCAGGCTTAGAGGCCCCATCTTGGAGCTCCTCCCTGCTGTCCACAGACATTTGGAACCTAAAGCCCTAGACCTCAGAGTCTAATTGTATATTAAAAAATTGCTGGGGTTTCCCTGGCAGTCCAGTGATTAAGACATCCCCTTCCCATGCAGGGAATGTGGCTCAGTCCCTGGCCAGGAAATAGGATCCCACATGCCTCACAGCCATAAAACCAAAACATAAAACAGAATCAATATTTTAACAAATTCAATAAAGACTTTAAAAATGGTCCACTTAAAAAAAATCTTTAGAAAAAATTTGCTCTTCATCATTATTCTCTCCTAAGGAAGTCAGATGTAATTTTTCTATCACAACAGTCAGGAAATGGTGATAATTTCCAAGAGGGAGTCTGGTGTCACTTGAAGGTCTTCTTTTACATCAGATATCATGGGGAATTCAAGGTCAGCCTTTCCAAATTGTAGACACAGGGATCCCTGCTAAGGATGACTCTGACTTTTCCTGGGGATTCATGTGCCATGAGGAATGTTCAGGCAGAGTTAACCACCTTTATTAGCCCTTTAAAGTGGAAGCTGAGCTCCCGTGCAGAGTCTAGAATGAACACCCAACAGATGGCCACTCATATGACTTACCCTCCTTTAGGGGTTCCCTCTGCCACTTCTCATGAGATGACCTTACCTCAAGAATGAGTTTCCACTGTATTTGAACAAGCAGAAAAGCTATCTTTTTCACTCTCTTATGCTTTCCCAAATACAATTGCCATATTTCTCAGTTTGTGATTGTAGAAAAAGAAGATGGAGATAGTTCCAAAAGGAATAAGAGAGAAACACACAGCCTGTTACATTCAGATATAGAAGAGGGTCTGTGAATTGAAATTCACAAACTAAATATAAGAGTGTTTTAAAGTAACTTTGGGAAGCTTGGGTAACTTGGCTCGGTGGGTAAAGAATTCGCCTTCAATGGAGATATAGGAGACGTGGCTTTGATCCTTGGGTGAGAAAGATTCCCCCGGAGAAGGGCATGGCAGCTCACCCCAGTGTTCTTGCCTGGGAAATCCCATGGACAGAGGAGCTGGAGGGTACAGTCCATGGGGCTGCAAAGAGTCGGACATGACTGAGGGACTGAACAGCAACAACAGTGAGACCATTGGATTCACTTACCAAGGCTTTCTCACATCAGTGTTAAAATTCGTCAAAACCCGTTATAGGAAAAGTAGGAATCTGCCAGCTATTGGTGGCAACATTTACTATTATTCTGCATAGCCCATCATCACCTTTGCATTTTTAATTCAGAATTATTTGGCATGAACTTGCTCGAGTGGGATCATTCACAGGATCTCTAAAGGCCACCATTTTCATTGTTGTGAGTTTGAAGGACCTCAGGTGAACAGAAGACAGAAACGAACACAGATACCAACCTTTCCTTACCTGTAGGGGACTAGTTTATTATTCAATAAGATTCAGACCAAACCTAGATACTTATCGCTAGTAGCTAAAATGAAAGGCTGAGGTGGAAACAGCTTTGTTTTTCTCTAAAACAGGGGTAACTATTCTAGCAGCTACTATTATAATGGATAGTAAATGATTAATTATATCAGTCCCATACTCTGAACTTGAGATTCCCTGAAGAGGAAGTTTTGAGCATATTTTTGCCTCCATTTCTTTTTCCTATGAACTGATGATAGTCTTTTTTTCCTGAGTAAATAAATTTAATAGAAGGATTCTGTTGACTTTGAAATAAAAAAATATGCAGCCACAGTAAACGCAAAGAATTATTTCAAAAAAAAATGAGAAGGGTGAGTAGAGGGAAAAGATGCTGAAGAGTTTAATTTTTAGCAATTTTTAAAAATAAATTAAAAGGTTACAGTCCATTTACAGATATTACAAAATATTGGCTGTATTCTTCCTTTTGTACAATACATCTTTGTAGCCTGTCTTATTCCCAGTATTTTCTACCTCCCTCTCTCCTATCCCTTTATTGCTCCTCCCCGCCAAAATAGGCTATTTTTGTTCTTCAAAAAGTCTACGGGAAAGAGGTAAAATAGATGAGGAGTTTGTATTAAGAAGTACAAACTACTAAGTAAAAAATAAGTTACAAGAATGTAATGTACAGCACAAGGAATGGTTAATGTTTTATAATAACTTTGCATGGAGTATAATCTATAAAAATATTGAATTACTATGTTTACACCTGAAACTAATATAATATTATAAGTCAACTATACTTCAAAGAAAAAAAATCTATTCATTGATTTCACTTTGCTTTTATTCTTTCTCTTCATTTAAAAAATAGCAAATCTTTTCAATAGTGGAGCAGTCTAAAGGAAAAGCTGGAATAGCTGGAATCTGTGGGTAGAACAGACTGTGTGAGCGTAAGTTCTCGGACTTCTGGGCATTTTTGTATTTCTCCAGGGAGTAGATCTGGGGATAAGTGCCACCTTATCCCTGCCTGGTGGTTGAAGCAGATTCCCCTGAGATTTTTTTTTTTATGGTCTGAAAATAAATAGCAGAGATGTCAAGAGAGTAATATGAACAATATAAGAGATTTACAAGGGCCAAGGAAATTGGAGAATTAGGGTAAGAAGCCTGTTATGGATTTGGTCAAAGGCAAGAAGACAATCAAGTTTGAGTAAAACAGCTTTCACAGTTTTCCTGATTTAGCTGAAAGGAGAGACCACCTTCTAAATGATGAGAAATAGTTTCTACAAGGTTATTTGGTAATATTGTATTCTATGGCTGCCGCTCAGTCATTAAAATACGAAGTCAGTAAATACATGAGACTATGGACCCACTATAATAGTTAGTAAATTCATCAACTAGAATCGTATTCCTATGTCTGTTATAAAGGAAAATTCTGTATGTCATGTGCTGAATTTTTGTCTTGCTTACAGTGATTAGTGTCTACAGTTAAGTTAAAAAAGCACTTGGACATCTGGAGATATATTTTAATTAATCATAATTTGCATTTCTCAGTCTGACTTTCATGACTGAGATAAAATATTATTCAAGATTTCCAATGAACTAAGTTCTTATTTTAGATATTATAATAGCTTATTAGGCATGCTTCCAGTATGTGAGGTAGGAATTCTCTGTGTTTGATAACTGGGAGGTTATTAGTCTTAAGTTAGACACTATTTATCTTTGTGTTAAGTCATAGCTTATTATTGTGTTCTTGCCTCTAAAATATTACTATCTGTATTTTACCCACAATGTCTTATTTAGATCCCATTAATGTGAATAACATGAATTTTGGAAGGCAGAGAGAGAAACCGTTAGGGTCGTGTACCTGGACTGCAGTGAGGTGAGGATTTGCCAATAGCTTCCAGGAATTACCCTTTGACCTGCAGCTGAGATGACTGACTTCTCTCTCCTGCTAGTCCCTTCTGTCGTGCATTCTTAAAATCAGAAACTTTTCCTGGTAATTTCTCCTTTATTCCTTTCAATAGTAACACTGGCCTCTAATTTCCTGCTTATATTGTCTAGGGTAGTTTATTTTTCTGATCAAACCCATATTGCTACAGTCCCTCTGAAACTGGCTGTGGCCATTCAATTCATTCTTTCCCTATTTACATCATCAGTTAAATAACATGGTGCTTGATCTGATATTTCTTTGCAAATGGCATAAAGAAATAACTATTTCTTCCGGGAAACTATTCCGTGTTCTTGCTGGTTTGAATTACTCTTAGCATATAAAATAGAATTTTTTCCTCTCCTCAATGCCTAATACTGTTTCTTTTTCTTCTCAATCTCAGCAAAATCTCCTGCAAGATAATAAACTGCTTTAGTAAAGACACTTTTGAAAAATATCTCGTGAGTTTAGCATATTAAATGATCAAAGGTAAATCCTTTTTTTTCTGGATTTAAATTAAAAATGAAAATGCTCTGTTTTAAAACAGGTTGTGATGGCATTTGAATCATCTTTATGTAAAACAGAACAGGTTTTTTAATAAAGCAGAAGGACATGGGGTTTTGCTTTGCTTAATGAACTGTTACTCTTCCTAATTAGAAGATTATGTGCTCATGTAGAGGTCAGAATAATTAAGTTTATATCTACTTATCAAACCATGACAGTAGGAATCAATAGCAATAGTTGATTGCACACATTCAAAGAACTGAAAATGATAATTGGAAAAAAGTTCACCCTTTTAGTGCAGAAAATGTTCTAAAATGTACAATGAACTTTTTTTAAAAAATAAGTAAGCATATAGGGCTGGGCAAAAAGTTTGTTTGAGTTTTTCTGTTATAGCCTATGGAAAACCCGAATGAACTTTTTAGCCAGCCCTATATTACTTAGAAAAATTTTAACTATTGAATTCTATTGGATCCGGTTATACTTGATACTATCTCCCTTCTTATATGCTTACCATCTTCTACTGCTCTTCATATATACTTCTTTAGTGCCTGAAAATTTAAAAACATCTTGCAAATTCACATGAAGTGAGTGAGTGAGTGAATGAAGTTGCTCAGTCATGTCCGACTCTTTGCGACCCCATGGACTGTAGCCTACCGGCTCCTCCGTCCTGGGATTTTCCAGGCAAGAATACTGGAGTGGGTTGCCATTCCCTCCTCCAGGAGATCTTCCTGACCCAGGGATTGAACCCGGGTCTCCTGCATTGTAGGCAGACATTTTACCGTCTGAGCCACCAGGGAAGCAAATTCACATACATGACAAACATAATGGAAGAAAATATAAATCTTAAATAGATTAGCTTTTATCTCCAATAGATTTTTTTTTGGCAAATGTAACAGCCAGTACATACTTATAATTATCTTTTTCACAGATTTTGTTTAATATAATTATAGAATTTTTAAAAAGTGACTATTTTGGTAGTTTCATTTACCTTCTTGACTAATGGAAATAGAACATGAGTTGTTTTCAAAATTGTTTTATTTTGGAACAATTAATACATACAGACAAGTGGATGCATTTGTAAGCACTGTTTAATTGATGGCTACATGTACCTGCTAACCAGGTTATGAAGTAGACAGTAACCAGTACCTTTAAAGCACTTGTCCCTATCTCTCTCTTACTCTCAGAGGCAACTAGCAATCTAACATTAATTCCTTTGCTTTTCTTTATAGTCTATGTACAATGTAGTTATACCTGAAAACACATTGTTTTATTGTGAAAAGCTGAGTAGCAATCCCAAATTTAGCTGTGTAAGGAAAGGACAAATTAGAGCACCTAAGAAGAAACTAAGCCAAATAGGGTGTTGGGATCACAGTCTGACTTGAGCTTCCCTGAGCCTTTATAAAGGGCCCTTCTGGAAAAGTTAATGGTCAACATCATAGAGGAGTCTTGTGCAACGTTTGCCTCATCTCAGTGGAATCATTTATCAGGGCTACAGTGCCAGCAAAATGCTGCACCTTCAGCCCTAATAAGTTCTGGCAGGGCAGGCTACGAACTACTCTCTGTTTTGCTTCTAAATTTACCATGCTGCACACCAAATCTTAGGAGGAGGTTGAAATAGAACAGTTCTCTTGGATTAAAGGAATATTTTCAGCTGATCCAGGCTTTGTGGCATGGAAGGACATGAACTTTATTGCCACATTGTCAAGACAAATGTCCCCAGCTTAAAGATGGGACAAGGACCAGGAGCATTGGGCTATGAAAGCTCACAGTATGACTTTCTCAAAACATAATTCAGGCTTCCCAGGTGGCTCAATGGGAAAGAATCCTCCTACAATGCAGGAATTTGGGATTGACCCCTTGGTTGGGAAGATTCCCTAGAGAAGGAAATGGCAACCCACTCCAATATTCTGCCTGGGAAATCCCATGGACAGAGGAGCCTGGCAGGCTAAAGTCACGGGGCCGCAAAAGAGTCAGACACAATTTAGTGAGTAAACAGCAACAAAATATAATTTTCAGCCTAAATTGAATATCCTCCTTGGTGTTTTTTCCACTCCTTTTAGCTGTTCTGTCTTTCAGGAAATTGTCTTATTCAGACATTGGATATCTAGATGTTAATTAGTTAGTTAGCTAGTGTTAGTTGCTCAGTTGTGTCTGACTCTTTGTGACCCCATGGACTGTACCCTGCCAGGCTCCTCTGTCCATGGAGTTCTCCAGGCAAGAATACTTGAGTGGGTTTCTGTACGCTTCTCCAGGAGATCTTCCCAACTGCTAAGTCACCTCAGTCGTGTCCGACTCTGTGCAACCCCATGGACTGCAGCCTACCAGGCTCCTCCATCCATGGGATTTTCCAGGCAAGAGTACTGGAGTGGGGTGCCATTGCCTTCTCCGGATCTTCCCAAACCAGGGATCAAACCCAGGCCTCCTGCATTGCAGGCAGATTCTTTATTGTCTGAGTCACGAGGGAAATCCCTATATTTTCTTAAACTTTCTCTGCAATTATTTTAAATCCTTTTATAATAATCCTTTTGTTCTACTTTCTGAAAACAATTTATTTTACTGACAAGTACTCTAAAATTTTATCTATTAACACCTCTTTCCATTTTTTTGTATTTGTGTGTTTTGGATTTTCATCTGAGTTGGTCAAATGAGTCTGCAAAAAATATTTTCTTTTTTTAAAATGAAATTCTCATTTTAGTTTCATTGATGTGATATTTCCTCTCACTTTTCTGTGGATATTATTGCCTGGGAGGATAAAGGTCTGTTGACTTTCTGGGAGCTCACTGGAGGCAGAGGACCAGAAGCCACAGAATTCATTGAAGAGTCATTGTCTTTACCATAGCTAGTGCCCCAGCCCAGGAATGGGTGTCTGGTCTGCATGATTGTGTATGATGAGGGTCTCTAGGGAGCTAACTCCTGTCAATCATTTTAAAAATATTTACTAATACATTTGTTTTAGACCCAACTGTACCTCCAGTGTTGGACAACTCTGAGACTGTTATTTCCTAAGACTTTGGGAATTCGCTGAGCAATTTAATTTGGTTTTCCCTTTTCCTAATTTCTAGCTTAAGATTTAGCTTTCTTGGGTCTATTAAATAAAGTACATTAATACATCAGCCTGCACTCAGAATTTTGTTACTGTTGTCTGCTCTTCTATTATCCTCATTCTTTTAAGTTTTATCTTTAAAAATATTTTCTTTATTTCAATTTTACTGTGAAGGTTACATTAGATGCTTGTATCTAAAAGCCTAATCTGGAAACACCATAAGTGCCTCAATTTGAAAAAACTATGTTCAATGTCTTGTAATAACCTATAATGGTAAAGAATATGAAAAAGTATCTGAATCTCTTTGCTATATGCTTGAAACTAATACAATATTTTAAGTCAACTATGTTGTTATTGTTTAGTTGTTAAGTCATTTCTGACACTTTGGTGACTCCACAGACTGTAGCTTGCCAGGCTCCTCTGTCCATGGAATTTTCCAGGCAAGAATACTGGAGTGGGTTGCCACTTTCTTCTCCAGGGGATTTTTCTGACCCAGGGATTGAACCAGCCTCTCCTGAACTGCAGGTGGATTCTTTACCACAAAGCCAAATATATATCAATAAAAGAACATATAGGAATGAAAAATTTCTAATCTGTTTATCTCTGTGAAATGTTTGATATAGTAAGATATAAATTAATGTACCCTACTAAAACAAATTTTTTTACTTGAAGAAAAAATTAACAAATTCTAAACATATGCTACTTATGATACTTATGAGCAGATTCTTAGTGAAAACTCTGCTTTTCTTTTTTTGCAGTGCCTTTAAAAGAACCTAATAAATATTGCATTAAACTGTGCTTACCAGGTCATTAGTTTCTTCACAAAGTAGTCAGTTCCTATTAGTGGAATCATTTCCTAGAATGAAATGCTCAATTTCTACATCATAAAAGAGCACTGGTCAAGGAAAAAGAAATTAGCAGATTTTCCTTAGATTAAGAATATTGGAATACCAGACCTCTAGACCTGCCTCCTGAGAAATCTGTATGCAGGTCAAGAAGCAACAGTTAGAACTGGACATGGAACAACAGACTGGTTCCAAATAGGAAAAGGAGTACGTCAAGGCTGTATATTGTCACCCTGCTTATTTAACTTACATGCAGAGAACATCATGAGAAACGCTGGGCTAGATGAAGCACAAGCTGGAATCAAGGCTGCCTGGAGAAATATCAATAACCTCAGATATGCAGATGATACCACCCTCATGGCAGAAAGCGAAGAACTAAGGAGCCTCTTGATGAAAGTGAAAGAGGAGAGTGAAAAAGTTGGCATAAAATTCAACATTCAGAAAACTAACATCATGGCATCTGGTCCCATCACTTCATGGCAAATAGATGCGGAAACAGTGGAAACAGAGAAAGACTTTATTTTTTTTGGGGGGGGGTGCTCCAAAATCACTGCAGATGGTGACTGCAGCCATGAAATTAAAAGACACTTACTCCTTGGAAGAAAAGCTATGACCAACCTAGACAGCATATTAAAAAGCAGAGACATTACTTTGCCAAAAAGGTGCATCTAGTCAAAGCTTTGGTTTTTCCAGTAGTCATGTGTGGATGTGAGAGATGGACTATAAAGAAAGCTGAGCACCAAAGAATTGATGCTTTTGAACTGTGGTGTTGGAGAAGACTCTTGAGAGTCCCTCGGACAACAAGGAGATCCAACCAGTCAATCTTAAAAGAAATCAGTCCTGAATATCCTTTGGAAGGACTGATGCTGAAGCTGAAACTCCAATACTTCGGCCACCTGAAGCGAAGAACTGATTCCTTGGAAAAGACCCTGATTCTGGGAAAGACTGAAGGCAGGAGAAGGGGACAACAGAGGATTAGATGGTTGGATGGCATCACCGACTCGATGGGCATGAGTTTGAGCAAGCTCCACGAGTTGGTGATGGACAGGGAAGCCTGGTGTGCCGCAGTCCATGGGGTTGCAAAGAGTCAGACACGACTGAGCAACTGAACTGAACTGAACCGAAGAATATTGCATATATTAAATTTTACTGGTCTTCGTTATTTCCAATTCTGGAGCAATGAAGCTCTGGACACCATCTTTAACACTCTGGATGCGAGAGAAATTTGAGGGCATATTTCTGCAATTGGAGGACTGCTAATGTGCTGAAAAAACTTGTGAAAAATACAAATAATGCAGCAATAATAATAGTACCCTCAATACAACACAGAAATTGAGGATTATAGTGACTGAGATTTTTAACCTATTCGCAAACTAACAGGTTAGCCTGCCACCCGCCATACCTACATGGATGCTGGCAGAAAAAACAGAACTCCTGGGTTAGAAACAAAGGACTTTACAACTCAGAGCAATAGCAGCAGCCAGAGGATTAGAGTTTTCTTGCACATGTTCTTGCCAAACTCACTTGTGGTGTGGAGAGGGCCAGTTAATACCTGCATATGTAATGGGTTGCATTACAGGAGAGAAATCATGGCCCCAACTTTTTGTTAATGGACTCCAAAGGGAGTTATTACCTTTATTATACCAGGCAGTAAGTATACCTGCCCTTTGCTCCAGAGAGATGCTATCTATATAAGGCTATAAACAAACCTGCCATTTTGCATTATTTGCTTCTTCCAAGATTATTTGCTGGGGCTTCCCTGGTGGCTCAGATGGTAAAGAGTCTGCCTGCAGTTCAGGAGACACAGGTTTGATCCCTGGGTAAGGAAGATCCCCTGGAGGAGGAAATGGCAACCCACTCCAGTATTCTTGCCTGGGAAATCCCATGAACAGAGGAGCCTGGCAGACTACAGTCTGTGGGGTTGCAAAGAGTCTGACATGACTGAGCGACTTCACTTCACAAGATTATTTGCTATACAAACATTGTTGCAATGGAAGACAGAGCAACTACTTGAGTTGCTTACAAGATATGCAGAAATGTGAGAGAGGCTAATGGAGAACTTTTCCCCAGCACATCTCAAGCACACATTTCAAGGACTAATTCCATTTTCCTGGACTTAACCTTAAGTCATCAGATTTAGTTATCCTTCTTAAATAAATAAATTTGTTTAGTTTTGCAGTTTTTATATTGGAGCCTAATTGATTAACAATCTTGTGTTAGTTTCAGCTGTACAGCAAAGTGATATAGTTATATAAATACATGTACCTATTCTTAATGAATTTAAAGGGGAAATTACTGCTATATATTTTTATACTATAGTAACACATTATTCTGGAGAAATAAATGCAACCCACTCCAGTATTCTTGCCTAGAGAATCCCATGGACAGAGGAGCCTGGTGGGCTGCTGTCCATGGGGTCACACAGAGTCAGACATGACTGAAGTGACTTAGTAGCAGCAGCAGCAGCAACATTTTATCAGGGCTTCTCAGGTGGCTCAGCAGTTAAGAATCCATCTGCCAATGCCAGAGATGCAGATCTCCTGGAGGAGGAAGTGGCAACCCACTCCAGTATTCTTGCCTGGGAAATCCCATGGACAGAGGAGCCTGGCGGGCTACAGTCCATGGGGTTGCAAAGAGTCAGACACAACTGAGTACACATATACAGCGTATTACTATGGCATCAGGAGAGAATGATTTTATTAAAGAATGAAGTAAGACATCACTTTGTATGTTTAAATCTCATAATCCAATTTGGGTTAGTGTATTTTTGGTATATCCCAGAATCTATTCTGAAAAGAAGATTAATGGTATCTTCCTTTGCTCTTGTGTACATTGCCATTTAGAATTACTTCCTAAAGCTTTTATATGAAAATTAATTGCATTGTCATAACAAAGCATACTGTACTTATTGCATAAACAGAGCAATATTTTTGCTATAATATACCAGATCTTGTTTCATCAAATATTGCACTCATTAAAAAACTCAACAAGTTATAATTTTGTTCTCCAAGGTAAATATTTTGGAAAATCAAGTTGAAAAACATCTATATTACAAAATGGTTAATCTTAAGCAAAGATTTTAAGATTTCTTTTCAAACCTAGCAACTCATCAAAGTAATATTTCTTGTAATTGTCACTATTTCTACCTAATTTATCTTGAACATTCACACACTCATCTTATAGTGAAATGTCAAAACTGACAAAAATGTATGACAAAATTAATATTAGCCAAATTTACTCTTGAAAGTCATTGTGTCTGCAATCTTTCATCTCTGCAAAACTTCTTCTGCATTTAATATGTTCTTAGCCTATCTATGTCTAGTGAAATTCTACATATATTTCAAGATTCAGTTTGAATGCCTCTGCTGTGAAGAATTGCCTATTTTACTCTGTTAGAATTAACCCATTGTTTCCTTATTTTTCCATCATAGAACATGGTTGATATCTCTCAAGTCACATCCATTACTTTTTTCGACTTTTCTTTCTTCTCTACCAAAATGTTGTTTTTTGGAAAAATTCTGTCTGGAACATCTTGGGGTCCCTTATATAATATTTATCATTGGATTTTGTTTGTTTGTTTTAAGTCCTTATGCTCATGGAGAGATTTGCTGGAAACACACAAATGTGGGGAGTTTATATGATGGATTTTATAAGGATGAAGGTGGCTCAGTGGTAAAGAATCCACCTGCCAATGCAGGAGACACAAGAGGAGTAGTTAGGATCCCTCAGTCAGGAAGATCCCCTGGGTAGGAAATGGCAACCCGTTCCAGTATTCTTGCCTGAAAAATTCCATGCACAGAGGAGCCTGATGGATTGCAGTCCATGGAGTCACAGAGCTAGACATGACTGAGCATGCACACATAGACCTTATGATAAGCCTAAAACACAATGTTGATGACCTAGTGACATATGATGTAACCCATACCTAAGACCTGATTGCTTTAATGTATCATAATCTCTTAATTAATTAATGGTAATATTCTAGTAATTGTTTAAACTATGTATTATAGTCTCTATCAAACAAGTAACTCTCTATTACTTGTACACTTATTTATGTTTGATTGGTATGACTTCCTTGAATTTTCAAGATCTTGGTTAAGCATAAACCATATGTACATGCATGCCTTTATATATATATATGGCATATATATATATGGCTCATGGATGATAGTACAATGATTTAAATAAATGAAATCCTAAGCATTTACCCCCAGATGGCATTGAGATCAAGTACACATTCTGTCATAATTTGAATTTTGTGTTATAACTTTAATGATAACTACTATAACTTTAAAATTCAAAGATAACATTAAATATTAGTATTCATTTTTTCTTAAAATGAGCTAGAGTGAAAAGTTAAACTCTGGAATAAGAGAGCATTTGAAGCAACAGGAAAATAACTCACTTTCTTGAAAAGATTAATATTAATTTATACAACCCATATGAGATCCCAGCAATATTCACAAATCACTCTCCACACATGCCAGAATAAAGTGGTATTATTTTAGGGATTTTTTTAAATTTACTTTTCATAGTTAGAATATTTTGAGTTTCTGTTCTTCTAGAGAAATTTATCATACTTAGTATTCTAGCAGTACTAGAAACAGAGATTATAAGATTAACACATTATTGAGCACTTACTTTCTGCCAGGTATTGTTCTGAGCAGTTGTCATGCTTACCTCATTAAATCCTCTGGACAACATTATGAAGTAGATATTATTTTTGGTCCCGTTTTATAAATAAGACAATTTAAGAGTTAAATGGACTTGTCTAACTTCATAATGTTAGTAAACGGAAGGTCGCTAACTTCAATTAGCCCTCAGGAGCCCATTCTTCCTCCTCTGTATCATTGAAACGTAGGGAAATCTTTGTCCTTTAAAACACATTTAACCCCACTAAACACCATAGATATTTTTAAAATATTGAAGGATCAATTTTTAAATCAATCCATAGAATTTTTGACGTATCAGGAATGCAGATTACACAAAGAATGATAACTAAGGCTTTCTGGAAAGGATGACTTTTTTCGTGATGGTTTGTATTTTGTATTTTTGAGTTGAAATATAGGCAATTTGTTTAAAATAAAAGATCTCAAAGAAGACGATACATGTGATGGTCTCGTCAGATCAAGAGTAACTGATACCCCTCATCCTCACCCTTCTGTTGTAGTTATTTAGTCTCTAAATCATGTCTGACTCTTTTGCAGTCTCATGGACAAGTTCGTCTGTCCGTGGGATTCTCCAGGCAAGAATACTGGAGTGGGTTGCCATTTCCTCCTCCAGGGGATCTTCCCCACCCAGTGATCGAACCCACGTGTCCTGCATTGGCAGGTGGATTCTGTGCCTCTGAGTCACCAGGGAAGCCCCTTACTCTTTCACAGGAAAATAAAAAGAGTGAAGCACTTAGTGTGTGTTCTAGTTGAGGCTGGACTTGGGACTTGATAGAATAACAATGCTTCGTTACTGAGGTGAGTGCGTTGGAGGCTGTCTCAGATTTTTGTTAAATATTTAAATTTTAAGATACTTTTCATCTTAAAGACCATTATTTCTGACTCATAACAAGAGGGCAGTGATGACCCAAATTGTTACCTAGCTTCATCCCTGGGTTGTTTTTTTAAATACAAATTTTATAAGAACTACACAGCCTTTTTTCACAGGGATTCTGTGAAAGTGCTGCACTCAATATGACAGCAAATTTGGAAGACTCAGCAGTGGCCACAGGACTGGAAAAGGTCAGTTTTCATTCCAATCCCAAAGAAAGGCAATGCCAAAGAATGTTCAAACTACTGCACAATTGCACTCATCTCAGACGCTAGCAAAGTAATGCTCAAAATTCTCCAAGCCAGGCTTCAAAAGTACATGAACCATGAACTTCCAGGTGTTCAAGCTGGATTCGGAAAAGGGAGAGTAACCAGAGATCAAACTGCCAACATCCACTGGATCACCGAAAAAGCAAGAGAGTTCCAGAAAACATCTATTTCTGGTTTATTGACTATGCTAAAGCCTTTGACTGTGTGGATCACAACCAACTGTGGAAAATTCTGAAAGAGATGGGAATACCAGACCACCTGACCTGCTTCCTGAGAAATCTGTATGCAGGCCAAGAAGCAACAGTTAGAACTGGACTTGGAACAACAGACTGGTTCCAAATAGGAAAAGGAGTACGTCAAGGCTGTATATTGTCACCCTGCTTGTTTAACTTATATGCAGAGTACATCATGAGAAACTCTGGGCTGGATGAAGCACAAGCTGGAATCAAGATTGCTGGGAGAAATATCAATAACCTCAGATATGCAGATGACCCACCCTCATGGCAGAAAGCGAAGAACTAAGGAGCCTCTTGATGAAAGTGAAAGAGGACTCATCCCAAATGAGTCAGACATGACTGAATGACTGAACTGAACTGATATGACACAACTTTTAGCAGACAAGACTTTTCTTGAGAAGTATCAGTTTTATCCTGTCATAATCTCATCTCACTTTGGGGAACAAAAGGGAGTATCATTTAATTTTGTTCCTGAATTTCCTATAAATGCTGACACTTTCCTCCATTATTTTGGTCAGAAAACAATTTCTAAACGTTCATTTATTTCTACTTGGGTTACCTTCATTCTGAAATAGGAAGAGTCCTAAAAGATGATTTATATATTTGGATAAACTTTTTTGGTAAGAATTTGTAGTTAATGGGCATTGGCAAACCATTGACCAGGGTGTGAACTGCAGGTATCACTGCTCTTCCTCTGGTTCAACTCCTAGAATATCACTTCACCAGCCAAGTTTTACTAGCTTGAGTGCACGTGTGTGTGTGTATTGTGCATGTGTGCTTGTATACACAAGTTCACATCTTAATTTCCTTTTCTTTAAAGAAAGAAAAGCATTGCTACATAAATGCATTGTTACTACAGTGTCACAAAGCACCTGTTAACTTTTAAGTAGCCAGAGAGCTCTGCCAGAATTCTAATTTTGTGCTGCCAAATGTGCCAGTTTTGTGTTAGCGCTCCTCTCTTAGATCTATCTCTTCAACATGACTGGATTGCTTTAAAACAAATTTAAAAGAGAAACAGGGAATTCCATGGTGGTCCAGTGGTTAAGATTCCACACTTTGACTGTAGGGGACATGGATGTGATCCCTGGTTGGGGAACAAAGCTCTCGCCTGCCTCCTGATGCTGCCAAAAGAAAGAAAGAACAAAAGAGAAAAGCATATACCAAATGGTTGCATTTATATGTGTAATCTGAAATAAATAAATAAATAAACCTTAGACACAGAGAATAGGTCAGGGGTTGCCAAAGGTGAAAGATGGGGTTGGGAATGGGTGAAAAGGATGAGAATGTACAAACCTGAGTTTTAAAATAAACAAGTCATGGAGGTGTAATGTACAGCATGGAGACTACAGTTAATAATACTGTATTGCATATTTAAAAGTTGCTAAAAGAGTACATGGGCTTCCCTGCTGCCTCGGTAGTAAAGAATCCTCTTGCCAGTGCAGAAGATGCAAGAGATTCGGGTTCAATCCCTCATTCAGGAAAGATCCCCTGGAGAAGGAAATGGCAACTCAACCCAGTATTCTTGCCTGGGAAATCCCATGGACACAAGAGCTTGGTGGGCTACAGTCCATAGGGTCTTAAAGAGTCAGACACAACTTAGTGGCTAAACAACAACAAAAAGAGAGTACATATTAAAAGTCCTCATCACACACAAAAAAACATGCTTGTAACCATGGATGGTAATGTATGTTAACTAGACTTATTCTGTTGAATACATATAATGTGTTGAATTCAGTGAATGAATATTCACTAATATTTGATGTTTGCTTTTGATATTTTGATATTTGAGCATTTGATATTTGCTTCCTTTTGTGAATTAGCCCTTGCATATTTATCCTACAATTACAAATTGATTTCCTGCTAAAAAAAGAGCAAAAGAAAGTCCTTTTCCTAGTGTATTTCCAAACTAACTAGAAGGTGTTATTTCCTAGAGTTCTGCAGAAGCTAATAACACCTACAAGTCATATGTATCAAGTTGTAACTAGAACTTCTTATGGGTAAGTAAAGAAAAACTTGAAATAGTCAGCTTCCAAGTCTTCTTTTCCCTAATTTGCAATGAATATAAAATATACTAGGAGGTAAAATTTATTCTCAAGTTCATACTTGGGCATAAAAATATCTACCACCTCCTTTAAAAGAAACTATATTTTTCTTAGTATTTTTCCACCACAGTTTTTGACTAAAATAGTCATCAACTAACAATTTTAATTATAATAACAATGTGTTCAGTCACGTTCAACTCTTTGCGACCCTATGGACTGTAGCCCAATAGGCTTCTCTGTCTATGAGATTTTCCAGGAAAGAATACTGGAGTAGGTTGCCATGCCCTTCTCCAGGGGATCTTCCTGACCCAGGGATCGAACCCACATATCTTATGTCCCCTGCATTGGCAGGCAGATTCTTTACTACTAGCTCCACCTGGGAAGCCCATTAAATATATGTACTGGGTGCCTAATATGGCTGTATTTTAAGTTGAATATCCCATTTGACATTTACTCAAGCCAATTCTAAGAAAATTTGAATCTACCCAAAATCCCCACTCACATGGCAGCCATAAAAGGTAGTTGGCACCATAAGAATACATCTTCCCTTGTTTTTATACTCAGGCATCTACTGATTGGCCCAAGTATGAATTTGAGACCTGACAGCCAATCTAAACCTTAGCAAATCACCTGTAATGCCGCATTTTGGAAAAAATACAAGCAAGTACAGTCACATTTCTTTGTTTGGTGTTTCAAGTAGGACATATTAAAAGAGAAAGACAGTTCCTTGGGATAATCAGCTTAAAAGTCATGAGAAAAACTGGGAAACTTATGTCACATTATATGCAACATAAAGTAAAAGTTGAAACTATTAATACAGGTCAGTAAGAATTATTTGGTGGGAGTAGAATAAATGATAAAACTAATTGGAAATAGATATGAAAAAAAGAACACACGCAGGAATAATCCAACCCCCCACTAGTGATCTCACATAAGACTAACAATTCATGAAGTCAAACTTGTGTTGGATTAACATTAGGCTCTTATTCATCCTCACTACTGGAAACAAGAGAGATTGCAACTTCCTTCCATGGAGTTTGTCCTTTTTTCATCCCTTTATTATTAAATGATTATTTTGTAAGACAACCCTGCCCAGAATCAGCCCTAAGACACAAATATTATCATTCTTATTTTACAAAAGAGAGAATGAGATTTAAAGTATTAACAAAGTTTCCCAAGGTTATGTAATTCAAAAGTGGTAAAAATAATTTGAGTTAAAGTCCTTCTATCTCTAAATTTTGCACACTAAACCACAATCAATTTTTCCCATTATCAACTTATTTCTTCTTAATGAAACCTTGATGTAGACAGTTGAAAATGAGTTTGAAAATTAATTCTAGCTTTCCAGAGAATATTACTGAAATTTAATCTATCTACTGTTGCTTATACACAAAAAAGTATCAACACTTATTGAATGTAGAATGTATTAATTTAGCTGTATTGTGAGATTATGAGTTACTGTCTTTTTTTCTCTCTTCTAAGGCATGAGTACGTTGACTTGGGATTCTCACTAATATCACTCAGTACTGTCAGACATCACCTCACAACATCCTGAAGAAAAAATATAAAGTTTATTTCTATTTTTAAAATAAAAAAGGAAGCTCAAAGAGCTAGTTTGCTTGCATAAAAAATCAGACCCAGTTAGCGGTGAATAATAAAAAAACACATATTAAAAAATATATATTTTAATATATATATACCACATATATACCACACTGCCAATATTTAACAAAATTGTGTATATGCATGAGCATGAGAAAAAGAGAGGGGCAGAGATCAAGGTAAGGAATTAAAGGCTTACAGTTAACCAGATAACTAGGAAATATTGTCTAAGCACTTAGTCTCCAAAGATTCTCACTAAGCTGGATTTTATAAGAAAACTTCTTTTGAATCTCTAGCCCCAACTAAATAGGAGTTCCTGGAGCTGATTCATGGGTGGGTCTCCCAGAAAATTTCTACACAGTTCCAACTAGAGGCTGGAATGGTAAGGGGTCAAGGCTTGTTTTCAGTGAATATCACCTTCTCTATCAACCAGTCCATTCTAAAGGAGATCAGTCCTGGGTGTTCATTGGAAGGACTGATGTTGAAGCTGAAACTCCAATACTTTGGCCACCTCATGTGAAGAGTTGACTCATTGGAAAAGACCCTGATGCTGGGAAGGATTGGAGGCAGGAGGAAAAGGGGACGACAGAGGATGAGATGGCTGGATGGCATCACTGACTCGATGGACATGGGTTTGGGTGGACTCAGGGAGTTGGTGATGGACAGGGAGGCCTGGCATGCTGCGGTTCATGGGGTTGCAAAGAGTTGGACACGACTGAGAGTCTGAACTGAACTGAACTGAACTGACTGATTATTTATTTATATATTGGCCGTGCTGGGCCTCCATTGCTGTGCAGTCTTTAACTCTAGTTGTGGTGAGTGAGGACTACTCTCTAGTTGTGGTGCACAGGCTTTTCATTGCAGTGGATTCTCTTGTTGCTGTGCATGTGTCCTTGGGTGTGCGAGCTTCAGTAGTTGCAGCACGTGGGCTCAGTAGTTGCAGCTCCTCGGCTCTAGAATACAGGCTCAGTAGTTGTGGCGCATGGGCTTAGTTGCTCCTCAGCATCCTCCTGGACCAAGGATCGAACCCATGTCTCCTGCACTGGCATGAGGATTCTTCACCACTGAGCCACCAGGGAAGCCCCAGCTGAAACGGAGCAGGACCATGTGGTCCTTGTCCCCTGACCATGTTCTCTGCCTGCGTTTTGCCTGTGGAAAACTTTAGTCAAAGAATAAGTTTAATCAGAGAATGAGACATGCAGACACAAAGGAAAACAGTCTAAGAGGTGACTAAATAATAATAATGTAGTCATTAAGCATAGTTAAGGAACTTTAGTTCTTTCTCAAGGGCTATGATAATATTCTGAGCCATATCCTGTGAGCTGTCTCATAGATACTAAGATACGAGGTGGAGAAGTTAAGTACACGATGACCAAACTGTACCCAGGACTTGAGTTGCTACAATTCTGAGAACTGACTGCAGAGAAGTGGGAACAAGTACACCCCGGAACTGAAGACTAATTGTACCTGAAACAACTAAAATGATGTTGGTCAGACCACTGATGATCAGTTTGAAGATGACTGTTAGAGATGACTATGCTGTTACTGCACGTAGCCCTCCCACCCTACCCTGTCTATAAATGCTTTCACCCCCTGCTTGTCGGGGGCTAGGGGAGAGTCAGCCTTTGAACGGAGACAGATGCCCACCACCCTCCCCACCCCTGCCCCCCAGTTGCCAGCATCTGAAATAAAGCAAAGTTTCCTTTCCACCAACCTGGCCTGCTTATTGGCTTTTGAGTGGTGAACAGCCAGACCGCCCACGCATATCTTTCAGTAAAACAGCCTCAGTTTCGAACTAGTTCTTTCATTTTTCTATATGGTATTGTAAACTTTTTATTTTACCCGTATATCAAGAATAGCTTGAAGCAGATTTTTTGATTCCTCTTTTCTTCCTCTCCTGGAGGCATGAATGAGTTGGAAAATAGCCCAAATTGAGGCAGTAAAAAAGATATTCAAGACATACGTGTCACCATCCTTTCAGCTTTCAATTAATTGTGAACTTTCAGCATGAAAATGATTTCATTGGTGTGTTTATTCACATAGTGATCTGGAAAATTTAAATAGCTTTGTGCAAAGTGTAATTTATAAACAACAAAAAGATATTTGGGGATTGAATTTAAAGTTCTCTTTTGAAGCAGAAATATCATATGACATCTTTCATATGCAGAATTTTAAAAGAAATGATACAAATGAAATTACTTACAAAAAAAAAGAGACTCACAGACTTAGAGAACAAGCTTACAGTTGCCAGGGTAAGGATGGAGGGAAAGGGTAGTTAGGGAGTTTGGGTGGACGTGCACACTCCGCTATATTTAAAGTGGATAACAAACAAGGACCTACTGTTTAGCACAGGGAACTTTGCTCAATGTTACGTGGCAGCCTGGAGGGGAGAGGAGTTTGGGGGCGAATGGATACATGTATATGTATGGATGAGTCTCTTCACTGTTCACCTGAAACTATCAGTTCAGTTCAGTTCAGTCGCTCAGTCGTGTCCGACTCTTGGCGACCCCATGAATCGCAGCATGCCAGGCCTCTCTGTCCATCACCAACTCCCGGAGTTTACCCAAACCCATGTCCATCGAGTCAGTGATGCCATCCAAACATCTCACCCTCTGTCGTCCCCTTCTCCTCCTGCCCCCAATCCTTCCCAGCATTAGGGTCTTTTCCAATGAGTCAGCTCTTCATATCAGGTGGCCAAAGTATTGGAGTTTCAGCTTCAACATCAGTCCTTCCAATGAACACCCAGGACTGATCTCCTTTAGGATGGATTGATTAATAGGCTATACTCTAATATGAAATAAAAAGTTCAAAATATATATATATGCATGTGTTCTTCCTTCTTTCCATCACCTGAAATTAGAGATTCTCTTTATAGCTGCTGAGGCCATGAGGCGGCATGAAGCAAGTCCCTATGTGCACAACTGCATGCATGTTTATTTTGTCCATCCCATGATGGTTGGGGAAGCCTGGTATGCTCCAGTCCATGGACTTGCAGAGTTGGACACGATTGAGCAAATGAACTGAACTGATATTCTATTGCTGTAACTCCTGGGAAGCTTGCTACATTTCTTAGTGGGAGGCTTGCAAAACTAAAGGACTTCCGAAGTTCAAAACTGGCTTTGCCACCACGACATGCCATCTTTCCTGAAAAATGAGAACGTGAGTTGTTTTTCATTTCTCTGGAAGGCAACGCCACCTGTCATAGAATGCTACAGCCCCTGCTTAGATTTTGATAAGTAATTTCCATTTAGGTTTTATTTTCCTAAGGAAAGGTCTAAATTGATTGAAAAGTTTTTTTCTTTTTTGTCAATGTACTTGGAGGAGTAAGGAAGAAAAAAACACCTCAATTGTAAGAAACTAAAAAGAGTATTTTTAGAAAAGTATTTATATTGAATCATAAAACTTACAGGCAGAGTGGATGTTGGAATTCATCTACTTCTCTCACGTACACACTCCTAACAGTTCAGCATCAGATATCTATTATATTTAGTGATGAAAATCGAAGACCCATTTCTCCTAAATCCATTGATACTGTTCTTTACTTTAAAACCAAATAAGCTTCAAGAGAATCACATCCCAATTTCTTCTTATTTTCAAAACTAAAAATACTTTTTGTCACCTATAAAATATGCTTGAACATTTTGTTTAATTAATTAATTATGTTTAATTTGGGTGAATTTTTAATTTTGTTCTGATAAATTAAATATGCATTCAATACTTACAGTCCATAGAAATAGATTAAAACCTTCAAAGAGATAAGCATGCTTACCTTTTAATCTATTATATATCAGAAACATGCCAAAGTGTGTAGGACACAGAAGATACATGCTAAATATAGGTTAACTATGAAAAAAGTGAAAGTGTTAGTCGCTCAGTCATGGTAGTTTTTGCAACTCCATGGTCTGTCTATGAAATTCTCCAGGCAAGAATACTGGAGTGGGTTGCCATTCACTTCTCCATGGGATCTTCCTGACCCAGGGTCTCCTGCATAGCAGGCAGATTCTTTACCATCTGAACTACCAGGGAAGCCCCCTATAAATATATTTAATAATTAAAAATGTGCTATATTTTAAAGAAACTTAACTAAAACATGAAACCTGACTTCTTTCAGGAACTTATACTTCACTAAAGAAGACAAACACTAAAACAATTAAGCATAACACAAAGTCCAATAAAACTTTAACACCTTTAAAACTTTAAAATAAAACACCATTTATTTGAAAGTTGCAAAAGCATTAAATTGAAGATGGTGGTTTTCAGAGTATCTATATGTAATCAGAATTATATTCTTATAAATAAACTGTTATTTAACAGTTCCAAGTTCCATTTAATTGCAAAATATATTTAAAAATGTTTTCAATTAATGATGTAAATTATCTGAAGCTATGACCAATTATTGCTTTATAATGTTTGTTGGTTTTTGCTGTACAACAACGTGAATCAGCTGTAAGTGTACATATGCATTAACATATATACACTACCAGGTGTAAAATAGCTAGTGGGAAGATGCTGTAAAGTACAGGAAAATCAGTTCAGCGCTCTGCGAAGATCTAAATAGGTGGGATGCAGGGAGTGGGTGGGACGGAAGCTCAAATTTTAATTTTTATATTTGTACTACAAAGCTTACAGCCAAATTAAAAGCTAATTTAAAGCAACATACATAGGTCTTCATGGTATGCTTTCTGTCATCTCATTCACTGTCATCCATTTGTAACTCGATCTTTATTTTTCTTTGTTTTACTCATACTTTTAGTTTATTCTGCCTTTTAAAATTCTATTTGTAAGCTCTCAGTTACTTTCTGAAATGATTAAAATAGAGTTAAACAAATAAGTGAATAATCCTTATACAACTTCAGGCAACAAGAGGGGATTAAAGATGAAGTATTGAATAATCCCTGGGATGAGAGTACAAGCAAGGAGGTTACATGCCAGCCCTGCTTCTACCCTGGCAGGAGCAATTCACTTCTCTCTTTAGTCCTGAGAGTTTTTAGATCTGCAACTCGGTATGTCAGGATGAACTCTTGTGTCATAATCATCCATAATTTTGTAACTCCAAAAGCCTCTGGTACATTCAAAAGCTAAATTCTATTGATATTCAACACAGTTTGAATAAACTATGCAATTTTATGCCTATGTTCAAATGATTTTAATATTATACTCAATTTTAGCTTTGGCAGATTGCTATTGGCTCATTGGTGTTGACAGGCAAACTTGTGGGTGCATATTATTAGCTTTTCATAAAATGACATTTCATCTGTAGGCAGAGTAACAAATTTTGAATTTTATGCATGAAAAGATTGATAGCTGGCACAATTATTAATTTCGGCAGGCTTCCTGTTGGTGGGTATATCATTTGGAAAAGACATTTGCATTTATGCTCTAATAAAAGAAGGCTCTCTCCTTTCCTTTAATTTTGGGTAGCATAACACTTTAAGCAGCTCTAACTTAAGAGTCCTAATACTTAGGGATATGTTAGCAATTTTTATGACCGGGTGCCTATAGCAAGGTAGAAAATGTTCAGGGTTTGTCAAAACTTGGGTTTGAATTCCAGCTACGTCTTAATAACCACTTGACCCTGCAAAAGGTATGTAATAGTTCTAAGCCTCAGCTCAGGCTGTAAAACATAAGTCTATTTACCTTTCAGGGTTGGTTTAGAAGATCAAATGAAAAAATAGGTTCAATATCCCCAGCGTGGTTCCAATTTGGCAGATGTGAACACTTATGAAAACCCTTTCTCTGGTCTTTTCATATATGCTTTAGTGGCTTAGTCATACTCGATGGCTTAGTTCAAACCAAATGGTGTGGAAAGTTTCTTCTTCCCAAATTCCTAAAGCAGCTGTATTTTTTCTCAATTTTTCTCACCACAACAATTTAGGTAAAATATTTTAGTCACAGAAATCCAGCAGAGAAAAAAAAAAAAGATCTAAACCATTGTCCTAAACAGCAAGGCCTTTATGCTACAGATATTCTAAATTCAAAAGACTGCTTAGGTCTAGTGTTTGCTACAGCTTAAATATGTGAAAAAATCATGAGTATCTTACACATGGGAAATATAATGACCTATTAAACAATTGGGAATAATTACATTATATTCTAACTCTATATCATAAGAAGACAATATAGATGTTCTTAGAAGTTAGATATAAGGAATAAAAGACTAGAAAGAAAATTCTTTAAAAATTCTTCGGATCTGAACATTCAAAATAAAGCTTACTATGAAAGATTTTGCAATCACTTTATTTTTAAAACGTGTTGAGGAAGTGTCAGATGGTGAAATTGTGAAAGGATCATTTAAACGCATTGATAGGGTACAAAATACACCTTAGCTTTTAAAAAGTTATTGGATTCTTATTTTCCATTAGAAACAGTTAACTCTAAATACAAGGCAAATGACTGCCATATATATCAGCTAAAAGGCCATAACAAGTATGAGATTGAGGTCTCGTTATATGTCTATTTTAAAAATACATTATACAAATGTACCATGAACAGATATAGTGGGGAAAACATGCAAAATCTTTCTTGGGACAGAGTGGACTGTGGTATAACATTACAGAACAATAAAGCATCTTTCTAAATTTATAAGTGAAATTGAGGAATATATAAAGCTAATCACCCCTTTATCTTACAGCTTAATGTATATAAGCATGCAAAACGGTATTAACATATGGACTTGATAACTCACAATTATCATTGCTCATCATATAAAAATACACTTATATCCATAAAATTTTAATACCAAATATATTCTGTTGAAATTTTCAGTGGATCTCATGTCTATTGACAGACACAATCTGTCATTTCCAACTTGAGTGTTTTCAGTTCAGTATAGTTCAGTGGCTCAGTTGTGTCTAACTCTTTGCAAACCCATGGACTGCAGCATAGGGAATCCAGGCTTCCCTGTCCATCACCAACTTCTAGAGCTTACTCAAACTCATGTTGATTAAGTCAGTGATGCATTCCAACCATCTCTTCCTCTATTGTCCCCTTCTCCTCCTGCCTTCAATCTTTCCCAGAATCAGAGTCTTTTCCAGTGAGTCAGTTCTTCACATCAGGTGGCCAAAGTATTGGACTTTCCTCTTCAGCATCAGTCCTTCCAATGAATATTCAGGACTGATTTCCTTTAGCATAGACTAGTTGGATCTCCTTGCAGTCCAAGGGACGCTCAAGAGTCTTCTCCAACACCACAGTTCAAAAACATCAATTCTTCGGTGCTCAGTTTTCTTTATAGTCCAACTCTCACATGCATACATGACTTCTGGAAAATATATAGCTTTGACTAGACAGACCTTTGTTGGCAAAGTAATGTCTTTGTTTTTTAACAAGTTGTCTAGGCTGGTCATAACTTTTCTTCCAAGGAGCAAGTGTCTTTCACTTTCATGGTTGCAGTCACCATCTGCAGTGATTTTGGAGACCCCCAAAATAGAGTCTCTTCAATGTTTCCATTGTTTCCCCATCTATCTGCCATGAAGTGACAGGACCAGATGCCATGATCTTAGTTTTCTGAATGTTGAGTTTTACGCCAACTTTTTCACTCTCCTCTTGCACTTTCATCAAGAGGCTCTTTAGTTCTTTTTCGCTTTCTGCCATAAGGGTGGTGTCATCTGCATACTGAGGTTATGGATATTTTTCCCGGCAGTCTTGATTCCAGCTTGTGCTTCATCCAGCCCAGCGTTTCTCATGATGTACTCTGCATATAAGTTAAACAAGCAGGGTGACAATATACAGCCTTGACGTACTCCTTTTCCTATTTGGAACCAGTTTGTTGTTCCATGTCCAGTTCTAACTGTTGCTTCTTGGCCTGCATACAGATTTCTCAGAAGGCAGGTCAGGCGGTCTGGTATTCCCATCTCCTTAAGAATTTTCCAGAGTTTGTTGTGATCCACACAGTCAAAGGCTTTGGCATAGTCAATAGAGCAGAAGTAAACGTTTTTCTGGAACTCTCTTGCTTTTTTGATGATCCAATGGATGTTGGCAATTTGATCTCTGATTCCTCTGCCTTTTCTAAAACCAGCTTGAACATCTGGAAACTCATGGTTCATGTACTGTTGAAGCCTGGCTTGGAGAATTTTGAGCATTACTTTACTAGTGTGTGAGATAAGTGCAATTGTGTGGTAGTCTGAGCATTCTTTGGCATTGCCTTTCTTTGGGATTGGAATGAAAACTGACCTTTTCCAGTCCTGTGGCCACTGCTGAGTTTTCCAAATTTGCTGGCATGTTGAGTGCAGCACTTTTACAGCATCATCTTTCAGGATTTGAAATAGCTCAACTGGAATTCCATCACCTCCACTAGCTTTGTTCCTAGTGATGCTTCCTAAGATGCACTTGATGTTGTATTCCACAATGTCTGGCTCTAGGTGAGTGATCACATTATTGTGATTATCTGGGTCATGAAGTTCTTTTTTGTATAGTTTCTCTGTGTATTCTTGCCACCTCTTCTTAATATCATCTGCTTCTGTTAGGTCCCTACTGTTTCAGTCCTTTATTGCACCCATCTTTGCATGAAATGTTCCCTTGGTATCTCTAATTTTCTTGAAGAGATCTCTAGTCTTTCCCATTCTATTGTTTTCTTCTATTTCTTTGCATTTATCACTGAGGAAGGCTTAAGCCCTTTTTAATATGCATAGAGAAAAAAAGCAAAATTTCTTCTTTTCCTCGCATGTTGTCAAGGTCACTTGAGTCTCTGCCCAGATAGCAGTCCAACGTGTTCCAGGTTCTGAGATGGCTGGGATATCATCTCATTATTTTTAACAGGAGCGTGTATACCCTTATTCCCAGGAACCGAGTCAGAGATACAAAAATTCTATCTTCCCTTATGAGCTTGGCACCTTCCGTATTCCATACTTGAAGCAGAACACGAACTGAGCGCTTTTACTCCTGAGACTATTAACTGTCCTGGTATCTATTTATTTATGATTTTTTTTTAATGTGGACCATGTTTAAGTCTTTATTGAAATTTGTTACAATGTTGCTTCTGTTTTATGTTTTGGTTTTTTGGCCACAAGGTATGTGGGATCTTAGCTCCCCGACCAGGGATCAAATTCGTACCCTCTGCATTGGAAGGTGTAGTCTTAACCACTGGAACACCAGAGTAGTCCCTAACCTGATATTTCATTTGTTATTTTCTTCCATGGCAAATATACCCAGTACTGAGTAGTCTTCCAAAAAGTGTTGTTGTTGTTGTTTTCTTTTTTTTTAGATGGTGGAAGTTAGCACCTATTTTTCTGATCTCTGGGAGATCTTATCTTATCTCCGTGAGATCAATTCCCAGGTAGTGCTAGTTGTAAAGAACCCACCTGCTAATGCAGGAGACATAAGAGACGTGGGTTTGATCCCTGGGTCAGGAAGATCCCCCTGGAGGAGGAAATGACAACCCACTCCAGTATTCTTGCCTGGAGAATCCCGTGGATGGAGGAGCCTGGAGGGCTACAGTCCATAGAGTTGCAAAGAGTCAGACAAGACTGAAGCGACTTAACAAATCACATACAAATGTGAAGAGACATTGTTATTAAAAGTTCATATTATTTAGCCCCAAATTTGTACATGACTTCAAGCAAAAACATGTTAACCTATTTTATGAGTGTGTCTCAGTGCCAGCTGTCACTGAAAGGATGAGAAAAGAGGAAACAGTGGGTAGGAGATGATCAAGGACTTTCATACTTTCAACAACCGTTTCCATCTGCTTTCAGAACAATATTTCTCACAAAGAATATAGAGACTAGAAAATAGCTGGCAAAGTATTACTCTGAGACCAGGCTGACTCCCTGGTGTTGAATTCCCCAGCTCCCAGCACTGCAAGAGGTGTTTTTGTGTTGTTTATAAGCTCCCTGTAGGCTATGCTGTGGGCAGAGTCATGTCCTACTCTTTGCGACCCCATGGACTGTAGCCCACCAGGCTCCTCTGACCATGGGATTTTCCAGGCAAGAATGCTGGAGGGGGGTGCCATGCCCTCCTCCAGGGGATCTTCCCCACCTAGGGATCAAACTTGTGTCTTCTTCATCTCCTGCATTGGCCTATTCTGATTCAATCAGCCTTTACCAAACTAAAGAACACACTCTGGTATGAGGAGAGGTTAAACGGGTTGATATGAAAAAGTGAAAGTTAAGCAACCCCATAGACTGTAGCCTACCAGGCTCCTCTGTCCATGGGATTTTCCAGGAAAGAGTACTGGAGTGGGTTGCCATTTCCTTCTCCAGGGGGATCTTCCCAACCCAGGGGTTGAACCCGGGTCTCCCACATTGTAGGCAGATGCTTTTACCATCTGAGCCACCAGGGGAATATGGCTTAGGACATATTTATTTTGAGTGGCCTAAGGCATTGTGACCTGGAGGAGGGAATGGCAACCCACTCCAGTATTCTTGCCTGGAGAATCCCATGGACAGAGGAGCCTGGCGGGCTACAGTCCATAGCATCACAAAGAGTTGGACACAACTGAAGTGACTTAGCATGCACTCATGCAAGGCATTGCAATTGTTGATATACGGGTCCTGAACTTAGGAGAAAAAAGAAATTAAAAGAGGATACTAAGATATACGAGCAGAGATAAATACCTATTTTAAAATCTTAGCTCCACTCTTTACCAACTATTTGACCTGGGACACAGAGAGAAATTTTTAAATTTTAGTAAACATGTACACCCATGGTGGATTCATGTCAATGTATAGCAAAACAAATACAATATTGTAAAGTTAAAAAATAGAAAATAAATTAATTAAAAAAAAAACTAACAAAAAAGAAAACAAAGTGTGCATAGACATAAAGGAAGTTTTATTTTTTTTAAATTTATTTATTTATTTTTTTACTTTACAATATTGTATTGGTTTTGCCATAAAGGAAATTTTAAAGTGGTGTCAACTAAGTTATTAATAATGTTAATAAAATGGCAGTATAAAATGATACCAAGAATCATGGGGAAACAGGAAATTGTATTGCTTGTAGGACTGTATTTCAGAACAGTATCCAGAAGACAATTTCATAACGTATGTCAGAAACTGTAAAGTTTTGTGTTTTCACGTACAGAAATTTCTTCCATAAAACTGTAACTAATTATGTATATTCTTTACTTGATGTCTATTTGTCATTACATTGGTTACTAAACGAAAAAAAAAAACGAACATTTCCAAAAAACAAATGACTGGTTAAAAATATTAAATTAAATCTATATGATGGTCAGTCATAAAATCATTCAATCATTAAAAAATTATAGACTTTTGAAATTGTTTAATAATGTAAAGATGCTCATTGTACATTTAACATGTGAACTTCTAGCTTATGAAATAACATACATTTTTTTATACAATTGTGTAGAAATGCATAAATTAAAGAGAGGAAAATCATCCTTTTGCTTGTGTATATTATGAATAAAAATATAATAAATAAAAATTAAACTTAAAAAAGTAATAATTTGTTAAAAATAAATTGAGGACTTCCCTGGCAGCCCAGTGGTTAAGACTCCACACTGCCAATGCAGAAGGTTCAGTTTCAATCCCTGGTTGAGGAACTAAGATCCCACATGACTCATGGACAAAAAAACCAAAATATAAAACAGAAGCTATATTGTAACAAATTCAATAAAGACTTAAAAAAAAATGGTTCACATAAAAAAACTCTTCAAAAATAAATAAATGGAAGTGATGATACCAAACTAAGTTGTGAATAATAAAGTATTGTATGTGAAATTGGCTAGCACGGCATGTTTTTGGGTTTTCATTTCATCCTTTTCTGTTTTTCTTTCCTTCGCATACCTCCCCTTCCTTCTACCACACATAATAGTAGAAATATCATGAGGAATGAAGGCAGAGAGACCTTGTTTTGAATTCTGATTCTATCATCTTTGATAAGTGCCCTTGAAGATATTACTTAATTTCCATGAAATTTAATTTTTTAATCATTTATAAAATGGGCATTTAATTCATCATTTAGGTAACATGCCAGGAATCTAGAAGCTGTTGGTAGTGTCAGTTTGAATTATTATTTCTTTTCATTTTACATTATTTTTCTTTGCATTATTATTATTCAGTTTACAGTATTATTTCTTTCCATATTCTTTCCTTATTTCTTTTTAATTACCTTGAGAAAATGTAGAATAAATATACCTTAGAAATACACATAAGATCTTGATCTTGGTATTCTTGTATTTCATGCTTTTGCATGGAATTTTTTATTACTGGTCACAGCAAAACTTAAGTGATATCTAAATGTAGTTTTCTATTAATAAATGAAGGAAAAATGAAATGTTATGTATGACTTACTAGGTTGACATATTCTCATTTCTTGAAATTAAAAAAAAAAAAAGACATTCAAAAAGATTAAAATGTTGATGAGAGGTTCAGAGGTTCAGAATCTAAGGATTTTTGATTTCCTAATAGATCCTTTTCTCAAATACTTTCTTTAAGTGCCTCCCAGCTTTGACACTACAAGGTGTATTAGAAAGAAATCATACAGAATGATTATTTTAATAAAGATAAATTAAGATATAAGAAATTGAAAGAATTAGTTTTTCTTTTCATTCAACAACTTGCTCATTCTATTGTTAGCCATTTTTCTTCCTTCATCCATAAAGGTTAAATAATATCTATCCTTGGTTACCTTTTGGGATACAAAATGATGAAATAATCTATATGTATTTTAAAAAATTCATAAATTAGTAAATTATTGATAATAATATCTTAAAGAATATTGATAAACAATAAGCACATTAAAAGATAACAAATTACAATATTGTATAACTTATAACAACCTGTTGTTCCTTCCTGATGAATGTGTACAACCCAGCAGAGATTTCTATACTATTTTTTAACTCCAAAAGCAAAATTTCATAAAAGATACAATTTGGATGAGTTTTAGAATATTAAAAATATTGTTGGTAGAAGAAATGTGAATTCTGTTGAAAAATAAGGTTTTAGTCAATTCATTTTCAAAGCAAACACATAAAACTAAACTGTCTACCAGTTGTATAGTACTAAAATAAACTTATCCTAATTTTTCAAAATTTTATCAATAATATTGCAGCTGTGAACTGCACATGCTAAATTAAATCAACATGTTGGAAGAAAAGAAGTTGATGACAGCACTAATCACTGAGTATTTAAATGATGTAAGAGCGGAGAAGGAAAAAAAGAAGAGAGTGGAAAAAATAAATCATAGAAGGCAGACAATTAGTAACTAGGGCAAGTCAGTGGCTTTAATGAACATATTCTGTAAAGTAGCATGAGAAGTGATAATTAAAATATTGTGTGGACAATTAATTGTTACCACTCCTCTTCTTACTTAAAAATAATATCCTGAATTCGTAATTTTATTGTTCCAAAATAATCAGTTTTTTACATAATTCTGACAAACTCCTTTAATGTCTTCATGAGAGTTAGTGCTAGATATAATCAAGTCCTATAATGTGACTGGGTATATTGCAGAATGGTTCCAAGTGCCATTACTAAAATAGCAAGTGTTTTCAAGAGTACTGTTATTTAAATCCTAAGTTAAATATCTGTCAAGAATAGCTTAACATTGAAAACAAATTGTCTACATTATTCAATGCAGGAAGCTAAAGAAAAGATTTAAAAGGAACTAAGGAATTTGGCAAGAAAAAATGATAAACTATATTGTAAGTAGTTGAAGTAAATACTTGAAATTAAAAAATCAAAGGAAACCAAAAATTAAACAGAAGAATAGCATCTGACTTTATTGATAATCACATTACATTTAATTTAGTCCATTTTACAATCATAGTTGGGCTTCCCTAGTGACTCAGGTTGTAAAGAATCTGCCTGCAATGTAGGAGACACAGGAGATGCAGGTTTGATCCCTGGGTCAGGAAGATCCCCTGGAGAAGGGAATGGCAACCCACTCAAGTATTCTTGTCTGGAGAATTCCATGGACAGAGGAGCCTGGGGGACTACAGTCTATGGGGTCTGAAAGAGTCGGACATGACTGAGTGACGAACATCACACACATACAACCACAATCGTGGTTGGAGATTTTAGCACTCCATTCTCAACCATAGAAAGAAAAATAGGCAAAATAATCATTAAGACAGAAATGATCTAGAAAAGAGTGAAAAAGTTGGCTTAAAACTCAACATTCAGAAAACTAAGATCATGGCATCTGGTCCCATCACTTTATGGCAAATAGATGGGGAAACAGTGGAAATAGTGACAGGTTTTGTTTTTGTGGGCTCCAAAATCACTGGAGATGGTGACTGCAGCCATGAAATTAAAAGATGCTTGCTCCTTGGAAGAAAAGCTATAACCAACCTAGACAGCATATTAAAAAGCAGAGAAATTACTTTGCCAACAAAGGTCTGTCTAGTCAAAGCTATGGTTTTTCCAGTAGTCATGTATGGATGTGAGAGTTGGATTATAAAGAAAGCTGAGGGCCGAAGAATTGATGCTTTTGAACTGTGGTGTTGGAGAAGACTCTTGAGCGTCCCTTGGACTGCAAGGAGATCCAACCAGTCCATCCTAAAGGAAATCAGTCCTGAATATTAGTTGGAAGGACGATGTTGAGGCTGAAACTCCAATACTTTGGCCACCTGATGTAATGAACTGACTCACTGGAAAAGACCCTGATGCTGGGAAAGATTGAAGGCAGGAGGAGAAGGGGATGACAGAGGATGAGATGGTTGGATGGCATCAATGATTCGATGGATATAAGTGTGAGCAAGCTCTGGGAGTTTGTGATGAACAGGGAGGCCTGGTGTGTTGCAAAGTGCTGTGGAGTCCATGGGGTCGCAAAGAGTTGGACACGACAGAGCAACTGAACTGAAGTGAACTAACCACATTGCATCCTAAAACTTTAGACTTTTTTTTCAGAACACGTAGTGTATTCGCCGGAGAAGGTAATGGCAACCCACTCCAGTACTCTTGCCTGGAAAATCCCATGGACGGAGGAGCCTGGTAGGCTGCAGTCCATGGGATCTCGAAGAGTCGGACACAACTACGCGACTTCACTTTCCCTTTTCACCTTCATGCATTGGAGAAGGAAATGGCAACCCACTCCTGTGTTCTTGCCTGGAGAATCCCAGGGATGGCGGATCCTGGTGGGCTGCCGTCTATGGGGTTGCACAGAATCGGACATGACTAAAGCGACTTAGCAGCAGCAGCAGCAGCAGCAGCAGCAGCAGCAGCAGTGTATTCGCCAAGAAAACCCACAATCCTAGCTATAAAACCCATATCTTTAAAAGATTAGGATCATACAGACATTCTCTGACCCCTACGAGATGAAATTAGAAATCAGTAATTTTATAATACTTTTAGTTTTAGCATCAAATCAGTACTGCCATGACATTCTTGCAAATGCATCCTGCTGCCTACTTAAACAAAATTTCCCTTGGCCCTTTCCTGAGACTAAAAAATGCTTGGTCAGAAGTATGTACAACTTTTAATTTACCCAAATAGTATCTTATTCTCCTCTAAAGTGTTTAGATCAATATACTTCCACAAATATTATATGTAGAATTCCCACTGCTGCATGTCTTCACCAATACATGGTACTTTCCAAGAACTCTACCTTTTGTTGAGTATAAAATTGTATTTCAGCTGATTAAAAATTCCCAGATTACTAATGAATATGGGCATTTTTCTTGTATTTACTGATCATCTATATTTCTTCTTTGGAAAAGACCCTAATGCTGGGAAGGATTGGGGGCAGGAGGAGAAGGGGACTACAGAGGATGAGATGGCTGGATGGCATTACCGACTCAATGGACATGGGTTTGGGTAAACTCTGGGAGTTGGTGATGGACAGGGAGGCCTGGTGTGCTGTGATTCATGGGGTCACAAAGAGTCAGACACAACTGAGCGACTGAACTGAACTGAACTGATATTTCTTCTTCCATGAAATGATTGTTCATATCTTTCTGCACATTGCATTCATGTTTTAAATTTGTCTTGATTTTTCTTGTCTTTTTTCCTTCTATTTTTTCTATTTTTTATTTGTATCCTTACTCTAATGTCATTTGTTTCCTCTTGGTTTATTTTTCTCATTTATTACTGAAAGACAGCTGAGGATGAATTTCTACTTGATAGTTCTGTTACCTAACATTTGGAGCGCATTATTCCAATATATGTTAGCTTTCTTTGTTATTCCTTCGTATGCAATGTTTCTTTTCTTTCTTGTTGAATTTAATATTTTCTCTGAGCTTCCTGCATCCTCACTGCAATAGCACTAGATGTGATTTTATGTTTTATTATTATGAAAACTCACTGAATTATTTAAACTCAAGCTTTAAAGTCTTTCATTTTTTTTTTCGGAATACTCTCAGATGTTATATCCTCAGATTATCCCTCACTTTCCTTTTTAGAACTCTGTTTAAAAGAATATTGAATTTTCTCCTTTTATTCTACTTATGTCTTTAACTCTACTTCCCATCTCTACTTGTATCTTCAGGATGTGTAATTTTATAGACATGTATTTTGTGGTTAGTTTTAATGTATCACAAGACCTGCTATATTATTTATTGATTGCTTTTTACTTCAATTATTATTTTTTAATTTTTAAAAGTTCTTTGATCCACTTAAAAATCTTTTTGGCTATTTTTGATAACCTTTTAATCCATAATTCTTTTATTTCAAGTTCATCTTCTTTTTTAATAATTGTGTACATGATTAATCATTTTATGTGTTATCTCTGATCATTTCTTCTGAAATTCTTAAAAGTTTTCCCTTATATCCACTTATTTTGTTTTCTTTCTTTTTTTTTAAATGCTGTACTTTGAATTAATTTTGCCTGAACATTAGCTTGAGTGTCTTTATATGAAGAGGTTTTCATTCAAAAAATTTGAACTTAACTCAGTGTTCCAAGGAATGCTTTAATTCTTCCCTAGAGGCCTCAGAATTTCTACAGAAAATGGTATAGTCTTTTTTATAGATTTTTTTTATGTGGACCGTCTTTAAAGTCTTTATTGAATTTGTTACAACATTGCGTCTGTTTTCTACTTTGGTTTTTTGGCCATGAGATCGTAGCTCCTTGACCAGGGATTGAACCAACACGCTCTGTAATTGGAAGGCAAAATCTTAACCACTGGACTGCCAGGGAAGTCCCCCAAATAGTATCATATTAAAATGAGATTTTCTGTGAAAATGTCATTACTTATCTCTTTTAACTTTCAACATTCAAGATAAGACTTCCTATCCTGGTACCATTCAAAAGCACATCAGTAACAGCAGAAAACATTTAGTCATTTGTTTCACAGAGGAATGTTTGGCTTTTCCATGAAATTGAAATGAATGGGAAAAGCAAGGCAAAAATATGCTTCAGGTAAGAGAGACTGCGAAAGAAATTATTTTTTTTCAAACACTCCCACTAACTGGGGCTCAAGTGAGCCTCTGTGGGAGACGAACACTTGCTGGAGTAGAGTAGGCAGAGAGAAAAATGGAAATTTTCATTTTATATATAAGTGAATGAAAATTAGCTCCAAGATGGAGGTTAGAAACTACAGCTGGGAAAAAACAAAAAGGACCAAGTTTTAGACATGCTGTAAAATGATTCCAATTTCAATTTTAATCAATTTCAGCAGAAAAATATTCAAATGAAAGGAAAAAAATCAGCCACTATTTTTAAGCTTCTTCATTTTTATGTTGTTCTGCTGACTTAAAACAAAGAACTAGCTGATCAGATTGAAACATATGTGATGTCATTTAAAAACAGATACAGCATGCATGAGTGTGCATAAACACTTTTAAAATTTAAAATGCTATTTCCCCAATTGTCTTGTCAACATTTGCTGAGGAAAAAAGACATGCCTTATACTACATACACTTGCTAGGTGATTTTTTATCTTGCTACAGGGATAAACCTGGAAGAAATTTTCATTTATATTAACATTTCCATTGTCTCCTTGAAACTGAGTTTGATTGAGGATCATTTAGATAAACTATTTAATAATAGGTTAAAGTATACTGCAATGTTGCATTGATCACTGAGAAAAGTTGATCACCATTCTCTTCAAATAACTGAAGTGCCCAGTAAATTAAAAATTGTTACTAAAGATAAATTGATCCCACCATATATGATATTGAGAAAGATGAATCTGTACTGTGTTTATATTCTATTGGCTATTTGAATCAGCACATGAAAAAATTACATTTTATCAGATAACTGATAACATATTTTATGAATGTTGGTAGCATTTATGAGTTTGTTTGTTTGTTTTTTAACAGTTAATAAACAAAATCTTTCTAGAAAAGATTAAGAGGTTTCTGTGTCTTCTTAAAATAAAACTGCAAAACAATTTCGTCTTTCTGCATTTATGAAATACAGAAGTATGTGGTCTGTTGTTTTTGTTTTTTGAGAGACTGGTTAATCATCCACTTGTGGACTTTGCTAGCTAGCTCTGTACTTTAGCTATGGGATGAGGTTACCAAAAATTTTACCTTAAGCTTTGCCTTTCAGCTTAAAAAAGCTGCCTTAAACCCTTAAATGACAAATTAAGGGCAATTACATGTTATATGTTTGATTAGAATATATATTAGCTTGAAATACAAGTAAGGGAAGTTACTTTGCCACAGAGTCAAGTATGGATGTGAGAGTTGGACTATAAAAAATGAAAGTGAAGAAACTGATGCTTTTGAACTGTGGTGTTGGAGAAGACTCTTGAGAGTCCCTTGGACTTCAAGAGATCCAACCAGTCCATCCTAAAGGGGATTAGTCCCGGGTGTTCATTGGAAGGTCTGATGTTGAAGCTGAAACTCCAATACTTTGGCCACCTGATGTGAAGAGCTGACTCATTGGAAAAGACCCTGATGCTGGGAAAGATGAGGGCAGGAGGAGAAGGGGACGACAGAGGATGAGGTTAGTGATAGAATGTTTCAAATAAACAAGAAAGGTGAGCCATTATTTTGCAGTCTCTGGTAACCTCAGGATATTTGCACATTCTGCATAGGAGGTAAATTGCTAGACATCCAGGCAAAGGCTCTGGTCAGAAAGATAGCATTAAAAGACAGAGACACTGACTATGCTTTTGGTAGTTTGTCAGAGACAAAAATGCAAAAATCAGAAAAAAATCTGAAACCAGAATCTTGGCGATAAAGGGGAAAGAGCATCCAAGATGTGAGCCCCACAATCTGTTGTTTTTTCTTTAAAGTTTTTTTTTTGCAGTTGTATACAGCAAAAGGCTAAAAATGCAGATTACATTTTCCAGCATCTGCATGTTAAGGAGTGAATCTTAGTTTGCAACTAGCAACATGTTAAGTAGTATTTGAAGGTTTTTAAGCATGGGTAGATGCCGTGATTAGAGCTGGAGAAAACTAACTTGGCAGTAGATTGTAGGATGGATTAGAGAAATCAGTGCCTGTAGGAGAGAAGGCCAGACAAGATATAATTAATAAAACTTCAGCAGTAAGTAAATATAACTTCAACTAGGCTGCTGTAAGTAAAAATAGAAAGTAGAAAGTAAAAATGAAAATTAATGATTTAAATATAATCAACAAGTATGAAAACAATTTGATGTTGGGAAGTAGACAGAAGGGTCCATCTGAGATTTCGCACCCAGCTAAGCAGGTCAGTGAGGGTCATATGCCT
Organism: Okapia johnstoni; assembly: GCA_024291935.2. Classification (NCBI taxonomy): domain Eukaryota; kingdom Metazoa; phylum Chordata; class Mammalia; order Artiodactyla; family Giraffidae; genus Okapia; species Okapia johnstoni. The sequence continues at coordinate 62,492,723 of CM044321.1, forward strand.
TCTACGGATTTGGAGTCAACCTGAAGTTTTCCATTCCTGTATCACCTCATAAGGGGCTTCCCAAGCGATGCTAGTGGTAAAGAATCTGCCTGCTTATGCAGGAGACGTAAGAGTAGAGGGTTTGATCCCTGGGTTGAGAAGATCCCCCGGAGAAGGAAATGGCAGCCACTTCAGTATTCTTGCCAGGAAAATCTCATGGAAAGAGGAGGCTGGTGGGCTACAGTCCATGGGGTTGCAAAGAGTCAGACACGACTGAGCAACTGAGCACCATCACCTCATACATTAAACCTATTTCAGCACTGCTAACCTTTTAATATTCAAGCATTTGTTCTAAGATCCCTGAGGCATGCCTCGGGGACTAACTTAGGATGTGGCAAGGGGCAAGAGGCAGGATTTTTCATGAAGGGAACATCTAAGATTCCAGATGGGGAGAGAAAAGAGAAGAAAAGTTGAAACTGGAAAAATTACTTTTCCTGCCGTCCATACCCTCTCTCTCCACTGTCACCCCCAGTGACCACAGGCAGGAAGTGCCACTCCTGTTGCATGTAACAGGGAAGAAGGGGCAGATGGAGCGGGTGTCCCTGTGCATGCAGGTCCTTGTTATCAAATAGGCAACACTGATTGTGTTGATCTGTGTCCTTCTCCTTGCCCTCCAGAAGCCAGTGGTGATTTACAGAGTATGGAAGGAAAGCTCCATGGAGGGCTGGGTTCAAAGAATAAGGACATTACACCTCTTCCCCAGATCCTTCCTTCCTGTTCTGTTGACAAGCCAAAATTTCTGGCTATAATAACACGATATAAATTCTTTTATGTTGAATCTGACATTTGATGTTGAAAGGCTCAAGACCATATGATTCAGAGAATGAATTTCGGTGAGATTCCAAATCTCAACGTGTGCCCGTGATAAACACAATGTTATCCCAGGCGCCAGGCCAAATTATACTGTTAACCGAGCATTTGAATGGAAGAATATTTTCGTGGATCAAATCAAAACCCATTCCTGTAAAAATGTAATTTCACTAAAATTGTGATGCTGGGGAGGGAGAAGTGAGAGCCTGAGGAATTCAAGCAAATTATACCCACTCTGCACCAAACAGTATTATTAAGAACGCAGTGAAATTCACAGCAGTGATTTCATCAATAAGTGTGGTTTTTACATGAAAATGAGGACAAAGGCCAAGCTCCCAACAGTCTGCAGAGAGGTGGCTTGTTTAAAGGTGAGAATAGAATACTTTGTTCAGTGACTGTACCAGCTGGAGAACATAGATCAATCTCTTAGACAATTGTTATTGCGCACGTAGTTCTGAGTTGGCCTGCAGCCATTCATTGCAAAGCAAATACTGCTTGTTTGCGGGATGGTTTCCTCATTTCCTTGTGTCAAGTTCATGACAGGAAGATTTATAAGTCTGCACTTTCTGGCTTGTACATGCACACTTACAAATTTCCTTATTTGCCTTGGTTTGTAACCCTAAAGTGATTAGCCTGATGCAAGGAAAAAAAATGTAGAGCTAAGTTGACTGCACATAGACCATCTAAATAATGACACAAATTGACCCAAATAAAATTTTACCAATCCTGTTCATTGAAAGACATCATAAACTGGGAACATATGCAAGTGGTGTGTATGTATGTATGTGCTAAGATACTCAGTTGCTCAGTTGTGTCCAACTCTTGGCAACCTCAGGGACTGTAGCCCACCAAGACCCCTGTCCATGGGATTATCCCAGCAAGAATACTGGAGTGGGTTGCCATTTCCTCCTCCAGGAGATCTTCTCTTCTTTACCACTGAGCCTTCAGGGAAACCTTATTAGTATTACTTATGTCTATTTGTATTTATTCAATATATTGAAATTTGATAAAGAAAAATAGAGAAAAAATTAAAGTGTTATATGTAATTATTATTTTCTGGCACACTGTCAGCTTGCTTCACCAACTTATTTATTTCACATGGTCTATGAGAGAGGAAACTCCATATTATTTGTCACAGATAGTTTTGCATTTTCTTGTGACTTTTTATTAAGCAAATCAAATTAGAAAACTCTTGATTATACATTACTATGTGTAAAACAGATAGCTAATAAGAACCTACTGTATAGCACAGGGAACTCCACTCAATACTCTGTAATGACCCACATGGGAAAAGAATCTTAAAAAGAGTTGATACACGTATATGTATAACATACTCACTTTGCTGTATGACAGAAAGTAACACGATGTTGTAAACCAAATATACTCCGATAAAAATTCATTTAAAAAAGAAAGAAAATTTTCATTGTAGGATCAGAGTTCATACCATATGGTTTAATGTATTGAATAATGTATTGAAAAATAAACACTTCAATGTTGGGAAAAGTAAAAGATAATTCCTTTTCTTTCACAGATAGTTATGCAGCGCGTGGAAGGTATATCTGAATTCATATAGTATCTCAGAGAAGAAAGAGGCATGAAAATGAAGTCTGTATGTACAAGAAACTTTTTATAAACCTAGCAGATACATTTCTAAAGGCCAAAATTAAAAATTCCTCATAGTTATTCAGATTTTCAGACTGCTTTTTATAGTCTCATAAAAGATTAATGAAAGATCTGTTTTACACATTTCGATAAATCTTCAAATTGAAAATGGTTTTTGTGATATTGTTGGTTTCTTCAATCATGTATTCATACCATTTATAAATGGGTTCATTTTTCTTGTGAGATTTTAAGTTGCCACTTTCATGTAAGAAATTTTACCGTTTCCAAAATAGATATATCTTAATTACACCATAGCTTTACAATTTAAAGAATAGTATTCTTCCCGATTTAGGTAGAGATTAACCATTCAGATGAAAGGAGGTTTAAAGGTCTTATCTGTGTCTGATGAAGTTGACATGATTTAAAAAGGACAAAGTTCACTTCCCTGGTGGGACAGAGGGTAGGAATCTGCCTGCCAATGCAGGAAACAAGGATTTAATCCCTGATCAGAGGAGATCCCACGTGCCTCGGAGCAACTAAGCCCATGCACCACAACTACTGAGCCTATGCTCTGTGGTGATATAGTCGCTAAGTTGTATCCGACTTGCCACGCCGCGGACTGTAGCTTGCAGGCTCCTCTGTTCATGGGATTCTCCAGGCAAGAATACTGGAGTGGTTGCCATTTCTATGCTCTAGAGCATATTTAAAAAAGCAGAGACATCACTTTGCCAACAAAGGACTGTATAGTCAAAGATACGGTCTTTCCAGTATTCATGTGTGGATGTGAGAGTGGGACCATAAAGAAGGCTGAGTGCTGAAGAATTGATGCTTTTGAAATACGGTGTTGGAAAAGACTCTTGAGAGTCACTCGGACTGCAAGGAGATCAAACCAGTCAATGCTAAAGGAAATTAGCCCTGAATATTCATTGGAAGGACTGATGCTGAAGCTGAAGCTCCAATATTTTGGCCACTTGATGCAAAGAACCGACTCATTGGAAAAGACCCTGATGCTGGAAAAAATTGAGGGCAGGAGGAGAAGGGGCAACAACAACAGTGCTCTAGAGCCCAGGAGCCACACACACCCTAGCGTCTCTACTCTGCAACAACAGAAGCCACTGCAACTAGAGAATAGCCCCCGTTCATGGCAACTAGATAAAAGCCCTGTGCAGCCACAAAGTCTCAACACAGACAAAAATAAACAAATAAAGAGAGCAAAGTTCAGTACTATACAAAGACACCAATGGTGACCCATGTTACAATACTGTAGCATGAGAATTGAGTATCTTAGAAATGGAAAGGATTTAGAGGCAATATACAAGCAATCCATCTAAACAAGAGATTCTCTCATTTTGCAATGTCCCACAAATGGTAATTTGTTTATCAAGCTAAATTAATATCTTTTGTTCAGTTCAAATTTAGTTTTCTTTACAGTAGTGTAGTAATTACAAACCAAATAAACCAACTAAAATTAGAACTGTATTAAACTAAATGTGTCTATCAAATATGGTCTTGATTTTCATGTTATTTACCACAAAATAAAATTCAGCTATGGCAGACATGTACAAAAACTGCCCTGATATACTCACTTTGTAATCACTATGCTGCACGGCAACTAGTCATTAGTTGTAAATAAAGAAGAGCTTTGTAGCTCTTCAGAATAAGCATTGCTTCTATGCAACCAAACCAGATGTTAGTAATTTTCCCTCTTGCTTTATTTTCATATGATTTTATTTATGTTCATGGTGAGCTATCAGGGGTAATGGAAATCTCTCCCTGATGGGATAAAAAAAAATCATATACAGAAACAGCCAGAAGATGGGTTTAAAACTGTACTTGGACACAAAAATTGGAAGCAGAATTGCCTGATAAAATTATACTGAAAAAAAAGACTGCAAGTGTGACAAAATAGTCAAGTAACAGATGTTAATAACTGGTATTTGATTCTGTAATGCAAGTAAAGCACTTAGTGCCTAGTACATACTAAATCTAAAACTAACTAGATAATTAGATAATGAAGTAAATGTCTATTCTTATAGTTACACTTTTGCTTTTGCAAACAGAAAGGGAAATTTGGATTTAAAACTCTGAGGAAGGAAAGGAAGGTGTACTTGAATAAGAACAAGATTTGAAACGGAAGCGGCTGAACACAAACTTAGCAAATCTGCACCATGAGACAAGTAAACCTGCAGATGGAGTATTTAGTCATACACTATAGTACACTAAACTAGCAGTTCCAAATATAAGAAGTCTGTGCTGTTATTGTCATAAATTATTTACAATCCACAGTTGCAATCTCAAAATCACTTTCCAAGATTGATTCTCAAACTCTGCAACCCTCACTGCTTGGAATTACACAAACAGAAAATGACAAGTCTAAGTTTGTTTGTATGTGTCTGTGTGTTGTGTATGCAACTGAAGTAAACAAAGCTAAGTATCAATCAGAGGAGAAATTTTTAAGTAACTTATGCTAAATTTATACCCTGAAGTAAAACATGTTTATTAAAAATATCTGCATTATGTTATAAATGTTAACCTTATAAAAGGTTTATGATGCATTAAAGGAAAGCATAATATTTCAATTCATCCAATGAAAGTAACTGGATAACAAACATGTCTAAGTGTGAGTGAAAGACAGAAATTAAATGTAATTATATTTAGAAAAGCAATATAAAGAAAATTTATATCCCAAATTTTTATTTAAAAATTTGTCCTACTTTTTGCCTCAAAAATAAACATTTCTAGACTATCTCACAATGTATGTTGCAATAAGTGTATTAGAATGGGTGTATTGTGATATTCTTCCCTGTAGGTTCTAGTTGCAAAAATGTTCGACTAAGTATTCAGTAAAATAGTCTTAAACAATGTAATCTGTACTCCTCAAGTTATTCATAGTTTAAAATTCACAATGCTCCAGAACTGATTAATTACATATAAATTATGTTTTCTTTGTGTGCAACTCAAAAGATAATTATGGTTAATTGCATTGTGAGGGAATAGAGTTGTGAGTCAGAGAATAGGAGCTCCTATTATATGAAATAAAGAATTTTAAAAGTTTTCAAAAATTATTTTAAAACCAATATTTGTCTTGTAAAGACTCCTAATTAGTCAGCAAATTTTGCATGGCTCTGTCCACATTTAATAACATACATCTGCTCTTTAATTTGATTTCTTCTGAATGTTTTTCTGTATTAGAAAAATAGATGAACCTGCATGATGTAAATGAATTCACATATCTATTCCTACCCATCTTCAAATAATTTTGAAGATATATAGATTATACATAATTTTTTCTCAATACATTTCTTTTAAACCACTCATAATTTATTTACTAATGTTTTCTAGATCTATAAACAAGTTATGTTTAGAGATTTTAAACTTTTTGTGGCATTTTACAGTCAATTTCAGGATAAATTGAGTTTCTCTCCATTCGTGTGAGATAAGGCTCAGCTTTTCTGCTTCAGTGACAGACTGAAGTAATCACTATTTACCATGAAATTGCTCACCTGCAATTTACCTTTAGCTTTAGCAGCAAATTTATATGAGTTAATTTGGTAGTGAAGTTTCAAAATATGAGCACATAATATGTTTTGGACCTTGAATTAAACTATTAATCCTGAATTAGACAGAGGAAGCAACCTTATTATACAATTAATATTTTCTCTCAAATTGCCAGTTATTATAGCAAATGCATCTTTCCCATTGAAGCTTTTCACATGCAAGGTTGAACAGGGTAATATCTCTCCCATTATCCTATTGTCTTTATAAAATATATGTAGCCTGCTACCTAGGAAACTTGAGTGTAGGAGGAGCCGTTCTGAGAGATTGCACATGGCTCCAGTTGCCAAGGAAACCCATGCCTTTTTTCCTGTAAATGTGCAGAGCAGTTTCCTTATTAGGAATTGGGTTAACAGTGTTCTCAAAGGAAAAGCTGAGTGAGGAAGGTAGTAAGATTTTTTCATACATATGAACTGAATCGTAAACTCTGTATAAACTGTGATAAATTGGTTTTAGCATGTAAGTTTCAGTGATAAAAGTGAAGTTTTATGGAGTTTTCACCTGGCATAATTAAAAATATTCAAACATGCAAAATCTTGCTGTTAGAGCAGGGGAGCATACAGAAAATGAATTTTTTTCTGAATAACAAATGGCAGATATTGACAATATAGGATATTCATAAAATACTTGTATGTTGAATGTGTACTTTTAAATGACCTTTACATATTATTTTCCATGAAGTATTTTTGTATGTAGCATTCTAATTCTTTACATTTAGACTTCTTTTAAAAATCACTGTGCCATTATTGTGCTAAAAATTGAATTTATTTTATATTCTACTAAAATTCTATGCTTTAAGCTTTGGGGGGTAATTAAAATACTTTAAAATACAAAATCTCAAGTCACATATTATAAATATTACGTCAGCATGACCCTATCACAATCTATCATCATTTATTAAGCCTTCACCTATTAAACACATAAAACAACCGTAGTCAACATGTCTTAACAATATTCTTCAAAATACCATTAAAAAAGCCTGGTGGGCTACAGTCCAGGGGATCGCAGAGTCAGACACTACTGAGCGACTAACACACACACATGCGAGAAAAACACCCCGAAATGTGTTTTTCTTTGCATACTTAACAAGCAGGTCATTCTTGGAAACTTTAGCTTAGTTTTCTATGTTGAAGTATAATCACTGTGTCCTTAGTTGTCCAACCTAAATGCAGACAGAGGTATATGCAAGTATTTTATTGCAAAAGTAAGTATAATAGTTTAAGTTTCTTCCTCTTTGGAAATAATTCATGAAGAACCATAATTCTTTGACTATTCTATTGAGCAGCCACAGTGTGTGAAAGTAGGCACCTTTATATTTCTGGTAGATTCCTGTATATTGTAACAGCTTCTGTAGAATGCAATTTGGAAAATGTCTTAAGTGCCTTAAAATGTCATTTGTTTACATTGGACTCAGTAGTATAATTTTAGTGAAACTTTCTAAAAATATATATGTATAAGGATAGTCATCACATCCTTTTATTTTTTAAAAAATTTAAATACTAACATGGTCATTGGTAAAATTATGGTAATAGTATACAATAGATACTATGCTAATATTCAGCCATTAAGTAATCATAGTGTAAAAAATACACAATCACCTGGAAAACATTTACTAAAGAATAATAAGTGAAAAATAAAAGATATGAAAAGAAACAAAAGAAACTACTGGAAGTACATACACCAAAATGTTAAGCATAAATAGTGTGCTATCATCCCTTGTGGTTTTCTGTTTTACTTCTGCCAAGTTGTTTGCATTGACCAATCATTGTTTTTGTATTTAGAAAATGTCTTAAAGTGTAATAAAGGACAAAGTTTTTGAAGAGTTTAAGTGACATAGAGGGATACTTACAATATAATGTCAAAAGAAGAAAGGCAGCTTGGCACAATGTATTAATAGATGCAAACATCACAATGACAAAGCCCCGTTGTTGACCTGCATCTTGGAACAGCCATTTCCCAGAGATAAGTGGGACCACTTGTCGGAAGAGGACACAACTCTCAAAGCCAGCTCTGGAGCTGTGGGCAGAAGCAGCTATAGGGAGTTGATATGACAGAAGCACTAGAAGCATAGAATGCAGAATAAAAGTAAGAAACAAACCTCTTGTATCTTCCAGTTGAGAACAAGATAGTATTGAATGAGAAGCGCCAATTTGTTACTTAAGGATTTCTATACGTGGAAAATTCAAATGATAGAAAAGCAGGTTTATGCTTAAGAATTTGGGGGAGGTGTTGTGTGATTGGTTCTGATTTCATGTTTTGTTTTGTTTTACATTTATGCTATTTATGTACAAACAAATGCATTTCTCTAAGATTTGAAAACCCAAAATACTTTCCTAAGTAAAGCAACATCAAATTGTAGGATGTGGGGCTGGCACCAGAATTTGGTAAACTATAGCTGGCTACCAGGCTAATCAATACACGAGTCCTAGACAGTTTTATATAACTTGTGATAGATGAGTCCTAAATGGTTTCACATCCATGCTGCGTCTATAAGACATGTATTTGGAATACTAGTTGCTGTGTTTATGAAATATCCCTCTCCCTACCAAGCATGCTGGCAAAATATATACCCTTGAATGAAAGCATCTACCAAAAATTGTAGCCTAGCAGATAGAACAGATGAAAAGAACTTTGAGCAGAAACCCAAAGGAAAGATCTTTTCAGAGGTATATTCTGTGGCAGATACGACATAAAGTATCAGATTTTTGTTTTTGAAGTCTGCAGAATTAGATATTAACATATAATTATTGAAAATTTAATAGCTCCAAATTCAAACGTGCAGTCCGGTGATTCCAGTAAATGCTGAAAGCGGTGACAAAATCATACCATCATTATTTCTCAGAGATTCCAAAACAAGTAAAATGAGAAAATACAGTATTTATCCCAAGATACATCTGTGGATCTCTACATGCCAGAAATACCTGGATAATGAAAGGCACCCAGCAAGAAAGGCATAAATAAACACTACTGGAAAAAATTAGCAGTAACTCGATGATTGTTGTTCAGTTGTGGCTGACTCTGCAACCCTATGGACTGCAGCACACCAGGCCTCTCTGCCCTTCACTGTCTCCGGGAGTTTGCTCAAACTCATTACCATTGAGTCATTGACGCCATCAAACCATCTCATCCTCTGTCACCCCTTTCTCCTCCTGCCCTCAGTCTTTCACAGTATCAAGGTCTTTTCCAAAGAGTCAGCTCTTTGATAATAGGAGGAACTAAAAAGTGATTGCTAAAAGCACCTTGATTAACCAAGATACTGCAGTGGATCTCATAAACTGAAAGAAATATGTTTCTCCTATAAAGCAAGAGGGCCCATTTTAAAACCAATTCTAACTCTCATCTTGACAACAATGTTCCCCGACACTCTTGCACTGAAACCACTTGGGAAGCTTGTGTAGCCCTTCTGAATGTTTCTAGCAAAGCAAGAAAAGTTGGACTCATAGGAGGATACTAATGCTAACAGCTGGCTTTCTGGAGAAGGAAACCCTGCTCTGTAATACTTGCCAATGTCTATTGTGTAAATTCTCCCATCACAGCCAGTTACAAACTATCAATTGGACATCACTTGAGTGTAAAGAGAGGAACAAATCTGTGCCACTGGCTCTTGCCAAGTAGTAAGAGCCAGTCCCATTCGGTTAATGAGAGCTGTTTGCCCTTGAAGTCCTTAAAGAAGGCACTAGCAAAAGGCTGCGGGAAAAAAAAAAAGCACACACCCACAGTAAAATCAACCCAGCTGGATTGCCTTATAGTTTTATGTTGGAATACTCCTCTTTTAAGCAGTAAAAGAAAATCAAGTTGAAAGTCTTTACCTAAATAGGAAGCAACAAATTTCCTAGACCTTAGTGTTCTCAGCTTGTCAGTAACCTAGATCCAGTGATAACACATAGATGACACAGACAAATAGCTAATGTCTGCAAATAATTTGAGAAGTATGATAGTCTTAAAAATATATATCACTATAAACAAGACAAAAAAATGAGATGATTAAAGACTCCCAGGAAAGATTTCTAACTCTTTTTTGTGTATTTTCAGGAGGCGGCAACTCTGAATGGCAGCAGGGCCAGCCAGGCAGCCTCATGTGCATTCCAGATTTTAATTTTGTTTAAGGTACTTGTTTGATATTGTTCAAGGTTTTTATAATATCTATTCTCCTGTAAAGTCAACTGAATAATCCATTGAGGTTTCCAATGAAGGAAACAGCCATACAAAATAAAATGAATTATAAATAAAATATTTTATGCAGTTTAAAAACAAATCCCATGACAAATATCAGATTTTATCAGAAAGACTGAGACATGCTGATATGACACAAAAAAGGCTGCAAATAGCAATAATCCAAGCTCCAAGAGGTTTCTCTAACTATAGTGCCAGGTTTAAAAACTATAGTGATATATAAAAACTATGTATTTTCTTATATTGATGTTTTTATCAGACTTACCCTATAGAATATAAGTCTCATGAAACAGACCATCAGATTTGTTTACTGCTATATCTCTAGCTCTTAGCACTTCTCTAGTGCCCAGATAAAAAGTAGTTGTTCCAAAATTACTGTTGAATGAATATAGAATATAAAAGTAGGCAAAAAGTTCATAACACTTAAGTGAGATAATAAATATGACTATGGTTAATAAAAGGGCTTCACTTCCTTCAGTGACAGAGGTCCTAATCATCTAATGGTACAGCAACCCTGTGTTTTTACTTTAACAAGAATATAAGCAATAATGTTTCATGACACTCAACTGGACAATTTAGAAATGTTAGTGGTGGATTTATAGTTGGTGTAATTCTCTATGGGTATTAATCATGGTGCTGGAGAAAACTGTTGAGAGTCCCTTGGACAACAAGGAGATCAAGCCAGTCAACCTAAAGGAAATCAGTCCTGAGTATTCATTGGAAGGTCCGTTGCTGAAGCTCCAATACTTTGGCCACCTGATGTGAAGAGACGACTCATTGGAAAAGACCCTGATGCTGGGAAAGATTCAAGGCAAAAGGACAAGGGGGTGGCAGAGAATGAGATGGATAGATAGCATCACCAACTAAATGAACATGAATTTGACCAAACTCTGAGAGATAGTAGAGGACAGAGGAGCCTGGCGTGCTACAGTCCTTGGGATCCCAAAGAGTCAGCTATGACTTAGCAACTGAACAACACATCAACAAATTCCTATCAGTATTAATCTTCTGACCTTTCTAAACTGTCAGAGACTTCTTGCTTTTAGACTATATCTTGTAAATATACTCTAACCATTGATTTTTTTTCAACATATACTCTGCACACTTCCACATTTTAAGATCACATAAAACTAAACAGAGATAGAAAATGTATCAATTAGATGAGCAAAAACAAATAGATTTTAAAAAATATTCTCTCCATTAAATTAAATAAGGAGTTAACCCATCTCAGGACAAAAAAACCTAAAAATAAAAATGAAAAATACAAATATGTATAGAAATATGTTGTTTTTGTTATTAGGAAACTCAATATTTTAAAATAAATGTAACGATGTTAATCTTCACAAGTCATCATAGAAATCCACACTGCAACATGCAATGATAATTTTTATTTTTGTTACATAGGCAAAAGCTGATTATAAAAGTTGATAAATTGCCGTTCTTACTGGGAAAAGTACACTTTGCTGTGTATAGGATTAAGAATTTGTAAAATTTATTCAGAATAAAATTAGATGGCATTTATTAAAGTTGAAAATGTGGGTATATGTTGAGCAATTTGTATAGGTTTCCCCAATATCTGCATGGGCTTCTTAATTTGGGAGAACCCAAGCCCACACCTCTTGCACAAAAGCATTATATATTATAAATTACATTTTAGTTTCTCATCTTTTCATGCTTTTCTTTTCCATATTTCATCTCATCATATATTATCATATGTTATCACCATATGTTTAAGTCTGTGAAAATATTCTTATTAGCAGCTTTATGTTTTACATTTTTCTTGGAATAATTATCATATCTAAGTGTCCAAGGGTTGACTACAATGTACTTCTTTTTCTTTTGATGATGGGTTATATATTTGTTTTCCTTTGTATATTTGATCATTTTGTGTTATAAGCTGGACACTGCATTAATAGTTGTAGGGCATTTGAATGACATTAAATTCCTCCAAAGTGTGTTGAATTTTGTTTTGACAGATAAATGGCTGGTGGATAACATTGGTCTTGTCAGACTTGGATTCATTTGCTGTTAAACAACTTATTGACCAAAGACATATTAATATATCTTTTGTTACCTGAATGTTATTGACTGAAGACACTTCAATATTGAAAATGTTTCAATATTCACTGACATAACAAATCACTGGCCATAGGCATTAGTTGTGCAAAAGTTCATCAGTCAATCATTTGCTAAGGTATATCTATTTTGATTTTGAACTTAGTCCTATGGTTAGGCCCTTCCTCTTGCATGTGACCTTTACAGATAAAGATAGAGCTAGAGATATTGATCTATAGTTATAGAAACAGATATCCATCTATCTGTATCTATATCCATATCTCTATCTAGTCTTTCTGGACTTTCAACTGAAGGCCGATGTGCTGAGTAATTTCTTTCTACTCTGGGTGAACCGTAACTGCAGTGTCCCTCAGCCCTGCTGACCCCTCCTTAATCACTTCTCTGTTCCACAGTAACCATCCTCTGCTAGGAATCCCAGAGATTCACCCTTTGCTCTTTCAGCCTATCCATTGGCCAAGGCTGGAATAAATTCATGTCAGCTTATAGGTAACTTTCTTCTCAATAGTTCTTGTCTCAGATTCCTTTCAACGCAAATTCTATCTCCTTATTCCAGTAAGACTTCTGCCCGGGGTTGTCTCCATCTCCCTGCTCTGTTTCAGTAATGTACCCCTAGAAGAATGTGGGCGATTGTTGGGCAGTCTTGTGGTTCACATTGCTTATTTATCTTTCTTCAGAGATCACTGTCCCCAGCTGCCTCTTTTTCAATGCCTGCAAATAGTGATTCACACATTTCATACAATTTTGCAGGTGTTTCTATTGAAATGCCAAATCCTGAACCAGTTACTCTTTCAAAGCAGAAATATCTTTTACCTCTTTTTGAGGTACAGAAATTAAGAAAAGCTATTTACTTATCATGACAAAGTAAGTGATAAATAGAAATTAATTTTAACACATGTCTTCTGACTGTATATCCAAGGTATTTTATAAACATAGCTGCTTTGCAAATGAATAGTACTAGAAATATATGGAGTGGGGCAGGTTTTCTAACTCAGTGTTATATAGCCTTCTTATTAATGGAATAATAAAATTGCAAACATTCTGTAAGAAATAATTTAAATTTTGTGATACTATTCACTCTTTTTTCTAGATATTAAACAATAACAATATTAATTATCTACTAGGCTTAATATTTCATAAAAAGAATATGTGATTATCAAGATTATATTAATAAACATCATTTTTAATAAAGAAGAATTATAGCAAATGAATAAATTTCATTTTGTAAAAGTCTCACTTTATTTTACTTTATCTCTTCTTAGACATAAAGTGGAATAAACTTCAAAATGTACAAAAGCATCTGAAAGCAGATGTTTGGAAATAACTGACAATGCATCTTATTTTAAAAAATCATCATTTTAGTGCTATCTGTGTCAGAAAGCATTCTTAGTGCTTACAGTTATTAATTCATTTAAACATCATAATTATGTAATGAATCAGGTCCTATCATATTATCCACTTTTTTACAGATGATAAATCTGATGCATGAAAAATGAAATATTTTACCCAACATCACTCAACCAATAAGTTGCAGAGCTAAATTTGTCACTCAGAAAATCAGGTTCTTAAACTTTGCTTCTTTACTCTGATTATTCCTTTTGAAATAGAAATCGAGGGGGCAAAACAGACATATGCTATGAATAATGTTTCCGAAGCTGTTTTTCCAATCAATTTCGAATAGATACACATTTTCCCAAGATATACTATTGTGTTGGAAGAGATATTCTACTTTAATTTTTCAATTCTTGAAATTTTGTCTCAGATAAAATAATAATTCACTATATGATGGGGGAAAAGAGCATTTTTTCCTGGTTCTGCATTTCTAGTCATAAATGAAGGTTACTATTTGAGAGTATGTCATTAAAATAGATAATATTCACTGCAAACAGATATAATTCAGAAGGTTAAAATTCCAGTTAAGATTAGTCTTTAAAATGTAGCCCTTTAAAAAAAATTAATCTAAATAAATTTACGGTGCAAAGAAGCATGTGAAATAGCTTCTTGGAAAGAAGGAAGTCATGCATCAAAGAAAAAGACCATGAAGTGCTCAAATGCAAATAAAAAGTATTGATTCACAGTAGTAGCTTCTGAGTAAGAAGGACAGAAAAAAATGATATTCTTCCAGTTTCTATTTTATGAGAAATCAAGTGTAAGTCCTAATCAAAATGTACTGATTAATAAATATTCAACAATTTAAATAACAATTGGAAAATGATTGTAAGTTGCAGTTTATCATTGAAAATTGCAACTATTACAAATAGGACAGAATGATTTGGCAAGAGTTATATCTAAATATCTAGATGATTTATGCCTTAGTCATATTTCTAGTCTCTTAGGAATAAGAAATTTAGATGATCTAAATGAACTTAAACAGATGGAAATGACTGATTTTCTCAGATTTTGGATAAAAAATAAATAAAACCTTTCATTTACTTGGAATCTAAACAAGTTGGAAGCAAAAATAATTAGAATATTTTGCTGCACATTCTACATGAAAAACAAAGCAAAAATTAAGCTTTCACATCAAGATTTTTCTCAGTGACTACCGTAGGCGAACTATTGGCAAAATAAAGTCAGTATACAAAAGGCTACTTCCCCAATGTATTTAATGGTACCAGACTATCAGAATGGCTCTAATACAATTTTCCAAAGCAGGACAATGTCATGGTTGAACTTTAGCTCCTAAATAAATCCTGTATTAGAGTTTCACTTACAGCTATTGTTTTTTAAAAATTTTTATTGGGTTATAGCTGCTTTCCAATGTTGTGTTAGTTTCTGCCATACAGCACAGTGAATCAGCTGCATGTAGACATATATCCCCCCGTTTTTTATTTTCTTCCCATTTGGGTCACCACAGAGTGTTGAGTAGAGTTCCCTGTGCTATACAGCAGGTTCTCATTAATTATCTATTTTACCCATAATAGTGTATATACATCAATCCCAATCTCCCAATTCATCCCACCTCTTCTTTCCCCCCTTGCTGTCCATATGTTTGTTCTCTACATCTGTGTCTCTATTTCTGTTTTACAAATAGGTTCGTCTGTACCATTTTTCTAGCTTCCACATGTATGAAGTAAGTCAGAAAGAGAAAAACAAATATCATATATTAATGCAGCTCTTTTGAGATGGTAGCCTTCACCTTCTATACCTAGCCCTTCAGAACTGAAACTAGCCTATTTGCTTTACAATTAGGAAGGGAGTATAACTGGATCAACAAACATGCATTGCCATACAGCATTGGCTTGAGTCACCTGCTCGTTCAGATGGCAAAATGAAATCTATTTATCTTAATGCAACATTCTGAACATGGAATCATCATAAGCTAATCATAATTCATATACATTTATTGTATCTCATTGTGTTGTCCTTGGAAAATTCAGTTTCATATAGCGAATACCTTAACTTCCACTCTAGCAAAATAACCATTGTAAACCATTGAAACACTCATGTACGTGGGAACTAGTTTGTGGCAATTATGTGTCTTAAAAGGAAAGTCTCTTGCATTTTTTTTCAGGCTCTATTTTCTTTGCCCCCTTGCCAGCTTACTGTCCTCTGCCCAAGAACTAAACGAAGAATATTCCCAGCTTTGGGTCCTAAGCACTTTTATTTTTTGATTCTTCATTCCCAACTTGGGAAATAACATCAATAACCATGGTTTCAATTACTGAATATATGTTAACAAATCCCCAATTCATATACCCACCCAAGAATTCAACTCTAAGCATCACACTCAGATAGAAGTGTCCATTAAACATTTTATTTAGATATTTCAAAAATATTCTCTCTCAATCTGTCTGGATAAAGTTCGAAGAAATTAATGTAAGCAAATTCTGAGCATTCCTCTTTTTCCCTTTTGTAGTTCCTAAAGAAGACTCTGAATCAGCCTGCTTTTAACTTAAGACTTCTTTTAGTCTAATTTAAATAAAGGAAAGAGAACAAGAACCAAAAGGAACCAAATTGGGTTAAGATTATTTTATATTGTGTAACAGAGAATCTTACCAGGGAACATGAACTGATATAGAATTTGGGGTTATGATAGAAGAGACAGAAGTCAACACAACCATTTGGGGAGAAAATTTTGTTTGGATATCAATAGTTAGCTTGAGAGAGGTTTGAGGGTAGCGGCAACTACTTTTGTGAAGGCTATTGTGAGTGGCAGAAATCTGGATATAAGATACATTTTTCAGTTTTCCTGGACATTACTAAATTATGCTTCTCCCCAAATTAAAAATTGAATTTTCTGTATATTATATTGTTTTTGGAAACAGTGTTCTCTCTCTTCAAATCCATAGTTCATAGAGCTAAGGCCATTATATTTGAATCATGTGCTTTGTCAGTTAGGATCCATTTTAAATTCATATAAAAGAAAACTCAAAGTAGCAATATCTGAAACAGATAAACATTTAATTCTCTGTTATAAAAAATAAATCTAGGGGTACATAGTCCAAAACTGGCATGGAAAACTCTAGGTATACCAGGGATCTAGGCTTCTTTTATTTTTTATTCTATCACACTAGCCCTGGCTGGAACTGTAGTCACAATGGCCTCCTCACTTGAGACAGAAGGAAGGGATAGAGCTGGCTACATTCAAGTAAGTAGCTCTACTAGAAGTCCTATTCTGTTCAACACTTACAATGTCATTTCATTGGCAAAAATCTAGTCACATGACCACAAATGCTCTGAGTAAAATAATCTAGTCTCTCTTCCAAGAGACAAGATGCTCAGCTAAGAACTGGGCCTTCAGTTACTAAGGAAAGAAACAACAGATCTTCAATAGATAACAAGTTGCTTCTGCCACATACGCACAAACCTGAATCCATCATCTCTCCTGCCCTCAAACCAGCTTTTCTATCAAGGTTCTCTGTCTCAAGAAAACTACTCAATTGCTCAAGACAGAAACCCAAGAGCTATCACTTGCTGAATTTTTTATTACCCATCTTCCTCACCTCTAACTTACTCACCATGGCTTACTCAACAACTCTTTCCATTTTCTGCGTTTACTGCAACTATCCGAGTCTAAGCCATAATTCCTTCTTCTCTCATCGGGATTTTGAATGTAGGCTTAGAAGTGAACTCTGTGTCTGTGGCTTTTCTTTCCTCCCTCCATCACTCAATTTCCTTCTACAGAGCAAAGACAGTATTCCTTTGTATAAAGTAAGTCTCATCATTCTACTTCCCAAATAAGATCACTCAAGGATATCCCATTATTTAGGCGAGTGTTCCATATCTACAAAATGTACTAAATAGACATGCATATTATGAAATCCACTTTACTATTGTGCAGTGTAACAATTCTCTTTTAAGTTGCTGAAAATTGCAAGTTTTACATGAAAATCTGACAAAGGTTCTTATTACTTTTACATTTCGAGCAGTTAAGTGGAAAAGAGGGATCATGTTTATAAGTCCACATTTTTAAGCAATGAGGGGGGAGAACCTGAGGGCTATAAATATTTCAGAGTTCCCTCAGCAAAACGTAACAATATTTTCACAATGTCTCCATTCAAGGATCCAACAGAACGCTGCACAACCACTGCCTCAGGTCTTAAAGATGGTAGAAGGTGAGGGTAATTGTGAATAGACAATTAGCCTTACGTGAACGTTTCCCAGTGTATAATCAGCTGAGAGGGCAATTTCCATTTCATTTGGGTGAATCTTGCTGGAAGCAAAAGATTTATTTTTCTAAAAACAACTCCTTAACAGCAGGCCTGCCAGTAATTTTTATATGCGCAACTTACAAGCTTTAATGCAAGCTCTGAAAGGAGGCATTCTTACATGGACAGCAACTTCACAGCAAGAAAATTCCCATTAAAGGCAAGTGAATATTGTGAATTGCTTTTAGGCATACACTGAAGGCACACTTCAGAATTCTGAAAGACTCTAGACATGACTTTCATAAAGGAACACACAAGTATAATGTAAGAAGCTAGACCAAAATGTATACACCCAACCATAGGATGACCCCCTGGAGAAGGGAATGGCAACCCACTCCAGTATTTTTGTCTGGAGCGTTCCATAGACAGAGAGGCCTGGTAGGCCATAATCCATGGACTCTCAAAGAGTCAGGTAAGACTGAGTGACTAACACTTTCACTTCAACCACAGGATGACTTATCCACCCTCATAAACATTATGATAAAATCAGACATAATTAAAATATATGCCCTCTTCCATGCAAAGTACACACAAAAGAAGGGAGAGATAAAGAAAATGGATTTTTCTAACACAGTGTGTTATACTGACTATTGTAGTAGTCAAGAATTGCATCACTGATCAGACGCAAGACCGGGTCTTCTCTTTCACTCAGTTAAATCTAAAGGTGCAAAAATGTGCCCGCTCCAGGAGGTATGACAGTGTATGATTTTTGTGTTTTCTGCTTTCCTTGAGCAAATGACTTTCATTTTAAAGTCACAGTGTTGTCCAAGAGAGAGCGTCTGGAGCTCCAGCCGTATGTATTAGGGAGCAAGAAATGAAGAGAGGGAAGACAGAAAGAGATTTTTGTCATTTTTTTCTTTCCCCTTTCTAATGAGCTTCTTCAGAAACCCCATTCCACAATTTCTTCTTACATCTTACCTACCAGCTATATTTGCATAATCTTACCCAGCTTCTAAGAGCCTGGGAAATTTAGTCTTTGGGCTGAAGTATTCCTTCCCTGATAAAATCTGAATTTTTTTTTTTTTGTCTTGAGGAAAAAATGAGAGTAGATATTGAATTGGCAAACTTGTAATGATAATAACAAGGTGCAAACAGCAGTCTTGACCACAATAGGAACTAGGTGAGTGCAAAAATACTATGTTCTTTCAGTTATCCATTCATTCATTACTGCATCCTTTCAAAAACACTTACCACTCTCAAATATATACCAACTACTACACTACAATATACAGAGACAAATTCCTGCAAAGAAATGCCTAATATAGTGATAAATAAAAAAAACACTACAATAAAATGTAGAACTATGTCTGTGAAATAGATAAAAACAAGTAGCTGAATTCATTCATTTACTCATTTAACCATCAAAATATCCAGTAATTGCCAAAAAGATGTGTCAGGTTTTATTATGCACTGGTAATATTCCATAAATAAGTTAGAGTCCTTTCTTTTGTGACTTAAGCTAAGTGTCAAAGTTTTTCCTTTTTTTTTTTTATTTTCTATTTTGAATTCTGGTTTGGTTTCACCTCAAACCAAACCAATTCAAACAGAATCTAAGTGAGATCCATATATAGATTTTATTCAATTACCCAGGAAATTCTAATTAGCAACCAAGATTGAGATCCACTTGTCAAGAGCAGTAATTCTCAATCAGGGGCAGTTTTTCTCCCCAAGGACATTTGGTCATGTCTGGATGTTAAAACAGAATGGAGGTAAGTGCTACCAGCATCTAGTTAGAGGCCAAGGATGCTCCTGAAAGTCTTACAATACACTGGAGAGTTCTCTCTTCAACTCCATCCCCCGACTAAGACCCATCCAGCCCCAAATGTCAAGAGTGCTAAAATCGAAACATCATTTGTCGAGAGGGTTGAACTGGCCAGGGAACTGTCAATTATAAAACAGGGCATTCACAGAAGTTATAAATGCTACCATGCATTCAGGAGGCATACTTCCCCCAAGCAGGCTTCTCAGAAGAATCCTAGCTGGTAGGATTCGGTCATGCTAAGGTGTGAGGAGGAGCATGAACCAAGAGAAAAAAGTGTTACAGCCCAGAGACCAGGGTATGTTCTTTCAGTTATCCATTCATTCATTACTGCATCCTTTCAAAAAAAAATACCATTCTCAAATATATACCAACTACTACACTACAATATACAGAGACAAATTCCTGCAAAGAAATGCCTAATATAGTGATAACTCTAGTAACAATGTCATTAATAACAATAGCCAACATCTTTTGAATGCTTGTAGTAAACTCTCTACTTGTATAAAGTTATCTAAACCCCACAAAAAAATTAACAAACAAAAAAACAACAGCAGCAGCAACACGATGAATGTTAGGAAGGTTAAATAATTTTGCAAAGTTCATACATATAAATCCGACCTCCAAAGTTTAAACAGTTAGGGATTATGTTATATCGCCTTCAGTTCCATAAAGCACAGAATCTTAGGATCATGTTACTATAAAACAATCAAAAAGATGTGTTGAGAAATCTAAGTAGATCCTATTGCCTTTAGAGAAAACTCAAGAAATTCATTGAAGAAGGCAATGGCACCCCACTCCAGTACTCTTGCCTGGAAAATCCCATGGACGGAGGAGCCTGGTAGGCTACAGTCCATGGGGTCGCTAAGAGTCGGACACAACTGGGCAACTTCACTTTCACTTTTCCCTTTCATGCACTGGAGAAGGAAATGGCAACCCACTCCAGTATTCTTGCCTGGAGAATCCCAGGGACGGCGGAGCCTGGTGGGCTGCTGTCTATGGGGTTGCACAGAGTCGGACACGACTGAAGCGACTTAGCAGCAGCAGCAAGAAATTCATAGTTAGTTATAAAGCAGAGAAATTGCCGTTTTCGTGGTGCTGTTTTTCATAATTAAACTAATGTGACTCTAATAGCTTTCAGGATTTATGTTACAAAGAATTTCATTTAGAGAATCTTATTCTCATCAGAGATACATGAATTGCATGTCTTTTCCTTCTGCCAAATTCTACTATAATCTTATTTTTCAGCTCAATCCTAATCCACCTTGTTTAATTTATTTATCCAAATATATTAGTTATATCAGACCTAATTTTATGCAATGATTTTTATTAAACCTTTAAAAATATTCAGCTTTAATGAGTTTTATTTGACAAATAAAATTATAAGATATTTAAAGTGTACCTCGTGGTGATTTTTAAACTTAATTTTTAAATGTTACTTTCCGCATATAGTTGTTAGAAAATATTGGCTCTGCTCCCCATGTTGAACAATACATCCTTGAACCTATCTTACACACAATGGTTTGTAAGATATTAAATCTGTTTTTATAGATACTGTCCATTTCTGTAAATAAATAAAGCAACACTTTTATTTAACCATCTTATTAAATTTTTTAACAAAAAGCTTTGCCCAACATTATAATAAATTTCTTTAGTTTATTTGAAATAAAGTTTGACAACGATTCTAACGCTTTCTGCTTTCACTTAAAATAGCATGGGATGTTTTCCTGGACTATCTGGATGCGCCCAAAGTAATCACAAAAATTTTATCACTGCAAAGAGAAACAATGTCCAAACTGATAATTAATTATATCACACTGTGATATAAGCTAGACTGATCAGCTCTTGCTGGCTTTCATGTAAGGAGATCATGAGCCAAGAAACTTGGGAGCCATGGCATAAAATGAAGAGAAAAAAATGGCTAAAAGAGTATAACCCATACTCAAATAGTGTGAACTCTATTTGTAAAAAAATTTATTGAAGTATAGTTGATTTACAAAGTTTAGTTAGTTTCTGGTGCATAGCAAAGGGTTTCAGTTGTATATATAAACATATATATATATATATATATATATATATATATATATATATATATATATATTCCTTTTCAGATTCTTTTCCATTATGGTTTATTACAGCATATTGAATATTTGTCTCTGTGCTATAATAGTAGGACCTTGCTGCTCATCTGTTTTAAATATTGTAGGTTGTATCTGCTAACCCAAAACTCTTAATTTATCCCTGCCCCACCCTCTTTACCCTTTGGTAACTGTAAGTTTGTTTTCTATATCTGTGAATCTTTCTTTTCTGTAAATAAATTCATTTATATCATATTGTAGATTACATATATACTAGAACATATGGTATTTGTCTTTCTAATTTACTTCACTTAGTATGATAATCTCTAGGTCCATCCATGTTGTGGCAAATGGCATTATTTCATTCTTTTTATTGGCTGAGTAGTACTCTCTTGTGTATATGTATATATATATATACACCACATCTTCCTTATTCAAATCATTTGAGTTGCTTCCATGTCTTGGCTATTGTAAATAGTGCTGCTATGAATGTTGGGGTACCTGTATCTTTTTAAATTAGAGTTTTCATCTTTCCTGGATATATGCCCAGGAGTGAGATTGCTGGATCATATGGTAACTCTATTTTTAGTTTTCGAGGCATCTCCACACTATTTGTCATAGTGGTATACCAGTTTACCTTCCCATCAACAGTAAACTATTTTCAGTATCTATTTTTAAATTTTTGGTTAAAATGAGAAACATATTCTATGAAAATCTAAATTAATATTCTGCTATTCAATCTAGAAATCAAATTCATCAAAATATAAATTCTTTCACTTTGGTTGTAGTAAAATGTATATTAAGTATTTTTTATACATCATGTTATATTTTTTAACATGAAAATGAAATGAAGAGTATATATGCATATTGCTTCATACCATAAACCACAAATCAGGCACAATTTCTTGTTTGAAATAATGAATGCATTTGGATTTTGAATATAAATGCATCTAAGTGGTTTTTAAAGACTAATGACATGAGATAGTTCATTTGTACTTTGTTAATGTACAATATTAATGATGTCTACAATTTTAAATGCATTAAACTGTGGTTGATTATCTCCCTGTGTACACATTCCAGTTCTGAAATTTAATTGAAGCTCAATAATGTACTACATTTCTGTCCTTTTTTTCAATTATTCTATTATGCAGATCTAATGTGAAGGCAGATCAAAGTTGCATTTGAACATTATTTCTTGCTTTTAAAAGCAGAATTATATTGGGTTTCTGATGGGAAAGATTTTCTAAATGGAGTAACATTTAGAAAAAAAATGTAGGTTTCTATTATTAAGAATTAAGCTCTGAGAAAATCTCATAGAAAAGAAAAAAGCACTTCACATGTACTATTACAAGCAAAGTGCAAGGTGGAATCTTAGAAATCATTCATTCTAAACCGTTCATTTTTCAAATAAGGTTATTACCTTGCAGATAAACTCAGCATCTAAGATACCTATCCTGTTAGTGATTATATGACAACTGTGATTCATGTCTTCTAAAGTCTCATAAAATTGGTTTAAAAAACTTATAGTTAAGAAGGAGGCAGTTAAAGAACACAGGAAATAAAAGTTCAAGTATCTACTGCTTTAGTTAAGATCTACTATGCATGTTCACTGCTATGGGAGTTTGGACTGTGTCAGATTGGTTAGTGTGGGACTTTATTTACTGGAACATGCTTCCCTGTAATGCTCCGGATTTCAGTCTACCTTAAGAGACATCAGTTCAGTTCAGTTCAGTTCAGTCACTCAGTCGTGTCTGGCTCTTTGTGATCTCATGGACTGCAGCACGCCAGGCTTCCCTGTCCTTCACTAACTCCCAGAGACTACTCAAACTCATGTCCATTGCGTTGGTGATGCCATCCAACCATCTCATCCTCTGTCATCCGCTTCTTCTTCCAACTTGAATCTTTCCCAGCATCAGGGTCTTTTCCAAGGAGTCAGTTCTTCACATCAGTTGGCCAAAGTATTGGAGTTTCAGCTTCAGCATCAGTCCTTCCAATGAATATTCAGGACTGATTTCCTTTAGGATGCACTGGTTGGATCTCCTTGCAGTCCAAGGGACTCTCAAGAGTCTTCTCCAACACCACAGTTCAAAAGCATCAATTCTTTGGCACTCAGCTTTCTTTATAGTCCAATTCTCTATAGTCCAACTCTATAGTCTCTATAGTCCAACTCTCTTTCCAATGACTACTGGAAAAACCATAGCTTTGATTAGATGGACATTTGTTGGCAAAGTAATGTCTCTACTTTTTAATATGCTGTCTAGGTTGGTCATAGCTTTTCTTCCAAAGGAAAAGCATCTTTTAATTTCATGGCTGCAGTCATCATCTGCAGTGATTTTGGAGCCCCGAAAAATAAAGTCTCTCACTGTTTCCACTGTTTCCCCATCTATTTGCCATGAAGTGATGGGATCAAATACCATGATCTTAGTTTTCTGAATGTTGAGTTTTAAGCCAGCTTTTTCACTCTCCTCTTTCACTTTCATCAAGAGGCTCTTTAGTTCTTCTTCGCTTTCTGCCATAAGGGGGCGGGGTGTCATCTCCGTATCTGAGGTTATTGATATTTCTCCTGGCAATATTGATTCCTGCTGTGCTTCATCCAGCCTGGCATTTCACATGATGTACTCTGCATATAAGTTGAATAAGCAGGGTGACAATATACAGCCTTGACGTACATGGGGGAGATTAACGAAGTCACAGTCCATATTCTCCAAAGGCCATCATGCTTAGATGCAGAGATAGGCAGATGCAGCATGTTGGTAGCTTCTGGTTTGCCTACAGTCCCCTTTGTTCTAAATCCAGCTATTTTTGCAGCCCATTGGCCCTGATGACTAACTGTGACCCCAATATCTTGACAAATGAGAAACAGACATGGCAGAGCATTTGAGGATCCTGTTGATTCCTATTGATTCCAGGAGCTTTTGATGGGGCCGGTTCAGGGTGGACTTACACATTCAGTTTTGGACTACGTGTATCTCCCCTTTCCTGCACGTTACTAACTGCTTTAGAACAGTTTCTGAATGTTGGTTGTACACTTGTGCAAGTGAAGTAGAGCCATCCTTCTATTGTGTCTCACAAAGCAGAATTATAAGCCAATAGACCACATGGTTTTGGCCATCCTACCATACGGATTTACACAGGAACCAGGATACAGGAAAGAGATGAGGAAAGAGGTCCTTACCATTAAGTATCCCTGGTGAATTACCTTCACAAATGTTATATAAACCTAGTAATAATCTACTCTGTGGGTCAAGCTGTAGGCAAAAAAAAAAAAAAAAAGAATGAGATTTTTCACTGTGTGTGTGTTTTTTTAAGAGGATGCTAACAGCAAGTTTACTGTTAGCAATGCTTGTGTGTGCTAAGTCACTTCAGTTATGTCTGACTCTTTGCACCCTCATGGACTGTAACCTGCCAGGCTCCTCTGTCCATGGGATTTCCCAGGCATGAATACTGGAGTGGGTTGCCACTTCCTCCAGGAGATCTTCCTGGCCGAGGGATTGAACCTGGGTCTCTTATGTCTCCTGCATTTGCAGGTGGTTTATTTACTATTAGTGCCACCTGGATAGCCAGTAATGTTTGAACCAGCCAAACAATAGCAACTTTGGAGTGAAACTAACTACTTAATGAGAATAAGAGTTCTTATACAACCAAGTAGTTGTAGGTGTGTGCAAGGCAGTACATCCTGGAGGTAGCACACCTGCTTTGGAATCAGGCACACCTAGTTCAAATCCAGACCCTATTACTAATAAGCATGTGCCCTCGAATGAATTTTTTAAGTATTCTGAGGCTTTATTACCACATGTTTAACATGGATTCTGTAAGAATATGGTTTTCTTTCATTTGTGAGACTAGGAAGCAACATAAGAAAGGTGCTTAGCATAGATCTGACAGAGCTGTTATCATTAACTTGGGAAGTATCACATGTGACAAGGGACTGTGGCTTTTCTCATGTAATCACATAGGAATATCTGTATCCACTTGCAGCAATGCAGAAAGATTGGATTAACAGATGTCAGAGTTTCAAGGGCAACAAGCCTTTATAAACCACTCCACATCTCTGATTCCCTCGGTTAGAAATGAAATAACTTATGGATAGGAATGAAAAATGTATCAAATGGCCTGAAAGGAGCAATAATTCAATAAAAACATAAAAAGTAAGGCTGAGTAGTTTATAATTATCAGTTACTAAGTTGAAACTCATTATGCTCAAGGGCCTCAGGGGAAATCATTTCAAATTAGGAAAGGACCATAAACTCTTGGCGAGAGAAAAAGAATAAAATTAAAGATAAGCAAGTATATAAGGGTTTTTTTTCATTCTTGTGCTTCTGGTCTATGCCATCATTTTGCATTATTGGCTATCCATTAATTCTATTCCTAAATAAGTCACCCTGAGAAGCTTATTCCATTCTTTCCACTGTTAAATACATAGATACTTTGAAGTCATATTGTGAAGGAAAACCTCCAATTTTCTTTTTAAATGTAGCCTTAACAATTATTGATTTCCTCTTAAACACTGAACACTGAAACACTTAAATATTATAACTGAAAGTCAATAAAAATAGATGAATGATTTAAGACCATCTTAAAATGATCCACAATCTGAAAAGGAACTAGAAACCTCGAGTTTTTGATTTGATTAAAACCGATGGCATGTGTTTGTAGTTTTTAATTTTTTAAATAAACGAACAAATTCAATCATACTATAAAAATTTAATTTCAATATGGACGACTTCCACACTATCTGTGCTAATGATTGGTGGTCTCCCTAAAGCCAAATTTGGCACTTTTACCCAGAACTCAGAAAGTTCCACAATCAATCAGAATAGAACTAAAACTGACAGAGAATAAACCGAGGCCAAAAAAGCTATTTGACTTATGTTGTCAGTCTCAATGTCAGAATTTTCTAGGCCATAATCAGATTAGATTTACACACTTCAGCTATTATGTCTCCAAATGAAATTGAGAAGGTAGCCTGTTGATTTCGAAAGTCTGTTCCATTTTACAGCTTGTACTTCATAAATACCATGTATTTTATATCATGACATAGCTATGTTAAAGCTGATTTTTACTCTTCCTATTGATTTTTAAAAGCCTTTATTACAAATAGGACCTCTTCTAAATACCATTTAAAGTCTTAAAATGTAAAAATAATTATACTTCCCAGAAATGTTTTACATTCACATTGCTATGAGCATGACTTTTCTTCTGAGAATCTTTGGAAAACTCTAGAATAAGAACTTAGAAATAAAGTTAAGGTTTAAAAGTTCTTTTTCATAAGCTTTTATCTTTTAAGCCTACAGCACTTTGAATGCCTTAATATAGATGGTAAAGACTATGAAAGGCTCAGAAAAAATGCACTGAATTATATAATTCCTAATTCTTTTTAACATTGAAGTGTTAGCAACTAAAATTCATGACCAAAGAGCTGTATGACTTGTTCCCTGGAATACCTTTACCCTTTGCCTTGATCTGCATTTAACAACAGTGTAAGACTTAATCACATGTCTGGATCCCAGAGCTCATTTCAGGGGATATGATGGTGGTGTCACTCATGAAGCTAGAGTTCCAGCTCTAGCATGGCTTTAGAAGGACGTGGCTTTAGCAACCCTGAGTGAACTTTTCATCCACTGCCTTAGGATTCCTGGATTTCATGTTCCATGGACTGTGATTTCTAAGGAAGAAGTAGCACAGACATTCCAAATTGTTATTTAGAACCACTACACAAAGAAAATATGGACATCAATGTGATTAAAACACCCAGCATAGTGTTGTCATACAGTAAACACTTACACTGTTTTAATAAATATTGAACAAAAAATAAGGCCACAAGGCTTGACTCAAGAGCCTTATAAATTCAAGTCGTTCTCACTCTTATAAGAATACTGACCCAGACACCCCTGAAACAAAACAGGGTGCCATGAAAAGAGACAATCCTTAACCTTAAGACAACATTATGCATATTTTTCCAAATGAAGAAGAATTAAAGAGCTAATTATAAAAGAAGAGATTTAGAAAAATATCTGTTTTGTAAGATTACAAACATTAAATCGGTTATAATCATGAGAGATTGATGTCTCTACACCTAAAGTTTTTGTCTTCTCTCATCACAGAGTCTAGATTTTTCAAGGGAAGAAAATTCTGAACATTTAAGAGAAAATTCTAAAAATAATCCCAAAATTTGGGTTGCTTTGCTGCTTGAAGTTTTACATTTTCAGTTTTATTATTAGGTTTCCAAATGTCTCATGATTTCTTTCTGACATACTAACACTTTTGTAATCAAACCCACCAGCAGAGTCCTCACTTGGTGCCACCAGTCAAAGTGGGCAGTGAAGTAAACCCTGGACGGAAACCAGGGGGCAGTGTTTCATTTGAGGGGCAAGGAGAGGGAAATGACCAGCTACCTTCACTGACCGAAGGACAACAGCATCACCAGACACAAACATGTTCGGTTCCATAGGGTCCAGAGGAAGATAGGATTTCCCTGGGGTTGTTGCCTTGTATTTAGTGACTTCTATGCATTAACATTTAGATACACCCCCAAATGCTGATGGTAATGGTGGAAAGAATCTAAGAGGAGGCATTCATTGTTTTTGATGTGTAAGGTGCATAGATTTAACATTTGAGTGGCTCCAGAGGAAACCGCCACTGTTGCCAAGTCACTTCAGTCATGTCTGACTCTGTGACCCTTTGGACTGCAGCCCGCCAGGGTCCTCTGTCTGTGAGATTCTCCAGGCAAAAATACTGGAGTGGGTTGCCATTTCCTCCTCCAGGAGATCTTCTCAACCCAGGGATCAAACCCGCATCTCTGGGGTCCCCTGCTTTGGCAGGTGGATTCTTTACCACTAGCACCACCTGGGACGCCCCAGAAAATATGCTGCTGTATTTAAAATGGATAACCAACAAGGTGTTACTGTATAGCACACGGAACTCTGCTCAGTGTTACTTGGCAGCCTGCATGGGAGGAAAGTTTGGGGGAGAACGGATCCATGTATATGTATGGTGAGTTCCTCCACTGTTCATCTGAAACTGTCATGACATTGTTAATTGGCTGTACTCCAAAACAAAATGAAAAGTTAAAAAAAAAGAATGTGTGCTATGGAGGCAAGATTCATGTGCCAGTTATGTTCCTTTACGTTTGCTGTTTGATATGCCATGAGGTCTTTGGCCTCAAAGCTCTATTTACATTTTTCAATGTCTGTGAACTGAAACATGAAGCTTTGGAAACACTTAAAATATTTTTTGATCAATTTCCTGAGAAATCAATGTATGTGACCATGTAAACCTAAAACAAGAACTGGCTTCACAAGGGGTGATGTCTAACAGACTTAGCATCTGACACATTCAAGGTTATAAATTTTAATAGCTGAGGAAGCTTGGCTGGATTCCTTTTTGTTGGGACTGCCAGGATAGCTAGCCAATAAATAATCTAACATACTTAAGAACTAACAAGCAGAAAAAGGCTAAATGAAATATACCATTGGTAGAATAACAAATGGCGAGCAACTTTATTTTTTTGCTGAAACTGGAAATATTACTGATGCTCAGGCAAGAAAAAGAAGCTGTGTCTATTTTACTTTTAAATTATACATCAGATATGCAACTTTGCCAAACTACTAGGTTTTTGAAGTCTTATGAAAATCCTTCTTTTGTATTTAGAGTGAAATGACTGAAAAATTTATAACAGTGTTTATGCTTTTAAAAACTATGAAATCATAAAAATAGCTGAAATCACACTCTTAATATCTCACTTCTCCAAAAAGTGGAATTTGTCTCTTTCTTCTTGGGACTAATTTGCAGTCTTTCTTTTCTTTCTCCCTTCCTTCCCTTCCTCCCTCCTTCCTTCCTTTTTGTACTTTTATTTATTTTTTACTGTTTTGGATTAGTAACTACCAGAATAACAGCACTGCATTTAGACAAGTCTCAGTTATCTTCTCTAATTATTTTTCAAGGCTTTGGAATGAAATGGATGTTTACATTAAGACAAAAGCTTTGAAAAATTTGGGGAAGATACTTCCTCAAGTCTCAAATCAGCAGCAGCGGGTGTGGGGGTGAGGAGCATAACATTTGTGTCTATTTGACTCCATCTCCATCTTCCTTCTCTGAGTTTCCTCTTAGAGTACCAGGTCCCTACCACAACTCTCTCCAATTTCAGGACCAGGAGTTTTTCTCATGGTTACACAAAGATCTTTTTTGATAAAGATTAGTTCAGCTTTCTCTTCTGATTTGTTCAATTGTATGCCTTGACCCATTCAGAAGTCCAGAAAGCTTGGCGGAACTGAGAAGTAAACAGAGCTTTCTCTTTGGACGACAGGGGCAGGCAAAGGCTATATTTAGACCCCTATCCAACTCCTATCCTGCGCAGCTCTGCTTTTTTTCTCCTCACCATACAAGCAAGGGCTTTGAAATCCATCAAACAAGGTTCCAATCTTTCTGTTGCAATTGCCTGCCTTATTCAGCTTAGTCTTTGCATGACCCTATTTTAATTGGTAAAAGAGGGGGTGCGATCATGACCTTGCATGCATGCTCCATCGTGTCCCACCCTTTGTGATCCCATGGACTGTAGCCCACCAGGCTCCTCTGTCCATGGGATTCTCCAGGCAAGAATACTGGAGTGGGTTGCCATTTCCTCCCCCAGGAGATCTTCCCAACCCAAGATAGAATCCGCATCTCTTGCATCTTCTGCATTGGCAGGTGGGCTCCACCACTGAGCCACCTGGAAAGCCCAAAAGAGGTGGCAGCAGATATAAAATTAAATAAGTCCTAGCATATGTAAGTCACTCAAAGTATGCTTCCTCCTCTTCAATAACGAGAAGGCAGAGGTTCTTCCCATCAACTGACATTCTCTTATAAAAAATATATATATTAGCTATGGAGAATCTTGAAATATTCCACTGGTATGATTAATTACTCTCCATTTAATGACATACGACAAGCCTGCCCTAACCACAAAAGCAGCCTTTGAAATCTGTCACATTTGGAAATGTCTATGGACTTTGGGATACAGTACATAGGACTCTATCTTCCAAACCTCTATCTTTTCATCTCTCAGAGGCTATAAAAAGGAATGGTGTTGGCTGGAGAAATTGAAATTGCTTGCATAAAAACTGGCATGCCCTGAAGTAAAACAATGGAGGAATTGGAAGAACCAGTATTCTCATAATGATTGTTTGAAAACTCTCTCCACTAGAATTCAGAGAATATTTAGTGCATAACAGTCTGTGCTGGGCCATGTGTTAGGCGATGAAGGCGCAGAGATTGTGTCCCAGCCAGTCATGTGCTGGAGCCAGTGGTTAAATATTCAGAATTTTGTGAGAAGGTTGTTAAACCCTTGGTAACTTGAAACTGGTGGTGGTGAGATATTTACCCAGATCAAATTGGAATATGGTGCAAGCCAGGCTCCCACACGCCACAACAGATTTATGAGAACAGCGCTGACTCAGCCCTCAAGATTCTCAGCCTTGTCGATGGTCCAACAGACTCAATCCAATTCAATGCCATTTCCATAGAACAAATCCTAAAATAAAGCACCCACTAGAGGAGCTCAGAGATGAGGTAAATGTAAACTTTGTTTTTCATTTGGATATCAGTATCTGTTTGTGCCTCTTAAGTCGACAAGCCTCTGAAAACCAGATTCTTCTGGAATTTTCTGCTAGTCCATCTTAATCTGTGGTAAAGAGATTTGACTTCAAACTAACACAGCAATACTTAGACGAAACAACATACAGCTTCTCTTCTCAGTGGGCACATTTCTCCTTTTGTCGGGTCTAAATATAGCTTTCTTTCATCTATTTTATTTTAAATGAAAAAAACACTGATCATTCTCAAGGCTACATGAGGTGTCATAATAATGTGCACACCTGAAGTTCGTTCCGTTCAAGTATCGGTGGAACTTGAATTCTTGGTCTTTACCCCAAAATGGCTGATTCCACTTGCTATCAGGGAGGGTTACCCACATTTCCTCTCCCCGCTATTTCCTCCTCTTTTACCAGCACAGAGTAACTTCCGTCATGACTCTCTTTAGCCCTACCTCCCACTTACTTCTTGCCTTGCTTTAAAGTTGATTTGACACAGAAGGGGGAATGCCTACAGAGAAGGCTGATGAAGGGCACAGTAAGCAGAATTCTTTATTCTGCGGCACTTTTTCACACCCGTGTCCTCACCTTGCTGTAAATGACCTGTCAGCTTATTAAGCATGGAGGTACTAAGGACAGGTACAAGTCACAAAAATCTGCCTCTGGGCCAGAGTTGGAAGGAAAAGAAATGGGTCCCTGCCTTCTTACTTCAGTGGCTTGAATCTAATGTGATGAGAACTATTGTTAGACATAGTTGGTGGGTTCTGAGGCCCTACCTATTTCAAGTAGCAAATAGTTAGTTGGCCAAAGATCTGAACCACCATATAGATTTCTGGTGCAAAAACGAGTTTGTCATCTGTGCTTAGGAAGGAAACTAGCTCAAAACATTGGGCAATTTTGCCTATAGTTATTCCAAAACCTATGCTCTTTCTCATGATACATTTGCAGTATCTCTTTTGGATTCTCTCCTGAGTCTGTCATAAATCTCACGAGTAGATTAGCTTTTTTACTTCATTCACACTTCATCTTTGAAACATGTATGCACACACACACACTGTATATTAACCAGCTTCATCACTCATTATTTGCTTGTATCACTGCTTAACTATATGCATTTTAAGGGCGTGCATGCATGCTAAGTTGCTTCAGTCATGTCCAACTATTTGTGACCTTATGGACCATAGACCACCAGGCTCCTCTGTCCTTGGGATTTTCCAGGCAAGAATGCTGGAGTGGGTTGCCATCCCTTCCTACAGGAGATCTTCCCAACCCAGGTATCAAACTTGTGTCTCCTGACCTGGGGAAATGGGTTCTTTACCATTAGTGCCACCGTGGAAGCCCATTTTAAGGGCTGCTGCTGCTGCTGCTAACTCGCTTCAGTCGTGTCCGACTCTGTGCGACCCCATAGATGGCAGCCCACCAGGCTCCGCCGTCCCTGGGATTCTCCAGGCAAGAATGCTGGAGTGGATTGCCGTTTCCTTCTCCAGTGCATGAAAGGGAAAAGTGAAAGTGAAGTCGCTCAGTCGTGTCCAACTCTTAGTGACCCCATGGACTGTAGCCTACCAGGCTCCTCCATCCATGGGATTTTCCAGGCAAGAGTACTGGAGTGGGGTGCCATTGCCTTCTCCACATTTTAAGGGCAGGGATGATTAATTCCTTGATTTTGATATCCACAATGCCTAGTATTTAGTGTGCTTTATAGTATGAGTTGGAAGATGGAAGCAAAGAAGGAAGGATGAAAGGAAGGAAGTAAAGGAGGAAAAAAATAAACTATGCAATTCTATGCTGGAAAAAAAAAGAAATTACAAATTGCTTTTGCTTGAATGCCATCCCCATTCCAACTGATTGTATGAAGTGCCTAGAATATTATTTTTTAAATCGTAAATCCCACTCCAAACCCACCAAAGCAGGGTCTCTAGAAAGTAAAGATTGGAAATCTCAATGTTTAAAAGTCTCTCCAGTGATTCTGATACCAGCTAGTTCAGGAACCGCATTTTTTTTTCCTATGTTGCTTTCAGACTTTATTTATTTTTATTATTATTTAATTATTTTTATTATTATTTAGTTGGAGGCTAATTACTTTACAATATTGTGGTGGTTTTTGCCATACATTGACATGAATCAGCCACAGGTGTACATGTGTCGCCCCGTCCTGAACCTCTCTCCCACCTCCCTCCCCATCCCATCCCTCTGGGTTGTCCCAGTGTACCAGCTTTGAGAGCCCTGCTTCATGCATCGAACTTGGACTGATCATCTATTTCACATATGGTAATATACATGTTTCAATGCTGTTCTCTCAAATCATCCCACCCTTGCCTTCTCCCACAGAGTCTACAAGTCTGTTCTTTACATCTGTGTCTCTTTTGCCATCTTGCATATAGGGTCATCGTTACCATCTTTCTAAATTCCATTTATATGCATAAATATACTGTATTGATGCTTTTCTTTCTGACTTACTTCACTCTGCATAATAGGCTCCAGTTTCATCCACCTCATTAAAACTGAATTAAATGGGTTCTTTTTTTTTGTAGCCAAGTAATATTCCATTATGTATATGTACCACAACTTCCTTATCCATTTGCCTGCCGATGGACATCTAAGCTGCTTCCATGTCCGAGCTATTATAAACAGTGCTGCGATGAACATTGAGGTACATATGTCTCTTTCAATTCTGGTTTCTTCAGTGTGTATGCCCAGCAGTGGGATTGCTGGGTCATATGGCTGTTCTATTTCCAGTCTCTTAAGGAATCTCCACAATGTTCTCCATAGTGGCTGTACTAGTTTGCATTCCCACCAACAGTGTAAGACTGCTACTGTTTTAATCAGTGATAACATCATGGTTGGAAGTATATATTATCTCTTAAACACAGTTGTTGATTTTGCATGAAAGACCCTCTTTCTGGATCCTGGGCATGCACTGGAGAAGAAAGCAAAGCCTGCAATGTCAAGGAGCTTACGCTTGCTGAGGGACTATTTTAAATAGGCTAGTTGGGGAAGGCCACTTTGAGATGACATTTAAGTAATACTCAAGTGGAACCAGTAAAACATGTATCATTCAATATAATTTAAAAGGTCCTCATAATTCCTATAGGGCAGGGATCCTCAAACTCTGGGATCTAATGCCTGATGATCTGAGGTGGAGCTGATGTAATAATAATAGAAATAAAATGCTCAACAAATGTAATGAGCTTGAATCACCTCAAAACCATCCCAATACACCCCACCCTCAGTCTGTGCAAAAATTGTCTTCCACAAAACCGGCCTCTGTTGCCAAAAAGGTTGGGGACCACTGCTGTAGGGTAAAGTGGACTCTATGAAAGAGTTTTATCAAATATGTGCTTTAAAGGATATAGTTTTCTTATGTTTATGAAAAACGCATGAGCCATTTTATTCCACCAGAAGCAATTTGATTTACTTGAGATAAATGTGTATTCAGTAACAAGGCCACTTTAAAAGCAAAGATTATCTTTAAAAACCTATTGAAAAATGAAAAATGCAGGTCCTTAGAATTTTAACTATGTTTCTATGACTAAAATGATAACACAAAAATAGCTTGAGCTCTAAAATTATGTTGTATGAAATTATGGATGCACAAGAATCAGTTTCCTCTGAGCTTTGATAATTACATTTTAAATAGAATAATGACATGCTGTAAAAATACTAAGATAATCAAAAGCTCAAAGGGGTATTCTGGGCTTCTAAAAGATTTCATAAATGTCATTAAAATTTTTACTGTATTTCAATTACATCATAGGAAGACTATTATTATTTGTACAGTTCTGTTAATGTCGTAACCGGCTATCTTTTTTGACACAGGTAAAATTATTGCCATTGTATCCACCTAATAACATTGATTTTTAAAATCCTTATTTTATGCAATGGCTCAGAAAAATTTGTTGTTTTCAGCAGAAAAACAAATCCCTTTACCTTCATTATTTCTTCTTTCCACCCGTCTTGAAGAGTTAGCCTTCCTAATTTTCTAAAGCCGATAGAATTTCCCCCTCCCACCTCTTCATGTTCATCTCCTCTCCTGCATACTCCATCAAGTATCTCTTCTCTTGTGACTTTGGCCTCTTCTTTTACATTGGATAACTTCTCTTTTGTTTGTTTTCTAATTTATTTTATTGAAGTATGGCTGATTTACAGTGTTGTGTTGATTCCTGCTATACAGTAAACTGATTCAGTTTATATACATATGCATCCTTTTTCCTATTCATTTTGATTATGATTTATCATAGGGTATTGAATATAGTTCCCCATAGGATACAGTTGTTTATCCATTC
The DNA here is from genome assembly GCA_024291935.2 of Okapia johnstoni. Taxonomy (NCBI): domain Eukaryota; kingdom Metazoa; phylum Chordata; class Mammalia; order Artiodactyla; family Giraffidae; genus Okapia; species Okapia johnstoni. The sequence continues at coordinate 62,528,312 of CM044321.1, forward strand.
TACATAAAATAGTTTTCATATGCTAATTTGAGGATATTCTTTTAAATAACTAAGTATCTCAATTCTCTGTATTGAGAGTAAACTAAGAATATAACATCTTTAAGAATCCTGCAGCTCTTTGAATAATTATTACATCTCTATTCATCGTGGTCTTTCCTTTGGGGAAAGGTTGGACTGCATCCTCTGCCCACAATTGTATTTCTCTCACTCTGTCTTCAATCTTCATTCTATCCTCTTTATTCCACCAAATAGTTGTCTTTTAGGTTACTGGCTCCCTGAGTCACCTAGAACTCAAGGGTCTTTTTGTCCCTGACAATGCACTACTTGATCTTTTTGCAAGTTTTGACCTATATAGCACCTTGTTCTTAAAGTCCCCTCCTATGAGAATTAGTGATTCATTTTTTTGCTTCAGTTCCTACTCCACTGCTTCATTTCAACCTTCTTTACTGCTCTCTCTCCATCAGTCATAAATTCCATTTCTTCACTCATTTTAATATAGCTTTCCTCAGTGTTCCAGTATCAGCTTCTCTTCAGTCTCTTGTTTATTGACTCCACTTATGTTTTCATTCATTCAGCTATAAAAGTGCTTGTTACTATAGTTAAAGTTTTATTGCTATTATTTAGCTATAAATATATCTCTTGCTATCATGATTACCTAAATGTGTGTAAATACAAGAATTAGGGCAGACAAGAATATAATTTATTGTTTGTAATGCTGTGCCACAAGTGTATTACTGTGTTCAAGTAACAATATAATGATGATACTGAGAAGAAATGACCAAATATCCTTCTGTCAATTAGACTTCTCAAATGAGAATACCATTGACCTGGACCATGAAGAACAAATAGAACACTTGTCAAAATATATGAAGAAGTTCAGTTCAGTTCAGTCGCTCAGTCGTGTCTGACTCTTTGTGACCCCATGAACTGCAGCACGCCAGGCCTCCCTGTCCATCACCAACTCCCAGAGCCCACCCAAACCCATGTCTATTGAGTCGGTGATGCCATCCAACCACCTCATCCTCTGTCATCCCCTTCTTCTCCTGCCCTCAATCTTTCCCAGCATCAGGGTCTTTTCCAATGAGTCAGCTCTTCGCATCAGGAGGCCAAAGGATTGGAGTTTCAGCTTCAACATCAGTCCTTCCAAAGAACACCCAGGACTGATCTCCTTCAGGATGGACTGGTTGGATCGTCTTGCAGTCCAAGGGGCTCTCAAGAGTCTTCTCCAACACCACAGTTCAAAAGCATCAATTCTTCTGTGCTATGCTTTCTTTATAGTTCAACTCTTACATCCATACATGACCACTGGAAAAACCATAGCCTTTGCTAGACGGACCTTTGTTGGCAAAGTAATGTCTCTGCTTTTTAGTATGCTGTCTAGGTTGGTCATAACTTTCCTTCCAAGGAGTAAGCATCTTTTGATTTCATGGCTGCAATCACAATCTGCAGTGATTTTGGAGCCCAGAAGAAAGGGTGATTATTCTAGGCAGAAGAAATATTGTATGCAAACATTTGTATGAGAAGTTCTTTATTTTTTATTTCTATGTCACGTGGCTTATGAGATCCTAGTTCCCTGACCAGGGATTAAACCCAGGCCTCCTGCAGTGGAAGTGTAGAGTCCTAACCAATGGACTGCCAGAGAATTCCCTAATATATGTAAATATTTAAATCATAAATTACATGATGATAATATTTCCATCTACTTTTCTAGTCATATTTCTACCCGAGGCTTCAGAGTTTTCTTTCTGTGTATCTAATGGACTTGCCTGCCAGGACAGCTGGTTAGGCTGTCAAAATAAACAATTCCTCTTTCCTTTCTCCCACCTTCTCCTCTATATCTGCTTTCTCAGTTCAGTTCAGTCGCTCAGTCATGTCCGATTCTTGCGACCCCACGGACTGCTGCACGCCAGGATCCCCTGTCGATCACCAACTCCCAGAGCTTACTCAAACCCATGTCCATCAAGTTGGCGATGTCATCCAACCATCTCATCCTCTGTCGTCCCTTCTCCTCCCACTTTCAATCTTTCCCAGCATCAAGGCCTTTTCAAATGAGTCAGTTCTTCGCATCAGGCGGCCAAAGCTTTGGAGTTTCAGCTTCAGCATCTGTGCTTCCAATGAATATTCAGGACTGATTTCCTTTAGGATTGACTGGTTGGATCTTCTTGCAGTCCAAGGGACTCTCAAGAGTCTTCTCCAACACCAGAGTTCAAAAGTGTCAATTCTTCTGTGCTCAGCTTTCTTTATAGTCCAACTCTCACATCCATTCATGACTACTAGAAAAACCATAGCTTTGACTAGATGGACCTTTGTTGGCAGCGAAATGTCTCTACCTTTTATATGCTGTCTAGGTTGGTCATAGCTTTTCTTCCAAGGAGCAAGCGTCTTTTAATTTCATGGCTGCAGTAATCATCTACAGTGATTTTGGAGACCCAAAAGATAAAGTCTGTCACTGTTTCCATTGTTCCCCCATCTATTTTCCCTGAAGTGATGGGACCAGATGCCATGATCTCAGTTTTCTGAGTGTTGAGTTTCAGGCCAACTTTTTAACTCTCCTCTTTCACTTTCATCAAGAGGCTCTTTAGTTCTTCACTTTCTGCCATAAGGGCAGTGTCATCTGCATATCTGAGGTTATTGCTATTTCTCCCGGCAATCTTGATTCCATCTTCTGCTTCATCCAGCCTGGCATTTCACATGATGTATTCTGCATACAAGTTGAATAAGCAGGGTGACAATATATAGCCTTGACCTACTCCTTTCCCTATTTGGAACCAGTCTGTTGCTCCATGTTCAGTTCCAACTGTTGCTTCCTGACCTGCATACAGATTTCTCAGGAGGCAGGTAAGGTGGTCTGGTATTCCCATCTCTTTAATAATTTTCCACAGTCTGTTGTGATCCACACAGTCAAAGGCTTTGGCATAGTCAATAAACCAGAAATAGATGTTTTTCTAGAACTCTCTTGCTTTTTCAATGATCCAACAGGTGTTGGCAATTTGATCTCAGGTCCCTCTCCCTTTTCTAAATCCAGCTTGAACATCTGGAAATTCACGGTTCACGTACTGTTGAAGCCTGGCTTGGAGAATTTTGAGCATTACTTTGCTAGCGTGTGAGATGAGTGCAATTGTGCGGTAGTTTGAACATTATTTGGCATTGCTTTTCTTTGGGATTGGAATAAAAACTGACCTTTTCCAGTCCTGTGGCCACTACTGAGTTTTTCAAATTTGCTAGCATATTCAGTGCAGCACTTTCACAGCATCATCTTTTAGGTTGTTGAAATAGCTCAACTGGAATTCCATCACCTCCAGTAGCTTTGTTCATAGTGATGCTTCCTAAGGCCCACTTGACTTCGTATTCCAGGATGTCTGGCTTTAGGTGAGTGACCACACCATCATGGTTATCTGGGTCATGAAGATCTTTTTTGTATGGTTTTTTAGCTCAGTTAATAACAAAGTCATTATCCCAATCACCTAGTGATTTCTGGAGAAAGCCTGAACTGTATCTTATTTTCTCTATATAATAAATTACCCACTATTATGAAATGTACATCTTAATGTTTATTATGTTTGTTCCTTCCTTTCCTTTCAAACTATATGCATCAATTCATTTATTGACTTTTTTTTATAGTACTTATTGAATGCCTTCTATGGCATTCCCATGGTAGCTTCCCAGAGCTGTAGCAAGGAACTAACCAAGGATATTGCCTTCTCTCATGGCTGTATATTTTATGATAATCAAGTGAATATTTTATGATAATCAAGTGAATATATAAATATTGTATAATTTTAGGGATGATAAATTCTAAGCAGAAATATCACTTCATTGGCATGACTTTCTTAAACAGGTTGGACAAGGAAACAGAAGGGTGAAAACCAGAAGGAAGAACACTAGTTAAGACTTTGATAGATTATAGCCAAGCAGGCTAGTAAGCGTTTTTTTAGTACCTATTTGTGCATAGCACATCATCCTAGGGCCTGGGCATGTTATGGTAGACAGGATAGAGCAATTACAGAGCTATCACAAATAAATATTAAATGTATCATGCCTCCCCATTCTTCTTCTCTAATATCTCCCCACTAGTGTCAGCTTCAAGAACTCTAAACACGGGCTGACTTAACAGATGATGAAGGTGTAGAAAAAATTTACATGTGTGGAAACTTAGTTCCTTCAGTCACGTCCAACTCTTTGTGACTGTAGCCTGCAGGCTCCTCTGTCCATGGGGATTCTCCAGGCAAGAATGGAGTGGGTTGTCATGCCCTTCTCCAGGGGATCTTCCTGACCCAGGGATCCAGCCCATGTCTCTTATGTCTCCACCATTGGCAGGTGGGTTCTTTACTACTGGTGCCACCCGGGAAGCCCAGAAAGAATTTACACACTCACTTAAATTTTTTTTGATAAATATACGATTCCTTTGATTATCTATGGATAAAACACAAGATGAAAATAGTCATTATTTAGTGGGAATACTAATGTCATGGATGTTCATTACTTTTTATTTAAACTGGATATTAAAGATCCCCAGAAGACCAGTCTAGCTTGCAAAACCCTGAGAAAATATTTCATTAAATGAATTCTCACAAGTAATTTCAAAAAAATAGCGCTGACCTTAAACTTCACAAAACAGCTGTTTAGAACTTATTATAAAGGAACATCTACCTTGGACAATAGAGAAAAGCCTAGATATATTATCTATAGCACAGAAAGCTACTATTTAAAAAGTGATTGTAAATGAACAGTTCAGCTATCCTCTTCTACGTTATTTCTGATTCACAAATTGTGGGGGCACACCACGAGATAATTAACAGGTTTAGTAGAGTAAGGATGTTGGTACTGAATGTTTTATTCAGAGGTAAACAGACTGATTTTATGGGTTAAAAAAAGCTAGCACTTAGTTTTGTGTTTATTTGTTTGTTGAATTCCATACTTTTATTTCCAGTCTATAAAAGGCACCAAATGAAATGTTTTTATCAGTAGAATTACATCAGACATTGAATTATATTTACTGTGTTTAGTTTGGTTCTGGCACCCATTTACTCTGGTATAAATTAAAAAATGCAGTCTCCTAACAGGCAATGACTTATCTTCAAGATACAATGTTGTCACAATTTTTTTTTCATGTACAAGTACAATATGATTCAAGCTAGTTTTAGTCCAAAACAAAGGGGTGTGATTTTAACTCTCCATTAGTTAACTCTGAAGAATAGGAGTGACGTTGGTCTTAAGAAACATCGGGATCTAGAGAGTTAGAAGAGTTTTAGCTTCTATCCAACTACTCTTCATTCCTACCCCACTACACTGAGTTTTGTCTATATTCTCTTCTATGCAGAGTTTTATACCCTGGGGTTGGAATACGGGTGTAGGGAGCCTTAAGGCTGCATCATCACAGCTAAGCGCCAAAGAACACTCAACTCTGTGTGAGGGTGTCAGGTGGTGAGTTGTAGGAGACTTTCCACTCCAGTGTTAGCATGGGAAATACAGAGTAAGATCCTGATTGCCATGGCTTAAATCATATACTATCCATGGGTCAATTATTGCGGCCAGGGAAATAGAATATCCTTGAATCATGAGAACTATCGTAACTTGGTGGTGGTGACTGGATGCTGTGATTGGCACCCAGAACTCCATGGACCACAGACTGGGTTATAGAGACGTATCAGGTTGCTGATAAGAAATGAAACACAACTAAAAAATTATCTGTTACAGATACAGTTTTAAATGGCAACCCACTCCAATATTCTTGCCTGGGAAATCCCAAGGACAGAGGAGCCTGGCAGGCTACGTACAGTCTGTGGAGTTGCAAAAGAGTCGGACACAACTGAATGACTAAACAACAACAAATGCGTGTTTTTCTAAACATTAAATAAATCCACATTGATAGGACTTCACGTAAATGCATTGCTTTTAAAATTTCTAATAGAAGGACTAGGAGAGACTCTCTAATATTTTAAAATCCTATCTGAGCCCTGTGTTCTGTTTAGTTTTTGTTGAGTTACCACATGTGCAGGGCATTTTTTGGCCTCTTGCCATGAATATAAACCCATTGTCCTTCAAGTAATTTAGAGTATAAAAGACAGAGAAGGAAAGAATTCACCTTTGACATGTCTAGCCCTATTTAAGTCTTGTTTTTTTTCTGAGAGTTTTCAAGTTGAACCTCTCCTTGTCCATTGATATTTCCTTGATTTTTTTGTGTGTGCTTAAGCTACTTTCCTATATTCTGTCTCTTGCAAATATTATTCTCTGGCACCTCTATAATCTCTATAGCCATCTCTTTTTCACTGGGATTCAAATTTATTCTTGTTAAAACTATGTTATCCATCAGATCATTCTACTAAATCAGATTCCAGAAACTGTCTTTTTCCTAATAAGAATTATTCTCCACCATTAGAATCTTGGAACATCTTCAGTTAGTACCTCTTCTGGCCCTTTAAAGGGAGTCAGTCAACCAAAGAGAGCAAATGAATAAAACTTTGGGAAAAAGCCCACGTCTAGCATTCAACCTTAACAACCTCCTACTTGCCCAGTCCCGCTGCTATGTCTGCTTTTCATTCATTTTTTTTGTAATCTCTGAATTCATATCCCAATTAAAAACATCTACCCCAGATCCTCACTCGTAACCCATGTTGCCTCTTTCCTGTGTCCCTGATTTTTCTTGGTTCTTTTCCCTGCCAGACCCCACTTGAGAAGTTGTTCACTTTCTCTGCTTTACCTCAACTCTGGCTCCCACTAGATCTAAAAATGCTTCACAGGCAAGAGGTTTTTATCCAGCCTTGGTCTTTCTGTCACAGTTTGGGACATGATCAATATGAATTTTTGGCAGTATCAGCACATTGTCTTAGAGATTTTAATCTTTCTAAGAGTTCCTGAGGTAACTTTGTGAGAGGATTAATCATTATGGCTACTAAAATTGTAGAAAAATAACTGACTTCATGGTGCTTATTACTGTCATGGAAATAGGAGACAATGTAGTCTTAAGTCCATTTCAAATAATTACATTTTGCAAATGTACAGTGTGTATATATATATATAGACACACACACACATATACATATACATTGCCTGCATACACACACACACACACACACACACACATCTATATACACAGGGCTTAGCAGTAAAGAATCTGTCTGCAAAGCAGGAGCCTCAAGAGATGCATATTCTATCCCTGGGGAAGATCCCCTGGAGGAGGGCATGGCAACCCACTCCAGTATTCTTTCCTGGAGAATTCCCACGGACAGAGGAGCCTGGTGGGCTACAGTCCCTGGGTCTCAAAGAGTTGGACATGACTGAAGCGACTGAGCACGCACGCACGAATATATAGACGAGTATATATACACATATATACACTGCCTGCAAAGACTATAGTAAAAGAGCTGAACTCTAACCATCTTACCATCCTGTAATCATAAAAAAAAATATTCAACATTCATAGGGAAATGCAAGCTATCTTTGGAAAGTACTATCTGTGGGAAATATTAGAACCTTTAAGAGCATTTAAGGAGTAAAATGGAGAAGGAAGTCCAACTCAGGTGTGGAATATCCAACAGCTTTAAAGCTTCTGCCTTAAGTAAAAACAAATACAGCTCTTTCCAATTCCAATTAAACATCATCCTTTTAAGTTTCCCCAGCAAGGAAGGCCACTTCTTCCTCTGGCCAGTGGCCTTTCCAGGAGGAAAGGTATTGGGGTCGAGCACAGACGTGCACCTTTTTGCTTGCTCTGTACCTTGCTCAGACAGCTGCCTTCAGTGTTCAGCCCCATAAATGCCTATGATACTTTGCAATTCCTGTCATCCCTGGCTGATCACCTGATACATGAAGTTAGAAAGTCCAGTCCTCACCTGAGGATCTCAGATTCCAAATCTACCTGTTTTTGGAACTGGTAATAAATATTCTTACCTAGACAGCTGGAAGGGCCATTACCATAGTGGCCAAATATGCAACTAAATTGCTAATCCAGAAATGGTTGTTAAAGATGACTTAGCCCAAGTCCTTATTTTATACATAAGACAACTGAGTCCCAAAGTAAAAATTACTTACTCTAAGGACTGATGCTGAAACTGAAACTCCAATACTTTGGTCACCTGATGTGAAGAGCCAACTCATTGGGAAAGATCCTGATTGGAAAATATTGAAGGCAAAAGAAGGGGGCAGCAGAGGATGAGATGGTTAGATAGCATCACCAACTCAATTGATGTGGATTTGAGCAACTCCAGGAGATAGTTAAGGACAGGGGAGCCTGGGGTGCTGCAGTCTATGAGGTCTCAAAGAGTCAGACACGACTTAGTGACTGAACAACAACAAAATGTCATTTAGTAAGTGAATCATGTTTTGGATTTCAACTCTTCAAGGTCTGTTGCACTGTGTCGCGCTGCCCGCCACATTTTTCCCTGTAAACAAAAATTGGAGCATATTTGTTTCTGAAATAAAATCCTTCCCCTGGCTGATGTTTTAGAGAACATGAATACATTTAAATAATAAAACACTACCAAACCCCTCAGTGAGGTGTCCTTATTTACACAAGAGCAATGGCCAGTAAAGGATAATCCCTTCCCTCTGCATCTTAGTCATAACTCTGGTAGAGCTTTCATCACACGGTGTGGAATAATCTGTCTCCATATGTATTTCCAACACTTGACTGCTAGTTCATTGAGAGAATGTCTTATGAACTTATAACTCCATAGTGCCTAGCATTACAACAGAGGAGTTCAGTACATGAGTGGTGCACAAATGAAAGACTGGACAGAAGCATGAATGCATGAAAGGTCTGAGAAACAAAGCTGCAGATGGAGATGAACCCATGTCATGTGGAGAAGGAAAAGCCAGGCTAACGTGCTTGAATTTGTTGTACCCAGACATAGAATAAAGAGACTTGGTGAAAGTAACATTTAACAAGAAGGTATAAATAGATAGACAAGAACTATTGCTTTTGGATACAGAGATTCCATTTGAATCACACCTGTTCTTCCTAAACCAATCAATGAATTTAGTGTATGCTCAATGAAACAAAAATAAAGCTTAAAAACCAACCTGACAGGAAGAGGGAGAATAGATTTGGAGGACATGGTATCAGGAAGGTTACATAACTCAAACTCTACTAGAATACATCTAGTCTAACAGAGGGATTACCAAGATATTATGAATAAAAAAGCAGTAAAGTCTAAAAATGGTATTGTTGCATAATCCATGAAAGATGTCCAAAGTGCTGAAAACCATATTTGACTTACATCTTTATAAACACAGCTCAGATATCACTTCTTGACAGGAGTGATCTACAGTCTTGGGCAGAGCTTTTCTGCTGGTATACCAGAAGTCTTTAAGCAGCTTGAAGATCCAAAGGTGGACAGATACCTATGGCCAGCCACATTTCTCTACAAGAAGCCTTACTATTTACCCTATATGCAATACAAATAATGTCATTTCTCCTAGTTCATGACCTGAAAATCAAATGCAGCTAAGTCTCACTATGCTATCCTCAACTTCTGATGTAACGAATGATTCAAACGTTACCACTTTAGGCAAAAGATGAAATAGATATTAAAAACTTACTTCTGTCTTTAGGGTATCCAATTCCAATGATCTTCAGGGGTTCAAGGCAGTGAAGACGGAGCTGAATACAGTCTGATTCTCATCAACAACAGATACCTAGGGGGAAAGCAACACAAAAAGAGAAGATTAATACTCTGCAACTGCAGGAGATAAGCCATAGACTGTCTATTTGGTCGGTGATTGAGCACAAATGTTTGCCAGTTATGGCCAATGATACGAAAGGGACAGTTGGCTAAAGGGGATTTGGAGGTAAATAATTTCTTTGGTTAAAAGAGAGGAGGAGGAGTATCAAAAAGATAAGGAGGATGAAGCAATGAGGAAGAAGAGGGAAAAGAAGAAAGAGAAGGAGGAAGGAGAGGAAAGGAAATCCTTGATGCTTTTTGTGTGCTCAGGAGGTCGCTGTCTTAAACTGCTGCAGTTAACCTGCAACCCTAAGAACACAGAATAGACAACAAATACAAACTGCTCCACACAAAATGCACAAGCAACAAGGATTTACTGTATAGCCCTGGGAATTATACTCTATACCTTGTAAAAAATGTACAATGAAATGTAATCTGCAAAAAATAAAATAAAAAATAAAAACACCTGAATTACTATGCTATACCCTTAAAACTAACACAATATTATAAATCAACTATATTTCAATTAAAAAAAAAGACTACAGCCTAAAGGAACCCAGAAAAGCCTGCTGAGAATTCTCAAATCAACCCAGAAACACTACCTTCATATTTTTATGTGAAAAATATAAACATCTTTTTAGTTTCATTTAAACTTGCATTTTTCAGCTGCAGGCAATAATAACAAGCACAACTAACACTTCAGAGAAACACCAAGATTTTGAAGGGATAGCTTCTCCAAAGGCATTAGAATGTGATGGACATGAAACTTCTTGTCAGGGTCACGAGATAGTTGATGACAGTGAATAATATCCCAGAAGTTTTGAGGTAAGGGGTTTTTGCACTGCGTTTCTGTTGCTTGCTAATCCATCAATTATGAAGGTATTTAAGCCTTTCCATCGCTCCTACTTCTTTCTTGATATGATTAGATGAGAATATATACCAGCAAAATGAAAAATGAATCTAAGATATGGAGATGTCAAATCTAAGAAAAATTGGGGAAGGGCATGAGAGAGACAGAGAGAGAAATCTTTGAATGACAGCTATGTAGAAGTATAAAAAACTTTCAGTCTAATGCTGACCTTTCCCTGAAGAAGGAAATGGCAACCCACTCCAGTATTCTTGCCTAGAGAATTCCGTGGACAGGGTCGTCCAGCAGGCTACAGTCCATGGAGTCACAGGAGTAGGACATGACTTAGCAACTAAATCACCACAAGCACCAATACTGACCTTTAATCAAGAAACTGCATAATCCTGGTTGCATAATAAAAATAAGTGTACAATTCTTTCTTCCCTGAGATTAAAATAAGCATCTAGAAATTCCAGGAATAACAAAAATGCACTAAAACTTGTGATCCAATTAGTAAGCGATGTGGCATGATTTCTATTGAGTGATGAAACTTACGAAAATGGATGTCATTTAGCCGTGGTGCCTTCAAAATTCTTGAACAATATAAACCTGCTGCTTGGCCCTTCATTGGATTTTCCTGTGTAATATTTTAAAAATTATCCCTTATGGATTTTATTTTTCCACAATAACCCTAGAGACACCTTGGTTTCTCATACTCAGCACTGTTTACACTTTGGCCAGAAAAATTCCTTGCTGTAACAGCCTGTCCTGTTCAGTGTAAGCTATACAGCAGCATCCCTGGCCTCTCTTCACTAGATGCCTTTAACACTCCAGTTGTGACAATCCCAAGGGTCTCCAGTCATTGCTAAATGTCTCTTCAGAGGGAGGTGGCAGAATTGCTTCTGAATTTTGAAACACTACTATAGACAAAGCATGGAAATATTAAATGTAAAAAACTATATGTGTATTATAAATGTTGAATACATTAAAGTAGGGGTACAGTTGAGAGACAGTTTCTCTGGTAACTCTGCTGATAAAGAATCTGCCTGCAATGCAGGAGACCCCGGTTTGATTTCTGGGTCAGGAAGATCCCCTGGAGAAGGGATAGGCTACCCACTCCAGTATTCGTGGGCTTCCCAGGTGGCTCAGATGGTAAAGGATCCATTTGCAATGTAGGAGACCCGGGTTCGATCCCTGGGTTAGGAAGATCCCCTGGAGGAGGGCATGGCAACCTATACCAGTATTCTTGCTTGGAGAATCTCTATGGAGAGAGGAGCCTGATGGGCTACAGTCCATGGGGTTGCAAAGAGTCAGACACGACTGAAAGGCTAAGCACACAAGCACAGTTGAGAGAAGCGGGGCAATGGTGGGTAGGGAAGGAAGACACAGAAGTGAATGGACATTGTTTGCTTATACAGAAGACATTGAATATCATCTAAAGTTCCTGAACCCATAAAAAATGTTAAGGTTATTTTTAAATTTATAGACAATAACAGACCAAAACAACCAGGTATGTTTAAAAAAAAACATTGGGAGAAGGGCTGGCTGCAGGACATATTTTAAAAAAGTATTTTTCATACTAGATAATAAGTAAATATAGATAAAAATTATATATCAAGAATATACATGACAAGAGAAGACTCCTGAGAATCCCTTGGACTGAAAGGAGAGTAAACCAATCAATCCTAAAGGAAATCAACTCTGAATATTCATTGGAAAGACTAGTGCTGAAGCTGAATCTTCAATACCTTGGCCACCTGATGTGAAAAGCTGACTTATTAGAAAAGACGATGCTGGGAAAGATTGAAGGCAAAAGAAGAAGGGCTGGCAGAGGATTAGATGGTTAGATAGCATCACCAACTCAAAAGACATGAATTTGAGCAAACTCTGGGAGATAATGGGGGACAGAGGAGCCTGGTGTGCTACAGTCTATGAAGTCACAAAGAGTTGGACATGATCTAGTGACTGAACAACAATGACGACAACATACATAGCTTAGAGTTACTGAGTTTACAATTAGGAGTATTAAAAAACAGTCAAGGAAGTTCTCTCTCATGAAGAAAAGTTTTGACTTTTCATTTAATAGCATCTATGTTTGTATTTTGGAGAAGGCAGTGGCACCCCACTCCAGTACTCTTGCCTGGGAAACCCCATGGATGGAGGAGCCAGGTAGGCTGCAGCCCATGGGGTCGCGAAGAGTCGGACACGACTGAGCGACTTCACTTTCACTTTTCACTTTCATGCACTGGAGGAGGAAATGGCAACCCACTCCAGTATTCTTGCCTGGAGAATCCCAGGGACAGGGGAGCCTGGTGGGCTGCCGTCTATGGGGTCGCACAGAGTCGGACACGACTGACGCGACTTAGCAGCAGTAGCAGCATGTTTGTATTTATATATCTACACATAACTTTCATAATTATTGGAAATAGCTTTTAAGCAATGGCTTTTATTTACCTTTAAACATGTCGGTTCAGTTCAGTTCAGTCGCTCAGTCATGTCCGACTCTTTGCAACCCCATGGACTGCAGCATGCCAGGCTTCCCTGTCTATCACCAACTCTCAAAGCTTGCACAGACTCATGTTCATCGAGTCATGTCTTAATCATGACTTAAATATGTCTTAGTACTCAAATGAGTACTTACTCAAAAGGTACTTACTCAGTATCTTACTCAAATGACCTTTGAGATTATGAGTTTACACGGTGAAAGGAGTTCTAATAGCAGTGAAAGCGGAAATTTTCAATCTCTCTCTGGAAATTTTTTCTTTCTAAAATGATCTGACCAATTTTATCTCTATAGGGTATTCAATAAATGTTTATTGAAGATTCCATTTCAATTTCTTGCCTGTTTTGCCCATAAGTTAATGTAGAAATAACCCCCCCCTTTTTTTAACCCATTTAGCCTTGACTCCCTGCCACCCATTCTCCAGGTGTCAACGAGATAATCAAAGTTCACCACACTTTAAAATCTCTTAGAAAACCGCGGACACTCATTTAGACCTCAGATTAGGGGTCAGTGATTCAGCCCAGAGCGGACAGCATCTGAGAGCTCATTGAATGAGACGCAGCAATAATCCTCAAGCAATTATTCTCTAATCTTTGCTGGCAGAGGCTTTAAAGACAGCCCAGAGAGTTCATTATGCAAATAGAGTTATCTGGATCTGCTGACAGGGACTGAACCGAGCAGACGCTCCACATAGATAGCTGCTTGGCATACTCTTCCACTGTGCAAGGAGACACCGGGACACACTTTCTCTGATCTGCACATATTTATACTGCAATTAATGAAGGGCGAGAAAGTTCATCTTGAAGCTGGGTCGTGGAATGCTTAAAACTGAACAGACTCAAGAAACAGAATCTTCTTTGTCACAGTCAGTTGTTAGTGAATACCGGAGCATTTCTGAAGCTCTGAAATATTCATCTTTATGAGATTTATACAGACAGAAACATGAAATACTAACACACATGTACACATTTGAACTTATTAAACACTTAACACAAATGTATACATGTGTTTGTGCACGTATTAACATATGTGTACATACATGTGTTGTGTGTATACACATGCCATGCATGTGCAGAGATACACATATGAATATATGTATATAGGTATATACATACATATGTATTTATACTCATGTTTATGACAGCAGAACACATTAGCCAGTACCCAGTAGCTGTGTGACATGGGAGAGTTCTTACTTGTTGATGATAAATTTCCTTATCATCTTTCAGTTCCTTATCATAAGCCTCAGTTTCCTCATTTTACAATGAAACTAAGAAAAATGCCATCCGTAAAAGGTTGGTCAAAATGTTTTTGTAACCCAGCATTAGATGACTTACTTATAACACTGTTTATGTCTTGAACTTCCCTGATACATTTTTCAAAGATTCAATTCTAAGTTCATTTACTTTGGCCATTACTTTGATATACTTGAAATGTGACTTGATTAAGAACCATACGACCAATTTATGAGTTCTCAGAATGTAGTTCTTGTGTGAACAGAAGCATCTGCAGTTTAGCTCTGTCATCTTCAAAGTCAGGCAGCGTCACCACTGTGTGTTAAGTCTGCCTCTGGTCTAGCAGCCTAATGTCACGGTCAGTAGTGGTTACCGAACATCTTCTGTGTACCAGGAAAGACTCCAGGGAATTCTGGGCAAGGCTGTCTGTGATGGTTCCGTTCTTCAAGCTACCTAAACTCGAGAGATAAAGATGAGGCTGTAAATCAAATGCCGATTAATACAGGATCATACTGGGGTCTTGTTAATTCAAATTGGCAAATATATATTTGCCATAAATATGAATACATATGTATTTAGCAATAACAGCTGGCTGACATGAAGAAATTTGTGGCACACATTGTTGGTGTTAGTATAAATTGATCAACCTGCATGGAAAGAGATGTCAAGTTTTTGAGAAACCAACAAATGTTTATTCAGTTTGATAGTACATTGACACTTCTGGGAATTTTTCTTAGAGAAATAACTTATGTACAAGATATTTGTGCATTGATATTCATCATAGAATTTTAAAAGTTTTTCTATGTAAATGCCATAGTTGCAAAAAGTTTAAATAAATAAGTCATAGTTGCAGTAAAACTCCAAACGTGCATTCTACCAACTAGCAATTATCCCAATCAGCTCTTTATTTCACCATGCCACCATCCTTTAGAGCCCTAATCATGGAGGTGGCTCTGGAGAAAAAAGCCGTGTTCTGTCTGAACTCAGTGGGTAATGAACGTACAAGGACAGAATGTGCTTTTTGCTCCCTGTAGCACAGTGTGCTTTCCCTGTTTTGCAGTCATTTTCTCCAATTCAATGCAAATTCTTATAATTTCCCCCAGAAATAAATGCTGTTAAATGCCCTATTCTTCTTTCCCATGTCAGAAACGTTACACCCTACCATCAGCTGTATATTTGTCAAAATCAAAGCTCTACATTGGAAGCCAGAGAATGACAGACCCTAAACAGCCCATGTTGTCAGCTAGAAATAAGAGAAATGTCCAGAGTGCAGCAGACAATTAATAATGACAAGCAGACATTTCATTGTGATGGGTATCATCATCCTTCATCTCCCATGTCACACCTGGCTGTGATATTTCAATCAGTTGTGCTCAATCCTGTTCAACTCTTTGCGATCCCATGGTCTGTAGCCCACCAGGTTCCCTCTGTCCATGGAATTTTCCAGGCAAGTCTACCGGAGTGGGTTGCCATTTCCTCCTCCAGGAGACCTTCCTGATCCAGGGATTGAATCCATGTCTCTTGAGTCTCCTCCACTGGCATCTGGATTCCTTTACCACTGCGTCACCTGGGAAGGCCTAAATAAATGGTTTATGAGTTATCACAAAACAGAAAAAAATACAAAAATAATTTAACGCAAACCAGTTCTATGATTACTTCTTAAATTTTGACTCTATATGATTTATGATGGCTTTATTCAAACTCCAGATACACAAGTAGAAAACACAGCTTGGTTGGGAAAGGATTGTTGGTTGGCTTATCTCTACTTCAGACTGAGTGAAAATTGCACAGTGATTGCTAGAGGCCATTAAAAATGTCCTAGAATATTTTTGAGAGATAGTATTAACATTATATTAGTCTATATTAGTGTTAATGAAGTTAATAGGTAGAGAAAGGCAGAGAAGAGCAGATTGAGAAAGTGATTCTAAATTAGAAATAGCTATTTTATAGTTTTTTTTTTAATTCTCATTAATCTTCAAAAATGAATGTAAGCATGGCATATTCCACGTGGGAAAAGATCACACAGGATTACACATAAAACATGCACATCCAGGTCTGGAATCACAGTGGTGGCTGATTTCTCTAGGATAAGACCGACCAATGGATAGTAGATTTCAGAGTAACAGTCCTATTAGGAAGTATTGCTGCTGCTGCTAAGTCGCTTCAGTCGTGTCCAACTCTTTGCAACCCTATAGACAGCAGCCCACCAGGCTCTGCTGTCCCTGGGATTCTCCAGGCAAGAACACTGGAGTGGGTTGCCAGTTCCTTCTCCAGTGCATGAAAGTGAAAAGTGAAAGTGAAGTTGCTCAGTCGTGTCCGACTCCTAGTGGCCCCATGGACTGCAGCCTACCAGGCTCCTCCATCCATGGGATTTTCCAGGCAAGAGTACTGGAGTGGGTTGCCATTGCTTTCTCCTAGGAAGTATTGGGTTAGCCAAAAATTTGTTCAGGTTTTTCCGTAACATCTTTTGGAAAAATCCTAATGAACTTCTTGGCCAACTCAATATAATATCCTAGCAATAAAACCTTGTCCTATATTAGTACATGTCCTTACTCTTTGCTTCAAAGAACATTAAAATGAATACATTAAGGAAGACTTTTTTTTTTTTTTTTTACAAACACTGGTATATGACTACCCTAAATAACTTTACAAATGTTGTTGTTCAGTCACTAAGTTGTGTCTGACTCTGCGACCCCATGGACTGGAGCATGCCTGGCTTCTCTGTCCATCACCAACTCCTGAAATTTGCTCAAACTCATGTCCATGGAGTCAGTGATGCCATCCAACCGTCTCATCCTCTGTCATCCCCTTCTCCTGCCTTCACTCTTTCCCAGCATCAGGGTCTTTTCCATCGAGCCCGCTCTTCACATCAGGTGGCAAAGTATTGGAGCTTCAGCATCAGTCCTTCCAATGAATATTCAGAGTTCATTTCCTTTAGGATTGACTGGTTCGATCTCCCCTCAGTCCAAGAGACTCTCAAGAATCTTCTCCAGGACCACAGTTCAAATTACACAGGTTAACTCACTTAATTCTCATAACTCCAAATTACAGATGAGGAAACCAAGACATAGGAGAAGCGAAGTGGCCTCACACAGTTAGGACACGGCAGAGCCCAGACTCCCAGCCAGAGCACCTAGCTCCCAGGTCCGTCTGCCTGGGAGATCATCATACCACATCATCTCCATTGTAGTTCTGATTATTTTTACTCTGTTTAGGATGTCCAACAGTTCCTTCAAGGTGTTCAAAGGCTGACACCCAAAATTCTACCAAGGAATATCTGCTTTTGTCTGCTTTATATAATGGGGTTCTGTATGAAATTGTACTTTAAGGAAATGCATAAAGTGTGCTTTACAAAAGTTACTATTTTGGGAAACATCCAAAACCACTTTAGGACCTTACAGTTTGTTGGTGTCAACATTGCAAGAGTTCGTTTGCACCACCGATAGCTGTTTAGACACTGATTAAATAAAGACTCTGACTGATGCTTGGATAGCCATGGGAACGGAGAGCAGGGAAGGCATTCAAGATGCCTTTGTCCGAGGTGTTCTTTGTACTTAAAATTGTTTTTGTGACTTTTTATAGTGGGATGGTTGAGATATTTAAAGTCAGGGGAACTGAGGGAAGTAGGAAGACAGTTTTATTTACTGACTCTGAAGCCAAGTGTCAAGCACAAGGCATTGGGCCTGGACTGTGTCTCCAGATGAAGCTGACATAAGTTTCTGTGAAGATAAAACAAGGCAAGACACTGTACACTACATCCTTTTAGGTCGGCTCTTTGATTTCCATTTTTACCCCTCGATTTCTTCTAGGTTTTTGGCATCCTTCCCAGGGTTTACTTTTTTGGCTTATACAGAGCTTTCTTAATCCTTTGCTTATGCGAATTCGAAGAAAATGCATTTAATATTTGTGATGTACATTGAAATACTTAGATAAAATTGAGGTCCATGCTCTAGTCAGGCTTCCTAATAAGATTTTGCCTTAATATAAGACATTTTTAAAATCTAATGACCAGACCTGAAGGTGGGTCATTTACCTTGTCATCGTAAATGCTGAATCAGATATACTATAGCTTTGTCTAACTGATTCTACAGAAAATGACTGTTAACTTTGTTCGAAAAAAAGACTGACTTCAGAATAACTCATTTTGTAATTGCACATAAGCAAAAGTGCAATACATTTTCACAGATGTAATAAATTCTTAAGTTCAATATTGTGTTTGTAAAATTTGTATTAATAATAAATAAGTTTGGAAATAACATGAGCAAAAACGATCAGGCAGCTGCTTTAAGGGCATATTTATGAATTGTTGGAAAGGAAAGTAGAGCCTTCCCTTTCCTAAAGTAGAGCCTTTCCTAAAGGTACTAAAGCAGTACCTTTAACTTAAGGTAGCAGTATTTTGGGACTTCCCTGGTGGTCGAGTGGTTAAGATTCCATGCTTCCAATGCAGGGGTCACAGGTTCGATCCCCCATCAAGAAACTAGATCCCACATGCCACCACTGTGTGGCCAGAAAAATTATAAACAAAAAAAAACCAAAGTAACAATATTTCCTATCAGGTACAGAGGGATAGGATATCAAGAAGCACCTGCATATATCTACATGCTTTAAACAAAGCACAACTATTGCAAAAATTAAAGCACCAAGACGTGTAGTTTCTCCCCTCATGTTTACTGTTCTTCAGTGAATACAACATGCCACTGGCAGAGAAAGATTATGCCAGACATATGTTGGTTAAGCTGCAAAACAACTTTAAAAAATCTCAAATACAGTGGTTACAGTAATCATCTGATCAACCCTTTTGTTGACAGTATTCTTAGCCTACATAGCTTGTTATGGCAAATGCCACAATTAGAATTGCATCAAAATAATAGCTATCTATTTGTAGAAATTCCATAATGATGTTCTAATGACTGGAAGATGATAACAGCCCTCTTGGCTCTTATCCGAGGTAGATCACAATGTATGCTGATAACCCAGTTCAACATTCTTGGGTTTTATGCTTTCTGAGAACTGCTTGAACCAGCCATGCAGTGTACTGACACAAAACATCCCGGTCTCCTCAATATAAGGCACTGCCGGAATTCACCTTGGTAGCCCTTCCAGGCTTGGTAAACACCAAAGCGGACAAAAGAACTGGGACCTGTCACACAGAAAAAAAACTTGGGTTTTTTTCTGCATTATGCATTCAAATGCTCAGATAGAGCAGGCAGTGGGCTCTCTGACACTACTGGCAGATGAAGTCTTAAGCCCAAGAAAATTCTCCAGATAATCAATGTATAATTCTTTAAGACCTTATACTGTCTGTTGTAAAATTATTCATTGTTATTAAAATCTTTCTACAATGCATTCCATATTTCTATGACTTTTGTTTGTTATTATACTATCTCACAATAAGTGAGACCTTTGGAAACTACTTATTTGGGATAAAATGATTTAGGCCAGTTTCTGAAGGCTTTGGGGCATTAAAATATCATAATTAAAATAGTTGATAGTAATATTAACTGAATCATTCAGAAAATATTAAAGTACATGTGGTCTTATGTGTGTTAGTCACTTAGTCGTGTCTTAGCAATCCCATAGACAGTAGCATGCCAGGATCCTCTGTCCATGGAATTCTCCAGGCAAGAATACTGGAGTAGATTGCCATTCCCTTTTCCAGAGGATCTTCCCAACCCAGAGATCGAACCCTGGTATCCCGCATTGCAGGTAAATTCTTTACCATCTGAACTACAGGGAAGTCCGTGGGGTTGCAGAGTTGGACACAACTGAGTGACTAAGCACACACACAACTTGGTCTTATAAAGAGTCAAAAAATATGTCATGCATATGGGAAAATCAAATGTATTTTATTAGTATTAATTAGTTTTATTAGTCTTTTAGATTGTTTTTCTTTCTTCTGTCTTTCTCTGCTGGTAGATAATCAGTGATACCAACTCATTGCTGGAGTATGTTAGTCGCTGAGTTGTGTCCAATTCTTTGTGACCCCATGGCCCGTAGCCTGCCAGGCTCCTCTGCCCATGGGATTTGCAGGCAAGAATACTAGAGTAGGTAGCCATTCCCTTCTCCAGGGGATACTGCTGACCTAGAGATCGAACCCCAGTCTCCTGCATTGCAGGCAGATTCTTTGTCTGAGCCACCAAGGAATATAATGGGAGCATCCATAGTTTCTAAACTTTAGCTTCTATACTTCTATGAAATAGAAAATAAGATAATTGAAATGATTCTATATCTCTTGGCCTAAGTCTTTACTATGAGGTAAAATCATACAAACCATAGAACACTAAGTTTGGTTCCATTCTTGGTCCCTTTTGGTTACTTCTAGGTTTTTAGGAATGTTCCAGGATACTGAGGTGAGAGAAAACCTGTAACCATTAAGGCCTCAACTATTAATTCAGGCCATGGCAAAGTTCCTGCTTCAGACGGGATGCTATTTATATCATTGAAGAGGCACTGTACAAAGAAATAAGGACATATGTTTGAAAATACATCTAAAAATATTGATTCTTAGAAGCAGAAATATATAGATTGGCATGCTTATAAGTGAGTTCAAGTGTCAGTTTCTTGATGGGGGATCGAACCTGTGACCCCTGCATTGGAAGCATGGAATCTTAACCACTCGACCACCAGGGAAGTCCCAAAATACTGCTACCTTAAGTTAAAGGTACTGCTTTAGTACCTTTAGGAAAGGCTCTACTTTAGGAAAGGGATGGCTCTACTTTCCTTTCCAACAATTCATAAATATGCCCTTAAAGCAGCTGCCTGATCGTTTTTGCTCATGTTATTTCCAAACTTATTTATTATTAATACAAATTTTACAAACACAATATTGAACTTAAGAATTTATTACATCTGTGAAAATGTATTGCACTTTTGCTTATACCACCTGGTCTTCTAGCTGTGTTATCATCTCTAACTCCCTGAACACTCTAAATTCTTTGAAAGAAGATGTTATATACAGATTATACCTTTTTTCTTTGAATCCTGAGCTGTAGCTAATAAGTTTATCATTGTTATCTAACAGCTTTGATTAATTCATGCTAGCAAAACTTGTTATACAACTGAAACTAATATAATATTGTAAATCAACTATACTTCAATTAAAAAAACATATAATGCTTACTATATGTCAGGAACTGTTGAAAACACTTCCCATATATTAACGTATTCAAGCCTCAAAATAAATCTTTTAAGTAGAAATCGTGAGCGTCTTCACTTTAAAGATGAGAAAAGCGAGGTAGAAGGAGCAGTAGAGCTGGAGTTCAAACTGAGGACTCTGACTCCAAAAGCTGAGTTTTACCATCTCCACTGCATTGTCTTCTTGTAAACTCAATTAGTTTCTGTGTCGTGGATGAAGAAATTCATGCTGTATGACTTTGCACTTTTGTGGCAAACTCTGAGTGGGTCTAGCACGGGCTTCAGAATGAATAACATTCGACAGACTGTGTTGGCAAATAGCTTAAAGAGTACTCAGAAGATGAGCTCAAAGTAGGCTGTAATTACATGGCAGTCATTTTTAATGGGTCAACTGGCAAAGTTTTTTCATTGGCCTAAATATTTTTGGTGGCTGAGAAACAAGAATCAGTAATAGTTGAACTGATAATTTATTGAGACTTTGCTATGAGGCAGGCACTAATCTAAGTGGTTAACATATACTATCTCATTCAGTTCTCACAAAGGCCTGATAGTTCTGATTTTTCCCATTTAAAATAAGGGCAGCTGGTACCTGCAGAGCATGAGTTACAGTACAGGTGTCTTAGTCCAAATTATAGGTTGTGAATTTCTTTGGCACACTGTGTGGGGGTAGGTGATCTGGAGCTGGCACGTCAGGTGTGAAGGAAGGTCAAAAAGACAGACAAATGTACAGTGCTCCAAGAACATTATGCACGGCATTACTTTCACCCAGTTTCTTATCATTAAAAATAATGGTAGCTCCCATCTCATCAGGTTGTCATGGGACATCAATGAGTTGAAACTTAATTACATGAAGTTCAAACTACAAATGAGATATTATTGTTGTTGTATGTTAGAAAATATATACGTATTGTTATTGTTATGATTATTGTTACTAAGTACATGAATATTGGGCTTCCCTGGTGGCTCAGATGGTAAGGAATCTGCCTGCAATGTAGGAGACCTGGGTCTGATCCCTGGGTTGGGAAGATCCCCTGAAGAAGAGCATGGCTACCCACTCCAGTATTCTTGCCTGGAGGATTCCATGGACAGAGGGCTACAGTCCAAGAGGTCACAAAGAGCCAGAGATGATTGAGCAACTAACACTTTCCCTTTTCAAATGAATATTACAGTTACTGGGAATTTAGTTTAGGAAAAAGAGGAAAAGTAGAAAAGTGGTATCTGGATACATTTCTTCCAAGATAGCTGGAAGTGAAGTAAAAAATCTCAGCCTAATCACTTTCCCAAAGCTATTTGAACCACACAGTTATATCAGGTATTTAGAACTGGCTTATTCCTGGTGAAGAACAAGTCCTTAAATTATCATTCATTACTATAGATATTTGTAATAGATTTTTAATCTGCAATTCTATTTATACTCATGTCTCTCAGCATTGCCATATACCCTAAAGATAAAGAATAATATTATTAAATCCCATAGCTTGTCTCATTCTACAAGACTATCTTATGCTGTTATATTTGTTGTTGTTTAGTCTCTAAGTCATGTCTGACTCTTTTGGGACCCCATGGACTGTAGCCCACCAGGCTCCACTGTCCATGGGATTTTCCAGACAAGAATACTGGAGTGGGTTGCCATTTCCTTCTCTAGGGCAATCTTCTCGATCCAGGGATCGAACCCATGTCTCATTATGTCTTCTGAATTGGCAGGTGGATTCTTTACCACTGAGCTGCCTGGGAAGCCCCAAGTTGTTATATTGCAAGTATCTTTGTTCTCATAATGTTTAAACGTAAAGTATATTTATCTTTATTAGCTATAGAATACTCCCTAGAAACCAGTACACTGCAGTTTAGGGTTTGTGACATTAAGAAAAGTATGACAAGTTGTGAAACTGGACACAAAGTGAATCTAAGTATGGAAAGTCATAATTCTTTTCAACAGTCTAACCAACCATCCAAACTGCTAAATAAGCACTTTGGCTGTTATTCAGAGACTGTGGAGGTGAACCTCATCTCAGATGATCAGCATGCCACTCATTGGCTTTTCTGCACAGATTTAACTAATATCCCATTCATTTCTAATTGTGGAAAAAAATAAGTGGAGGAAACGATTGTGCTTTCAATCCTAAAATTGACAGCAGGCAGTAACGTTTGAAAAGTATTTGGTTACAGGGGTTGGCAGACTCTCATCTCCCCGGTCACTCAGTGACCTTGGCTGACGGAGCATCCACCTTGATCCATACTTCCAAAATAACCATGGCAGGAAAGAAGAACCGTTGTGCACAGGCTTTCAGAAATGTAGCATGGCACTTCTGCTCTTGTTTCATTGGTGAAAACAATCATATCTTAAAAGGAAGTGAGAAAGTACACGACTATCATGTTCCCGGCTGGAGAAGAAGCAGAGTATTTCTGTCTCTTTAAAGACTCTAACACCAGGTTTATAACCCAGCCGCAAGCTAAGAAGCTGGAGCTCTGTCCCATTTGGACTCAAACGTATCTTTTCCTGATGCTGCTAACTCTAGAAAAACAAGGAAAGGTAACAGTCAGTAACTTTATCCCCCAAACGTTATTTCCTTCGTTGAAAATATCTTGGAATAGTATTCGTTTATTTATCATAGCTGATGTGTTTTTAGGCAGTGTTTTAAAACTGCAGATTCAGCAATAGATGAGAGTGAATCTCTAACAACAACAACAAAGACTGAATCTTTGCCTTGCAAGCTTGGAACCTGGTAGGGAGGACCAAGATTTAACAGGTGATTAGGATTTGAAGTCAAATATTGCAGGCAATTAGAGTCTGGTCTGTTGGCTATCACTCTCAGTCTCTTTCCACCCAACCTCTCCAGTTTTCTTCTTCTATAATATCTAGTTATTATAGAATAATTAGAATAAATATTCTTATAATACCTAATTACTCCTAAGCAGCTGTAGGAGAGAACACTCTTCTAAATTTTTTGTATTACATCTACAGTTCAGTAGACAGAACGTAAACTTGAGGGTGTGCCCATGCAAAAATTGAAATACTCCTTTTTTTCTTACTTTCTACCACATGGCCAGTTTCATCCTGGGAAGTGTTTTGAATAAAACCCTTCTGGAAAAAAGAGTGACAGTTCTAGCTGAAACTATGTTTATTCATTTACAGTTTGTCTGTAAAGGACAAAATCCAGTGTGCAGATTATCTAGTTTGTTTGATGTGAATATCCAATAAAGTTCATTTGAGTTCTAGGACAAAGATAGGTTTTTCACCTTCATTCCCCAACTTGATTTTCTGCACCAAACCTATAATATAAATGAGGAAATCTCTTTGGTTTATGCTAGATGTCCATGCAGTCAGAACTTTATTTAATTCACCAGCTACTGCAGTCAAAGAATGTTGCTCCCAAGAAAAAAACAAAACAAACACTCCATCGACATCCTTCAGTCATTATCTTCCTGATTAGCCTTCTCAGAGAATGTGAGATGAAATTATTCAGTGTTGGTGGTCTGCATTTCCCTACCAGCTTTCTCTTCTGAGTTAGAAAAGATTTAGTCCTTTCTGATTCTGTTTGTTTTCTCCCCACACCATCCACATGGGCTGTGTGGTATAATGTTCTAAGCCTGCCAGTGTTTTATTTCAAAAGGCAAACCAGGCTTGGCCCAAAAGATTTTTTAAAAAGCAAAAGAACTAGAGGCATGGCAGAGGCTTTGACATTCTGATTAGACAACAGTTAGCAAGTCCCAGACTTTCCCATGTTTATCATCCCTAGGGTCCCCCCTCTTTGCTCCACTGGCTTGTCAGTCTGCACTCAGGGTCTGATCTGTCTCTTCACTATTTTCTTCACCTTCTTAAACCCTCATCTCTCTGACCAGAGGATGGAAAAAATGTCATGAAATAAGTTTCTCTGAAAATCATATTGTCACGGGCACCTAGAAGTATTGGATAAATCTACACAATAGCATTCCTGCCATTCTCATTTCAGAGGGCACGTTCATAAAACACACCATGACCACCTTTCAAGCAATGTCACTGTTGAATGTCCCTGAGTGACCTTGGCACAATGCCCTGCTCATAATATTCTAAATAAGTATAAATGTTGGTGGAGTGGGGAATTAGGCAGAGTAGGATATGGTAGGGAAGAGAGCCCAAGAAAACACCATCAATACTGACCTGACAGAGCCTATTCCTTGAGCCAGACGTTCAATAATTCACTTAAACAATTTGATGGAAACACTAAGGACTGGGTGTTCAGTATATATCCCTTAATCTTCCCCTTTCAGTTCAATTCAGTTGAGTTGCTCAATCGTGTCCGACTCTTTGCAACCCCATGAACCGCAGCACACCAGGCTCCCTGTCCATCACCAACTCCCGGAGTTTACCCAAACCCATGTCCATTGAGTTGATGATGCCATCCAACCATCTCATCCTCTGTCATCCCATTCTCCTCCTGCCCTCAATCTTTCCCAGCATCAGGGTCTTTTCCAATGAGTCAGTTCTTCGCATGAGGTGGCCAAGGTATTGGAGTTTCAGCTTCAACATCAGTCCTTCCAATGAACACCCAGGACTGATCTCCTCTAGGATGGACTGGTTGGATCTCCACGCAGTCCAAGGGACTCTCAAGAGTCTTCTCCAACACCACAGTTCAAAAGCATCAATTCTTCGGCGCTCAGCTTTCTTTATAGTCCAACTCTCACATCCATACATGACCACTGGAAAAACCATAGCCTTGACTAGACGGACCTTTGTTAGCAAAGTAATGTCTCTGCTTTTTAATATGCTGTCCAGGTTGGTCTTTCCTTCCAAGGCATAAGCATCTTTTAATTTCATGGCTGCAATCACCAACAGCAGTGATTTTGGAGCCCAGAAAAATAAAGTCAGCCACTGTTTCCACTGTTTCCCCATCTGTCTGCCATGAAGTGATGGGACCGGATGCCATGATCTTAGTTTTCTGAATGTTGAGTTTTAAGCCAACTTTTCCACTCTCCTCTTTCACTTTCACCAAGAGGCTCTTTAGTTCTTCTTCACTTTCTGCCATAAGAGTGGTGTCATCTGCATATCTGAGGCTATTGATATTTCTCCTGGCAATCTTGATTCCAGCTTGTGCTTGCTCCAGCCCAGAGTTTCTTATGATGTACTCTGCATATAAGTTAAATAAGCAGGGTGACAATATACCACCTTGATGTACTCCTTTTCCTATTTGGAACCAGTCTGTTGTTCCATGTCCAGTTCTAACTGTTGCTTCCTGACCTGCACACAGGTTTCTCAAGAGGCAGGTCAGGTGGTCTGGTATGCCTATCACTGTCAGAATTTTCCATAGTTTATTGTGATCTACACAGTCAAAGGCTTTGGCATAGTCAATAAAGCAGAGGGAGATGTTTTTCTGGTACTCTCTTGATTTTTCAATGATTCAGCAGATGTTGGCAATTTGATCTCTCATTCCTCTGCCTTTTCTAAAACCAGCTTGAACATCTGGAATTTCATGGTTCACGTATTGCTGAGGCCTGGCTTGGAGAATTTTAAGCATTACTTTACTAGAGTGTGAGATGAGTGCAATTGTGTGGTAGTTTGAGCATTCTTTGGCATTGCCTTTCTTTGGGATTGGAATGAAAACGGACCTTTTCCAGTCCTGTGGCCACTGCTGAGTTTTCCATATTTGCTGGCATATTGAGTGCAGCACTTTCACAGCATCATCTTTCAGGATTTGAAATAGTTCAACTGGAATTCCATCGCCTCCACTAGCTTTGTCCATAGTGATGCTTCCTAAGGCCCACTTGACTTCACATTCCAGGATGTCTGGCTCTAGGTGAGTGATCACACCATCATGATTATATGGGTCATGAAGATCTTTTTTGTACAGTTCTTCTGTGTATTCTTGCCACCTCTTCTTAATATCTTCTCCTTCTGTTAGGTCCATACCATTTCTGCCCTTTATTAAGCCCATCTTTGCATGAAATGTTCCCTTGGTATCTCTAATTTTCTTGAAGAGATCTCTAGTCTTTTGCATTCTATTGTTTTCCTCTATTTCTTTGCATTTATCGCTGAGGAAGGCTTTCTTATCTCTCCTTGCTATTCTTTGGAACTCTTCATACAAATGGGCATATCTTGCCTTTTCTCCTTTGCTTTTCACTTCCCATCTTTTCACAGTTTTTTTTAAGGCCTCCTCAGACAGCCATTTTGCTTTTTTGCATTTCTTTTTCTTGGGGATGGTCTTGATTCCTGTCTTCTGTACAATATCACGAACTTCCATCCATAGTTCATCAGGCACTCTGTCTATAAGCTCTAGTCTCTTAAATCTATTTCTCACTTCCACTGTGTAGTCATAAAGGATTTGATTTAGGTCATACCTGAATGGTCTAGTGGTTTTCTCCACTTTCTTCTATTTCAGTCTGAATTTGGCAATAAGTAGTTCATGATCTGAGCCACAGTAAGCTCCCGGTCTTGTTTTTGCTGACTGTATAGAGCTTCTCCATCTTTGGCTGCAAAGAATATAATCAATCTGATTTCAGTGTCGACTATCTGGTGATGTCCATGTGTAGAGTCTTCTCTTGTGTTGCTGGAAGAGGGTGTTTGCTATGACCAGTGCGTTCTCTTGGCAGAACTCTATCAGCCTTTGCCCTGCTTCATTCTGTATTCCAAAGCCAAATTTGCCTGTTATTCCAGGTGTTTCTTGACTTCCTACTTTTGCATTCCAGTCCCCTATAATGAAAAGTACATCTTTTTTGGGTGTTAGTTCTAGAAGTTCTTCCCCTTTAGCCCACATCAATAAACTTCATGCTAACTCCCTTCCACTACCAGCAGTAACTTGTTGTTGGCAGTATATTCACAGACTGCAGAAGTGGAAAGAGCTTCTTTCTCTTATGCAAGTCTAGAAGAAGAAGAAGTCGTTTATTGGTCTACTTAAAGCTTGCTTAGAAACAGAGAAGTGCATTGAATAATTATCCTGCATAAATACCTGTGGGCTTCCCTGGTGGCTCACACAGTAAAGAACCTGCCTTCTATACAGGAGATCTGGATTTGATGCCTGAGTCAGGAAGATTCCCTGGAGAAGAGAATGGCAACCCACTCCAGTATTCTTGCCTGGAAAATCCCAAGGACAGAGGAGACTGGCAGGCTATAGTCCATGGGGGTCACAAAGAGTCAGACATGAACGAAGCGACTTATATTTGTGCTATTATTCTATTTTTTTGTTGTTGTTAAATGAACTTTATGTGGATTCACAAAGAGGTGGAAAAGAGGAATGCACTGGCAGTGGATTGACAGCAAGGTGGAGGGTGATGACAGTGTAAAGAACTTCACTGAACTGTTCCCAGGTGAAGCAGATAAAGGAATTTTTAAAACAAAATTTCAAATCTCTGGAAATTGTCCTAAGGACAAACAGGAACCGAAGAGCCTCTACTCGAGGCAACTTATGAAGAGCTGTGTAAGAAAGGCACGTCTGTGATATTTGAACCAAGACTCTCCCTCCCCACGCCAAGCTCAGCAACGGGGACAGTCCATTGGAAATGGACTTGGGCATTGCTGCCACCAAGAACATGGCCTTCCTGTCCTCATCTCCCAGCTCCCCATCAGAGGGTTATCTTCTGGGGAAAAGAGGGGTTTCAGCACTTCTCATCTCGCCCCCAGCTGCCTGTGGCCCTGTGTAGTGCAGTTAAGAACTGGGGGCTCTTCTCTTCCACTTTGTGGAACGGAGGCTCTGCCTTGGGTGAAGTATAGTGACAATACGGGACACCAGATTACTGTTGCCCCAGCTCATATGGTTCTACACCAGAAGAGGCAACCCAGAGAACACAGTATGCTTCTTGTGACCTTTATGATTGAGAATTCTCATTTTAAAGAAAATATTCTTGTTGAGTAATGTTTTCTAGAGCCCAGTCATTATACTTTGCAATACCAAGTTCTTAAAGCTGTGTTTTAAAAAATGAGGTTGAGTCCATACATATAACATTTCCCTCCTTTTCTATGTGTAACAATAAGTTATCATGGTCACTCCACTTGGCTATCAGAAGCCTAAAAAATATTCTCTACATTTATTTATCTTCATTTGTGTGAGAAAAATCATCAAGCTCACAATCAATCAAATCTCTCCTTTTAGTAGAGTGATCTTTCCAAATGATGTCCATATTTTTTAAAATTTATTTATTTTAATTGGAGGCTAATTACTTTACAATATTGTAGTGGTTTTTGCCATACATTGACATGAATCAGCCATGAGTTTACATGTGTTCCCCATCCTGAACCCCCCTCACACCTCCCTCCCCATCCCATCCCTCTGGGTCATCCCAGTGCACCAGCCCTGAGCGCCCTGTCTCGTGCATCGGACCTGGACCGGCGATCCAGGTTATACATGGATCATGTACATGTATAATATACATGTTTCAATGCTATTCTCTCAGATCATCCCACCCTCGCCTTCTCCCACAGAGTCCAAAAGACTGTTCTATACATCTGTGTCTCTTTTGCTGTCTTGCATATAGGGTTATCATTACCATCTTTCTAAATCCTATATATATATGCGTTAGTATACTGTATTGGTGTTTTTCTTTCTGGCTTACTTCACTCCGTATAATAGGCTCCAGTTTCATCCACCTCATTAGAACTGATTCAAGTGTATTCTTTTTAATGGCTGAGTAATATTCCATTGTGTATATGTACCACAGCTTTCTTGATGTCCACATTTTTGAAAGACCGCAAGATACCTGATACACCTGTTCTAAGTCAATACTGAACCAAGATGCATCACTCGAACTTTTCATTTGGATCAAGAGTCCAGAGCACCTTCCATCACAATATTGTGCCCAATTCCCTTTTCCATCAAATCCTTCCTCTTTGAATTCTTCTAGATGTTGAAATTTTGACATAAAATCTCAGATTCCATGGAATCCATTCTGAGATTCCGCAAATAGGTATTTTTCCCTTAAACACAGGATTTTTGGAAGCTCAATGACTCTAGACCTTCCTTCTGCTAATCATCCTGTTGTCTTGTTGTATTGTTCTGCCAAATTGTTGAGAACTTTTCTTCTTCCCCAAATCTGAAATCTTAACTGATTTTGGATACATTCAGATTGTAACCATCCCTTGCCTCAGTTCTGCTATAGCTAGATCCAAGTCTCAAATGATCATAAAATATAAGAGCTAATAGGAATCAGGAGTCACATAATGCAATTGCAATAACCCTTGGAGAATATACTCAAGGTTTAGAAAGAAATATTTCCATTACACAATATCTTAGGGACTTCTTAGTGAAAACACAAAATCTTATGCTTCTAAATCAAAGGAATTTCCCTGCTTCTCAGTCCAAAGTGATATTGTAAACATGTCTCAGAAAAAAGATAAGGAAGATTAGTTTATCCCACCAAAATCTTCCTCTCTTGTTCATCCTAACTGCTTGCTTCTGACACCTGCTTTTTGATACCAATCACTGTCCCAGGGGCAGCTGTCAACTTAAGAAATTTCCTTTAATCCAAAGTCCAGCCAAGAGTTGACCTCATCATTTCCCTCTTTGTAAAGTACCAGTGAAACAAACTGTTATTTCACATTTTTAACGTGAACTGTGTGACCCCATGCACTACAGCACACCAGGCTTCCCTGTCTCTCACCATCTCCTGGAGTATGCTCAGATTCATGTCCATCGAATCAGTGATGTCATCTAATAATCTCATCCTATGTCGCCCCCTTCTCCTCTTGCCTTCAATCTTTCCCAGCATCAGGGTCTTTTCCAATGTGTCAGCTCTTCGCATCAGTATTGGAGCTTTAGATTCAGCATCAGCCCTTCCAATGAATATTCAGGACGGATCTCCTTTAGGATCGACTGGTTGGATCTCTTTGCAGTCCAAGAGACTCTCAAGAGTCTTCTCCAACACCACAGTTCAAAAGCATCAGTTCTTTGGCACTCAGCCTTCTTTATGGTCCAACTCTCACATCCATACATGACTACTGGAAAAACCACAGCTGAACTGTAAGCCATAACAAACAACTAGGCAGAGAGGGACTGCTCTCTGAACTCGCCTTTGACTTCCATGTCTCTGACCCCCTCTTCCTCGTACATTGTCCTCTAGATGCCCTGCATGGCTTCCTTTTCCTAAAATATTTCAAGCTTTTTCCTGGCTCACAGCCTTTGCTTTCATTCTTCCTCTTCCTGGAGCTCGATGCTTGTACCCTACTCATCATACAGTCTCAAATTCCCACCTTAAAGAGGTATTTTCAGGCCACCATCCAACATAGTTTTCTACTCACCTCACTAACTCCTGATTTCACCTCCTACTGTGATTTTCTCCATAGGATTCATAATTTCAAAAATAATTTTAAGCCTATATTTACTTGAATATTTCTATCCATCCCAATAAGAAAATAAGTTCAATGAAGGCAAGAATCATAACTGCCTTGTTCAACATGCAGTGCTGGTGCTAGAATAGTGTTTGGCATGAAGTTAAATACTCAATAAATGTTTGCAGAAGAAATTTACAGCCACTTCCACACACAGGACCATGAATAGGCATGTCTTTTTAAAATGCCATTGATTTTCTTTTTTGCTAAAGTAATACATGAATCGTGTGTGTGTGCTCAGTCCCTTCAGTTCAATGCTTTGCAACCTCATGGACTGCAGCATGCTAGGCTCCTCTGTCCATGGGATTCTCCAGGCAAAAATACTGGAGTGGGTTGCCATTTCCATCTCCAGGGGATCATGATCTTCCCAACTCAGGGATTGAACCTGTGTCTCCTGCATTGCAGGCAGATTCTTTACTCACTGAGCCAACTGGAAAGCCCATATAAATCATACATTCTTTATATATACATAAATCATATGTTCTTTATAGTTTCTTCTATGAAAAAGTACTCAATTTCCATGTGTATTACGTGTGTATTTTTTTCATTTGTGTTTACTTTCTTTATCACTTATTCTTCTCCAAATGGAGCAGATTTCTTTCAGTGAGGCTGTCCATGCTTACTCTGTGATATTTCAAGCCCTCATTGTTTCATTTAGGGTTTTTTCCCTCCCTAAAGCAATAGACTATTTGCTTGATCCAATACCAATAATGTCAGCTGTGACTTCCTTTTCTGTTTGAGTTCCTGAATGGACACCAGATGCACAGCAGTAACGTAAATGTTACAGCCATAGCTCAAAATGTTGATTTAATCGAATTTCTTTCCAGGCTATGTACAGGGAGGCTACGCCTGCACATGTAACTGTTAGTGTCTCCTACACTAAGAGGTGGGATTCTATATAAGGTGCTGTGAACTAGACATCCTGTGATGAATTGCTAATTGATGATTTGGTCTCAGCTGCATTATTAACTTGTTCTTTTGGAGTCTGGGAAAGAGCAGACTACAAACACGTGAAGATTTCCTAGGCTTAGCAACATAGACCGGAGCTGGTGGTTCAGAATAGGATGGAATCATTGAGAATAGGGGAGCAAACTGCTCATTATTACTTCTCCTAAAAGAGTGTTATTTTCCAAGCTTCATAAAGTAAAATCAGTGCCCATTTATTTTTGACGCCTTCTGAACTATTGATTTCAGTGTTGGCCATCTGGTGATGTCCATGTGTAGAGTCTTCTCTTGTGCTGTTGGAAGAGAGTGTTTGCTATAACAAGTGTGTTCTCTTGGCAAAGCTCTATTAGCCTTTGCCCTGCTTCATTCTGTACTCCAAGGCCAAATTTGCCTGTTACTCCAGGTGTTCCTTGACTTCCTACTTTTGCATTCCAGTCCCCTATAATGAAAAGGACATCTTTGTGGGGTGTTAGCTCTAAAAGTCTTGTAGGTCTTCATAGAACCGTTCAACTTCAGCTTCTTCAGTGTTACTGGTTGGGACGTAGACTTGGATTACTGTGATATTGAATGGTTTGCCTTGGAAACGAACAGAGATCACTCTGTTGTTTTTGAGATTGCATCCAAGTACTGCATTTTGGACTCTTTTGTTGACTATGATGGCTACTCCATTTCTTCTAAGGGATTCCTGCCCACAGTAGTAGATATAATAGTCATCTGAGTTAAATTCACCCATTCCAGTCCATTTTAGTTCACTGATTCCTAGCATGTCGAAGCCTTTGACTGTGTGGATCACAATAAACTATAGAAAATTCTGAAAGAGATGGGAATACCACACCATCTGACCTGCCTCTTGAGAAATCTGTATGCAGGTTAAGAAGCAACAGATAGAACTGGACATGAAACAACAGACTGGTTCCAAATCGGGAAAAGAGTACTTCAAGGCTGTATATTGTCACCCTGCTTATTTAACTTACATGCATAGTACGTCATGAGAAACACTGGGCTGGAGGAAGCACAAGCTGGAGTCAAGATTGCTGGGAGAATTATCAATAACCTCAGATATGCAGATGACAACACAGTTATGGCAGAAAGTGAAAAGGAACTGAAGAGCCTTTTGATGAAAGTGAAAGAGGAGAGTGAAAAAGTTGCCTTAAAGCTTAACATTTAGAAAACTAAGATCATGGCATCTGGTCCCATCACTTCACGGCAAATAGATGGGGAAACAGCACAAACGGTGAGACACTTTATTTTTTTGGGCTCCAAAATCACTGCAGATGGTGACTGCAACCATGAAAAGATGCTTACTCCTTGGAAAGAAAGTTATGACCAACCTAGACAGCATATTAAAAAGCAGAGACATTACTTTGCCAACAAAGGTCCGTCTAGTCAAGGCTATGGTTTTTCCTGTAGTCATGTATGGATGTGAGAGTTGGACTATAAAGAAAGCTGAGCACTGAAGAACTGATGCTTTTCAATTGTGGTGTTGGAGAAGACTCTTGAGTGTCCCTTGGACAGCAAGGAGATCCAACCAGTCCATCCTAAAGGAGATCAGTCCTGGGTGTTCATTGGAAGAACTGATGTTGAAGCTGAAACTCCAATATTTTGGCCACCTGATGCGAAGAGCTGACTCATTTGAAAAGACCCTGATGCTGTGAAAGATTGAGGGCAGGAGGAGAAGGGGACAACAGAGGAAGAGATGGTTGGATGGCATCATCAACTCAATGGACATGAGTTTGGGTGGACTCTGGGAGTTGGTGACGGACAGGGCTGCTGTCCATGGGGTCACAAAGAGTCAGACACAACTGAGAGACTGAACTGATCTCTTGAACTCATATTTAAACTAAGCCATGTATAGGTACCAACTGGGAGAAAACATATCATATAGCTGATAAAATGTTAATATCCAGAATATATAAAAACTCATATAACTCCACAGCAAAAATAAAAATTAAAAAATAGGCAGAAGAGCTTAATAGACATTTTTCAAAGAATACATAAAGATGGGCAGCAATGAAAATGTGCTCAATATCATCTGTTATCAAGGAAATACAAACCAAAACCAAAAGGAGATATCATCTCACTTCTCTCAGAATGCTTGTTATCAAATATTGTCAAAAAGATAAGAAATACAAAGCATTGGAGAGGATGCAGAGGAAAAGGGATGCTTACGCACTGTTGGTAGGAATGTAAATTGGTGCAACCATTAAGGAAAAAATTATGGAGGTTCATTAAGAAATTAAAAATAGAACTACTTTATGATCCAACAATTCCACTTGTGCACTTTTATCTGAAGGAAATGAAAAAACTAACCAGAAAAGATACCTGTACTCCCATGTTCACTGCAACATTATTTACAATAGCCAAGACATGGAAGCAACATTAATGTCCATCATTAGTTGACTGATGAAATCAGTCAAATTATTTGCATTTATGTTAGCTTCTTACATACTTTTGGTTTGCAGAAAAATAAAAATATTTAAAAATGCCTTTGGAGAAAAGTTATCCACCCTTGAGTTAAGCAATGCAAAAGTCAAATTAGATGATTCTGGTGTGATTTTCAAAATAATCCCTCTTAATGTTGAAATTTTATTTCTCAAATTTCCTACATTTTTTCTCAAGTAGTCTTATAGGCAATCTTTTACATGGAAACAATTATTTAGATGACAAAAATCAGTGATTGTTGGAAAGAAATCAATTCACAATCCTTACACTTCATAAGATGATTTAGACAGAGTAGAAACACTAAATATGAATTGCTGGAGCTCCAAAATCAATGGGGACACTGACTGAAGCCATGAAATTAAAAGACACATGTCCCTTGGAAGAAAAGATTTGACAAATCTAGACAGCATATTAAAAAGCAGACACTTCACTTTGTCGACAAAGGTCCACATAGTCAAAGTCATGGTTTTTCCAGTAGTCATGTACAGATGTGAGAGTTGGACCATAAAAAAGTTAAGGGCCAAAGACTGATGTTTTAGAACTTTGGTACTAGAGAAGACTCTTGAGAGTTCCTTGGACAGCCAAGGGGATCAAACCAGTTAGTCCTATAGGAAATCAATCCTGAATTTTCATTGGAAGGACTGACGCTGAAGCTCCAATACTTTGGCCACCTGATGTGAAGAACCAACTCACTGGAAAAGAGCTGATGCTGGGAAAGATTGAAGGCAAAAGAAGAAGAGGTTGGCAGAAGATGAGATGGTTAGATAGCATCACCAACTCAATGGACATGAACCTGAGCAAACTCCAGGAGATAGTGAGGACAGAGAAGCCTGGTGTGCTGCAGTCCCTGGGGTCACAAAGAGTCAGATATGACTTTGTGGCTGAACAACAACAGCAAAACATATATAGCTTTGGCTATTCATGTTCTTCATTGGATACTGGGAAAATCAAATTATTTCTGGAAATCTAGGGATTTCTATCTCTTCAAATTAAAAATTCCTTCCTGCCATGACTTATTAGTCAGGAATATCCCCCTTATTTCTGCACAGTAGGGGCGAAATTACACAGACAGCCCTTCATTCTGAAGAAGTATAATTTCCAATTAAATCATATATGAAATTCTTTCTGTCTCTATAGAAATGGTCACTTTGCTTTCTACCCCTTGAGATACGTTTTATTGCTCAACTAGATAATGTTCACATGGTGTCCGATGTTATTAGTACACAGAGTGTTCAGTGGTGCAACTTGGATTTTTGTCTTAATGGACTCCTTTATGTGACTTGATAACAGCACATTAGGTTCTCTATAAAACCTTAAGATTGAACAATCTTATAAAACCCTCCCCTCTGATCATAGTGGATGGTTGCATTATTTTGCTTTCTATTTTATTTTTTATCCCCTCTAGGATACCGCTAAATAGATTTCTTTCTTTTCATTAAATTACTCAAAAGAATAAAATAAAACTGGTTTAAAATAACATTTAGATCAATTGGAATATGGCAGCCTTATTTCTTGAGGGAAAAAAAAAATCGGAGATTTTTTTCACACAGCAGATAGAAGTAGGGCAAAGAAAGTAGGTTGATCATCATTTCTGCAGTCCAGTTAGAAACTTCTAGACATAAACAGTGTCTTACTTCTCTTTCGATGGTTCCTGGGAAATTAAATTTTGGACTTGAGGCAGAGAAAGGCATCCTTGTTGCTGGTGTTACATGAGACAGCAATTTTCCAGCAGAAAAACAGAAGAGGACCACTACAGTGGAGAAGAGACATAGTCACCATCATCAGTGAAGTCAAGGGTGCCATCACAGAGGATTCACTAGAATGGCCCTGCCCTTGCCCATGCATGCTGTTGGAGCATGTTTCTAGGATATGTTTGTAGGAAAGAACACATGGCCCAGGGGAGCTAAAAAATGAAGGCTGTGAGGTTAAGAAGTCCATACAAAATAGTGAAGATGAATAGTAAGGATTTTATCAAAGGAAATTGAGCATAATATAAATACTGTACAATATCGTTAAAGACTGTGTTCATCTCTAACTTTTATGATGGATTCATTTGTAGGTTCATTGTTTGGCATTAGCAAGGGATAGTCCAGTGAGAGTTTCACTTGGGAATATGAAATTATAGATCAAAGGAGGGACTGTGGCAAGAAAGAAGAGTTGAAGCATACATTTGAGAGAGAGGCATCTGCTTAGAGGAGATAAATGAAGCATGTTACTCTCCCAAGAGCAGGAGAGGGCTAATCCTTCAGAAACTGCAGGGCCCATTGAGAAGGAAAAGTAAATGCAAAAGCAGAAGTCAGTGAATATCCAGAGTTAGATGTGTTAAAATCATTTCTAGTTCTACTCTAAACATAGAATATACATGGATAATCTATATTTCTCTTCCTAAATAAGTATTTTTTATCATTTATCATATGATCTTTCTCTAATATATTACTCATTAGTGTCTTGAATAATCTAGTACAATATAATTACATGAAATAATTTCCTAGAAAAAGGTTGGAATTTTTTACTGTTAATAAACCTGAGTAGAAATTCTAATGGAATGTTCTGAACAAAATTCAATTTACTTAGCATTAGTTTGTATAGTTGTGTTTCCAATCAAGGCAACCAACTTTTATGATTGGAAAGAGATTTGAGTTAAATGTACCTTTCAGAGATTTTCAAAAGGATAGACTCGAAGTCCTCTGTGATCTACGGTTCTCTATGGCATATAAGAAAAGCTCATTTGCTTCTATGTTAATTTAGCGGTATAACTTATAAGCTGGAAGATTAAAAAGGTTCAAGTGAGTGCTTACCCCAGAGCTTCTTTTAAGTGTACATTAGTGAATAATAAATCCTTGCCGTTTAAATCTTCTAATGTTTTTATTCAAAATAAATAGTTGGCCATGTATCTTTAGTTATGAAGCTTACTTGTGACGATTTAGATAATCTCAAGACAATTATATTGGTAGCATTACTGCTGTGCATGTTCCTTTTGAATTGCTATTTAGAGACATGGAAATCAGATATGGCCCATTGCTTCAGATGACAAGGGTTAGTTCATTATCCATAAAAAATATGTCTCCTTATTTCCTACAGATTTTGCCTAGGATTATTAATTATACAAAATTCACCCTATATTTTTAGTGTAAATGTAACTATGTTGTTATTAAAATACATGGGGTATCTATAGGTCCATTTAACTCAGTTAAAAACCCAGATCTATAAACTAGTTGAGGAGATAATTCTGAAAAATTCTCAGAATAAATATCATATTCTACTAAATACAGAAAAATTAGTAGGGAATTTAGATAGCACCTGTCTACAAAGCTTTTTCACAGTGGAAATATTATTTAAGCTCTGGGTTTCTGGTTTTGGAAAGTAATGGCAATTTGTTTATCCACCTCATAAGATTTTAGGGATTATTTTAAAAGAGAAAATGAATGATATCCTATAAAATGGAAAGGGGACAACAACTTGAATGTATTTATCTTTCAAATACCATGGTATCCTTTGTGCAACGTGCCATAATGGGCAAAGTTAAATAAAGCACTTCTTACCGTTGGATTGCAATGCCCCGGGACTCAATTTGTGGTCTTGGAGGAAGTGAAATACTGATCCATTAGCCCAGGACAGAGCTGGTTTATTTTTGCTGTTCCCCACTTTTTATTAACAGCCCTCTCAGCGCACTCTCTAATGTGCCCTGAGTCAGATGATAAATCACACAGCCACCCTAAGACTTCCATGGCAATGAGGAATTGCCTTTGTGGCTCTTTCTCTTTCATGAAAAAATGCTTCCCCTGTTTATCTTCTAGAACAAAGTTTCACATATCTGGGTGCACCACTCATCACCGAGCATCATCTGCAAAGCTTTTGTGCCCAAGTTTCACCAACAGAAATTCCAATTTAATCAGTTGTAGATGGGGTCTTGTCAGGAGTCTTTTCTTTCTTTTTTTTTTTTTTTTTACATGCACTTCAAGTGATTCCAAGATGTGGGCAGAGTGGAGATTCACTCTTCTCTATGGAAGTAGCTCAGAGGAACGAGCTTTAGAATCAAAAAGTCTGCATTAGGCTCTGAGTGGTTCCACTGTGCTGCCCAAACAGTTCCCTAGGTTCTCTGAGCCTCTGCTGTCCTAACTGTCTGCACAATGGGAATGGAAATATAAACCCTGCAGGGCTAGTCTTAGTTTAAAGTAGATAATGTGTGTACAATATGTGCAAAGTAGTAAACACTGATAAATCCCACTGAGCCATTCTAGATAAGAGCACAGACTTATACTCGGAAGGGTTGAAGCTATTTAGTTGAGAAAATTCTCCCAGAAGCCTGACTCACGTGTTCCTAATACAAAATGAATATCTTTTTTGTAAAAAAAAAATAGCTTTTAATATTCTAGAATCTGAATATGTTTGCATAAATCCATCACCTAGATTATTCAGCAAGTCGCAGGAGAGGAAGGTTTTTTTTTTCCTCTAGCTATAAAAGTCACAGAGATTAGCATTATTTATCAATAACTACCAATTTTAAGCACATGATTAGATATTAAGAGCCCCATATTTTATTAATAACAAGTTATATGACTTTGAGGCACTTTTCCATGTTTTAGTTTCCTCATCAAAACTATTCATATTTTTTTTGTCCTCTTTGAGCTCTATTTAAGTTTTTCCATGTATTCAGTGCTTGGTACTAAGGGAGAAAAATAGAAACTAATACACTCTAAGACAAGAAACTTAAAACTAAGATAATTTAAGTAGTTACCCTATTAGGTATGTCATCATCATTATCATCACTGAAATGTTCAATAGAAGAAGTGACAACCTAAAGATTGTATTTAGAAACCCACGCAGCAACAAAGACCCAGCACAGCAAAAATAAATTAAAATTTTTTAAAAATTAAAAAAGTCCCTCCCCCCAAAAAATTAAAAAAGTGAAGTACATGAAAAGCAAATCCACATTCACTTGCTATTATTGATAGATTTTCCAGTTCCACTATTGAATATAAGTTATAATCACACATTTCAACATTTTATTGTGACTTTTGGGGCACGCATTTTTTGCCTATGGAAATCTTTCCTTTGCTAGTATTCAACAGGTAACTCACTACGGAGTATAGAAAATTCTTTTGCTGTTACCCAAATGCAGATATTTTCTGATTCACCAAAATTCTGCCTTTCCAGGTTTTAGAGTTTTCCTGCTTTTCTGATTAAGTTATCCTTATGTAAGGGCTTCACAAACAAGCAATGGTTGAGAAAGAGATACGATATGAAATAATTCAGTCAAGAATTCATCCACAGTGTGTCACTTTAGATGTGTAATCTGAGAATCTTAGCGTGCCTCCTTATCAGGCACATTTTGTTTCACATCGTACCTATTGATACTGTACCTTGGGACTTATAGAGGATGTTGAAAGGGAAACACTGAAGAGAGGAAAAACAACTAAATCCAAAGCATGCCCACTAGCAACCTGGTTCCATCCCCTCTCTTCTACTCATTTTGTCTTTCCCACACAATCGGACAGAGATGGCAAGACCATTGCTTTTTTCCCAAAGTGTCAGAGCAGGTAGACAGGAAGACTAGCCAACCTGAGGCACAGGTCACTGGGAGGAGACCATGATACTACCCAGCATTCTGCTTTATTACCATCATTAAGTCATCAACAAGGAAATAATATGACAGGCGAAACGCTATTCCTACGTATCACAAGTGTCACTTTCCCTAGGTTCATAAAATAGATTAATATTTGGTTTATTCTTCTATCCAAAAACGCATGGCAAACACCCACCCACTCCATTCACTTTGGGTATTAAGCCTTCTAGAAACCATTAGTAACAATAACCAAATACAAGTCCTTTTTATATAAAATAGAAGAAAGTTTTTATATTCTACAGTACATGTCCCCAAGGGCTTCCCAGGTGGTGCTAGTGGTAAAGAGCCCACCTGCCAATGCAGGTTAGACTTAAGAAATGTGGGTTTGATACCTGGGTCCGGACGATCCCCTGGAAGACAGCACGGCAACCCACTCCAGGATTCTCGCCTGGAGAATCCCATGGACAGAGGAGCCTGGAGGGTTACAGTCCATAGCGTCACACAGAGTGGGACACGACTGAAGGAACTTGGCACACAAACATCACCAAATAGTATGGATCAAAATATGAAAGAAATGAAATGAAAAGTCAAACTTTCTTAAGAGACTTCAAATGGGTTTCAGGTGCTCATTTTATTGAAGAACATAAACAGGCACAAAGCCTGCAAAAAAACAATAAAGTTCTTGTGCAGACGACATTCGAGGTTTGTTGGTTTAAAAGGCTGAAAGGATTAAGGGAGAAAAGAAGAGTATGGGATAATTCGAGAGGAAACAGGCTCCACTTCTGCTGAGAAACCTGTAGAGGTAGTTACTCTGAGCAAGAGGACTTCCTATTACAAACAGTACCCACTCATGGAAGCATCAGTAACATAAGGCCGTGAAGCATCTTCATCAGGTTAGCCGGCAGCATCTTACAGTTCATCCACTCTCTTTGTTCCCCACTGCATCTCCTTTTCGGAGAAGGCAATGGCACCCCACTCCAGTACTCTTGCCTGGAAAATCCCATGGACGGAGGAGCCTGGTAGGCTGCAGTCCATGGGGTCGCTAAGAGTTGGACACGACTGAGTAACTTCACTTTCACTTTTCCCTTTCATGCACTGGAGAAGGAAATGGCAACCCACTCCAGTGTTCTGGCCTGGAGAATCCCTGGGACGGCGGAGCCTGGTGGGCTGCCGTCTATGGGGTCGCAGAGAGTCAGACATGGCTGAAGTGACTTAGCAGCAGCAGCATCTCCTTTTCCAGGTCAGTTTTCTGATCTGGGTAGACTTTCCAGTTCAGCTCAGAATAATTAAAAATTCCCCTTCTCCTTCAAATCACATTTGATTTTCCCAGAAAGTCTTAGAGACAAAGGTTAGCATCCCCATTTGACTAATAAATGACTGACATGAAGACAGATGGCTTTTCCCACATCTCACAGTCAAACAGTGGTGGTACTGATATGCTAAAGAGCTTTAAAGTCCTCATGCTCTTTCTGTTGCTACACCTATGTCCTTTGGTTAATAAGGACTTTACTTCTTTAAGTGACAGGGCCCCAACTCAAACTGGTTTTGTTGTTGTTCAGTCGCTAGGTCATGTCTGACTCTTTGCCACCCCTGGATTTCCTCCCCTGTAAAGCCTGGAAATGGAGTTAAATATCCTAGGACTGTTCTCTAGTTAACTATTTCAAAAAATCAATAGTTTCTATCGCTTTTTTGTGTCAATATGTAAACGTGGTATCTGGACACAGAGATGTAAAACTTACAAATTTCCTCCACAGCACCATCTATAGGCCTGTTGAATCAATTCTTCATGTCGTCCATCCACTGCTCGTTTTCAATAATTAAAAGGAATATTTTTTGTTTGCCATTAACATTGATTCATCTGCAGTCTTGAAAACTAATGATCAATTGATCTCACTAATAATGATCTGAACTGAACTTTTTAAATATAAAGCTGAGTCCTTTGTCTCAAGAACTATGTCGCAAGGGAACCAGGTATACAAAAGTATATGTACCCCAAATAGTGTCCCTTTATAAACAATGCCATGAATTTCAAAATAAAATGATGTACTTCTTGAACCAACTTTAAAATAACTTTAATTCTTAAACAATTCACTTTATCTTGATCAGTTTTTTTTTTTTTGCCTTATGGTGTATAATTTGTGCTGAAAGATTAAACAGTTATCTCTGTTTTCCTGGTGTGTGTGCGCTAAGTTCACTTCAGTCATGTCCAACTCTTCCTGACCCTACAGACTGTAGCCCATCAGCCTTCTCTGTCCACGGGATTCTCCAGGCAAGAATACTGGAGTGGGTTGCCATGCCCTCCTCCAGGGGATCTTCCTGACCCAGGGATCAAACCCCAGTCTCTTACATCTAACCCGAATTGGCAGGCAGGTTCTTTACCACTAGTGCCACCTGGGAAGCCCTATTTTCCTGGTATTACCTTTCAACTTACAGCATTGTTCTTTACCAGTTTCTACTTGCAGGAACATTTTAACATTTAGTGTGAAAATAAAAAAGATTTTTAAGTCTGTATTCTATAGTGGACTCAGTGACTTTTCATTAGAAATTGTTTTGCTTG
The DNA here is from genome assembly GCA_024291935.2 of Okapia johnstoni. Classification (NCBI taxonomy): domain Eukaryota; kingdom Metazoa; phylum Chordata; class Mammalia; order Artiodactyla; family Giraffidae; genus Okapia; species Okapia johnstoni. The sequence goes on from CM044321.1 coordinate 62,571,491, forward strand.
ACCTATAGCATATACATACAGATACTTTCAAACAACTCCTCAAAAATTGCACTTCTAGTGAGAGAAAAGACAACTGAAAGCATCACATACGACATCGTAAAAACTCCTGAAGAGCAAATGCATTTTCCTACATTTACTTCTATATTTTGATTTTATTTGCAAAAAGGCAGCTCAGAGAAAGGAATAAGGTTGAAGTCTCACTGGGAAGAGGTGCTGAAAGTCATCAAAACAGAATAAAGTGTTCTGGAATTTGGTACAGAGGACGAGTTACATGTGCTTCCCAGGTGGTTCAGTGGTAGAGAATCCACCTGCTGGTGCAGAAGATGTGGGTTTCATCCCTGGGTGGGGAAGATCCCCTGGAGAAGGAAATGGCAGACCATTGCAGTATTCTTGCCTGGAAAACCCAAGGACAGAGGAGCCTGGCGGGCTACAGTCCTCAGGGTCGTAAAGAGTTGGACACGATTGAAGCGACTTAGCACTCAGCACACCATGAATTACATGCCCTGTGTGCACAGTCATTAATAACTGAGCCATCACACAGCTCAGCTGGTATGCTTGACACTAATGTCACATTTACATATGATTGTTCCACTTGGAGCTGCTCAGGTGGGTTGCTTTTAGTCTCCCAGACTAGCAATTTAGCCTCGTCTTTTTTTTTTTTTACCTGCAGTCTGTGGCCCAAAGAAGCACAGATGTTTTCCATATAAGAAACGGAAAGACTCCAGGTAATGGGTGCTTACTATTTCCTCTTTATTCCACAGCTCTATTGCATTGATCTCTATATAAATATTATTATTTTAATCATCCACTGCCTTCCATCACAGAATTCATTAAATAAACATTTCTAAATCTTTATCTCCTAGAGATTCTTGAATACAAATCACCTACTTCTTCTTTCTTTCATGAATAAGATTTAAACAGCAACAGTATAAAAGTAAAAGGCACTCCATCTAAAAAACAAGCCTTTTTCCTATACATAGAATTTTACTATAAAAGCCTTTGAAACTAGCTGTACTAAATATGGTTAATAACCTTGAAATAACATTTGGAACAGTAACAAAATCCACAGGCCTAAATAAATTGTAAAATTATTCCAATGTCAGGTAGATGGATAGTTATGATACAAGTCTGTATGTTTTGTAAGAATGTTTCACTTACATAATCAAAATTTGATGAGATTATCATGCAAGATACTATTACTCCCAAGTTAAAGATGAGAAACCTGAGGTTTGTAAAAGTTAGCAAACATTGCCAAGGCCCCCCAGGTTTACCATATGTGGCATAAGCCAAATTTTGTCCATACCAATTGACTTTCTAGAAATAAGGTCGTATTCTCTTTACAAATATATTTTTGTAGTTCTCTGATACGTATTTACGTTCTTTAGGAAATCAACAATTTTCCTGGAATTGAAAACATTTCAACAATAAAAATAATCATAACATGCTAATGCATAACTAATGTGTGCATGTGCTAAGTTGTTTCAGTCGTGTCCAACTCTTTGCGACCTTGTGGACTGTAGCGCCAGGTTCCTCTGTCCATGGGGATTCTCCAGGCAAGAATACTGGAGTGGGTTGTTATGCCCTCCTCCAGGGGATCTTCCAGACCCAAGGATCAAACCTGCGTCTCTTGCATGTCCTGCATTGGCAGGTGGGTTCCTTACCACTAGTGTCACCTGCATAATAGGACTTAAAGAGGTTTAAGTCCATCTTGAGAGGGACCCAGCCTCATCTTTTAAAGAGCAACTTTTTTGGATATTCAGACACACACTCCATCCCCTTCCAAACAGAACCAGCAAAACTCTGCCATTTAATATGTGCAACCAAGTTTCTACCCTCTGATAAATGGAAGAGATTCTCCAAAAGAAACAAGCAAAATCATCCATATAACATTTCTCTTTCTAGAGAAGCTGAGGCACTTCATTACATTCTACTACATCAAACATTTACATCCTGACAACAAGCACTTCCCTGCTGGCATCAGGCCATGACAAGAGACATGGCAGTGGCCGGGGTTACAGCAGCCAATTTGAATTTAACTCAAAGGACCTCTGGCAGAAAAGTGACTCCGGGGATCTGAAACCATCACTGCATGGTCAAAGAATAATAAAATGCATCCCATTTCATGAGAAAATGAGAATATATTTGTATTTATTACTTTTTTATAGAATATCAGGGAACTTGACAGGCTAGGGTCAGGTGAACTATTTCTAGGATGTCTAAAGACCAGGCCACTTCCTTCCTCTCTCTCTCCCTATTTCCCCCTTACTCCTTCCTGTGCGTTCTCTCTCTCTCTCTCTCCCTCTCTCGATCTTTATGTATTTTGTCCTTAGAAATAACTAATAACTACTTCTTTTTTCTCTCAAATGAAATATAAATATGGGTGCAATGAGAATAACCAACAACACCAGCATGAGAAAGCAACCACCTTAGCATTCAACACGCCTGTCAGCACAACTGCATGTATTATGTAGTCCAACTGAATCTTCGTTTTATTTCCATCTGTATCCTTCAATTTATAACTCAGAAAAGGAACAATACCCTTCTCAGAGTCCTTAAGTAGCCTTTCATGTTATGCAGTGGTGGCACTGGGAGTTTTCCTAAAAATCTCATTTTGATGGAAGAAATGAAAACTAATATCTAGGAGAAATACAAATTAATCCTAAAGAATCTCAATCAACGCAGGTCATGGATGCTTAGACCTCATCAGTGACCATTATCATTTAAAAAAGGAGTCAAAGAAATACAATAAACACATGGTAGTGATTTCTAAGAATATGTGTTCATTTGTTGTTACTGTTCAGTCACTAAGTTGTGTCCAACTCTTTGCCACCCTGTGGACTGCAGCACTCCAGGCTTCCCTTATGTGTTCATAATTTGTGTTCATTAGCATTGTAAATTAGCCTTATGATAGCCTAAAGCATTACATGTTTCTATTTGTCTGTTTTGTGGAAATCAGCACTCTACTTATAAGAGATGAAAAAAAAACTTTTCTCATTTATGTGAATGGATTCTTGAGGCTTGAGCTAAACCTCCCAGTGACAACATCATGCACAGAGCACATAATGCATTTTAAAAAGGTAGCACATATCCAAGTTTTCAAATGGAAATTATAATAAGGTTTTCTGTAAAACTCTGTTAGATATCTTTCAGTAATTGTTCTAATGATAACGTTCTGTTGCTAAGTCGTGTCCACCTTTTTGCCACCTCATGGACTGCAGCTCACTGGGCCTCCCTGTCTTTCACTATCTCTCAGGGTTTACTCAAACTCATGTCCATTGAATCGGTGATGCCTTCCAACCATCTCATCCTCTATTGTCCCCTTCTCCTCCTGCCTTCAATCTTTCCCAGCATCAGGGTCTTTTCCACCTCTTTGCATCAGATGGCCAAAGTATTGGAGCTTCAGCTTCATTATCAGTCTTTCCAATGAATATTCATGGTTGATTTCCTTTAGGATTGCCTGGTTTGATCTCTTTTTTGTTCAAGGGACTCTCAAGAGTCTTCTCCAGCACCACAGTTCAAAAGCATCAGTTCTTAGGCACACAGCCCTCTTTATGGCCCAATTCTCACATCTGTACATGACTACTGGAAAAACCATAGCTTTGACTATATGGACCTTTATCAGCAAAGTAACGTCTCTGCTTTTTAATACTCTGTCTAGGTTTGTCATAGTTTTCCTTCCAAGGAGCAAGCATCTTTTAATTTTGTGGCTGCAGTCACCATCCACAGTCATTTTGGAGCCCAAGAAAATAAAATCTGTCACTGCTTCTATTTTTCCCCTTCTATTTGCCATGAAGTGATGGGACTGAATGTCATGATCTTCATTTTTTGAATGTTGAGTTTTAAGCCAGATTTTTCACTAAGAAATTCTTTAGTTCCTCTTTACTTTCTGCCATCAGAGGGGTATCATCTACTAAAGATGACTAGAAAATGTATTTTGATGTTGTAGGTAAAGAATCTGAATTCAATTGTTTCATCAAACATGAGAACAGAAAAAAAGCAATATTTCTAAATATTTTTATTTCCTATAACATAGTTTTAAATGTATTTACAATTTAAATAAAATTTATTTAATAAATAAAATCATAAATTAAATGTAAGTAGACATTTTAAAATATTACTAAAAATTTAGAAGCGAAAGAAGCTATTCTAGGTTGGGATTGTCAGCAAAGAAGGAAGGTTGCCAACTTTCCTGACTGGCCTAGGGCTGAGGAGTTTCCAGAGGTAGAAGACTTTCAGTGCTAAAGCCAAGAATGTCTTGGAAAAATTAGGATAAGCTGATTGTTTTACAAAGGGGTAAAATAGTATGGGGTCATGAGCAACTCAACAATAGAAACGAGCTCTTTCATGAATGAAAATACAGAGAAGATTGTGCCATGACTGAGATGTTAAGAAAAGGATGTACTTCTTTGATGGCATATATAATTGTCAACAAGGAGTGCCATTGCTTTATGACCAGAAAGAATAAACAAGCTGGGGAGACCCAGATCCCAATAGGGCTTCCCTGATAGCTCAGTTGGTAAAGAATCCACCTGCAATGCGGAGACATGGGTTCAATACCTGGGTTGCGAAGATCCCCTGGAGAAGGGAAAGGCTACCCACTCCAGCATTCTGGCCTGGAAATTCTGTGGACTGTATATAGTCTATGGGGTCGCAAAGACTTGGACACAACTGAGCAACTCTCACTTTCACATATCACTTTTCAGATCCCACTAAGGAAGCAAGGTTGATACAAAAATTACCAATAGGATACCAGTGTTGGCTTTAATAACAAGTCTTAGGTGATTGTTTTTGAGCACTGTGAATAATTAAACTCTATAACTGTATTGAATGCTACAGAGAAATTATTTGTGTCCATTTCATAAGTAGAGCTGATTGCACTATCACTGGTTTTCTTCACATAAAAATTATAGTTTTAGTGCTTACATATTATGTTCTCTGTATTGTTCTTTTTGGGCTTCCCAGGTGGCTTAGTGGTAAAGAATCCACTTGCCAATGCAGGAGACACAAGAGACACAGGTTTGATCCCTAGGTTGGGAAGATCCCCTGGAGAAGAAAATGGAAACGCACTCCAGTATTCTTGCCTGGAAAATCCCATGGACAGAGGAGCCTGGCGGGCTACAGTCCATAGGGTCTCAAAGAGTCAGATATGACTGAGCATGCAGGCAGGCAGGTATTGTTCTTTTTAGAAGCTCTTAAAACAAATTTCAGGGATTGAAAAGAAGGAATAAAATTTACTACATATATTGAGACCTTCCTTTTTGCTTTATAAATATCACCATATGTAATGCTCATAACAACCACAGAAAGTAAATACTACTATTACATTCCTTTGTCAAATGAGAAATTGGTGTCAGAGAATGGTTAAGTTACCCTGGCCTAAGATCGCTTCGTTAGAAACAGGTGAAGACATGATCTGAACCTACATATTCTGACTCTAAAGCCCCGGTGCCCAGACACCATACAATATCCAGTACTTGGAAAGAACATGAAGTAATTTAAAACTCTGCATCATAAAGAACTCATAAAAGATAAATATACCTAAGTTTCTTACTTTTGAGGACAAATGTATATCTGTGGGTTGAAACCTCCAAACTATTTTTTGAGTTAAGAGCTCAGAATTTATTCTTTGACATAATTGCCCCAGATTTGCTCCTGTTTCCTACTCATCAGGAGCCAGTGTTTCCAGCAATATTGGAAGGACAGACAATCCTGCACTGCATTACTCTTACAGCTTTGAATTTGTTCTTTTCTCTGCTTAAATTCACTGATAAATTGCAAATCTCTACGCTACTTTGTTCTGCCCTGATACACTGCAAGAATTCCATCAAAATAAGCCTTAACTTTCTTGAATAGACCACATTTTTATTAACACTGTAGGAAATAGCTTCACCCTCTCTGAGAAGTAAGAAAATAAACACACTCCTATGTAAAGTAAAAAATAAAGCAACATGTCACACTTCTAATGGCAGGTACTGTAAACAATTTACATTCATTATTTTACATTATTTGCACATATTTCTCTACAAATCTCTACCTCTCTACAGAAGAGGTACTTTTATATTTACCGTTTTAGAAATTGAAAAACTGAGGCCAAGAGGTTAGGTGGTATGCCCAAAGTCATACAAACAGTAAGTGGCAGAGCTTGAACTCAAATCTAGGCAGTCTGGCTATAGAATATGTATTCTCCTCCACTGTATTAATTGCCCATTTCACCTACTTTCAAAAATCATTTGATCAGTTGAGGTAGCCTTAATCAGTTATCTAGAAACTAAAGGCTGGTCATTCAGCAGTAATTGGGTTCCAGCTATGAGTTATACATAACCCATAACCTGAATATTATTTCCTGACATATTATGTTTATTTGACACTTTAAGGTAGATAAGAGCCATTCCATTTAACATTCACTTATTTTCTCAGAAACTTATAATCCTTATAGAAACAGTAAAGACTCAGATAAATCAAGACATATAACTGCTAAGGAGAACTGTCTCTACTCACTAACAGAATTGTTTTTTTCCGTTTTCAGGAATGCTCTGATTTTAAAGATGGGGTAAAATGTTCTGGCTTAAAATAACATCTAGCTAGCATCCCTTTTACAACTTCTCTTAACTTTCCCCAAATTCATCTCTCAGAGAAGAGATTTCATAACAATCTTGATCTTATATAGGACTAACTGATGCTCTGTCACCAAAATGTAGAAGGACTTTCACTAAATTCAAAACTAAGAGAACAGAACATTAATTGTACAACAAAATTGATATTGCACCAGTACTTTGCATTAGGTATTGTGCAAAGCTATCCTCCTGAAATCAGGAGGAAGGTCCTTTAGCCAGGTCTCACTATCTTCTTCCTTTTTCAAAATTAATATGCATTGCATACATTATTAAACATTAATATACAATAGGCAAATGGGCTTCTGCAAGGCTATTCCTTCTGTTTCTTGAGGCAACCAAAATATCTCTCTCAGGTCCCCTGATGGTACCTACCTCCATTCTAGATCTAGGAAAAGACTGCAACCTCCAGAATATAACAAAGCTGGAATTTGTGGAAGACAGTGTTACTGAGTCTAAGCTCACACTGCTTGAAGCTCAACAGGCCAATAAATCAAGAGATGATATGTTGGGACAAGGAATAATGAGTGAATTTATTCAGAAAGCCAGAAGACTGAGAATATAGTGGATGAGTGTCCCAAGATTGCCAGGAGAAATATCAATAACCTCAGATATCCAGATGACACCACTCTTATGGCAGAAAGCAAAGAAAAAATAAAGAGCCTCTTGATGAAGGTGATAGAAGAGAGTGAAAAAGCTGGCTTAAAATTCAACATTCAAAAAACAAAGATCATGGCATCTGCTCCCATCACTTCATGGCAAATAGATGGGGAAACAATGGAAACAGTGACAGACATTATTTTCTTGGGCTCCAAAATCACTGCAGATGGTGACTGCAGCCATAAAATTAAAAGACACTTGCCCCTTGGAAGAAAAGTTATGACAAACCTAGACCACATATTAAAAAGCAGAGACATTACATTGCCAACAAAGATCACTATAGTCAAAGCTATGGTTTTTCCAGTAGTCATGTATGGATGTGAGATTTGGACCATAAGGAAGGCAGAGCATCAAAGAATTGATGCTTTTGAACTGTGGTGCTAGAGAAGACTCTTGAGACAGCAAGGAGATCAAACCAGTCAGTCCTTAAGAAAATCAATCCTGAATATTCATTGGAAGGACTGATGTTGACGCTGAAACTCCAATACTTTGGCTACCTGATGTGAAGAACTGACTTCTTAGAAAAGATCCTGATGCTGGGAAAAATTAAAGGCAGGAGGAAAAGGGGATCACAGAGAATGAGATGGTTGGATGGCATCACTGAGTCAATGGACATGAGTTTGAACAAGCTCCGGGAGATGGTGAAGAACAGGGAAGCCTGGCATGCTGCAGTCCATGGGATCACAAAGTGCTGAACACGACTGGGCAACTGAACAAATCCTTGTGTGTGTGCTAAGTTGCTTCAATTGTGTCCTACTCTTTGCGACCCTATGGACTGTAGCCTGTCAGGCACCTCTGTCCATGGGATTCTCCAGGCAAGAATACTGAAGTGGATTGCAATGCCCTCCTCCAGGGGATCTTCCTGACCCAAGGATCAAATCCTAGTCTCTTATGTTTTTTCCATTAGCAGGAGGGTTCTTTACCAGTAGCACCACCTGGAAATCCCCTATAGCCATGCTTAACTCTTCTTATATCTGGTGCACAAGCATTTTGGAAAATTCAAGAAGGTCTAACTAAGTTGGCCTATTTCCTAGTTTGTCTCAACAGTCTCCATTTTTAAAATAAAACATTATCCAAAATGTCAACAGTAAGTAAAAATGAGAAAAATCTACTATATGTATGGTAAACTTTGGACATCAAGGAGATCAAACCAGTCAATCCTAAAGGAAATCGACCCTGAATATTCACTGGAAGGACTGATGCTGAAGCTGAAGCTCCAAAACTTTGGCCACCTGATATGAAGAATCAACTCTTCGGAGAAGACTCTAATGCTGGGGAAGATTGAGGGCAGGAGGAGAAGGGGATGACAGAGGATGAGATGGCTAGATGGCATCACAGATTCAATGAACATGAGTTTAAGCAAACTCCGGGAGATAGTGAAGGACAGGGAAGCCAGGTGTGCTGCAGTGCATGGGGTTGCAAAGAGTCAGACGTGACAGAGTGACTGAACAGCAACAACAAACATCTATTACAAGTCAAATGGGCAAAACCCCTTAAAACCCAAGTATTAAAAAGTTATATTAACTCACCATAAAAGAAAACAAATAGAAAAGCATAATACACAGACAGTCACATTGTCTAATAATACAACTCATTACACTGAGGTGTCATTTTTAAAAAACAGGAAGTCAGAAAAAATTGTAGAAAGAAAAGAGGGGAAAAAAGTTTACATATACCCTGTGTTGATCAAGGCTGAATAAATCACATATAACACATAACATTAACTGTAAGATATGCCTTCATTTTGATGCAATGGCTCTATTTCCAAAAATCTATTCTGAGGATGTAATTGGATATACGGGTTCCATCCTTGGGTCAGGAAGATCCCCTAGAGTAAGTAGGAAATGGCAACCTGCTCCGGTATTCTTACCTGAAGAATCACATGGACAGAGGAGCCTGGCACGCTACAGTCCATGGGGTCACAAAGAGTCAGACACAACTGAGCAACTGAGAGAGCAATTTCAAATGGAGGACTTTCTTGTTTTTCTGATTGAGATACTAAAAAGGAATTTAAGGTAACCCTGTAACAATTTATTATAAATTTCTGTGACTTCAGTGAATTGCATTTTAAGTGGAAGGCAGGTTTGTGGAATGATGTCATACTTGTATGTTAAAATTTAAACAAAAGCAAACTGTCCTTCAATTGCTAATGACTGCAGTTATGCAGTTCACTGTATTGTTTAAATAGATTTCAAATAACTTTCGTGTAATTTGTAATCATTTTAGCAGGTGGCGTGAGGTTAGCAATCTATAAGCACATGAAAGTGTTGCAAAGGAGCCTCCAGGATCAATAGAACATTCTTCTTCCCTGGGAAACACAGCCTACTCAGATGGTTGTCCTAGCTGTTCTTTTCTGTTTTGTATTTATTGTAGATACATGAGCACATTTTTTATGAAAAAATTGACAAATTAGGGAGATAGACAAAATGTCTCTCACCAGCATCATGACAGGGATGCCATTTGTTTTAAAGAACATATCCTGAGAGAGGCGTGTGTGTTAAATCACTTCAGTCATGTCCAACTTTGCCACCCTATGCACTGTAGCCAGCTAGGCTCCTCTCTCTGTCCATGGAATCTAACAGGCAAGAATACAAGTGGGTTGCCATGCCTTCCTCCAGGGGATCTTCCCAGCCCAGGAATCAAACCCATGTCTCTTATGTCTCTTGCATTGGCAGGAGGCTTCTTTACCACTAGGGCCACCTGGGAAGCCAGAGATAGGCAGGAGCAGGCATATAATTTGGTTCAGAGGCCAAAATGGCAGTCAAGTTCTTAATCTTTAACCAATGGATATGTGTTGTCACAGATCCCCTTTCTTTGGCACGTATTTTTAAATGTATTACAAAGGCATGCACTCATCTTAGTATGTGGAGTTCCAGAAGAACTATACAAAAAAGATCTTCACAATCCAGATAATCATGATGGTATGATCACTCACCTAGAGTTAGACATCCTGGAATGTGAAGTCAAGTGGGCCTTAGGAAGCATCACTATGAACAAAGCTAGTGGAGGTGATGGAATTCCAGTTGAGCTATTTCGAATCCTCAAAGATGATGCTGTGAAAGTGCTGCACTCAACATGCCGGCAAATTTGGAAAACTCAGCAGTGGCCATAGGACTAGAAAAGGTCTGTCTTCATTCCAATCCCAAAGAAAGGCAATGCCAAAGAATGCTCAGACTACCACACAATTGCACTCATCTCACACACTAACAAAATAATGCTCAAAATTCTCCAAGCCAGGCTTCAATAATATGTGAACCATGAAATTCCAGATGTTCAAGCTGGGTTTAGAAAAGGCAGAGGAATGAGAGTCAAATTGCCAACAGTCTACTGGATCATCAAAAAAGCAAGAGAGTTCTAGAAAAACATCTACTCCTGCTTTATTGACTATGCCAAAACCTTTGACTTTGTGGATAACAACAAACTGTGGAAAATTCTTAAAGAGATGAGAATACCAGACCACCTGACCTGCCTCTTGAGAAACTTGTATGCAGGTCAGGAAGCAACAGTTAGAACTGGATATGGAACAACAGACTGGTTCCAAATTGGGAAAGGAGTACATAAAGGCTGTATATTGTCACTCTGCTTATTTAACTTATATGCAGAGTACATCATGATAAACACTGGGCTGGAGGAAGCACAAGCTGGAATCAAGCTTGCCGGGAGAAATATCAATAACCTCATATATGCAGATGACAACACAGTTATGGCAGAAAGCAAAGAAGAACTAAAGAGCCTCTTGATGAAAGTGAAAGAGGAGAGTGAAAAAATTGGCTTAAAACTCAACATTAAGAAAGCTAAGGTCACGGCATGGTCCCATCACTTCATGGCAAATAAATGGGGAAACAGTGGAAACAGTGAGAGACTTTATCTTTAGGCTCCAAAATCACTGTAGATGGTGACTGCAGCCATGAAATTAAAAGACACTTGCTCCTTGGAAGAAAAGTTATGACCAACCTAGACAGAGACAAAAGCAGAGACATTGCTTGGCCAACAAAGGTGCATCTAGTCAAAGCTATGGTTTTTCCAGTAGTCATGTATGGATGTGAGAGTTGGACTATAAAGAAAGCTGAGTGCTGAAGAACTGATGATTTTGAACTGTGGTGTTGGAGAGGACCCTTGAGAGTCCCTTGGACAGCAAGAAGATCAATCTAGTCCATCCTAAGGGAAATCAGTCCTGAATATTCATTGGAGGGACTGATGTTGAAGCTGAAACTCCAATACTTTGGCCACCTTAATGAAAAAGAACTGACTCATTTGAAAAGACCCTGATGCTGGGAAAGATTGAAGGCGGGAGGAGAAGGGGATGACAGAGGATGAGATGGTTGGATGGCATCATCAGCTCAATGGACATGAGTTTGAGTAAACTCCAGGAGTTGGTGATAGACAGGTAGGCCTGGCATGCTGCAGTCCATGGGGTCACAAAGAGTCAGACATGACTAAGCAACTGAACTGCCTGAGTGACTGATTACAGTTTATTTTAAAAGACACACAGAAACAAAATATGTAGAGTTTTGTTTATTAAAGGCTGAAATAAAACGTTACCTAATGGATGTTAGCTTCACTTTTGCTTCTTAGGTATTGAAACACTTTAATTACTGATCATTAATCGGGATATAGGCTTCCCAGGTGGCTCCAGGGTAAAAAAATCTGCCTGTCAATGCAGGAGACATAGGTTCCGTCCCTGGGTCCAGAAGATCCCTTGGAGAAGGAAATGACAACCCACTCCAGTATTCTTGCCTGGGAAATCCCATGGACAAAGGAACTTGATCAGGTACAGTCCATGGGGTCACAAAAGAGTGGGACACATCTTAGTAACTAAACAACAGCAAACAACAACAATAAGGATATAAATTATCTCATGAAAAACAGATTTCATAATCTATTATGTATAAAATAGATTTTCATATATATTGTCCTCCTTTCCCTTGTTAGAAAGTAGACTTGTATGTATTATAAAGTTCATTACCTTGCCTACAGATACATGTGTTTCTGCATATTTCATCACTGTTTAACATGAAAACATTCTACAAAGTGTTTAAAGTACTTCTGTGGTAAAGAAGTAAAATGAGAAAGATTCAAGGAAAGAAAGAATCCCTTTGTTGTTTGCACACCTGTTTTCTGCAGAGATACTCTAGGAACCACCTTTGCCTCTGGCCAACTGGGTATTCATTAGGGGAGGAAACGACCTAGAAATTTACAATAGAAGTCGAGGCTGGGCTTAGGATAAACCCGTGAGAAGAGCTGTAAACTAGAGAGAAAAGAAACATTTAGGAATAAGAAAAGTGATTTAAAAAAAGAAGAAGAAAACAGTATGCACATCACCCCAGTGGGTGGTCCTTAGCAATTTCTTTACTCATGTAAATACTCAAAAAGAAAAAAAACCTCTCAACTCTTGTGAACTAAAAAATAAGTAAAAAATAAGACAGCCAAAAAGGAAATCCTCTTAATTTTGGGCTTTGGAGGCTGCGTGGGTCCAGCTTGCCGCCTACCCTTAACTCCCTTGGGGGAATATTTCTTGGGAAGAAAATGGTCCGCCTCCCCGCAGTCGTCAGAGCCCTGATTCCCAGAAGGTGTAACCACGCGTGGCTGGGACGGGGAGAAAGAGTGGCCACTCCTGTTGCACTAGTGCAAAGCCGGAGCAGCATCTGCTGAGATGGACTGGAGACCAGTGGCTCACCCCAGGGCTTTCGAGAAATGAAAGGGAATCCAGTAAACCAAGGGTCTCAAGCCGAGTAAACGCTAGCTAGGATTCCGCGTGGAATCCACTCTCTGTTTTACAGATTGGACTCTCCAGTCCCAGGGTCGTGACCAAGCAAGCCTCCGGGTGTGACAAGCTGGGAATCACCGCGCCGCAGTGACCAACAAGTAAGTTATTGCTAACTTTGCCAATATATATGACATTTCCTCTAACCACTTTAATCTGAACACCACAGTGATGGCCAAAAGATAACTTTTATCCTGAAATCGTCAGTACGCTGATGGGACCACCACCACCACCACACACACACACACACACACACACACACACACACACACACACACACACACACACACACACACACACACACACACACTCAATACATCCCACTTGGAGCAACGGGACCTCGCGCCCCTAGGCTGGTGCGCACTTGGGTGGGGGGGTTGTTTAAATTTTGGAAACTTACTGATTTCGTTGGAAAGAGCGAGCTGGACTGAGGGTGGGTGGAACGCCGCCGTCATCTATGCATTGCGACTGTCTCCACTGTGGACACTAGTAGCGAGTCGCAGACGCCTGCTCTTGCAGGGGAAGTCTGACACCTTGAGGACGCGAGAGGGGGTGCCGGGACCCCTGGGAGCCAGAGAGGGGGAAGCTTTGCGAGTTACCGGGTGAGGAGGGTGGGAGGCTACTTTTTCAAGTCGGGGGACTTGCAGCGCGGGGCTTGTTTACTCGGGTGGGAGCAGGGTGATCAGCGGCCGGGTTCTGACGCGAACTGAAGTCGGACGGCCTGGGGCCGGGTTGGGGCGGGGGGAGCCCGCCCGGAGCCTGGAGGTGTGTCTGGCTGGCCTCCAGGGTCACAGGGTGGGGTGCTGGCCACCGACTGGACTGGATGACCGCTGGCTTGTGGTGAGCTCGCCTGCCCAACGGGCTGACCCCAAACATCTGGCCCCGGGGCAGCGGAGGCTCTTCCCCGGGTCCTGCCCTCGCGCAGGTCCACCTCCACCGCGGCGCAGAGCGGCGCGTGGGACGCGCATCTTTCCGAGTGGTCCCCTCCAAACCCGGACTGCGCTGACCCGGAGTCAGGTCGCCGCCGGAGACTCAGGGAGGGGTGCCTTCCTCTGGGTTCGTCGGCTGACAGCAGCTAACTTTACCCGGAGGGGTCCTTAAGGGCCGGGGGTGGGCGAGGTTCTCCTCCCCTGGAGCTCACCTCCCCCTCGCCCCAGGCCCTCCCCTCCCCCGCCTTGCGCGGCATCACTCTCAGAGCATCCTCACTCCGCCCAGTTCGGTGCCAGCTGCGTGGGCTCCAGCTTCGTGCGTTTTCCTTGGAATGCTCGGAAACTCGGCGAAGACTAAGGAGATCCCGTTGGAATTTGCCGGGCGTGCTGGCACCGGGCAAAGCACTCGCGCCGCCGGCCTCTTCTCCAACCCCCTTCAGCCAGAAAATCGCAACTTTGCAGGTAAAGAGGGTGTCGCCTCAGAGCTCCATCTGGCTGGAGCCGCACCTCCCCTCGTTTCTGGGATCTCGGTTAAGTTTCTCAAGCTGCCTGGGAAGCCGGCTCCCTCCTGGGAAGCGGACATCCCTGGGGGTTACCAGATCCAGAGGCTCGGGCTCGCAAGGTTTCGCTTTAGGGCTGGGGATCGGAACTGTGGAGCTTTCTGTGGTTGACCTGGGCTGAATGAGAGTTTGGGGATGTTTCTCAGCATCTTACCGCACCCGGCTTTAAAGCAGGGGAGAGGGCAAAGAGTGAACCCCCAATGTGACTTATATGGTAAACAAAGCAGCAGAAGCCACGCCGTGGAGCTGGGGAGGAAGGCTGTTTTTAGCCTTTTATGCATTTGGAGAAGGTGGGAGATATTGATGGCCCCTGGGCGCATATAAGGGAGCCCTAGCCTCTGGTACCTAAACTGGGGTAATAAAGAAAGGACGGTGGTCAATATCCTGTCAATTAAACTCTGCGTCATTTTCATTCTCTATCAAAACACGGAAACACTTTGATCCGTGTCGCTGGACCCAGGCTAAGGGATTCCTAGTTCGCTTGGCAACTGAGATTCCAATTAAGCCAATGACCCTGTTTGCTACTTGACTGGATCACTGAGATTCGTTGCACAACTTGTTGTTCTAGCTGAGAAGTCGGCTGCCTTTTGTGATGAGGTAACTAGAGAATCCTGGAAGGGGATGGAGGGCTGGGAGAGACTGAGACAGGGAGCTCCGGGACTTGCCTGTTTTCCCTGCGCTCTATTCACTATGGGGTATCCGTGTTCACAGGCTTACTTGGGGGGGCCCTTCTCAGTTAATATCCAGAACTGTAAAATGCAGCAAGTTGGCTTACTCTGAGTAAGCACCAAGCCAAAAGAGTGGGAGGAGACAGAAACAAGGTTTACTCCTTTTATTAAAAGGAAATTTGCAACATACTTGTAAAATTGAAAAAAAAAATCAGTTCTCATATAATTTCTGGATTTCCTATTACAGTCACTGCTGCACAAAACGTATTACAAATTCTACAAGTGAAAAGGTTGGCTAGAGTTTGTTGTGTTTTTATTTTTTTAAGAAAAATTCTGAATTAGGGAGAGTAAGAACGTGTGGATATGTTAAAACACTGCAGTCATGGCTATTGAAATCATTGGCTATTTAAACTTAGCTGGTAATACCTACTTCTATACCTACTTCTAGTCACCCAGACAGTAGACCGAAACCTCTCCTTTTATGTATGGTAGGCAAAAAGTCAGTAAGATAAAGGGATAACTAGTAGTTTGAATATTAGAATCAAAATTCAGTTAGATAAGTGCTTGCTAAAGAAGCACTTTAAAGACTATCTTTATGAATTAATGTAAATCAGCACATCAATAGAAGCTACATTGGCTTTATCAAAGTATTTTATGCAAATGTCTTGTATTAATGGAGCGTTAGTACACGTAGAAAGAAAGCAAGTACATTCCTTGTTCCTGAATGAGACCACCGACCTGCAGAGGCTTTCAATAGGGTTCTAATCAGAGCTCAGTTACTCTGTTAAGCTTGATGTTGTGAACTGAAGAGCCAATAGATTCATGCCAAGGGAGTTACACATGAAGAGAAATACTAATAGGTTAATGAAATCAATGCATAGGAGGTGCTTAATATTCACTGGGTGAATAAATATATAGGTAGGTAGGTAGGTAGACAGCTTAAATAAGGCATAGCAAGAAGATTCATAATTGCAAATTTAGAGAATTTCTTCCATTTAGGTGAGAACTTAAAGAAACATGGGCATTCATCAAAGCATAAACTAAGTGCAAGAGATATAAGACATGTCTGTTTAGTAAAACCTGTCAAATATATTAACTCTCTTTCTGAAAAGCTTGGTTCTTGAAAAATATGTTTCAGTTTACTTGCTTCAGGGTCATTCTCATAGATACAAGAAGTGGAGTAAACTTCCATTACTTATAAGCTTTAAAGTTTTGTAATTTTACATTATTTGTTTCTGTGGCAGTTATTCCTGAAAAGTCAAGGTCCGATTACAAAGAAAAAACCATTAGAAACTAAAGTTCTGTATGAATTCTATGGCCACTTCCGTTACTGAAGGTGTAAGAGAGCAAATAACTTTCCACCTAAGTTTGTTGCTGTTGTTAGTCGCTAAGTCATGGCCAGCTCTTTGCAGACCCTGCGGACTGTAGCCCACCAGGCTCCTGTCCATGGGATTTCCCAGGCAAAAATACTGGAGTGGGTTGCCGTTTCCTTCTTCATATAAGATAACCTTTATTAATTCATATTTTATATAAATAGGAAACACCAGACATTGCTTTCATTCTTTCTGATTAAAGGAAATTTGCATATCTTATTCAGTACCAACATTTTAAACTTTTAAACTTAAAGCTTATAATAAATGTGATAAATTTCTATTGAAGTACAAAAATAACCATTAGGAATGTGCCAATTAGCCCTTCTGAATTGAAAATACTTTCATAAATATATTGCAGAAAATATTGTCATGATTTCACACCTGCATGTTTAATTGCCAGGATAATTTATGACAATTCAGATCATTAACATATTTAGCAACTGAAAACTTACATGATCTACCTTTTCTAATTAATTCATATATTGAGAGAAAAATAAAAATAGGTACATTTTTGTTCAGTAGTTAATATTGTGAATATCAGTGCTCAAAGAGAAAGGATTTTGTAAATAAAGATAGAAGAAGTGATAAATACCAGCTCGGAAAGTAAAACTGTGGACTGAATATTTTATGAAAATGTGATTGTCTTATTTCTAAAAACAAGCTAGGTGAAGGGAAGTATAAACTATTAAGTTTTCTTTTTTTCAAAATCCTGATTGATGAACATTTCATGAGATCAGATTTTAATCTGCATCTTTTCTTTCCAAGTTGTACTGTCTGGGCCGAACTGAAACTAGTGTTATTCACCTCATTATCGATGGAAAAACCCACTGGAAGCATTTTGGTTCTTATTAAAAATGATCTTGAAGAGACAGCTTAAAACAAAAACCTTGACTTTTCACCTAATTTATGCTTCATCACCCACACAACACATGTTCATACCAAATAAACATTACAACTGATTAGTTCAACCCAACTTAACTGGACATTTACTTCTATATAGTTGTGATGAAAAGCTGTTTTGGAACTATTAATGTCATTCCTCTCCTTATGTTTCCTAGTTCTAATCCTCCAAGCTGCATTGAGACCTTAATATTTTAAGAAATTTGAGAATATTTTGATCAAGAATGTAATATCATGGCTGTATCTATTTAATCAGTGCAAATATAGACCTGCTCTCTGAGAACATCGGTACTACCAAAATAACACCTATGATGAAAAAATACTTTCAGAAGAAGAAGCTCTTCATTGGTGAAACTGAAGATTAAAGACACGTATATTGAAAATATATCAATTTGAAACTACATGGCTCCATGAACTATTCAGTACATGGAGTGAAATACTTAAGTCTCAATGATTCTTCTGAAAGTTGTTTCACTTAAACAGGTTGTGAAAGAGAGATAATAGTTTCAGCAGTTGATCTTTTCTTGTAACTTAACTGTAGGTGATAGCCCATTAATATTAGTGTAGATTAGTCAATGCTTTGAAAAAACGTTTCCTTTGAAACTCGGCCGTGTCATTGAGTAATGGCTTCTTGAGAAGCAACAGATGACATTTGGGCCCAGTTTTACACATAAAATTCAAAATGTTAAGTAAAACATTAATTTAAAAATAGGCCTCAATAGCTTTATCTAGCACACTCCATTCTTTTTGAGAAATGGCAAGTGAAATGTAATGAATCAGATATACATTCATTATACTCTGCCTGTAGGGTGCTATGGTTTAAAAATGTTGAAAAGTTACCATAAGTCATTTCCTTGAACAAATATTATCAATAGTAAAATTTACTTAAGACAGGAAGATAAGCATTATTACTAAAAAGGAAAGTGGGAAAAAGAGAGGAAATCAATATTTATGGGTACTTAAGGTATCCCAGGAACTGTGCTAGAAACTGAATTTTTTTTATCTTCACACCTACCCTAACACTAAGGTATTATTACTACCTTTTAAAGAAACTGAAAAGGCTAAATTGCTACCAAAAAAAAAAATCACCGTTTCTTTGTGGTAGAGTCAGAATTTGAACCCATTTCTACTTGATTCTAAAGCCAATATTCTTTTTACTTGATTCTTATGGTTTCAAAAATAAAATTAGTAATCTTTTAACAAGATCCATAAATTCATTGGATTCTTATAGCCATTTATTTATTGAGCTTTTCAAATGTTGTAACATTGGGACATAAATGACCCCATTGTAATGCTAAAATTTGAAATAACACTGTGTTAACTAAGGCTCTATCAGTTTTGAAGCAGAGTAGATGAGATACTCAGCTTAAGCCAGTTGTTCTGAAGATTATTTCCTTTCTTACTCTTGAATCTAAATGTAATGTGTGTGGAAAGAAAAAATAAGCTTATTTTCATGGATAAAATTCTAGATAATAGATTTTAAAATAGGATGAGATAATTTCTAAATAAATTATAATTTATAATTTCTAAATACAATATTGTCATTCAAACCTTGAAAACATCTGTAGGCTGTTGATAAAATGTCTGTGTACAAAACACAGTCATGTTAAGACAGGTTTATGTTGCATCTTATCAGTGTTATATGAAATTTCTAGAGAAGTGTTTTTGTCTTAATTTTAATTGCTTAATTATTTTGCACGTCCCTTGGTATTTAATGAAGGGAGCACTCTTTCATGCATCCCAAAGGACATGGTTCAGCTGGTGGCACATTTTAACACATTTGCCATTTTTTGAAAAAACATACACCTGCATTTAAAACCAATGTGCTTAAATCCAAAAACCCATTGACATTGAAGTTGAGGAAATAAATTTTTTGAATATATGTCATATATGACAAAAATTAGCACTGAAGTGATACCTATTCAGTAGATATTATTTGAATATTAGTAAAAGGATGATTGAATAAATAGATGAGTGACACGCGAATTAGATCTTCATCTTTGCATTTTCTGGCGCAGATCCTTCCCTACAGAATAACTTTTCTCTTACTGCTTCCTGTCAAAATGTTCTCCAGGCACTAAACCTAGCTCAATATCACTGTCTCCTTGAAAGCTTCCTTCATGTCTCCAGGTGTCTCAAGTATAAATACAAGCAAAACCCTTGTTATAGTCTACCTTACAGATGGGTAGAGGTCTGTCTCCTAAACTAGACAGTCAACTCCTTTAAGAAACCCAGGGGATACTCAAAAACATGTGAGTTTTAAAGTGACTTAGACTGTCATAAATATTACACTTTTGCAATTAAGCATACTTATTTCATAGTTTTATAATTCCATTGCTAAATCGTGCACTTATTTATTTATCTAATGAAGCCATTATAATAATAATTTGCACTTATACAATATTGTGAGTATTACTTCCTATCTTATAAACATTAACCCACCAATATTCAATGGACATAACTTCCCCTCAACTGGTGACTCTATAATGCTCATTTTCACAGAATTTATATAGTCAGTTATTAATGTGCTTTAGTTTAAGTGGCGCTGTGCTGAAATTCTTAGGAGGGAGTTTTTGTTCTTTTACACCGTAAGTGTGATTAGAGTTGAAAGAATATTTCTCAGGAATACTTACTGAACTCAAGGCAGTCAGAGACTTCTTTGGTGTGATTACAATTGTTAAAATAAGTTGAGAATTCATGTCAAAGCCTTGACAGCATATGATGTCCAGTTGTAGGTGGCATGAGCTTTTATTTTTTGGAGGGCGATTAGTAGTTTTTTATTCTTTTTATTCTGCCGGGTTAATTTGTTACAAATGAAAGTTTACAAACAGTGTTCAGGTACCCTTTGTTGTTGTTTAGAAGCCAACTTGTGCCTGATTGTTTGTGACCCCACGGACTGTAGCCCACCAGGCTCCTCTGTCCATGGGATTTCCCAGGCAAGAATACTGGAGTGGGTTGCCATTTCCTTCTCCAGGAGATCTTCCCAACCCAGGGCTGGAACATGCCTCTCCTGCTGGGCAGGCGGATTCTTTACCACTGAGTCACCTGGGAAGGTCTCAGGTATCCTGCTGTACTTTTAATATATTTTACCTTTAAATGATGGTGAAGAAGCTACACAATTGTGTTAGCTAATACCCTGTGCATACTAGGATCATAGTTCATAGCTCAATGCATCATAATTTTTATTTTCACAGAATTAAGATACTTAGTGTTCAACATATGCTTTTTGAATGGGTGAATGGAATGAATGAATGCATGGGTGATTGTTGTCAGCTGCTATGCTCAACCTCTCTATTTTAAGATGCTATTCTTTCAAGGAACTGGTTATATACCAGTAAGAATCACCCCCAAAATGATGGAAGGATGAAAGGACTGGAGTGATGCATAATGTACATTGGGTGAAGGGTGGAGAGTCCATCATGTTTTATATATAACCATCCCTACTGTTTGTGAAACATGGGCATCATTTTATATAAAAATCTTTTTTATGATAACATTTTATGATATGAAAAACCTTTCATGATAGGTAGAGTAGGGCTGCATACCTACCCTGAAGATCACACTGAAGACTACACTTTAAATGAATTCTCTTCTGTGGTGGTTATAGTTTGATAAGCAATTTTTAGGTTCATTTAATTGCATGATGATACACACACACACAAACACACATATATGCATTTAAACATATACTGACACTTAAAACCTGCCTTTGAATTCATTAATTAAACATAAATTATATATATATCTCCATCTGTACGTACTGTATATGTATATATAAGTAAGTAAACCTATACATATAGCTATATATAATGCCATATAAATAGTACAGAATGAGGAAGAGTGGGAGACTGCTCCTGGGGACAGGTTATTAAGATGATGCTTGCAGAGTAATTACCAGAGATAGTGGGATTAAAAGTGTTAGCGAAGAAGGTAGAGTAGCCCATAAAAGACAATAAAAGTTATTTGCCAGCTTGTTAGCATCTCTATGAAATGGTTAGACATGTACTGAATGACTTGGAAGGTCATCTAATTCAAAAGTTTTTTTTTAAAGATGTACTCTCATATCTTACCAAAAGCTTTTTTTTGAATAGTAGATACATATTATATACATATACACACACACATATATATATACACACATGGAATGTTTAATGAAGGACTTAGTTAATGCATGACAGTCATCCCCACTAGATGCTAAGAATAAAGAGGTACATCTCACCCTTTTTGTTTAAGATTTCAAAAAAAAGATTCTCCTAAGCCTCTTAGTAACATGTTCTAGTGTCCCCTGTTATCTTGTAGATATTTTGCTGTTTTCAGTTCAGTTCAGTCGCTCAGTCGTGTCCGACTCTTTGCGACCCCATGAATCGCAGCACGCCAGGCCTCCCTGTCCATCACCAACTCTCGGAGTTTACCCAAACCCATGTCCATCAAGTTAGTTATGCCATCCAACTATCTCATCCTCTGTCATCCCCTTCTCCTCCTGCCCACAATCCTTCCCAGCATTAGGGTCTTTTCCAATGAGTCAACTCTTCGCATGAGGTGGCCAAAGTATTGGAGTTTCAGCTTCAACATCAGTCCTTCCAATGAACACCCAGGACTGAAGGACTGATCTCCTTTAGGATGGACTGGTTGGATCTCCTTGCAGTCCAAGGGACTCTCAAGAGTCTTCTCCAACACCACAGTTCAAAAGCATCAATTCTTTGGTGTTCAGCTTTCTTCATTGTCCAACTCTCACATCCATACATGACCACTGGAAAAACCATAGCCTTGACTAAACGGACCTTTGTTGGCAAAGTAATGTCTCTGCTTTTAAATAAGCTATCTAGGTTGGTCATAACCTTCTTTCCAAGGAGTAAGTGTCTTTTAATTTCATGGCTGCAGTCACCATCAGCAGTGATTTTGGAGCCCCAAAAAATTAAGTCTGACACTGTTTCCACTGTTTCCCCATCTATTTCCCATGAAGTGATGGCACCAGATGCCATGATCTTAGTTTTCTGAACGTTATTGTCACCTAATCTCATCTCATGGAAATGGCAAACTCATTAAGAAAATAACACAAGTCAAACTAAGATGAATTTAGTCTACAATTGGAATTAAAAACAATGACATTGGGTCACATTGGAAGAAATCCAAATCCACCTTCTCTTCCTTGTCTCAAATTATTGTTTCCTATAAAAATAGGGCTTAGAGTTTCCAACTATAAATTTATGTTCAATTTAC
This sequence comes from Okapia johnstoni, assembly GCA_024291935.2. Classification (NCBI taxonomy): domain Eukaryota; kingdom Metazoa; phylum Chordata; class Mammalia; order Artiodactyla; family Giraffidae; genus Okapia; species Okapia johnstoni. The sequence goes on from CM044321.1 coordinate 62,594,176, forward strand.
ATAGCATTATTGAGACTGTTAAAGATGGTGCTTTCCTTTTATATATAGATATTACTGAGTTAACCATTCAAAGGAGACAAATTGTTTTCCAAAGTCTTGATGGATTTATGGTGATATACCCACATGGTGCCCAATCCCCCTTTGAACCAATGAAACAAACCTAAGAGAAGAAGACCGTTTTAAAGCTAAGGGTGTCTTAACTTGGATCCTCACACCCCTATCCCATTGCCTTGGGACATAAAACACTTTGGCTCAAGAAAGTCTTGTATGGACCCATTCTAGAATCATCTAGGAGTTCTCAGTATGTTAGTATTTTCTAGGAAGCTCTTATGTCTACAGCTGAGGATGTATTGAAGACCTCGACATAGACCATCTACCTCATAATCTTAAATTTTAGGAACAAAAAAGGGACTGCAGTAAGCTACATGCTTCTTTGTGGAATCATTTTTGGGGAACTTTGTTTTTAGGACTATCCACTCTTTACCAGGATTTTTTATTTTCTGAGAATCATCATGTGAAATAATCAGAGTGCCTATCTCTGAGCCTCTGAGAGCCTCTACAATTAAAGAGAAAGGAATATTTTTAAAGAACACTCAAATATTAGGGTTATTATTGCTCCATAGGATATTAAATAGTTTTGTATCTTAAAAAAAGGTATGTCTTTCTGTATGTGCTGTATAAAAAGAAAATGTTGGCAGAGGCAAAAGACTTACTTGCTTATCTGGTTCATTTTAACCTCACAGCTTAACATTCTGATTTGTAATATGCAAGCTACTTAGAGAACTGAACCACGTATTTTCATTTAGCACTCCAGCATGTTCTTGGAACAAAGTAAACCAGCAAATGATTTTGCCCTTTCATGAATAAAAGAAGCCTTAATGAAAAAACACTTCATTATAATAGTACTTATGATAAAGAATTTTCCCCAACATATAAAATATCAACAATTTTAACCTGAAGAACAAAAACTGCTTTTTTTTTTGTTGTACTGAACAGGGAACCACTAAAACCAGAACTTTCTAATCTTCCTAAATATTTTTTTTACTAGTTATTACATTGCTAAAATTAAAATATTGGGAACAAATATATATTAAAAAAATCACCTTTTTTTAAAGGAACAGTTAATGGTTTTTATAAGCACAAAATGTGTAAGATCTGTTTTATAATGCAATATTTTAGCCTCTGATTTTTTTCTTAACATAGATGTCTACAAAATAAAAATAGAGACAGGAGACAACCTGAGTGAGAAGAAGTCAACACATTGTGTTTTTGAAATGATCCATTGTTGTATAGCCTAGATATATTTGAACCATATAACCCTGATTCAGTTTACTTAAAGTTATTTGAAAGCTGAGATACTCTCTTATAAGAGTCAAGATCTTCAAAAATATACAAGGACTGTGTGTCAAACATTGAATATGATTAAAGGTAATCTCTATTCATAGAATATATTGCTATTCAGTAGCTTTTAGGAGTGTTTCATAGTCTGACAGAACTTATTTTGATTTTAATACCTGGATATACAGGTATAATAAAGACAGTGACTTCTCAAAGGGTTTCATGTACCCTTTGGTTCATCTCCAATGCAACATTCAATATCTACTGCTTGCACTCCATCCATCGTTATACCTACAGATGAACATCTTCAATTGCCCAGTTGGTCCTGTGTGTAGGGCTGCTCCTGCATAGATTGGAGTTTGATGACAGAGGAATGGCCATATAGGAACCCACATTCCCTGCTGCCTCTATCAGATCAGGATATTTCCATAGTAGATGGCCACTATGATGAACATTTATTTCTCTGGACATTTATAAAAGTGTGGTAAGGTTCTGCATTCATGGTGAAATTTAATTGCAGCCTCTAATGAATTATGGCTTCTGATAAAATACTCTAGTTTCTGTAAGTTAGAGATAAAAGTTTCTTTCTAATATATTTAAGAAAATTTCATATCAAGTAGGGCTTAAGCAAAGGGTTTTAAGAAAGGGAATTTCATATTGTTACATTCTTTCTTGATATACAAGAATGGGCACGATTAGACTATTGGGTTAAGAAAATTGGTCAGTTGTACTCTGCTCCATTATGATGGGAAAATCGTTGTGTGGTTGAAGCTGGGATTTCTGCCCATTTTTCTGCTTTACACTGAAATGAATGCTAACCATAATCATAAGGATAAATGCTATATGAATTCACTATAAAAATCTGTGTGAATATATTAAGTGTCTAATCTCAAATAACAAATACTTAAGATATACTACTGATTATTAATGACTACTCATTAATTTTAAAGAGTTTGACATTTTAACTTTAATCCATGCAGGAAATACTTCCAGTTTATTTTCCCAAAATTCATAGCAGCACTTTGAAAGTGTTTGCAATTATTTGACATATATTGTGAGACCAACCAACACAAAATATTTATCTGACTATTGATGAGCTATTGTTGTCTTTTTTATTTCTTATCACAGAAAACGGTGGAAATAAACTTGAAGGACAGTATACTGATCTTTTAAAAAATAAAATTTTGTACATGGAGACACATGCATTTGGTAGAGGAATGGGTTTAGTTGGATAGACTTAGTTTTTAAATTTTTTTTAAGAATAATTGTAAATCTGTTATTTTTATTTTGGTTTTATTTTATATTATTATAATTGCAGATGCTACACCTGCTGTCCTTAATGCCCTCTGCCATCCATCTGTAGGCAACCAAGAGTTCTCTTCAGTATGTTTAGTGTCAGTGGGCCAAAACTTTTCTAGCTTTTTCTTTGATTGAAAATGTTTTTATTTAATTTCACTTTTAAGGCTATTTCTATTGTTTGGAGTAGTCTAGATTGGAAATTTTTTTCTTCCAGTACTCTATGCTCCTCAGTTGACTTTTAGCTTCTGTCATTTCTGCTGAAATGTCAACCATCAGTCTGATTATGGCTCCTTTGAGGGCAATATATTCCTTATTTTTGGTTGCTTTTATGCTTTCTTTTAGTCTTTTGTTTTCATTAGTTTTACGATTATGTACCAAACTGAGCTTTCTGGATTTCTTTTGCTTGGTATTTGAAACACTTCTTAAATATGATTTGATATCTTTCATCAGTTTTGGAAAATTCTTGTTCATTAAACTTCAGACAGAGGTTGTTTTGCACTTACCTTTTCCCCTTTAATGCCTCCAATTATTCATACTTTTTCCCTTTTACTCTGTGCCATATTTCTAGCATTCTTTTATTAACTATTCTTTTAATGTATTTCCATGCATTTTTACTTTCTCTCCCATCATCTGGGTATTTTGAATGGTTTTATCTATCCTCTGAGAGGCAGATAAGATGGGAGTAAACATCTTAAACCAATCAGAACCTGAGCAGATAAGAGGCTAATTTCAACCTTTGCAAGCCTATGAACCCCTGGTTGACCCCCAAGATATGTTGTAGGACCCCAGGGTCTGAGCATCTTGGCTATGTAGTAAGATCACTCCTCCTTTAAGGTTCCAGGATAGTGAATTTTATCTCTGCAGTTTTGCAAGACTGATGAATACTCTGTTCTAAATTTCAGCAGCTTTCTTAATTATTTTCCTGCAAAGCTTAAGATTTTAACAAATGCTTTGAGAAAAGAGCTGCTGAGTGTGAGACATACTTCCATCTGTCTCCCTTCTTACTAGGACATGAGACCCTTGCATGTGCCTTGGCAAATGCATTGAGAGGAAGTGTGGTTTGTAGAAGGTCAAGTCATCTCTCAGTGGTTTTGCTCCAACTAAGATACTGACTTCAAGTACTCATTAGCTTTGCAACTCTTTTTTAAGTTGATTTTTTTAAAAATTTATTTCATATTGGAGTATAGTTGATTTACAATGTTGCCTTAGTCTCAGATGTACAGCAAAGTGATTCAGCTATACATATAAAATATCCATTCTTTTTCAGATTCTTTTCCCATAAGTTATTATAGAGTACAGAGTATTGAGTAGAGTTCCCTGTGCTATACAGTAGGTCCTTGTTGACTGTTTTATATATAGCAGTGTATATATGTTAATCTGAACCTCCTAATTTATCCCTGTCCCTATCTTTCCCCTTTGGTAACCATATGTTTCTTTTCTAAGTTTGTGAGTCTGTTTTTGTTTTGTAAATAAGTTCACTTGCATCATTTTTTTAGATCCTACTTATAAGTGATATCATATGCTATTTGTCTTTGTCTGAGATGGGAATACCAGACCACCTAACCTGCCTCTTGAGAAACCTGTATGCAGGTCAGGAAGCAACAGTTAGAACTGGATATGGAACAACAGACTGGTTCCAAATAGGAAAGGAGTACATCGAGGCTGTATATTGTTACCCTGCTTATTTAACTTATATGCAGAGTACATCATGAGAAACGCTGGGCTGGAGGAAGCACAAGCTGGAATCAAGATTGCTGGGAGAAATATCAATAACCTCAGATATGCAGATGACACCACCCTTATGGCAGAAAGTGAAGAAGAACTAAAGAGCCTCTTGATGAAAGTGAAAGAGGAGAGTGAAAAAGTTGCCTTAAAGCTCAACATTCAGAAAACTAAGATCATGGCATCTGGTCCCATCACTTCATGGGAAATAGATGGGGAAACAGTGGGAACAGTGTCAGACTTCATTTTTTTGGGTCCAAAATCACTGCAGATGGTGACTGCAGCCATGAAATTAAAAGACACTTACTCCTTGGAAGGAAAGTTATGACCAACCTAGACAGCATATTAAAAAGCAGAGACATTACTTTGCCAACAAAGGTCCGTCTAGTCAAGGCTATGGTTTTTCCAGTGGTCATGTGTGGATGTGAGAGTTGGACGGTGAAGAAAGCTGAGCGCCGAAGAATTGATGCTTTTGAACTGTGGTGTTGGAGAAGACTCTTGAGAGTCCCTTAGACTGCAAGGAGATCCAACCAGTCTGTCCTAAAAGAGATCAGTCCTGGGTGTTCATTGGAAGGACTGATATTGAAGCTGAAACTCCAATACTTTGGCCACCTGATGCGAAGAGCTGAGTCATTTGAAAAGACCCTGATGCTGGGAAAGGTTGAGGGCAGGAGGAGAAGGGGATGACAGAGGATGAGATGGCTGGATGGCATCACTGACTTGATGGACATGGGTTTGGGTGGACTCAGGGAGTTGGTGATGGACAGGGAGGCTTGGTGTGCTGCGGTTCATGTGGTTGCAAAGAGTCGGACACGACTGAGCAACTGAACTGAAATGAACTGACTTAACTTCACTTAGTATGATAACTGCAGCTCTTCTTTAGATAGAGATTTATTTGCTTATTTGTTTATATTTACCCAGCTTTTCTAAATGTTATCAAAAGAAACATTAGGCCACTACATGCCATTCTATCATAGTCAGAAACACAAGTTCTTCTTTTATATTTTGAATTTAGTGCCAAAAGATTTAGTCAAAGCATTTAAAAGAAAGAAATTATATGTATATGGTTTAGTATAGATACATAATTATACCCATAGAGAGAGGAATATAGCAACTGCAAAGTAGTTTCAGAATTTTTAAACTGATTTTTTTAATTAACTCAGAAATAACGTTATTCTTACAAAATTACCAAGTCTTTGACCTTAGAACAATCATTTTAAACAACCAATTTAAAGCTATTTTGTATAAAATAATAAATTCTAAGTAAAACCGTGTTAATGTGACTCAAATAAATTGTAATTAAGTTTAAACTAATAGCTCTCTCTTACTGAATCACACAAACACACGATTAACTGAACAAAAAATAGAGCAATATAATGCAGTAGCCATTTGACCTCTTTGTCACTGAGGTGAGATTTTTTCCAGGCCTGTGGTTTTCTGAGTAATCTTCATTTCTCCCACTCAACGTCCATTACATGAAGACGGGAAAGTGTCCATGCTCTCTGCTGTTTGTGTTACAGTTATAACTGTAATGGCTAAAATTGCCTAAAGCCTGATCAGTTTCCTTAAAGGTGTTCTGTGGATGTACCCAACACTATAGTACACCTTTTCCTTTAACTGGAGGCATCAGCCAAACCTGCCTATGAGATATTGTCTCTGAATCCTTCATCAGTATCGCTGCAGCATTTGATTACCGTATCTGCTAGTTGTGTTCATATGATCCAAATCAGTCTTTGTTTACCCGAAGATGTGCATTGTCTTTTTTGAAAAAATATATGTGTGGGTTTCTTTTGTACAAAATGGATTCAGGAGTAGATGGGAGGATGCTCTCTTCCCAGTGCAGACAGTCCAGATCCATCACTGGACCCAGCACAGCAGGGCCTCAGCTCCACCCTGACCGAGTGAGTTAGGTTGTCAGCTGAACCTTCTAGGGCTGGAGAATTTTATGTTTCCCCCACAGCCCCTTACAGGTTAATAATTGGCTTTAAGTATGATGAAGCCTAAGCGGAAAAGGTCTGGGTAAAAGATCAGTTACGTTTGCCCAGAAGAGAGTGGGGAGTTAGAGTAAATTCTATGCTCAGTGCTGGTTGGTTCTGACCCAGAAATGAGATCCATATTTGTCTTTTGAGATGACAGTCCTAACCTGTCCCTCAGCCCACAGTCTACTGCTATGGTTGTGACAATGGTCCTGAAGACTACATCTATATCCATGGAAAACAGTTCATCGCATGGTCAAAAACACGTGTACCATCTCTGAGCTTCAGGTGTGAAAGTGAAAGTCTTAGTCCTCAGTCGTATCCAATGTTTTGTGACCCTGTGGACTGTAGCCCGCCAAGCTTCTCTGGCCATGGAATTCTCCAGGCAAGAATACTGGAGTAGGTAGCCATTCCCTTCTCCAGGGGATCTTCCTGACTCAGGGGTTAAAGCATTGCAAGCAGATGCTTTATCATCTGAGCCACCAGGGAAACCTTCAAGAGCTCCTACCATAAAGCCAGACTTTCCTTCCAGTGGAACATCATGGCCACCAAGCCCAGGATTCATCCTAGTTGTGGGTATCAGTAGCTTGTTCCTTTAAATTCCTTAGTAACCTTCCTTGATGTGGGTGACCAGCTTTCATTAACAGCTGGAAGAACATCATGGACAAGATGGAGGGCAGCTGAGCTCACTTGCCCACAAGGCTACCTTCCTATCCAAGACCTAAGCCTCTGTATCTACACACCCAGTCTTCTCACCAGGAAGCACATAGAGTTCGTCTAACTGTGGGAATCGAGGCCCATGCAATGGGGCTGTGATGGAACTTCAGTCCCTCTCCTGATATATCTAGAGGGAGGTAACCAGGCTCTTTCCCTTTAATTGTGGGTGCCATCTGGATCACCTTTACCCAAGACAGTCCTTGAGGAAAGAGCATATGTTCAGGGTCTTTCAAACCTGACCTAGAAGGCCATTTCATTTCTTCTCCAAAGATCTGAAAAAGCCAATAATTTAGTCCTTAATTCTTTGTGACCTGAATACCTACTTATTTTCATTTCCACACACCATTTGGATTTGCCAGAAAGCCATCATGCCACTTTTCTCTTATTAGTACTAATGACCAAGAGCGTCTTATCATGGACCCAAAGGCTTTCTTGGATGACTTCAGTAAACATTCAGTTGTCTCCTAACTGGATCTGCATTTACCTAGATAATGGGTTGTGAGTGGGGTATAAAATTGGAGGGGTCTGTCTATCAGGTGGTGCAGTGGTAAGGAATCTGCCTGTGAATGCAGAAGATGAAAGAGACACAGGTTAAATCCCTGTGTCAGGAAGTGCCCCTGGAGGAGGAAATGGCAACCCACTCCCGTATTCTTGCCTGGAAAGTTCCATGTCCAGAGGAGTCTCAGGGGCTACAGTCCATGGGGCCACAAAGAGTCGGACACAGCTGAGTATGCACACACCATGCTCTATCTACTTCTGGTCTTCTCAGTGGAGACCTCAAGTCCCATCCATTGCTGTATGTCTTGACACGCCCGCTAGTAGACCATGTACTCTGACAGACAGGAATGGTGTGGACTAAGGAAGAACTCAGGAGCCTGAATATCTTTCCTCTCCATATGATCCTGTGTTCCCCGCCCTCGTTGTCTGCTGTCTCTGTCTGCCCTGATGCTGCACAGATGCTGTCCTGGTTGCAGTTTGTATATTAAAGTCTTTACTACTGAAGTTTTTTGATGATCAAAAATTTATACTGTATGTATTTTTTTACAAACATCAATTTTGAGATACAATTCTGCAAAATTGAAAGACTTTCAAGACTGAAATCCTCTTTGAGCCATTAAGTCACTCAAACTTTAACCATATTGGATTCCATTTTCTTGAGTGTTTTGTAAAAAGTCACACATCTAATGCAGTTTTTCTTGAAATCTAGTCTCTTGCTTTTTGGTATCACATTGGAGCTTAAAGTCACATGTAGCTCCCCAAATACACAATTATCATACTAAATAATTAGCTGGCTTTTAATAAATTTTGGGACCAGCTAAGAGTATGGGAAGTTTACAGTGCTCTGAAAGTGGCTAGAATGAAGTTTTCCAATTCTTTTATTCTGAAAATAGCAATAAAGTAACATGAGTTCGCATTTAATGAGTGATTATATGGCAGGCCTTAGGCTGTTTGCTTTGCCTGCATTATCTTGTTGCCTTGGGACAAATCATCACCCCCATTTTACAGATTAGGAAAATAAAGGCTGAGGTTGATAAAATAGCGTTCCCAAGTCACATAGTTATTATGTGGTAGTTCCCTGAATTAAACCCAAACCTGACACATTCCACAACAAAGTTTCTTAACGTTTATGCTATAAGATAATGCAAGTTTGGAATCTGAAACATTTTCTCAGTGTACCCACAAGAATTATCGAGCAGTCGCTAGTTTTCTTATTTATTAGTCTTAACACGTATGACATCACGTTTCCAAGCCTTTTCACATTTTATTTGTTGTTGTTTAGTCACTAAGTCATGTCACACTCTTTTGCAGTCCTGTGGACTGTAACCTGCTAGGCTCCTCTGTCCATGGGATTTTCCAGGCAAGAACACTGGAGTGGGTTGACATTTTCTTCTCCAGGGGTTCTTCCCGACCCAGGGCCAGACCCTGCGCCTACTGTCTTGGCAGACAGATTCTTCACCACTGAGCCACTTGCTAAAGTGTTAAATTTTTAAGGACTGGATTTAAAGCCAATTGTACAATGACTGGGAAAACACTGTCCTTATTCCTTCCTTTTTAGTTCTTATCTGTATTTATCAATGTCAATTTCAGGAAAACTCACCCAATCTTTATCTTTCTTTCTCTTTTCAAGTCTATTTTAAACAAGACTGTTTCAAGGTCTGCCTCTTGATTTATATTTTGTGTGCGTCTGTGTGGTTTTTGATATACACCATCTCTAACCACGAGAAATCATTCCTTTGTTTTCTGTTGCTGTATTTTTGTCATTTTGCAAATGTAAGAGAACTGTATTTGATCTTTTATTCTAAAATTCAGCCATTCTTCAGTAGTTTATGTGCTTATTTGCATCTGTATATCATCTTCCAGTGACTGTCTCTTTATGTATTTAGCACATCGTCTAATGTGTTTTTGTTCTTGTTTTCAATGTTGAGATTTGAGAGTACTTTAAGTATCTGTATACTAGTCATTTATCTAGTGTGGTTTGTAAGTATTTTCTTCATGTCTGTGGTTTGTCATTCAATGTTCTTAAACAAATCATTTTCAGGCTGAAAGTTTTAATTTTGATGAAATCCAATTGTATCATTTTTTTTTCTTTTATAGCACCTTTTTAAAAAGGAAAAACATAAAGCATAGAGAAAACAAGCGATTTATTCAAATCCCCACAGCAAAGAAAGCCAGCTTATTGACTTCTTCTCTTGCTTCTAGTTATAGCTTCACAAGTCTAATGGGCTACAGTCCATGGGGTCGCAAAGAGTAGGACACAACTGAGTGACTAACACATACATACATACATATAGTCATACTGTTTCCATCTGTCTGGGCCATTCTTATTTCTGTTGACATACAGGTATACCATAAATTTCTTCTTGTGTATTTTTTATTAAATGCATGAATACTTATCATGACCTTCTGTAAATCATCTGTCCTTATATACAGTTAATCACAATTTGAACTATTTTTCTTTTTATTTCTTATCATTCCAAATAGTGAAGGACAGGGAAGCCGGGCATGCTGCAGTCCATGGGGTCGCAAAGAGTCTGACATGACTGAGCAACTGAGCAACAACAAAAATTACTTACAATGCATCATCTCTAGCCACTGATAAAACATTTATTGCTTTTGTGGTGATTACAGTTAGGTGGGTCTGTCTTGAATTCCAGATTTAAGGTCAGTTAATTACTTGAGTAGCAAAAAAAAAATTCCATTAAGAATGACTCTGGATTTGCAGAGGAGAAGATAGATCCCCAAACCAATACTCAACTCTGTAATGATATATGCATTCATAGTTATTATAGTGCAAATGAATCTTAATGGTTTTTCAACTATAGAATCAAACTTTAGCCAAAAGATGGAGGGCCAATTGTAGTGACAGAACCTACTGAAAATGTTATAAAGTTGAAAATGTATAAGTAAATTTATAGCTCACATAAGTCAGGAGGTGAAATTTAAAATGAGAACAGAACATGAAATATAAATTTATGAATATTATTATTTATGAATGGTATTTAAAATTGTGAATATTATTAAATACAGATTTATAAATGTTATTTAAATATACATTTATGAATACTATTCTAAAATATAAAATAGTTTGAACCATATGAAACTGCCTATATGTGATGATTTTTTTTTTATACAAAATGACTATTTCATATGATTCAGCCTGGTGCTAGTAGTAAAGAACCCACCTACCAATGCAGGGAAGATCCCCTGAAGGAGGGCATGGCAACCCACTCCAGTATTCTTGCCTGGAGAATCCCATTGACAGAGGAACCTGGTGGGTTACAGACCATAGGGTAACTTCAGACATGACTGAAGTGACTTAGCACACATGCAATACTAAAATAACAGTCATCATGAGGTGGATAATACAGAAGATTGGGAAGAGATAGTATATGAGAAGGAGGTCCTTATCATTCATAGCAGGACACCAATAGAAATGTATCTAAAGGATCATATTAAAATATTTTTTTACAAAATTAATCTTTGTAATTATTAACTTTCAGATACCAATCACATTCATACTGAACCTGTCTTCATATTTTTTAGCCTTGTAGATGTGTAATTGACTAATAAACTGTAAGATATTTAAAATGGACATTTCAGTGATTTGATACAGGTCTGCATAGTGAAAGGATTCCCCCCATCTAGTTAAAAACCCACCATCTCGCATATTTTTTTTTTGATGAGAACATTTACCTTCTCCTCTTTTAGCAAATTTCAACTATAAAATACAGTTTTTTCAACTACAGTCACCATGTTGTTATACATTAGATCTTCAGCTCTTATTCATCTCATAGTTGAAGGTTTGTACCCTTTTAGCAACCTCTCACTAGTTTCCCTAAACTCACATCCCAGCTCTTATGAACCACTTTTCTACCCTCCATTTCTATGGGTTTGATTATTTTTTTAGATTCTATATGTAAGTTAGACCATACAGGATTTGTCTTTCTGGTCTGGCTTATTTCACTCGGTCTAATGTCCTCAGGGCTCAATCATGTTGTTACAAATGGCAGAATTTTCTTCTTTCTATGGCTGAATAATATTCTAGTGTGTGTGTGTGTGTGTGTGTGTGTGTGTGTGTGTGTGTGTGTGTGTGTGTACGCTGGGTTGGACAAAAAGTACATTTAGATTTTTCTGTAACATCCTATGGAAAAACCTGAAGGAAATTTTTGACCAACCGATACATCACATCTTCTTTATCCGTTCATCCATTGATGGATATTTGGGCTGTTTCCCTGTCTTTGCTATTGTGAATAATGCTTCAATGAACATGGGAGTGTGGCTATCTCTTTGATTTCCTCTTTTCATATTCTTTGAACATATATCCAAAAGCGGGAATTCTGGATCATATGGTACTTCCATTTTAAATTTTTTAGGAAACACGCAGATGTTGTAAACACTTCTTTTGTCTTTTTTTAATAATATTTGTATTAAAGATTTCTAATTTTTAATAATACTTTTCATTTGCAGCATTGCCTTTCTAAGACTGATTGCCAGAAATGGCTGGGAATATTTTTTCCTGTAGTAACAAATACCTGACAACAGTAACAATGAAAAGGCAGAATTAAATAACTGATGTGGCTTCTTCTGGAATCAACCTTGCTTTTATTTGATTTGATTTATCTTCCCAGCATTTCCACTGACATAACCTGTCCATAAAATTGTAGTGTAAAACACAAGAAACTGCATATTACTTTCTGCTTGCAAAAATTCTGCTTTAGGTAAAATTCATGTCTGAAAATTAATTATTGATGAAATAACTAATAAAAAGATTCATATCTCAGACTCAAATCTGATTGTTTTTACAGTAATTACCCAAGGCAGATGGAATTTTCTAGTTGATGGGATGTTATAGTTAAAAGCATTTGAGAAAGATATTAACATGATGACACACTACTTTCACAGTGTGTGCCATTTAAATTTTGCTAAACCACCCAGTCATTTGGAAGGAAGTGATTGAAGCCTCAGATCTGAGGTTATTTAGACCGCAGTTTAAGTCACATCCACTAACTCGATAACCTTGTACAAATTACTTACTATTTCTAATCCTCAGGCTTCTCATCTGTAAACTGAGGATAAGAGTATCTAGCTAACAGTGGTAAGGTTAGCTTACCACCAACAGTGGTGGTAGTTGGTAAGATATATAAAACAAATATGTCACAGGGCCAGGAGCATAATATTCTTTCACTAAGTGGTGGAATCACAGCTAATAATTTGTTACTGAAGGTTCAATATGGAAATTGAATCAAAGCTCACAGATTGTTTCTAAGCGAAATGAGTGTAACTTTTTTCATTGGAATCACGTTCTCTATCACTAGTAGAGATGCCCTGGATATACCTGCATTGTAAAACAGATGATGCCCTTGACCCTAAAGATACGCTTTAAGTTTTAAAGAGAGTGATATGATTACAGACTAGTTTCAGAGGCGGAGAGCTAATGGCTCTGCTATAGTCCTTCCCATCATTTTGTAGTAGAACGAGGACCCCTCTGAGGGGGAAAGTGGAAGAAGAGAAATCACATGATAACTCCAGATGGGAGTAGGCAGAGCTATTGTGTATCAAGGCAACTTTGACAAAATAACAGTCATTAGAAAATGGATTTCATGATGACCAGCATCCCCCGTATATTTTGTTTTGCTTTGTTTTTATTCCAGCAGCAATAGAGAGAGAGGATGTACAAGACCAAAAAAATAATTAAGGGAGTAGGATTTATCCAGAGTTCATCCAGATGTGGTGAAGGAATAAGGGTGTATGCTCAGTCACTTGGTACGTATCTAAAGATTCTACGATAGGAACTGTGTCAAAGAGAGGGTTCCGAAGCAAAAACCTCAACACAGGAAATATGATAAGAACACATTCCTACCTATCTTAGAATTTCATTACAAACTGATGAGGAAAATAATCCATTTCAGTGTGGATTAGGCTTAGGGATAATTGTTGTTTAGGATAATTCCAGTTGTTTAGGGATAAGGTTTGTAGGAAAGGATCTCCTTGAAATGGCTTGATCATTTTTGACCCACTATCAGTAACATAATTCATCTTCAAAGGCAAACCCAATGAGCAAAATTTTGATTTTTGTAAGTAGCAGCTTTCTTTAAATAATAACTTATAGTTAAAACTAACTAAGAGTAAATCTGACTTAAAGTATTAAAAAACAACATATCATTTAGCTTTAAAAACTAAGAGAAACAAAAATAAAGAAATCTGCAACCTCGTGGACTGTAGCACGCCAGGCTTCCCTGTCCATCCCTGACTCCCAGAGCTTACTCAGACTGATGTCCATCGAGTCGGTGATGCCATCCAACCATCTCATCCTCTGTCATCCCCTTCTCCTCTGCATATCTGAGGTTATTGATATTTCTCCCAGCAATCTTGATTCCAGCTTGTGCTTCTTCCAGCCCAGCGTTTCTCATGATGTACTCTGCATATAAGGTAAATAAGCAGGGTGACAATATACAGCCTTGACGTACTCCTTTCACTATTTGGAACCAGTCTGTTGTTCCATGTCCAGTTCTAACTGTTGCTTCTTGACCTGCATACAGATTTCTCAGGAGGCAGGTGAGGTGATTGGTCTGGTATTCCCATCTCTTTAAGAATTTTCCACAGTTTGTTGTGATCCACACAGTCAAAGGCTTTGGCGTAGTCAATAAAGCAGAAGTAAAACAAATTCTCTAGAGTTGTATAATTGTTAATATGGGACAGCCCTCTTTTTTATCTGTTAGCCTTTATACCATTGCCTCCTCTCCAAGGACTCAAAAATGTAATTTTCTGAGGCCTGCCAACATTTTCATTCCCATTTCAGTTTCACTAAAGATCTTTTAAAGGGTCATGGACTTTAAGTGTGTCAGTGAACCTTTTAAACATAAAGCTGAGATAATAATTGGGAAGCATAGCTTTGAACTCATGGGACATTATTTCCTTCCCAGTTATATTCATTTCTTCCTTTGTATTCTTAAGGAAGAGAGCAGAATCTTAGAAATGTTCTTCTAAATAAGTAGTAGAAGAAAAAGAGATAGATGTGAGAAGAACTAGGCCTTTTAGCACCTGGCAGATTGAAAGCAGCCTGTACTCAGAGAATCAGACACTTCCTGTGACCAAAAGGGTGTCAGACTCTTCTTTTGAAAATAAGTATAAATCACATTTGTAGATCAACAATTTGCAAGCCAAAATTTATATCATTTTGAGGATCTCAAAATATCATTTCAAAGGACTTTTCAAGCCTTTCATTAATCATGGTCAGCTAGGTGGTTTTTTTTTCTCCTTTAAAACAGTTTTTCATTTGTTTCAGAAACAGAATTGACCCAAATGAGAGCAGTCATGATTCAACTTGGAAGGATGAAAGAGTTTTGTTTGTTTATCTTTGGATGTGGCATTGCAGTGGACATCCATTGGGTTGGGGGTGGTGGCTTAGTCGCTGAGTCATGCCTGATGCTTTTTGACCCCGTGGACTGTAGCCCGCCAGGCTCCTTTGTCCACGGGATTCTCCAGACAAGAATACTGGAGCAGGTAGCCATGCTCTTCTCCAGGGGATCTTTCTGACCTCCTTGGGTTAGTATAAGTTAACTTAGTCCCTTTGTACTTTACAGTAGGTCCAGAACAGAGCCTTTTACGTGATATGGGTGTGACAAGAGAGAGGACCACAAGTGTCCTCAAATAGTTTGCAATGTTTCACATTGTTTCATATTGCTCATTTGTTTTTTCTTTAAAAAGATACTAGGATTTATGATTACTGCTCAGGTGTATTAGATGGACTTCTTGATTTTCACCTAATTAAAGCAGCAATACTGCTATCATCATCCTCATCATGATTACTATGTTGCTGACAGAGGCTGAAAAGTGAATGTGACACTTTTAAGCACCCATATTTTAGGGAGCTGTTTGCTTTTGATCAGTCTCCAATCTAAATGCTCAAATGGAATGTGTCATAAGAATCAGTAGCTCTTCTGTGCACGTGGAGATCATAATGAGCTTCGATGGCAATCAGGAAGGAAGAGTTTGAGGTCTGGGAAGTATTATTATCATAATTTGACAAATTCTATATATACAGTGGAGCCGGGTGGGGGCGCGAGAGGGGGTGTTTGACTCAGTCTGAAATCTTCATCAAATATGAAGAGCAGGGGAAGAAGTTGGCATATATAATAATTGCAATTTTTTTCTTAAGGCATATGGATATATAAGATGCTGCCGAAATCATTTATTCTATAAACTGGTGGCAGTAATTTTCTGCAGTTTGTTTCATAGACGTTACTAAGGTTAGAGTTTTTTTTTTAATTTATTTATTTTTTATTGAAGGATAATTGCTTCACAGAATTTTGCTGTTTTCTGTCAAACCTCAACATGAATCAGTCATAGGTATACATATATCTCCTCCCTTTTGAGATGTATAGAAAGAGTAACATGGAAACTTACATTACCATATGTAAAACAGAGAGCCAATGGGAAGTTGTTGTATGGCTCAGATAACTCAAACAGGGGCTCTGTATCAACCTAGAGGGGTGGGATGGGGAGGGAGATGGGAGGGAGCTTCAAAAAGTTAGAGTTTTGATTAGACAGTTCTCTGGGAACAAGACTTAAAATTTCAGCACATCCTGGTGCTCCAGGTCAGGAGACACTCGCAGGGCACAGTGCAAGGCCCAGGGGCCAAGGAACCAAACTTCTGGAGTGAGAAAGGAAGACACAGGGATTTACGTTTAGATGCAGTGGTGGTAGGAGGATGTACTCTTTCCTCCCCACCTCCTGCATCTATCAGATAAAATGGGGACGAGCAAGAACCAGACAGCAAAATTTTCACAGGTAAATACACTGACTTCAGAAGTTAACAGAGGCAAAGGAAAGAACTATTCAGATACGTGGATGTTATTGCAGTTGTCCAAGGTATTCATTCATTCATTCTTCATCGTTTGTACTAAATTCCCAGCATATATGGTTACAGCTGTGTATATGATCTGCTGCTGGTGCTGCTTAGGCACTCAGTTGTGTCCAACTCTCTGCGACCCCACGGTCTGTAGTCCACCAGGCTCCCCTGCCCGTGGAATTTTCCAGGCAAGAATACTGGAGTGGGTTGCCATTTCCTACTCCAGGGGATCATCCCGACCCAGGGATCGAATGCATGTCTCTTACGTCTCCTGCATCGGCAGGCAGATTCTTTACTACTAGCACGATTTGATATCAATAAAAGTGTGATACCAGTAGATACCCAGAAAATTATAATAGCAACACCCACCCCACATTTAGCTTATTTTTCCTTTTGTTTTTAATCACACTCAATGATCACCTTGTTCTGTACAGTTATATCAAGACACCACCTGTTGATTTGTGTTACAGTTGAAGTTTGGGCTTTCCAGGTGATGCTAGTGGTAAAGAACCTGCCTGCCAATGCAGGAGACATAAGAGACAGGCATTGGAATCCTGGGTTGGGAAGATCCCCTGGAGGGGGCCATGGCATCCCACTCCAGTATTCTTGCCTGGAGAATTCCATGGATGGAAGAGCCTGGTGGGCCATAGTCCACAGGGTCACAAAGAGTCAAACATGACTGAAGGGACTTAGCATGCAGTAGGAAAATGCAATTGAAGTTAGCATATGGAGATCACACTGTCTATATTCCTACTGATGACAGTGCAATGTGTCAAAGGTGAAGGAGAAGGAAAAGGACACTTGATAACTCTTGGGTTGCAATACACTTTTAAAATTTCTGTTTATTTATTTGACTGTGCCAAGTCTTAGTTGCAACGTGTGGGATCCCTGTTCAGGGATCGAACCCGGGCCCCCTGCCTTGGGAGCACAAAGTCTTAGACACTGGACTACCAGGGAAGTCCCTGCAATATTCTTAACTGTTTGACATTCTTATATACCAGCAACATTTTGGACTTCTGTGGTACCTACTGTGGAGTCTTTCCATATTTTCTATTTAGAAGGTCTTTTGTTCAGCTAAATGTCCAATAGGCTTCTAACTGAGCTCATCAAACTCAATGAAGGCCTCATTCTTTCTATCAAACTTTCCTTCTATTTCCCCAATGTTACGCTATGAATTAACTCTCTCTCTGCTTGTACCATCTTCTTACTCTACCCCTGTTTCAGTGACACTGCTGATTCTTTTCAGTTTTACTTAAGGGTGGATTTGCCTTGATCTCAAGGAATACATTTTTATTTTTCTATGCTGCTGCTGCTGCTAAGTCGCTTCAGTCGTGTCTGACTCTGTGCGACCCCATAGACGGCAGCCCACCAGGCTCCGCCGTCCCTAGGATTCTCCAGGCAAGAACACTGGAGTGGGTTGCCATTTCCTTCTCCAGTGCATGAAAGTGAAAAGTGAAAGTGAAGTCGCTCAGTCGTGTCTGACTCTTCACGACCCCATGGACTGCAGCCTACGAGACAATGTTAAAAGAGTGATATTTCTCACAATTAAGTATATGAAGGAAAAGAATTCTACTCACAGGGATTAACTGAGAGGTTTCATTCTTAGGGCCTTTGCGTTGACATCAGGTTGGCTCTTCTGACTTGTTATCATGATGTTCATTGTAAAATATAAAATGCAGGGCTCTTGATAGCGAATTTTAAGTCATAGGTTTCAGAATTTGGGATGTATTTGGGAGTATCCAGGCTATTAATACTTTACTATTATCCAGAGTCACAGCTTAAAAAAGAATAATCTTCCAAATGCTGCAAAACATACCTTAAAAATAGAACTTAAGGATCACATATTGTTGAAATAGTCTCTCTCCAACCAGGCACTAGAACCTTGTACCTGCGGGAAGCATTCCATATGTAGGTGTCCTTACTGCAAAAGGAAATGAAAATCATGGGTTTATATTTGGAGGAATAGAGGTTAATAATTCAAGAATCCTCCAGTGAAGGCTTTATTCAGGGGACACAAAGTTTATCTACAACATGGTAGCAGCAGTAGAGACATCTTTACTTGATTATGTAAGTGGACATGGAATTTGCTATCGATGGAAATGGGTTGCCTGTAGCATATTTCCATTGCAAGAGTTCATAAAAATAATTTATACAAAATCCAGAGACAATGCTTCCTCCTTATAAAACAAGAAATACTAATCAGTAGTATTCATTACTGCAGATAATAAAAATAGTATGAAACATTTTCAGTAGGAGCTGTAGTAGGAATCTGAATTCTTTCATAGAGAGAATATTCTAAGGGGATTGGAGAAGAGCCATGAGTTACCTTTCAGATTTGAAATTCTGTAATCTTTTTATGATATGTTGATAATAATCTATGCCATATAAAAATAAAATAAAAATAGTTGGAAACTGCCAAACCATTTTTTGACAGGAACCTATATATATATTATATATATATGTATAATTGATCATCTACAGTTTGTTAATGCAGTTCTTAAGTTGTTAAGACACATCCTTGTGGAAATATTTTAATTACGTTTCATATGTCTTTTTGTGTGAAATCACTTGGATACATTACTCCCAAACCTGTTTTCCCACTTCTAAAATGGATACACTCCCTCCTGGGATTGTTAGGAAGATTCATTTCATATAGGGGAAAACACTTTGAAATAGTAAAGCATTAAGTATATACTAAAATTCTCTCTGAAATTGTTATTCACTTTACCTAGTATAGTTCTTCAAATTATCAAGCGTAATCTTGTTCATTTTTAGTTACTTTTAAATTTATTTTTATTTATTTTTAACACACAGCATTCTATTGTTGTTATAGATTCACAAAGCGAAATTTGAGGACATGTATTAATAAAATTTTAAAATACATAAAAATCTTTTGAAAGGGAATGCTTTGACTCAGATGAGAAAGAGTCAATGCAGGAGACCTGGGTTCAATTTCTGGGTCAGAAAGACCCTCTGGAGAGGGAATGGCTACCCACTCCAGTATTCTTGCCTGGAGAATTCCATGGACAGGGGCACCTGGTGTGCTACTGTCCATGAGGTTGCAAAGAATCAGACACAACTGAGCGACTAACACTTCATAAATTTTTAGTTAAAACTATTTCTCAATAAAAGTAATGACTCTTTATAAATCAGTCATAACTTTTCTTTTTCCTTTTAATAAGAACTGATATCCATTCTTTATCATTCTTTTCAATTGATATTAAATGCCAGCATAGAGCAGGAGTAAAGAGTGTGTGATCTGGAGTCAAACTCCTTGGGTTTATACTCAGTCCTACTACTTACTAGTTGTATGATCATCAGGAAATATCTTAATCTCTCTGTGCTTCAGTTTCATCATAAAAAGTATGTATAATAAGTGTTGCTTTCTCCTGGAGTTGTTGTGAGAATTAAATGAGGTATATAAAGCATGTGGCAGAGAGCCTAGCACATACTAAGCACCCCGTGAGTGCCAACTTTCTTTACTGTGGTCCTTTATGGAAGTTGCTAATCCATTTCCTGCTCCTTCCTCCAGGATAGTTTCTACTTCCTAATACAAATAAGGTTTCCTAACCATCTGGACTGTCAAGAATCTTACTATCTAGATTTAAACTTCCAGATGATTCTGCATTTGCCCATGATTTTGTGGCCTCTAGAGCGTAGTCCTCAGGGGCCATATTCCATTAACTAGAAGATCTGAAAGTCCAACATTACTAAGAGGTATATCTTGATGACCTTTGTAATGACCTCTGCATGCATCTCACAACTACCTCCCAGTGCTCCAGAGCAAGGAGTCTACTTCCTTCTAGCCTTATAGTTTTGGCTCCAGTTCTTTCTCTGCCGATGTTGTTGTTCTTTTTAATCTTCCCATGCTCACTCCTCTTGTCATTCAGACTACAACAAACTTCCTCCACCACTCTAATGGAACTAAAGTAGCCACGTGAGTCCTGCGTAACACATCACCAGCTTTATGTCTGCACTTCCCGATGATTTTCATGATTTTTTTGTTAAATGTGTTTCTATCTCCCCATCCTAAATTCTACAAGTTATATAAAAACAGTGGCCACATCTGACTTATTTACTCACCACAGTATCTTCAGCATAATTTCACCTACGAACTATGCAATACATATTTATTGAATGCATAGATAAAAACGATGACTCATTTACCTCAAGTAAAATGGCAGAGCCATTTTCATATATCTAGAATACCTTTCCCACATTTCTCTATTTGTTAAAATGGTACTCATTCCTATTCTGTGAAGTTCTTTAAGCTTCATACAAGAAAAAATTCATTTCTCTTCAATGTGCTCCTATAATATACAATTTCCTTAAATGCAAAGGCTTTTGTTAGATATGATTTGGTAAGAGAAAATACTTGGGTATTTGGCCAATACTAGGCTGTAACCGTTTTCTAATAGGTCTCACCCCTTATAGCTTGAAGGAGATTCTTTTGCTTTTCTAAAAGATTTTTTTTTTAAGATGAGTTGAGAAGCATTATGTTCATAACGTGGAAAAGGAATGCATGGGTTTATTATATAGCTTATATCTTATACATAAAAACTTACAAAATCTAAAGTATGTACTGGATTTTAACATTCATTTACCTTTAACTAAAAACTTAGAGGAAGCCTTTGATACTTGTGACAAAATGTAATGGCTCCTGGCAAAGTGTGCATTCTGCTTTTGACAATCTATTTATCATCATTTGTTTACCGCTTTAGTGTTCCACGCAATCCTGCTTAGGAACAGTCTTTTCTTTGTCTAGAGGTTGCTAACAAAAGTTGTGTACTTAATCTCCATTTGCTCTTGTAAATAGCTCAAGTGCACAATCTTAATTCATTCACTTATGTAACAAAACAAAACTGATTATTATAGGGTAGGTAGTGGAAAAACAGAGAGCAGGAAACAGTCTTTACTGTTCCGGAGGTACTGTATTATCAAATCACTTCATGTAGATTTGGAGCTAGGGTGGGACCCAAGAAACTCAGTGAATAGCAGTGGAGATTTTAAATGCTCAGAAGATCTATTTGCTCAAAACTTGAGACTATAGCTGCAGGGAATGGCAATAAAACACCTATCTGAACCTGCCATTGCTAACAGGGAGGAGGGTCAGGAAATTCTTTCAAGAGTAGGCAAAGGTTGAATTGATTCTTCAATTCAAGTGGAGCTAACCAAGTTGAGCAATTGTATTCTTATAGCCCTGGCTGTTGAGCAAAAATGTACAATCCTGCAGTTGCCAATACATTTTTTTATGATATTTTCTGTTTTCTCAGGTCCACTTTCTATTTTATGTGCAGCCATTGTGAGCATTCTTTTCCTTTGAGTTTTGTTTCAAAGTTGAGAAGATTCTAATGTTTCTGATCACTGGCAGAAAGAGAACAATTTCCAAATAAAATTTACCTTGAAAACAGAACTCCATTACATGAAAGTTGTTGACACTTGAAAGGCTCACACACTTAAAAGTCTCTCTAGGTTGTGTGAGTTTACAAACATATTGATTAGTTACCCATGACTATAGACCTCACAGCCACTTCCTATTGTGCATATTCCTAGAATAATAGCACTGATTCACATGTAAGAGGGTTTTTTTTTTTTTTTATGAGGAAAGACTATGCCCTATACAGGCTTCCCAGGTGGCTCAGTGATAAAGAATCTACCTGCCAATGCAGGAGACCTGGGTTCAGTCCTTGGGTCAAGAAGACCCCCTGGAGGAGGAAACGGCAACCCACTCTAGTATTCTTGCCTAGGAAATCCCATGGACAGAGGTGTCTGGAGGGCTCAAAAGTGCACAATCTTAATTCATGGGATCGCAAGAGTTGGACACAACTAAGCGACTGAGCTCACATACCCACATGCCCTATCCACCTTAAATTTACTAGCTCTTGTCAAATACATATTAAAATCTCAGTAATATTCTTTGATTAAACAAATATTTTGTTATTTTAACAAATGTTGATTTCATGATATTTTATGGTAAATATTAATTGCTTTTCATGCACCAGGATACTCATTAACATTTACATGTTGTGATTTGAGTTTGGGGGTATTTCTTCAACATTATTAACACAAGCAAGGGCTCTTCACTTCACTTTAGGGGATCTAGCATAAGCTTGACATCTTTTATCCCACACAGTAATTTGTTAATAACCAATCTCCCTTGGACTGTGAACATTAAAAAAAAAAAAAAATGCAAAGGTGGGGAAGAAGAGGAGATGATCTAAATAATATTGGAAATCAACGCTTTGTCTAAATATTACAAGGCTGAGACACAAAGAGCTGTACACAATCACTGTGCTCTGGTTGGTAAATCTGTTTCTCACGGGGATGTGGTCTAGCAATTTGAGAACTCTATTATGTGTATACTGCATGCGTGCTAAGTTGCTTCAGTCATGACCAATGCTTTGCGACCCTATTGACTGTAGCCCACTAGGCTCCTCTGTCCATGGGATTCTCCAGCCAAGAATGCTGGAGTGGGTTGCCATGCCCTCCTCCATGGGATCTTCCTCACCCAGGGACTGAACCTACGTCTCCTATGTCTCCTGCATTGCAAGTGGATTCTTTATCGCTGAGCCACTGGGGAGGCCCATGTGTATAGTAAGGTCCAAAAGACTTCTCAACTTAAAAGTACAATCTACAAGTTGAGAATTATGTTGGTGGACAAAAATGAAGACTTAAGTCCAGAATGCAGCCTCTCAGGTAGCTCTGAGAGGTTTCTCGGAAGGCTAAGGGGGAAGCCAGGATATATAAGAGCTTTTGCAACAAAGACCAGATAGGAACCTCAAAAAATTTCTGTTAGTTAAGGAAAACCAGATATCTCAAGTTACTGAAGTTAGTGCTTTTTTAACGTGTGGGAAGATACAAAAGTCTGGGCTCACTGACATTGTTCCTTTGATATGCACGCAGCTCTCTGGGGCCAGTATCTTGTGTTTTCCCATCCTGAGTTTCCGTGGGGCGCACCACTGGGGGTGGCTGTAGTGACTGGTGGCTGATAACTGCATCCTGTTTCTATCCTGAGTTCTCTCAGAGCTCACCTTCTGGTCAGCAGTAATGTGAAGGCTTGATACTGTAAACAACATCCTTTGTTTACTGATATGGCAAGTAACATTTGTTTCACTCAGAGGTTAATATGCTATAAATATATGAACGCCAAACTTCTTATTGTCAGAAAAAGAAGAAGTTACAAGTAAGCAAGGGGAAATGCTAGAATGAACATCAGTAATGCTACAGTAGCAGTAAGCACAACAAGCACCCAGATATTAATTTCTAAATATCACACTCCAGTAAAAAAAACTGGACTCCTTTGAAAAACGGTAACTTCAAGGACTGAGGCAAGGGGGATAGAAGATGAGCTTGGTGCATCTTATAGTGTTAGAAAGCAACAAGTGTCAGTCGCTCAGTTGTGTCTGAGACCCTATGGACAGTACCTCACTGAGCTCCTCTGTCCATGGAATTCTCCAGGCAAGAATATTGGAGTGGGTTGCCATTTCCTTCTCTAGGGGATCTTCCTGACTCAGTGATCGAACCCTGATCTCCTGCATTGCAGGCAGATTCTTTACCATGTGAGCTACCAGGGAAGCCCCAGAAAGCAACAAAGTGCTCAGTAAATGAATAAAAAGTATATAAGCATCACAAAAGAACACCTGTGCCAACCTGAAAGACTCCCAATGGCCAAAGTTGAAACAGCTAGAACAGCAAAAGCAATTATAGTATTATGTTATAATTCAACAATAAAATAAAGATCTCCAAATCCATAATGATATACATAAATAATTGAATAAATAAATAAGAGTTGAAAGGATATATTTCCCTTAAAGTAGGATTTCAAGTAATAACTATAGGAATGGGAGAAATAGAAAAACCACCCCTAGAGCACCATAGTAATTATTGCTTCAGGGAAGATCCACAGATGGATGCTAAGATAGGCAAACTTCGAGGAGAGAAAGGATGTTTACATAACCCCAAAGTATCTCCCCCAGATACGTATTAATTATTGTGGTGGTTTTAACGTATGTCCAAAACCTCTTTAATAATCTTCCCTGCAGGGGAAGCTTAATTCTCCTCACCTTGAACATGAGTTTGGACATGTTGATTTGTTTCTACCAAGTAGGAGAGTGGAGAAGGCTGGCAGGCATGGCCTCATGGAGTGATCAAGTCACCACCATCAGTAATAAGCCATGCTGACATCATGGGATGATTCAATGAGATGGTCGCTGTGGCATTCTTTCCCCAAAGCCATAACTTCAGACTAATCTTAACGAAAAGCAGGCAAGCCTAGACTGAGGAATAGTCTACAAAATACCTCCTCAGTGTTCTTCAAAAGTCAAGCTCATGAAAGACAAAAATTGAGAGACTGTCACAAACTGGGTTAAGGAGACATGATGAATAAATGCAATGTGGTATTCTGGGATGGATCCTAGAAGAGAATAAGAATATTACAAGTAAAATAAGATGGTGAATGTCTAATCAAGTCTGCAGTTCAGTTAATGGTATTTTTGATAAAAGACCATGCTTATATAAGATATCAACATTAAGAGAAGTTAAGGGAATTCTCTGTACTCTCCTTGCAACTCTTCTGTAAATCTAAAATAATTTAAAAATAAAAAGTTAAAGAAACTAGTAGAAGCATTTTATATCTATTTGCTAGCATAGTTTAAGCATTCCACACATTTTAAAAATGAATTACTGAATCTATTTGACAATATCTTCCTTGGTTTTTATGTGATTCCAGAACTTCTATTGAGCCATGAGTCCTCTAAGTACATGTGGCAAAGTGAAAAAAAGTGAAAGTGTTACTCAGTCGTGTCTGACTCTTTGCGACCCCATGGCGTTTAGTCTGCCAGGCTCCTCTGTCCATGGAATGCTCTAGACAAGAATACTGGAGTGGGTTGCCATTCCTTTCTCCAAGGGATCTTCCTGATCCAGTGATTGAACCCAGGTCTCCTGCAATGCACACAGATTCTTTACTGTCTGGGCCACCAGGGCTGTATGTGGACTTTTTATAATTCCATCCTTTTGTGGCTTCCATCTTCCTAATATGACCCATATTTTCCCTACCTGACACATCCTTCCTTCTTCAAAATGCAGTTCAAATATTACCTTTCTGTGAAGTTTCCCAAATATCTATAAATCTTTCTAAATATATTTTCACACTTATGAGATCATACCTGATACATTAGTTTTCTATCTAAAAATGCAAGTTTTCTCAAAGGAAGAGCCATATTGTTGTATTTTTAAATTCTTAATTTAACACCCAAAGACAGTAAAGGTTTGATAAAGTTTCCATGGATGAAAAAATGAAAGGACAATTATGATTGTTCTGAGTATCTGACTTGTTTATTATATCCCATTATAAGTTATTAGAGTGAAATATTCGTGTTTATCCTTTATTTAAAAAAATGCTTTTTGTTTTCGTACCTCACAAGAACCCATAACAAGTTTCATTTTATATATAAGTAATCACTTACAGTCCAGTTTAAAGAGGTCATTTACCACTGCACAGTTATGGTTTCCAGTTGTCTTTCCAACAGAGTGGAATGAAGGGTGATCATCTACCATGATCTTTTCATTCACTGTGGCTATTTGGTGAGGAATTTTAAACTATATTTTAAGGCTAGCTTACCTTGTTCCTTTACTAGAGGAGTGATATGCTCATTTTTAAAATATTTGCCAATATGGAGCTGTGTTCCTCATCCTAGAAAAACAATTTTAGAACAATTTTTATGTTATGTAACAATAAAATGCGTTGCCACACTTAGGGCATCTTGTCTTATTTATGGTATAAATGAGATGCAGACTGACTTCATTCTTAGACAAATATTCTTCCAATTATTTCTTGTCAAAAGAGAGGTGATGAAATACTTGATTAGTTGAAGTATTGTAGATTCACTTATTATACATATGATATATTAGTATTTATTGTTCTATTAATGAATTTAAAATATCAAAAATTTTTATTTTCTTTAAAAAGATAGTGACTGAACAAAACAATATATTAACATTAAGAGAAGTTAAGGGAATTCTCTGTACTCTGCAACTCTCTTTTTTAGCTTAGAAAAATCCAGCCATTAAATGGAAGGGAAACACTCTTATTGTTGAATATTTTACTTGAAATATAGACTTATGAAATTCATGGGAATTTACATCACAAAGTCCGGAGTATCAATGTTGGATGATAATTTGTGTTGTATCATCATTTTTATGATTTATATTGGCTCATATTATAGTAACTATTTTTATTTAGTGTCCTGTTTACTGTTTTATTCATATACTAAATAATTAGTTAAAATGCATTTCTTTACAAATACATGCATTTTATCTTGATAGCTCTTAAATCTATCCACCCACTGTAATGTTGCATCTTGGAGACTACTTCTAATATCAGTTATTCATCCACATTTCCATTATTTTTATGATATAGTTATACTTCCCCAATCTTATAAAACTGAAGCTGACAGATAAATATTAAATGCTTTGGATGGTAGTAGATTATTAAAACCCAGTCCTCTCATAAACTTTGAACTTAGTTAATCAATGTCTCTTATAGTCTGGAGGTTAATTTTATAAAGTTAATTTAAATAGTTCTTGCATAAAAAAACTATATAGTGGCTATTACATTCTGTATACATGTATCATGGAATATGTGTGCTAATTTACATGTGTCTTAAATTTATAGAAATTTAAGCTCAATTTTAACATATATTGACAAATTATTTTCATGAGTTTATATCCAGAAATTTTGCCAGTTAGAAATTCAAGGAAACTAAAGATGATCACCATCCAATGAATATCTGTGTATCAGCCACTTTTGTACATTGAACCGCATTTGCGTAGTGACAACCCAGCATGTGGGCATCATCATCTACCAGACAGAGTCTCCAAGGAGAGGAAATAACTACCCTGGGGGTAAGTGGCAGGAGACTACAAAACCCAATTGTTAGGCTCCTAAGCCAATACACCTTCTATTGTCAGTTTAGAAGCAGGAGTACTAAGGCTCTAGTGTTTTATTCTTATAAGAAATGTAAAATCACCTGTGGTCTCTCAGACCAAAACTTTCTGGGTTGTGAAATTTAGTTACCGTATTACAGTGTACAGTATGGTCAAGGCTGAAACTGAATAGGCATTTATTGTGTATCTTCTAGAATTCAAGCACCATTCAAACTTCATATATTTTATCTTGACTTTTTAACACAGGATTCTGAGAGTCAGTGCTATCTTGATTTTGCACATGAGAAAACATAACTCCGAGGTAGGTTATTACGTGTAGACCCCACACTGGTTGAAGGCATAGTACTGGGGTACAAACTAGCTGTTGCTGAGTACAAATCTTATGTTTTTAAAAGTGCAAACTATAGACACTCAAAAGGAGTTCTAAAATTTGACAAAAGAAGAGGCAGCTGAAAGTGCAGGGTATTAGGGTTCCCCAGAGAAACAGAATCAATAGGAGATACAGAGATGGATAGATAGATGATAGATGATCGGCAGTTGCTTTGGTGGCTCAATGGTAAAGAATCCGCTTGCCCAGTCTTGAGAAAGAAGAATAGAACTGGAGGAATCAACCTGCCTGACTTCAGGCTATACTACAAAGCCACAGTCATCAAGACAGTATGGTACTGACACAAGGACAGAAATATATATCAATGGAACAAAATAGAAAGCCCAGAGATAAATCCATGCACCTATGGACACTTTATCTTTGACAAAGGAGGCAAGACTATACAATGGAGAAAAGACAATCTCTTTAACAAGTGGTGCTGGGAAAACTGGTCAACCACTTGTAAGAGAATGAAACTAGAACACTTTCTAACACCATACACAAAAATAAACTCAAAATGGATTAAAGATCTAAATGTAAGACCAGAAACTATAAAACTCCTAGAGGAAAACATAGGCAAAACACTCTCCAACATAAATCACAGCAGGATCCTCCATGACCCACCTCCCAGAATATTGGAAATAAAAGCAAAAATAAACAAATGGGACCTAATTAAAATTAAGAGCTTTTGCACAACAAATGAAACTATAAGCAAGGTGAAAAAACAGCCTTCAGAATGGGAGAAAATAATAGCAAACGAAGCAACAGACAAACAATTAATCTCAAAAATATACAAGCAACTCCTGCAGCTGAATTCCAGAAAAATAAACGACCCAATCAACAAATGGGCCAAAGAACTAAACAGACACTTCTCCAAAGAAGATATACAGATGGCTAACAAACACATGAAAAGATGCTCAACATCACTCATTATTAGAGAAATGCAAATCAAAACCACAATGAGGTACCATTTCACGCCAGTCAGAATGGCTGCTATCCAAAAGTCTACAAGCAATAAATGCTGTAGAGGGTGTGGAGAAAAGGGAACCCTCTTACACTGTTGGTGGGAATGCAGACTAGTACAGCCACTATGGAGAACAGTGTGGAGATTCCTTAAAAAACTGGGAATAGAATTGCCATACGACCCAGCAATCCCACTGCTGGGCATACACACCGAGGAAACCAGAATTGAAAGAGACACGTGTACCCCAATGTTCATTGCAGCACTGTTTATAATAGCCAGGACATGGAAGCAACCTAGATGTCCATCAGCAGACAATGGATAAGGAAGCTGTGGTACATATACACAATGGAATATTACTCAGCCATTAAAAAGAATACATTTGAATCATTTCTATTGAGATGGATGAAACTGGAGCCCATTATATAGAGCGAAGTAAGCCAGAAAGAAAAACACCAGTACAGTATACTAATGCATATATATGGAATTTGAAAGATGGTAATGAGATGGGACTGTCTATATGCGAGACAGAATAAGAGACACAGATGCATAGAACAGTCTTATGGACTCTGAGGGAGAAGGTGAGGGTGGGATGTTCTGAGAGAATAGCATTGAAACATGTATATTAACATATGTGAAACAGAACACCATTCCAGGTTTGATGCATGAGACAAATGTTCAGGGCTGGGGCAATGGGATGACCCAGAGGAATGGGATGGGGAGAGAGGTGGGAGGAGGATTCAGGATGGGGAACACATGTAAACCCATGGCTGATTCATGTAAATGTATGGCAAAAACCACTACAATATTGTAAAGTAATTAGTCCCCAACTAAAATAAATAAATTAAAAAAAAAAAAGAATCCGCCTGCCAATGCAGGAGACACAGGTGATGCAGGTTCGATCCCTGGATCAGGAAGACCCCCTGGAGAAGGAAACTGCAACCCACTCCAGTATTCTTGCCTTGAAAATCCCATGGACAGAGGAGCCTGGAGGGCTACAGTCCATGGGGTCACAAAGAGTTGGACACGACCGAGCGTGCCTAAATAGATAGTTACATGCATACATAGATTGAAATAATATTTATCATAAAGAATTGACTCACACAATTATGGAGGATGAGAAGTACCACAATCTGTCATCTGTCAACCAGAGAACTAAGGCAGCTTGTGGCATAAATTCCAGTCTCAGTCTGAAGGCCTAAGAACCAGGAAAACAGTCCCAGTCCAATATCAGGAGACCAATGTCTCAACTCAGCAGTCAGGCAGAAAGAGAATTCAGTACTCCTCTACCTTTTTGTTCTCTATTCAGGTTCTCAAAGACTGGATACAGCCCACCCACATTAGGGATGGTAATCTGCTTCACGGGGTCCATTATTTCAAATGCTAATCTATTCTGGAAACACCCCATAGACATACCTAGAAAAGTTTAACCATATATTTGGGCATCACAGCCAAGCTGACAAATAAAATTAACCATCATATACAGAAATTTTTCAAAAATTATCAACTAGAAAAATCAGATTATTTTTGCAGAAATTTAGCA
Organism: Okapia johnstoni; assembly: GCA_024291935.2. Classification (NCBI taxonomy): domain Eukaryota; kingdom Metazoa; phylum Chordata; class Mammalia; order Artiodactyla; family Giraffidae; genus Okapia; species Okapia johnstoni. The sequence continues at coordinate 62,624,395 of CM044321.1, forward strand.
AAGATCAAGTTAAACTCTATGCTATTGCTAAATCCCCCCAATATAGCATTGATTAAGTACTGATAATGAAAGTTATCTCCTGTTAAGATGGTCTTTGCTATAGTCATCCGTTATATAACATTTAAAGAGAAGATCTAAAATAATTATTGACTAAAATATATTTCTAGTATATCTAACCTGCATTAAAATTTATACAAAAAAGTCATAGAATTTGAATAATAATGATTATTTTACTTCCAAATAATGTTGGTTTCATTGGCAGAAGGCTATAATTACAATGTGTCAAACATCTGGTTTAAGAAATAAATGTTTATATGTATTCCAATTTCTCATACTCTGTAGACAAAATATTTGATAATTTTTTTTTTTTTTTTTTAGTTTTTCATCTAAATAGTCCACTAATGCATACAAAGCACCTATGAGGTTTTTAATATCATGGCACTGGGGGATTGCAATTTTGAATGGTAAACTGACAACTAAAATATCAACCTCCAGCTTTACTTTCATGATAATTTTAATAAACCAGCAGATGTTTACAAAACTAATAAACTGTTTTACCTGAGGTGGTGTGGGATCATATCTGTTAAAATTAGAGTAGATGTTGGTAGTTTAATTCCTCAATTTCCTTAAGGCAGCTGGGTCCCCAGGAAGCAGAGAAAATTAGCAAAGATCTAAGAGCTGTTTGTAATGGAGCCAGTCAGAATGGAGAATTCTATGAAATAAACCATAGCTCTTTCTCATTTCTTAAATCAATTCCTTAAATTAGTTTAGGCCAACTCTTAGAATAACAAGAGAACATCGACTTAAAGAGAATTAGCTTCATTTAGTTAAAGTTTAAATGAAGACTTGATGGAAAATAAACTATTCCACTTACATAAATAATCCTATCATATCTGTTAAATTTCCAAAGACATAGAGCTCAGTGAATTTGAAAGAAAATACTAATATGCCTGCTGATAAAAGCTGTTTTAAATATGGTTTTAAATCATTCAATGCCAATATACTAAGAAGATAAACTTCTAGGATGAGTATTTAAACATCATGATTTAGCTTTATATTGTTAAAAATAACGATCACAGTGTCATAGGGCAAATGACAGTACAGAATAACAGAATTCTCTGGAAGGCAAATCTATCATACATTTGGACAATAACCAAATAACCTGTGAAAAGTTGCTTTGCCAAATAAATGTCATCTTTTAAGTTGCTATGGTAATTACTATACTTGTTAGAGGTATTTAGGAGATGCTGAATTCCTTGTGCATAATGAACTTTTATGAAGAGTATTCTAAGCAGTCTGGTTTTAAAAAAACTAATTTGTTTTTACTCTGCATAATTGATGTTTGAGTTCAGCGTAGAAATAAACTCACTTGGTAAATTGAAAGGACATGAAAAGATTGAGTGAAAGATTTTAAAGTTCAAGACAAAAGAAAGAGATTGCCTTTTATAATATTTATGCCTTCTGCTTTTCTGTTAACTGTATAGTGCTTTTAGGATGTTATTCAATCTGAATTACCATCCAGAAACAGCAAAGAAAATGAGCATTGCCTTGCAGCACAATTCTACTGAGCTTTAACCTTCTGGGCTTAATTTAACATTGGGAGTGAAACTCACACTTAATTATTTACTAATTGCTACATCTCACAGGAGCAAAGGACTAAATTATGTTCTCTTTTCCTAGCTGCGTTCATAGCGAATTGACCCAGATTATTTGAGATGCTGTGACTGGCAAGTGGGGAGGGGGAGATGAGGGGCCTCTGACTCGCCGTGGGTCTTTTTAGAAGTTATTTACAGCCTGAAAATATTCTCCAAAGAGAAGAGCCAGTAGGAGAATGACAAATAAAGTTCCATTACATTGAGTACAGGTTGATATGGCAGCCAAGAGTCAGTCTGCCTAAGATCCGAGGGACTGATGTTTAGGCGGGGTCCGGCAGTGTTGTTGAAGAGTCAGAAGGATTCTCTGAGAGCCAGTGATGAGGAATCTGAGGTTCAGAATTAGGAGACCAACCACAGGTAGGGCAATCGCTGGAAAATTAGACAACCTGATAAAAGCCAGTCACTGGGAAACATAATGGCCATTCATTAACAGAGAGAATAGCAAAATGTGTAATAGGGGATAAAGAAAATTGGACTCAGTGTGGGGAACACACTTATAAAACCCTTGTGACCTTGTCAAGTTAGTTATCACTAACCATCCTATGGGTCACTAATAATAGTGCTTGCCCCAAGGGGGTTTCCTGAGGATTGAGTTCATACAAGTAAAATTTAGGACAGTGCCTAGCATATATTTAGTGTTCTGTAAGTGTTGTTTTTGTTGTTACAAGGGACAGTTTTAAAATAGACTCAATCTTTGGAGGTCTAGACTATAATGCAAGAACAAATTTCTAGGGTCATAGAGGGACTGGCCTCATTAAGTAGCTGCCCTAATGGAATTTTTGCTCCCACCTGCCTAGACCAAAAATTGGTTGGGCATGTGGAATAGAATTTAGCCTGAGGTGTTTACCGTGTCTGACTCTGACTACCCACTGAAACCACCAGGTTTGACTGCTCACCCTTTGGCTGCATCTTCTGGATGCAACACTGAGTGGCTGTGTGCTCTAGCAGAAGTTGACAATTTTTTTCTGAGACACAGAAATGTATCTTTCCCTGTGACTTTGTAGAGTTCTTTCCTATTCCCAAATTTATACAATCGTTGAAAAGTTCAGTATTTGGTAAGGAATCATAAATATCACAAAGTGATTTAGAACATAATTGGCATAACCCAAATTCTAAAAGGCATAATAGGAGAGCCATTGTGGAAAAAGTCTAACTGCTTCTGAACAATGACAATTATCCTAGAAACAGAAACTAACATAGAATCAGGAGCTCTTTCTCACCCCCATTCCTTTTAAGAACTCTGCTTCCTCTTCCTGGAATTCCTGGCTGCTACTAACACTGAGGAGACACCTGGTGCATGCTCAGTCACTCAGCCTGACTCTTTGTGACCCCATGGGCTGTGCACCACCAGGCTCCTCTGTCCATGGGATATTCCCGGCAAGAATACTGGAGCGGGTTTCCATTTCCTCCTCTGGGGGATCTTCCCAACTCAGGGATCGAACCCATGTCTCCTGCATCTCTTGCATTGGCAGGTAGATTCTTTACCACTGAGCCACCTGGGAAGACCTGGGCAACACCTACTCATAGTTAAATACTTCCATAGCAAGCCTTTCTCTCCCTCCAGGTACAATTAATGGTTTTCTCTTTGGAATCCCCAAGAAACACTTTACCAGTCTCTACTGGAGAGCTTGCCATGTGGTATTTATTACTGATTATTAACAAAACTTCTCCTCTGCTAGATAGTGTCCTCCCTAAGGTCAGAGAATTCTCGCTGTTGTTTTAACAGCTATAGTGAGATATAATTTGTATAAAAGTTCACCCACTGGGATGGTGTTTTATTTGATATTTTATCCTCAACCCTCAAGATAGTCCTAGTCTGCTGTAGAATAAGCCTCGATAAATCTTTGCTGAACAATGGAGCCCACATTAAGGAGTCAAGATTTCCGGGGGACATGAAGAAGACATGAAACAGACACATCCCAGTTAACTAGGGTCAAGTTGGTAGCTCCTGTTGTCCACTGCCACTCTCACTCAGTCTGAATACCTTCTTTTAAAGAATGCACCTTCAAATAGAGGAGAAGGCCTTGCTTCACCAAAGGTGACCCCTTGCCTGAAATTGCAGTGGACTCATAAAGGAATTAGCTTCAGGATTTACAACTTGGTACCTTACTACTAGGCTCACCACGCTATCTTCAGTCACTGAAAATGGGTGAAACAAAACAAACTACCCTGTCTTTTCCTTTTTAATAGCAGGACAGGTTGTTTTAGGGATATAGAGAACAATGGATTGAGAAATATTCATGGATTAAACCTCTAAACATAAAAAAAAAATTTAGGAACTGTATATTAGTGATTACAGGGAGTCCAGTTTTGTCCCCACAGTGCTAAAGAGCTCTCTTGATAATGCTAGATAAAACAAATTATATATAATCAATAAGTACAGGGAACACTGTTTACTACTTTTATATTTCTTCCAAATGCTTCAAATAAAGGCTATATGAGAAATGAATGTCTCATAGTAATTACCATTCAGGAGAAAAGAAACTAATGTAGACTGTTTTATTTACAAGTAAAACAAAAAAGATAAATGTGTGAATTTTTAAAATTATTCCCCTAATAAAAACCTTCTGTTTAATTCCACCATGATGGTAAAACTACCTATATATCTTCACTATCCAAGTAAAAATATATATTTTAGTTTTATTAATAAAATAGTACTTTTTAGAAATAAAAATACCTAAATTAACTTCATAATAAATATTTAGAGTGAAGACAGCAATGGAAATTTCTGAAAACCGTGTTCTATCTTCAAAAAGCTAATTTCTCTTCATAGCTATCATAAATGTCAGTAATTCTGACAGTTATGTTTATCTAAACAGCTAATATATTTGGAAACAATTTTCTTGGAAATCTCATCTGTATATAATGAAGAGACACCCTTTCTGTAACTAAGAGCAAAAATCCATATAACAAAACCGAATACAAATAACCTAGTATTGTAAAAATTTAAGTCAAGCTTTATGAAAACATGAAGAGTTTCCCTGGTGGCCCAGTGGCAAAGAATCTACCTGCAATACAGAAGACATGGGTTTGATCCCTGGGTCAGAAAGATCCCCTGGAGGAGGAAATGGCAATCCACTCCAGTATTCTTGCCTGGAAAATTTCATGGACAGAGAAGCCTGGTGGGCTATAGTCTGTAGGGTCACAAAAGAGTGGGACACTACTTAGCGACTAAACAACAAAATGAAAGTATGAAGATGATTTATTATAACTTTAAGAGAGGAATAGAAAGAATGACAATGTTAGTAATGTGTCTAAAGTTACATGGCTTATTGTCAGAGGCAATGACAAACGCAGAGACTAATAGCATCAGAGTCTAATTGCTACAGTCATTAAAGATCACCCAATTTAAGCAATCTGTCTAGTTCTTGAATTGTCTCTCCAGCTTTTCCCTTTGAGTTGTCTCTTTCACCTGGAATACTGTCAGCAACAGAGTTTACTAGTCTCTAAGAGAAACATTTAATCCTTGACAACAAATATTACTGTTAATAGATCACCCCTTAGATGAGAAGAAAGTGTTTCCTTTATCATCTCTACCCATTACCCTTTGTTCTAGCTTTTGGAGTCATGAAAAACAAGTCAAATACCTTTTAAACTAGTTCTGCTAGTTGTCAAGGACAGCTAATTGTTTCTTTTATAAACTAAAATTTCTTTTCTATTAAGAGGCTGTTTTTTTAGTAAAATATATTGCATTCTCCTTATCAAAAACTTAGGAAATTTAGGCAAGAACAGAAATTACTCAGTTACCCATTGGTGACCTTTCTTAATTATGAGTGTTTTAATAGTTACCTCCTTCTCATGGGTTTTATCCTTAGTGTAGATATTAATTTTACTGTGTTTGAAAATTTTTCCATGATTATCACGGATCTTAATATGATAATTTTGCACAATATTAATTTCTAATACATATTATTTTATTTAAGTGGCACATTTTTTATTAAGTAGATATTTAGCTCTTAATTGATGAGCTGACAATGACTGGTTTTTAAGTCTTGAAGTCTCTCCAGTTTTTCCCAACAATATGTAAGAGTTATTTTTCCTTTTGTGTATACATCATCACCTGCTTTATAAAATACAGCTCTAAGATAGATTCCTGGGGGAGATATTCATGAGGTAAAGGGCTTGAACCTTTCAAAAGACCAGTACACATTTTTCCAGTTCCTTTCTGCTTTCAACTATCACCAGCAATTTAACAAGAGAAATATTTTCATTGCATCCTTTCTGGTAGTGGTCATTCTTTTATATATAATGTGGTCACATTTGGCATGCAATGTGTCTGTCTTACCGGTAGACTTCATAGTTAGAGAGGTCAGTAAAGCAGAATGCATTTTCAAATGATATCTTCCAGTTATATTTCTTATTCTTGGAAGAAGCTGTTCTTTTTATTCTCTGACTCTTAATGATTTTTCTTTTCTATTTAATAACCTCTTCTCAGTCATATTTAGTTTTAATAGTTCTCCTAGTTATTTTATCTTTTAATTTTCTACATTATGTTTTAATACTAAGAATTTTTGAATTATTTGTATGCATACCATGAGTCTTCCTCATAGTCATTTCTCCACTATTTTTTGCTTAGAAAATTCTTCCCCACTGAAAGGATTGACTAACATTTATTGACACTTTCCCATCATTTTGTTTCAATATTCAACTTTTAAATGCAATTCAATCATTCTCATGGTGTTCCAAAATAATTATTTCCAAAACTTTTAACCGTCTCAACATTGCTTATTATCATTCCATTTCCTGCTCTGATTTTTAATGCTTCTCTAATGATATGCTTTTATGAAATATGTATTGAATTACTTCTCTCTCTTTCTTTCTCTCTCACACACACTGCTATCATCACTACCACCACCTCCAGCATCATAGCAATAACATCTAAGCCATGTGACATCTTTACTTCTGCAATAATCTAATTGGTATTTTTTTACATTTAAGGGTCATATATTTATAAAAAATTCTATTGCGTGCATACAGATTTAAGCATTTTATATTACTTTTGCTATGATTACAATATTTATTTCTTTCTCCTTTGGTCAAAGGACTCACTGTTACCATAGTTGCCATTCATACTTACACATCTGTGCACACACACAACGTCAGAAACTGAATGTTGGCTATGGACTGCAGGATCTGATTGTTCTGGGTGACTTTTGAATAAATTTTGCTCTTGAATATGTCATTTTTGAAACCAGGTTATTCTGTCTTTCTTGGTCTAATCTTATAAACTACTTGCTTGTAATATGTATCGCCTTCCCTCCACATTTCTTCTTAATATTGCTTCTTTTACAGCAAATTATGCTTTCATTGTCAACAGGACAATTAGTGACACCTTTGACCCAATGAAAGTAGTAAAAGTGTTTCTGGTGTTGTAGCAGCAATCTACATGCATTCATTCTTGTTACAAAATGATATATCCTTAAAATCTTCACATTCTGCAAAGGTATGAAACATAGGGATATGGGAAAGGATTAGAGAAAGATTACTTGAAATATATTCAATCAGAGCTAATAAAATATTAATTAACCACCCCTGACCACCCTGCCTAAAGTAGATCTCCATCTTATCCCTCTTTGCTCAATAAAATATGAGCAGACACTTAAATCTCCACCTACGTTCCACCATCAGTCTGATTTTTGCATTCTTTTTTTTAAAGATTTTTTTTTTGATGTGGACCATTTTTAAAGTCTTTATTGAATTTGTTACAATATTTTTTCTGCTTTTGTTTTTTGGCCACAATGTATGTGAGGTCTTAGCTCCCTGACCAGGGATCAAACCCATGCCCTCTGTATTGGAAGGCAAAATCTTAACCACGAAACCACAAGGGAAGTCCCCAAGCTTTGCATTATTAATCCTAGAGTTCCATGTTTCCTCCTTCATGATGTAGACTGTTGAATGGCACTCACTCAGTCTATTGGCAGATGGTCTCTCAGTTTTCACTCTTGGTGGTGCTTTAGTCACCAAGTTGTGTCTGACTCTTGTGACTCCGTGGACTGTAGCCCACCAGGCTCTTCTGTCCATGGGATTTCCCAGGCAAGAATACTGGAATGAGTTGCTATTTCCTTCCCCAGAGGATCTTCCCAACCCAGGGGTTGAACTCTTACTTGTTTCCAAATCAGTCAGCAGCCTAAGTGACCATTAAAAGCAGAAATTGGATTATATCAGTTCCCAGCTCAAGGTCATTCAAGAACTCACTATATTTTGAATACACTCCCAAATCTTTGCCCTGCATTTCCTGGCTATAGACTCATTCCCTCCACTCTCTCCCTTATATACAGTACTCTGTTGACAAGCTATCCCTCTTCTACATCCTAGAATGCATCATGCTTTCCCTGCTTCACTCTTTTCCACTTTCAGATCATTTTAATGTAATGGTCTTCTCTGGACTTTTAAATGTTACTTAGTTGCCATTTATCATCTTTCATGTCATAGAGAAGCCACCCCAATCACCCTACCTAAAGCAGATCTCCATCTCTTCCCCCTCTTGCCATGTTTCTCAAGGATGTTGACTTTCATTTCCCAGGGTGTTGTCAATATTCAATACACACATTTGACACACAGGTGTTTAATAGATATTTTATGCCTGCAATAAATATTCATTATACGCTTTTTGCTATGACCAGTGCATTCTCTTGGCAAAACTCTATTAGCCTTTGCCCTGCTTCATTCTGTACTCCAAGGCCAAATTTGCCTGTTCTCCAGGTGTTTCTTGACTTCCTACTTTTGCATTCCAGTCCCCTAAAATGAAAAGGATATCTTTTTGGAGTGTTAGTTCTAAAAGTTTTGTAGGTCTTCATAGAACTGTTCAACTTCAGCTTCTTCAGCGTTACTGGTTGGGGCATAGGCTTGGATTACCGTGATAATGAATGGTTTGCCTTGGAAACGAACAGAAATCATTCTGTCATTTTTGAGACTGCATCCAAGTCCTGAATTTCAGACTCTTTTGTTGACCATGATGGCTACTCCATTTCTTCTAAGGGATTCCTGCCCACAGTAGTAGATATAATGGTCATCTGAGTTAAATTCACCAATTCCAGTCCATTTTAGTTCACTGATTCCTAGAATATCGACGTTCACTCCTGCCATCTCCTGTTTGACCACTTCCAATTTGCCTTGACTCATGGACCTAACATTCCAGGTTCCTATGCAATATTGCTCTTTACAGCATCAGACCAGTCACATCCACAAGTGGGTATTCTTTTTGCTTTGGCTCCATCCCATCATTCTTTCTGGAGTTATTTCTTCACTGATCTCCAGTAGCATATTGGGCACCTACCGACCTGGGGAGTTCCTCTTTCAGTGTCCTATCATTTGCCTTTTCATACTGTTCATGGGGTTCTCAAGGCAAGAATACTGAAGTGGTCTGCCATTCTCTTCTCCAGTGGACCGCATTCTGTCAGACCTCCCCACCATGACCTGTCTGTCTCGGGTGGCCCCACACGGCATGGCTTAGTTTCATTGAGTTAGACAAGGCTGTGGTCCATGTGATCAGACTGGCTAGTTTTCTGTGACTATGGTTTCAGTGTGTCTGCCTGCTGATGTCCTCTCGCAACACCCACCATCTTACTTGGGTTTCTCTTACCCTGGACGTGGGGTATCTCTTCACAGCTGCTCCAGCAAAGTGCAGCTGCTGCCCCTTACATAGCAAACACCTTAGCTGCTCCTTACATAGCAAACACCCTCTTCCAACAACACAAGAGAAGACTCTACACATGGACATCACCACAGGGTCAACACTGAAATCAGATTGATTATATTCTTTGCAGCCAAAGATGGAGAAGCTCTATACTGTCAGCAAAAACAATACCAGGAGCTGACTGTGGCTCAGATCGTGAACTCCTTATGCCAAATTCAGACTTAAATTGAAGTAGGGAAAACCACTAGACCATTCAGGTATGACCTAAATCAAATCCCTTCTGATTATACAGTGGAAGTGAGAAATAGATTTAAGGGACTAGATCTGATAGACAGAGTGCCTGATGAACTATGGACGGAGGTTCGTGACATTGTACAGGAGACAGGGATCAAGACCATCCCCATGGAAAAGAAATGCAAAAAAGCAAAATGGCTGTCTGAGGAGGCCTTGCAAATATCTGTGAAAAGAAGAGATTCAAAAAGCAAAGGAGAAAAGGAAAGATATACCCATTTGAAAGTAGAGTTTCAAAGAATAGCAAGGAGAGATAAGAAAGCCTTCCTTAGCGATCAATGCAACGAAATAGAGGAAAACAACAGAATGGGAAAGACTACAGATCTCTTCAAGAAAATTAGAGATACCAAGGGAACATTTCATGCAAAGATGGGCTCGATAAAGGACAGAAATGGTATGGACCTAACAGAAGCAGAAGATATTAAAAAGAGGTGGCAAGAATACACAGAAGAACTATACAAAAAAGATCCTCATGACCCAGGTAATCACGATGGTGTGATCACTCACCTAGAGCCAGATATCCTGGAATGTGAAGTCAAGTGGGCCTTAGAAACCATCAGTACGAACAAAGCTAGTGGAGGAAATGGAATTCCAGTTGAGCTATTTCAAATCCTGAAAGATGATGCTGTGAAAGTGCTGCACTCAATATGCCAGCAAATTTGGAAAACTCAGCAGTGGCCACAGGACTGGAAAAGGTCAGTTTTCATTCTAATCCCAAGAAAGGCAATGCCAAAGAATGCTCAAACTATCTCACCGTTGCACTCATCTCACATGCTAGTAAAGTAATGCTCAAAATTCTCCAAGCCAGGCTTCAGCAATACATGAACCGTGAACTTCCAGATGTTCAAGCTGGTTTTGGAAAAGGCAGAGGAACCAGAGATCAAATTGCCAACATCCACTGGATCATCGAAAAAGCACGAGAGTTTCAGAAAAACATCTACTTCTGCTTTATTGACTATGCCAAAGCCTTTGACTGTGGATCAATAAACTGTGGAAAATTCTGAAAGAGAAGACAATAATAGACCACCTGACCTGCCTCTTGAGAAACCTGTATGCAGGTCAGGAAGCAACAGTTACAACTGGACATGGATCAACATACTGGCTCCAAATAGGAAAAGGAGTACGTCAAGGCTGTATATTGTCACCCTGCTTATTTAACTTATATGCAGAATACATCATGAGAAATGCTGGGCTGGAAGAAGCACAAGCTGGAATCAAGATTTCAGGGAGAAATATCAATAATCTCAGATATGCAGATGACACCACCCTTATGGCAGAAAGTGAAGAAGAACTAAAGAGCCTCTTGATGAAAGTGAAAGAGGAGAGTGAAAAAGTTGGCTTAAAGCTCAACATTCAGAAAACTAAGATCATGGCATCTAGTCCCATCACTTAATGGGAAATAAATGAGGAAACAGTGGAAACAGTGTCAGACTTTATTTTTTGGGGCTCCAAAATCATTGCAGATGGTGATTGCAGACGCTTACTCCTTGGAAGAAAGTTATGACCAACCTAGATAGCATATTAAAAAGCAGAGACATTGCTTTTCCAACAAAAGTTTGTCTAGTCAAGGCTATGATATTTCCAGTAGTCATGTATGGATGTGAGAGTTGGACTGTGAAGAAAGCTGAGCATCGAAGAATTGATGCTTTCGAACTGTGGTGTTGGAGAAGACTCTTGAGAGTCCTTTGGACTAGAAGGAGATCCAACCAGTCCATCCTAAAGATTAGTCCTGAATGTTCATTGGAAGGACTGATGTTGAAGCTGAAACTCCAATACTTTGGCCACCTCATGCGAAGAGTTGAGGAAAAGACTCATTGGAAAAGACTCTCATACTGGGAAGGATTGGGGGCAGGAGGAGAAGGGGATGACAGAGGATGAGATGGCTGGATGGCATCACCGACTCAATGGGCGTGAGTTTGGGTGGACTCAGGGAGTTGGTGATGGACAGGGAGGCCTGGCGTGCTGCGATTCATGGGGTCGCAATGAGCCGGACATGACTGAGAGACTGAACTGAACTGAATACACTTTTTATGTACCAGACCCTTTTCTAAGCCATGCATGTAGACCAGTGAGCAACGGAGACAAAAATTCAACTGCTTAAACCATAGAAATCTTTGTTTTTATACCTATACTTTCCACATATTGTAGTGCCATCCTGTGATCAAATATAGTCTTTGTGTGAACAATCTTCCAAGGCGATATGCATGTGATTAATTTTATTCCTTCCTGCATTTAAATAATTTTAAAAAGATATGAAATTCTAGTTTCAAAGTTCATTTTGAGAGGGGAGGCTTTTATCCGTCTCAACTTTTCAGTCAATACCTTATTATATTCTAACCTTCAAATTTGTTGTTAAGAGGTCTGATATTAATCTGATCCCTTATTCATTTTATGTACTGGACTTCCCAAAATATTATCATATGATTTTCTAGTAAACAAGGATAAATTCATTATCACTCCTAGCAGTAAGGAGAACATCCCATTGATAAAGCTGTGTAGTACCACCATAGGGGCCAGCTGGAAAGAATATCCATAGAGATTTCTGCCCCGGGTGCAAGGAATTTAAGGTGGATCTTTCAAGATGGGAGAATGATGGAGATTGGGCGATATTTGTGATGTTATTAATTTAGGATCAGTAGATTTAGCCAGGTCTTCCCTGAAGGCTCAGCTATAAAGAATCCTCCTGACAATGCAGAAAATGCAGGTTCAATCCCTAGGTCAGGAAGATCCCCCGGAGAAGAAAATGACAACCCACTCCAATATGCTTGCCTGGGAAGTCCATGGACAGAGGAGCCTGGTGGGCTGTAGTCCATGCAGTTACAAAGGGTCAGGCATGACTTATCGACTAAACAGATTTAGCCAAGTGAGGGGTCTGGAGAGAGTCTTGATAAGAAAGATAAGGAAGCTGTTTGCCCAAGTGAGCAGGATGTTATCTCAGGTAAATTTATATGCAGGAATTTCTTGATGGCAACACTGAAATCCTGAATTATTTATTGGTTTACAGTCTTATAACCCCTGAGAAAACATTTTATAGAATAAAAATTTATGTTGACCTAGCTATTCCTTATGTTGTAAGTTGTAGCACTTCTCTTAGGGGATTTTTTTTTCTCCTCCTTTATAATTTTCTTAATCTGTAAAGCAGCTGTTTTTCTATATTTTACATGGCACTATGGATTCTTTCCATATGAGGTCTTTTATCTTCTGTAATTATGAAAATTCTTGGTTATTACTACTAAAAATATGTCCCCCACACCATTATTTATTTTCTCTTCAGTCATTTGCTATATTATAGATGTTGGCTCTTATCCATCTATTCTCTTTTTCTCTTCACTTTTACAGTTTCCAAACTGGGAGAATGTCACGATCTGAACTTTAAGTTTGCTGCTTCATTTCATGGTCATTCTACCGGTATCTCCAATTGCTTTTTTTAATTCTTATTCTTGATTACTTCTTATTCCTCAGTTTTTCTCCTATCCTCTTTATAATTCTGTAAATATTAATATGCATATTTTAGTCTCCTGTTATCTGGCATATAAACTTGATTTCTCCCTTTATAAGATATTCAGTTTGCAGGCCCTGGCTGTCTTGTGCTTTTTCTTTCCCCCTCTGTGCTGTCATTTCCCTGGAAGTATCAGTCAAGTGACTAAAGTCTTACGTCTTTCTGATGATTTAGATACTACTGATAGAAAGCATATTGCAGAGGCGAGAGTTATAGATGTGTTGATTTACATGTTATAGATCTGTGTGGAAAAAAAAAAAGCTTGTGGGTAAGATATGTAGAGAATAAAAATAGGTAAAGAAAAAATGAAAGCATTTTGCCCAGGCTATTCAGTAATTTATGACCACTGACTGGATGTCCAGCTATTCATTGTGGCATTCAATGGGCTAAACAATCTTTCAGCACATGATTAAAGCAATTTTACCCTGTTAATTTTATTCCTTTACCCCAAACGACAGAGAGATAATTCTAAAAATATAGTCATTAATTTGTTGATTCATCAGCAAATTTGGGGCAGTAACCACTTGCTTTGGATTGGGATGCAAAACTGTATAAGTCACAATCTCTTACACAGTAAAAAGAAAAAAAAGCTCTAAATCTAAGCAGTTCACAGGGTTTATGAAGATGCATAAAAGAGGTCATTAACTCTGCCTTAAGAGGAAGAGAAGAAAAATCCACAGAGGCTATGATAGTTCACAGAGGTTTTAAAATTTGGCAGGAGTTGCCAGAAGGCTCAAGGGGAGGAACAGTATTCCTATTCTAAAGAACGGTATGAGAAAATGCTTAGAGCTGTAGCGGCCAAGTAGTTGGGATTCCTGTCAGTGTAAAATAAGGTTTTTCAGGGATTGACTTGGGAGATACACCTAAGAAAGCATTAGAAGCCAGATCATGCAGGTCCCATATTCTATAATAGGTTATTATTTTTCCTGTGAATGGTTATGGGTCATTTAAGGATTATAAGTACAAGAGTGATTGAATCAGATTTATATTTTAGAACTATTAGGCATGTGGCATTGTGGAGGCTAAATAGGGAGGATGCAGTATCAGTGAGATTATTAGAAGGATATTGGTGTAGTCGTGTGAAAGATGATGAAGAAAAGGGCCTGGAATTAGGAATGAGAGTTAAAATGAGAGCACTATGCTTTTATGTGTACGATGCATCATGCCACAGATTATTGATATTACATACTACACCAATAGCAAGAAAAAAATCCAAATAGGTTTGAGTGTGAATAAGTCATCTGGGAAATTGTTATTTCCTGTCAGATTTCAGAAAAAAAATACAAATACAACCTAGATATGTGCCGTACTATCCTAACAAAAAAGGAGTTTATTTCTCACTGTATCATGAGCTCACACCTGTACAGATGTGTCTTCTAGCAGTTAGGGAATCAAAAGTGACAAGAAAAAAAGTTGTTTAGGGAACTTTTATTTTACTTTTAATAATGTTCACTCAAGAGTGGAGATTTCTGTGTATTTTCTTTCCTTTGTGTTCTTCGGAATTCAAGTTCCCTGTTCTTTCCACCATGCGCCTAAGCTCATCTTTTAGGGAACATGCCTTCTGATCTCTATAAATATCTGGAACATTTGTTTTCCTGTGTATCTTCAAGTTGTTTAAATAACTGTGGTTTTCATATCTAGGGACAATTTTTAAAAATTTCTCTTGAGATTGATGTCAAGGTGAAGCTCTCTCACATTTTTGTTTCTTAAGTCCTGAACATATTTAGGGAAAATAAATATTGGGTTAATTTAAAATTCATGTGCAAGATTTGAGTTTTTCTCCATCACATTCCATATCTCTTGAAACATAACTTGATGAAATAGCCATTTCACTTCCAGTTTATGCATCATAAAGGGATCACTGAAATCAAAGGATCTGCTAAACTCTGTAACTTATGGGGAAAAAATATCTTTTCTCCCCCTCAGAAAGTTCATTCTGAAAGTGTAGGACCAGGAAGAGGCTTTTATTTCCACATTGGAGATCAGTATATTTGCTTCACTGAGTCCCATGTTCTTTTACAGACTTTCTATCCAGTAGCAATTCCATAGTTTCTGATAAGAGTGTCAGCTCAGGAACCATCAGCCTTATCAGCACCTTCTCTTTGAGATTGCATTCATATATCACATTTTAAAGTTGTTAACCTTG
The DNA here is from genome assembly GCA_024291935.2 of Okapia johnstoni. NCBI lineage: Eukaryota > Metazoa > Chordata > Mammalia > Artiodactyla > Giraffidae > Okapia > Okapia johnstoni. The sequence goes on from CM044321.1 coordinate 62,639,622, forward strand.
ATTTTTGTCCTTCAGGTAGTATCACTGCATCTCAATCCAGAAGGACAAGTCGATGTACTGAAAAATTATATACTCTTCCTTACTTTTTAAAGTTTTTAGTCATCAATCAGAGTTGCTCCATCTTTTCTTTCCCTCTCCTTTTCTCTTTCTCTATATTTTACTATTCCATTATAAATAACTCAATTTTGTATTTTATATATTTACATTTTAAATGTATTTTAAATCCATCTAGCCTTCCCAACATGAATTGTAACTTTTTTCTGATAGCAGATAAACGGTCTTTCTTAGCACAAACTCTCCTGATTCGTCTCATCTGTCCTTCATGAGGATTGTTTTTCTCACTTTATGGATGGAGAGACAGGTTGTCTAATGGAAAGTCTCATACCCAATTCACAACTTAAATATGATGTGGACTAGAATATATCTTTTTTATTGAAGTATAATTGCTTTGCAATGTTGTGTTAGTTTCTGCTGTACAACAAAGTAAATCAGCCGTATGTATACATATATCCCCTCCCTCTTGAGCCTCCCACCCTCCCTTCATCCCATCCCTCTAGGTCATCACAGAGCACTGAGCTGAGCTTCCTTTGCTGTACAGCAGGTCCCCACCAGCTGTCTGTTTTACACGTGGTAGTGTATATATGTCAATATTAATCTCCCAATTCACCCCAACCTCCCCTTCCCCTCCCCACCATGTCCAGCTGTCCATTCTCTACAGTTTCTCTATTCCTGCCCTGCAAGTAGGTTCATCTGTATCATTTTTCTATATTCCACATGCACCAATATACAATATTTGTTTTTCTATTTCCGACTTACTTGAAACTGTGTGACAGATTCTAGGTCCATCCACATCTCTACAATGATCCAATTTCAATTCCTTTTATATGGCCAAGTAATATCCCACTGTATATATCTTTGTCTCAATATTGTATTACTTTTTTTGAAACATACTTGTGCAGTTTACATTTATGGCAGTTATCTGGATTAAATGAAATGGGTTTTAATAAGTCTAATTTCTCATTATCTATCTCCTCTTTTCACCCAATTTCTTGTATATCTTCTATGTTGTCCACTAATCCCTTCATTGTCACCAACATATTGCACTCTGAAAAGGATAATGCTGTTTACTATCTAATTTCTATTGGATACCAATAGAAATAAAATAAAGTAATAAAATAAAGCAAATGTAATAAAATAAAATCCAGTTTTTCCATCTTTGAGACTGATTCCTAATCCTGATTGGGTCATAATTCACATGAATTTCTTATAGTCTGTGTGTGTGTATGTTCATACTTTTAATTTCTATTTTGGGCAACAATCAAACATTAGTCTTTAGCAAAAATGTTGTGGTGAGAAACTTCAGATTCAACTCTACAAAATGAAGGACAAAGAGTAAGGTAATAGAGAATGTATACTGCTGAAATAGAATATAAATGGCAGTTATTATCATTATAAGGTATTTATATTATAGTCTTGATAAAATTGCCATGTGAAGACTACATCATTGATCACAGATATCTTATAGATGCTGACACGAATAGACAAGAAGTGCTGGGGAAGTGGGTGACAATTGCCTTCTTAAGGCGAATATTTTAATGTTACCACTGATGCGTATCTGGAGTAGGAAATAGCAACTCACTCTATCCCTGCCTGGAAAATCCCATGGACAGAGGAGCCTGGTGGGCTACAGTCCACGGGGTCACAAACAATCAGACAAAAGTTGGCTACTAAGCAACAACAAAGGGGTCACAGAGTCAGACACGACTTAGTGAATAAACATCAACAGATATATATATGGTACATTTGGGGTTAGAAAATTAAAATGAGATATGTAACATCATAATGATGCTGATTTATTGAAGCTTTGGCTATATCTGAGGAATATTAAGTTGTCTTAATTATCTGATAATATAAATTTTATTCCTGTTACTCTAGTAATTTAAAGCATCCTCCAAATACTGAAATTATAATCAAGTTCAATCAATAAATATGAACATGGAAAATGAATACATTTGAAAACCAGTATTACTTTTCATCTTCCTCCAAAAACGTAATATTGCCATTTAAAGAACTCACAACACTCTGCCTCTAGTTGTGAAAATAAATGTATATCATGCTATATAGTTGATCATAATACATTTTAAACAAAAAGATTGATAAGATGGGAAACATTTGAGAAAAATGTTTTGGATTATAAGATTGCCAGTTTTTGCTTTGTCTATGAAGAGGCCTTAATAAAATGCTGAATCTAATATGCCAGAAAGGAACAAACTGTGAATGTACAGCATTGTATATTAGACCTTGAACCTAGATATTTGAGAAATCATGATGAATAATCTGGACATCAAAAATTAAAACTTAACTGCTTGGTAACTGAAATTACTGTTAAATCGAAGCAGCATGCAAACAATGCATAATTTCTCAAATTGAGAACATTGCATTAAATATAATCACATTTGTTAATGCAATGCATATTTAATCTACAGTTAAAACATTATTCAAATCTGGTTGAGTTATAAAATGATAAGATCAATTAAGATAAATATGCATATTCAGGTACCTAGGATGCCCCATTCATTTTAATTTGATAAACAAATGTATGTAAATAAACATGTGAGTTGAATATTAATGACATAGAATAATAAAATAGTTTAGACTGTACATATAAAGTCAGAAACTAACAGAAATAAAGAAGTTATGCTCAGAGCAATACATTTTTATAAACTTTGTATCATTAAGATGATTATGAAATCAGCAAGACTTTGAGAGGCATTGTATATTTTTTATTAATCTATTTTGAGATGACAATTTAATTTATTTGAAGTAATTTCCTCATCTTCAACTGTATCTTAACTGTAACTTCAAAATAATATTACATTTTACAATAAATATATTCCTGACTTGTGGTTTATTGTTCTGTTCTTTGGAGGTAAGGGAATTAAGAAAAATAGCATTTTCATAATAAACCATATATTTAATCCCTTTCTAAATGTTTCCTTTGGAAATTAAATTGCCTAGATACATCTTGATAATACCATCAGTTCACATTCTTTCTTCCTCAATTAATTTACTAAGAGGAAAAAAATACAATTATACTCATCAGGCTTGGTATGATATTTTATTGACATTAATATCACTAAGTCACAGAAACTTTAATGTCAGTTCTTACAAACATTAAAAATAGAAATGAAAACAAAAAAACATTTTGCCGAGATGTTGATATTCTGTAATCTCAACAGCATCTTCAAGATAAGCAAAACTTACGGTGAATGACATACTTGAAAATCCCTGGTCCATTTTGTGGCCTCAAAGGTACAGCCTTTGACTTTCAAAGTTCTCTGTTAAAAACAATATGTGTTTATGATAAATTTTGTAAATAATTTTTAAAAATTACAGGTGCAACCCCTGACAAATGTCAGTTTTAAAGTCATCTTTAAAAGCAACTCGTCATGGAACTTCCCTGGTGATTCAGTGGTTCTGACTTACCTTCCAATGCAGGAAGGGCAAGTTCGATCCCTGGTTGGGGGCTAAGATCCCACATTCCTAATGGCTAAAAAAATCAAAACATAAAACAGAAACAATACTGTAACAAATTCAATAAAGACTTAAAATTTGAAAAAGTAACTAGCCAAATATTAGCCTCTCTTTATTCTTCTTAGATAAGAACTTTTGTAACCTGTGTTTTGAGATCACTGAATAATTATTACCTACTTCCATGGTTTAAAGGGAAACTAACTTCTTAATAATTAAGTTTTATCATTATTACTGGCATCGTTGTGAGTTAAATGTGATGCAGAATCATTAAAAAGTGTGCTAACCCTAATCCTTGTGTGTCTTGGTTTTTGTTTGCACTTTCAGAGACAAAGACATAGCATGGCATGAACATGGCGCAGTTCTATTACAAAAGAAATGTTAACGCCCCCTATAGGGACCGCATTCCTCTCAGGATAGTCCGAGCGGAATCTGAACTCTCACCCTCCGAGAAAGCCTACCTAAATGCTGTGGAAAAGGGAGATTATGCAAGCGTCAAGAAATCCCTAGAAGAAGCTGAAATTTATTTTAAAATCAATATTAATTGCATCGATCCTCTCGGAAGAACTGCTCTTCTCATTGCAATTGAAAATGAGAACTTGGAGCTCATCGAACTCCTCTTAAGCTTTAACGTCTATGTTGGAGACGCCTTATTACATGCTATCAGGAAAGAAGTCGTGGGAGCTGTCGAGCTGTTGCTGAACCACAAAAAACCCAGTGGAGAAAAACAGGTACTTGCAAAAATACTGGTTTTCATTTATTTTACATGCAGAAGGTTTCTATGGATGTTCAAATTCTCCCCCAATTTTAAGAAATATTAGCACTGAAATCGAAACTATTATGATGAAAAGCTACTGCTAAGTACACATTTTATACTCTCCAAAAGTCACCATCACCCGCACCTCTTATCCTGGCTGATCAGACTTTAATGAGAACCAAAGCAAAACTAAGTAACCTATGGTGGCTTCCCATACATTAGGGACATGTTTATGTAATAGTATATAAATTTGTTTTCTCCTTGTCCTTCATTTTCTGAAGATTCTGCAGTAACAAGCTGAATTCTTTGCTATTTTTCTTTTTAATCTTCTTGCCTGTCCTGGAATTCTATATGTTATTGCAAAAGTGAGTTGTACATCTAATACTGCTTTTTAGCAAACTCTAATGGATTCTTTCAAATGGAGACAAATTTTTTAAAAAAGAAAAAAAGATTACTAGAAAATAACTGACTGTAGATTTAATATATCACACTTACTATTGGCAAAATGTAGCTGTTTCTTAATGTCATCAGTAGAAACTAAGCTAAAATGGTACGTGATTATAAATACTATCTGGTTTTTATTCCTGTTATCTCCCTATTTTTTACCTCTAAGGAAGTGGAAAAATCATAGACAGAAATGAATCAGGAATCTATTTTTGTCTGTCTGCATTCTTCCCTGGTACTGCCCTGTATCTGAACTATTTGATCCTTTATCCTTTCACACTGAACTCTTCACTTCCCCACATCAAGTCTCACTGACTAATTGCAGAAGACATTGCATGTATTTCAGTGGCTCAAAATCTGTTCTTTCAAGTAAACTCTTATAAAAACATGTGTTATTACACCTCTAGCAGTTTCTGTTCTATTTGATAAAGGCACAAAATTTTCTGTAAATGACGGACTCTTAGAGACATTGTGGTTTACTCACTACATCGTGTCTGACTCTTTGCGACCCCGTGGACTGTAGCCCCACCAGGCTCCTCTGTCCATGGCATTTCCCAGGCAAGAATCCTGGAGTGGGTTGCCATTTCCTTCTCCAGGGGATCTTACCAATCTAGGGATTGAACCTGGGTCTCCTGCACTGCAGGCAGATTCTTTACCAGCTAAGCCACCTTTGAGACATTACATTCTTTTAAAGCAAGGCCTGCTGTAGCTATTAATACCATTATCTTTGCTTTACTGGAGGACTTTGATCAGAATCATTGCCATGATTAGGACAAGAATTTCAAGGCTGGATGTCTCCTGAAAAGATCTCCCTAAAAGTCTATGTTCTTTGGCCCATTCTTATGTCTCACCATCAGGCACCCTTTTCCCTCACCTGGCTCCAAACTTTGACAAAACAACACTCCACAATAACAATACTTCTTTACTTTTTGCTTTACTGGTTTTTAATTTATTGTTTCATATCCAGTTGTTTGGGTTACCTTCCCACCATATTGATCTGAACTCTGATTATTAATAAAAGGTAGTAAAGGTTTGCAAAGGTTTGCAATCTGGCAGGAGTCTGAAATATCCCAGGCCATGTATTTCTGGACAATTTCTCTTGTATCAGTTTGCAAGACAAAAATTTTCCAACTTGTACAATCCTTGACAGGGGTAGACAGGCAGTGGTAATGTTTAAAGACATATGTTATGTTACATCCCGGTCTTCCACCACTAGAGAAACACTGGACACTTAGACAGGAATGAGTAGGAATCTGTTCTTATCTGTGTAAGTTCAGGTGCTACTTCTCCAGTCATCTTGTGAATTTGAAACACCTTGTACAATCATACTCCTAAAGTATTTGCATTTCCTAATAACAATGATCTTATATTGTATACCCTCTTGTTTATTATCTATAAGAGCAACCATGAGACAGATTTGGGACTGTGTGTCTAGATCATTTAAGATTGTAACAGGTCTGTAGAACAAAATTGCTATTGTGGTTTTCCTGCTTATTACTATATAATCTTCTTTATTTTATTGTCTAGAGAACAGTGACCAAACATTTCAGTGTCTCTTTAGTCAATGACATTTGTGCTGGCCAAAGTAATTTGGTGTCTGGAGAAGATATCTGCTATTATGAGATTGTTTGTTGGAAGATGTTCAACTTCTGAGCTAAACTCTAGTCTGACAAGTAGGTCTTGGCTTTTTAGAGGCACTTGATCTGGAACCCTGATCATTAATAAAAGGCAGTAAAGGTTTGCAATCTGTCAGGAGTCTGAAATATCCCAGGCCTTGCGTTTCTGGAGGATTTCTTTTATATCAATTCATAAGCCAAGAATTTTCCTTTTCTGTTTGCACATTCTAGAATTCCTCTTCAGCAAAGACACTGAGAATCAATAAAAGTTGTATCTTTTGGTTTGAACTGTGTAATTCGGAAAGAGCAACTCCAACCTACCTGAGTTCCTGGTATCTTGTACAATAAAAGTGAGGTTGTTACACCAGGAAATGTATACAGTATGGCACATAAAATAGGTCCTTGGGGTTTGTGGAGGAAAGAGGGGGGGCAGTCGAACCCAATTAGGGCTTGGCTGTTTATCTGTGACTTACTTAGACAATGCATTTCTTAAGTGTGGCCAACATCATTTGGAATAAAAGTTTCCATTAGCCAGCATCTGGTAGGTAACACATAAATTCTTGACAGGATTTTTTATCTCATAAATTGTAACTCCTTAGATGATTCTTGTGATCATGAAAGCCATTTTGTGTTTACTCTGCCTAATTTTCAGTCTTACAGGCCACCCTCAAAGACCCTGGAACACATTACCATTAATTTTGTTGAGGTCACTGAAGCTGAGTGTTAAAACCTAAGAACAATAATATCCAAGTGGTCAAAATCAGCATAACTTGTCTTAAAATGAGTCAAGGAAAAGGGTCTATTATAAAAACACACAAATCTGATGATTAGAACACTTACTTAGAACTTAAAATGTGACAGATGTGGATCAGGAAATAGACTCTTCTTTGACGAATGTGTCACGTTAATTTCTTTCTCTGGAATAAGATGCAATGCGTGATTGCCTCCCGAAATCATGCGGGCTTGAGATTTCAGATTACTTGGCTTACTCTTCCAGTACATTCGCCAGGGAACAATTTACAATTTGCGTATGCTTTTGGGGCCAGGTCTGAGCTCCATCACTAAGGAGGAGACATGATTTTTGTTTTCTAGAGTCCAGTAGTGAAGAGAGACAGGAAAAATATCATGGGAATATGAGCAAATGTAATCACAATGGAAAAGAGAAATCAGTCCTTGGGTAATTATGAAACTAAACTGACTAGACTTAGTAAATACAAAACATTACTGGGTGGAGGGCATCAGGGGAGCAGGAGAAAGGCCTGAAGAAGAAGGATGAATGTTTGGTTTATAACTGGGGAAAGTTGATTCTAGTAACTGAGGTAGAGACTCTAAAAGAGGTGTATGAGACCTGCTTGGATATACTCAGCTTTTGCTTTCTTGACATTGACATCTAGGAGATTATCAAACATTTTGGACTTAAGAAAGGGGTTTGGGATTGATATACAGATGATAAGGAGGACCTTGAAGTGCATAAAGTCACCTGTCTTCCAGTCACTTTGACATTGGTTGTATGTCCTTTCCCTTGTAAAGTGTTTAAACGTTTATAATGGTTAGTATGTTAAAAGCTTTTCTCAATGCCACATCTAATGAAGATATTTAGGTTTTTCCAGATAAATACATGGCACAGATTATTAAATATTTCCTTCCCTATTTCATGTACGTCTTCATAAATCAAGGCATTGAGTTCTTAGTGTTTTCATTTTTACTATAAAAAATGGAAAGAGTAATACTTTATTTCTTTTCATGCAGTATACAGCACGGAGAACCTGTTCTTCTCCACACTGGGTAGGGAGATGGGACATTATGTATTCTTACTGAGGCTGCTTCCGGGCTGGAATCATTACTCTGATATTTTCTGCTGATTTTACTGAACTTTTCTTTAACGTCCTTAGTGCCTTATTTCTCCATAGGAAATCAACAGTGACTTCTCAGCTCCCTTTTCTCAGTCAATTGATGGGTTACTTGACTTCTAATTATTTCTAGCAGACCTTTCTCTTTGATGTCTTCTAAGGCCAGATTCAATTTCAGTTTCAGCTGCTTCAGTAAATGTTTATCAGAAGCAGAACTTTCTTTTTCACTCTTCACTTAGACACTAGTACTGAGTCTTCATTACCATCAACATTTCTAAGAGGGCTTGTTACTTCAGTTTTCAGGATCCTGCCACAAGAGTCTGATAGAGCTGGTCTGGAAGGGATCCCTGGGACTTGTGTTTCTCACAAGTATGAAAGTGACACTAATGCTTCTGGTCTGGAGACATCACTTTGAGAACCGCTGACTTAGAGAATGTTGAAAACTACAGAACCTATAGTTGTATACCTCATGTTGGGTATGGTTGAATTATACCATGACAACCTTGCTTTTGGGAGATTTCAAATAATTACCTTAAATAGGAGTGATCAAGTGGTATTTCAGTTCACTTCAGTCACTCAGTCATGTCCGACTCTTTGCCACCCCATGAGTCGCAGCACTCCAGGCCTCCCTGTCCATCATCAACTCCTGGAGTCTACCCAAACCCATGTCCATTGAGTCCGTGATGCTATCTAGCCATCTCATCCTCTGTCGTCCCCGTCTCCTCCTGCCCCCAATCCTTCCCAGCATCAGGGTCTTTTCCAATGAGTCAACTCTTCGCATGAGGTGGCCAAAGTATTGGAGTTTCAGCTTCAACATCAGTCCTTCCAATGAATACTCAGGACTGATCTCCTTTAGGATGGACTGTTGGATCTTCTTGCAGTCCAAGGGACTCTCAAGAGTCTTCTCCAACACCACAGTTCAAAAGCATCAATTCTTCGGCGCTCAGCTTTCTTCACCGTCCAACTCTCACATCCATACATGACTACTGGAAAAACCATAGCCTTGACTAGATGGAACTTTGTTGGCAAAGTAATGTCTCTGCTTTTAAATATGCTATCTAAGTTGGTCATAACCTTCCTTCCAAGGAGTAAGCGTCTTTTAATTTCATGGCTGCAATCACCATCTGCAGTGATTTTGGAGCCCAAAAAAATAAAGTCTGACACTGTTTCCACTGTTTCCCCATCTATTTCCCATGAAGTGATGGGACCAGATGCCATGATCTTAGTTTTCTGAATGTCGACCTTTAAGCCAACTTTTTCACTCTCCTCTCTCACTTTCATCAAGAGGCTCTTTAGTTCTTCTTCACTTTCTGCCATAAGGGTGGTGTCATCTGCATATCTGGGGTTATTGATATTTCTCCTGGCAATCTTGATTCCAGCTTGTGCTTGCTCCAGCCCAGCGTTTCTTATCATGTACTCTGCATATAAGTTAAATAAGCAGGGTGACAATATACAGCCTTGACGTACTCCTTTTCCTATTTGGAACCAGTCTATTGTTCCATGTCCAGTTCTAACTGTTGCTTCCTGACCTGCATACAGGTTTCTCAAACGACAGGTCAGATGGTCTGGTATTCCCATCTCTTTAAGAATTTTCACAGTTTATTGTGATCCACACAGTCAAAGGCTTTGGCATAGTCAATAAAAGTGGTATTTAATACAAAATAATTTTCCAATTTCACTAATGCATTTATTATATTTTCCCTTCTTTGGGAAAAATACGTTGCTAAACATTACTTATCCATTCAGTAGTTAAGGTCCTAGAGCTTTTTAATTGAAGAAATTTTGATTAGAAAGCCCCACTCAAAAGAGTACCAGATTTTATAATTTCAAGAGACCCTGAAGATCATCTAACCCAACAACTTTGTTTTACAGAAGAGGGAAAAGTATATAGGATTTAACCTGACCAAAAGAATCTATAAACCAATATCTAGCATCCAACCTGCAGATAGCCTGAAAGATGAATATTCATTGAACTTGTCATCATGCCAGTAATTCATGATAAGAATTTTATTTGCATTATCTCATTTCATCTTCACATTATCTGGTAAAGGTTGGTCCTATTGTTCTCCCCCTTCACAGATGAGGAAATGAAGGCACAAAAAAGTATTAGTGACACATCCCAGAAAACAGAACCAGGAAATATCGGTGCTGGAACTCAAGAGTCACAAAAGATAATCACCAGGCTATCTGGCTCCAGCCACTATGCTAATTTGGATAGGAATCATTTAAATGACTAGCTAATTATCCTAATTTAGGATATGAGTTACATAAATTTAAAAGAGCCTCTAGAGTTACATATTTAGGCTGTGCCTCTATCTTGAATATTATGATACCATTTATAATTTAGTTGCTCAATAGATACTAAGTCATTAGAAGTAATTAGAAGCTATGAAATGCCAGGGAAGAGTAGAATTGAGTGACAGATATGCTGACTTCTGGCCCTGTTCAACACTTGCTAACAGGACAAGCCTCTGAAAATCATTCTGAGCCTTATTTTTCTTGGTATTAATTGGAATCATAGGATTAACTTACTTGCTGCTTAATGTCTGGTGGTGCTAAAGTTCTGTAAAAGTGTTTTATAAGCTGACATGTAAAAACAGCATAATATACTGTTATTACTATATTATGTCATAATTTCTGTCTTCCTATTGACAAACAAATATGCTAATAATACAACATACACTAAAAAAGTTCAGCACTGGCAATTTACCGTCTGGAGTGCATGCCTTCTTTTTCATTTGAAAAATGCCACTATTGGAACTAGAAACCCTATTTAGGGAGAGCAAAGGAGAATTTAATTGTTTACCCTTTTTCTTTCTATCTCAGTGCATCTGAGATAGATAGGGGATTTCAAAAAATAATTTCTGTGGATGTGCTAATGCGATTTGTGGCTTTTGAAAGAGTACCTATTATGTAATCAGGAAATCAAAGGATGAAATAGGAGATTGGCATGAGCAAGTTAATGTAAATATGCATCCAACCCAAAATATACCCTGCTGACTAAAAATAAGGGATGTTTTTAATTGATATCGATGCTAATAAATATATCCTGGGCTACTGAGAAGAGATCGAGTTTACTTTTATCTCTTGTCTTCATTTGATTTTAGTTGCTGGACTTCAGAGCAAGTAATTTACTTCTGCAGACTCATGAACTTCATATAGTCCTTTTAAAATGTCCTGTGCTAAGACATCCTATATGTTCTAGTCTTTAGGGCTGCCCCTTGCAGAGAGAAAACATTTCCACTTCCTCAGTGGTTAACCAGTTGAGGTTACCCTTTTTGATTTGTTTCTGTTACATCCTGGATATTCATGGTAAGTGAAACTAAATACCATCATCATATTCACTATCAAAATCCAGAGAGAGAGTGAAAGCAAGCGCAAGAGAGAATTATAAAGTATCAAAGATGTTCTCTTTCCCTGGTGGTTCAGATGGTAAAGAATCCACCTGCAATGAAGGAGACAAGATTTCAACCCCTGGATTGGGCAGATCCCCTGGAGGAAGGAATTGCAACCCTCTCCAGTATTCCTGCCTGAAGAATTCCATGGACAGAGGAGCCTGGCGAGCTACAGTCCATGGGGTCACAGAGTTGGACATAACTTAGTGACTAAACAACAACAACTTCCCAAAACACTTATCCTATTGTGAGACATAGGTGGATACATCATCAATTATCCTTTCTTTATTTCTGGATGGAAAATGTCAATAGAAAATATTTATAATATTGTCCACCATTAATATGAAAAAACTGAAAATTATCCCCCACGTGATCTTTATAATGTCAAGTAGAAACCAATATAAATTATTTTTACTAATAAGTACTTTGAAAGTCTAAAAATTAAATTGATCCTATTATTCCACACCAGGGAATTTAAATGCTATTACAACATAGATAGAGCCTAGATTTCCTTTAGTCAGTTGGCAAATGGCAATCATGAGTAATCTGAATGATTCTGCCCTAAATGGAAGAATTTTTAAAAGATGGACTATGTTTCACTGTTAATATGATAAAGTGGTTTAAGCTAACTGGTCATTCTGACTCATAAGATAATACACATTGACATTTTCTTTTTATCGATGACCAGCAAATTATAGATAATAAGCAGTCCTCCAGAATTCTCTTGTTCCTTCCTCTCAACATATCACACTTATTATGAAAGTCATCAGCATCATCATTAAATATGTTTGGAACACACAAGAGAAAAAAGCTTTTAGCTCCTTCTGAAACTCAAGTGAAAACAAAGTATGAAAAACAATCTCAACCAATAACGCAAAGCTTCAAGCATTGAGGCATTTCCATCTGACGGTAAGAAAACACAAGACAGAGTCCTTATTTTCTGTTGTGGACAAGGAAGGAGGGAAAGATGGTAAAGAGGTTGAGAGAGAAAGATGTGGCTGTAAATCCTATTTTATCATCTCAGGCAAATTGTTTGAGCCTTGACATTCTCATAAATAAGAAGGAGATTATAGTCCCCGCTCACCAGGTTGTTGTAAAGATTGGAAAGTTAGCACACTAGTATGGCTGGCATTTAGAGAGCTTAGTACCTGTACCTCCACCCTGATGTCATCTGAGCATTTTATACTTATTCAATTCAATTTAATTAAAAATGCTTATGTGTGTTGAAGACGCTAAAAGTTCTTCAAAGTAAATTCCTTGAGAAGCCTTAGCACTTGTATGAAGACTGAGTTTATGTTAAAGTAACAGAGAGGGGCTTCCCTTATAGCTCAGTTGGTAAAGAATCTGCCTGTAATGCAGGAGACCTGGATTCGATTGCTGGGTTGGGAAGATCCCCTGGAAAAGGAAATGGCTACCCACTCCAGTATTCTTGCCTAGAGAATCCCATGGACAGAGGAGCCTGGCAGGCTACTGTCCATGGGGTCGCAAGAGCCGGACACGACTTAGTGACTAAACCACCACCACCACCAAGAGAGAGGACATACTGGTGGCTCAATCAGTAAAGAAGCAGTCTGCAGTGCAAGAGACCAGGGTTCAGTCCCTGAGTCAGGAATATCCCGTGGAGAAAGGAATGGCAACCCACTCTGGTCTTCTTGCCTGGCAAATCCCATGGACAGAGGATCTACTGGTTACAGTCAATGGGGTCGCAAAGAGTTGGACACGACAGAGCGACTTTCACTTTAAGAGCAAGGGGAAACAAAACTTTAAAATGTGAGCTTTGGTGAAAAACTTTTGGGAGTTCATTTTCATTAATCACCTTAATCAATTATTTTGTTTTTTTTTAGTCACTAAGTTGTGTCCTAGCACAGCACAGTGTATGTGTGTGTGTGTGTGTGTGTGTGTGTGTGTGCATGCTCAGTCATGTCCGACTCTCTGTGACCCCATGAACTATAGCCCGTGGGGCTTCTCTGTCCATGGGATTCTTCAGGCAAGAATACTGGAGTGGGTTGCCATATCTTACTCCAGGGGATCATCACAATCCAGGGATTGAACCCACGTCTCATATGTCTCCTGCATTGCAGACAGACTCTTCACTTGCTGAGCCATCGGGGAAGCCCATGTGTATGTGTGTGTGGAGGTATCCAGGGTGGAAGTCCTAGAACCCATCCCCAAAGATACCAAGGGACACACACATATCCATGTACAGATACACGCACATATGTATACACACATATATGTATGCACACCCCTTCATAATAAAAATAATGGAAACTGGAACTGCTTGTCTTAAAAATCATAGATGGTTTCTTAGGTTTGAAAGAGATTCTAAAGTTTATCTGGAAAAATCACATAAAATGTTTTTTGCCAAGCACGAGTAGTATAGAATCATATTATTCCTCTTTTCCAGTTTCAAATGATTTTAATGCTCACGCAGATCAGCCTGATTTAATGTGGACGGAGTCTTCTTGTACAAGGGCATGAGGTGGTGAGGGTCTTTGGATGCCAGTCACAAATATACAGCAAAATGTTAATATTAGTTATCTCTGAATATTGGGATAAAGTGCCTGCTCTTCTTTTTTGTGTGTTTTTCTGTCTTTCCTAATATCTCTACAATGAACATGTATTATTTTTAAATCAGAAAAATATGTGCTTCTATGTACATATCTATATGTATATTCATCTTAATTGTTGTTTTAGTCTCTCAGTCATGTCCAACTCTTTTGTGACCCATGAACTGTAGCCCGCCAGGCTCCTCTTTCCATGGGATTTTCCAGGCAAGAATACTGGAGTGAGCTGCCATTTTCTTCTGCAGGGGATCTTCCCAACCCAGGGATCAAACTTGCGTCTCCTGCATTGGCAAATGGATTCTTCACCACTGAGCCACACGGGAAGCCCTATGTATAGTTATGTACAGGCACATTGATCTCGGAGAAACCGGGTATATATGTCATCATCCACATTGACAGGCCTAGCAAATGTGGAGTCATTACATTATTGTTGGTACAGAGTCACTGGCTTTTGCTCCTTCAAGTTCACTGGAGTGGAGCAACAAGAAGAACAACTCAAAGAGACAGCAAAGTTAGGAGAATGGTCTGGGTGAGCAAAGAGTCAGTAAAGGAATCCTACCATTTCTTCTGGTTATTCTGCTATCTTTAAAATTCCTTTAGCTGCCAACGTGGTCAAGATAGTGTTAAAATACGACCACATAGTAGCCCTTGACCTCAAGGAATCTAATCTAGCAATCAATTGCAACTTCAAGATAAATAGAAGTAATAATTTATAACATGTATACTCATCCATTTTGTTTTTTCAGACAATATTGATTTCCAATTGTATTTACATACTTCTCTTGCATATTTTATTCTAGAGTATCAGAGCCCATTCATCTTCTTTATCATCTGAAATATCTTTGATTCTTCTAGTCTGACCTTAAGTCACTAGCTTTAGGAAAGAAACTTAGAGTATATTCTATTCAGTGCTTTTCAGCATAAACTTAATGTTTGACTTGCAGGAAATGTTTGTTAAATCATGTCTTCTAGCACCTGTTTTGGATGACTTTTACTTTACTATACCATGATCTCCTTAAGCCAAGCCTGTGCTGTCTGATAATCTCAACTAATAAGCAAAGATTCAAGTTTAACTTTGAGAGATCAGAGGGCATTTTGATATCAAGCTTATACTGCCTCTCTCCTCCTCTTCTACTCCCACTTCCCAAAACACACACACACACACACACACACACACACACACACTGACTCCTAGAACCATCACCTTATACAGGTATGAAGAAAATAAAATTTATATAAGTTTAGAAGACTGGCCCAAGATTACTGAGATTATTCATTTTTGAGCCAGGATTAAAATTCACTTTTTTTGGTCTAGGATCAAATATAAATATTTTTCATAAACATTACTTTAATTCCAATCTTTAACATTCTGTAGAATAAGGAAAAATATAAAAATAAGTAAATGTTTTAAGGCTTAATTTTGTATAACAGGAAATGTTTCCTGGTAGAAGAGGATCAGGTTTGGATTTAGGCAGACAGGAACACAAGTCCTAGTTCTATCTCCTTACTACTTGCATGACCCAATGATGATTATTTAACTTGAAACAAACAAGCAAAATGGTAATGGCTACCTCTCAAAATGATAAGAATAAGAAATTTTAAATACTTTCCGTAAAGTGGAGCTTCCCTGGTAGCTCAGAAGGTAAAGAATCTGCCTGCAATGTGGGAGACCTGGGTTCCATCCCTGGGTCAGGAAAATCCCCTGGAGAAGGGAATGGCAACCCATTCCAGTATTCTTGCCTGGAGAATTCCATGGGCAGGTAGGGCTACAGTCCATGGGGGTCGCAAAGAGTTGGACACAAGTGAGCAACTTACACTTTCACTTTCAGGTAAAATGAGTGCCTAGTGTATTCACATTTGCATTAGTATTGTCAGCAGCAGCAGCATTCATTCATTCATTTCAGAACCAAGTAGCTAATTTGATCTATGTCTAAAGACTGACGTTTACATCACGATGCTCAGTAGTGGTGATTAGGTGATGCAGACCTCAGGAGGCAAACTTGTTGAACTCTGGTGATGTAATCTCAGAGGCAGGAAATCCTAAATATCTGCACAGTGGTCAGGAGGAACTGTGAATGGATGAGAGGTTGGATGGAGCCAGGAAGCTTGACTGTTACATCAGACACGTTAAGAATTTAGGAGAAAGGAAATGGACCAGGCTTCTAAGTCTACGTGCCTGCATGTGCGCTCAGTCACCAAGTAGCATCCTACTCTTTTGTGACCCCAGGGACTGTAGCCCACCAGGCTCCTATGTCTGTGGGATTCTCCAGGCAAGAATACTGGAGTGGGTTGCCATTTCTTCCTCCAGGGGATCTTCCCAACCCAGGGATTGAACCCATGTCTCGTCCCTGTTTCGGCCGGCGGATTCTTTACCACTGAGCCCCCTGGAAAGACTACAGTGAAGTCTAAATAAATAGAGTCAAAATACGTTGCTAATCATCGGACACACTGTAGTTTCACTCTGAATACAGAGAAAGAAAAAGGAAAGTCATGGTAAAAGAAAATGATCAGCGATGATCTCATGGAAGAATAAACAAGTTCCTTTAGGGATATTTTAGGGAGTATGTGTTCAGAGGAGGCAGGTCATTTGAATACAACATTATGAGAATAGATGCAGAACATCTCCTTCCATAAATCACACTGTTTCTTTTAATAAAGATGAGATAAAGCAGATCAAGTTTGTTTTGACCACACTTAAGGAGAAGACTGCCACCTGGCGAATATCTGAGGCCTTAAAAATACATCAGCATTAGTTTAAACACCTGGCATGGACTCAAAAATAATAGTCACACACTACATTATTTTTCTTTACTTTTTAATGGATTACATGGCTTCACACCACCCTGTTAGCCGAGATTTTGTAAGGCGGCATAAACGTCACAAGTTTCCATGACATTTATCCATTTTTACCTGGTACTAATGCATGTTTTACAGGTCACCTAATTCAGATGAAATATTACCGCCCAAAGTAAACAAAAATTTATAAACCACCATGATATATTTCTTTGGATTTCTTCTATACTTAATTCTATAGCAAAATGACAAAAATGATGTCTTGGGATCACCATAATGCTGAGACATTCCGTTCTTTACAACTCTGATCCAAAGAGCCAAGAGCAGGGGAAGTCATTTTTCATTCTATAACTAGTGCTGTAGTCAGAATCTGTTTTGATTTTTCCTAGAGCCTAGCTTTTTCTGTATATTTTATCTGAGCCTTAAGAGATGAAGAATTAAGCCCCAAAGTTTTCTTATTTTGGTAACATATTCCCCCTCCACCTATCCTGATACGTACTTTTGACACATTAAAGTGGAAGTTAAGAAGTCTCTTAGCTGGTTGCTAACAGAACTCATAAATTTCTGAAGTCTTTCATTCTTGTAGCTAAAGATTCAAGTTCACTGCTAAAGAAACTCAATGGAGAAAAGAAAAAAATATATGATTCTTTCCATTTAGCTGTGTACTTCTTAGCACCCAGTCAAAAACCTAGGTAATATTTTCTTTAGTTGTGGATGAAATAAAGCCATCGTTATATTCAGAAGACCAGGTGCCCTATGCTTTTCTTTAGCTGAGAAAGTCCAGCTACGAGGCTGACACGACTTAGCACCTGTCTCTCCTCATTAGCTTCACGTTGTTATTTCCTAGAATTTTCCCAAGCATTAGTTTAGTTATTTTTGTGCAATCTCAAAGGAGAAGTTCTGAAAAACCAGTTATTTCTATAGCACTCCTTAGTTTCGGAGCTATGTTTTTATCCTGAAAAGACAAGTCTTTGTGGCCTTGCCTTTCATCAATACTTAGCAGTATAATGCATCATGTGACAGTGATGGAGCATAGCTGTCCTCATTTACTTTAACTTGCTAATTCTTTTTTTTTGTTACTTTTTCTTTTTAATTTTTAAAAATTTTATATTGGAGTATAGTTGATTAACAGTGTGGTCTTAATGTTAGGTGTACAGCAAAGTGACTCAGTTAAACAGACACATGTATCTATTCTTTTTCAAATTCTTTTCCCATTTAGGTTATTACAGAATATTGGGCAGAGTTCCCTGTGCTATCCAGTAGGTGCTTGTCGGTTATTTTCTTTTTATAAACTTTTTATTTTACATTGGAGTACAGCAGATTAACAATGTTGTGATAGTTCTAGGTGGACAGAAAAGGGACTCAGCCATACACATACATGCATCCGTTCTGCCTGGTTATATATTTTAAATACAGCAGTGTGTATATGCCAGTCCCCGAATCTCAGTCTAGTCCTTTCCCAACTCTTCCCCACTGGTAACCATAAATTCGTTCTCTAAGTTTGTGAGTTTGTTTCTGTTTTATAAATGAGTTCAATTATGTAATTTTTTAGAGTTTCTGCATTGCGTATAAGCAATATCATATGATATTTATTTTTCTCTGACTTCACTTCGTATGATAATCTCCAGGTCCATCCACGTTGCTGCAAATGACATTGTTTCATTCTTCTTAATGAAGACTTTTTACCTTTAGTTTTTCCCTCATGTGATTACTAATATATAAATATAAAAGCTCAACTAGCCACAGTTGTTGTATTTGGATCTTTTAAAACAAAATAGTTTTTCAGTCTGTTATACTGTGATGCCTTTTGTAGTTCAGTTTCTTCTCAAACTTCATGAATACCAGCCTGTTCTTTAAGCAGATTTTACTTTTCCAATCAAAAAGAATTTTAGTCACGTTTTCCTCTCCTGGCTCTATAATACCGCGCACATCCTAGGTATTAAGTAACAGTTTGCCAAATAGATAGATGAACATGGCAGATTAAAAACCCCCATCATCACTCATGAAAATAAAGCAGGCAAAGAACAATTTGACAAGATAAAATCGAACAACAAAGGCTTTAGTGAAGGTAACAATTCTGATTTAGATCCTACTCAGAAGGAAATCAAAATTATTAATACCTATGTTATTAAATTTTCTGGGAATTTTTTTTATTTTGAAATTTGGCCTCTATCACCACAGATACTGTGTAGGATTATGAGTGAAGTATTGCATTCTGAGAAGCCTCACCTTTTCTTAACAAGTTAAAGTCCCACACAGAGCATGCAGACTTCCTTGAAGTAATTTACAGTATTCCGATAAAAACCTGCAACTGTTAAAAAAATACAAAGCACACTCTCAATTTTATATGTATTGAGAGAGAGAGAGTGAAAAGGAATATATATTTGGGTAGAAAGAAAAACAATGTGTACCTCTGGGTAAAGGGATTTAGGGGGAATTTTGGTTTTCCTCTTGTAGTTTTGACATTTTAAAAATCTTTCAACAATAAGGATATACAGCTTTTGTAACAGGAAAAAGTCAATACTTCTGTGAAAGGTCATAATGCTTCTGCATATCACAACAGAAAAAGGCAGTGAGAGCAAGAAATTATTAAAGATGTGGGCAGGTTGTTGTTGCTGTTTTTCAATCTCTAAGTCATGTCCGACTCTTTTCGACCCCATGAACTGCAATACCCAGGCTTCCCTGTCCTTCAATATGTCCTGGAGTTTGCTCAAACTCATATCCATTGAGTCGATGATGCCACCCAACCACCTGATCCTCTCTCACCCCACTTTTCCTGCTTTCAATCTTTCCCGGCATCAAGGTCTTTCCAGTGAGGCAGCTCTTCACATCAGGTGGCCAAAGTATTGGAGCTTTCAGCATCAGTACTTCCAATGAATATTCAGGGTTGATTTCCTTTAGGATTGATTGGTTGGATCTCCTTGCAGTCCAAGGCAATCTCAAGAGGCTTCTCCAACACCACAGTGGGCAGATTAGGTATAAATATAGAGTTGTTCCTTTGGGGAAATCTTTAATTATACAATTATAGTAATTAATGCAAGGGACAGAAAATTTAGGAAACTTATACCCATTCAACAGACTGGGTATTGGAACAACAGACTGGTTCCAAATAGGAAAAGGAGTACGTCAAGGCTGTATATTGTCACCCTACTTAGTTAACTTATATGCAGAGTACATCATAAGAAACACTGGGCTGGAGGAAGCACAAGCTGGAATCAAGATTGCCAGGAGAAATATCAATAACCTCAGATACGCAGAAGACACCACCCTTATGGAAGAAAACGAAGAAGAACTAAAGACCCTCTTGATGAAAGTGAAAGAGGAGAGTAAAAAAGTTGGCTTAAAGCTCAACATTCAGAAAGCTAAGATCATGGCATCTGGTCCATCACTTCATGGCAAATAGATAGGGAAACAGTAGAAACAGTGGCTGGCTTTATTTTTCTGGGCTCCAAAATCACTGCTGATGGTGATTGCAGCCATGAAATTAAAAGACGCTTACTCCTTGGAAGGAAAGTTATGACCAACCTAGACAGCATATCAAAAAGCAGAGACATTACTTTGCCAACAAAGGTCCGTCTAGTCAAGGCTATGGTTTTTTCAGTAGTCATGTATGGATGTGAGAGTTGGACTGTAAAGAAAGCTGAGCACCGAAGAATTGATGCTTTTGAACTGTGGTGTTGGAGAAGACTCTTGAGAGTCCCTTGGACTGCAAGAAGACCCAACCAGTCCATCCTAAAGGAGATCAGTCCTGGGTGTTCACTGGAAGGACTGATGTTGAAGCTGAAACTCCAATCCTTTGGCCACCTGATGTGAAGAGCTGATTCGTTGGAAAAGACCCTAATGCTGGGAAGGATTGGGGGCAGGAGGAGAAGGGGATGACAGAGGATGAGATGGTTGGATGGCATCACCGACTCAATGGACATGGGTTTGGGTGGACTCCGGGAGTTGGTGATGGACAGGGAGGCCTGGCATGCTGTGGTTCATGGGGTTGCAAAGAGTTGGACATGACTGAGCGACTCAACTGAACTGAGCTGACACCCATTCAACAGGCCCATTCTTTTAGGTGTTCACATATAAAATCTAAAATAGTATTTGTATACTTAAATTTACATTCCCATTATTTATAGAAATATAAAAAGACAGTTAATAATTATTCATGTTTCCATTTTTAATATCATACAAGTAAAGGGTATTTTCTCCTTTCATTTATAAATCACTTTAACTCTATCAAAGCTTTTTCTTCATATTAAGATCACTTGCCTGGAGAATTCCATGGACTATACAGCCCATGAGGTCGCAAAGAGTCAGACACCACTGAGCGACTTTCACTTTCACTTTTGCTTCAACTACTGGTTCTGTATTTTCACTCTGCCTCTCCTCATTCATGGGAACCGTTTTGATTCCCATTCTGCTCTTTTGGACGAGCAGGTTTTTTCATTAAAACACTCTATGGATGGAATTCTGCTGCATCTCTCACTGCCAAAAATGATCCATATGAAGTTTATTACCTTCTTTGTTTCATAGTTGCTGTGATAGATAAAGCTCTTAAATTGAGTTATCCATTTAAAGCATAGATTTTTAAAAGAAATTGAACTATTAACAACAGTATTATTTTGCCATACTGGATTGATGAGACCTTGTCTACATCCCCCATATTTTGAGTATTAGTCACAGTGAATTAAAATCTGAGGATTCAAGTCGTTTGTCCCTACATTGCTGCCAAACATGTTCCATCCAATTTGGAGGACAAAAGTCTAGTGTTATGGTTTCTATCACACTAAGAATCTCAGACCACTTGAAAATTATGAGCAAGCTTGGTAATATTTGTTTAAATTTAACATAAACTCAGATATATTTTGCTCCATGGAGACTTCATTCGAACCTCAAATCACAGGATTTGACGTAATTATGTCAACTTTTATTCATTCATGTAAATCTACATTAATCATATGCAGCACACTTTAAACAAATCTATGAAGAAAAATATAAAAAATATAAAACAGAAAAAATGAAGGTTAACTTTAGTGTGATTTTTTTAACCTGACAGATTTGTTTTATTTCAAAATTGTGAAATAATTTAATAGTTTGTATTCCTTTGTGTATTTAAAATAAAATTATAAAGTCAAAAATAGAGTAAGGTATTTTAAAAACATGACAAAAATTTATAAAAATAATTCTATTTAACATTGATAAATCAACAAAGGACAGCAAAGAAATTATGCAATCTTCTGTATTTTATGGTCTATCTATATAATGAAACTAGCACCTTTTATTTTTGTTGGAACTTAATCCTTTTGGAAAAGCAACTTAGCAACAGTTAGCAAAAGCAAAACCAAAGAAAAAATTATTTATATTTAGTCATTCATTCTTTCATGTATTCAAAATGGAGGTGATTAAGTAAATTACAATGTATTATTAATTTAAATGTTTCACAAGTATCAAAATAATATTTTTAAAACAAAATCTATCAATAAATAAATAAATATCAAATAATGACTGAATTCCATATGAATTAAATAAACACTTTGTATTAATAATTAATTTAAACATGATGTGAATATTAAATCTCTTTAGCAAGGGTTAAAAGGGGTTTTCATGTGGACAAGACTCTATGAACTTAAAAGTAAAGTGGATATTTAATCTATGCAAAACCCTATACACATGGCTTTCCCTCTCAAAGACTGGTGATCTATTTGAATGAAAGAGTTCCTGGGGAACACTGAGCAATAATAGGGGGAAAAGACTGGTAAATTTGTTGAGATGAAAATAACATTAACAATCTTCATAATAAAAATTTATATAAAACATGGAAAATATATGAAATAAATATGATAGAGGAAAATGGTTAATATGTTTTAAAATAACAATGAAGAGAAACAGGTAAGACTTACCATTCAAGAACCCTATTATTCCAGTCTTTCATCAGTTCAGTTCAGTCTCTCAGTCATGTCCAACTCTTTGTGACCCCATGGAATGCAGCACGCCAGGCTTCCCTGTCCATCACCAACTCTCAGAGCTTGCTCAAACTCATGTCCATCGAGTCGGTGATGCCATCCAACCATCTCATCCTCTGTGGTCCACTTTTTCTCCTGCCTTCAATCTTTCCTAGAATTAGGGTCTTTTCTAATGAGTCAGTGCTTCACATCAGGTGGCCAAAGTAGTGGAGCATCAGCTTCAGCATCAGTCCTTTCGATGAACATTCAGGACTTATTTCCTTCAGGATGCACTGGTTGGATCTCCTTGCAGTCCAAGGGACTCTCAAGAGTCTTCTCCAACACCACAGTTCAAAAGCATCAATTCTTCGGCACTCAGTTTTCTTTATAGTCCATCTGTCACATCCATACATGACTACTGGAAAAACCATAGCTTTGACTAGACAGACCTTTGTTGGCAAAGTAATGTCTCTGCTTTTTAATATGCTATCTAGGTTGGTCATAACTTTTCTTCCAAGGAGTAAATGTCTTTTACTTTCATGGCTGCAGACACCATCTTCAGTGATTTTGGAGCCCCAAAAGATAAAGTCTGTCACTGTTTCCATTGTTACCCATCCATTTGCCATGAAGTGATGGGACCAGATGCCATGATATTAGTTTTCTGAACGTTGAGTTTTAAGCCAACTTTTTCATTCTCCTCTTTAACTTTCATCAAGAGGCTCTTTAGTTCTTCACATTCTGCCATAAATGTGTTGTCATCTGCGTATCTGAGGTTATTGATATTTCTCCTGGCAATCTTGATTCCAGCTTGTGCTTCATCCAGCCCAGCATTTCGCATGATGTACTCTGCATATAAGGTAAATAAGCAGGGTGACAGTATATAACCTTGATGTACTCCTTTCCCGATTTGGAACCAATCTGATATTCCATGTCCAGTTCTAACTGTTGCCTCTTGACCTGCATACAGATTTCTCAGGAGGCAAGTCAAGTGGTCTGGTATTCCCAAACATTTCTAATTTTATAGCCTTGGCATCAAAATCAGAAGAACAGTGTGAAAAAGGAAAATTATGACCTATCAAAAATTTAAGTGTGAAATCTTAAACAATATACTAGAAAAATCTATTAATGTAGTTCACTACTTTAACAGGTAAAGGAGAAGGAAATAAATGATTTATCTCACTAGGTGCAAAAAAATAAGCAATTGATACATTTTTATCCTTGCATGATTAAAAAAAAATCTAAGCAAATCAGGAATGAAATAGACAAAAAATTTGCCTTAAATTGATTAAGAGTACCTACCAAAAACCTACATTTACCTCATTCTGAATAGTGAAATAATAAAAACATTCATGTTAATATCAATAAAAATAAAGATTCTCAGCATTGTTCTTCCATACAACATTCTACTAGAGGCTCTTTTTAAATAACAAAAAGAGTAAAAATAAAAGATATAAACACTAGAAGAAATAAAAAGTATGTTCAGTTAATTTGAGTAAACATTAAGTTTAATCTGCAAATTATTATAATTAATTAGAAAGTTTATGCAAGTCATGGCATGAAACATTAATCTAGATGACTGTACTTCCGTCAAGTTGGCCAAATACTCTAATCATACTGAAGCCTCAGGATCTTTGCACTTGCTATTCTCTCTTCCAGGAATGCTCTGCTCTTAGTTAGAAGCTTAGCTTGGTATCTACATTTCTACAGCCTTTTTTTCAAATGTCATCGTATCAGTGAGACTTCTGTGTCACATTATATAGGGCAGAAGTCTCTCCTTGCCTCTGACACTCCTTATTTCCTCTTACTCCACTGTACTTTTCTCCATGGCCTTTACCATTTGACATTCCTTCATTCACGGATTTATTCATCCACTTGTCCACTCATGTGGTGTGTCTTTCCTTCTCCTCTCTTTCTAGAATGCAGTTTGAATAAAGGCAAGGATTTTGTTTGTTCTGGTCACTGCTATATTCCCCAAACTTTAAAGAGTGACTGGCATAAAATGGGTGCCCCAAAATATTATTTAATGGTTGGAAGAATAAAAATTGGTAAACATTGAAATAATTAACATGAGAATAGCCAACTTTCAGGGAGTACGTATATATATATATACATATATATATATATATATATAATGAAAAGAACACTGGGCTTAATTTTGATCCCTAAAGAAACAGTGTTCAAGGGATGAATAGAAGAGGCCCCAATAAGTGAGACTGAGAAGAAGCAACCAGAGAAAATGCTGATGGATGGTGATGATGATATTTATAACAATCATATTAGATTTTGTTTTATCAAACATTACATAAAAAACACTTTTAAATTCATTATTATTCACTATTACTTTTTTAGTCCTTAAAAAAAACCCTATTAGGTAAAGACTATAATATTCTCCATTTTACAGATGAGAAGAGTGAAGTTTAGAGGACTTAAATAATGTTTCCAAAACTTTCCAATAATTGTTTCCAAATAACCTTCCACAGACCATTAGGACAGCCAGGGTTTGAGCCAATACACTAGCCAGTTATGGGAATCAAAGGACTGGTGACTTTCGAAAAGGACATAGTGATAAGCACTGTCAAGTGAAACTAAAATTAGAATCTCTGACCAGAATTTATGTGTAATTCTTATCAAATCAAGTATACACTTGGCCTGTGAGCTACATTTTTAAGCAATAAAGGATTTCTTTTAGATATCATTTAACAGTCTCCTTCAATGTAAAAGACATAAAGAGAGAGAGAGTTTCAAAAATAAAAGCAGGTGTCTGTACAAACCGAACAAGACAGTTCTCTGCTCTTTCTCTTCACAGTCTTAGGCTTGTCATGTAACACCAGCCCCCTCCTGTTATTTGGTGATTTATAGGTTACAGCGTGCCTTCACATTTAATCTTCACTGCAACCCTGTGAGTATTAACTTTGGGAAGTCTTTGATATAGATTTCTCCGGTTTCTATTCCACAAGGAGAAATATCTTGGATAAATGTCCCTATTTCAAAATGGGAAACTGGAAATGTGGAGAAGTTAACTGGATGTGTCATTTCCACACGACTGAAAATGATTGAGGTGGGATACAATCCTTAGTCTTGATGACTGAGCTAGTTCCAGGACATCATGGCAGCCTGATTTACAAGACAATCTATTGATGAAGAATTTAGACTCTGGAGTCAGGTTGCGTGGGTTTCTGTGTGACCATGAACAAGCTATTGAACTTCTCTAAGACCTGTTCAGAATAACACCTACTTCCAAATATGATTTTGATGATTAAGATAAGGCATGATAAGCTCCTATGCCAGGGCATGGTACATGGTAAGTGCTTCATACATGTTTGTTGTTGCTGGTGTCATTGTCATCAGACCCCAAGCATATTTGTGTTAATAGTATCATTGAGTCAAAATGATTTTTGCCAGATCTTTGTTCATTTGGTTCATGTGTTTATCATAGTTCTAAAATAAATCTGTTATCCAAGTTATCGCAGAAGTATGTTTACTATGTCGCTCCTACACCTGTTCAAATCAATACAAACTATATCTATTTGCTGGTATTTTTCATTCAAAGTAGACTTGAAACAGGCTTTATAGTGAAAATGGATAGCCAATGCAGTTCAAAATGAATGTTAACTTTAAAAGAGTAAAAATAGTTATTGACATTACATTATTTATATTTATACTGGATGTCTCATCGACTGAAGCTTGGGTAAAGTTATAAATAGTTTGTATGAGAACACTTAAAGGAGATAAGAGAATCATAAATTGTATAATCTGCACTCTCGTTCCTCACTTTTCTCACAAACTCCTGTTGTTATTTTTTTTTACAAACTTCATTTTTAAAAAATTGATATTTATCTCTTCTTGTAAAAAACTAACAATAATATCTTCCATTTCTCCTGCCTGAATTTAAATTAAAAATTTCAGGTTAATGACAGCTCATTTTTACTAAAGGGCATCATAGAAATGATAAGGTTTGAGTTGCATCCTGAAAATTTGGTAGAATTTGGCCAGTGGGAGGAAAGAGGCGGACACTAACAGGAAAGCTATGAATGGAAAGTTTGACGCTGAAATGATTGGGCCATGGGATTCCTGCCAGGGTGGAGTACAAAGTATAGTTTAATATTCAGGGTTGGATGTGATTATAGAAGTCTTTGCTTATCAAATAAACTCATTAAGATATAATTAGGTAATACCAAGGACAGTCTCTGATATAAAATTAACTAATATTTAAAGAATCTAAAATCAGGAGCCTTTTTGTAAAGAACTATGGTCCATCTCTCCAGACTGATACATACAGCATTCATTCAAGTTCAGATATTCAGTAGCATCTTAATATTTCATGAAGAGTTATTCCACAATTTGTTCAGCCTTTCTTTTTTGAAAAAACATTCATGTGCTATCCAGATTTCTATCATGACAATGATGAAATAAACGCATAATCTCAAGGTGCCTGATTTTCTGTAGGAAGCATTCCCGAACTAAGAGTATGGTTCTTAGAATTTATGTAAGTGCCAGATTCTTTCAAGCAAGGCTGTTACAATTTGCATTCCTCTTGATTTTGACGAATGTGGGCACCGGTATCCTCAGCTCCTAAACTTTGGCAAAATAACTGTAGTTCATTATTCTTTTATATTTCCTTTCCCTATTAATGAGAAAGATTATCCAATGTTCCTGATCTTTTCTTCTAGTCTTCCTGAGATAAAATTGACATACAGCACTATATAGATTCAAGGTGTACAGCATAATGATTTGACTCACATACATCATGAAATGACAACCATAAGTTTAACAACATCCATTGTGTCATATAGACACAAAATAAAGGAAGAAAATAGTTTCCTTGTGCTGAGATCTCAAGATTTACTCTCTTAAAAACATGCAACAGTGATAATTATATTATCATGTTGTACTTTACATCCCTAGTACTTATTTATCTTATAACTGCAAGTTTGTACCTTCTGACTGCCCTCATCAACTTCCCTGACCCCCACAACCCCTACCTCTGTGCTTAGTCATTCAGTCATGTCCGAATCTTTGCCACCCCATGAACTGTAGACTGCCAGGCTCCTCTGTCCATGGGATTTCCCAGGCAAGAATGCTGGAGTGGTTTGCCATTTCCTTCTCCAGGGGATCTTCCCAACCCAGGGGTCAAACCCAGGCCCCTCTGTTGCAAGCGGATTCTTTTCTGTCTGAGCCACCAAGGAAGCCCCAACCCCTACCTCTGGTTAGCACAAATCTGATCTTTTTTCTATAGATTTATTGTTGTTTTTTGTTTGAGTGTAATTGACCAACAACATTACGTGAGTTCTTGGTGTACAACATAGTGATTCAATATTTCTAGCAGTATGAAATGATGATCATGGTAAGTCTATTTACCATCTGTCACCATACAAAGATATTACATTATTATTGACTATATTCCCCACACTGTACATTTCGTTTCTGTGACTTTTTTATTTTTTAACAGGAATTTTGTGCTTCATAATTTCCCTCACCAATTTCACTCTTTCCCTGCCCTTTTCCCTCTGGCAACTACTTGTTCATACTCTCTGTATCTATGACACTGTTTCTATTTTGTTATGTTTGCTAATTTGTTTTGTTTTTATTTTCTTCTGTGAAAGTCTTTGGTTGTTCTACTTGAGAAATGTAAAATAAAATATGTAGTTCTCCATTCTGTGTTTCCAGTCTTGGTTTAAGAGTTCTCCCCAACCCTTTGGCTATACAACTAGTTTTTTAAATTCTTTTCTAAATGTTGTTGCTTTTTCTTTATATATTTAAATATTTTTCCCATCCCAAATTTATTGTTATGAAATGACATAGGGGCTAATTTTGGTTTTTTTGGGGTAGAAAATGGTTTCAGTGCCATATAATAAATGAATCACTTTTTCCAATTGAATAGAAATTTTACTTTTTCACATATCAAGTTCCCGTATATAGTAAGTGGTGGTGGTGGTTTAATTGCTAAGTCATTTCAGACTTTTTACGACCCCATGGACTGTAGCCCTCCAGGCTCCTCTATCCATGGGATTTCCCAGGCAAGAATCCTGGAGCGAGTTGCCATTTCCTTCTCCGTATATAGTAAGAAGTAATAATGGTTAAAAAGCTATTCAACTGATCTGTACTTGTTGCTGTATTCTTGGATCATGGTCTTCCTTTCATAATTTTTGAAATTCTTGGATATATATTCCTCCTTATCAACTACTAAAATAGTTTTATCAAGTTATAAATAAAAAAGATTCTGAACAAAATGATGGTATTTAGTTGCTAAGTAGTGTCTGACTCTTGCGATCCCATGAACTGTAGCCCACAGGATTTTCCAGGCAAGAATACTGGAGTGAGTTGTCACTTCCTTCTCCAGGGGATCTTCCTGACCTAGAGATTGAACCCAGATCTCCTGCTCTGCAGACAGATTCTTTACTGACTGAGCTACCAGGGAAGGCCCTGAACAAAATGCACGTATTTATTTTGAGACAATTGACACAATTAAGATATTAGGTCTTCCTATTCAGAACATAATATTTTCACCATATTTTGGATCTTATTTTATGCTGTGTGATGTTTTATTGTTTCTTCTTATATATTTTATTTATTTTTTCTTTAATATTTTCATTAGTACAGTATATTTTGCCACAATTTATAATAGCTACTTTTTCATTCTATATTTAATTAGTTCTGTTTATAACTGAATTTCTCATATAGAGAAAAACATGGATTTTTTAAATTTATATAAGATATATAAGGTATCTTATATCTTCAGTTCAGTACAGTTAAGTTGCTCAGTTGTGTCTGACTCTTTGCGACCCATGGACTGCAGCACGCCAGGCTTCCCTGTCCATCACCAACTCTGGGACTTTACTCATACTCATGTCCATTGAGTTGGTGATACCATCCAACCATCTCATCCTCTGTCGTCCCCTTCTCCTCCCACTTTCAATCTTTCCCAGCATCAGGATCTTTTCCAAAGAGTCAGTTCTTCACATCAAGTGGCCAAAGTATTGGAGTTTCACCTTTAGCATCTGTCCTTCTGATGAATATTCAGGACTCATTTCTTTTAGGATGGACTGGTTGGATCTCCTTGTAGTCCAAGGGACTCTCAAGAGTCTTCTCCAACACCACAGTTCAAAAACATCAATTCTTCAGCGCTCAGCTTTCTTTATAGTCCAACTCTCACATCCATACATGACTACTGGAAAAACCATAGCTTTGACTAGATGCAACTTTGTTGGCAAAGTAATGTCTCTGCTTTTTAATATGCTGTCTAGGTTGGTCATAACTTTTCTTCCAAGGAGCAAGAGTCTTTTAATTTCATGGCTGCAGTCACCATCTGCAGTGATTTTGGAGCCCAAAAAATAAAGTCTGTCACTGTTTCCATTGCTTCCCCATCTATTTGCCATGAACTGATGGGACGGATGCCATGATCTTAGTTTTCTGAATGTTTAGCTTTAAGCCAACTTTTTCATTCTCCTCTTTCACTTTCTTCAAGAGGCTCTTTAGTTCTTTGCTTCCTGCCATGAGTGTGTTGTCATCTGCATATCTGAGGTTTTGATATTTCTCCCGGCAATCTTGATTCCAGCTTGTGCTTCATCTAGCCCAGCATTTCTCATGATGTACTCTGCATATAAGTTAAATAAGCAGGGTGACAATATACAGCCTTGACATACTCCCTTCCCTATTTGGAACCAGTCTGTTGTTCCATGTCCAGTTCTAACTGTTGCTTCCTGACCTGCATATGATTTCTCAAGAGGCAGGTCAAGTGGTCTGGTATTCCCATCTCTTTAAGAATTTTCCTTGGTTTGTTGTGATCCACACAGTCAAAGGCTTTGGCATCAACTTTATTCATTCATTCATATATCAACCACTTGATTTTTGTGGAAGTTCATGTTTGAGTATATATGTATATGCATATGTGCATGTTTATGAAAATTTCTCAAGTTCTCAATAAATTATGTTTAATTAGTTTTAAAAATATAACTCTAAGTTGAAACTCCCTTACGTTGGTTTGAAGTAGAAGGTCAGTCTGGGTGATTAAGAGAGATAAATTTGATATTCATAAGTCTGAGTTTTAAAAAACATAGGTTCCAGTACATTAGATAAAAACATTGAAGCTAAAGATTCCAACAAATTTTTGTTGAGTTACTTGAAAATATTATCATAAAATTTCAATTGTTTTACTGTCAATAAGGGTACAAAAAAGGTTTTTGAATCATAGAGATTTCATGTTACATCAATGACCTCTCTCATATAACAGAGATATTAAAGGACTTTCGCAAGATGATATAACTAATCCAGGGTAAGGCCCGATTAGAATATTGGCCTATTTGGTCTTAATAATTGAAGATATACCAATTACTATTATATAAGAACATTTCTTTTACTCAGTTTATACAACCCAGTTTAATGAATGCTGAATGTAAGGGAATGAATTCTCTTAAACTGGATGAAATTCACTCCAGGATGAATTTTTCTCTAGAAATGTATACTTCAGCATTAATAGTTCAAAAATGTATATGTTAGTGACAAAAAGACATTTCTATATTTGGGTAAAATGTCACACTCTAGATTTTAAAGTATATGCCTCAGACTGGTGCCAAGTCACTTCAGTGAAAAGCATCGGGTTGAATTTGAGGAAAGCTATCAGTTTATGATGGAGAAGGCAATGGCAACCCACTCCAGTACTCTTGCCTGGAAAATCCCATGGATGGAGCAGCCTGGTAGGCTGCAGTCCATGGGGTCGCAAAGAGTCAGACATGACTGAGCGACTTCACTTTCACTTTTCACTTTCATGCATTGGAGAAGGAAATGGCAACCCGCTCCAGTGTTCTTGCCTGGAGAATCCCAGGGATGGCGGAGCCTGGTGGGCTGCCGTCTATGGGGTCGCACAGAGTCGGACACGACTGAAGCGACTTAGCAGCAGCAGCAGCAGCAGCAGCAGCAGCAGCAGCAGCAGTTTATGAGTTAATAGTTAATCAGTTAAACTGATTGTTAGTCGCTCAATCGTGTCTGACTCTTTGCAACCCCATGGACTGTAGCTGCCAGCCTCCTCTGTCCATAGGATTCTCCAAGCAAGAATATTGTAGTAGTGCATTGCCATTCCCTTCTCCAGGAGATATTTCCAACCCAGGGATCAAACCTAGGGTCCTGCATTGCAGGCACATTCTTTACCATCTGAGCATTAATGTGTATTATTTAGCTTATGTGTAGGTCAGTCATTCTGAAAACTATGTGATATGAAACTGATTCAGTTAATAATGTAACTAATGTTATGGTAAGATTGAGAAAAAGACATTGAACAAATATTCATAAATCTTAGAAAAAAAGCCAGAGCAAACTTCCAGCTATACAGTGTAATAAACAGGGATATGAGTTTGGTTTCCAGGTTGTCTTTTAATTGCCTCTCCTTCTTAGCTGTAGATTTCTGGGTCAACAATATAATTCAATCAGTTGAAATTCGTTAAATGGGGGAGTCTGTTGCTTATACATGAGTATATTTTCATACATGTATGTTTTCATGGGTGTAATGCTTTTATGTCTGTAGAGTTTATTTTGACTAAAATAAGTCAAGCATAGTATAATTTTTATCTACAGGGTTGTTCTTGTGACGTTCATTTCTTGTCCTTAAATATGTCAAATTTGGAGGAAAAAAATAATATTCCTATCAAAGTCATTTTGAGGTAATAGCCCCTGAGCACCTATAGTGGACTATTTATTTTCCTGTTAGAAAACCTGCTTTTCACTTAAGACATTGGAAACACAAAAAGAAAGAGGGAGAGTTGCATACTGAAGACACTGAATAAAGCACAGCACAGGATAGAGACAAAAAATAGACTTGTGAGTGAACCATGAAAGAAGGAGAAGCCCATTATCTGCATTTTCTAAATGTTTCTGAGTCCCAATGCCTTATATTTTAGACTTCTTTAAACTTCCATTGTTAAATCGCAAAGACATGTCCAACTCTTGCGACCCCAGGGACCATAGCCTGCCAGGATCCTCTGTTCATGGGATTTTTTCAGGCAAGAATACTGGGATGAGTTGCCATTTCCTTCTCCAGGGCATCTTCCCAACTCAGGGATCAAACCCACATCTCCTGCATTGGCAGGCAGATTGTCTACCACTGAGCCAGCTGGGAAACCCTTACATTTCTGAGTATCAGATAAATAGTAAAGTTGCTAATCAACTGATAAATGTCTCTGCCACTGGAGCTCAGCAAGCAGGCATCTCTTTGCTGCCCTCTTCTCTGCTCCAATGTCACCATCTTCCAAGGCAAGAAGTTCTTTGAGATGGTACTCTCATATTTCCTATGAAGTCAGTAAGAAGTGGACTTTCATTAACTTTTATTTTGGCCAGCTAATGGACAAAAGAGAGGAGAAGGGTCATTGGCCCTTATTTGATTAAGGACTTCTCTGAAAATCCCTTTTCAGTCCTAGATTTTGCAAATATGCCATTAGAGTACTGCCATTCTGCAATGGAACTCTGAATCATTTAGTTCTGTTTATGATTAGCTTTCCCTCCAAGACAAGTAGACATTATTGAAACTGAAACCCAACTGAAAGATATGACAGGGCATATGGACTAGAGCTCCCTTGTCCTCTGATACCTTTGCTTTGAATTTCTCCTATTCCACACATACATTTCCTCTCTCTCTCTCTTTGTGTCTCTCCCTTTCCTGCATCATGGTCATGATCACAGTCTTTCCTTTTCCATTACTCCAGCTCTAGCTCAGACTGCACTGATTACCAGGCTCCCTCATCTACCTCCAGCCATTCTACTTTTCAATCTGATAATCAAAATATGCTACAGTGATATTAGCATGTAGGAATTACTCCATTATTCTCCTAGTTAAATTCTACTATGACTCCACTAATGGCTATTCAAAAACCTTCCCTCATGTTGCCCTAATCTGCATTCAGGCATTTTACAATTATTTATCTCTATTTGGTTTATCCCATACTCTAAAGAATTTGCTATGAATCCATCTTTCTTACTTTTTTTTCTTGTTGTCATTTTCTGGTAACTTTTCTATGTTGCTAGTTCTAACCCATTTCAAGTATAAATTCCCTCTAAAATCCTTTTCTAATTCTACCTAGTAAAAATAATGTCTTCTGTAAATTAATTTCCCTATTGCTTTATTTATCCTCTCTTTAGGGAATTTATTAAATATTTATGCCAAAATCACTTGCATAATATTATACTCTGTGTGTGTATGTGTGTGTGTGTGTAGGTATGTGCACTTGTGTGTATGCGCAACCATACTTTTAGAACTAAGGAGAATAACTACATGATTATTTCCATAGAAGCTTTCAGGCCTTAGAAAAATTCAATATCCAACCCTGATAATAAATAAAACACTTCAAAAATTATTGCTTAAAATGTTGAGTGCCATAAATAAGTAGATGGATAGAGTGATAAAGGACTAGCAATATCAAGTATAAGTTACAGTTAGCATGAAAGTTGGTATCACTGTTTAAGAATATTATTCGATCCAGATTCCATTCCTAGGTACAAGACCAACAGATATGGACAAAGATGTGCAAAGGAACCATATTCTTAATGGCCACAGACTGGAAACCACACAAGTATCATAAAAAATAGATTGATAAATAAGTTGTGTCATTTTCAAAAATCAAAATCTTATGCAGAATTGACGTAACAAAAATGATTGCTACTAACAGAGAAAGTTAAAAATAAAAAGTACATACTTTGATTTGTTTACATAAAGTTTAAAAGTATGTGAAAGTAATCTGTGGTGATAAAAGTTAGATTTGTGATTCTGAAATGGAATGACTGAGAAAGGACAAGAGGGAGGTTCTCAGGATGCAGACACTCTTCTGGGTTTTTGTCTGTGTTGTGTCACACAAGCATGTTCACGTTTTAAAAAGGTATCAAGCTGTACATTTTACTGTTTGTATGTATGAAAGTGAAAGTCACTCCATTGTGTCTGAGTCTTTGCGACCCCACGGACTCTAGGCCAGAATACCGGAGTGGGTGGCCTTTCGCTTCTCCAGCGGATCTTACCAACCCAGGGATCTAATGTATGTTATACCTCAAAAACAAGTTCAAAATTAATAATGATTGCAATGAATCAAAATATATCGAATAAAAGAAAAATCCATGGGCCCATGAGTAATATTCAGTTGTTTAAAGGAGAAGAGGACCAAATTGTACATTTAAAAGAATACAAGTAAGCAAACTCCGAAGTGATGATAGAATAAGAAAGCCCTCAATTATCAAACACCATGTAATAACCGATGTAGGTGCGTAATTAGCACTCAATAACAGGCAATCATTTAAGTGTTTTTGTTTTATTGTTATTTTCAATGCAATGCTTACCTTCTGGGACCTGGATAAACAATCATGTGTGCCTGCTAGGCTGCGTGATGAGAGTCCCAGCAGACTATATATGTATTTTGTGTGTTTTGTTTGAATATAACTGGTGAAAATATGTTTTTTTTTAGAAGTAGCAGTGATTTGCGGTGGGTGTATTTTCTTTTTTTTTTTGCTATTTTATTCCATTCTTGACCAAAGCTTCCTCTAAGTGGTTTTTTATGGAAAATTGTCCCACTAACTTAAAGGGTAGGGTGGAGATATACTTAAGTTGTCTTCTAAAAAATTAAATACTGACTATGTTAATATATATATACATACACACACACATAGAGTGTGTATCTTATGAAATAAACAGATATCCAAAATGGCCAAATGAATTAAAAGCATATGAGTTTAATTATTCTCTTGTATTACAGTCTACTTAAAAGTAGTGCAACTGAAGTTTCATATGACTTTCGTTTGTCTCTCAATTACTTTCTTTTTATCCTTTTGTGGTTTCCATCATATTTGACCAATATCCTATTTTAATGTGATTTTTATGTCATCATTTTTTCTTCTCTGCCTGTTTAACTTGTCCTTATGTAGCACTTATTTTCACAGAGGTCTCTATGACTTTGTGGCAGCAGGAGGAAATATTAAACCAAAAAATTGTCAAGCAGCAGGATGTAGTGCAATACATACAGGTCTGGGTGTCAGATAGATGGGCCTGATTTTAACAGCAGGATACCGCTTATTCACCAAGAGAGATGTCTATAAAAATATGAATAATGAATAGTGAGAGTAAGTGTTCTTGCTGTTAAGTTGCTAAGTTGAATCCGACTTTTTGCAACCCCATGGACTTGCAGCATGCCAGGCTTCCTTGACCTTCACCATCTCCCAGAGTTTGCTCAGACTCATGTCCTTTGAGTCGGTGATGCTATCCAGCCATCTCATCCTCTGTTGTCCCCTTCTCCTCCTGACCTCCATCTTTCCCAGCATCAGGTTCTTTTCCAATGAGTCAGCTCTTTGAATCAGGTGGCCAAAGTAGTGGAGCTTCAGCTTCATCATGAGTCCTTCCAATGACTATTTTGGGCTGATTTCCTTTAGGATTGACTACTTTGATCTCTTGACAGTCCATGGAACTCTCAAGAGCTTTAGGCCTATTAAATAGTGCCTATTAAATTGTTTTTGTCTTTACCATCCCTAGAGAATAACACAAAGGAAATTGTTTGTAAGCACATTGGTGACCTGATTCATTGGGAAGCATTTTTTTTCTAATAAACAGTGATGTTAGCAAGGGAACATCTCTTATCATCTGAAAGATATACTCTAAAGGGATAGATGAAAAGAGAAAGCTGAGAGGATACCTCTCTTATGTTCAGCTGCCACCTTTAATCATAGGTTGGATCTTAGGGCTGCAGAAGATAAAACACAAACAAGCCAAAAACCTGAGTGAGGAATTTAAAAACTTGTACTGCAGAGGAAGATCTGGGGTTTAAAGCAAATCATTAACTATTTTTCAGCGTCTTTCTTATTATTTAGGCAGGCCACATCACTGGAAAAGAAAAGCAAAGATTGTCAGAAAAGAAGTTGGGAGCAAGAAAGACTTTTATCAAGGGTTTTCATAGGCATTGAGTTTAAGATTTCATAAAATGTCACAATACAGATAAAACAAAGAATACTGTGTCATTCTATTGCAGTTTTTGGGTTTTTTTAATCTAATTTTTTCTTGTCTTTGGAGGGGAAAAACTGCATCTGTCATGGAAGAAAAAAAAAAAACCCTGGCAAAAGATGTATGAATCTTGTTCAACATTGCTGTAGCACGTTGTTTTAAATCACAGGCTTGAGCAAATGAAGAACGCCTCGTGACCTCTACTTTCTTCTTCTTTCTAGGTGCCTCCCATACTCCTTGATAAGCAGTTCTCTGAATTCACTCCAGACATTACACCCATCATTTTGGCAGCCCATACAAATAATTACGAGATAATAAAACTTTTGGTTCAGAAAGGCGTCTCAGTGCCCAGACCCCACGAGGTCCGCTGTAACTGCGTTGAATGCGTGTCTAGCTCAGATGTGGACAGTCTCCGCCACTCTCGCTCCAGACTCAACATCTACAAGGCCCTGGCCAGCCCCTCCCTCATTGCCCTGTCCAGTGAAGACCCTTTTCTCACAGCCTTTCAGTTGAGTTGGGAGCTCCAGGAACTGAGTAAGGTAGAAAATGAATTCAAGTCAGAGTATGAGGAGCTGTCTCGACAGTGCAAACAATTTGCTAAGGACCTACTGGATCAGACAAGAAGTTCCCGAGAGCTGGAAATCATTCTTAATTACCGCGATGACAACAGTCTCCTGGAAGAACAAAGTGGAAACGATCTCGCGAGACTCAAATTGGCCATTAAGTACCGTCAGAAAGAGGTGAGTGTTGCTAGACTTTATCCATCAAAATGCCACAGAACTTAATCTCAGGGGGGAAAAGTTGGTACTCCAAATCTATTTAACTGTAAGTGGGTGAAATGTTGGCCAGATTACTGATTATGAAGCACATTTAGGAGTGGCAGTAAGTGGTTTAATAATTGGTGATATTTTTTGACATCTGTATTAAAATATACACATTTACTGGGGTGAAAATGGTAAAACTAATGAATTTTAGACTCTCTGTATGAAGAGTTCTGATTCTGCCATTTATAAGTCTTGTTCTTTTAGAGGGTCACACAGATTTCTTTGAGCTTTGGTTTTCTCATCTGCTTAATGGACTTAATATTTATACTTGATTATATGTATACTTCTTTATACATATAAAATATTTTTCTCACAGATTTGAAGGAAGTATAAAATGACTGGATGTGTATGAATGCTCTGAATAAATTATAATGTGTGATATTAATAAAAATACATTATTAGAAATTATTAATAAAAGAAAGCTTTTAGTCCAACAGCCAGTGGAAGTTCTAAAACCTCTCTCACGTCTGGCTTAGTTTCTTTATTTGTCAGGAATGAGAAGTTAAAGAAGTCAGTTGCAGGAGAGTAATACAGTTTTCATTAGATTTCTGTGGATTTGAATATTAAATGAGGAAAATTCAGATCTGTTGTACATATTGCCTAGCATAATTGTTTTTTGCTTCTATCACTGATTTTGAGTAAGTTCTCAAAAATATGTTTACTTCTACCTCCAAAAAATATTGATTTTCTTTTCATTGGTGAATTATAGTAATTATTCTAGAACAAAAATATTGGAAAACTACATATATAAGATGAAAAAGAAAAAGAAGCTTCTGAAAAAAATGTATTTAATTTTTTTTGAGTTGGCCCTAAATATTCCACATTAGCACTGGCTGCATTCTCTGTTGCTACTTACTAAATACTTAAGGTTCAAGATACCTGAATTTGCTTGAGTTTATTCTATAGTTCTTTGGCCAGTTGTCATGGATCCTAAAAGTAATTAACAATCTCTTTCCTCAACAGCAAAGGAAATGGCTTCTTTTGGGTGTATTACCTCTGACTCTAAAATCACATGTACTAGCGTGAGCCATGCCAATACGATCAACTCACTTTTTTAGGATCTTGTGTTTAGAACTCAGGATTCTGCTTTTTTCTTAAGATATCGGAATAATTTTAATATGCAACTAGAAGAAATTAATGAAAAACTTCACTTGACTAAAGATGTTTTTTCCTTTGCTTAGATCCTTTTGTATATTTTAGGAAAAGACTCAATTTCAAGGTTTATTGAACAAAGAGCCACAAATTGAGTCCTTGGTTAGGTATGTTAGAAGCAAAGCAACAGAAAACATTTGATAATTTCTAACACTTCTTTCAAGATGCTTGTACTTTTTGTTTCTGTGAAGTTATGGAATTGGAGGGTGATAGGACCTAACAGTGCAGCAGGATGAAGGAAGGCTAAAAACATATAGCATGTAGTAAGAAAATAAGAAGTAGTAATAGCTTTTAAAAGATACATTTTTTAAATAACTCTGCATTTGCATTTTCTATTTTAGTTTTTGAAATAACAATGGAGGGAAAAAAGGCAAAATTATTACAGAATTGTTCTGGAGTATCTCATTCAATATCAAAGAGCATATTTCCCGAGATTTGACAGTTTTTCAAGAGCAAAGTAATGTTGGATGACTAATAATGGCATTATAAAATCGAGAATAAGATTTTACACTCATATACATCCTTTGAAATCATAGGTTGTGTTTTATGAAACTTACTTCTAAATTATTCAAAAATTACCGATCTGAAAATACTTGATAAGATTTTCTAATAAGACCATGTGTCTTAAATAAAACTCTACTTTAGCATAAATGTCTTCCCTTATTTTTTTTTAATTTTAAATTAGTTTATTTATCTATTTTTTAACTTTACAATATTGTATTTGTTTTGCCATACATTGACATGAATCCACTGTGGGTGTACATGTGTTCCCCTTCCAGAACCCCCCTCCCACCTCCCTCCCCATCCCATCCCTCCGGGTCATCCTGGTGCACCAGCCCCAAGCACCCTGTATCATGCATCGAACCTGGACTGGCGATTCCTTTCACATATGATAATTTACATGCTTCAGTGCCATTCTCCCATATCATCCTGCCCTCGCCCTCTCCCATAGAGTCCGTAATACTGTTCTATTTATCTGTGTCTCTTTCGATGTCTTGCATACAGGGTTATCTTTACCGATTTACTAAATACCTTATATATGTGTTAGTATACTGTATTGGTGTTTTTCTTTCTGGCTTACTTCACTCTGTATAATAGGCTCCAGTTTCATCCACCTCATTAGAACTGATTTGAATGTATTCTTTTTAATGGCTGAGTAATATTCCATTGTGTATATGTACCACAGCTTCCCTATCCATTCGTCTGCTGATGGGCATCTAGGCTGCTTCCATGTCCTGGCTATTATAAACAGTGCTGCGATGAACATTGGGGTACACGTGTCTCTTTCAAGTCTGGTTTCCTCAGTGTGTATGCCCAGCAGTGGGATTGCTGGGTCATATGGCAGTTCTATGCCCAGTTTTTTGAGGAATCTCCACACTGTTCTCCATAGTGGCTGTACTAGTTTGCATTCCCACCAACAGTGTAAGAGAGTTCCCTTTTCTCCACACCCTCTCCAGCATTTATTGCTTATAGTCTTTTAGATAGCAGCCATTCTGACGCACCTATGGACACATTATCTTTGACAAAGGAGGCAAGAATATACAATGGAGAAAAGACAATCTCTTTAACAAGTGGTGCTGGGAAAACTGGTCAACCACTTGTAAAAGAATGAAACTAGAACACTTCCTAACACCATATACAAAAATAAACTCAAAATGGATTAAAGATCTAAACGTAAGACCAGAAACTATAGAACTCCTAGAGGAAAACATAGGCAAAACTCTCTCTGACATAAACCACAGCAGGGTCCTCTATGACCCACCTCCCAGAATATTGGAAATAAAAGCAAAAATAAACAAATGGGACCTAATTAAAATTAAGAGCTTTTGCACAACAAAGGAAACTATAAGCAAGGTGAAAAGACAGCCTTCAGGATGGGAGAAAATAATAGCAAACGAAGCAACGGACAATTAATCTCAAAAATATAAAAGCAACTCCTGCAGCTCAATTCCAGAAAAATAAACAACCCAATCAAAAAGTGGGACAAAGAACTAAACAGACACTTCTCCAAAGAAGATATACAGATGGCTAACAAACACATGAAAAGATGCTCAACATCACTCATTATCAGAGAAATGCAAATCAAAACCACAATGAGGTACCATTTCACGCCCGTCAGAATGTCTTCCCTTATACTTTTTTTTTTTAAATGGCATAGACTAAACAGTAAGAACTTTTTTGAGAAAAAGTTTTATTAGAGTATAGTTGATTTATAACGTATTAATTTCAGCTGTACAGCAAAGTTAATTAGTTATACATATTACATATATCTACTCTTTTATTAGAGTATTTTTCCATATAGGCGATTACAGAGTATTGAGTAGAGTTCCTTGAGCTATAAATCCTCACAAAATACTAGCAAATCAACTCCAACAACACATTGCTCTATATCTTTTTAACCACAAGTTCTCCTTGTTTCATTCTATAAAAGTTTGAGGTTTGTCTTTGACCCATCTCTGACGTTTTAGGATTGCCTTCCCACTAATGTTCACATGGCTGAGTCCTACTCACTCTTAAAAGCTCACTCAGTTCTTTATTCCCACAGAGAGATTCCATGAAGCCATTCTTCCATACAACCTTTAGGATAAATGCCTTCATCATGCACATTCTAGGCTACATTGTATTGCTGTTTTTTACTTGCCTTCTCTAGGACACAACTGGGTGACTTCACGTCACTTCTCTCGGCTGTCAGTGTCAGGAACACGTTTGTCTGATTCATCAGTCCTACTTCAGCACCTGGTAGAGAAAAGA
The DNA here is from genome assembly GCA_024291935.2 of Okapia johnstoni. Classification (NCBI taxonomy): domain Eukaryota; kingdom Metazoa; phylum Chordata; class Mammalia; order Artiodactyla; family Giraffidae; genus Okapia; species Okapia johnstoni. The sequence goes on from CM044321.1 coordinate 62,681,192, forward strand.
TGCTCCACGTGAATTGATCTCAATATGCTCAGTATGAATGCTTTTGAATAAAATTTCAAAATCTCTTAGTTCTGGAAGGCTCCTGCATGTTTCCTTGCCTGATTAATTTGCAGTGTTTAGGTTATTAATGGAAAGCAATTAAATACATTATTTTGTATGAAAAGGTTGCAATGCAATCCCTGTATAGCTCTTCAAATTAAAGTGAAAAATATATATATATATAATATCTATATAGTCAACAGCCTATGTTCTTTTAAATTTACTTTTCCTTTTCTTGAATGTAAGTCAACAGTTTTGCAACGTTAACTTTCAACTTGGTATTAATCTGGGTTCTTTCGTAGAAACTAAGGGAGTTGTTAAAGAGGAAGAAAAGAAATCAACATGGAGACAGCCCTGGACTCATACCTGTTTATCCTATCCTGGAGCAATATGAAGAGAGTTGTATCAGTCAGCTGCTTTCTATAGCATGTGGTATCAGAACCTTGGGACTGTGTGGCGAACAATGGCTCTCTCCTCTTAGATCCATTGGATTCTGGTGGCTGGTCAGCAGTTGTGTAAGAGTTCTGCATTTGCTACAAATAGGGCAAGAAGAGCTGACCTTTATTAGGCATTCAGTTCAGTTCAGTCGCTCAGTCATGTCCGACTCTTTGCAACCCCATGGACTGCAGCACACCAAGTCTCTCTGTCCATCACCAACTCCCCGAGTTTACTCAAACTCATGTCCATTGAGTCGGTGATGCCATCCAATCATCTCAACCTCTGTTGTCCCCTTCTCCTCCTGCCTTCAATCTTTCCCAGCATCAGGGTCTTTTCCAATGAGTCAGCTCCTCGCATCAGGTGGCCAAAGTATTGGAGTTTCAGCTTCAACATCAGTCCTTCCAATGAACATTCAGGACTGATTTCCTTTAGGATGGACTGGTTGGATCTCCTTGCAGTCCAAGGGACTCTCAAGAGTCTTCTCCAACACCACAGTTCAAGAGCATCAATTCTTCGGTGCTCAGCTTTCCTTATAGTCCAACTCTGTTAGGCGTATAGTCTGTTAGGCATATGGTCCAACTCTGTTAAGCATTGACTGTCTTTTAATTCTTCATTTTCTTCATTTTTCACTCTTATTCAAGTCTAGGATGTCTAGAATATGCCTTTCATATTTTCTTGTGTCTGGTAAATTCCACATCAGAATATGGATAATTTGGAAGGAAAAAATATCTCATACTATCGGGACATTGTCTCATGGACATCAAACAACTGTTATGGAAGAATGGCAAAGGGGGTTCTTCTGGGGAGAAAAGTAAGAAAAAGGTATTGCATACAGTGTTCCCCTCCATAACTGAGATTTTTCTGCTGAAATAACTTTGAGAGTCATTCACCCAAGTAAATATGGTAATGCCTTTGTCTTACTTTGCTTTACTTAGCTAACACAGAATGGGTTATTTGAATTTGATTAGGTATTATTTACCACATCCCTCTCTTTTTTTCTCTCTTGTCTGTTTTGAACTGTTTTGGAAACATTCATGTGTTCAGATCTCTTCTTAAAAACCACTTTCTCTGGAAGTATGCCCTTAACCTGTTTTCAACTCAGAATTCATCATTAGTTTCTCTTGCTATGGCAGCAGTGTTGCTTCATTGCAAGTACTGTTTTGCCTCCTACTTGTTTTCACTTTTGGTTTCTTCCATTCAACACCTTGCCTTTAGTCCTACCTCCTCCAATCCATTGACCACTGCACCACCTAAGGGTCTTTGTTTTGTGTTTTAGGAAAGGTAAATCTAGGGATAGTTTTTCAGGTGTAGCACTGAAATCCCCCTGTCTTAGAGAAGCCCTCCGTTTGATCATCATAAATCTGAGCATGTGAGCTCTGTGTAAAGCACTGCAGTGTCTTTCTCACTCTCCCAGATAAAGTCCAAACATCACACTCGCTTTATATGGATTCTGCCTAAATCGTTAGTTTCATCGTTCGCCATCACTACTCATAGTTCACATTTCAGTCAAATGCAAGCACTCATAATTGTACTGCTTTCCCATGTTGGGCCTTTCCACCCAGGACTCTCTTAACATAGAAAGACCTCTGCCCTGTTTCATGTTGCTTGCCCATTGTTGTGGGTTTTGCCGGATCTCAGTAAAATTGCCTGAGAGGTTTTTTTAAACACTGCACTGTTGCTTCTATCCCAGTGCTCAGGACAGTTACACCAAAACGCCTGGAAATGCAGAGGTATTTTTTAAAAGACTACCCAGATAATTCTAATGTGCTGTCAAGGTGAGTAAGTACTACTTGAAATTATATATCAAGGTTTAACTCATGAATTAAAACTTCTTTAGATTTCCTTGACTTTCTCAAGTAGAAAAGACAGAGGTTGCCAAATGTAACATCATCAGAAGCACCTGAACAGCTTTTGGAAGCAACTCTTCTTTTGGCTCAGCTGGTAAAGAATCTGCCTGCAATGTGGGAGACCTGAGTTCGATCCTTGGGTTGGTTCGATCCTGGAAGATCTCCAAGGGATCTGGAAGGAAGGGAAAGGCTACCCACTCCAGTATTCTGTCCTAGAGAATTCCAGGAACTGTATATAGTCCATGGGGTTGCAAAGAGATGGACACAACTGAGCGACTTTCACTTTCATGAATTTTCTCTCAGCCCCAAGTGCAGAAATTCACCTTCAGCAAGTCCTTGCATTTGTGGCATAGTACAGAAGTCCTCTCAAGTTCTTCCCATCTCTCCCTCCTCATGTCATCACCCACCCTATTATGGTTGCCCGGATCCTGATACCCTTCTTTCTTCTTAAGGTCTATTCTACTGCTAACAGGATTCTTAGAGCTTTCGTTTATCCGCAAAGTAAGATCCGAGAGTTGCTGCTGCTGCTGCTGCTAAGTCGCTTTAGTCGTGTCTGACTCTGTGCGACCCCATAGGTGGCAGCCCACCAAGCTCCTCAGTCCCTGGGATTCTCCAGGCAAGAACACTGGAGTGGGTTGCCATTTCCTTCTCCAATCCAAGAGTTAGGTAGGGAGAAAAAATCCTACTTAAAAAAGGGAAGTAAACCTAAGGAAATGCAAAGATGGAGGGGAAGGGGTCAAACATGAATATTCTCCTGTCACGTGATAGAGAAATGAAAACTTTTCATCTGAATTTGCATACCTAGCCATACCTTCTTTCAGGTAAATTTCTGGCCATCTAAAAACTATTGGAGATATCTTTTTATTGGTGTCAAATAACTCATCTCTGATGGTTGAAAAAAAGATTCTATAAAAGTATGAAGCCTATGAAATGGATATAATTCTCTTCCCCACACCTAATCAGGTATGTGATGTTATACCAATTAGCTTTTGAGTTTTTGTTTTCTCACCTTTAAAATGGGAAAATACTGCCTACTTCATGGGTCAGTAGTTAAGGTGAAGCATGATAATACAGGTCCAGACTTAGGCATACTTCCTGGCATATTTGTCCATGGAAGGGTAGCTAGCTGTTTATTACATTTAGTTATTATTGTTATCATAATTGTTTTTGTTTATCCCTTCATGGAACCTCAGTATAAAAAGCTAAGTGTGTGCAGAGAAATGATATATACCACTCTATTGTATGTCCTGCAGCAAAAAGAGTGCATTTCATCATTAAATGTTTTAATATGTATACTGAATATTTATATAGGCCTCATGGGTTTCATCACACTTTTGAATTGTGAGTTTGGGACTGACACATACACACTGCTAAAAATAAATAATAAATTAAAAAAAGTTTTTTTGAAGTTTATCATTATAGTCTATTATTATAATAAGTATGCTAAACTATTTATTTTAAAACAATAGTCCCATCAAAAATGCATAATGTATAAACATTATGTCAGAGCCTATGGCTGTCCATGTTCTAGTTCTTCCATTATAAGCTTTCAAAAGTAACTTAGATTATGTATCACGCTTGATTTTAATATGTCCTCCTGCCTTTCATTTTAAAATATATTTTAGGCATTGATTATGTATGCCCTTTGAACCTGAATGCTGCCTGCTAGACCACGGAATCAGGAACTCTTATCACACCAGCACTCATCAAGAATGCCAGGCATATGGCAGAGTTTTAATACATGAGGCTACACTGAGTGAGGTAAATAATAAAGAGACTCGTAATAATAAAAGGGATAAAGAGCAGCATTTCTTTAGCTGACTTTCCTTTTCCTCTGTACTCGGGAGCACACTCACTGACCGATTTCTGGGCCCTGCATCTTGGTCCTCCAAGTGTGTTCACACACCTGCTGTTGCTACACAAGGGCAACACGGATAAAGGCTTCCTAACGCCTCTGCCCACCCACTCCTGGGCCCAGACATTTCAGCGCCTGCCACTGGATAATGGATGAAGCAAATGCCTGTTCAGGACTTGTGAGCCCGGCTGACAGTACTATGACAGGTCATTAGGCATTTAATTTAACACTAGGTTTTTAGAGCTTGGAATTCAATCCCCATGTGTTTCTTTACAGCTAATTAATGACGTGAAACCACTTTTTCCTAATTCGTATCTGAAAGTGATTGTTTCTGTTCCTTCCACAATGAAATATGAAATGGTATATGTCTACAACATTGTATAAATTCATCCTTTTGAACAGCACTGAGTACAATGTGATAACTTTATATCTTCCAAAACATAAAATAGCAAGCTTTAACTTGAAGTTAGATATAAAATATGGCTTGTATTTGATGTTGTCGTTGTTGTTCAGTCACTAAGTCATGTCTGACTCTTTGCGGCCCCATGGACTATAGCCTACCAGGCTCCTCTGTCTGTGGGATTTCCGAGGCAAGAATACTGGAGTGGGTTGCATTACCTTCTCCAGGGGATCTTGATATTGTTTTAATAAATACAAAAAGGAAACAACTAAGTGACTTATTTTCAGAGAGGTATACACTTCTGTTCACCTAACAAAAATGCACTGTGTCCACAGAATAAGCAACTCTTTTCATCGTGACTTTCATTTGCTGCAGACATCAACTAAAAACATTAGGTTAATGATAATATCTTTGAAAAATTTCACTGTGTATTAGACACCCTCTCTGGTCCTTCAAGGGGCTTCCCTGGTGGCTCAGATGGTAAAGAATTTGCCTGCAATGTGGGAGACCAGCGTTCAATCACTGGGTCGGGAAGACCCCCTAGAGAAAAGGAATCATGGCTACCCACTCCAGTATTCTTGCCTAGAGAATTCCATGAACAGAGGCTACGGTCCATGGGGTGACAGAGTAAGATACAACTGAGCTAGTAGCACATTTCACTGGTCCTCCGAGGAATAACTTTTCTGTATCCAGCTGGGACTTCTGACTCCATGGTTTTTGACAAACTTGAGTAGCAAATAAGATCAGCCCCTGTTCAGATCCAATCATTTAATTTGTCAGCAATGAAGAACACTCCTGTCTATTGCTGCTTTTGCACAAAACTTCCCACTTAAATTTGAGGGTTATTTTTGTTTGGGTCATGATTCAATGTCTCATATCTTCTCTGTCACTCATCACAAAACAAAATTAAGAATTGTCACTTTTCAAAATCATGAACTTAACAGTTTATTCCAGCCCACATACAGGAGTAAAATACAGAAACCAAATGGGTTGGCAAAGCATTATTGTTCTCAAGAAAACCTAGTGGCTTTGAGATACAATGTAAAATCCTGCTCGAGATCCCTGATAAACTATGGGAATGAGAAGGAGCTTTTACACTTCTCCTTACCCTCATTTTCCTTCGACCATATGTGGCATATTCACAGGTTTTCTCAATAAAGGTTAGTTATGTTTTGTCTCAAGTCTTGGGAAAAGAAACGTACAGTGAAACCCTCTAGGATGTATAATGCCTGTGCTATAATTTGGCGATTTATGAGCCTTAAGCTTAATTCTGAAGCTGCGTGTTTATCGACTGCTTCTCGGTAATATAGAACTGGGAAAACAATCCCATGGGATTATATTCTTATTCTTTGTAGCATGCTCTGTTCTCTTTTTCCCTTCGGCTTTAGGGAGCACTTAGTGGTGTGCCTTCTGCTGCTACAGAGAAATACTGAAATACTGAAAGCTTTTTTCTTTATGGTTTTTACCTTCATCTGCCCCCTTGCAAGCTCCCTGCGAGTTGTAAGAAGGCCTGCTTTTCCTCATTCCAAAACCACCACTTCAGTTTTAAATGTGGGACTCCATTGTTGTTTTGCTCTGTGGCATTCCCTAAGCTCAGTGATTTTCCCTAGGTGGCTCTGGAACATGCAGCCCAAAACCTCTTTTCTTCCTCTGCCACATTCACCTCTAATATCGGGCAGCGGGGAGCTGGAAATCTTTTTGGCAGCTGCTATTAAGTAAACATAGGAGGGACCTAGTGGTTGGGCTTAGGGGGCTCTTGTCAAGATAATGCTCTTTCTCTCTCCAAATGCAAGTCCATACGTGATTGCAGGGTGTCTATTCTATGCTGGAGACAGAGGACAGCAAAATAAGAAGACAGCAAGTCCTAGGCCAAGTTTGGGTTTCTTCCAGAGATTTCCTAGAGCCTAGAATTTTTCTGAAGGGAGTTAACAATGTTTTATTTCAAAATGCTAAGACTGACTTCACATTTGCTATTTAGACTCCTCTTCTGTAAATAACCCCCTGGTATCAGTATCACAATGCTTATTGTGAATGGACTTTTAAATACTGTGTTTGGAAAACAGCGTTTATTATTTTTCTGATTACACGGCATTACATGCCAGTTATAAGAAATGTGTGATATCAATAAATATGGTATTGACAAGTCTGTAATCACATAATATTGCTAATATTCAGTTTACTTTTAAAACAAATTCTTATCATAAATAGGTAGAGCCTAGAATTGTATTTTACTTTGCTTAGCTAGTACAACGAAATCCGTGTGTGTGTACTGCAGTACTTAAGCAGAAAATATTGTTGCTGTTGTTGTTTAGCTACTAAGTCATGTCTGACTCTTTGACCCTATGTACTGCAGCCCACCAGGCTCTTCTGTCCATGGGATTTCCCAGGCAAGAATACTGGAGTGGGTTGCCATTTCGTCCTCCAGGGGATCTTCCTGACCCTGTGATTGAATCTGCATCTCCTGCAGGCAGGCAGATTCTTCACCACTGAGCAACCTGGGAATAAGCTAAAAATGGATTTTTAGCTATATTGCATGAACGTTCTATATGCTATGTCCTTCATTGATAATGTTTTCTCATTTTCTTCCCTCCTTCCTTCCCTGTCCTCCTTCCTTATTAGGACTTTCACTCACCTTATGTAAGAGAGTCTTTTCTGTTTGCTACTTACTGATGATGCTGAAATTAAAGGCAAAATCCTTGTCCTCAGATAACTACCAGGGTATTAGGGATGGAAGAAAAGTCAGCACAACTGTCACCATGTGGGCCACAAAGACTGTGGCAGAGCTTCTTCTGGAGCCCAGGAAAATGCTTCCTAACTTGGTCTTAGGGTCTTAAGGGAGGCTTCCTGGAAAAGAAAAGGCCTTGCTTGAGTTTCTATGGAAACCCAGGAGTCATCCAGGCAGAGAAGTTACAAAAAGTCAGTATGGGAAGAAACACCACGTAGAACTGCAGGGAGGCAAAAAAGAAGATGGAGAATCCCTTCATTATTATTTATTTAATTAAGGTCCATCTGATTCCTTTTGTTTTTCATTGTAGTATAATTGAATGACAATTTTGTGCTAGTTTCAGATATACAGCAAGGTGATTCTGTTTATATACGTTCCTTTTCAGACTCTTTTTCATTATAAGTTATTCAGTTCAGTTCAATTCAGTAGCTAAGTTGTGTCCAACTCTTTGCGACCCCATGAACCCCAGCACGCCAGGGCTCCCTGTCCATCACCAACTCCCGGAGTTTACTCAAACTCATGTCCATTGAGTCGGTGATGCCATCCAACCATCTCATCCTCTGTCATCCCCTTCTCCTCCCACCTTCAATCTTTCCCAGCATCAGGGTCTTTTCACATGAGTCAGTTCTAGGCATCAGGTGGCCAAAGTATTGGAGTTTCAGCTTCAGCATCAGTGCTTCCAATGAATATTCAGAACTGATTTCCTTTAGGATGCACTGGTTGGACCTCCTTGCTGTACAGTTCCCTGTGCTATACGGTAGGTTCTTGTTGTCTATATATTTTACATATAGTAAGTGAATCTGCTAATCCCAAACTCTTAATTTATCCCTTCCCCTCTTTCTCTTTGGTAACCATAAATCTGTTTTCTAAGTCTGTGAATCTGTTTCTGTTTTGTAAATACATTCATTTGTATCAATTTTTAGGTTCTACATTAAGTGATATCATATATTTGTGTTTGTCTGTCTGGCTTACTTCACTTACTATGATAATCTCTAGGTCCATCCATGTTGCTGCAAATGGCATGATTTCATTTTTTATGGTTAAGTAATATTCCAGGTATATATCTACCACATCCTTTATCCATTCATCTGTTGATGAAAATATAAGTTGCTTCCATGTCTTAATTTTTATAAATAGTACTGCTATGAATATTGGGGTGCATATATCTTTTCAAATTAAAGTTATCCTCATTTCTGGATATATTTCTAGGAGTGGGATTGCTGGATCATATGATAATTTTATTTTTGTTTTTGAGGAACCTCAGTACTCTTTTCCATAGTGGCTACACCAGTTTACATTCCCACCAATAGTGTAAGATGGTTCCCTTTGTCTCCATACCCTCTGTAACATTTATTATTTGTAGGTTTTTTGATGGTGGCCATTCTGATCTGTATGAGGTGATATTTCATTGTAGTTTTGATTTCCATTTCTCCAATAATTAGCAATGTTGAGCATCTTTTCATGTGCCTCCTAGTCATCTGTATGTCTTTTTTGGAGAAATATCTATTTGCTTCTTCAGTCGCATTTTTGATTTTGTTTGTCCTTCTGACATTGAGATGTATAAGCTGTTTGTATGTTTTGGAAATAATGCCGTGTTGGTCACTTCATTTGCAAATATTTTCTCCCATTCCGTATGTTGTTTTTTAGTTTTGTTTATGATTTCTTTTCTGTGCAAAAAAAAAAAGCTTTTAAGTTTAATTGGACCCCACTTGTTTATTTTTGCTTTTATTTCCTTTACTCTAGGAGATCCAAAAAATATTGCTGTGATTTATGTCAGTGTTCTGCCGATGTTTCCCTCTAAGAGTTGTAGAGAATCTCTTTATTCTTTCTGCCCTCATTCCCACCCCATGGCTTCTGCTTTAGCATTTCCTTCTGCCTGACACAATGGAAGGCTTCTGTATCAGGTCTCAGCTCATTATTATCACTTTCCTAGTAAAGACCCAGAATACCTACCTAGTTACTGTCTTCTTCCTTCACGCTTTATTCTCAGACATTCTCTTTACATGACAGTATTGATATCACAGCTTTTATCACAATCCAAAATCATTCTGTTTATTCATGTGTTTAATTATGTTTTTATCTGTCTTTTTTCGCCTGTTATCTAAGTGTTATCTTGTCTGACTTGATTATCAGTGAAAGCCTAGTGCTTGGCATAGTGCTTAGGACATAAGAGTCTGAATAAATGGTGATAAATTAGAGAGGCAGGAGCTGAGATTAGAGAAAAATGACAGAGAATAGATTGTACACGGCTGGAGTCAGCAATCCTAAGGAACGTGGCTTTTAGAAAATCTGTGATATTTAATCATTTAAGTAGAGAAATTCTTATTAACATTTGTGTTAGTCTCTCAGGATTGTCTGACTCTTTGAGATCCCATGGACTATAGCCCACCAGGCTCCTCTGTCCATTGAATTCTTCAGGCAAGAATACTGGAGTGGGTAGCCAGTCTCTTATCCAGGGGATCTTCCCAACCCAGGGATGGAACCCGGGTCTCCTGCATTGCAGGTGGACTCTTTACCGTCTGAGCAGGCAGGGAAGACATCCTAATAATCTTTATTATTTTCTCAAACTTCTGTTGTCCAAAGATGAGTTCATCATCTTCCTCTCTAAGCCTGGCTCTTCTGTCATCTCTGCTCAAGTAGGAGGCAATCTAATTACTCTTGCTAGAAATCTGAGAGTCAGCCTTGGTTATTTTATATCCATCACCTCTGAAAGTTTGATATGGTAGATGAAAGATGGCTGCAATTTAAGGATGGCATCTAATACCCTTCTCCTCGATCAGAGCCTGCCTTAGCTATCTGCCTGAACAGTACAATGCAACAGAAATTAATTTCTATAACTCCCAAGACTTGTTCATAAGAAGCCTTGTAGCTTCCACTTATGTTCTCTAGCAACCCAGGTGCCATGTGAGAAGTCAGTCTTACAAGGTCATCATACCAGAGAGCCAATGGGTACACACTCTTGCTGATAGTCTCAGCCAAGCCGAGCCTTCCGACTCTTCACTCCTATGACAAGACTGACAAAAGAAATGAACGTGAACTTCCCTGCACCCCCACACACCCACTCATCCTCTAGCTGGATGTGTGCCTGCGTGCTAAGTTGCTTCCCTTGTGTCTGATTCTTTGTGACACTATGGACTGTAGCCCACCAGGCTCCTCTCTCCATGGGATTTTTATACTGGAGTGGGTTGCTATGCCTTTCTGCAGGGGATCTTCCCAACTCAGGGATCAAACCTGGGTCTCATGTCTCCTGCATTGGCAGGTGGGTTCTTTACCACTCGCACTACCTGGAAAGCCCCCTCTAGCTGGGTAATGCTGAGTAATTTCTGGTGATGCCACATGGAACAGAAGAATCAACCAACTAGTCCCTACCTAAATTCCTGCACCATTATTATGGACTGAACGTTTGTGTTCCCCTAAAATTCCTCTGTTGAAACCTAACCTCCAATGTGATGATATTTAGAGGTGAGGCCTTTGACAGATGATTAGGTCAGGAGTGTGAAGCCCTTGTGAATAGGATCAGTGCCCTTTTACAAGAGACCCCAGAGAGCTCTTTAATCCTCTTTCTACCATGTGAGGGCACATCAAGAAGATAGACCCTCACCAGACACCGAATCTGTGGCACCTTGATCTTGAAATTTCCAGCCTCCAGAACTGTGAGAAGTAAAAGTTTCTTGTTTAAGCCACCCAGACTATAGCACTTTGTTAGAGCAGCGCATGAACAAAGGCATGCACAAAATTGTGAAATATTATACAAGGTTGTTTTAAACCACTAAGTTTTGGAGTGTAGACCATTGAGGCTCTTGTGAACCACCGAAGGCTGCCTGTCTTATTGCTAATTATATTCCTTAATACTTCCCAAATTATTTCCTACCTTTCAGTCTACTCTTTCTGGTCTCTGTAAAGGAGTCTCACCCAGTTTCCCTAGCTCCAATCTTGTTCCATCCAAAGTCACACTACACTTAAGAATTTTTAATATTAATATGTAAACATTCTTCACTGTAAGAAGTTTTATTTTTTAAATATATTCACATTGTGGTGCAACCATCACCACCATCCATCTCCAAAACTTTTTCATCTCCCCAAACTGAAACTCTATATACCCCTTAAACAATAAGTCCACATTCCCCCTACCCCCTCCAGCCCCTGGCAACCACCATCCTGCTTTCTGTCTCCATGAATTTGATTACTCTCGATTCCTTATATAAGTGGAATCATACAATACCCATCCTGTGTGACTGGTTTATTTCACTCAGCATACGTAGTATCTTCAAGCTTTACCCATGTTGTGCTGTATCAAAACTTCACCCCTATTTAAGAATGAATAATGTTCCACTGTATGTATGTACCACATTCAGATTATGTATTAATCTGTTCATACACCTTTGGGCTGTTTCCATACCTTTTGGCTACTGTGAATAATGCTGCTATATTATGATACTCATAACCTGATTCCCTATCTCTTACTTTGAAGATCCCATAAGATAAAGCCCTGTCTCCTCAACAGAATATATTATATCTGGATGCTGACTTCTTGCCCAGACTCGTCTCTCAACCCGTCCTGACTTGTGTTGTGTGCTCAGCAAATCCAGATTGCTCGTATTTACTCACCTACATTATGATCTGTGAACATTACCATTGTAATTTTTCTTGTTATTTTATTGCCTTGAAATACAGCCATTACCTTGGGTTGGATTCTACCTCTTGTTTAAGATGTTCAGCCTCAGCTTCATAAAGGGATACTACTTAATATTTAGCAAACATATCAAAAATACAATTGTCTTGTATGAGTTTTCTTTGAATCATTTTAACTAAAGAATTAATTTTTAATAAAATAAAATACTTTGAATAATATTGATCAATTTCCATGTTTATCCCTTATACAGTGTGACTTTTTTATCTGTTCAAACAAACATTGTTGTCAATATTACTCACAGAGCATTGATCATGTGATTATAGTTTAGGTGCCAGAAGCTGTAACAGCTATTAAAATATAACTGAGATATGGTTGCATTGAACCTTTTTATTTTTTGACCTTCCTATGTACTTTCTCATTTTTTTCTGTTCTGGTTTTGCTTACTGTCTTATCATTTCTTCATGGGCTACTGGCTGATATGACTCTAGAGGCAGAGTTTTGAGTTTTGCAACTTTTTCTGTTAAGGAAAAAATAATCAATATCCCAGAATATATAAGCAGCCTTGGCTTTGAGATAAGGTCAGTAATCTAGCTTCTATGTGACTGTGTGGATTGAGTGTCTGAAAATCTTGGCCACTATTTCAGAAAGGGCAATGAGTGACTGTGCAAGAAAATGTGTTATCCAAGGATACAAGAGAATGGAGAGATATAAAGATAAAAATGCAGATACATTCCAAATAGTTGCATTTTAAGTGGCAACATTTTGTTGTTGTTGTTGTTTATAATGTGGTCAGTTTATATGAAAATCATTGGCTGAAAATATGCAATGTTATGTATTATCTCCTTTTTAAACAAATTTACAGAACATAATTAATTTTTTCTTTATAATTCAGAGCTTTGGAGTGAAGCTCAGTTACTGCACTCTGTGATCTATTTGTAAGTTTGGGATTCTTAAAAATGTTGATATTAATAGCTGTTTAGGCCTGTATGAAAGTATGGCAGAAATCTCTCATTCACATAGTTTTGAAGTCTCTCTCCTTGGAATCTGACTCCCAGCTATGGGTTCTGGAGAGTGCCAATTCACTTGCCTTTTTTTAAAAAGATTTTTGTAAAAAAAAAAAAATATATATATATATATATATTTGGCTGTGAGGCATATGGGAATCTTAGTTTCCAGACCAGGGATCGAATCCACATCTGCTGCATTGGAAGGTGAAGTAATAATCACTGGACCTCCTTTTCATATCTACTTATTTTAATAATTCTAAGTTTCATACTAAGCAACCCAATAACCACTCTAGGTAAAACTGTTGGAAAATATAAGCAGAACTGTCTCAGGGCTTGAGGACACCTCTATAAATATGATGCATAAGATTTACTGCCTTAATACTGTGACATTATTCAACTTCTTTGAGACTTTTTTACTTTCTTGAGTTTCAGGTGGATCAAAGTTGCCTGACAGATTACTTGCATTTAAAATGAATGTGTGTGTGTGTATGAGTGTGTGTGTGTATGTGTACAAATAAATAAGATACCACGTTATAGAAGTGTTAAAGCCTTTTGAAAGGTAAAATATAATTAATCTAAACAATGGATAGCTATTTCTGTAGACTTCATAGGAAGTATTGAAATTTTAATTAATTTAACCAGGCACTAGATGTATTGGAATTGTGAACAAATGGGAAAAATGCTGCTAACATTTAGAAAATAGTTTAATTATAAGCCAAATATAGCAAGAGTTTTTTCCTAACTAATCATAATAAGTGAACTTAATTACTTACTGTGAACCAAATCACCTAGCAGCCACGCTTATTCTAGCTGTAATAGGTCATAAAATGCTCCACCAAATTTCAATGCAAAATATGTTGAAATTGCTGTGGTTTGATCTGTTTTTATAATAGGTAGTCAAAAATTGTTAGAGAGGTCTTTAAAAGCAAATAATTTAGAGGTATTTGGAGAGAAGCAGTGAAGGGTTGTTAGCAGCAATACTTAGCATATAATGGTCCTTATGGTAGTGATACAGTTGCAGGCTTTGCGAAATAATTTGCACTTTTTTTTCAATTGGGGAAATAATAGTAATAAATCTGTAAGAACATTAACTCTGGTGGTATTAGTAAGTTAATTTACTTTCAATGTATTACTTCTACCATGTTAGGTGGATCTTGCTTTCACAGTGAAAGTATGGCAGATCCTATCTGATGTCTAAAATCCTATTATTTTAATATTATTTGGGAGGACATTTCAACAATGTCTGTAGTAATCAGGTGAAATGTTTTTATGGGGTGAACTGTCATCTCTTCCCTGAAATTCAAAAGTTGAAGCCCTAACATCCTTTCAGTACCTCAGAATGTATATGTATGTGAGACAGAGAGTGAGGTGTGCCACTGTTTTCTTTTTTTAAATGGATCTCTTATAATACTAATATCACAGCTCACATTATTTTTTTTTTGAAACAAAAAGCTTTAGGATTATTTTTCCAACTTTGGTGAGATTTAATGAAGAAAAATTGCATATATTTGAAGTGTACATATGATGATTTGATATACTTATAAGTTGTGAAATTAAGCTGGTTAACACATCCATCACCTCACTTAGTTATCCTTTGTGTTTGTGTGATGAGAACACTTAAGATCTACTCTCAGCAAATTTCAAGTATGTGATTCCAGTACTCTTGCCTGGAAAATCCCATGGACGGAGGAGCCTGGTAGGCTGCAGTCCATGGGGTCGCGAAGAGTCGGACACGACTGAGCGACTTCACTTTCATGCATTGGAGAAGGAAATGGCAACCCACTCCAGTGTTCTTGCCTGGAGAATCCCAGGGACGGTGGAGCCTGGTGGGCTGCCGTCTATGGGTTCGCACAGAGTTGGACACGACTGAAGTGACTTAGCAGCAGCAGCATTATCATTTTATTATAATATTATTATATATAGTAAAATGCAGTGTTATTATTGTCTCTTTGACTTAAATCTTATTTCTCCCACCCACCTCCCCAGGGTCTCTGGCAATCACTATTCTACTCTCTGCTTCTATGAGTTCTCTTAGATTTCACATAGAAGGGAGATCATACAGTATTTGTCGTTCTGAGTCTGGTTTAATAGCTGTTAGGAAAACAGTATGGAAGTCCTTCAAAAAATAAAAACAGAATCACCACGTGATCCGGTAATGCCACTTTGGTGTGTATATGCAAAGGAAATAATTTAACACCTTGAAGAAAAATCTGTATTTCCCATTTTTATTGTAGTATTATTCACAGTAGCCAAAGTATAGAAACAACCTTAGTGTTTGTCAAGAGGTTTAATTAAATATATTATATTATTTAGCCATTAAAATAAATGAAGGAACTCCTGCCATTTGCAACAACAGGGATGAATCTGGAGGACATTATGCTAAGTGAAATAATCCAGTTAAGAATTAACCCTTCCTTCCCACCCCCTCTTTTAGCTATCTTTCCTTTGAGCTGTTCCTCCTTTGTATTCCTATATTACCCTGTGCAAATCACAGTAATTTCACATCCAAATGTTTCATATTTACTTACCTGTATTTCTGGTCCCTCAGTGAATGATTCTCAAGTGCATGGATTCTGTATAACTCATGTTCACTTTCTATTTCTCATGTAATAATTGTCACATAACAAGTGCTCATTTATTAACTAATATCAGAATGAATGGGCATCCCCGTTGGCTTGATTGTAAAGAATCCGCCTGGCAGTGTGGGAGACACAGGTTCAATCCCTGGATTGGGAAGATCCCCTGCAGAAGGGAATGGCAACCCACTCCAGTGTTCTTGCCTGGGAAATTCTATGAACAGAGGATCCTGGAGGCCTACAATCCATGCGGTCTCAAAGAGTAAGACACGACTGAGCACGCATGCATGCACAACTGGGAAAATTACTTAACTTTTCGACCTCAAATTCCTCTTCTGTAAAATGTATATTATAATATCTATACTGCAAGATTATTGGAAAGATAATAAATAACATCTAAATCATGTGAGTCATGGCAGGAATTCAGTAAATAGTGTATTTTATATTACCTTTTATATATCTCTATATGCAAGTCTGAAATGGATATATGAAAGAGAATAATTCATAATCTTTTACCATAAAATCCAAATAAGAGTTAATATAATAATAGTCATCCTTGAATAGGACTTTCTGCCCTAGTCATAAATTAAAATAGCCCATACATTGCATTGCTCTAACAATAGAAGATTGAAGTATGAAATGAGGAAATTAACATTTATTCAAATAAAATTAATTGGAAAATATTTCTTCTATGTTATTTATAAATGAATCAGTTCACAACCTTTGAACATTTAGTTCCATTTTCAAAGGTAAAATTATAGGGTTTGCAGTGCTTAGCCAGATCTACCTATCTGATCGGCTGTTCATTCTGGAATACTTTATAATGGTCATGGATACACAGTAGGGTCAGCACAATGGCCAGAAATTGCTTTCTAATATTCTAATAAAAATAGCATAGTGTAAACTCTAAGGTTCTCTCCTTGAAAGCTCTCACTCCAGATTTTAACAATTACATCGAAATATATGTTTTGAATGTCACTTTACAACATTCTCCAGAGGAGTTTTGATTAAAATCTTTAGCCTTTCAAGAAATGACTTGCTGTGCAAGTTAAAAAAATTAAGAACAATAGATATCTAGAAAGATTGATCGGTATATCAATCAACAGATAAAAACAACCACCCGAGTTTACGACTGTATTTGCTACACTTTGCCTTTCAGGACTCTATTGGAAGAAGAACATTATAGAAGTATTTTTTCAGTCCTAACAGTGAACAGCTATTTTCTCTATCAGCAGTTACGAAAAATGAAAAGATGCAGGCTGTAAATGAAGAAATCCTTCTTTCACAGACTAGAGCTATTCATAGTCTGGCTCTTGGAAACCTCTGTGTTTAGTCTGTGAGGTGAGGAAGAAGGCTTCTTTTGGAGGATGTGTTTCCTAATGGTCCTTCTCTTTATATTCTTTCAAGTGCTCATAACAAATACTTTTCCTGGGCAGCCAGAAGCAAATGTTTTTACACTAGCCTCTGTGTTTGCCATGTACATCATTGACATATCCATGCAGTTAAAGACCAGACTCCACCAATTGTTGCGTTGCATAAATTTCCTGAGCTGCGTCTCTGTATATTATTGAAAATATGTCCCTAGATAATTAAAAATGAAGTATATTCAGAATGGACCCAAGTAAAACTCTCACTAGCAATATGGGAGTTATGTGTGCAAAATGGAAAAATAAATCCACTCCCGAGTAAATACTACCTAACATTACAAGTGCAAAGAATTAGTTTAATCAGTGATTATGTAGATCTGTCCTTATCTGAAGGATTAACAAGTAAATATCTGTGAAACTCATAAATACTAATTACTCCTATTTTAAATTTGTACATTTTATGCTATGAGCTAAGATTTCTATATAAAATGTCGATACTAAAGTAAAATGTCATTTAAAATCAGTTTTTGTTAAACACTCAGAACACTATGTTCGATGTTAAAAAATAAATTCTGAGGGAAAGCAAAAAGAAAATAACAGCTTTATTGCTTAGCTTCTCAAGCCCAAGCCAAGAACAAAATCAGCTTCCTCTCTACTAGGAATGACAAGTGTCTGGAATCCTCTTCCCTTATAGGATCTTTGGTAGATATTTGCATTATATTTTAGTGATTGCTTTAAGACTTTCAAGATATATGTTCATTAATTTTCTTCTGCTGCTGTAACAAGTTATCATATAGTAGCTCAAAACACCACAAATGTATTATCTTACAGTTCTGTATGTCAGAAATCCAACACAGTTCTCATGAGCTATTAGCAAGGCTGAATTCCTTCTGGAAGTTCAAGGAGAGTATCAGTTTCCTTGCCTTTTCCAGCTTCTAGAGGCTTTTCATACTCCTTGGCACTTCACACTTCTTTATCTCTCTTTAAATCAGTGGTAAGGGACTTTCCCCGCAGTCTCGTGGTTGACTCCGCCTTTCAATGCAGGGGGTGCGAGTTCGATCCCTGGTCGGAGATGTAAGAAGATCCTGCATTCCTCATGGCCAAAAAGCCAAAACAAACCAGAAGTAATGTTGTAACAAATTTAATGAAGACTTTAAATATGGCCCACATCAAAGAAAAAAAAAAGAAAAGTCAGCAATAGCAAAATGTTTAGTCCTTCCCATTAGCTTCACACTGATCTCCTCTTCTGTCTCTATTTTTCATCTTTTAAAGACCCTCTGACTTTGTCGCCCCCTCCCCCGCCCCCGATAATTTCTCATGATTAAGGTGAGCTGGTTAGCAATCTTAATACCATCTGCCACCTAATTCCTTCTTACCATGAGACATAACATATTCACCAGTTCTGGGGCTTAAGAAGTGGATATCTTTAGGGTGCCATTTTTGCATCTACTACAATGCCTTTACTTTTTCACAGTATATTTAGAGTTCATATTGTATAATTCCATGTAAAATATAGAAGCTTTACCCCAGAACCGACTCCTTTACCCCACATGACTGTCCTTTATGCTCTAGTTACATGTACATTCCATATGTTACAAATATCACAAGACAGTGTTTTAATTTTTGCTTTAAATATCGGAGTGTACATTTTGTAAATCATAAGAAAAAATTATCTTGTCTATTTCCCTTTTATGTTTTTCATTCTTGCCAGATGATCTGAGTGTTCCTATGTAATCATCTCCTTTCAACCAGAAGAATTCTCTTTAGCATATTTACCAACAGATATTCTTAGTTTTCTATTATCTGAAAATGTCTTTGTTTCACCTTCATCCTTGAAGAAGGATTTTGCTGAGTATAGAATTTTGAGTCGACAGTTTTTGCCATACTCTTTCAGGATTTTTATTGAACCACTCATTTTGCCCTCAATAGTTTCTGATGAAAAGGCAGCAATTATTTTAATTGCCATTTCCCTATATGTAATGTGTCTTTTTTTTTTTTTTCAGGCATCTTTTAAGATTGTCTCATTATTCTTTACTTTCTAGAAGTTTGAATATCATGTACCCTAGCATGGCTTTCTTCATTTTTATCCTGGTTGAGGTTTTCTGAGCTTCTTGAATCTGTAAATTGATTTCACCAATTTGGGGAAAATTTGGACTGTTATTTTCAAATATCCTTTTCCTGACTTATCTTCTTTCTCTTATTCTTCTGCTGCTTCACTGATACTTTTTGATATTATTCCACAGATTCTTGAGGTTCTATTCATTTATTTTGGTTTTCTTTTTTCCTTCTTCAGATGGGATAATTTATATTGATCTGTTGTTAAGTTGACTTCTCTTTCCTCTGTCATCTCCATTTTACTGTAATGTCCATTCATTCAGTAATATTTTTAAATTTTAGATATTTTATTTCCTGCCTCTAGGCATTCCACTAGGCTTTTATATAGTTTCTGTCTCTCTTCTGAGATTTCATACATTTTTATTTATTTTGATCATATATTTCTTTGCTTTCTTTAGCAGAGTTAATAGTAACTGCTTCAAAGTATTGTCTGCTAGTTTATCAAGTGGTTCATCCAGGGGTCAGTCTTCACTGACTGTCTTTTCTCTTGAGAATGGGTCAACTTTCCCTAGTTCTTTTCATATAGAGAAATTTTGGATTGTATCTTCCTGGTGGCTTCCCTGGTGGCTCAGCTGGTAAAGAATCTGCCTGCAAGGTGGGTGACCTGGGTTCGATCCCTGGGTTGGGAAGATCCTCTGGAGAAGGGAGCAGCTACCCACTCCAGTATTCTGGCCTGGAGAATTCCATGGACTGTATAGTCCATGGGGTTGCAAAGAGTCAGACACGACTGAACAATTTTCACTTTCTTCACCCTCCCTAGTTCTTTTCATATAGAGAAATTTTGCATTGTGTCTTGGATATTGTAAAAGTAATATTGTGGAGACTCCTGATTCTATTATAATCATCTAAGTGGATTTTATTTTTAATGTAGAAACCAATTTATTTAAATCTTATGTCAGTTCTTTCTCCAGCCCGTTTAGCCATGCAGTTTGCCGTTTACCCTATACATGCAAGGGTCCACACAGAATCTGGGAATCCTAATCTCTGGTTCTCTAATTTCTGGAATTTGTTCTTCACTTTTTACCAGCTCTGGTTGCCCCAGACACTGTCATTATTTCTGTAGACCAGAAAAAGTCAGTTTTTTCAAAGTCTTTGCCATTCCATATTATACCATAGTGGTGTTAAATATAAGATAGATGTTAGCTAGCTACCTAAACTCACATTCCTGGTCCTTTCTTCCAAATTCTGACTCTTCCAAAATCTGTATGTATTTTTTCTGATTTCTCAAGAGCTATTGGCTAGTTTTTCATTGTATTTTATATGAAGTTATATAATTCATTTCCAAGAGGATTTGTCTATGCATTAGCCTGCTAGGGCTGCCATAACAATGTACTACAGACAGTAAAAACAGATTTATTTTCTCACAAGCTCTGGAGGTTAGAAGTCTGAGATGAAAGTGACAACAAACTTTGGTTTTTCTTTTTGAGACCTTTCTGCTTGGCTTGCACATGGCTGTCTTATTCTATGTTCACATGGTCTCCCCTCTTACCTCATTTAACTTTATTATTTCTTTAAAGACCCAATCTCTAAACAGTCTTATTTTGAATTACCAAAGATTAGGACTTTAACATATGAATCTTAAGACTCTTGAACGCAGGTTAGCTTACAACAGTATGACAAGGAAATTTTTCAGCCATACCAGAAAAACTTACCCATGGCAATTAGGGATATTACACAAGATACACGTTTACTCTGGATCCTAATTTAGTCTCAGTCTCCTATCCAGTATATGTTCCAGTTTACTAATAAACTTGTGTTGGCATGCAAGATAAAATCTATTTTCCATCCCTGTTCAAATATACTCACAATATTTACAATGTCTAGTATAATGTTAATTTCAAATGCAATCTACCCTAGTCAGTAAATATCAATATAACAAGCATGAGTGTCTTTTCTCATTAATATCCATATTAATATTGGATGTTGCTTCATATCCAATAACCAATTTTTGTTGAATTTTTCTTCATAATATCTCTCAGGTCTGTCCCAGGCTCTGAATTTCATTGCTTACTGTTCTCGATCTAAAACTTTCCGGTGGCTCTCAAATTTCACTCTGAATATAGCCAAAATCTTCACAGCACTCTCCAAGTTCATAGACCAATTCTCACTATTTTATTAATTATATTACATACTTATGTGCTATGAGTCCTTTTAGTTTGGTTTTGTTGCCTATCTCCCCCAGATAGAAAGATAATTTTTCATTTTTGTTCAAAGTATAATCTGAGTCTAGAGTACAACCTAGATTCTGATAGATGGTTAGACATATTTGTTGAATTAATCTTAATGAATATATTATTTAGCTTTCTCATTATTCTTTCTTTTATTACAATGATGTTAGTGGAAAACAATAACTCAGAAAAAAAAGAACACCAACAAAATACAGGATGTTACCTATACTTTTTAAGACACATCGTATTGTTTAGAAACCCTTTCTTTAAGCCTTTGTGAGTCTTTATATTAGTGACACTGCTTTATATTTCATTATCATGTGAAATATCTTAAATCTGAGCTATTTTGGCATCTTTTAACATAACAGTAATGAACCAATAGTATTTAAAATAGAAGTCTGTTCTAAAACTATTTTCTGATATCGTCACCTATTAGTTCACTTTTTGTGAAAGACTCCAGTATAAACCTAAATCTTGGTAATTCACTGATGAGGAAGGACTATTAATAATTTGGAAAATGTTCTTGAATCCATATCTTTCTCTATAGCTCCCTGTAAAACATGGTGAATATGAAATATTGTCATAGAATAAGCTGTTATCTACTGGGCAGCCTAGTTCTGAGTTTTTGCCACTCATGTGTATTATTGTACTATGTCCATACATCACACTGTCAGAGTTAAAGTATACATGTGTGTATAAACATATATTCAGTCTATATTTTACCACTCTCTCTTACTGTAATCTGAAATGTGAACATAGAAAAACCTCACAAAACTCAGTTGTACCCAGGAGAAACAGCTATGAGGAATATAAACTCACAGAGGACAATTTAAAAATAAGTTTTTTTCCAGCTTCCTAGTTTAAAAATAGCATGCTTGTTGAGACTTGCAATGATTAAAAATAGCTCTTAAGTAGAGAGATTGTGTTTTTTTAAGATCTGTTTATCTGACATTTCATGTCAAAAATATTTAAGAATCAACATTCATATTTCACCAGTAATGTCTTAAAAGTCCTCAGAGTAGGCACCCCCATCCCCACCTCCCCCCGCCCCCACACACAGTATTAACCACTTCCCGGATATGCTAGATAGATTTAGAGTTAATATCAATCACTTTCTTTATATGCTATGTAGGTTCAGAGTTCAACTTGATTTTGAAAAAGAATAACTCAGTTTTGAAGTTTTCTTATATAAAACTTGGCTGAAAACTCAAAGCCAGTGAATTACAATCATAGTTCACAAACCATTCCTTGTTGGCGAATGTCTGGTGAAAAAATCCTTGCTTGAAGAATGCTGGTATGGAATGAAGTGTATATTTAAATGAAGAGCTTGAAGAGAATGGGTTTGTGATTTTATGATTCAAAGTTTAATTGAAAATTTAGAGTAATTAGAGACTTTACTGCTGCTGCTGCTGCTGCTAAGTTGCTTCAGTCGTGTCCGACTCTGTGCGACCCCATAGAGAGCAGCCCACCAGGCCTTGCCGTCCCTGGGATTCTCCAGGCAAGAACACTGGAGTGGGTTGCCATTTCCTTCTCCAATACATGAAAGTGAAAAGTGAAAGTGAAGTCTCTCAGTTGTGTCCGACTCTTCGCGACCCCATGGACTGCAGCCTACCAGGCTCCTCCATCCATGGGATTTTCCAGGCAAGAGTACTGGAGTGGGTTGCCATTGCCTTCTCCTTTACTAGGAATTTTTATAGTAAGATAGAAGTGTCTCTCTACACTCCTTAGGAAACCTGCAAATGTAATCAAATATGTTCACCAGTTTAACTTCTTTCTAGTTCCTCTTCTCCTAAGAAAGGGAAAGTGAAGTCACTCAGTCTTATCCAACTCTTTGCGACCCCATAGACTGTAGCTTGCCAGGCTCCTCCATCCATGGGATTCTCCAGGAAAGAATACTGGAGTGGGTTGCCATTTCCTTCTCCAGGGAATAGTCTCGACCCAGGGATCGAACCCAGGTCTCCTGCATTGCAGGCAGACTCTAGCATTTGAGTTACCAGGGAATCCCTTTTTCTCCTATACCAGGAAGCATTCACTCTTTAATGAACTTGTACCTCTTTCCACTTATAATCCTTATATTTTTAGTATGTAAAATCTCCTTAGAACTTTAGGGTAAAGTAACAGCTCAAGCAATTACCCCATCGAGAAGACTATATAGGAAGTCACAGCAGCCACAGAAGGTACTTTCTCTTGGAAAAAATAAAATTTGTTTTCAACAGTATTTGTTCTCTGCCTTTAATTTGCAGCTAAAAGAGAAAAAATTGTTTCATATCCTTGGTAGTCTTAATAAAAGTACACATAAACACATAATTCTAACCAAGATTGATTCAATCCAGAGGCTCTTAAGAACAGGCCATCAGCCTATATGTAAAAATTAATAGGAAGCTTAAGGCTTGACCTTGACTTTTGAGAAGACTCGGGACCCTGAGTCACATTCCCACAGGCCCTCTGAGTCATTTGCTGTATCTTTTTTAGGTTGACAAGAAGAGTTCCTCATCAGCAATTCAATCCCAGCCACAGTCAAACCTCCATATACAGTTATAAGAGAAGAAAAATAGACAGTTTTTCATATTTTCCAATTCTGGATGATTCCTAAGATCACATTTCAGTCAGTGGATTTCTTAAGAGTCTCATGTGTCAAAAGATCCAGTGAATAATAATTTCTCATGAGGTCAGATGCAATGCCTGGAGTAAGAAACATATGATCGAACTTAGCAAACCCACTTCTCTCATTGCAGAGTTGCAAGTGAATATAGAAATACTTGTTAATTGCTTTGACCTGTCTAATGCCTCAGTGCAGATACGTGCATGGGGAAGGGAAGGCAGGAGAAAGGAAGGAACTAATAATAGTTTTGCACCTGATGCCATGATAAACAGGCTCCCCTGGTGGCTCAGGGGTAAAGAATCCACCTGCCAATGCAGGAGACGCAGGTTCAGTCCCTGGGTCGGGAAGATCCCCTGGAGAAGGAAATGACAACCCACTCCAGTATTCTTGCCTGAGAAATCACATGGACAGAGGAGCCTGGGGTGCTACAACCCATGGGGTGGCAAAGAGTCAGACACAACTTCATCACTAAACAACAAGAACAACTATGATAAGCACTTCTTACAGTTTCACTTTATTCTTCAAAAAATGGCACAATATTAATAATCTTCCTTGGAATGACAGGTCTTTCTGGTTCTGGCACCTATACGGATCATACAATACCATATTATTATTTTCTGTGAAACTGAACATTTCTGTATTCATTTGCTAATTATTCAATCTAAGCTAAAAGGAGTCATCTTGTTGGTTTCCTTGTAAGACTATGTATTGGCACATGTGATACACATGTCTAGCCTGCAAATAGCGTGTCTCTCTCAGCTTTGACCTCAGGTGACTCAAACTATACCATCCAGCCATATTCCGGTGAAAGTCCCAGGAAAAAGGTGGACAAGTCTGAAAGTTAATCACAGACAAGAGCTTCCAGGTTCAGACCAGGAGATTCTTGTAAATTCACTGGGCATGCCCTACTCCAGGGGATCTTACCGACCCAGGGATCAAACCTGGATCTCCTGAGTTGTAGGCAGATTCTTGACTGATAAGCCACCAGGGATGCCCATATATGCATCCATGTAGTGAGTTATCATTCACTGAACAAATATTATTGGTGCACCTACACAGTCCAGGCATTGTTAGACATCAGAAATGCAGAGGTGAGTTTGACAAATATAGTTCCAGCCCTATGTAACCAGTCATCCAGTGAAAGAGATATAAAGATACAGTATAAATAAAGAATTATATGTAATATAAATAAAAATATAAAATAATATAATATAAAAAAATGAATTACCTGGGTTGTCCCTGGTGGTCCAGTGATTAAGACTCTGTGCTTCTACTGTAGGCAACACTGGTTCCATTTCTGGTCAGAAAACTAAGATCCTCATATTGTGCTGTGTGACCAAAAAAAAAAAAAAAAAAAATCCAAGTAAGTGTATG
Source organism: Okapia johnstoni (assembly GCA_024291935.2). NCBI lineage: Eukaryota > Metazoa > Chordata > Mammalia > Artiodactyla > Giraffidae > Okapia > Okapia johnstoni. The sequence continues at coordinate 62,706,338 of CM044321.1, forward strand.
AATGCAGTCTTAGAAAAGTATAATGAAGCAGAATATTGGGAGCTACATAACAATGCCAGCAGGCAGTCTGAACTAATCTAGATTATACAGGCAGATTGAATGAGGAATGGGAGATAGAGAGGATCAGGAGGGGCTTGGGCAGGGGGTGAGGTGTGGACAGCTTTGCAAACAAAGGGAGCACCACCGGGGGCAATTCTGCAGTCATGGAGACACCAGTGGGACCAGGGCACAGAGAATCATAAGGCGAGTCGTTTGCAAACCCCTGCAGAGTGGTGAGGCAGGCAAGAGATCAGTCATATCCTCATTAAGAACTGTTTTCATCCTAAAAGCCGCAAGAAGCGTTTAAAAAGGCTTCAAGCAAGCAAGTGCTGTGATTAAATGTGTGGTTTGAAGAGATCTCTTTTGGTGCTGTGTGTAGAATAGAGTGTAGAGTGGGGGAGATAATTGACATGCTTCAGATAAAGTATGATGGTAGCTTGGACTCGAGCGGTAAGAGGAGAGAGTGAGAAACACAAATGGAGGAAAAAAATCATACTTCTCAGTGACTGCTTGAGTCCATGAAGCAAGGGGAAAGGATGTATAGGGATGAACTGGGACATGTCCTATACAAGAGCTGAAATCAAAGTGAAGCATGCACAGATTCTCGTTAAATGTGGTCAGTGCTTGGTCACTGAATTCATCTTCTCATCTTTCTCATCACATCTCTCTTTTAAGCAGAGAAAGTTGCCTTTTACCCTTGGGATCCGTAAGTGATTCTTCTACTTGACCCTCTTTTCTGTCCTGTCTGGACAGTTTGAGAAAAGCTAAACTAAACTACAAAACCAAGCCACTGCGGATTTTTTTTCTTCTTTTTTCTGTCTGGCTTCTTTTCTTTTTATCTCCTGATTATATGTTTTCAAACTACTACACCTCATTCCACATAAAATTACTCCTCTCCCTCAATCCTTTAACTTTGAGAAATTCTTTTAATTCCATTCGGGAAACATCAAGTAAGATTTAAGAGACTGGGCTGTGGAAATACTCATTTCTCTTTGAAGGGACTTTTTTTTTCTTCTCAAGGTTATTAGTTATCAAGAGCATGAGAAATGGCATCGACAACAATCTCAGGGATTCAGAAGATTAAAAAAAGAAAAGAAAAGCCCTCTTTGGAACTGAATGCTTCAGCTTTTATTTCATTCAATTTTTAGAACTTGATTAAACCAGTACTATTGACTTTATATCTTTCCTTGTCTACAGAAAAGATTGAAAAATGGAGAAGGTGATAGTAGTGATTACCGCCAATATCCAAAATCTTTAATTACTGAGTTGGGATTATAGCTCTGGAACTTTGACTTCATTCGGGGGTTGACTTGAGTCCTAAGCGCCTGTCCCTCATCCCACAATCCAATCAGCACCACCTCTGATAGGGAACTACCTTTGCCTCTGCTGCTAACTAGTTTTGTGGCCCTGGAAAATTCATCTGACCTCCCCAGCCCTCAATTTCCTGCTTGTAAAGCAAAGAGGTGGGGCTTGATGACTTTTGAAGTACCTTCCACTCTGACTTTCTAAGAAAGACAAATCTTGGTATGCCTGACTCAGAGCATGCATGTGTGAACCTGTGTATTTGACTTTTATTCAACTTTTTCCATCTTGTGCCTTCTAAATATTAAAAAAAAAAAAAAACACCTCACATATTTCTTTCCCCTTTGAGGAATAAAAGCAGAAAAATAATAAGACAGGCATTTGCAATTTTAAGATCCCCGGTACTTGAGATGTTAAGATGTTAATATGTTGTTAATATGCCCGCATCTTGTCCAGTTGGGCCTCACCTCCCTTCTCCAGACCTGCTTCCTTCCGGGCTGTTGCTGCTGCTGCTAAGTCGCGTCAGTCGTGTCTGACTCTGTGCGACCCCATAGACGGCAGCCCACCAGGCTCCGCCATCCCTGGGATTCTCCAGGCAAGAACACTGGAGTGGGTTGCCATTTCCTTCTCCAGTGCATGAAAGTGAAAAGTGAAAGTGAAGTCGCTGAGTCGTGTCCTACTCTTTGTGACCCCATGGACTGCAGCCCACCAGGCTCCTCCGTCCATGGGATTTTCCAGGCAAGAGTACTGGAGTGGGGTGCCATCGCCTTCTCTGGGCTGTTAGGGTCTCCAAATCTCCTTTTGGCAAGACCTCTCCCAGGCCAGCTCAGTGAGGAAGGGCTCCCACATCAAAACTCAGCAGCCCTCCCATCCTTCTAAGGATAATCTTAACAAGGAAGAAAGTTATGTGATTTCCTGTTCAAAAACAATACAGTTCAAAGATGGCACTTACTGATAGGCTGAACTACGCCAGTGTTATTTACACATTCAAATAGGAGCAACTGACACCAGTGGGTTGTTTACTGATTGAGTGCCCATGAGAAATGAGAGGGAGCCATCAGGCCATCTCCACTGGTGTACATCTTAGCAAGGAGGATGTTTACCGGCAAAGCACATCTAAGAACAGAGGTCTGTGACTAGACACTGCACTTCTGAAATATTTTTTTTAATTCATTTATTTTTTATTGAAGAATAATTGCTTTACAGAATTTTGCTGTTTTCTGTCGAACCTCAACATGACTCAGCCATAGGTATACATATATCCCCTCCCTTTTGAACCTCCCTCCTATCTCCCTCCCCATCCCACCCCACTAGGTTGATACAGAGCCCCTGTTTGAGTTTTCTGAGCCATACAGCAAATGGCTACCTGTTTTACATATGGTAAAGTAAGTTTCCATGTTACTCTTTCCATACATCTCGCCCTCTCCTCCCCTCTCCCCATGTCCATAAGTCTATTCTCTATGTCTGTTTATCCATTGTTTCCCTGTAAATAAATTCCTCAGTACCATTTTTCTAGATTCCGTATATATGCGTTAGAATACGGTATTTATCTTTCTCTTTTAGACTCACTTCACTCTGTATAATAGGTTCTAGGTTCATCCACCTCATAGAACTGACTCAAATGTGTTATTTTTTATTGCTGAGCAATAATCCATTGTGTATATGTACCACAGCTTCTTTATCCATTCATCTGTTGATGGACATCTAGGTTGCTTCCATGTTCTAGCTATAGTAAATAGTGCTGCAATGAACAATGGGATAGACGTGTCTCTTTCAGTTTTGTTTTCCTCAGGGTGTATGCCTAGGAGTGAGATTGCTGGGTCATATGGTGGTTTTATTCCTAGTTTTTTAAGGAGTCTCCATACCGTCTTCCATAGAGGCTGTATCAATTTACATTCCCACCAACAGTGCAAGAGTGTTCCCTTTTCTCCACACCCTTTCCAGCATTTATTGTTTGTAGACGTTTTGATGAGAACTATTCTGACTGGTGGGGGGTGATATCTCATTGTAGTTTTGATTTGCATTTCTCTAATAATGAGAGATGTTCAGCATCTTTTCATGTGTTTGTTAGCCATCTGTATGTCTTCTTTGGAGAAATGTCTGTTTAGGTCTTTCCCCCACTTTTTGATTGGGTTGTTTGTTTTTCTGGTATTGAGTTGTATGAGCTGCTTGTATATTTTGGAAATTAATCCTTTGTCAGTTGTTTCACTTGCTATTATTTTCTCCCATTCTGAGGGTTGTCTTTTCACCTTTCCTGTGGTTTCCTTTGCTGTGCAAAAGCTTTTAAGTTTAACAGGTCCCACTTGTTTACTTCTGTTTTGTTTCCATTACTCTAGGAGGTGGGTCATAGAGGATCTTGCTTTGATTTATGTCATCAAGTGTTCTGCCTATGTTTTCCTCTAAGAGTTTTATAGTTTCTGGTCTTACATTTAGGTCTTTAATCCATTTTGAGTTTATCTTTGTGTATGGTGTTAGGAAGTGTTCTAATTTCATTCTTTTACATGTAGCTGTCCAGTTTTCCCAGCACCAATTATTGAAGAGTCTGTCTTTGCCCCATTTTATATTCTTCCCTCTTTTGTCAAAAATAAGGTACCCATAGGTGCATGGGTTTATTTCTGGGCTTTTTATCTTGTTTCACTGGTCTATATTTCTGTTTTTGTGCCAGTACCATACTGTCGTGATGACTGTAGCTTTGTAGTATATCCCGAAGTCAGGAGGCTTGATTCCTCCAGCTCCATTCTTCTTTCTCAAGACTCTCAATAGCTTTGGCTATTCAGGGTCTTTTGTGTTTCCATATGAATTGTGAAATTTTGTGTTCTGGTTCTGTGAAAAATGCCGTTGGTAATTTGATAAGGATTGTATTTAATCTGTAGATTGCATTTGGTAGTATAGTCATTTTCACAATATTGATTCTTCCTACCCAGGAACATGGAATGTCTCTCCATCTGTTTATGTCATCTTTGATTTCTTTCATTAGTGTCTTATAATTTTCTGTGTACAGTTCTTTCATCTCCCTAGGTAAGTTTATTTGTAGATATTTAATTCTTTTTGTTGTAATGGTGAATGGGATTGATACCTTAATTTCTCTTTCTGAATTTTCATTATTAGTATATAGAAATGCAAGTGATTTCTGTGTATTGATTTTCTTTCCTGCAACTTTGCTAAATTCACTGATTAGTTCTAGTAATTTTCTGATACTATCTTTAGGGTTTTCAATGTACAGTATCATGTCATCTGCAAGCAGTGAGAGCTTTACTTCTTCTTTTCCAATCTGGATTACTTTTATTTCTTTTTCTTCTCTGATTGCTGTAGCTAGGACTTCCAGAGCTATGTTGAATAATAGTGGTGAAAGTAGACACCCTTGTCTTGTTTCTGATCTTAGGGGGAAATGCTTTCAGTTTTTCACCATTGAGAATAATGTTTGCTGTAGGCTTATCATATATAGCCTTTACTACATTTAGGTAGGTTCCTTCTATGCCCATTTTTTGAAGAGTTTTAATCATAAATGGATGCTGAATTTTGTCAAAGGCTTATTCTGCATCTATTGAGATTATCCTATGGATTTATCTTTCAATTTGTTAATATGGTGTATCACATTGATTGAATTGCATATATTGAAGAATCCTTGCATCCCTGGAATAAACCCAACTTGATCGTGGTGTATGAGCTTTTTGATGTGTTGCTGAATTCTGAAATCTTGCATATCCTCATTATTCCATCTCTTTTTAGTACTACAAGGAACGGATATTATACAGAGGAGAGTGTAAGTGTGCCCAATCACTCAGTTGTGTCTGACTTTTTACAATCCTATGGACTGTAGCCCTCCAGGCTCCTCTGTCCATGGGATTTCCCAGGCAAGAATACTGGAGTGGGTTACCATTTCCTTCTCCAAGGGATCTGCCTGCCTCAGGGATTGAACCAATGTCTCCTGAGTCTCCTGTTTTAGCAGGTGGGTTCTTTACCACTGAGCCACCAATGAAGCCCCATATAGAGGAGAGAGGAGTACAAATCCTTTGCACTATGTAGCACTAGGGGATGGAGGGGAAAATGTGCAGAAATCATTAAATGGCTTTGACTTTTAATGCTTGTCTGCTTTTTTTTCTGCTTGTCACACTTTGGAGAAAATGGCAGTCAGAGAAATAGGTACAGTCACTCTCTTCTTGAACAGATTTTTTACTAAGAGTCACTGAAACTGGAAGATTACTGCTATGTACCTTCAGAACTCAGTGGCCATTTTAGATATTTTTTTTTAATTTCAAAAAATATCTATTAGTCTATGGTTTGAAAAACACTAGACCTGTGTTGGGCTTCCCTGGTAGCTTAGCTGGTAAAGAATCCACCTGCAATGCAGGAGACCCCAGTTTGATTCCTAGGTTGGGAAGATCCCCTGGAGAAGGGATAGGCTACTCACTCCAGTATTCTTGGGCTTAGGTGGTAAAGAATCTGCCTGCAGTGCACAAGACCTGGGTTCAATCCCTGGGTTGAGAAGATCCCCTGGAGGAGGGCATGGCAACCCACTCCAGTATTCTTGCCAGGAGAATCCCCATGGACAGAGGAGCCTGACAAGCTACATTCCATGGGGTTGAAAGAAGAGTCAGACACAACTGAGTGACTAAGCACAGCACACAGCACATATACCTGTGTTGTCAATCTCCCTATTACGTGAGGCAGTTAAGCACATGAAATGTAGCTTGTCCAAATAGGAGTAGGATCCAGGTGTCAGATACACTCCACATTTCAAGACCTATAAAGAAGGTTAGTCATCAGCTAAAGGTTTTTCTAACAGAAGGAATAAATAACATGATTGATATGCAGAATGTATCCACTGAATGGTATATGTGGCTATGAAATAATCACCTGGTATTTATATTTCTCAGCATATCCTTCTCTGTGATGTGAAAACAAATAATTTTCATACCAAAATTATCAAATTAATTCTACTAGAGTTGAAAAATAAGGAGCAGAAATTTTTATAAACTACTTTTTTCTTTGTGGTAGGGGTGGTAACTTATTTTCTCAAAATCTGGAAAATATAAGTAAGAAGCTTCTTATAAAACTCCAACCAGCAGCCAAAAAGAGTTTTGTGCATTTTTTAGTTAACTTTATTCTTCAAGCATTCCCTATTAAAACACAGTCACAATCAACACTCACTCATGCTCACATCTTAATGTGTGAGCTGGGGATCAATGTTTTATGTCAATGTTTACATAAACCAAGAGAATAGAAATCTCATAATCCAGCACGAGTCAAAAATTAGTAATTAATTTGTAACAGAATTGAAGTAAGTAGTTACCTTTCCATAGGTCATGATCATGTTTATTTACTAAGAAAGTAATTTTCTTCCTAATTCTTAGAACAGAATAGTAAAACCAGTTATATACTGGGCTATATAGACCTTTGGCTTCCTTTAGAAGGACTGTAATATTATTTGCCCTTTTTTCTTTAGCATTCAGCCCCATGTTTAGACTCAGCCTCTCCTTCCATGCTACATGGCAGCAATGGAAACCATTAAATAATAGACACAATCTTGAAAGCAGTAGACACAGTCTTTCTACTGTCGCCATTCATAGATTTATTCATTCTAAAAATACATCTCAAGAATCTTCTTGGTACCAGAAACTCTGAAAAACACTGTATAGATACATAAATAAATAGTATCAAATTGGCATTGGGGTATACAGATATAAACATACCAATTTCTATTTGATATAGAGTTAATTATAATATCATGTATTATCATTGGTGCTGATATAAAAATATATAGAGAAAACCAACCATTATGAAGGATGCTCCTGGACCACTTTTTCAGAATAAAAGCTGGTTGGAGAAGAAGATGGGGTGATGATTGGAGTGGTTGAATGGGAGGCGGGATTTAAAACAGGAGATTTCTGGAGCTTCAGTGTGTATCTGAAAAGAGGAAAAGTGAATGATGCAAGAGGATGTAATTTTTTATTCCCTAGTTGCTTCACAATGTTTTGCTTTTTTCACTTATTTAGTAATTCTATAATGAGTATTGATTATCAGTAATATTATTGTTAAATGTTAATTTTATACTCTTCACAAGAATAAGAATCTGTATTTGGGTACTTATTTGACATCTTTCCAATGTTACTGACAGATCTTTGGGATGTTTTGAATTCTCTTCAAATCTGGGCATTAGGCAATGTCTGGACACTGACATTTAGTACCAGCAGATATTATCACCTCTTAGATAATGAATAAATGTTCCAGATCTTCAACTGAAAAATATTCCAATCTTTAAACACCTAGGTACTTTTTGAGGCCAAGACTGCAGTGACACTGTGAAAAACTGTCTCAAAGGAGATTCCCCACATTTCCCTGCTGGGCATTTTCTGCCTCCACAGTGTCCTGGGGTGGAAAATTTTGCCTTGGACTTCGCTCCAGTTGGAAGATGACATTTCTTTCTCTGGGCAAACTTGTAACTTACACAGCATTAAGAATATTGTGCTAAAGATGAAGCTGTGAGACTGTCAATCTCAAGAAATTAAGCCATAAAGGTTTCTTCCCTCATAGCTCAATCAGTAAAGAATCCACCTGCAATGCAGGAGACCCCAGTTCGATTCCTGGGTCAGTCAGGAAGATCTGCAGGAGAAGGGGTAGGCTACCCACTCCAGTATTCTTGGGCTTCCCTTGTGGCTCAGCTGGTAAAGAATCTGCCTGCAGTGTGGGAGACCTGGGTTTGATCCCTGGGTTGGGAAGATCCCCTGGAGAAGGGAAGGCCACTCAATCCAGTATTCTGGCCTGGAGAATCCCATGAACAGAGGAACCTAGCAGCTAGAGTCCATGGGGTTGCAAAGAGTTGGACACGACTGAGCAACCTTCACTTTCACTTTCACTTTGCTCAATGAGAAGCCTGTCTTTAGTGTGCTGAGAAGGTCAAGACTACTTGGATGCTATTTATTTATGTGGAAGAAAAAAAGGAGTTTCTTTGTCATTTGGGGGACTTTAACTTTCTACTAACTAAATAAATGAGGTCCTAAAAATTAGTACTTCTGATTTAAGTATTATGCTTTGTAGAACCTTACTCATTGTTTTTAAATTCTGGAAATAGGTATGAAAACATTCCTGTCTTGAATTTCTATTGTGACATTTGAATTCCTTTGGGATTAGGGAATAAGGTGCCTAACAGAAGTGTCCAGAAGAGGTGTCATAGTATTACTGAATTTAGCAAAAGTTCATACCGTTTTCAGCTTTCAACAGTGTTTTAGGTAAAGTAAAATTATCCTGACTGAAATATAAGTAAATATTTTGACTACCTTCCTCATCTGTATGATGTACCAAAAACTACATTATAAATGTTTGGAGGTGGTTAAATAGTTTCTCACAGTTGGCAATAATATGTCTAGTTGATATGAAGCAGATAGGTTCTGCTTGCTATCAAATGGACTTTCCACCTCTATGGAAGAATTTCACAAGAAATTCTTAAGCATTTGTAAATGTACTCATAGTTTTCATTTATTTCCACTGAAAAGTCTAGGTACAAATATGAAGCACTCGGTATTGTTATCATTATCTTTATTATTGCCAAGAGTGTAACTCTATTTACTAACAAGTATGGAAAATTCTCAAGTCTGTTTGAACCAAGAAATCTAATCATGATTGTAAGATATAGAGGACTCCAGTACTGAAGACTGGAGACATTCTGACTGCTCACCCTTCCTTCTCCCAGAGTCAGTCTAGACTAGGAGACTTGGCCACAGACGGCATGGTGGGAAGAACCCAGGGTGGAAAGGCACAGTTCCTTCAGTTCTGAGACCTAAATCTCTGTCATTCACTATCTTTTGCTGCTGCTGCTGCTGCTGCTGCTGCTGCTGCGTCGCTTCATTCATGTCCAACTCTGTGTGACCCCATAGATGGCAGCCTACCAGGTTCCTCCGTCCCTGGGATTCTCCAGGCAAGAACACTGGAGTGGGTTGCCATTTCCTTCTCCAATGCATGAGTGAAAAATGAAAGTGAAGTCACTCAGTTGTGTCCAACTCTTCATGACCCCATGGACTGCAGCCTACCAGGCTCCTCTGTCCATGGGATTTTCCAGGCAAGAGTACTGGAGTGGGGTGCCATTGCCTTCTCTGTCACTATCTTTTATCATTTCCTAAATGCAAATGAAAGATTAAGGTGAATCCAATTAGCTGTCATTGCATATGAATTCTTTTCATCTCATAAACAGACCCTTGCTATTTAAATATAACTATGAATAAATGGGGCTTCCCAGGAGGTACTAGTGGTAAAGAACCCACCTGCCAATGCAGGAGACAGAAGAAACTCGGGTTTGGTCCCTGGGTTGGCAAGATCCCCTGGAGGAGGAAATGGCAACACACTCCAGTATTGTTGCCTGGAGAATCCCCTGGACAGAGGAGCCTGATGGGTTACAGTCCATAGGGTCTCAAAGAGACAAAACTGAAGTGACTTAACACACACACACACACACACACACACACACACACACAGAGGCATAAATATGTAAATATAAAAAGAACTAGAGGGACAGTCTTGGTTCTGCTGCTGGGAAAGTAGATGTGCAATTTTGGACATCCCCACATTAGCAGACAGGCTAGGAGTTATAGGATGACCATCCATAGGACCGCCTGAATTGTATTGTGGCAGCATCAGTGGTGGGGTGGGTCGGCAAGGGGAGGTTGGAATGGATACTGGTGCTGGCATAGGAAATGTTCACATCTTGTGATATTTAAAGATAACTACTGAAAATCTTTTAGAGACAATCCCTAATTTACAAACAGATTGTATTACAAAAGCTTACAACTGATGCAATGAAATTTGGGGATATATTTACTTCTGGGAACATAATGATAGTGGGTTCTGAGAATTCCAAGTCAAAATATGCAATTTGCTTTAACCTATCCTATATGTTGTCTGGTAAATGTTCATAATAGGAGAATAAAACTTTGAATCTACTTTTAAAGTGCTTCAGTTCTGTATGAGTAGTGAAGAGTAAACATCCTCTGTATAGAGATGAAAATTATTCTTTAAAGTTTGTAGGTTGTATGTATGCATTTTTAACATCAATATTTTCTTGCATGAAAGTCCAAAATTGCCATTTCTTCCCAATGTTTGAACATCATGGATAGCTTTGTAGTCAAGAAAATGAGTTTGTTGAGGTTGGTTTGTCTTTTTTCTTTACAATTTTCATCAGACATGCATACTTCTGATTACACAAAAGAGCAAGGTATAGAAAAGAATATCATTATTATCTTTTTTGAAGCAATATTAAGAAGATCAGTGCCCTGAAGACTACATTCACCACTTCAAGTTTTTGTCTCTCTTTCATTGAACTCATGGAATTGAATTATACTTCTCTGAAATATATTTCCTTGGAAACCTCTTGAAATATTCTGCCTCTGTACTCCTTGTAAAGGTGCATTTTCCAAGAACAACTTGATTTTCAGTGGCTTCTAAGCACCGACATGTAACCTAGAACGAAGCAGTTTCTTATCCTATATTCAAGCAGCACTGTGGATCCCCTAGGGAGCTGCCTGGACTAATTAATGTCATATTCAGAAGAAAGAGAAGCAGCTAATTTTGTAATTTCTGGAAAGAAGCATAAGAATATACAGTGCCCTTCTTAGTATTGAGGCTAATGATTTCAACCAGGCTTTGCCATGGAACTTACATGAGTGGTTAGTGCCTAATTAAATGGACTCATAAGTCCTGAGCTATGTTCAGCATTTAATTCAATTGAGTAAATGTTCATCGACATCGTGGGACCAGGCACTGGTGCAAAGGATCAAGTGATGAAAAATGACAGACCCTTCTCAAGTGAAGCCCATAATTAAAATGCAGGAGGTAAGAGGAGTACGTGCAATTGTAAGTGCTCAAGGAACAGTATGAGTACTGAGAAAAAGAAGAGTTGACTGTAAGAATGATCAGGTGAATAGAAGCTGAGCTGGAAGACCCATTAGGAATACACTGGGAAGAAGTGGAAATGGATAATATTAGGCAAAAGTATCAGCATATATTGCTGCTAAAACAGGAAGAATGGTCCAGACATGATCAGAGCACTCTGAAGAGTTTTAATGTGTGCCTACAGTACAAATATGCAAGAATGGAGGAAAGCAGCTTTATGGCAAAGGAGCTCAGGGCCTGGCAGGCTTTATATAAACCTGAGACATTTTCCTGGAGACTGTGAAATGATGGTATAGACTTTTAATAGAGAAAGAGACACAGTTCAATTTGCATTTTGCAAGGCCCATCATCTCAGGAGAATGGTACATAGGTTAGATGGAGAAAGAACTCAGAAGCTAATAGGTTTTAGCAGAAAAGTAGACCACTTTTTTTCTAGTGTAAGCCTGAAATAATGATATCTGATGTCATGATAATATCTCATGAGAGTGGCATGAAGCGTGAAGCATGCGTGCTCAGTCGTGTCCAACTTTTTGCGGCCCCATGAACTGTAGCCCACCAGGCTCTTCTGTCCATGGCATTTTCCAGGCAAGGATACTGGAATGTGTCCCATTTCCTACTCCAGGGGAATCTTCTCGACCCAGGAATCAAACCCGCGTCCTTTGCATCTCTTGCATTGGCAGGTGGATTCTTTACCACTGAATCACCTGGGAATCCCTTACGGTATAATGATTTGACCCTCATACTTCATGAAATGATGCTCACAGTTAGTTTAGGGGACATCTGTCACCTCAAATAGATACAAAAATGAAGAAATGGAAAAGATTTTTGTGATAAGAACTCTTAGGATTTACCTCTTACCATTGTTCATTCATATATGACATACAGCTGGCATGAATTATATTTATCACATTGTACGTTACAGCCTGGATATACCACATTTTGTTTATCCATCCACTGGTTGATGGAAATTTGAATTATCCTTGTTTGGGGCTATTAAAAAACAAAGCTACTGTGACACTTGGGTGCTAGTATTTGTGTGGCCATATGTCTTCTTTTCTCTTGTAGAAATGCCTGCTATTGAAATAAACCCATCATATGGTAAATATATGTTTTTTTTTTTAATCCTGCAAACTGTTTTCCAAAGCGGTTGACCATTTATATTTTGATGGCCAATGTATGAGAGCTCCATTTTCTCCAAATTTCTATCAACACATGGTTACTCTTTCTTTTATTTTCTAAGAAATAGTTGGTCTTGGAATTATGTGAAAAGGGATAGAAAAGGGAAAAGAAGAGTGACTGTAGCCTTTTGTGTGAAAATAACAAATAGTACTCACTCCCATCATGTCACTTTTTTTCCTCCTGGATTCTTGGAAGACAATAGAGCACAGTTTAGTCCCCAATAAGCTAACAGTTTAGTCTCCAGGAGACTAAGAAGGGATCCCCCTTTCTGAGCTGCTTCTCATCTGTGCAGAAACTGTCAGTGGTTCATCAGAGTGGAAAAACAGCCTGTTGATGGCTGGCCAAGATCAGGACCTAACTTTCTTCTGTTTTCCATTTGATCATTCTCACCTATGATTCACCTACATGATTAAACAGTCAAATGGTGCTCCCTTCATAACTGTATAATTTTTTGCCTCCACATTTCTCTTCATTTTTATGAAAACATCTAGGTAGCCAGCTAAAAATGACTGGCAGTTTTTCCTCTGTTTTCCAAGATAGCTTAAAACAGTTCTTCATGGGCATCCTGAAGAGGTTGTCGGTGAATAGATGTGGAATTTCTACTGACCTCTGCCCTTTGTGATTTCCAGAGAACTAGCAATATCTATTGATTCTGCCTTCCCACTACCAAAACCTCATTTTGTTTGTTTGTCAAGTTCAATAATTTAATGTCCTCAATGTTGGGTTTATCACCTCCCACCTTATTTCCTTTGTCTCTGCATTTTCAACTTCCCGTTATTGCCCACTCATCAGCCCAGCTCAGTTGCCAAACCAATTTTGAATTTCAGCCCAGAAATGATTTAAGAAGTTCAATCCTGCCCCCGCCTCACCAGCACCGTCAGATGGAATGTTGTTGTCATCTTCCCTTCTGGATATGTAGACATCAGATACGGTGACCTAGTAATAATGTTCTGAGTTATTCCTTGAATTACAATCTGCAAACCTGAATTTGACATGCATGTGCAAAGCAAATTATCAAATCATTTGATGGCTGGAGAAATTTTTTTTGAACTTGACAGAGCCAGGACTTTGTTGATCAGTATCCTGTGGGGGATACAACTTGAAGTTTATCAGTCTTCTTGACTAATCTCAGGCTTCTTAGCCAATGTCTTCTCAGATATAATTAAGTCTTCATTGACTTTTTTTTTTTTTAACGAGGCTGATAAAAATTCAATTAGTCAACTAGTTATTTTATTGGTATTCCCTGTGCTTGAATTAGGGGCTTCCCAGATGGCCCTAGTGGTAAAGAACCCACCTGCCAATACAGGAGATGTTAGAGACATGGGTTCAATCCATGGTTGGGAAGATCCCCTGGAGGAGGACATGGCAACCCATTCCAGTATTCTTGCCTGGAGAATCCCATGGACAGAGGAGCCTGACGGCCTAGGGTTCATAGGAACACAAAGAGTCAGACACAACTAAAGTAACAGCCTGCACACATGCATGCTTTAGTTATTATTTTGTGAGTATAAGTTTTGTATAGAAATCTTTTTTTAAAGTCCTTCTTTTGTCATTCATTAAACTTAGTTTATATAATATGAACACATATAAAAATTGGCATAATTGCAATACTCTGTAATACAATGAAAGTGAATAAATATCATACATTTGTGTATAAGACTATAAGTGATTGTACAGTCATCTCTCATGTTACTGTCCTCAGCCTCCACTGAGCAGTAAGGACCTAGACTGGAGAAATTGCTTCAGTAAACATTTTTGTCTGTATCATAAAATATGGCTGAAATATCCTTTTATACACCATCTCTAGCATATTCATCATTGAATATAACCTTTTAGAATATGAGGTTGCTCATCTGAACATACTTATCTCCATCCTCTAGTTTTTAACATGATATTCTCTAAATCTGAACTAAAATTATCCACCTACTAAGCTGTGCCTGTCAAAATTCATTGCCCAAATTCATGCAACTACTATTTTGCTTCTTTGATGCTTTTTAAACCTTGCATAGTATCCTGGAGTTAGCCCAGCCAGGTTACCTCCAAGGAAACACAGCCAATCTGCAAAACAATCTTTCTTTCACATCTTTTCATCTTCTTACTCTTCTGCTTCCTCAACTCAGCCTAAATAGTTTATTTAATTTTTATCATTCATGTAAAATATGAATCAAATTATGAAACATCTGGACCAGGAAAACAGAGACTTATCACCAAACTTCAGATTATTAGAAACTAGATGTCAGGTTATATCAGGGAAGCGAGGAGGGCCTCTTGACTTGAGCCTCACATTCATGAAGAGCTCAAAAATAGATTTTTGAGGTCATCTGTTCAGTTCAGTCGCTCAGTCATGTTCGACTCTTTGCCACCCCTGCAGCATGCCAGGCCTCCCTGTCCATCACAAACTCCCAGAGTTTACTCAAACTCATGCCCATTGAGTCGGTGATGCCATCCAACCATCTCATCCTCTGTTGTCCCCTTCTCCTCCCACCTTCAATCTTTCCCAACATCAGAGTCTTTTCAAATGAGTCAGTTCTTTGCATAAGGTGGCCAAAGTATTGGAGTTTCAGCTTCAGCATCAGTCCTTCCAATGAATATTCAGGACTGATTTCCTTTAGGATGGACTGGTTGGATCTCCTTGTAGTCCAAGGGACTCTCAAGAGTCTCCTCCAACACCACAGTTCAAAAGCATCAATTCTTCAGTGCTCAGCTTTCTTTATAGTCCGACTCTCACATCCATACATGACTTCTGAAAAAACCAAAGCTATGACTAGATGGACCTTTGTTGGCAAAGTAATGTCTCTGCTTTTTAGTAGGCTGTCTAGGTTGGTCATAACTTTTTTTTCAAGGAGAAAGCATCTTAATTTCATGGATGCAGGTCATCTGTAAATGAAGTTAAATCTGTAGCCACAGTGGTACAGAGAAAAAGATGATACCGCCCGACTTTAACCCATGCACTATTGCATTTTTAATAAATCTTTTGAAAACTGCCCCCCTCCAAAATTCTACCTATTTTCTCAAGCTTGACTAATCAAGTCTACCTCTGTTCTTCAATTTCCCCATTTCCTGTTAGACATAATTCCTCCTGTGCATTCAATCTCTTTTCTCACAAGTCACATGATGCTCTGTATTAAGTTACCCAGTCACATGGTCAGTCCCGAACATATTTTGAGATCCTAGAAGACAGATGTATCTGGTTCTTAAAGATCTTGGTCCTCTCCCACTTGTCTAGCCAATGTCCAACTCAAAGACGACGCATAATATGGTTGACTCAAACTAGGGAGGACCAGGTGAAAAGGATGCTTTGAATAATGAAGTAGGAGGGTGATTAGTTATGAGCCTGCCTGGGGAGACTGGAGAATAGTTTTAATTAGATACACAACTCAAGCTATCTCTAGAAACAGAGAAAGGCTCAGACAGTTAAGGGTCATCGGCAGTTATGAAGGGAATAAAGGGCAGAAGTAAAATAAAGAAAAGGTTTTCAACTATGGAGAAAATAATTTCCTGACGTTTTCTGCCTACAAAGCATTCTTAAGCCTTGTTATCAACTTTACAGAATGAGTTGTCGAAAAACATTCCTGGGCAGAGGAAATAAAACATTCCTCTCCACGGAGGAAATAAAACTCCAAAGGATATAGATTATTTGTGAAATTCTAAGAAACAAATTGTAAGACCCAGGGGAAACTGGCGTGTATATGAATCTGTGAGCCTTTTAAGCCCTTACATAAATCGCTGTAATTCATTCAACCCAAAAGTTTCAACTCTCTTTATAATTGTCCAACAGCCAATTGAAACTACCATGTAGCTACCTGACTGAGTTAAGATGAATTAAGCTGCCAGGTTGGTTGTTTCCAGAATCTAGATTTTGCTTGTTAGGAGAAGTGGGTCAATGGCTGAACTTTGGACACAATATTTTAAAATGGAAAAATACTTTTAAAAAGCAAAAAGATGAAGAAAAACTGAATAGCAAATCTGATTAATAGTTATTTTAATCAGAGCTCTATTAATTTTTGAATTTGTTTCTATTTATTTCGTCCATACTCAATTAATATTTTAATTTTTCTCCACATAATAGTGAGATTTCTTGGTTGTTTGGGTTTCTGTGTGTTTGTTTGTCTGTGAAGCTTTGTCTTCTTTCATCATTTTTTGTTTGTTTTCTTTTCGGTTTGTGGTGTTTTAGTATTTTGAGTAGCTGTTTTTATTCTTTTAACCATGGGCTATTTTGGGGGGAGTGGGATGTACTGTGCCTGGCACCATGTGGGATCTTAGTGCCCTGACCAGGGATGGAACCTGTGCTCCTTGCAGTGGAAGCGCAGTCTTAACCCCTGGACCAACAAGGAAGTCCCTTGTAGAGTTGTTGTTAAATCATTGATACTGGAATTCACTTTATTTGTAAAAATAAGGTAAGATTCAGTAATCTTCACAGTTTCTTCAATATTTAAAATGCCATGATTCAACAATTTTATAAATAATCATGAGGTTAGGGGGTTTTTTAAACTTTTTTTTAAAGGTTATTGAAAGAGAGGGATAGGAGGTATTTTCTTTATTTAGTGTGTCTTTTATAAATTCATGGCACAAATATGAATTTGAATGTCTATCATGTTTTAATATGAATTTTAATGTGATAGAATTGTTTAAGACTCGGTCAACAACTGCTGAGCGAGAAGGGGTTGTAACATTGTGGGTTTCAAAGACATCCCATCAACCCCAGCCCTGGGATGGTGCTGAGATGTTGGTTCCCGTTACTCTCTGTGCAGTGGAGAGACGGAGTAGAGGAGGCAGGATCTGTACGCTCCCAGTAGGCAATGTGAGGCTCCACCTGGAGAGGCTTTGCTGCACTGGACCAATGGAAGGTGTCACAGAGATGGAGTGGCCTCCTCTGAGAGTGTCCTTCAAATGGCATTGGTGTAAAGCTGTGCATGCCAAGTCACTTCAGTTGTATCCGACTTTTTGTGACACTATGGACCAAAGCCCACCAGAGTCCTCTGTCCCTGGGATTTCCCAGGCAAGAATACTGGAGTGGGTTGCCGTGCCCTCCTCCAGGGGATCTTCACCACCCAGGGATTGAACCCTGGCCTCTTATATCTCCTGCGCTGGCAAGCAGGTTCTTTACCACTAGCGCAACTTGGGGCATAAAGCTGAGTAGTCTCTAAATAACCCAAGGAACCCAAGAGACAAGGGGATGGGGAGAAAGAAAGACTGGAAGGAGGGGACAAAGAAAAAGTACAAAGAAGGAAGCAAAGAACAGAAGGAAAGAAGGAATAAAGGGATATGGGAACGTGTGAGATAAATGATGTCTTTTAATCCACTTAGCAATTAAAGACAGTGAAAATTTTTGTGATGTAAATTTTTAATTCTCTTAATATTTAAGTTGGTAATTTTTTCATGGAAAAGTCTATTAATCAGTGGGGTATAATTTGGAAAATCCTGGTGTAGACATGCAGCAAACAAGTGTAGAAGAAAGAGGGTGTCAGATCATTATGAGAATATTTAGATTTACGGAGATTCTTAGGAATACTTCTGTGGTTGTTTCAATCCTAAGATTAGAACAAATTTGTAGCCATATGACATCCACATCTTGGGAAACGTGGATTACACACACTCACTCCTCCTCTTATATTGTCCTGTCTCTGTTGTTTACCTCACTGTAAACCTCACTGCGTCTGTGTTTAGTAAAAAATTGAGCACACTATTCATTTACTAACAACAGATATGTGCTTTCCAATAATTAAAGAAACAGATCTTTTAAGAAGAAGCACTAGTAAAGATTAAGGTTAACCCAGAGCCTGACAATGGCAGGTGTTCTATGAGGAATTAAATGATTTGCGTTTTCTAGGTAATTTAACACTGTCTGTTCTTATGTATTAGGCAATGAAATATTTATCCAAGCAAACCTTAAGTGCTCCCAATAAAGTTATTTGCTCAATTGCCCTGGGGTGTCTCATGCTTTAATGAAATTTGGGCCAAGAAAGGAAGAGTATGTGAGTCCTAGAATTCACCAGACCGTGTCGAACAAAGTACATATCTTTCTTTTACTTTTTCTGACTGTATGACATGTGTTTTTCATGCTTAACCCCTTATGTGTTCCTTCAATTTCTGAGGATTAATGAGGTGATAACAACTGCTTATTATAACTTGCATTTTTCCATAGGTTTCATTAACTCCCTTCTATCATGGTCTTTCAACTGTGTTAAATTCTAATGAAGAACACTGTAGAAAATAGTTTATATGAGAAAATAGTAAAGTTGGTAGACTATGCTTAGTTTACAAAATGCTGACATGAAGAATTATGTGTGTGTACTGGGGGTGGGGGAAAGGAAACTAACCCAAGTGATACTTGTTAATGACCTATATCTCTGCCAGTCCTCTGCAGATATTCAGCTAAAGCTCTATTTGACTTTCAAACACTTGACTTTGACCAAAATAATCAACAAGGAATGTGTTGTTGTTCAGTTGCTAAGTCGTGTCCAACTGTGCAACCTGATGGACTGCAGCAAGCCAGGTTCCTTTGTCCTTCACCATCTCCCGGAGTTTGCTCAAATCCATGTCCCTGAGTCAGTGATATTATCTAATCATCTCACCCTCTGCCACCCTCTTCTCCTCCCACCTTCAATCTTTCCCAGATCAGGTTTTTCCAATGAGTTGTCTCTTCACATCAGGTGGCCAAAGTACTGGAGCTTCGACTTTAGCATCAGTCCTTCCAATGAATATTCAGGGTTGATTTCCTTTAGGATTGACTGGTTTGACCTCCTTGCTGTCCAAGGGACTCTCAAGAGTCTTCTCCAACACCACATTTCAAAAGCATCAATTCTTCTGCGTTAGCCTTCTTTATGGTCCAACTCTCACATCCGTAAATGACTACTGGAAAAATCATAGTTTGGCTATATGAAACTTTGTCAACAAAGTGATGTCGCTACTTTTTAACATGCTGTCTAGGTTTGTCATAGCTTTTTTTCCCAAGGAGCAAGCATCTTTTGATTTCATGGCTTCAGTTACTGTCTGCCATCATTTTGGACCCCAAGAAAATAAAATCTGTCACTGCTTCTACTTTTTCTCCCTCTGTTTGCCATGAAGTGATGGGACTGGATGCCATGATCTTAGTTTTTAAGCCAGCTATTTCACGGGTTAACAGAAGTTATTCTTTGGATTTTAACATTTAACTTTACTAATTATGGAGCTTGAAGCTTACAAAATAGTAAGAAGAGCCCTAGCATCTTGGTCTTGAAGAAATGCACTTTTACTTTTTTAGCTGTATTTGCTGAATGTATTATTATATATTTAATTCAATTTATATGTATGTTGCTTTACCCACTATATCCTTTGATGAGCCCAATATCTAAGAAAAAAATGAAGAGAAACAGTTGCGTGAGAACTCATTCGGCATCCAGCCCATATTGCACATCTCAACTACTGAATCAGTCACCCCATCTCTCACTTTCAAACAGCTTTTGGTTTATGATCATCAAGCCACTTTCTGGGTACCTAGCAGCTGTTTGCTCGCTTGCCGTTAGAGAAGAGTAAGGGTCAAGTAAGGATCTCCTAAAGGAGATCAACAAAGTCTAAAAGTAAAGAAGAAAAACAGGAAATATTGAGGAGGAGAAGAGTCCTATGAAAGGGCCAGGTGTTCACTTTGTTTCTAGAGTGTGTCTAATTTTTGATGCCAACAGAACTTTCTTGAGTCCCTTACAAGGAAATAAAGCTTCTACTACCATCCAGAGTGGACTTCCCAGATGGCGCTAGTGGTAAAGAACCCACCTGCCCATGCAGGACACCTAAGAGACCTGGGTTAGATTCCTGGGTTGGGAAGATCCCTGGAGAAGGGCATAGCAACCCACTCCAGTATTCTTGCCTGGAGAGTCCCATGGACAGAGGAGCCTGGCAGGCTACAGTCCACAGGGAGTGCCCAGGACATTCTTTAAGCATGCTGCACACTTTCTCACAAGCATCTCTGCTCTCTCTCCCACCATGCCTTGTCTTCCCCTTTCTTCTCTGCTTATACAAATTTTCCCATAGACTGCTGGAAAGAATTTCTGGAAGGAAAACTTTCCTCTGAATTTATGTAATGCTTAGCTGTCAGTCTCAGTGAGAAAAACAGCGTGCAGAAAAAGAGATCCTGGGCATTTCATCATTTACTATTAATTTACATCATTTACTATTATCCTGCGCATTTCATCATTTACTATTATTACATATGTAACCTTCTTGAACACATTTTCATACTTCTTATAACCCCCTCTATCTTCATCATTAAAATAGAGTGAAGTCTATGTAAAAACATGTTGGCAGGATAAAAACGGTGTCATGTTTGGGAAATGTTTTGTGTGTGGTAATTGATTGTACTTAGGTTAGGTGTTTGCTTTATTTCTTCCCAATTCGGCTATGATGATTTACATCCTGGTCATCTAATATGCTTTCCTACATGATTTTCTTATTGCCTCAACCCAATTAAAAGTATATTTACTTTTTATGATGATATTAGTGTTCATTATAGAAAATACTGAAAATACACCAACTGTAAAAATGGGGGAAAAAAGTATAATATCGTAACCAGAAAATAATCAACAAAGCAAGAGATAACCACTAAATAACATTTTTTATTTTATGTCATACACATATATGACAATTCTTACATAGGCACCTATATGTGTATATCTTTGTACACAGTTTTGTTCAGTTATCAGGACATCCTATGGATATTATTAGTCCTCGGCTATATTTTTGCTTCCTGAGATGTAGCCATAGTATTTTGGCCCCTGTGGTGTCTGGCTAAGCACACAGCACTTGGCCTTGGGTATAAAATTTTCAGTAAGTGAGCTTTGTCCACAGAATGGCTTAAAGCTCTTTATGATGGTGTAAGTTTACAATTGTTTAGAACAGACCTGGTGACTTGACTGGTTTCCTGCTGATGGGCTGGAGCCCTGCCCCTAACCCTGATTCTCCCTTTTTCCTTTCCTTTTCCCTATAGTTCGTGGCTCAGCCCAACTGTCAACAACTGCTGGCATCTCGCTGGTACGACGAGTTTCCCGGCTGGAGGAGACGACACTGGGCCGTGAAGATGGTGACGTGTTTCATAGTAGGACTCCTTTTCCCCGTCTTCTCTGTGTGCTACCTTATAGCTCCCAAAAGCCCCCTCGGACTCTTCATCCGAAAGCCATTTATCAAGTTCATCTGCCACACAGCGTCCTATTTGACTTTTCTGTTCCTGCTCCTGCTTGCCTCTCAGCACATCGACAGGTCAGACTTGAACAGGCAAGGTCCACCACCAACCATCGTCGAGTGGATGATATTACCGTGGGTCCTGGGTAAATGTGATACTATAGAAAACTATAATGCAAACGTGTTGCTACCATGGAATTGTGTTGCTCAGAAAAGAATATTCATTATAGTTGGGGACGCAGGAATGTTTAAAACAGGTTCCGATCATTGTAGCGCCAAGGTCTAATCCCCAAAGTTAAATGAAGATTTCACAAGCTGTGGTGGACCTGCCCCCAAATGCCACCTATGAAACGTAACTTTAGGTTTGAGAATTACAGATTTTAATAATTCTGAAATCTAAAGTGACTGATTCTCTGGGTTGTTTTGGAGTTTTTTGTTTTGTTTTGTTTTTTTGGAAATGTTTGTCTTCTGGTGGCTCAGCTGGTAAAGAATCTGCCTGTAATGTGGGAGACCTGGGTTCAGTCCCTGGGTTGAGACGATTCCCTGGAGAAGGGAGTCTTCTAAAGACTTTCAAAATGTCTCATTAGCTCTATGTAAATAATCATTTTAATGTTTTAATTTTCTTAACAAATTTTCTGTTGCTGTTTAGTCAGAAAGTCGTGTCCGGCTCTTTTGTGACCCCTTGGACTGTAGCCCACCAGGCTCCTCTGTCCATGGGATTTCCTAGGCAAGAATATTGGAGTGGGTTGCCATTTCCTTCTCCAGGGATCTTCCTGACCCAGGGATTGAACCTGCGTCTCCTGCATTGGCAGGTGGATTCTTTACTGCTGAGCCACCTGGGAAGTCCTCTTAACAAATACACCTTCTAAAAGTACAAATCACTCTGAAGAATTAGTGTGAACTGTACATAAAGTTACCATAACCACTTTTACAAATCCACCCCTTTAAGTTTATCTTTGAAACTATATAGTAAATCAGAATAATAGGCAATTAAGCAATAGGACATCTTCCTATCTCTGTTCTTTCCAAAAGAAAGAAATTGGTTTTGGATCTGCAGCAAATCATGGTAAGGTAGAAAACTTCAAAAAAAACAAAAAACAAAAACCTTGTTTTCCTTTCCTCCTGTTATGGTAGCCATAGTTAAAATTTAAATTTTAATTATTCTTCCTTCTATCCTATTGTGGTTTGCTGAGAAATTGCATTTTCTCAGTTTAGCTCAGCATTTTAAACCTCTCTGGTATCATATCCATGTCAGCACTAGTAATTAGAAAATATGTGACAAATTTAACGATTCACTATCTCAGAAGATCAGTTTGGGTCAGCTGTCAAAATAGCTGGAGAGACTGTAAAATGAGGAAAAGGCAGGGAAAAAAAGTGTCTGAGTCACAATAGATATGCCTTTTAAAGGTTACAAATACTGTAAGTGCTGACAGTAACAAAAGTTCTTAGGAACAAGATTTGATGTTTTACAAATATTACTAATAAAAAAACCCTTCTAAAGTGAACTTTAAAATTGAGTACATTCACCTTAGTCTGAAATAATGTTTGATCTTGCTTAAGTTAGAAGGAAGGTTTAGATAGTCTGTAAATGTATTTTTGAATAAAAATAATTTTGACACAGTAATTGATATTAAGTATAAAATGACCCTCCCTGTATCCATTTAAATTAAATATCTCACAGTAGGAATATGTTCTTCATTGAGTTTCCCTCACAG
The DNA here is from genome assembly GCA_024291935.2 of Okapia johnstoni. Taxonomy (NCBI): domain Eukaryota; kingdom Metazoa; phylum Chordata; class Mammalia; order Artiodactyla; family Giraffidae; genus Okapia; species Okapia johnstoni. The sequence goes on from CM044321.1 coordinate 62,729,605, forward strand.
AAAATTTCCTGGGAACAAGTTGCAGGGAAGCTTTTAGAGGTTAAATTTCCCACTGTGTGTAACATATTGAATGTCTAAAAATCCTGGTGTCCCAAGTGAAACACAGAATACTTCACTTTGAAAAATGGTGTAGATAAAATGCAACATAGGTAGATATAGCATTTCTAGTCTTTTCATTAGGGAGTCAATGAAAATATGTAGTGTACTTTCTATGGAGTAAGGACTATGAAAGGTAATAGTGAAACAAAAATAAAATTTTTTTTAAGTAAGAAAAGAAAATTTTCCTTCCCTTGACAAAGGTTAACTTTTACTGAAGAAATGGACAGTAAACAACCAGTGATGTATGTGATATACTATCAGAAAATGGTAAACAATATAAGAAGTAGAAACTCCAAACTTTGAATAATTCATACAAGTAAAACAGTCATTGGCTGCCTTCTACATGCAAAACTTGTAGCAGAATTTTCCATGAAAACTGGCTAGAAGAAATCATCTCCAAATTATAGCTGAATGGTTAAATAAGGTACAGATTTAATTGTGAGAATTACAGTTCCAGCCAAAAGAAATAGCTGCTAATGGCAGCCTTTTCTTAAGATATCCTGACTGCAGTGAGTTAATTTATATGGAATTTTTAGGATGAAAAGAGATGTTCTAGAATAAAAGAGAAATACATATGAATGATCATCTTGCTTAAATAGCAGAGGATGAGAAAAAGAATGCTCCTGTTTCAAACAGATCTGTCAAAACAGTTATATTATTCATCAAGCCTGGTGAATTCTGAGTGCCTCATATCTGAGACTGACTTCTAAGTGTTTTGCTAGCTTCGTGAGTATAAGGCATATTCTCCATGTTATTTGGCTGTAGAAGAAAAAGCACCAGATTTGAATACATGTCCAAGTTCTATCACTAAGAGACTACAAAATTATGGGTGGTCACAGTCTCTCAGGATTTTGCATTTTCACCAATAAGATGAAAGATTCACAGTGATAACTTTTAAGTCCAATTTTGTCCTACTGTCCTGTGCTAGGGACCTATCATTATTAGCGCAGAGAAAATTGATCTTTTCTTTGGTGGGGAGAGGGGGAGGATAGAGAGAGGAGGACTAAAGACAGCAGGGTAGGGAGGGATCCTTTAATTTTTTACCAAAAGGGTGATTGACACAAAAAGGCATGGTTTAATTTGGTGACTATGCTAATGAGCGTTCTGTATTGCCTTTCTTGGTCCTGCTGTCTGATAAATTGAGTAACTGACTGTATATTGCATGGTCCCTAAATTGTAAGCCTGTAAGTTTCTAATAACAAGACTGAGGGACTTACTTACAAGACTGTGACTTGTAACTGTTTCCCTCATCATGTTAATTTTCCCAATGACTGATTGAAGCTCTATGCTTCAATTTTTCAAGTCTTCCTCAACCAACTTAGGTTTTCAACCGATGTCGCCTCTGTAGTTTAAAGGAAATGATGAGTTTGACACCTCTCGTTTCACTTATCCTGACAAAAAGACTTTTGCTTTACTTGTTTCTATATATTTTTATTATAAATTTTCATTTTTTCTAAATAGAAGATTTTTCTAACTTTAAAGTTTATCCTCCCAAATCCTTCCCTTTAAATGAAGAAGTATGGTTTTTGCTTAGGAATTTCTATGTGATATACTTTGCTGTGTTTCAATGGTAAGAACTTACACAATGTTATAGATCCCGATATCCTGTGATTTAGTAGCATGGCAGAATAATGTTTCTATGTCATTTTCACCATCTTTCCTGTTGAAGTTCAACATCTTTTTGACTATATAAAGTGAAGTCTATTGAGTTTGATATCTTTGGAAGACAATCTGCAATGGTCCTTCTGTCCTTTCACTGTGGTGTCACTGATAAATTGTAGCTCATTTCCTGCAACTTTTTTCAAATTATTTTTCCTTCAGACATTCTTGTATCAACACTGCTTTTCTCTTATCAAATAACCTCTAGAGATCTTCTCACACATGTTTCCTACAGGATGAACTTTAGCATATAAAGCAAAGAAATTTAAAAGCCTGATACAGAATAAAATTTATGATTCTGGTCATCTTGAGATATACAGTTTTAAGCAACAGAGAAAATTAATCAATCAGATAATTCAGCTATAACTGTCTCAATAAAAAGGTAGATTATAGATAGATAGACCCTAGTATATTTCTCAGATTGTCAAATGACCCATTTGAGCTAGAGTAAAATGTAAAACAAGTTTCATCCTGCATGCATATGGCCTGATAACAGAGCTATGCTTTCAACTGTCTAGAGAGGAAGTATCACTGGGAAGACCGTAATGGATTAAAAGAAGCCTGGGGTCAGATTAAAGACATGGCTACTTCTATTTTCTGTTGTGTCATGATCCCAAGGATCTTAATTTATTATGAGTTTGATTTTAACAATATATTAATAATACTAGGGAAAGGGAATGAATATAATATTCATATGGGAAAGTCATTTTTACACAGAATTTAAATGTAAGGTAAATATAGCATATTCTATGTAGAATACATATTTTGAGAATTCATCTAAGTTAAAGCAGAAGTTTTAACTCAGATGTCACTTGTTTCTGGAGATAATATGGAGTAAAATATGAAAAAAAATTGAATGCTAATTTTTAAAGCCTTCCCAAAACTAGTTTGAATTTTTTCACAGAATCCATTATAACTAAATTGTAACAATCAAATTTCTGCCATAGATTATTCCCCTGCAAAAAAAATGTGTGCATATATATGAAATATCCAGATGTAGACTTATGTTATCTCTTAGCAAAATGAAATTATGAAATTGATAACATTTTTCACAAAAGAAGTAGAATGATAATGAAAGCTATCATATTAATAAAGCAGGAAGTGTCTTGTTTCCAATGAGAAAATAGAAATGGCTGCTGAAGTGACTTATTATTATGTGTATGCTTAAGAATATGCCATAATTATGTAGCACACAAATCTGTGCACACTGAGCTTGATGAGAAGGGTGAACCGAGGAAAAGTTATATTGGGGGAAGAAATCTGAGCTCTGTTAAAAATAGATTCTAGTGAATTTCTAGGCGTAAATTAAGGATTGCTCATAATATCCAGATTATACATTTTGCCTATAATACATACTTATTTAACAATTTTTCTGCAATAGAATTGGCCTCTTATTTCCCTGATTTGCTTTATATTTTTATCTTTTAAAGTGTTGATATTTAAAAATCTGAACATTTCAACAAGGCCTGACAAATTGAAAATGTGAAAAGTGGTGATCACATTTGCATCTAGATAAAGACTCACAGAGACAAACAATCCTGTATACTTTATTACTTATGACCATTTCTTCATCTTCTAATAGGCATTAAGATCACATGGCTTCAGATATTCATACTTTCAGCCTCACCCCTGAATTATCTATCAGCTCAAAAAGCCCCCCAAATCCAGAATTTTAAGGAACAAGACTATAGTCTTTCCCCACTCTGTCCCTTCACAACGTACTCTAACCACCTCATCAAACTAGCTGCAGACATATAGAGACACTCAAACACAGCTGGAGAACATCTGTTCATTCAGTTAAAGGGATATTTTAATTTTCAGGAAAATCAGATATTCATTGCAGTAGGACATAGAATCCTCATTTTCCTGCTTAACTATGAGGAAGAAATTTTAAGGTCACCTTTACCAAGATTTATCAAGAGTAACTCAGTAAAACCTCAAACAAAATAGTCACATACATGTAAATTGTTATTTGTGCACATTCTATTGCTGACTTCTTCATTGGAGAGAAAATTAAGTCCTTTGGGTCACATATGCAATAGAAATTTGATGCACCAACAGGTGAAATCTACAGGACTTGGGAGAATGTTTGACAACGTGGTTCTGATGGTTCAAGGAAAGAGGGGAAAAGATGGGAAAAGAGGAGTACCTTGGAAATGAAGGAGGGTCAGAGTAAAAGACTGCAGGGAAGGTGTAAGTGGTTTCAATTAGTTCAGAATAATGATAATAAAATAGTAACAGTAGTAATGGTGGTAATAACAGTAGAAACCAAAAATTAGGCACTGTGCTAAGTGATTAAAATGTAAGATCTCATTTGAACTTCATAGTCACTCCACTTCATTTAGTAATTATAAATGATGTTATTAATAGTATCTCATTTCTCAGAGAGGAAATTGGTTTAGAAAAGTTAGATCACTTTCCCAGGATCAGGGAGCTGACAAATGGTAGATACTACATTCGAACTCCGGGCTTCCCCTGTGGCTCAGCAGTCAAGAATCTGTCTTTGATGCAGGAGCCGCAGGAGATGCGGCTTCAGTCTTTGGGTTGGGAAGATCCCCTGGAGAAGGACATGGCCACCCACTCCAGTATTCTTGCGTGGAGAATCCCATGGACAGAGGAGCCTGGTGGGCTACAGTCCATGGGGTTGCCAAGAATCGGGCATGACTGAAGCCACTGAGCAGCACAGCACATTCATACTCTAGGTAGTCTAACTCCAGAGCATTCTTTATCCTCTTTATCCTCCTCTGCCCTTGGAGTGTGAGAAAGTGAAGGTGAAAGTCTCTCAGTTGTCTCAGACTCTTGGCGACCCCGTGGACTATATAGTCTGTGGAATTCTCCAGGCCAGAATAATGGAATGGGTTTCCATTCCCTTCTCCAGGGGATCTTCCCAACCCAAGGATCGAACCCAGGTCTCCCACATTGCAGGCGGATTCTTTACCAGCTGAGCCATTAGAGTGTCAGAAGTAGAATTCAAAGAGTCAAAAATAGTCCAGGAACTCAAGTTTCCAAATATAGACACTTTCCTCTACTTTCTCTGTCTCTGTTTGCTAACTTAAGTCTTTACACAGGTCAAATCTTAGAGGACCATGTTTCTGATCTATTAAAGAGGCCACACGCTTTATCAGCTCAGTTCAGTTCAGTTCAGTCACTCAGTCGTGTCCGACTCTTTGCGACCCCATGAATTGCAGCACGCCAGGTCTCCCTTTCCATCACCAACTCCCAGAGTTTACCCAAACTCATGTCCATTGAGTTGGTGATCCAGCCATCTCATCCTCTGTCGTCCCCTTCTCCTCCTGCCCCCAATCCTTCCCAGCATCAGGGTCTTTTCTAATGAGTCATTTCTTCGCATGAGGTGGCCAACGTATTGGAGTTTCAGCTTCAACATCAGTCCTTCCAATGAACACCCAGGACTAATTTCCTTTAGGATGGACTGGTTGGATCTCTTTGCAGTCCAAGGGACTCTCAAGAGTCTTCTCCATCTCCACACTTCAAAAGCATCAATTCTTCAGCGCTCAGCTTTCTTCACCTTCCAACTCTCACATCCATACATGACTACTGGAAAAACCATAGCCTTGACTAGACAGACTTTTGTTGGCAAAGTAACGTTTCTGCTTTTTAAAATGCTATCTAGGTTGGTCAGAACTTTCCTTCCAAAAAGTAAGCGTCTTTTAATTTCATGGCTGCAGTCACCATCTCCAGTGATTTTTACACTCGATATAATTCACTATTGAACGTCATGCTTGTTAATATAGCAAATTTGTCGCTATCACATCAGCATTACCTGTATTTCCATCTCCACAGCCCACCACTATCCTAAAACCTAAGCATTACAAGTGGTTCCCTAGCACTGACCAAAGCAATCTTTTCTGGAAAGAAAGAACAAAATCCTTTGCTGTGATCTTGAGCTGTTTCTTTTTTAGTTTCCATGTTCACTTGCTAAGTCCTGAAGTTAAATTTCCTAGCATCCAGGGATATAGTTAATTTTTTAAAATTTTTGTTGGAGTTCAGTTGCTTTACAATGTTGTGTTATTTCCTGCCATACAGCAAAGTGAATCAACTATCAGCTACATGTATACATATCTCCCCTCTTTTTTGGATTTCCTTCCCATTTAGATCACTACACAGCATTGAGTACAGCTTCCTGTGCTATGCAATAGGTTCTCATTAGTTATCTATTTTTAAATCTTTCATTGGTGTATGAATGTATGTGTGTGTGTACGGAGCTTTCAGGAAATGTAAAGAAATAGATTTCTGTTGTACATAATTGTTTTAAAAATAGTCAGAACTTTACTGTAGGCGGAGGGTGGTCATTTTCATAGTGAAAAAAATCAGTAACCACTCATTAGAAAATATTTCTTAAGTGACTACTGTCACTCATTGAAAAGGTGACAAGGAATACTTATTGTTTTTCCCGCTACATAAATATCTAATGCCTTAGTTATTATGAAAAATTTTAAATTAAACAGAAATCCTATAAAACGTATAATACTGCATTGACAGAAACATTTTACTTGACTTTTAAGTTACTACATTTTTGTCATAAACAGACAAGCTAGAATTCTAAAGTTCTACATTTTTTACATCTTAATCTAAAACTAACATGTTATTGTTCTTTGGCACAGTTTCAAAACATGTACTTCCTTAATTGTATATTCCTGATTTTTTTATCTAAATGTTGAACTGATGATATCAGTTCAGTTCAGTTCAGTTCAGTCGCTCAGTCATGTCCGACTCAAAACTAGACTAATTTAAGCATTTTTAGATGCTTTCAAACTAAGCATATTTAATTATTGACTGTCCCTTTAAATCGGTTTTTTTTAAAGTGTGGTATGCTGACTATAATTGTAATAGATGGATTTTTATGAACAGTTCCAATTTTGAATTCTCCCCTCTGTTGACTGATTTAGAAATTTCAGAGGCCTTTAAACACAAAAAATTAAGGAACAATTCTAGGAGTCAAATTTTATGCAGACTTTTTTTAATTTCAGATTTCAGCTTTAGGAAGGAATTGAGACTCATTAGATTCTAAACACCTATGGTTTTACTTCTTCCAACCACTCTCCCCAACCACCCTACATTAAATGTCTTTTCCATCTCCCTTAACCATATGTCTAGGCAATATTCATCAATTTCCTGAAATTTTGAGTTATTAAAAAGTAGTCCCAGTTCACTTTAAAACATTAATCTTACTATCAGTTTAACACTTTCCTCTTCCCAACAAAGGCTTAACACAGGGCTCAAAGGACCTGAAAACACTGATTTTTTTGCTTTTCCTTCAAGTCCAACACTGGAATGGAAGGAGGGACCTAGGCTTTTTCTATTCTCCCCATTCCTTGGTTTCTGCAGGTGAGAAGGATGGCAGGAAATGTTTGTTAGAAGTCTTCTTTGCCTCCCTGGTACCCTGGTCACAGCTCTTGTTGGTTGTCTGCATCTTTAGCTAATCCTGAGTAGCCTATATGACAGGTCTTGACCCTCTGACTCTCCTGATGGGTCCATGAGCATTCCTCAGATCGCCCTGTATACATAGTTCTCCAAGATCCAGCTCTTCCTAACATCTTCCAGTCTGTGAACTCTCGTAACCAGCCAATGGCCCCTTTAGGAGTCCTGTGACCCTAACAAGGACAGGAGAGCAAGATGGTAAAAGCCTGGTTTCTTCCTGTGGTGCGTGCCGGCTCCCCGGGAGATTCCAAACCCCACTCCCTCTCCTGGTAGGAGTTCAGGCTGCTGCCAGCTGCCCAACTGATGAATCCTATTGTTTGTCTGTTTTCCCTCAAGTCCTAGACCCAGGGAGAGATGAGCAAGCCAAGGGTTTGGGAAGATGCCCCAGCAGGGATTAAGATGCCATCTTCTCCTTTTAGAAATGCCCCATCTTTATGAGGGATTTTCTTGGAATCTCCTGCACTTGACTGAGGGAGGGGGTGTGCTCATGTGACCACTCCCATCTCTCCCGCTGGCTTTCCTAACTGGCACCCAAACTGGAGTGCCCTGAGTTCATGGCTCGCTGGCCCCTTCTTCCCAGTGTTCTCTTTGTACAGACATGGGCAGGAGTGGCAGGTGGTTGCTGACAGATATGGTCTTCATACCTGTTGTGCTGTGTACATGCTCAGTCGCTCAGTCATGTCCAATTCTTTTGCGACCCCATGGACTGTATCCCACCAGGCTCCTTTGCCCATGGGATTCTCCAGGCAAGAATACTAAAGTGGGTTGCTGTTTCCTACTCCCAGGAATCTTTCAGATGCAGAGATCGAACCCACGTCTCCTGCATTGGCAGGCAGACTCTTGATCATTGCACCATTTGGGTAGGCCCAGTGCCCTCTATGGGTCCGGCATAATATGAGTCTCTACTGAGTGAAATCACTGCATTTAGATTTCTTTTTGAACAAAACCAGAATTTTGACCAGAGACTACTTCTTATGCCCCCAGCTTATGGGGGGGGGGGTGAAAACCCTCCAGCGAAGATAAAATCTTTCTGTTCTCTTTATATTCATTGACTTGGTGTCACAGGATGGAATTCAGTGTTCCATCAAGAGACTTCCAAGGTCACACCCTTCAGCTAGCTTTGGGGCTGCCTTAACAAGCCCTTGGAGTTTCCTAGGTGAAAAGGTGACTTGCTCTTTTGCTTGGGGTTATTTCCTCTTTGTATAAGTACTGACAGTGAGAAAGGAGAGGTAAGAGGTCTGTTTTGCAGAATTACACTTTTTTTTTACATGAAATCGAGGCTGGTTAATTACAGCGCCAGAGGGCTGCCTGCTGCATCTCATCCCCCACAGCTAGCTTCACGTGATGGGATGTCAGAGAACACTCAGCCTTGATGGAAACTGTTATGGGAAAGGTAGAAAAAAATAGTCAAAACTTCTAGGCATCCACAAATATTTTCAAAAGGAAGTTCTCTGACTCATTTGCACTGTGATCTTTCTGTTTTTGGTCCCCACAGTCTTACATCAATGCTTGTAATTAGACCTCCACCACCACGCTGAGAAACCATGGCATCTGTTTATAAACAGCAGAGAACAATTTTGAAATGTTCCCATTGTGGGAACAGCACAAACATTTTCTGACAGACGCTCCCTCAAGCTTTGTTCTCTTCAGTCTCTTTTAGTTAGCGTGAATCATTGACTATCTGGATGTGTTTTCCAGCCAGTTAATAGCACCCTCTAGTTTTTCTCAAGGCTTGTTTCTTCTGAAATGTCAGTGAATGTTGCCTAAAGAAACTTGATATGTCACTAATGTGCTCGTGACAAATAGAAACCGGTAGTCCTCAAACATGTGGTGATGGAGGAAGTGATCCAAACAGCTATGGGAAGTGATTCTCGAATCTGGTGCTTTGAAAACAAAAGATTCCAAAACCATCAGTCAAGAAGCACTAATTGGCAGTCTTATTTACAGCTCAGGTTGAAAAAAAAAACAAAAAACACGAGGGCTGAGTCCTCAATTTCATCAGGATCTCTGTTTTTTCCATACAGTTGTGCCTTTTGAAAGTCAGTAGTAAAATAATTTTTTGTGTGATTCAGAGAGTTAGATATTTAATGTCTATCCTCTGAACTTCAAGGAACTGTAATATATCTGAATTGTGAGTTTTTGTTTTGACTCTTAGGAAATCTTCAAGGTCATCTAGTTCGAACTTTTAAGTGAATTGTCATGTTCTGGATCCATCTAATAAGAACAGAGTCTGCTCGATATTAAGGAGCTCCAGGTTAAAATTGTGCTTTCTGTTGAGCTGCTAACTGCTGCTTCAACACTCCTTCCCAGTGGTCCTCCTCCTGCCCTCACCAGTACTCACTGCTGCTTAGTTAGCAGTGAGTCCTGGTGTCTTTACTCTTTTACATAATTATCCATAAAGTATTTGAAGTTATCTGTTTTGGTGTCTGTTAATAATCCCATTTGGCTTTCCAACTGGGTAGAAGCAAAATAAGAGATATTATTTATCTATAAAGGGAAATAAAATATAAACCCTTTTGTTGGTTAGCAGGTCTTTTAAATATATTTTATTTTAAAATACATACAAAATTTGAAAACACCAGAATCACAAATTCGTAGACCTGGAGTGACCTTTAGAGGTCCAGTGAAACAGGTCTCCACTTATTGCTAGAATTTCCCTGGAGTGTGACTGATTTCTGGGGTCTTCCCTGCTGGCTCAGTCGGTAAAGAATCTGCCTGCAGCACAGGAGACCTAGGTTCAATCCCTGGGTCTGGAAGATCCTCTAGAGAAGGGAATGGTAACCCACTTCAGTATTCTTGGGGCTTTCCTGGTGGCTCAGACGTTAAAGAATCCGTCCACAATGTAGGAGACTCAGGTTCTATGCCTAGGTCAGGATCACTGCTAGAATTTCCCTGGAGTATGACTGGTTGGAATCTTAACCCTGAAAGGTGATCCATTCCAGTTTTGGGACAATTCTGATTGCCAGAAGATCCCCCTTACATTGGGCAAGAAGATTCCTTTTTATATCTTTCATATCATAGATCCAGCTTCTGCTTTCTGGGGCAGACCAAAGCAAGTGTGTGCAGGACAGTTTTTCACCTCTCATAGCTTCTATTGCGATGACTGATTTTCATAGGATTTTGATAATTCAAACAGGAAGAGTAGTGTCTGGCTTATTTACACCATTAAGGTAGAATTATACTTCTTGTAGGATTCTGTCCATAGAATTCTGTGATAATCCAAACCTTTCATTTTTAAAGTGAGATAATTGAAATCTAGATATGGGGCTTCTGGCTAAGATTGCAAAGCTGATTACTGGCTGAGCTGAGCCTCACTCACCTATTATTATCATTGCGCTTCTGAGGAAAGTTAACTTGAACGTATTTGTTCAAAGATTGCAAAGCTTATACGGCCTTATCTCTGGGAATCGGCACAGTTTTGAACAAAGCGAAACAAAGAAACTCCATTGTGAAATCTCTAGGAGTGCTAGCTTTAGTCACATGGTCTTTTGGGGTCTTAATTCTCTTATGTACTTTGCAGTTGCATGCTGGATTCTCAGCCTGTACTCGGGTTTAGTAAGAAAAAGCACCACGAATGTGGGAGGGGAGAGTTTTTCCATGGGTACTGAGCATTTTTCCTCATTTCCTCATTGGATAATACAAATTGTAAGTTTCCCACAAGCTCTAAAATCAGTGGCTGCATCACATCTTTTTCAGATCTGATACATTCCTCTCTTCAGAAGGAGGATGTGATCATTATCACCTCCCCAGTTATGCCCAATCTTATCTAGTTCTCAAGAGAGATTTACTTATGCAAGAAACCTCAAAAGATACAAACAACAAATCTAGAATAAAGCAAAGGTTTACAGCAGACTCTAAAACACACTTTGTAATTACTTTAATTGAAATCAGTTCTTATCTGGGTTCTTAATTTAAATGTGACAAAATTTAACAATAAAACTTTATTAGGATACTAAAATATTGCAAGTTTTTCACTAAATAATTATGGGCATCAAGTCTAGTATACTTTTCTTTCAAAGTTTCATTGTAAAAATTTTCACAAACACATCTACCAGCAATATATCACAATTTCTTTATTTTTAATCAATATCTCATAATTTTACTGCCTTAACATTAAGTTGTACCACTACTTCATCTCAGTTTTTTCTCCCCCTAGGGCACAGATATATAAAATGTTGACAAACACATACACTCATATAGTACCAGCATGATCGGCATATAGGACAAAGTATCACCCAGCAAGCCAAATTGGCCTTTGCTAGTTTTTATAAACAGTTTCATTATAACAAAGCCACACTCATTCATTTATTGTTGCTGTTGCTCAGTTGCTAACTTGTGTCCGACTCTTTGCCACTCCATGGACTACAGCACGCCAGGCTTCCCCCATCCTTCACTAACTCCCAGAGGTTGCCCAAGTTCATGTCAGTGATGCTATCCAACCACTGCAAAGCCTAAATAATTTATTTTCTGGCCCTTTACAAAGTATGATGGTAGTTTAGATTGTTATAGATGTACTTTATTAAATCAAGACAATTTCCTTCTAGTCGTACTTTACAGAAACCTTTTGTCATGAATGAATGTTGAATTTGGTCAAATGAATTAACTGTACCTATTGTAAAGATTTATTGCATCTAATGAAAAGATATTTTTCCCAAAAAAATCTATTGATGTAATAAATTACATTGATTAATTTTTAAATATTGAAACAACCTTGCATTTTTAGGAAAAATGGCATTTGGTCATGACTTATTATCAACTTTATATGCTACTATATTTAATTTACTAATATTTGTTGAGGATTTTGTGCATATTCATAAGGATTATTAGCGTATAGTTTTCTTTGTATTATTTTTGTCTAACTTTTTATCAGAATAATACATACTTTTAAACATCTTTTTCCTTGTAATTTTGTATTTCATTAGCACTGGCATTATTTCTTTCTCAAATATTTGGTAGAATCACCATGAAAAACTAGACCTGAATTTTTCTTTGTTGGAAGGTTTTTAACTGAATTCACTTTCTTTAATGAATATAGGATAATTCAGGTTACTCTGTGTCCTCTTTTGTGAGTTAGGTAGGTTTTGTCTTTCAGGGAAAATGTCCAATTCATTTAAGTTGTGATATTTATGAGTATCAATTAGTTCCCTTTATTCGCTTGTCCTTATAAAATCTGTAAGAGCTATATTCATTCCCATCTTTGATTTATGATATTGATCATCTCTTCTCTCTTTTCTCTTGATCAATTCTAGCTAGAATTTTTTCAACTTTATTGACCATTTCAAAGAACTAGATTCTGTTTTCACTGATTTTTCTCAAGTTTCATATTTTAAAATGTATTGATTTCTGCTCTTATTTTTTTTTTTAATGTTCTTCCTTCTGCCTGTTTTGGGTTTAATTTGCTCTTCTTTTCATAGTGTCACAGTTAAAGCTGAGATCACTGATTTGAGACCTTTACTGTTCTCTAATTAAGCATTCTACTCTAAGTACTGTGGTAACTGCATCACAGAATTTTTCATTTGTAATAATTTGTAATCATTTTCATTTGTAATCATTTCAAAATATTTTCTAATCATTCTGTAAATTTCCCTTTGACCAAAAGTTATCATAAGCATATTATTTAATTGCAAAATATTTGGAGATTTCAAGATACAATTTATTATTGATTTGTTCTTTACTATGGCCTATCAAAGGATTGTCATGCAGTTATGTTTTGCACTTTTATCCTATTCATCCATCTCTTTTAAATAGTAAATATTTAAACATTGCAAATGTATAAATATGTTGAAGTTATGTAGTCTGTCTTGGTGAATGTTCCATGTGCACTTGACAAAAAAAGTGTCTTCTGCTGTTAGACTGTTGATAGTGTTGTTCAGAATTTCTATGTTCTTTCTTTAATTTATTTTTTAACTGGATATAATAGTTTTACAATGTTGTATTAGTTTCTGCTGTACAACAACAGGAATCAGTCATATGTATACATATAGCCCTTCCCTCATAAGCCCCGCCCCCATCCCACCCTCTAGGTCACCACAGAGCACTCAGCTGAGCTCCCTGTGCTATATAGCAGCTTCCCACTAGCTATCTGTTTCACACATGGTAAATATGTTTATATGTCTATGATACTCTTCCAAATCGTCCCACCTTCCCCTCCCCTACTGTGTCCACAAATCCATTCTCTACCTCTGCATCTCTATTCCTGCCTTGCAGATAGGTTCATCAGTACCATCTTTCTGGAACATCTATATTCTTACTAAACTTCTGCCTACTGGTTCATGTACTTTTAGAGAGGAATAGCTAAGTCTCTAACTATAATTGCACCTTTCTCTATTTATATTTAAGTTCTATGACATCTTGCATTATCAGGTTATTTTGTCAGCTGCATTTATATTTAGGACTTACCTGTCTTCTCAGAGATTTGACCTTTTCATCCTTATCTTTTATTCCTGTACATACATAGTAATACTTCTTTTGAAATATATCTAGTCTTACTTTAATATAACCATTTAAGCTTTTTTTGATTCCTATTTCATGGTATCATCGTTATTCATTTATGTTTGGCCTATCGAAGGATTGTCATGCAGTTATGTTTTGCACTTTTATCCTATTCATCCATCTCTTTTAAAAGCATGTTTAGACTTTATCTTTCATCCAATGCAGTTTTTAATATTGGCAGATTTTAAATCTACCCCATTGTTTTTCCTATTTGCCCCATCTGTTGTATTTTTCCTTTTTTTCCTGCCTGTTCTTGGATTGCATTTTATAACACCATGTTTATTTATATTTTTGACTCTTCATTTATGCATTTAAACATATTTTGAGAGAATGCATTAGGATTTACAACATAAAATTTAATTTGTCACAGTCTAACTTCAAATCATATTTAGCTTTACATGTAGTATGAGGACCTTGTGATACTCTGTTTCTCGTTCCTCCTTCTCATCTTCTGCGCTGTTGTCATGCGTTTTGCTTTTACATATGTCATAAACCACAGTGCAGTGCTGATATTTTTGTTTTGCCTTGGGCAGTCAATTATCTGTTAGAGCCATTCAAAATAAGAAAAACATCTTTTACATTGATTTTCATTTTAGTAATTTCTGAATAGAGATCTTTATTTCTTTTTATAAGCCTAAATGTCTATCAGTGATGTTCTGCTTTAAAAAATAACCCTTTAGCATTTCTTGGAGCATGGGTCTCTATCTGAATTTTTGATTGTCTAAAACAAGTTTTTTATTCTCCTTCATTTATTAGAGATATTTGTGCTGTGTGTAGAATTCTGGATTGACTTTTTTCTCCTTTCAGCACTTTAATGATGTCACTCTGCATGGTTTCAGACAATCCATTTGATATCAGTTTTGTATTTTTTCCTTATATGCAATGTGTCCTTTATTTCCACCAAATCCCTTTTCCTGACACCTTTAATATTTTTTATCTTTTTTTGAACAGGTTGGGTATGATGTGTCACAGTGTGCATGCGCTTGTATGTGTGTGTGTGTGGGTGTGTATTTTGTTAGGGTGTTTATTTATACCTATGTAGAAGGCTAGACAGAAGTGTATAGCATTTATGCCTGAAAATAGATATGCCTCTTCGGTCAGGACATTAGTGCAGGCATTTGAGGCAGTAGAGTCAGAAGCTGAGCTGGATTTGTGTTTCATTGTTGCTGCAGTCAGTTTCAGGCCACCATATACAAAGACTGCAAGTCCTTGTACCCCTCTCTCCAATCCATGGGCTTCCCACATGGCTCAGTGGTAAATAATCTGCCTGCTAACACAAGAGGCCTGGGTATGATCCCTAGGTCAGGAAGATCCCCTAGAGAAGGATTGGCAACCCACTGCAGTATTCTGCCTGGGAAATCCCATGGACAGAGCACACCCTCATGGGCTACAGTCCGTGAGGTCACAAAAGAGTCAGACATGATTTAGTAACTAAACAACAACAACCTCAATTCACACGTTGAAATCCTAACCCACAATGTGATGGTTTTTGGAGGTGGAGCCTTTGGGAAGCACCTGGGTCATGAGGGTATAGTCCTCACAAATGGGATTAGTGCCCTTAGAAGAACAGACGAGAGAGCTAGCTCACTCTTTTTCTGCCAAGTGAGGACACAAAGAAAGGTCAGAAGTCTACGACATGAAACAGGACTCTCACCAGAGCCCGACCATGACACTCTGACCTTAGATTGTAGCCCCCAGAACTATGAGAAGTAAATTTCTGTTGTTTATAAGACAGCACATCTGGAGTGCTTTGTTATAGCAGCCTGAACAGATAAAACAGTTGGGAAAGATAATTATTCTCAGAATTCCTGCTCCACCCCAGCTTCTGGCCTTCCTCCAGCACCTGTGCCTCTGAGGGAGCTTCTGTCCAGGTGTTTGTGATCCTCTAGTGGTTGACAGCTTCTGCTTCTTACTGGATGTCTACCAGCCTGGTGATGTGAGTCAGAAAGCCTGTCTGTTTTCCAGGTCTAGGGTCAGACTTAGGTAAGCCTATGCCTGGGCATCAGGGAGCATCTCAGTGATCCAAACCTTCCTTGTCATGGTGGTAAAACTGTGCAGGTTGCATGCAGAAGGGTTTCCCAACCTTCCCCCATTGGTAGGAAGCATCTAAGGATATTGGTATCAATGTTAGTACCAGTTCTATTTCCTGCTTCTTCCAGAGGACTGATGTGTTCTGCTTCTTGGGGTGCAGGAGCCTGGATAAAGCCTTGTGCTTCCTCCCAGCAAGTGAGTGGACACCCTCCTCGTATCTGTGTCCCAGGGGTTCTGTCCTCTCTCAGTAGCTCACGCTCAGCTTTTAGAAATTTGTTTAAGAAGCTTTTCTGAACTTGTATTAATCTCTTGTGTTGATATGGTGCCATGTCTCTCACCTGCCACCTGACCCAGGGGAGCTAATGCTCTCCTTGTCGCTCTCTTTGCAGCAAAGGTTTTCTTTGAAGTATAGGCTCCCTGGTTTCTCACCTATCTGACAGATTCATGAAAAAATATGATTCGATATTTATATGACTTTTCCTTGCTTTTAGTGTAGGACAGATATAAAACTCTGTGCT
The DNA here is from genome assembly GCA_024291935.2 of Okapia johnstoni. Classification (NCBI taxonomy): domain Eukaryota; kingdom Metazoa; phylum Chordata; class Mammalia; order Artiodactyla; family Giraffidae; genus Okapia; species Okapia johnstoni. Next base: position 62,745,843 of record CM044321.1, read on the forward strand.
ACCTACATTGGTATCAAACTATCATTATCTAGTTGTTTTAAATGTAGAGTCATATTTCCTGTTAAGCCAGTTATGTTCAGTAGATGTAAGAGATGCAGGTTCAGCCCCTGGGTTGGAGAGACTCCCAGGAGTTTGCCTGGGAAGTCCTATGAACAGAAGAGTCTGATGGGCTACAGTCCATGGGGTTGCAAAGAGTCAGACATGGCTGAGCACACATACATTCACTAGACACAGTTTTGAGTCATTTTGGCTTGGGAGGAAAAATGTCTTCAAGTATCTGTTTACAAATGACCATTATGATATTTTCTGTGAGAAAGATATAGAGGTAGAGAGGAATTCCAGTTTGATTCAAAATTTCACAATCTTCTGAATTTATCAAATGAATAAAAAGAAAGTGAAGCTGCCTCAACAGAATTCTCTACAAATTATCTTAGAATCCTGAAAGTTTTATAATCTGACTGGGACTCAATTATTATTACCTATAAAAATAGATGTTGTGTTAGAGTGACTATATAGTCTCCTGAAGTTCCAAGATTCTCTGATTCCTAATTATGTATCTCTGTTTCTAATGATTTGATTGAAAAACCACTCTTACATGAATCTTTCTATAATTGCAGGTTTTATATGGGGAGAGATTAAACAAATGTGGGATGGTGGACTTCAAGATTACATCCATGATTGGTGGAATTTAATGGATTTTGTGATGAACTCCTTATACCTAGCAACAATCTCCTTGAAAATCGTTGCATTTGTAAAGGTAACTATAATTTACGTTATTGGTACAGCAAAAGTTCTGTTAAGTACTGATAATATTCCATTGTTATTATTTTTATTAATAATGCTGCCTAGGGCATTATCTGTATGTGAAATTCATCATCTCATGACTTTCCTGAGAGATAGGAATAAAATACGTAGGTAATACACACCTTATAGTCATAAAACAAATTTTAATAGACATTTAGAAATTGTCACCCAATTTTCTGGTATCTACATTGAATGATGCCTAAAAGTGATTCACAATAGCTGCTCTCCATTCTAATCCTTTCCATTTCTAATGAAATTCTACCTCAAACACTGTTCAAATTTTTGCAACCAGAATCTATTTTTATCAGTTATAACTAACTGATAAAATTACACAGACAGATCAAAATATTACTCTCTTAAAGCATTGAAATTATTATTTCAGTTTAAACTAATATAGTTTGATATAATTGGAGCAGAATATAATTCTTTCTCCTCACCCCATTCAACATGACAGTGCTGAAATCTCACACACCCATTCCACCCCCACATTTCATACAGCATCAATCTCATCCCAAACCACATAATTTACATAAAATGTTTTTGTTCTGCAGTGACAACTGAGATTATTTTGTACTTTAGGGGATGATTTTTAAACCAAAGTATGATCGTGTCCTCCTTCCTGCCTTTCTTTCCACTCCTTCCTTTTCTCTTGCTTTTTAAAAAATGTGTGTCAAAATGATGAGTGAATTAGGAAAACATAAAGTGTTTAATTGGACTGTACATGAATAATTCATGCGATCTAATGATCTGAGCTAGGAAATGCTAACACAAAAGTGAACTCTCATTCATTTAGTCTTGTTCTAAGTCGGTTCGTGAAACGGTCGGCTGTAACGGGGTCAAAATTGCCCAAAGTTGTTTCCTGAATTGTTCAATTAAAATGTTTCCAGCACTCATCAAAACATTCACAAAAAATGTTTTATTCCAATTTCATGGAAAACTAGCTATGTTTTAAGAATGGAAATGATTTGATAATTTTTTTCTATCTGCATTAAGAACAAATTACCTTGGGACTTTCTGAAGATGACAGAAAATACTGTGTTAACCAAGGAAGTTTTGCATCTGTGTAGGAGATGGATATCTATTTTGAAGTGCATATCTTCCCAATTCTTCTTTCCTCTGTCATAATGCTTAAGTATATCTATAAAGTTGTTTTGGACATCTTTCTCCCAAAAAGTAATATATCTGTTTTTTTGTGACCGTGTGCGGTTATAAAATTCTAGTTCTACATGACATATCAATTCTTCTCATACCTTCAGGTGCTAAGAATCACCTGAAGAGCTTGCTAAAACAGATTCCTTTTCTCCATTCCCATGGATCAGGAGTATTAGGCAGGGGCCTAAATTTGCATTTATTGCAAATTCATCGGCTAATTTTGAAGTAAATGGTCTAAGGAAGACATCATGAATAGCCCTGGGCTGAAAAATTCTATTTAGCAGCTCAAAGAATATGGGTTTTATGCCAAAAGGAGCCTTTCTCGTATAATATTTATATTAAGAAACATTTTATAGATCTCATTTATATGGTATTCACTTATAGTATATATATATATTTTATATATAAGAACTCTGGTATATACTACATACAGTTATATAAATTAACGAACACCTGTGTATTGGGGGCCTCAGTGGTTTCAGATACTGGGTTTGAATTTTCATAAAATGAGGTAAATTCTTTATGTGGAATATCTGTTTTCATACTAAAATATAAACATTGTTCCTTATACTGTAACATGGGAAAATTTATGTTAAAAATTCAACTAGGGACTACCCTGGTGGTCCAGTAATTAAGACTCCACGCTTCCAATGGAGGGGGCATGGGTTCAATCTCTGATAGGGAAACTAAGATCCTGCATTCTTCACATGGCTAAAAAAAAAAAAAAAAACAACTTCAACTTATCCCAAGTGATGAAGAAGAAAGAAAAGAGAAGGGAAAAAAGATGGAAAAGTACATAGAAACAACCTCAGATGAACTCTTCGGGAAATAGATGGATTGCTTATGCACTTTGGTCATAGGAGTTCAGCTACGATTATAAACATAAATGATGAAAAGTTCTTTCTGAATGACTAATTTGTGTGCCCCAAACCTGAGTTTCATGGATAGTTTTTAAATGGCTGCACTTTAGACCTGGGTTTCCTGGGCTGTTTTCTCCCATCACTTACTAGTTATGTGGACTTGGACCTGTTTTTTCACCTCTCTGTGCTTCACCTATAAATTAAGGAATTTCTGCCTTACACCATTAATATGAGAAAAACATGAGTCGATCAATGGATTTAAAGTGCTGGTAACCATGCATGATTAGTTCTCTCCTTTCTCTTCTACTGCTGTTTCCTCCTCCTTCATGTACTCTGAGTCCACTGGACTTGCCTCTTGCGATGTCTTTATTGTGTCATTTGCTTTATTTTAGTTGAAAAAAGAGTTTCACGTCTGAATTCACACTTGCCTTTACCACTTGCAAACTGTCTGGTTTGGGGCAAGGTATTTCATGTGGGCCTTGACTGTATTATCTTTTAAATGATGATAACAGCAAAAAAGCACTGACTTTGGGAGGCTGTGATGTCATGCTGATTTGGCAACTCAGCCTTCTTTGTCATCTTTTGTTCTATCATTCATTTTCTCATGCTAACTTTTAATAACATAATTTATGATTTCAGGAAAAGGAGCATTATTTCTGTTCAAAAATAGACTACCATAAATGAGGCAAACAGTCATTATGTGAACCAAGCAATGAGAATTTATGGAGTCACATTAAGAAATCGGCTTTCCATCTGTTTGTTGAGAATGCAAAGACACTGGCGATACAGCTCCTGCCTTCAAGCAGTTCACAGCACAGAAAGGAAAGAGAAATGCACATGAAGACCTTTCAGTGTGATAAGGTCTATCACAGGGACCTTGGTGGTATCATGGAAGGAACGAAATTTGGCTGGCAGTGTCTTGAAATGATTTAGAGGACAGAGTGAGTGGGCATATATTGTGTCCATGAACATTCATGAATGTCCCTGAGAGAAGAGACACAACATGCATGAGTCTGAGTGTGTAAAGGAGGTCACTAATTCAGAGGGATGGTCCAGGGAACTGGGGCAGGGCGAGGATGGGAAGGACTTTCCAGATCATGCTGTACGGTTTGAATCCTAAAATAAAGAGGAACCATTAGTGAGGCTAAAACAGAATGAGTCAAATGATGATGATTACCTGAAGTAGAGCAGTGGACGCAGGAGAAGTTAATAAAAGGTTGGCTTTGGAAAAAAAAATTAGGAGGTAAGATCCACAAGACACGTGATTTGTTATTATGAAGGCTGGGATCATAGGTGGGATCCCAGGATGGTCTTGACGCTGCTCTCCAGTAAATAGTTCACTTCTGATGGTGCAGGCAAGATGACCAAGGAGTTATATCTTGGATCTCTGTTGGAATTGCCCAGGTTCTGTCTTCTGATATGGGTGCATAAACGGTAGCAAAAATCTAACCCTTGGTCATCTGGGTCAAGTGATGGATCCATACCAAATGAACTCAGTCCTTCAAGAGGGAGACCCTTCTGTAATTGGTCTGTAGGGAGAGAACCCCATAGACTAGGTCTAGCAGAAGGGCCATTTTTATTTGGTTCATCCTTTTGCAATTTATCCACCTGGAGATTTTTTTTTTTAACGTACCAAAGGGTCCTTTTGGCCAAAGCTGTGATCTGGGCTCTGATCCGTACATGGTGTGACTGCTGCCTGTACCACTTCCTACCAGTGAGATTTGGGACAAGTTAACCTATGTCTCAACGTTCTTCTCTGTAAGATGACAGGAATAATTAAATTCTAGACAATGTTTGTGAGGATCACATTGATAAACACATTTAATGCCATAGAATGGAGTTTAATATAAGCACTCACTTGTTTTTTATTTTGATTAAAATGAAACAGCATTAGATTATACAAAGAGGACACAGAAGTTCACATGACTTTAGGATTCTCCTCCTTCCCCACAAGGCTTTGTGGTTCTGCCTTAAATGCCTTGATTCATTAGCATTTCACAGCTCAGGGACTGTAGCTTTTTTTTTTAATTTGCTTTTAATTTTTGAAGGAGAAGGTTTGTCAATCATTTCTTGTTCTTATCATGTATAAAATGTTAAGTCAATCTAGAGCTTGTTGATGCCTGGGCACACTTGAAAAATGTTAGTTTATCTTCAGTCCTTTACCCAGTCCCTTTTCCTGTGTATAACTTGTCTCTTATGTCTATCATCTGTCATTTCACAGAAATGATTGCAATCTTATGCCTTGTCTACTGTGTAAATAATATTCTCAGAAATCAAAATGATTAGGAATAAGAACATTTCTGTCAATGATCTTGCTGGAATTTTTCATAGCACCATTCTTCTAAATAGTATTTACCTCACTGTTCCCTCCGGAGAAGGCAATGGCAACCCACTCCAGTGTTCTTGCCTGGAGAATCCCAGGCACGGCGGAGCCTGTTGGGCTGCCATCTATGGGGTCACACAGAGTCGGACACGACTGAAGTGACTTAGCAGCAGCAGCAGCATTGGTCCCTCTTCTTATCAGCTAGAAAGAAGGCTGATGTTTCCATTTCACAAATGTTACAACTGTAGTGAATTCTCCAAATCATGAACTTTTCTAAATACTCTTTAGGTTTATGACAGAGAGCTGTAGATATTTAAATCTGAGTTGTATAGTATTATCTACCACAGGAGAAAATCATATGCCTTCCTATTGTCTTTCACTTCTTAATTATCTAACCAGTTTATAGAAGAGGAAATGTTTTCACTTTATAAATCAAGCATTAAAACCATCATACATTTTCTGTTTAATTTTGTAGAACAACTGTTTTCACTTTGCCTCAACTTAATTATTATTCATTTTGAGTACTTGACTTTTATGAGTATGCATCAGACTCTAGAGAATATAAAGATGAACTTTTCATATATTCAAGGAACTTAAGACCCACTATTATGATGCAATCTGTCTTCCTCTCCTAACATTTCTGCTAAGGTGTTCATCATCTGGCTTCAGCTTTCTCTTAGAGTTATCACTATTCCCAAAGCCTCTGCAACCCAGCTATATTAAAATGCTCACATTTCTACAAATGATCCATCTTTTCTAACAATCATACTTTAGATCATGTGTATGATTCTCCACCCAAAAATGCTTTTTGAGCTTCTGTCACATATAAAACACTCTATTAGATGTCCAGTACCAAAAGCACATTAGACAAAGCTTCCAGCATGGAAATCTGACAAGGAACTCAAAGGTAAATATTCTGTTTTCTAGGTCTGAGTAGGAGCAAGTTCCTTACACAGAATCTAAATAGAAATGGAGGCTTAAGGCAAAGTCAAACTATGGTAGGTTTATAATTTATAAGCAAATATGTGAGAGAAAGAGGAAAGCAGGAATTACTGGTCCTCAAAGAGCTATAGGTATGTACATATCTCTTGATTTCTCTCTAACATGGACTTACCAGTTCTGATCAGCAGGGTGCTAGTGTCTACTCATCTGCAGTCCAAGAGTACTTCTCAAAGGAAAGATAAGCACTGCCTATTTAATGTCTGTCTTCTTCACTGTATTGTAAGCCTGCATGGCATGCATTATATCTTGTTTGATTACCATTGTGAACCCTGAAGATACTGACTGACACAGAGTATGCACTCAACACATATTTGATAAGTGATTAATAACCAAAGAATCAAAATAATTAGAATTTAAACCTATTTTCTAGACAAAGGGTCCAGTATTCATAGAAAGGCATTTTGGTGAGAATGTAAGTAGTTTGGAGAATGGCCAGAAATGAAGATTTGAGCCAGAGCAGTAAGTACCTAACTGGGTACAAATGGAAAGTTAATCTCAAAAGAAAGTCAAGTCCCAGATTCCAGTGGTTTCATGTGACATGCTGGGAAATGGAATTTCATTGTGAGGACATTGGCGTCATTCAAGAACATTAAGCCAGATGGCCTGATTAGTCCTTTTATAAGATGATCTGGAGGAAATAAATGATTGTAAGGACAAGATTCAAGGCAGGGACAAGAGTTAGAAGGCTATTATAATCATTTCTTTAGGGAATAGAAGAATTTTTTTAACAGTGGGGATACTGATGTAGAGGAGTAAGAACATATATAAGATTTTGGCTTCAAAGGCTGAAAGTTTGCTAGGAAGGACTCTAGGATCAACCTCAAATGCTGCCTTAGGTGATTTACTGCCATCCTCTGAGATGAAAAAGCATGAATTGTGAAGGTGTTTGAGGATGAAAAGAGGATGAGTTTCAATTCTGACCTGTGAGTTTGAGACACCCATGAGATATTTAAGAGAAAATGTCAAGAGGCAAGAGAATATAAAATATGAATGTAAGTGCAACTTCTGGGCTGGAGATGAGGAATTGGGAGTTATTAGCATATAAGTGACAACTGAAGTCACAGGAAGTATCCAGGGAGAGTAGAAAGAATAAGAAGAGAAGGGGTCTGAGAAGTGAACTCGATATTTAAGGCACAAGTGAAGAAGCAGAGCCTGCTAAGGAGATTGACAAGAGTCATCACTCTGGCTGGAGGCAAACATGCAAAGATGAAACATGAGTATAGATCTTGTGTATAATTTTTAGAAAATAAAGCCAAAGGAAACTTTAAAATTCAAGCTAATCTTTTCATTCCTAATAGTAGGTGTGGAAAATATGTTCAATCACGGCAAAATTACCACTTTTCTGTACAGAGTCACAGAATAGCTTGGTTTGAAAGAAATTTTAAAATTGCTTCATAAAATAATGCCCTTCTTTAAAACCTAAGTGAAATGTACATAGATGTGAATGGCAGAAGAAAAATTAAAGAGTAAAGTTTAAAAAATGAAATCAAAAGAGAATTCCTAAAGTTTTATATCTCGGTTTATTGCTAACAGGAAACAAGTTTTCTGGGTCAGAGAACAGATAAATTTTTTACTTACAAAGCAGTCTTCACATTGGTCCCCCGTGCTCCAAGCTCCCACAGGGCAACAGAAGAGAAGCCAGATGTGTCCTCCACATACATGAGTTTGTATCACAGGACAGCAATGGGGAAATAATGCATCTCAGAGCTTATGTAGTACAGCTGTGCCTGCTGCCCATATTACCCCTGGAGATGGAAAGAGAAAGACCTTAACCTTCTAAAGTGAACAAGTTCTCTCTGGGGAGGCAAAGGTCTCTCTGGATTATTATCCTTAGACTGTAAGCAGATGGTTCCAGGGGAGAGATTTCTCAGTCCCTCAGGAGGTCTCTCTCTTTAATTTCCAAGTCTTCATTCAAACATCCTTTAACCCTGTGCTTAGTCATTGAGTCATGTCCAACTCTTTGCAACCCCATGGACTGTAGACCGTCAGGCTCCTCTGTCCATGGGGGATTCCCCAGGCAAGAATACTGGAGTGGGTTGCCACTCCCCCCTCCAAGGGAATCTTCCCAGCCCAGGGATCGAACCCAGGTCTCCTGCATTGCAGGAGGATTCTTTACCTTCTGAGCCACCAGGGAAGCCCTCCTTTAACCCAAATACCAGCAATATTTTTCTCAGGACGCCCCGACCAGGTATAAATGTGAACATATTCACATAGCTTTGTTTCTCATCATTTATCCAGAGTGCTGGACCCTGAAACAGTCTTGGGTAATTATACAGGGGCAGAAGCTAGCATCTCATTTGCAAAATGGAAACCATCCTCTTATGATTTTGCAAGCCCCAGCTGAGAGAATTTGCTTAGAAGGGTTCTAAAGTACAGTAGGTCAAGAGCAGAGCTGGAGTCAGTGACCATGTGACGATGGATTTTTCATCCATCGTTTACTGGCTCAAACGGGCTGTGATGCCTAGAACAAGGAATGGCATCTCCACTAGGTTCAATAGCATCAAAGGATCCTTCAAACTTGAACAACATATAATCTCTATTCATTGCCAGTCTCGTTAGGGCCAGATAGAATGTATCACTTTCTCTTCTCTATTCCCACAGCAGTTTGGGTTCATCTCTCAGAGCATTTTTATTATAATTATTTGTTCCTTTCATCCTAATTTTTCCATGCATGAATACTTGATGGGATAAAATGTCTCTTGAGCACCTGCGACCTGCAGGGCATTGTGTTAAATGTAGTGAGAAATTCCAAGAAAACAGTTACATCTTTAAGAATGCTTATTGTTCAGTATTTTGTACATTTTGAGGTATGGTCCTCAGCCATATAAGTTAAAAGAGAGAGAGAGATGCTTAGCCATCAACAGAAGGATAGATATTCTCTACTAATATATGGGTGTCTTTCAAGAGAATGAGAAAAGGAAGGTGAATGTTATCTTAGTCTTTGAAGGAAAAGGTGGCATAAAATACAGGGTGGCGGGAAGAAACTGGAGAGAATTAGGTGAGGTTTGATACTGCAAACTGTTACTCTGATACTCGTTACAATGAATCAAAAATCTTAATTTTCTTTCCTGTATCTTCAATCCTTAGCTATTTTATGCTGAAGCCATGCATGGGAATGTTTAAGAAGAGTTATCAGGATTTAAAAATAGAAAATAATTTACTTCTAGTTCAAACTTGATTGTTTTAAATTGTCACTCAAGCAGGCATCTGAGTGTTGAACAAAATCAAGAACTTCTGATGTATTTTCTCCCCAAGGAGATTTAAAAAATAATATCTATTACTTTCAAGAGAATTAATTAACATTTGTAAAGGTCTTTGATATAAAATGCAATATAAAAAGAATAGAAATATTCTGATGGTACTCATAGATAAGTAATTTTTTTTCCCTACATGATCATTAGGAAAAAAATGCAGTTGTCTAGACATATTTTTAGTAATGTATATGAAAAAGAGAATGTAACTTGTTGTTCAGTTCTTATATAGGTGTAACAATAGATGTTTATAATGTAGCATTTCAACATGTATTTGACCTTTTCTTGATAAGGATACACATCTACTTTAAGATTACAAGGGATAAATTTCAGTGTGCTCTTTCTATAGCCTGATATCAAAATAGTTCAAAGCTGACATTTTAATCATACTTTAAAAATACTTGCTTGTCAGAGTTTAATGTAGCAAACATTTTTCTCAAATCAACTGTTTTATCTAATTAGGGAATGTTCAAACAAATATCACACTTTCTACACATGAAATATTAAAAATCCGCAATCCATTTAGGCTATAACAGATACAGAACATTAATGGTGATGCCCCTATTAGTCATCACTACATCCACGGCCACTACTTCCACTCATTTACATGTCATTTGTGTCCAGCATGGATACCTCCAGAATAGGCAAATGTGTCAAATACGGTAAGTGAAACCATTGATTTTGTTCAAAGTGTAGAAGTTTTCCTTTATAATGTAGTTTTTTTTTATTATGATATCTCTATTTTTCCCAATATAAAATCAGACTGTTGTTTTTTTCCTATATAACATTTTCCTTTTCTTTTTTTAACAGTTCTGTTGCAAAGATCAAGGAAGATGTAATTCACAGATTAGCAAAGACTACAAATTACAAGGACAGACTAGGAAGGTCGCTTTGATTAAAGCTCATCCCTTATAAATTCCTTTAGTAAATTTCTTATTTTTGTGTAGATTAGAAGTGCTGCCACATTCATGGAATACATCAGCTTCCTGCCAACAGGCCGTGGTGCTGAAACTACCTGAGAAAAATCATTCTGGCCTGGGCTTGACAGATTGATATGTATATGTTTGTTTCATATTTTATTTTCCCCTTATTTTTCTCTTTTCTCCAGTACAGTGCTCTTAATCCACGTGAATCTTGGGACATGTGGCACCCCACACTGGTGGCTGAAGCTTTGTTTGCTATTGCAAATATATTCAGTTCCCTACGTCTGATCTCACTGTTCACTGCAAATTCTCACCTGGGACCTCTGCAAATATCTCTGGGAAGAATGCTCCTGGACATCTTGAAGTTTCTGTTCATCTACTGCCTTGTACTGCTAGCATTTGCCAATGGCCTCAATCAGTTGTACTTCTATTATGAAGAAACAAAAGGGTTAAGCTGCAAAGGCATACGATGTGAAAAGCAGAATAACGCCTTTTCAACGTAAGTCTCATGGGCTTTTCTCTTGGAAATGTTGGTAGAATTTAAAGGGTATTACATTTTGAAATTGAACTGTGACAAGTGGTTGCAAAGAAAAACTGTGCTCAGTGGGGAAAACAGAGATATCTAGTATGTTTAAGTTTCAGTATAATGGCCTTTTCTTTTAAATGAGCTCATATAAAAGATAGCTATGTATACTGTTTTAAAAGGTGGAAGAGAGCTAAATTCCCTGGTGGTTCAGTGGTCAGGGCTCCATGCTTTCATAGCAGGGGCCGTGGCTTCCATCCCTGGACAGGGAACTAAAATACCACAAGTTGTGTGGCACCGCCAAAAAAAAAACACCCAACAACAACAGCAGCAACAAAAACACTGCTGAGAGAAATTAGGGAAGACCTAAATAAATGGAGGGGCTTCCCTGATGGCTCAGTTGGTAAAGAATCCACCTGCAATGCAGAAGACCCGGGTCAATTCCTGGGTTGGGAAGATCCCCTGGAGAAGGGATAGGCTGCCCACTCTAGTATTTTTGGGCTTCCCTTGTGGCTCAGCTGGTAAAGAATCTGCCTGCAATGTGGGAGATCTGGGTTCAATCCCTGGGTTGGGAAGATCCCCTGGAGAAGGGAAAGGCTACCCACACCAGTATTCTGGCCTGGAGAATTCCATGGATTGTATAGTCCATGAGGTCTCAAAGAGTCTGACACAAGTGAGCAACTTTCACTTTTACTTCAAATAAATGGAGAAATATGTTTTAAAAATATAAAATGTGGAGTAGAAAGGAACCTGTGTCTAGTGACAGCTTACAAGCACATTAATAGATAGAATTTATGGAAAACCAATCATGGAAGAAAATCTGAATGCTTTTCAATCTTTGCTCAGGTGTTTTCCAGATACTAAAGTCCCTTCACATGTCTCTGTTATTCTCAGGTTCCCTAACCCAAAGTCTAAACATGGGAAAATAATCCAAACTAGAGACCTCAGGCTAAGCTAGGCCATGATTCTGATGGGCATAAAACTCTCTGTGCCCTTACAGCAGCTGAGCATCTGGTCTTGTCTGGTGTCAAGCTTCTGTAATTCTCACAATCAGGCTTGCTGACAGCACACGTTCATGGCCACGGTGTTTCAAGCTCACATAGTCCTAATACATGCCTGTGTCTACTTCCTTCCCACTGTGATAAACAGTGAATTAGCAGATGAATTAGGAAGTTAGGTGATCTTCCTCTCCACAGTAATCACATGAACACATGGTCATTTGGTAGATGCCTGAAGAATCTGATGCAAAATATTTAATATAAATTTTATTGTAAAGTCAAACATGTTAAATAACTTGGCTTATGTATTATTTTAGCATATACCGACCAAAGATTTTTCTCTATTACCATGAAAAGCAACCAATAAGTGCATATCAGTCAAATATTATAGGTCCAAATCATTCAACACCAATAAATCAAGTGTTCTACCTGAATTTTTCCCCAGATAGCAGATGGTAAATCTGCAAGCAACAAATTATTTTTGTTCAAAGTTACAAAGAGTAACTAGTATGATTTCTCTTTTTTTTTTGGCCATGCTTCATGGCATGCATGATCATAGTTTCCCAACCAGAGACTGAACCCAAGTCCTCTGCATTGTAAGGTGGATTCTTAACCACTGGACCACCAGGGAAGTCCCACAATTATTGCTTTTCAATATTAATCTGCCTTATTAACTATCCTTCGACCCTGTGCAGTATCTCTGCAAAAACTCATCTGACAGATTTGGCCTTATGTGGCTAAGAGACAACTTCCATATTCAGTTCATACCACTAGCACAGACCTTTCTCCCTAAGATCTGTAAGTCCAACTGTCTTTTGAACAGCTTTTCATGCAAATGTCCTAAACATTGAAACCCAATCAAAAAAAACTCATGAGAGTCTCTCAAAACATTTTTCTTTCTTCTCCTCAACTCCTTTTCTTAGTCAGTGCTACCACAACCCATGAGGATACTCAAATCAAAAACTAGATCCCTCTGTCCCCGCACCCCTCCACGTACCGTCAGTCTGCAGACGTCTACTCCTGCTCTTTACCATCTCGGGCCCTCTTCCCTTGCTCACTCCCTCTGCCTAAATCCAAGTTCCCTGGCCCCTGGTCCCTACCTTCCTTGATGTGTCTTCTGTCCTGTTGCCTGCATGATCTTTCTAAACCAAAATCTTGAAGCTCCTGTATTTAAAATATCTCAACAGTTTCTTGTTCCTTATTGGATACAGTCAGATTTCTTAGCTTGACATACCGAGTCCTCAGTGATCTGCCACTGGCTTCCTTTTTTAGCTTCATCTTTTCTCCATTCCCCAATAACACATTACTCTACAACATTTTCTAATGGGTTAAGCTGCCCCTAAAAAGGTCATACTATTCTCTCATCTCAGAATGCTCTTGTTCTGCCCTCTCACTTGGCGAAGTTTTATTCTGGATTCCAAAACCCATCTCAGATGAACCTTTTCTGGGATGCCTTTCTGATCCCCTCCTGACCATGAGCTCCCAGTGGGAACAGACTGTGATCTGCCTTCTGTGTCTCTCCATGCATGTGCCCACCAGCAAGGGGGCCCTTCTTCTACTCCTTTAATGGGTCCAGGTTGTTTTCTCTCTGACGTGGGTAGAGTTACATGTTGCTAAAAGACACCAAATGTGTAGTCACTGAAAGTATTCTGCATACAATTTTAAATCAATAGTCTCTGGGTAAGAGGCTCTCTTATGAATACAGAGGCATGGACTTTGTGACAGATATTTTCTCACTAAGAAAAAAGCCATTAATGTTGATTGGAGCTGCATTCCTGATAACTGGAACTGGCCAACTGAGGTCATATTTTGTTTTAATGTACTTTATGTCTTATAAATTAGGAATGAAACAAGTCAGATGTCTTATATTAATTTATATTTCCTCATTGGTTTCATCTCAAAGAATAGAGGAAAATTCAGCTGTGGAATACGACTTTTCTTTTTCCCACTTGTTCTCTTTCTCTTGTTATAAGTATTTAACTGCGGAGCAAGCTTGTTTTAAGAATTGAGAAATAGCCTCAAGAAGCAAGAGACAAAATATTACTTTTAGGATGGCAATGCTATAGAAGTTGCCAGATTTTAGTCTTTAACCAAGATGTCATGCTAACTGTGCTTTGATTAAGGGTGGCATTATCCTGGAAAGCTTTCTGTGCTTATCTTTCCATAGACTTAGGAAAATATTGTCCCATAATGGCAATCTGAAATGTGATGTAGCTAATGGCTCATCAGTTTATGGGCAATGTTGCTATCAATAATTATGAAAGCAGCTTTAGAAACAACGGTTTTGAAATATTAACTTAGATTGATTTTTTTAATCCATGCAATACGAGAAGAATTAACTAAGAAATATCAGTGTCCTGATACCAGGGTCTTGATTCATCTAAAAGTACATATATTTTGGTTAAGTGGACCTATTCTGCAAATCTTACTTCTGATTTATTCGGCTGAAAAAAATGAAAATAAAAATAAGAATGAAATTCAGAATTAACCATAAAATGTCATCTTATTTTGAATTTTCTTGTTTTCAAATTTTAATTAAATATGTAAATAAATGTTTTGCCAAAGAGTCTGCTAATATCCTAATGATGGATAGTTCTTATTTAGGTAGAAGAAAATCAGAATTATTCAACCATTACAATCCATTTACTCTATATTCCTTTTTTATTTGAATATTTAGAAAAGTAACTGCTATGGGATTTATGTGGCATCATTTTATACAATTAATTATATCATTCATGTAACTTTTCTCTGAACTGCTATTGAGGTCAGGGAAAAACCGGTTGAATTATACTTGTATATTCACAGTGAGAATGTACACTATTTAGGAAGAAAGAACAAAATCATTTTGCATTGAAGCCAGTGACACTGTCATTAATCTTAGAAACTGTCCTTAAAGCTACCGACAATAAAGAACTCATGGCCTTGGGTCAATTCTGAAAGTTTTCAAAGAATAACTTCTAGTGGCCTTTGTCTGAGGCCAATGAATTATATTAAACTTTCCCTGATATTGTTAGAATCCGACATCTGATTGTCCTTTAAGAGTATGGCAGAAACCAACACAATATTGTAAAGCAATTATCCTCCAGTTAAAAATAAATAAATTAAAAAAAGAAATGGTACAAAAATGAATCACAAAATCTGTGAATAAATCTTAAGTGTCAACTGTATTAAATAATTATATATGCAGTTAAAAAATAGGATAGAATTATAATAAATGATCCTTTTTCAAAAATTTAAAAAAAAATTATATATGGTGAACTCTTCCCAGTGTACATCCCAGTTGACAAGACAAGGTCTGTTTGAGGTTGATCACATTAAAACCTTGAAGATAATTTGCCTCACTGAGAGTCAAAGAGCCCTAGCAAAATAATTCAATAAGGAACCATTACATGTCCTATCCTATAATTAAAATTTTATTATACAATTAAACATATGAAATGGTTTATGTAAAAGAAAAATTCAGAAAAGAAGTCCTGAACACCAATTAAGGCATCCTTAGCGGGATTATCCTGGTTATCCAGATGAGAAATCCATAGATTGCTTCAAGTAATAGGAGTTTGGTACAAGAATCTGGCATAGGATTATATCCATTAGATTCTCTGAGCAAGGGCTGACCTTAGCAAAAGCTGGACCTTGGAATTTTTTACTCTGAGAATCGATATTAACATGACTGAGCTACTCCACATTACTCTCTTCAGGGCTTACTTATTACCTGGCTTATTTACTCTCTATTCTGTTTCTTAGTGTGTGCTGTCTCAAAACTTTGGCTTTCTCATAATTCCAGGGATCCTGGTTCTACATCGTAACTTCTGTCATTTCAGCACCTTTAAACAACTACCTCATTCTCTTGCTATTTCTAAGATACAACTTTCACAGAGAGGAGATCTGGTAGTTTAAACTCATCTTTGCACGTCAACCCATACCACAGTCAACTGGCCTCACTGAATTTGCTCTCCTTGGAGCGCTGGACCACTGAAATCCTCCCTCCTTAGTCATCATGCCAAGCATAGGATACTTTTTGCTTTTGTTTTCACAGTGTAACTACAGTCTTGTTTTAACCATTTCTCAAAGACTCTTAAGAGTTCCATTGTCTTTTATTATATTAAGGTGTTATAATGATCCTACTGAAATAATTCTTCATTTGCGTTCAGACACTCTTCATCTTTTTCCATTTTTGGAGTAAATTAAACAAAATTTTAAATGTTCCCTGAAATATTAAAAAATAGCAAATTTCAGTATCTGAGCATTCAGAGACATCGTGTCATCTTACAGGATTTACTCTGTGCAACTTTAATTGTAAATGTGGAAATCCATAGTGATAACACTATTTTAGTCCTTTTATAATCAAAAAGGAAAAATCAGGTAAAAGTACTTATATTTTTCAAAGACTAAGCCTAAGGATCTATAATTTATTAACTGTCACTCAGTGCCTTGGGACAGAGGTTTGCAAACTTGTTGTAAAAAGGACAGGTAGTACATATTTAGGCTTTGCGGGCCATCTGTTCTCTGTTGCAATTTAGTCACCCCTGCCATCGTAACAGAAAAGAAACTGTAGACAGTGGATAAATGAGTTAGTATGGGTGTGCTTCAATAAAACTTTATTTATGCACATTGAAATGTGAATCATTTAACATTTTCACATGTCATGAAATATCACTCTTCTTTTGATTTTTTCTGACCATTTGAAAAATTAAAAACAATTCTTAACTCAAGGTCATACAGAAACAGGCTACAGGTCTGATTTGTCATCGCTAGTCCAGGAAACTAAACAGCTTTCAAAGCTCTAGGGAAAATTAGGTACACATTTGCACAGTATAAGGAAACAGTATTCTTGGATTCTTTTTGTTAAGTTTATTTTAAATTAATCAAATATAACCTAATAGTAATCATATTCTATCATCCAATCTTAATGTATAATGGTTCTATTGATATAGTTATTAGTGTCATTTTATCTTTATTCCAGGTTATTTGAGACACTCCAGTCCCTGTTTTGGTCAATATTTGGGCTCATCAACTTATATGTGACCAATGTCAAAGCACAGCACGAATTCACTGAGTTTGTTGGTGCCACCATGTTTGGGACATACAACGTCATCTCTCTGGTTGTCCTGCTTAACATGTTAATAGCTATGATGAATAATTCTTACCAACTTATTGCTGTAAGTTGAATCACTCCCCTCCTAGAATGTGTTGTTAGCTATACCCCACCCTATTATAATTGGTAATACAATCTGTAACTGCTATGAATGAAACAAATCAGAATTATAAATGGTCAATGTGATGTTTATAAGCACTATTACCATACTTGGCTATATGCTAATTTAATTTTTCATGTTACGTGTGATTATACTAAATCTAACCTGCAAGGCAATCATTGGCTATGGCAACCAGTAGGTGAGGTATGGACTATGAACAGGCAACTCATCTCTATATAGTGCCCTTTGGGTTTTGCATTGTCTCTGACCATCTAATCTACAATCTTCATAAAAGCAAACTCATACCAGCTTTGCAAGGTACAAGTGCTAGCCCAGAGAGGAGTCTGAGTGAAAAAGCACAGGATTTTGTTTCTTAAAGCCCAGAAAAAAGTCATTGAGGAGTAACACTGAATGCTGCAGTAGAATATACAATACCATATGTGTTTATTTGAAACTCTAGAGTGCAAACAGCCTAGCTTATTTATTCATTCATTCAATAAAATCTTATTAAGTTCTTACTCTGTTGCCAGGTATGGTCCTAGGAACTAGAAATATTGCAATGAATAAGAACAACAAAGCCCTTTATCCCTTTGAACTTGCATACTAATGATCTGTGTCTGTGGTCATTAGCAACAGTGATAGAACAAATCTGTATTGGAATATATATCTTAAGACTTAAATATATATCTTAAGACTTTCATATGTATACTTTAGACAAATAGCATCTTATAAGAATAATTATAGGTTGCCCATTTACTCCATAAATAACTGCAATTATATTGCATCTTTGAATCTATTGCTAATTCTCTGGGATGTCATTATTGTTATTTTGAGAAACAGCACTCCTAATTTTCATTAAACTCTCTTTATGGAAACAAGACACCTGTCACAGATGAAAAACTGCCTAAGACATTAAGAATAAATGAATTTTATTTACAGATTCCCAGACTGAAGTATTCCCACTGAATATACTTAGGCCCAGGGCTTCCCAGGTGGTGCAGTGGTCAAGAATCCACCTGCCAATGGAGGAGATGAAGGAGAAGTGGGTTTGAACCCTGGGCTGGGAAAAGCCCCTGGAGAAGGATATGGCAACTCCAGTATTCTTGCCTGGGAAATGCCATGGACAGAGGAGCCTGGCGGGCTGCAGTCCATGAGGTCGCAGTCGGACACAACTTAGTGACTAAGCAACAACAACGGGAAGATGAGTAGCAGACGTGACTTTAGTCATCACTAGCCTGGAACTTCCCACCTTCAGTTTTTCTAATCACTAGATGGTTTGATATTGTTATAGACCGTTTCAGAATCCCAAGATTTGAACCAAGGAAGAGTCTGCTTTGTGCCCGCAGTAACAGAACATAATGAGATCAGGATAATCCTTAACTTGTGACTCCCTGGAAATGAGAAGGAGCAGAAGCTACTCAGGCCAAAATTTCACCAGTGTGACTGCCTTTTTATGACCTGAAGCCAGTTTTACTCAGTTCTGTTCTCCATGGCTACAGCAAACAGTATCTACTTCCCTTCATTAATGCAGAGTCTATAAGCTTGTTTAGAAAGATAGGGAAGGAGATAGGAATGGGAGAGAAGAGACAGAGGGAGGGAAGCTACAGCTTCTGTGGATCTATCTATCCATTCAGCCAATCAGACGTCTGCTAAGCAACAATGAAGACCATGCATTTTCTAGGCATGGTGAAGCCCCTTGAAAGCACGATCTGTCTAGTGTCTAGACTAAAATCCACATTATCCAGAGTAGAAATGTATGCAAATAATTTATGCATGCATCAGCACACAGCAATTTAGGAATATTAGAATGAAGTATAGTCTAATTTTTCCTACTCTAAAACTCAAGGGTTTTTAAAATAATATTGGGTTGGCCAAAAAGTTCGTTCTGATTCTTCCATAGCCTCATGCGAGAAAACCCTAGCAAACTTTTTGGCCAACCCAATATTAACGGGTTAAGATGATCTATTTTGAATTTGTATGTATGCCCAGTTTCTGCCACCTCCTACTTTCCAGATTTTCTGCTTAAATAAGATTTGTGGCTAATTTAAGAGGAGACTGACTGCCCCATATCTAATTGCCACAAATGTTCCTAAGTTTTTCCAGGCGATTAACAAAGTGGAATCATTAATAAACAATCAGGGGGAATGCCTCAGGCTTGTGGGTGGTCACTAGACATACTCTTATCTGGTACTGTTTGGCCAAGGTTATGTCAGGGTTCAATGCTATGTCAAAGGCCTGTTGTACATTTGAGGAACTGCTGAGTTTATGCCTGTTGCCTAAAGGTAGACAAGATTTATTCAAATGGAAGCATATCAGGTAAGACTTATCCTGGAAACAACAGAAGTATGAGCCATGGGCATCTACCTAGGCAAGGTGTCAAGGCCTTGGGAAGACATAAAGCCCTGCTTGAGGCTAAAACCTAGTGAAACTGAGCTAATGTAAGCCTACAAGCGTGAGAAATGAAGATTCACCTTCAGGTCATTCATCTCCAGTCTTTTTAACATGGAATTATTTTAGCTGTCTGTTTCCTGGAAGAGGGAAGGATGAAAAGTGACAAGAGAGCTGTGACTCCTTTCTAGGCTAAGCCATTGTCTAAAGTGTTTAGATGACTCTCTCTGGGAGTCAGCCTTGTTTTTATAGGTAATTTAATTAACGTTCCAAGAGCCACTCCGAAGTCAGGCTACAGGCTCTCTGTGAGGTTTATCTCACCTTATTAATTAAGAAACCTGTCAGCACTGTCATTTTCTCCTGTTCAGGACCATGCGGATATAGAATGGAAATTTGCTAGAACAAAGCTTTGGATGAGTTATTTTGAAGAAGGAGGTACCCTTCCCACCCCCTTCAATGTCATCCCTAGCCCCAAGTCTCTCTGGTACCTGATCAAATGGATATGGACACACCTGTGCAAGAAAAAGATGAGAAGAAAGCCAGAAAGTTTTGGAACGATAGGGGTAAGACCACAGGCTGTTGGTATTACTGTTTGTGTATGTGTGTGTGCACTTGAGTATGTTTGCATTCTCTACTGAATATGTTTGCATTTTAGCCTTTTTGTTCTCATTGGTTGCATTCAGTGAACATCTATTGCACAGTTATTGTGTCTAATGGGCTTCCCTGGTGGCTCAGCAGTAAAGAATCTGCCTGCAATACAGGAGACACGGGAACCCAAATTCAATCCCTGGGTCAGGGAAGATCCCCTGAGTAGGAAATGACAACCCACTCCAGTATTCTTGCCTGGGAAATCCCATGGACAGAGGAGGCTCGCAGGCTACAGTCCATGGGGAGACACAAAGAGTTGGACATGACTGAGTGACACAAAGAGTTGGACATGACTGAGTGACTAAAAATAACATTATGCCTAAGAAACTGCCTGATTAACTATGGTTCACTATGGTTTAACAACCCCATTTCCTCCACTGAGGGTGGTCACTGTTATTTTAATATGAACCACACTGTACATAGGCTTCTCCTAGACCCAACAGTCAAGGTTTGGGAAACTAGCCCATTAATTTCTAGTTGTATTCAGAATTATAACCTCGGGTTACTTTCAGTATGACTGATTCATCATTGTTTCTCTGGTTATAAGGGAATTGTCTGTTTCAATCACCTCATATTCTTATTGCCTAACAGACACCCCTGCACAGAACACAGAATGCTTGACAAAAAGTTCTCATTTCAGTGACTGAACAACTATTATAACTTAAAAATGCTGTGACATATTCAAGCACAGTGATTTCAGAATCTATTCAATTGCTCAACATTTTGCTTCTACCCCCAGTGATATTCAATACCAGGAAGTTGTGTTTGTGAAAATATTAGGACTATGCAGAGCCATGCCCCTGTTATACTGGAAGATTATACTTCCCTAAGGACATTTCTTTCATATTGGAAAGCAAGAGCTCAAACAACTCCAACAGAAAAGGTGTAGATTTAAACCTTTCCAACTAAACCACTGACATAAGTCATTCTTCATTTCTTTCTCACTCAGTTTCCTCATTTTCAAAGTTCTCATGGTGATGTTTTAGAAATTGATACTGTAGCATTCAGTAGTCACTTGGGCCTTCTCAGAGAAATTGCCTCGGAAGTATTCTAATATGCCCTTCTGTTAGAATTATCAAGTGATATCAGTTATTTAATTAAAGAATTAACTCATTTTTAATTTTATTTAGCTGAGTTTGTGACTGCTAGTTATGCCCTTGGTGATCCTTCTTACTGATGAACTTCATTGCCCACCAGGCATTGTTCTCAGCATCAAACAGGGCTTTTTCTCCTGAAAGTGGCATTGATTGTCCTGTCATCTCAGTAACAGTTCTAATTCTAAAGAGAAATTGACAGGCAGGGGAGTAAAGCAAACAGGTAGTTAGGAGAGGCAGTTATAGTCTTTCCTAGAAACCGTCACCCCATGAACTTGGAATTTGGGCATCTGTCTGATCTTGGAAATGAAAGTCAGATTATGATGAAGCCTTATCTTGCAATCCTCATACTAATTTATAGATTTTATCAAGAGCAAAATTATTTTATTCCAAGTGTTTAATTTTTCTCTTAAAAATAAGTTAAATTTATTGAAAAATATGGTTGTAAACTAAATATAATGATTTGGATTTAACAAGCAATTACTGTACATTTTCCACATACCAGGAGATGAGTTAGGAATTAGAGGCGGGCAGAGGTATACAAAGGTATGGTTTCCATTCTTGAGGGCATTGATTTTAATGTGAGAGACACAATATGAGAATATCTTACTATAATATGTGTTACGTGACGTATTTAATCTGACCATGTAGTTATATCCAAGATGCCATGAGAACAGCACAGGAAGTAATTCATGTTTTCCCTGACAAAAACAGAAAAAGATTTCAGAGATGCCAAACTCTGGCTTCCTCCCTTCCATGTCAAAACATACTTGTCCTTTTTCTCATGTTATCCTTAAAATTGGTAAAAATTGATTTAATCAATCCCTGAAAATATATTAATTATTAGTACTATCTTATTATGCTTTCTCTCATAGGAGTATTTCAACTGAAGAAGACTTTCTGGGACCCAAAATAAAAGCCATACCCAAAAGAAATTTGTCTTTAATATTTTAACTTTAGGCTATAGCAGAAGGAATCTTGGGTTTTAAGATGCCATGGAACTTGCAACAAAATACAGGGCCCTGCTCTAATATTTTAAGAGATCCATCTGTGCAGCCACCAAAATAATGGAGGACCACTCTAAGAATTTGACTTCCAGCTCTCTCTCCCGTCCCCCAGAATCCTCCCACTGTTGATATATTTTTAGGACTACATCACAATCATTTCTTAGATGCAAAGAGGAGCTTAACATTGACTTGGGCTTT
Source organism: Okapia johnstoni (assembly GCA_024291935.2). Taxonomy (NCBI): domain Eukaryota; kingdom Metazoa; phylum Chordata; class Mammalia; order Artiodactyla; family Giraffidae; genus Okapia; species Okapia johnstoni. The sequence goes on from CM044321.1 coordinate 62,768,209, forward strand.
CCTATGAAAGCAGTGATTCAAAAGGTAAATGGCATAAGTTAAAGAACGTTCTTCTCTATACATTCCTGGTCAGAAAAGCTCATTTCTATTTGTCTCTATCTCTAAATTTGAATATTTTGATCCAAGTTGATGCTCAGCAAGGTAACTCACAATTAATTGTGACCTCAAATCATTCCTTTTCCCCTAGCCATGTAAAGTTTCCTAACTTTTGGTAACGGATATCCTGTGCTTTGGGAATTTACGACAAGACTACATCCATATTGTGAGTTGTCTCTCTTTTCTCCATTCTCATCCTGTCCTCAATCCTTCCTCTTCTCTGCTAAGCTGAGGCTTTGGACAAGCACCAATCTAATCAAACTCAATGCTATACATTTACTCTTCATCTAGACTGCACTTCCCGGAGAAGGCAATGGCACCCCACTCCAGTACTCTTGCCTGGAAAATCCCATGGATGGAGGAGCCTGGTGGGCTGCAGTCCATGGTGTCATGAAGAGTCAGACACGACTGAGCAACTTCGCTTTCACTTTTCACTTTCATGCATTGGAGAAGGAAATGGCAACCCACTCCAGTGTTCTTGCTGGAGAATCCCAGGGACGGAGGAGCCTTGTAGGCTGCTGTCTCTGGGGTCGCACAGAGTCGGACACGACTGAAGCGACTCAGCAGCAGCAGCAGCAGACTGCACTTCCAGAATGAGAAGGACATATCTTGACTTTTGTACTCTTAGTTGAGTTTTATACATTTAGGTATTAGATCGAAATAAATCATATATATTATTTATGAAGAAAAACATAAGATAAAAAGGAAATTAATAAAGTTATGATATTAATGGAGGAGTTAATGGTAAAGAGTCCACCTGCAGTGCAGAAGACTTGGGTTCCATCCCTGGGTCAGGAAGATCCCCTGGAGAAGGAAATGGCAACCCACTCCAGTATTCTTTCCTAGAAAATCCCATGGACAGAGGAGCCTGGCGGGCTGCAGAGTCAGAAGCGACTGAGCACAGCACAGAGCTAAATGAGAAAGTAATTCCAAAAGGGAGTGCTGTGAATTCATTTCAGTTTGGTTAATCCACGTGATAGTCCATTGTGTAGACAGATGAAGATGAGGAGATAGACACATCCATTAACTAAAAGGTGACTTTGAAGTACTGTTGGCAGTCACTTTGTATAACAAAGGCACAGCTTAGAAGATTGCTTGACATTTCAGAGGGACCTTAGAAATCAATTAGCTCAACTATTTCCTTTTAGGAAAAAGAGCTCATTTACCTTGGGCAGTGTTTTAGGTGAGAGAGCTGGGGAAAAAATTGGGTCTTAGTGTCCCTGTCCCATAAAGCTTTCCATCACCCGCTCTTGCTTTCCTGGGAACTCTGATGACCTTGCACAATACCTTCCACGCACGTCCATCTTTCGCTTTCTCTCAACAGCTTTTGCCTATCCCATCACTGTTTGTCTTTTAGAGTACCCTCTCCCAAGGCCCTTGGTTAACAGGCTGGACTATCTTCCGCTCTTATTTCAACTTGCTTCACATTGTTTAAGCAGAATTTTGAAGCTGACTGGGTGGTAGTGTTTATACATTCTCAGAGGCATTTTCTCTAAACCGTCCCACTTGTGAGTTGCATACTCTTGTAACCAGCAGCCACCTGAATCTCACCCCGTTGCTCCCTCCCTTCAGGCATGAAGCCCCTGCATGCTCTCAGGGTTACTGATTGGCCATGGTCTGGGAGTCCATCATTGGTGATCTTATCTTGCGATTTATGGCCTCTGGGTAATGCTGATATTACAACCAGCCCTGAAAACACATTAACTTTTTTTTTTTATCTTTGGACTTCCTTTTATGGGTGACTGGGAGTTCCAGGTAAATTAGCCTTTCATTGGGAATGCTTTATGGGAGAAAGCAGAAATGAAACAGAAATGCTTCATTGAGCAACACTTGAATTGTGGGAAGCAAGCCCAGGAAGGAGAGATGCCTTGTTTCTGGGAAATCATGAAAATCCCACCAAGGAGGCAGCCTATTGAAAGTATAATCATAAATTAAGAAACATTTTATAGCTTCTGGCTGTATAGTATAGGTTTTTCTCTTACTAGTCGAATTTTAACACATTTATCAGCAAATACTCTTCTCGGTGTTAAAACACTGGTTCTCAAAATTTAGTGTGTCCTAGAATCATCAGAAACTCCCATTTTAACAAGCACTTCCAGCTTGTAACTTTAATTAGAAATTCCTGTTTAAAAAAGCACTGGTATCTAGCTCAGCTTTTTAAACTAAAAGCCATTGTTTGCATTGGTTGTCCAAGAGGTCTAGATCACTTAATTCAAGCAAAAAGATATTACGGCAACAAGACTTCTCCAGGGTTTAATTAATATGAAACATTTTTCATGCTATAGACCAGGTTTCCAAATAGAATGCTTAAGTTAATGGGCAATGTATTGAACCAAAAAAATACTAGGTCTTTTAACCAAATCATTAAAAAGTGATCTTAACCTCTTCAGTTTTGTGTTCTCCACTTTCTCGTTTTCTCTGGAGCAGGTAGTGGGGAGAACATGAAACACCATCTCTGTTAGGGTCACTTAGCATCACTCAGCTCTGGGACTGCAGATGGTTTACTTATGCCTGACCAGTTGCCACAGAAATATATTCAGTTAAGTCACTGCATGGGAATCTGGAGAAGTGAAGAGATTAATACACCTATCATTACTAAAGGAAAAGGCTAATAGCACTTGCCTTTCAGAACTCACTTTTTTTTAATGAGAATCATTAAAATGTATTTTCCCTTAATCTTCATGACTTTCTGTATGCCTACCAACAAATCTTACAGATATGACTGTGTCTACCCATGGGTACCTGTGAATTCCTAATTTACTGTGGTAAGTTTGCCTACAGGACATTTTAATCAAATGTTCTTCTCCAGGTGGGAATCTTGAGGACTGAATTTCTTCTCAGTATTTCAAGAGTGAGATCCTGAATACTTGCTGTGACAAGGCAACCTTCAGCATTTTATATCATTTGTTTTTATATACTTAGAAAGTGTGTTTATGGAGAACACGATATAGACCCATCGTAAATGAACCACACTGCCATCTCTACAGAGAGACCATAGCCTGCAGTGGCCCCTTGCTTTTTCACTTGTTGTCGTTGTTTTGTTTTGTTTTTAAATAACAGTACAGACCGTTGCCCCTCTTTGGGGATTCACTGAGCAAAACAGAGAATAAAAATCATAATTCATGGGCTTAAAATCAGTGATAGAGCCAAACTAGAGTGGGAATGAGAGAAAACGGCACTTACAGTGGACTGTAGGGACCGAGCTTGTTGAAGCGAGCCTGACGTTCCACTGTGTGGACCTGGAGAGAATGAGAAAGACAGAAAACGTCACCACGCATTCCCTCGAGCCCTTTCTTTCAGAGCTGCAAAACTCTGCTTGCTCTAAAGCAACCTGACACTTCTGTTGAAATCAGAGTTATCTCTGGGCAGCAAAGGTTTTTTCTCACTAGCTGGTCCTTTCCTTTATCATTATCTCTGTGATCCAAATACTGCCATTGTCGTGTCCTAACAAATCAGGAGGAACTCGCAAAGGAAGAGGTCTGCCAAAGTGGCAGCTGGTGTGTCCCGGGCACTTGCATAGAAAGCCATCCTGCCAAGGAACATGCACTACACCTTGCCAAACTTTGGGTAGAATTCGCCAAGAAAACTCCCATCTTAAAGTGCACATCTCCCTCCAGAATATTTTTCCTAGATATCCAGTCAAGGAAGGAAGATTCCTGATCCATCATATGGCCCATGTTTCTTATCTTCAACATAACAGCAAATCAACTTAATTTATTTTAGAAAAAGCTGCCAAATGCAACTCCACAGATTTTTCATTGTTGTTTTAGTCGTGTCTGACTCTTTTGCGACCCCATGGACTATAGCCCGCCAGGTTCCTCTGTCCATGAGATTTCCCAGGCAAGAATACTGGAGTGGGTTACCATTCTTTCTCCAGGGGATCTTCCCGGCCCAGGGATGGAACCCATGTCTCCCCAGCCTCCTGCATTGCAGGTGGATTCTTTACCACTGAAATTTCTCAGTAGCGTGGTAAACCTGAACTCATCCACAGAAAATTTCTTTATTCCTAACAGGTCTACCATGCTGTCATTCTACCTAGTCCATTAGTTTTCTTCTATAAAAAATAGAGAACTGTTAGTCATTGCAGATCACTTTATCAAAGTTTAACATGACTAGCTTGAAAAAAATTCACTACCTCTTACGCATTTAGGTACCTTTTAAATGAAATGTCTTTTGTTATACTGCTTTTATAAACACAAATTGGTCCATTCTATTCTTGGTCACTTCCAGTAATAATAGAGTAAATCCTTTTGAAGTTCAGCTGAACTTTACCCAACAAAAAGGCTGCAAACATGGTATTGTTGGTGGCAGCTCTATTTTATAAACATTTAACGTCACCAGTTTCCAAAAATTATCATTACGTTTAGGGCAAAGAATGCCTACATTATGGATTGAAGTCTTTGTGTCTTTGAAAATAAGATATTTGGAACTCCTAACCCTGTAATAGTAATGGTCAATAAGTATTGGTGAATTCATGGCATTCATTTTGTTTTCAGTGTTCAGAAGATGGTTAACTGCGTCCATTCCTATCTTCCTAGGTTACTGAAGTTCAATTGGCTGATATAATCTCATAAGACTAATGACTGTTTTATACTATGACCATCTAGGTGTGGAAACAGTTTGGTTGGCAAAAACAATTAACTATAAACTTGGGCTATGATATTGAATAACTCTTGATAGTTATCACAGTAAAATTTTTTATGTTCTTTCTTTCTGCCAGACTATTTTGCTTAAAATTCAAAAAATAATTTTTCCAGAAAAATAAAGGTGGAATTGTCTCTTAAAGTGTGATCTTTGGTCTTTTTGTATTTGTATTAAAATTTCAAATTTCACATATGAGTAAGTTTCTGCAGAAGGGAAGACAGTTTGTGCTCTTTTTAATACTAAAATAAAGTGAAAAGTGAAAGTCACTCGGTGTTTGACTCTTTGCGACCCCGTGGACTGTAGCCTACCAGGCTCCTCTATCCATGAAATTCTCCAGGCCAGAATACTGGAGTAGATAGCCTTTCCCTTCTCCAGGGGATCTTCCCAACCCAGGGACTGAACCCAAGTCTCCTGCATTGCAAGCAGATTCGTTACCATCTGAGCCACCAGGGAAGCCCATGCATCATGATAGCTTTCACTTACTACTCAAAATTTTCTGATTCTGTCATCCTTAGTCTTAGTTTTACTTTGAGAAAATTTAAAGTTAAATCATGACTTCAAACTGCTTTCTGACTATTTTAATTGGCTTTTTAAAGACTAAACTAGTGAAATGTTATAGAGCCCCAAGATAATAAAAATTGAGTCTACTAAATTCTGTATTAAATTCAGAGTTTCTATTTACTTAAATCATAGAACATGATCTCCTGTACAATGTTTACAATGAGAGTGCTAAAGAAGTTAGTGTACAGCTGCATTCACACTCAAAGTATTTGTGTTCACTTAAAGTCAAGGAGATCTGGAGGGCATGTTTCCTCCCAGAAGTGCTTTTTTCCTCAGATTTCAGCTGATCTGTGTCTCAACAGGAGTCACATACCTCCATCTTGTGGCCCATTCATAAAGTTCCCTCAATCTATTTTTTTGAAGATGTTCTAATTTTGTATGAAGTTTCAAATTCCCCAGTCCTGTAATTAATACCATAATCATTTGAAAATCTGTTTCCTAAGAGTCATGTAAAATTGAATGGTTTTCCAATCATTAGTGGCCTTTACAAAGTGAAGCATTGTCTCATCTGTTTCTGAAAGTCACTAATAGTCATGAAACACAAATCCATTCTAATGGCCAACGAAAATGCCAACTTCCCCTATTTACCTTAAAGAGAGAAAAAGAGTTTCTTTTAAATTGTCTGATTTTTTTTTTCTAGTATCATGTCACAGTGATGTATGCACAACTCTTCTCAAAATTCCACTTTATCAGCCTCTGATTAAGTATTTACTAGGGAACAAGATCAAAAGACTTATTTAAACCCAAGATACGTTATCTCTTTTGCTTTCTCACAATTTATCAAATTCATTTCTTTGTAACAGAAGTATACTTGTTTTAGATTACTTTGGCCAGTTTTCCTCCTTAAGAATCAATGCTGATATTTGACATGCATAAAATTAGGACTGTATTAGTTTTTTTCTAGTATCTTTAGAATACTAGTGAAACCTGCAAATATATACTTTATCATTTATTATTAACTCAATTTACAATAGACTTTTTTAGTCATTAAACATCCTTCTCTGTTTTGTACTCCATAATCATTGCTCCGTGCTAACCCAAGCTCTGCTCCCAAAACATTCTGATCCCTTCAGAGTGATAGCTGGGACTTACATTTATTTTAAAAAATTAATGAACCCTATCTTTGAGCAGAATCTCTTATTTTGGTAAATTCAACCATCTAATTCAAACAGCAATTTCCTCTTAATGTATATCTGCTTGAAATTAAGTGTTGGGGAGTTCATTGTCTAACAGTGTTTCTGATTACACGTTGTATATCATGGCTAAATTCTTAATGTGACTATGCTGATATTTATGAAGACCTTCAGATTGTTATAACACTATCTTTTCAATCTATCAAATTTTAATTATTTGACGTTTAATTTGTGGTTGATACCTCCCATCTGTGTCTCTTAGCATCATTTCAAATGATTAGGAGCACACATCAACTATGATGACCTAATTCTCCATAATCTTATATTAAACGAATAATCTTGTCATCATTGTTTAATTATTCTATAATATTCAGTGCCACAGGAATTATAACCTTGCACTTTGCTGTTTTGGTTCATTCATTCTTTTGATTCAAGTAAGGCTGTCTCTCTAGCTGTTGTCCCTTGTCCAGTAAAATTCCCACTTTGCAGAAATGAGGGGAATGGTATTCTCGATTAAAAGACCCAGGAACTACTTTACCGAATGGTAAAACATGATTGAAATGAAAGGTAACTGTCCCCTTCTTTTTCAGAGGCGAGCTGCTGATAATTTGAGAAGACATCACCAATACCAAGTAAGTTATTTTTATATCTTGAAACTTACACTAAAATAAAGCACAATCCCCTCTTTTGAACTGACTCTAGAGAGATCATATTTATGCACTGAAGAGCAATTCTCTCATTTTCTAATGCCTCAGGAAGTTATGCGGAACCTGGTAAAGCGATATGTGGCCGCAATGATTAGAGATGCCAAAACTGAGGAAGGTCTGACTGAGGAGAACTTTAAGGTAACCCGTTTCATCTTTGTCACTAAGAGGCGGATTGTACAGAGTGTGGAAGCAGGGCAGCCCATTTTAACTCAGAGCTGGAAATGGGGGCCGTGTGTTCTGAGCAATCCTTTCTGTCTTCTTTTTTTTTTTCTTTAATTCAAGCCCTACTGAATTATTTTTTTTTAAGTGGTAAAATTTCTACACACTGCATTCAAACAGACTTAATCTGAAAGATCGAGGAGACTTATTTGGACAGAGAAAAGCCTAGTGCCTTGTGGCATTCTGATTGCTGATCTCAGCCACAGGCTTTTTGAAATTTTGATTTGATTTCTAAACCTGAAACATTTAGTAACCAATGATCTGAACACAACAAAAACCTTCTTTGTGTTCTGCACAGCTTTAGTAGAGGAAAATTTAAGGTTTGAGCTTTATTGGAGCTTACAAATGTAGTTTTTCTCCCTGAGTTGTTGTTGTTGTTTAATTCTATCAGAGTAAAAAAGGTAGAATACATGAAATATATATTTTTTATCTCATGGTATAAAATGCCTTTGTTACTCTGCATGGGTTGTTAGGAAGTCTCCAGACAAGAATACTGGAGTGGGTAATCATTCCCTTCTCCAGGGGATCTTCCAGACCCAGGGATAGAACCTGGGTCTCCTGCACTGCAGACAAATTCTTTACTGTCTGAGCCACCAAGGAAGCTCCAGAGATTTTGGACAACTGACTCAAAGTCAATAAGATCTTATAGGCAAAAACAAAAGAAACATATAAAAAACCCTATAGGAGACCACTGACAAAGAAAAACAGCAGGCTTGACAGGGAATAAATATAAGCAGCCACTTAGGTAAGAAGAGAGATAAATTGCAAAACAAAGCACAGGTTAAAAGTTGACTAGGATCCAAAATGTTCTTTGTAGCCACAACATCCAAATTTTGGAGTTGAATGATTCCTGACACTGAGGGTGATGGGTTGGAGGCAGGAGGCCACCCCAAAGCCCACCAGCAGGTTAGGACTGAGAATTCAGTTGTCCAAAAGGATGAAGGGATGAATCTGGGAAATGCTGTCTATTCACCAGTTCCCAGGATTTAGTGGCTGACGCAGCTGTTGAGAGAAAATCAACTCCAGGGTAATAAACGATTGAAAATAACTGCCAGCTCTTGGAAGGGTAGACTCCACTTTAATTATTTAGTTTTAGATATCCCTTTGGACACCAAAATGTTCCAGTGTTAAAAATCTCAAAAAACAAACTAACCCCTACGTCCCTGAGAGAATGTGAGATAACTTGAAAGCAGATGCATATTTTGGAGAGAAAGTATTTGAAACTGTAGTCCCAAAGAAATACAGCATGCCCCACTATTTCAAACTGTAGTCCCAAAGAAACCCAACATCCCCCATCTCAGAGTGGTGGGAAAGAAAACTCGTACTGTTTCTTTTACATCAACTTTAGGAAGTCTCCTCCTTTCTACAGAACTGTGATAGGAAAATTAGGAGACATCAAATAGATTCAAGTGCGCTGGAGAGAACTGACCATCCTAAATGGAACCACAGCAGAGTGGACTCCTAGCTCTCAGAAGCAAGTGAAGACCTGTCAGATCCATATATGAAATAAGCAAATAACAGCTTCCTAAAGTTTATTTGTTTAGGTCACGAACTAATTTCATCATTTTCCTTTTCACTTAGGAACTCAAGCAAGACATTTCTAGCTTCCGCTTTGAAGTCCTGGGGTTATTAAGAGGAAGCAAACTCTCCATGGTCCAGTCTGCTCAGGGCACGAAGGAGTCTTCTAACTCCGCAGACTCGGATGAAAAGAGTGATAATGAGGGTAGTAGCAAGGACAAGAAAAAGAACTTCAGCCTCTTCGACCTGACCACCCTCATTCACCCGCGGTCGGCGGCAATTGCCGCCGAAAGACACACCATCAGCAACGGCTCCGCCCTGGTGGTGCAGGAGCCCCCGAGGGAGAAGCAGAGAAAAGTGAATTTTGTGACCGATATCAGACACTTTGGGTTGTTTCACAGACGATCGAAACAACACGCCGCCGCCGAGAAAAACGCAAACCAGATCTTCTCCGTTTCAGAAGGGGTGGCCCGCCAACAAGCTGAAGGACCCCTGGAGAGGAGCATCCAGCTGGAGTCCCGAGCTTTAGCTTCACGGGGTGACTTGAACATCCCGGGGCTCAGCGAACAGTGTATATTGGTAGATCATCGAGAAAGAAATACAGACTCCCTGGGTGTACAGGTGAGCAAGAGAGTGTGTTCATTCAAGTCAGAGAAGGTGGTGGTGGAGGACACGGTTCCCATCATACCAAAGGAGAAGAAACACGCGAAAGAGGAGGACTCGAGTGTAGACTATGATGCAAACCTCACAGACACCGTCACCCACGAAGACTATGTGACCACAAGGTTGTGATACTTGACCCGAGAAAGCGTTTCTCATCGTAACACACATTTTCCATAATGAGCTAGATGGTGGGGGGAGATGTTTATCAGTGAATTAGCCAAGGCTAACTTACACTTTACAGCATTTATCAACTGGGGCATATTAACCGTGTCATGTTTAAATAAGGCAAAGGCTATCCCAAACCCTTGTTTTGTAGCCTGCTTTTGCTTTCACAATTTGTTTAACAATTTTTTTTTTTGTTGTTGTTAATAAATAAATGCACCTTGTATTCTTGTACTGTTGCGATAACCCACAGGAAATTTTTAGCTCTTTTTCAATTTAAACAAAAGCAACTTACTACATGTGGTAGCTGACTCCTATAATAGGATATTTTTATATGCAAAAAAATGTAGCTGAAATAGTAGAGCTTTTCATAATTTTTTAGGGTCTCTAGAAATGGTTACTCATCAAGCATTTTTCAGTGAGCCAGAAAGTTTGGCTTTAAAACACAAATATTATCCAATTATTTCTTAAGAACATGTAAATATCATGCATAATTTAAGCAAACAAGTCTCCTTCTCATGGAATCAAGATCAAACTCTTAAAATGAAAGTCAGGTATATGTTCTAGAGTTTTAGGGTGTCCAGTTTTTGCTCTCAGTAAGTAAAAGATGTTTGTCCTTAATACATGTTGATGATTTTTAATGTTTTGTCAGAAAATAATTTTTGTTTGTTTTTTAATGACCTTTTTCAGACTCACCTGCAAATTATATAAATATGAGGCTTTGTGAATAAAGAGAATTTCAAAAATGTGGCAAAAGATCTCAGTGCTAGAAAAAAATAACAATAAAGTACAACACCTTAAACAAAGCAAGATGATTGCAGGTTTGTAACATCCAGGTGAAAATGAATTCATTCTAATAATCTAAACCTAAGCAAAGTTACATCCTGTTTTTAATCAGTGCAACATTGCTATAATTCAAAAGAGGTACAAAAACCTAGTAGTTTCCTCTTCTTTCCCCCAGTGACTAGTAATTCTTTAAAATTAAAATCACCTTAAAATCACTATTAATTTTAGCAGTAGGAATAGATATATAGTTTTCCTACAGGGACAAATCTTAATTAGGTATTTCTTCTATTGTTTCCAAAGTAATTTAGCTTATATTATCCTCATTTACTGAACTACTGAAAAAGAAGTGTTTTTACCTGATATCAAAAAAGGTGCTGGCAACTTCTTCAAGTTTAAATTATATAGCTTGTGTCTATCAAAGCCACCATGGAAAAAGACATTTCCTCACCACATGCAATTAGCATTTATTTCAAATCAACAGAAACATGCTGAGTTTGTTTCATCAAAAATTACCTCCATGAACTAGATAAATCATATATGATTTCAGTTCAGTTCAGTTCAGTCGCTCAGTCGTGTCCAACTCTTTGTGACCCCATGAATCGCAGCACGCCAGGCCTCCCTGTCCATCACCAACTCCCAGAGTTTACCCAAACTCATGTCCATCAAGTTGGTGATGCCATCCAGCCATCTCATCCTCTGTCATCCCCTTCTCCTCCTGCCCCCAATCCTTCAGCATCAGGGTCTTTTCCAATGAGTCAACTCTTCACATGAGGTGGGCAAAGTATTGGAGTTTCAGCTTCAACATCAGTCTTTCCAATGAACACCCAGGACTGATCTCCTTTAGGATGGACTGGTTGGATCTCCTTGCAGTCCAAGGGACTCTCAAGAGTCTTCTCCAACACCACAGTTCAAAAGCATCAGTTCTTTGGCGCTCAGCTTTCTTCACCGTCCAACTCTCACATCCATACATGACCACTGGAAACACCATAGCCTCGACTAGACGGACTTTGGTTGGCAAAGTAATGTCTCTGCTTTTAAATATGCTATCTAGGTTGGCCATAACTTTCCTTCCAAGGAGTAAGCGTCTTTTAATGTCATGGCTGCAATCACCACCTGCAGTAATTTTGGAGCCCCCCAAAATAAAGTCAGCCACAGTTTCCACTGTTTCCCCATCTATTTGCCATGAAGTGATGGGACCAGATGCCATGATCTTAGGTTTCTGAATGTTGAGCTTTAAGCCAACTTTTTCACTCTCCTCTGTCACTTTCATCAAGAAGATTTTTAGTTCTTCTTCACTTTCTGCCACAAGGGTGGTGTCATCTGCATATCTGAGGTTATTGATTTAGCATTGACCAGAAGCTGGTGGCTCAGATGATAAAGAATATGCCTGCAATGAGGGAAACCTGGGTTTGATCCCTGGGTCAGGAAGATCCCCAGGAGAAGGGAATGGCAACCCATTCCAACATTCTTGCCTGGAGAATTCCATGGATAAAGGAGCTTGGCAGGCTACAGTCCATGAGGCTGCAAAGAGTCGGACATGACTGAGCGATTAACACATACACATAAAAACTTCATAGTATGACAAAACCCAGTTTCTGATCACTGTACATCAAAAATAAGAACTAACAGCAATAGCCACGACAGCCACTGTTTTGTGTGCTCTGCGTGTATTAAAATACATGTACTGCTCATGACAACCCCTGAAATAGCTGCTATTCTGATCCCCACTTCTTTAGATGAGGAAATTGAGGAAGGCACTAAATTGAAGTTCACAGCCAGAAATGAAGCTCTGAGGAGTCCTTGAAGGTCATGCCCTTAACTGTTTTACCACATTGCCTCTCAGAACACTAACAAAGACCAAGCAAAATGATGTGCACACATGGGGTTTACTGTGGCCACTTCTGAAATGCTGAAGTTTGGGAAAGAATGAGCTGGATAAACTTGGAAGGTGCAAATTTAAAGATGAAATGGATTTGACTCTTTGACAATTACATGATGGAAGCTAGTAGAATTTTTAAAATATGGATTTCTTAGGTGATGTCAGAATTTTACTCAAAATATTAGATTTTAATTTATAGGAAAGCAAAAGGCACTGAGATGCTGAACATTCCCAAATCTGGATTTCGTCTGAGGGATTGAGGAACGGGTCAGGGAGCTTTAGAGTAACACAATAAGCCTATTGAATGTTCTGACTACTTCAACAACACCTTTAGCTCAAGTAGGTTAGAACTCAGAATAAGTGCTGGTAGATGGTGGAATACTTGAATGTTCTAAGTCAGACATATAGTAGTAGGGGAATTGTGGTACTAGTCTCTATACTTGTGATATTTTTCAGTGATTCCTTTTTTGCTGTCTCTGTTGTGTGGGTGTTTTTCCCTCGACCGTTAAGATCATATATGTATATATCACTATGATACATTCTTCACCAGAAATTTAAGTTCAAATTTCCTCTGTTCCTTCTAGTAACACCACCAACAATAAAAGCAACCAAAAATTTTTCCCAGCAGCTTATTTATATCAGAGGTTAGGGTGCTAATGTTTTACAGGTGAACGTGGTGATAACAGAGGACCTTCAGAGCACGTAACACCTTGCTTTTCAGTGTTCCAAAAATGATGGTTTCTAACAACTCCGAGATGTCACTGACAGAGGTATTTATGGGTTTAAACAAAATGCTGGATATTGCTTGTACTGGCTATCCTAGAATTGGAAATTATTCTAAATATGTAGCAATATTAGGTGGCATTAATAAAGAGGAACAGTAGGGAAAGAATAAGAAATGATAAAAGAAAAGTAGGATTGCAAAACAAAGGGATGATGTATTTTTGAGGTTTTTTTAAGTGAGTAATTTGAGGGGTTTTTTTATTTCTATTCATATGTCTATCAACAAATTTCTAAACACCAGAGAGAGGTTTGACATCATACTTTAATGTGTGTAAAACAATGTTTCTTGTATTTCGTGCCCTCTGGATCTTCTTATTGCTCACCTTTATTTATTTACTTATTTATTGGCAGGTCTGGGTGAAAGAGGATCTAGAAAATTCAATAGAACTTTAATAGAATTAGGTTCAATTCACAAGACTTCACTCACCATAGATATGTTTGTAAAAAAACCCTTACAAGAAAGAATTCTATAAAGATGTACCTCACTGTTTGTGATAGATGTATTCCTGAAAATATCTGTGTAAATAAATCTATATTAACTTTGATAGGGGACTACGGAAAAAAAGAGATAACGGTGGTGAATTACTTTGTAAAATGATGAATTAGTTTTCAAAGTGATAATCCTCCCCAAAATGTAACTGTTTCACAAGATGGATATTTGTATATCAAAATTTCTTAAATTAGATATTTTATTTATGGGTTGGCAATTAAAATATTGCAAAAGCATACTCATTTTCTTGCCTCGACCTGGACAGCAACCCGACACACTTCAAACAATGAAATTTCTTGGATAACTTGGAAATTTCTTGGAAGTGCAAAGAAAAATTTGATGAAGAGTTAAGGGTGGTAAACTTATGATACTATTCTGAAAGAAGCAGTCAAATTTTCAGTTAATGTGGAAGGAATATAGATAACCTAAAATATAGGTAACCTAAAAATGCACTCTTTTACTATTCAGTAATCCTTAATAATTCTGCAAATTAATTGAGTGATTGTGCAGTCTCATGACTGTTGAAGACCAGACATCAAGCACTGAAATCTGTTCATTTTCAGTTATTTGTCCATTGTGTCTGCAGCAGAATCTTCTACATTTTAGACACCTGCCAGTTTTAACAGTTTAGGTAGTAACCCCAAAACTCAACCTAGTGAAAACCACCCACGTATCTTTATAAACATGTTCAAAATGACTCAGATTTTTAAAAAGCCTAATTTACTTGTATATTTCACCACTTTGAAAGTTATTTTTTTGGTTTAGCTTTATTGTGTTTTTTTCTTATACTCTCCAAAATACAGAATTTCTAGTAACTGTAGAATTTAGAAATTTAATATAGCTGTCAGTCTCCCCAAACTGAACTCCAAAAAATGTTATTCTAATTATTTTACAATATGTTACAATGTATTTTGTTTATATAGCTTATATAGTTTAAAAAATTGAAAACCGTGTTAAATAATATCTTGATATATAACTGGAGAAACTCAGGACATTTATGGCAATTTTCCAAATTTACCAAGCTACTCAGTGGCTGAGTTGGAACTTCAAGAAAAAACCCTGCATCTAAACATTCTGAGAAGACACCAAGTCATAAATGTATGAATGCATCTTTATTTTTGTGGAATTTGGTTTTCTTTGCCCTCTCCTTCAGTAGAAAATATTTATACTTGCTCAAATTTTCTATGACTAAAATTTTGAGTTAATATCATATTACACTTTTATCCCTACAGAATCGTAGTCACAGATTTTTTTTAAAAAAAACTGATTTCTTACTGTTTTCTAAAAATACACTGTTCAGTACTTTCACTTCAACCTGTAGATTATGTGACAATTCTATATGCACACTGATAATAATAAAATGTATCAACTAATATTATATCTTCTTAACTGAAAAATGATGGAGCTGGGAAACATGAAGGGAAACCAAGGTCAAGACCATGGGACCAGGGCTAGACATGACCATGAATTCACTGAGCTGACAAAACAGTGAAGCTGTCACTTCAATGCCAGTAAAATTCACCAGCAGCAAAACCATCAGTTTCCATTAGAGCTGGCCTGTCCAATACGGCAGTGACTAGCCACCTGTGGTTACTAAGTACTTGAAATGTGGCTATAGGTGTAAAACAAATACCAGATTTCTAAGACTTAGTATAAAAATAATGCAAAAGATTAATATTTATATTGGTTACATGTTGAAATAATCTTTTGGATGCATTGAGTTAAAATGTACTAATGAAGTTTAGTTTTAATTTTATGTTTTTAATGGAGCTACCAGAAGATTTAAAAATACCTGTGTGGCTCACATTTGTAATTTGCAGTACAGTTCTTTTGGACAGCAGTGCTATTTGAGTCACTCAATTCATGTGTTTTCCTCATTTGAATTTCATGGGTAAAGTTTATGTATTCGACTACTCAGAAATTTTGATATGGTTGGACTAAAGTCTGTCATGCCTTCTTGATTCCCAGTATCCTGATTGGAATCACTGCTAATTACTTGTTCTTTATATGTTTTCCCTTGCTGTTGCAAAGATATTAACATACGAATATGTACAGATTATGTTTTTTAATTGGTTTTCTCAAGAATGGGATTATACTATACCTATAGCTTAGTGATTGTTTTTCATCAAACAGGGTATCATGGATGCCTTTTCTAGAGTCATTTATTATAACAGAGCTATTTGAATCCATTCAAAGAAAGCCCCTCACTAGTCGCTTTACCTACTGAAATACATTCATAGGCTATTCTAAAGGCTCTATAGAAGAGGTACTTATTGGGTCAAATGTGAAATTTTGAGGAGTACTTGAGAGACGAGGATGACGCGTTTTGAAAGGCAAATATGCTCATTTCTCTCCTCTGTTCACAGTCTTGCAGAGCTGCCTCCCGGTGTTTAAGTGTGGACTCCACAGCTAGATCTTCATAAAGTGGCCCCACTTGATGGTACCAGCATCATTTCTTAGCATCATTCTTTCCTACTCCCTAAACTTCAGCCATCCTGGACTTCATTTCATTAAGACTTAATATCTCTCTTTCTCCAACATTTCCAAATACTGTTCTTCCAGGCTTGGATAATAAATGGACTAAAAACATTATTACTTTAAAGAATTTTCTTTAACATAGGATTTTAAATAATTCTATCATTTTTATGGTTTCCTTTAGGTCCAATTGTTTTATCAAATGTCTTTTTCTTTAAAGATGATCTTTTTCCTGAGTCTGCAGATAATGATTCAGCTTCTCCACTCTGGGAGAGTTCATCTGCACTGACTTCCTTTCAGGCCATCAGCTAATTTAGAGAGGTTTAATTTACTCCCAGGAAATAACTCACAGAGTTGCTTCACCATTCACAATACAAACTGCCCTGTGGCCTGGAAGAAGGCAGGAAGTTGGTGTTTTTTCATAGCTGCTGTGAAGCGACCACAAGTTGCGTATTTCACTCATTCAGCCTTCATCTGCTGATATTTGAAGTTTCTGGATGAAAATGTTCCTGTCAGTCCCTAAAATACCAAATAGTGCTAAATCCTCTTTCTAAAGTTCTAAGTACCAAATAAATAGGAAAGTGGAAATGTGGAAAAAAATAAAGACACCATAAAATGTTCAGTGAATGGTTATTTCTTCATTAAAAATGGTTATTTTTAATTAAACTTAAAAATATTTTAGATCTTTATTGATTCATATGCAGTTGTAAGAATTATTAATAATACAGAGAAATTTCATGTACAGATTATCTGTTTTCCCTTCAACAGAAACTTCTTTCAAATCTGTAGTATAAAGTCTACAAGCAATAAATGCTAGAGAGGGTGTGGAGAAAAGGGAACCCTCTTACACTGTTGGTGGGAATGCAAACTAGTACAGCCACTATGGAGAACAGTGTGGAGATTCCTTAAAAAACTGGGAATAGAACTGCCATATGACCCAGCAATCCCACTGCTAGGCATACACACCGAGGAAACCAGAATTGAAAGAGACTTGTGTACCCCAATGTTCATCGCAGCACTGTTTACAATAGCCAGGACATGGAAGCAACCTAGATGTCCATCGGCAGATGAATGGATAAGGAAACTGTGGTACATATACACAATGGAATATTACTCAGCCATTAAAAAAATACATTTGAATCGCTTCTATTGAGATGGATGAAACTGGAGCCCATTATACAGAGTGAAGTGAGCCAGAAAGAAAAGCACCAATACAGTATACTAATGCATGTATATGGAATTTGAAAGATGGTAATGGTAGCCCTATATGCGAGACAGAATAAGAGACACAGATGCATAGAACAGTCCTGTGGACTCTGAGGGAGAAGGTGAGGGTGGGACGTTCTGGGACAATAACATTGAAACATGTATACTGTCATATGTGAAGCGGAACACCATTCCATGTTCTATGCATGGGACGGATGCTCAGGTATGGAGCGTTGGGATGACCCAGAGGGATGGGATGGGGAGGGAGGTGGGAGGAGGGTTCAGGAGGGGGAGCACATGTGAACCCATGGCTGATTCATGTCAATGTATGGCAAAAACTACTACAATATTGTAAAGTAATTAGCTCCCAACTAAAATAAATAAATTTATTAAAAAAACAAAAACAAATCTGTAGTATAATACTGCATAATATTGACATAGATATACCCCACCAGTCTCGCTCAGATTTTTGCAGGTGTACTTGTGCAGGTGGACTTGTGTGTGCACTTAGTTTTGTACAACTTCATCTCATGTATATGTTTTTGCAGCCACAGCCATAGTCAAGATAGAAAACATTTTTATGGCTATCACCTGTGCTTAACCACATCCACATTCTAACTCCTCTCAATTCCGAATCCTGACAGTCTAACTTGTTCTCCATTTTTATAATTGTGTCATTTCAAGATTGTTATATATGTGGAATCATACGATATGTAACTTTTGGGGATTAGTGTATTTCACTCAACATAATTCTCTGAAGATTCATTCAAGTTGTTACACTATTAGTAATTTGCTCCTTTTTTATTGCTGAGTCTTATTCCATGATGTGGATGCACCACAATTTGTTTAGCATTTCACCCACTGAAGGGCATCTGGGCTGTTTCTAGTCATTTTCTATTACAAATAAAAAGTTGCAATGAACATTCATGAACAGATTTTGGTGTGGCCAGGACTGTGACTGCTGAGTAGCATGGTAGTTGCTTGCTTAGTATATAAGAAGCAGTCAACTGGTATCCTTGTTTGGCCATACCATTTTACATACTCACCAGCAATGGAGGAGTAAGTCAGTTTCTCTGTATTTTTGCTAGTATTTGGTGTTTTCATCATTTTTTATTTTATGCATTCTGACAGTTGTGCTATGACATCTCACTGTAGTTTTAATTTGCACTCCCCTGATGACCAATGTGTTGAACTACTTTCCTTGTGATTATCTGCCATGTGTATGTCATCTTAGTGAAGCTTCCATATGTTTTTTGTATGTTTTCTAATGAAATTATTTGTGCTTTTTTTAAATTAATGCTGATGTTTTTTCAGAGTTCTTTTTGTATGCTAGATGCCATTCTATTGACAGATATGTGTTTTGGAAATATTTTCTCGAATCTGTAACTCATCATTTAATCCTCTTAACAGGGGTTTTTTGCAGAGAAAAATTTAAAATTTTTATCAAGTTCAAGTTTTCAGCCTTATGTTTTATGGCAGTTGTAAGAAGCCTTTGTCCAGGCCTAGATCATGAAGATCTTCTCCAGTTTTTTTTTCCTCCAAATCTTTATACTGTTATGTTTTAAATTATGTTTCATATTTAACAAAGTTATTTTTCCTAATTTTTTCCAAGTACTTTAGCATATATTCAGATTTATGGAAAAGAAATCATCTTGAGGAGTGCAATCACATAGATAGAGAGGATATGAAGAAAAGGATTGCAGACAGGTAAACATGCAGGTGATAGTGAAATCGGGGTGACAAAAAGAAAGTTTAGCAAATCATTTTTATGACATAACAACTGACTTAGTTACTCAGAAACTACAGCCAGTCTTTTCTGAAGTTTGAAAAAGCAAAACTCAAATTATTTCAGTTTCATTGCATTTCTTCCAACTTCCTGAATCAGATGAAGAAGTAATAAGGAATGAGAAAAACTGCTGCGATGAAACTGAAAACTAGAAACATGAAAATTTTTCAAATGCACTCATTCATGAAATCCAATTGCTGTTTGAAAAAGGCTGGGGTTGCTGAAATATTACCTGACCCTCTATTTCCTGAAAAACAATCACTAAATTTGAAGCTAGCACCTATGTACCATTAAAATTACCAATCTTTTTTTTTTTTAATGCTTGTTTTGGGCTTTAATAGAGCACTGCAACAACAAAAAAAGAATAATTTGATTATAAAAAAGTAAGGTAATTCATTAATGTAAATTTAGGAAAATTTGAATAACGAAATTAAAAGTACATGAGAATATATATGACCCATTAAACAAGGCAATTGAGTGCACACAAAAAATACTGATTCATTGATTGAGTGTGGCATAAAATTCCCATGTTAATTAAAGTCATTTCTCAGACTTGCATTAGAAAGAAAAATTACTAATAACTATAAAAATATGGACCAGAATTTTGGCTAAATCACAATTTTTCTTTCTAATGCAAGCCTGAGGAAATACAGGACCCCCAGGTGGCACAGTGGTAAAGAATTCATTTGCCAATGCAGGAGACCCTGGAGTCACAGGTTCTATTCCTGGGTAGAGAAGATCCCCTGGAGGAGGAAATGGCAACTCACTCCAGGATTCTTGCCTGAAAAATTCCATGAACAGAGAAACCTGGCGGGCTGCAGTCCATGGGATCACAAACAGCTGGACACAACTAAGTGTGCAGGGACATGCACTAAAGGAAATACGGCAAGTAATTGAATTGCGTAAGCAATGGAAACAATTGGAGTTCTCCAATAAAATTCAAAGTTTCTGCTTTACAAAAGGCAAAGTCGGAAACTGTAACTCAATTCATATTGAGTGATATATTAATAGATCTTTAATTTTGCTTTTACTTTCTATCATTTCCTATCCCCCCTCTACACCGTTAGAGATTCAGCCCTGTGGCAGACAACAGGGATAAAAAGATGACGTGCACTTTCTAGAGGAGCCAACAAAACCAAGTCTGGAAAATCTCACTTACATTTTACATTGTAAGATGTTAGTAACTTTATTGTTCTTCATACAGCTGGTGGTTAGCAGTCGGGGTTTATAGATTGGATTTCTTATTCAACATTCAGCAAGTCATGTGAAAAGACACTGTTTTGTTAAATGAGGTATGTATTTTAGTTTTCTTTGTGGTAGAACTGTAATAAGAAATACTGAAGAGACACAGTTTTTAATTCCATGCCTAAAAATTATTTAATTGGTGATATGCTGATCAAATAGCATCTTCGTATGGCTGCCTTTTGTCACAATTATTCCTTCATTCAAAAACATTGATTAAGCACACATTTTGTGACAGACATTGCAATACATGCTAAGAATAAAATAATAAACCAGGAGTCACTGAACTAAAAAAAAAAGTTAATCTTCTGGAAATAACAATTCAGTCTGATGAGCATGATGGTGTCTCTGGAGAGCACTTAGGGAGAGCATCAAGCCCAGTATGGGTTGAGAGGACAAGGGTTGTCTATGTCAGTTCTCAAAGATAAGTAATAGTTATTCAGAAGTTGGAAGTTGGTTTTTATTCTGGGCACAACTGAAAGTCATTTAAGAATTTCATATAGGAGTTTGTCATGACAAAATTCTCTTGATGTAGAGATGGAAAAATACGTGAAAGTCACCAGGTTTTGCACTGCAAAATTAAAGGGAAGTGAGTCCTCTCAATTCTGTGAAAGGATTTCTTTTAGGATTTCACTTAATGGGTTTAAGTAGCCTAATCTCCTATCTGCAGGTGACAAATGGGTCATTTTTCTTCAAGTTTTCTAAAACCGAACAAGTCAATGTAATTCTAATTAGTTTTGTACTTTATCTTTTAAAAAGCTGAATATGGTTTATGTTCAAATATAATAAATTTGGGGGCCGTTCTTAATCACCTAATGAGTAATTATCTTTTTTGAGAGTTTTACTGAGATATAAATTCACATTCCATACAATCATTCATTTAAAGTATAAAATTCAATGGTTTTTAGTATATGCACAGATATGTGCAACTGTCACCACAGTCAATTTTAGAAAATTTTCATCACTTCAAAAAGAAACCGTATCTTTAGCTATCACCAACCTATCTTCCAACCCCACTCATCTCCAGCCCTACGCAAACCACTAATTTCCTTTCTGGTCCTATAAATTTCCTAGCCTGGAAATTCATATGAATTTGATCATGTAGTTGGTGTTTGGTGACTGACTTCTTTCAGTTGGCATAATGTTTTCAAGACTCATGACATGTATCAGCACTTTATTTCTTTGTACTGCTAAGTAACATTCCATTGTATACATATACATTTGGTTTTTATTCATTTGTTTGCTGATGGACATTGATTTGTTTCCACCTTTTGGCTATTATAAATAATGATGCTATAAACTTCGTATTTAAGGTTTGTGTGGACATATGTTCTCATTTTGTTTCCCCAATAGTTATCTAGGAGTGGAATTCCTAGGTACAATGGTGACTGCATATAATTGTTTGAGGAACTGCCAGACTGGTTTTGACAGCAGCTGCACCATTTTACATCCCCACCAACAATGTATGATAATTCTGATTCTCTGCTTCCTCATCAATATTCTTTCTCTTGAGATTTTTATTCTAGCCATCCTACTGGATGTGAAGTAGTATCTTATGTGGTTTTGACTTGCACTGATAACTAATGGTATTGAGCCTTTTTTTCATGTGCTTCTTGGCCATTTGTTAACTTTCTTGGAGAAATGTCAATTCAGATTCTTTGCCCATTCTTAACTGGGTTATTATCTTTTATTGTTGAATCTTAAGGGTTTTTAATTGTATATACAATTTGTACATACAAAGCCCTTATCATATATATGACTTGCAAATATTTTCAACCTCTCTATGGGTTATATTTACATTTTTTATTGATGGCATCTTGTGAAACACAAAAATTTTAATTTGATGAAGTCCAAATTATCTATTTTTTTTTGTGGTTTATGCTTTTGGTGTCATATCTAAGAATCTGGTGAAAACGTCATGAATATTTAGCCACATGTTTCCTAGCAAAATTTTTATAGTTTTAGATCTCACATTTAGGTCATTGATCCATTTGGAGTTAATTTTTAAATATGCAGTGAGATAAGAGCCCAGTGTTATTCTGGTTAGTGAGAGACTAACCAGTTACCTCTGCATGGTTTGTTGAAATGTTTTTCTTTCCCCATAAAAAGTTCATGGTATCCTTGTCAGAAATCAGTTGACCACAGATGTATTCAGTTCAGTACAGTTCAGTCACTCAGTCGTGTCCGACTCTTTGCGACCCCATGAACTGCAGCATGACAGGCCTCCATATCCCTCACCAGCTCCTGGAGTTCACCCAAACCCATGTCCATTGAGTCGGTGATGCAATCCAACCATCCCATCCTCTGTCATCATCCCCTTCTCCTCCTGCCCTCAATCTTTCCCAGCATAAGGGCTTTTCAAATGAGTCAGCTCTTCGCAAAAGGTGGCCAAAGTACTGGAGTTTCAGCTTCAACATCAGTCCTTCCAATGAACACCCAGTACTGATCCCCTTTACGATGGACTGGTTGGATCTCCTTGCAGTCCAAGGGACTCTCAAGAGTCTTCTCCAGCACCATAGTTCAAAAGCATCAATTCAGCTCTCAGCTTTCTTTATAGTCCAACTCTCACATCCATACATGACTACTGGAAAAACCATAGCCTTGACTAGATGGACCTTTGTTGACACAGTAATGTCTCTGCTTTTTAATTTAATATGCTGTCTAGGTTGGTCATAACTTTCCTTCCAAGGAGTTAGCGTCTTTTAATTTCATGGCTGCAATCACCATCTGCAGTGATTTTGGAGCCCAAAAAATAAAGTCAGCCACAGTTTCCACATGTATTTGCCATGAAGTGATGGGATCAGATGCCATGATCTTAGTTTTCTGAATGTTGAGCTTTAAGCCAACTTTTTGACTCTCCTCTTTCACTTTCATCAAGAGGCTCTTTAGTTCTTCTTCGCTTTCTTCCATAAGGGTGAAACGACCTAGCAGCAACAGCAGCAGCAGCAGCATCTGCATATCTGAGGTTATTGATACTTCTCTTGACAATCTTGATTCCAGCTTTTGCTTCATCCAGCCCAGCATTTCTCATGATGTACTCTGCATATAAGTTGAATAAGCAGGGTGACAACATACAGCCTTGACGTATTCCTTTTCCTATTTGGAACCAGTCTGTTTTTCCATGTCCAGTTCTAACTGTTGCTTCCTGATCTGCATACAGGTTTCTCAAGAGGCAGGTCAGGTGGTCTGGTATTCCCATCTCTTTAAGAATTTTCCACAGTTTATTGTGATCCACACAGTCAAAGGCTTTGGCATAGTCAATAAAGCAGAAGTAGATGCTTTTCTGGAACTCTCTTGCTTTTTCAATGATCCATCAGATGTTGGCAATTTGATCTCTGGCTCCTCTGCCTTTTCTAAAACCAGCTTGAACATCTGGAAGTTCACGGTTAACATACTGCTGAAGCCTGGCTTGGAGAATTTTGATGTATGCATGGACTTATTTCTTAACCTTCAACTCTATTTCACTGAGATATATGTTTACCCTTACACTGTTACCACACCATTTGATTATTGTTACCTGATAGTAATTTTGAAATCTCTTACTTGTTTCTTCTTTTTTAGCATACTTTTGGCTATTCTGGGTCCCTTGAAAATCCATATGAATTTTAGAATCAACTTTTCAATTTCCACCAGGAAGCTAGTGAGATTCTGATAGGGATTTCATTGATTCTGTAAGATAGTTTATGGATTATTACAATTTAAAGAATGTTATATTATCTGATCCATGAACAGGGATATTTTCTCAATTATTTAAATTAAAAAATTTTTATCAACAATGTTTTATAATTTTCAGAGTAGAAGTTTTGTATTTCTTTTTCTGAATTTATTCCTAAGTATTTTATTTTTTATGATGTTATTATAAATGAAATTATAAGTATATTTTAAGATTCTCAAAAGTCAGAAATTATTGATACACAAATACATAAAAAGTTCACCAATGTTATAAAATAATACATAAAGTGAAATTTCTGTCCTCTGTTAGCTTAGAAACTTTTTGCTAAATATGATGCAGTCCCTGAGAATCCAATCTCTTTGATTAATAAAGCCATTTAACTGCTCAAATTGATTCAAAGGTGGCATATATAAAAGCCAAGAATAAAATATATTACATATTTAAGTACAGGATTCTCTGTACTTATTAAGAAATCCTCATGTCTCATTTTAATCACCTTGTGTAGTATCTACATAACTTTTGTCACTTTAAATTTCAGTGTGGTTACATGTATGAATGACATGTTTGTACTTATACCTAAGCCTAGCATGGTGATCCATCTCACCATACCATAAGGTAAACACAAACTCCCCATTTTTCATATTTAGGAGGAGGTTTCAAACTGGTATGTATGTATACACTGGTATGTATGCTAATATAGACTAAGTAACCATATAGGAGATGTCATTTATGGATATCTAATCATAATCTTACTGATAATGAGAAATGAAGAGTGGAAAAGTAGATTAAAAGACTTTACTATTTTTAATATTTGTGATTTTATTATATGCTTATTAATGGGTTTTTTTTTGTCTAATATGGAAAGTATATTACTATAAATTTTACCAGAGATTATGTTCATCTTATTATATAGAACAAAAAGAAGATGTAGCTGCTTGGGTGGATTTGTGTTCATATTACTTCCTTAGATGAGGCCATAACCAAACTAAGTGGTGAGTTGAAAAAAAATGCTATGAAAAGAAAAAGATGAGTGACTGCATCAGAAAACTAGGTCCAAGATATATGAAGATAAAGATTTCACTGTGGCTGAAAAAAAGGTGAGAATGGAGATGGCAACAAGCAAAACTTCACATCCGCAACTCTGTTTCTGACAGCACCTCATACACTGGCCTTTATCTGCTCTTTCTGTCTCTATCAAGGACAATTAAGGAGGAAAAAGACATGCGCGTGTGTGTGTGTATGTGTGTGTGTATGTGTGTGTACATATATGCACTAAATTGAGTGGGAATCTGTTTATAATCATGGTTAACAAATGAAGATAGCCAAACCCATCCTCCATTCAAATCAGTTGGCCAGAATTCTCTGCTTTGGCTATTATACTTGAAAGCAAGTTCAATTTCCTGCTTAATCCTAGTGTCTTTACTGGATCATTTGTAAAATGAGAAAATAACAACTTATTCTGAACTGAGCTCAAGTTATCAGTATGATTTAAAAACTGGAAAAAGAAATGAAAAGCATTTTATCAAGTATAAAAAGCTCTGTGTGCATGATTTTCTTTTCATTACATAAAGGTAACACTAAGGAATCCCAAAGGATTGAGGATTAAGTGGTATACAAATTTCCTGTCATATGACTCAGATCAAAGTAAAACTATGTAAATCACCCTAAGGAAGAGCTTCAAGCCAAGAAGACTTCATTGCAACCTGGTCTAATTTATTAACGTGGCAAAATAAAGGAGCATTTGCTGGAGTGGGTGTAAAAGGCTCTATCTGGAGAAATGCCATAGAGAAGAGAAAGGGGTGTCACAGCAGCCTGTCTGGCATTTCCCATCACCTATCACCCTGGAAAAGAAGGAATCTTAGTCCATTGACTGAGATCATTCAGGTCCCAAGGATAAAACTGATCCAGTGTGGAGATCCATGAAAGAAAATATGTTTTCTATGCCTCTGATACCAAGCCCCACACTTTTCTTTCCAATCCTAGTCCCCTTGTGGCTTTAATCATGGAGCAAATGCACTACCAACACTGAATCCTGTGTCCAGTTCATGTGACAGCTATAACCACGCAAATAAGACATAGGCACCTTGATGGTAGAAAGCAAACTCCTGAACTTGAGTTACCTGAGTCTGTGAGAGTTGGGACCACAACTATAGGCGCAGACAAAATTAGATCTCAGACACTGTAGAAAAAGAGCCAGGTACTGAATCATGACAAATTAATTAAAGTGACAGCATCACTGACTCAATGGATATGAGTTTGAGCAAATTTCAGGGGATAGTGAAGGACAGGGAAGCCTGGTGTGCTGCAGTCCCAAAGAATGCAAAGATGCCAAAGAATTGGACATGGCTTTTCAATTGAACAACAACAGATAAAAGTGAGGCCAGTATGAGAGATCTCCTGGTGGAAGACACCCAAGCTGGTCTTTCCCAGGTGCATATTTTGTCTGTAGCACTGGGCATATTTACTATTCTATTACCCATGGTTATTATTATGATTGTCAAATCTCATTTTACATATTACATTGAAGACCTAAGTTACAAAACAAAGAAAGTCAAAGGATCACAGGTGTTATCCACTTGGGCTTAGACCAGATTTTGAAATTTACTGAAATAAAACAAAATGTATATGCAAACAAAACCTATGTCTACCCTGTTTGTTTGTTTGTTTTGGTTTTTAAAGACCACCCCAAACTGGTGATTAGAAACATGAAGAATTCAAGAAGCGTATCTCTGGCCTGGGCAGATGAACAGTTCAAGGGATGAACAGAATAAAGAGAAATAACTGAACAACCTAAAGGTCATAGCCAGAAAGACAGTGGAAAGTCATTTCTAAGAGCTTCAGGGGGTCAAGTAACATAAAGGTAGAATTCTTCTGGGAGCAGGAATGAAGAATAGAGTACGTGAAGCAAGTTAACATGAGATTCATGGAGTAGAGGAGAAATACTCTGAAAGGTGCATTAAAAATTGAAACGGATTCACACTCCCAGCTTCCTGCTCTCAAGAGACATGAAATATTGAGTATGACTCATATCTGCAGGACAGGGCTACACAGGAAAGTGGTTTCCTCAGGTGAGAACCAAGGATTCAGAAGGTGAAAATTAGTGGAAATTATGTTTAAAGTAGTGGGTGATTATTTTAAACTCATTTTTTGCCCATGAAATAAGTGAAGAAATATTTGTTCCAGAATTTAAAATAGAAAAGCTTGAGGGAGAAATTATGGGAGAGAAGAGATGACTGGGAAGAAAAACATGAAAGGAAGTAACTCTACAACAAGGATAAAAAAATAGGGCACTCCAGTGTGTTGAAATCTTTCCTTAAATAACAGATTTTCCTAAGTTCCTGGTGGATTTGGGAAGAAAGTGGAGACATTACTCATATTACTATACCTCCTGGGAAAAATCAGACTCCTCTTTGATTAGCTGTGTTTCTGAGAGAAACTGAGCTCAGGTGAGCAGGCATGTAATAGGTTTTATTAAGAGTCTATAGGTATAACTGAATCACTTTGCTGTACCCTCGAAACTAGCACAATATTGCATTAACTAAATTAACTATTGGAGAAAGATATAGCAACCCATTCCAGTATTCTTGCCTGGAGAATCTCATGGACAGAGGAGCCTGGTGGGCTACAGTCCATGGGGTCATAAGAGTTGTACATGACTTAGCAAATAAACCACCACCATCAAATTAACTATACTTCAATTAAAAACATTTTTAATCAAAAAAAATTTTAAAGAGTCAAACCAGGAGTCCTAAATAGTAGTAGATTTATTCATTTGTTGAGTGAAAACATTAACTGAAATCACCAGTTGTAGTGCCTTAAAAATTATTGATAAAAACTAGCAAAGAAAAAAAGCTTCGTTAAGACAGTGACATAAGATTATTCAAAAGGTATTAATAGATCCAGTGAAATTTTTATAAGATGTTATTTTCTAGTTCTCAATTTTTATAATACTTAAAAAAAATCACTAGACTATCCAAACTTTTTCCTAGCCATTAATTTATGTGTTGCTTCTCTGTGTATTTTCTGCCTCATTGTCTCTAAAATACCACTCCATAAGACAGGAGCTTTATCTAGCAGGTTCACTCTATTTCTGGTGCCTAGAATAGTGTTTAGGATATTTGAATATACCTAATAAATATTTTATAATAAAGATTGAAACATTTCTTCATACTGCCAAGTTTACCAACCGCCCCAATTTTCTCTATCTACAAGTCAAAG
Source organism: Okapia johnstoni (assembly GCA_024291935.2). NCBI lineage: Eukaryota > Metazoa > Chordata > Mammalia > Artiodactyla > Giraffidae > Okapia > Okapia johnstoni. The sequence goes on from CM044321.1 coordinate 62,796,450, forward strand.
AAGTAGAAATGGTCAAATGCATAAACACTCAATGATTTTTTAAAATCATGATATTTACAGTCAGTTCAGTTCAGTTCAGTTGCTCAGTCGTGTCTGACTCTGCGACCCCGTGGACTGCAGCACACCAAGCCTCCCTCTCCATTATCAACTCCCAGAGTTTACTCAAACTCATGTCCATTGTGTAGGTGATGGCATCCAACCACCTCATCCTCTGTCATCCCCTTCTCCTCTTGCCTTCAATCTTTCCCAGTATCAGGGTCTTTTCCAATGAGTCAGCTCTTTGCATCAGGTGGCCAAAGTATTGGAGTTTCAGCTTCAGCATCAGTCCTTCCAATGAATATTCACAACTGATTTCCTTCAGGATGGACTGGTTGAATCTCCTTGCAGTCCAGGGGATCTCAAGAGTCTTCTCCAACACCACAATTCAAAAGCATTAATTCTTCAGCTCTCAGCTTTCTTTATAGTCCAACTCTCACATCCATACATGACTACCAGAAAAACCATAGCTTTACTAGACGCATCTTTGTTGGCAAAATAATGTCTCTGCTTTTTAATATGTTGTCTAGGTTGGTCATAACTTTTCTTCCAAAGAGCAAGGGTCTTTTACTTTCATGGCTGCAATCACCATCTGCAGTGATTTTGGAGCCCAAAAAATTGAAGTCTGTCACTGTTTCCACTGTTCCCCATCTATTTGCCATGAAGTGATGGGACCAGATGCCATGAACTTAGCTTTCTGAATGTTGACTTTTAAGCCAACTTTTTCACTCTCCTCTGTCACTTTCATCAAGAGGCTCTTTAGTTCTTCGTTTTCTGCCATAAGGGTGTTGTTATCTGCATATCTGAGGTTATTGATACTTCTCTCGACAATCTTGATTCCAGCTTGTGTTTCATCCAGCCCAGTGTTTCTCATGATGTACTCTGCATATAAGTTGAATAAGCAGGGTGACAATATACAGCCTTGACGTATTCCTTTCCCTATTTGGAACCAGTCTGTTGTTCCATGTCCAGTTCTAACTGTTGCTTCCTGACCTGCATACAGATTTCTCAAGAGGCAGGTCAGGTGGTCTGGTATTCCCATCTCTTTAAGAATTTTCCACAGTTTGTTGTGATCCACACAGTCAAAGGCTTTGGCATAGTCAACAAAGCAGAAATAGATGTTTTTCTGGAAATCTCTTGCTTTTTCTATGATCCATCGGATGTTGGCAATTTGATCTCTGGTTCCTCTGCCTTTTCCAAAACCAGCTTGAACATCTGGAAGTTCATGGTTAACATACTGTTGAAGCCTGGCTTGGAGGATTTTGAGCATTACTTTACTAGCATGTGAGATGAGTGCAATTGTGCAGTAGTTTGACCCTTCTTTGGCATTGCCTTTCTTTGGGACTGGAGTGAAAACTGACCTTTTCCAGTCCTGTGGCCACTGCTGAGTTTTCCAAATTTGCTGGCATATTGAATGCAGCACTTTCACAGCATCATCTTTCAGGATTTGAAATAGCTCAACTGGAATTCCATCACCTCCACTAGCTTTGTTCATAGTAATGCTTCCTAAGCCCACTTGACTTCACATTCCAGGATGTCTCACTCTAGGTTGGTGATCACACCATCGTGATTATCTGGGTCATGAAGATCTTTTTTGTACAGTTCTTCTGTGTATCCTTGCCACCTCTTCTTAATATCTTCTGCTTCTGTTAGGTCTATACCATTTCTGTCCTTTATTGTGCCCATCTTTGCATGAAATATTCCCTTGGTATCTCTAATTTTCTTGAAGAGATCTCTAGACTTTCCCATTCTATTGTTTTCCTCTATTTCTTTGCACTGATTGCTGAGGGAGGCTTTCTTATCTCTCCTTGCTATTCTTTGGAACTCTGCATTCAAATGAGTATATCTTTCCTTTTCTCCTTCGCCTTTTGCTTCCCTTCTATTCACAGCTATTTGTCAGGCCTCTGCAGATAACCATTTTGCCTTTTTGCATTTTTTTTTCTTTGGGAATGGTCTGGATCCCTGGCTTCCATACAATGTCAGGAACCTCGATCCATGGTTCCTCAGGCACTCTGTCTATCAGATATAATCCCTTGAATCTATTTCTCACTTCCACTGTATAATCATAAGAGATATGATCTAGGTCATACCTGAATGGTCTAGTGGTTTTCCCTACTTTCTTCAATTTAAGTCTGAATTTGGCAATAAGGAGTTCATGATCTGAGCCACAGTCTGCTCCTGGTCTTGTTTTTGCTGACTGTATAGAACTTCTCCACCTTTGGCTGCAAAGAATATAATCAATCTGATTTCACTGTTGACCATCTGGTGATGTCCACGTGTAGAGTCTTCTCTTGTGTTGTTGGAAGAGGGTGTTTGCTATGACCAGTGCGTTCTCTTGGCAAAACTCTATTAGCCTTTGCCCTGCTTCATTCTGTACTCCAAGGCCAAATTTGCCTGTTACTCCAGGTATTTCTTGACTTCCTACTTTTTCATCCAATCCCCTATAATGAAAAGGACATCTTTTTTGGATGTTCTAGAAGGTCTTGTAGGTTTTTATAGATCTGTTCAACTTCAGCTTCTTCGGCATTACTGGTCGTGGCATAAACTTGGATTACTGTGATATTGAATGGCTTGCCTTGGAAATGAACAGAGATCATTGTGTCGTTTTTGAGATTGCATCCAAATATTGCATTTCAGACTCTTGTTGACTGTGATGGCTACTCCATTTCTTCTAAGGGATTCTTGCCCACAGTAGTAGATATAATGGTCATCTGAGTTAAATTCACCCATTCCAGTCCATCTTAGTTTGCTGATTCTTAAATTGTCGATGTTCACTCTTGCCATCTCCTGTTTGACCACTTCCAATTTGCCTTGACCCTAACTTTCCAGGTTCCTATGCAGTATTGCTCTTTACAGCATCGAACTTCACTTCCATCACCAGTCACATCCACAGTGGGTGCTGTTTTCACTTTGGCTTCATCTCTTCATTCTTTCTGGAGTTATTTCTCCACTGATCTCCAGTAGCATGACCCTAACTTTCCAGGTTCCTATGCAGTATTGCTCTTTACAGCATCGAACTTCACTTCCATCACCAGTCACATCCACAGTGGGTGCTGTTTTCACTTTGGCTTCATCTCTTCATTCTTTCTGGAGTTATTTCTCCACTGATCTCCAGTAGCATATTGGGCACCAACTGACCTGGGGAGTTCATCTTTCAGCATCCTATCTTTTGTTCATGGGGTTCTCAAGGCAAGAATACTGAAGTGGTTTGCCATTCCCTTCTCCAGTGGACCACGTTTTGTCAGAACTCTCCACCATGACCTGTCCGTCTTGGGTGGCCCTACACGGCACGGCTCATGGTTTCATTGAGTTAGACAAGGCTGTGGTTTTGTGATCAGATTGGTTAGTTTCCTGTGATTGTGGTTTTCAGTCTGTCTGCCCTCTGATGGAGAAGGGTAAGAGGCTTATGGAAGCTTCCTGATGGGAGAGACTGAGGGGTAAACTGGGTCTTGTTCTGATGGGACCATGTTCAGTAAATCTTTAATCCAATTTTCTGTCGATGGGTGGGGCTGTGTCCCCTCCCTGTTATTTACCTGGGCCAAACTATGGTGGAGGTAATGAAGATAACGGTGACCTCCTTCAAAAATTTCCCATGCACACACTGCTACACTTAGTGCTCCCAGCCCTGCAGCAGGCCACTGCCGACACACGTCTCCACTGGAGACTCCTCGACACTCATGGGTAAGTCTCGGTCAGTCTCTTGTGGGGTCACTGCCCCTTTCTCTTGGTCCTGGTGAACACAAGGTTCTGTTTGTTCCCTCCCAGGTTCTGTTTGTTACACCTGTCCTGTGTAAGTTCTGGTGGCTCTATGGTGGGGTTAATGGCGACCTCCTCCAAGAGGGCTTATGCCATACCCAGGTCTGCTGCATCCAGAGCCCCTGTCCCTGCGGCAGTCCACTGCTGACTTGTACTTCCTCAGGAGACACTCAAACAGAGTTCTGTCTCAGTCTCTGTGGGGTCTCTGGGTCCTGCTGCGCACAAGGTTTGTTTGAGCCATCTCAGAGTGTCTGGCGGTTATGCGGTTTGATTCTAAACGTGATTTCACCCCTCTTACCATTTTGCTGGAGCTTCTTTATTTTTGGATGCGGGGTATCTCCTCACAGTCGCTCGAGTGCCGCGCACCCGCCGCCCCAGGGCCTGCCATCTTTCTGGGGCTTCTCAGCCCTTGGACCTGGGGTATCTCCACACAGTCGCTCGAGTGCCCCGCACCCGCCGCCCCAGGGCCTGCCGTCTTGCTGGGGCTTCTCAGCCCTTGGACCTGGGGCATCTCCCCACAGCCGCTCCAGTGCCGCGCACCCGCCGCCCCAGGGCCTACAGTCTTGCTGGGGCTTCTCAGCCCTTGGACCTGGGGCATCTCCTCACAGTCGCTCGAGTGCCGCGCACCCGCCGCCCCAGGGCCTGCCGTCTTGCTGGGGCTTCTCAGCCCTTGGACCTGGGGTATCTCCCCACAGTCGCTCGAGTGCCGCACCGCCGCCCCAGGGCCTGCCGTCTTGCTGGGGCTTCTCAGCCCTTGGACCTGGGGCATCTCCTCACAGTCGCTCGAGAGAGCCGCGCACCCGCCGCCGCCCCAGGGCCTGCCGTCTTGCTGGGGCTTCTCAGCCCTTGGACCTGGGGCATCTCCCCACAGCTGGAGTCGCTCGAGTGCCGCGCACCCGCCACCCCACCTGGGGCCTGCCGTCTTGCTGGGGCTTCTCAGCCCTTGGACCTGGGGCATCTCCCCACAGTCGCTGGAGTGCCGCGCACCCGCCGCCCCAGGGCCTGCCGTCTTGCTGGGGCTTCTCAGCCCTTGGACCTGGGGCATCTCCCCACAGTCGCTTGAGTGCCGCCCCGCCGCCCCAGGGCCTGCCGTCTTTCTGGGGCTTCTCAGCCCTTGTACCTGTGGCATCTCCCCACAGTCGCTCGAGTGCCGCGCACCCGCCGCCCCAGGGCCTGCCATCTTGCTGGGGCTTCTCAGCCCTTGGACCTGGGGCATCTCCCCACAGTCGCTCGAGTGCCGCGCACCCGCCGCCCCAGGGCCTGCCGTCTTGCTGGGGCTTCTCAGCCCTTGGACCTGGGGCATCTCCACCACAGTCGCTCGAGTGCAGTCGCGCACACCCGCCGCCCCAGGGCCTGCCGTCTTGCTGGGGCTTCTCAGCCCTTGGACCTGGGGCATCTCCCCCACAGTCGCTCGAGTGCTTGCGCGCCCGCCGCCCCAGGGCCCTGACGTCTTGCTGGGGCTTCTCAGCCCTTGGACCTGGGGCATCTCCTCAGTCGCTCGAGTGCCCGCGCACCCGCCGCCCCAGGGCCTGCCGTCTTGCTGGGGCTCGCTCTCAGCCCTTGGACCTGGGGCATCTCCTGGTACCACATCTCTGGCGCCCACAGTCGCCGCCCCAGGCCTGCCGTCTTGCTGGGGCTTCTGCTGCAGTCGCACACCGCCGCCCCAGGGCCTGCCGTCTTGCTGGGGCTTCTCAGCCCTTGGACCTGGGGCATCTCCTCACAGTCGCTCGAGTGCCGCGCACCCGCCGCCCCAGGGCCTGCCGTCTTGCTGGGGCTTCTCAGACCCTGGACCTGTGGCATCTCCCCACAGTCGCTCGAGTGCCGCGCACCCGCCATTTCCGTGCTGCACAATTTAACAAACAAATGAAAGTAAGAAATCTATTTTTGGACACTACTTATACCAAGATATTTTCACACCTATTTTATTTAATGTAACTCATAAAGGTTGTTAATGAATAAGTTTTGCAGGAAGAAGAGATTGAGAAAGTTTAACACTTTGTGTCAAATGCGTATTTGGAGAATATTTTAACATATGCACCTCACTTCAAAGAGAAAGAGGAGGAAGAGGAGGCAGAGAAGGAGGGAGAGGAAGAGGAAGAGAGGGTAGGAGAAAAATCAGTCCTTCATGGGATAAACACTTCATCTCATCATTGTCACAATAATTAGATGTGATAAACTCCATTCCCATAATATTACTCAAAAATCGATGATCATAGAGTTTTTATGATCTTTCCATGTGATTCCTAACTAAAAGGTAGTGGAGTTGAGATTTGAACTCAGTTATTTGTAAACCCAAAGCCCATGCTCTTCTGATTCTATCACTATTTTTGACAGTAAAAAGAAAGGCAGATTTTTAGAAAACTTTATTTGGGCTGATTCTTACAGTCATGGTAAATGAAGGAGAAGGTGTTCCTTCTTATTCACAAGTCTCCATGCTTCTGCTAGCTGGAGTTACATTGTTTGCATTTACATATTAATATTACACTAAAAACAAAGTTATGAGGAAATTATGATTAGTAAGCTATTATCCTGTACACATATGATCACCATCACCTTAACTGTTACCTCTCACATTGGATAAATTGTCACAGAACCACTTTAGAAACACAAACAAGAAGATTTTTTTTTCTTTACTTTCTGCCTCCACAGAATGTAGACTTGTAGATTCACCACATGAGTCTAGAGAAATGCTCCCAGAAATAAGCCCCAGAAGTGATTTATGCAATAAAAAAAATGGAGGATGGTGTGGCATTAAGTACACTTTTCATTAAAGATGCATACGAATGACTGCGTTTTCCATTAATAATGTGCAGGGATTTTTAACAAGCTATGCCTACTCTAACTTTTCATATTTGTTCTGTCTTTTTTCCTGAGCTTCCATGTTATCTCATGGATTCATGTCACCACAATAATAACTTTAGACTCTGATAAAGATTTCAATCAACTGATTATTGGGTAGGTAATGCATATAATAGCAGCAGATGAAAAGTCAACAGTTGCAGAAGGCAAAATCAGCTCTGTGTACAAAAAATAAAAGAGAGACACAGTGCCAAACCACAGAGTCGAGGGAGAGTCTATTGTCATGACACGATGTCTTACAAAGGGTTATTGTAAAAATTTGATTTGAGAGCAAAGTTAAGAAATTCTGCTTTTGTTTGCATTTTTGAAGTGCTGTATTTTTAAGATTTTTGTCATGAAATTTTTGACACACAGCCTTTACCTGAATCTAAAGTACAATGATTGTTGTATTCTTGCCATACCCTCTGCGGGAAGATTTCAGCTATTGAAGAGAACTGGTTGTTGGCTGGTTGGAAGAAGATAACAAATAGAGGCACAGATGCCCTTTGTTTATGCTTCTCTTCTCTCATCCAGCATCCTCTTATCTACTCGGCCTGCTAGTTCTCAGGATAAATGATGGCCTTTCTCATATAAAAAGGCTCTTTTGACTGGACTCAAGTAGAGAAATAATGGCAACTGTCACAAGTTCTAACTCTTCTAATACAGGTTATTACAATAGAAATCTATGTATTTCCAACCTCTCACTCCCTGTCAAGAAGCAGGGGCATCTCTGAGGGAATTTTTACAGACGAGACTTAATATGTTGTTTCCATGTCCTAAACGTTTTGCTTCTGAGGGACTGTGGGGGGGGGGACTGGGAACTCCAGTCACAAAGAGAGTGGTCCAAGGATGACTTCAAACTGATACTGACCTTGGAACGGGTATTTGAGTGTGAGTTTGTACACTGATATGTGCATGTCTGTGACACAGGCAGGGAGTACCCACGGCCTGGCTCCTAGCTCAGGGGAGAGGATCAAAGGTAATTCTCCCCAGTGGGGAAATGTTTGGCAATGACTACAAACGTGGGTGATTCATAAGTTTAGTGCAGCGGTCTTTTAAAGAGTTTTCCATTCTCTTTGTTCATCAGTATCATGAAATTCCCTGTATGTAAATAATAATGCTAAATATAACAAAAGCAACAAGATGTGATTCAGACTCTGCAGATCTTTCAAAAATGTTCACATCAAATATACCCAGGGAATTTCCTGGTGGTCCAGTGGCCAAGACTCCACCTTGCAATGAGGGGTACGTGGGTTTAATCCCTGGTTGGGGAACTAAGATCCCACGAATTGAAGAATGAATAAGCCCATGCCCCACAACTACCCAGCCAGTGTGAGGCAGTGAAAGATCCTGCATGCCCCAACTGAGATCCAATGCAGCCAAATAAATAAACAAGTATAAATAAGTGCATCCAAATAATACACTTAGATATGTATTAGGGGTAAAAGTTTAAAAAGTAGCCAGTGTCACAGAGCTAGAAGAATTCATATTAACAACTGCTCAATGTTATAGAAGAGCATCACCCATTCTCTACTGTTAAAAACAAATGCTTAGCCATCCTTCTTTTACATCCTACTTGCTTTGAGCTTCTCACCCCTGCTCTCTTTTGTCCGTGGCAGCTGATGGGAACCCAGAGCTTAAATGTGGGGTTGCTGCTAATGAAAGGAATCTCAGGCTTGTATACAGAAGCAGATGACACTTCTTCACCTCCAGCTTCCATGAAGATGTTGACATTTATAAAAATTAGTTGTCAAAAACATAAGCATCACACTTCTGACTTTTACCAACACGTAGGAAGATACAAATTATTGTTTGGAATTCCCTATTCAGAGGAATATGTAAGAGTTGGTATCTCACCTAAGTTAACAATGTACTGTAGCTGGAGAATTTCCAAGTTGGAGGGAAACTTCCAAATCCTCTCCAGCACTCTGATTTTAACTGAGGTTTTGTGAAGTGAAATTATATTCACAAGGTTACACAGCAAGTTAGAGATGGAAACAACTTTGGAATGCAAGTTTCCAGTTTCCTAAGCCAGCATCTTAAGTCCCATCTACATGGCCAGCCTTGAAGAATTATATGAGTGGAACCTAATACTTATTGCATATTATATTTTAGAACTTGCTGTATATGAGACCTGATTGGGCTTGCTGAGAACCTATGATGACATTGTGGTTGCTAAGAGCTCATAGCTCTAATTTTAAAATCATCCTTAGATCATACCATGTTGTGGTATGATTGGCATGACATTTATATCAAGTCAAGTTCAGAAAGTTTAAGAACGAATGTATATTCTACCCAGAAGGCGCTAGTGGTAAAGAATCCACCTGCCAATGCAGGAGACGCAAGAGACACAGGTTTGATCCCTAAGTCGAAAGGAAATGAAGGAAATGATCTCTAAAGTCGAGAAAGAAATGGAGGAAATGATCCCTAAGTCAAGAAGAAAGGATCCCTAAGTCCCTGGAGAAGGAAATGGCAACCTGCTCCAATATTCTTGCCTGGAAAATCCATGGACAGAAGAGCCTGGTGGGATACAGCTTTGGAAAGAGTTGAACACGACAGAGCACCAGCTCCAACCAACCAACAACCAATAACTTATCATATTTCATCTCTTTGTAGAATTTGTTCTGGGTGTTACTAAGTACCAGGGATCTAGTGAAAAGTTTATCACAACCTGGGGCCCCCTAATCACAATTTGGTTGGTAGTGGTTTATTCTAGCTCATCTAAAGTAGTGTGCAAAGTCAGAAGACTTGAACTATTACTCCAAACTCCATCATTTAGATCTTTTTCTAACTTACATTCACCAAGAGCTAGCTGCCTTAGCAATAAAGTAGAGTTAATCATAGCACTTGACTTACAGACTTACCAGCATCAAGTGAAGTCAAGTGCTTGAAAGTTCTATGAGTTGCAGAAAAGATAAATGAACATAGCCTGGTGGATCTTGCCTGAACATAACTTACAGATGCCACAGAAGCAAGAGAGAGGTTGAAAGATGCCAAAATCTCTCTCTCTCTCTCTCTTTCTCTTACACAAACACACACATCCACACCCACACAGGTAGATCCTTGGAGAACAAAACATGTTTACTTTCAACTGAGGGTTTGGGGACAGAGTGGTAGCCTAGAGCATTATAAAAAGAGTGTAGTGGCTTCCCTGGTGGCTCAGTGGTAAAGAATCTGCCTGTCAATGCAGGAGACATGGGTTCAGCCCTGATCTGGGAAGATCCCACGTGTCATGGATCAACTACGCCCACGTGCCACAACTACTGACCCTGTGCTCCACAACAGTTTCTCTTGCAGAAGCTACTCTAGAGAGTAGCCCATGCAGAAGTGAAGCCCCAGCACAGCCAAAGATAAATAAACAAAAATTATTTTTATAAAAAAGGATTGGCTAAAGAATAGATTTCTAGAGATTGTCACTAAGGGAATGGATACCTATGATATCCTATAAGATTGAATGTTACGTGTCTGTCAGAAGTAACAAGCTAAATCTACACATAGCTACATGGATCGATTTTAAAACATGTTATTGAGTGAAAAATACACATCTGTAGGAAGTCTGAACACACAAAAGTCTTGATTGTTTTACAATTTGTAAGAAACATCGTCTCCCCTTTTTCACACTTTTGCCTGGCAAAAAATTAGAACTTCCACCCTCTCAGACATGTTTTGAAGAAGCCTTTTGCCCTTGGGCTTCCCTGGTGGGTCAGATGATAAAGCATCTGCCTGCAATGCAGGAGACCCGGGTTCACTCCCTGGGTTGGGAAGATCCCCTGGAGAAGGAAATGGCAACCCACTAGAGTATTCTTGCCTGGAAAATCCCATGGACGGAGGAGCCTGGTAGGCTACAGTCCATGGTGTCGCAAAGAGTCGGACACGACTGAGTGACTTCACTTTCACTCTCTGTAGGAAAGTGCTATTTGTGTAAATTTGTAATGTACACATATATAAAACAAAAAAAAAACATTGTATATTTTTCCTGCCACACACATACATTAGCAATGAATTGAGTTTCTGTAATAATAAGAGGAACATTATGTGGGGTGGGTTTTTTTAAAAAAAGAAAGTAATAAAACAGAACATGGGAGGAACTTTAACTAGCAGAAACTAACACAACATTGTAATGCAATTATACTCCAATAATAAAATTTTTAAAATTAAAAAATTTCAAGGTGGAAAAATTTTGAAATATAAAATTATAATGATTTTCTGGTTTAAAGAAATAGTAGTCTCCCTTTCCTACTCTCTCAAATCACTTTTGAACCTTTTTGGGAGCCAGCCCTGCTTTCCACAGAAAGCCTTCTTATGTAAGTAATAAATGTCTTTATATCCTCTTGTGCACATGTGGAATCATCAGTCTTGAACTCTAGACCAAATGTGAGTAGTGGAATTGATCCTGCTGCTACTCAGGAAACCACAAATTAAAAAGGAAGACAAAATACACAACGGCACTAACTTCCATTCATCTGATTCTTCTAATGATGATGCTGGCCCAAGGAACCAACACTTGGTAAAAGAAAATTGCCAAAAAGAGACATGCATTGATTACCTTTATTCTTTTAACTGAAATTACCATTAAGGTTGAAGGCTAAAGAGAAATATTTTTATAATTTTTATCTCTATTTCATTTTGAATAAAATAAAAATAGCACTTAAGCAAAATAAGTCTTTTATAAGCCACAGGGAATATATTTCTATGGTAACATGATCCCCAACAGAAATAGCAACAGAGATCTTGACACACTCTCAGGATTCATTTTCTCTTGATATGATACAGTGGCTTATAGATAAGTCCTGCAAAGATCTTAAACAGAATTCTTAAGCTACAATGGAAGGCAACTGTCATACTGAGGTTATATAAAGCGTTACCCTCAAAGTCATTGTGCCAAACAATCAGAAGTTCCTTTTTGGACTGTGCATTTCACATGTTACAAAGGGATACAAAGCATAGCTGCTTTTTCAGGGCACATCAGCAGAATGGTAATCCTGTCAAGTACTCCTTACTTTTCAGTTATTCTCAACTATCTATGTCTCCTGGCAACCAAAAACCAAACCATGTATCCACAAAAAAATATCTTGGACCTTTTTAGACAAAATACTAAAAAGGATTCTTTAAAACTCAACTTACATTTATTTACAAGCAAATATGTAAATTACTGTATATCTTTCCGATGCATTACTGGACAGTACTTCTATATGTATATTGTTGTTGTTGTTCAGTCGCTAAGTTGTGTCTGACTCTGCAACTCCATGGACTGTAGCCCATCAGAATCCTCTGTCCATGGGGATTTCCCAAGCAAGAATACTGGAAAGTGTTAGTCGCTCAGTCATGTCTGATCCTTTGTGACTCCATGGCTCCTGTGTCCATGGGATTTCCCAGGCAAGAATTCTGGAGTCAGTTGCCTTTTCCTTCTCCAGGGGATCTTCCCAACTCAGAGACTGAACTCATGTCCTCCTGCATTGACAAGCAGATTCTTTACCACTGAGCCACCAGGGAAGCCCTCTTAAATGTGTAAAGATTTATATATATAAATTTTCCTTCTTCTCCTTCTTCTTCTTGTTAATGTGGATACTTTGCATTTTGAAAACTTGTCAGTTGATCATCTCACTGTCATCATGCCAGCACCATACAACCCTAACAGTGAATTTATTCATCTAGTACTTTGTCTTTTGTGCATTTGACTGTACTTACTCCTCCATATCTGGGCTCTTCCTGTATGTCCCCTGAGTTGATTATCTGAGTAGGTTGAGTAGGTGCTTCTATGTATTTCCCTCCCCCAAGAAGTCCCCCTCCGACTCTAAATCCTCACCTGCTGTACAATATAAAAATTGTACCAATACACACAATCCCCACTTCAAACAAAAATAACTCTGGGCATTTTCATTGATATTTTTGTTGCTACAGCAGGACAGTTCCTTGAGCTCAATCACCATGCCTGTCAAGGCTGAAAAAAAAAAAAAACATTATCTCTTACTGTCTCTTGAAGGTCTCACTAGACATAAAGACAGAATTGGCATTTTTGAGTATTATTCACTTCCGTCAACCCCGAAAAGGCACAACATTTACTCTATTTGGACATTTACTTTAAAACTCTCTCTTACTTTAAAAATAACTCCTAAAACGTCTCTGAGGGGGGGAAAGGACAGATATTATTAGCTGATTAGTCAGCTAAGGACACTGAGGCACAGAGATGCTAAGCAATTTTCCAATGATCTCATTGCTGAAGATGAGATAACAAAGGGCTCCACCCTGGCCATCTGACCCCTAAGTAGCAGCCTCTTTAAAGTATATATACAGCAGTGTCTCTCTCTGTCTCATCCTTAAGCTTTTAATTTCTTTACTCTGTCTTTTTACTTTCATTAATATTCAAATCTCCTTTTAAATTTTAACAGTAATGTAGAAGTTTCCATGAAAGAAGAAAGATCCAATGTAAAAGTTATGGAAAGGAATAAAAGAAGAAAAACAAAAAAATCTTTGCTAAGGAGTCAACATGGTGCCAGTTATAAGTTTCTTTAGTTTTCCTTAATTTTTCTTACCAGGATCTGAAATCAGCAGAAATAAACTCGTTTTATCTTTAAAAGATGATCGATCAAAGTTTCACTCCTGTTTCTCAGAGCTATATCTTAACAGATGAATTTGTTAAAAAAAAAAAAAAAAGACTTTCATGTACGTAAAGTTTCAGGCTGTATCAGACAGTGGATGACTTTAGCAGGTTGAAGAATTTGGAAGGGAAGGAAAGAGGGTCTCTGCTCATCTCTGAGAACATATCCAGCAAGAATTTTCCTACTCAGCCTTTCAGATTCTCTTCTCTGCCTTAGATCTGATGGTTTGGATCACTTCCAGTCCATAGTGAAACCGGAGACATGATCCATTTCACCTTCCTCCATTTCAACTGTGTGTGTAGGGATATAACATTATCTGAATCAAAAGCAGTCCTAAAAATCATCTAATTGCTTTATTTTGAACTCATCTCAAAAAATATTGAGTTCTAAATATTTCATCTCTTCAAGTGATTTGTATATCCTAAGTTAATTAGAAGCTGAAAGCATTTCTTTGATTAACTTAAAAGGAACAACAACAAAATCCAACTAGTACACTTTGTGCCAGAACATCTGAACCAGTGGCTGCCAATCCTGGCTGTTTATTATTATTTCTTGGGAAAGTATTTATTTATTTATTTTCTAGGGTGGTGGTCTGGCTATCTGTACTTTTTAAAAGCTCTTCAGGTCATTCTAATGTACAGTTAGGGTCAACAGGCACTAATCTAGACATTTCCTATAACAGTACTTTAGAGCCCAGGTTAGCTGGGGAATGGTCACAATATTTTTTCCCTATATAATTATAAAACCCTCACATTTTTAAAGGGTCAGCACTGAATATATAGTTAAGCTAAAAGTCAATTTTTAGGAGGACTTCAGTTATTACAGCCAAAATATTTTCATCTGCTACCTCCTGGATTTGTTATTTTGTCAATAAAATCTCAAAGGAATTAGTTGAGGCTGAACAAACTCTGAAGGAAATTTGTCTTTTACAGTTGCAAAAAGTGGTTGCAACCACTAGAGGTCAGACAGTTAAATCTGCAGTATGATACACAAACACTAAAGTTACCCAGTTTAGAATTCCATACCCTGATTTCAAAAACACTTTCTAAATTTTCTTCCATCATTAAAACCCATGTCCTTTCAAAAAGTTCAAAGCCATTTCCTGCCTGGGTGGATAGGTGTTTTACACACTATTTAGTCCAAGCTTCAGAATTCTAAAGAGAACTGTAATCCAGGAGTATGGAAGGTTAAAGCACTATCAGCATGATGATTTCCTGATGATTTTCAAAAAATAAAATAGGAAATGAAGCTATTCGGTATATAGTCCTTCCACATACATTATCTTATTTCACCACTGTTTAAAGGACTCTGTAAGGCATTTCTAGGTCTACCAGAAGTCCCAGAGCCTAATGCTATTCTCCCATTGCCACAAGTATTTTTATCCTCTGGTCATTGAGGGGTGTTGTCTATGAGCCCTCTTCTGATGTTTGGACTGACTTGTGACACTTTCAATCATTACTACTGTGACTGAACATCGTCACGTGTGCTCAGAGTCAGCTCATTAAAAAACATGCGTGTTAGTTGGATCACAGAGCTATCATGTACACAGTCTAACTACTCTGAGGCCGCCACAAACTGGAGAGGCCAGGGGGAGATGCTCCAGCTGACAGTGCCAGCTGAGCTCAGCCTTCCAGCCCACCTTGCCAACATGCTTGACCTCCAAGTGAAGACACCTTCTTGGCAATAGAGCCTACTTCAGTACAAGTGTTTCAGGTGGGGGCTGGCGGCCACTGACCAGCCATTCTGGCCTCCCCAGCTGAAGCTGCCGACAGCACAGCAGGATGGATCTTCATTGTGCACTGTGAGAATCCCCAGACCCAGAGAAATCCACTGCTATTTTATGCCTCTAAGCTCAAAATGGTGTGTTAGGCAGAGCTAGATAACTGGAACTCCCAGAGAAATTAACTGAGCTCCCTCCGTTCAATTGGGGTTTTGGCAAAGCAGAAATGTCCAAAATGTGGGTCAATTTGGGCAAATGATTTGTTCGTTCGTTATACCCATTAACCTTTGGGTATAAACCTTGTAAGATTAAGGGGAGAAAAGGTGTAAAAAAAAAAGCTGGCAAAAAAGTCACTGCTGCATGGTAAAAATATGAGCTGATAGGTGCTTAAATGCAATTGAACACATAATCTGTCTTAAAATTGAAGTTCCCCAAATACTGTATGGATGTGAGAGTTGGACTATAAAGAAAGCTGAGAGCCAAAGAATTGATGCTTTTGAACTGTGGTGTTGGAGAAGGCACTTGAGAGTCCCTTGGCTGCAAGGAGATCCAACCGGTCCATCCTTAAGGAAATTAGTCCTGAATATCCATTGGAAGGACTGATGCTAAAGGTGAGATGCCAATACTTTGGCCACCTGATGTGAAGAATTGAATCATTTGAAAAGACCCTGATGCTGGGAAAGGTTGAAGGCAGGAGGAGAAGGGGACGACAGAGGATGAGATGATGAGATGCCATCAGCAACTCAATGGACATGAGTTTGAGTAAACTCTGGGAGTTGGTGATGGACAGGGAGGCCTGGTGTACTACAGTCCACGGGGTCGCAAGGAGTCGGACACGACTGAGCGACTGAACTGAACTGACTGAAATACTCTCAGACTGAAGAAATATTAATTTACAGCCTCTATTTTTTTTTACTGCTTGGCTATTAAAGTTTCTTACTGTACTAGCACTATCAACTCCCACCCAAAGTAAGGTTTCTCTCTCACATTTTACTTTGTGTGTGAATTCCAAACACTGCTGATGTACATCAATATATTCATTATAATAAATAGCTACTATTGTTATTTTTAAGATCCCCTGGAGAAGGGAATGGCAACCCACTCCAGTATTCTTGCCTGGAGAATACCATGGACAGAGGAGCCTAGTGGGCTACAGTCCATGGGGCCACAAAGAGTAGGACACAAGTGAGCAACTGAGTACACACACACTCATATTTTAGACTTTGCCTGGAAAATTCCATGGACTAGGAGCCTGGCGGGCTACAATCCATGAGGCCACAAAGAGTAGGACACAACTGAGCAACTGAGCACACACACACATGCCTATTTAAGACTTCGCCTGGAAAATCCCATGGACTAGGAGCCTGGCGGGCTACAGTCCATGGTGTCTGGATACTACTGAGCACTCACACTTAAACTGAAAATGACTTGCTACAGGTAAAAAATGTGCAATTATGAGTGTGTCTATGAAAATGAAAAGCAGACTTAATCAAAAATTCTTTTCTCATTTAAGGTAAAAGCTTCCATCAACTACTCTAAGCCTTATTTTTTTTCATCTGAATAAGAACCAGAGAATTAGTCTCTATGTCCACTTGAATGACTTTTCTCTCCAGAACTCTTTCTAATAAGGTCATCTTTTTTGTTGTTCATTATATCCTGGGAAGCTATTATATCCAAACCCTTGTGTAGGTTGTACATGTATATATAATCTTAGGTCCTAAGACTTGTCTAATTCCATTTTTTCCACAAGTACATGTATCTCTGGGAACAAGAATAAAAAAGAATTTGGGACATTTGTTTAAACAAGTAGAATAGGAGGTCTTTTCCGTTTCTTTTCCCCCACAGTGCTAACACAGTACCCCAAGATTAGTTTGCACATAAGAGAATTGTAGCAAGTAAAAACCTTCTCCAACGCATGCATTTAGAGAAGTGACATTTTTGAGTAAAATTGAACAAGGAAAGTGGGAAATTTCATGATATAGGGGGAGAGAAAGAAGAATCTCCAATAGTAAAAATGCTGAATCTCTGCAATTGGAAAGTTATCATATAAAATCGATATATGGAGAAGTGGAGAAAATCAGTTTATTTTACAGCAGCCTCAATCTTTGAGGCTAGCAGACAGATTATAGTTGAAAAATGAGAAGTAGGGATTTCCCTCATGGTCCAATGGTCAAGAATTCTGCTTGCAACGTACGGGGCTCGGGTCCGATCCCTGTTGCATAACTAAGATTCCATATGCCTCAGAGCAACTGAGCCCATGCACCATGACTAGAAAGTCCGGGCGCCACACCTGGAGAGTTCAAGTGCTACAATGAAAGATCCTACATGACCCAACGAAGATCCCACTTGCTGCAACTAAGACGTGACACAGCCAAATAAGTAAATAAATACTTCAAAAAAGAAAGAGAGAAAGGGATGTGAGAAGTAACTCAACTTTGGTTGTTTTCCTGGAAGAAGTACAAGAAACTTCTCAGGTATGGAGAGAGGGAGAGAATATAGACAACGTATTACAAACACTGGACACAGAAGCTGAGGATTTGAGGACAATGTTAACAGGGACAAATAAATGGAGGAGATATCAGCAGACAGAGGGCTAAGTATGAGGCCTGAGAATATTTCTGTTTCAGAGGGACAAAAGGAGGTGATAAACAGATTATCGTGAATGATGGTGTTAGCGTAATTCAGACCATTCTTTTAAGAGAACACATATGCCAGACAGGACATTGAAATTCTAGCACTTTGAGGGATGGATGTCTACAGAGTTCTTTCAACAGCAGCAGTTATCCATCCCTTCATCTTACAATCTGGTCTGAAAGGATATTAGAAGTTATCTGTAAGTGGGAGACAGATGATGACTGGAGTCTTAACTGCCTCTGAAACGAGGACTTAGTCCAAATCTCGGTGAGAGAAAAGATGAAAGGCACCTGTCAACAGGATCAAGCAGGCTAGAAACATGAGGAGGAGCCAATAATTGCAAATAAGCTGCAGAAATGATCATTTCCAGTTACCTGACATAGAAAAGTCCATCACAATTTCTTATCCTTGTCACTAGTCTATGTCAGTGTAGCACAACAACAAAAACTCAGATTGGAACAATGAAGTGATTCATTCTTCAGACATATATACATACAAACACAAGACCAGATTTTTCACTTTTTATCTGGATTTGACATCATCTATTGCAGTCAATCTAAATCAGCTTGAAAATATTTTGTGTAAGAGATCATTGCTAATCTTCAGTTGCCTGGCATTCTGAAATGCACATAAAATATTTAAGATTTTTTATGTCAAGTTCATATTAATTATTATTTTAATCAAAATGTACCTGTGCTTCTGGAAACATATATTGCAGTTTCTCCACTAGATGTCTCCAGAGAAATACAAGTAAATACTGGTAATAAGAAATGTTGCTAATGCAAATCCATTTTAAAATTTGAAGTTTGGAGCTTAAATAAAGACAAATAGTGAAACACTGGTTACTTAGTATAGGAGTGGAATCTGTAATTGATAGATTTTTAAAGAAAATGAGGGTCTAACTGCATTTTTTTTAAAAAGATAGCACACTATCCACAATTACCACAGAAAGCCAACTGATTTCTAAATGAATTAACATTAAAGAGATGTCATTTAATGCTTTCTTTGGGATCCGGTTAAGTCATATCTTTCTTGGAATATGATTTCATTCTCTTAAATATGTTTGGCCAGGGCATGCATGAAGATCTATGGGCAAAGATCTATAGAGGGAGAAATCCACCGGGTGGACGGCTGGGGAGGTGACACTTCTTATAGGCTTTACAAGGTGTTAGCCACAAACATCTGAGCCTATAATTCTGCCCTTCTGACCTCTTTTAAGTTGGCCATTAATGTTCAATTTTATTTTGGCCGTGTGAATGTTTTAATGAGGAAAAAATTGAAAAATTTAATTTGGGGCTTAATTTGAATTCCTTCTACTGTTGGCTGAGTTCAGCATAATCTAATCACTTTAAGAAAACGTTTTCTCTCATTTGAAGGAAGTAACATCTCTGGGGTCTTTGCCAGAACTTCAATTTACAAGGCTGCAAACCCAGGTATCAAGGAAGGCTGCACCCTTCACTGGTGAAGGTGCTTGGACACTGAGAATTGTATCCCCAAGAAAGTGTAGCTTCCTTTTAAGATAAGGTGCTTCAAAGCCTTGGGGTGTTTTACAAGTAAATTCTATTACTGGTATTTTACAAATGAGCCAATAGGAAAGAAAAACAGTACTCAAGAAACATCAAGATTCCACACACACAAAAAAGAAAACAAAACGGAATTTAAAATTATTGGATAATTCGATTCGATTATTGGATCACTCCAGATCATGCAATACCAAGGATATTCTGTTTTTAAAAAACCTGCTCTTGGCTTGAGTATCTAGGTTTGTTGAATCCAGAGGCCATGTCCAATCCTAGAGTGTGCAGAATAAGTTTAATGTTGGTTACATGCTGGTGATAGGGCTTCCCTAGTGTCTCAGACAGTAAAGAATCAGCCTGCAATGCAGGAGACCTGGGTTCCATCCCTAGGTTGGGAAAATTCCCTGGAGAAAGGAATGGAAACCCACTCCAGTACTCTCGCCTGGAGAATTCCATAGACAGAGGAGCCTGGCGGGCCATAGTCCATGGGGTCGCCAAGAGTAGAAGACGACTGAGGGACGGACACTTTTCACGTGCTGGTGATAATAAGCACAACACTTTAATCATGTAGCAGTCTCCAGAGGCTACAAAGCCTCTGCAATCACCCACCTGATAATTTGCAAACTGCCAGTAAATTAGCATCCTGATAGTTAGAAACAAACATCTCTTTCAGACAGATTATTTTTCTTTGGTTGCATAATAAACCATTTCTTTTTCAGTAATGACTTACATTTCCAGGTCAAACTCTGCAACCCTGAAAGTCTGACAATTGCCAAGGTTTCACTCTTCCTCCAGACTGCTAAGAAAATTATGTAGCCAACACAGGGGCAGGATCCTTTCATGAAACAGAAGAATAAGGGTCCTGTGTGGAGAGAAAGCAAGAAATTAACCCTTGGTGACTTCTCTGAAAGGAGAGAATTGTGTTGCTGTCAAGATTTTAAAATCTCTTCCCTATAGCTTGGACAGTGTTTTCTTCCCATTCTCTGGAACTATTCCCTTCCCTCACCCTACACCAAGTTGTTGATGGACCACAGTTCCATTATTAGCTTCCTTAAAGCCAGGATGCTGGCTAAAGTAGTTGCTTGGACTTCCTCCCACTATATAATGTCTTATAATATCACACTTCTGGGCTAAGCTAAGCATTTTAAGTTGCAGTGCTTTTTTTCTTTTTTTTTTTACCCTAAATGTTCCTTCTCTTGGAATGTTCTCCAACCTCTAAATTTACATGTAATTTAGATGTACAATCTGGTCCTCATTTTCAAGATCCTCTTTGATGGCATTACTCATCCTGAATGTAAATATTTGTTGAGGGCTAGCATGTGTTGACGTCCATGGGACTTTTACAAGTTCCAAATATAATGCTCAGGATGGCTACATTTAAGACCCAATTATTTAAAACTCTGAAAAGAAAGATTTAAGAACCTTCTTTTTAAAGTATGAACATATATCATGCTTCTTACAAAAAGTAAATCTCTAACTCCTTTCAGAAGACAACATTCACCTTTTGAAATACTAATGCCTTTCCATTTTCACGACTTTTTTCATGCAATTATTTGTCCATTTGTGCCACTGAAGGAATCAGGATGAATGGAAGCCATTGATTTCAATGGATAAAATTGTGGTCACAGGAACAAATACTTCAAAATTGTTCTTGAAAATAATAAATATATTTTCCATTTATAGGCACTGTTAAGAAAGTAGGTAACAACAGAATATTATTAATTTTGCTTTCATGCCTATCTTCATAAGTCTATGCGTTATCATTCTGGAACAGATTTAAAGAACTCTTTTACTCTTGATACATATTAACCAAGTTTATATCTTCCACTGAATACCTCAGTCCTTCTTCTCCAGTCAAACCCCACTGGATATGAGTAGATTTCAGCTTCATCACAAAAGTGCTTATTAACAGTAACAGCTGTCTAAAACGTAAAGGGTTGCATTAATCACAGAGAGCATCTCAGTAAAGAGTGATGACTATTAATATTTACAGTGATGATGTTGGAGCAGTTTCTGTATTTTGAGTTTGATCTGTTTCTCTATAATTCCAAAATTCCACCATTATATCTTAAGATACTCAATCTACATTATAATGCCTCACCAGTCTAGAATTGAAGACTTTTATATAACTATGTTATTAATAATCTAATAGCTAATATATTGATATTAGAACTTATTTTCATAAAAGCCTTTCCATCCTACTCAATAAGCAATTACTGATCACCTACTATTTGTACAACATAAGGGCAATAGAAACCTACTGTATAAAGCAAACCAGTGGCATAAAAGTAAAAATTAAAATAATTCCATTCAGAGGAACATAAGTGATAGATTAATTCTCCTTCCCACAAGGGACCAGGGAAAGCATACACTTTACTTCTTACCATCTTCTCTCCAGTTCTCCTTCTGAATTGCTCTTGTGTTGTCTATACCTTAATATCACGGTCTTCAAATTGAAAAGAAGCCTCTAGACATATTTTAGAATTTATTATTTCATTGTATGCTTTCTTAATAAACTAGAAGCATATTGTAGAATTATTTCAGTGCCCCAAGACAAAATCCTATAGCAAGCTTAATATAACTCTCCTGGTCCTTGGAATCCTCTCTGGCCTATTCCAGTGCCCCCTAAAAGTCCATCCAATTGGGCAACATGGAGATTCAGTCTCAGATTTCTCTACATTGCCAGCGGGGAATCAACTCTGATGGACCATTATAGTAGGAATATTTGCAACAAGAATGTACTTGAATTACACTTTTACTTTAGGGTAATGTGTGACTTATTTATCCAGGGAGACTCACTGAAGTTATCTCAGGTAATTGTTGACTTCTGATGTTCAGATTTCTTTCATCCAAAGTGTTCTGAACATTTGCCATATCATATATGGGGTGGTGAGAGTGGATATTCTCTTGGCTAGGAAATGCACTGCGTAACATTGAGACTTTAGTTACTCTTGATAAAAGAGAAGTAGCAGAATTCCGGCAATGCCCCTGTTTCTTAACACATATTGCATCATTCCCTTTCAGTTAGATTGGTAATAGTGGTTTCCAAAAGGGCAGGCTTTGTTACCAATAGATGTGCTGTCTAGAGATGGTCAACATCATGCCCTGTATGTAAGGAAAAAACAACAAAGCACACATGGGTTTCCTTTGCTGCTTCATTTCAAAAGTTAGGGAATTGCCAGAACTGGACGTGTGTTAACTCTATCTATGCCTTGACATCTGAAAGGAGAAGTGAAATGGGAGGTATCCCCCCAGTTTAGTGAAAGTATGATCCCTCCTACATGTTTCATCAAGTTAAAATTTTAATCTTATACTCCGTGAAAGTTTGTATCTAGACAACATTTGTTTTTAATCAGCAGTCATTACTGCCTTGTGATTATCAGATTTACAACATCTACCTTTGCTTACTGGTGAAAAATAATAACCTTTCAGTTCGGCTGTGAACTGAATATGACAAGATGTGATAAGATCCAATCATGCTCTCACTGAGCACAAGGACAGGGACTCTGAAAGGTATGGATTACAGAATGATCCTTAACATCTAAACGAAATTATTTCCAATAAAAACCCTCTAAATTACAAATGCATAGGATGGAAATATGAACCTGAAACAGTCAGGAAGTAAAATAAAGAGAAAGATAAATCATACAAAAATAAATCTCTTTTGGAGAGTGAGAAGAAAAAAGAGGCTAAGTGTGTTCGGTAAACACAACTGACAAAAGCGGATTTGAGCTGGCAGCTTGAAGTTGCTGATGCCTTTTGGAGAGAGTTCAGATTCCCAGGTTGATACAGAGCTCCCTCCCAGAACTCTGACATGTATATAAGCTCTGAGCTCTCCTAAGCCCACTGCCAGTTCTCTTCATGAACTAACTGCAACGGAGAGACTAAAGATGATTCCTTTCTTACCAGTATTCTCTCTGTTCCTGCTGCTGGTTGTTAACCCTGCAAATGCCAATGCTCACTATGACAAGATCTTGGCTCACAGCCGTATCAGGGGCCGGGATCAGGGGTAAGTCAGTGGTTTGATTTTATAAACCTTTCCCCACCCCCCACCCCCTTAGCTTGTTGTATGTATATTTCTACATAAAGCTTCTTATTTATACCTCAGAGTTTTTTTCCTACTTATTTGTAATAAGAAAAAGGAACAAATGAGTAATCTGTGGTTTATGTACATGTCTTAAACTTTAAGAATTACTGTCCAAATAATTTGTGTATAATTGCTTTTTATGAAACATTGCAAGATTTTAGTCTAATTAACAACATTTAACAGGGCATTTCTTTATGATTCAGTTTATTTGTGTTTTATTTCCTTCTAAATTTCTGGAATGAGGTTTTCAAAATTAAAGAATCTGTAGCTAGAGGCTCTCATTACATAAATAGCTTTGAAATATCTCACATTTATGTTAGGGAAATTTTCATTTATGTATGAAAATTAAACAATAGATAATGTAACAAGCTTTCTGAAGTTTTTTGAAGCATTTAAGAATGCTTTTAAATTTTGCATTCTGTAAAATTTGCAATAACTTGATTTCATAGAAAAAACTACAACTGAGTTTCTTAAAGTTATCAGACAATTTAGTAACATAACCAAGCATTTAGTATTAATTTTTGAAATGGATCTTGGCACTACTGCCTATGTCTCAGAGGGATTTTTTTATCATGCTTCCAAGTTGCCTTGCCTTACAGAGCAAATAAGACTCGCATCTCTTTAAGGGAGAAAAACACTTAAAATTCTGGCAGAGAATGTTTTAATCTAATTACTTCCAGGCAAAGAAATAAATTTTCCTTTGGGAAGCCATATTATTTAAGTTAATCTTAGTATTCATTTACTTCTGTGATTGCTTACCTAGAAAATTACAGAGTACAGTATCTTGGGACTTAGTAAAACTTGTCTATTTTGCTGTCTGATGGTCATTGTTCCAGGGCCCTGAAGCCACTCCGATGCCCTAAGCGAGTACATGTTTGGTTTAAAAGGGTCAGGGCATTACCTACTATTAAAAGTAATAAGAAACATATTGTTAAAATCTATTAGATTAACTTCTGAAATACTGGCATTATATTCCCAGAAGTGTACAATTTCCTCTCTGTCTCTAACAGTTAGTTTTTCTAATGACTCAGTAGGATTGGATCAAGAATGAGATCTGTCCATGACTAGAGTCACATCTTTGAAAATCTAAGCCACATATTAACTTTTTCTTTCTTTGTTTTTAACCACCTGACCTACAGATATGAAAAACGATTTGTTAATGTTATGACATTAACGCTCTTTCCTTACTTCTGTCTTCCAGTCCAAATGTCTGTGCCCTTCAACAGATTTTGGGCACCAAAAAGAAATACTTCAGTACCTGCAGGAACTGGTATCAAGGTGCTATCTGTGGGAAAAAAACGTAAGTCCCGTCTTTTCTTTAATGTGCCGGTTCCAAAGACAACACTGCAATGCCCATGGTTTTCTTTGGACAGAAACACACATTGTTCTTCTGAAAATACTCTCCAAAATTGGGAGCTTAAAAAAAAATGGATCACTGTGAATAAAGAAATTTCCCCTGAACTCATAAAACTAACTTTATTGCTGAATCTATGGCACTGGCCAGGTGACCTGCTATAGAATCACTGTAATAGTTTGACTATGTCATTTCTACTCCTAGTTTGGCCTCTTTTATCTTAGGGCTTCCTGGTGGCTCAGTTGGCAAATAATCTGCCTGTGATACAGGAGACCTAGGTTCAATCCCTTGGTCAGGAAGATCTCCTAGAAAAGGAAATGGCCACAGCCCATGTGACTTGGTATAGAATTACTGAGAATTTGATTATGTCATTTCTCCTCCTGGTTTGGCTTCTTTTATCTTGGGCAAGTCAATTAACCTCAGTGTCTCAGTTTTCTCATTTTATTAAAAAGTGGGCCAGAGGAACAGATTGATCTGAAAAATCAGGGTTTTAAGGTAAGATTGTTTGCCTCCAGTCATTAGAAATTATCTAAAATACTCCACTTTACCCCAGAGTTTTCATCAAAGATTAAAGTTGGAAAAGATTCGTTTCATCTTTTCATTTAATCCAGTCACTGCATCCCAAACTGTCAGATTCTCGGAGTCTCCAAAGGTAATAATGGAAGCCCACCACTATATTTCAATAACCAAAAAAGATGATTACTCCTCAGTTTAGTTATCTATTTCACTGATTAACTTAAAATTGGAAAAAATTTTTTATTACTTGATAGCTTATCGATTTAATCAATTAATACATATTGGCAAATTCTTCATTTTAAGATGGAGGACCTGAGTTCTAGATAGAACAAGTTACTAGATCAAAAGCGTCAGAGATGTCGTCCTCAGTCAGGAAAACAGTGGAAATGGCTGCTTCTTATTAATTTGGACTCCACCTTCAGTGAAGGATACCTTGAGAACCACAATATGGGAGACACATCATTGTTAAACTTCAAATACTCTAAATAGGTGAAAGGATTAGGGTATTGTTAAAAATATATTCCTAACTTAATAATATTGGTTACAAATACTAAATATGGAATCATGTAACCTTTTAGAGTCTTCATTGCTTTACCTATGAAATGTGAATTTAATTCATTTTCTGAAGGTAAAATGAATGAACAAATGTGAAATTACTAAATAACTCTAATTCATAATATTAGTCATCCTTAAGTTTAAATTATTTTAAGCAAATTGGATATACACTGGTGGGAAAAGGAGGTATGAACAGATACCTATTTAAAATGCATAGGGTTATCTTTATTTCTACTAAGAATCATGTATTCAAAACATAGAGTCTTAGCTGGACTCCCCATAGTAACCAAGTTTAGGACCCCACAGGACACTGCTGCCTGTTCCCACACATTGGCTTAATACAATTGTAACTGATGTTACTTCTTGACTGGGACATTATTCCTATTAGTTTGCAGACATCTGCAAGACTTAAAAGTTATTCACACAACTACAATGTAAGTCAGTGGTTACAAGGATCCTGGCCATGATTTAGGTCAGGCCCCAGTTGGGAATGCCAAAGCTCTGGATTCTTCTCCCTTTGTTCTTTATATTCTTGGTTACCATGAGGCTTATTTGAAATGCACACTAACTACATAAGAAAGGACCTGCTTTCTGAAATATTTAAGGGAAATCTTTATTACACCCTTCCTGGAAGTTAAGAAAGTCTGATATAATCTTACTTTAATCCTCTACATATATTAGAGATGCCAAGGTTTGTACAAGGCATATGCCAAGAATCCTTCTTGCTTTCCATTAAAAAAAAATTCCTGCTTTGAAGTCTGGCTTTTCACCAGAAGTATAATGCGTCTCCTTTGATTAATTACATTAGCTTATTTCTGTTAACTTCATTTTCACAAACACATTGACATCTGTGCTCTGGAATAAATGTAAATGCTAGTAGCTAGTTTTAAATAACCAAAGAAATCAATAATATTGACAGGAAGAATGCCTGATTTTCCATCTGCTTGCAGCTGCTAAAAATTCCAAAGTCATCTTTAGGAACTTATGTATCAGTTGACAGAAATGTATTAAATGATTTGCTCAAGGTCACACGTCTACTAGGTAGTGGAACTGGGAAGCAAACTTCATTCTTATGGCTCCACGATCCTGGAACTTTTCCACCATGCCGTAAGGCTAATGAGAAATCAAACTCATATAAATACCTTAATGCCATAAAAGGTCAAAGATATGGTTTTTCCAGTAATCATGTATGGATGTGAGAGTTGGACCATCAACAAGGCTGAATTCAGAAGAACTGATGCTTTTGAATTGTGGTGCTGGAGAAAACTCTTTAAAATTCCTTGGAGAGCAAGGAGATCAAACCAGTCCATTCTAAAGGAAATCAACCCTGAATATTCATTGGAAGGACTGATGCTGAAGCTGAAGCTCCAATACTTGGGCCACCTGATGTGAAGAGCCAACTCGTTAGAAAAAGCCCTGATACTGCAAAAGATTGAAGGCAGGAAGAGAAGGGGGCAACGGAGCATGAGATGGTTGGATGGCATCACCCACTCAATGGACCTGAGTTTGGGCAAACTTAGGGAGATAGTGAAGGACAGGGAAGCCTGGCCTGCTGCTTCATGGGGTTGCAGAGTCAGACACAACTTAGCAACTAAACAACAATGTCATAAACAAACAAACAGACAACAAACTTGATATCTAAATTATCAATAAGTCATGGCAATAAATGATATGTTTTGCTAACTTTGACAAAATGTATCCTATGCAGTTCCTCCATTTTAATATTTATTTTCTTCCAATGTATAGGACTGTGTTATATGAATGCTGCCCTGGTTATATGAGGATGGAAGGAATGAAAGGCTGCCCAGCAGGTAATGTTTCAATTATAGAATTAATTGAAAATTGAAAAATTTGTCTTGTGTGAGGAAAAAGAGTTGAATTAGCTTTTAGAGAAGCCAATATGTATGTGTGTGTGTGTGTGTGTGTGTGTTTAGCACCATGTTAAATCCAAGATATATTCTCCATATCTTAATCACTAGTTTATCATGGCAATAAAGCACAAAAACATACATCTTGTTCACTGGATGCTGGACAACAGAGGCTTATTTCAAATTTAAAGTAGTTCAACATTCCTTCAAGACAAAGATCCCCATTACAAAATCCCTTTCTTTGAACTTGTCTAGAAACATGGGCTGACTGCTTGGCAAGGCGTCATCTTTTCTGATTCAACAGCTCTGATTTTTTAAGATTCCTCATATTGAAAGTTGGTTTCCTGTAACTCTCCAACTAGAGAAAAAATAGTTCATCTATTTCCTCTTTGAGATGACTGCAATTCAAATATTTAACACAAGTCATCACACCCTTCCTCCAGCTACTCTCTCTTCCCCAATAGAATCTTCCTTTCTGTGGGCTCATCACCCACAGTTTGAATGGGATCTAGACTTTGGAGCCCTTACTATCATGGGCAGCAACCCATGGAAAACCTCTAATCCAGTCATTTTTTTTTATTGTGATCCAAAACTGGTGTCTACAACCCATGTGTGTCCAGGCAGTGGAGAGAATATTAAGACAAATATGTCGGTGTAGGCAACTCCTGAACTTTCGTTGATGTCATTGGTAACCATGTTGTGCCATTAGCTCATGTTGAATTTTTAATTAATTAATACAGATTAGTGGGCTGTTTTATATGAATACTATCAAATCAAGTCTTCCACAGGGATTTGTTTTTTCAACTTAGGCACAGGACTTACATGGAACCTTGTGGCATTTAACCTGTTAATTTGGACTCATTTTCTCCATTCTGTTGGGGTGTCTTTAAATCCTGATTTTGTAATTTAATTTACTAATTGCATACCTGTTCTTTCTATAGTCACAAAGATAAGAATAATTTCTCCTGTGATATGATCCAAATCATACTAAACTTTAAATAAGATATGGTCATGAAGAGTAAGTTGGCTGTACCCAACCTAAAGGCTAACATTCATATATTAATTTTTATTCTGAAGTTCAGGAGATACATTCTGGAAGTGTTAGATATTTTAATCTATTTTCTTCCTGAAATTATGATGAAAAGAAGTATGTCTACATATTTCTTTCAGGGACCCAAATCTATGTAGTTACGGTCCTTACATCTACCAGTATTATACTACTTAGGAGCTTTAAGCCAACATGAAAGAAAAATATTACCTTGGCCACTCTCAGAGAGAAGTGAGGAAATTTTTTTTCAATGAAATGATGAAAGATACTTAGTGATAATTGTGACTGAACCCTTACAGACATAGCAGATTTGACAACTAAATAGATAAAACATTAAACTAGGATAATAATTTAAAATTTATTGACCTTCAACACAAAGGATAAGTACTTTGGGGCTTTCCAGATGGTACCAATGGTAAAGAATCTGCCTGCCAATGAAGGAGACACAAGAGATGCAGGTTCAATCCTTGGGTTGAGAAGATCCCCTGGAGTAGGAAATGGCAACCCACACCAGTATTCTTGCCTAAAAAATTCCATGGACAGAGGAGCCTGGAAGACCCTGATGCTGGGAAAGATTGAAGGCAAAACAAGATGGGGGTAGCAGAGGATGAGATGGTTAGATAGCACCACCAAACCAATGGACATGAGTTTGAGAAAACTCTGGGAGATAGTGAAGGACAGGGAAGACTGGCATGCTGCAATCCATTGGGTCACAGAGAGTCGGACAGGACTGAGTGACTGAACAACAACAACAATAGTACTTTATCATTTGACATTCAAAAGGCAACTTTCATATAAAACTGATGATTCATAGACTTGTGCTGCTAAAATCATCAGTTAAATATCTTGAGGGACTTCTTGTAAAGGTTAAATCATTGTAAAATAACATTTTTGACATTTTCTCCTAAGTACTTATTCATCTCTTGATTATTTCAGTGATGCCTATTGACCATGTTTATGGAACCCTGGGCATTGTGGGAGCTACCACCACACAGCGCTATTCTGATGTCTCAAAACTGAGGGAGGAGATCGAAGGAAAGGGATCATTCACTTACTTCGCACCAAGTAACGAAGCTTGGGACAACCTGGATTCTGTAATTCATTATTTTTAATGAATATAACTTTTGCTGTTATTGTTACATTATTTCAATTGATTTGTTAACTTAGAAATTAATAGAAATTGTATATCTTTCTGTTGTGCATATATGATGATACATAAAAGGATGAGGGTATTAAGGATGCTCCTTAATTGAGGGTAAGGAAAAAGTGGCTCAGTGGTAAAGAATACGCCTGCCAGTGCGGGAGAACACAGGTTCAATCCTTGCGTTGGGAAGATCCCCTGGAGGAGGAAACGGCAACCCACTCCAGTATCCTTGCCTGGAAAAATCCCACGGACAGAGGACCCTGGCAAGCTACAGTCCATGAGGTCGCAGAGAGTTGGACATGAATGAGCATGCAAAAAAAAAAACCAAAAAAAAAAAGGAGCAAATCATTTTAGTACCTCCATGAATGGAATAACAGCCCAGCAGGCTCATGGACTAATAACAAAAAAGGCAAACCAATAGTAGATTGAACAAGCACTTATTATTATTCCATTTTACTCCTTTTCTCTTTCCCTTTTGGTTGTGGAGAATTGTAGGCAATTTTAGATGATACATCTTGTAGAAAGGCAAGTTAAGAAGCCTCTTGAAATGTTATTTTTAATAAGCTGTATGATATATATATATATATTTATCATTTTAATTACATATAAGTACGTATGACTATTCAGAGACTGACATAAGTGTGTATGGATATTTAAATGAAGGGGTGTAAATGATGCATTTAATTTTCAGGGTTTTTTTATGCATAGTCTGATTTATAGCACACTAAGTTATGACTTAATATCCAGATCTATATAACTGGTATAGAAATATATTCTTACTTTCTATTTGATATGAAGATGAACTGAAAATTACTACTAGAGTCATGTCAGTTCAGTTCAGTCACTCAGTCACGTCTGCCTCTTTGCAACTCCATGGACTGCTACATACCAGGCTTTCCTTCCCATCACCAACTCCTGGAGCTTGCTCAAACTCATTAGTCATATAGTATTTACAGTCATATAGTATTTAGTAAAACTTAGGTAGATTCTTTGAGATTTTACCTTGATACATTAACTGTGAGGTTACTTGCTTGCAAATACAGAACTTTCCCTCTTCTGGTTGTCTTTGACCATATCTCTAACCTCCTTTCTGGCCCTTTTTGCAGACTCCTCTTCTTCCTTGTCTTAAGAATGGGTCTTATTAAAGTCTCTTCTAGGAACTCTACTCTGCAGTTCATATGCACTTCAGATGGCTTCAGCTTTCACTTAATGCATAGAACCATGAAGTCTGTGTTTCTAGATCCCCAGGAGAATATTTTTAACACCCGTCTTAATATTTCTCCTTGGATACACTGTATGTATCTGTAAACAAACTGTTACCCAAAACAGATGCCACTTTCTCCCCATCAAAAACTGCTTTTCTACTGTTTCCATAACTGGCAACTCCAATCTCAGAGTTCAAACTTTAAAATTATGAGTCATCCTTACTTCTCCCCTCTTCAATTCTTAGAAACTACTATTAGTCATCCACAGCCCATTTTTCATCCTTGTAATACTCTCCTTCTGTTACGCATTGCCACCAGATTAACCTTCTTAAAGCCCAGGGTAATCATTATATTCTAATGCCACAAAAGTGGCTTAGCGGCTCCCTATTGCCAGTTTAATTTACTCTTTGCTTGGGAATTAAGGTCTTCTATGTCATTTTCCCATACACTTTTCTAAAATTTCTCTCTATTATCTGAGAAACATAAAACCACACTGGACAACTTCTGCTTTCTGTGCCAGCAGTTGGACTTAGAAAGATCACCACACCATTCCTACCCTATCTACCTATCCTGCAAGACCTGTCTCCAAACTTTGAATTGTTGGCCATTTTCTTTTCTTTTTATTTTTTTTTATTTTACCAGTTTCTTTTTTTTTTTCTTTTTCTTTTTTTTATTAATTTATTTATTTTAGTTGGAGGCTAATTATTTTACAATATTGTAGTGGTTTTTGCCATACATTGACATGAATCAGCCATGGGTTTACATGTGTTCCCCATTGTGAACCCCCCTCCCGCCTCCCCCTCCCACCTCCCTCTCCACCCCATCCCTCTGGGTCATCCCATTGCACCAGCCCTGAGCACTCATCTCATGCATCGAGCCTGGACTGGTGTTCTGTTTCACATATGGTAATATACATGTTTCAATGCTATTCTCTCAGATCTTTTCATATGACCTAGAAAGCATTTTTTTCTCCGTCTGTCCTTTATCTAATCATGCTTATATTTACCAGCTGCTATAGGAAACTGTGGGCTTCCCAGGTGGTGCTAGTGGTAAAGAACCTGCTTGCCAGTGCAGGAGATGCAAGAGACACGGGTTTAATCCCTGGGTCAGGAAGATCCCCTGGAGGAGGGCATGACTATCCACTCCAGTATTCTTGCCTGGAGAATTCCATGGACAGAGGAGCCTAGTGGGCTACAGTCCATAGGGTCTCAAAGAGTCGGACACAACAGAAGTGACTTAACATGCACACACATAGGATAAGTACCTCAAAGATGAAGATTTCACCTTACTTATCATTGTATTTCTCATAACACCAAGTACAGCATGATATTATATTGGATAAATGAAAGGTACAGAATGGTGGAATTCTTGAATGTTATAGAATAAACATAAAACACATTAAAATTACAATACTGTATGTATACAAATGTAATGCCATTTTTAATTTTTTTCTACCCTAAAAATTTAAATATCTGATAATTTCATATCCCCTAAGTCTTAACAACAAGAGCATCTCTTCATCAATATACTCATTAAAAATTTTGTTTTGTCTCTAAAACTGTCCAAATGCTCTATAAGATCTGGAAGACTTTACTGAGTACCTGTACTTACAAAATTTCTTAATCAATTGAAATAATATAATTTTAAGTTATTTATTTCAATTTGTTTTGACCATCTGGGTAATTCAATGAGAAAATAATAAGAGAGTAGAAACAGTGTGATTATAGGCATTTTAATAATTAACTATAATAAAATAAACTTCTGCCATTTCAATTTTTCCTAGGATATCCGGAGAGGTCTGGAGAGCAATGTGAACGTTGAATTACTGAATGCTTTACACAGCCACATGGTTAATAAGAGAATGTTGACCAAGGACTTGAAAAATGGCATGATTATCCCTTCAATGTATAACAACTTGGGGCTCTTCATTAACCATTATCCTAATGGAGTAAGTTTATTTAATAAAAAGTATATTTATCAATAATACTGCCCCTAATTTTTTCTATGACCTTTATATAAGGTTTACAGAAATAATAAAATGTCAGTGAATAAACTTTCCCTTACATGTAAAGCATGTGAATTTCTAATTCAGTGACTGATTTCTACCAAAGAGTGATGGCAAGGAAGAAATTAAATGACAGTTTGTTGACAGTAGACTTAAATGTTCTACAAAGTGAAATTTTAGTAGTGGATGTGTTTGAATAATCAATAATAAGAGAAAAATAAAGGATAAGAATTTATCAAAGAATAATCAGAGAATGAGAATTCTTTTATTCATCCCCTAGCTACTATACTGATTTAGATTTTTGTGGGTTTTGACAAGCATGTTTTGATAAAGTCTTTGTGGGAAACTTCCAACAAGGTCATGGGGCTCTTCCAGAAGTCAGATTTCCAGGGACAGAAAGGGTCAGTGATGAAGCATTATTCAGGAAATCACTGAAATAGAACTGATTATATTTATGCAATAGTTGTTTCTGTCTCAGAACTTGACCTACATTAGAAATAGTGTATGACTATCTCTATAAAAGAAAGAGAGCAATAAAAACAATAATTCAAAAAAATGTTTTTGCTTTATGTTTCTAGACATGTCAAGTATAATTGGGTTCTCAACTGGTTCCATTTTCTCTTATTTTTTTTTTTTTAGACACAGTAATTTGTAAGTCTTCATCCTCAGCATTTATATTCAGAATGTCAGTTCTTTCATGTTACATTTACCAACAAACTTGAGACATGGGAAACGGGCTTGCAGTCTCAATGGTCAACAGACAGCTGTGATTTCTGCAATTTGATTTTCTCAAATAATTGCAGGTTGTCACTGTGAACTGTGCTCGAATCATCCATGGGAACCAGATTGCAACAAATGGCGTTGTGCATGTCATTGACCGTGTCCTTACACAAATTGGTACCTCAATTCAGGACTTCATTGAAGCAGAAGATGAGCTCTCATCTTTTAGGGTAAGTCCAAGAAGTAACAGCAGATTGTTTTGGACCACTGAAATTCTCTTCCCCATCAGATTCTAAAAAAATAATGAAACGCTATTAATTAATAAAATACTATCAATTCTGGCAGACACATAAGCAGTATATTTCTTGAAATGAAAAGGTTTTCATTTTACACAGAAGAACTCGTCTTCTCATATGAAAGAATAATATTTATGTGAACATAATAAAGAATGATTAGTTATGTGACTGAAATGTATTGAGCACATTTAGAACGTGTCCATCATTTATCACACTAACTGCTAGATATTGCTTCAGTCACACAGGCATTAGCAGAATTTCCCATGTAACATAGAGTTTGTAGAAAGTTCAAAATAACATGGTTGGTTGTGCAAAAAAATTTTTTTAAAGATCTAACAAGAGTAAGATATAACTTCTACAGCTTTCTATAGGGTCAACTCCCACGTGTCAGCCTAGTCTGAGTGTCTTGTAACTTTTTTTCTGAATTTGCAACATGCAAGCCTCTGAAAAGCACATTTGTGTTTCAGGCAGCTACCATCACATCTGATATACTGGAGACGCTTGGGAGAGATGGTCACTTCACACTCTTTGCTCCCACCAATGAAGCTTTTGAGAAACTTCCACGAGGAGTTCTAGAAAGGATCATGGGAGACAAAGTGGCTTCAGAAGGTACTTAAGTGTCTTTGTCTATGAGAAGCCTCCCAGGATTCCAAGAAAAGGAAATGAAAAAGAGATTAAATCCTGCCAATGTTATCATTTTTGATAAGCAAAGGCAAAGAAAAACTTTTATTTTGAGGCAGACAATAATAATCTTTGAAAGAGTAGACAAAGTAATTAAATAATTATTTAATAATCCAAGTAATTAAATACTCAGGGTACCCTAAGGATCACATGTTTCTGCACTGCTTTCAAGTAAATAAGTAGCAGGCATTAAAAAGAATTAGAAAGTGTTGAAATATTAGATCATCAAAGTTTAATATTGTATATATATTATTCAATGGTTTTAATTCTAAATTTACACTGAAGTTAGTGGAGAAAAGTCCATGATTATCTTTGGTCGCTACTCATTCATACACAGAATTTGGCTTCTTTCCAGACTCCCTTTTTATTGATAGTTTCAACTAGATTTTAAATTGTGACTAGCATATTTCTCTTATGCAGCCTACCATAAACATGCTTAACCAATTTATGATGAGATATTTTGGTGAAAATATAGACACAATACAGTTTGGGCACAGAACACTTCTGAAATCTTTCAAGAAACCATCTTTGCTTTGGCTACTTTCTAGATGTTGTCTTTAGGACTGCCACAAACCTCCAATTTGAAAAAAAAACACACTCTCTACAAAGCACACAAAAGTGAAGCTCAATAAAATAAAGTATGCCTGTTCAGCTGTTCTGTCATGAGTAGTTAAAGCAAGATACTACTTGGGTGTTTGCAACAGGCATCACTAACAAATAACTTCGAAGGCTTTCTGAAAGGAGAAATTATTCTTGAGTTTCCATCAGAAATTATTTTCTTATGATAAACGGAATTTGATCTAACACATTTTCTAGAACTATACGAATAATTTCATGCAGTTGATCTTCTTTTCTGCTTATTTCTTGCCAAACTGAGCTAATTTTACTGTAGAGTTGATGAAAAAAACCATTCTGAGAACAAACAAAATTTTAAAACCTTAGGTCTTATATATGCATTCTGTTCCTGAGGAATACTTGGTTCCACAGTAAAATACATCTGTTGACGGTCAAATGCTATTTTCCTTGATCTGAAAGGATCTTGTTCTTTTTCCTTCATCCTCTAGCTCTCATGAAGTACCACATTCTAAACACCCTCCAGTGTTCAGAGGCTATCATGGGAGGAGCAGTCTTTGAGACCCTGGAAGGAAACACCATTGAGATAGGATGTGATGGTGACAGCATAACAGTAAATGGAATCAAAATGGTGAACAAAAAAGATATTGTGACAAATAATGGTGTCATCCATTTGATTGATCAGGTCCTGATTCCTGATTCTGGTGAGCAACAGTTTCCCATTCTTCTACCTACTGTTGTTTATCAATTATGATGTTTAAAGAGTAGGCCTATGGGAAATAAATGTGTAGTCTGAGGAATGCCATGTGACACACAAACAAAGCTAACAGTGATGTGGTCCAATAAAACTTTATTGATAAAAACAAGTAGTGGGATGGGCTTGGCTCTTAGGTGATAACTTGCTGACCCCTGGTCAAATGGGCATTCCTGTAGCTGGGTCATGGCTACATAAGAGTTTACCATTCTATTCTGTCTACTTTTGTATATGTTTGATGCTTTCCTCAATAAAATATTTTTTAAAAATCAACTAACAGTAAGCTGAGTCCTAAATAGGTAGATTGTGTAGTCATGGTCATTCCAGTGCAATAGACTCTAGCTTTCCAGAGTTTCTAATATCTAATATCATCAAAGATTCTTACAGTGCCAGAGTTTTTCTTGAAAATGGAACGAAAGATATAACCAAATGGTTACTTTTGGATAAATGAAAGAGCTATGGCCCTCACAAGAGCAGAGAGTAAAGGGATGAGCAATCGAGAATTGAAGAAAACTGCAAAGCATGAAATCAGAAAGATATTTTCCTTCTGCAATTCTTTTGTTATTAACCCCTCCATCCCCCCAAAAAGGAAAGCTGGAATTCTCTTACTAGGGAAAGGCAGGACATCTTATCACATTGCTAAAATGGCAAATAGCTTATGGAAACAGCCAAGAACTGATTCACTAATTTCATGATGATGGTAAAAACAACGATGACATTGTTTGAATGGTCATGGTTTATTTTACAGCCAAACAAGTTATTGAGCTGGCTGGAAATCAGCAAACCACTTTCACGGACCTTGTGGCCCAATTAGGCTTGGCATCTGCTCTGAGGCCAGATGGAGAATACACTTTGCTGGCACCTGTGAATAACGCGTTTTCTGGTATGTATTGGCCACTGTCATTCCAGCTCTTCCCACCCCTACACACCTTTTTGTTTTCCTTCACCATGACTGTCTGCTAAGAAATAACAGATCTTTTATGAGGTGTTGATTAATTTCTTCACTGGCTAAATATACAACGAATTAGTACTGTCTTTTATTAAAATGCCCTTTATTTCAAAACATTTCATTATAATAGATAATGGCCTACAGGAAGTGAAATTTTGTGATAAGGTCTTCAGTTTTTCTGTGAACTTGATCACATTTCCAGCACACATAATGGATATATTAACAGATCTTAGGAAAAATAAATTTGATTTGTTTAACACCAACATTATACATAGGTGCATTTTGCAATTCAGAATTTGAAAGTAAGGTATCAAATTATGAGAAAATAAAAACAGGAGAATATGATATACTTCTATATTATGATGTGAACTATTATTACAAGTATTTGACCTTGTAGCTGCTATTCAAAGACTGTGGTTAGATTAATACAACCTTACTTTTTTTTCCAGAAAAATGACTTCACAAAGACATATGTGAATTGTTAGGCAAAATTTAACAATGAAAAAATAATCATCATTATTTTTCATGTTTTTTCAAATACTAGATTGTAACATAGAAAGTTATTAATAAGGAAATTCAAATTCTAAAAAATGCTGTTTTTCCTAATAAGGTCTATAACTTGTTGACAGCAAGCCAACTTTAAGAGGTTACGTGATTCGCCGACTCTCTCTCCAGAAATTGAAGTAAATTTACCAATGATTCATCAGTTGTTTTTCATGTGACTAATGGACACCAAATTCTCAGAGAAAATCTTGGCCAGCCTTAGTTTAAAGTTTAACCTTTATCAATAACCACACGAAACCACATAGCCCTCACTGAGATGTAACCTGTTGTCTGGACTGCTTGGACTCATGCAATCGTTTGATGAAATAGCTCATGGTGCATAGAGTTTCTAGCCTTCAGTATTTAGTCAACTCATATATAAGTGTAGGATCCTTAAGATCTGTAATATTAGGGATTTTCCACTTTCATGATTTTCTCTTACAGGGGAAACTGTAATGCTTTCTAAATAAAATAACATTTTTTGTAATGAATTTACTTATAGATGATACTCTGAGCATGGATCAGCGCCTTCTTAAATTAATTCTGCAGAATCATATATTGAAAGTAAAAGTTGGCCTTAATGAGCTTTACAATGGACAAAAACTTGAGACCATTGGAGGCAAACAGCTCAGAGTCTTCGTGTACCGTACAGTAAGTGAATCAGAACGAGATAAAATATCCACACTGGCCTACATGTCAAAAGACATGCCCTTGTCAAAGACTGTTCTTATAACAAATGTTCCTCAGAATTTTACTACTATGATTTTAATAGTAAATATTCATAAGAAGATCAGAGAAGTAAGTAGCATGTTTGAAAAGACTATGAGGAAAGTATACAAAAGTGCTATGTATTAATAATTCTGATAATTTGCACTTGTTTCATCATCAATAACTTTTTCTAAAACATTGTTTCAATCCCATAAATCACTAAAACCCCTTTAAAATAAGCTTTTTGTCTCATAGAGTACCGTACTTTACTGTTTACATGGTAATTTTTATACTGAGTCAAATATTTAGGGTGATCTTTGACTATACAGTCACCATTCAGAAACTAAATCTCTTTTGAGTGAGTTTCATGATAAACTTTTACAGGCACATAAAGACGTCTATAAAATGGTTCTAATGTGCCTTATCTGAGGAAAGCTTTCTAGACAATACTGCTCATCAAAACCACAGTTTGACAAGCGGTGCTATTCAGTTTCTCTCCAGGCAACCTTGCAGTTACATTTAGAGAGAATCCATAAGAAGTCAAAGATGACCTAGAACCAAACATGACTCGCAGCATTTTCATACCACAGTTCCTCAAGGTCAAGACACACTTTTTAAATGATACAGAAGGGACTTCCCTAGTGGTCCAGTAAAGACTGTGCTTTCAACACAGGGGGCGTGGGTTCGATCTCTGATGAGGAAACTGAGATCACACATGTTGTGTGGTACAGGCAAAAAAAAAAATCCAGAAAATGTCCTGTATTCTAAATGATACATATATAATATTTTTGTTTAAAGTGCTATAACTTAACCAGTAATTTAACTTATAGCCGATAGGGTCTTACCGTCAATATAGTAAATATTTGCATAGAAAATACAGCAATATATGGTAATATATGGGCTTCCCAGATGGTGCCACTGGTAAAGAATTTGCCTGCCATTGCAGGAGACACAAGAACTGCGTTTTTGATCCCTGGGTTGGGACAATCCTAAATGGCAATCCATTCCAGTATTCTTGCCTGGAAAATTCCATAGACAGACAAGCTTGGTGGACTACAATTCATGGGGTAGCAAAGAGTTGGTCACGACAAAGCTCGCACATACACACCACACCATAGTAATATATAGTAAAGATCACAAGAGGCAGTGAAATCACTAAACTTCATGGTTAAAGAAATTTACTAGAAAGGGTCTGAAAGAATGAGTAGAACCTGGAGAGGAATGACAGAAAACTCAGAAGTAGAATTATATGGAATTGCTTTGGCATCACCGACTCAATAGACATGAGTTTGAGCAGTATCCTGGAGATAGTGAAGGACTGGGAAGCCTGGTGTGCTGCAGTCCATGGGGTCGCAAAGAGTCAGACATGACTTAGCAGCTGAACAACAACAACTGACAGCACTACCTGCCCTATAGTAGCTTGCCTAGTAGTAGAAAACCTGATTGAATAAGATGAGTGAGGTCAGACGGTGTGCTGTGCTTTGTCACTTGGTTGTGTCCAGCTTTTTGTGACCCCATGGTCTGCAGACCACCAGGCTCCTCTGTCCATGGGGATTCTCCAGGCAAGAATACTGGAGTGGGTTGCCATGCCCTCCTCCAGAGAATCTACCAAACTCAGGGACCAAACATTGGTCTACCACATTGCAGGCGAATTCTTTACCATCTGAGCCACCATGGAAGCCCATGAATACTAGAGTGGGTAGCCAATCCCTTCTCCACCCAGGAATAGAACCGGGGTCTCCTGCATTGCAGGCGGATTCTTAATCAGCTGAGCTACCATGGAAGCCCAAGTCAGATGGTACAATATGTTAAAAACAGAGGAGAGAAACTGTTTCTTCTGGCTTCAGAAATCCAGAAGAAAACATCCAGAAATGTTATTAGGGAGCTTCTTCCACATAGGGAATTTCAAATAAGGAAATGCACAGTTGTATCTTTGTTTTCTTTGCTAGGCTGTCTGCATTGAAAATTCATGCATGGTGAGAGGAAGCAAGCAAGGAAGAAATGGTGCCATTCACATATTCCGAGAGATCATCAAACCAGCAGAGAAATCCCTTCATGAAAAACTGAAACAAGATAAGCGCTTCAGGTAAGCTTCACCTCCACAAGAGAGTAAGACCTTTTGGCATAGTTTTATTTCACAGTAAGTATTCCAAAATACATTCAGTATTCAGTATTGCTGAGAATGGAATTTAGAATAAGAAGCTTATACAAGTGTTTTCGAAATTAAAGTTTGTTCTTAACACTAGTTTTCTTCCATAATATGATTTGGTGAATGAAAAACAAACAAAAACCAATCTAATAGACTGAACTACTACTTGCAAATTTTTTATAATTATGTTTTTAAACAATTATAGTATGTATTAGCAAAGACTATTTTGCAGAATATTAAATGAACAAATGCTTCTATTTTGTTACCAAATGTGACTTCATCAAGGGTTACAGGGGAAAAACAGAGGTATGGAAATTTAAAAATCATACATGTATTTAAATAATTTCTTTATGATAAACCTTTAACAATAAATTGCATTTGAAACATATGTAAGTGTATGAGTCATTTTCTCATTCTTCCACATGTAGGGATTCTACTGTATTTCAGGCATGGTCAGTAGGCTTACCTAGACTAAATCTAATAAACATATGTCCTTCCTGCCTAGCATCTTCCTTAGTCTACTTGAAGCTGCAGACTTGAAAGAGCTCCTAACACAGCCTGGAGATTGGACCTTATTTGTACCAACCAATGATGCCTTTAAGGGAATGACTAATGAAGAAAAGGAAATTCTGATTCGTGAGTAGAAGTGAACACTAGATATATTTGCCCCTTGATTTCATGATCTCATTTCTTCCTCAAGCATTCCTGCCTAGATGTCGGCCCCCTCAAAGTTCCCTCTTTCATATTCATGGCTAGCCTTCCTCTCCTTTCATTCCACTTAGAATATGTAGGGGTTCCCTCATCAGTGTTCTCAAATAACTGCCTACCATCATGTTGTAGGGCTAGATAATCACTTATGCCATCTCTAATTAAAGGCCACACAGTGAGGTGACAGAGAAGGAAATAGTCACAATTTCAAAAAATAAGTTGATTTTTTTCCTCTGGTAAGTAGGATAACATTTTGATTGAACTGATTGAAGAGACTGTGTTTTGACATAGCATTGATACTGCCTTGAGAGAACAATGACATTATGAGAAATTACAGTGTGGAAAAAAATAAACACAGAAAAATATTTCCCCGTTAGT
This sequence comes from Okapia johnstoni, assembly GCA_024291935.2. Lineage (NCBI taxonomy): Eukaryota > Metazoa > Chordata > Mammalia > Artiodactyla > Giraffidae > Okapia > Okapia johnstoni. Next base: position 62,837,791 of record CM044321.1, read on the forward strand.
CATCATAATATCAAAATGTCAAAATATATGACATATTATTAAATATATGTATATATTTTTCTCCTAGGGGACAAAAATGCTCTTCAAAACATCATCCTTTATCACCTGACACCAGGAGTTTTCATTGGAAAAGGTTTTGAACCTGGTGTTACAAACATTTTAAAGACCACACAAGGAAGTAAAATCTATCTGAAAGGAGTAAGTTCTCTAGAATATATATATGAGAGTGTTAATCCAGTATTCAGTTATCCTAATGTTCATATTTCATTAAATTTCCCATTGACATTATCCCCTGTTTTAACAGGTAAATGATACACTTCTGGTAAATGAACTGAAATCAAAAGAATCTGACATCATGACAACAAATGGTGTCATTCATGTCGTAGATAAACTCCTCTATCCAGCAGGTTGGTAATTATTGAACTGATTGATGAAAAGTAAATCTTTTTCAATAGAAACCTAGATTTTTATTTCATTGATTCTTACAATATTCATTTTATATTCCTCTTCACAGACACACCTGTTGGAAATGATCAGCTGCTAGAAATACTTAATAAACTGATCAAATACATCCAAATTAAGGTACAGATGTTATTGCATAGTGCTCTCCTCATAGCTCAATTGATAAAGAATCTGTCTGCAATGCAGGAGACCTGGGTTCGATTCCTGGGTCGGGAAGATCCCCTGGAGAAGGAAATAGCAACCCACTCCAATATTCTTGCCTAGAGAATTCCATGGAGAGAGGAGCCTGGCTATTGCATATGTTTCTAATGTGTTTAACAGACACTGCAGGTTTAACATAAAAAACTAGAAATGTAAACATTAATAAGCAAATATACCCTGAGTACATTGCTCTTTGTTGATTATACAGCATTGGCATCATTTCTTCAATAGTTTACAATCCAATATGGAAGATAGGACATGTAGATAGAAGCAATAATTTTTCTATCATCAAATATTTTTGCTACAGAATATAAGGGAAAGATATTTACTTATAAGAAATTGTCACTGATCACAATAGTTAGGGTCTCCCTAGTTGCTCAGATGGTAAAGAATCTGCCTGCAATGCAGGAGACCTGGGTTGGGAAGATCCCCTGGAGGAGAGCATGGCAACCCACTCCAGTATTCTTGCCTGGAGAATCCCCATATACTGAGGAGACTGGCGGGCTAGAGTCTATGAGGTCGCAGAGTTGGACATGACTAAGCAACTAGGCACACAGCACAATAGTTAAAGGCAAAGGAATATTTGGGAATAAACACTGGGTTGAATATTAGTAGGGTTAAAGTACCTGACAACATATGAAATATTGCTTAATTTGGCATTTGCTATTTTATAATTTTTAAAACTCTGAGTAACAAGTCCAACCATTTTTTGCCATCTTGCCCAATAGTAGGAAATTTGAAGGTGACATATGCAGACTTCATTTTTACTAAATGTAATGGTAGTTTCACTTTGTTAGTGAGAATTAAAAATCATAGTACCAAGATTTTGTTAATACAGTGATGACATTTCATGTTAGTGCAACGACTACATTTCTTGTTACTAAATATAAATATTTATTTGCAGTTTGTTCGTGGCAGTACCTTCAAAGAAATCCCCATAGCTGTCTACAGTAAGTACATAATGAATATTTGTCACATATACGTGGCAAGATGTAAAAAAAAGAAAACAATAATTTTCTTTGTGTTTACTGAGATGATTGATAATCTGGTATTTAGAATTCCAAACAACGGCAAATCTCATCCCACTTGAAACAGGGCTTGCAGTCTGGAGGAGACCTTTCAGCCTTGACTATACTCTTCAATCCAATGAACCACTTCTTCACTCACAGCTTGATACAATTGCTAGCATGGCAAAGATGCAAGGGAGAAAGTCATACAAACATATAGGGGAGAGAGAGCTAACATGCATTCCAGAGCTATCTGAAAATTCAAATGTGTGGAAATAGAAATAATATTGTTGAAACATTTCTAGCTCATTCCACTCTCAAGACCTCAGCTCTCTAAGGACAGACTGTCAGAGAATTGTAATGTTTATGGGCTGGTGGTTCAAAAAACTCTCCCCATTCAAAATTGGATGAAGGAACAAAAACACTGTCAGATGATAAACCTAGAGTTTCTAGATTCCAAGGTTTCTTTTAGTCCTGATTCTACCAGATTATCAAAATTAAACCTCTACTTCTTAACCATGGTAAAGGTATTTCATTTACATAAATGTTAACTCATAGTATTTCTTATTCAGTGTGGTTTTTTCTTTCTTTATCTTTTCCTCTTTTCCACTGCAGCTTTCAAAGCAGAAATTCTTTTTCATTTTGTTTTGACTCTACAGTTCAACACTCAAAACATATCGGTAGCTAAAGCATTGCTCCCATTTGTACATTTATCTTGGCTAGAATTGTTCTATTTTATACTGTGAGCATCCTTTTATTTAATTAAGAAAATTTTCCTTAAGATTTACACCAGATATGGAAAAGGCATAAAGATGATGTAAGGAGCAAAACAAAATGTCTGCTGCTCTTACTGATTTAAAGTATGTGATAATGACATGAACAATCCTAGCATCAGGCCAGATCAGCACTGTTTCAAAGATTTAGTTGGAAATAGTTATACTTCCACATGGTTTAAATTCCAGTCTGGAAGTATACAGTCTTGTTAAAGATATATTTTATAAAAAATCAAAAGACGTTATGAGCTCTATTCATCAGAAATGCTATGTCATCTTCCTCCATAAAAATGTATGTCTGCACTACATTTCCCTACTTCATCCATGAGAGGTTCACCACTTTCTCTACATACCAATGCACTATTTTGCTTACAATGATCTAAAATATTATAATTCCTTTATTTTCCTCTACTTACATTGGATACCTACTCACAGAGAATAATCTACATTTTATGAAATTGTGCAAGTCTAATGAATCTTGCCTACCTACTCACAGCTCTTGAAAGAGCTCTGAGATTTACATTCTGATGTGAAATGTTTCTTTAACTCCTCTTTGACGTGTATGCTGTTACTTGGAAGCATAGTTCAGATAGAGGTTGAGACTAATTAAACCAAAGATTAAACCAAAGATTCCATTTTCATGTTCCTTTATTGATCTGTCTCTAAAATTTCTTTGTCTCTCTAGTATATGTTGCCAAATATATGACATTTGAGGTGGAGAGGAATAAAATCAGTATTTAATCCTCATCCTCTGACCTGTCAAAACTATTTAAGTCTTCAGAAAAGCAAAACTGAAACAGAACTAGGAACCAAATAAATATTCTAAACTTCAAGTTCCTTAACATGAAGTGAAAATTTAAGCTAAAGCTAATTAACCCATTCTGATAGTAGCAGCAGAGACCTCTATGGATTTGACCTTCATGGAAAGGTTTCTCTGTAGCCAGACCACCTGTGGAATGGATAACTGGACACACTGATCTATTTCAGAGTTTCATAATTTGAGATCTCAACATGTTAAATCTGAAACAACTGAGTCACAATTAAGCCCTGGAATCCATATTAATTCAAAGAGTTGACACAGATACACATTTCAAACACCTGAAGAGAAAATGTGACAGAAATCCAAACGTGCTAACATCTTGCCTCTAGTGTGTCAACACAATCTGTTATAACTGCACAGACAGCTTTAGTTCCTTATCTAATGACTCCATCTTTTAAGGCTCTAATTAGAAATGATAAAAAGTCAGTAACTCTGGTATCTGACTCCAGAGGCACACTTCCAGTTAATCTATGCAACCAAAATCTGACCAAATGGTTAGCTACTATTTTAAATATATTTTGCACATAATTATTTCAGTTGGGTGGATGACATACATTCAAAATACATAGCTTTCAGTAGAAAAATGATGATGATGATGATGATGAAAATTATAGTCATTTTAGCCTATAACAAATATTTAAATACATGATCATACCATATTTGTTGCATAGAGCTCATGGCTGGCTGACTGAAAAAATCCATTTTTAAGTATTCTGAACTAATTTATTTTTGTATTTTCCTTTCTATGTCACTGTCATCAAATGCATGAAAAATATTTCAGTCTTTTTCTTTCAATGTCTTCTTCTAATTGAGAAAGAACCCAACAATGCAATTTAAGATATTATGAATTGTATGAAATTAATCATGTTTGTTTGTCTTTGTTGCTATGCAGCCAGTATTTTCAAGAAGTACAAAAGAAGGTAAAGAGCTTTAGTGCTGCAGTTCAAAATTGTAGATTTCTAGGTAGAATTCCTCACATATAAAGTATATATTTCACTGGAACAAATCAAAGTCACTGGACTTCAGAGTTCATCTGGACATGAGAAGATACTAGATAATTACTATGAATTATTTCCTGTATGTGACTGCCTGAACATATTACCACATCTGATACCTCAGTACTCAACAAAGACCAAAGGGGAAAAAAAAACAATTTCATTCAGGTTGTTTTTACGTAAGCATCATTTATGTTCCACTTTCTATACTTTCAGCAACTAAAATTATAACCAAAGTTGTGGAACCAAAAATTAAAGTGATTGAAGGCAGTCTTCAGCCTATTATCAAAACAGAAGGTAAAAATCAATGTATACATGGTTCCTTAAAAATCCATGTAATAGACTGATTTCTATGAATGTATCTACATTCTTTTTGAAACTAACATGCTAAATATTTCCATATCGATGGCATGCTCATTTAACAACAGAATGCGGAATGCAAGTTTATGTAGAAGAGTAGAAGTGCATTCCTAATACCTTCAGTACATTTGCTTGTATTTTATTTCATTTGAACTTAATTTGCCTTTGCATTAGCACTAGTACCCAGATACTCACTAAACAAATAAATTCTGAGCTTTCTTCCCTGCACCTGGACTCTTTCAGAGAGTGTACTCTTTATAGCTGTGTTTCCAGTCTCCCCCATATCAATCTCTTTTATACTGTTGCAAGGTGTTCCAAAAAAGTGCACACATTTTTTTTATTCAACAAAATCAGAGACCACAGAAGCTATATATTGAAGAAAACTTTTAAAATGTACATCCACACATGATACACTTTTTAATTAAACCACTAGGAACAGAGGAAATAAGAAGTTGGTGCAATGAATCAAACCTTAGAATCCTTACTTCCAGCCTTGAATGTGTGCGTATATTTTACATATTCTTATATATAGTATTATATATTCTTTTATGTATACATATATAATACATTAAATAGGCATATATACTTATTTCCTGATGTTTTGTACTAGAATATTAAATCAGGTCACTTTTCTCTCTATCCCTACTGTCTGTGTTAGCTAATTCAAATATTTCCAATGCCCCCTTCATTTCATGTGTTTTAATAACTTCCAAAGGATCAGATGTTAGGAATTTTTATGTCCAAGTCTAGCCATCTTAATGTGGTGACTGGTCACAGAAAAAAGACCAGGTTATCTTTTCATTATCCTGAAAGAAGAATAGAACCAGTCTTCAAAAAAAAGAATAGATTATGTCATCAGTCAAATATTAAGAAAACTGTTACTGCAATTATCTTTGATTTGGGAATTTCTTCTCATTTTTTGAATTGAGATGGCAACTTCCTGAATACTTTTGACTCTTCTAAAAGTGAGTCATTACTTAAAGCTTAGACATTGGAAGTATGTATGTTAAAGTGTATTTCCTAGTAGTTATCTATATTTTTATACATTCTTAAAACTTAAAGTTGAGGTATTTGAAATTTGTGCATTAGAAAAAAAAATACTGTGCCTATTATCATTTGAGCAATTGATTGCTCTTGTATAGTGATGAAGAGAACTTGGGGGCTGCCCTGGATGTTCAGTGATTAGGACTCAATGTTTTTATTGTGGTGGCCCAGGCTTCATCCCTGTTTGGAGAATTAAGATCCTGCAAGCCATGTAGCATGGCCAAAAAAATAAAGTTAAAATAAATAAAATTAGGTTGTTTAAAGATAGAGAGAATTTGGTGCTTTAATAAGTTATATCACAGAAATTTTTGTTTAGAAAATATTTCTTGATCATTTTAATGAAAAAATAAAATGGTCCTTAATTTTAAAATTCTTGTACTATATTTTAAAAATAAAATTCCCTAAAATTGTGTATAATCACTTGCACACATATATTTCAGTAGAAATCATTCAGATGCACTATTTTTATTTTCCAAGATTCATCTCTTTTCTTTCAAGCTTCTTCTTTCAACCCATCTACCTTCCCAATCTTTGTGAACAGGATTCTGCTGTATTACTGTTTCTTCCATTAGGAACACAATGGAGCATCAGCTCTACTTGGGTTCCTCCTACGAAGGGAACTAAGATGAAAAATGGGATCATGTCACCTGTGCATTAACACTCTTCAGTTAAAAAATTTGGAAATTTGACTTTGTAAAACATAATGAGGGAGACAAATATTAATACTTGCCTTGGCAGCCATCTATAATTGTGTCATTCTAGGATTGCTATTGGCATTTCCTTCTCACTGTTTAAACTTTTGCTGTTTCACTGGTAACTCTTGAATTCTTACTACATATATTATACTCCAATTTAGGATGTTTCTTACAAAAGGTACTTAATCAAATTTTAGAATTAGGAATAAATCAACTGAAATTCAATTCAATAAATACTTATTGTACTCCTCCTGTGCTGGGCATTTTCCTAGGTGCCCGCCAGAGTAAATATGAAAAAAAAATAAAATTTTGGTAGTAAATTCCTGCCTTCATAGAACTTAAGGGTGGAGGATGTTTCTCAAATGCTAGCTGAGGCTCTTCTAAAGAAATATTTTATTAACTCACTTCCTGCTCTTAAACTCCTTAGCTGTTCTTTCCCTTTGAAGTTTCCACACCTTAAAAACTTGGCCTTATGTTTTGATACTCAATGTCCCTTGATCCCATAGATCAAATATTATGGTGTGAAATACTTATTGTTTGAACCAGCTGTACTCTTGTTTCATTATTTTAGATCTTCTTGGGCTATTTAATTCTGGGTAATGGTGTACATTGACAATTTCTGGACAAACAAATAAACCTTCTCAAAGATAAGGAAATATAGTTCCATTCAACTGTTAAAGGGTGTTACTGTATGAGTTAAATGTACTGAACTTCTCATCTAAGAACTTCTCATCTAATTACTATGTAGTAATGTAGTAATCAGCTTTCTAACATTCAAAATGATTTTCTCTTGGAGCAAAATCATTTTGCAAGTCAAATGTAACACAACTTTTGCATTTGAAGGACTGTTTAACTATTAATTAGTAAATATTTGCAGCATTCACATAGAGAAGGTAAGTACTCCCATTTTCCCATAAAACCTGAAATTCGAATCTTAAAGGTAGGCATAAAGTTGGGCTTTTTTGATGTTCAGTTATGCCTGTTAGATAAAAAATATAAGATACTGAGTAGTTAAAAATTAAAATTAAAATGTAATAATAAAAGCGAGTAACCAACATATCAGTATGGTAAAGTAAGATCTACACTAGCTATCATTAGAGCAACTGAAATTTGTACATACTGTGTGATTCACAAAATATAGTCATATATAACATTTTGTGTGATCAGAATTTATAACTATGAATAAATAGATCAATTAAACATTAGTTTAAATGCTAAAGCTGATGAAATTCATTTTAGTAGCACACTAATAGACCTAGGAGTCATTTGTTCTAAATACAACTCAATCTGAAGACAATGGGAACTGTTTAAAACCGATTTCATAAAACCTGAAAGCACTTTGACATTTGAGCAACACCAATGTTGAAATAAATTTCCTGTTCTGGTAAATTTAAAGGACTGCATTAACATGATAATTTGTCTCCTAAAATGATGCCTCAGGACTCACAATACCAAAGGTCAAAATTGAAGGTGAACCTGAATTCAGACTGATTAAAGAAGGTGAAACGGTAACTGAAGTGATCCATGGAGGTGCGTTCTGTTTCCTGTAGCCTACTTAGGATCACTGTGAACATTTTGAAACTGTGCTGGTTTAAATATATTGAATATCTGATGTTTTCTCTTGACTTTTATACACATTGGTGGAAAGCTTTTATTAGTTATGGATTCTTATTAGCCAATCAATTAAAATATAGTTTACCTTTTAATGGATCTAGTTGGAATCGATTTTACTATTAAATCACCAGGTCCAACAAAACCGTCCTTACTCTGCATATGCAAGGATGATTATGAATATAATGAAAACAATCACATCAATACCAGATAACATGTTGGTCTTAGAAGAAAGAACGAACATTCTATAAGACTAATAAGCCACAGCTAGGACTTATTATAAGGTTCCCATTCGAATGATGTGTAATTCCTTGTATTCTCCCTAAATGCTCATTCCACAGTCAGGAGACAAGTATGACATGGCGTGTTAGCTTGACAACTGGCTCTCTCCTTTACCCAAGATTCAGGACATGACTACTAGCTTTTAGACCTCTATTATCTGCATTTATTTGAGATATGTTCTCCAAATGATTATGATTGATTTCTGAATGGTATTACTGTGAGAAAAACATTTAATCATTAAAATGTCTAGCTTATGGCCATTTAGAAACCATACAAGGATAAATCAAATGCATTTTTCTTCCCCAATTTAGAGCCAATTATTAAAAAATACACAAAGATCATTGATGGAGTGCCTGTGGAAATAACTGAAAAAGAGACAAGGGAAGAACGAATCATTACAGGTAGTCTTTAATTCAATACTATAGAACTCTGCGTGTGTGTGTGTGTGTGTGTGTGCGCGCGCGCACTCAACGCAACCCTATGGACTGTAGCCTGCCAGGCTCCTCTGTCCATGGGATGCTCCAGGCAACTATGCCTGGATTACAAAGAGCAAATCACATTTAATCCTAAAATATCTCTATAAGAATCATTAAAGAGGCTTAAGTCATTTTCATGGTGGTTACTGAAGTTATTCATTTCTTTTTTGGTAGAAATAATACTAACTCTAAATATATAATCTATGTTTTCTCCTGAATTGGAAATTTGGGAGCAAATCTATAAGCATGTGTTTTTATTATGAATACACATATATATTATATAATACATTATCTTCACTTTGCTATTTATTAATGAGTTACTAAATCCTAAAAGAAAAACCATTCCCTCCTTCAAATTTTCCATTAGTCTTAAGGTCTACACACCAAAATATACGCAAGTCAGTATAAAACAATTTATAAATAATTTCAGTAAACCTCTGTATCAGTCTCCCACCAATGAATTAGCACAGAATTCTGAATTCAGCTATAAGTATTTGTCTAAACAAGCAGTCAGCAACTATGGCCCATGCCATCTTTTAATACTTACGTAAATAAAGTTTTATTGGAACATGATGTGACCATTCATTTATGCAATGTCTATGGCTATTTTCACACTATAAGAGCAAAGTTGAATAGTTGCAACACCAACCATATGACCCATAAAGTCTAAATTACTCACCATCTGACCATTACAGAGGAAGGGTGCCTATCCTTATTTCAGGTCTTTTGTAAACTGTCTTTCCTTTAGGTCCTGAAATAAAATACACTAGGATTTCAACTACAGGTGGAGAAACAGAAGAAACTCTGAAGAAATTGTTGCAAGAAGGTCAGTATGTGTAGAAAAATAGCAATGTGACTTTTCTTAAGCTATCTATTTATATCAAATTCTAAAATAATCTTTGAGGCCTTTTACATTTTCTACTCTATCTCACGCCTTTGTTCTAGTTCCATACCAACACAAGAAAAAAAATCCAAAGATAGGGAATGAAACTCAGATGATAGTCATATTGATGGTTTTGTTCTGTATTTGTTATATACTGTTCAACAACTTTGTAAGAAAATTGGCTTATCAAAAAATAGCACTAAAAACCAAGAAAGAACCAAGTGTTGGTCTGGAATTTATTGTTTGGCAGATGCCATTATGTATCGCATCAAATCTCCAGCCTTTTGATTACATAAACCAATTTCTGCTATAAACATGTATCCTCTCAGAGGTCACCAAGGTCACCAAATTCATTGAAGGTGGTGATGATCATTTATTTGAAGATGAAGAAATTAAAAGACTGCTTCAGGGAGGTTAGTAAAAGGGAAACAACTAACCCACTTAACAGGTTCTGATAACTGAGTTCTTCAGCTTTTTAAAGACTGAGCATTCAGGTTTGTTTGCTTTTTAATTAGGTTAAACAACAGCATCATGTCTGTCTTAACAGATTGATTGGGTCAATGGTGGTTAAAGTAAGAGCTATAAAGAAAGAATTACTAGTTTAAACAGTCTTTAAAAAGTTCAGTGGGGAGCAGTGAATATTTTTTTGCTCTGATACAGACAACTGTAAGGATATTCTTAGTATGTGAAAGAGGGATGCTTTTAAAATTGGTAATTATTAAAAGAAGCCCAAATTGAAATAATTTTTATATTTTAAAAAATGTATTCACTGCCCCCACAACCATAATAAAAGGCATGTTTATGAATTTTTTTAAGTGCATAGAACTAGCAAAAAAAATTGCATTTAGCAATTTTATTTTCCAAAACTACATTCTCAGGAATGGGTTATGTGTTTCTTCTAACAGTTCAAGTGATACTCTATACCTGGAGCTGTAAATTATTTTGCATATGAAATTAATTTTAATCTTTAAAATATGGAATGTTCTCTGTCTATGGCATTAAAAGCACCTACTTTTAAAAGGAAAGAAGAAAAAGAATTCAAAATCTTACACAAACTCTCAATGGTAATTACTCAAAGAAGTTTGACTAAACTAATTTCTAATTCATTTTATTAACAAAAAAAGTACTTAAGAAATTGTTTTAGAGAAACAAGAATTTAAACTATCTAGAAAAATCAAATATGTTCTTTGAAATATACTGTGAATTAAGAAACACAACTTAAATTTAGTGTTTATCCAAAGTATGGTTCCCATTAGCTTTTATGCTTAAAATTTTAAAAATTATAGTACTATGTCCAAGAAGTTGTAATTTCTTCTGGGACTGCATATATTTTTAGCAATTACTGTTTTCTTATTCTTTATTTTTACATAGGCAGAATCTCTTACATAATATTGATACTGTTCAGCAATAGTAAAAATAAATAATTTTTTTGAACCAGTGATTGAATTTCCCCTCAATAGAAAAATATGTGTCTGAAAAATACAAGACTTCCTTTCAGACTGCTGGGAGTATATGACACTCCCAAAGCCACAGTAGAACCAGTTTCCTATAAGCTGTAATACAAAATTTACTCATCTACATCTAAATGCTTAACACTCTACTAGGAAAAGGTAGGGATTTGAGTGAAGAAATGCAGACATTATGAAAATTAAGCTGAATTCTTTTTTTTTCAGTCCTTGCCATAGTAAGCAGCTTTGTAGAATGGCAGTGCTTTTTAGAGAATGAACCAACTAGTAGCTGCACTTGTATATATTGCTTTAATTCATTTAGACTTAAATTTCAGGTAAGTATGTTTTCCTCCCCTTCAATATGCCCCTGTTATCAAGTCCATTATAAACAATGAACTGAGTTTTGAAGAATAACTTCGGCCAAAAGAAGATAATACCTGTTACAAGAATAAGATATTCTAATTTTAATCAATAGAAATAGAATCCTTCTTTAATTCTGGTTTCTGTTCATCCCAGAGGTTGATTCCTTTACCTTCCAGTGTTTGGTTTCTCTACATACTTATAAAGCATTCATTTTGCCAATGTCACAACATAAATTTTTTAATAGTTTTTTAAAAAGACGTTATATGTTATATTGGAGTATAGCCAGTTAACAAAGTTGCGGTAGTTACAGATGCATACACAGCAGAGCTGTGCCATAAATATACATGACTGAGCCATACATATACATGCATCCATTCTCACCCAGATTCCCCTCCCATCCAGGCTGCCACGTAACACTGAGCAGAGTTCCATGTGCTATACAGTAGGTCCTTGCCTCAGCATAAATTTTTTTTTATTAATTTATTTATTTTAGTTGGAGGCTAATTACTTTACAATATTGTGGTCGTTTTTGCCATACATTGATATGAATCAGGCATGGATTTACAGTATAAATTTTCATCAAAACATTTCCAAGGATTCTTTTCTCATAAGGAAGACAATATAAGTGTTATAGTTGCTAATACCTGGACATTAACTGGACATTCTAGTTTTCTTTTTTCCAGCTCTGTAAAACCATTGGGTCAACACCGAGTAACAAGTGTCCTCTTGTCTAGATCCCAAGAAACACCAATGAAGCTGGTGTGAATAAAGATTATGCCATGCAAGATAGGCTTTTTTTTTTCTTTCAGAGTATTGATAATTGATCTATAGCTAAATTATGGTCTTCATATCAAAGCTTATAGTTTTCTATCTGAACTGCTCATTTTGTGATACATACAGTACATTCTGATGAATTGAATGTATTCCTCAATCATTTAGGTCATGCTTATAAACTTGGCTAAATGGTCAATTGGGTACTAATATTATGATTTGTTATTGAAACACTTCAGACCCCTTAACGAAAAATTCTTCTCAAAAATGTGTACAGTGTTCACTCTTATCTTAGATAGAACTACATTTACTGAAACTACTGAAGTAATTAAGGGAAAATAGCAGAAGAGTAGGCTATGGAGAAAGGAAAAACAAAAAGCTGTTTGAGAGGTTTTGATAAATCTGCCAGTATAACATTTGAAGATTTATGGCCTCTGTACAGAACAGAGGATCAGGCCCTAGGTCTGGCTTCCAATCTGGGCTCCCACTTGACCTTAAGTAAACTGATATGTTTCTGCCTTGTTTTCTTAACCTGGGAAGTGGGAATGGTAATGTTACCTACATATAAATGAACTAATATATGAACAGCACTTGGAATAATGTTCACTGCATAATAATAATGTTCTCAGTGATGTTAGCTACTATCAGGATTATGGTCAATTCATACTAATATGGTCAACAAAGTAATATTTTATGCTCTACTTTAAATTTACAAAGTCATAGCTATGTAAAAATACAACAATCTTGCAGATAATTGGATGGACATACTTTGTGTGTTTAAGGGAACACGGTGGAGAGGGGCATTTTCGTGGGATCATTCCAATGACTGGTTTACCTTAACACTTTTGCTTCTCCAAACACAACATAGAAGTGTCATTCAGTTTGAAATGGTAGAGAGCCACTCAGAGAAAATCTGATTTTCTGCATTTTAATTAAGCTTTTCTTCAAGAGATATTTGTTTGCCACAGTGAATATTTCTTATTTTGATTTTGTCATAGACAAATAGTAATAAATTAACAAGTTAGTTAATTAGATGTGGATTAATCAGATGCTGCCAAATTTATAAAAGAAAATTGAGTGTAAGTGCTTGTTTTCAAAAGTAATGTTGAAATCTTGTTTTAAGTTGCATGATAAGTGCTCTTTGGAATTTAATAAGTCCATTTTATACAATGATTTCCATCTTTACTTGACAATATGTTAGAAGCCATTTTTTTGTGACCAAATAAACCTGAAGTTAAGGGAAATATATCAGTTGGAGCATACTCTGTAGTTCAGACTTTTCTATCTCACCTAAACTCTCCCCCACTATCCAGTCTGAGGAGGTTTTCCATAGTTCTGCATTTTATTATAGTATTAATATATATGATAAATGGATGTGTATCTTATATCCAGGCAGAATAAAAAGACATGCTGGAAATGTGCTATGTAGACAGAAACAGAATTCTTCAGAAAATGCTTAATATTTCTTTTTTTTTTTTAAATTCTTGACATTATATAGCCAAAAATACTGTTGGTGATAGTTTCATGTCTTACTTTTATGGGATTTCAGAGAATTGAAAAAATAGATTTGTATATAATAGAAAAACTATGACTTCATTGTTGAGTACAGATAATATATAAAAATCAAGAAGTCAAACTTTGGAGAAAAAATAAAGAAGGTAAGCAGAGAAGCGAAGTCGCTATAAGGACCATATTTATTCTTTGATCTCAAATGTCCAGCAAAAGAATGAAATGTGAATTTCAGTTGACCAAGTGGTCTTGTCAATAAGTTAAAAGAAAAAATGAAGAACTTGGAAATATTTTGCAACTGTAACAACAAAACACTGCATTGTTATGAACACTTGAAATTCTAAAATATGAACTCTTATTATTTTTAACTAATTAATTTTTAAATGGTCTTGTCGGATTGGAATTCAATTCAGGAATTGAATTGGTACACACTTCTTGAATTGCTTACTGGCATATTTCACATATAAAAAGTTAATAAAAATTAAGTTACAATGAGAATTTTACAGAGGCAGAAATGTGATATATCACAAATAGGAATGACTGGGAAAAACATGAGTGCATATCTCTGGGAATATATTTCTGCTAAACTTCACAGGATGTTAGACATCTTTTCATCATAAAGTGATGCCTTTTATAAAAAGGATGAAAAAGTCATGTAAGTCACTTACTCCATGCAAAAATGGAACACCATCTGGGGCTCCACATACCATAATAAAACAATATGTTTTGTAAAAATAGTAAACATTCATTACGATATAAGGAAAACAAATGTCTGTTGCCAATGCCAAAGTCTCACTACTCCAGGAGAAAATCTACATGTTTAAGTGATGTTTACTTAAAACTTTACACTTTTCTGCTAAACTGTGTTTTCCTGTCTCATGTTAGCTATAATTTCAAAGTATTTTTAACTACAACTGTTTAATTTCAGACACACCTGTGAGAAAGATACAAGCCAACAAAAGAGTTCAAGGTAAATATATTGATTATGGTAATTTGCATAAGTGGCACACCTGTTACATTAAGACAAAACAGAGTATTTTAATATACTTTATTTTGAGCAAAGTATTTTGATGATATGAATCAGAAAATAAATCTTTCATATCACTCACTATTAATAAAATATAAGAAAAGCAAACATTAAAGTAAAGAAAATTATACTCATGTAAACTGTTAAATATATTGAACCATTGTGGTAGACTCAAGTAGAGTTACTTCGAAAAGAAATCCTTGAATACCAAAGTTGAGTAGAAATAAGTTGCAGGTACACCTGAACTCTGTGAAACTATTATTTAAGATGAGGCTACAGTTTGAGACAAGAATAAATTCAAAGCTACATATACTGTACACTTATAGGAAATGACTAATATATCTATGCACAAAATGTTGATATAATGTGTAGGTTATATAAATGTGTATATCACCAATGCATTATAACTTTCTTTATGACTTCATTTATGTGCATTTTCTCTTTTCCACTTAGGATACCACTTAGGTACAATTAAATATCAGAGATTTCCTTGGTGGAACTTAGAATTACATACTAATAGTCAAAAGAAATTGCAAGGCTTATAAATGCATTATAGGCATATCTGATTTTAACCTAATCCAATATAGACATTTGAAACTAAAGACTCAATTGTACAAATAATTTTTAACTGAAAACTTTATCATGGATTTCTTTTAAACAAGCAAAATCATTCAAATTTTCTAAGGAAATAAAGCATAACTTTATTATATTCATATACCTTTGATCAAAAGATGACTTGGTTTCATCATAAATAGAATATTATTAAGAAAACATAATTTAACATTTATTATAATAAGAAATAATAGTCTTTTATAGATATAATTATTCATAAAATGGGGCTTTGCTGATGGCTCAGTGATAAAGAATCTGCTTGCAACAGTGGAGACACAGGTTTGATCCCTGGGGCAAGAAGATCCCTGGAGAGGGCATGGCAACCCCCTCCAGTGTTCGTGTGGAGAATCCCATGGGCAGAGGAGCCTGGCGCGCTACAGTCCACGGGGTCACAAAGAGGTGGACATGACTGAAGCCACTGAGCATGCACCCGTACACCTGAGTAAAATATCATATCCTTAAACACTATAATTTCATCCCATTTACAATCTATATTCTCTGCCTTCTTCCTAATCAGGATCTAGAAGACGATCAAGGGAAGATCGTCGTCAGTGAAAATCCAGACACCAGACAACAAAGTTTATACAACCCTAAACCAACAACCTGGCCTTAAAGGAAAAATATGAAAACCACTTTGATGTGAAGAAATGAGCCAAGACAAAAGAGCAATCGTTGAACAATTCTGAATGCAATAATATTTTTTTTTCCTGAATGAGAAACATGAGGGAGATTGTGGGTTTAGCCTCCTGTGGGATAGAATCTGAGGGAAACATAACAGCTTACAGACTTTTACATCTTGACATGAAGAGTTCTAGCTGACTTTGGAATCCATGAGAGAAAATCCTTGTCACTGGATTCATTACAATTCAAATCTCTGAGCTGTGACCTGTTATCCCATTGAGAAGATTGAACCTTGAATTTACACATGGAGAGATAAAATGCATGCAAAGAGTTACCTCTCCATGGGAAATGGATAAATAAAAATGGGTGCTCAGTGTTAAAAAATGACAAAACCAAAACTTTTACATCAAAAAGCTTTGCACATTTCTAATAAAATCTGGGTTTACTGGCAAATTATGTTATTTCTACAACTAATTTTGTACTCTTGAAATGTTTGTCTTATGCTTTTTGCAATACATATTTTTTTATCTCAAACATTTCAATAAATCCATTTTTCAGATATAAAGACAGTTATTTCAAATGGGTAATTCAAAAAACCTCAAGGTTTAAGTTAATAAGAGATTTGGACTTGGGAACAGGACTTTATACCTCTTTTTTTTATATACAAATACTCATTAAAGGAAATTGAATGAATTTAGTGTTTTTTGAATTTTTACAACTATTATGATACATAAATAATCGTTACACAATGAAGCAATAATTAAATATCAACTGAGTATATAATATAACCCCTGAACTTTGCTAAGTTGTGAGGATTCAAAAGAGGAATGAGACAACTACTGTTTTCAAAGGGCAAAAGGACAAACCAGTAACCCACCATGCACCACGGGCTGTTAGAGGATAACAAACAGCACTACAGGAGCACAGACGCTTCAGTCAGTTACTCCCAGGCTTAGGCTAACTTAGAAGGAGCCAAAGAGATGCCTTTAACGGAGACTTGAAGTAACATAAGTGTCCATTTCATGACAAAGGAGAACAAGAAAACCATTTGCTGAGAATGATAAAGAGATCTGTTTGATCTACTCAGCTCTCAACAAACGTCATCCTTATCTTGGGCCAGAGATAAGAGCAAGTAGGGATCACAATCCATACTGCTGAGAAACCAACTTGTCACAGCTTGATAAATTATACCATGTATTGAAAGGTAGCAGTCAAAAGACTGTAAAACTGAGGAAAACCAAAACCAAGTTTTCTCTTAGGTCAGAGGCTCAGTTCTAGAGTACCACTAAAGGACCTGGAGAGATCTGAGGTAGCTGAAAAGCTTTGGTTCTTTGAGCAGCAGTTGAGGTAAGGAAGTGAGGTGTTAAGTTCTAATGGTGCCACTGACTGAGGAATTGCTAGATAGCATGGGTTTTCCAGAATGCTTTCTAGCTGGATAGTTGTGAGATTTATGCCCAGCACTTAAGAGCCCTTGCCAAGAAATAAAATGTCCTACCAACTCAGTACTCGGAGAGACATCTTTGGACTTTGATTTCAGCTGGACAGACCATTACCATGACTTAACCAAAATGATTCAAAGGAGGTGGTTATGTAAAGTGGCGCTGGTGGTATATACTCAGCTAATATCAAAATAAATGACTGTTCTAACCAGACAGCATATTGTTAATAACCTTCTGGAAGATCACAGGTTGATTGCACAGAACAAAGAGTACATGGATTCATTCATGTCACTCCCTTCAGGGTTTGCTTTTGATAAAGAGCTGAGTATTGCAGAGTTTGACTTTGAACATGGTCATCATAGACAGTAGAGATGAACTTGAGGTCTTTTTAAAGACTGTCACCTTTAAGTTCTAAGGCCCTGCTTTTTAAATTTTTTTTGTACCATAGAAGAAAAAAAAACATTAGTATTTGCTAAACATACATACAAAAATCTGCCATATCTCTGGTAAAAGATAGCCAACTGACATCTGTAAATATATTTAAAGATAAAATTTAAAGATAAATTATTGATAAAATAGAAATAAACAACAAAACAAGTAAAATGACATAAAGTTAAACTATAGAAAATAAATCATTTAAAACCACAAAATAGGAATTTAAAATAGATAAATAATAAATAAATATCCTACCAGGGCACTTTCTACAAATGGAAGCTGCAGAATAGTATATGCTTTTATATACAATATTTATTCCTTTAAAAATTCTGAAGAGTTTTATTATCTCCAGTTCTATATGAAAAACATGAGGCTCAAGGAATTGGTATCACTTTTCTTATTTCTTTTGCACTGTACTCTTACATCAGGCCATCACTCAGCTTATCACATGTTCATTACCCAACAAGCACAACTTGAATAAAACAAACACACTTGTTTTTTGAAATTGTGCTTACTCTGCACTGCTTGATTTCTGCTCTTTTTCTAACCATCCTCTGCATAAGTAGCGTTGAATTTAAGGTTGAATTTTAAAATAACCCCCTCTAGTTAAGTCTGGTGTACAAGGTTTTCCACACTAACTTTGAGAAATAAAGCTCTATAGAGATTTCTGTTAAGATCACGGTATCCAAGCAGCCACTGATCTACTTTCTGTCACTACAGATAACAGCATTTTCTAGACCTCTGTATAAACTGAATCATATAGTATGCATGGCTTCTTTTTTTGGCTTTCCTTTCTCTTACATTAATATGAGGACTGAAATGGTAGGATCATAGGAAAAATATGGTTAAATTTTAGGAAACTGGCAAATCATACTTCAAAGGCATTCTATTTTGCATTCCTACCAGAAATATCTGAGAGTTCCTATTTCTCTAGCCAACACCTGCCATGGTCAGTCTTTTTAATTGTCTCTGTGGTAAGAGTGGTATAGTGATCTCACTGTGGTTCTAGTGTGCATTTCCCTAATGTATGTTTTTCATCTGCTTATTTAACATTTATATATCTTCTTCAATGAAGTATCTGTTCAAATATTATGCCAATTTTATTATTTTTTCTTTTTTAAAATTTATTTATTTATTTATTTACAGCTGTGCTGGGTCTTGATTGCTGAACAGGCTTTTCTCTAGTTGTGCCAAGCGGGGACTACTCCCCAGCTGTGTTTCGCAGGCTTCTCATTGGGGGCGGCTTCTCTTGTTGCAGAGCAAGGGCTCTAAAGTGTGCTGGCTTCAGAAGTTGTGGCACAGAGCTCAGTAGTTGTGGTTTACAGACTTTAGAGCACTAGTTCAGCAGTTATGGCGCACAGGCTAAATTGCTCTGCAGCATGTGAGATCTTCCTGGATCAGGGATCAAAGCCCTGTCTCCTGCATTGGCAGGCGGATTCTTTACCACTGAGCCACCAGGGAAGCTCACCAATTTTAATTGGTTTGCTTTATTTACAAAAATAAAAAATTACTCTTGAGTTTTGAGAGTTTCTAATATATCACAGATACAAGTCCTTTATCAGCTATATAAGGTGTAAATATTTTCTCCCCATATGGGACTTGTCTTTTCACTCTTTTAGCATTGTTTCTGAAGATACCAAAACCTACTTTATCTTTTGTCTTTTGTTTTCTTTCACGGATTGTACCAAACATTTTTCATGGTGTTGTATCTAAGAAATTCCTTATTAACCAAAGGTCATAAAAAATTTTTGGTATGTTTTCTTTCAGAAGTTTTATCAGATTAAGCTTTTACATTGAGATCTGTTATCCATTTTGAATTACATTTTGCTTGTGGTACAAGGATTGAATCAAGGTTCTTTTTTGCTTAAAAAGCCAATTATTCCAGCACCATTTTCTGAAAAAAAAAAAAAAAAAAAAACAAACTATTCTTTGTCTACTGATCAGCTTTTATACCTTTGGCAAAAATCCATATATTTGTGGATATATTTCTGTTTATTTTTTCTATTCTTTTTATTCTGTTCCATTAATCTTTGTCTATCTTAATTAAAATGTCACACTGACTGTATTTAAATAGGTTTAAAATACTATTTCCTATGTTTGTCCGTATTGTGTTTTTATTTTCTATTTCACTATTTTCCACTCTTATCTTTATTATTGTCTTTCTTCCGCTTTATCTGATTTTACTTTGATCTTGATTTTCTACTTTTCTAAGCCAGACTTCCTGGAATGTAAAGTCAAGTAGGCCTTAGAAAGCATCACTATGAACAAAGCTAGTGGAGGTGATGGAATTCCAGTTGAGCTATTTCAAATCCTGAAAGATGATGCCGTGAAAGTGCTGCACTCAAGATGCCAGCAAATTTAGAAAACTCAGCAGTGGCCACAGGACTGGAAAAGGTCTGTCTTCATTCCAATCCCAAAGAAAGGCAATGCCAAAGAATGCTCAAACTCGGCACAATTGCACTCATCTCACATGCTAGTAAAGTAATTCTCAAAATTCTCCAAGCCAGGCTTCAGCAGTATGTGAACCATGAACTTCCAGGTGTTCAAGATGGTTTTAGAAAAGGCAGAGGAAGCAGAGATCAAAGTGCCAACATCTGCTGGATCATCGAAAAAGCTAGAGAGCTCCAGAAGAACATCTATTTCTGCTCTATTGATTACGCCAAAGTCTTTGACTGTGTGGATCACAATAAACTGTGGAAAATTCTGAAAGAGATGGGAATACCAGACCACCTGAACTGCCTCTTGAGGAACCTGTATGTAAGTCAGGAAGCAACAGTTAGAACTGGACGTGGAACAACAGACTGGTTCCAAATAGGAAAAGGAGTACGTCAAGGCTGTATATTGTCACCCTGCTTATTTAACTTATATGCAGAGTACATCATGAGAAACGCTGGGGTTGATGAAGCACAAGCTGGAATCAAGATTTCCGGGAGAAATATCAATAACCTCAGATATGCAGATGACACCACCCTTATGGCAGAAAGTGAAGAAGAACTAAAAAGCCTCTTGATGAAAGCGAGAGAGGAGAGTAAAAAAGTTGGCTTAAAGCTCAACATTCCGAAAACTAAGCTCATGGCATCTGGTCCCATCACCTCATGGGAAATAGATGGGGAAACAGTGGAAACAGTGTCAGATTTATTTTTATGGGCTACAAAATCACTGCAGATGGTGATTGCTGCCATGAAATTAAAAGACGTTTACTCTTTAGAAGGAAAGTTATGACCAACCTAGATAGCATATTAAAAAGCAGAGACATTACTTTGCCAACAAAGGTCCATCTAGTCAAGGCTATGGTTTTTCCAGTGGTCATGTATGGAAGTGAGAGTTGGACGGTGAAGAAAGCTGAGCACTGAAGAAGTGATGCTTTTGAACTGTGGTGTTGGTGGAGACTCTTGAGAGTCCCTTGGACTGCAAGGAGATGCAACCAGTCCATCCTAAAGGAGATCAGTCCTGGGTGTTCATTGGAAGGACTGATGTTGAAGCTGAAACTCCAATACTTTGGCCACCTCATGCGAAGAGCTGACTCATTGGAAAAGACCCTGATGCTGGGAAGGATTGGGGGCAGGAGGAGAAGGGGATGACAGAGGATGACATGGCTGGATGGCATCACTGACTCGATGGACATGAGTTTGGGTAAACTCTGGGAGTTGGTGATAGACAGGGAGGCCTGGCGTGCTGCAGTTCATGGGGTTACAATGAGTCGGACATGACTGAGCTACTGAACTGAACTGATCTGAAGGTAGAAGCGGAAGTCATTGACATAAAACTTTCATTTTTCTAATACCATAGCTTAGTCGTATAAATTCCCCCACTAAGTATTGCTTAGTGATATCTCAAAAAATTTCACTTTTTAATTTTTATTCTACTCAAAGTACTTTCTAATTTTCTTTCTAAATATGTTTTAAAGGTCAGGTTTTTTTTTAAGAAATTGAAGTAATAAGAACAATATTTATTTTCAAGTGTAGCGTGTAGTGATGATTTCTTATGTTCTTGTTCCTTTCTGTAGATTTACATTTCCATCTGGTATCATTTTCCCCTTGGTAACATTTCTTTTAGTGCAGATCTACTGGTGATAAATTGAATTTTTCTGTCTAAAAGAAATCACTATTTTCTGTCTGTTTTTGAAAACTATTTTTGCTACATATGCAATTTGAGATTGACTCTTTTTTATTTATAATGCTTTCAGTTCAGTCGCTCAGTTGTTTCTGACTTAAAGATGCTATTTCACTGTTTTCTTGCTTGTCTTCTTTTTATGTGCTTTGTATGTATCATGGCCTTTTTACCCTCTTTGCCAGTGTTCCTAAAAAATTTGATTATGACGTGAATTGGGGTGGTTTTTTTCTTGTTTTTTTTCCTAGGATGTATTGAGTTTCTCAGATACGTGATTTTAGAATTCTTATCAAACCTGAATTTTTTTACCCGGTATCAATGTTTTTATTCCGTCCCCTCCTTTCTGGGATTCTAATTACATACATTAGACTACTTTTAAGATGTACAGCTCACTGTTCCGAATTTTTTAATTATTTTTTTCTCTGTGTGCTTTTATTTTGGAGAGTTTCTACTTTCATACCTTCATGTTGATTAACCCTTTCTTCTGCAATGTGCAATTTGACCCTAAATCTATCCCCTGAATTTTTCATTTCAGAAACTATAGTTTTCATCTCTAGAAGTTCAAATTGGCCTTTTTTTTATATCTCACATGTCTCTCCATAGCTTTTTGAACATATGGAATATAATTATAGTAACTGTTTCAAAGTCCTCTGCTACAGGAACAACGTGCCAGTTCTGAGTCAGTTCAATGGGCTGAATTTTGTCCTCATTATTCTCCATATACACCTGCTTTGTTGCATGCCTAGTAAACTTTGCTTGGTTCTCAGATACTGTACTATTTTCTTGTTGGGTGCTAGATATTTTGCATTCCTACAAATATTCTTGAATATTGTTCTAGGATATAGTTATGTCTTGGAAACAGTTTAATCTATTTGGGTCTTGCTCCTAAGATTTGCTAGGCAGTGCCCCATCTGTGTAGTCTGAGGCTAATTATTCGCTGCCATGTAGCCATGGTCCTGTTGAGTACTGTCTCGGTGCCCAGTGAATTATGAGGTTTTCCAATCTGACTGGTGGGAACAGGTGTTTTTCTAGGCTCTTGTGAATGTGAGATACTGTTTCTGCTAATCTTTTCAAATTTTTCCCCCTCTGGTCTCTATCAGTTTCCTAATACAGCATAATTAATAATTATTATTTAAAATTAATAATTAATCAATTATTTCAAAAATTTTCTAATATTTCTAACCACATGCTGATGACTACTCTGCTGACTACTCATGGAAGCCCTCTGCATTCCTCTCTGTGCAGCTGTGTCCTCTGTCCTGTGAACTCTAGCCTTCTTAGTATCCTTGTACAGTCAGTCCCCTCTCATCACTTCCGTGACTCAGCCAGTCTCCCCTCTGGGCTCTCCCTTCCTTCACTGCAATCCACAGCACATCTCAGAACAGAACTCTGCAACAATCTCAGAGCTCACTTGCCTGTTTCCTGACTCTGAGTCCCCATTCCTGAATACCATTCTTTGGAAGTTTTCCTCTGTTCTTTTTTTTTTTCAAATTACTTTAGTCAAGAGAGTAAATCTGATCCCTACTACCCCATTTTTTTCCCCTGCAAGTATAAGATCTACTCTAATTTAATTTAGTTATATTAATTCCATTTCATAATCATAAACTGTAACTTTAGATAGGAGCAGCCAACTGGAAGATGCTAATCATAAGAAGAGCCAGATGGAAATGTGTTGATAGGATGCACACAGACCTGTCCTGAGTAACGGGAAAAGAATTCAAGATGAAATCGCTTATAGCTACTATCATTGCTATGCACATGCACTCATATATTAGACACTGATAAGGAACTATCTATGGAGAAGGAAATGGCAACCCACTCCAGTATTCTTGCCTGGAGAATCCCATGCACAGAAGAGCCTGGTGGGCTACAGTCCATGGGGTCATAAAGAGTCATACACGACTGAGTGACTAACACACGCACAAAGAACTAAGAGAAAATGGTAGCTGAATTTTATTTATTGAGATTTCTTTTTTATGTTTGTCTTAACATATATTTCTTTTTATTCATCACTGACTCAATGCACATGAGTTTGAGCAAACTGAGGGAGATGCTGAAGGACAGGGAAGCCTGGAGTGCTGCAGTTCATGGGGTCACAAAGAGTCAGACTTGACTTAGCGACTGAACAACAACAAACACTGAGAACAGTATTTCTTAAAGTTTTAAGCACTTATTTAGGTTAATTGAAAATAGCCTCATTGTCTTCACTTCTGAGAGTCTCCAAAAGGTCTTACAAAACATCTGTTAAATATTCATTGATGAGATTTCTACGCAATATGATGAGAAAAGACTAGTAATTTTCTAGCCAACCTAGGTTCCAAAAACAACACTTGAAAAACTTAGACCATATGTGAACAAGGCTGTTAATGACTTCCATTTACAGCGATAAAGTTAGCTAATGGATTTCTTAAACTTAAATGAGGTCTCAGAAAAAGTTTTGGAAACAGAAAAAAATCTGAAACATACAAGATAATTCTAGAACTTCAGGGAAGATAGATCAAAAATTTCCATAATTACAACAACCTTCAAGGGGTTGGTATGAGTATTTAGCTTGAAAATATAAGATACATTCCATGCGAATTTAAAAACCAGACAGAAACAAGGTCAATAAACAAGGTCAATGTGTAAACCAAGGATCCAGCTTAGTTGAAGGAATTTTAATAAGTCCTTCCTCAATTAATTATTCCTGAAAATTAGTCCCAACTTAATTCTGTTAAACTTTAGCAACTGTTTATTAGGTTAAGTCTCTATTATAAAATCAATTTGGATTTTTTTCTTAATATGGCAGAAAAATACACCATTTCATTTTAAAAACTGAAATCATAATTTATCCTGTTCTAGGAGAGTTCAATTAAATTTTTTCTTCAGTCCATTATGTATCACCAACATCTGAGTTTCAAATATTTGTGCCACAATTTCTATTTGCTTATCCTTTACTATAATATAATGGTCATCTCTCACACCCTTTAGATTGCTGGGGTCCAAGTACACAGCCATCAAAGACAGCAGAGAACCTGCTGCAACCAAAAATAACTACTACTTTGCTATCTCTGCAGACCCAAAGCTGCTCTCTGGTATTCATCATCTTCTTAGCCACTGTGTAAATACATCTTCAGGAAAATGAGCATAAAAAGCAAATAAAATCCCTGGGTATTGTTTCTCTATGACAGTTTTGTCTAAGCAGTTTTATTGCCAAACACAAGAAGTGTATTGGAAAAATTAATGCAAGGGGTAGGAAAAGAACAGTACTTATCATCTCTTTTACCCTATGCATTTTTTTCTTTCTCCCATAGCATTTATCAGACTCAAACATACTACAGGAAGGAGGACACTGGATCACAGAGAGTTTAAATAATTTGCTAAGATTAGCAAGAAGCAGAAATAGAATTTTAGTCCACATAGTATGGCTTATAGTCTAAGCTCTAAATGACTTGATAGACTGAATCTCTTTTCTTAATTTTCCCTGAATCTGGTCTTGAATGCCATTACTATCCTTTGAATCTTTATGATTTACTTTCTGGACTACAGAAAGAGTTTTCAACTGGGCATCCTACTGCTAGCCTTTTTTGTCTTATTTCATATTTAAACATTTAACATGTTTTTATTCCTAAATCTCAACCCTGACGCCATCACTCCATTGCTTAGCGACTTTGAGCACTTTCATTTAACCATGGAAGTCTTAACTTTTATGCAGGCATACACAACGTCCTTCAAATTAACCTAACCTCACACTAACCTTGACAAACACTAGATATACCAACTTGACTGTACTACTCCTAAATATTTACCATGTTTCTTTCCTCCTCATGTTGAAGGCTCAGCTTGAGTCCCATATTGTCCATGGCACCCCTCTTGATTTGCCCAGCGAAACTTCTCTTTCTGTTCTGATTTCCTATAAGACTTTGATGGAATCTCTCTTTGGTCACATGTTCTAGCCAAACTTGTATCTCTCCTGCATTCATTCATTCAGCAAACATAAAGCTATATATTTGTCCCAACTTTCCTACAAAACTTCAGATTTTAGAGAAAGTCCTACTATTTTTTTTCCCTAAGTGTGTTTCTCATAGGTTATATTTAATGAATGATGATTGAAATAAATACATTTATTTGCTCAAAATTTTACTGAACCCTGTCAACAATGTCTACTAAATCAAAGTTATAGTGCTTCCAGTTGTGAATTAGTCCAATTTCTCTCCATTTTTAATATCCATTGTTAGACAATTAAGGCTGTAAACAAGACATCTGGAGGGAAGAAGTGGTCTCAGAATCTTCCCAAGCTTTTGTTCATCTGCACACATCTGTTGGTCATTATTAGTCATAGGAAAATGTCTGAGTTTACAAGTTTTATTTAGGTTCTCCTTCATAGTCTCTCTATATTAGTCAAACCATCATGGGATCCTGTGTATACAAGTTCTTCCCATGTCAAAGACCTTGGCTTCCTGCTGAATCTTCTTGCTCATTTTTATGTTGATAAAGTGAAAAAGTTCATGATCAATGTCAGATTGAACCCAGTTTTGGGAACTCCAGATGGCCTATTTTTTTTTTCTTTCAGAAAAAAGAACAGTTAACACAAAAATATTACTTTGAAATTACCATTTGGGGGTTTTGAGAGATTATTTGACTTTTAATAGTGTATTGTTAGTGAACAATCATATTTGGCAAAAATGATGGCCCTTTTATGAAACATACGTCACTAACCCAGACCCAATCACAAATACGAGCTCCTGACAATACTGAAATTTGTAAAATTTTAGTCTACAAATACTGCAGTTGTTATTTATTCATAAAAGTAGATACTTTATTTATTCATGAGAGTAAATACTTGTCTGGTTTTTGGATAGAGTACATACAAATGCATGAACACAGAATTCAAAATGATATTAAGTTTAATACAATACGCCATTTCTTTCAATAT
Organism: Okapia johnstoni; assembly: GCA_024291935.2. Lineage (NCBI taxonomy): Eukaryota > Metazoa > Chordata > Mammalia > Artiodactyla > Giraffidae > Okapia > Okapia johnstoni. The sequence goes on from CM044321.1 coordinate 62,864,650, forward strand.
TATAGATCACTACAAATTGGAGTTAGGAAAAAAATGAAGTGTTATGCTCTCGAATTTTCTAACTGAATATTACACATTACTTTTTAAACTAAATTTTTTAGTTGTTAATTTTCATGTGTATATTATTCAAGATTTACTACCTTGCAAACAACAGAAAGACCATTTATAATAAAATCATTAGTTTATATACTAGTAAATATAAATAAATAGCCCTCAAGTTTCAAAAAAAAGAGTTTCAGACCAAAACCTTAGGAACTGGAATAAGAAACTCAATGTGAACAAGCTCCAGCTCGTACTGGATTTTTTTCTGTTTTTGGTTGTACCGATGGCATCGAACATGGTTACTGACGATATTAATCTAGAAGCCACAGAAGAAAGAACGGTTTTATATTTCAGTGTCTAGGAAGGAGACTAACTGATCTTCCATGAGTTATGTGTTCACTCTTTCGACCAGTCTGTGTGGGCAGGACAATGTGGTGAGAAGAATGCACATAACTTCTCCCAACAAAAAGCTCCCACAGTGACAACAGTGTGCAACACGTTGGAGACTTTTGGGCTAAAGTCAGCAGAGAAAGAGCAGGGCAACACAGGAGAGTAATAAGGACAGTCCACACTTCACAGAGAGGGTGAGGTTCAGATGAGCAACATGGGAGCTTGATAGTGTGGTACCCTTTTAGCTTATATGGTTAGGTAAAATTGGAAAGGATTAATGATAGTTCAAAGTTCTCTCAAAGGAGGAGATGACATGTGCTGGAGGTTTCCATAGTTCGTCCCCTATTTGTCCTTGTAGAGTCTGCCCCTATCCTCCACAGCAACAGCCTCTTTACCTGACACCCTCTGTACCTGCCTTCATTGTTTTTTCTAAACAGACTTCCTTGATTCATGGAAGGAAATGTGAGCCATGGCACTTTTTCTTCATTCTCACATTCATGTAAGAATTTATGATTTATATCTTTTAAAGCAAAATTTAATCTTTTAGAACATAAATCACCCATCGAATATAAGAACCACATGAAAACATACATTAATTATGAAAAATCATCAAGGCCTTATTGAGTCCTTTTCATACCTAGGGGTTCTTTATTTATACCCAGGTGATCTAAAAAAAATTACTATCACGTTCTTTTATCCTTCAAGCTATACAATATTTTAATAGATTATATCATATAGTTTAAAGAGGAAATGATCTCTTCTAGTTTAGAAAATACTTGTTGGAATTTATTTCCAACACTCACCACCAAACACATGAAATTTACCTTATTGACCAGAGGCAAATGTCCGAAGAACTACCAAATCTGTATTATGTCACAAGCTGAGACTCATACCAGCAAGTATCTGCTTGATAGGATATTATTGCTTCTAATGAGTTTTAGACTTTTTTCCTAAAAATTAGCACTGAAACCTATGGCTTATGGTCACCACATACCTGACGAAATAGCTAATTTTCTGATAACTAGGTTAATTATATTACAGAAGTTACAAATTATTTTATAATTATAACTGTATTAACATTCTATGCAAGATGGTTTTACTGGGTTGTTTTCCCTCACTTTTATCGTGGCAGTTCACCTGGGTGCCCTCATATTCTGGTGGTAAAAGCATAAATAGGACCAGGTTTCCTAGGAATCATTTTGAATTAGAACTATGCCAATACTTTGGCCCAGTAATTCAGCTTACAATAATTTATTTGAAGAAAATAATCAGAGAATCACACTAAACACTTGTTAAAATGTTTGGCACATGTTCATTTATAATATTATAAATATATATATTATAGTAATATAGAGGAAATAACCTTCACTTCAAGAGAATGGTTAAATTATGGCCATTAGAATAATATCCAGGCAGAAGAGGTTTTGATACAATTTTTTTGAAGAAACTGGCAGAATGATCAGAAGAATGATAGAATAATCTGTTATACAACAGGTTACTACAAATAATATACAGCAGGGAGCCATCTGAATAAAATATGTATACACAAGCAAAAATAAAATTTTGGCAGTATCTTAAAAATAATTATCTTTAGTTATAAAATTATACTTTTTATGTTACAAAAATTTTACTATAAGGCATCACCCGAAAATAGTTATAAAAATTAATTTTTAGCTATTTAATTTCATTCTCTAATATATTTACATGTACTCTATCCAAGTATGAAAGAATGACTGGTGATGCTTTTGAATGCAGAAGTAGACAGATAGGGAATATTTCTTCCAACTAACAAAAAGGAAGGTACAAGAAGAGTAGGTACTATTTCTGTTTATGAAGACAAGGACAGTGTGTGTGTGTGTGTGTGTGTGTGTGTGTGTGTGTGTGTTAGTCACTCAGTCATGTCTTACTCTGCAATCCCATGGACTGTGGCCCACCAAGCTCCTCTGTCCATGGGATTTCCCAGGCAAAACTACTGCTCTGGGTAGCCATTCCCTTCTCCAGGGGATCTTCCAGACCCAGGGATCAAACCTGGGTTTCCTGCATTGCAGGCAGATTCTTTTAATGTCTGAGTCACAAGAGAAGTCCTTATAAAAGCGGGACGTAGGTGCAAAGATTTATTAAGGCTTTCTGTGGATGGAGTAGAAGCAGGAACATCTGGCATACAATCTACAATACTGTAAAAGAAAAAATGAACCAGTTAGAAAGCTACTGAGGCAATTTGGATTAGAAATCCTGGTGGCTTGAACAAAGGCAGTGGTAATGAAGATTAAGAGAAGATGATGGTTTAAAATACATTTTGAAGGTAGCAATGGCAGTTCTTAGTGATGTATTGGGTGTATGGCAGAAAAAGAGAAACGAATCAAGGATGAGCCCCAGGTTCCTGGTTTGAGCAACTGGCTGAGTGATGATGCTCTTTAATAAAATAGGAAAGTCTGGGAGAAAAAAGATCAGGAGATTGATTTTGGATTTGATTAACTCTTGGGACCTCTAAGACATACAAATAGATATAACAAACAGATTCTTGGATAAAAGAATTTAGCATTCAGATCAGATACTCTTAACTAGAGGAGATATAAATTATACCTGTGTTGTCACATGCTGTTTTTTGAAATTATAAAATGGATTAGATTAGGAGACATGTTAAACAAAAGAAAGAAGGATGTGTACCCTGAAGAATTTCAGAAGTTGAGGTGGTTGGAAGAGGGGGAGCTAGGAAATGAGATTAAGACAGAGTGGTGACAGAGATGGGAGAAATGGTAGTTTCAAGGGAAGCAGGTTGTTTCAAAAACAGAGTGGATGAACACATTGATCAATGGTAAGATGTAACAGTAGGATGGTAGCTGGATTTAGAAAAGGCAGAGGAACCATAGATCAAATTGCCAACATCTGCTGGATCATTCAAAAAGAAAGAGAATTCCAGAAAAACATCTACTTTGCTTTATTGCCTTTGACTGTGTGGATCACAATAAACTGTGGAAAATTCTTCAAGAAATGGAAATATCAGACCACCTGACCAGCCTCCTGAGAAATCTGTGTGCAGGTCAAGAAGCAACAGTTAGAACTGGACATGGAACAACAGACTGGTTCCAAATCAGGAAAGGAACATGTCAAGGCTCTATATTGTCACCCTGCTTATTTAACTTATATGCAGAGTACATCGTGAGAAACGCTGGGCTGGATGAAGCATAAGCTGGAATCAAGATTGCTGGGAGAAATATCAATAACCTCAGATATACAGATGACACCACCCTTATGGTAGAAAGTGAAGAAGAACAAGAGAGCCTCTTGATGAAAGTGAAAGAGGAGAGTGAAAAAGTTGGCTTAAAACTCAACATTCAGAAAACTAAGATCATGGCATCTGGTCCCATCACTTCATGGCAAATAGATGGGGAAACAGTGGAAACAGTGACAAACTTTATTTTGGGGGGCTCCAAAATCACTGCAGGTAGTGATTGCATGAAATTAAAAGATGCTTGCTCCTTGGAAGGAAATTTATGACCAACCTAGACAGCATATTAAAAAGCAGAGACATTACTTTTCTGACAAAGGTCCATCTAGTCAAAGCTGTGGTTTTTTCCGGTAGTCATGTATGGATGTGAGAGTTCGGACTATAAAGAAAGCTGAGCACCGAAGAATTGATGCTTTTGAACTGTAGTGTTGGAGAAGACTCTGAGTCCCTTGGACAGCATGGAGATCCAACCAGTCCATCCTAAAGGAAATCAGTCCTGAATAGTCATTGGAAGGACTGATGCTGAAGCTGAAACTCCAATGTTCTGGCCACCTCATGTGAAGAACTGACTCATTGGAAAAGACCCTGATGCTGGGAAAAATTGAGGGCAGGAGGAGAAGGGGACGACAGAGGATGAGATGGTTAGATGGCATCACTGATTCAATGGACATGAGTTTGAGCAAGCTCCAGGAGATGGTGAAGGACAGGGAAGTCTGGGGTGCTGCAGTCTATGGGGTCTCAAAGACTTGGACACAACTGAGCGACTGAACTGAACTGAACTGAACTGAGGATGGTAAGAAAGAGGATGGCAGAGTGTTCTCATTAAATGTTCCAACAAGATATCATTGTGCGTCTTGGCAAGAGCAGGATTGGAAGTACAAGCCAAGAGTAGACTGACAAAAAGATGAAAAGTAAGAGAAGGAAAGCAGCAGAAATATACAACTTTCTTGAAAAAAATACTGTCTTTGGAAGGGGACGGAAATTGAGGCAGTGCTTGGAGAGGGCTGAAGAGTCAAGGGAAGTGATTTCTTAAGGAAAAGCTTTTATTTTTATATTTTTATTGCAATGGTTCAGTAACAACTCTTTATTAGAGGAAGCAAGATGCTTTGTGTTACAGACTGTCAATTAGAACTTTTGGAGAGGTAGACAGCTTAAAATGTACCTAAAAAAACCTCATTAAAATGTTCTGTTCCTCCAGTTGAAGTAAATATGAATTCAAAATATTTTGTTTACATTGCCTTTTTTTCATTACCAGTCTTAAGATATGAAGGTTTTCTACTATAATTTCTCATCTGGAATACTACATTATTCTCTCACTTCCTCTAGCTTTGCTGGTTTACTCACTAAGTCGTGTCCAACTCTTGTGATCCCATGGATCATAGCCCCCCAGGCTCCTCCGTCCTTGGAATTCTCCAGGCAAGAATACTGGAGCAGGTTTCCATTTCCTTCTCCAGGGGATCTTCCTGACCTAGGAATTGAACTCATGTCTCCTGCATTGCAGGCAGATTCTTTACCAACTGAGCTACAAGGGAAGCCCAGCTTTACTTCTCTGTTGCCAGTAATCTTCCAAAATCCCAAACACAATTATGTCTTACCATTAAAAAAGTCAACCATAAGCTTTCAGAACAAAGGCTGAACTCCTTACTTTGGCTCCTCAAATCAGCCCCTACATTTTAAAACTTTTGAACATCTCCTACTTCATCCATCATGCATCATTTTCCCAAACAGACATATTCCAATTCTCTGCTTCAGAATTTTGTATGCACTTAGAGCACACAGTTGCTTAGAATGTTCTCTGCAATAATCACAGTACTCAAGCCATATCCATAAGTATACATACTCTTACACATTAAAAAACCCTTTTATATCTAGCTAATATCTGGTCATCTGTCAGCTCTCAACTCAAATGTCACTTCTTGTGGTAAGCTTTCCTTTTTCATTTGTTTTAGATTCTGATTCCATAAAGCAAATTTTACCAATTATAACACTCAACCCACTGTATCATGGTTTTCTTGCCAAAACTGGCAGAAAACAGAGGTCCTTAAAGGCGAGAGGAAGGGTTCATGAACTTTATTATCCTGGACATAACATAATGCCTGGCAACTGTTCTTAAAATTGAATATAGCAAAATAGCTGGAAGGAAGCTGGAAAGAGTATCAGGAGAGAAAAGAGGATTTATGATTTATAGATATTCCCCAGCTGAATGTTAAGTCCACTATGCCAACCTATTTGAGAACTACCGATCTCATTGACTATCCATTCCCGGGAAGCAAAAGGAAAAAATTACTTCATTGATTTGTTTATGGGTTTGAAATCATACCTAATTAAAACAACACTTCGTTTTTCTTAACATAACATATACTAAGAACTGCAGATGTCAAATGTTGGCACATTTGCAACAAACTTACCAAACAAAAATTCAAAATTCCCTACTGGAACCAGATAGAAGATTAGAAAAAGATAAAAGGTAACACTAATAATAACCATATTTTCCTCAAAATAGGCTGCACATTTTTGAAGAACACTAGGCTCGATAAAGGACAGAAATGGTATGGACCTGACAGAAGCAAAAGATATCAAGAAGAGGTGGCAAGAATACACAGAAGAACTGTACAAAAAAGATCTTCATGACCTAGTTAATCACGATGGTGTGTTCACTCACCTAGAGCTAGACATCCTGGAATGTGAAGTCCAGTGGGCCATAGGAAGCATCACTACAAACAAAGCTAGTGGAGGTGATGGAATTCCAGTTGAGCTATTTCAAATCCTCAAAGATGACGCTGTGAAAGTGCTGCACTCAATATGCCAGCAAATCTGGAAAACTCAGCAGTGGCCACAGGACCAGAAAAGGTCAGTTTTCATTACAATCCCAAAGAAAGGCAATGCCAGAGAATGCTCAAACTACCACACAATTGCACTAATCTCATATGCTAGCAAAGTAATGCTCAAAATTCAACAAGCCAGGCTTCAGCAATACATGAACAGTGAACTTCAAGATGTTCAAGCTGGTTTTAGAAAAGGCAGAGGAACCAGAGATCAAATTGCCAACACCTGCTGGATCATCGAAAAAGCAAGAGAGCTCCAGAAGAACATCTATTTCTGCTCTATTGACTATGCCAAAGTCTTTGACTGTGTGGATCACAATAAACTGTGGAAAATTCTGAAAGACATGGGAATACCACGCCATATGACCTGTCTCTTGAGAAACCTTTATGCAGGTCAGGAAGCAACAGTTAGACCCGGACATGGAACAACAGACTAGTTCCAAATAGGAAAAGGAGTACGTCAAGGCTATATATTGTCACCCTGCTTATTTAACTTACATGCAGAGTACATCATGAGAAATGCTGGGCTGGAAGAAACACAGCTGGAATCAAGATTGCCGGGAGAAATATCAATAACCTCAGATATGCAGATGACACTACCCTTATGGCAGAAAGTGAAGAAGAACTAAAGAGCCTCTTGATGAAAGTGAAAGAGGAGAGTGAAAAAGTTGGCTTAAAGCTCAACGTTCAGAAAACTAAGATCATGGCATCTGGTCCCATCACTTTATGGGAAATAGATGGGGAAATAGTGCAAACAGTGTCAGACTTTATTTTTGGGGGCTCCAAAAACACTGCTGATGGTGATTGCAGTCATGAAATTAAAAGACGCTTACTCCTTGGAAGGAAGGTTATGACCAACCTAGATAGCATACTAAAAAGCAGAGACATTACTCTGCCAACAAAGGTCCGTCTAGTCAAGGCTATGGTTTTTCCACTGGTCATGTATGGATGTGAGAGTTGGATGGTGAAGAAAGCTGAGTGCCGAAGAATTGATGCTTTTGAACTGTGGTGTTGGAGAAGACTCTTGAGAGTCTCTTGGACTGCAAGGAGATCCAACCAGTCCATCCTAAAGGAGATCAATCCTGGGTGTTCGTCAGAAGGACTGATGTTGAAGCTGAAACTCCAATACTTGGGCCACCTCACGCGAACTGTTGACTCATTGGAAAAGACCCTGATGCTGGGATGATTGGGGGCAGGAGAAGAAGGGGACGACAGAGGATGAGATGGATGGATGGCATCACCGACTCGATGGACATGGGTTTAGGTAAACTCCGGAAGTTGGTGATGGACAGGGAGGCCTGGCGTGCTGCGATTTATGAGGTCGCAAAGAGTCGGACACGACTGAGCGACTGAACTGAATTGAACTGAACTGAACTGAGTATTCCTTATGGTTTGGCTAAATCAAGTGAAAGAATCACTGCAGATTTTGATGCAGCATACTTTTTGGTCTTACTATTAAAACAACAAAAAAAAATGTTTCAAGGTAGTTCACCCCTTAAATAATATGGCAAAATAACAAAATTATCCTTTGACATAGCCTTACATGTACATTTTTGAAACTGATTAACACTTCAAAATATGTGTTCCATTTACCTCTGTTTTCTCACTCAGGCTATCTCTTCATAACTTGTATTCTTTGCAAGTGAACAATAGGCAACTGAATAATCTGCTTGCTACAGACACACTCAGAATTTGTTTCTTAGCTTCAGATTGCAAGAAAGGGATAAAGGAAAAGAAAGTATATGTTCTATTTCTTATTGTGTTATCTTCTGATTAGTTTCTAGGACCCAAACTTGTGTTTTGGGAATTATTTACCATCATGATGTATGTTTGCTGAGCAGTTAGTTTCTGAAAGGACATGCATCTTGCTATGAGAAAACTTAGAATAAAACCATAGTAAAACACTTAGAAATTTTAGTTCCTCTTGGGCAATAAGATGCTACATTCTTTAACATATAATATATATATGTATATACATGAATAACTGCTGTACACTTGAAAAGAAATGATATTAGAAATCAAGTATACTTTAATTTTTAAAATCATGTAAAAAATTTTAAATATAAAATGAAGCCAATCGATTATTACATCTCCTCGTTCTCACTTCTAAAATGTCTGGATGAGTCCATTTCTTATCCTGTCTGCATCCTTGAGGTCTTCCTGTTTATTTGAAATAAAACTAAGAGCTGAATTAGAAGCCAGATTTTTTAAAAAGGGAGACCTCAATGAAGTAGAAATATAAGGCTCACAAGAGTAAGAGAGCAGGAAGAGTTAACAGTTGGGCATAAATTTGGAGAGTGTGTCCAAGCTACAAAATAAAAACTAATTCTTCAGAAATATTCAGTTAAGTTGAAGCTAATTAACTATATCCTTTTAGAATCTAGAAAGGGAAAAAAAAAACATCATGAAATTGAGTGCTTTTGTTAAAAATGTAGTCTCTACTGCATGGAACCAACTGGTAACAATTAGAATTATGTTAAAATTCAAATAAACACTTGTTTCTACTGTGTTTCACTTTAATTATCTCTTAAATTTAAAATTTTTGTTTAGGTTAGGTAATTTATCTTTTATTGAATCTTCTCTGGGTTCTAAATAAATAATCGAGAAATAATAAGTAAAATTTCTAATAAAAATAAGTCTGATTGTATAAAACAGGAGCTCTTACATAGCAGAATACCAACCATAAAAGACTAATGCCAAAGTTTTCACCATAACCCAGAATAAAGCCTACAAGACGTGGAAATATCAACTACTTCTCTATGAAACATGACACATGTGAAACAACTATAAATCGATTAAGTGATTAATATATTGACCTTTGTATGCAGGCTCTGACATTAATTGAAACAAAAACCTTATTGTGGGCCCAAAGCATGTTCATTAATTGAGTCCACTGACTTTTTATAGACTTGAACAGTGACATGAGTGATTGGTTATAGGCACTAATTAATATGCATTTGGAAAAGCACTAGGGAAGAAATCAATAAAAATGTTTTATGAAAATTTTGTGGCCACTGATAAAATGGGAAAAAGTCAACTTCCTTGAAGAGCAGGGTTTAAATATTTGAATCAAGGGCTTATAGACAGGTTTTGTTCTCAGGGTTCTAAGTTCTATAGCACAGAATATTCTGTGTTCTTTTATCAAAATATGTTTTTGTAGAGGTAATGAACATATATGGCATAAAATACAAAGTACAAAGGTCTGTATTTTTAGAAAGTAAACCTCTTTTTCATTCCTTGACATTCTTTCCAAATTCCCTGTGTTATCTTAAAAAAATGAGCTATGCATATATGAACATATCTAGGTCTATCTATCTATATGTCTCTCCACCTATCATCTATCTGTTCATCTTATACATCAAAAGTAACATGATAATCCTATTTCCTGTGCCAATTTTTTTTGAAATAGTAATATATTGTGAACATCTTCCACATTGGTACATGTAGCACTACTTCATTCTTTTTAAAGCCTCCTAAATTCTGTAGAAGTTTTCTTCTTTGACACAAACCTGGCCCCATAGTTGATTGGTTAATACTAAATATTCAGCAAAGAAGGAAGTAAAAGAATACACTTGCTTGTCTATTGGTGGTCAATATCTTCAATCATCCCATAACTGATTTCCTTTCATGTTTATCATATATCATAATTTAATACATTTTCAAAATTGGCATAACTTATTTTAGTTGTACTTTGTTAATTCAAAATTTGAGAATCATGATTTTGAATAATGTATGGCTGTATTCCAGTTTTGAAAATACTCTGTCCTTAGAGGAAGTGGGGAAATCCGGAGAAGTAATTACTGGGTAAAACTGTCATCCATCCAGAAGACTAGTCCCCAGCTGAGAGACTGTTACAAATTTCATATCCATTAACTCTGAAATCCTTTACAAATATCATTTACATGTGTGTACAGTCTCATGGGGACTTGGTCTCTGACTTGATCAGTATGGGAAGCTGACAAGCACAAATTCTTTGGGAAAAGAGCATCCAAACTAAACTGTATTTTTTGTAGCCTAGTCATCCACTTAGACAAAAATGACCAAATAATCAGTCACTATGCTGATGGTGATTGCAGCCATGAACTTAAAAGACGCTTACTCCTTGGAAGGAAGGTTATGGCCAACCTAAACAGCATATTGAAAAGCAGAGACATTACTTTGCCAACAAAAGTCCGTCTAGTCAAGCCTATGGTTTTTCCAGTGGTCATGTATGGATGTGAGAGTTGGACGGTGAAGAAAGCTGAGTGCTGCAGGATTGATGCTTTTGAACTGTGGTGTTGGAGAAGACTCTTGAGAGTCCCTTGGACTGCAAGGAGATCCAACCAGTCCATCCTAAAGGAGATCAATCCTGGGTGTTCATTGGAAGGACTGATGTTGAAGCTGAAACTCCAATGCTTTGGCCACCTCATGCGAAGAGTTGACTCATTGGAAAAGACCCTAATGCTGGGAAGGATTGGGGGCAGGAGGAGAAGGGGATGACAGAGGATGAGATGGTTGGATGGCATCACCGACTCGATGGACATGGGTTTGGGTAGACTCCGGGAGTTGGTGACGGACAGAGAGGCCTGGCGTGCTGCAATTCATGGGGTCGCAAAGAGTCGGACACAACTGAGCGACTGAACTGAACTGAACTGAATGTTGGTACAAGAGAAAGCCATCATCTAAGGAGCCTTGAGTTGTATTCTGTTAGATTTTAGGAACTATATGGTCAACCTGAGAGTGCGCAAATTAATATCAGTTAACTAAGAAAATATGGAAGAAAATCATAAGCAATGTCAGTCAATGGTCTTTGCTCATGAGGTCAGAGAAATATAAAATAATAATCACTAGCATTTTCTCTGTGCATTTTAGGTTCACAAAGAACATTCACAAATACTGATTCAATTTAGTCATTGGAACTTGGTGTACTGCACAGGTTTGAGTATAACCACAAAGAGAATTTAGAGATTTATATGTTCACATAGTATCATATGTTTCACACAGGCCTCTACTTATGACTGATATTAATACCTTAAATTATTACAAACTAGTGAATGGATGGGGGTGGAAGAGAGTGGGATAATGTCTTTTGATTTGGATGCTGGGTACACTGGTATCCTCAATTTGTGAAAAGCCTCCAAACTATTTACTTAACAATTTGATCCCAATTTACTTCAATTAAAACCTTTTAAATGGTAGGAAAACTACAGAGTAATAATGCTGTAAATATTAAAAGAAAAAATTTAAAACATTAACCACAAATTTATCCAACTGTTCAGGGTTCACACATTTTTGGTCTATATATTTTCAGTTTTTTGCTACTCATATGTTATATGTGTATTTCCACAAAATATATAATCATAATATGGCATTTATTAAAAATATTTTTTACTTTATGACATATTATGAACTAACACCTTTCCCTGAGAGTACTTATATTTCTAAAGTAGCATTTTAATTAGTTTCCCCTTGGGGAGAGCATTATTTATTTTCAGTTTTTGTCATCTTCCTCTTCATGGGGTATTAAAATACAACACAAATGAACCACTACCTTTACCTGTTTTGCTAGTGTTCTTGTGTCCTCCTCTGAAAGTTTATTTTGGTTTCCATTTTTATTCTGAGTTATTTAATCAATAGTCATTAAAGTTAAAAAAGTCAGTTTCAATAAAAAAGTCATTTCTCCAAAGAAGACATACAGATGGCTAACAAACACATGAAAAGATGCTCAACATCACTCATTATTAGAGAAATGCAAATCAAAACCACAATGAGTTACTATTTCACACCAGTCAGAATGGCTGCTATCCAAAAGTCTACAAGCAATAAATGCTGGAGAGGGTGTGGAGAAACGGGAACCCTCTTACACTGTTGGTGGGAATGCAAACTAGTACAGCCACTATGGAGAACAGTGTGGAGAGTCCTTAAAAAACTGGGAATAGAACTGCCATATGACCCAGCAATCCCACTGCTGGGCATACACACCGAGGAAACCAGAATTGAAAGAGACGCGTGTACCCCAATGTTCATTGCAGCACTGTTTACAATAGCCAGGACATGGAAGCAACCTAGATGTCCATCAGCAGATGAATGGATAAGGAAGCTGTGGTACATATACATAATGGAATATTACTCGGCCATTAAAAAGAATACATTTGAATCAGTTGTATTGAGATGGATGAAACTGGAGCCCACTATACAGAGTGAAGTAAGCCAGAAAGAAAAACACCAATACAGTATACTAATGCATATATATGGAATTTGAAAGATGGTAACGATAACCCTACAGTATACTAATGCATATATATGGAATTTGAAAGATGGTAACGATAACCCTATATGCGAGACAGAATAAGAGACCCAGATCCATAGAACAGTCTTATGGACTCTGAGGGAGAAAGTGAGGGTGGGACGTTCTGAGAGAATAGCATTGAAACATGTATATTATCATATGTGAAACAGAGCACTGTTCCAGGTTCAATGCATGAGACAAATGCTCAGGGCTGGGGTGGTGGGATGACCCAGAGGGATGGGATGGGGAGGGGGATGGGAGGGGGGTTCAGGATGGGGAACACATGTGGACCCATGGCTGATTCATGTCAATGTGAGGCAAAACCCACTACAATATTGTAAAGTAATTAGCCCCAACTAAAATAAATAAATTTATTAAGAATAATAATAATAATAAAATAAATAAATAAAAGACACCCAGAAGAAAAAAAAAGTCAAACTGTGAACCCAACACAAAAAGAGAATTGTCATATTTCATCACTTCTAAGATGCACATATTCTTCACATTTTAACTTCCCTGAAATTCTGAAATCAAAATGCATTTTGTAACTACTGGTGCCTTATAGACACTATCGCTCAGGCAGCCCTTGTGATAAAACTGTTGCTGCTTCATGTCTCACGTGTGTGACCTTCATCGCTCTTCATTTGAACCACTTTGTACTACAGACATTTCATATAATTTCCATTTAAATGTTTTCAAAGTATTACATTTATCATTATTTTGTCTTGTTTGAGTCAAGGAAGCAGAAGGGGAAAAATTTGACAATGAGACAAATACCACTGTGGGAGAACTAGTGATAATTCAATATTTTTGTAAAAAAAAAAACAACAAAGTATGTTGAGGATTCTAAATGAGGAAAATATCCTCAGTTAGAACCTTCACTAAATTTTGATTGAAAACAAAAGCAAGAGAAAGTGTCAAATTTCTGAGAAAGGTATATTGACTGCAAAGTTAACAAACCCTAAGCTGTAGGGTCTTTCTTTTGACTGCCTGTGTGCTCAGTCGCTCAGTCATGTCTGACTCTTCATGATTCCATGTATTGTAGTCCCCCAGGCTCCTGTCCATGGGATTTCCCAGGCAAGAATACTGGAATGGGCTGCCATTTCCTTCTTCGAAAGATCTTCCCAACTCAGGGATCAAACCCAAGTTTCTTGCATTGGCAGGCAGTTTCTCTACCACAGAACCACAAGAGAAGCCCTTCCTTTGTCTTTTGTTCAGTCGCTCAGTCATGTCCGATCCTTTGCAACACCACAGACTGCAGCACGCCAGGCTTCCCAGTCCTTCACCATCTCCTAGAGCTTGCTCAAACTCATGTCCATCGAGTTGGTGATGTCATCCAACCATCTCATCCTCTGTTGTCCCCTTCTCCTCCCTCCTTCAATCTTTCCCAGCATCAGGGTCTTTTCCAATGAGTCAGTTCTTTGCATTAGGTGCCCAAAGTATTGGAGCTTCAGCTTCAACATCAGTCCTTCCAATGAATATTCCTCTGTCTACTACATCTACATGTGTAATATGCTGCTAACCAGAGTGTACAACAACACAATCCTCAGCCCTGTGAGCTAAATTGCAAAGCTGTAGAATTCCCTCTTTAGCCTAGAATCCATCTAGACAATAACTAGACATTGAAAGATTTTACACAAGGAAGGTGGATAGGATCCACTTAAAGATCACATTTTCTTGGAACTTTTGTCTGGCTCTTAAATCATTCTTGGTTCCCTTGGAAATACTCCCATAGCAAATGCTTTACTATAATTACAGATGAACATGGGCATATTTTGAGACATTAATCTTTGTTAATTGTAATTACACATACATGTACACAGAATAAACAACCAAATTCTTCCAGACCTAGAGAAAGAAAAGGGGTCAAGGATGGTTTTAATCCCCAAAACCTGTGAATATGTAACCTGACATGGCAAAAGTCATTTGACAAGTGTGACTAAGTTAGGGGTTTTGAGATGGGGAGATTACCCTCGATTATTATGACAGATTCAATATAATCACAGAGATTCTTGTAAGAGAAAGCCAAGAGGATAAGTGTGAGAGGCAGTCTGTGACATCAGAAACAGGGGTCACAGGAATGTGGAGCCACAGGCCAAGGAATGCAGGCAGTGTCTAGAAGGTGGAAAAGGCAAGGAAAAGATTCGCCTAGAATCTCTGGAGGAATTTTGATCTCTAGAACTATAAGAGGATAAATTTGTATTGCTTTAAGCCACTAAGTTTGTCGCTTTGTAATAATAGCAGTAAGTATCCAATATACAATATATAAGTATACAATATCCAATATATTTTATTGATAAAATAAAAGCTTAAGTTACAAGGGGAGATAGCAGATGTAAACTACATGGGGTGGGAGTGGGAAGTCCATTTAAGCGGATGAAGTAAAAAAAAAAAACTAGGACAAACATTTGGAAAAACACAATCATGAGGCCTTTTTTAATCACAGGAGAGACTTAGTATGTGCAAAGGTGGGATGGAAAAGTGGAGAGGGAATTATCGAAGGTTATGAAGAGAAGCTGTGTATGAAGGGATGAATTTCCACGGTAATGGGAAAGAATACTGTAATAAGCACAGTCACCATTGGCTCAATGGATGTGAGTTTGAGGAAACCCCAGGAGATAGTGAAGGACAGGGAAGCCTGGCGTGCTGCAGTTCATGGGTTGCAAAGAGTCAGACATGACTTAGTGGCTAAACAACAACCATGTGCCTGCTCTACGACAGTCCTGTCAGTCAGTCCTGCCTACTTTAAAGAAGCAACTTAACAAGTCCTAGAGCACCTCATTTATTGATGAGGTAATTATGGTTGAGGGTGGATAAATAATTTGTTCAGACTATACACGTTATAAATTGCAGAGCAGGACCTGAATCCAAGTCTGCCTGATAACAAAGGCCAGCCCCTTAGCCCTCAGCAGAGAGAGGAAAGGTTAGCAGGGCTATCAAGCCCTGACTCCCAGCCCTTTGGGATGAGGGGCAAAATGAAAATGAAAGAAGAAATTCATGTGCTTTGGATATAAAAGCAGAAAGATAAAAATGTACTTCATAAGATAAGTTTAATGTTTTTTCATGAGCCAACTTTTAAAGCATGAGGTCAATATCGAAATATTTTTCACTGAATCACAATATTCAATCAACGTGTGACTGTTTTTATGCACAGTTTTAACGACTACATGGTTGAGAGTTTTCAGTTCATAAAAATTGTTTATGTTTTTCCCATATATGAGAAAAAAATAAGTTAGGAATAAAATTAACATACCAGGGTATTCAGGTTGAATCTAAATCAAAATAAGTTGTATTTCTGCTGAGTTTCAAAAGTAAGAGCTATATTCCCACATTGCTGAGTGATAGATTTACTCAGTGAGAAAGTACAAACTACTTTGCAGAACAGAATGTAAATTGACTTATCTGAATGGTATTTTGTGTTTCTAATTTGGGAAGGTGCTTGGTTTAACCATTTGTCTGCATCCAAAAAAGGAAGAGAGACTACGATAAGAATTGAGTATATACAAAGAATCAGTTTTCGGTATGCAGATATTTTCACCTAGTATTTTATTATTGTTGGGGCTTCCCAGGTGGCTCAGTGGTAAAGAATTCGCCAGCCACGCAGGAGATGCAGGAGACGTAGATTGTATCCCTGGGTTGGGGAGATACCCTGGAGGAGGGCATGGCAAACAACTCCAATATTCTTGCCTGGAGAACTCCATGGACAGAGGAGCCTGGAGGGGCTACAGTTCCTCCCCGGGGAAGTCACAAAGAGTCAGACATCACTGAGCCCCAGCACACACAAAATCTGTACTTTCTTAAAAATCCAGGGCTCATCCTAAATTTTACACAATTAGATCTGATTTATTGAACAGTTGACTGGATTTGGGCTAATTTTGAGGACAATTTCAAAACGCAAATTGACGATAAAAACAATATAAGATGAAAAAGTATTTCAAGTGAATGGGCCAGTTTGGACAGCTTGTAGATGTAATAATAAAGATAAATTAAGGATTTCAAGGAAACTATTGTATAGTAGGAAAAAAATTTGGACTGAAATAGAATAGACTGTCATTTTGAAGAAATAAAACTGTGATGTAGAAAATAAATATAAAATGATATACAAGACTTAAACAAAAAAGGAAAAAAGCCAAAAATCAATAATATAAATGGAGGATGGAAAATGGAAGTGCAAACTAAGAATGACAGTGTTCCTGTAGGGAAACAGAGCAACTGAACCAGACTCAATAATTGACATACAGTGAAGAAAACATTCCCAAGTTAAAAAACAATACCTAAGCACAAAGATTAAGATATTTTATTATATTCTGGGGGAAGGGCAATGAAAAAGATTCCATCAAATGACACACATCTTGGAAAACAGTCTATCAACAATAATGAAAGTACACCTCCAAGCATCTATACAGAAACTGAACTTGCAAAAAATATGAGGATCTATTAAAGAACAAGGGCTTCCCTGATGACTCAGATGGTAAATAATCTACCTGCAGTGCAGGAGACCCAGGTTTGATCTGGGTAGGGATGATCCCTTGGAGAAGGGAATGGCTACCCACTCCAGTATTCTTGCCTGGAGAATTCCATGGACAGCGGAGCCTGGTGGGCCATAGTCCATAGGGTCGCAAAGAGTCGAACAGAACTGAGAGACTAACACTCTCACTTTCACTTTAATGCCTTGTCTCAACTGCAGCCTGGTTCATCTGGAGTGCTGTCATTTATTTTGCTTGCAATCTGGCTCTCTCCTACTCTGGTCTGATTCTAGCCAAAGGCTTTCTGCTGGCCTGAGAGGCAGGATTGAGTCTGTGCTGGTGAAGATGCGGGTTAGAACTCTTCACTTCAAGCCCTCTGTCTTCCTACAGCACCTGTATTTCTCCACCAGAGGACTTATAATAGTGAAGTATAGTATTTATTTAAAGTGTTTGAATAAATGAATGGTAAGGAGTTGCTAGCCAGACATTATTTTAAATCTCATTTATAGTTGACTGAGACTTCAGTAGTTTGAGTGTTATAGAATTTATGCATCTGTTGTTCTTCATATATTAATATTAAGTAGTGTCCTAATTTGTGGGGCTACTTATGGCCACTTTGTTACTAACATTTATTTACACAGAGAACCTTTCCTTTTTATTAAAAAATATTATATTCCTCATATAATTGACCCCTCTATATGTGTCTTACATGCAGCATTGAAGTTATATATTAATAGTAGGGGTTTCCCAGGTGGCGCTAGTGGTAAAGAACCTACCTGCCAATGCAGGTAGACATAAGAGATGTGGATTCTATCCCTGGGTGGGGAAGATTTCCTGGAGAAGGGCATGGCAACCCACTCCAGTATTCTTGCCTGGAGAATCCCATGGACAGAGGAGCCTGGCAGGCTATAGTAGATAGGGTCACACAGAGTCAGACACAACTGAGTGACTAAGCACGCACACAAAGTTTTGGTAACTTAATTCTGAACATGTTAAATCTAAAGGATGGGTGCACAATTAATAGACCATGATTAGTGTAAGGAAGAAAGTGGACAGAGTTAGGAGTAGGCTAGGGCTGGCAGATAGCAGCTTGTGAGAACCCACTGTTTAATTTACAGGAATTTTAGTTGGTTGTTAAAAATAAGCATTAACAAAAATAAATTGTATAAACCCACAATTAAATAAGTTGCATTAAAAACAATGACAGTAAACAACCCAAACTCATCATTTTCTAATTCTTTACTACACTGTACTATTATCTGTACCTTTGAGTTTATTTATATCTTTCCAACTCTTCACTGCCACCCACCCTCACCTTGGTTCACATATTCAGCACTCATATATCGGTTTCCATCATATTAATTTGAAGTTTAATTTTTTAGTCAATGTGGCTGTTCACGACAAGATCTCAATTCACAGCTGAGTCTTTACTTGGTATCATTTCTACTGCAGAGAACACACAATAAAGGCTGTTAGGCTTTCTTCTACACAGGTATCAGTGAGGACTAAAACCTTAGTATCTCTGAGGACTAAAACGTCTTGAGTTCCTTTTCAGTAACGAGGAACAAAATATCCTGCTGAGCATAGAGACCCTGATATTTGAGGCTTCTGTTTCTTCACTATAGAGACTGCTCAAGCCACCACTATTTTCTTGGTGTCTGACCCTGCTATGGTCTGAGATTTCCCAGTTAGCCTGAAAATCTCACGAGGAAGAACTATAATAAAGAACTGAGAAAAATGAGAAGCAAAGGACCACCCCTGGGAGGGATGTAGCATAAGTATAACAAGGCGATTTGAAACAGGAACAGCAAATTAGAGCCTTGAAAGAAAAAAAAAGGGGGGGAGCTGAGAAAGGAACATACACTTTTAAATATACAGATTCCCCCAGAACAAGTCATTGGCTTTTCCACAAAAAGGAAGAGTGCTGTGTGCATCATTTCTACTTAAGCCACTGCGTTCTAACTCCCAAGCCTAAGCCAGTTACAGTAGGCTGTTCCTTATCTCTTACTTTTATGAAATTAAAACACAGCTTGGCTCATGGCCTTCTTTTTATCTAAAATTTTGCGTATCTAACTTATCTCCTATGGTTAGAATTTTTTTATTTTCTTCAAGTTTCCCAAGCTTCTTCTCATTCTTCACTAAGGCATCACACAGACCTTTGATTAATTTAATCAACAATCTGAATCATCCTTGCTCATCACCAAATAAATAAAAAAATAGAATCTCACTACTTGTTGTAAGCTGATTAAGAGACATTGAAATTCAAACCAATTGGGTTTAGACAAAAAGAATGAAATGCCACAGATGCACTGATAATTTGTTTATAATTTTAACATAATTTGAAAACAAAATATTCTCACAGTAAGAGTCTATGGATTAGTGGGCCAAGGGCATCTTTGTATAATCTGGAGTGATGGAGAAATTTTCTGTCTGCACAGGCTGAAGCCACTATATGACATTCTGAAATAAAAATAAGAAAAAAAGAAACTGCCTCTTGTCATTTTCTCACAGGAATATTTTTGTGAACTAAAGTCAGAGCTATTGGATTTTTTTCCGTGTCAGTTGTGTTGGATTTTTCCCTCACTCCAACTTTAGCTTGCAACAGCCTGTACCTGGGATATTCTCTTTGCTATATGGAATGCCATATGCAGTATGCTTCAGATCTTGATAAACGGAGAATACTGCCAAGGTTGCATGTTGTCCACCCGCAATTAAATTTTAATTTACTGAGAACCAACTACATGTTCAGCAGTGGTGGTAGACATTCCAGAATAATATTAATAAGATACAGTCTTTACTCTCAAGATGATTACATCAGGGAAGAGAAAACCATGTGCCAAACAGAACCTTTAAGTGAAATTGGAATATTTGGCAGAGAAAGGAAGTCTTTCTGGGTCTTAAAATCAACACAAAACTGTGAATATAAATTAAGTTTTCTGTCATGATACATGGCTAGGGGGAGAGTTAAGGGAGCAAAAAAAAAAAAAAAAGACATCAGTGGTTTGGTCACATAAGGCTCTGAGTTCTCTGTTCTCTGTGTTAAAATGATGTATTAAAGCAAAGAATTGGAAGTGATTCTTCCCAAGCACTTCTTGCTGCCGTAGAAAGTCCCAAAACTGAAAGGGGCACCATCAGACAGAAAGGCACATGAGAAATAAGAAACAACACAAAATTTCCATGCTTACCACTCTATCCTAAGAAGAGTTGAGAGTGGTTAAATATGCCTAGAAAACCAAAACACTCACCCTCACTTCTTTAGATTTGGCAATTCCACCTTAACTTAAGAAAAAAAGTAAGTGGGCTGGAAGTCTAACCCTTTCATTTTTCTTCTCACAGTTTATGGTTTGTTTACAGTTATCTTTAAAGGAAATTTTACTCCAAATACTTTTCAAAATAGGTTACATGTATTAATAAAATAGGGCTTCCCCAGTGGCTCAGCAGTAAAGAATCCCATCCACCTGAAATGCAGGAGACTGGGGTTCAATCCCTGGGTCGGGAAGATCCCCTGGAGAAGGAAATGGCAGACAACTCCATTGTTCTTGCCTGGAAAATTCCATGGACAGAGCAGCCTGATGGGCTACAGTCCACGGGGTCACAAAAGAGTCGGACATGACTGAGCTATTAAGCACCAATGAACTAAATAAAAAATCTCTCTAAGAATTAATTGTGCATTGGGGTTTTTTCAGATTTCATTCTGTTATTTACAGTATAATGTTAGAGGATGTGATTCATAAAATTTTAGGGAATCTGAAGAAATTTAAGAAATTTTTAAAGAAGCGTTTAACATGTTTACAACATTAGAAATATTTTTACTAAAAATGAGGGGCAAAAACTTGACATTATCACTTATCTATTCCTAAAGAAACCAAGAGAAAACATAAGGTTCACGACATATTAAATAATACTTGTTTTTTACTTGGAGCTTAAGTAATGGGATGGAATTCTGTTATGTTGTTTTTTATATTTGATTACTGAAAAGTCAAGTGTTACTGAGAATTTTCCCTGGAGAAGAAAATGGCAAGCCACTCTGGTATTCTTGCCTGGAGAATCCCAAGGACAGAGGAGCCGGGTAGGCTACAGTCTGTGAGGTTGCAAGGTCAGACATGGCTTAGTGACTAAACCACCCTCACCACTGAGAATTATGTCTGTGTCAACACACTCCTAAATTTACTAAAAAGACAATTTGAACTTTGAGAGAGATAATAATATTCACAGTGAATAGAACCTTCTCTCCATGTTCAGTGTCTGATTATAATATCCCAAAAGAGTACGAGAAAAGGTGAATAAATGACCATCAACATCAACTTTGTTCTTGAAAGATAAATAGCACTCTCCATGAATTGAATTACTTCTGTAAGTCTGTTTTATGCCATTTTCACATGTTTTTTAGTTATCAAGAAGAAATCCTGAAGCAGTGAATATTAAAAGTTCTACTTTGATTCAGGATGTAGGCCCTAAATTAGCTATGAAGGTCTTTTGTTAGTCATGTTCCTCTCTCAGATGTAGGCCGTGTTTTGAAACTTAGCTATCAAAATTTTCTCGAAAATGTATGATTCAGAGAGGAATTTTCTTAAATCATAGTGTCCTTACATACTTTAAAAGAAAACAATATCAGTTTAATAATCCTATTTTGTTTCAGGCTAGATGAAGTTAATGGAAGAGACATTAGAGAAAATGAACATTAAATATAGCTTGTTTTTCCTAAGCGGTAACAAGAGAAAAGGGAATGCTTTGATAAATAATCAGACAAGACAGTAACACAGTATTCAAATACTGTTCAGATGCTTGAAAATGTGTGACAGGCCATAATCTAAACTATAGAGAAGATTCTAATTTTTAAAACTTAAGAATAATTCTATTTCTTAGATGTAACAGCCATGTTAACATACTAGAAAATAAAGGTACAGTTGGGTATAACACTATGGAAAGCTAAAATTGATAATTCAGATACAAATTAGATATGCAACAATTAGTTATAAATATAACAAAGTGTGTATAGGATTTGTATACTGAAAACTATTGATGAAACAAATACAGATGAAAGACCTCAAAAAAGATATAAATAGACATACTGTGTTGATTTCAACATAGTAAAATGTCAATTCGCCTCAAATTGATGTACAGTCTGATGCAGTTTTTATCAAAATCCCCACAAGATTTTTGTATATATAAGCAAGATTATTCTAAAATTTATATGGAAAAGCAAAGAAACTAGGATACATAAATAATTTTCAGAAAGTAGAATAAAGTGAGAGGTATCAGTCTACTTAATTCCAAAACATGACATAACTACGGTAATCTAGAATGTTTGGTATTGGGTGAAATTATTGACACACAGGTCAAGGAAGCAAAATAAATAGGCTAAAATAGATCCACAAAAATACATCCAACTGATTTTTGACAAATGTTCAAAGCAATTTAGCATAGGAAAGATAACTTTTCAACAAATGGCACTGGAGCAGTTGGACATCCATAGGCAAAAAAGTGAATGTCAACCTAATTCTCATAATATATACAAAATTAACTCCAAATTTATGATGGAATTAAACATGAAATATAAAACTATAACACATCTAGGAAAAAAGAGCTTAAGAGAAAAACTTTTGGATATTCAATTCAGTTCTGTTCAGTTGCTCAGTTGTGTCTGACTCTTTGCGACCCCATAGACTACAGCGTGCCAGGCCTCCCTGTCCATCACCACCTACCAGAGTTTACTCAAACTGATGTCCATTGAGTCGGTGATGCCATTCAACCATCTCACCCTCTGTCATCCCCTTCTCCTCCTGCCTTCAATCTTTACCAGTATCAGGGTCTTTTCCAATGAGTCAGTTCTTCACATCAGGTGGCCAAAGTATTGGAGTTTCAGCTTCAGCATCAGTCCTTCCAATGAATATTCAGAACTGATTTCCTTTAGGATGGACTGGTAGGATCTCCATGCAGTCCAAGGGACTCTCCAACACCACAGTTCAAAAGCATCAATTCTTCCACGCTGAGCTTTCCTTACAGTTCAACTCCCACATCCATACATGACTACAGGAAAAACCATAGCTTTGACTAGACAGACTTTTGTTGGCAAAGTAAAGTCTCTGCTTTTTAATATGCTGTCTAGATTGGTCATAACTTTCCTTCCAAGGAGTAAGCGTCTTTTAATTTTATGGCTGCAGTCATCATCTGCAGTGATTTTGGAGCCCCCCAAAATAAAGTCTGTCACTGTTCTATTTGCCATGAAGTGATGGGACCAGATGCCATGATCTTAGTTTTCTGAATGTTGAGCTTTAAGCCAACTTTTTCACTCTTCTTTCTCACTTTCATCAAGAGGCTCTTTAGTTCTTCTTTGTTTTCTGCCATAAGGGTCATGTCATCTGCATATCTGAGGTTTTGATACTTCTCCTGGCAATCTTGATTCCAGCTTGTGCTTCATCCAGCCCAGCATTTCTCATGATTACTCTGCATATAAGTTAAATAAGCAGGGTGACAATATACAGCCTTGACATACTCCTTTCCTGATTTGGAACCAGTCTGTTGTTCCATGTCCAGTTCTAGCTGTTACTTCCTGACCTGCATACAGATTTCTCAAGAGGCAGGTTAGGTGGTCTGGTATTCCCATCTCTTGAAAATTTTCCTCAGTTTATTGTGATCCACACAGTCAAAGGCTTTGAAGATGTTTTTCTGGAACTCTCTTGCTTTTTCGATGATCCAACATATGTTGGCAATTTGATTTCTGATTCCTCTGCTTTTTCTAAATCCAGCTTGAACATCTGGAAGTTCATGGTTCATGTACTATTGAAGCCTGGCTTGGAGAATTTTGAGCATTACTTTACTAGTGTGTGAGATGAGTACAACTGTGCGGTAGTTTCAGCATTCTTTGGCATTGCGTTTCTTTGGGATTGGAATGAAAACTGACCTTTTCCAGTTCTGTGGCCACTCTGAGTTTTCCAAATGTTGGATCTTAGGACTGGGCAAAAGGTTTGTAAACTTGACAACAAAAGCATGATCTATAAAAAGAAAACATGATAAACTGGTCTTTATCAAAACTCAAAACTTCTGCTCTGAGAAAGATCCTGTTAAGAAGATGAAAAGGAAAGCTACAGAGAGAAAAATTTTGCAAACCATATATCTGACAAAGAACAAGTATCTGAAACATAAACAGAAATCTCAGAATGCAGTAGTGAAAAGTGGAAGTGTTAGTCGCTCAGTTGTGTCCAACTCTTTGCAACCCTATGGACTATAGCCCACCAGACTCATCTGTCCATGGGATTCTCCAGGCAAGAATACTGTAGTGGGTTGCCATGCCCTTCTTCAAGGAATCTTCCTGACCCAGGGATCGAACCCAGGTCTCCCACATTGCCAGTAGTGAAAAAAGCAAATTGAGAAATAGGCAAAAGACACAAAGAGACACTTCAACCAGGAGGGTGTCCAGTTGGCAAATAGACACATGAAGAACACGATGGTGACTAGCATTCTAGATTTCAGGTTGGAGTCTACTGGTGTATATCCAAACTGGCATAACCCTGAGAAGTTCATATAAGAGATGGGACTTTGTAGTCCCATCTACGTAGTTCCTACCAGACATTCTTTATTTAGCTAGTCTCCACACTTTGGTAGTTACCCCTACCCTCTTTCTTTCCAGGTCTTCTTATAGCATTGGCTCATGTTCTTGCAATCCCTGGAGTACTGCCACCCTCATTGGTTTCTCTAACCTGTCCAATATCTTTATAAATAATCTCTTTGTAAACTCCCCAGAAAGACTTGGTCTGAGTGGCCATCTCTTTCTAACCAGGAGAAGACAAACAAACATATAAGTGGACAACAAAGCTTACATAGTTTTAGATCTGCAGTCAAATGAATTATTAAATACTTTATTCTGAATTGGAATTACCCATCTGGCCCTGGCACAGCTGGATAAATACAGGGTCCCCCCACAAGGACAAGATTCTTGCTACACGGCACAGAGCAGATCCGTGCATGTGTCCTGCACTTTCTTCTCCACTAAAAAAGAGACTCAGAGAGGACAGCACAAAGTATGCTTAGATACTTCTGATTCGAAAATGAGATAATTCATTCAAAAGAGAGAATAAGCAGTAGGCAGAGAGATCAAGACTGTCAACTGCAAGGACATCACATTGAAAAATTAGACCAGAGAGTGGAGTCCCTCTTCTAATTTGCAGAGTGTACCAAGAAATCCTATAAGCAATGAGGAAAAGATAGCATAAAACAGAAACTCTTCAAAGGACATGAAAAGGCAGTTCACAGAAGAGGAAACTCAAACTGTCAAGTAGCTCATTCCTACCCTAGTGGACATCCAATATACTATTTGTTTTTATGAGATCACTTTCATTAATTAAAATTAGTTTTCTGTTTGGTGTCAGACTAAATTTTTTTTACATTGACCAAAGCAATCAGAGGTAACATGTAAGTCAGTTTCAAACTTTGAAAGCTATTCTATAAAGGCTTAAACTTTCGTCTTCTCAGTTTAGGATTTTTCTTCTCCTACCTTGGACTTTAAGGCTGCCTTTAATGATGAAAATAATAATGTCACTTATAAGTAGGGCTTGCAATAGGCCAAGCAATATTCTGTTTCACATGGGACAACTAAGTTAACCTTTACAACAATCATGCAAAGAACATCATATTATTATTCCTTTTGATTAATGAGCAAACTGTCTGCCTAAGTTCAGTTGGGATTTGAACTAGGACAGTAGGGTCTCAGGGTCTGTGATCTTAACCATATTATATTGCCTCTAATTTTCAACTTTTTCCTGGCTTGAGCAAAAATTCAACCTATTTTAATCATGTTTCTCCACATGATCTGAGTAGCATAAACACTAACCCCTCCAAGGACAAGGAAAAATACAAATTTGCTGATGGCAAATGTAAACTGTGGTCTAATCCAGTGTGAATACCTTGAAGAAAAATGATAGGCAGTAGATTAATATATTTAATTGTAAAACAACAGATACAATCACAGGGAGCCAACATTCCCCTCCATCTCTGAGTTTCCCAGTGTTTGGGAAAGGTTTAGAAAGACTTAAGGGTAATAGGAGGGGAATTCCAGGCTGGAATAGAGCTGGGACTTGGCAGCCTATTTAAGGAGGCAGAAGTTGTGGCCTGCACAGGATTTCCTAGGGAGATAACTGTTGCAAACCAAAGAAGGAGCACTCCGGATACCGCTGAACCTGTGAAAGCATTTCAGCAAAAAACCAGGACCGCAGGAATGCAGTGCTTCTTCCCCAGACAAAATGATGCTTATACTTGAAGCACAAAAAGTCAAAGGTCCTAAATGGTAGTACTTAACTCATAAGCCACTTTTCCCACCCTTCAAAATGTTTACAAACTGGATTAAAACTGTCAAAAGAGGAATTAGGGAAAGAGGGAAGAAATACAAAATGCCTATTACAACTACTTTTTAAAGATACTTGGAGAATTTTTTTTAACCAATATGGAGAAAGCCTCCATGAAAATATGTTCCATAAGAACTTTATTTATCTTGTTTATTATTCTTTCTATCCTCAAGGCCTAGAACACTGCCTGGCATAAGGAGATGCTTAATAAATATCTGTTGAATAATTTAATTTGGTAAACTAGGAACCACAAAATATTATTTTCTTTCTTATGTATAGGCTGTATCCATTTTTGGCTGAAATTATCAGGATTATATGAATGAAGATGGTGTTTTGACCCTAATGATCAGACTGATCTCAGCTGATTAAAATGTTTACAGAGATATCAAACCTCTGTTTTCTTGCCAAGAGTTCCATATTTTTTCTTTCTCCATATACTTTATTTTTGTCTCATCACCCTTAGGCCTATTTTAGTTTAAATGTGAGAACTCCACCAATAGGAAAATCTCTCTCCCTCCTAGTCCACTCTTTCTCTCCCTCTCTCTCTCTCCTCCTCTGGCTCCCTTCCTCCCTCCCTGTCTACTAATTAACTAGGATGGTGCTTGTAATCACTTCAGAGGAAAAATAGTAATCAATCCACTCACAAATGCATGTGCTTGTTGAAATCTCTGCTTTCTGCTGCCAGGGCAAACATTCCACTCCACCAAATGTTTCCTTTAGTTCATCCTGATCAGAGACCGCAAAGCATTCAAGAGCATCCCAAGGAGCCAGCCATCTGCCTGTGAAGGAGAAACTCAAAGCCTTCAGAGCAGTCACTGAAAACACCTTAAAATAGCACATCAATACATCTGAGACTACTGTCCTCTCTAAACCCTAGAGCTGCTGATTAAAAGCTTATACCGTAAACCAAACCCATATGTTAGACCTTGTCTGTAGTTTTAGAATACTGTGTTGAATGTCTTGCTATCATCTCAGAGGTTTCCTACAGCCCTGCCAGTCATGTTGTGGCCAGCCGAAGGTATATGGGGAAAGGGCTCATTCATTTCTGTTAACATTGCTTCTAACGGGACAGTAAAGATCTAATGTGGTCGCTCTAACCAGTCCAGTCCCTGGTTCAGGGCAGCTGTCTGAGAAGAGTGATGCTCTTTCTCTCCTTCTGTTCCCTTCCCCATTAACACAACTCAGTCTCATCCCCCCACATCTCCTGCTTGAATATCTTCAATTAATTACAGATGATTGGAGTTGAGAATCAATGTTCTGGTTCCTTTTTATTTTCTTCCTGCATTTTGGGGGCAGATGTCACTAATATATGTAAATTAATATAGGCTGGTTAAATATCTGGATATTAAGACAAATATTTACTTAATTGTGCTATTCAAATGGGGGAGGGAGAAGGAGATTAATTTGTCATCATTTCTTTCCTGTTAATATGCATTAATCTTACATTTACACTAACACTCCAATACCTACTAGCATAGCATCTTCTTTAGCCAAATTTATGCATTTTCCTTCAAATTCTCCATGGCTTTCCTTGGGTCTCTGTTTTGAATGTTTTGAACCCTGACAGCTATATCTACCTTTCATGAAAAATGTATGGAGCCTGGGATAAAACTCTGTTCTCTGCTGTATTATTAACAACCCTTTTCTACGATCTATGTACTAAAACCTATATTTCACTTATGTTTTGAAAGATTTTTAGGCACTCTAATATCTGTACAATTAATTGTGAAAACGTTCAGTCTTTTGAATCTTCTATTAAGTGATCAGTAGTTTATAAATCCAAAAAGCCAGAAACATGATTGAATAAGTTAACTTCTGGTCCACTTCTCTAAACATGGACTTTAGGTCAAAGGTTATGTAGGACTTCAAGGAGGGTAGAGGAAAGTGTGAAAACTGGAAAGAAGCAGCTTCTTCAGTAAGACATTATGAGAAATTTCTCTAAAACTGAGCTGATAGATCCCCGATGTTTTGATCTCGATGTCTGTATACAAGATGTGTAAACCACCATATTCCAAGTCATATTCCCCAAATAAAATGATGACTATGTAACATCTGGAGACAGATTTGGAAGAGCCTGATATGAAACTCAAATTCCACAGGGAATATACTGAAGAACATGAGAAGTTGTCTGCTTCAGAGTTTCTTCCTGTTTTTCACTGTTTATGACCTTTGTGGGAAATAGATGGGGAAACAGTGGAAACAGTGTCAGACTTTATTTTTTTAGGCTCCAGAATCACTGCTGATGGTGATTGCAGCCATGAAATTAAAAGATGCTTACTCCTTGGAAGGAAGGTTATGGCCAACCTAGATAGCATATTTAAAAGCAGAGACATTACTTTGCCAACAAAGGTCCGTCTATTCAAGGCTATGGTTTTTCCAGTGGTCATGTATGGATGTGAGAGTTGGACGGTGAAGAAAGCTGAGCGCCGAAGAATTGATGCTTTTGAACTGTGGTGTTGGAGAAGACTCTTGAGAGTCCCTTGGACTGCAAGGAGATCCAATCAATCCATCCTAAAAGAGATCAATCCTGGGTGTTCATTGGAAGGTCTGATGTTGAAGCTGAAACTCCAATACTTTGGCCACCTCATGCAAAGAGTTGACTCATTGGAAAAGACCCTAATGCTGGGTAGGATTGGGGGCGGGAGGAGAAGGGGACGACAGAGGATGAGATGGTTGGATGGCATCACCGACTCGATGGACATGGGTTTGGGTAGACTCCGGGAGTTGGTGACGGACAGAGAGGCCTGGCGTGCTGCAATTCATGGGGTCGCAAAGAGTCGGACACGACTGAGTGACTGAACTGAACTGATGACCTTTGAGGCTGTCTGCACATTAGCGCATCACACACACAGGCCTTAAGTCAAATTCTTCTCAAGAAAACCAGTTTCAATTAAACAAGAAATCCTGCCAATTTATTGTTTGCTTCCTTCCTATAACAAAAGTGGCCTTAAACTGAATCTTGTTGTTGTTTAGTTACTAAGTTGTGTCCGACTCTTTTGTGACTCTATGGGCTCTAACCCATCAGGTTCCTCTGTCCATGGGATTTCCCAGGCAAAAATAATGGAATGGGCTGCCATTTCCTAATCCAGGGGATCCTCCCAATTCAGAGATCAAACTCATGTCTCCTGCATTGGTAAGTGGACTCTTTACCACTGAGTCACCTGCAATGCCCAAAATGAATCTAGACTAGCACTTATTTTTAACCCTTATTCTTGGAAAACAGTTTCAGATAAAATCTTGCCATATAACTGAATTATTTTACTGTACAGTAGAAATTAACACAGCACTGCAAATCAATTACACTTCAATAAAATAATTGGTTTTAAAGGTTTACCAAAGCAAAATCTAGACACAAGGTTTTGATGTCCTATAGGTGACTCCACACAGCCAAATATCTTAAAATGGTTAGAGTTTAGATCCAGGATATTGTTAATGAGCTTAAAGAAATATTTGGATCCAGATCCAGCTTTTTAAATTAACTTTTACAACTATCCCTAACTACAGACTTTGGAAAAAAAATTACATATATGTTGTAATGTAAAGGAAGAAACCACAATAAAATAGAAAAAAAGAAAGCAACATCTTTTCAGGAAAAGCCTTGTATTTATTTAGAATACAAACTTCAAAGCCAAATTAAAAAACTAATTGTGATGGAAAGGATTCCTGCCTTATAAAAGGTTGTGAGGACCTTGCTGTGTACAAGAAAGGGTGAAGGATTTGAGGTTCTAAGGGAAAAAGCTTAGATAAAAAAATAAAGGAGCACAGGAGAAGGGACACAAAATTGCATAAGAAAAGATAATGAAGAACACCTGTGGTAGTGTGATGGAAGTGAGTTTGGAGAAAATAAAAATATTTGATAAGGAAGCGAATAAGTGGTATGGGAGGTCTCTCTCATACAGAATCTTCATTTAAATCTATATTGCTCAATTAAGGTTTTGTTTCAGTGAATTTGAAGTAAGAAGGCTTGAAAATACCCATATCCAGCTTTACAAGGAGGAAAAATCCACCCATATCAATGCAGAAACCCAGGGTGGAGAGTGAAGCTTTAATCTGGGATACAATGAAATGAAAACTTATCTGATTAATCATCATAATATCTTACCTTGATAAATTATATTGATCTTTGTTATAATCTCTCTATTCAATATTTAAACTTACCATAAGCTACACAGTCAAAAAATGAAATCCTGTAATGCTAGATGTGTTACTAAGAGTAATAATATTGCTTCTTTGTGGGATAGACCATCCACTGGAAATCCTGTTAGGTTCTTTTCATAATTATTTCATGTAATCCTCAAAACAACCCTGGAAGTTGATTATTCTCTCTTTACAGATGAGGTCACTGAGAATCAGAGACGCTGGATGACTTGCCAAGCATCACAAAGTAAGAGGCAGCCCTGGGATTCTAAATCAATTCTCCCTCCAAAAATAACAATCCTCTCCAATGCACCAGTTTGTGAGGTTTAGTTCATTGTGCTTTGAAACAATCTAGCTCTAGATTAGGTCTAACAAACTTAGAAAACATTGCTCCATTCACAACAAAGCATGGATGCATTTGTATCTCCAAGATGTAGCTTCAGTGAAGTTGCTCAGTCGTGTTCGACTCTTTGCGACCCCATGGACTGTAGCCTTCCAGGCTCCTCCATCCATGGAATTTTCTAGGCAAGAGTACTGGAGTGGGTTGCCATTTGAAGAAACTTGGAACACTGAAAGAGGGAACTAGTCAGTTTTATGAGTGCACTCGGAATTAATGAAAACATACTTGAAACCAAAGCTAAACAACCAAATAAAAACAACAGCAAAAAAAATCCCTCCCCCTTTTATTGCAAGTTAATGATTGAGATACATACAAACTGATGGAACGTTTCTGAGTGTTTGCTGGTATCTCTGTCAATCTCATTTCAGTGACCCACGTTCATTCGTTTTTTCACAAACCTTATTTTTGTTAATAAAAGTCCTTTGAATATTTTTTGCCAAACACATTTGTCAAGATCAAACTAAAAATCATTTCTAGTAAGTTGGAGAAGCTCCATTCTTAATTAAATGTAAAATATAATGAACTCTTTGTTAAGGAGGCCTGCCTTAATTTAAAGATGTTGCTGAGGATAATGGGCTTGAGCTGCATGTCTGCTTCCTTGTTGTCAAGGCACCCTTTTGTTATGCACACACAACTCAGAATGTCTTTCCTTTTCCTTTTTTTTTTTTTTTTACCATTTCCTTCTTCTAAAACTCAAGACAATGATGACTAAAACATGAAGGTTAATAATACAATTCAAGCCAAGCATATTTTTTGTGGGAAACATTGAGATAACTAAGGCAACATGTGTATGTTTCAGTTATCTGCATTCTTCCTCAGTTTTTCATTTTATCCTCAAAAAGAGGGAGACAGAAGGCATACAGACACTTGTAGAATCTCTGGGGTACTGAGCTCATCTTTATTTCCTGGGGAAATGTTAGCTTTGGAAGTGGTTCCCTGTTCAGCATTAATTGCTTATTTATAATATGTCAATGAGTTTCCCCTTACACTTAATATGGGAAATAATACAAAATAAGCACTGTGAAAAATATTTGGCGAATAAAGCAAAGAAGCAATTCTGTTGTTGCTATTTCTAGTTTCCCAGACGGGAACTGAATGGAATCACATTCTTGTGCTAATAGTCATTAGTGCAGTTTCAAGGTGATTAAAGATTTAGGAAAGTAATATTCACAAATCTGTTAGCTTTTATGTTCATCGAAGAAAACTATCAAATATTGGCTTGGATTTATAAATACAATTTTGCCATAGAAGTTTATAACTTTTTAAACTGGTAGCTCAGACAGTAAAGTGTCTGCCTGTAGTGCGGGAGACCTGGATTCGATCCCTGGGTTGGGAAGATCCCCTGGAGAAGGAAATGGCAACCCACTCCACTACTCTTGCCTGGAAAATTCCATGGACTAAGGAGCCTGGTAGGCTACAGTCCATGGGGTTGCAAAGAGTCAGACACGACTGAGTGACTTCACTGTCACTTTCAAACTTTAAGACACACAATAAAAATTAAAAAACACAATCTTTAAACATAGCTGTGAAAATATAAAGTCAAAAGAGACAGAAAATACATATAAATGAGTAAAAAAAAGATGGAGTCTATCTAACTCAATGGAAGTGTACTTGAAATAAATGTAAATCATTTTAAAAGAAAGAATAGTTACACAAGACATACTTTATTACCAACTAACATGTCAGACTTGAGAGTTTTAACTGGTGATACTTCTATTAAAAATCAATATGCACCATGATATGAAAAAAGAAAAAAGACCACTGATCTCTTCAAGAGCAGTGAAAGAACACAATGTATGAAAAAAATAAAATTATCATCCTACTCTGTATTACTCTTAACAGGATGTGTAATTCTCCCTCATGGTCATACATCTATGGGTAAACAACAATGCACTGAAAGGCTAGCAACTAAGATGGTGCGGGAAACTGTATCACATGAAGAAAAGTTGAAGGAAAGCTTGGAAAAGAGAAGACTCAGGCAAATGCCAGGAAAAGAGAGTAACTTTCTCTAAGTGTTAGAAATGCTGTTATATGAAAGAAGAGCCACACTTGCTCTGTGTCCAAAAAACCATCTGGGCTCCATATAGAGGAAAACATGCTGAAAGTCAGAACTGTATCATCATGGGATAGGGTGCCATATTAATCACGGTTCTTTTGCTTTCAAGTTGAAAAACAAAAAAATAAAGACAGGGGTACTTATTGGCCCACACACCTAACACACCCAAGGGTGGAGTAAGCTTTGGGAACAGGACATTCAGGGGCATAACAGTGTCATATGCTCTCATCTCTGAGCATTCATCTCCTTGTGTTTGGTTTCTTTCTCAGGCAGCCTCTTGATACATGAGACCCAAGACAGCCACCAGAAGTACAGAGTGTACCAAAGCTGGAAAGCACACGGAAAAGAAAACAGCTCTGTCTCTCATCTTCTAATTTGTGAGTTATTATCGAGAACCGTGATTGAGTCTGCTTGGGTCCGAAGGTGTCACTTCTGGGACTCCTTACCATAGACAGGGGGATGGATGCTATGAGAGACTCACCCCAGGGCAGTCATGTCCCTGTGGCTAAAAGCTCAGTGACCATGACTGACATCAGCAGAATCAATCCGAGTGGAAGAGAGGACAGTAGGGAGCTGTGCCGGCAACAAATCAAATCGAAACAACTACAAATAAAAATAGACTTTTAAAAAGAAATAAAGATGTACATCACAGCTGCTTGGAAAGGTAATGAGCTTCTCATCACTGAATGTGTTCAAGCAGAAGTTGCAGAACTGCTTGTGAGTACTAAAAGATCACAGAGGTCAACTGTGGGACCCTGAGCAAGTCATCCCTTATTTCCTTGTTTAGTGATAGATTTATCACTGAGCACATACAGTGTGGCAGGCCATGCAGACCCAAT
Organism: Okapia johnstoni; assembly: GCA_024291935.2. Taxonomy (NCBI): domain Eukaryota; kingdom Metazoa; phylum Chordata; class Mammalia; order Artiodactyla; family Giraffidae; genus Okapia; species Okapia johnstoni. The sequence goes on from CM044321.1 coordinate 62,898,643, forward strand.
GGTACACGAGACAGGTGGAGTGCCTGCTCTGGAGGAACTTAGAATCTACAGTCTCTAACCTGTAAAAGAGATTACCTCCCTCACATAGTGTGAGTGTGATTAAAAGAAAAGATGTATGTAGAAACTGACAATTATAAAACAATATATGAATACAAGATAGGCATTTCCCTGGTGGCTCAGTTGGTAAAGAATCTGCCTGCAATGCAGGAAACCCAGGTTCAACCCCTGGGTGGAGAAGGTCCCCTGGAGAAGGAACTGGCAACCCACTCCAGTACTCTTGCCTGGAAAATGCTGCGGACAGAGGAGTCTAGGGGGCTGCAGTGTATGGGGTCTCAAAGAGTAAGACATGACTGAGTGTCTGAACATATTGCAGAATAACTAATATTTGTGTTGGGAAAGGTGGAAAGGATTTAAAAGCAAACTTCATCTCGAGAGGAATTTCGTCTACACATGCTATAAGCATCCTGCTCAACTCCATGACACAGGGCTTGTGATCTAATCCCAAATGAATTATTTCCTCCAGTAAAGATCAAGGGTAAAACATACTCAGCCTGTGATTTAGGGCTAAAGATTTAAGGAACAGATTATCTCATGAGCCGTAAACATGGACACGGCTTCTAGGACAGGGATCTGGCTGAGTCCATAGTAAGCTTGACCTGAGGGCTCTATGAGCCGGCACAAAGCAGGACCACTTCTCAGAGTAGCTAGACGGTCTCAGCACCCAGCCTTCTTGGACACCATTGGCACTGGCTTGCTAAGCTAAAGCTTAAAGGACATGAAACAACCTTAGAAGGTGGGTGGCCCCATCACCAGAGACTTACATTAAAGAGCTTGGGAATAGCAACATCTTATCCAGCAACGTGTCTCCAGTGCCCAGGCACAGTGCCAAACACATCTTCTGTGTGGATAGTGTAATTAGTGACTGCTGCAGTCACTTCAGTCATGTACGACTCTGTGCAACCCCATAGGCGGCAGCCCACCAGGCTCCTCCATCCCCGGGATTTTCCAGGCAAGAACACTGGAGTGGGTTGCCATTTCCTTCTCCAATGTATGCATGCATGCTAAGTCGCTTCAGTTGTGTCTGACTCTGTGCAACCCCATGGACAGCAGCCCACCAGGCTCCTTTGTCCACAGGATTCTCCAAGCAAGAATACTGGAGTGGGTTGCCATTTCAATTCCAACTATACAGCTTTGGGGGAACTCTTTATGTGAGTCAGGTCTTCCCTCGTGGCTCAGTTGGTAAAGAATCCACCTGCAATGCAAGAGACCCTGGTTCGAGTCCTGGGTTGGGAAGATCCCCTGGAGAAGGGATAGGTCACCCACTCCAGTATTCTTGAGCTTCTTTTATGGCTCAGCTGGTAAAGAATCTGCCTGCAAAGAGGGAGACCTGGGTTCAATCCCTGGGTTGGGAAGAGACCCTGGAGAAGGGAAAGGCTACCCACTCCAGTATTCTGGTCTAGAGAATTCCATGGACTACAGTCCATGGGGTCACAAAGAGTCAGACATGACTGAGCGACTTTCACTTTCACTTTATATGAGTCACAATAATTTCACCTTTCTAAGCCTCAACTTCCTAATCTGAACTACTAAATAAATTTACAGGATAAATAATAGAGTGTGCTCAGTCATGTCCAGCTCTTCGCGACCCCATGGACTGTAGCCCACCAGGCTCCTCTGTCTATGGGATTCTCCAGGCAAAAATACTGGAGTGGATTGCCATGCCTTCCTCCAGGGGATATTCCTGATCCAGGGATCAAACTCATATCTCTTGTGTCTCCTGCACTGGCATGCGGGTTCTTTACCGCTAGTGCCACCTGGGAAGCCCAAAGTCCCTTTTACTAATTTTTAAAGGCTTTCCTAGGTGGCGCTAGTGGTAAAAAAATAACAAAAAAACCCCCCAAAAACCCTGCCTGCCAATGCAGGAGACAAAAGAAATGGGGGTTTGATCCCTGAGTGACTTAGCATGCATGCTTGCAAAGGTAGCCTAATACTATAATTTTATCGCCTTAAATGAGGGCCAACTTCCCCACTGAAATCTGTCTATTCAATGAAGACACTTTAAGATATTAGAATTTACTGTTAACCCATGGAACCCAAACACTTTTGATTCATTCTGAATGAAAAAGAACATGATCAGATTGTCTTCTGGGGGTCAGAAGAAGTGAGATGGGTTAAGGTTATTGAGCAATTTGAAAAAATTAAAGGTTCTAGCCACTCTCTTAGATTTTTCCCTGGTTATACCACCCATGTTCTTCCCAGATACATACGTGATGGAGGGTGACAGCCCCCTGATGTATGATAGGAAGTAGTAGGATTAACAGAAACCTATAAATCAGTCAGTGCTTGCCGCAGCCTAGTTTCCAAACCATCTGAGCAGGAAGGCCTGTTTGGACCAGGATTAGATTTGGCCCACACAGGACCCTTTTAATCAGCCATTGAAAACCAAATGTGGAATTTCCTTTCAGGTCCAAAATATTGATGTCATATCTTCACCACAAGAATAAACCCAAAATAATTTGAAACAATTTTCTTCCATCTGAGGGGAGGAAAATAGGGTGTAGAAATTCTGCCCAGCTGACTCAAAGTGAAAAGTTCAGAAGCAATTGCCAAATAACCACCTCAAAGGGGATATTTAAACTGATTGAGGAACCCCATTCCTTGATAAGAACCAATGCTTTGGGATTGAAATACCAATGAAATAGCAAAGCCTTTCGTTTTTCCATTTTGAAAGGTAAATGACACTTTTAAGTCAAAGAAATTTTTTTCAGATCTTACATGTTTGGTGGGTACTACTGACCAATGAAGTGGGAGGTGAGTTTTACTGCTGGTGTTTTTTAATTCCCAAGTTTCCATGACTGCATACTTTAGTCATTTGGCAATGAGAACATTAGAAGTCTCGTCAAAGGTCTGCTCCTTCTTTTCCTGTTTGTATTAATTTCAACTTTTTTTTCCGGTGAGAACAAAGGGGTATGTGTGTGTGTGGGGGTGTGTCCCTATGTATGTCTACCTTTCACTTTGTCCTAAAAACAATACAAAAAAACACCACAAAAAACAGTATCTTTTGGTTTTCTGACAGTCTCTGCAGCTCAGACACTTCCATTAAGAAACCCTGCCTCTTTTGAGATATTCCATTGCCTCCTAGCTATGTTTTCCAGCATGTTCCCCAGCAAAGCACAAAGGGAACAGGCAGAGCTGCCTTCAGATACAGGTGATCAGCTGCGAAAGAACTCTCTGCAGATCAGAGCAGGGACAGCAGACACTTGGACTTTAGATACTCCATTGATAAGCAGCTCCCTCCAAAGGACATGAAGTAGTCAATCTTTCTCAGCCATCAATTCTGCTAAGAAGATCACCTAACTTGTCTATATCCCCTTAGGTGATATAGACAAGCAGATGAGACTTATAGATAAGTTAGGTGACTGCACTTTATTTCTCATTTAAAATTCTTTAACTATCAATATGTTTGGAATGAAGTTCTGTATGATTCTGTATGCATGCGTGTTCAGTGGCTTCGGTCCTCTCCGACTCTTTGCGACCCCATGGACTGTGGTCCACCAGGCTCCTCTGTCCATGGGATTCTCCAGGCAAAAATACTGGAGTGGGTTGCCGTGCCCTCCTCCAGAGGATCTTCACCATCCAGGGATTGAACTTGGGTCTCCTGTGTCTCCTGCACTGCAGGCAGGGTTTTTTTTTTTACCACTAGTGCCACCTGGGAAGCCCATGACTTAAGTCTAGCTTTCCACAAAGACAGGTTGCCTGAATGAGGTGGGTCCCTCGCCATATGCAGGCTGGGGGATCTCTCTCTGGCCACACTGTCTCTGATAGGACTTAGTCTTAAATATTTTTGCTGCCAGTCCCTGTGTGTGTGTGTGTGTGTGTGTGTGTGTGTGCGCGCGCACGCGCGCGTGCGTGTGTGTGCGCGTGCACTCAGTTGTGTCAGACTCTTTGTGACCCCATGGATTTGTAGCCTGCCAGACTCCCCTGTCCATGGAATTCTCCAGGCAAGAATACTGGAGTGTATTGCCATTTTCTATTCCAGGGGTTTGATCCACAGGGATCAAACCTGTGTCTCTGGCGTCTCCTGCATTAGCAGGCAGATTCTTTTTTTTTTTTTTTTTTTTTTTTAATTTATTTATTTATTTATTTATTTATTTTTTTATCTTGCATTTATTTTTTTTTTTATTATTATTTTTTTTTTATTTTAGTTGGGGGCTAATTACTTTACAATATTGCAGTAGTTTCTGCCATACATCGACACGAATCAGCCATGGGTTCACACGTGCTCCCCCTCCCAAACCCTCCTCCCACCTCCCTCCCCCTCCCATCCCTCAGTGTCATCCCAACGCTCCATCCCTGAGCATCCGTCCCATGCATAGAACATGGAATGGTGTTCTGCTTCACATATGACAATATACATGTTTCAATGTTATTGTCCCAGAACGTCCAACCCTCACCTTCTCCCTCAGAGTCCACAGGACTGTTCTATGCATCTGTGTCTCTTATTCTGTCTCACATATAGGGTTACCATTACCATCTTTCAAATTCCATATACATGCATTAGTATACTGTATTGGTGCTTTTCTTTCTGGCTCACTTCACTCTGTATAATGGGCTCCAGTTTCATCCATCTCAATATCACTGAGCCACCTTCTGCAATCACGGGGCCTTGGTGAACACTGCCTGCTTGTGCCCCACAAGTGGAGAATCAATACTTCCAGATTCACAGGATTTCTCTCAGAACTCAAGGATCTAGGCTCCAAGGTGGGGGAAAAGACAAAAGCAGACAATTTGACCAAAGAAACAGTATTCCAATGTCAAACACATCTAGGGGTGGGGCGTTGTAGTTTAGATTTGTGTAACAGAAATGAACAAGTGTTTACTGAATACTGGCTGGTCTTAGTCTAGCATGTCAGAAGATCCATCCTTACTGAAAAAGCACTTGTTTGTAGAGGTGACCAGAGGATTTTCTGAAGAGTGGGGAGAAGAGAACAGGGTATTTGCTGGGCAGCGCTAGAGTCACAGGGGAGCTTTCTATTCTAAGTTTTGGTTTGCATACAATAGTGATTTCAGAGGACTAAGGAGAAGAAATGGGAGAGAGCCAGTCATTAAGCCTGCTAATTCTTTGTTTCTTTTTACTGCTTCTCAACAGAGTGTTGGAAGTGGTTGATTTAGTAAGTTTGCATTTAGAATACAAAAGCTCTCTTCCTAAAGCATGCTAGATAATATCAAACATTTCTGAGAAGTATTCTTTTTTAACCCTTGCAAAAAACTAACCTAGAAGAATGAGGATGTGCTTTCCCAAAGCTTGTTCTTGCTGACCTATTGCTCTCATTCATTCTCAAACGCTAACCACATACAACTCAAGATTTCACTGGATTTTACCTATAAATTATCACACTATCTTGGTCCATTTTTAAGGAGAAACAGACTTAGTTACTCTTTCAAAGTTGATTCTTACGGTTTAAATGTTTGTGAAAGTTCTCAGTTGAGGGTTTTTCTCTTTCTCTTTTTTTCTCTTTTTGGTGTTTCTTTGCTTTTTTTTTTTTTTTTTTTTTAATGACTTTACTGTTTGTTGGTTTCATTGCTTCCCTGAGGGAAATGATGTTCTTATACTTTAAAGATGCTGGTCAGAAACTTGGAAATGCCCTCTCTTGTTTTCTTTCCAGCTGACTGCTTCCAGAATAGATTGCAATCCACAGTGAACCCACAAATGTCTTTTTTTTTCAGATTAGACTATGCTTTAATAAAAAAAAAACCCAGCCACTACCATACAATTTTTACTAAAAAGATATATGATTATTGAAATGCTGATATAAGTACTCATGCCTTATAGAATCTGAAAAATAAAAATGCTATTACACACATACTCACTGAGATGGAGAGAAACAGAATTGGAATACAGAACTCCTGTCATTTATGGGAAAAGAAGAAAATCTCGATTAGTGACTATTTGCAAATCTCACCCGAAAGCTTTTATTTAACAGCTGATTTAAAATATATGTAACTGGAGACAGAAGCAGAGCTCTCCCTGGTTCTTTGGACTTTGAAACTGAAATTTTTTAAGGAGAAAGCTCTTTTTTTTTCCCCAAATGTGACAATAGACTCAATTGTTTCCTGCAATTCAAACAAGAAACAACTGCCTAGAGATTCAGCCAAGCCAATGCTTTTATATATGTTCAGTGAAGTTCGTGTGCCAAGATTACTAAACAATTAGCAAATTTCTCCCTTGTGTGTCATCTGCACATATGTATGCAATGTATACATATGGATGTGTGCAGAATGAAAGCCATCTTTGTGTGAGTAGAAAATTCCTTTCTAGTGACTCCAAGTTTAATAAAATGTCATCTGCAGCAAAATATCTGGAATGAGCCATATAAAAATCAAAAGGCTGTATTTTCTCAGGTGCTTCAGCTGAGGAGAAAAAGAGCTCTTTCTAAACGTCCAGTGATATATAGCATAGAGTCAAGAAGAGCTTAAATAATCCCAAACCTCTGATATTATCATTGTGAAATGTCATGCTCTCATGAAAATGCTGCTGAATGTAATTGCCAAAGGCTGACTACACTCAGGATGAACTGTTGTTCAGAATATGCATATTCTTTTCTAAAGCTGAAATATAAAAACATAATACTATAAAATGTATGGAATGGAATACCACTTTCTCAGTGGGCTCCATCCGCTTGAAGTTTCTGGAGAAACAGTATTTTGCCAGCTTTGGACTCCTTTGTAAACATATTTCCTCATGTTTATTATTGTTGTAGTTTGCAGGGGTTTTTTTTCCTATCTAATACTGGGTACTTCTTAGTATTTTTATATCATCTTTTTTGTTTCCTAATCATTCTCCAGACAGTCTAATCATTACCAACTACCACTGAGATTCCAATTAATTCATGATTTCATCATGAAAAGCCTGCTTTCTTGACCTATTTGAGGGCATTATTTAAAATTTAAAATACTTCCTCAGTTCCCTAATTAGAGCATCAGATTCCCCCACCTGACCCTTTGCCCCCGCAGCATTGCTGTGTCTAATAGTCTGAGAAAGGGAGCATTTGTCAGTATGAGACATACTGAGCTTTCTCGACGGTGTCTTTCCACTGTGCAGACATTTTCTTCGCTAAAATGACTGGCCCACCACAGCTAAACACACCCATATGGCCTGCCCCAAAGGCTGCCTTTAATAAATTGGCCAGATGAAACACTGAGAATGTCTGTATAGCAAGAACACTAATGTGCACTTTTCAGAAAATGACTGGAGTGTGGTTTTCTGGAAAATAATAGTGCTACAGAGGGACAGATACAGAGAGAAACCAAGCCTATTTTCATGGGTGGTCAGGTTTCCATAGAGACACTCGCTGACCTCATTAATCCATTCCTTCCTTTCATAATAATAGACATTTGATCTGGATCACATGACCACTCAAAGACGAGCTTCTGTCCCTTTTGCAGATAGGATGGGACATGTGATCTAATTCTCACTGATAGGATGTCTGCCGCTTGAAGAGGGGAGACGTGTCACCCCATTCCTCCCCCTCCACCCTGGGACCTGGAGGTGGATATGGAAAGGAGGCGTGGAAAACTGCGAGGATGGACACACTGCAGAGATGGTATAGCCACAGAATATCTCCCGGGTCTCTGGAAACCCAGTGAATTGCTCTCCTCCAACCTTTACAGGCTGGAGAAGCGAATGGCAAACCCACTCCAGTATTCTTGCCCGGAGAATTCCATGGACAGAGGAGGCTGGTGGGCTACAGTCCATGGGGCTGCAGAGAGTCTGACACAACAGAGCGACTAATACTAACTTTTACAGGAGAGAGAAATGAAACACAATTTTGTGTCAGACACTGTTGGGCCCATGGTATAAGTAGCTGAAGCTATCTGCTCATTCTTTCTGTGGATGGCCATGTTTTACATGTTAGATTTCAGATGTCTTGGGAGCCTCTGGGCACATATCTCTGATAACTTTATGTTCTTATTGTTCTAAGGAAGAACTTACACTTTTCACTAAACCAGCTAACTTTAATTTTGAAATCTTTAAAATCTTGGCTCCAGTGCTACCCTCTGGGAGCTCTTCATGGGGGACACAAGAAACAAGGAGATGGAAATGGGCCAGGGGCAGAGGATGGGTGCTGGACCAGAGTCAGTTCACAGGCATAATCAACAGAACCAAGGTTGGACATGTTAATAAGCTTTACTAGGGAGAAAAGTCAAGGTCTCTTGACTCAACCTGGTACAGGGATAATTCTCCTGCTATTTTGCCTATCACATGTATTTTTTAAAAAACTATCAGAAACTAAATATCAAGTGTACACACCTGGGAAATTTTTTTTTGTACTTTCCTTTTCTTAACTTTCCAGCTATTCATTTCCCTTTGTCAGCCCTTCGTTTGCTACCCAACAAGTGAATATCTCTTCCACTGAAAAACTAGTTCCAGGACTCATGAGCCATGATTGCTGGGTCTAAGCTTTCTCTCACTTCATCTTTTGGGGAATGAGGCAGAGAGTGGTTGTCATTTTATTCTGAATTTCTCAAATCCATTACTGTCTCTACCACTGGCTCACTAAGGGGTCAGTGTTTCACTGTCAATAGTGTTCTATTTATTTGTCATACCCCTGGGTGACTTTTAAGTTGATTCTTCATTAGGTATCAGAATGAACGAGTGTTACACAGAATTACAGCTTCTTACAATTTAAACCGTCATCTAGTCCAAACTCACAACGAGAACAAAAGACTCACAGCTAGTTACTAGCTGTGTATTTCAGCAGATTACGTAATGTCCGTTTCTCACTTATAGGTCCAAATAAATATCTACATTATTCTGTTAGCATTGTTTCAATAAGAGTAGTAATGACAGCCAATGATGTTAGTGCTTGATATGGTTATTGCTGCTAACAGAATTAAGTCTTCTCTTGATTTCTTACAATAAAGCCTCTCTCATATCCTTCACAGAGGTTAAAATAGTTTGTTTACTCTCAGGGTTAAAACAAAAACTTTCTCTGTAACTTTATCCATCTGCCCTAGACCTTCCCGCAGGGCTTGGAGAATGAATCTACTCCGTCCACATGATACTGATTCTTCCCAGCAAAACTTTTCATCCCTCGAGCTGAACATTTCCAGTGACTCTAATATTCTCAGATGTGATGGAGATTCTAGTGTTTTTCACAAAGGTGGCCTTTCTCCTCCGAATGATACTCAGTGTCCTGTGTTCCTTCTAGAGTACATAGACCCACAGCTCAAGTACAGTGACCTGATTTGCACTTTTGATAGGGGGCGGTGAGCAACTGGGCTCCCTTGGTGGTTCAGTGGTAAAGAATCAGCCTGCCAATGCAGGAGACATGGGTTCAATCCCTGAGCTGGGAATATCCCCTGGAAAAGGAAATGGCAACACACTCCAGTATTCTGGAAAATTCCAAGGACACAGGGGCCTGGCAGGCTACCATCCATGGGGTTGCAAAGAGTTGGACATGACTTAGCAACTAAACAATTGAGCAAATTCCAGTATGCTCTCAAAAAAAAAAAAAAAATCTCAAGCCAGAGATAAATCTTATTCATGAGAGGGATATTCTTGTCCAAGCTTCCATCCTCAAATTTTGCTCCTTGCTTCTGATTCATCTGAAGTTAACCACTTTGCTGTGATTCAGAGAAGAGGATTATCAAACAGATCAACGATCCATGTATGGTTGTAGGTTCAGAAGTTTACATGAAGGGTGAACTTGAGCAATGCCCTGTTTTCCTCATTTGTAAAAGTCCTGCCCTGTTTATTCCACTTGATTAATCCAAGATTCCGAATTAATCCCAATGAAAATATGAATGGTGAACCACTGTATAAATGCTAAACATTACTGATAATGTTAAGAAAACTGTTCTTTCCTCATTATTTCTCATCTTTTCTGAGTCATTCTGCTTATAAAATGGAAATTAAAATATAGAATTATTTGAGGATCCACTGATGTAATATGTGTGCAATAGTGTGACACAATTCTTGGCACACACTGGTTACTCAATGTGAATTTTGTAATGTACAGTTGATGAATTCTGGCTCCCAAAATGATGCAGTCACTGTACCCACTGCACGAATGCAGGTCATTCTGCAATCATCTCCTTGCGGTGTTTTTAAGGAGGTAAAACACTAAATCTGAAAATAGGTCACCTGGAAACTATCACTCACACGATGGAAGAGTTAGACGCACCAAATTATTTTCCTTGAAATGAATGACTAAGGCAGTTTCCTTCTTCTGCTGGCCATTAACAGCCACTGTTCCTTTAAGCATCACTCAGACACCAATCCATAAGGGAAATTGATTGAAATATGATATATTGTCCTTTAGGTAGAAATATCAAGACACAACTTAATCAGTAGCACCTTGATTCTACAAAAAAGATAATCCATCTCCCCTGTTCAAAGAACTTGTTCTTCTAATGATAATAATTGAAGCTAGCCCATAGCTTAACCTGATTGAACAACTCACTGTATCTCTTGACTCCTTTTTAAGTATAGAGAGTGCAGACAGCCATATAAATTCACTCTGTCCAGTTCAGTATCCAATGTCTATTTGATGATTGTGAGGGGTTTTTTTTATGGTGTCCATTATGTTTTTAGGCCTCTGACTATATTCCCCTATACAATCCATATGCAGTTATTTTAAATTTTTAAAAAGACTTTTTCTGGTATAGTAAAAAAAAATAAAAGCTTTTTAATTAAACTTACAGGATTCTTCCATCATACACTGCCTCAAATTCTGAGCTTAACAGAAAAAAATGCTGTGAGAAAAAGTTTAGAAGTCAAATTGACCTGCACCATTTCACTTTCCAACTCTTCCTTCATCACACTGAAAAGCAACATTTACTCTTATTCCTTTACTATATATAATGTGACCACTGTGTCTGATTCTTTGTGACCCCATGGACTATAGCCCATCAAAATCCTCCATCCATGGGATTTTCTAGGCGAGAGTACTAGAGTGGGTCGCCCTTTCCTTCTCCAGGGGATCTTCCTGACCCAGGGATCGAACCTGGGTCTCCCACACTGCAGGCAGATGCTTTACCGTCTGAGCCACCAGAGAATCCCCTGATCATAAGCTACATCTGTTCTTAAAGATGTTCAAGTGTCACCTAAGTCTCCCTTCTCTACTCCCCCTCTTCTCTCCCAACTGTAACAATCTCATAACTGCATTGGAGGGAAAAGCAAGAACATCAGCTCGAAACATCTTCAACTGTCCATTTCAAACTAGTTTTCCTCATTTGTTTATTCATTCATCCAAGAAGAACCTCAGTTATTTTATCAGATATGTTGTTGAGTATCTGGTCAGTTTAGGATATAACAAAATTTCACAATCTAATCATAAAGGAACCTTAAATAGATTTTCAAGAAATTATGGTCTTCCAGAAGGTCCTCAGATACACACCAGAGAGTAAAGAGTGTTGGAAAGAGAGATACAGTTAAAGCCACTAAAAAGAGAGGAGCAAAGACTTGAAAGCTCACAGCCAGTCTTGGGTGGACCCTATGTGATCTGGGCCTCCACTCTAGTGATGATTTGGGGGGGGGGGGGGAACATGTAAAGGGGAGATTTTTCAGGAGAAAGGTAGAATTTAAACAAAGAAATAGAGGTAGAAAATCACACAAAATTGAACAAGGAAATGGAGGTAGAAAATCACACAAAATGTGCAGAGATATTATAATTAGTATAATTTAAACTGACTTGACTAATTCAGAGGAAATCTAAAGGAGAAGAGTGAGAGAAAAAACTAAAAAGATAGATTTGAGTCTTTATCAGACTGCTTTGTACACATTTTTAAAATTTGGAAATAGTGAGCCATCATTGATGGTTTTTTCAGAAGCCCAGAGATATTCAGGATCACTAATCTGACAGCTGTATCTACAATGAACTGGAAGGGGAAAACTGAAGTGAGAGATAGCTTGGATATTCAATGACCTAAACAGTAAACAAAAGGGCCCTGAAAGAGGCAATAGGAATAGAGGAGCAGAACGAGACAGAGATAAGAGAAATGTAGAAGAGGTAGGACCTTGCAACTAACCAGATATGGCAAACGAGAGTGTGAGAGAGAAAGTGTATTCCCATTCTAAACCAAAGTTATTCGTTTTTTAAAATTAATTAATTTATTTTAATTGGGGGCTAATTAATTTACAATATTGTAGTGATTCTTGCCTTTCAGTTCAGTTCAGTCGCTCAGTCACGTCCGACTCTGCAACCCTATGAATCGCAGCACGCCAGGCCTCCCTGTCCATCACCAACTCCCGGAGTCCACCCAAACCCACGTCCATTGAGTCGGTGATGCCATCCAACCATCTCATCCTCTGTCGTCCCCTTCTCCTCCTGTCCTCAATCTTTCCCAGCATCAGGGTCTTTTCCAATGAGTCAGCTCTTCACATGAGGTGGCCAAAGTATTGGAGTTTCAGCTTCAACATCAGTCCTTCCAATGAACACCCAAGACTGATCTCCTTTAGGATGGATTCTTGACATGAACCAGCCAACTGTGTATGTATACTTTACATCCTAAAGTTATCTTTTTAGATTTATTTCATGGATAACATTGATGTTCATTTATATTCTATTATAATTTATATATAGAAAAGGAAGTTGTTGAAATTCTGCAAGGGATTGGTAAAGACAAAGGTGATTTTAAAAATGATACAGAAATTAACTGAGCCAAGCTGATGTGACAGTCATGATAAAAATAAAATGCAGATAAATTTCTTAGAGTAGAATAGTTTTCTTAGGGTATAATATATGCTAGTTTTCTTAGGGCATAATATATGTTTATATTATAAACTCTGAAAAGAGGAGCTTTGTTTACTGTATGAATAATAATGAAAAAGAAGAAACATATAAGAGATAATGAGCTTCAAATAAATATTCAATGTGTATGTGACTGAGTCAAACCAATGATGCAGAATTGATTCTAGGCTTAATTTTCAGCTTTTATACTCAGAAGCCAAATGCTAAAAATAAGTAAAACATAGATATAAATTACATAAAACAGAAATTAAAACATCATATTATTTATTTAAAAATACTAAATTAAGCATTGTATTCTTTACAAACACTACACTTTGATGATTTCAATTCTTTTGATTTTTGTTCTCATTGACATATGCTGCTGCTGCTGCTGCTAAGTCACTTTAGTCGTGTATACACATCACTATATATAGATAACTAGTAAGAACCTACTGTATAGTACAGGGGACTCTACTCAATACTCTGTAATGGCCTATAAGAGAAAAGAATCTGAAAAAAAGAGTGGATATATGTATATGTATAACTGATTCACTTTGCTGTACACCTGAAAGGATCACAACACTGTGAATCAACTACATTCAAATAAAAAAAAATTATATATGAATAAAAGGGATTTAGCAGACAAAAACTAGTTCTGCTGTATAGCACAAGGAGCTATATTCAATATCCTGTGATAAATCATAATTGAAAAGAACATGAACCAGAATATATATATATATATATATATATATATATATATATATATATATGTATGTATGTATATATATAAAACTGAGTCACTTTGCCATACAGCAGAAATTAACACAATGTTATAAAACAACTGTATTTGAATAAAACAAATCTTTAAAAATAATGTAGGAATTTGGGGCACGTTTAACTGTGAACAAATAAAAGTCCATATTCAGCTGCATTTGTGTGTGAAAGAAAAGTGAGTGCTACTTGCTCAGTCATGTCCAACTGTTTGTGACCCCAGGGACTGTACCCTGCCAGGCTCCTCTGTCCATGGAATTCTCCTGGCAAGAATACTTGGGTGGGTAGCCATTTCCTTCTCCAGGAGATCTTCCCAACCCAGAAATGGAACCAGATCTCCTATACTGCAGGCAGATTCTTTACTGTTTGAGTCACCTCATTTATACTTAAACCATTCCTCAATCATACTTAAAAATAAGGAACAGCAGGCCGCCACATATCCACTGAAGGTCTAACAAAGTGAACTTCATTGGTGGGTACCTTCCAGAAAGAGGTCAGTAAGATAAAACTTGCTGACTACAGTGATCTTTAATGCCAGGGCTGACATGTAAAGATTGTTCTGTATTTGGAGAGATTCAGAAATGGAATATACAGAGAAGACAAATTGGGAATGAAACAGAAGTAGAGTGAAACAAAATAATGTGCAAAAAAACAAAAACAAAACAGGGCTCAAGAGTCTGAATTTATACACCTTATAAAATGAACATACAAAATGTTTCTAATGTAGATATGAATATAAATTAAATTATTATAGCTACATACTTGGAGAATTATAAAAATCCAACACCAGAAGTGATCTTATAGGCACTCTCTCATAATTCTTGATGGACAAGAAAGTTGTTGCTGAGAAATGGGAAAACTTCAACCTTTTCTCCCTCTCTGGTTTTCTTGTTAATAATATCAGCATCATTAAAATCCACTTTATTTCTAAATTGCAACAGTCTGTACTTTAATAGAAAGAGCAAAGACAATGTGAATATGAACTAATCCTCTGGGATGTGGAAATCAAGCCCATTTCATGATTATATTGATTGCGGGTGTCTCCAATGATTCAACTGGGGTTCCCTGGTGGCTCAGTGGTTGAAAAAAAAAAAAAAAAAAGACATCTGAAATGCAGGAGCCACAGGAGACTCGGGTTTGATCCCTGGGTCGAGAAGATCCCCTGGAGGAGAACATGGCATCCCACTCCAGTATTCTTGCCTGGAAAATCCCATGGACAGAGGAGTTTGGCAGGCTACGGTCCATAGGGTTGCAAAGAGTCAGACCGGGCTGAAGGGACTTAGCATGCACACATGCACACTTTCACTAATGATTCAACAGCAAGCCTCTCTCTTGGCTTCTGTGCATTCTCCATGGCACTGAGCCTCTCTTTTCCACCCTCCGCCTGTGCATTGCTTATGTAACATGTGATCTAGGCCCAGAGATCTGGTGGATTTTGAGCAAGGGCCTTTGCTGCAGCTTATGAGTATGTAAGTTGTTAATTTACTAGATCAAAGAATGGAAAAACCTACAGGCCATACCCTTAATGTTCCGCATCAAAAGCAAGTACATAAGAATGGAGTATGATGAGTCAGAAACAGCACTAACTGCACTAATTTCATTAAAGCACTGTGAACTGACAAAAGAGATTAAGTGGAGAATTCTTTCCAAGAATAAAAAGGATCCTGGGGAGTACAAATACCTAAGATAGAAAGAAGTACAAGTATTCATTTAGAACTAGGATTTGTTGTTGTTTAGTTGCTAAGTCCTGTTAGACTCTTTTGAGATCCCATGGACTATAGCCCCCAGGCTCTTCTGTCCATGGGACTTTCCAAGCAAGAATACTGGAGTGGGTTGTCATTCTTTTCTCCAGGGGATCTTCCTGACCCAAGGATTGAACCTATGTCTCCTGCATTGGCAGGTAGATTCTTTACCACTGAGCCACCAGGGAAGCCCAAAACTAGGATAGGCACTTAAAAAAAAAAAAAAAAAAGGAATGTTCTAGATGTATTTATCAAAAATTAGGTAAAAATGACTTTTAGTTATTTATCATTTATCATTAGTTAAAATGTCAAATAGCAGTGTTCTTAATTACTAAACTCTGTGATAATGAAGTATTTTTAGAAATGATATGCTTTTCTATTATTTACAATTCAGGGCATCATTAAGAATAGCATATTTGGACAATGACAACTGGATCTGGTTATGATATTTTTGCCAAACTTGGTGACACCAAAACATAAATTAGACTTGACGTGTGATTATCGTAAAGGTCTTTTCTTTCCCCCCACTTTATTTCTGTTTAAACAACTGTGGAAAAGGAAAATAAAAATGTGTAAACAATTTATCCTAGAACACTTGTAGGATCTTTCTTAATATTGGCTTCATTTTTCTGTTTATTTGTCTCATGAAATGCAATAGAAATGTTGGATAAAGAACTACATGTGTCAGAACTATTTTAGCCATTATGCCTTAGGTGTAATTAGATTTTCTCATTTGAAATCCATGTTATTATGTGCATTCGTGGCATTGCACTCCTGTGAGCAGTCATCACTGAATGTCTACAATAGGCTTATAATGAGACACATATTTATGTTAGCACAATAATTCTTTTTTCCCAATTGAAGTCACAGTCTCCTTTTTCGGATCTCTAGGCTGAAAAAAGTCATGCTTTCTCCAAACATCCTGGATAATCCTAAGACACATCCCCATATGTTGATAGAAGATTGTTTGGATAAAGGCAGATCTTATAAGTGTTTGTAAATAATCAGTGTATACGATGAGTAAGTGAATGAGAGACTGCCTCTACTATTTTTAAAAAGTAATAAAAGGTGTATATGTCCACAAATTTCCATCATAATTAGATGACAAAACAATGCTTTTTGAAGTAGAAAGGTTTAAAATATCAATAGCAAAACACAAACAATTTAAAAATTTAATTAAAAATTCAGATCAGAGGATCTAAATAGACATTTGTTTTTAAAGTAAGACACAGAGATGGCCAATAGACACACAAAAAAGATACTCAACATCACTAATCATCAGGGAAATGTACATTAGAACACAATTAACAGACTGGGAGAAAACATATGCAAAGCATACATCTGATAAAGGTCTGTTATCCAAAAATTATAAAGACTTAAAATCAGATTGTTGTCATATTGTTGAGTGTTAAGAGTTCTTCATTTCACCAAAGAAGATATACAAATGGAAAATAATGGAAAATAAGCATATGAAAAGATTCTCCACATTACATATCATCAGGGACATGCAAATCGAAACAATGATACCACTACACCCCAATAAGAATGGCTGATATCCAAAACACTGACAATATCAAATGCTGGTAAGGAAGTAGAGCAACAGGAACTCTCATACATTGCTGTTAGGAATGGAAAATAGTAAGCCATATTGGAAGACAGTTTCACAGTTTCTTACAAAACTAAATATACTCTTACCATAAAATACAAGTCATACTCTTTGGCATTTATCCAAAGGAACTGAAAACTTATATCCACACAAAAACCTGCACAAGGATGTTTATAGCAATTTAACTCATAATTGTCAAAACTTGGAAGCAACCAAGATGTTCTTTAACAGATGAATGGATAATAAACTGTGGTACAACCAGAAAATGGGAATATTAGCACTACAAAGAAATGAGATATCAAGTTATGAAAAGACACGGAGGAACATTAAATGAATATTACAAAATGAAAGAAGTCTACCCGAAAAGGCTACATACTGTATGATTCCAATTTTAGGACATTCAAGAAAAAGTAGACTATGACAACAGTAAAAAGATCAGCAGTTGCCAGGCTTTAGGGAAGGAAAAGTAATGAATTAGGTAGAGCACTGAGGATTTTAAGGACAGTGAAAATACTTCTTTTGAAACTATAATGGTAGAATCATGTCATTAGACACTTATCCAGATCCATAGAATATATACCAAAGGTGAACTATAATATAAAACATGGACATGGAATGATTATGCTTCATCAATAAATTTCATCATTTAATAAAGGTCCCACTCTGGTGGGGGATAGTGAAAATGGTGGAAGCTATGCATGTATAGGGGCAAGGATTATTTGGGAAATCCTAGAATGTCCTCTCAATTTTAAGGTGCTCTAAAAATATAAAGTTAAAGAAAAAATAAAGATAGGGCTCCTGTCTCCTAGTATCTGTGAGAGAGAAGTAGTCTAACTTCCAAAGCACCAATTAACAAACACAGATGGCCTGATCACACAGACTACCCTCTTCAACATCCTCTAGTACTTTCCCAGTTGCTCACATCAATGCTTAAAAACTCTCCTGCCCAGGACTTTGCTGGTGGGCAGTGGTTAGGAATCTACCTTGCAATGCAGGGGATATGGGTTCAATTCCTGGTTGAGGAACTAAGATCCCACATGCCATGGAGCAACTAGAGAGTTTGTGCACCATAACTAGAGAGTCTCTGTACCACAAGGAAAGATCCTGCATGATGCAACAAAGATCCCTTGTGCTGCAAATAAGAACACACACAAAGATACAAATATTAAAAAAAAAAAAAAAACCTCTCCTACCTTTTAAATACCATAAGTTACTGCTACTGTTTCTTTTAAATATAACTAGAATGATTTTTGAAATACCAGGAATTTTTACATCATATTGGATACAACATATAGACAAAATTTTGTGTAATTTCTTTCAAAATTTATGTGTATAAATTCGGGGTAAGCTGTGAAGTAGCTAGGAAATATTATACTAATTGCATGATGAAATAATAATACCTATTTTGTAGTTATTTAATTGACCAAATAATACAGTTTAGTCAATCAATTTTTTCCATAAGATATTTAACATTTCCTAATTCCTATCTGGTCCCATCACTTCATGGGAAATAGATGGGGAAACAGTGGAAACAGTGTCAGACTTTATTTTTTGGGGCTCCAAAATCACTGCTGATGGTGATTGCAGCCATGAAATTAAAAGATGCTTACTCCTTGGAAGGAAGGTTATGACCAACCTAGATAGCATATTTAAAAGCAGAGACATTACTTTGCCAACAAAGGTCTGTCTAGTCAAGGCTAGGTTTTTCTAGTGGTCATGTATGGATGTGAGAGTTGGACGGTGAAGAAAGCTGAGCACCGAAGAATTCATGCTTTTGAACTGTGGTGTTGGAGAAGACTCTTGAGAGTCCCTTGGACTGCAAGGAGATGCAACCAGTCCATCCTAAAGGAGATCAGTCCTGGGTGTTCATTGGAAGGACTGATGTTGAAGCTGAAACTCCAATGCTTTGGCCGCCTCATGCGAAGAGTTGACTCATTGGAAAAGACCCTAATGCTGGGAAGGATTGGGGGCAGGAGGAGAAGGGGATGACAGAGGATGAGATGGTTGGATGGCATCACCGACTCGATGGACATGGGTTTGGATAAACTCCGGGAGTTGGTGATGGACAGGGAGGCCTGGCGTGCTGCAATTCATAGGGTTGCAAAGAGTCGGACATGACTGAGCGACTGAACTGAACTGAATGCCTATGAACAAAACTTAAAATTTAAGCTACCTGCCACATTGCTTAGTTTTTAGTTATACATATATTCTCTTCTTTAAATAAAAAAGCAATATCTGTTCTTGATTTAAAAAAAACAACTCTGCTTTTTGTTTCAGTGGAGTTGAGTTCACACTCTCTCTCCTTTCCCAGTAGTCTTGAATAACATCTCCCTTGCCTGTTTAATTTCTTCAGTACAATTTTACATTGACAGATCTCATAGAATCCTCCCTCCATGGTTAGGGGTAACCCTTGCTAAGTACTGGTCAAGGATCTGACACTAATCCTATCTTGAATATAAAGAAGTTAAGAAATCCTAGTTCAATAACGCACATGAGTCAGCCATAGGCTTCCTTTGACCACACAATTTTTGAAATGGAGTTTCTACCTTGTTTTGAAATTACACCCCACTTTGTTTCCATCCTGTGGACTATGTCTTGTGCTTCTCTAAGAAAGACTTCTTGCCCTACAACCTTCCTATTACTCCATAGCTCCAAGACCTTGCCATCTTTTAATCCCACTAGGAACTAGATCCCAGTTCATGCACCTTACAATCACTATGTGACCACACCTAGAGGGACCTTTACTTGTTTGCTTGATACCAAGAGCCTCATGACCATTGTCTGTGGCTTTGTTTACTTAGAAATGTCAGAGAGCCTGCTGCTGGGGTTGTTCCATAAGAGCACTGTCATGTGCTCTGTAGTGCAGGAGGGGCAGCTGCGCGATGACATATGGTGGAGAGGTCTGACAGAACGTGGTTCACTGGAGAAGGGATGGCAAACCACTTCGGTATTCCTGCCCTGAGAACCCCATGGACAGCAGGAAAAGGCAAAAAGATAGGACACTGAAAGATGAACTCCGCAGGTTGGTAGGTGCCCAACATGCTACTGGAGATCAGTGGAGAAATAATTCCAGAAAGAATGAAGGGATGAGGCCAAAGCAAAAACAATACCCAGCTGTGGATGTGACTGGTGATAGAAGCAAGGCCCGATGCTGTAAAGAGCAATATTGCATAGGAACCTGGAATGTTAGGTCCATGAATCAAGAAAAATTAGAAGTGGTCAAACAGGAGATGGCAAGAGTGAAAGTAGACATTCTAAGAATCAGAAAACCAATATGGACTGGAATGGGTGAATTTAACTCAGATGACCATTATATCTGCTACTGTGGGCAGGAATCCCTTAGAAGAAATGGAGGAGCCATCAAAATCAACAAAAGAGTCTGAAATGCAGTACTTGGATGCAATCTCAAAACGACAGAATGATCTCTGTTTAGTTCCAAGGCAAACCATTCAATATCAGAGTAATCCAAGTCTATGCCCCGACCAGTAATGCTGAAAACGCTGAAGTTGAACGATTCTTTGAAGACCTACAAGACCTTTTAGAACTAACACCCAAAAAAGATGTCCTTTTCATTATAAGGAACTGGAATGCAAAAGTATGAAGTCAAGAAATACCTGGAGTAACAGGTAAATTTGGCCTTGGAGTACAGAATGAAGCAGGGCAAAGGCTAATAGAGTTTTGCCAAGAGAATGCACTGGTCATAGCAAAACCCTCTTCCAAACAACACAAGAGAAGACTCTACACATGGACATCACCAGATGGTCAACACTGAAATCATATTGATTATATTCTTTGCAGCCAAAGATGGAGAAGCTCTATACAGTCAGCAAAAACAAGACCGGGAGCAGACTGTGGCTCAGATCATGAACTCCTTATTGCCAAATTCAGACTTCAATTGAAGAAAGTGGGGAAAACCACTAGACCATTCAGGTATGACCTAGATCAAATCCATTATGAGTATACAGTAAGTGACAAATAGATTTAAGGGACTAGATCTGATAGACAGAGTGCCTGATGAACTATAGACGGAGGTTTTTGTGACATTTTATAGGAGACAGGGATCAAGACCATCCCCAGGAAAAAGAAATGCAAAAAAGGGAAAATGGCTGTCTGAGGAGGCCTTACAAATAGCTGGGAAAAGAAGAGAAGCAAAAAGCAAAGCAGAAAAGGAAAGATATACCCATTGGAATGCAGAGTTCCAAAGAATAGCAAGGAGAGATAAGAAAGCCTTCCTCAGTGATCAATGCAAAGAAATAGAGGAAAACAACAGAATGGGAAAGACTAGAGATCTCTTCAAGAAAATGAGAGATACCAAGGGAACATTTCATGCAACAATGGGCTCAATAAAGGACAGAAATGGTATGGACCTGACAGAAGCAGAAGATATTAAGAAGAGGTGGCAAGAATACACAGAAGAACTGTACAAAAAAGATCTTCACGACCTAGTTAATCACGATGGTGTGATCACTCACCTAGAGCCAGACATCCTGGAATGTGAAGTCAAGTGTGCCTTAGGAAGCATCACTATGAACCAAGCTAGTGGAGGTGACGGAATTCCAGTTGAGCTATTTCAAATCCTGAAAGATGATGCTGTGAAAGTGCTGCACTCAATACGCCACCAAATTTGGAAAACTCAGCAGTGGCCACAGGACTGGAAAAGGTCAGTTTTCATCCCAATCACAAAGAAAGGCAATGCCAAAGAATTCTCAAACTACACACAATTGCACTCATCTCACATGCTAGTAAAGTAATGCTCAAAATTCTCCAAGCCAGGCTTCAGCAATACGTGAACCATGAACTTCCAGATGTTCAAGCTGGTTTTAGAAAAGGCAGAGGAACCAGAGATCAAATAGCAACATTCGCTGGATCATCAAAAAAGCAAAAGAGCTCCAGAAAAACATCTATTTCTGCTTCATTGACTATGCCAAAGCCTTTGACTGTGTGGATCACAATAAACTGGAAAATTCTGAAAGACATGGGAATACCAGACCACCTGATCTGCCTCTTGAGAAACCTGTATGCAGGTCAGGAAGCAACAGTTAGAAGTGGACATGGAACAACAGACTGGTTCCAAATAGGGAAAGGAGTACGTCAAGGCTGTATATTGTCACTCTGCTTATTTAACTTATATGCAGAGTACATCATGAGAAACACTGGGCTGGAGGAAGCACAAGATGGAATCAAGATTTCTGGGAGAAATATCAATAACCTCAGATATGCAGATGACACCAACCTTATGGAAGAAAATTAAGAACTAAAGAGCCTCTTGATGAAAGTGAGAGAGGAGAGTGAAAAAGTTGGCTTAAAGCTCAACATTCAGAAAACTAAGATCATGGCATCCGGTCCCATCACTTCATGGCAAATAGATGGGGAAACAGTGGAAACAGTGGCTGACTTTATTTTAGGGGGCTCCAAAATCACTGCAGATGGTGATTGCAGCCATGAAATCAAAAGATGCTTGCTCCTTGGAAGGAAAGTTATGACCAACCTAGACAGCATATTAAAAAGCAGAAACATTACTTTGTCAACAGAGATCCATCTAGTCAAGGCTATGGTTTTTCCAGGGGTCATGTATGAATGTGAGAGTTGGACTATAAAGAAAGCTGAGTGCTGAATAATTGATGCTTTTGAACTGTGGTGTTGGAGAAGACTCTTGAGAGTCCCTTGGACTGCAAGAAGACCCAACAAGTCTATCCTAAAGGAGATCAGTCCTGGGTGTTCACTGGAAGGACTGATGTTGAAGCTGAAACTCCAATATTTTGGCTACCTGATATGAACAGCTGACTCATTTGAAAAGACTCTGATGTTGGGAAAGATTGAAGGCAGGAGGAGAAGGGGATGACAGAGGATGAGATGGTTAGATGGCATCACCGACTCAATGGACATGAGTTTGGCTAAACTCCGGGTGTTGTTGATGGACAGGGAGGCCTGGTGTGCTGCGGTTCATGGGGTCTCAAAGAGTCGGACACGACTGAGCAACTGAACTGAACTCATGCTCTGTAGCTGTTATTTGTCCTGCTAAACTGCAGTACCCCTGTAGAAGGAAATCACCAAACAGCGGTACTGTTCACTTAGATCTTGTTAGGTGGGTGTCTAAGTCCCTGCCCTATCTCATGAGTGGCCCTAGATTTCCAGGGTGTGCTGTCCACTGGTCCAGCCTATCCCAAGGCACCTCTCAAGTGACAACTCAAGGCCTTATTCTATTCTGAGTCAAAATGTTGTCCTAACTGCTAACACTGGGAATGGAGATTTAAGTTCAGGTGGTGTCTGTGTTTTGTTTCAGGCCATAGTGTGCAAATCGTCCTTTAATATGCTGTGGTTTGTTTAAAAAATCAATTTAGGCATGTCATTTCAGAATAAGTCATGTTTTATGGTTTTATATTCAGTTTAGGTATTTTATTCTTTATTCATTTTTGGCACATCAACTGAGAATTATATTATGTTTTGGAATGCCTATAGAATTCTTTGGAGGATAAAATGAAATTACACAAAAAGCTTCCCAAATATTAAAAAATATTTAATTTCCAAAGAAAATAGCAAATGTAGGAGAGATTAGGGAGGCATCTGGGTTCCAAGAAATCAAGTCACAATATTGGACACAAATCTCTTTCAGCTGGCAAGCACACTAGGGCATGGAGATAGGAACTCAACAGAAATAATAAAAGGAATAAAATCTTGCTATTTTCTTCAGATTTCCCCTTCAACTTGGTCTGCCCTTGAAGGAAGAAACAATTTCTTGTTTCTTCATAGACTGCATAGACTTCCCAAGGAAAGTCTGCACTTTCTCAGAGGATCATCTATGGATGTGCTCTTGAGTATCAACTTATAACATGGCCAAAACCATTCCTCCTGTTCTGCAGAGTGAGGACTGAATTTATTGAATTATTTTTATAAACAACTTGGTCAAAGCACAACAGTGCTTGTGGAAGAAGTACTCTTTTCTACAAAAGTGTAGATAGGCTTCCCTAAGTGATCCCTCCCACCTCTACCCACATTAGTAAGAATATATATTCTAAGGTGAGAGTGAGCTTATGTTATTTGCAGAATTCATACCGTGGAGATCATCCCTTAAAATCCAAAGGTATTCAGACACGTTGGGCATGTCTAGTCAATTTTTACTCAGCAATTGTACTCCCCAGAGGACATTTTTCAATATCTGGAGACTCTTCACTGTTACAAAGGCAGACAGTATGGGGATTCTAACTTGCATCTAGTGCGTAGAAACTAGGAATATTGCTAAATACCATACAGTAATTAGGAGAACAATCTAAAAAGGAATTATCTAGTCAAAAATGTCAATAGTGCTGAGGTTGAGAAACCTTGGACCAGGCAAATGGAAGTCTTACTGCTTAAGAGCTGAGAAGCGCACTGAAAGAGTTTACTCCAAGATGAAAAAGAACCAGAGGGGACGGGAGTAGACCTAAGTATAGTGTCACATGCTATGCTTGTTTCCAACATAGTCACCTCCTTCCTTGACAGCATCCCTGTGTCCTGGAGAAAGCAGACACTGGAAGTAACAATGTCAAAGTCTCTCATGAAAACATCAGTACATCAGCATGATTTGGGAACACCTTCCCCAACATGAAGCACAGAAGAGAGAATGAGGTAGGCTTCCAAGTTCTGCAACAATAGAAACCATAGTACTTGGGAAACTTCCACTTCTGTCAAGATGGAGTAGCGTCTTTTCTCCAAGGTCCTCCTTCGTACAACTGAAATCCCTGGATGTAGTTCAACAAGCAAGTATAGGAAGACCTTAAAAGGAAAACAAAAGAAATCTGACGGCCTAGGGACCCCAGAGTTCAGTTCAGTTCAGTTGAGTTCAGTCGCTCAGTCGTGTCCAACTCTTTGCGACCCCATGGACTGCAGCATGCCAGGCCTCCTTGTCCATCAACAACTCCCGGAGTTTCTCAAACTCATATCCATCGAGTCTTTATAGTCCAACTCTCACACCCATACATGACTACTGGAAATACCATAGCCTTGACTAGATGCACCTTTGTTGGCTAAGTAATGTCTCTGCTTTTTAATATGCTGTCTAGGTTGGTCATAACATTTCTTCCAAGGAGTAAGCATCTTTTAATTTCATGGCTGAAGTCACCAAATGCAGTGATTTTGGAGCCCCAAAATATATAGTCTATCATTGTTTCCACTGTTTCCCCATCTATTTGCCATGAAGTGATGGGACCGGATGCCATGATCTTAGTTTTCTGAATGTTGAGCTTTAAGCCAACTTTTTCACTCTACTCTCTCACTTTCATCAAGAGGCTCTTTAGCTATTCTTTGCTTTCTGTCATAAGGGTGGTGTCATCGGCATATCTGAGATTATTGATATTTCTCACGGCAATCTTGATTCCAGCTTGTGCTTCATCAAGCCTGGCGTTTCTCATGAGTACTCTGCATATAAGTTAAATAAGCAGGGTGACAATATACTGCCTTGACGTACTCCTTTTCCTATTTGGAACCAGTCTGTTCTTCCATGTCCAGTTCTAACTGTTGCTTCCTGACCTGCATACAGGTTTCTTAAGAGACAGGTCAGATGGTCTGGTATTCCCATCTCTTTCAAAATTTTCCATAGTTTATTGTGTTCTACACAGTCAAAGTCTTTGACATAGTCAACAAAGCACTGTACATGTTTTTCTGGAGCTCTCTTGCTTTTTTGATGAGCAAACGGATGTTGGCAATTTGATCTCTGGTTCCTCTGCCTTTTCTAAAACCAGCTTGAACATCTGGAAGTTCATGGTTCACGTATTGCTGAAGCCTGGCTTGGAGAATTTTGAGCATTACTTTACTAGCATGTGAGATGAGTGCAATTGTGTGTAGTTTGAGCATTCTCTGGCATTGCGTTTCTTTGGGATTGGAATGAAAACTGACCTTTTCCAGTCCTGTGGCCACTGCTGAGTTTTCCAAATTTGGTGGCGTATTGAGTGCAGCACTTTCACAGCATCAACTTTTAGGATTTGAAATAGCTCAACTGGAATTCCATCACCTCCACTAGCTTTGTTCGTAGTGATGCTTCCTAAGGCACACTTGACTTCACATTAGGATGTCTGGCTCTAGGTGAGTGATCACACCATCGTGATTAACTAGGTCATGAAGATCTTTTTTGTACAGTTCTTCTGTGTATTCTTGCCACCTCTTCTTAATATCTTCTGCTTCTGTCAGGTCCATACCATTTCTGTCCTTTATTGAGCCCATTGTTGCATGAAATGTTCCCTTGGTATCTCTCATTTTCTTGAAGAGATCTCTAGTCTTTCCCATTCTGTTGTTTTCCTCTATTTCTTTGCATTGATCACTGAGGAAGGCTTTCTTATCTCTCCTTGCTATTCTTTGGAACTCTGCATTCCAATGGGTATATCTTTCCTTTTCTGCTTTGCTTTTTGCTTCTCTTCTTTTCCCAGCTATTTGTAAGGCCTCCTCAGACAGCCATTTTCCTTTTTTTTGCATTTCTTTTTCCTGGGGATGGTCTCGATCCCTGTCTCCTGTACAATGTCACGAACCTCCATGCATAGTTCATCAGGTACTCTGTCTATCAATCTAATCCCTTGAATCTATTTCAAGGAACCCCAGAACTTGAAGATAAAGAGAGAGGTGAGTGGGTTCCCTGAGTTTCCTCACCATCTCAAAGAAGTTCTGTAGAAGCCTCCAACCCTGAGCAGGCAACACATAGATAAAATGAGCTTCAGGAAAAGTCTGTTTCCCCCAGCCAGTAAACTAAGGAAAAGGGTAACCTAAAAATTTCAGCTATCATTGCTTTAGTACAGCAGTTTCAGTGGCCAAGTGGGGAGTGTATCCATTCCCCAAATACTTGGAAGCAGGGTCCATTCTCCCATCTGAGGAGAAAGGTTATCTTCCATCTGCTGCCTGGGGGGAGCAGTTGGTGCTTCAATTTTTCTGCTGTGATTGTGTCAGATGGGCTGAGTGGCAGTTGATCTTCTTACTGTTCTCTCCTTTTTTCTCTGTTGCCCTTTCTTTTAGTTTTTCAGTGCAATTTGAGATATTTTCAAGAATAAGAACTCAGCAAATATATAAACATATCAGGTACCACAATGTATGTTTGTGGGTATGTGTGTGTTAAATGTAGAGACAAAATCCACTGCAAACCTGATTGTTCACTGACTAAAAAACAGAATATCTTCCCATAGGATCTTGTCATTAAATTAAATTTAAAAAATTATAAAATACTAAGGATACACAGGCCCTTAATCATAACTAAAACATTTGTTTAGCACATAGAGCATGTAAGTGGAGAAGGAAATGGCAGCCCACTCCAGTATTCTTGCCTAGAGAATCCTGTGGACCGAGGAGGCTGGTGGGCCGCTGTCCATAGGGTCGCATAGAGTCGGACACAACTGAAGTGACTTAGCATGAATGCATGCGTTGGAGAAGGAAATGGCAACCCGTTCCAGTATTCTTGCCTGGAGAATCCCAGGGATGGGGGAGCCTGGTTGATTGCCATCTATGGGGTCGCACACAGTCAGACACGACTGAAGTGACTTAGCAGCAGCAGTATATAAGACATTGCTATAGAAGATAAGTGCTGTGCTGCTAAGTCGCTTCAGGCGTGTCCGACTCCGTGCGACCCCATAGATGGCAGCCCACCAGGCTCTGCCGTCCCTGGGATTCTCCAGGCAAGAACACTGGAGTGGGTTGCCATTTCCTTCTCCAGTGCATGAAAGGGAAAAGTGAAAGTGAAGTCGCTCAGTCGTGTCCGACTCTTAGCGACCCCATGGGCTGTAGCCTACCAGGCTCCTCCGTCCATGGGATTTTCCAGGCAAGAGTACTGGAGTAGGGTGCGACTGCCTTCTCCGAGAAGATAAGTAATTCATTATAAATATGCAGTATTTTACAATGTAAAAACCATTGGTCCTGCCTTCTAGGGGTTAATGATTTTATCAGAGATTAGAAACACGACTGACATCAGAAACATTTTTGTTAAGCACAACATGATACATGAATTTATCATGATGTTTGTTATTAATTTTTTAAAATCATTACTACTATTGGTTTACTGTTGTCTTATTTTCTTTATAAGCCTGGCAAAAATGAAAGTGACTATTTGCAACAAGCATTTAAATTCTACATAGATGTTGCCTTTAATGGTTCACAGAGAAGCAAACTCAGTTATGTTTCTATCCCTCTTTTACACATACATACATACATACTCACGCTCACCATTTGTGCCAAAGATTAAAGGATTTGAAAATGTCATCTGTTTTTACTGTTTCTTCACTACCAGGAGGGATTTCACTTAAAGTAACATATTCATCTTGTCCTATTTAAGAACATTAATTATCTCTCTAAGCTGTCCAAATATAACCCAACTGAAATGTGATAAAACATGGTCGTTTCTTTCAAAAGGTTTCCAGACTGTTTTTCATTTCGAAGAGTTCTACCCGGCAGGATCAGTCCCTGGTCAGGGAACTAAGATTTCACATGCTATGTGTTGCAGCCAAAAAAAAATAATTTTTTAATTTTAATAAAAAGAGTTCTATCTGTATTCTACTGTTCTGCTCCTTATATCAAGAGAACTAATATAACATGGACCTTGTTCCTTTCTACATGTTAGAGTCTGTTGGTATTAGTATATTAAAAAAAATATCCAAATTCCTTACCAAGTTTCTCAAGGCTCCATACAATATGGCCTCAGGTTATTCCTCCAGAACTTCCAAATCAAGGATAAACACTTGGAATAGAATGAGAACAGGATTTGTACTGGGAAAAGGCTACAAGCAGAGCATGAAGTGACGAAAGGGCAAATTAAATACACAAGAGACTAGAAAAGAAACCTGGGAAGTAAGATCCCATGAATGGGCTACAAAGCATTGTCTTTCATAGATGAAGTCATTTTAGGACTCTGTAGAGATAGCACAGTTCACACCGTGAACATAGGAATCACAGGGAAATAAACATCAGTGGTTACAAGTATTGTTGATGGCAAGAACTTTGGAGAGAAAATGGCAATCTGTGAATATGATTACTTAGGACCCAATAAAGCCAGTTGCCATAAGGTAAGAAGAGGCAGACTGAGATAAGGTTGAGTAAGCACAGATAAAACATTCACCAAAACTGCTTACAAAATAGCACAATTCTCTGAGGTTCCAAAGTGAAAGTGTAAGTGAAGTCACTTAGTCTTGTCCGTCTCTTTGCGACCCCATGGACTGTAGCCCACCAGGCTCCTCCGTCCATGGGATTCTCCAGGCAAGAATACTGGAGTGGGTTGCCATTTCCTTGGTATGCTATTATTAGCCTGAACATACTCTTTATTAAGCATCACCTTGGTATTGGCCATTTACTTACTTTTCAACATTTGCATTAATGTCTTTCTCTCATGATATTATGTTTCATTCATATAATCTGCTTCCAGAAAAATTAGAAAGAATTTTTTAAAGCATGATCTTAATGTAATGGAAACTACTATATGCCACCGAGTCTTCCCACAGGATGTCGATTCAAAATACACACACACACAAACAACTGCAAGAGCATTGATATCTGAGTTGGCATTTTGAAGCGCTCAGCAACATTGACAAACCCTTACTGAGACTAAGGAAGAAAAGACTCAAGTAACAAATTTCAGAAGTGAAAGAGGAGATATTACAATTGATGCCACAGAAATAAAAAAGATCATAAGAGATTACTATAAATAATTTTGTAATAAAAAACTGAATAACCTAGAAGAAATGGATAAATTCCTGGAAACATACAACCTATCAAAAATGAATCATGAAGAATACAATAAAAAATCTGTACAGATCTAAAAGTAATACAGATATTGAGGCAGTAATCAAAAATCTCCCAACAAAGAAAAACCCAGTATCACATGGCTCTACTTGTGAACTCTACCAAATATTAAAAAACATAATTAAAGGCAATCCTTCTCAAACTTTTCCAAAATACTGTAGAGGAAGAAACACTTCCAAACTCATTTCATGAAGTCAGCATTACCTTGATACAAAAGTCTAATAATACAAGAAAATAAAATACTATGAAGCTAAATTCAGCAGCTCATTAAAGAAATCACACACCATAACCAAGCGGATATATTCCTATAATACAAAGAAACCCACATCTGCAACTCAATGTAATACGATGTATTAAGAATGAAGTACAAAAACTACATGATCATCTCCACTCACACAGAAAAAGCCTCTGAGAAAACTCAACAATCTGTGGAAACATTTAACAGACTAGGAATGGGAGGAAATTACCTTAATGTAATAAAGGCCATATATGAAAAGCTCACAGCTGACGTAATAGTCAACAATGAAAAACTGAAAGCTATTCCTCTAAAAACAGGAAAACATCAAGGATGCCCACTCTTACCACTTCTGTTTGACACAGTACCAAAAGTCTTAGCCAGAGCAATTAGGCAAGAAAAATAAATGGTATTCAATTTGTAATACTGTTTTTTGCTTGAAAAGTGCTTATTTTTGAAAAATATTTGAAAACTATTTTTATTTTTGAAAAAATATTTTTTATTGTTTTGAAAAACATTTATTATTTGAAAAACAAAAGGTATTCAGTTTGGAAAACAGAAGGAAAATTATTTCTGTTCACATAAGACATGATCTTACATGCAGAAAATTCACATCAAAAATTGCTATAACTAGCAAGTCAGTTAAGCAAAGATATGATATAAAATATGAATGTACAAAAAACCAAGGTATTTCTATCCACCAACAATGAATAATCCAAAAAATAAATTCAAGTGAATAAAATTCTTAAGAATAAGCTTAACCAAGGAAACAGAGGATTTGTGCACTGAAACCTACAGAATATTTATTTTTTTAAAAGATATAAATAAATGGAATGACAGCTCATGTTCATGGATTGGAAGACTTAATATGTTAAAATGTCCATACTACTTGAAGTATAATATAGATTCAATGCAATTGTCATCAAAATCCCAATGGCATTTTTTTCAAAAATAGAAAAACTTTCCAAAATGCATATGGAATCTCAAAGGACCCCAAATAGCCAAAACAATCTTGAGAAATAAAAACAAAGCTAGGGGTCTCATTCTTCCTTATTTCAAAGCATATTTTAAAACAACAGTAATCAAAACAGCACAGTACTGGCATAAAGCCAGATGCAGAGAGTTTCTCAGATGGCACTAGCGGTAAAGAATCCACTTGCCAATGCAGGAGACATAAGAGACCAGGGTTCCATCCCTGGGTCAGGAAGACTCCCTGGAGAAGGACATGCAACCCACTCCAGTATTCTTGCTGGAGAATCCCATGGACAGAGGAACCTGACAGGCTACAGTCCATAGGGTCGCAAAGAGTTGGACAGGACTGAAATGACCTAGCATGCACACTTAGGCCAATGGAACAGAATAAAAAGCTCAGAAGTAAACCCTTTAGCATACGACCAAATAATCTTTAACAAGGGTTCCAAGACTACACCGTGGAGAAGGACCGTCTCTTCAACAAATGATGTTTAGAAAACTCTATATCTACATGCAAAAAAAGCAAGGTAGACACCTATTTTATACCATACAACTCAAAAAGTAACTTAAAATGGATTAAATATCTAATTTTAAGATCTGAAACTATTAAAAACCTAGAATAAAACATAGATGAAAAGCTTCATAATGCTGGATCTTGCAATGATTTCTTGGAACCAAAAGCATAGGAAACAAATGCAAAAATAGACAAATGGGACTCCACCAAACTTAAAAACTTCTCTGTAGCAAGAAAAACAATCAACAGAGTGAAACAGCAGTCTATGGAATGGGAAAAAAAATTTGTAAAACATATATCCAATAAAGGGTTAATAGTTAGACTCTAAAAAGAACTAAAACTGAACAACAATGACAACAAAATAACCCAGTTTTAAAATGAGCAAAGGACTTGAACAGACATTTCTCCAAAGGGATACACAAATGGCCAGCAAGCATATAAAAAGATGCTCAACATTACTAATTACCATAGAAATGCAAATCAAAGCAATGAGAGAACACCTTATACTCACTAGATGGCCACTATCAAAAACAAAAAAATTGCATTGGTGCACTGTTAGTGGGAATGGTCATACTGTTGGTGGTAAAATGGTGCAGCCACTATGGAAAATAGTATGGTTATTCCTCAAAAAATTGAAAACAGAATTACCATATGATCCAGCAAGTCTTCTTCTTGGTATGTATCCAAAAGAACTGAAAAGAGGATGTCAAAGAAATATTTGTACAGGTATGTTCACAGAACCATTATTCAGAGAAGCCAAGAGGTACCAGTGACCTAGATGTCCTCTAAAGGATAAAGGAACTGTGCTATAAACATACAGTGGAATGTGTTTTTCAGCCTCAGAAAAAGAAAGAAAATCCTATTAAATGAGTAAAATAAACTAGCCACAAAAACACAAATACTGCATGATTCCACTTAAAACAAGTACCTAAGTAGTCAAACTTTAAAAATAGAAAGTCAAATGGTGGTTGCTAGGGGCTAGGGATAAGAGAAAAATAGGAGCTCTTCAATGGGTGTAGTTTCAGTTTTGCCAGATGAAAAGGTTCTAGCAATCTGTTGCACAACAATATGGATATAGTTAACACTACTACACTCTACACTTTAAAAGTTTAAGATGGTAAATTTTATGTTTTGTGTTTTTTACCACAACAACAAAGTGTTGAATTTGAAGACTCTAACTGGCAATATTTTGTATAATTTGAGCAACAAAAATAATAAAGGTTTAGATACTAACTTAGGGAGGCCATAAATAAATACAATAGTTGAGAGACTGGGTGGGGAGAGAGGGCTCTAACGTATGCAGAAAGATTGAAATAACTTTTTAAAGATGGATTTTTATAACCTATAATACAATAATTGACTCAGCAAGGATATAAAACTAACAAAAGTTTGTTGAAGACAAAATTGTAACATGAACTCAAGATTGTTGCTGTTTACTCGTTCAGTTGTGTCCGACCTTTTTGCAACCTCTTGGACTGTAGCCAGCCAGGCTCCTCTGTTTATGGGATTTCCCAGGTAAGAATACTGGAGTGGGTTGCCATTTCCTTCTGCTGGGGATCTTCCTGAAGCAGGGATCGAACCCACATCTCCTAAATTGGCAGGCAGATTCTTTAACACTGAGCTACAAGGACTCAAGGCACTGCCTGATAAATTGCTTATAACTAGAAAGGAGAAATCTAGCATTTAACAACTTACCCAAGAGACAGTTGAACATCTGGTCATTATGCAATAGAACAAAAATTATATAGCATCATCTAGAATTCTTGCCAAGAAAGTTTAACCTTAATGTAATCATAAATAAATGATTAGATAAGCCTAGAATGTGAGACATTATACATGATAACTTCCCTGAATGTCTCAAAAAGTTAATGTCAAAAAAAAAAAAAAGTTGCTGAGGTCAGGGGACTGTTCTAGGTGGAAAGATGCTGTAGAAACATAAAAATTGAAATTCACAATATGAATCTTGATCGGATCTTGGTTTTTAAAAACAACTACTAATGAAAGAAACTTGGGGGGACCACTGAAGAAATTTGGTTATGAGATGTATATGATTTGACACTTTTGAATTACTGCTAATTTTCTTATTGAGATGTATATGATTTGACACTTTTGAATTACTGCTAATTTTCTTATGTGTAATAATATTTACCAAGGATAATCATTATTCTTGAAGTTACATGGTAAAGTATTCGGAGTTGAACATTTTGGCAATGTACATTCAAACAATTCACCAAATAATATGTGTGAATGGAGAGAGAGGGTCACATTTGGTAAAATCATGGAAACAAGTGGGTCTATGTAAAGGGTACACAGGTTTCAATTGTTTTAATTTCCAAAATGAAAAACCAGGGAACATCAAAGAAGCACAGATATCTACAATAATTTGTTCTGAGGAAATAGAGAAAGGAAATAAGTCAAACAGGATCAAGGTTTCCAAATATCTCCTTTATAGACCCCAGCTCTTTCACCCAGTGTCTACTCCCTACTGCATCTCCCACTTTCTCCTTCTCATCCTCTCCCCTGCTCTCCCCCTCCCTCCTTCATTCCCTACAAGTACTCACACACAGAGACACAACTACACATGCATACCTCAACACACATCTCTTATAAAATCCATCCAGATCACTCACTGCCCTCTACAAAATAAAAGCTAGGTAATCCACCTGGCATTATAACAAAGGACACACATTTCTTTGAAGGGAGTTCGGTTGGCAAGGTGAAGAAAATGATGCATCCATCCCTCTCAACAAAGATGGTGACATGAATCCAAGGGTAACGTGAGGTTCTTGCTTTCTCAGTCCATCATGGGCAGTCCTGAACATTTGGCAACTCAATGAGAGGATCTCTGGAAACTATCTGGGGTTAGATGGAGGTTGAGAAGTTTGACCTTCAAATGCTGCCAAGTCCCTGGCCAGCCGAGCTAGGAACAATTGCACTCTAAAATTTTTCCACAGTAGCAAAGCAAACAAAGAACATAACTGACTTAAGGAACTCAGAACACAAAAAATTAAACCCCCAAGTGGTACAGACTGTTGCTAAAGTCACCTCTATGCTAAAAGGGCAAAATGATAAATGCTCAATCACACCCCTTACACTCTACAGCCCTTGAGGGATGTCTAGATTCAGCAAGGGAAAAGCAACCTCACTATGGGCAAAACTAATGATTAGGAAAGTGAAAGTGTTAGTTGCTCAGTCATATCCAGATCTTTGCAACCCCATCGACTGCAGCCCACCAGGCTTCCTGTCCATGGACTTCTCCAGGCAAGAATACCGGAGTGGGTAGCCATTCCCTTCTCCAGGGGATCATCCCAATGCAGGGATTGAACCCAGGTCTCCTGCATTGCAGGCAGATTCTTTACCATCTGAGCCACCAGGGAAGCCCAATGATTAGGAAGGAATAAACTAAATAGCCTAAAGATGTTTGGTTAAGAAAATACTAGACCTTAGAGTCAAAACCTTTAGTGATAAAAGTTTACCACAACCTTCGTTTGCTATGCTCTTTCTCCCCTAACAATTGTCAACAGGACTAATGGGTAAAAAGCCAAGGGTTTTACATGTTTGTTTTTATTGGCCTTGAAACATCCACATTTATACACATGAGACCCACAGGGTCATGCAGAGAGTTGGAAATTATCTTCTGTCCTTGTTGGATTTCTTTCACTATGTGTGAGGCAATACCAGACTTCTTTTAAAGCTACTTTACTCATCTAGAAAAGAATGGGGTGATGAATAGTCATTTTCCTCTAGTAAACCCAACTCTGCTGACTTCGTGAGCCAAACCCTTCATGTGAAGTACAAAGTAGTCAAGGCTATGAAAGTGAAAGTAGTGACAGTCGCTCAGTCGTGTCCAACTCTTTGTGACCCCATGGACTATACAGTACATGGAATTCTCTAGGTCAGAATACTGAAGTGGGTAGCCTTTCCCTTCTACGGGGAATCTTCCCAACCCAGGGATCAAATCCAGGTCTCCCGCATTGCAGGTGGATTCTTTACCAGCTAGCCTCAAGGGAAGCCCAAGAATACTGGAGTGAGGAGCCTATTCCTTCTCCAGGGGATCTTCCCAACCCAGGAATCGAACCAGGGTCTCCTGCATTGCAGGCAGATTCTTTACCAACTGAGCTATTAGGGAAGCTATCAAGGCTATGAGTGTCTCCTAACATTTCCAGCATGCGTAGTTCTCACAAAGTGCTATTGTGACACAATGCGATAGCTTATGTCCTAAAGTAGTAAACCATGATTGATTTAAGGACTGATTATTATTGCTCTGCATTCTCAGTGTCTCTGTGGTCATGGTTGCCTGTTTATCCTGTCCTAAAGTTGCCTCTTTGTGGCTGAAGAAATATTTGCAGAGCAGTCCATTCAGTTGCCCTAATGGAGCAAATTAGCAATAAGTTCAAGCAGGTAGAATATAACGGATATCTCACATACACATAAAACAACCAAACCAAAAACAATGAGAATAAGACAGAAAATGTAACTGTGCAGAATGAATGTAAAAATAAAATGATCACCAATTATGTCTCAGCAGAACTAAATGACTTCTAAGATGCCAATTAGGGAAAACTTCCTCTTGTTGAAAATAAAAGCAAACATTCCCAAGGGGGAAAAAAAAACTTGATGTTTATCAGAATTATGTTGGGCAAAAACTAGCAAGAGGTTTGTGCTACCATGCAGAAAGGAAAACGTGACATTTGACTTCCTCTCAACAATATGTTTATTTTAAAGCAGTGCTTTATTAAAAAAAAAAAAATCTTTGGAGAACTGCAATTCTTAGGTTAAAATGCTCATCCCAAATTATTTCAATTATCCAATTTATTTACAGAGATAAATTGAGACAAGTCACTCTTTGAGTAAAAGTCATTGTGTTTTTAGAGATCCAAAAATGTAATTCTGATCTTTAGAACACAGCATGCCGCATTTGAAATCATGTTTGTTAAGATGTCTCTTAACAAAGCAATTAGCAATTAGCAAGATGCATTTGGGGAAATGCAAAAGCATTACAAGCTATTATAAAGAGTGTTATTTTTTTCCAAATCCTTAAAACGATGTAATTTAAAACATATATTAGTGACATCATCTGCTTTGTAATAGGAGGTTTTTTTTAATCAAATAAAATAAATGTGAAAGGCCGCAGTTCATTTCACTAGAGCTGCATATCTCCAGAACAAAAGTCTCAAGGCATGTTCAAATGAAAAATGTTCTTTGGTCAATTATGGGAGGAATTCTGGCTTCATGGCTGCAGGATTCCTGAGAACAATTTTCTACAATATGTCGTAGGGCTCCAGGTTTGTGGTCATAATACACCTCTCTATGGAGCCTCTCCAGGGACCAGTGTTCAGAGGCACACACTTAGGAAATCTTCCTAGAAAACAGTAGGCTTATAATGGTGGTTGAAATCCTACATGTGGATAAGATGGTGTATTGGTTTGCTAGGGCTGCTCTAACAAACTAACAAAGTGCCAAAGTACTGTGAACTGAGTACCCTTAAACCACAGAAATTGAATATCTCACAGTCCTGGAGGCTAGAAGCCTGAGATCAAGGTGTTCAATAGGGACACCCCCTCTCTGAATTGCTAAGGCTCCATTCCAGGCTTCCACCCTAGCTTCTGGAAGTTCCTTGGCTGTGGCTGCACACTTCCACTCTTCACATGGAGTTCTCATGTGCCTGCCTTTGTCCAAGGATCTCCTTCGCATTTTACTCATCACAAGCAGTTCTACTATTAACTCATACTTCAGTTTAGCTTTTTCAAATTTTAGAGTGGAAAAGAAACCACTGTTACTCAAAAGAAATGTCAGCAGTATTTCTTTGTGATGGCCTTAATATATTCTAGTGAACTGGAAGCCAGAGATTCTGATGCATCTATTTTGTTACATGTCCAAGTAAAACTAGATAGATGAGCTTCCCAGATGGTGTTGTAGTAAAAAATCACCTGCCAATGCAGGAAATGCAAGAGATGCAGGCTCGATCTTTGGACCAGGAAGAACCCCCACAGTAGAAAATGGTAACCCACTCCAGTATTCTTGCTTGGAAAACTCCATGAACAGAGGAGCCTGGCAGGCTACAGTCTATGGGGCTGTAGAGATTCAGACATGACTGAGCAATTGAGCATGCATATATAGATATAAAGATATAGATATATTCTCTTGTGCTACTGCTGCTGCTGCTAAGTCACTTCAGTCGTGTCCAACTCTGTGCAACCCCACAGACGGCAGCCCACCAGGCTCCCCCATCCCTGGGATTCTCCAGGCAAGAACACTGGAGTGGGTTGCCATTTCCTTCTCCAATGAATGAAAGTGAAAAATGAAAGTGAAGTCGCTCAGCCTTGTCCGACTTCCAGCAACCTCATGGACTGCAGCCTGTCAGGCTCCTCCGTCCATGGGATTTTCCAGGCAAGAGTAATGGAGTGGTGTGCCATTGCCTTCTCCTCCCTTGTGCTATGTTCCAGTAATTTCAACAAGATTGTAAGTCCCTAAAAAGCAACAGTATATTTCATATCAATTTTACGTCTTCAGTATTGCTTATCTTAGAGCTCAATGCAAAGTACATGCTCAATAGAAGCTTAAGAGATTAAAATTATTGCCTACTCTCCAAAGAAATATCAAATAATCATAACTAGCAAAGTCATCCAGAATTCTACGCTGAAGAAAAGAAGACTGAATCTGCTCCCCAAGCCTTCTCTAACTATAAAGCACATACAAAAGTTAGGACTTTTCATCGCTGAAATGTTTGTCACCCCTTGGCTCCTGCCTGCTCTCCTCCCATACTTTCTGATGACTATTTGTTGGTTTTCTCAACCAGTTCATATCACTGCCCCCCGACATGATGGCATTCCCTGATGTTCTCTGCTTGACCTAGTTCACATTTCTAAGTTATCTCCCTGGACAACCTTCACAGACTTCAGCTGTCAACTCCAGAGTAAATTATGCTTAATTATACTTCTCCAGCTCTGATCTCTTTTCCCAAGCTCAGAGACAAATGTTCAGTTTACACTGATCCCCCACTTAACTCATTATAGTCCCTAAAACACATCAACACTTTCTTCTGTAACCTGTATTTTGGGGAAACAAGTATATACACCAGTCGCCTTTGTTGTGTTCCTCTCTTTCCTCTCCTACATGCAAACCACTGTGAAGTGCTGGTGATTCTATCTCCATATACCAACATCCTGCCCTTTTCCCTCTCTTCCATTATTATTAACGCTGCTCTGTGTAGACTCAGGTCCTTTGCCCTGACTACTACAATCATTTTTCTCACTTCTCTGACTGCCCTCCTCATTCATTTGCAACTCTGCTAAATCTCTTCCTTTTATCCCTTTAAATCTACTCTCCACCCTTCTCCACACTGACCTGTCCTTCTGAAAGCTGAAATATGTGGAATATATCACCCAGAGTTCTTGTCCTCTAGTTTCCTACTGGTTTTGACCCATGGGAAATGCTGGTAGGTGATCAAAGAGCAGACAGAGGGAACTCAGGTCTTTCAATGCCCTGCTGTCTTTGATTCTATCAGGCAGCCCTCTGTATACACCTCTCTCTCTCCAGATTGTATCATCTAGAGTTGTGGATGATAAAACCCTGAGCTTAGTCCCAGTTCCAAGTTCTAGAGGTTGCATTCCTTTTGATTTTCTTTTCCAGAATTTTGCCAATTTCTTTGCCAACTTCTTTTCCGGAATCCCTTTATTAAACTTGTCTCCAGTTACTTGAGTTGAATATATCATCTGTCTCCTAACTGATGGAAAAGTTGTTTATGAAAAACAAACAACAATGTCACTCTATTTTAACAAAATCTTGAAACTTTTTTCTATTATCTAAGTTTCAGAGTCTGTAGCATGGCATTCAAAATCTTCCAAAGAAATATGCCCTGGTCTTCCTCTCCCACTATAACCAGCCCACTTTCCATCACTGGTGTATGCTCAGGCTCTCTGCAGTTTACCCAATTCCCTAAAAAATCATATATTTGTATGCACTATGCCCAGAGGTTACTTCTACTCCTCTATCTGGTAAGATGCTATTTCTTTTTAATGTCCAATTTAAAATCCTGTCCTTCAGTAAAGACTTCTCAATTGAAATCATCTCTTATTTCTTTGTTCTTTTAAATATATTTCATTACATTTTGATAATGATATTTGGCTTAAACTGTGTTAAGAGCACTATTTAAATGATGCATGCTTGCATGCTCAGTCATGTCCAACTCTTTATGACCCCATGAACTGTAGCCCACCAGGCTCCTCTATCCATGGGACTCTCCAGGCAAGAATATTGGAGTGGTTTGACATTTCCTACTCTAGGGGATCTTCCTGACCCAGGGATCAAACCTATGTCTCTTGTGTCTCCTGCATTGGCAGGTGGATTCTTTACCACTGAGCCACCCGGGAAGCCCCATTTAAGTGAAGGGCTATGTAGTAATATTTGGGTGTGTTCACGTGAAAATGTTTCTTTTTTTGACATGTGTTTCTTTTGACATCGAAAGAATATCTCTCTGTGTTGGACAAAGTTTCTAGGAAGCAATGCAACTTGAGCTGGATGCTACACTCCACTGTAGTTCCGCCACTCATGCAAAAACCACTGTATCCCCAGTCAAACAGTAACTTGTATGCAATTGGGCATCACCAGAAAATGAAGATATTGAGAGGAAAATACAGATGGCACAACTTAAACAGAGGGCATATGTATTGTTCTTGGTGAAACAAAACTAATGTGTGACAAACATAATTCTTAGAATGACGTCTTAATTTCAGTGGAGTGAAATGCGGGGACAAATGCAAGGGTCACAGATGGGGCCAAGTTAGAATACTCTTTTATGCTTTGACTCATAACTCTGTGAACTGGGAAAGGAAGTTGAGAAATTTCCCCAAGAGAATCAGGGAATTTCTTCCCTGGTTACGCTATGCTAAGAACATTGAACAAATGCTATCCCCAAATTTTCTCATTACTAACATCCAGATTTATCTGACTCTTCTGGTCCACAAGTAAATTTGAGGCACAGATACCAACAACTGCAAAAGAAACTAAACCAAGAGGACCTGGTTTCCATCTTAGGCTAGAGTTAAATGCAAGTCAAGTTGAGCCAATGAAACAAAAGTTCAAAATATATTTAAAGATTTTTTATAAGCAATATTTACAAGTGCTTACATTCCTTGGATGGAAATTGTGAAACTGAACAGTGTCTATTCTACACTGAGTGATGAAAGCAAAGACTTAAGAGGCAGTCATGAGTTTAAAGGTACATATACTGAATGGGTCCAAACCACAGGAAAGGAAAAGGAGCAGAAACAGCCCACTAGGCAGGTATTTGGGCTATAAGATGAACTACAACTAGATATTTTAAAACAATAAAAGTAAAAGTATCAACAAAACATTTCACTTTTAAGGGGCTTTCCTCGTGGTCTAGTGGTTAAGACTGCCCTTGCACTGCTGGGTGCACAGGTTTGATCCCTGGTCGGGGAAGTAAGATCCCTGACACTATATGGGCACAGTCCAAGAAACAAAAAAAAATTTTCACTTTTTGTGAAGCTGTTAGATGTCTTTATACACCAAGTTGAAAAGGCACTGCTTCAAACCAGCCTTGAAGGAAGTGGCATTCTCAGCCACACACACTGAGTGTCCTATTGGACATGTGGCTTCTCAACCACACCTACACGCAGAAGAAATAACATGAAAGGAAGGACACTGGGACAGAAAGTATCAGCCATGTGCTTGGAACATCAGAGCTCATCTAGAATTTCCCTTGAATCAGTCTTTTTCTTCAAGTGGGGGCCAGGGATCCAAGGCTGTGTGAGGGTGATGAGAGTGCAAAGCCCAGACCAAGGAGGAAAACACACACGCCAGGCAGGATTGCCCATTTTACCAACTCATGCCATTGCCATCTCTAATTTCATGGAACTCTTTCTTGCCTCTCTGTGCATTTCTCTTCCCACAATCCCCACAGTTCCCACAACCACAGCCCTTCCTCACTCCCCACCCAACCCACTGTTGGCAGGACACACGATTAGCTTGAAGGCAAACTCAGATGCTGAAATCAGGGGCAGCCCATCACGGAAGTTACTCCATTTGTTTCCATTCTTTCGTAACCTTTTAAACTAGAGGGGGATACTTCTTTTGAAAATAACAACGAACAAAAGATGCCCAGAAATCTAAATTATTTCTTTGTACTTAATGGGAGCTCAAGCTATTGTTAATTGGTAGTCGTACTTATTTCTGTAAGTTGGATTTGAAAATCACATTATTCAGAAACCTGGATTGTATTTCCTCCTTGTAAATACGTAATTATAGCTTCAACTTGGAGGCGACACCTTTGTTTTATAGAAAGAAATAAAAGTGTGCTTTTGTTTGAAAGTATATTAAAAAGTTAGTTTTCTGAACATCTGCTATATTTATCAAATATTTTTCTTAAAAGCTATTTTATACCACATTTTATAGCCACATGTGATTGATCAAAACAGCCCCTTCTTGTTGGTTTGTTTAGAGTTTGATTCACTACACAATTAACCTCAACATGGTATTAGTACTTTTGTTGGTGCAAGAAGTCAATGCGTGTTTAAATTAAAAGAAACAACAGCCAGAGATACTAACTGTTTAGTTACTTCTTTTCTCACTAAACCAAAAAAACTGCTTCGTTTAATCAGAAAGAACTTCTGTATTGAATTTTTGGTCGATTATCTTTGTCTTTGTTTCCCTTAAAGTAGCGTTACTTAGATATTGTGGTTATAAACAAACTAAAATATATTTCCTTTTTTTCAAGGTCACCACTAAAATATAAAGCATTATAATACCAACCTAGACAGCATATTAAAAAGCAGAGACATTATTTTGCCAACAAAGGTCCATCTAGTCAAAGCTATGGTTTTTCTAGTAGTTATGTATGGATGTGAGAGTTGGACCATAAAGAAAGCTGAGCGTCAAAGAATTGATGCTTTTGAACTGTGTGTTGGAGAAAACTCTTGAGAGTCCCTTGGACAGTAAGGAGATCCAACCAGTCCATCCAAAAGGAGATCAGTCCTGAATATGCATTGGAAGGACTGATGCTGAAGCTGAAACTCCAATACTTTGACCACCTGATGCAAAGAACTGACTCATTTGAAAAGCCCCTGATACTGAGAAAGATTGAAGGCAGGAGGAGAAGGGGATGACAAAGGATGAGATGGTTGGATGGCATCACTGACTCAATGGACATGAGTTTGCGTAAGCTCCGGAAGTTGGCAATGGACAGTGAGGCCTGGCGTGCTGCAGTCCATGGGGTCGCAAACAGTCGGACATGACTGAGGGACTGAACTGAACTGATAATATTTTGGAAAGAAAATGTATTTTCCATGAGCTGTAGCTTTGTGTTAATTGCCAATAAAATTGAATGATTGACCTATCATATTAAATGTATATATGAATTTTCTACTTTATATTATAATAAGATAATTAGAATGGCCAGTTTGAATTTCTTTTGTCACCTAACCTTGGTTCCTTTGTCTATACATGAGAAATTCATTAAAAGTATTTCTGATTTCAGTCTAGGTCAATCATTGTATTAAGTCTTTCTCATATTGCTTGAACATACGAAAGGAAGACACTAATCACCATCTAAGTTGATCATCTAAGCTGACCACATAAGCTTAGAAACGGCAATCCTGGTAGGCTACAGTCTATGGGGTCACAAAAAGTCAGACACGACTGAGCACACACACAAGCTGATCAGCACAGCCAGACTATATAAACATTGCATTAAACATCAGTTATAGGCTTGGCTTGATAGACCTACCAAACATAGCACAACTTAGTTAAATTGGGCAGAACCTACTGATATAAAAGTCACAAAATAAAGAGACTACCCTCAGGTGAGGGCTTCCCAGGTGGTGCAGTGATAAAGAATCCATCTGCCAATGCAGGAGCCATGGGTTGGATCCCTGGGTTGAGAAGATCCCCTGAAGTAGGAAATGGCAACCCACTCCAGTACCCTGCCTGGAGAATTCCATGGAGAGTGGAGCCTGGTGTGCTACAGTCCATGGGGTGGTAAAGAGTCAGACATGACTGAGCAACCAAGCACACA
The DNA here is from genome assembly GCA_024291935.2 of Okapia johnstoni. Lineage (NCBI taxonomy): Eukaryota > Metazoa > Chordata > Mammalia > Artiodactyla > Giraffidae > Okapia > Okapia johnstoni. Next base: position 62,941,992 of record CM044321.1, read on the forward strand.
CATACTCTCAGGATACAGGGGAGAGAGACCAATTACACTGTCCAAGATAGAGGGAAGCATAAAATTCTGAACCCCCAAATCCACAGCAGGATTATACTGATAGAAATAAAGTGAAATAATAAGGTCTTTACCTGGAAGCCCAGCTTCCAGGATATAAGACTCAGCTTCATAAACACATATCCTTTTTACACATGGTGAAATTATTCAACACATAGGCAACTATAAATATGTACAAGAGACCATTTCATCTGGTCTTGGTCTTAGTGCACCTTATAATATCAGAAATTTCCATTAAAATTTGTGATTGCAGTGTGGTACAATATCTTTGGGCATCAACACAGTTCTCTTTGATGACATTCACCCTCCCCAGACTAACCCAGATTTGGCCCAAGGATATATTGGAAATCAGTGATATGGTACAAGAACAACAGTTAGTTAGTTCTCTCTAAAATCTTGCTAGCAGGAGAGGAAAATAAACAAGGAAGACAACAGTGCCAAATTTTCACATTGAGAAGAAGATAAAACAGAGAAAGACAACTATCTCCACAGTATTTACTCTGGCCTCATGTACTAGGTACATGTCTCTCGTTCATTCATCTAAATAAATATTGAGTACTTGTTTTATGCCTGGTACTATTTCAGGAGCTGAAGGAAGGATGGTGTACAAAGGAAAGTTCCTATTCACATGGAGTTGACATTCTACTAGGGTTATCTTCTGTGTGACACTGTACGAGACTGCTTGGAGACCGACCCTGCTGGTGAGCTATTCCAGGCCCAGTCTATGTTTACTCAAAATTAATGAGATGTGGCAGAAAGGGACAGACTGCCTGGAAAACTATCAAAGTTATGAGGAGTGAACACACGAGTGATGAGAGTGTGTTCTGGTACAAACTTTGGACTTTTCACATGGGCCCATTTGCTAACTTGTGCTAAATTTCCAAACAGAATTGACCCAAGATATGGAAAACGTCATGGATAGGGGCGAGGTCATTAGCAAATCACTGAAGATACAGAAAGCATCATGTCTATGTCTACAGGATGATAACCATTCTTAAAATAATTATTCTTAGTTATGACCTTTTGAGGAGTCCCTAGAGTCCCACTTGAATGGAGTCATAGGTCATAAGTAATATGTGTGAATGAAGAAAAAGACAACAGGAGTGAATGATAGAAGCACACAGACTTATTTTTAAGAACACTTGCATACGTGCATGCTAAGTCACTTTAGTCATACCTGACTCTTTGCGGCCCTATGGACTATAGCCCACCAGGCTCCTCTGTCCATGGGGATGCCCCAGGCAAGAACACTGGAGTGGGTTTCCATGATCTCTTCCAGGGGATCTTCCCCACCTGGGGATCAAACCCATGTCTATTACATCCCCTGCACTGGCAAGAGGGTTCTTTACCATTCTCTACCACCACCTGGGAAGTCATTTAAGGACGCTACACAGGCTAAACTTGGCCCAAAGGCTGCCAAGTTACAACCTCTGCCATAGTGGTATGAAAAAGTAAACTTTTAAAATTATAAAAATAATTATCACCATTACTGTCATTGAAATATTATCATTGCAGCACTCTTATTTTTGACATTTTTGACACCTAGAATCTAGGTACTCTTCCTTTCTTAATCAAAATCCATTTTTCCTTCAGGGAAATCAATCTGTCCTCTATTTTTTGACTATGTGTTTTGAACGAGTTCCCGCCTACCAGGAAGAGATGCAACATTTGACCTGGCATAAGTCAATCAAAGTATTATAATCCCCCAGAAAGTGATTGGTTTTGTCACAAGCACATGAACCAAAAAGGCCTGGTGCAATGCAATAAACTCTTCCTGTTATTTGCAGAAAACAGATTTTTTGTTTTTCACATTAGATGTGAAAATGAGATACAGTAAGGTCTGGAGCATGGTACCCATCATCATGTGACCAGGAGGTTAGAGCCTGTCTGACCACAAAACCTTGAACACAGCAAGGGGATGCTAAATATTTATTGACCAAATGGGTGATTAGCATTAGAGTATGCAAATCTGGGTTGCCATCGCAGCTTAACATCTCTGTGGCACAATTTCCTAAACTCTAAAGGAAAAGGGGTAGTCTAGATTGGTGACCGGAGAAGGCAATGGCACCCCACTCCAGTACTCTCGCCTGGAGAATCCCATGGACAGAGAAACCTGGTAGGCTACAGTGCATGGGGTCGCTAGGAGTCAGACACGACTGAGCAACTTTACTTCCACTTTTCCCTTTCATGCACTGGAGAAGGAAATGGCAACCCACTCCAGTATTCTTGCCTGGAGAATCCCAGGGACGGCGGAGCCTGGTGGGCTGCCGTCTGTGGGGTCGCACAGAGTCGGATACGACTGAAGTGACTTAGCAGCAGCAGCAGCAGATTGGTGACTCGTACACTACCTACAGAGAAGAACAAATGCACATCTAAGGGCCCCACATCTTTGTAGTCAACCAATCCTTAATCAAAAATATTTTGGGGAAAAAAAATTCCAAGAAGTTCCAAAAAGCAAAATTTAAATTTGCAGTGTACCCATAGCTACTGAAATAGCATTTATGCTGTATTTGCAACTATTCATTTAGGATTTACATTGTACTAACTATTATAAGAAATCCAGAGAGGATGAAAAGCATACAGAAAGGTGTGTGTAAGTTATATGCAAGTATTACACCATTTTCTATAAGGAACTTGTGCACAAGTGGATTCTGAGGTCCTAGAGGCAATTCTCCATAGATACCCAGCACTGGACAGCAATCACCCCCAGGTGAGGGAGTATAAACAGAAAAGCTTCTCACTGGTGAAAATTTTATTCAATTTTTGTTTTACTAAAATATAGACATTGTTTTATTTTCATCAGTTCAGTTCAGTCGCTCAGTCGTGTCCGACTCTTTGCGACCCCATGAATTGCAGCACACCAGGTCTCTCTTCCATCACCAACTCCCAGAGTCTACTCAAACCCATGTCCATTGAGTCAGTGATGCCATACAACCATCTCATCCTCTGTCATCCCCTTCTCCTCCTGCCCCCAATCCTACCCAGCATTAGGGTCTTTTACAATGAGTCAACTCTTCGCATGAGGTGGCCCTAGTATTGGAGTTTCAGCTTCAACATCAGTCCTTCCAATGAACACCCAGGATTGATCTCCTTTAGGATGGACTGATTGGATCTCCTTGTAGTCCAAGGGACTCTCAATAGTTTTCTCCAACACCACAGTTCAAAAGCATCAATTCTTCGGTGCTCAGCTTTCTTCACCATCCAACTCTCACATCCATACACGACCACTGGAAAAACCATAGCCTTGACTAGATGGACTTTTGTTGGCAAAGTAATGTCTCTGCTTTTAAATATGCTATCTAGGTTGGCCATAACCTTCCTTCCAAGGAGTAAGCGTCTTTTAATTTCATGGCTGCAGTCACCATCTGCAGTTATTTTGGAGCCCAAAAAAATTAAGTCTGACACTGTTTCCACTGTTTCCCCATCTATTTGCCATGAAGTGATGGGACCAGATGCCATGATCTTAGTTTTCTGAACGTTGAGCTTTAAGCCAACTTTTTCACTCTCCTCTTTCACTTTCATCAAGAGGCTCTTTAGTTCTTCTTCACTTTCTGCCATAAGGGTGGTGTCATCTGCATATCTGTTTTATTTTCATAACATTTATTTTATTAATAATAAACAAGCGAAAACTGATGTTCCAGGGAAATGGGCATGTTTATTCTCTAGCTTCAAAAACTCCTTGGGACATCACCTCTGACCTAGAGGTATTGAGAAACATGGGACCATACTGTTCAGAAAGAAAGTCTACCACTAAAAATCTGTTTATTTGCATTTCTGAGTACTTGAACTTCAAGACCTCCTCTTAACAATTTACAAGCAAAAGAGCAATATTATTGAGCTCCTATATCCAGGTTAAGAAAACATTTCCAAACAAGTAGCTCTCAAGAACTAGATTCCCTTCTTCCGTCCACATAGTTCTCATCACCACTGTTTACGAATTACCACTTGCCTTCCCCTGTTTCAGCCACCAAAATTATAATATGAATTTAAAGACTGCTACTCAACCAATGTAAGTAAGCAGTCCTGCCTCTCCTCACCCAAGATGTAAATACATGTGTCAAGTGCTTTATATAAAAAATAAAAGATTTTTTTAAAAGATCAATTTCTTTGACTTTTACAAGTCAATTGATCAATTTTCCTACCTCATTTCAACCAAAAAAAGAGGAGGGGGTGATAAACAAGTTCTTAATTCCATGAGAACTTTATTTCAATGTGTCCAGTTCTATGGATGCAGTATGAATTCTGTGAGGCAAAGTGGTGTCCCAAATCCTGAGGACATTCTGTAAACTTTAGTACTTATGAAAACAGCATGTTATGGAGACATTAAAAATGAATCCTGGATTTTCTAACAATAATGTACATTTGCTGGAACACTCAACTCTTCCCCAGGCAGAAGTCAGAATGTTTATAGCTTTCAGTCTCACTGTTTGTAAATGGAAAGCTGGACTCAGAATTTATAATCACTGATTAAGCTGCTGTTTTTTACCCAAAATTGGGGGAAAAAACAGTAGGTTCTCTCATACTGAACCATAAACACATGTTATGTTATATGTAATAAATTCCCTAACATTGCACTTCTTTTGAAGGGAAAGATGAGGGATGTAATAGAATATTTTGAGCTGAAAGCTAAAAGAGTCTGCCTAGTTGGCGTGTCAAGTTGAAAATGAAAAGAAATCCCTATAAATACTGCACCGTATGTATTTCAGAATTTTATTTCTGTGTCAGCATTAACATTTGGAATGCTGAAGCTAGAAGGACCTCACGGATCACCTAATCCAATCCCTTCTTCATAAAAGAAAAATCTGAAAGCTTCTGAAGCAAATTACTTAGAGTCATAGAGTGTCAACATAGAGAACAGACTGTATTCCCCCAACTTCTAATGTAGCATGACTTGCCTGCATAAAGGATTTTATACACCAATTCAGTACGTTAACCACTAACCAGTGCCACAGATCATACAGATTGTGACATACCATTTTGAATCCATCTAAATTCAAGTTCTCAGTGTCTTTGTTACAGTAGACATAAGTGATTAGCCATTATGTTGATCTGGGACTTTGCTCACTGAACCATTTTCCCCGCACTTCTTCTTGCCCATTAATAAGTGCCTTTAACTAAGCCAGAAAGCTCAAAAAATACTAGCTAGTAAAAAAAAAAAAAAAAAAAGTCTGACTTTGCTGAGTCAAGAAGGAAAGCCTTTATTACAAGCTAGGAGGAAAAGCAGTGGGTCAGTGTGATAACCAGGCTTTGCAGTTTCTGTATTTGATGCTTTGACATCTTGGGGTCTTGCAGACTCTGGAGAGATTGCTCCTCCTAAGACTAGCCAGCTCCTAAAGATAGTAAAGAAATGACCTGAACTGACACCCCAACTAATTCCTGTTTATCAGGTTCCCACACTCTAGCCCATTAACTCCCTGCCCTAACTACTCTCGGGCCAGGTACCAGATAACTAGAGACAGTGCCGACAGGCAGAGCCCACTGAAACTAATCAAACTAACTGAACCTAGACCTGCTTGCTCTGACTTGCCCGTGACTCAAACCACAGTAGAGGCTCTCGTCACATTTCCCTTCGCTCTCTGCCTCCTGGCTAACCCTGGTGCTTCTCCACGTGGCCCTGTATGGCAAATGTCGTCCCTCCACTTGGATACAGTGAGTAACAAAATAGTTCTTCAGTGGCAGTCCTTTCCACATCTGTTGGCCTCACCATATCTGAATAATAGTGATACCTACATTTTACAACAAACAGGTCAAAGGCCAAGAAAACTAAAGGTGCCCGAGTCAGCGACAGAGTTACAGCAAACAAGAGAAAAGAAGAGGTAGGATGCAAGCAAGGAAATTGCGGCAAATGTATGGCTTAGTTAGAATTCTTGTAAACCCAGAACTGATTGTGGTACAACTTGGGTGCCCTCCTGCTAATATGTGAGGGTTTCCTTAAAATGGCACGCTAACAGCTTTCTCTTGAACACACTGCTTAATAAGTGACATGTGAGGACTTTAACATTCCCAGACACAGACTCACTGCATTTTCCCGTGACCAGTGCCCTAGATCTCATCCACAGCAGAACATTAAAATAGCCTCTTAGTCATCTTCCTGCTTTTTTTAAAAAAATCTTTCTTCCTTCTTTAATTTATCTATTCCACCCTTTCTAAGCCATGGCTTGTATATTCATAAAAATCCTCCACATTTCCTCCTTTGTTTCTCAGTTAAGTATTGAATCCCCACTGTTATATTCAAAGCTCTCCAAATGTGTCCCCCACCTAACCTCCAGTCTTGATGTCCACACATCCACTGTATTCACTGTGATCTGGCTAAATTAAACCATTCACTGGTTCCAGCACATTTTCCCCTGTTCCAAACACTCCACCTTAGGATGTATTTTACAATAATGGCTCCATACCTAGGTGTGAATTCTTAGCTCTTCCAACAAACTGTTGTGTGATCTTGGGAGTTTAAGGCTCCTTTTTCTCATCCTAAAGTGGAAACAAAAATACCATGATATAGATTTCTTATACAGGTTATATGAGATAATACATGTATAGGTCTCAACACAAATTTGGTATGAATTAATACTAGTTAATACCAGATATTATATCATTACTAAGCTTAGTATTTCTGAGTTTTCACAGTATATCATACGCATTGTCAGTTGATGCTTAAGAAACTCTGACATGTAATTGTTGCCATTTTTTCAGCTGAATAAACTCAAACTGAAGAGAAGTGACTTGCCCAAGCTCATACAATCAGATAAGAATTATAAAAGTGTCTTGCCTACTTTAAACTTCACTCTTTTCTTCTCCACAGTACATCTGTCCTGCCATATAAAGTCATTTAGTGGAGAAACTGCGATTCATTTATCTTTTATTGTCAGAGAACTTAAGAATTCTTTTTTAATTTTTAAACTACATTATTGAGTACTTGCTATATACTTGACACTGTTTTAAGAGATTTATATAAACTATATAATTTAAATATGACTACTTCTGCAAGTTATATATTATATCCATTTTCAGGTCAGGAAATGGAAAATCCCAGAGATAAACTTGCTTATATCACACAGGAGTAACTAACGCTATAGCCATCTAAGGCAGATGCTGATGCTCTTACATACTGGGTTAACTTGCAGTTCTAAAGAGACATGTGTTTGATGCCTATTGAATGAAACTTTAATTGGCATCTGGAAAACATATCTTCTTCCTGATGCTAAAGACTGAAAAATAATGAGATTTTTATGGAAAATTCATTTGTGTGTGTGTCTGTGTGCATGTAGTTGGGCTTCCCAGGTAGCTCAGTGGTAAAAAATCTGCCTGCCACTGCAGGAGACAAGGTTTGATCGCTGGGTTGGGAAGATCCCCTGGAGAAGGAAATGGCAACCCACTTCAGTATTCTCTCCTGGAGAATCCCATGGACAGAGGAGCCTGGCAGGCTACAGTCCATGGGATCATAGAGAATAGGGCATGACTGAGTGACTGAGCACACCACATGTGTGTAATATTTGACTGTGCTGTGTATATTTTAATAAGCATTCTAACTTTCTTACAACAATAATAGAAATCTTCAGCGAAAACTGAGCACATGGCTAATCTGGGAGCAGAAGGGCAGGGAGTGGGGTGGGGAGTTGACAACCTTTGCAGTCTTCTTTGCAGCTAGCAGTGACCCTATGGGAAGTTCTGACCAATAGGATGTTAGAGAAATGATGGAAGTAAGTTCCAAGACAAATCTTAAAGGCAAGTGCAGGTTACTTCTTCCTCTCCTCCACTCTGCTTAAGAATGAAGATGATTCCCTAGGAATGACATTGTGGAAATCTTGAAATAGCCTAAGTCTCAGGCAGCTTCAGATCTGCCTCTGCTGCTGCTGCTGCTGCTAAATTGCTTCAGTCATGTCCGACTCTGTGCGACCCCATAGACAGCAGCCCACCAGGCTCCCCCATCCCTTCAGATCTGCCTCACCAGTCCTGAACTCAAAATCCTAACTTCCAAAGGAGAAACAATTTATTTCTATCTACTTAAATCACTGTTATTTTGGTACTCATATTGCATGCAGCCCAATTATCACAATGCTTCTTTCTTAAATATTTACTGATGAGTAGCAGAAAGCTAAAGAAGAAAAAGGGGAACAATTGAAATATATTTTTGAGGGATCTGTAGGTTAAGTATCAAGCCATAGAAATATGGAACCTCAGGACTCGGAAGGAGCTTAATAGTTATCTAATCTATCCAAAGAGGTCACATTCAATACTCTCTCCAAACTTAGTGAAGTAGAGTCACAGGAAAACTACAAAAAAAAAAAAAAGATCTGTTGAATTAGACACACCTAAAACAAACTGTGGAACTCATACTTGTCAGAGCTACATCTGTAAATTAAATGAGCATCACTCGGGTGGCATCTGTGCAACGCACTGATGTAAGCCTTCAGTGTGCTGACTCTTTATGAGATGACGCAGGAGGGACAGAGCTGCTGGAGTCACGGCCAAGGCCCAGAGGGGGATATGAATCAAAAGAAAATTTTCAGGGGCTCATGTAGATTTACCTATTGACGCTACATCCAAAGACTATTTGGTTCATGGAATTCAGAACACTTTGCCTCAATTCTTAGGGACTTAGAAAAGCATATTCTCCCATACAATCCTCATCGCACATCTCCAGTGACTTACTTCATGGAAGCAAGATCAGATCACATGAGGCTCATCATGGCTTTTAAAATATGTGTATTATAAGAGCTGCATTTTCATGGTAATGCAGACAAGTTGAGAGTGAGGTCATGGTTGCTGCACAAAGTGACATTATGGTTTGTTCTTATGTTTATGCCAACTTTCAGAAGGAAAACAGAAGATCAAAGACACTAACTCCTTGATATTGCCTTCCACAGCAGGAAGCTCAATATCATGCTCCTAATTGGTATTACACAGCATGGGCCCAGAGACCTGAGAAATCGTGACACCCGGGCATTAAGCAGAAAAATATGAAGAATTTTGGTAAGACATGTTATATCTTTCTGTTCTTCAAAGGGCAAGGATGTGTCAGAGAACAAGTTGCCCCCAGGAGCAACTGGGATCTTCCTGCCTGACTACTGGGTCAGCTCAATCCCCACCCCACAGCACAGAGACTTGCACCAGTTCCACAGCACAAAAGCAAGGCTTCCCCTCCAGCTTGCGGAAAGTATCCTCAAAAACTGATTTTAATGGCCAACTTAAAAGACACTAAAGTCTGCAGAGGCATCAATTCTCTACTTCTAATAGCACTGCCTTCCCAAGCACTTGACTTTTTTGTTCTTTTAAAATGTGATTTGTATGGTCTATTGAAGTGGAAATAAACTGCTACAAAATTAAAAAGAATAAAAAGCAGAACTACTTGGAAGGTCTTTGATTTGCACTCTACATTGGTCACATGCCTACATTATTGTGATCCACCTAACGCAGAGTCAAACACGACTGAGTGATTAAGCACAGCACAACATACAATGTATTTTACTCCTTCAGTAGGCCAAACTTAACTTACAGTGGACATGTCGCAACTTACCAAAACTACAGGTATTCAATTGTACAGCTCTACATCAACTGTATCTGCCACTTGTCAGTATTTTTGTGTTGTAAGGAAAGAATGTTGGCCTTTAAGCAAAATAAAATTTACTTACTTATTAAAAAACACTCTACATATAATTATTTGGTTAAAGTTCAAATATTCAATTATTTGAGTTTTAGGCCAGGTATTTTATGATTTTTCTTCCTGATAATAACATTTGCTTATTACAAAACATGTATAAAGAGAAAATTTTGTAACTATGTTTGATGATAGATGTTAATTAGACTTATCCTGGGGATCATTTCTCAGTATATGTCAATTACCTCAACTATTTTTAAAGTTTAAAAAATGCATCAAATACAAGTAAGTGTAAAATAGAAATAAAACTCACTACAATGACACTATAGGAATTAAAAGAAATATTCTGGTACATTTTATAATATTTTAATATAGCTCATATTCTATATTTAAAATTATATCACACTAGTTATCTGTGTTTTAAGATATTATCTGTTTTCCTTGATGTTTTGTTTGGATCCTCTTTTGCAACATGGATTATATTTTGTTTAGTTTTAACTCCTTACATTTTTTGTTAAAAAATCTAGCAATGATGGTTAAAGTTTCTTCTAAAATTATTTCATTGTAGTGCTCTTCTATCAAATGGGCTTCCCTGGTGGCTCAGAGGGTAAAGCATCTGCCTACAATGAGGGAGACCCAGGTTTGATCCCTGGATCGGGAAGATCCCCTGGAGAAGGAAATGGCAACCCACTCCAGTACTCTTGCCTGGAAAATCCCATGGATGGAGAAGCCTGGTAAGCTATAGTCCATGGGGTCATAAAGAGTAGGACATGACTGAGCGACTTCACTTCCACTTTCTATCAAATGAAGAATAAGTGGATATCATCTAAGTTACTCCCTTTACTAACAACAAAATGAGAAAATTTAAGCTTACTCTGTCCCTTCCTGTTACAGTAGCTTCATAAAGTCCTATTCAACATTATCTGTGAATATTATAAAAACTGTGGTTAGAACACCTGGCACAGATCATGGGAAATAGTTCATGAGTTTAATCTCTGTATAACTCATAGCAAACCATGTATTATCTATCTGAATCTTTATTTATGTGTTATTTGTAAACGAATTATGTGAAATCCAAAGAATAAGATGTATTTTGTCCACTACTGGAAGTATTTGTATCCAAATTCATGCTCTAGTTTAAAAAAAATAGTTACTATTAAGTGACAATTTACTAAATGAAGTTGCCTGCTTATCGCTTCATATTTCTTTTCCTACTGAGTCCCCTCTAGCTCATTCTATATAGATAAAATTAATTCTATCTCTTTACTATTTTAGGGGTAACTGAGTTTTTTCCTTGTTTTCCTACTTTTTTTCCTTTTTTATAGATTTATAATTTGTTCTTTTTCTTTTTTAAAAAAGTGGTAACAGTTGAACTTTTATCATTTATTTTTATTAATGATTTCTAAAGTAAATGTGTTTTTTTTACTTTTATTTATTTATTTATTTTTAATTAGTTTATTTTCTATTTTTTAACTTTACAATATTGTATTTGTTTTGCTATACATTGACATGAATCCACCATGGGGTGTAAAGTTAATGTTTTAATCTCACTCATGAACAATATAAGCACCTTAGGACCATGCTTCCTTGGTAGCTCAGACAATAAAGAATCTGCCTTTAATGCAGGAGATCCAAGTTCAATCCCTGGGTTGGGAAGATCCCTTGGAGAAGGGAATGGCTACCCACTCCAATATTCTTGCCTGGAGAATCCCATGGACAGAGGAACCTGGCGGGCTACAGTCCATGGGTTTGCAAAGAGTTGGACACTTTTAGGACCGTGTTAACTTACTAAAGAAAGAATTGATTACGCTCAAACATAGACAAAAACATGCTCCTATGCCTTCATGACTTTATATTTATTGGAGATAACAAGGTTGATGAAAAACTTTAATCAGCATACCACTGATATGAAAGTCTTAATAAGCTTTAAATCACAATTCATATATTTTCTGTATCTCCACTTCTGATATTAGTTAGTATCCTGGTCTTTGCCCATAATTAATTCATCCAAACAGCCTAAATACAAAGACTTTAGTTTAAGCAAAGCAGGATTAAGCTTTTAAGAATTACTCTATCACATTAAATCTGGGTCATAAAGAGTTCTCTGCATTTAGGAAATAAAGGAGGGGAAGATGACCTAAGTGTGGCTGAGCTAAATGAGTCGTGGTTAAGTCTTATGTTTATTCATGTTTTGAAAGAAAGATGAGAACTGTTATATGGTTTCTTAAAATATCAGCTGCATTATTTTCTTGAAATTTTATTTAACATTTGTACTTCATGTTCAAAGTTTTTTCAAGCTCCGCAAGAGTAGAAATCACAGGCCGTGGAGATGGTAGCCAGCATAGTATGCAGGGGTCACTCAAGAGATTTGTGATTATTGTATGCAGGAGCAGGTGAATAAGATGAATACACAAATTAGTGAATAAAGGAAGATACAGGACAGTAACTAAAAGCAATGGCCTGACATTTTTTACCTAGCATTTTTTTTTGCAATTTTCTCACTATTATTTCACTTTAAAAATATTATTCAAATTCATTTAAAATTATTTGAATATATTATTGGGTTTAAAAATGAATGTGTCTTTTGTTCGCTTAACTATTTTTGAGTGTTTGTAGCCAAAACTTTTAAAAACTGGTCCATAAGAAAGTCTATGAGAGCCTAAGTTAACAATTATTTTAAGCATTAGAATTGGAAGAGACGACACAATCATATTTTGAAGAAAAGCGGAGTAATTTGATAAAAAATAAATAAAAACCTCCAAAGTTAAAGAGAATCTCTGAAGGCCATCTTATCTGTGCATCCAGATCCAGGAAAAATCACACATCAGTCATTTCAGACTATGGAGTATATTTTGCTTTAAAATAAACCCAGTAAAAGCAGCTCTACCATCATCCTTCCTAACAAATCCCAGTTTTAAAAAGTCATCAGAAATGACTTCCCAATATTAAATCAAAATTCCTCATTATGATAAAAGCTAAAAGCAACTGATGCTATGCTAAATGCATTATGTGGACTGTTTCATTTAATCCTCATCATCCTTTGATTCAGGAAGAAATGAGGAAAGTAAGGTTTATAGGGGAGAAGAAATGAACAGAAATAGGATTGGACCCTAGGAAATCTGACTTCAGGACCCACTCACATAATTATTCCACTCTCTGCTTCCCTGTGCTGCAATATAAATAATTTTCTTCATGGCCAATTTATAGTTGTCATGGCCAACAGATCTCCAATCTTAGGTATTTCCATATTTTAATTCTATTCTATGTAGAATTAATTCCTGTTTAAAAGGGACTAAAACAGGGATGGATTGTAGTTTCTGTTTCTTCTTCCTCTCTCCAACATCTTCCCAAAACATTCCACAACACTCCAATCCCACCCCACACCCCACTTTTTAATCTGTATCCAGTCTATTTAGTGGACTCCCCAGGTGGTGCAGCGGTAAAGAATCTGCCTGCCAAAGCAGGATGGGCAAGAGATGTGGGTTCAATCCTGGGTCAGGAAGATCCCCTGGAGTAGGAGATGGGAACCTACTTCAGTATTCTTGCCTGAAGAATCCCATGGACAGAGGAGACAGGTGGGTTACAGTCGATGGTGTCAGAAAGAATCGGATATGACTGAGCAGCTGAGAGTAGCACAACACACTCTATTTAGCATCATTCTATGTTCTTCAATGATAGCAAACAGGAAGACAAAAGGGCCAGTAGTATCTGAAATTTCATGTTTCCAGAACCATCCAAGAAGCAGGTGAAGTAGGTAGTAAAGCAGGCCCCAAAGTCAGTGGCTAGGCTCTAGTTATTATTTCTGAGACATTGGGGAGGTTTTTATTAGCTCATCAGAAAAATGGAGAAATAAGCAATTTCTAGTTGTTATAAAGATCTAATTACATTGTCTCTATAAAGCTTTCACATTATGCATGGACTATAGTATAAGTAGTCAACTAATGTTAGATACTGATATTAATTCTTCCCTGGAAAAACAGCTAGTCACAAATTATATCATAAATATGTTGGTAGTGGTGATGATTTTTAGCAGATATACTATGGCAGCTATATAGAAAACATCTATTTTTCAAAGGTTAAGAGATTGATTATGTGGGGGACTCCTTTGCAGTTCTGCTCAACGGCACACAGTCATAGCTCGAAATCAATGTGTCCAGGCTTCCCTAGTGTCATGGTGGTAAAAAATCTGCCTGCTAATGCAGGAGACATGGGTTCAATCCCTGATCTGAGAAGATCCCACGTGCATGGAGCAGCTAGGCCCATGAGCCACAACTAGTGAGCCTGTACTATAGAGCCCAGGAGCCACAACTACTGAACCTCAGGTGCCCGAGAGCCAGTGCTCTGCAACGAGAGAAGTTACTGCTGTGAGAAGCCTGCACATTGCAACCAGAGAGGAGCTCCAGTTCTCCAAAACTAGAGAAAAATCCTACAGTAACAAAGACCCAGCACAGCTGTACATAAATAAAATTTTTAAGAATTTAAAAAATAAAGAAATCAATGTGCTATAGGAGTTATCGTCTGTTTCTGCTACGGTAGATGTAAGCATTTGAGATTATTTGGATATAAAACCCTGTGCCCCCTTTTCATCCATTTATTATGTTCTAACAATATTTTGGGCACTTCCCAGATGGTGCAGTGGTAAAGAAATCACCTGCCAATGCAGGAGAAGCATTGGTGAAGAATATCCCCATCAGGAAGATCCACCAGAGGAGGAAATGGCTACTCACTTCCATATTCTTTCCTGGGAAATCCCATGGACAGAGGAACATGGTGGGTTACAGTCTGTGGGGTCGCAAAGGAGTCAAACACGACTGAGCACACACAGAACATTACTTTTGGAGAAAGCCCTAAGAGGCTGCAGGCATTCCTCTGGCCCACCTTCATAAGGAGATGGGATAGCTCTCTATAAAGATAAGAACCCAGGTCTGGAATTTCTACACCAAACTATCATCCCTGTCATCAAACAGCCAACACAGATCAACCTGCTGTAGCTTCTCACCAGCAACTTTCATCTCCAGTGACCTCATTCTGCTTCTGGTAAATGCCCAACTCAAACATCTGATCATTGTAGCAGCTCCACATTCATCTAAAGTCTCCAAGCGTGATTCCCGCATTAAACCAGAATCCATAAAACCACAAAACTGGAACATGCTATGCTTGACCTCATATACAAACTGTCTCCAATTGTAAAAATATTACCGAGTGGATAGCTCATTCTGTCCTTTATGAAAACATCCACATGAAAAATTTCTCTCTAATCTCAGGGCCAGATTAAAGATATAAATATACTTGATAAATTTCTGAGCTTCCCATTTTTGGATAGTGAAAGCTTTATAACATGCTAGCTTCCAGGGTAAAGTTCTCACTTAAATTTGACTTCAAATATATAGCTTGTGACCACCAGATTTTTCTTTGATTATTTAAACAGCTTTATATTTGTCATAATTTTTCAATCGATTTTCATACTAATCCAGTTCAAATATGGTCCCTGAAGTCCCTGTGGGTTAAGGCACTGAGTTGACCACTGTCTGCTTGTGACCCTGTGTCTCACACAGTTGTTTAGCATCTGCAGAGCATCTTACCCGTATTCATCCCAGCTTTGCTCGCAAGTCCTAAATCACTTAGGCAAAAGACTTATTCCAGGATCGTTTCCAACTCTGATCACTGGGATTTTTCTGACTGCTCGCCTTGTCTGTGGGTTACTGACCCATTTCCTTTTTTCCCTTTTTATATGAAAAATCCTTGAGAGGGATTTCCCTGGTGGCCAAGTGGTTAGGAATCCACCTTTCAGTGCGGGAGATTTGGGTTCAATCCCTGGTCTGGGAACTAGATCCCATATGCCACAGGGTGACAAAGCCATCTTGCCCCAACAAAGAGCTTGCATGTGGCAACTAAGACCCAAAACAACCAAACATAAGTAAATAAGCATTAAAAAAAAAAAAACTCCCTGAGAATCTGTCTGTATTCAGTGTCTCCAATTCCTCACCATCTATTTTCCCTTAAACTCACTCCACCCACCACTCTTTTTTAACTGCTTTTTTTCAAGGTTGCCAATGGCTTCCCAGGAATTAAATATAATAGCTCATTCTCAGATTTCCTCTTTCTTCAACAGTACCCAACTCAGGCACTCAGTTTCTCTTCCTAAGTACACTCTCTTCATGGGTCTCTCAGCGGCCCCTCACTTAGCTCACCCGGTGCTCCTTCTGTCTCCCCAGCCAGCTCCCCTTCTCCCACTGCTAATGGCTGAGCTCCTAATTGATCTCCTGCTTCTATCCTGATCCTACTGCAGCCTATGCTCAGCAAAGCAACCAGGTGATTTCTTTTAAAATATGAATAAAATGATAAGTAAGATGCCACTTCTTAAAGGTCTCCAGAGACTTCCAATTTCACTAGGGAAATAGCCAAATTTCTTATAATGGTGTACCATTGCCTCTCTGATCTCATTGTCTTGCTCAATTTACACTGGTCTCTTTGCTGTTTCTTCAACACATGAGGTTTAGGCCCACCTCAGGGCCTTTGCACTTGCTCTTTCCTTTGCTTGGGATGATTTAATCTCTTGTTTCTTTCATGTGTTTACTGAATCCCTCCTTTGCAATGAAAGTTTCTCTGATGATTTAATTTAAAATTATAATCTGCTCTCCACACTTATACTTCCTCTGTATTTCCCTATCTTGTTTCTCTGCTTTGGTTTTTAATTTTTTTTTCCATATAATGTAATACTTTCTAACATATTACCTAATTTACTTATTAAATTTATTGCCAATTTCTCTCTTACTTGGCACATTCTAGGGGCTCAATAAACATTTGCTTAATAAACATGGTAAGAATATCTATATTAACCAACATTCTGATAAACATGGCAAGAATAATTGTATTAACCAGCTAATTCTTATAAATTAGCTAGAATTCACTCTAGCTAATTTGAGGAAAATTACTAGATATTTATCTTTGGTACAAATGAAGTAAAATCATAGAGAATCACTTTCTAATAATTCTCAGGATCACAAGGTAACATTTTCTAGGTAAAGGAGCAGCCACAGCCTGACCTACGATTAGAAAGCAATCAAATCAGGAAACTGTGGCCCCTGTTTGAGCCCAAGCAGAATTGACTCCTTTTGTCACCATTCTTGTCAGAATATCCCATCTCTTCATTCATGAGTGCCAAAATGGAAAATGCCCACTTGGCTAAAATCTGGGTCATAAGTACAGCCACAGGTGAAGGGAAATTTGATAGATATTGTCTTTCTTTTTCCAGTCTTTTGTCTTTGCGTTCTCCAGGAAGACGTGACAAGGAAGTGTGAGTGAGTGCATAGTAAACCAACTGCATCACATATGACATCCCACCCTGTGACTACCCTACATCAATAGAGTCACTAACTCTGACACTTAAACTTCCAAATAACAAGAGCAATATTTTCACTCCCCATAATGCAACTTTCCTCACATCAATGAAAAGGTACAAGACCATCTCCTCAAAGGAGGAGATCCAAAATGTCGTCAAACATTGAAACCACTTCTGCATCAGCTCTTCTCAATTTAGTCACATTTCTCTTTTGCTATTCTGTAGCTATATATCCTATATTTATTAAGATCACAACCAACACTACATGTATGTAAAATACTAGTGAGACAGGTGAAACTTTTTTGTTTTCTTCCTAAAACTTCACTAAGTTAAAAAAATTATCAGCTGTTATTTCTAAAAATGATTTGAAAGCAAAATAGAAAACATAAAAACTTTCTCAATTTTAAAAACATTTTAACTATGTTCAAATTTCATTAAAATATACACATATATATATATATCTTTACATTGATCTATACATGTGTGTGTGTTTGTGCGTGGACATGCATATCCCATGCATATATTTAGTTCCATGAGTGAAATACAGGTCTGTTACATAGTTGAAAAAGAATATTATGCTGAATGGGGAGCCACTCTACCACAATTGACAATTTAAAACAAATGAAAATAAATAATTTTTTAAATTTCTAATTCCAGAAAACGAAATGATCAAAATTGTCTTAACGAATCATTGTAATTTTGACTTTTAAAAGCATGTTTCTAGTTAATCCTAAAAAAATGCTTCAGAATAAATGATTGCTTTATATAACAATTTGGCGGTTCTAACAGTAAATTTTATTGCACTTTTATTTTCAACACTTCTTTCAAATTTCCAAAAAAGGAATCTGAATGGTAACCATATTTTCTGAATTATATTCAATAGTTTATTTTCATAAATAGTTGGTAGAAAAATAGAGGAATTTAACTTTGCCTTGCTTTAATATTCATTTTGATATGAAAAATCTCAGGAATGTATACTAAGGAAACTGCAAATACTTCATATATGAAAGTAAATTACTTTTACTGTACTAAACCTCTAGAACTTATGTTATATTAACAGAAAATGCATCATTTATGTCATTCAAACTTTTCTATTATGGTAGTGATGTTAAATTTTATGATGCTTATTTCCCCAGTTCACTGGTTCTAGGAATGTATGTACTTTAAATAGGGGAGCTGTCTCCACTTCTAATTATACATTAGCCTCCACAAGAGAATTAGACTCAGGAATCAATAACCTGAAAAACCTGAGCACCAAACAAACATGTGAGAAAATGTATACAGAAAATTAAAGAACATTCACAGAATTCTTAAGGAAACAGAGAGTCCTTTACGTAAATGTTCAGATGGATGCTCAGAAGGAATACTTTACCCTGCCCCTAATTTTGCCCGTTGATTCCCTGGCATGGAAGTCTAACACACAGATCTCAAGTCTTGAGTCTGTTCCTAGCTTTTCTGATAACTTGCTTTTGTACCGTCCAAATCCTTGCCCTATCCATGCTTTAGATTTCCCCCATATATTAGTCAAAAGATGACTAAATGCAAACAACTTCTTGTTGTTGTTGGTTAGTCGCTAAGTCGTGTCTGACTCTTTTGCAATCCCCAAGGACTATAGCCCGTCGGGCTCCTCTGTCCATCAGATTTCCTAGGCAAGAATACTAGAGTGAGTTGCCTTTTCCTTCTCCAGGTAAATATCTTAAAACTACATAAAACATAAATTTATTGGATGACCAGATGGATGTCTCATAAAACCTAAAGGAATGAAATTCAGCAAGAACAGAGGAACTAGAACCAGGAAATAAAACTGTTGGGAACCAAGTCATTTACTTTCCACTTTGCTCTCTGTGTAGCCAAATGTTTCATTTGGGCTTCTTTTCTGTGTGGTTTCTCTACTTTCTCCCTCTTTCTTGGTTCCATGGGTCTATTTACCAGCACAAAGCCCCAAATAAGACCATCTTCACTCATATATCCTTACAAATAGCACACCCACAACTAAGGGAGCAAGTCTTTCCAAACTCCAATTCAAGCTCCAGGGAGAGAAAATATAATTGCCTAACTTAGGTCATGTTTCTCCCTTTGGTCCCACCAGTTGTAAGCAAAGAACAGGAAGGAATGAAGTCATGAGAAATTGAGTACATTCAGCCAGAACAGAGGAGAAGAGTCTTTGAGGGAATTTTTGCTAAGAAAGTAATATGGGCTGGAAAGGAATTGAGTGGTGGGAGAAAAGGTTTGCGTCTCTAGGATTTGTCTCCAAAATTCTTAAAGATGATGGAGGTGTAAATGGAGATCACAGATGCAAGTGATTTGAAAATATACTTAAGTACTTTAAAATGCTGGATGTAAGTATCAGCATGGTTCTTCTGTGGCTCGTTCGAATTTCTCTTGTACTAAATTTAACATTTTGGATTAGTTAACATCAGTTCAGTTCAGTCGCTCAGTCATGTCTGACACTTTGCGACCCCATGGACTGTAGCACACCAGGCTTCCCTGTTCATCACCAGCTCCCAGAGTTGACTCAAACTCATGTCCATTGAGTCAGTGATGCCATCTAACCATCTCATCCTCTGTCGTCCCCTTCTCCCACCTTCAATCTTTCCCAGCATCAAGGTCTTTTCCAATGAGTCAGTTCGTCGCATCAGGTAGCCAAAGTATTGGAGTTTCAGCTTCAGCATCAGTCCTTCCAATGAATATTCAGGACTGATTTCCTTTAGGATGAACTGGTTGGATCTCCTTGCAGTCCAAGGGACTCTCAAGGGTCTTCTCCAACACCACAGTTCAAAAGCATCAATTCTTCGGTGCTCAGCTTTCTTTGTAGTCCAACTCTCACATCCATACATGACTACTAGAAAAACCATAGTTTTTACTAGATGGACTTTTGTTGACAAACTAATGTCTCCGCTTTTTAATATGCTGTCTAGGTTGGTCATAACTTTTCTTCCAAGGAGTAAGCATCTTTTAATTTCATGGCTGCAGTCACCAAATGCAGTGATTTTGGAGCCCCCCAAAATAAAGTCTGACACTGTTTTGACTGTTTCCCCATCTATTTCCCATGAAGTGATGGGACCGGATGCCATGATCTTAGTTTTCTGAATGTTGAGCTTTAAGTCAATTTTTTCACTCTCCTCTGTCACTTTCATCAAGAGGCTTTTTAGTTCTTCTTCGCTTTCTGCCATAAGGGGGGTGTCATCTGCATATCTGAGGTTATTGATATTTCTCCCAGCAATCTTGATTCCAGCTTGTGCTTCTTCCAGCCCAGCGTTTCTCATGATGTACTCTGCATATAAGTTAAATAAGCAGGGTGACAATATACAGCCTTGATGTACTCCTTTCCTGATTTGGAACCAGTCTGTTGTTCCATGTCCAGTTCTAACTATTGCTTCCTGACCTACATACAGATTTCTCAAGAGGCAGGTCAGGTGGTCTGGTATTCCCATCTCTTGAAGAATTTTGCAGAGTTTGTTGTGATCCACACAGTCAAAGGCTTTGGCATAATCAATAAAGCAAAAGTAGATGTTTTTCTGAAGCTCTCTTGCTTTCTGAATGATCCAGCGGATGTTGGCAATTTGATTTCTGATTCCTCTGCCTTTTCTAAATTCAGCTTGAACATCTGGAAGTTCACGGTTCACATATTGTTGAAGCCTGGCTTGGAGAATTTTGAGCATTACTTTGCTAGCGTGTGAGGTGAGTGCAATTGTGCAGTAGTTTGAGCATTCTTTGGCAATGCCTTCTCTGGGATTACTTAACATATCAGTTAACATAAACTTCCTAATAAATAGAGACCACACTTGAACAACTGTTCAATGTACTTCTCTTTGCCAAAACAGTACTTGGAAAGGTATACTACATTTTGGTCAGTGACCTTTTTTTCTCAGTATATGACTTTTCCCAAGAGTACGTTAAATAAAAAGACCTAAGAAGTGATATTTCAACATCAGATAAAGATTAACCAGTTTGCACAGCAAAGCATCAAGTTAATAAATATCTTATGGAAAAAAATTAAATCGCATATACTTGGCTAAGCCCTAAGTATTTGCCATGCGTACATCTACCAAGTGCGAAGGAACACAAAGTTGTGTTTTTTGACTCTTCAGTCTGTTATGATGTTACATATATTTCAGGGAATGTTCGTGTTGGTCTTTATTATTATCCTAAATGGTTTTCTATCCTATAATTTTATTTTTAAGAGAGATGTGGGTACAAAATAACCACGAGTGTAGTAAGCTGAATAAAGGTTCCCACAAAATGTTCACATCCTAAACCCCAGAACTTGTGAATCTGTTACCTTATGAGATAAGTGAGGCTCTGAAGATACTGATTAGGTTTTGAAGATATGATTAAGTTAATATTGTGGATGGAGAAGAAGACAGAGTCAGTTCTGACTTGGCCAGACTCAATTATTTGTCTCTTCCATAAATGAGTGCTATTATCGTCCCAATTTAGCAGTGATTTCAAGCTTTGAGAAGATAAAGAATTTATTCAAGGTTATTCACTGATAGGAATGAGAATTTTTTTTTTGTAAGGCTAGGACATACAAAACAAACAAATTAAAACAAGGAGGAAGAAGATAGAAAAAAAGAGAGAGAAAAGAGAGAGGAGAAAGAAATTAGATACACAACACCCTTCCATCCACTATGACTCTCATTTCATGTAAGAAACCATACATTTTACCAACAACTAAGAAGATCATAATCGCAGTGTAAAGGATGGTTCTTAACATTAATTAAATTTTCCACATAAGATATTCGTTTTTTTCAGTTGGGACCTAAAAAGGCTTTGTGAGGAACCTCTTTTGACACCAAATACAGCAGGAGATGCTCTGATGCTCTGACTCCCATTCACATCCTTCCTAAACAAGGAGTTTGCCTGGAAGCCCGTCTGCCCATTGCTGGTACCCAAGAAGGAAGCATTTCCCTACATCTCACATGGAGGTTCCTCTTTCTTGTTAAGGTAAGAAAGGATCACTTGCTTCTTTCCCTCACTAATTTTTTAAGTTCAATTCAATCTTTCATTACACACACTGTTTCAGGTTGAAATTGTTTGTTCATTCAAAATCAAATACCTTATCAGTTATCTTAGTGGAATACAGCAAAAGAAAGAATTTGTCTCACATGCTTATGATAAATATAACTTAGGTCTTAGGAAATTAAAAGATTGACTTTATGACTCTAACCTCAATTCATGCTGAACTAGTGAGTGTGTTTCTGGGGCCTTCAAAAACACAGTTTGTAAATTTGTTCTTTTTCGTGTTTCAGAATTTACACAAACCCCTATATTGCTACATGACAATAAAAAATACTTTGCTACTAATAATAGGGCTTAGAGGAAGGGAAATGTGTTTCATGAGTCACCAGACATGTTGAGAATAGACACACAAACTTTTATTTTGAAGACAGACAGCACTGATTGACTTAACAGAAAGGTATCACTGGGACAGTTGGCTGTCTTTGTAAAACATAAAGCCTATTGGCCAAGATTATTACCCTGCTGAAAATGGATCTTGAGGGACAAATATTCAGCAATTCCATATAGCTTAAGCTTATTGAATATTGGTAGCAGACAATTCCTGTAGAATTCTCTCACTTCCAGAAACTTGAACATATTTACAAACTACATTTTGTTAATCTTTAGCAGCAACAGTGGCAAAATGGTACAACCTTTCTACTGTATCAATGATGGATTGCATTGACCCCTAAGGTTCTGAGTGGAAGAATTCTCTGCAGTCAATACGGACACCTACCAGGTAAGAAGTAACATCTGAAGTTATTTCTGGACCAGGTAAACTCATTTATGTAAATACAACTACATGTGGTATGGAACACAAACTGTCATAGGCTGAAGAGTATTAGAAGAGTTTTAAGTGTGATTCTAATATCTTGCCTCATTTAGTTCCCCAAAATACCTATTAAAAGTTTTAAAATGGTAATAATGAGTTCAACATTTTTAAATTTTCACATGCCAAGTCGTATACAGAAACAATAAAAACTACTTCTGGAAATAAGTATTACCAAAAATATTATAAAAGGAAATATTAAGTGCTGTTTTCCAGATTCAGAATGAAGGTCATAAACTGTGTTCTAAGTTCATACATGGACTTAGTCCATCTGTTACATTGGAATTTAAAACTTTAGTTTTATTCCTTGCTATTTACAAGTCTCATTGTACAGGGTAACAAAAGCAATTAAGATCAAAAGATTTTGCTTAAAATAATTGTTAGATTTTTTTCCTTTACTTTTGGCAGATGTTGGCATATATTTTTTGAAAAATAACTCAAAGTGCTCATAGTTTAGAGAAACAGACAAATATACAAATAGATGTCAACAAAACAATGTGGAAAGTGTACTAAAATGCACAAGAAGGGGGCAACCAATATTGTCTAATTAAGTCAACAGCAGATACAACAGAGAAAGCAGAATGGTTGTATTGTTTTAAAGAATAAATAAAGATTTGCAAGGTAAAGAATGAGATTGGAGGTGAAGAGGAGAGAGGAAGAATATTCCAGGAGGACTCTGGAAGTATTTGCCACTGTCACACTGTGTTCCTTTTAACCCTGGTAATTTGATGTTTCTGGTTTATATGATTCTATTCTCCTCCCTCAAGAAAAATCAGAACTAAGAAGTGGTTTGTAACTGACATGCAGATACAGTGCAGAGCACTTTTTCAAGTGCAAGGGAAATATTTACTGGAGCCAAAAATCTGAGTGAAGGAAAACAGTTGGGAACATAATGATAAAGTATTATTTTGGAATGGTATCTACATATTGTTCTTCTGGAAGAAAATACAAATGATAGTATCATTTGACATAATGTGACCATATGCAAATATTTTAATACAGTTAGTGCATTAATAACAAAAATCATTACTGAAACTTTTATTGCTTAAACATAAAGTTTGAAAATCACCTTAGTAAAACAAACAAATTATCTACAGCAACAATTAGATGTGTACTGATGTAAAACATCACAAACTCTTGTGGAAAATTCTTTCTTCTTTCAAACATATTTTACGGCAATAATCATAATTAGGTACATATGTTAACGTGAATGAAAAGAGCACCGTTTTCCATATTGTCTCATATCACTAGGGGATGTTCAAGTTTCTAGGTCAAATGCAAAGTTCAGATAAATCAATACATGAGTGTTATTTTCTTAGATGCAGTAAATTATGTGCATGCACGCTAAGTTGCTTCAGTCATGTCTGACTCTTAGCAACCCTCTGTCCATGGGATTCTCCAGGCAAGAATACTAGAGTGGGTTGCCATGCCCTCCTCCAGGGGATCTCCCAACCCAGGGATCGAAACCGTGTCTCTTACATCTCCTGCATTGACAGGCAGGTTCTTTACCACTAGCACCACCTGGAAAGCCCCACAGTAAATTACAGATTGTTATTATTAATAACTTAGCAGTCCATGGGGTCACAAAGAGTTGGACATGACTGAGCGACTGAACTGAACTGAACTGAATGTGATGTTTACTTCACATGGTTGATATAACCACTGCATTTATATAACATATTAACAATTATTCACATCTCTCATCATTGTTTATGAATGTTAATCATGTACTGTTTATTTCTTGGTGAAGTAATCAGAGATACAAATTCTCTCTCTAACAAGTCCAGATAGCCTCAAGGCTGGAAAAATTCCATGGATAAGTTCCAGTCCATCTGTGATCTGAACTCTGTGGCATCTGACCTATGATTGATCATTGCTCCTTTTTGAAATATTCCACCATTGGCTTCTGCCACAGCACTCAGTTCTGAGTTTCCTCTCACATCCTTCCTTCCCAGCCTCATTTGTGGACTCTGGATCTTCTTCTGCAGATTTCTTAAATCCTAGCATTTCTTAAGTGTCTGTCTTCAGTCCTCTTAACATCTCATTCTGCCCACTCTTTTGAAAAGATTCATCTTCTCCAAGATTCAACTCCCCTCTTCCTATGAAAACTGCCTGAACTGATTCAATCATCATTCCCACATCAGATCTCCCAGGGTTAATGACAGCACCAGTTTTAAAATCCCCAAGCCAGAAATCTTACAGTCACCTCAATTCCTCATTCTCTTTTACTCACCAACCCTAACCATAGCTGGCCACCAAACCCTACACACTGCTTCTTCTTAGCTATAGTCCTTAGCATTATTTTCTTGGTTATGACATCAGTTTCTCTGCCTTCATTCCTGCCCCCCTCCACCCATCCTCCACACTATAGCGGGAGTTGTTATTCAGTCATTGTGTCTGAACTCTTTGTGACCCCATGGACTGCTAGAATGCCAGGCTTCCTTGTCCTTCAACATCTCCCTGAGCTAGTTCAAACTCATGTCCATCGAGTCATTGATACCATCCAACCATCTCATCCATCCTCTGTCGCCCCCTTCTCCTCCTGCCCTCAATCTTTCACAGCATCAGGGTCTTTTCCAACAAGTCAGCTCTTCATATCAGATGGCCAAAGTATTGGATCTTCAGATTCAGTACCAGTCCTTCGAATGAATACTCAGGGTTCATGTCCTTTAGGATTGACTGGTTTGATCTCCTTGCTATCCAAGGGACTCTCAAGGAGAGAACCTCCTAAAATATAAAAGGCATATGTCCTCTCTTGCTTGCACTATTTAGAGATAATACCTCAATATCTCCAGCTAACTTCTATTGCTTCCCCAGCCTTACCTCTAGAGATAAAAGAGCTGGAAGGATTTGAGAACTGATCAAGAAAAAAAAAAAATGACCATGTGAGGCAGTAACCCACAGCAAGCTTTTCTAGGCAATGCTTGAACAGGTTTGCATGTGGGGGAAATCCTTTCCCAGTAAAGTCTGTCCAGGGGGTGTGGTGCAGGAGTCCCCATGCAGAAGGAGGGCAAAGGAACTGTTAGGGGAGAAAGAGATCAGAGAGGGAGCTTGTATCTGAGAGATATATGCTCACAAGATGGGGAGTCTCCAGGTCAAAGAGTTCCAGAGGGCAGCAACAGCAAGGGCTTATCTATTGCTAGCCACTGTGTGCGGCCAGATTTTGCAGAGTGGGCAAAACAGGCAGAGTCCAACTGGCTAAAAATCTGCGTGTATGGCGACTGTTTAAACAATTGGATGTGGGAAAGTTTGAGTTTGGCATCAGTGGGCTTTTGAGTTAACAGGTCTCAGCCCACGGGGAAGAAATAAACAACGTAGGGGCCAATACAGAGAGGCAACATTTGCCTCGTTTATGTAATTCCTCTCAACACCTTCTGACAGAAAACCTTCCTGATCCTGTATGCTGAAACTTGGCTTCTCCAAATGAGTAATTCATTTTTATATTACTGTGCTGGTGCCCAAAATGCTCTTATGGGACCTAATATTTAGCAGGGGAGAAAAGGATGAATAACAGGGTTGGGGGCCAGTATTAGAAGAAATAAACCCATTTCATGTTTTTATACCCAAAGAATATAGTGAACACTTTCAATAAGCCAATAACAGTAAATGTATTAATTATAGGATTAAGTCACTTTCACATAAACTGCTTTACTTCTTCCTCTGCAAACCAAGACCTCTATTCCTTCCAAATTTTGTCTAATGATTCCAGTCTAACTTTGTTAGTTATACTATATATTCCTATTTCTATGTCATCTAAATATTTTATAAGCATGTCTTCATTTAAATCATTGGGAAAAATATTGAACAGGTTAGACCCAAATTTGAGTTCCCAGAACCCCACTAGAGACCACACTCTAGGTCAGCAGTAGAAGAAATACTTATTACTTATTACTTATCTTGTATACATGAGCACTAAATGTGATGCGCTCATGGTATATGTTATCCTATTTAATTCTCATATTAGTCATGGTAGCAGCTAACTATTATAAACCTCCTTTTGATAGGTGAAGAAATTGGAGTTCAATGTAGCAAAGTAACTTTCCCTAAGTTAGAAATTGGCAGGGTTGAAATCCAAACCCAGATTGGTCCAACAACAAAGCTTTTCTTCTTTCCACAAAGACACACTGACCATCATATAATACTTCTTCAACCTATTTTATTCCCTTTCCTCAATGATTTCCCTCCCCACATCTGCCAAATTCCTAGAAATTCCAGATATTCTATGCCAATGATGATTTTATAGTGCCAGAGCTCAGACACAGGTGTTTTGGAATCTTAGAAGCGTGGAGCAGAGAATAAAGGGAGGGAATAGAGAATAAACTCTCCAAGAATAGATGTTTGGGGCAAGCTTGAATTCAGATGTACTTTGCATATTACGAATAAGAATGGGATCAAATCCAGTCGAGGGGGTCCAGAGGTTCCATAAGCAAGTCTCAACATAGGGAACAGGGAGGGCCTTTGTTCTAAGCAGTGAGTAAGGTTGTGAAGGACACTGGTCCAATAACAGCGGCAATGGTATAAGGCAGGGCTCATTGGAAAGTTAGGCAGGATATCAAGGCTCTGATGAACCAACAAAGCACCCATTCATCAACTGGACAGAAACAAAAAAAGGAAGGAGAAATGCAATGGAACCACAGAGGTGACCAGGCATCTTTGCAGAACTCTGAGTTCAGGATCCAGGCTCTACCACAAGGTGGGACTGACTAGGGGATTCAGCTGAGACTTAGCTTGCAGGTAACTCCATTTGGGAAACACTGAAGTGAAGAAAGGCAGGAAATATAAAGCTAAGCTACAGTAACTGGAATCTGACCTGGTTTTTTCCCCCTCTAAATGAGACAAATAAAAATTTATGGTTAGCATGAATATAGGAACAATTCCTGAAGCACTGCAGCATAAAATTTCCCAGTTAAATCCATGCTTGTGAGCATTAAGAAGATACCCAATCTCCTCTCCCCAAAATTAGAGGAATATACTTTGACAAACAGAAAGAATACAACCGATTGCCGAAGTTTCAAGACTTAGGGACAAAACTTCTCAGTATATAGTCACAACATAGCAGTCACTCAATGTAAATGTTTGCAAGTGGCAATGGAAGAATCCTATCTTGGGAAATTTGCATATATACAGGTAGAAGGATTCATTCCTTTACTTATCAAGAATGTTAGGATACTAGTTAAATACTACAGAATATGAGACAAAATTTGTTCCACGAAAGTATTTTCCGCATCCATTTTCTTGAAAAGCATCTCCAAAAACATCTTTTAAGAGAGACATTTTTTAATGCTGGCAATTTGTTAGAAAATAATTAAATTTTTCTAATATTTCTTTTGTCTTGAATCCAACGATGAAGTAAGGATAATGTATTCCCTTATGAGGAGGCTGTTTCTGGCTGGCTCAGTTTGTTAAAGAATTATGAGGCCAGCTGTAATCCCCTAGTGAACCAGTTAGCTTTATTCAGGCTATTCTAAGACAATATACTATAGCCTCGATCAGTGCCAAACATCATGGAGATGAACAAGCTAACAGGCAAAAGAAAAAGACTTCTTTAAACAAAAAAAAATGTTATATGAGCTTTTCTTTATTGAGTTTGTTACAATATTTCCCGTTTCATGTTTTGGTTTTTTGGCCACGAGGCACGTGGGATCTTAGCTTCCTGACCAGGGATCAAACCTGCACCCGCTGTGTTGGAAGGTGAGGCCTTAACACCTGGGCCACCAGGGAAGTCCCAAAAAATCCTCATAACAAGAGAACCAGTTGCTGTTGTGCTTTTGCCTACCTGTGAGCTTTACTGCACTGTACTCTGATCCCATTATCCTTGGGCTTCCCTGATGGCCCAGATGGTAAAGAATCTGCCTGCAATGCAGGAGACCTGGGTTTGATCCCTGGGTCGGGAAGATCCCCCTGGAGAATGGAATGGCTAACCACTCTAGTATTATCCTACTGAGACTTTAAAGCACAGACCGATGTGGAAAGGCATTGGAGTCTCCCAGAACAAAAGGCATTCCTGATCTGATTGAATGGAGAAGAAGCAGATCTGTGGACAAACTATCAGAACTGCAGGGGCAGACTTTAAATCAGCAGGAGAGGGCATCCCATCTCTCCTAGTGCTTCCCCCCCCAAAACTTGACTTTGGACTTCATGAAATCTAGACTTGTGTTGAAACAAGCTTCTCTGGTAGCTCAGTCAGTAAAGAATCTGCCTGCAGTGCAGGAGACCTAGGTTTGATCCCTGGGTCAGGAAGAAGTAAAGGGCAACCCACTCCAGTATTCTTGCCTAGAGAATCCCATGAGCAGAGAAGCCTGGCGGGCTATAGTCCATGGCATCGCAAGAGTTGGACACGACTTAGCAACTAAACCACCACCACCACCTCCGGACAATGGATGCTAAATGTAATATTTTCTGGCTTCTCAGAATTTCAGATGAAGGCTCAATAAGAAGTAAAAAAACAAACAAAAAAGACAAGGTACCTTTATATCTTAAAGCAAAGAACTGGGTCACCTATACAGGAAGATCTGTGGAATTTTAAAGCAGATTCCTCTAGCCTCAGCCACCAGCCACCTCCAGGCTTCGACTTTTTGTGACCCCATGGACTGTAGCCCGCCAGGCTCCTCTGTCCACGGAATTCTCCAGGCAAGAATACTGGAGTGGGGTAGCCATTACCTCCTTCAGGGGATCTTCCCAACCCAGGGATTGAACCTGGATCTCCTGTATTGCAGGTGGATGCTTTACCATCTGAGCTACTAGGTAAGCCCACAAATGAATAAGGAAGATGAATTTACTTGAGAAATTTTAAAGAGTTTGAGTAAACTGGTGGTGACAATTCCTTTACAGAGATTGTCAGGGTGTAGTGAATTTTTCTTTTCCTCTTCTGAGAAAGAGGAAATGAGATGCCTCCAGGAGATGGCATGGAATAGAACAACTTTAGATAACTTGTTTTATGTTCCCTGAAGTTTGACAGATGAAGGGGCTAAAATTAGTCTCTTTTCCAAAAAGAAAGGCATTGGGTTAATTAATTGCCCTGCGTTATTGAAGCAAGAAGAGGTGGTTGAGATGGGAGTGGTCTGGACGTTCAAGGCTGTGAGAGGTATCCTAGGGTTGGATGTGGACCTCACAGAAAGAAGCTGGCTGAGTCATCCTGAGCGGGGTTGCTGAGGAGGAAGGCCCGGAGGCACGGGAGGACCAGCAGGGGTGCTCAGATCCGTCCACCAGTATCCAGCAGTCTTGGAGGAAGACAGTAAGCAATTAACAACAGGAAGTATATACCACATCAAAAGGAACTGAGAGGGAGTCCTCTAAAGAATCCTAAAGACTCCATTATCACAGCAACAAAAATCATCACCATTTTGAATTAGCTACATCCAGAGGGCATCGATACCAGATTCATTTCAAGTAAGACTTTCCACATTTACATCTCCTCCCTCTCCTGCTCAGACACAGGGGAGCCTACGTGCCATACCGAATGATTGAAAACGAGTAGAGAAGATGAAAAAAAAAAACAGAATAGACACTAACCTCAGTAACCTCCTTCAACTGCTGTCTCCTAAGCCTGAAACGTGCCTGAGCTGGGGAAAGAGAAAAACTTGAATCTGCACTGAAGAGTGGGATAACGTGATTACACTGCAATGGACCTTTCATTGTTTAACAATAACCAGAAACATCACGGCACTTAGGCAAGTCGCAGGCACAGCCAAAGAGTTATTGGACAAAACAAGTTTAGTGGAGAGCGGTGAGAACAAACAACATTGTTGTCTTTTTGCAGCTAGCATTCAACTTGTTCGATAAACTGGTGGCTTTAAGGATCACAGGTTCCTTCTGCCCTAGGGAGTCAGGTAACTGGCTGAGAGAGGGTCGTCACTGTAGGAATTACAAGTGAGGAGGAACTGAATTTGTCTGGCAAAGTATCTCCTTTAAGTGTATGCCGCTTTCTGGTTATTTCCCTTTTGTTTGCACTAAGCAGTTAATAATGTCTTATTTTAACATTCCAGTTTGCTCTCACCTGTTAGTATCCAGCCAGTGCACAGCTTTAAAACTCATGTCCCTTACATAATGTCATAATGGCATTAATTAGGGTGAAATCCCCCAAGAAGGTCCCTCACAGCAGAGTAAGAATAGGAACTATGGAGGTCCAACAGTCCCACCTAGATATATAGATTCTCCAGTGCCAAACTGGGAAGATGATATTGACGATTCTGTTAAGGAGTCAGAAATTTTCTTCAAAAATACTATAAAAATATGTGAATGCACACATCTTATAGCTAGCTAGTCAGTTATATCAGAGCAATTTAAAGGCAATTCCTTACTCATGAGAAAAAGTACTTGATGTATTGACTTAGGACGCACCCAGTGTTCTGACAACAGGGATGTCAGAGCATATTCTATGCCGAGGCACAAGTATTCTAGGAACTGCCAGTTGCTGGGAAGATAACAGTCCCACCCAGCCCAGCTTAAGCAGCAGAACTTTAGATTTATTTCAGTCCCATGCTGAGGGCAGTTTTTGGAAAAGTGTTAACTTCCAGTGTAACCACTGAACAATGAAAGAAAGGCATGCAGTACATCAAAGCAAATGTAAGGGAATATAGTCAGAATTAGGCCACAGATCATTGAGGCCCTGGTGCATCCAGAATTCACACTCCTCTCTCTCCAAAGCCTGTGTGTTTCCTAGATTCTTCTTTGGACTCCTAAAACCAGTCTTCTCCTCCCACAACTGCACTCTTAAGAAACCAGTGTTTATGACTTAATTGACAAAGCCAAGGGCCTTCATAATGTTTTCACTGTGTATCCTAGTTTAAACTTTGTAATTAATCATTTGCGTGACTGTTTAACGCCTGCCTTGCCGCATTAGATTACAAGGTCCCATAAGGACATGTCACTCTCTACACTCTACACACTCACTGTTCTATATCCAGCTCTAAGCATGACACCCAGTATATAGTAGTGACTTGACAAATATTGTTGAGTAAACAGAAGGTAACTCGGGGCCACCTTGTACGGAGGTTTTGAATGTCAGGCTATAAAGCATAAACTCATTGCATAGGCAATGGGGAGGCACTAAAGATTTCTTGGGCTTCCCTGCTGGTTCAGTGGTAAAGGATCCACCTGCCAATGCTGGAGACCCAGGTTCAATCCCTGGATTGGAAAGATCCTCTTGAAATAGGAAATGGCAACCCACTCCAGTATTCTTGCCTGCTAATCCCATAGACAGAGGAGTCTGGTGAGCTTCAGTCTATGGGGTCACAAAGAGGCGGACATGACTTAGTGACTAAACAACAAAAGAGATTTCTTAGCTTGTGCCGCTTGACAACATGCTGGAATAATCATTTCAGCAGGATGTGGCAGAGTCATCTGGATGGGAGGAAAGGCTGGAGACCTATTTCTCCACCACAGGGCCCACAGGGGCAGACACGTAACCTCCTACAGCAGACAGGTGAACTTAAACAAAGCTTCCAAACAAATAAATCATGTGAGTCAAAAACTCTCTTAACCAGTTTTGTTTGTTTTGTTATTTATGTGTGTGCTATGTCCCTCTCCTCTCACTGACATGACTGGTTAACCATCCAAACTGATTAAAATCACAGGCAATTAGGGTTACAAGGCTGATAGCCAACATCAGAAGGAAGTGGCTTCTGATCTATTCGTTGTTGTTGTTGTTGTTCAGTCGCTCAGTCATGTCCAACTCTTTTCAACCCCATGGACTGCAGTCCGCCAGGCTTCCCTGTCCCGGAGTTTGCTCAACTCTTATCCTTTGAGCTGGTGATGCCAGCCAATCATCTCTGATCTATTTAGTAGGACCTATTGCTGAAGGAGCTTTAACTGGACTTCAGTTTTGTAAATATCTGAAAATGGCCAGAGTATCTGTCCAATTTCTCTTTCCAGTAATTTATTGCCTTTCACATAGTGTCACAAATGTTTCATTTTCTGGTCTGGAGTGGATGGCAGTCACTCTGAGCCAGGGAAAAAAATTTGGCTGGAGAGACTCCAGTCTAAGCTTGGGTATCCCTTGGGAAACAACCTCAATTACAAGAGAAAAAGATCAGGCTATGGGTCAGTCTCAATCAAACTAGGGCAGGTTTTTATATCATAAATAAGCAACATCATTCACATTTTCCTTATGCTAGCCTCCTGGAGCTCCATCTCCAACTCCATCTATTCTAACCTCATGTTTATTCAACCCAGTGGATTTACTAAAGCTCACCTTGTCTCATGAGTGATGAAACCATATTTTACAAACTATATGGAAAATGTGCAGTTAACTTATTTTCAGACATTCCTGGTCTATACTACAATGATTTCATTTTTCCCCTGAATTTTATTTCAGTAACGACAGCCAAAAATTCCAAACTCAGTATTCTATATCTGGTAGACCAAAAGAAGTATGTGCTATTTTCTAATATTTGAAAGTTTCAAGATTATTTAAAAAAAAAAAACTAAACTCCCTTCGGAGTTGTAAAATTTGAACATTCAAAATCTTATTTCCACTCAAATTATTAGGACTACACCCATATATAACCAAAGAAAGCATTTATAGTCATATACCCAATAATTCTAACAATATGGTATCACTATTCTTTAGGGACAAATGTGATAATAAAAAGAAAGAGGCATCAAAGGAGAAAATACCTATTAGAAGGAAACCATTCGCATCACAATGGTCTTCGTACTTTGGAGTATGCTAGAGATGGGTTTTATAGCAGTGAATTATCCAAGCAAGTATGTCACTGTTTTTCCTCACTGTGTCCCTGGTACCTAGTATAGCCTGACTGAGCACCAAATATATATTTGTTAAATAATGTTAGTGGATGAATGAATGCTCTTTGATTTGAAATACATACCTTACTGGCAGTATGATATTGAGTTTTCCCCACACTTCTTCACTCATAATCTATTACATCTGAAGGTCACATAAAGTTCACTCTCTGAGTCCCCGAGTGGCGTGATATAGTCCCACGGCCTTAAACACCTGCTGACAACTCCCACTCCACTTGGACTTCTTCCCTGAATATCAGATGTATCTATCCAGCTATCTACTTAAGTGTGCGCATGTGTGTGTGCACAAGAGTGTGAAAAAACAATGTATCCAAAGCTGAACTCTGGATTTCTAATCCTCTCCCCACTCCACAGCCTGCCTTGCATATACTATATCATATCATTCAGTCTTAATCATATCAGCAAATGATAACTCCACACCTCAGACTAAAGACTTGGGGTCATCTTTGCCCCTCTTTCCCTGTATCCTATACCCAACTCTTCAGCAGATCATTTGCTCTATCCTCGGGACACATTCTGAGTCCAACCACTTCTTCCCACTCCGGCACTAATCCTTCTAATCCAGGTAATATAAGTTCTCTAAGGGGGCAGTTAAAGTAATAAGACTGGATGAAAAAATGCCATAGAACTAAGTCCAAGATCCATCTTGGTCTTGCTTGTGCCTGTAGATAGCTTAGGATCAAGGCCTGCAATAGATCTCAGGTCTGAAAGAACCACCCCCTCCTGTGCCAGGATATGTCAGATGGCCCGGATGTGTGTCTTGGACAGAGCCATGCTCTCAGGGTGTCTTCAGTCTGACCACAGCTATGGGAAGTTAATGATTTCTCCAGAGCAGTCTGAGTTTTCAGAGTCTGGTTTACTAGCATCCTCCTAACCATGCCTGAAGAGTGATTATTCACGGGAAAAGTGTTCTCTCTTGACAAAAAAACGGGGGAAAGTTTTACATTACAGACTAATCTCCTTCATCTGAAGGTGATGCTGCATTCATCTCACTGAGATCACCTCAAAATACATAACATTGGTCATTTATGACATTCATTTTGAAATAAAAATTGTATTTTAAAAAACCTTAAGAAGCTATCAAATCCTATTTTCAAGACATGCCTGTCCAGGACCGGTCCCTTCCTTCTCTTTTTCATGCTCAGTGACATGCTCTGAATCACAATTCCTAAAGCCTTAGGAAAAGGCTTTCATTTTTGAAAAGTTTACACAAGAGACGCATCAACAATAACAGTAATTACAATGCAAAATTATTCTCCCTCCCTCGAAAATGTTTTAGGTCTTCTTGCTAACCAAAAAGTAAATGTCACTGGAAAAATAAGTTTCTGTGAAAATATCTGTATAACGACTCTATTCAAAACTTGTTTTGCTTTATTGTAATTAATGATTCACTGAGTAACATTTTCTTGCTATAAATCGGAGAAGGATTACCTCTCAGGAGAATTTTTGAGTTTTAATTTTTCTTGTAATGATCTATGCTACATCTCAAAGTACATCTGCTGGAAGAGGCATCTCATTTTCTCTAAAAATTCACTTGAGCAATGAATTACAAGACTGGAATTAAATAGTCATTTTTATAACAAATCAATTATTATCTTTAGACACTTTGTTATCATCATCCATTACTACTGAGACATGTCAAAACTATTGTTTAAAGAATCACTGAAGCTCCAAATATTATCTTCAGCCTTAATTTTATATATATTTTCCCAAAAACCTTTTCATATGTGTATAGCCCACTAGGAAGAAACCCTGACCCGACCCAGGCCTGACTAATCACAGTATCCTACATCCCTAACAGCAGTGATAGTTTAGAAATGGGGACATAATCCAAGAGAGTCATTTCCACTTATAAAGCACAATGTCAAAACCAATTGGAAATAAGCAGTAATTTCAACTGAAGTTCACTTAAGCAGTGTAAGTTCAATTAAGTAAGTAAGTGTCTTCATTCTTTCAACATTTCCCCAGTACAGGTATGGGGCAATGATTTGCAAGTTCTTTGACCGCAATGTTTTTGTTTGATTATAGTGTGATTTTGTTTTCCCTTTCAGGTTTGGAGCTTAACTTTTTTATTTCAAACAGAGAAACTCGGGTAAGTGACTGCAGTTCTTCTGGATGACCACAGCTAAGGGTAAATCAGGAAATATTAAGGAGCATCTATGGAAGTGAGACAAGATGAGATGAAGCGAGATGAGACAAGATGAAATGAGAAAGAAGGATGTGTATGGTCCCTTGGTGGGCATCTAAGAATAAGAGAAGGGCAGTGACCTCAGTCCCAGCCCTTCAACTAACAGATGGGGCTTCTGAGAGAACAGAGAGCTCTCAACCAAGGTCTCAGAGGGTTAATGGCAACTCAGCCTCCAGCCCCCTTATCGACCGCCTTTTCATGGAGGAAGCCCATGGGTCGTTGCAAAGAACTAAGGCCAACTCACGTAGGAAAATGCAGCTGAGGAGAGGGAAGAGGGCAAGTGAAAATGAGAATGATATAAAACACTCACGACAAATCAGTTTGTGCCTAAGTTCTGCTCTTGCCCCTGCCAGGCCCAGGTACTCCCAAACGTGCGTTTGTATTGCCATAACTATGCTGATTTCAGGCAACTTTAACTCTCTCAGCCTCTCTTGTGTGTCTATAAAATGAATATAATAATATAGCATCTCAAGGTCCTATGAAAAATTAAAGACAAGCACATTAAGAGCTAGTGTAATTTATGGCAGGTACTTATACTTAGCAAATGTTACTTGCCTTTCATTTACTGAGCCTGATGGTGGGTGTGGAAATAAAAATGGTGCTTCTGATAGAAGTGTTCTTTCTAGAAAAGAATAGATGGGGATGGTTTTCTGTGTTGTCCCCTACTGCCAAAGACTAACCAAAGTCTGGCCAAGATAGCCTTCAAAATGTGCCTATAACTCTAGAACCCAGAGAACAAAATGGTCACCAAACACAAAACAATGTACCCACTAAAATGCTGATTTTCTGCCTGGAAATACTTTTTGTTATTACTATACAGATGAGTACCAAGCAAAATTCACCCAAACTTATGAGTCAGAGTAGATACAGACATTGTTTGAGGTGGGAAAGGAGTTTTGAAGCCACCTGGAAAGACAAGAATACCCTTTCCACATTTCTCACAGTATCTCAGTGAGAGTCTGAGTTCCGGCTGCCATGTCATCAAAGTGGAGGCAGACTTCCCCTCTGTGAGAAAATCTTTCTGTTCTTCCTTAACAATAGCTTTCAAGCCATGAGGGGAAGAACACCCCAGGCTGTGATCTCTACAAAATTTGCTAAATATCACTATTCGTTAGTCAAATATCACTATTTCTTAGTCAACCTTTGCTTTAGTTGGGATTGGATATTACAAGCAAGGGGCTTCCCAGGCGGCACAGTGGTAGAGAATCTGCCTGCCAGTGTGGGAGATGCAACAGACCTGGGTCGATCCTTGGGTCGGGAAGATCCCCTGGAGAAGGAAATGGCAGCCCACTTCAGTATTCTTGCCTAGGAAATTCCACGGCAAGTGGAGCCAGCGCATGGGGTCACAGAGTTAGACATGACTGAGCAAACACACACAATACAAGCAAACAGTTTGGAGAAGATACATATATTCATACTCAAAAAAGTCTTCATGAATATCATTGATTTAATCCAAATTAGATGCAAAACTGCTTACTTCTGACATTATTTGTTGATTTTGCCAACTTGAGGGAAGTTGGATGTCAGTCAGTAAATAAATGTTTACTCAAACCTTGCCAGGGCTGTGGGACAAATGGTGTCCTAGGGATAGTTTGCTCTGAAATGAAGGTCTGAAGTTTGCCCTGTTATAGATTGAGGGAAAAGCCACCTGTTTAAATTGTCATATATTTAAGATATATGGAAGAATAAATAAAGTATTGGATCCAAATCTTACAGAATAAATTAAACATTTATACCTATTACTCATCAACCTAATAGTTGTTCATGTACAGAAATAAGAATATACTGATGGAGCGTAAGTGTGTCATCACCTTGAGGACAGGGATTAGGTCTCCTTCCTTTGAGGAAGACTGTAGTATTTTGCTTAAGAACAAGGCTCCCAGGTTTAAAACGACTATGTGAGGTTGAACAAGTTCCTTAACCTCACTACACCTATTTTCTTGAGTATAAGAAAGATAATGCTAGAACCTTCCCCACAGAATCATTGAAAAGAATAAATTAGATATAATATGTAAATTGTTCAGAATAGTGCCTGGCATAGAAACAGTAAAATATATATGCTAATACCACTACCACTATCATCATTTGAATTCCTTCAAAGCACATATACTCATATCTAGCACATAATAGGTGCTCATCAAGTGGGTACAGGCCGAATGAATTATAACTGAGGATTCTGAATCAAAGACACAGTCCCTGTGTTCCATTTTCTGTATGTGGGGTGATTAGCTCCCATGGAATTTAAAAAGAATATGAACTTGGGTAGATTCAAACCACTTCAGCTCTGTGTCCATATAAAAATCACTTGATCTCCCTTAGCCTCTGTTTTCACAGATGGGGACCTTTAGCTGACACGTATGGATGGGTCTGGCATAGGGTTTCCTGACAGATGCTCAACAGATGTGCCCCTCCCTCTGCCCCCCTCCCTCTCAAATGCCAGTTGTCAACTTAGTGGCAGGAACAGTAAGTTTTCCAGTACTTAGAACAGATGGGAATCGGGAAAAATGAATCATTCTGGACTGTGGAAGTCTGGGAGGGCTTTCTGGAAGAGGTAACCCGACCCTGAATGCTGGGAGGATGTTGACATCCTGGAAGGAAGGAGGAGGACGGCATCATCCATCATGGGAACAAAGCACAGAGCAGGAACTGACCCCTGAGGCATGAGCAGGGGGACTGTGCAAAAATTATTAAAGGAGAAGATGGCTACAATTGCTAACACAAGTGAACCTGAAATCTAAAGTTTTCTTCAGGAAATAGAAAGCCCCCAGGGCCCTTGGGCACATGTAGCTATGCGCTGGTACTCATGAAAATCGGCCTGCTGGCTGTGAGTGCAAAATAAGGCAAGACTGGCAGAGAGCAATTGCAGGAGATGAGGAGATTTTTTTGCACTGTGTAATGAGGGGAAGCACAGGAATAAAATGGAGCATCTCTCATCAGACTCAGGTTGCCAGGTATAAAGGGAAAGGTGGGAGTGGAAAAAAACAGCCTCCCTTCTTGAGTCTAGATAAAGGGCAGGCAGGTAAATGATAGAAGTGAAGACCTTCAGAAGTGGCCTGAACCCTGCTGTGAGGCAGAAAACAAGAATTCCGTGCCTACCACAGAGACTTGTAAACTGTGAAACCATGGAGTTATCATTTGTCTCACAGAACAGGCTCTTGATATCTGAAATCAAGGAAAATGCTAATTCATAGCTACAGTTATGAAAATACATATTTCTTGGTTTCAAGGAACAAAGTTCATCCTAAGTGAGTCAGATGTACCGAGTGCACTATATAAAGAAAATATTTGCCCTATTATCAAAAGGCAAGTTGTGTTAGGATAAAGCGTTTTTGAAAAGAGTATAAATTACACTAGAAAGCATTTACGTCTTAACTGCAACAAAAATGCATACAGATAAGCACTATGTACCAAAATATAATCATTTTGCTCAATTTCCTGAGAAATGTTGGAGGGATTTGCTTGTCATATAAATCAGACAGATGCTAAGTGTATATCAACCACTTTTACCAAACCAGTGCTTTAATTAAAAAAAAAAAAACTTGACCTCACTTTACAACAGATTCAACCAACACTAGATGTTGTTGTTATTGTTACTGTTGTTTAGTTGCCACATCCTGTCCAACTCTTTTGAGACTGCATGGACTGTAGCCCACCAAGCTCTGCTGTCCATGGAATTTCCCAGTCAAGAATACTGGAGTGGGTTGCCATTTCCTTCTGCAGAGGATCTTCGCAACCCAGGGATCAAATCCAGGTCTCTGCATTGCAAACAGATTCTTTGCTGGCACTTAATAGTTAGCAGTTCCAGGCATAAAGACAGATTTCCACCTTCCAAGGGTCTCTTGACTCAAATCATAAATACAAACTTAGTTGTTTAGTGGAGGCATTTCAACACAAAGATAGTAACATGGATATAACAAGCCCTTTTCTGATTTGCAGAGGCAAATGGCACCCTTTGCTCCTTAAATGCTGCTAAAGTAGCTAAGACAATTTGGGAACTTGAACAAACCAAGTTGATTTTGTGTTCAAGGAAGTTATTTCACTCTTCCCCTTCCCTTTACCTCTTTAAATTAAACCTGTAAACTAAGTAAGTGTAATTCTGTAAGAGGATGATTATTCATTTAACCCTTCATATGATTTCTCTACATTTTTTAACTTCCTAAAACTTTTAAGTTCCTACATACCAACAAAGGTATATTCTGAAGGCAAAAGGAGAAGAGGACGGCAGTGGATGAGATGGTTGGATGGCATCACCGACTCAATGGACATGAACTTGGGCAAATTCCGAGTGTCTACTTTT
Source organism: Okapia johnstoni (assembly GCA_024291935.2). NCBI lineage: Eukaryota > Metazoa > Chordata > Mammalia > Artiodactyla > Giraffidae > Okapia > Okapia johnstoni. The sequence goes on from CM044321.1 coordinate 62,982,068, forward strand.
ACCATAGCTTTAGTGTCTAGGTTTAGCATAGGGTCTAGATTTGTCATAACTTTCCTCCAAGGAGCAAACATCTTTTAATATGGTGGCTGCAGTCACCATCCACAGTGATTCTGGAGTCCAAGAAAATAAAACCTGTCACTGCTAACACTTCTTCCCCTTCTATTTGCCATGACATGATGGGGCTGGATGCCATGGTCTTCATTTTTTTGAATGTTGAGTTTTAAGCCAACAGTCCTCTTTTTTTCACTCTCCTCTTTCACCTCATCAAGAGGATTTTGAGTTCCTCTTGGCTTTCTGCCATTAGAGTAGTATCATCTGTGTATCTAAGGTTGTTGATGTTTTTCCTGACAATATTGATTCCAGCTTGTGATTCATCCAGCTGTGCATTTCACATGATATATTCTGCATATAAGTTAAATAAGCAGGGTGACAATATAAGTCAGTTTTAAAATATTTGCTGTTGGTTTTGACATTGGAATTACTGTTATTATTTTATTTTATCTCATCTCTCATTTCCCAGATGCATTTATCCAGATGTCTGGACCTTTTTCTCCATTGCCCACCCTCACTCACTAACCAGACTTCACTTAATCCAATTTTTGTCAGTTCACGGGGTCTTATCTACAAACAATTGAATGAAGAGTTCTTCAGAACTAAAAACAGATTTTTTCTTCCCAGTAAAGAATTTTTTTCCCAGTAATCATTTGTATTTAATGAATACAGTTATTTTTCCAAGGATTTTAAAGGAATAAAATTTAAAACTACATATAGACTGAAGTTTCTCATTCTATCATCCTGTCTGACTGAGTCATGACCAAAAAAAAAAAAAAAAAAGAGTTCTTTGATCAACAAGTGCAGACATTTCTTCAGAATGAGTATGACCTAGATTTTAAGTGGTAAATAGCTAATTTATTAGAGAATATAAAATTATTAAATTACTCTGTGTCTTCATCAAACTGTCTTAGTAATATAACCAAGTGTGAATGAGACTTCTCAAAACATTTGAATATTTAAGATAATAATCAGAAACCCATGATATCAAATACACATCCCAAATTATTCCCTTTTAAAAGGCACAATAACCAAACATGTAATGCCAAATTCATTTAGTGCTAATGTTCAGAAACTCTAAACATCAGATGGTGATATAATCCTATATTTGTATAATATAATAACAACTGAAAATAATGATAGAGTCATCTAAAATAAAGTTCTAGCAGGAAAGTTTACACAGGTGCAAAACGGCATTTGTAATACATATAGTATATTTTAATTATATTTAATTTCAAATGAATATTCTACTTGGGGCTACATGAAATGCTGGAAAGCTTTTGTTAATCTATAATATTGAAATTATTTTAAGTCCTTTGAGAGCATGGAACATTTCTTATGTATGCTCCAAAACAGAAACTTTGGTGTCGATTGTGAAAATCTGCATGTTTAAGCTCTTCAAGTGTGTCTCATGCACAGTGAAGGTTGATAACCAATAATGTAAAAATTATTCCATAAATGTTTGCTGCCCTTGGATGTGCTGCCCTTAGATGTGTAGAATGCAGAAGACTGTTGTTGTTGATTTGCTAAGTCATGCCTTATGCAAAAGAATCATAACTCTTTTGCAACCCCACAGACTATAGCCCACGAGACTTCTCGGTCCATGGGATTCTCCAGATGAGAATACTGGAGTGGGTTGCCATTTCCACCTCCAAGGCATCTTCCCAACCCAGGGATAGAACCTGGGACTCCTGTGTCTCCCGCATTGACAGGTAGATTCTTTACCACTGAGCCACCTGGGAATCCTCTAAATGCCATGAAGGTTTATAGATGTTTATACCACTGCTGATAGCAGGAGAACACTGCTGCTTCAGAATGTAGAGAAGATTTAAGCAACAAAATTCTTAGAGTTTAGCAAGTTAATTTATTTGTCAAATCCTTATTTCTGATAGCATGAATGTAATAGATTCTTGTATAATTTTACAATATTTGAACGTTCCTTAAATAGTTTCTCCTAATAGATTGTAATCTATGTGAGGGCCCAGGCTGTGGGGGTGTCTTGTCCACCCTGGTGTTTAGCATAGCCACATAATGATTAATGAATATTTATCGATTAAATAAATAAATTTGAAATCAGACAGAAGTGGTGGAGTCACTCGGGCAATTCATTTAATGTCTCTGAAATTTCGTTTGTCAACTAAAATGAGGATAACTTCACAGAGTCACTTAGGACTGAAACAGCATAGTACCATGAAGAGCACACAAACCCTGCAATTATATTTTATAATAATTCAATAGATTAGAGAAGATGATGTCAGTCTTTACCACGATCATGCTTTCCCAGATCCTACCGTACTGGATAATGCTGTGCTTAATTTTCCAAGTTTTCAGAACAAATTGCCTAGAAACTAAACCATAGTGTGCGATTACACTGGAAAACTAAGTCCAATGCATTTTTCTTTGTTGCCAGTTGTTTTCAAAAGATGAGAACTATAATAAGCCAGCACAGCTGAATTTTAATTGCAGAAGAGACATTTTATTAAGTGACTCTGTTGTGCAGACATAAAAACGGATCCTGCACTGTACTGCCTCCTTCGACCTTTCATCTGTAACTTTAAAATTTTAATCCTCTTGTGTTTATCTGCAGATGGCATTTGAAGAATATATCAGAAAATGACATCTGCAGTTAAGTTTTATATCAGAAAGCATTTATTATTAATTGTCATTACTTTATCATTCAGATCTTCTAATTTGATTCTAATTATAATTTTAATTATATTTGTGTGAATACAGGTGTCCTTCCAACACTCTGGTCCTCGATATCTTGACTCTCTCCTCCAAAGAGCTGATCCTTCATACTATCTCCAACCACTCACTCTCAAGGCTGTAGCCTAGAATTTGTCATGACCAATGTTTGCAGACCCACTGAGTCTCAATTTCTAGCCATTCCATGCCTTTCTCCTCAAACTTCCAACATCATGTTGCCTCCCTTCACACCCATTGATGACCTGCAGTGTCAAGTCCATTTTTTTTAATAACACTAAGATATTTCTCATTATGCCAGGCTTGCAATGTCCACATATAATTTGAACTGAGTAAATTTGGATTTATTTAAATAGGGTTTGATAATAACATAAGCATTATCTTTTGTAATGATTACTTTCTCTATTGTAGAATATGTACTATTGTATTTTAAGTGTTTAAATTTTTTATTTCATTGGAGGATTGCTGATTTACAATTGTGTCATTTCAGGCATATAGCAAATTAGTTATACTCATTTTTTAGCTTCTTTTCTCATATAGGTTATCACAGAACATTGAGTAGAGTTTCCTGTGCTACACACTAGGTCCTTTTTGGTTATCTATCTTATATACATCAGTATGAGTATGTTCATCCCAAGATCCTGATTCATCCCTACCCTACATTTCCCCTTTGGTAACCATATGTTTGTTTTGAAAATCTGTAAGTCTGTTCCTGTTTTGTATATAAGTACATTTCTATCATTTTTAAAATTATATTCCACATGTAACGTGATATCATATGATATTTGTCTTTCTCCGTCTGATTTACTTCACTTAATATGCTAATCTCTAGGTCCATCCATGTTGCTGCATGTTTCCAGGGAAGGAGATTCTCAAGAGTGGAGAATACGTTTCTTATCTGTATCTACACTGTGACCTAGTACAAAGCAAGTTCTAAAATGGTTTGATGAATGAACAAATATAGTGACTTTAACTGGCATGAGTGAGTATCAGTGATAGTCGTTCAGTCATGTCCAACTCTTTGTGACCCCATGGACTGTAGCCTGCCTGGCTCCTCTGTCTGTGAAATTCTCCAGGCAAGAATACTGCAGTGGGTTGCCATTTCCTTCTCCAATGGCAGTTATCTCCAAAAACTGGAATATTCTTGGAGTATTTCATTACTGTTTGATACTTGTAATTACTCTCTACTGTCTTTATTGTGTGAAAGATGTTAAAAGCTGCCATACATTTTCACAAGGTACTTATTTCAAATGTCAAACAGAAAATAAAAAGCTCTAAGCCAGAGAATAGACAAATTCACAATAATATGTGAAGTCTTTAAAGATACTCTATTGTTGAACAATGATATTTTCTAAAAGGGAAAGATACAAAAGACTGTATCTACCACTTTTATATATTTTACCTTTAACAACTAGAGAATAAACATTCTTTTCAAGTCCATGTTGAATATTCACCAAGATGGAATGTGTTGGGCTACAAAATAATTCTTAATAAATTTGAAAAGATCAAAATTATACAGAGCATGTTTTCTGATCAGAAGAAAATTCAGCTAGAAATTGTTGGAAATAGGAATAAATGTAATTATATTCCTATATACCAAACCATAGAATATTTTAACATGTGCATGATTTTGCCCACAACATAATAAGTGTTCAGTATAATGGATGGATGAATAAAGCTACTTTCTTATGATTATAAAAGCTCTTTGTAAGTTAGGGGGGAAAATGTGAAACAGTGAAGGTTTTATTAAAATTAGAAATCCAGTCTTTATAATTCAGATCACATTTTTCAGTCCGCAGATAATCATATCATAATATACACAAGGCAAATATTTTTACATGACTGGACAAAATTGAGCTCAGAGATAAACAATGAGCCAAGTTACCCCCAAATCATTTTGACTCTTCCTGGAGGAGATTTAATGTTAGGTCAAAAGGCTAAACAGGCAGTCGCTTTTTACTTCAACCTGAATGTAACAAATTAGATGTTAATTATCTGACCCTCAAAGGCTGTGCAGTCTTTCTTTTGTGTTAAATATTGAACATTTCATAAAGGTTTAATGATGCCTGTTAGAATAATCTAACATTGTTTGTTGTTTAGTCGTTCACTTGTGTCTAACTCTGCGATCCTATGGACTGTAGCCCTCCAGGCTCCTCTGTCCATGGGATTCTCCAGGCCAGAATACTGGAATGGGTTGCCATTTCCTTCTGCAGGGGATTTTCCCGACCCAGGATCAAACCCGCATCTTCTGCTTGGCAGGCAGAGTCTTTATCACTGAGCCACCAGGGAAGTTCAATTTAACATTATATATTCTCTATTTCTTATATGATTTTTACTCTTTCGTGCAGCATATAACTAAATCCCTAAGCAACCCAGGTCAAAATCACACCATCCAAACCCTTGGGCCAGGGTACATGTTTGTCTTTATGAGGGTTTGGAAATCATTAATGAATATCCTCAAAATTTGAATAACAAAAACATTTTTATTACCATTTTGAGGACTATTTCACAAACTCTAGGACAAGTTAACTAAAATCAGCTCACTTATGTTTTGAAAGAGTGGTAATTACAGAAAAACAAAAATATCATTTCATGAGAAAAGCACTGTCCCGATATCCTAAAGCTACCAAGAATTTTATAAATATCTGCTTGTCTTTTTCTATCATAATCAAGGCAGTTTTTACTACAAAGTACATTTGAGAGTGTAACAACCAGCAAAACAATGAAAACTCTGGTTAAGGAAGGAAATAATGTGAAAGATTCTGGCAATATTTATTGACTGTTTACTACAGCCAGTAGTACAATGGATAATGTGTCTGACGACGATTGTCTTCTATATGGCAAGCATTGCACACAGTATGAATATGCAGATAAGACCTGTTCCCTAGTCTCATAGTTTCTCCCATAGTATTTTGTGAAAAGCACAAAGCTTGGAACACTGGAATGAACCTAACCCAACTTGAAGGCAGACTTGGCTCAATGATTTGATGAAGGTATTCAATAGGAGCTAATCATGCCTATGGGGACTCAAAGAGTCAGACATGACTTAGCCACTGAACAATTACTAGGATGTAAAGGGCTTCCCAGGTGGCTCAGTGGTAAAGAATCTGCCTGCAATGCAGGAGACATGGGTTTGATCCCTGAGTCGGGAAGATCTCCTGCAGAAGGAAATGGCAACCCATTTCAGCATTCTTGCCTGGGAAATCCCATAAACAGAGGAGCCTGGTGGGCTACAGTCCATGGGGTTGCAAAGAGTCAGACATGACTGAGCGACTGAACAACAAAATCATGCCTAAGCTGAGTTGTAAAGACTCAGTAAGGTCTACTAGATAAAGAAAGTGGGCGGGGGTATTTCTGGAAAAGGCAACAGCAAAACTGAAGGCAAAGAAGTAGAGAAAGGTATGCATGTTTGAAAATCTGAAAAGAATTTGATAAGCTTGCAAAAGTTGACCAGGAGAGTGTGATGAAAAGTGAGAGTGAATAGTTTATCAGGGAGCTGATTATAAGCTGCCTAGAACACCATGGTGAGATAGCAAGGATTTTGGATTATATCCAAGCAACTATGGAAAATCATCTGGGAAATTTTAACTGAGTGGTGACATGATCATATTTATTAAAAACATTTATTCTGGTGGATAATATTAAGCACCTTCAGAATAGTCATCATATCAATGCAGATATTTTGAAGGCCTGACCTAAGTTGGTGATTGGAAAGAATAGTATGAGATTACACTAATTTTCTTTCTCTCTGTATTTCCCACCAACAACCTAGAAAATTAAAACATCACAAAAAAGAAAATAGCAGATGGTGGCTTCCAATTGGTGACAATGAAGGAAAGAACTCAGCTTTGGGGACACCCACACATCAGAGTGATCATCGCCCTCTTCCTGCCTGAATTCACATAGTAAGCAAACCATATCACAGCCCTGGGTCTGCCTTTTTAAAATTATTTAATTATTGACATACTGTATAAATTTAAGATGTACACTGTGGGGATCTGATATACTTAGTCATTGCAATACGGTTACTATCTAAGTATTAATTTTGTTGTTCAGTCGCTCAGTCGTGTCCAGCTTTTTTGCAACCCCATGGACTGCAGCGTGCCATCCTTCTTGTTCTTCACAGCTTTAGCTAAAATTTCTGTCACATTAAAAATTATCATTTCTTTTCTGTGATGAGAACATTTAAGATGTAGTCTCAGGCAGTTTTGAAATATATAATACTATATTGTTAATAACACTCATATGCTGGATTTTAGCTCTCCATAACTTCATCTTCTAGTTTCAATTATGTAGTCTTTAATATGTCCCTAATTCTACCACTACCTAGCCCTTGGCAACCACCATTCCACACTCTGCTTCTACAAGTCCGGACTTCTTAGATACCACATAAAGGTGATATCATACAGTATTTGTCTTTCTCTGTCTGACATATCAAACTGAGCACAATGCCTTCGAAGTTCATGATGTTGTTGCAAATGGCAGGACTTTCCTCCTTTTTGAGTTAGGCCATCAGGCCTGTGCATGTTTGCTAAGTCGCTTCAGTCATGTCCAACTTTTTACGACCCTATAGACTGTAGCCCACCTGGTTCCTCTGTCCACGGGATTCTCCAGGCAAGAACACTGGAGTGAGTTGCCATGCCCTCCTCCAGGGGATCTTTCTGACCCAGGGATCGAACCTACATCTACTGCGGTTCCAGCATTGCAAGCAGATCCTTTTACCACTGAGCCACCGGGGAAGCCCTTGCCATCAGGAACATCTCTTTACATGTCCCTGTTCCCAGGTTTCATTTCAGGGGAGTGAGCAGGCTGTATGCCACGCAGTGGTTTCTCCAGGTAAACCCTGAGACCTGGGCCTGGGGTAAGGTATCAGGAAGCCTCATTTTCCCCACAGATTCAAGCTTCAGTTTCCAATTCAGCTTTAGCAATAATAAAGCCAATCTTTTCATCTTTATCTGAAGATCATGCCTATTGATGATTGAATCTCAGAGAGGAAAATACATTTCATAGGCCTGGATGACTAAAGCTAGAGATAAAGAGAGGAAGGGACTTCCTAGGTGGCTCAGTGGTAAAGAATCTGCCAATGCAGGAGACACAGGTTCAACCCCTGGGTCGGGAAGATCCCCTGGAGAAGGAAATGACAACCCACTCCAGTATTTTTGCCTAAAAAATACCACGGACAGAAGGAGCCTGGTGGGCTACAGTCCATGGGATTGCAAAAGAGTCAGACACAACTTAGCGACTAAATACATAGGTACACAAAGTGGGGGGAGGTGGTCAAAGGCAACACCCACATACAACCTTTCTCAACAGCTTCTCCACCAGAGTCACCAAGAGTTGCTATTCAGTGAAAAGGTCAATGATTAGTCCAGCTTGGAAAAGAAATTTCTCTCTACCATGGCATCTTTGGTCTCAATAAATTCAGGCAGAAATGCTTTGGCAGGATATTGAAGGAAAGAAGCAGTGCCAGAATGTACATCCTCAGCCCACTGAACTAACAGAAGGCAAGCAGCCCTCCCTCTGCTCGCTGCCCGTCACTCTTCCACCATCAGTCAAAGGCACAGCCAAGGGAAACGGCTCGATTAACACAACATGGCTATCAACTTCCCTGCAGGTAGGCTGAAGCCTGGAACCCCCCAAATTAGGGACCCACCCAGAGATGATTCACATTTCTGCAAAAAGTATTGGTAAGACATCAAATGGCATGCAAAAGGTATTTGTTATTTAAAGTAAAATTAAGTGTCACTGACAACTGTGTCCCATTTTTTTCCTTTTTCACTATTAGGATCTGAAATCCACACAGGGCCCAAATCCAGTATTCCATCATCTGTTGGCTCACATCTTTACTAGCTCCCTCTGGGCCTGTGTTCTCATGTTTTGAAATTCAAAACTATCCAAAGAAATTGTGTGTTGCGGATTGCAAACTTCCCAGTTAACCTGCTGAATTCATTAGTTTGTTTTGTTCATAATAATATTGAGAATTAGGACAAATGTCATAATATATGAACTGAAAGCAATACAGCATTTCAGTAGCATATGGGACTTCATGTGATCCTAATACATCCTGAAGCGTAAACCGTTTTTTAGAAAATATATAAATGCTTTAAAAAATTGGGTGAAAACCATAAATGTATGTCCTTGCTATGTTTCACATCAATAAACAATAGCACACACAAAACTCTGCAATATTGACTGAAGGACATCGTGTATTATATATTGTTTTTGCATAGTTTGGGATGTCATTAAGAAGAGTTAATATGAACTACTTCTTGCTGCTCCTAATATTAAATGAAGAAATTCTTCACATGGTCAGTTTCTTGAGTATTTGTCATGTAAGTAAACCCTTTGTATTTTCTCCTCCCCAGGAGAGTAGGCATTGAAAGTGATTTCTTTCAACTTGGCTGTTTATCTTCAAATAAATCACAGGATTTCAAAGCAGCATTGGGGCATCTGGCACACAGCCATCAGCCAATTTACTGAATGAATTGATGAATGGGAACATATGATCCTGACTCATCAATGCAGAGAGGAAGAAAGGTAATTTGGGTAAGAGAGAGAAAATAATAACTTCCTTTTAATGAGCAAGAATCCTACTTTTAAAAATGGAAAGGAAATAGTAGAAAAGTAAGAGAAGATAATCACCCAAGAGCTCTTTTTTTATTTAGCTACATATACAAACACACACACAAACACACATCTATATGGAATTCCCCTGGCAAGAATACTAGAGTAGGTTGCCATTCCCTTCTCCAGGGGATCTTCCCAACCCGGGGATCAAACTTGGTTCTCCTGCATTGCAGGCAGATTCTTTACCATCTGAGCCACCAGGGAAGCCCCATCTATGTCACACCTCAAGCTAAAGTTGGATTACAAGGAATCCTATGAACAGAAAAAGAAGGATTTTTACCAATGCTTTTTTTGTACCCCAGAATATCTTAACATAGTTCTTGCTCTTTATTTCAAAGGAAAACACTCGTCAGTCCAGGACCTCTGGTATTCAGGAAAGAGGTGCTTGGAAAACACATTTGTCTAGTATTGACATCTGTGTAGTTACCACATGTTTCTTAGAGTAAAACACAAGCTGAGCTTCTAGAAAGCACACATCTTCTAAGTTCTTTAAAATATATTGAAACATTTTCAGTATAAATACTATTACCCAGTTGACTCCACTAAGGAGAAGAGACTACTTTATCAAGCTTATAATCTGGATAAATGATAAGCTATTTGTATCGTATTCACATAAACGAGATATTACAGAAACTTCAGAAAATCTCCCACATTTGGAAGGATAGATTAAAGGGCTATGCTTGCTCTTAAGCTTAGCTGTTTTACAACTCATAAAAAAATCCTTTATTAGGTTTGGTTAACACTATGTTCCATCCTAAAATCTTTTAAAAAGATAAAGGATACCTCTAATGCATTACAAGCCAAATAATCTCATAAATAAATTATCAATGATATTCTAGTTACCTGTCACATTTGCAGCATTTTAAGTTTGTCCTTAAAGAATGGGCTTGACATTTAAAAGTGAAACAGCTAGGAAAAAAAATAAATTCGGTGTAATCATGCATATATCTTGATAAATTTGGTTATGAGTAGAAAGAGTTCTGAAAAGATATATACTAAATTTTATTATTTTCTTCTTTACTTATCTGTAGTTTTTGAAAATACTTTTATAATACAAAAAAATCTTTGAAATTATATTCATATTGAAGATTTATAGTAGTCACTTTGCTAACTGAAAATACAAAATTAAAGTCACTTTCATTTTAATTTCAAGAAGACAAGCTCATAGTCGCGTGCTCCTTTATCTGTTACAAAAAGCTTGAGTTCTCTGGAAAGCCCTCCATTCCTTCATTTGCTGCCAGTGTAGCAGCTGCTTCTTTTGTTCATTTCAACAGCTCAGCTGCTTCTTTATTCCCTGAAGATCAGAGATGAAGCTCAGCTACATGAATCATCATTACTTACCACATTTTATTAATTTGTCTTAACTTGGTATTTCTTAGCCGTGAGCCTCATTCAACTTTTAATTTTCTGTGCTTGGCAGAAATAGCACCTCATTGAACATGTGTGTCTCCAGCCTTTCTCCTAGTGACTCGCTCCCCTTTTGGAAAATCCCAGGCTGCTCAGGAAAATGGCAACTTGACAATTTGATTAACTGTGCTTGTGCATCTAACCTAGAAGAGATTTCAGGCCTAAATCTAGATTATAGTTATGTGGTGGTAATCTTAGCAATTTTTGTGCTTATAAAAGTAGGACTTTTCTTTTTTAATTAGGGAATAGCTGCTTTACAATGTTGTGCTAGTTTCTGCTGTACAGTAAAGTGAATCAGCCATATGTATACACATACCCCTTCCCTTCTGCACTGCCTTCCCATCTAGATCACCACAGAGCATCAAGTAGAGTTCCCCATGCTGTACGACAGGCTTCACTAGGTATCTGTTCCATGCAAAGCAATGTATACATGTCAATCCCCATCTCTCAGCTCATCCCCTCCATTTTCCCCCCTTGGTGAGTCCATACATTTGTTGTCCTCTACAATTGTGTCTCTGTTTCTGCTTTGCAAATAGGTTCATCTGTATCATTTTTCTAGATGCCATATGTATGCTTTGATACACAATATTTATTTTTCTCTTTCTGACTTATACCTTGAGAAAACCATAATTCCAAAAGGCACATGCACCCCCATGTTCACTGAAGAAGTGAAGTGAAAGTCGCTCAGTCATGTCCGACTCTTTGCAACCCCGTGGACTATACAGTCCGTGGAATTCTCCAGGCCATGGAGTGGGTAGCCTTTCTCTTCTCCAGGGGATCTTCCCACCCAGGGATCGAACCCAGGTCTCCCGCATTGCAGGCGGGTTCTTTACCAGCTGAGCCTCAAGGGAAGCCCACTGAAGCACTACTTAAACACTAGCCAGGACACAGAAGCAACTTTAACATCCATCAACAAATGAATGAATAAAGAAGGTGTGGTACATATACTCAGTGGAATGTCACTCAGCCATTAAAAGAAACAAAATTGGGTTCTTTGTAGAGACAAGGATGGACCTAAGGGCATTAATTTTTTAACAATTTAAAACAATTTTAAATTGTAATTTAAAACAATTTTTGTGCATTGGATTCAATGGAGTGTCTCAAACTCTACCCCCAGGATGTTTAGGGGAGGAGATTAATTTCTCTACATTTGTGTCTCTATCTTTGCTTTGTGAAAAATAAAAGCACTTTTCCACATAGAAAAATAAAACACAATATATTATTACATGAAAAATTTGATTCGATGACTGTATTTTAATATAATTGATTTCCATTCTATCAAAAAAGGAAAATTTCATTAACGTCTTCCAATTTTTACTAAATTTTTCCTTCCTGCTCTAAACTTTTACACTATACTACTTTTCATCTACTTTTAAAGTTTTGGAGGTTATTTCCTGACAATATCAATTTTGTGTTGATTTTTTAAAAACTTTCTTCTACTAACTGCATTTTGCCCTTTTACTCAAAATTCTCAAAGGCTTTAAAACCTACCATTAAAGAGGCAACCCATTTTTCTGTTAGGAAAATGTATATAAGTTATCATACAGACAAGACATGGGTTATTGTATATTTTGTACTAAAGATTAGTTTGATAATTTAGTATCAAAATAACCTTTGATTTGGCCCTTATCAAGACAAGTATGAATATGTGGTAGCACAGAAAATCAAGAGGTTTTGACCTAGTTATTTGGTTTATAGGTGTTTGCTCCAGATTAGACATACATGAGTGAGAGCATCACAGTAGCCACTCCGCACACAGAGGAAACAAGAGAATCCCTCACACTGTGAAGGCTATCCCTCCCCTCTCAGTTATCCATCCCATAAACAGGGGAACCCTGACTCTACTTACATAACCTTGAGTGACCTCAAGAAAACCCAAAATACAAGTGATAAACGAGAATTTTTTCCCTCCTATACATTGCAAGTTTAGAGAGTGTGGATCAGGTTTTTTCTGAATAAGAGGAAACAAAACACGTTGATACATTCACAGGAATTCAGAGATGATGTAGAGTATTTTCCAGTAAGCATCCTGAATGCATCCGTACTTAGAAAATATTGCTGTCTGGCAATATCCCCTGCCAGCTAAAGGGGATGTCACAGTTTGTTTTTCTGTTTCCAAGAACATTTTTTTGCACAGGGTTTTGGCATAGAGTGAAAGATGAATTGCTTCGCAGATGGCTCACTGCTAAAGTATCTGCCTGCCAATGCAGGAGATGCAGTTTCGATCCCTGGGTCCATTTCCTAGAGGAGGAAATGGCAACCCACTCCAGTATTCTCACCTAGAGAATCCCACGGACAGAGGAGCCTGGAGGCCTACGGTCCAGAGGGTCACAAACAGTCAGACACAACTGAACACACACACACACACACATGAAAGATGGATTCTCCTCAGTAACAACTCTGTTTTCTCAGGGAATGTAATCTCTCTTCACTGAGAACACTTATGCTACAAGGAAAAAAAAAGGTTCATACAACAAACTAAACAAAAAGACAAAACATAAGACTCAAAATGGAGCATATTTTCTTTCTCTTTATTTAGGTTGTTTACTCTCATTTCTATTTAAGTATTTGAATTTAACCAGCACAAGCTGGAATCAAGATTGCCAGAAGAATTATCAATAACCTCAGATATGCAGATGACACCAATCTTATAGCAGAAAATGAAGTGGAACTGAAGAGCCTCTTGATGAAAGTGAAAGAGGAGGGTGAAACAGTTGCCTTAAAACTCAACATTCAAAAAACTAAGATCATGGTATCTGGTCCCATCACTTCATGGCAAATAGATGGGGAAACAGTGGAAACAGTGGCTGACTTTATTTGGCGGGGGGGCCCAAAATCACTGCAGATGATGACTGCAGCCATGAAATTAAAAGATGCTTACTCCTTGGATGGAAAGTTATGGCCAACCTAGACAGCATATTAAAAAGCAGATACTTTACTTTGCCAACAAAGGTCCATCTTGTCAAGGCTATGGTTTTTCCAATAGTCGTGCATGGATGTGAGAGTTGGACTATAAAGAAAGCTGAGTGCCAAAGAATTGATGCTTTTGAACTGTGCTGTTGGAGAAGACTCTTGAGAATCCCTTGGACTGCAGGGAGATCCAACCAGTCCACCCTAAAGGAGATCAGTCCTGAGTGTTCATTGGAAGGACTGATGTGGAAGCTGAAACTCCAATACTTTGGCCACCTGATGCGAAGAACTGACTCATTGGAAAAGACCCTGATGCTGGGAAAGATTGAGGGCAGGAGGAGAAGGGGACGACAGAGGATGAGATGGTTGGATGGCATCACCGAGTCAATGGAGATGAGTTTGGGTAAACTCCAGGAGTTGGTGATGGACAGGGAGGCCTGGTATGCTGCAGTCCATGGGGTCGCAAAGAGTCAGACACAACTGAGCAACTGAACTGAATTGAACCGAGAAATTTTACTGATTCACTTTATCAAAAGTACACTAGTTTTCTTTTAATTCTTCTGAAATTTAGTCAACTTATTCAACAACTATGTCAACAAATATATTCATATATTCACCATATACACTTTTGTTATCTGTTGATTAATATAAGTATATTTATATTCATCCATAAAGAAAGTTTTTAAAGGCACCATGCTGGGTTCTAAACCCAGCAGTCATAAAAAAATAAAAGTCAAATGAATCTCACTGAGCAAATTCACACTGATGTTTTACATGCCTCCATCTTTCTTTCAGAACATGATAATCATCTACTCTACACTCTATAAAATGATTTAGCTCTTCATAATTCTGAAAAATGCAGACAATAAGGCACAGTAAATATGTACCATCCTTGTTTTCTCTAGTCATCTTTCCTAAAACTCATCCACCAGGGGAAATTGTCTAATTAGACTCTCAAAACAGTAAATGTTTTTGATTTATAATTAATTGTATAAGTTGTATGTACAGCAAAATTTAAGGAAGTTTTGCTTTATGTCATTCAATGACCTTGATAAGGAAATTAGTTACATGTTTCCAAAAAAGTACTAAACACCCACCCCTCACTACACAACCATCTTTTGAAAATAACTACATGGTTAAAAAAAATTGCTGAAAATTAGTTCTTGGACATGTTTCAAGTCTAATCAAGTCCCTTGACATATAGCCACGGCAAAACTTTTAATATATCCTGTCTACATAATAGGCAGGAGGTGCAAAAAGGCTGTATCCAGCAATATAAAATAGACTTGTTTTATATGATAAAGTCAGTAAGTGATAGTGGAAGAGTTAGACTTCTTTCTCAACTGTAACCGGATGCTGCTATACTGGAAAATGTCACCAGCTAGGAATCAAAGACCAAGATATATGGCTGCTTGCTTCTTCTTGGTGCAGTCATTTCATTTCTATTCATTTCTATTAAATTCTGTATTCCAGAATTCTGTATTCTCAGCTAAGATAAGCCGGAAATTACAGCAGCTGTGTATGTCAGTCTTTTCCCATGAATCCATATCTTAACTGCAACAATACAGATACCTAGCTATCATACAGAAAGTGGATTGGAGTGGGCAAGACTGTAAGTGAAGGGACCAATGAAGATTATTTTAATAGTGTAGATCTGAGAGGAAGCTTGGACTAGAGTAGAGGAATTGAGAGAGATAGAGATGGCAATTAGAAGTTTACTAGTGACCTTGCTAAGAGCCACATCTTTGTATGGTGAGGGCAAAATTTGGATATTGAGGGGCTGCAAAACCGGAAATGAAACCAAGCATAGCATAATTTTGAAAATGCAAAGCTTGTTTCTAAACTATTCTTAAATTAATGTAGTTTATAACATGAGGCAAATTTATTAGGTCTGGTTTAATGCAGGAGAGCTAATTTAAACATACTTTATGCTTTTTAAGTGTTACCAATAAATTACCTAGGCTAAAGAAAAATTGGCTCACTGATCATAGTAACTCATTGGAAGTGAGATAGTGGAAGAGTTTCCTGGCAAGGTTTCCTTCTGAAAACTAGAAGGAACAACTTTGATTGAAGCCAAGATAAAAAATAACCCCAGTATGCCATATTTGAGAGTGTCAAATAAGCAGAACTCTATTTGGACTAAGCCTGTTATCATTACTATAAATAAGTACCAGACTAGTTTATCATCATCATCATCACTGATACCAAAATGAAACTTTGCTTTGAATTGGTACACAGTTTGTTAATAAAGTTTTTCTCACACGGATGTGATTTCAGTATGTTTCTAAGGATTAAATAATCATTTTTTAATAATCTTCATTATTTAACTGCTAAAACTTGATCCAGAGAGTAAGCTGATAATATCTTATTATTCAAATCTCAAATATAAGAATGATTAGTTTTGTGGAACCATTTTTAAATAGGGACTGTTTATTAGTTATATACATAGAAAAAATGTAACTTTCAAATTAACCCTATATAAGCAACAATAAAGAAATCATGTTTCTGTAAATTTTAAAAATAGCCTCAAAAACTAAGATACTCAGGTAAGATCCTACAAATATTATAAAAACATAGAAAAAATATAAAGCATTATTAGAAAAGATAAAAAATTTATTTAAATGGAGAGATATGTCACATTCATGGATTAGAAGATTCAGTGTTATAAAGATGTCGGCTTTCTCCCTAGTTAATATATAAATTACATAGTACTGAGTTTATATTCAGTGCTATTCCAATCAGAATCCCTTAAAGTTATTTTCATGTAACTTGGCAACATGGTTCTAACCCCAATAATGATAAGGCCATTTTGCAAAGAAGAGCAGTGTGGGAACTCTCACCTTTCCAGATATTAAGACTTAACAACAACAACAACAAGAAAACTGTAGTAATTAAATTATGTGATAATTAATAGGGTGAGAGGGAAATAGACTAATTAACCAGATAAAGAACTCAGAAACAGACTGGTATAAAAGGAAAAATTCTTGCAATGACATTTTCTAAACGTATGGGGAAAATGTCTTAATACATGGCACTTGTTCCTTATAATTATTTATTCATAGTTAATGAATAAATTATTTAATTTTAAGTAGTGAAACATGTGAAAGTGTTAGTTTCTCAGTCATGTCCAACTCTTTGTGACCCCATAGACTGGGGTCGCTCGTAATCCTAGCCCACCAAGATCCTCTGTCCATGGAATTCTCCGGGCAAGAACAGTGGCATAGGTAGCCATTCCCTTCTCCAGGGGATCTTCCCAACCCAGGGACTGAACCCGGGTCTCTTGCATTGCAAGCAGATTCTTTACTGTCTGAGTCACACTTATCCATGTGGGAAATTAAAATAAAATTAGATCCCAATTTCACAAAATACACAGTAAGCAAAGAGGAAAAGGGAACAATATGTGCAAAAGCTGCTATATTTTATGGGAATATAGCAGCTTCTTTTCTTCTGTGGGTTACGACCACCCATTGAATTAGTAAGAACAAAAGTAAGAGAAGAACATGTTTGAAAAGGAGGAGGAGCTGGAAAGCCATGGAGAATAAGATAAAAAGTTATCAAGGAAAAACATAGAAGGAATTCTACATAGTATTAAAATACCAAATAAGTTTGGAGACTTTGAACTTAAGGCAGTACCCATTGAAAAGAGCTTTCCAACTTCCCAATAACTTTCTGGTAGAGATTTAAAGGGGATGGCTAGGTTAACTGAGTGCTGATTATCACAGACAAGAAAGGGAAAATGGGGAATTTAGGGAGTCGAGGATAATTGTCAGGGGATTGGTTGAAGGGATAGAGCGTGAACTGTAAGAACTGGAAATTCAGGGTTTGAATCTATCATCAGTGTGGATGATAAAGTAACCCAGGATGAAGGTAGAATTTGGAGTGAAGCAGAAAACAGGGAGCCACATGCCAAAATATTTGAAAATCCATGGAATAATATGTATCCCGTTTGTTCATAGCCCTTATTGGGTTTATTTTGGAGATAATTAGAACCCATTTTCTAGCCCAAATCAGGCACATTCACAGTCCTAGAAAGTTAGGCTAACAGCAAAGAAAAATGTGATAAAAATCGTAAATAACAGGGAACAACCATAAAAGCATAACAGTCTAGGATCATTTATCATGGGAAAAAAACAACCTTCAACATATCAGAAACCCTGGAAGACATACCCTACTAAAATCCCAAGAGTCAGCAAAGTTTTTTTTTTGTTTGTTTGTTTGTTTTTTTTTTAGCAAAGTTTAAATTTGAGTTACTCTTCTCTCCTGGGAAAATCTCTAAAACTCAGTTTCCACAACTGTCTAATGAAAAAATTATACTCAATCATCTCTAAGTTTATTTCTAGCCCAAAGTTTCTATGTCCATAGTGACTAGTTGACTTACCAGGGAAAGATTTTTATTTAGGAAGAGCTTATGTAAAATATTTTATAAAAATTATCAAAATAATTTAAATTAAAACATCAAAAGGATAAATTTCAATTATCTGAAAAATTTACCTATACTGGATATCATGTATTCCAACATTGGAGATATGTCAATAAAAGGAAATTGTATTAGAGACCGAGTTGAAGCCTTATATTCCAGAATTCCTTTAATTCACAATTTAACACTTTTTTGTAGAGTTCAAGTTTTGCTTAAGCTATGCTAATCTTGCTCCTCAATTAGACTCTGAGTTCATTCCTTCAAGACAACTTTAGTCAGTATTTCACTTTTCTTCACCAAGATTGCATTCACAGGTCTGGGTATAAACTAGCTAATATTTCCAATGCCTAAAATGAATAAAGACCAGATCTGGAAAGTACTGTCTATAAATTTCAGAAGAAAAAAAGACAATTATACCCACACAGAGAATATTCCAAGGACTAGAGTCCAGAGTCTATTATCTTATTATCTTGTCTACTTCAATGGAAAAACATTTAGTAAGACTCCTAATATCCTACATCAAAGAGTTGTGTTTTTTCTTTTATGTAATGTTAAAATGGATTTTTGCACATAAAACAAACCTATGCCTAGCCTTACCCATTTCTGGCTCATATATCATGGACTGAAAATGTTTGTGAAACATTATTTGCTCCTGATCTGCTTTCCAATTCCTATAATATATATATTATATATCTATATTTTATATATATATATATCTCAAACACAAAACACCTATAGATTTACAACCAATTAGAAAGACCTGGAATTAAGATTACCATCATTTTCCAAGGTGCTTACAAGTGCAGATCATAGTCATAAAAATGATTATAAAAGCAGTTAAGAAAAGGATAGTTTATACTTGAAAAAATACAAGATGACGTACTAGCTAAAATGACAGCAATTCTTTACTTTGAGCTTAATGTTTCAGTGAAAAGATGAACTCCGGGCCCCATTTCTCAGCAGCTAAAGCTTCACCTATCTTTTGCAAAGAATGACAAAGTGCACAAGCAGCCTGAAGCACATCTGCCACATTCTTCTCATTAACTTTGCTTGTCCTGGCTTGTCTCTTCATAGAACACCATAGTTCTTCCCAAGGAACTTCAAAAGATCCCTCAACAGCAAAAGTAAAACACATGTCAAGCAAGTCAAGCTGTTTGGTGGGACAAAATTTACAACATTCTCTACTACAGCAGTTGAACATCTACTCTGTGAGGGTTCTCTGGCATTAAAAGACAAAGTAAAATTCCTTCCTCATCTTTTTGTACTTAAAAACTTGATTCAATTTCAACAGATTATCCACATGCAGACATAAGCCAAATTTGGACATGTGTTTCTTTTTCATTCAATCAATATGATTCATAATCATAAGACTCTAAAGATATTGAGGCATGAAAAAGTCATATGAACAGAGGCCCCGAATTTGTTAATAAGCAAACACATAGTTAGTAACAGAGCAGGGGCTAAAACCCAGGATTCCTAACTGTGAGATTAATGGTCTTTCCACCAAGTCAAGATGCTGATTGTGTCAAATTTCTGTTAACATGCCCCTGATGAATGAAGGCATTTCTTTTAGACAAAGACATTTTCCATTTACAGAATTAGTCTGGCCCATTCTTTGTAAAGTATAATAGTAGTGAGAGATTTCATATTTTTGTGTTATATTCTGACACATTATTTTAAATCATTAAGAATGTTATAATTAATCACAGATTAACGTTGATTAAATTAAATATAATTGACATCACATGATGATATAGCTAGAGCGCTATAGTAGATGGTACCAAAAGCTATTGATGTTGATGAGCACACATAACAAACCCTCAACGTTTATTTTCTCCTCTCAAATTCTCAAATATAAAATAGTGAGCTAAAATGTCATTGAATTCAATCCTTAGGAGAATGGTAGAAGTCAGCTCCCAGAACACAAATACTGCCATTGGTCATATATGACAGAGACTTCACATTTTTAGAGATCACTAAAAATATACTTTCCTAGAATCCTTGTTGGGCTTCCCTGGTGGCTCAGCTGGTAAAGAATCCGCCTGCAATGCAGGAGACCCCCGATCGATCCCTGGGTTGGGAAGATACCCCAGATGAAGGCATGGCAACCCACTCCAGTATTCTTGCCTGGAGAATCCCCATGGACAGAAGAGACTGGAAGACTACCATCCATGAGGTCACAAAGAGTTGGACATGACTAAGCACGAGCACAAGAAACCTCTTTATTGATATTAAAAGGCCAACGCACATTCAATCTCAAATATAGTTCCAAACATAAATAATTTCAATGGAATAACAGATGTATAAACAGGTTTATCAAGAAAGAAAATTATGTAGAAAACTCATAATACCATAATGTATTAATATATTATAAACTATATACCAATTTATTAATATATTACAAATTGTGTGTCAGTGGCTATAAAAAGGCACCCCACAAGGTTGACATCTCCACCATGTGATCAGAGAATTCAATTCCCACTGCATTATTAAAAACTGATGTCTGTCACCATCCATACTGAGCCCATCTCATACGACAAGGGAAATGACAGTTGATACCACAAACACAATCTGAAAATGACCCCAGAAGGTATCACATTATATGAGATTATACAGAGTTGGAACTACTGCTCTATTTTTCATACACCCACCCCCACACTTACCCTAGAGCTAGAGAGAATGCTAAAATTAACTTTCACTCCCAAAGTCAACTCCCAAAGGTAGGTTCAATCACCGTTTTCTTTTCAAGATCGAGGATTTCGTACATATATTTTTGAAAGATATACTATAACATGAATGTAAAGAGTTTTTTAAATTACTAGGTTGTAAGAGCTGCTAAAAAATTTCTCTAGTACCAGTTGTATAAAATTAAGAATGGAGTACCTTTTATAAAACACAATATGATCATTAAAGTGAGGATTTTCAGAGAAGAGATGCTTATCAGATCCAATTTCCCTGTAACATATTTAATATATTATAAAAAATTAACATCTTTTCCTTTTTAGTAATCTCTTATTCAATTATTTCTAGGATAACTTTGGTCTTTTTGTTCTCCACATATCTCCTCATTTCTACTTTTTGGTGCCCACATGGACTTTTCTTCCCCTGCCTCCCTATAAATGTTGGAGAGTTTTATTGTTTTAACTCAAGAATTGTTACCATCTCACTCCATATATTTACATGATGTAAGCTACTGTGGTGTTGGAGAAGACTCTTGAGAGTCCTTTGGACTGCAAGAAGATCCAACCAGTCCATCCTAAAGGAGATCAGCCCTGGTGGTTCACTGGAAGGACTGATGTTGAAGCTGAAACTCCAATACTTTGGCCACCTGATGCGAAAAGCTGACTTACTGGAAAAGACCCTGATGATGGGAAGGATTAGGGGCAGGAGGCGAAGGGGATGACAGAGGATG
The DNA here is from genome assembly GCA_024291935.2 of Okapia johnstoni. Lineage (NCBI taxonomy): Eukaryota > Metazoa > Chordata > Mammalia > Artiodactyla > Giraffidae > Okapia > Okapia johnstoni. The sequence goes on from CM044321.1 coordinate 63,003,595, forward strand.
AGATGGTTGGATGGCATCACTAACTTGATGGACATGGGTTTGGGTAAACTCCGGGAGTTGGTGATGGACAGGGAGGACTGGCATGCTGCGATTCATGGGGTCGCAAAGAATCGGACACGACTGAGCGACTGAACTGAACTGAACTGAACTGAAGCTACTGTCATGATCTATGTGCTCATAAGAATGCTAAATATAAGTGTATACACCTTCCTCAGGGTGTACTTCACTCATTTAACAAATATAGCATTTTTGAGTACCTTCTACATGCCAGACACTTATTTTAAATGTTGAAGATATAAAAATGAATAAAGTAGGGGAGCGCGCTTCGGGGCCCTGCCCCATCTCCGTTCAGCCGGCCGCCTCGGGACCCGGCGGTCCGTACCGGCAGGGTCGTCTGAGCGAGGAGACCTGTTTGAGATGTGGTGGTTTCAGCAAGGCCTCAGTTTCCTTCCTTCAGCCCTTGTAATTTAGATGGCGGCTGCTTTCATATTTTCATATATCACTGCTGTAACACTTCACCATGTTGACCCTGTTTTGCCTTATATCAGTGACACTGGTACAGTGGCTCCAGAAAAATGCTTGTTTGGGGCAATGTTAAATATCGCCTCAGTTTTATGCATCGCGACCATTTATGTTCGTTATAAGCAAGTTCATGCTCTGAATCCTGAGGAGAATCGAATCATCACATTAAACAAGGCTGGCCTTGTACTTGGATTACTGAGTTGTTTAGGACTTTCTCTTGTGGCAAACTTCCAGAAAACCACCTTTTTTGCTGTACATGTGTGTGGAGCTGTGCTCACGTTTGGTACGGGCTCATTATATATGTTTATTCAGACTATCCCTTCCTACCAAATGCAGCCCAAAATTCATGGCAAACAAGTCTTCTGGATCAGACTGTCGTTGGTTATCTGGTGTGGAGTAAGTGCATTTAGCATGCTGACTTGCTCATCACTATTGTACAATGGCAGTTTCGGGGCTGATATAGTACAGAAACTCCATTGGAACCCTGAGGACAAAGGTTATGTGCTTCACATGATTACTACGGCAGCAGAATGGTCTGTGTCCCTTTCCTTCTTTGGTTTTTTCCTGACTTATATTCGTGATTTTCAGAAAATTTCTTTACGAGTCGAAGCCACTTTACATGGATTAATCCTTTATGACACTGCCCCTTGTCCTACTAACAATGAACGAACATGGCTACTTTCCAGAGATGTATGATGAAATGACAAAATATACCTTTGGTGATTATGATTCTCAGGGATTGGGGAAATATTCATGAAAGTTACTTATTCTGCTCTGAAATTTTCAACTATTTAATCAAGGCTGACAGTGACATGAAAGAATCCTGATAATCAAGAGACATGAATTAAGACATTTGATGCTATTTTAAAGGACATCTTCAAGAGGATCATGTAAAAACATTTATGCCTATACTTTTTTAGCCCAGAAAGTAAGACCAAAGGGCTACAAAATTGTAGATTTTTTTCTACACTTTTTTTTTTAAGAGAAACAACCAGAAGTGCACCAGTCTGCAAAATCCAACTTTTCGCATTTTTAAAACCATTAAAACTCATGTTTTGTTTGGAGCACTTATGTAAGAGAAATGTTTCAGGACCCCAGATAATCAGCAGTGCTCAACAGCTCCTTTAGAACTGGGTTTTGAAGTAATAGTTTTACCATATTAATACATTTCATATAGTCTTTATAAAATTTATTTCTTCTGGAATCCAACTTTAAAGGGAAATAGACCTGAATTCACATGAATTTAATTGCTTAAGCTTTGCACAAGATATTCTGTGGATATTGATTTGATTCCTGCCACAAGGCCAGATACTATGCTAAATGGTCTATCACACATGCTCGCTCGCACTTGTTTCATGAAGGTTAGTCTCTGATGTGAAATTTTAATTACTAATGAATGAGAAAAGTAGCTATAGGTAAATGTACTTCAGTTGCGTTTTGTATAAAATAGTGGTTAATGTTCCTACACAAGGCTGAGAAGTTTGTGAATAACAGCAAGTATAATCAATATAAAATAAAAGTCACCTCAAACTGCAAAAAAAAAAAAATGAATAAAATAGAATTCTATCAAACATTTAGAGAAGAGCAAATGCCTATCCTTTTAAAACTCTTTCAAAAAATTTCAGAGGAAGGAACACTTCCAAATTCATTCTATGAGACCACCATCACTCTGATACCAAAACCAGAAAAAGACAACACAAAAAAAGAAAACTACAGACAAATATCACTGATGAACATAGATGCAAAAATCCTCAACAAAATTTTAGCAAATAGAACTCAGCAACACATCAAAAAGCTCATGCACCATGCTCAAATTGGGTTTATTCCAGGGATGCAAGGATTCTTCAATATATGGAAATCAATCAATGTGATACACCATATTAACAAATTGAAAAATAAAAACCACATGATCATCTCAATAGATGCAGAAAAAGCCTTTGACAAAATTCAGCACCTATTTATGATTAAAACTCTTCAAAAAATGAGCATAGAAGGAACTTACCTCAACATAGTCAAGGCCATATATGATAAGCCTACAGCAAACATTATTCTCAATGGTGAAAAACTGAAAGCACTCTCCCTAAGATCAGGAACAAGACAAGAGTGTCCACTTTCGCCACTATTATTCAACATAGCTCTGGAAGTCCTAGATACAGCAATCAGAGAAGAAAAAGAAATAACAGGAATCCAGATCAGAAAAGAAGAAGTAAAGCTCTCACTGTTTGCAGATGACATGATACTGTACATAGAAAACCCTAAAGATAGTATCAGAAAATTGCTACAGCTAATCAGTGAATTTAGCAAAGTTGCAGGATACAAAATCAATACACAGAAATCACTTGCATTTTTATATACTAACAATGAAAAACCAGAAAGTGAAATTAAAGAATCAATCCCATTCACCATTGCAACAAAAAGAATTAAATATCTAGGAATAAACTTACCTAAGTAGATGAAAGAACTGTGCACAGAAAATTATAAGACACTAATGAAAGAAATTAAAGATGATATAAACAGATGGAGAGACATTCCATGTTCCTGGGTAGGAAGAATCAATATTGTGAAAATGACTATACTACCAAATGCAGTCTACGGATTTAATGCAATCCCTATCAAATTACCAATGGCATTTTTCACAGAACCAGAACAAAAAATTTCACACTTCATATGGAAACACAAAAGACCCCGAATAGCCAAAGCTGTCTTGAGAAAGAAGAATGGAGCTAGAGAAATCAAGCTTCCTACTTCAGGTTATACTACAAAGCTACAGTCATCAAGACAGTATGGTATTGGCATAAAAACAGAAATATAGACCAATGGAACAAGGTAGAAAGCCCAGAAATAAACCCATGCACCTATGGGTACCTTATTTTTGACAAAGGAGGCAAGAATATACAATAGGGCAAAGACAGACTCTTCAATAAATTGTGCTGGGAAAACTAGACAGCTACATGTAAAAGAATGAAATTAGAACACTTCCTAACACCACACACAAAGATAAACTCAAAATGGATTAAAGATCTAAATGAAAGACCAGAAACTATAAAACTCTTGGGGGGAAACATAGGTAGAACACCTGATGACATAAATAAAAGCAAGATCCTCTATGATCCACCTCCAGAGTAACAGAAATAACAACAAAAGTAAACAAGTGCGACCTGATTAAACTTAGCTTTTGCACAGCAAAGGAAACTATAAGCAAGGTGAAAAGACAACCCTCAGAGTGGGAGAAAATAATAGCAAGTGAAACAACTGACAAAGGATTAATTTCCAAAATATTCAAGCAGCTCATACAACTCAATACCAGAAAAACAAACAACTCAATCAAAAAGTGGGAAAAAGACCTAAACAGACATTTCTCCAAAGAAGACATACAGATGGCTAACAAACACATGAAAAGATGCTCAACATCGCTCATTATTAGAGAAATGCAAATCAAAACTACAATGAGATATCACCCCACACCAGTCAGAATGGTTCTCATCAGAAAGTCTACGAACAATAAATGCTGGAAAGGGTGTGGAGAAAAGGGAACACTCTTGCACTGTTGGTGGGAATGTAAATTGATACAGCCTCTATGGAAGACGGTATGGAGACTCTTTAAAAAACTAGGAATAAAACCACCATATGACCCAGCAATCCCACTCCTAGGCATACACCCTGAGGAAACCAAAATTGAAAGAGATACATGTATCCCATTGTTCATTGCAGCACTATTTACTATAGCTAGAACACGGAAGCAACCTAGATGTCCATCAACAGATGAATGGATAAAGAAGCTGTGGTACATATATACAATGGATTATTACTCAGCCATAAAAGGAACACATTTGAGTCAGTTCTAATGAGGTAGATGAACCTAGAACTTATTATACAGAGTGAAGTGAGTTGGAAAGAGAAAGATAAATACCATATTCTAACACACATATATGGAATCTAGAAAAATGGTACTGAAGAATTTATTTACAGGGCAACAATGGAGAAACAGACATAGAGAATAGACTTATGGACATAGGGAGCGAGGAGGAGAGGGTGAGATGCATGGAAACTTACATTACCGTATGTAAAATAGACAGCCAACGGGAATTTGCTGTATGGCTCAGGACACTCAAACAGGGGCTCTGTATCAACCTAGAGGGGTGGTATGGGGAGGGAGATGGGAGTTTCAAAAGGGAGGGGATATATGTATATCTATGGCTGATTCATGTTGAGGTTTGACAGAAAACAGCAAAATTCTGTAAATCAATTATCCTTCAATAAAAAATAAATAAATTATAAAGAAAAAAAATTCCCTGTCCTCATGGAAATTACATTCCAGTTGAGAGATGGGGAAGTGAAAATAAGCAAAATGATAATTAAAATATACAATATATTAGATTATGATAAACACTGTGGTAAAATAATGCAGAGGAACATGGTACTTATTTGAGCATTAAAAACACGAATACAGTCCAGTGACATAAACACTCTCTGCAACAAACTTTGGGATCTTTCCAATGTATCTACTGGGGCTCATGTGATAAGCACAACACAATATCTCATACCTCAAAACGGACCGAAGAGATTAAAACTCATCTTTTATTCTAAAGTCCTCAGAGCTTTTCCAGACGATGCATTCAAAGTATAAATTATGCCCAGTGTCAGAAAAGTCTTCTTACTTGTAAATAATGTAAATTTATTTTCTCTGTTCTCTGGAAAAGATCACTGGTCACAAGAACACAGTCTATCCCAGGAGTGTCACCATGAAAAAGGGCTCGTGTGGTGTGAGTTCAGAGGTAATAGGCAAAACCACTGAACTAGTATTTCCAGTAATGCATACTATGACCCAATGATTCTGATAATTATTAATAGATGATATAGAAATAAACGATTGAGAGGTGACTTTCATGATCAATCTCCAAATGCTGTGTTAAGCAGAATTAAAGAATCTCTTTTCATAAACCTTCTCAGAGTCTTTTCTCTCCTAAAGTGAATTTTGAATTTCCAACAAAGGAATAAACAATCTTTGCCAAACATATGAACATGGAATCCTCTTTTAGAAAATTTCTTAGGACTTGGTTTCCCTGGATAGTCTTTCACAGTAGCTGGTTTCAATTACTCTCCCTCATTCTGCAGCTCATAACAAGCCCCCCAACCCCAAAGTGTTTGGCTACACTTATTAACACAGGATCACTCTGGAAAGAAGAAAACTTTAGAGCTTTATGAGTGTGTCACACCTTTATGTACAACTGAGTACAGATTTTGATGATGGGGGCTACACAGAAAATAAGAGGAAACTGATTCATTGAAATGAATGGAGGGAGAGCAAGGAGCTGTAAAGGAAAGAGAAGGGCAATAGGTTATTTCTCTAGAAGCAAATGCCTGCTACTCACAGCTTTTAGCAAGGGACAACCTTAAATTGAATAATTCCACAGGTTTAATAAAATGTTGGTTAAATCTTTCCTCAAGGCGTCCTTCAAGTTTAAAAATTCCAAATCCCTTGAAGATACTTGCCAATCATTCAATAATGTTAATAGTTTTCTAATGACCATGAAAGATTAATGTGCAAGCTGGGCATTTGCAATTTGTAACTTATCAGATTAGCTCCTCTACACAGAAAGGAAAAAGACATTAAATCAAAATTGAGTTGCCTGTGGGTACAATATACACAGAGAGAAAAACTGGAGTTGATTTGGTTGGTCTCTTCTAGATCTTTCTGGTATAATGACTCTTCATGTATAGGGAATTTATGTATATTAATTCTACCTAAGTGAACTGGAAAGCAAATGGTCTACTCCAAATGCTCCATTCTGAATACCTGCATATGTCTACACATGCAATCCAGTTAACTGATGTTTTTGTTTTTCCACATACTACCTGAAGGAAGTATGAATCATGTTAAGATGCTTCTGTGGAAAATATGTGTTAGCAAGATGGAAGGAAACAGGGATGTATACCAATCAGATTAGTCGGTGTTTTCATTAGCTACAAAGCTGCGGAAATTTGGCAGGAGTAACATATAGGGCTATTTCAGCTGCAGCCAGCCACTTCCCCACCACCTCCCCTCATCTTAAGGCTTTACAGATCCACACAATTTGTACAGACCTGTAGGAAATTATGCATCAGAAAAAAAAAGTTGCTGATTTATCAACTGGGTTAAAATCCCTACCTACTTACATCCTTCACCGAAAATTTCTTTTTGTCTTAGAATAGAATAGCTTTGGCATGCTACCTACAAACAATACACCAAAACACTATATTTTGTATAATTCCTTTAGAAATATTTTTGAAGATTAAATGTACACCAGAAAAATCTTCAACCAAAGAAAAAATATGATGAGAATTGCTTCATGAGTAAATGATGGTTTAAGAAATCCCTCCCAGAGTAGATCTTTAATGTTCTCACTATAAGAAAAAAAAGGTAATTATGTGTCATGAGGAAGATGTTAGCTAATTACTATGGTGATAATTGTTTTAAAATATATGTTTATCAAATCAAATCAACACCCTGTACAAGTTAAATGTACATAATATTATATGTTAATTATATCTCAGTAAAGCTGAGGGAATACATCTCTCCTAATCAAGAATTTTTCCCCATCCTTTGAATCCTATCCAATGTTTTATTCCACAGTACAAATCCTCTCCAGATTTCACTTCTAAGAAGACTTAGCTAATTTCCACTCTTGACTCTACTCTTCCTAATACTACCACTGCTAATAACAATATCATAATGTTTAACATCATACATTACATATATAACAAAATATATAGCATTTTTTGCCCATGAGCCCTGCCTCCCATATTCTAGGGACATCAGGGCTTATCAAGCAATGCTATATTTCAGCTCAGAAAAAGTAAGTTTTCCTAAACCTTGTGATGTAGAGTTCTACATAAAAAATTAGAAACTTAATGTTTCTAAATGAAGTGAGGATTCTGAAGTACAGTAACTATGAATATTTTCATTAGGATTCAGAAATTTATGCTCTTAAACACACATAAAAACTATTTCATTACTTTGTGGGGTGTGTAATAAGGTTTTTAATAAATAATTTCCTTTATTTTCACATCTTGGAGCTTTCTTCCTTCATGTTATCTGTCAAAGTCAAACTGAAAGACTTTACTGAAGATCAATCATGTTGTTGATTGGAATATTTCACAGAACTTGGGAAAGCTTCCAGTCAGAGAACCAGCACTACTGATTATTTAATGCACATTTTTAATTGTTTTAGGAGATGGTTATGCTAAAAATGCCCAGGGTGTTGCTGGGGCACCCACATACAACCACACCCTACAAAGACTATCTAGATAGGCAAGGTTTCAGAGCTGTGGTACACTCACTGGAAAGCAATGAGACAACTGCATATTCATATCAAAGAAGACTTGAGATCTCTTTTAACAGATCAGCACTATTAAATGAGCAAAGCACATGAAATACAGGGCTCTTGATATATTTTACTAACAAACGCAGCTTAAAATATTTAACATAATAGCTACCTTATATTTTTATATTGTTTTCAAATTTATTTACAAACACAAACAATGACTATAAAACTATGTTGAGTTGCCTGTTGTTTTCATTTCTGATACTGGCCCAGATGTTGACTATGTAACTTCTTATAGTTTCTTGTATTGCTGCTTATTTTTCCAGTGTACTTCCAGTTGAGTATCAGAGGACCACTCCTCCATGATCTTTCAAGTACCAATGACTAAATGTATGCCTCCCAAGTGGGAGTTCAAGATAGACGGAATGCTAATCTCAGAAAGCCACACTTCTCCCCTACATCATAAATCAGGGAACAATTTTGACAATACACTGATAAATAAGACCCAGCTTAGTTTCAAGAATATTATACCTTCTTATTTACTCTGGTTCTATTGTTGGTAGTTAGTCCTGGTATGCTGCCAGTAATTCAATAAAGGTCATGTCCCTTTTTTCTCTGATGATATGCAAATAAGTATGTATTACTTATTAAAACAGTTTTCATGGTATTATATTCACACCTAGCATGTATTACTTATTGTAATAGTTTGCATGCTAGTTATATTCACACCTAGTATGTATTGCTTATTGTAAGAGTTCATGCTCATTATATTCATACCTTTGTTCTTTCACTTCCTGTACTTCTTATACAGATTGGCTTGTGACCTCATTTTTCTTAAACATATCCATTTTAAATATCAGAAATATCTGATGTTTCATTATCTCTTCCTGTGTTTTTATGCCCAAACATTTTCAATCAAAATACACATTATTTTATTGTAAGTTAGTTTCTTTCCTACTTTTCTTTATATTAAAGCGAGACTCAGAATTACATTCATAAATTTTTAAATTATGGTAGGCAGGTTACATTAACTAAGTTTAATGTTAGATACACTTTCTGTCAGAGGAGAGTGAGGAAGGAGAGTGTCAGATAAAATGGTTTGTGCTGATCTCCAAGAGATAGGCAGAGGTTCAGGAAACAGAGACCAGCTTCCACAAAAGGAATTCAGAGTAAACACAGCCATGAAAGCATGAAAGAACATGGCATGGCTAGGAAATAAGAAGTGTCCAGCTTGTCTATCACGGAGTTCTTGTACGGAGAAAGGGAAGGTGGCTAGAATAGCATTCTTTTGGTTCTAAAAACCCTAGCTACTTCACAGCAATGTCCTAATAATTATCAATTCTCATTTAAGCATAAATTAACATTCCGTTCTAAAATGAGATGCATCAGTGTTTTAGGTATACAGATACACTCTTTCACTTCATAGCGCAAAACATCTGTACTTTTATAGTCCTTCTGTTAACATGAATTTTTTTCCTCCCTTCATTAACAACCCTTAGTATTTTGACCTCTCAAAGTTTCTCCATTACATCACACAATCCTCATTTATCATGTCTAAAGCAAGTTCATTGATATAATCCCTGAATGGGAGCCTATAGAAGAAAAATGTGAGGTTTAGTACTAGGACTTTGCAAATATAATTCTGGCTTCTTAGTGGCCTTTTCTGCTTTATATTTTTTCTTTAGTCTATATTTAAGTTTAGGTTCCACAGTTGAGACAGCTAAGAAGCTAAATTGATAATCTGGGGTATGATATTCACCTACAGTACTGAGTGGTTCAAAATTAATGAACTTACTCTCCCAAAGTCCAGTATAATAACCTATCAGCTATATAAACCATTTTGCTTTTGGGCACTGAAGTCTGTGATTAGTACGAGCGCTACTGTCCACGTAGATGTAAACATATAAAAACAAAAAGGAACTTCTTCCAGAGAACAACCACAAGAGACTGAATGTCTGGTGTGTGTGCTGTCATGTCCAACTCTTTGCGACCCCATGGACAGTAGCCTGCCAGACTCCTCTGTCCATGAGATTTCCCAGGCAAGAATACTGGAGTGGGTTGACATTTTTTCTCCTGGCATTGCTGTTCAAAGAGGAAACTTTCCTAGTTTCCTATTTCTTGTCTTTTACCCCTTGACCAGGCTAAGTTTGGAACAAGAACACATCTAATAAATAAATCTAATTCCACTGAACTAAATTTGATATCATTTACCAACATTATGGTAAATGCAAATTTCAGAATTAAAACAGAATTATTATCTCTGGTAGCTTTTACTAAAAGGAATACTGAAAAAAAGGCAAATTTACTGAGACAAAGTTAATGTATTTTGAACTGACCAAGTTTGTCAAACTTGGTAAAAATCTGATCCTACAACTGTGAAAGCAAATCTAAGCGAATTGGGAAATCTGTTGATTACATTACTTTTTTTAAACTTCCTATTTATAGTTCAACAGATCTACAGATGTCACAGGTGGCACTAGTGGTAAAGAATCGCCTGCCAGTGCAGGAGACATTAGAGATGTGGGTTCAATCCCTAGGTCAGGAAGATCCCCTGGAGGAGGACATGGCAACCCACTCCAGTATTCTTGCTTGGGAAATCCCATGGACAGAGGAGCCTGATGGGCTACGCAGTCCGTGGGGTTGCAAAGAGTTGGACACGGCTGAAGTGACTGACCACACACAGTAGAGAGATGAAAAAAAATAATGAGAGCAAGAAACACCAGTGCTTGAAAACCCTCTTCCATCCAAATCAACTCTGGTACATGCCAAAACTGATCTTTAGAGCTCTCAAATATACAGACTTTGCAGTGGTTTAATGTATTCCATTTATTTCCTTCGGTAACCGTGTAGTTTTCAAACTCTTCATTATGCTAAACCTAAAAAATTAGGGTTAAATTTTTAAAGCAGCCTCATAACATTTTCTTCAACCGCTCTTGTGATTTAACCATTATTAAGATCCCATTGAGAAATAGGCATTATTTGGTCCATTTGCCAAGCGATCATATCCTTATGATGTGAAAGTTTTTGTCTTGATGGCAAATATGTGTCAAGAGCATTTTTCTCTAGTATCAATAGAAATTAAGCAGTGTAACCATTTTACTTAGCTTTTTCTTCCATAACTGTAAATTAAAAATAAAAAGTAACAGTAACAGCTAACACATTTAGTCCTTGCAGTTTACATGTATTACTGTATTTAATCTTCTCAACATCCCTATGAGGTTAAGTGTTATTATACTCACATAACACCTAATATTTAGAAACATAAAGTAAAAGTCAGAGAAAAAGTTCAAAATAATTGCTCTTTCAGAGGAAGCCTAAGTCATATAAAATAGTACAGAAAGAGGATTCTGATTTGTATTGATTTGTGTTAATATATAGTAGTATTTGACTTTTTTTTTACCAAATATGTATTTTGATTTTAAAAACTTTAAATCAACTAAAAAAATTAATGTTTTTTAAACATTAATAAAAAAGTGTTCTTTTTTTCTCACCTATAGCAATGTAAGTAACTTAAGCAAAGTGTAAGCAAGTGCCTGAGATTTTCCAGGCAAGGATACTGGAGTGGGTTGCCATTTCCTTCTCCAGGGGATCTTCCCAACCCAGGGATTGAACCCGGGTCTCCTGCACTGCAGGCAGATTCTTTACCAACTGAGCTACAAGGGAAGCCCTAACCTAAGCAAAAGGACAGATTTTTACTCTAGATCTAATTTCATCATTGCTATCTTATATAACATGGTATTCTATGTCTCAGATCTCTTTCACAATAGTCCTTATTTCTGTTATAAACATATTGTCAACCAGCCAGAGTTCAGTTCTTGATCTTCATACCTCTTATCATTTTTATATATTCTCACTACCTACTCCTTGGTGTGATTTCATTGGTCTTACTGTTTAACACTTGCTAAGGGGCATTGGAGAAGGAAATGGCAACCCACTCCAGTGTTCTTGCCTGGAGAATCCCAGGGACGGAGGAGCCTGGTGGGCTGCTGTCTATGGGGTTGCACAGAGTCGGACACGACTGAAGCGACTTAGCAGCAGCAGCAGCAGCATACCCTGTTTACTTCCACACATATCTCTAGGCTTACTCTTCCCATTAAATTCTAGATTTTTATATCTAAGGTGGCCACTCACCCAGGGAAAGCTCAAATTTAGCTTATTGTCTTAGATTCCTACCAGTTAATAGTCCTGTCACTCTCAAAGTATACTGGTTGAAATGGTCAATTACATGCTCAACTTTATTGTATCCAATTTATTAGTCGTGGAAGTGTTAGTCCCTCAGTCATGTCTGACTGTTTGTGACCCCATGGACTGTAGCCTGCCAGGCTCCTCTGTCCATAGGATTCTTCAGGCAATAAGGCTGGAGTGGGTTGCCATCTCCTTCTCCCGTTTTACTAGTTAATGGATTTCAAATAGGCCTCTGAAATTTAAATAATAAAAACAGAACTTTTGTTTTCCTCTGAAAAACCCCATCTGCTTTGTGTTCTTCATCTCAGAAAATGCAATATTGTTCTCTCTGGTACTCAAAGTTTAAAAGCTTGGAGACATCTGTGGCTCCTCTCATACCTTATAATAAATCAGTTATAACTTCAAAGTCTGTACAGAATCTGATCTCTCCTTCTCTATGATCTTTGCCTACATCACTGACATAATTCACTTAAGAAATTAATGAATAAGGATTTTATGAAAATGTTTCTGTGAGCTAAAATATAAAGTAATAGCTATTCTTGAGTACCCACATTGTAATAGGCACTTTATTGATAATAATGGGGAGCACTTTTGCATGTTTACAACTGTTTTAAGTGCTCTAATTTCATTAGTCCAGTAACCCTCACAATAACTCCTAGAGGCAATATTTTTCCATTTTTAGGCATGATGAAACAGGTTATAAAAAGTAAGTGTCAGAGCAGACTACAAAGCAAAGCAAGTTATCAGGGCTAAAGAAAGATATTACATAACGATAAAAGAATCAATTCTCAAAGAAGACATAACAATCTTTACCCTGGATGAGCAGGAAACTACATTTGGCAAAACCGGAGAGAACTGCAAGGAGAAATAGATGAATCCACTATGATAAACAGAGATTTCAACACCTCTCCATCAGATATGGACAGATCCAGCATGCAGAAAATGAGTAAGGATATAGTTGGACACAACAAACCATCCATCAGATGGATGTAATTAACATCTATAGATTACTTCATTGAACAAAAGCATAAAACACATTCTTCTCAAGTTCACATGGGACATTCACCTAGATGGACTACATTCTGGGCCATAATTCACAATTTAACAAATTTGAAAGAATAGAAATCATATACTACGTACTCACAGACCACAATGGTACTAAGCTAGAAATCAGTAACAGAGAGACAGGTAGAAAACAGCAACAATATGCTTTTAAATAACATATGGGTCAAGGAAGAAATCATTAGAAACATTTAAAATAACGGCTTTTCAAAATTTATAGTTTGCAGCAAAAGCAATGCTCAGTGGGAAGTTACAGCATTGAATTCCTATGTTAGAAAAGAAGAAAGATAAAAAATCAATATTCTAAGTTTTTACTTAAAGAAACTGGAAAAAGAAGAGCAGATTAAATTCAAATAAGCAGAAGAACATAAACAACAAAAAGTAGAACAGAATCAATAAATTTTAAAAAAGAAATCAATAGAGAAAATCTACAATACCAAACGTTGGTTTTGGGGGGGGGGAATCAATAAAATTGATCAGCCACTAGTCAGGTTAACTAAGACCCCAAAAAAGGAGAGAGCAGGGAGGTAAAAGACTAATATCCAAAATTAAAGAGGGAAATCAATGCAGATTCCATGCATGTTAAAATAATAATAAAGGAATACAGTGAAGAACACTGTGCCCACAAATTTGATAACCTAGATGAAATGGACAAGTTCCTTGAAAGACACAAGCTTCTCAGACTCACAAAAAAAGAAATAAACAATATGACTAGGTCAGTATCTGTGAAATAAATTGAATTAGTAATTAACAACTTTCCAAAACAGAAAGCACCAGAATGAGATGGGTTCACTAGTGAATTCTACCAAATACATAAAAAGAGAAATTATATCAATTATCCACAATCTCTTTCAGAGAACAGAAGCAGAAGAAATCCTTTCTAACTCATTTTGTGATTCCAGAATTATGTGACTACCAAAACCAGACAAAGACATTATAAGAAAAGAAAACTACAGATCATTAACTCTCATGAATATAGCTGCAAAAACTCTCAACAAAACATTAGCAAATTAAATCAAATACATAAAAAGAACACAATATTAACTGGGAACTGTTTCAGGTATATAAGGTTGGTTCAACACTTGAAAATCAATTAATTTAATTCAAATCACAGGAACATATCATTAGATGCACACAAAAAAGCATTTGACAAAATCTAACACTCATTTGTGGTTTAAAAAAAGAAAAAGAAAACTCTCAATAAACTAGAAATAGAAGGAAATTTTCATCACTCCTTTTTAACACTGTACTGGAAGTTATAGCTGATGCAGTAAGTTTTATCTAGTAAAACCAAAATGTTTTAAACTACCACCCATTGTAAGAGTAGCAAGAGGTAGACATATCGGTTTCATCCCTCATTCATGAGTAAATTCCACCAACTGGATCAGCTCTGTTTCATAAATGCAGGCATGCATAAACCAGACAACGTGGATAAAGACCAGGTCTTAGAGGCTTACAGACAGTAGATTTTAAGATAGTGATGCCCCTGAGAAAAAACACTAACATCTTGGAGATAATGGTACATTTCTGAAGGGAGGACAAGAAGCAGAAAGGTAAGACAAAGGACTCCAATTCAGAAGGTTACTTGGATGTCAGGAGTGGAAGTCCCCGAAACAGGACTCGGATCAGCACTGTATGCTCTATTTGCAAGCATTTTAGCAAACTTCCTTAACAAATATTACATTCTGGTTGATTTCCAGAATGATTCCAGGGAATGTTGGAATAGCTCACTGGGAGAAGTAGTGACTAGCAAGGAATTGTGGTCACCCACATTTCCCCATAGAGATCCAATTTCTGATTCATTGGGTTACATCATGTAATATGACCAGGGAAGAGGGCAAAATATAATAAGCAGTCAAACTACTGTTCATGCAAATACCTGTTTATTTTCGAATCCACTAGTAATCCAAGAAGTCTGCAGTGGCTTTATACTCTCCATTAATTTTTCTACCCAGTCTATCCCCATAAAGCTGATTTCTGCTAGACTTGCAGAAATTTTCTGTAGTGTATATTTTCACCAAGCCCGAAAGTCCATGGGTAATAACCGAAGATCTAAAAATTTTCATCTCTGAAACTTGTAAATCTTGCCTTATAAACATATCCAAGATCCAGTTTTAATAATCATTCAAATGCCCAGAAAAATAATATTTTATACGCCTGTGTGAAGAGCTGACTTATTGGAAAAGACCCTGATGCTGGGAAAGATAAAAGGCAGGAGGAGAAGGGGATGACAGAGGACAAGAAGGTTGGATGGCATCACCCACTCAATGGACATGAGTTTGAGCAAACTCCAGGAGATGGTGAAGGACAGGGAAGTCTGGCATGCTGCAGTTCATAGGGTCACAAAGAATTGGACATGACTGAGCAACTGAATAACAACAACAACACTGCCATGATACTTATTGTGTTTGTATGTGTATTGCATGTGGTATGTGTATGCAGGCAGTAAGATAATATTTCAAGTATAAATATATACTTATATCTCAGTTGGTAAAGAATCTGTCTGCAATGCGGGAGATTTGCGTTCAATCCCTGGGTTGGGAAGATCGCCTGGAGAAGGGAAAGGCTACCCATTCCAGTATTCTGGCCTGGAGAATTGCATGGACTATACAGTCCATGGGGTCGCAAAGAGTTGGACACGACTGAGTGACTTTCACTTTCACTTTCATGTCTAATGGAGTATTCTATTTATCTTTTTTAACCAGTGTTTATTTTAGGAGAAGAGGACAGAAGACAGAAATCAATACAGTATAGGGACTAAAAACAGAGATTTTGAATTGAAATCAAATCCCAACTCTGACTTGGAGTTTCTTAAATCTCCCAGACATAAGTATGCACAGCTCTAACAAGGACACAAAAATACCTACCTCACAGGACTGTTGAAAGTATGTTTTCATTGACTTTGATTGGGGTATAGTTGCTTTGCAATGTTGTGTTAGTTTCTACTGTACAGCAAAGTGAGTCAGCTACACATATACATATATCTCCTCTTTTTTGGAAATTATTCCCATTTAGATCAACAGAGAGCATCGAGTAGAGTTCCTTGTGCCACACAATACGTTCTCATTAGTTATATATTTTATTATTGAAAGTATTAAAAGATATAATGTGTATAAAGTGCTTAACACAATAATATATCAGATAATTATAATTATGATAGTGGTCAAATATCCACCTTTAAGAAACCAGTTAGGAAGAAAATTAAAATATATTCCTTCATCAGTTTCTCACAGAATCTTAGGAGAAACAACTCCAATGCTTTTGGAGAATATTTGAAAATTTTTTAAATAACTTGAAAGCATCCTGGACTTCCTGCACGTCACAAAATTGGGAAGCCAGAATGGTAGAGACCAACTTTTACCTACCTTTCCTTAACTGGAATTCATAGTGAAGATGCTGATTCTAAAATAGCTACTACCTTAGGATGTGTTGAAAATCAAGACATGTGAATTTCCACTGTATTCAGCTCAGATTACTGTGTTCATTAGTTGGACTATAGGTGACTAAAACCTAAATTCACCTATAAAAGGGCAAGCAGAATACTCATGAGTCTAGAAACCTTACATACCTGAGAATGCAAGGGAGAGTCTTGCTCCCTTCCTCCCTCTCCATTATTCTGAAGCGCTTGAACTTGTCTCCTGCAGCACTCTGCGAAAAATTACAAAAGTTATGTTGAATAAAAACGTCTGTCAGTAAATTTCATTGAAGTGACATTCCAAAGCTTCCTTCCAACATACAGTCATTTGTGAAATTTACACTAATGTTCAGACATGGAATAAAGCAAGCTTAAAAGACTTAACAACTCCTCAGCATGGTCTTCTGCTTCTCTTCACTGTCTTAATCTGCTATTGACCATCAGTTGATTTAATTAAAGGCCAGTGTTATCACAACTTAAGCAGACCAATGCTGAATCTTCTCTTATAATCCACGCTCCTGAAGTGCCTAGATTTTATAACCAGAAATATCATGAAGCTATGCATCACCCTGTTTGGAGTGCATGCGCGTCTGCGCGCGCACACACACACACGTGCGCGAAAGCTTTCTAGTTGCAACACCCAAATTTTGTGCCCAACAAATTTGTCTGTTAAATTTCTGGTTATCGGCAGGACATTATTAATCTCTTTCAATCTGAAACAGAGAGGTCCCTCACTCTCTCTCTTTCCTCTCTTCTCATAATTAACCCAATAAAAAGTGAAACCATCACAATCTTCATTTTTCCAATTTTGAATTTCTGGGAAAATGAACTTCTCTGTCACTTGCATCTGGCTAACTGGTTCTCAATTCTTCTAGATGAAACCTGTTATTTTTCCCCCCTAAATGGTTCATATGTTACAAACATTCATATATTTTATTCTTTTTTCATCCAAAAAATAACCTCTGTGATTTTCTAAACTTTGAGGACATTCATTTAGCATTTATTCTTCCCAACTCAAGAAGCCTAATGTTTTGTTCTGTCCTTACAGAACAACATTTTCATCCCATTAAATACTTTTAGGGTTCTTCTCTGAGACTTTCAATATTGTGTACATATTTTTTTTTAATTATTTATTTTTAATTGAAGGATAATCGCTTTACAATATTTTGTTGGTTTCTGCCATACATCAACATGAATCAGCCATATCTATACATGTCTCCTTATACTTCCTGAGTACAGCAAAATTTTTCCAGGGAAAAATGAATAAACAAGAGAACCCAGAAAATTAAAGAAACACATTTTTAAACCAAATTCTGTTTACTGTAAAACGTCTTTCCCTGCAGATAAGTATATATGTCTAGAGTGAAAGAAAACTTCCAAATAAGAATTTCTTCCCTCTCAGCGCTTCTATACTGAGGGCAATGAGACAATCAACTAAATCATATAGATCTCTCTGCTTCTCTTTCATTATCAGGACCAGGGACTGGAGAATCTGAAGTGGAGAGTAGAACAGTGCAACATGTTTTTCTTAGGCCACATGCTACCACCATCACTATCCTAGTTCCTTGACTCACTAGCTCTATAACCTTAGGAAAGTGACTTAACCTTTTCCTGCCTCAGTTTCCTCTAAAAATTGGGATAACAGTAGTATCTTTGGATTGGGTTATTATGAAGATTAAATGAGGCAATTAATTAAAATAACAACCATGGTATCTGTCATATATTAAGTATGCAATAAACAGAGCTCCTTATTTTTTAACCACAATCATTCTGTCCTCCTCTTATCAGGCCATGGTGGCCAGTTGGAAGGACACCGATGGAGTGTTGGGGCACTTCTTCATAAACACAGGGCTCTGAAAGCAGCCTTCTAAAAACCACTACACATCAAAAATACACACATCCAAGATTTTTTTAATTTAAAAAATATGCATTGCAATACATGTCAGTTGAATCCCTGAAGCTTAGAATATAGCATTTTAACTTTGATTACTTTATATTGTAAAGGAGAAATTATCATATGCCACAAATGCATTCAGCATTGCTTGAAGTACCTTGAAGAATGTAGCAGAAATATAACACAGCCTGTTTTCTAGAGCTTACTTTATGCTAAGAAGATAAATATATCTTCCAGATTATAACATCAAGCATACTATTAAGACAATATAAGACTAAGGGATAAATTGTAGAATGCGTTCCAAATGTTTTACAGAGGGTGGAAAAGATAAAAGAGAATTCAAGTTATAAAGAAAGACTCTATTAGATATGTTGAAATTAAATCAACAATTAAATGTAATTAATCTAATTAACAATTAAATCTAATGCTCTAATTAAAGCATTAGAGAGCTTTTGACTAAGTCTTAGCTATTTCATCAGATCAAAAAATCCCAAGGATGTGTCTATTTTACACTTTGCTCATGCATTTTCATTCACGGAAAAAATTTCTAAGCACTTCCATGTATCAAGTATTGAAGAAGGTATTGGGAATACAACAATAAGCCTGGTACAATCTTCTCATTGAAAAGGCCTCTGGAATTTGAGCACCTGATGTTAGTGGCATGGCTTGTTGAAGAGCAGTGCTTTACAGAGTTAATCTGCAACAATTAGGAAAGTTAGAGAGAATTTAAAAAATGAATATGTTTATAAAGATACAATAATTTGAGTATTCAAGATATTGGAGAGAAGCAACGTACACTGTGGTGCTTTTCCCTTTGAGATATTTGTTAGGTTATAAGAAAGGCAGGATTGAGAGGTTGAGAAGCAAAATAGAAAACAATCACCAAAATTCTGAGAATCTGAATTGAGTTTTGAACAGTCTAATGAGACTGGGGAGGCAAAAATTGAAGCTTAGAGGCTCTCAAAGAACATGGCCCTGGATAAACAACCCAGACATCCAGAAAAGAGTTTGAAATGAGCAGACTTTAGGATTAAGGGCAAAACTCACATAAAAATCCAGCACTGATCCACCTCAACTCAAGCCTCCATAAAGGTGATCTATTCCTGCTCCAAAGGCAAAGTAAATTAATAGTAAATCCTCTCTGGACAAAGATAACAGGAAGCAGAACTGCACAAATTATCTCTATAATTTTTCATACACAATATCTGGTTTTTTTTTTTTTTAATTCTTAGGCATGCCGAGAGAGTTAAAAGCTAAAAAATCAAGAAAAAATATTTTAAAAAGAAAGAAGCAGACTCAAGATGATGTAGACCTAGGAGTTCTCATGCAAGGATGTTAAAATGACTGTGATCAACGTTTTCAGAAAATAGAGAAGATGGACAAGTTGATCAGAAACTGAAATTAATTAAAAATTCTAGACTGAAAAAACTTGGTAAAATTAAGAAATGTATAGACATATCAAATAGGAGAAAAGAGTAATAGAATAAAAAGTTAGGTCAGTTGACGAAAGAACAGAGGGGGAAAATGACGGAAAATAAAGCTGTATAAAAGATCTAGCAGACAAGTTATTGAAGACCTAGGAGAAGAGACACGGAGACGAAATAAGTATTTTACATAATATTGCCAGAGGATATCACAAAAACAAGCATGACATCAATCCACAACACCAAGAAGCTCTGTGACACCCAGGCCGGCTAAGTGAAAGTCATCATCATTCGTCATGCTCAGTTGCTCTGGAACTGGAACCATCTGACTCTTTGCGACCCCATGGACTGCAACCCGCCAGACTCCTCTGTCCATGGCATTTTCCAGGTAAGAATACTGGAATGGTTTGTCATTTCCTCCTCCAGGGGATCTTCCCGACCCAGAGATTGAACTCATGTCTCTTGTGTCTCCTGCATTAGCAGGCAAATTCTTTACCACTGTGCCACCTGGGAAGCTAAAAGTCATAGTAAGACTGCTAAAAGACAAAGAAGAGAACTTTTTAAGTTGCTATAGAAAAAAGATTCAGTACCATCAAAGAACAGGGTTAACTTTCAATAGAAACAATGAAAACCATCTATAAGACAATAGAATGGTTTATTTGAAGGGATGAAAAGTAACTGCCAACCTAAAATTCTACACCTAAAGAAAACAGTATTTAAAAAGGAAAATAAAATAAAGATAAAAATCTACCAAAACAAATTCTTCAGGCGGAAGAAAAAAATATCCTGGATAAAAGAATGGAAATTGAGAGAGGAGTGAATAATAACAGAAAGAGTAAATATATAAATCTAAATGATTATTCACTGCATAAAACAATGACATGATTTCTTGGAGTTTAAGAAGGGGTAGAGATGCATGGTCCTGACAAAGTCCAGGAAGTGAGAAAAATACTACTTTAGGGTAGGTGTACTATATCAAGGATATATGTGTAATCTATGTAGCAGCCACTAAAACAATAGAAATACTGTTGTATTTACCATTTCTTTCCTTCTATTAGATTAAGCTTTCTGTTTCTAATTGTTGAGATTGGTCTTTACATCATTGACGTAGGCCTTTTGTAGTGTAAGCCCTGATCACTGTGGTTTGTTGTTTTTGCTTGTTTTTTTTTTTTGTAATGTGAGTGCCTGACTTAAGCTTTGGTTGCAGAGGCATCTATCTCAAAAAGGCATTCCCTTCAAAGACTGCCATCTCCAATGAATACATTGCCAGACTCAGGCTAGATAGAGCCAAGATGTCTTCCCACATTAAGGCTTCTTTGTTCTAGAGATCTGGTTGATTTCTGTAACTGACCACTTGGGCTACTTGGTTTTTTCTCTTCCAGCTCATAAAATTTTGCCTCTTATGTTTTAAACTCATCAATAAAGAGTGAGCCCATGAGGGACTTCCCTGGTGGTCCAATGGCTAAGACTCCAAGCTCCCAATCCAGGGAGCCCGGGTTCAATCCCTTCTTGGGGAACTAGATCCCACATGCCTCAATGAAGACCATACACAGCCAAATAAATAAAAAGGAGTGAGTGCAGGAAACCTTAAGCCCTCATCCTCAACCCCGATAAAAGCGGAACTGCAGGCCCCTGTGGTCTCTGTAAATGACCTCACTCTGTGTGCCCTGATATGCTGCATAGTTTCTATGTCTTGTAAGTAATAAAATTTTATTCTTACAAAGTTTCTGATGGTTATTGCTGGCAGGCATCGTGCAGTTATAACAAGAACCACAAGAGCTGGTCCAAGCATAATATTCGTTACTGATAGGCTAAGACCGGCACACAACGTCCTTCATTCTAATGTATGCAATCGGGGCTATAAATTTGCCTCTTTGGCTTTGTACCACATGTTTTAATACATCTTAATTTCACTAACATTGACTTCAAAATGTTTTCTAATTTTCATCTTGACTTCTTAATTGATCTTTGTTACCAATAAGTAGATTCCTCAACTTCCAGCCACTTAAGAAATTTTTATGAATTTCTAGATTAATTTCACTGTGACCAGAGAACAAACTTTGTACAATTTCAATCCTTTGAAATGTATTGACACTTATAAAATGGCCCAGTGTATGCAGAGTTTGCACGGCTTGGGAGCGGCTCTGAGGAGATACCCTACGTCCAAGGGCAGAGAAGTCCCAGAAAGGTGGTAGGCGCTGGAGCGACTATGAGGAGATACCTCACTTCCAAGAACAAAGGAGAAGCCTCAGCAAGATGGTAGGAGGGCGAAATCACGTTTAGTATCAAACCCCATAACCGCCAGAGACTCTGAGAGGGCTCAAACAAAACTTATGCGCACCAGGACCCAGAGACCCCACAGAGACTGAGAGAGAACTCTGAGTGTCTCCTGAGGAGGTACTGGTCAGCAGTGGACTGTTGCAGGGACAAGGGCTCTGGGAGCAGCAGACCTGGGTATGCATAAGCCCTCTTGGAGGAGGTCACCATTAACCCCATCATAGAGCCGCTAGAACTAACACAGGACTGGGAAACAGATTCTGTGAGGGCACAAACAGAAACTTGTGTCCACCAGGACCCAAGAGAAAGGAGCAGTGACCCCACAAGAGACTGACCCAGACTTGCCCGTGAGTGTCCAGGAGTCTCTGGCGGAGGTGTGGGTCATTAGCGGCCTGTTGCACAGCTGGGGGCACTAAGTGTAGCAGTGCATGCATGGGACCTTTTGAAAGTGGTCACCAGTATCCTCATTACCTCCACCATAGTTTGGCCCCAGGTAAATAACAGGGAGGGAACACAGCCCCGCCCATCAACAGAAAATTGGATTAAAGATTGACAGAACATGGCCCCATCAGAACAAGATCCAATTTCCCCCTCAGTCTCTCCCATCAGGAAGCTTCCATAAGCCTCTTACCCTTCTCCATCAGAGGACAGATGGATTGAAAACCGCAATCACAGGAAACTAACCAATCTGATCACATGGACCATAGCCTTGTCTAACTCGATGAAACTATGAGCCGTGCCGTGTAGGGCCATCCAAGACGGATGGGTCATGGTGGAGAGTTCTGACAAAACATGGTCCACTGGAGAAGGGAATGGCAAACCACTTCAGTATTCCTGCCTTGAGGACCCCATGATAAAAAGGTAGGACACTGAAAGATGAACTCCCCAGGTCAGTTGGTGCCCAATATGCTACTGGAGATCAGTGGAGAAATAATTCCAGAAAGAATGAAGAGACAGAGCCAAAGCAAAAACAACACTCAGTTGTGGATGTTACTGGTGATGGAAGTAAAGTCTGATGCTGTAAAGAGCAATATTGCATAGGAACCTAGAAAGTTAGGTCCATAAATCAAGGCAAATTGCAAGTGGGCAAGTGAACATCAACATTTTAGGCATCAGCGAACTAAAATGGACTGGAATGGGTGAATTTAACTCAGATGACCATTATATCTACTACTGTGGGCAAGAATCCCTTAGAAGAAATGGAGTAGCCATTATAGTCAACAAAAGAGTCTGAAATGTAGTACTTGGATGCAATCTCAAAAATGACAGAATCATCTCTGTTCGGTTCCAAGGCAAACCATTCAATATCACAGTAATCCAAGTCTATGCCCCGACCAATAAGCTGAAGAAGCTGAAGTTGAACGGTTATATGAAGACCTACAAGACCTTCTAGAACTAACACCCAAAAACGACGTCCTATTCATTATAGGGGACTGGAATGCAAAAGTAGGAAATCAGGAAATACCTGGAGTAATAGGCAAATTCAGCCTTGGAGCACAGAATGAAGCAGGCCAAAAGCTAATAGTTTTGCAAAGAGAATGCAATGGTCATAGCAAACACACTCTCTAAACAACACAAGAGAAGACTCGACACATGGACATCACCAGATAGTCAATACCGAAATCAGATTGATTATATTCTTTGCAGCCAAAGATGGAGAAGTTCTATACAGTCAGCAAAAACAAGACCAGGAGCCACTGTGGCACAGACCATGAACTCCTTATTGCCAAATTCAGACTTAAATTGAAGAAAGTAGGGAAAACCACTAGACCATTCAGGTATGACCTAAATCAAATCCCTTACGATTATACAGTGGAAGTGACAAATAGATTCAAGGGATTAGCTCTGATAGAGTGCCTGAAGAACTATGGACGGAGGTTCGTGACATTGTACAGGAGGCAGGGATCAAGACCATCCTCAACGAAAAGAAATGCAAAAAGGCAAAATGGTTGTCTGAGGAGGCCTTACACATACCTGTGAATAGAAGAGAAGCTAAAGGCAAAGGAGAAAAGGCAAGATATACCCATTGGAATGCAGAGTTCCAAAGAATAGCAAGGAGAGATAAGAAAGCCTTCCTCAGCAATCAAGGCAAAGAAATAGAGGAAAACAACAGAATGGGAAAGACTAGAGATCTCTTCAAGAAAATTAGAGATACCAAAGGAACATTTCATGCAACGATGGGCACAATAAAGGACAGAAAAGGTATGGACCTAACAGACGCAGAAGATATTAAGAAGAGGTGGCAAGAATACACAGAAGAACTATACAAAAAAGATCTTCATGACCCAGATAATCATGAGGGTGTGATCACTCACCTAGAGCCAGACATCCTGGAATGTGAAATCAAGTGGGCCTTAGGAAGCATCACTAAGAACAAAGCTAGTGGAGGTGATGGAATTCCAGTTGAACTATTTCAAATCCTGAAAGATGATGCTGTGAAAGTGCTGCACTCAATATGTCAGCAAATTTGGAAAACTCAGCAGTGGCCAAAGGACTGGAAAAGGTCAGTTTTCATTCCAATCCCAAAGAAAGGCAATGCCAAAGAATGCTCAAACTACCGCACAATTGCACTCATCCCACACACTGGTAAAGTAATGCTCAAAATTCTCCAAGCTAGACTTCAACAGTACGTGAACAATGAAATTCTAGATGTTCAAGCTGGATTTAGAAAAGGCAAAGGAACCAGAGATCAAATTGCCAACAGCCGGTGGATCATCGAAAAAGCAACAAAGTTCCAGAAAAATATCTACTTCTGCTTTATTGACTATGCCAAAGCCTTTGACTGTGTGGATCACAACAACCTGTGGAAAATTCTTAAAGAGATGGGGATCCTGGCCACCTGACCTGCCTCTTGAGAAATCTGTATGCAGGTCAGGAAGCAACAGTCAGAACTGGACATGGAACAACAGACTGGTTCCAAATAGGAAAAGGAGTATGTCAAGGCTGTATATTGTCACCCTGCTTATTCAACTTATATGCAGAGTACATCATGAGAAACACTGGGCTGGATGAAGCACAAATTGGAATAAGATTGCTGGGAGGAACATCAACAACCTCAGATATGCAGATGACACCACCCTATGGCAGAAAGCAAAGAGGAACTAAAGAGCCTCTTGATGAAAGTGAAAGAGGAGAGTGAAAAAGTTGGTGTAAAACTCAACATTCAGAAAACTAAGATCATGGAATCTAGTCCCATCACTTCATGGCAAATAGATGGGTAAACAGGCAAAACAGTGACAAACTTTATTTTGGGGGGCTCCAAAATCACTGCAGGTGGTGATTGCACCCATGAAATTAAAAGACGCTTGCTCCTTGGAAGAAAAGTTCTGACCAACATAGATAGCATATTAAAAAGCTGAGACATTACTTTGCCAACAAAAGTCTGTCTCATCAAAGCTATGGTTTTTCCAGTAGTCATGTACGGATGTGAGAGTTGGACCATAAAAAAATCTGAGCACCGAAGAATTGATGCTTTTGAGCTGTGGTGTTGGAGAAGACTCTTGAGAGTCCCTTGGACTGCAAGGAGATCCAACCAGTCCATCCTAAAGGAAATCAGTCCTGAATATTCATTGGAAGAACTGATGCTAAAGCTGAAGCTCCAATACTTAGGTCACCTGATGGGAATTACTGACTCATTTGAAAAGCCCTGATGCTGGGAAAGATTGAAGTCAGGAGGAGAAGGGGCTGACAGAGGATGAGATGGTTGGATGGCATCACTGACTCAATGGACATGAATTTAGTAAACTCCGGGAGTTGGTGCTGGACAGTGAGGCCTGGTATGCTACAGTCCGTGGGGTCGCAAAGAGTTGGACACGACTGAGTGACTGAACTGAACAGTCTATTTTTAGAAATATTTCTGGACAGGTGAAATAAATCATAGAAAACCCAGAAGAATCCACATTAAAATCTATTAGAATAAGCAAGTAAATTTAGCATGGTTGCTAGATACAGAGAATATATTTAAAAATCAATTGTATTTCTGGACTTTCCTGGTGGTCCATGGGTTAAGAATCTGCCTGCCAGTGCAGGGGACACAGGTTCAATTCCTGCCAGTAAGACCCCTCATGCCACAGAGTAACTAAACCTGTGCACCATACCCTCTGAGCCCATGCACCCTAGAGCCTGGGCTCCACAACAGTAGAAGCCACTGCAATGAGAAGCCCATACACCACAGTTAGAGAGTAGCCAGTATAAAATACAAAGTTAAAAAAAAAAAAAAAAACTGTAACAAGCAATCACTGTGGTAGTGTGCCAGTGGAGAAGAATGTACTACCTAATGCAAATATCAGGGTTTTGAGAAGTAACAGATAAAACACTACCTATAAGGGCAATGGAATTAGATGGCTATTTGCTGCTTGTCATTGATACCCTAAAAAAATAATGAAAATTTGCAAGGGGTTAACAGGCAACTGAAAGATAAGTGTGAAAAACACCAGACCTCCTTAGTAGTTCAAAAAGAATGTTTCATCTTCTGCAGCCAAAGGGCAAAGAAAGATCAGGACCAGGATTTAGGAGTTAGAGCAGGCAAATTCCAGAGAAAATGAAACACCCCAACATGTTAGGTCTATTATGCCGAGATTGGTGCTTTTATTTTGCCTTCCAGAGCAGTAAAATTTGGGGGTTCAGAGATTAGAGGTTGTGTCATGAGGTCCCCTCCAAAGTAAAAGACAAATTGTTGTATCTTATGTCTCCCATCACAAAGAAGAAAGCACAAAACCTGATAACCTTTCCTGGTTCCCAAAGTAATATATTCCACACCTGGTGACACTGTTTCAACCTACATACCAGGTGACATGTAAGGCTGCAAGCTTTGAGAGGAAACAAGAGCACCAAACACTCTGCACCAGGTCTATGCTGGGCTGCAAGTGGCTCTGCCCTTGAACCATGAGTCAGTAGATTCATGCATACTATTTATGTGTACTATTCATGTATACTATTTATTTTCTTGGGCTCCAAAATCACTGAAGATGGTGACTGCAGCCATGAAATTAAAAGATGCTCGCTCCTTGGAAGAAAAGCTATCACCAACCTAGACAACATATTAAAAAGCAGAGACATTACTTTGCCAACAAAGGTCCATCTAGTCAAAGCTATGGTTTTTCCAGTAGTCAGGTATGGATGTGAGAGTTGGACCATAAAGAAAGCTGGGTGCCGAAGAACTGATGCTTTTGAACTGTGGTGTTGGAGAAGACTCTTGAGGGTCCCTTGGACTGCAACAAGATCAAGCCACCATCAAGCATCAGGGTCCTTTCAAATAAGTCAGTTCTTCACATCAGGTGGCCAAATTATTGGAGCTTCAGCTTCAGCTTCAGCATCAGTCCTTCCAATGAAGATTCAGAACTGATTTCCTTTAGGATGGACTGGTTTGATCTCCTTGAAGTCCAAGGGACTCCCAAGAATCTTCTCCAGCACAACAATTCAAAATCATCAATTCTTCAGTGGTCAGCTTTCTTTATGATCCAACTCTCACATCCATAATGACTACTGGAAAAACCATACGTTTGACTAGATGGACCTGGATCAGTAAAGCAATGTCTCTGCTTTTTAATATGTGGTCTAGGTGTGTCAGACCACACCTAGATCTAGCTTTTCTTCCAAGGAGCAAGCATCTTTTAATTTCATGGGTGCAGTCACCATCTGCAGTGATTTTGGAGCCCAAGTAAAAAAATCTCTCAGAAATAGTACATCATAAGATGGAAATGGTGTATCCTGGATCCACCATCAGCAGGACTAGATCACATAAGCCATCTACATAAAGAGAGGGCCCAGTTCCCAATGTCACTCACCAGTATTACTCCAGTGTACCTCCTTTAGCTCAGACCTATGACTGCATAGAGGATTTCTTATGACCATCTGATAGAGAAGGAAAGAACCTAAGGAAACTTTATAGATGAATCAGCTCAGTATGAAATGCAAGACAAAAATGAACAATAGCTTCACTACAGTCTTATTCAGAAGCATCCTTAAAGGACAGTGCAAAGAAAAACCCTCTCAATGGCTGGAGATTTGGGAAGAATGACTAGTCATCCCTTTTGTGTGAAGAAACAGTCCAAGGTTGTAATATATATAAACTCATGGATGGGGAATAGCCTGTCCAGAAGATTGGAAGATAGAGACAAGAAGGTCTGGTGTAGAGATATGTGGATGCACATAGGGGAGTGAGCACCAACTGTGAAGACATTTGTCACATGTTAAAGCATATCAGAGAGCATCCACTGCAGGAGAAGCACTAAATAGCCAAAAACAAAAAAAGGACCTAGTTTGTGGACATCAGCCAGTGTCAGTGATAAGTCACCCCAAAGCCGCAATTGGCACATGAATGGAGTGGCCAAGGTAAAAGATATGGAGACTGTACACAGGCCCAACTGTGTTAGCTTCCACAGCCTGGAGCCCATTTAGCTACTGCGGCCACTGAATTCCCAACCTGAGAACAACAGAGGCCAACGTAGAACCCCATCATGGCACTGTTCCTCAAGGAACTCTGCCAAATTCTACCATATGGGGCCAAGTTTACTAAATGGGCTTTTTATTTCCTAAAAAGTAACATGATTTCAGAGAAATAGAAAGACATTCTAGATGTGGGTTTGTTATTCCTGCA
Organism: Okapia johnstoni; assembly: GCA_024291935.2. NCBI lineage: Eukaryota > Metazoa > Chordata > Mammalia > Artiodactyla > Giraffidae > Okapia > Okapia johnstoni. The sequence goes on from CM044321.1 coordinate 63,032,276, forward strand.
CTTCAAGCTTCAAATAGTACCACTGCATAAATGTTTGTAGAGTATTTGCTCCACCGTATCGGACTCATATCACATTGGCATCAGATCGGATGACCAAATGACCCATGTTTACAGCAAAGGAGGTACAAAAGTGAGCCCCGGTAACAGAAATGTAGGAAATACTGGTGGGACTGCATATTATACCACCAAAAAAGCTGTTGTTGTTGCTGAGTCACAATCAATGTGCCATTGCAGAGGCTACCCAGCATGAGGAGAAAATTCCATCCTCTGTGACAGTATATATATTACACTAAAGAATTGGATGTGATAATGTGCACCAAATAGGAAGACTACATGAACACAGGAACCAGAGCATGGGATGGCCTGCTTACTGTCACTTCCACTCCCATGACCCACTGAAGGACTCTGGAATAAACATCCCTAAAGCTCTGAGCTCTGTAGGACTAGAGGCCCTGATCCCTAAAGAGAGCACACTTTTACCACAGGGAAAAAAAAAAAAAGTAGTTCCTTTCACTCCAAGCTACAGCACCACCATGGGCTAGCAGGCAGGAAGAATCACCATCGTAACAGGAATCATGGGCCCTGAGCATCAGAAAGAGGCAGTATTGCTATTTTACAGCACTAGTAATGCTGGGCACTTTGAGACACCTCTGAGAATCTCTTGCCCAACTGTGACAAGTATAAGGACCTTGACTTGACAAGAGTATGGAGACTAGGAACAAATTTGGAAAACTATAATCTAGGAAAACATAAATTATAAACCTACAGTAATTAAGAATACATAGTAATGCCAAAAAGATGTAGACAAATAGATAAATGGAACAGAATAGAGAATTCAAAAATGCATATATAGACATTTGATTTATGACAAAGTGATGCTGAAGAGCAGTGGAGAAAAGGATGTTGTCTCAATAGACAGTTTTGAATCAACTGGTTTTCATATGGAAAAATGTTAATACCTATCTCACAATGTTCAAAAATCAATTTGTAATAGACTATAGATATAAATATAAAAGAAGAGTAAAGCTTCTAGAATATAAAACAATATACTTATGACCCTGTGCTAGACAAGGATTTCCTAAACAGGACACACACACACACACACACACACACACACACACACACACACACACACACACACACACAGATAACTAATCATTTCTTCATCAAAAGAAACACAATTATGATAATAGAAATACACAGAGTGGAAGAAAATATAATTAACAAGGAAATGATTCCAAATAATCACAGAACAACGACAAATCAATAAGAAAAATATAAGCCCATAGAAAACTTGAAAAATCATTAAAAAGAGGATTGGACACATACAAATAACCACTAAACATATGAAAAAGTATACAACCACATTAGTCATTAGACAAATACAATACTGACAGCTATGTCAAACACAACACTTGACGACAATATTGACAATATGTCGAGTACAACACCTGACAGCTATGAATGGCTAAATTAGGAAGATTGACAATATCAAGTGCGATAAGACCTAGAGAAACTGGGATTATCCTGAGCTGCTCATTAGCACATTGTGATACAATCACTTTGGAAAACTTTTCAGTAATAGCTTCTATAACTGAAAAACACATATTTTATGACCCAGCAATTCTATTTTTAGTTAGATAGCTAACATACATGCAAAGCTATGTTCATTAAAAAAAAACTATACAGACATGATCAGAGCAGCACTATAAAAGCTTAGAATTAGAAAGAACTCAAAATCTATTTAGAATTGAATGGATCAAAATTTTTGCTATATACAATATACATACAATGAAAGGTTATCTCTGATAAAAATGACAAAATACTGCTACTTACAACAAAATGTGTGCATTCCAGAAACTTGATTTTGAACAAAATCGGACCAAAAAAAATCATCATACTGCATGATTCATTAAATAAACTCATCCATTTACATAAACCTCAAAAGGATGGATGGAGATAATTTATGGAGAGGAGTGGTTAGTGACTATGAGGGTCACAAGAGAAGTTTCTGGGATACCAACAAGTGTTTTGTTTCCTGAAATGTGTAGTAGTACTATGAGTGTATTCCCTCTGTGAGTATACTCTATGAGATTTTATTGATCTGTACATGTGTGAGCTCTGTACTTTCTTTATACCACAATAAGTTACATGCCCAGTATAATGTCAGATAAAAGGAAACTTAGATATCTGTTGTTTTAACTTGTGGACTTCATTTGTCATAAACACAAGTGCATCAAAAAAGAATGAGAGATCTGGGCACAGGAATAAACTATAAAAAGCAATCCATCCTGGGACTTCCCCAGTGATTCAGTGGCTAAGACTCCATGCTCCCAATGCAGGGGGCCCAGGTTCAATTCCTGGTCAGGGAACTAGATCCCACAGGCTGCACCTAAGAGTTCATACGCCTCAACTAAAGATCTGGTGTGCCGAATAAGACCTTGTACAGCCAAATAAACAAATAATTTAAAAAAAAAAAGGAATCCACCCTCACAAGTGTGAGGGAGGGCTGAGTGGAGGGACAGACACTGATGTCCATGCCAAGATCACCACGCCCTTGGCACAGCTGTGTGTACCCATGTGTCATGCTCACTTTATAGAAGAACATTCTGCTAACTCTCTAAGGCTATAGACCTCAGCACACAGTTCTGTTCCTAAGTTAACATCCTGTACCATACCTTATGTTTTACTTTGGTGGCTGAACTGGAAGAGTCATTGCCTCCATTATTTCTAAGTGGAGGGCTTTTCAGTACTACATTTATGAGCTCATTTTTTAAGTGGGTGAACCTGGCCAACAGCACGACCCTAAATACTTTTACTAGTACAAATACCATCCACTGCAGACACGTACTTCACAGGGGGAAAATCTGGCTTCTCCATACTTTGGTCTGGCCAACAGACATCCCACCAGGTTTACAGTGAAAGATCAGAGTTCTCTCACAACAGCACAAGGAATACTTCCCATCCGGGGATGACTGACTTCGGACAGGAGTTTGGGGTCTGGCAAAACATCCCGCGGACCAGGCCAAGCCAAACATGGAGTGGAAAACTCCACTCAGACAGTGTTCCGTGGACCCGGGGCTCCCTGAGGCCAGCCCACTTGTGCAACTGACTCCAGTTGGAGTGAAGCAGCAGCCAAACAGTACTGCGTACACTGGACAGAGAGGGTGCCTCGACCAGGTGGAGGGAAGAATGACAGGCCCGCTGGGATCCATCCCAGTTCTAATCAGAAGAGTACGCTCGGAGTTTTTTAGGGCCTCGGGATGCCAGAGACATTTTGAACATGGCTTTGAGCAAATAGTTGGAGCATAAATGGCTCTTGTGACCCAAGTGTCTAAATATTTTCCCTTTTATGCTAGGGGAGAAGAAATCTTCTTTTCACTTCTCTACAAAGTGAAAAAAAAAATTTTTTTTTTAAAGTTTATTTAAACCACAGTTGCAAATTCACAGTTAGGAACAGTATTTCTGTACATCTGACATCCTGACAAATACACTATTCATACTCTCAAACTATTGAATATTTATTCACATAATCGTTTCATCTCCTTTTGCTAATTTACTTAAAAAACTTGAAAATGTGCTGTGGAAGTACCTCTGAAATTGTGTCTCCAATAAGAAACCTGAATCATGAAGAAAGAAAACAGGTAATTGGAAGTTGCTTGTATATTTACTTTTAAATATGTGACATTTACCAATCTGGTCTAAAACTGGAAAGCATGATGATGTGTATACATGACAAATGTAGAACGAGATATTCCTCCCCCAAAAGATGGAAAATCGCTTTCCTACAGTGTATTCTAGCAGATTTTACAGAGCAGTTGAAGATGTCAGAAGAATACTAAATGTGGAAAGGAAGATTTATTTTCAAAATTCTGTGAATTTCAAAGGATTGTTCAGATATATAAATCAGATTAATTATATTATGTGCACTAATATTTCTATGACTAACAATGGCTATTAACACCCAATTTCCAAAAAGATAAATCTTTCCTGACATATAGGTTCTTATAATTGGAACAACAGAGCTTTTCCAAATAAAACTTTGCAACCATTTAAATAAAATAAAATCTTATTGAGCAAATAAGAAAAGATTCACAAATTACTGTAAGTTGTTAACTGACAAACGTCAGTTACCTTCTGCTGTACTTCCTCGTGGTTTCTCAGAACTCCACGTCCCCACACTGTGCATCTTACTTTTTCAGTCCTCTCAGTAAAATTTTAAAGATTCTGCCCCTTCTTACAGTGGCAAAGAAGGGTGAAAGACTCAGCCTAGGCCAATTCACTCATCAAGGAGCTAAGATTTCACCCAGTATCTATTTTCCAATGACAAAAGGTTTAATCGCAAAAAGAGATGGGTTATTTTGTTCAATCCAGAAAATGTTTTTACTAAAATATCTTTTATCATTTTATTGTAAGATAATACTTAAACTTCTGTAGCTACATAAACCTTTCAAAGTGCTTCTCACTTTTTTTTTTTTTAACCCTCACCACAGCAGTGGCGCAGTGGCGCTAGCAGTAAAGGATCAATCTGGCAATGCAGGAAACACAAGGGACGCGAGTTTGATCCCTCAGTTGGGAAGATGCTCTGGAGGAGGAAATGGCAACCCACTCCAGGATTCTTGCCTGGAAAATTCCATGGGCACAGGATTCTTGCCTGGAAAATTCCATGGGCAGAGGAGCCTGGTGGACTACAGTCCATGGGGTCACAAAGAGTCCGACACAACTGAGCAACTGAGCACACACAGAAATAAGAGCAGTGCTTGGATCACTACTTTGTAGATGGGGAAACTGAAACCAAAACCCAAATATAAGCCCCTGAACAACCAGTACAAGCTTTTTCTTCTTGACCACATCTGCTCTGAATATGTGAGAGAAAGAGATGAGGCTGTTTAGGACTCCTTTCTGTTGGGTGAAATGCAAAAATGGATACAGCATTTAAAAGAGAAATGATAATGGAGCCTGAAAAGATACTTGGCAATTCTGACTAGAATTTGAGAGAATATTTTTGATAAAGGAGAACTGGGATATGAAAGTGATCACCTCAACATTTAAGGAATCTACTAAAAAAAAAAAAAAAAGAGAACCACTTTAGTATTAGTTCTCTCAGAATCGCACTAAAAGCAGGGGTTTTGACTGGCGCTACAGAAAAAAAAAAATCTGGGATAAACACATTTGCAATTGTAAGTAAGGATAGCTCTAAGTTAAAGCTGCTTATAACTCCCAGCTCCACAGCTTGTGGGAGTGTTACGTGTTCCCACGATCCCCTTCTGCCTTCATCCTCTGTCAGCTTCTGCATGCACTATCTCCGTGTCTCACGGAGTCAACCAAACTGTGAACTCATACCTTTTACTGGTTTTGAAAAAATTAAAACAAACATAACTTTTTTCAAGAAAAACCATACATGGATCAGTATGAGCAATGGAGATTTTATTAAAGATTTCAAAAGATCAGAAGAGCATGACAGAGCTCAAATTTTACAATTTATCTCTTTCGGATATGTTTTTTTCAAATTTTCTCTGACAAGAATGGGACTTACGCGCCTTTTCTTGGTCCCTTCTCTAGGAAGCATCTCATCTCTTCTCCTAGCCCCTCATCCTTCCTAGAACTACTCTTGCTTCTCACTGACCTTTTCACTCTCATTTTCTTTCCCTTCCACCTCAGGAAAAGCAAAATGTTCCTTCCTGTTTCAAGTTTAAAAATTGATTGTCTTTTGTTGTTGAGATGTTCCTAAGATCTCACCATCCAATCATAAGAGATTACCCATGTATTTTCTCCCCTAAAAGTTCTTACCTATAGTTAGAGAAGAGAAAAGGGACAATAGTCATAAATGACCAAATAATCTTGGCTGGCCATTGATTCTTTAATGTATATTTAAAACTAGCTTAGGTAATATATGTTTTGTCCTATGAAATTTATATGCATAGTTGTTTTAGAAGTAAACTGCTTGAGCTTGTGCGTATCCAGGTCACATGAATTTGAAAGATCAGCAACAAAAATCCTTCATACAGAGTCTTCAGCAGCAATTAAGGACATGGTATCTGGAGGTAGACAGCGGAGCTCAAATTCTGTCTCTTCTGCTGCCTTAGGCAAATTATTCAACCCCTCCGGTCTCAGTTTCTTCAGGTATAAAATGAAACGATATTAACTGCTTCTACTTCATAGTGTTATAATATGGATTAAATGAATTAAAACATGTAGAGTCCTTATAACATTGCCTGGCACATAATAAGTAATGGATAATGTTGGATCTTCCTAAATTGTTTTAACTCACTACAGAAGGCAGTGGTGTCTTTTTTCCTTAGCATTTCCTTAGCATCTCTGCTTTAGCATTTGCTATTTTCCTATTTGTCAATTACTAACATGCTACTTTGAAATAACTCATATACATCTATAGTATAATAGAATACCACCTGTATGTTTATCTTTATTCAAAGGTTTGTAGACGACTGCTCTAGATTGCTGTCTTAATAGACGCTGACTCTTTTAACATCCTTGCATCTACATAGTGCCCAGTAGAAAAGCTTGTTCATAACAGGGGCTTAATTTTTACTAGTTAAACCACCAGCTGTAATAAAACCAATTGTGTTGTTATATATTTTTAACTAGGTTTGTGATACCTTACTGGAGAATCACCCCAAAAGCCTATTTATATTGTTTGCCCTTTCTTTCTTCTCAATTACTAGAGATATGCTGACTTTCATTCTTCCATTTCTATAAAATTTTCACTGTCCTTACTGAAATTCCAGGCCCAGCCCCTCCTCCAAAATAGGGGGATTAAATATTAATAAATATTTATACATGGTTCAGTTCAGTTCAGTCGCTCAGTCATATCTGACTCTTTGCGATCCCATGAACCGCAGCACACCAGGCCTCCCTGTCCATCACCAACTCCCGGAGTTTACTCAAACCCATGTCCATTGAGTTGGTGATGCCATCCAACCATCTCATCCTGTCGTCCCCTTCTTCTCCTGCCCTCAATCTTTCCCAGCATCAGAGTCTTTTCCAATGAGTCAGCTCTTCGCATCAGGTGCCCAAAGTATTGGAGTTTCAGCCTCCACATCAGTCCTTCCAATGAACACCTAGGACTGATCTTCTTTAGGATGGACTGGTTGGATCGCCTTGCAGTCCAAGAGACTCTCAAGAGTCTTCTCCAACACCACAGTTCAAAAGCATCAATTCTTCTGCACTCAGCTTTCTTTATAGTCCAACTCGCACATCCACACATGACTACTGGAAAAACCATAGCCTTGACTAGATGGACCTTTATTGGCAAAGTAATGTCTCTGCTTTTTAATATGCTATCTAGGTTGGTCATAAATTTCCTTTCAAGGAGTAAGCGTATTAATTTCATGGCTGCAATCACCATCTGCAGTGATTTTGGAGCCCAGAAAAATAAAGTCAGCCACTGTTTCCACTGTTTCCCCATCTATCTGCCATAAAGTGATGGGACCAGATGCCATGATCTTAGTTTTCTGAATGTTGAACTTTAAGCCAACTTTTTGACTCTCCTCTTTCACTTTCATCAAGAGGCTCTTTAGTTCTTCTTCACTTTCTGCCATAAGGGTGGTGTCATCTGCATATCTGAGGTTATTCTGATATTTCTGAGGTTATTGCTGATATTTCTCCCAGCAATCTTGATTCCAGCTTGTGCTTCCTCCAGCCCAGCGTTTCTCGTGAGTACTCTGCATATAAGTTAAATAAGCAGGGTGACAATATACAGCCTTGATGTACTCCTTTTCCTAATTGGAACCAGTCTGTTGTTCCATATCCATGGTAAAGAACTTATTTCTGCACTCTATTTTGTTTACCAGTAATTTTGCTTTCCATATGTCCAATGTAAAATACATGAGTAATTGCAAAAGAATACTTTTAGTTGTCATTTTAAAATCTATTGGAAAATGTGAGCATACTTTAGGATGAGATGTTTTTTCTCTTGTGTTTTTAATTTTACTTGAAAATTACTTTATTTGTATATAGCCAAGGGCTGGAGTAGGGCTAATCTATTATGGTCATTTTAGATGTTTTCCATGGTTATGAGTAACTAAAGGAATAGAAACTGCTTGCCAGACATTTAAGTCATGCAATCTCTCCATTGCTCTGCTTATATCTCTCATTCTCACTCCTGGGTGCACACACATCCCACCTCAAAACAAGCTCTCAGGCTCATGAGAGACCAATTTCTTGAATCAAAGGAAGTCAGCCAAAGGAAAAGGGGAGGGGGGGGAACCTGAGGTCTCCGATCCTTTTTGGATTGCAAGACCTGAGGCTTGGACTGTCTCCAAACACCTGCACCTAGCTAGGAGAGCAAGAATCAGGTTTGTGGCTCTCTACCTACCTATTAATGAAACAAATATTATTTTTTTATTTATTGGGGTATAGTTGCTTTACAAGGTTGTGTTAGCTTTTGTTGTACAACCAAGTGAATCAGCTGTATGTATACACATATCCCCTCTCTCATGGACCTCCCTTCCACACCCCCATCCCACCCATTTAGGTCACTACAGAGCACAGAGCTGTGTGATACACCAGGTTCCCATTAGCTGTCTACATATGGCAGTGAATATATGTCAATCTCAATCTACCAATTCATCCCACTCCCAGTTTCTACCATCCTGGGTCTACATGCTCTCTACCTCTGTGTCTCGTCTAGGAAATGGTAAATACAGAAAATCAAATTGCTGGCATACTGTGCCTCTTTGTATCCACTTATAAAAATATATATCAAGTTATAGAATAAAGACATATACAACTTGTCTTCTATAATAGTAGCAAACATCCAATAGTGTTTAGTGGGAACACTTAACAGATAAAATACATAATCTATGGTTTAAAAAAGGTGAAATTGGAGTTCATACGATTACATCATTCATCAACTCTCACTCAAACAGCCACACCCAAGGAATGTATATGCAGTAAGTGATACACACAGGAGCTTCTGTTTTGTAAGTTGAAGCATAGGGAGTTTATGCTAAGAGTCAACCATAAGAAAGGAGAAGGTGGCAGGGTTACTATGATGTCTGTTCCCAACAGAACTCTGGTTCTATGTTTAGACCTTACAATTAGAGAACTGGGGTTCAAAATATAGTTAAACTCTTTGACATGAAAGATGCTGTAAAAGGCCCAAGAAGAGATTCTCAGGGACTCAATCTTTTAAAAAGCTGAGGTGTGGAATAGAGGATGAAGCCATTCTTCCCATTGCTGACCGGAATTCTACTACATCTTGGCAGCTCAAGGATTGCAGTTTGAGACACATCTGAAGATATTTTTCTTGGAGTAAACTAGTGTGCTCATGACATAAAGTGGCAATAATGATCCTTCTCAGGCAGCAATTCTATATACTTAGGAGCTAGAACATAAAAATATGAAGACTGGGCACCAAGTGACAACTACATCTAGAGTATAGCTATTATGAGGCAGCTTCTTGGAAATATACAGAAATAACAGGGATACATTTCAGGTGATAGACTGAGACCTGCCATTATGCAGATAAAGGCTGGCACATGGGCAGATATGTGAATCAAATGTACACTGGGGTTTTAGAAAGCTAATAAATGCAATCATCTTTTCCTCTTGCAACTTCAGAAGTAATTGAGAGATAGAAGCAGGCTGTACACAGGAGGAAAACAAAACACCAATTTTATTATTAATGGTGGGGGATGTGGCTTGGGTGTTCACTAATCATGAGCTTCCTAATACTGCATTCCCAAATTTAACAGTCACAGGCAGTGGTGAAGGCAGTAAACTTCCTCAATAGGGCAGAGTCTGGAATGGAAGATCATGTGTGCTTTCTGTAGGAAAAGCCATAGAAAAGGAAATAACTAAGCTACACACTCAAAATTCCTCCTTCCAAAGTCACCATTCACTCTGAAGCACTGAGGGAGAGGATTGGATAAAATGCCCAGGGATATCTCACCAGAGGTTACAATAAAACACCAGCTTTATTCTCATGGAAATCCTTCCACATTGGAAAGATGGAGCCTGTTGGAAGGAGGCTCCTCCACCATCAGCAGAGGGTTTCCCTGGTGGCTCAGATGGTACAGAATCTGCCTGCAATGTGGGAGACCCAGGATTGATCCCTGGATTGGGAAGATCCCCTGGAGAAGGAAATGGCAATCCACTCCAGTATTCTTGCCTGGAGAATCTCATGGACAAAGGAGCCTGCCACGCTACAGTCCATGGAGTCACAAAGAGTTGGACATGACTGAATGACTAACACTTTCACTTTTACTTTCCACCATCATCAATGGGCAAGAAGCATGGAGTTGGGCCAATCATGAGCAGACTATAAGGAACAATCTACCATGGTATAGGCATGTGCCAACCATATGAGTTTAGATACCAATAAATATTTGTCTTCCTAACTCCCAAAACTAAGTATAGATTGAATATATGCTCATTTCTACTCCTCTTACTTTTTCAAAGGGCTTGAGGAAGAAGTGTCCTTCCTGAATATAACTGGTGGCAAATAAGGCCATTTAAGGCTTTCCAAGTGGTGCAGTAGTAAAGAATCCACCTGCCAAGGCAGGAAACGCAAGAGATACGAGTTCCATTCCTGGTTCTGGAAGATCCCCTGGAGTGGGAGATGGCAAAGCAGTCCAGTATTCTTGCTTGGGAAATCCCACAGACAGAAGAGCCTGGAGGGCTGCAGTCCATGGGCTCACGAAGCTTCAGACATGCCTGAATGACTGAGCACACATGTGTATATGCAAGGCCATTTAATAATCTTATGATTACAATGATGATGTAGAAAAAAATTTCCACTTGCCATGGAGATGAGGAAGGGAGAGTGATAGAGAGTAGATTCAGATTGAAAACAACTTATATAAAGTGCTCTCTACGTGTCAAGAACTAAGCTAATACTTTCACAAATGATTTCATTTAATATAATTTAGTCCTTAAAACATACACATTAAAAGAAGGAAAATTAAGACCCAGAAGGTTAAATAACTTGTTCAAGAAGTCATGATAAAGAAGTAGAATGATATTTTGAGCCAAGTATGAACAGCCTGATTTTATTCTGTACACAGCAGACATTATCAGTATATAGATATCAAAGCAATTACAACTTTTTAATGGCTTGTTTTTTGGACAAAACTAAAAAGCCTATCCAACTTTGAATAACCCTATTAGGTCAATCAATCTACCTGATATCTTAGTAGTTTTTCTGAAACCAACTTTAAAGGACTACTTTTAATATTCAAAGCATCTTTTTCTGAGGACAATTTAAAGGATCAACTGTCCTATGACTAGTATAATATGTTAGTAAATGGCCTTTGTTCCCCCTTCAAATCATTGCCCATATGTCCTTCGTCCAACCCAAGCCTTGAAACTTTTACAAAGTTAGAGAAATTTCCTCTTGACATTGCACAGATACATGATAACCCAGTGATAATCACTCCCTGGCAGGCTTTGCATATGAGGCATTTTAAATGCTGGTAGAGATAATCTATGGATCCAAACCAACATAAAATCTAAAGTGGAAGAAAATAGTCTGCCTCTTTTGTTAAGTGATAGCTCCGAGCAGCAGCACGGAGTGTCCTGAAGGTATATCAGGAACTAGGCAGCTTGGCCTCCTTTGATTGTTCCCAGAGGCTCCCTTGGCTGTTCCCACACACTTCTTCTCGGATTTATTTTCCACTACACCCCTTCCCAGAGTGATTAGAAACAAATATCAATGCTGAACAAGTCTAAATATGCCTGAATCCTCTCAAACAGCTTGGCATTTCCTTCAGGTTTCATTGGCAATTCCATGATAGGGCTTGCTAGAGTGCTTTCATTTAAATTCAGCTAATGCAATAATTTGAAATTCTGATTGACTCATTTTCAAAATAACTCTAGTTTTCTATTTGGAAAGGCCAAGTTATACCATTGGTTAAGAAAGAAAGATTTTTACAAACCACCTAGCCTTAAATGTAAGTGCAATAAGCAACGATCTGAATAATTAGAGAGCTATCACAGAAATCTAAATTATCTCAATATTTTTTGCTCCTTGTACTTTTCTTGGCACTTCCTCCCTTTTGATCCACGTTACTTGATATATTCAGTGTTTTAGTCCCTCTTCTGAGTTGGAAAACTAAAGCAATTATTTCTGGAAGCCTGGTAAAAACATATCATTGGGGAAGATACAATGGGGAAAGGTTGTTTGGGACGGGGTGTCCCTCTCTCACTGAAGAATAACGAAGGATTGCTTTATGCAGCTGGCCATTTTTCATCTTTAGTAGCAAAGACTGATGAGAAGCTATGTATATTGCACAGAAGTAGAGAAAAATCATTTCCTGTCTATTACTTTGTGACCAAGGGCAGATCCACTTTAATACCTCAAACTCAGTGTATGTTATCACAGAGTTCAGAGTAATTCTCAGAAATGGTTAATTCAACAGTATGTAAAAAATAATAAACTGAAAAAACAGCTATATTCTTTCCCTGTTTGATCTGATATAAAATCAGATCTTCCCTATTTGATCTTATATCCCTATCTGATATAAAATCAGATCAATTTAATCATCTGAAAGATGTGGTAGCTCTAAAAGTAACACATTCATACTATTAAAAAAAAAGTCTGGTGAAGAGAATTTCTCAAGTGTCAGAGAGAAGATCTCAAAAAATCTACTCCTCTATAAAAGTAATTAGAACAATGTCAACATTTTTTTAAAAATCACTGTTTTCAGAACTCTGTAAATTAACTGAAAGCTTTCAATAATACGAGAAGAATTGATTCGAGGAAAAAGACTATCAAGAGGAAAAGTAAACCTTTATAGCATTTTAACTCACCCTATTCCCATTCTCCTCTCCTCATTTTCACAATAGCCATAAAAAGCAACAGTCTCACAATTATAGTAGCTGTGAAAACTGTAAACCTAGCAGCCATCGGAGGGGGAAGAACAGAAGAACAAGTTTGGATCTTCTTTTAAATATTTCTATTCCCAGAGATTTGTTACTCTCTGACCTGGCTATTAGCTCCCTAGAAGTCTGCACTTGCAGGACTCATCCTTATTTGACATAACTCAGATCTTACTCACCGTAAATAGCTTTTCCCAGGGCATTTATTAACAACAGTCAGTAACAACTGTTTAACATCATGGTTGACTGAGGTAGGGGTAACATTTGGGGCAAACGAGGGGCTGACCAAAAAAATTAAAAGGAAAAAATGGAGAATAAGATGTCTAGAGTAAGCTGTGAGAAGGTCTGACATTATCTGGGAGTTTAGATGGCCACAAGAAATGTGTAGGTTTATTTTTTATATTTTTAATTTTCTGTGTATTATGATGTTTTGATGTTTTAAGAATCTTTCTGTCTGGGAAGAGACTGCTCCTCTTGTGACCAGCCAGTTCTTGGAGATAGTAAAGGATGCGGGTGGCGGGGGGCGGCGGCTGGAGCATGACTTTTATGTGAAACTGACCAGTCTAGATCTATACATACATACTCTTTCTGGCATGTGCATCTCAGGGCAGGAGGGTGGGGGTGGGCTAATTACCCCAGTGCCAGGTACAGCAGCAAAAGACCATCACTGTAGGCCAAATTCACTGGAGTTATTCAAACTAGTCAGTCCTAAGCTGTTTACCCTGTCCTGTCTTGCCTTTCCTGAGAAAATTACAATAAAGTTTTGACCCAGACTTTTCCCTCACTCCTGAATTCTGTCTCCAGAACAAAACCTGGCATTTCTCACATGGTCCTGTGTGGTGTGCCATGCCTCCGGTTTACAGACCCTGTAAGTACAATAAATTTTCCTGAGGCTTGCCCGTGTCCCTGTTACGGCCACTCCTGACTGACTAACACATAAAAGAACAGAGAAGATCGGAACTGTGAGCAGGGGCAGGAAAATATCTGAAAACCCTCACCTCAGGCTGACCTCGAGTCCCTGCACAGCAAGAAATAAAAGCTAAGACGAAGTTGTAAACGATTGGAACACGGAAGGCATGTCCCCACTGGCACACAAAGCCCACCAACAAAGGCCGGAAGACGTACCGGTTCGGGGTATTTAAGGATATCTCTAGCAACCATTGGCTGACGACAAAGCTACCCAAACAGAGACTTCAGTGGTCATGTACAACGAAGAAGAGAGGCTACAGAATTTGTTCAGCAAAGTCACTAAACAAATAACCATGCAGCAGGAACAACTACAGCAACAACAGCAATAAAGCCCTAAACAGGGCCTGTGAGCTCTACATCTGTGTCAGCATGTTATTCAAAACGTTCAGTTTGAAGCAAAAAATAATCATGAGATATGCGGAAAAAAACAGCTAAGTATGACACATACCCTGACTCAGTCGACATGAGTTTGAGCAAACTCCAGGGGATGGTGAAGGACAAGGAAGCCTGGTGCGCTGCAGTCCATGGGGTCACAAGGAGTCAGACATGACCTCGAGACTGAACAACAAAAATGACACATACACAGGAAAAACAATCAGTAGAAACCATCTCTCAGGACTGAACTTAGGAAGCCCACAAGCTGGAATCAAGATTGCCAGGAGAAATACCAATAACCTCAGATATGCAGATGACACCACCCTTATGGAAGAAAGTGAAGAAGAACTAAAGAGCCTCTTGATGAATGTGAAAGAAGAGAGTGAAAAAGTTGGTTTAAAGCTCAACATTCAGAAAATTAAGATCATGGCATCTGATCCCATCACTTCATGGCAAATAGATGGGGAAACACTGGAAACAGTGGCTGACTTTATTTTTCTGGGCTCCAAAATCACTGCAGATGGTGACTGCAGCCATGAAATTAAAAGATGCTTACTCCTTGGAAGGAAAGTTATGACCAACCTAGACAGCATAATAAAAAGCAGAGACATTACTTTGCCAACAAAGATCCGTCTAGTCAAAACTATGGTTTTTCCAGTGGTCATGTATGGATGTGAGAGTTGGACTATAAAGAAAGCTGAGCATTGAAGAACTGAAGCTTTTGGACTGTGGTGTTGGAGAAGACTCTTGAGAGTCCCTTGGACTGCAAGAAGATCCAACCAGTCCATCCTAAAGGAGATCAGTCCTGGGTGTTCATTGGAAGGACTGATGTTGAAGCTGAAACTCCAATACTTTGGCCACCTGATGTGAATAACTGACTCATTGGAAAAGACCCTGATGCTGGGAAAGATTGAGGGCAGGAGAAGAAGGGGACGACAGAGGATGAGATGGTTGGATGGCATCCCGGACTCAATGGACATGGGTTTGGGTGGACTCCAGGAGTTAGTGATGGACAGGGAGGCCTGGCATGCTGTAGTCCATGGGGTTGCAAAGAGTCGGACATGACTGAGCGACTGAACTGAACTGAACTTAGGAAGCTCAGATTTTAGATTTACTAGACAAAAACTTTGGAGAAGGAAATGGCAACCCACTCCAGTATTCTTGCCTAGAGAATTCTGTGGACAGAGGAGCCTGGTGGGCTGCCGTCTAAAGATCGCACAGAATTGGACACGACTGAAGCGACTTAACAGTAGCAGCAGCATCAGACAAAAACTTTAAATCAACTATTATAGATAAATAAATGAAGTTATGCTTAAAGAGTTAAGTGAGAGTATGAGAACAGTATCTCACTAAATATTGAATAGTAATAAAAAGATATAAATTATTAAATAAAAAACAATATAGAAATCCTGGAATTTAAAAGTAAAATATTAAACTGATAAATTCACTAGAGGAGCTGTCTTGTCCTCATCCATCAGCCATTTAAGCCCTTCTTCTAATTACCCATTAAAATGTTCCACCTTGTGGTTTGTGAATTTTATGGAGCATGGAGAATACATTGGGCCCCTGTTGTGTAGCTTGGGCTGAGAATCCCGAGCCATTGGCAAATGCAGTTGCACTTAAGGAAACCAAACAGAAAATAAACATGGTCTTGTAAAGTCTAGAATATGTAGCCTGAGTCAATGTTACATACAGGTGGCTAGGCCAAACACCTAAAAAGTTTCAAATGCAGTCAGGCTCCACCAGAACCCTCTGAACTGGACAAGAGGCCAAACATGACCTAGGAAAGTTACATCAAAATCTGTGGGGTATGTGAGAGCTTCAGCAGTCAAATAGGACTTGTAATCATTAGTCTTCTTTTCTATTTGTGGGGAGAGATGACCAAAAGCTTTGCAATTATCTCCTCTGAAATGAGATATTGTGTCCCTTCCCAGATTATACCCAGGAATATCACTTGGGGGCTATGTCCATGTATTCTGTCTGTGTTAATGGCCCAGCTGTGTTGCTGCATGTGGGTCAACAGGGTGCCCAGTCTCTATCGGGCAGGACTCTTGTCTGGGCCCACCAGAAGGCCAATATGGTAGAAGGCCAATGCTCCTTCAAGGAATAAGACTTTTTCTAAATCATACCACACCCACTGATGGCAGGTAGCAAAGAGTTTAAGTAGCCTTGTGGAGGGATATTAAAGGTCTACCACTCAGCAGGTGGTGCTAGTGGTAAAAAAAAAAAAAAAAAAAAAACTGTCTGCCAATGCAGGAGACTCAAGAGATGTGGGTTCAATCCCTGGGTCAGCAAGATCCCCTGGAGGAGGAAACAGCAACCTACTCCAGTATTCTTGCCTGGAGAATCCCATGGACAGAGGAGCCTGGTGGGCTGCACAGTACATGGGGTTGCAAAGAGTTGGACACGACTGAAGTGATGGCACACATGTGACTCATTCTAACCAAACAGCAGCAAGTTGATCCTGATCATCTGGATGGAAAGTGATGGTTAAAAATGGCATTTAATATATAAACTTCCATATACCAACTCCTTGACTTGGCCAAGAGTCTCTGTGACAGTCACAATGTCAGGTCCACCAGTACCAAGGGCAGCATCAAGGCCTTGAACATGGGCCAAACAGAACTACTAAATGGAGAAATAGTTTCCCTTTGGCTCCCTTAAGTTTGCCAATTGCTGTTATTTCTTTTTCTCCCCCAGGCAGCCAATATTGTTTTGAGGAGGAAATGGCACTAGGCAATGATAGTCAGATAGGTTCAGGGTCTTCTACTTACCCCGCTGAGTTGGTCCTAACTATAGCAATTCCAGTCAGGAGCTGGGAGTGAAGGTGAGTCAGAGTGCACAAAGATAATACATCTATACTAATAATATACTTAGCAGTGTAGGTCACGATGATGGAAATTTGTAGGGACCCCAAAGTACTCATGCATAGTCAAACTTGGGCAAGGGTCTTAGTGATGGTTATCACAGACCTAAAACCAAAGAGCAGCATCTGTTTCCCCTTCATCCTCATGGCAAAGGTTGTGGGGATCAGAGTCACTAAGAGCAAGGATCTGAAAGAACCAAAAAATGCAATGTTCCTCTCATGCCCCCACTGAACTCTAATCTTGGCATAGGAACTCAGGTCTTACCTAGGGACAGAGGAACCTCAGTGTAATCCCTACTTCTGTCTACTAAAACTAAGAGTTCTGAGTAAAGGTTGCTAAGGCTCTCCAATTCACCTCAAGACTCACTGGGAGGGGAGGAAGGAATGGCACTGTGTCAGCCACAGAGAAGTCACAATCGTCATGTGGACCCTAGCAGAGCTGCCCATTGGGACCTTCCAGGGACTTGATTCAGTACCTGATCACAGGTTTCTTGGTAGGGAACTCATTAATCTTCTCCTTTGAGTCTCATTATCAAGGAACCAGATCCAGAGATATTCGGGTAAAGGCCCTTGTCCAAGTCACCTAGAAGAGGATGCACATTCTGTTGGTCACACGTGAAAAGAAAGTGAAAGCTTAGTCTCTCAGTCATGTCCAACTCTTTGCGACCCCATGGACTGTAGCCTACCAGGCTCCTCTGTCCATGGGATTTTCAGGCAAGGGTACAGGAATGGGTTGCCATTTCCTTCTCCAGAGGATCTTCCTGACCCTGAGATTGAACCCAGTTCTTCCCACATTGTAAGGAGACGCTTTACTGTCTGAGCCACCAGGGAAGTTGGTCACGTGTAGACAGTAACAAAGCAAGATAGAGAGACCTTGGCAGAAGCTCAGTGAAGAAAAGAGGAGGAAAAAGAAGCAGGGCGAAAGAAAAGTAGAGACAGAGAAACTGAGATCAGACTGTAGACCTCATAAGAGATTATGGTTGCCCTTTTCTGAGGAGTTCACTATGGAGTTGCTGTTGCGTGAACTGGGCTGATCTGGGTCAACAGTCCATGAGCCCCAAGAGGCTGGCTGCCAGACCATGAGGTTTCCTGTACTTCTCCACACACTCTCACCATAAACCCTATCAACAAAAGAAACCAAGGATGTTTGTTTCCTTACAAGGAACACAATGAAACACATATTCTTTTTTATTATTATTAAATTAATTTTAATTGGAGGCTAATAACTTAACAATATTGTAGTGGGTTTTGCCATACATTGACATGAATCATCCATGGGTGTACATGTGTCCCCCATCCTGAACCCCTCTCCTACCTCCCTCCCCATCCCATCCCTCAGAATCATCCCAGTGCACCAGCCCTGAGCGCCCTGTCTCATGAATCAAACCTGGACTGGTGACCTATTTCACATATGGTAGTATTCTTGCCTAGATAATCCCAGGGATGGGGGAGCCTGGTGGGCTGCTGGTGGGCTGCTCTCTATGGGGTCGCACAGAGTCGGACACAACTGAACTGACTTAGCAGCAGCAACATACATGTTTCAATGTTATTCTTTCAAATCATCCCACCCTCGCCTTCTCTCACAGAGTCCAGAAGCCTGTTCTTTACATCTGTGTCTCTTTTGCTGTCTCACATATAGGGTCATTATTACCATCTTTCTAAACTCCATATATATGCATTAATATACTGTATTGTTAATATACTGTTTTTCTTTCTGACTTACTTCACTCTGTATAATAGGCTCCAGTTTCTTCCACCTCATTAGAACTGATTCAAATGCATTCTTTTTAATAGCTGAGTAATATTCCATTGTGTATATGTACCACAGCTTTCTTATCTGCTCGTCTGCCAACGGACATCTAGGTTGCTTCCATGTTCGAGATATTGTAAACAGTGCTGCAATGAACATTGGGGTACACTTGTTTCTTTCAATTCTGGTTTCCTCAGTGTGTATGCCAAGCAGTGGGATTTCTGGGTCGTATGGTAGTTCTATTTCCAGTTTTGTAAGGAATCTCCACAATGTTCTCCACAGTGGTTATGCTAGTTTACATTCCCACCAACAGTGTAAGAGGGTTCCCTTTTCTCTGCACCCTCTCCAGCATCTATTGTTTGTGGACTTTTTGATAGCAGCCATTCTGACTTGCGTGAGATGGTACCTCATTGTGGTTTTGATTTGCATTTCTCTGATGATGAGTGATGTTGAGTATCTTTTCATGTGTCTGTTAGCCATCTGTATGTCTTCTTTGGAGAAATGTCTGTTTAGTTCTTTGGCCCATTTTTTGATTAGGTCATTTATCTTTCTGGAATTGAGCTGCATGAGCTGCTTGTTATATTTTTGAGGTTAATTATTTTTCAGTTGCTTCATTAGCTATTATTTTCTCTCATTTTGAAGGCTGTCTTTTCACTTTGCTTATAGTTTCCTTCATTGTGCAAAAGGTTTTAAGTTTAATTAGGTCCCATTTGTTTATTTTTGCTTTTATTTCCATTATTCTGGGAGGTGGGTCATAGAGGATCCTGCTGTGATTTATGTCAGATAGTGTTTTGCCTATGTTTTCCTCTAGGAGTTTTATAGTTTCTGGTCTTACATTTAGATCTTTAATCCATTTTGAGTTTACTTTTGTGTATGAAACACATATTCTTTAACACAAACTCTTTTCAGGGGAGGATGTGGTGATGAGACGTGGCCAGTTCCTGCATAGTTTTGTATGCAAAGTTAACCAACTGGAACTTGACCTTGTTGGAGACAAGAAGTCACTGAAGAGAGCTTATGTCAGAGACTGACATAAACATATTAACACTTAGAAAAATCCCTTTCTATTCTGCAAAGACTGGTTTGGATGGAGGGGCTAAAACTTATGTGTAGTGAGAGACAATTTGAACATAGGAATTTTTAATACTTGGTATCCCTGGTTCTTCTCTTACTAAATTAGTATTTGCAGAAAGTAAACTAGGTAGCAACAGTTACAGCAAGAAATACAGGCAGCTACAATCAAGTTGATCAATCCAGATAAGAAATCTGTTTAATTATCAATGGGAAGGCTCTTCCTATGACTTCTTGATTTCACTTTTCCTATGATTTCTTTTTTTCACTTGACCTGAATAGAGATGGTCAGACTAGGCATGAAGTAAATTTATAGAGGTGTGTTTAGTGTTAGTCGCTCAGTCATGTCCAACTCTGTATGACCCCATGGACTTTAGCCCACCAGGCTCCTCTGTCCATGGGATTCTCCAGGCAAGAATATTGGAGTGGGTTTCCATGCTCTAGGGAATCGTCCTGACACAGGGACTGAACCCAGGTCTCTCACATTGCAAGCAGATTCTTTACTATATGAGCCACCAGGGTCTTCCCTTCTGAGCAACCAGGGAGGCCCCTTATGGAGCAGATGAGCATTTAAATTAAGACAAAAAGTTAAACCAAAGCAGTGTGGAAAAAAAAGTTTCAACGTGTCATAAGAATAACTCTGGAAGTAACATCCTCAGTGACACAGTAACAAATGTTATTCATTTGCTTGTTCCTTCAGTGTATTGGAATGCAGGGATGTGTCATTAGTACAATGATCCCTAAGGACAGATATATCTAGTTTCCTCTTCCCTGGTAGCTCAGACATTAAAGAATATGCCTGCAATGCAGGAGACCTGGGTTCGATCCCTGGGTCAGGAAGATCCCCTGGAGGAGGGCATGGCAACCCATTCCGGTAGTCTTGCCTGGAGAATCCCATGGACAGAGGAGCCTGGTGGGCTATAGTCCATGGGGTCACAAAGAGTCGGGCATGACCAAGCAACTAAGCACAGCAAGCCTATGTCAAGGCACGGTTTAATATTAATACATTGGAGCATCTTTATTTTAGTTGTTTTTAAAGTTTTACCTTTCGTTTCTGCTAATATTTTTAATTTATAAGATCATACTCTGGGTTTCAAATCTTTAGTAGAAGGTTTGAAAAAGATACTTAAATAATCAACCTAAACAGTCATGCCCTAGGAATCAGCCAAATGAAATAAACCATGGAATTTTCTGATTAAAAAACTTCAAAGAAATTGCAACCAGCTGTTCTCCCTCCACCGCCGATTTATTTCCTCTGAAAACTGATCAAGAGGAAACAGTCTTTGGGAGGAAAAAATCACTTTAGACATATGTCAGGCCTCACTGATAGTATCACTTGGTAGAAGAATAGTCAACTGAAAGGCAGAGAGGGAGAGAGAGAAAACTAACATTTGTAAAGTGCTTTTAAGAACTGGCAACTTAGAAATATATTGACTGTCTTCTAGAATTTGAGACTCCATTAATCTTGCTGGTGAGAGATCACAATCCATTAAAAAAACAAACAGTTAAGTCAGAAGAAGATTTAAATATCCCTTTCATCACCAGTGAGCACTGAGTGAGAGAATATGGCTAGATGTATTGGGCTCTGTAATTAGCCCGATTTACCCACCAGGCATGGGGGACTCAGGGGGCAAGAAGAGAATGGCTTGAATTGAGTAGGACCAGGTCCTCTCCCTAATCCACCCATCAGAAAATACATGTACCCCAATATTCACTGCAGTACTGTTTACAATAGCCAAGACACGGAAGCAACCTAGTGTCCATCAACAGAGGGATGGATAGAGTTGTGGATTCATACACAATGGAATACTACTCCGCCATTAAAAAGAATGAAATGATTCCATTTGCAGCAACATAGATGGACCTAGATATTGTTATACGGAGTGAAGTAAGCCAGACAGAGAAACAAATATCATATGATATCCCTTTTATATGGAATCTAAAAAAGAAATGATACGAATGAACCTATTTACAAAACAGAAACAGACTCACAGAGAATGAACTTATGGTTACCAGGAGGAAAGGGTAGGGGGTGAGATGGACATGTATACATTGCTATATTTAAAATAGATAACCAACAAGGACTTACTGTATATCACTGGGAACTCTGCTCGATGTTATGAGGTAGCTTGTATAGGAAGGGAGTTTGGGGGAGAATGGATATCTGTACATGCATGGCTGAGTTGCTCTGCTGTGCACTCGAAACTATCACATGTTGATCAGCTATACTCCAATACAAAATAAATTAAAAAAAAAACAATAAGCCACTCCTTCCCTGGAGAGGTGCTGGGGGCTAGCGAGGCCATACGGAAATAAAGCCCTTTCACGTGGAAGAATTTATTAGAATGAGGGATGACCTTGTCCCCTGACCCCAACATTCACCACTACTTGATCATAATTGGTGATACAAGCAGACTTAGAAACACTGTTACTTATTAGAGAGCAATAAATACCAAGTGGTAGAATTGAGGTTTGAATTCCAAACCATCTGACTCTATACTCTTTTCCTCTACCAAGGAATTGTTTCACTGTAGGGGAATAAAAATTGCTTATCTACCTTCTTAGGGTCTTCAGCTAAGGCTAAGAAGTAAACTGACATAAGATATTAAAAGGAGAAAAAAATACAAATTCTATTTAGTAACTTTCACATGTGCATGGGAGTCTTCACAAGAAAAATGAAGACCCAAAGAAGTGGCTATGGAACAGAGAAAAACAAACCTGTCTCCATGTTAGATCTATTCCTTTAGCTCTAACCTTTGTGCTTTGCCCCCTGTGTTTGGTCATGCTGACTGCATCTTTGTAAAATAATGTTGTCTATTGCCTGAAATATACATGCTAGCACATTCTCAAAGCTCTAACCTTTAAAGGTATAACACTTCCATTCATACAGAGATAAAAAGTTGCAGAACAGAAAATAATAATTGTCTCTGGAGGTTTATAAGAACATTGTGACCAGACCTAGGGGGACAGCTGCAAGAACAAAGGATTCCAGCACCAAGAAGTTTGCAACAAGAAGCTTCCCTCCCCTTTTAGTATAAAAGAAGCCTGAATTCTACCTCAGGTAAGGCGGTTCTTTGGGATATCAGTTCACCATCTTCTCAGTTTGCTAGCTTTCCAAATAAAGTCACTATTTGTTGACCCAACACCTTGTCAGCATGCAGCACACAGGCTGAGCTGGACTCAGTAACAGTTGTGCCTAAGTGCCAGGTTAAAAAAATAGTAGAAGTTGTAGAAAAGTAACAAAAATATACGGGTAGACTAAATGAAGATAAGAGTTATTTTGACAAGATCTGTTTGTACAGATTTCTCTCAGTCTGGGCTCTACATCTCTGGTGATAAGAATGCTTCTTTCCTCCTGGTATAGGGAGGGGATCTCTTAAACAGGAGTTTCATCTTCTGCTTTCAGGAAGAAAAGGGGAGGTCAGAGTGCCCTTCTTGTACCAGCTGACTTCCAAGTACTTTTTGCTCAAAATAATCAGGATGCCAAAGCAGCATATTTGGGGATGGCATGTCCTTAACTCCCCCACAATCTTTTTCTTAGAATATGGTAAAATAGGGACTGTTTGAAGAGCTTTAATTATATCCTATTAGGAGATTATAAGGAAATTCATGATTTCTTCTTTCTATCAACCAAGTGTAACAAAACAAGCATTTAAGAAGACAACCTTCCCCTCAATGGAATTTGAAATGTGCCCCTCAGGTCCAGGAAGTAAGAACCAGACACTGTTTCTAAGAGGAACTCTCTCTACCAAAAAGGAGGGGAAGTTGGGTTTTCTATTGCAATTGTTTTTGGAAGCAATTTTAAATGAGATCACAGACCTTCTGGATCAGATATCAAGGTCAATGTTATGAGAAAAAAGAAAAAGACTAGAGAAATAAAGTCAAGGAGAAAGCAGACGTGGGGGAGCTTGGGAAGTAGTGGAAGGAAAGCAGACAGAGGAAGGATCTGACTTTCATAAACTCCCATGCTGAGAGTTCCAAGAATGGGGTGTTGCCTCGGGAACTGCTGGCAAGGGACCAAGACAGCAATTTATGATTTCTTTTATCAACCAAGTGTAACAAAACAAATTGCTGCCATGGCCATGGTTCAGATGTCTGATGGCCTTGTTGTCATAGTCTTACTCAGCTAGCCAAACTGTCATCATCTGAGTCTGTATGTAGGATTTGACTTTTTCAGTTTTGGAACTTCTTGTAAGGCTAAGTCTTCAATAAAGGGCACCTTCATCAGCTCACAGAGCCTCCAATTTAGGGATAGTTCCAGATTGATTTCCCTCATCCTTGAAACTGCTACTTTGAATTAATTACTTGGACCATTGTTTTCTCAAACTCTGTATGATCTCTTTAAATCGGGATTTCTCAACCTCAGTGGAATTTGAAACTTTTCCCTCAGCTCCAGGAAGATTGCTATTTGGAATCCATCTTCTCAGTCTGTCATTATATGTACTAGGCTACTTTTTTTCAGAGTTTTTTTTTTTTCTGATTTTCAAGATTAAAATATATATCTATGATTAGCAGTTATACCTCTTGTTCATGTAAGACTGTTGTCAGTTCAAAAAAAAATTAAAAGTATTAGAAGAATCATTGCTTTAAAGAAAAGAACCAGAGATGAGATAAACTACCCATCAGTACTTCTTTTTTCTTTTTTTTCTTCCTACCATCCTTAAATACTTTGTACTTTCTCACTTCCTTCATCACCCAAAACCCGTTCTGTTTGGGTTGTTGAGAACCAAGGTTGTTCCAGAGAAAACTGAGCTAAGTAATAGGAAAGAAATTCTCCAAACTGTCAAACTCCTAGTAAAGACCAGCTTGTGCTACTGCCTGTCTTAGTCTGTGGGATTCACAGAAGGTAGGGGGTCTGTTGCCTGCCTAACCTGAGATGCAGTGAATCAGAGTCCCCATAGCGCTCAGAAATGCCCCTTTGTAAAAGAATGTTGTCTACAACATTCCCACCTTTGGGAAACAGCCTAGTTATTAATAGAAGGCAGGAGCACCATCCAACACAAAGGTTACTCTGTAGAAACTCTTTCTAAGCTTTTGTTTACCCTTCCACTTTTAGAGCTGCAGGCTTAAAACTTGGCTATTTGAAAGAAGAAAAGTATATAAGTGCAATTGGTGTTAACATAAAGCCAGGGAAAAATGGAAATCATACCAGGCAAAAAAGTTGGCTGCCAGTTAGGAGGCTTGATTTGTCTTGGTTTGTGAATTCCATTTCTACCCATAGCCCTGAGATATTAAGGAAATTTGCAACAGCCGAAAAGAAAAGCTTTGGTATATTAAAGACTGCTACACTCTATCACATTATTTTCTTTCATTTCATTATAGATTTAGTGACTTGGGACATGGTGTGAGCCTTAAAAAAAAATCTGATGAATGTGAAAGAATGCTTTGGGTAAACACAGAATCAAAATTAGCACACTGTTCTAATCTGCAATGAAGAATAGTATAAAGCTTACACTTTTTCTTTCTTCTTGTCTTCAATAAATCTTTTAAATACTTGGAGGGCTTTGTAAAATATAAAGGCACACAAAACTTCATAAAATTCCCTTCCTTTTCTCAAAACTTTTAGATTCATTTCTCATTTCTAAATGGACTTTAAAAATAGAAACACATGAAGCCAAACTCTACTGAAATGATTTAAAAAAAAAACACTTACCACAATTTTAAATATTCTGACTGTAGAAAATCATATAGAAGGAAATATTAATAGTTATAATAGCACAGATAATTGTATTACTATGTTATATACATTTTCCTTATAGTTTTTTTTCCTACATAAACAGTATTTCTTTGCAATTTGAGATGCTGTACTCTTTTTTAACATTTGCTTTTGTGAAATATTAGGTATATGGGGTGAAGGGATAGTTAGGGAGATTAGGACTGACATGTACACACTGCTGTATTAAAATAAATAACCAACAAGGGCCTACTGTATAACACAGGGAACTGCTCAATGTTATGTAACAACCTAAATGGGAACATAATTTGAAAAACAATAGGTACATGTACAGGTGTAACTGAGTCACTTTGCTGTACACCTGAAACTAACACAACATTGTTAATCAACTGTACTCCAATGTAAAATAAAAAGTATAAAAACAAATAAAAAAGAGAAATGTTGAAAACAGTTGTGCAGCTAATAAATATTTAAAGGGAAATCTTCATAACCACCTCCTTGTTCAAGCATTGCAAGGACCATAGTAGCCCACAATTAATGTCCCTTCATGCTGACTCCTTCTTCTTACCAAGCACCTTTGGCTTATAATTGTATTACCCAGGTTGCCTGACCACTGGGAGAAAAGAGCCCTGGTGCCAGGACAAGCATTCCATCCCATCCCCCCATGAGATTTTTTTTTTGTTTCTCATTGCAAATTGTCAAGTTACCATTTTGGCTTTAGATATCAGTGCTTTGAACTTGGTTTCTGGGAATCTCCTCCCATGTAAATGCATCTGATCTCGGTGCTGCCAAGATCACATTTCCAAGTCTGAAAGATAAATGCTAGAAATCAGCATGAGATACAATCACCAAGGTAATTACAAGGCTGATAGAATGTAAGCCTACTGGCATTCCCAGGGCAATACGTGTTCAACCTTACCATTGGCTTAGTACACCCATGCCTTTCCCACAGACATTTTGCTAACTTAGGAGCAGACAGTTTGTCTAAAATTAAAATTGCAAAAGAACAGTTAGAGGGAAAATATGATTGCCCAGCACTCTGCCCACCTTAATTTCAAAAGAAGAGTTGGAGCTATTAATGTTTCCAAAGCTGAGATTGGGAGTTTGCTACAGAGTTTATGTGGGGACTCAGAGAGCTACAGAAAACATATCTCCTAGATCCACAAACAGCCTTTTCCTCCTTCCCCTGTCCTGTCTTTAGGAAAGCTGGCCTCTTGTTACCCTATCTAATCACTCAGACATACCCACTCGGTTTCCTACATGCTCAGCACTACACAGCTGAACAGAGGTAATCATTTCCCCTCTCAATAGAAACAGGATCAGCTCTGTATAGTCTCTTCACTGGGGCTTTGGTCAAATGGAGAAGAATGGACAGAAAAGTTACTAGGAGATAAGTGACAATTATTATATTCCATTGAACAAGAACAGCATGGAATGTAATCAAAGCCTAACTTTCTTGGTTTTCCATTTTAACGGAGGAAACATTTTTCCCTACCACTGGATAAAAACTCACCAAACGTCATGATTTCCTTTTCACTTCACATATAAAATGAGTCTATGGTCACTTGAATATATTACTGAAATGAAATCCATTTAGTCCGAGGCAGTAATCAGCACTTTGATGTTTATAGAAAGGTGGGCCTCCTAGCGGCCTAAGGCTTGTACTGGCGGGGTGTCCCATTGAGACAAGGCGAGGGTAGTTGGTTTCTGTTCTTTTTCTCAGCTTACTTCCTCCTGAGTCTTTGGCGGTAGTTTCCACTCAGCCAGTGAAAAAAGAGACAGGGCAGGGAATCGGACAGAAAGTTCCTATTTAGTGAGTGGGCCTCCCTCGTGGGCTCTGGGTGAGCTTCTGTGGGCCCCCTGGTGAGTCTGTCTGACCACGGGTCCCCTGACATGGGCTGTGCTCCTCCTCCCGCTGGCCATTTTGCCCACATCCACTCCAAAGTGTGGAGTCTCCTCACCCTCCTAGGTGGTCTTCCGGGGCCGCTCTTGGGGCCTGCTGTTGATAGTTCTGCATTTATTGATACATCCACTCACTAACTCGGCTCTTTTATTTTTTCCAGGTCAGTGAGGGAGTTCAAGGATTGTGGAACTGCTCCTGGAATCATCAACTTTGAAGATTCTTTCAGAAAGCCTGAAATGTGGCTTATATTTTATTTTGGTATCTGTTTGGTAGCTTCAGTTTTAACATTTTGTTACTGTTCATTCAATCTTTCAATAGCTAATTAACAAACATGCCTCCTATTCTGGGAAACCTTTACTTTTTTTCATCCTTAGTCTAATTTTTATGCTCCTATCAACCTAACAAAACAAAAACAAAAAAACAAAAAACAACAATAAAACCATATAAGAGTTCCAGTTCAAGAGGCAAAGCATGTATCTGAGATCAAAGAATTGCAATTCAAGGTACTCAGATTTAGGTAGAAACCCAAATAGTGTCCCAATGACAGGAGAGGCTCAGCATTTTTACGAGAAAAGAGAGGGAGATGAGATAAGCTGTGTTTAAGAAGAGTTTATTGGGACTTCCCTGGAGGTCCACTGGTAAGACTTCACCCTCCCACTGGAGGGGATATCAGTTTGATCCCTGTTGGGAGAACAAAGATCCTGCATATCACTCAGTGTGGCAAAAAAAAAAAAAGGAAGGTTTATTGGTGCAAGATGAGGTAATCAATCGGGTGAAGTGTTCATTAGGAAGAAAGGTAAAGCGAGATTCGTACTTCATTAATCAATCAGGTGAAGTGATCACTGGGTAAAAGTTCACTTTTATCAGTCTTTTCAATAGGATATTCTTGTTCTTTATGCCTTCTTGGAATGTCGGCAGTGTGGCCCAGTTCAAAGGTTCAAAAAAAAGGACATACCAGGCAGTTCCACTGGAGTGGCTGCTCCAGTTCTATTCTAAATGGTTCCACTCATGTCATCTTTCACAATCTTATCTTTGAGATTGTCTTGTTAAATTCATATTTATTTGTAAATCTTTTAATAATTAGATGTTTTCATGAAGAAGTTTATTCTTCCCCCGGGTTATGTTAACTTTTGAAATAATTTTTAAATGTATTTTTGTCTGCAATGATTTTTTTGTCTTTTCTCTCCACTTTTCTCCTAACGTATTTACTACATTTATTTATGTAGACTCCAGATTGACATACTACTTTTTGTTTCATTTGTATGTTAAGGGCTTTCCTGGTAGCTCAGCTGGTAAAGAATCTACCTGCAATGCAGGAGACACTGGTTCAGTTCCTAGATCAGGAAGATCGGCTGGAGAAGGGATAGGCTACCCTTCCAGTATTCTTGGGCTTCCCTGGTGGCTCAGACAGTAAAGAATCTGCCTGCAATGCAGGAGACCTGGGTTCCATCCCTGGGCTGGGAAGATCCCCTGGAGAAGGAAATGGCAATCCACTCCAGTATTCTTGCCTGGAGAATTCCATGAACAGAGGAGCCTGGCAAGCTACAGTCCATGCAACGACAAAAAGTTGACACCCCTCTTCTCCCCTAACATTTTACTACATTTTATTTATGTAGACCCCATATTTACATACTATTTTTTGTTTCATTTGTATGTTGCTTATGCAAGAAGGGTGACTGAGCGATTGAGTCAACATCTGCTGTTTCGTCTGATGGAATCTGGGTGTACTCTTCTTGAATCCATTTCCACACTGTACTTTCATAGTTCTATTTACTGTAGCTTCAGGCCTAACTACCTAGGGTTGGAGAAACATAAGTTCCAGCTGGCACTGTGAGCCATCCTTGTAAGCAAGACCGGGCTCTTCTGTGTTTTCAGGGATTTTGCTAAATATTCACTGCCCCAGTTCTATCTAATCTTAAATTTATCTTAATCCAGCATGGATAATTTGAAATTGAAACAATTTTTCCAATTCAGTGTGAGTCCCTGGAGACGTAGCTCCATCAAGGTCAGCCTGCATTTTTCCCTAGCCACATTTTACCTTTCCTTTGCCACCAGTCACTTTTACTCACCAAAAGAAGAGAGAAAACTGGCTTTATTGCATTTCTGTTTTGTTTTGTTTTGTTTTCCTCTGTATTAAAAGAGTCCACAGTGTGGTGAAGGGAACTTTACCAGATTCTCTTAACTCATCTCTTTCCTTGACTCCCTCAGAAGATCTAGTCTTAGATCTCCTCTTCTGCCTGCTGTTTCACCTAATTTCTGTTTGCTCCTGTATTCATGAGTATTTAATATTTTGAGTATCCTTTTGTCTTCTTTCTTCCTTTTTTGTCTCAACAGCAGTCTCCAAATAGGGAAAATTCATTTTCTCTGACAAACCAGAAAGGCAAGAAAGAGGATTTCAATTTCAAGTGCATTTCCACATCCATCTTCTCCCATGTCTGTTCACATTGTCTCTCTGTCTCTCCTTCTGCTGCAGGTACCTGGTGCATTAGATATTTCAGAATTGTGTTTAAACACAGCTTTTTTCTAACTTACATCTCCACCTTGACATTCCCTGTTGCTGTTTCTCTATAGGAAAGTTAGTAGCTGATCGGAGCTGCTCCAATCAATGCTATGCCAACTCTTGGAAATTTTGCTTGTTCTTTGATTAGCCACTTCCTTTGCATTGTTTCATTCATGCTAGCATTTTTGTTTTTCCTAATGACTTTCTTTCACAGTATTAGGTTTTTGAGTTGGGGAGATTTTTAAATCTGGCTTTACTTCACTATCTTAAATAACAATTCATATATTTTTGCCCTTAACAGGCCATAGATGAGGGCTCTCCAGTCTCTGAGAAAAGAAACTCCTCAGTTATAAAACTGGCAAAAGATTTTTAAGTGATCTACATACATCTCCAGGCTTCCCTGGAAGCTCAGCTGGTAAAGAATCTGCCTGCAATGAAGGAGACCGCAGTTTGATTCCTGGGTTGGGAAGATCTGCTGGAAAAGGGATAGACTACCTACTCCAGTATTCTTGGGCTTTCCTTGTGGCTCAACTGGTAAAGAGTCTGCCTGCAATGTGGGAGATCTGGGCTCGATTCCTGGTTGGGAAGATCCCCTGGAGAAGGGAAAGGCTACCCACTCCAGTATTCTGGCCTGGAGAATTCCTTGGGGTCTCAAAGAGTCAGAAACGACTGAGTGACTTTCACTTTCCAAGGGATAGAGAAAGAACTTACAAATTCTCTGATGTAAATGCTCTAAGAAAAAGCAGGTCAGGAGCCCAGACTTAGGAAGAACCAATATAAAGTCCATTCAAGCTAAGGGGACAAGTGGAAACAGTGACAGACTTTATTTTTTGAGCTCCAAAATCACTGCAGATGGTGACTGCAGCCATGAAATTAAAAGACGCTTACTCCTTGGAAGGAAAGTTATGACCAACCTAGACAGCATAGTAAAAAGCAGAGACATTACTTTGCCAATGAAGGTCCATCTAGTCAAAGCTATGGTTTTTCCAGTAGTCAGGTATGGATATGAGAGTTGGACTATAAAGAAAGCTGAGTGCCGAAGAATTGATGCTTTTGAACTGTGGTGTTGCAGAAGACTCTTGAGAGTCCCTTGGACTGCAAGGAGATCCAACCAGTTCATCCTAAATGAAATCAGTCCTGAATATTCATTGGAAGGACTGATGTTGAAGCTGAAACTCCAATACTTTGGCCACCTAATGGGAAGAACTGACTCATTTGAAAAGCCCCTGATGCTGGGAAAGATTGAAGGAAGGAGGAGAAGGGGACGACAGAGGATGAGATGGCTGGATGGCATCATCAACTCAGTGGACATGTTTGAGCAAGCTCCAGGAGATGGTAATGGACAGGGAAGCCTGGTGTGCTGCAGTCTATGGGGTCGCAAAGAGTTGGACATGACTGAGTGACTGAACAACAAAAATAATTCAGTTTGACAAGATTACAGTAAATTTTTGTACTGAGTAATGAGGTTATTAAATGTGTACTCAGACTTTCATTATGATTAAAATCCCTCACCTCTAACTCAAATCGAAGAAGTACAGGTATATTTCCATTCTGCCTGAATTCTACACTCATGAAAAGACTATTTTGAGTCAAACCACTCAATAATCTTATACTTACAGCCTCATTGAAAAAGCTAGTACTTGATCCAGTTTGAAGAGTAGACATTAAGATTGTACTCAGAAAAACTATAGAAAAGGAAAAGGCCGTGCAGACTACCATTTCTCTCATTTCTTGTGGTTTTATTCATGGTTATTGACTCCAGAAGACTAAGTTCTGTCTCTGATCATGTCAACTGCATGTCACCCTGATTGCACAATTAGATTCCATAGTTTCTCTCTCTTCCGAATGATGCCCTAGTTCCTGACCTAGTTGGAACACATGGGACCAGGGTGCCCTCACTGCCCTCATGCTATGGGACACGGCTCTTCCAGACAGTTACATAAGTAGTTTCTCAAGCATATTAGAGCCTGCTTCTCAGGTCAGCAGCTTCGGCACCAAGTGAGAGCTTACAGGGAACAAAACTAGGCTGAAGACTCTTTCGAGTTGATTTGTTAATATTACTGATAACTGGCAATTCATCAAAACAATGTTACAAATTTTTGTAAACATCTTTAAACATGAAAGTAAATTTTATTGGTTTATACACCTCAATTAATGGGTAAAGGTATTTTTTATTCCCCAATCAGTTACTGCATCCATGACAGAATATTTTTAATTAATTTTTATTAGAGTATAGTTGCTTTACAATGTTGTGTTAGTTTCTGCTGTACAGAAAAATGAATCAGCCATACATATACATATATCCCCTTCCTTTTGGATTTCTTTCCCATTCAGGTCTCTGGTGGCTCAGATGGTAAAGAATCTGCCTGTAAGGCAGGAAACACAGGAGACATGGGTTCAGTCTCTGGGTTGGGAAGATCCCCTGGAAAAGGGAGCGGCAACTCACTCCAGTATTCTTGCCTGGAGAATTCCATGGACAGAGGAGCCTGGTGGGTTATAGTTCATAGGTTCACAAAGAGTCAGACATGACAGAGAGACTAACACTTTTACTTTCACTTTTCCCATTCAGGTCACCACAGTGCATTGAGTTCCTTGTCCTATATAGTATGTTCTCAAAAGTTATCTATTTTACGCATAGTATCAATAGTCAATCCCAAGCTGCTAATTCTTCTCAGCATCCTTCTTCCCCCTTGGCATTCATATATATGTTCTATACATCTGATAGAATATTAATGATTGCTAGAATGAGGCAATGCTCAACATCAGCTCTGTTTTCTACCTTTATAGGCATTAAGTGCTGAACTTTAGTCATATAAACAAATATGATAATGAAAGGAATTTGTTTAGCAAATGTCATTCAATTCTTTATACTCCTTCTTCAAAACCACATAGTAACCTAAAAATTAAAAATTATTTTTCATAATTAATCAACCTCTATTAGGTCTTTCCCATATACTGTTGAAAACAAAGACTTGGAAGCCAACTAATTGCAAAAGGATTTACCACACAATCAGTACAGTCACTCACATTCTCTTTTTCTGAGTATTATCACATTGATATTAATTTTCCCCATTATTCTTTTACTTAGAGGAACTTGGTTAACTCTACATTTGCAAAAAGATTGAGCATTCAAGATATTATTAATTCCAATGTATTTTACTATTATAGTTATCTTACTATATACTTTAAATTAGCATCAAAATGCTAAAACTGTAAGTTTAGCTCATATAATTACTGTTATATGATTTTATTATAGATATTTCATCTCTAATCATAAATAAAATTGACCTATAATTTCTCTTATTTTTCTGTCTCTGAGATTTTGGTATCTGGTATCTAAGTTATATTCCTTGTAAGAAGTATTGAGCAATTTTTGACTTTTTTACTAATTTCCTGAACAACCTAAAATAAGCGGTTTTTGGAATGTGTTATTTGAAAGTTGGGTAGGACTAGCCTGAAAAATCATGTAGCCTAGTGCTTTTATAGAGACTACTGTTTTGATTACCATTTCAATTTACTTTCAAGTTTTCTGTTTCTTCTCTATTTCTACTTGACTAAGAATCATCTTTAGCATTTTGTTTTTTTCCAGAAATATAGCCACATTAGTTCTGATTTCAAATTAGCACATAATTATTCATAATATTTGCTTTATATTTTAAAATTATTTATGCATATGTCTGCAATTATTCACATTTTGTTTTCTATATTGTTTTTCCTTCTACGTTTTCTCAGTAAGCTTCACCACAGGTTAATCTAGCTCACCAATCTGTTCAAAGAAACATATTCCATCTCTCTTAATCAAGTGTATGAAGTAATTAGATGAAAGAAACACATTCACAAGAAACAATTAAAAACATTAAATACCTGTGAATAATTTTCAGAGATGTATATGAATTTTTTAAAAGAAATTACAAATCTTTATTGCTACAGAAATTATAATATAGTCCTGTTTCTTTATTGAAAGATTAATATTATAAAAATACTAGTTCTTCCTAAATTACTTTATAGCTTTAATTTGATCCCAGGAAGAATGCCAAACGTTTTCAGGGAATTTTAATGTGAAAAAAAGGATTTTGAGTTTTATCTGTAAGAACAATCAGACAAAAATAGCAAAGATCCTTTTTTTAAGGAAGCATGAATTCACATGTAGCAGTTACTAAAATTTATTATGAGACTATAGTAATTTTTAAAATGCAGTTCCAACGTGAGAATAATTAGGCAAGCCAAATTATTTTATTCATTTATTTTAAAAATTTTATTGGAATATTTACCAATAAAATTGAGCCCACCAGACTCCTTTGTCCATGGGATTTTCCAGGCAAGGATACTAAAGCGGGTTGCCATTTCCTACTCCAGGGAACCAAGCCATTACTGTTTACTGATTTTTGTTTTTACTGTATTTTTTTACATGGTTTCCCCTAAGGTTCTCAGCCCCCTTACGTAGTGGTAGAGCCATCTGACTAGTTCCAGCCAATGAACAGAAAGTGACAGGGGTCAAGACACACAAGGGTGGGTGGGTGTTCTCACTCACTCTCATCCCCTGCTCTGCCTAGGAGTATATACATTCAAACGGAAATGTCCCAGGTTGGAACAAGCTGAACCAATCATCATTTGGAGGATAAAAGATGAAGAATCATCCCTAGAGAGTTATCTAATTCTCACTGAATGCTGTGTGACCTAGAAATAAACCGTGGTTGTGTTTCTCCACTGAGATTTGGGGGCTGATTTGCTATCACAGCATATATAACCTATCCTGACTAATAAAATAAATGGTGAATAATAAAGGTGTCTTTCAATTTTAAAAATCTACCTGAGTTGAATACAATGAAACAGTACAAGGGCAATTATGAACAGCCCTCTGAAACCTTCAAAATAGAGGAAGTGAAGTTGCCTTTAAAAGTTAGCCCAAAGAATTAACACCTCTGGATCTGAGAAAAGACTCTTGAGTCAGAGATGTAAGACATTTTTACTCATGGAAACGGATCTTTACGGTTGTGTCTTTTCCCTTGCTCCTCAAATCCCACGAGGCTGATCCAGTGTAGGCCAGGTGGATACTACACACACTAGTAAACTAGTGCCACAGCTGAAGAAGGCTGAGTTTAGGTAACCCAAACATTCTATAATGGGCAGTAAGCAAACCTGTCTCATCTTTGCTCTGGAAGGGGACATTATGTTTATTACACTGAAAAATAAGGACATCTGTGATCTGTTAGAAGGAAAGACAATATCTTCATCTTTCAAAGATATTCTCTGCATGAATATCTTTGAAAATATAATGTGGAATTAAAGGGTGTTTAGTGTCTTGCTCACAAGATGTGCAGACAAAGGAGAGATTCATCGAGTATTGTCTCCCACCAGTCATAACAGTAAATAACCAATCCAATGTCTACCATACCTACTTGGTATGGGTCTATAACAATCTACTCAGCTCTATCTCCAATTTACTTATAAATAAAATGTAACTGTTTCATCTCCATAAAGAAATGCCTTTAGTTACCTTTCTTTCAGTCAACTTCTGTAATGATGGGATTATAGAAGAGAGGAGAAATTAAATTCAAATTTAAGCTTTATCACTACCCAAATGCCATTTTGATAGACTTATTAACCTCTATCTCTAAAGATTCTCATATTTCACAGATATATCAACAATTTTGGCAAATTTTCATGTGCAGTATTTCCCTCTTTCCCTTGGGTAAAATTTCCCTTCAGTTGATTTAAATGGGGATAGCAGGGCTTTTTTCCATACTCATAAAATTACAAGAAGTGAGACTACATGCAAACTCCAGCCAATGGCCAAGTGAGTTATCGAGTCGCTGGCAAAGTCATTAAATGAGAACAGCAGCTGTCAGACTGGGCTCAGCAAACACCTATGTGTTCAGTAAGAACTTGGCAAACCCCACAAAGCACTGTGCTTGGGTAGAACTAGAAGCTTGTGAGACAGACTCAAATACAATGGAATAAATTGAGTAATGCTGTATGTACAGAAAACCAAATGTGTGTGTGTCATCTATGATAATGGAAACTCTGAAGATTAGATAGTTACATGATACGCTGACTAATTTGTCAGCATTTCAGTGTATTAAAGGCTTTAAAACTATCTAGGGACTCAAGCCTCAGCCACCAGGCAGTCTTTGGTGTAACACAGTTCTGAAGGGCATTGCAATTTAGGCACATTACTGCTTAAAGAGAAATCCTTTTACTTTTTAAAAGGTTTGCTTTAAATTTTATTAAATTTTATTTATTTAATTAAAAATTTTATTTATTTATTAAATTTTATTAAAATTTTTTTATATATCTTAAAAAGTTAAACTTCTCTTTGCCTTCACCCTGTAGAAAGAAATATCCCTTCACCTCAACAACATGCAGTAAAACAGAGAGTATATTCCAAAATTAAATATAGAAAAATCAAAAGAACAATAGTAGTTAACTCTCTCTTAGCTTTCATAAAGTTGAAGGGGGGGGATACTTGGAAAAAACAAAATGAATCAAAATTTAGATAGAAATGTGAATATTTCTCTGACAAAATAAAACACACTTCTAAAGTAATAAGATAAACAACTTACTAGGGAATGTATTTGTAGCAAGTATTTAAGAGTTTAATCACAGAAATGACCTACAAATTTAAAGAGGAATACTAAGATGCTAAAAGTTCAACCACCAAAGGACATGAACAAATAACTTGCAAAAGAGAAAATGAACTATAGTTTATATATTAATGGTAGTGGAAAATACTATTATGAGGAAAGTAATTTGGCAACATGTATTAAAATGATAAAATATCCACTAATTTTATAAATCTATCTCAGTGAAATAATGTTAATATCAGAAAAGGCTCATGTACATTATATGTAGATATTTAGAGACTGTCTAAATGATCAATGATACATACATAGTTAAGTAAACTATGAACCTGCACTCATTGATTACCCAACTATTTTACAGGGTGGCTTAGGAAGTTTAACTATATGACACAAAAAGCAATTATAACTAATTAACAGAAGCTGTTTAGCACTTATGTAACCCGGTTGCAATTATGCATATAAAAGAAATTGACTAAAAATAAAGATATTCAAGTCACTATCATTTCTTTCACCAGGACCTGTGTATGATTGATATATATCTTAATTTCTAATTTTTTCTAAGCACTTAATATTTGAATTATTAAAAATTTAAGATAAATACATCAAACAGACATTTGGCAGCCTTGTTCATCTATATATTTCTGGGAACAACAGGTTTACAAAAATTGTAGATTGAACTATCAAAGCATAAAGTTATATAAATCAATTGCTCTCTCTCTCTCTCTCTATATATATATATATATATTTATTGGCTCCCTCATAGCTCAGTTGGTAAAGAATCTGCCTGCAATGCAGGAGACCCAGGTTTGATCCCTGGGTTGGGAAGATCCCCTGGAGTAGGAAATGGCAAACCACTCCAGTATTCTTGCCTGGGAAATCCCATGGACAGAGGAGCCTGGTGGGCTACAGTCCATTGAGTCACAAAGAGTCAGACATGACTGAGCAACTAACACATACTATCCATCAAAGCATAAAGTTATATAAATTAATTTCTCTGTGGCAATATTATATTCCATCGTAATTTATAAATACTGCAGTAGTTCTGGTTTTATCATTTTAATGCCTGATAAGTACTTTTTAAAATCTTTTCCCCTCAAAACCTGTGATCTAACACTAAAGTTTAAAGATATTTTGGGGAAAGGCACAAAGGTGTTTTTTAATTTTTCTCTTCAAATGATATTACCATGAATAGCCATTTAAATATCAGAAAACTTAATGAACACACCCACTCATAGCAATACAAAGTCAAGATTTAAACAGAAAATCCTGCTGCTGCTGTTTCAAACACACACACTTCATGAACAAAGTACAACATTGAAACAATGACTTCACTATAAAATGGGACAGACAAAAGTAATGTCTAAAAGGTTACAGTGACGATTAAATGAAATCACATGTTTAAAATATTTGACAATGTGCCTGGTATGTAGTAGACACCCACTACAGATTATAAAGCCCTTGGTCAGAAATAATTTGGGTCATATTACTGCCCTAGTCCTGATCTTGCTCTCCTTATGTCAAGCCTGAAGTTTCCACCTCGCATCAACTTTTTTGTTTTTTGGAGGTTTTCTTTCCCCATGCCAATTCCCACTGGGCAGGTCATTTTCCTGATACAAATTGTTGATATATCGATTGAAGGAAGGAAGGAAGCAAGAAAGAGAAAGAAAAGAGAGAAGGAAGAAAGAGAGAGTATTGTCTTCAATTGCTCAAAAGTATTGTCTGCAATTGCTCAAAGCTCAATCAACAAGGCATGAGTCTCGTGACTCATCTATATGTAGTCCCTCGAGTGTATTTCTATCTCTTGTATGCTATTTCTTGTCTCTCTTTCTGGATACTTTTGCACCAATCTGTATAACTCAGGAACTACAGATGTTACAGGGCTCTCCAAAACAAACCGGTGTTTGTGAATGCCTTCTGAGGCATGCAGCTGTAAAGCAAGTAACTCTTAGGTGAATACACTCCTGTCTATACAAAGGGATTTCTCTCAGACTCTGCTACATTCTTTTGTTTCATAAAGTTCATTCATTTTTCATTATTTTCTGCCTCTTGATACAAATATTTATATGATTTGTGATTCATTTTCTCTTGGAGCTGAGCTTAGACTATCTAACACAGGGCTTTTCTATTTAACTGTTTCACATGTAGTACATGTGTGTTTACTTATATTTGTTAGAAAAGTTCAACCATTTACCATATTACTGGATAATGGAGTGAAAAAAAATAAAGCACAGTCAATCCAAATTTAAGACCTAATTACTTGGAAGTATTTAGCCATCATTTCACTCATTGAATCTATGCAAACTGAATTAAGTAAATGTCTTCTATGTGTTCTTGTGGAGTTCATAACCCAAAAAACATGCCACTAATAGGTTATATTTTTTGAGTGCTTACATACCCTAGGCATTATTCTAAGTGCTTCATAGATATCATTTTATTTAAACTCACAAAAACCCTATGACTTTGGTACCATTATTTCACAAATGAGAGAATCATAACTCAGTGAAATTAAATATCTTTTCCAACAGCATAATTGGGAAGAGATCAGCAAGTTTGACCTCAGAGCCCTCGTGCATACCTGCAGTACTCTACTCCATTTTGTAATAATGGTCAACATTTGCAGAGTATTTACTGTCTCTTTGGGCTTCCCTCATAGCTCAGTTGGTAAATCATCTGTCTGCAATGCAGGAGACCCGGGTTCAATTCCTAGGTCGGGAAAATTCTCTGGAGAAGGAAATGGCAACCCACTCCAGTATTCTTGCCTGGAGAATCCCATGGACAAAAGAGCCTGGCGGGCTTCAGTCCATGGGATCGCAAGAGTCGGACACAACTTAGCAACTAAACCACCACCACCTACTATCTCTTCACAGTACTACACAGCTACTCTTCTCTGTATCATATAGGTATGACTCCTTTCATCCTAACCACAATCCTATAAAGTCATAATATGATAATCCCCATTTTAGAGATGGGGAAAATGAAGACAGAAAAATTAAGTAATCCTACAAGGCCATGTGACAGGAACTGGTGGACCCAGGGCTATAAACAATAGTGAAAGAAGAGGAAGTGTTAGTCCTCCAGTCATGTACAACTCTTTGCGACCCCATGGACTGTAGCGCGCCATGCTCCTCTATCCATGGAATTCTCCAGGCAAGAATACCAGAGTGGGTTGTCATTCCCTTCTCCAGGGGATATTCCCAACCCAGGGATCGAACACAGCACCCCACTCCCTGCACTACAGGCAGATTCTTATAAACAATGCCTATTATTAAATCCAATAGTACAGAAGCACCCCCAAGCACCTGATTCTTGTAATCAGTGTGTTTAAGTAGGACAAATTCTTTTTTTCTCCTACCCTTTTGTTGAACTATCTATCAGGATGATGAGAAGGAAACTGAATACTTTTTTAAATTACATTTTTATAAAAATGGAAATTATTTTGGTCAAACTATTTATGCATTTATTTACAAATACTGAATGTTACCAAAAGAATATGAATTACTGAGATTATCAAATCAAAAGACAAATCTAGCCAAGAACAAAACATCACAAACCGCCCCTACAAGGATTTGAAAATGTACTAGAAGAAAAGTGTTACCACTGATGATCTAATTATGTTGCTGTTTTCCAGCAAAATTTACCAGGAGTAACAGTAAGATTTCAATGCTTCTTTCTAAAATTGAATTATTCAGCTTCATCATTTAAAACTGTAGAGTATAAAGATATGCTATATAATGTATACAAGCCTTAAAAGTAATTTTTTTTCTTTTTTCCTGGTAGAACTGATATTGTGAAATTTTGCAAGCTACTTATGATCAATTTCAGAGTTATTCAGAAAAAGAAGTCACTAAGTTTCATTTGTCTGCTTTAATATTAGTTTAAAAATTTGTTGTTGTTGTTTAGGCACTAAGTCGTGTCCGAATAAGTGAATACAAATGGACTTGAGTAGGAAAAAACACAAACTCATAATATGTCCATAAAATATTAAATACTATATCTATATAAGCTGAAGTCTTACAAATTTAGGACAATATCCTAAGTA
Source organism: Okapia johnstoni (assembly GCA_024291935.2). Classification (NCBI taxonomy): domain Eukaryota; kingdom Metazoa; phylum Chordata; class Mammalia; order Artiodactyla; family Giraffidae; genus Okapia; species Okapia johnstoni. Next base: position 63,072,844 of record CM044321.1, read on the forward strand.
GCCATGGAAAAGTGCTCAAGAATAAATGGAACTTTAAATTTTCTAAGAAAAAAATTTAAGAGCTAATACTGGCTACCAGTCATATGTATAAATCATCCCAAAAATCTAAAAATAGAAATGTCTTAAACAGAATGCAAGAAGACATACAGAATGGCTCATCAAGCTTCCCAGCTAGGAAAATGTGGCTTTCCCATACATCATTCAATAAAAAACAGATGGGGGAAACTGGTTGCCAGAAAGAAAGAAAAGATATAGAGCATGTTATAATTATGAGCTTCGAATAAACAAAGAGAGGGAGAAAAATATTTCAAGACAAAAATGGCAAAATTTCTTCCATGAAAGCTATCTCTCCTGAGTAGGGCAAACTAAGGATAAAGTGACATCCCCTCAGAAATATTAAATACCCCTGCAGTGGACATTTTTTAATCATCTAGAAGCCACCCCTCTCCTTCGCTTATAACCCAGCAAATGCTCTGTCACTCCTGGCACTTGTGGCTCAGAGGTCCCATCCATGCTCTGGGGACAGACTGAGTGAGTCATGTTGGTTCAGTCCCTCTAGTCTCATGATCAAATCAGGCCACATCAGGGATAGGCATGTCCCTCAAACTGGTCCAATTTAGAGTAAATTCTAGGGTTTGTGCAGAAACTCTGAGGAAGCTGCGCAGTTTTTCATTGGAGCTGAACATAGGAGGCTGTAGATCTAGCATTAATGATACCCATACTGACAATGCATGGAAGTAGAATGACACCACCATGCAGGACAGCATACTGAGAGACAGTGAGACCTCATGACAGCATTTCAGCCCCTTGGTCAAACTGCTCCTACATCAGATGCTCCTCTGGAATTATGAGTTACGTGAGCCAACAAACGTCCCTTTTAGCTTAAGCCAGTTTGGGTTGGATTTTCTATCCAGTGATTGTAGAAAAGTTCTTAATGGTCAGACTTCAATCTCAGCAAAAATATTGAATAACAAAAACTAGAGTCACTGTGGTTTACATAGCAGTTTCCATACTTGTCAAAACAACTCTGCAAAGTGTCGCTACAATTCCCATTTTATAGATAAGGTTAAATGGGGTCTTAGTCTGTAAGAGCTACTAAAAGAATATACCACTGGGCAGCTTATAAACAACAGGAACTTCTCACAGTTCTAGAGGCTGGAAGTCCAGGATCCCTCTTCTGGGTTGCAGACTTCTTGTTGAATCTTCACTTGAGGGAAGAGGAGAGTAGCAAGCTCTCTGATACCACTTTTATAAGGTGACTCATTCCATTCATGAGGGCAGAACCCTCATGACCTGGTCAATTCCCAAAGGCCCTTTTTCATACCATCGTTTCAGGCTTTAGGATTTTGACCTTATGAATTTTGGAAGGATGCAAACATTCAGACCATAGCATATGTCTTGCCCAAAATTACACAGCTGGTAATTAGCAGCACCCAGGTCTTTGTCCTTTTCAACTTTCAATTAAGGTTGAAAAAAACAAAGGAATGCTCAGTGCTATGTCAGGTGGCACAAAAGACATGGTGTAAGTGTAACTTATCTTTCTAGAATTTCCAGGAACACAGACCTACCAACCAGTTTTAGACACTGGGCCCCAGAACTACAGCCTTATAAATTTGTATTATTTGAAATCACTAAGTTTGTAGTAATTTGTTACAGTGGAAAATAGGAAACAAATACAGGGGAGCTATATTTTCTTATAAAAACATAGAAATACAAATATCGAAATACTGAGTGAAGTAGGAAGAGTCTCCCTTGTGTAGGATTTCTGAAAGCCAAATTCCAATTGCCCAGTATCTGTTCTGCATCACCTAGTTCACTATTTACTAGGCTGCTATTAATATTTCCCAGTCAACATTCAAAAACCTGTTTTATTCTATATGACATGGAAAACTTCAGGTCAGAAAATAAAATTTTTAAACATACTTTTACAATAGCATCTAAAATATGAAATGCCCAGGAATAAATCCAATAAAATATGTAAAAGACTGCACATGAAACCTTAAAACAATATTAAAGGAGATTAAAGAAGACCTATATAAATATATAAATCATAACTTCAGATTAGAATAATAATATTATAATGTACCATTTATCCTCAAATTTTTCTAATGCAATCCACATAAAAGTACCAAGGAAATTTATAAGATAAATTTTAAATTTATGTGGAAATGCAAAGGGCCAAGAATAGCTAAGACAAACTTAAAGTAGAAGAAAAGGTAGGAAGACTACTCTACTGAAAATCAAGACTTAGAATAAAGGAATAAACAGAGGCCAAGACATGGACCCATACAAGCTGGACTTTTGGTTTATGACAATAGGAACTTTGCAGAGGCTATCTTTAATAAAAGGGCTAGGACAGTTGATTATCCATATGGAAAAGAAAATTAACTTGACCCTTTCCTCATGTCAAACACGTAAATCAAATGAAGTTATGTTTATATGCTAAGGTAAAAAACAATGGAGGTCTTAGAAAACAATTTAGGATAGCATTTTCATGATCTTGGGCTGAGAAAATTTTATTCATAAAAATTATTTAACAGTAAAAGTTATTAATAAATTGGGCTAATTACAATTAAGAATCTGGTCATCAAATGACACCACTAAGAAAGCAAAAATACAAATGAGGGGCACTCTGTGCCATATAAATAATCAGAGGAAGATTGATTCAAAAAACACAAAGTGCCGCTTATTAGAATAACTAAACCATGGGGATCTAATGTACAAGATAGAAGGTACAGTTAATAATGTTAAATTGCATGTCTGAAAGTTGCAAAGAGAGATCTGAAAAGTCCTTATCACAAGAAAAAATATATATATAGTGACAGATATTGACTAGACCTATTTTAGTGATCTTTTCTCAAAAAACTTGATCCTGGAACAACATAGGTTTGAACAGTGCAGATTCACTTAATCGTGAATATTTTTCAAAAAAATAAACTGCTCACCTTCCAGATCCATAGGTTCCACATCCATGTGCCTCGATTTAAAACAAAAAAGCATTCTTCCAAATCAAAATGTGCAGGAGAAACAGTCTAATTAAAAATGGACAAAAGTCTTGAGCAGGCACTTCACAAAAAAAGAAAATTCAAAACCAAATAACATAGGCAAAGGTACTCAACTTTATTATTCAGGAGATCCAAACTAAGCCATTTCACACCCACTATACTAGCAAACATTTGAAAAACTAACAATACTAAATATTGGCAAAGATACAGAGTAATAAGAATTTATGTGCAATGCTGGTAGAAGCATAAATGGATGCAACCAATTTGGAAAACAGCTTGTTTTTGAAGATACATACATTGAAGATATTCTATGACCAGTAATTCCACTCCCACACATATGACCCATACAAATATGTACATATATTCATCAAGAGATATATATAAGAATGTTCCTAATGACATTATTTTCAATGGTCAAAACTGTGAAACAACTTAAAATGCCCACTGACAATAAAATGGGTAAAGCGGGACTTCCCTGGTGGTCCCTTGGTTAAGACAACTGAAGATCCTGCATGCCTCAATGAAGACCCAGTACAGCCAAATAAATAAAGAATAATTTTTTTAAGTAGGTAAAGAAACAAGTATATTCATGCAATAAAATGTTTCAGTAAAAATTAACAAATAGCAGCTACACAAAACAACATGGATGAATCTCACAAATGTAATGTTGAGCAAAAGAAGCCAGACACAAAAGAATGAATATCATATAACACCATTCACATAAAATTCAAAAACAAGAAAGACTAGACTTAGTGTTAATGAATGCACATTAGGTGACAAAACTATAAAACACAGAAGTGATTATTATTATCAACAGAATGTTTATTTTTAAGAATAAGGATGAAAAGTGTGAATAGGTAGGATAATGACAATATTTTCTCTTGATCTGGCTCATTGTTACATAAATATTTGTATAAACTTTACACTTATATGCACTTTTTCATTTGTGTCACTTTTTTTCAAAATTAAATAATTTTTAAAAAGTTCTGCAGAAAGGGAAATAATTATATTTTACTGTGTAGCTTAGATCTGAATACTATACATAGATAACATGTAACATGATATAATATTTACCAATATATTAATCTGCAAAAAATTACAATATAACTCTATGAAGAGAATAGGGGCCAAGAATACGTATTTGTGTGTTCAGGGAAGGGAACTAAAGAAAAGTAAGTCCTTATCTTCCTTAGTGCAAAATCAACAGATAATGCCTAAAACTGAGAAAACCAGAAGTAGCAATACAAGCATGTTATTTAGAGATATGGAGATAAACAAAAAAGATATTCCAGAAAAATAAAAAATCACTACCTCTGGAAAAGAAGAAACTAAGAGCCAGAGACAAGTGTTATAGACCTAACTGACTCTTTAAATTACGTTCATATCAGGCAGAAAAGGCTAGGTTATGATGTGATAACAAGCAGTCTTCAACCTGGACACAGAGCAAAAGCAAGACGTAAACTTTTTTGATTAAGGTAATTGAAATATGCAAATTTAAGATTATTGACTTATACAAATATCTTTAAACTTAGTTACATTGTATTTTTCAAGATGGCCACAACAGGATCTCTCATTTCACATGTTCTTCCTTAACGTGATATCGCCTCTCTCTCCACAGGGTATGTGGGTCTCTTTTCCTTCCCCTTGATTCTGGGTGAGCCTATAACTATGGCCTATAACAACTGGTCAAAACTCACACAAGAAGGAAACAATCCGAATGGGATCACATAATATTACAGAAATCCAATCAATAATTAGTAATGTTCAAAACAGAGCGCACCATGTACAGATGGATACACTGGTGAATTCAATAAAATACATAAGGAAGAAATAACCAATTCTCTACAATCTCTTCCAGGACAGAGGCAAAGGGAATGCTTTCTGACTTATTTTATGAGACCAGCTCTATCCTTATATCAAAACCACGCAAAGACATTACAAGAAAAGAAAACTACAGACCATTATGTCTTGGAAGCAACATATGGCCTCCATTAGGAGTGGGATAAATGGCCTTCAGTAGGAGTGGGATAAATAAAATGGGGTACATCCAGACAATGGAATATTATTCAGCATTAAAATGAAGTGACCTCTCAAGCCATGAAAAGACATGGAAAGGAAGCTTGAATGTATATTACTAAGGGGAAGAAAATAATCAGGACAGGCTAATTACTTACTGTATGACCCCAACTACATGACATTCTGGAAAAGCCTATGGGACAGCAGAATATTCAGTGGTTGCCAGTAATTGGGGAAGTAGGGTGAGGTGAATAGGCAGAGAATTTTTAAGGCAATGAAAATAGTCTGTATGATGCTATAATGATGGAATCACGTCATTAAACATTTGCCCAAACTCATAGAAAGTACAAAGTACAGGGATTCCCTTGTATCTCAGTCGATAAAGAATCTCCCTGCAATACAGGAGACTCGGGCTCAAATCCTGGGCTGGGAAAATCCCCTGGAGAAGGAAATGGCAACCCACTCCAGTATTCTTGCCTAGAAAATTCCATGGGCAGAGGAGCCTGGAGGGGCTACAATCCATGAAGTCGCAAAGAGTTGGACACGACTTAGTGACTAAACCACCAATAGAAAGTACAACACCAAGAATGAACTTTAATACAAACTGTGGACTTTGGGCAATTATTGTATGTCATGTAGATTCATCAGCTGTAAAAATGCACCACTCTTGTGGGGATGTTGATAATGGGGAGCCTTTGTTTGTGGATAGGCTGAGGTTATTGGGGAAATTTCTGTACCTTCCTCTTAATTTTGTTGTGAAATTAAAATGCTCTAAAATAAACAGTCTTTTAAAACGCAAACAAATATGTCATAAAAGGTAGCTAATTTTAAAGTAATAAATTCACTTATTACAATACAAACTCTCTCTCATGATATTTTAAAATATCTAGTTAGAAGAAACCATTCTAAAACACAGCGACATTTCTGCCATCCAGTGTTCCTTCTTTAGGTGATAATCCAAACGTTATTTTCTGAGAGTTCATTCTTGTCAGCCTACTTAGCTTTTATAACTGGATCTGACAAACTGGACTTTTTATAACTGGATCTTTAGTCACTCTGAAGACCTCCTGAGTTTCAGGTATATTCCCAGGAACTCTCATGAAGAAGTTGTGCTGGGCTGTGTGCTTAGTCGCTCAGTCGTGTCTGACTATTTGCGACCCCGTGGACTGTAGTCCACCAGGCTCCTCTGTTCATGGGATTCTCCAGGCAAGATACTGGAGTGGGCTGCCATTTCCTACTACAGGGAATCTTCCTGACCCAGGGAAGGAACCTGCGTCTCGTGCGTCTCCTGAGTCTCCTGCATTTGCAGGGGGGTTCTTTACCACTAGCGCCACCTGGAAGCCCTCAAGAAGACATTTCTAAAATCACCTTAATAATCAGGACCAATCTCATCCATGTCACAGGATCAGACTCATCAGAGCTTTGTTTCTCAGGAACAGCCTCCAGAATCACATCATAAAATTGACCTGCTAAGAGAGCTGCTACTACTTCTGTGAAAATGGTTAATCGATTAAAAAAAAAAAAACTTTACTAGTTTTCCCTTTCAAATTCTCTCAGATATCTGAGTCCAAAGAGTACTAACTCTCTACATTAATCAAAGCTAAGAGAGCTTTGAAAAATTTTAAGGAGATGGGAATACCAGACCACCTTACCTGCCTCCTAAGAAATCTGTATGCAGGTCAAGAAGCAACAGTTAGAACCAGACATGGAAAAACGGACTGGTTGCAAATTGGGAAAGGAGTACAACAAAGCTGTATATTGTCACCCTACTTATTTAACTTATATACAGAGTACATCATGTGAAATGCCGGGCTGGATGAAGCACAAGCTGGAATCAAGATTGCCAGCAGAAATAACAATAACCTCAGATATGCAGATGACACCACCCTTATGGCAGAAAGTGAAGAAGGACTGAAGAGTCTCTTGATGAAAGTGAAAGAAGAGAGTGAAAAAGCTGGCTTAAAACTCAGCATTGAAAAAACAAAGATCATGGCATCTGGTCCCATCACTTCATGGCAAATAGATGGGGAAACAGTGGAAAGTGTCAGACTTTACTTTGTAGGGCTCCAAAATCACTGCAGGCCATGCAATTAAAAGATGCTTGCTCCTTGGAAGGAAAGCTATGACCAACTTTGAGAGCATATTAAAAACAGAGACATTACTTTGCTGACAAAGATCTGTCTAGTCCAAGCTATGGTTCTTCCAGTAGCCATGTATGGATGTGAGAGTTGGACCATAAAGAAAGCTGGAGCACAGAAGAATTGATGCTTTTGAACTGTGGTGTTGGAGGAGACTCTTGAGAGTCCCTTGGACTGCAAGGAGATCCAATCAGTCCATCCTAAAGAAAATCAGTCCTGAATATTCATTGGAAGGACAGATGCTAAAGCTGAAGCTCCAATACTTTGGCCACCTGATGCGAAGAACTGACTCCTTAGAAAAGTCCCTGATTCTGGGAAAGACTGAAGGCAGGAGGAGAAGGGAATGACAGAGGATGAGACGGTTGTATGGCATCATCGACTGGATGGACATGAGCTTGAGCAAGCTCCAGGAGTCGGTGATGGACAGAGAAGCCTGGCGTGCTGCAGTCCATGGGGTCACAAAGAGTCAGACACGACTAAGTGACTAAACTGAAGAGAGCTGTATTTGAAATGCTAAACATTAGCGTGAAAAGAAAAATAAATTGTGAAAATAAATAAATCAGTCAATAAAGAAAAATAAGTGCATCTGGTTTTTAAGGAGCAATAGCTACCAGCTAGAACGTTTACTCAGTAGTCAAATATTCTCCATAGAAAACAGCAAAAAAGTAATTGGATTCTGAGTAACTTCACTAAACAATCTATTCTGTCACTACTTGTATGCTAAAGTCAAATGTCTTATTGATTAATACACTATATAAATTTGGCAAATCTCTGTTGTCTACTCTGTTCACATCAAGAGATTACAAATTTTATTAAAAATGTACTTAGCAAGTCATTTCAGGATCTAACAAGATAAAGTGAATAATGTTTGAGAAAAGTTGATACAACAAGCAATGCATTCCTTTATTTTTATATGTCTGGAAACTTTTAATCATATACATAGATAAATGGTTTTTAAAATCATGTTTAAGTTTATGAATCACATGAACTAACAGTTATTATAACTGACATGAGAATTTAAAATGTGAATTCTTGCAATAACCACAATGGATCAAAAATACATTCTTCCCTTCTGTAGTGAATAAGCAATAGCCACACACACACACACACATACACACACACTCACACACACACACACACACACACAACTCTACTAATCAGCCCCAAAACATTAATTTTTCTTAAGTTAACAGAGTCTTAGGGAAATTCAATACCTTTTCTTACTTTTTTCCTTTCTCATGTTCTCCCCCTAAAATGAAAATCTATTGTAGTAAGAGTTAAACAACACTGAAAAAACAATCCTGACCATAGAATTTGATAGATTAAGTCTGAATTATTACTTAAATTTCCAGTTGTAAAAACAAATCCCTGCTACAAATTTATCTAGGCTTTTTTTATTATGTGTTTCTCCCACTGCAGGCATAAATATCATTTGATTCTTCCTGCATGTGTGTCCTTCTTTGATAGATAGCTTAGTACCAAAATCTTTTTATTGTTTCAGAGTAAGCACAATTTCCAAATCCTATGTAGTCTGATAAACATGCTATAAAAGATTGGTCAGCACTGATGCAGACAGCCAAGTTCTGCACTGGGAAGAAAGAAAATAAGGTGATAGAGAAAGAATCTGTCCTCTGTCTCTACCCAGAAACACTAGATATTGTGAATTCTAGGGGCCATGAGCAGCAACTTGCAATTTGAGAATTACTCACACCAGTAGAATATCAGCGATGCAGAAAACAAACTGCCTTTGGCTCAGGATTCAGTTGTTATTACCATCTATTCCGTGACTCCCATAGATGAGTGGGAGAAATATAGGAGTAAATGTAAACATATGAATCTGAGCCCTATCTGGCTCCATTATACTTTTAACAGTGAGTGGCTGGCTTCCATATTCAATGAATAAAGAGAAGATTAGTAACTCTCATCAATACAATTCATCTCCTCCATCTACACAAATTCACCCCTCTAGGTGGAGTCCTGAAGCACCACCAGGACCCTCTATTCAGCCAGAATAAGGCTGTGGGTACTTGATAAAATTCACCCTTAAAACATCTTTACAAATGCTTTTTGCTCAGGCTTCCTCTCTGCACTCCATATTCTCTCATCCTAGTCTGATTGTTCTGTTTCCTTCCTGTTCCCTCTTACTTAAGACTCTCCACTCGGAGCGCGACCTAGTTGTTTATTTTACCTGGACCTGATTTCACTCCTGTCCCCTTGTTGTTCAGTTGCTAAGTCGTGTCCAACTCTTTGCAGCCCCATGGACTATAGCACACCAGGCTTCTCTGTCCTTCACTATCTCAGACTCATGTCCACTGAGTCAGTAATGCTCTGTCCCCTAGATGCAACTTTTTAGACCACTGACCATGGTCCCTGTTGCCACACCAAATCCAGTTCCTATAACTATGACGCCCAACACAAGACTCAAGAAGAGTTTCAATATTTCCTCAAAGAAAGTACAGTAGAAAGAAGCAGTCTGTTTCCCTAAGTCAAAGGCACCACTGAGTTAATAATAATGACAAGTAGAGTGAGATGCATACACATATGACCTTCAACTGTAATAGGTATTTAGCCTCAGAAGCATAAGACTGCAAAGAAAACAAAGGCATCTTTGTTGTTTTTTTTTTTTTTTTAATTTATTTATTTTTTAATTTTAATTGGAGGCTAATCACTTTACAATATTGTGGTGGTTACTAAAGCCTCTTTGAACGGAGGAAAAGTAATACATAATACATTTTCATTAAACCACTGCTCTCACCAGAGTAACCTTATATTGGTCCTTTCATAGAAAATGCTTAAAAATTAATCTCTTTAATTAAACTTTTAAAATAAATCTATTTAAAGAGATGAGTTAAAATCTAAAATTTCAGATTACAGTTTAAGTAATAACCACGTAACAGCTTAAAAGAAGCTGAATTGGAATTCTATGACCTACATCACACCCGAATGTATAGGGGAGATCTAAAATATATTCCTAAATAGCATCCCAACCTGCCATATCAGAATCGCCATGGGTCAGGATAAGAAGTCCTTTTAAAAAGTGGTACTAGCAGTCCCTGAAGGAGCCTTTGTCAATCCATGTTCTAAGAGTGATGTTGTAGTTCTCCATTTTAACTTGTGCGCCTTGCCTCAAAACTGCCAAAAAAAACCCCAAGGAATCGAAATGCCAACCCCAAGGAAATCAAAATGAAAGACTTAACATAAATCTACTGATTTTTGTTGACTCTAATTGATCAAAATGTTTTTGATACCTATTTCCCATCTTACAACCTTGTTGTAGTAGTACGGTACTTAAGAATGTAAAATTGGGAGACAAAGTGGTCTGGTTCCAATTCAGGCTCAATCACACCCTAGCTCGATGACACTCAGAAATAGTCTCTGTTCTTCATTTTCTTTAGCTGAAAACCCCAGAAATAATGTTAGTATGTACTTCATAGAGTCACTGTCAAGACTAAATTGCTAAATACATGCAAATTGCTATAGATAATTCCTAGAATATAGAAAGCATTCAAGAATCTGAGTTATTAATATTATTTTCATCACAGCATTGGTGTGGGAGTTAAACAGTTGGAAATATATCAGGTTCAAGTTAAAGTAAATGAGGCTATAAAATACTGCATATTACTGGTATTTCTCTGGTGGTCTCCGTGGGACAGTGGCAAACAAACGGATCCTTAAGAACAGTCCCATTATGACTTCTTGGTGGTCCAGTAGCTAAAACTTCCCCTTCCAATGCAGGGGGTGAGGGTTCCATCACTGGTTAGGGAGTTAAGAACCCACAAACCTCAAGGCCAGAAAACCAAAACACAAAACAGAAGCAATATTGTTACAAATTCAATAAGGACTTTAAAAATGGCTCACATAAAAAAAAAAAAAAGCCCAAATGTTGCAAATTACTGTTTCCTTCCATAGATATTAAAATGTCTTTCTAGTTTATCAAAACCAAAATGTTCACACGCAAAAGTAATGAATAATAATGAAGTACAGCATATATCCCACTTCTGACACATTCTTGTTTGGGCTTCCCAGGTGGCGCTAGTATAAAGAACCCACCTGCCAATACAGGAGATGTAAGACATGCAGGTTCAATCCCTGGGTCAGGAAGATCCTTTGAGGGAGGGCATGGCAACCCTCTCCAATATTCTTGCCTGGGAAATCTCATGGACAGAGGAGCCTGGCGGGCTCTGATCTAGAGAGTCACAAAGAGTCAGACATGACTGAAGAAACTTAGAACGCACACATAGCATATATATGTGTGTGTGTGTGTGTGTGTGTGTGTGTGTGTGTGTGTGTGTGTGTGTGTGTATGTATATATGCTATGTGTGTATATATATATATGTATGTATGTATATATACTTCCTGTATACATGTATACTTCCAAGACTAGTAAAATTGAGCACATAATTTTTAAAAAGTAGAGAGAGGCTTTGGTGAATTTATTTTCAAGTTGTTTGTTTTGCTCTAGAGAATCTTAATTTCTCAAAAAGAATTCCTGTCCAAGCAAATATGCCCCATGACACACGAATGATATATGCATACTGTGGAAAATTTTCTTTCCAAAACACAGTTATCAACTGCTTAAATAAAGTCCCACGGGGCAGAAGAACACCATATGCGCAGTCAAGTCCTGTGTTTCTCGTTTCTGTCATTTAATTGCTCTGTATTTGTATCTGGCTTTACCGCAGGAAAGTTTGATGCATGGAATTTGCCTCAAAGCTGAGGATAATAGACTCTCTTCTTTCAGATTTATTCTATACAGCACAATTTTCTGGGGGAAAAAATGTGTAAAACTGCTTTGTGGCAATATATATGGAATCAAGAGCAAAATAATGAAAACATTCTTCAAAGGAAATTTCAGTGACTGAGTGAAACCCTCTGTCAGACATATTTAACTTCATTTAAACACGACACTTATCATATACAGTTTTTCAGAGTATAGATGTGAGTCAGGAACCAAAAGTGAATTCATTAAGTAGGGATACTTCAAAGTCATGTACACGTGTCAAAAATGTATTGGGTTAAGCATTGAGGAACCCTACTAACTTCCACTGCTTCCAAAAATGCAGGCTACCTGCTATTCTTTTAGATTCTAGACCAATTTTGTTATTTTACCCTCTACCTTTTTACAAATGCGTAAGTTTTTAAACAAAAGATACAGAATTACAGAAATCTTTCCATCTTAGCATGAAAAAGTAGGAAGACTAAAATGACTTCTCAATCCCCAAAGAATTAACAATGGAATACTGATTACTACTAATTTATTTTTTATTCGTGTCCTCATTTTTTTATTTTAAATTTGTCTTAATTACAATATAAAACATGCTAAAAATAGACAACAGAAGACATGTATACACCAAAAGACATTCCAGAATGTTCAAAGCAGTGCTACTCAACATAGCACTAAGCAAGAAATGATCCAAATCTCTATAAACAAGAGAATGGATAAATTAATTCTCACATATTCATACACTGAGATACTACAGATCAATGAAAACAATCAGAAAAATCAAAACATGATGAATGAGAATTACAAATATAATAACAGGAAAACAGACACAAGAGTATAATCTCTATTGCTGTTTTTCTATAGAATACAAAACAGGTTTAATGAATTGATTTTAGAAATAAAGACAGTAATTTGGGGTAGGGGAAATAGTGCTTTTTTTTTTCCAGTGGTAGGTGTATTTATTTTTATTGTAGTATAACTGCTTTACAATGTCATTATTTTTTTGCTGTACAACAATGGTAGATCAGCTATATGTATACATATCTCCTCTCCTTCTTAGAACCTCCCTACCACCCCCTCAGCCCAGTCCCTCCCCTCTAGGTCATCGCAAAGCACCGAGCTAGGCTCCCTGTGCTATCCAGCAGCTTCCCACTAGCTATCTATTTCGCTGCTGATTTAAATCTATTTTGAGGGTTCCTATTCTGACATAGTACCTCCCTAGCTTTCCAAACATTCCCCTCGTTCTTAAAACTCGAGAGCATGTGGGCACTTGCAAAGATGTCTTGAGGGACCTTGTCCAAGAAAAATGATGCCAAACAGGGAATTCCACTGCAAAATAGGACTGAGTCTGAAAAAACATTACAATAAGTTTGCTATAAACTACACCACTTGCCTTAGGGATCAAATGGTGTGGAGGTGGTAGGGGGAGTCAAAATGATATTGTCTAAGAATAACTTTCCAGAAAATTCGCTGGCAGTCCAGTGGTTGGGACTCCAAAGATTCCAACGCAGGGGACATAGATTCGATTCCTGGTTGGGGAATGGAGATCCCATGCACTGCACGCTGCGGCCAAATAAATAAATAAGAAGAATCTTGTAATAACTGAGGATACAGCATTTAGACTCAGGCCCTTCCTTGGTGGCTCAGAGGGTAAAAGCGTCTGCCTATAATGCAGGAGACCCAGATTCGATCCCTGGGTCGGGAAAATCCCTTGGCGAAGGAAACGTCAACCCACTCCAGTACTCTTGCCTGGAAATCCCATGGACGGAGGAGCTGGTAGGCTACAGTCCATGGGGTCGCAAAGAGTCGGACACGAGTGAGCGACTTCACTTTCTTTCACTTCATGAAATCTTGACATTTAGCCAGTGTGAGCCGAAGGAGAAAGAACCCCAGATAAGGAAAATGGGTTCTCCTTTTCCCTCTAACCCCCATTCTTTTTGCTTAGACCCTGAACTAACCAGAAGTGAGGTTTTTAGGCATGTGAAGGAACAATTACTACTAGTCCTTGAGCCTCAGATCTGGCTGGACAAGGGTGGGAGTTGAGACTGTGAGGAGAGGAAACAATGATTAAGACTCCGAGCTTTCAACACAGGAGGCATGGATTTGATCCTTGGTCAGGGAACTAAGATCCCACATGCTGCACCACGCAGCCAAAAGAAAAAGAAAAAAAAAAAATTTAAAAACCAGAAGAAAAAAAAAAAAAGGAAGGAGAAACTTTGAATTGGGTATGAGATTAAAACTTCAATATAATCTGGGTTGGATATATTTTTAGTATTAATATTTTACTTAGTATATATATATTGTTAGTATATTACTTTGAAAACAAGAAAATCCTCAAAGCTGAAATTTACTAAAGGTTATAGGATCTTCCCTTCTTGCTCAGTTGGTAAAGAATCCACCTGCAGTGACGGAGACCCAGGTTCAATTCCTGGGTCTGAATAGATCCCCTGGAGAAGGAAATGGCAACCCACTCCAGTATACTTGCCTGGAAAATCTCATGGACAGAGGAACCTGGTGGGCTACAGTCCATGGGGTCACAAGAGTTGGACATGACTTAACGACTAAACTACCATAGGATCTTCCAGAGCTGTCATCCATGGGCAGGGAGATGTGATGGAGCATTTTTGAAACTGGGAGATGTGGGGAGGAGGGTAGAGGATAGTCATTTCCTACTTTGTAAATCTCTAAGCCCAGGCTGTTTAGCAAATACGTTACATTTAGAATAAACCTTCAATCACTACTGTAAACTGTTTCTTTATCCTGTGAAAGAGCCCAAACAAAACAATTTAGGTATTTTCATTTATACTGTCAATTGTGAGATAAATAAAGACACATATATCTTGTTATATCTTATCTTCCTTTTTTTAAACTTCAAATTCTAAAGCAGTGAAAGATTATTATTGTTCTCATCACATTTTTTGGAGGTGAGGCAGACAAAATAAATTCTAATTTTATTTTTTAAATGATAGAAAGCAATAAGTATAAAAGCAGTAAGTATAAAAACCACAGTTATTCTTAGAGCTTATATATTCCTTATTCAGAAGCTTATCAGAGAACAGGCTTTGTATGCTTTCTGTAAGTAAGCACTTACTTCACAGTAAGCAAATACTTTTGTGTTCACTTATCTAGATGAAAGTGTGACTTGACAAAAAAAAGTTTTTGTTAAGGAAATTTATGTTTAATAAAATTACACGTACTTTAAATAACTTGAACTGAAATTTTAGTTCTTCTCTTCCACAGCCAACGGAAAAAATTATTTCCTGCACCAACATCAGACTGTGTCTCACCATGTATTATCAAGGGGATTAAATCTACAGTCTATATACTCAGACATGCAAGAGTATGATTTTCTGTATTTTAAATTACTTACCTCATCTTGGCTCTCGAGCTGCCTCTCCAACTTTGCCAACTAAATGTACCCTGGTGGTTTTATTTGAAAATTGTCTATTTAGAGTAATTACTCATTTCCAGATTTGTGCTTTTCCTGGAAGAGATTTCCAGATTTCTTCTCAACACAGTCTCTAGGCAGGAGGAGAAGGGGACCACAGAGAATGAGATAGTTGGATGGCATCACCGACTCGATGGACATGAGTTTGAGCAAGCTCCAGAAGTTGGTGATGGACAGGGAAGCCTGGCGTGCTACAGTCCATGGGGTCACAAAGAGTTGGACGCAACTGAGCTACTGAACAGAGGTATAAGATAAACTTAAATTTCTAATCGGCAAATGATAGGACATGTCTGGTCATTATGATTTTCTCTGACTGGACAACTCATCCCATTCGGTGAAAGCATGACCCCTGTTCTCATTGTATCTGTTAAGATGTAACAGGCCTGTCTGGTCACTGCTTACCCTAGCGTAGCATCCACAGGGATGTAGTTGCTCCCACTTGGTCTGTTTAGAATTAGGCTCATATGTGCTGCTGAGAAAATCACAGAACTTTGCCTTGCCTCCTGAAATGCCACATACTCTATGGCCTCGTTTTCCCAACCTCAGTCTTCTTGTGACTGATTCTCTCAACATTCCTTTCCCATCCTCAGCCTCTATTTCAATACTCAAGGTTCTTTGTTGTAAACAGAAGTAGATTTTCCCTGAATAGGGCAGTGCAGGTGAGGGAGAAGAGCTCAAGAGTAATTTGCATGACTTGAAGAAACACTGAAATGATTATAAGCCAGACTTGAATCTGGGCTTCTAGAAACAGAATCCAAACTGTGTCATAGAGCTTCTACTTCTGAGTAGAATGTACTAGGGATGCAGCTGGTCAACATTCCCATTGGGGCAGCTAGAAAAATAAATGAATGAATGAATTACAAGAATTATACTCTTAAAAACATTGTAGAGCTATGAAAACAAAGAGCACTAGAAGGAAGAAAATTCTAGTCCTTCCCAAGTGAGCTGATAATCTTTTTGGCTCTGGGGGATTCTGTGTATTTTTAAGAGCAGTCCTGAGGATCCAGCTTGGATGAGGTAGAGGTATTCTACTGTGGAAAAGAAATATATGAAGCCTTTGAAGTTCACATGGACTAGGATGATATAGCAGATGACTAGAGTTGAAATCATGATCTGTTTTACCCCAAAGGATAATTCTTGAGTTCTGGAGTAGCAAAAAAGCCAGACGTTCTAGGCTGGAAACGAAGTAAAACCAAGTCTACTAGAGAGAGAAAAGTGAAAAGTGAAGTCTCTCAGTCGTGTCCGACTCTTTGCGACCCCATAGACTGTAGCCTACCAGGCTCCTCCATCCATGGGATTTTCCAGGTAAGAGTACTGGAGTGGGTTGCCATTTCCTTCTCCAGAGGATCTTCCTGACCCAGGGATCAAACCCAGGTCTCCCGCAGTGTAGGCAGACGCTTCACCATCTGAGCCACCAGGGAAGCCTTAGAGAGAGAAAGCCTGCCTTAAACACTCCACTGGTCTCCCCCTCAGGATCTTTGCCTGATTTTGAAACTTGTGATAGGAAATCAAAGAATCAGGCTCAAAAAAAAATCTGAAAGGCACAACTGAATCTCTAAGTTTCTCAGGGCTGAAAATATAGAGATTTTCCAGGTTCTCAGTCACAAACTTGGGAGGCAATGCCCAAGGAAGAGGGTCAAAACACAAATTGGATAGGTCTTCCTAAAATTGCAACCCAAACCAACCAACTGCAATCCTGGACTGGATTGATATAATGGTTTATCCTATTATCTGCCTAACAGAGTAAAGGAGATACTATCTCTGGAAGAAATAACATCACTGAATGGACATTCTGGATCTAAAAAATATAATATCAGAAATTAAGATCTAGTGAGAAGTGCTTAACAGCAAAGTAGACACAGCAAAAGGTAGGATTACTGAACTCAAAGGTAGGTCAATAGAAAATATGCAATTTGAGGGACAGAGTGAGAGACCAAAAAACAAAACAAACAAACCTAAAGGGCATAAGAAACATGTAAGACACTCAAAACCTTTAATGTACATGTAAACTGAAGTTCAAAAATAGAGGTATTGGATAATTTGAGGCAGAAGTAATATTTAAGAGGTAATAGACAAAACTTCTGCAAAATGCACAAAAGATAGCCACACAAAGATTCAAGAAGCCAGCAAGCCTACAGCAAAATAAGCACAAACACATCATGGCTCAAAACAAACTGCTGAAATTCCAAGCCAGAAAAACAACTTAAAAGCCAGCAGAGAAAAAAAAAGAGACACATTATTTCCAGAAGATCAACAGCAAGACTAATAGCTAACTTTCCAATGACACTATGGAATCTAGAAGATAATGAAGTGGTATTTTGTAAATGATGAAAGATTAAAAAAAAAAAAGCAGGCTAATTTACAATTCACTATCCAGCAGAAATACCCTCCAAAAAAAAAAAAAACAAAATACAGATATTTTCTATAAAAAATAAGAGAATTTTTCACCAAAAGACCCATACTAAAAAGACATACTATTATTAAAATAACCTCTTTATTCACTTTGCAGTTTGCTAGGAAATCTTTACATTTTTGAATTTATGTTACAAAAGCAGGATCTGAGTTTTATGTTGCCGTCAAATACTTCATAGGTTCACAAGATAATTTCCCTTCTTGGGTCACTATCATGTCTTTCTACAAAGATATTGAGTAAATGCTACTTTTTTAAAAAAAATTGATATAATGACAGCAATTAATTTTGTACTTTGTGTACTGTTGTTCTTGTTTAGCCACTAAGGCATTTCCATCTTTTTTGAGATTGCATGGGCTATAGCCCATCAGGCTCCTCTGTCCTGGGATTTCCCAGGCAGGAATACTGTGTTGGGTTGCCATTTCCTTCTCCAGGGGTTCTTTCCAACCCAGGGATCAAACCCATGTCTCCAGCATTACAGGCAGATTCTTTACTGTTGAGGCACTGGGGAAGCCCCTAGTAGGCATGCAATAAATAAATACAGAAATATATGAGAATTTCTTAGTTTTCAGCCCAGAGGCATTGAAGCAGAAATTGAAGAAAATGCTAACATCTATTTTTAATTGCTTTTTAGAGTTTAAAAATAATTTTCACATACCTGTTTTTAATGCTTACAAATTTCTAGATAAATTAAGAGTATTCAAATATTATATATAAGAAAAGTGCATCTCCAATGAGTTAAACAACATATTGAGTAAAAGTGCATCTTTTCTCAAGCTGGGTGGCAGAAAAGTTTGACAAGAATAAAATAAAGCTAAGCCTCAAAGAGATGAAGTACCCAGCTTTCTTTAGCTAAAATAATCAGTTCTGTCTACTATATGAAGCAAACAACATATATATGCATATATGATATGTATATCAGTATATGTATTTTTATACATAAAAATATAAATATTTATATTCTAAAATCACCATGTATTTAACAAATGTGATCTTTCAATTAGAGAATAGATAAAAGCAAAATCATAAAGATAAATTTTTAACTGTCTAGGAATAGACAGACTTTCAAGTTATTTTAATAATGGAGCTAATGCCTCTCCATTATTTCAAAGTACCTAAAGCAGATTTTTCCTTAATTTCAAATGTGAGGTATTTGAAATAGAAAAGTAATACAACAGACATCTGTGTGCCTACACTCAAGTTTAAACAGATATTAGTTTTTTCATTTTTTTTATTTCTTTTGATTTTAAAGAAAAAATAATTCCCCCATGACTCTCATTTCCTCCCTTGAATTAGCCAATATTCTGAAGTTGATATGTTTTATACATTGACTGTATATACATGGATCTATGGACAACTAATCCCAGTGTTTTTAAACTTTATATAAAAATATGCTTTGTGACATATTTAAAAAACAATATGTTGGGTATTTATCTATGTTGCAGGCATGTGAAAGTGAAAGTGAAAGTCACTCAGTCCTGTCCGACTCTTTACGACCCCATGGACTATACAGTCCATGGATTCTCCAGGCCAGAATACTGAAGTGGGTAGCCTTTCCCTTCTCCATGGGATGTTCCCAACCCAGGGATAAAACCAGGTATCCCACATTGTAGGCCAATTCTTTACCAGCTGAGCCACCAGGGAAGGCCATGTAGACCTTGATAACTCGTTTCATTTTTTGTGTTGTGTTCCACTATAATAATAAACTGCAGTTTACTTAGTTCTTAGACTGATGAACAATTAGATTATTTCCATTTTCTGCTATTGCAAAAGCATTGTATGAATATTTTTGGCATGTCTCTTTTTGCCACATTTGAGAGTTCTCTAGGGTAGATATACCTGGGGAGATGCCCTTGCTGAATGGAAGGTATGTTCATCTTTAACTTTATTAGATATTGATTAATGGCTCTCCATTTGTGTTATACTAATCCATACTCTCAGTTGTAATGTTAACCAAGCCCCTTTCTTACATCCTCAACAACTCCTAGGGTTACCTGACAATATAATATTTACCATTCTGTGTGCATGCTAAGTCATTTCAGCTGTGCCTGACTCTTTGCGACCCTATGGACTGTAGCCAGCCAGGCTCTTCTGTCCATGGGATTCTCCAGGCAAAAATACTGGGATGAGTAGCCATGCCCTCCTCCAGGGGATCTTCCCAACTCAGGGATGGAACCCGCGTCTCTTATTTCCTGCATTGACAGGCGGGTTCTTTACCACTAGCACCACCCCCAGGAAGCCATTTACCATTCTGCTGCTGCTGCTAAGTCCCTTCAGTCATGTCCGACTCTGTGTGACACCATAGACAGCAGCCCACCAGGCTCCTCCCTCCCTGGGATTCTCCAGGCAAGAACACTGGAGTGGGTTGCCATTTCCTTCTCCAATGCATGAAAGTGAAAATTGAAAGTGAAGTCACTCAGTCATGTCTGACCCTTCGCAACCCCATGGACTGCAGCCTACCAGGCTCCTCCATCCATGGGATTTTCTAGGCAAGAGTACTGGAGTGGGTTGCCCTTGCCTTCTCTGATTTACCATTCTAGAGGATGTGAAAGATAATTTCACTATTCTTACAGTTTTAATAGACTTGTTTGCGTCTCCTTGTCTGTAAGTTGTCCCTATATGCCCTTAGGTCATTTTTCCTCTAGGTTGCTGGCCTTTTCTTTATTGATATGTAGAAATTCTTCTAGAGAGTTAATCCAAAATTAATCTAGAAAATGGTCCTTTTTATTTGTACTATAAACATTTTCTCCCAATCAGAATAAATAAATAATATGCTTCAGGTCTGGTCCAGTGAGAAAAACTTTACCTTCCACTAAGCAATAGATCCTACAATTTTCACTGCTCTAATTTCTCTGCCAGGAATACAGCTGTATTCCACTTGCTAATATGACCAGCACTCCCATATTAGAAATTTGACCCGATAATCATTTCTAATGTCCCTTTTGAGAAAAATAAAGAGTTCATTATCACTTCTCTCTTTGCCCTCTACATCCCTTGATGCAACCATCCTTTGATGGCTTTTGTGTGATGATGAAGCTACAAAATAAAGTGAATATCTAGCATTTTCAGCTTTTCTAGGCAAGATCATCTTTATTCCACTCAAAAAAAGAAGGCTCTCCCAAGCAGAAAATAGTTTAGATGCTGTATGGACTAAACAAGTAACAAAGATCCACCTCATTGTCCTTTATTAGCATTAATACTTAAAAGTATCCTACAAGCAAGTGAAACCAATTCTAGTCCTGCTTTCTTGGAGTTTTTGATCTAGAATAATTATTCTTTTTATTGCAGCAAAGATAAATAAAATAATTTTCTATGTTTACAATGAATCTTCCAAAGAGAAGAGATAAGGTCTTCACATTCCACTAAGATGAGCTATAGATCTTCCGTAAACTTATAACTACAATAAATTTCTCAGAGTACACTAAGGACCAAACACAGCACAGAGTTAACCATTCTTTACATAAATAAGACACACTGATAGATGCCCTCTTAGCACCAACCGTCTGCTAATCAGATCCTTGTATTTCTGACTCACAAACCCCAATAAAGAAGAAAATAGAACTTCTAAAAATAAGAGACATTGGTTAAACACAAACTTCAGTTTAAATCTTACTTAATTTTTATTGGCTTTGACTTTGGAAAAAAATGCTTTAATCACTCCAATCTTTCATTTTTATAAGATTTTCATTTTATAAGATTATGAATACGTACATTGCAATGTATTTTAAAGATTCAAAACTACATATCCTAAGACGCCAATTATATTTTTTTAAAAAAGCTTTTAAAATGCAACATTAAGGAGCTAAAATATCTTCAATGAAATTTAGAAAGCTACATTTTTTTTTCCCCCTTGGAGAATGGAAGGAAATACAGGTTAATAAATTCCATCATGGAATTATGCGTACCTAAGAATAAATACAAAGAGATGTTTCTTTCCTCTCAGTATTTCCACAGACAATTTGAAAACACGTTAAGAATCTAATGAATTCAACTTTTAGAACAAGAAACTAAACAAAAAGTAAATAAATGACTTGTTTGATTTCTTATAGACAATAAAGACAAGAACTTTGAAATATTTCTCTCATGCTTGTATAAAACATATTTGGGCTTCATTAAAAAATATTCTCTACCCCTCCGCCTCTGCCCAAGTCTGCCCTAGCCCAGCCCCAGGATGCCTCACCCCCGAGCAGTCCCCAGGCGACCACCCCCAACCCTGTCCCGAGCAGCACCGAGGCCCAAGGGGTGGCTGGTCCAGCAGCTGAGATCCCAGGGACTGGTGGCCATGAGACCGAGAGCAAGGACAGTGGTGATCTCAGCTCCCTCCCTCTGGGCCTGGCAGTGCTGGTCACCCGGCCGCTGCAGTCCTCTGCCCTGTTGGATAGCAGCAGCAGTAGCAGCAACAGCAGTTCATCTAGACCCAACCCTTCTACCTCCTTTGAGTCCATCACGGCAGACCCCACAGGTGTTTTGGAACTCCCCAAACAGCTGTCGAAGAATTGATGCTTTTGAACTGTGGTGTTGGAGAAGACTCTTGAGAGTCCCTTGGACAGCAATGAGATCCAACCAGTCCATCCTAAAGGAGACCAGTCCTGGGTGTTCATTGGAAGGACTGATGTTGAAGCTGAAACTCCAATACTTTGGCCACATGATGTGAAGAACTGACCCATTTGAAGAAACCCTAGTGCTGGGAAATATTGAAGGTGGGAAGAGAAGGGGACAACAGAGGATGAGAAGGTTGGATGGCATCACCAACTCAATGGACATGAGTTTGAGTAAACTCCAGGAGTTGGTGATGGACAGGGAGGCCTAGCATGCTGCAGTCCGCATGGTCGCAAAGAGTCGGACACGACTGAGCGACTGAACTGAACTGAAAGAGCTGTCAGAAATCTTTTATCCCACTCAAGAATGCAAGAACTCAGAGCTCTTGGAGGAGCTGATGTCCTCAGAAGTGTTTGCACCCCTCCTCTGCCTTTCTCCACCCCCTGGAGACCACGATTACATCTACAACCTGGTCGAGAGTGAAGGTGTCTGTGACCTCTTTGATGCGCCTGTTCTTAACCTCTGACTGACAGGCATGCCCTTTCTGGCTGGGACACAGACTGTCTGATCTGGGGGCTGTCTGAGGACCTCTCCCCACCCCACTTCCCCACAGCTTAAGAGCTGCAGACTCCTGGCTTCCCCAGCCTTCCCTCACTGCACACTTCTGGCCGCAAGTCCGGCTCCTGCACCAACACCTGTTCTGTGCTGAGAGAGCCAGGGAAAGGAGCGGTGCCCCCTCCACCATGGAGCCAAGTGTTTGCCTCTCCTTTTGGGGGGGGCTTTACCCTACCTGGTATCCTCCTTGAGCCCTCCCAGAGTTCAGGTTCAGCTGCCATCCAGTGGCACAGAACCAAGGACCCTCCATCACCCTCACAGGGCTGCTTGTCCAGCCCCACTGCCCTGTACCTGCCAGCCCTTCTCCCTTCCAGGAGGAAGTCTAGGTTGGGGATGGGCACATGCCAGCACCACCCCTGGCTTCCTTAACTTCTCCCCATGCCTGATCACACACCTCCTCCTGGACTTCTCGTATGCCCGCTCTTCTGCTGGGCCCTTGGCCCTGAGAACCTGTTGAGGTGAGGGTGCTAACAGGAAGGAATGGAGATTTCTAGCTAAGAATCTGGAGAAGGCAATGGCAACCCACTCCAGTACTCTTGCCTGGAAAAATCCCATGGACGGAGGAACCTGGTAGGCTGCAGTCCGTGGGGTCACTAAGAGTCGGACATGATTGAGCGACTTCACTTTCACTCATTGGAGAAGAAAATGGCAACCCATTCCAGTGTTCTTGCCTGGAGAATCCCAGGGATGGGGGAGCCTGGTGGGCTGCCATCTCTGGGGTCACACAGAGTCGGACACACTGAAGCAACTTAGCAGCAGCAGCAGCAGCTAAGAATCTGGGCTGCTGAGTCCCTAAGGATTGGCTCAGCCTCCCTCTGCCCCATAGCCCCCATCTTGTTTATTCATTTACCCTCATTTAGAGCCATTTGCAGAGATTTCGAAAGATTTGAAGTAACGAATGGATTCCTATATAAAGATTATTGTTATACTTTTTGCAACAAAAGGAAATTTTAATATTTGTACAGTGTCCAAGTGAATAAAGACCATGCCTAAGGCTAAAATAATATATATATATATATATATATCAAATATGTTCAAGAATCAATAGAGTCTACTCTCAAAACCATATTTTCTGGGGAAAAAAGAAGCCTGGTTAAGAGCAATTATTTTTAATGTGAAAACAGCTTCCATGTCCCTATCTGTTTCAGGTACTTCCCAGTTGAAGACAATTTACTGAGTGACTTAGCACACACACACACACAGATCTGAATCTCACCTGTGATATTAAAACATATAGGCAACTCAAAACATTTTAAGAAATTGACTTCACTAGGAAGCTATGATTTGTAAATGCAGTTAAGTATGTGACAGATACATCTGACTACATTATGTGTTCACACAGAGGCCAAGATATCACTTCAATTTCTTTATTCTTAAGCATCAAGAAGCAAAAGTAAAATGTGTCTTTCTTTTATGTGGATAACATTATGAGGCGTTTGGTCAGTAAAAAAGGAAAAACAATTCAAAAAGCAAAATGGAAAAGTATGGAAATACAAAATTTCAAAGTGCCTAGGCTTTCTACCTTCTACATTTGTACAGGTATATATTTATAAACTATACCAGCAAGAAAACAAGAAACAGCAGTTGAAGGACTTGAGGAACTGTCTAGTTTTCTAAAACACATTTTTCTTTTTGCTTCAGCAAAGTGAGTCACATTCAAGTGTTCCCTTAAAGCCCTAGAAACAGGAAATTATTTTACAGTATCAGTTAAACTTTTTATGCTATTAAAAACTTATGGGAAATACTTTCCACACACACACTGAAATTTCTTTAACATATAATATATACTGAAAACTCTCAAAAAAAAATTCACCGCTTTTATAACAAAGGTGATTGTACCCCAAAATTGACTAGAACAGAACTTAAAAAAATACATTTTTCCCTCTAGTTCTTTATGGAGTATTTTGCCATCGCAATTCCAGAAAGACTGGAATTGGTTACTTAAACTATTAAGAAATATTCTTCATCTATCATCTAATTAACCAAAGGGAAAACGAAGGAATGAGTGACCTGATCAGGACTGAGTGGAAGAAATGAACCAAAGTTAGAAGCTGATAGCCTCCTGGCATCAGCTGGCAGCCTGATGCTGTTACATCTACAAAACACTCCCTCCCAGTGGTTAGAAAAGTGGCAAGGAACAGCTGGATACTTGCATACACCATGATTTCGAATCAGCAACAGAATGATACACTAGATTTTAGTAATAAGGCTCACGTTCATTTATTCAAAGGTATTTTCAGTATCTTCCCTATGCCAGGTATTATGATAGGCATTGCATATATATATATATATATATATATATATATATATATATATATTATATATAATAGTTGTCATCGTAACTTAGTCGCTACGTTATGTTCAACTCTTTTGCAACCCCATGGATTGTAGCCTGCCAGGCTTCCTCTGTCCACGGGATTTCCCAGGCAAGAATATTGGAGGGGGTTGCCATTTCCTTCTCCAGGAGATTTTCCCGATCCGGGGATCAAACCTGCGTCTCCTTTATAGGCAGGTGGGTTCTTTTGGTTATATAGCAGCATGAGCCATATTCTCATAAGCTTTGTGTGCAGTATGGGTGAACGTTTTTCAATCAGTAACCCCACAGTGTATCATTGTAAATGGTGAAAGTGCTGTAATAGAATAACGGGAAAGAATAGTAGTAGTCTCTATGTGAAGTGATAGTTAAACCAACGCCAAAATTATTAATACAGTTTATTCAGTTTAAGAAGGAGAAAAAGAGGAAGTAACAAATTCAGGGCCAAGGTGAAAAAATAACTTAGTGTATTTTCAATCCGGAAAATCAGCGTGTAAGGCAGGAGCATATTTAATAAATAAAAATGTCACAAGCAACCACGGATCTGTTTTTGTGTATTTGCCTATTCTGGGCTTTTCCTGTAAATGGAACCCTAGAATATGTCATTTGTGACTGATTTCTTTCACTTAGTATAAGATTTTTAGGTTCATCCATGTCATGCCATGTATCAGTACTTCATTACTTTATAGCACTTATAAGCATCATATTAATACTCATGCAGTCTGCATTAATACTCATGCACCTCTTTTTAGGTAATGAAAGCATTCTAAACTGAGGTTTTGTTGATGGCTGCACAATGCTGTGAATGTAAGAAAACCCACTGAATTGTACGAGTTTAAAGTGGTGAATTTAATGGTATGGGTATTACATCTCAATAAAGATGTTTTTTAAATAAGAGAGAAGAAAAAGAATGCACTGCACTGAGTAAATGGTGGAGTTATGAAGCAGAACAGTGGTAGAGGGTATGGGAAGAAATGCATATAAGTGATAGATTTGCTACAGAGGAGAGGGAGAGAGGGCTTCCTCTTTCTGGCATGATCAACCAGGTGAATAAGAGCACCATGGGCTGAGATGGGGAGATCTGGGAGGAGAACCACTGGGAATGTGGAAGGAGAAATTATCACAAGATCTGTTTGCTATATGTCAGTTTTCAGGCATCTAGGAGACAAGACTTGTGGAAACAAGTAGGTGGCATGAACTGGGTAGTGTCCAGCAGGCTTTCCTGGTGGCTCAAACTATAAAGAATCTGCCTGCAATGCAGGAGACTCGGTTTCAATCCCCGGGTCAGGAAGAGCTCCTGGAGAAGGGAATGGCAACCCACTCCAGTATTCTTGCACGGAGAATCCCATGGACAGAGGAGACTGGAGGGCGACCATGGGGTCGCAAAGAGTCAGACACGACTGGGTGACTTTCACATTCACAGCAGATAAATAAAAAAGCTTTGAAGAAAATAAGATCCACCAAGGCAACGTTGTAGACAGAGAGATGAAAATGGTTCAGAACAGAGCCTTGAGGAGCTCTAAAATGTGTAAGTTAAATATGTGTGATAATGATTTAGTGCCTAAAACAGGGCATTTCGTGTTCCTGATAGCCCATGTGTGTATAATATAGACGCTGCATTCTCCTCTGAACCAGATGAGATATATTGCAGATTTCTTCATTAGTGAGCTAAATAATATCTCTGGCATGTGTTTTTTTTTTAATATTTATGTGAAAATCATAGTTTTACCTTTTTAAACAATTAACCTGCAAATGGACAACACAGTATTTAAAATCCTCCCAGGAAAAAATAAATAAATAAAATCCTCCCACGGTTTCACACTGTCCTTCAAATAAGAAATCAAAATCCTTAAATAAGCCAGCCATGTGCTGCACGATCCACCCATCTCTCCTGCCTCAACTCCATCAGCTTCTTTACTTTTGCTCTTGCTTCTCCAGTTATTTCTGGTCTTTAGTTCATCCATTCCCCACCCTCTTCTCCACTTAGATTCTTTACCAGGTTCTCTGCCTGGAGTGCTTTGCTTTCTCTGCCTTTCTCTTTACTATTACTACTTTCATCTCTGTAGTATCCAATAAGTATCTCCAGCCATCACCTCAGGCTTCCCAGGTGCCTCAGTGATAAAGAATCTGCCTGCCAATGCAGGAGACACGGATTCGATCCCTGGATTGGGAAGATCTCCTGGAGGAGGAAAAGGCAACTCACTCCCATAGTCTTGCCTGGAGAATCCCATGGACAGAGGAGCCTGGCAAACTACAGTCCATAGGCTCGCAAAGACTCGGGCACCACTGAGCAACTAAGCATGCATTCAGACATGCACAACCATCATCTGTATGATGTCTCACAATTATTTCTGTGCAAGCCAGGGTCCTTCCTTCTATGTTCTGTTCTTACAGTCCCAGGAAACAGCACATTTTAACTCATAGGGAATGTTTAATATTTGTTGAATAAACAGATGAGTGAATGGATGTTACATATGTCCGGCTCTCATGGTTCTGATTTGTTGCTTGTGTTCCTAAAATTCGAGGAAAGTATGCAGGGGCATCTGCTTTTACATTAATGATTTACCGGAGCCAGATGTAAGATGTGAAATAGACTTTTTTCCTCTAAATTCAATTGTTCCTGTAAATGGCCAAAGCAAACTTCGCCCACAGCAGGCATAGCGCCGTACAGAGCTGCAGAGTCAAGTTTCCACTGCCTGTTTATCATCTTCATTCAGTCCCTCCAAAATTGGACTTGTGTTTCTCTGTCCAAGGGGACAAAAATGGCAAGGGCAATGTGATCCATTCCTCTGAGGACTCAGTCAGCCCCCAGGGTTTCTCCTAGAAAGGAGGTTCTCCCCACGCACGACCTGTGTTCCTGACAGGGGCCCTGCCTCTGCAGGTCATGAAGTTAGTTCTGACACATCATCAGTCTCACCACTACACATTCGTGTGGACATGTTATTAAAAGGCAAAAGCAGAATCATAGCACAGACAGTTTCTGCCATAAGAAAAGTGCTTTTTCAGACTCATCTTGCTGATGCTTCAGCATACATCTCCCTGCAAGTGGTTCGTCTTTTAATAATTTTATCTATTTATTTATTTTTGGCTGTGCTGGGTCTTGGTTGCTGCATGGGCTTTTCTCTAGTTGCAACGAGCAGGGGGTTACTCTCTAGTTGCAGTGAGCAGGCTTCTCTTGCTGTGAAGCACAGGCTTTAGGGCACTTGGGCTCAGTGGTTGCAGTTCCCAGGCTCTAGAGCACAAGCTCAATAGTTATGGCGCACCGGCTTAGTTGTTATGCGGCAGGTGGGATCTTCCCAACCTGGGATGGAACCCATGTCTCCTGCATTGGCAGGTGGATTCTTTACCACTGAGCATCCAGGGAAGCCCCGTTATCTTTTATACCCTCTCTACTTCCATGCTGGGATGGGAGGGTGGAAGTGGGAGATCAACTCAGTCAACAAAATGCAAATACAGCATATAAAATAACTTCAAAATATGCCTAAAGATTGATTTTCTCCAGTGCTTTGACTGGGTATAAATATCTATTGACTTACGTATTCACTTTTAATTCAATCATATTGTTGTTTTTGTTTTCTGAGGTTTCATTTGTCACAAAACGAGGAGGCACTATAATGTGGCGCCCATCCCCTCATTGCAGGGACAGATGGATCCACCAACTTATTTGGGGGGAGACCACAAATTATTTCCTAAATATCACCATCACACTATTGTTCACTTACATTGGATACAAATAGAAGTTAATGGTAATAGTCGACTGAATGACCTGCAGCTGCCCCAACGTGGCCCTGACGCCACGAAGCAGCAGTGCCTCCTTCCCCAGTCTGCGGTTGTCCCTCCCACTCCTAGTCTCTTTGCTTATCATGAGTTGAAAGAGGCTGTATTGGGGAAGTATGAGAGTTTGGACCCATAAACCCATAAACCCACCCATAAACCTCTGATATCTGAGCCACATTTGGGGGGGGAGCACATGAGGAATTGCTGTGAGTTCTGAAATTCAAGTCTCATTTCAATTCAATGGGTCCTATTGAGACCTGACAGGATCAGGTGGTCATATTCAACAGGAATCTGCTTTTACACATTCCTCCTGCCCCGGCATCCTTAAAACATCTAGCGAAAGAACCACTTATAAGTCAAGAAGAGTACAACAGAAGTTAGAACTATTAATATTTTCATCTTGTGCATTCTTTACAAGTTGATGGAAAGTTAAGTGCATTAATTCACCTTTCCTGATTCCCACTTTCTCCCACGCAACATTATTTTCTCCTTCATGTAGGTTCTTAGAGCTCTTTGTCTTCATTACAATATTTACTGATCACGTCCTAGTGAGGTTGGTTGTACATGACTTTCTTTCTCTCTAGATTATGATTCTTTGAAAGATAAGAAATAGGTATTATTTTTCTTGGTATTCTCAAAGCAAAGCCCAGGACTTAGCATGCAATAAATAGACTATAAATGGTTTCAGAATGGATGCGGAAATTAGCTCTTTCAGCCCAGGAGCAACTTGGTAAATTATTAAAGCCAATGCGTTCATTCTGTACCAGAGAGCTGACATCAGACATTACTTTAATTTCTCCCTTGACTCCACTATTTCACAGATCAGCCAGATCCCTGGTCTGATATTTAGGTATCCATGAGATATCAGAATTCTAATCAGTCAAATAGGCATTCTTTATAACAAAGTACCCAAGTTCAATCCCTGGGTCAGAAAGATCCCATGGAGAAGGGCATGGCAACTCACTCCAGTATTCTTGCCTGGAGAATTCCATGGACAGAGGAGCCTGGAGGGCTACAGCCAGTGGGGTTGCAACAAGTCAGACATGAATAAGTGACTGACACTTTCACTTTCACTTCAGTTACAAATGCCTACTTGATTATCAATGCTGGTGAAAAAGCCTGGACTGTGTAGAAATCTCAAGGCTAACCCTCCTGGTACTCTCTTACAACCCAGGCCAATCCAGGCTGTAGGAGGCATATTTATGCAAAGCAGCAAATACCTATCGAGTGTCTTCTATTAGATCCCAGCCTCATCCTGATCGTTACCCTCTGTTCTCAACCTCGAGTCCTTCATTTCTCCAAAGATGCAGGCCTTTCTCAAGCAAAGATATTTCTGGCCCTAAATTTTACCCTCAGGAAAAGAAATAAAAAAATAAATAAGAAAGTAACTTCTGTTTCACGTTTACATTTCTCTCACTGTAACCATTTACTCCTATCACTGAGCATTCCTGGTGGTTCAGATGGTAAAGAATCTGCCTGCAATGCAGGAGACCTGGGTTTAATCCCTGTATCGGGAAGATCCCCTGGAGTAGGAAATGGCAAACCACTCCAGTATTCTTGCCTGGACAAGAATCCATGGACAGAGGAACTGGGAGAGCTACAGTCCATGGGACTGCAAAGAGTCAGACATGACTGAGCAACTCACACACACACACACACACACACACACACACACACACACACACACACACACACACACACTCCTAACACTAAGGTTCCATTACTGGGCCTGAGAATTACAATAATGATTTCTCTTTGACATGACCTCTTCTTACCTGGGGTGGAATGAAGGGCCTAAATTATAAATCCAAACAAAATCAGAAGCAAATACCAGAGTGATGTTTTAGAAATGAACTAAATACTTGTGAAGTTTTGTAATGATATTACTTATAATGATACTTTAATCCCCATAATTTTTTCATGCACATTTTAGGAATATTGAGCTCTTAACTATAAGTCTGGGACTGTTCAAACGATGGAGGATACAGCAATGAACAAGAGTCTACTGATTTCATGTCCACAGTCTAGTAGCCAGTGACGGAAAAGATAATCAGATTTGATAAGAAAAGATACTTTATAAAAATGTGACTAATTATTGTGGACTCTGAGGTGGCAATTTAAAACAATATATAAGATTTAACTGAACATTGCAGCTTGGCCATACCACATTGCACTAGAAATTCTTATAAGAAATGTCTGTATTACTTTTGGTTCTTATATGGTAAAATATAAAGCTTATTTTCAATGTTTTTGTTATAGGAAAGACTGGAATCACGGGTTGGAATGAATTTCTATTTCTGGCTCATTATTCCAATAAAAACATATGGTTTTATACAGAATAAGAAGAGGATCCTTGCTGTGTGAAAACTAATTGATGACAGGATTATAAAAAGTTTTGTCTGAGAATGGTTTTCAGTAATTTGGTGAGGAATTTCCTGTAAAGTCTGGAGTAGAAAGACTGGGATGATACCCTGGTCTTCACAGACAAGGTATCCTTTCGCTGTTACTAAAAAGTACTCCTGCTTCATATAAACAGTGTATAATGTTCCTATTATAATATATTTTATTATATATATAATTATTTAAGTAGTCTATGCAAATGGGAGTTAATAGCTAGGTATCAGAGGCATAGAGATACATTAGTGTGTCAATGAATCATTGTGTTGTCAGTCCAACATCTATACTCTAAACACAGCAATCACTCTTGTGACCTCAATTAACATGTCCATACAGTGATCTCCCATGAGTCATGCTTGTACACTGACCACTGTTGGTTGGAGCTGGCTTGTCCACCTGATCCAATCTGGGACAATTAGTTAAGATAGGGGCTGAAAGAAAGAAGCTAGCCCTTCTTGTAACTGGACCACAGACAAGAGAAGCTTGGGTTCTGCGGTTTGGCATCTTCTACATTGCTCAAGCAAAGCATAAAATCCATTCTTCAAAGAGAGAGAAAGAACAAAGGAAGAGCATGCAGGCACATGCACACAGCTCATGACAGATGTATTTCTCTGTGACACCAGCAGAGGACTTGAACACTGTACAGTGTAGTTTGTACAGACCTCTTACTGGTCTTTATAGAAGCTCCTAGAGGCCAAAGACAATACATTATGTTCAGATCTCTAATGCCCAGAAATCTCTCTTTAAATACTAAATACATTCTTATTATTAAATCAAATTATCAAATAGTCAGTCTACAAGTTAAAAAATGTCACTTCTATTTCCCGTGACTTCCATGGAAATAGTTCCATTTTTAAAGTAACAAGCCAACAAAGTCATTTATTCATCCATTCATTCAATAAATGATTAATTCTACTCCTCAAATACATCTTATTTTGTAATTCAATTGTGCAGAAGTATCTTCAAAGTCCTTAATATAATTATTTTTATTTAAATACTGAACAAAAGTTCCAGAGTTGGCAGTAGTCAACGGTCCTAGGCAAATATTCCTATTCAAATTGATACTGCAGTATAATAAGCAAAATAACAATTCTAGTAGTTTTTAAATAGTTGCATTTTATTTTAAAATACACAGATTTCATAAGCAAATCA
This sequence comes from Okapia johnstoni, assembly GCA_024291935.2. Taxonomy (NCBI): domain Eukaryota; kingdom Metazoa; phylum Chordata; class Mammalia; order Artiodactyla; family Giraffidae; genus Okapia; species Okapia johnstoni. Next base: position 63,105,378 of record CM044321.1, read on the forward strand.
GAAATTAAATGTCTGATACATTTAAAATCCAAAAAAGTATTAGCTTATTACAAAACATAAACTGCAAACATAAATTTATTTTAAAATCTGTTTATTATTAGATAAAATTGATTCTTACTCAAAGTATGATAAACACTACATTAAGGTAAAGAAAAATCAATCATAAAATTTTTGCTATCAAGTAGTCTAAAAAATTAAAATATTCATATTATAAACAAATGATACAGCATAGTCTAGAAAAAATCAAAACAGTGAAAAAGGCTAACTCCAAAATAATTCTCTTTTCTAAAGAGAGGGGTGCAAGACTGAGGGAAAAACCTAAGACAATAGATTTTATACCTAAATGATTTTCCACTTGGAGAAATTTCACCTACTCCAATTTTGTGATTTGTTGAGTTCTTCCAGTTGCCTCCTTGGTCCAAGCTGTCTGGAATAATATTCTGAATGTTAGCACTTGTATGAAGTTAGTATAGCTTTAATGTTTCTGCCAAATGTCATTACCTCATTTCTCAAACTGAACTGTGGAAATAACTGGAATCATCTCATACCGACCTTTGATGAGTTGAAATGAAAAAATGAGAAAAGCAAGGACATAATAGCTAGCAAAACTCTTCTATGCTTTGTTTTTCAAATTGCATCAATATGACTTACCAACTCTACCAACATTTGCTTAATTGGAGATGTGAGGCTAGACTATGGAAAAGTAAATGATTAGATGTTTATATGATTCAGATTCTGTGCCTGTTAGCCAATGGATTGATTCATTTTGATCCACAAGAAAGTCAACCAGCCACATAGACAAGGTCAAGAACATAAGCCAAAGATCTAAAAACAATCAAAGAATCTTGCTAGCTTCCAATTTAGGACAGAGTGAAAAAAGGTCAGAGACAATGTCTGGTACCTTACTGATACCCCCTTTCCCCTCAGTTCTGCCCCTCCAAGAATGGCATATGATTGTATGTGTGGGTATGTGTGCAATTATATTCTCATACATTCAAATCTCACTCTTCACAGGTTCCATAATTGTGAATTCACCTGCTTTCTAAAGTGTATAACCCCCAAATAAATATCATACCAAAAATCACTTTTGTGATAATTAATTCATGAACATGCTCAGAGCAGGAAAAAAAAATTGAGTTGTCCAAAGCATTCATTTCCAGCTGTGGTTAGGCAAGGAGACACTCTGGTTTCTTGCTTCACTCTAACACAGACACGACCAGAGGATGGAGATCATGGGAGCAGTGGTGAAGCTCCAGCAATGCAGTCAGCGGCTTTGAATTCTAACTCTGGCACCTATTAGTGCAGCAGCCCCAAGCAAGTCACTTAACATTTTTGAACTTTATTTTCTCTTTTGTAAAATAAAGAGAATAGAACCTACTAGGGTGAGTTGTTTTTAGGACTGAAGATTATATACTATGTGAGATACACATACCCCCTAGGAGCTGATCTGATGGTTACCACAACTTCATAGAACATGTAGCTACTACGGATATCAAGAATCCACTGTATCTAGACACTGGTGATAAGATTCTGAGGCATCACAGAGACTTACATTTGCACTCTAAAATGCCTGGGAGATATCATTCTTACCCCAGACCTTATGTTCCCTTATTTTTACATACACCTTAGTGTTATTACATTGCTCACCAATTTAACTAGAGGAATTTATGTGCTATGTAGCTTTCTACAATCAATCTTTGCTATACGAGATTGTATAGCAAATAAAAGGAGAGCGCTATTGTTAAGCTGGTAGATGACAGAAAACATGTTCTGTTAACTAACGCACGTGTGCTAAGTCACTTCAGTCATGTTTAATTCCTTGTGACCCCATGGACTGTAGCCTGCCAGCCTCCTCTGTCCGTGGGATTCTCCAGGTGAGAATACTGGAGTGGGTTCCCATGCCCTTCTCCAGGGGATTTTCCTGACCCTGGGATTGAACCCATGTCTCTTATGTCTCCTGCATTGGCAGGAGGCTTCTTTATCATTACTGTCACCTGGGAAGCTCCCTATTAACTAATGGCTAATACCTAAAGCAGTCTTATGAGGTGTAGATTTATGTGCTTAAATTTAGCCTGAAATATCTTCCTAGGAGATATTATGCTGCTTATCTTTTCACTTACTAAATCAGTTCAGTTCAGTCGCTCAGTCGTGTCCGACCTTTGTGACCCCATGGACTGCAGCACGCCAGGCTTCCCTGTCTATCACCAACTCTCAGAGCTTACTCAAACTCATGTCCACTGAGTCAGTGATGCCATCCAACTATCTCATCCTCTGTTGTCCCCTTCTCCTCCCGCCTTCAGTCTTTCCCAGCATCAGAGTCTTTTCCAATGAGTCAGTTCTTTGCATTAGGTGACCAAAGTATTGGAGTTTCAACTTCAGCATCAGTCCTTCCAATGACAGGACTCATTTCCTTTAGGATGGACTGGTTGGATCTCCTTACAGTCCAAGGGACTCTCAAGAGTCTCCTCCAACACCACAGTTCAAAAACATCAATTTTTTGGCGCTCAGCTTTCTTTATGGTCCAACTCTCATATCCATACATGACTACTGGAAAAACCATAGCTTTGACTAGACACACCTTTGTCACCAAAGTAATATCTCTGCTTTTTAATATGCTGTCTAGGTTGGTCATAGCTTTTCTTCCAAGGAGCAAGCGTCTTTTAATTTCATGGCTGCAGTCACCATCTGCAGTGATTTTGGAGCCCATAAAAATAAAGTCTCTCCCTGTTTCCATTGTCTCCCCATCTATTTGCCATGAAGTGGTGGGCCCAGATGCCATGATCTTAGTTTTCTGAATGTTGAACTTTTAGCCAACTTCTTCACTCTCCTCTTTCACTTTCATCAAGAGGCTCTTTAGTTCATCTTCACTTTCTGCCATAAGGGTGGTGGCATCTGCGTATCTGAGGTTATTGATATTTCTCCTGGCAGACTTGAATCCAGCTTGTGCTTCATCCAGCCTGGCATTTCGCATGATGTACTCTGCATAGAAGTCAAATAAGCAGGGTGACAACATACAGCCTTGACATACTCCTTTCCTGATTTGGAACCAGTCTGTTGTTCCATGTCCAGTTGGCCAAGTACAAAGTGTGTGGGGCTGTAATCTGGGCTTGCAGCTTGCCTAGTGGTCCTTACCCTGCTGCTCCTTTCTGGACCACGCTGCTGTGCGTCTGTATGCCTGCAACCACATCACCCCACAAACCTGACAGCTCTATTTGTCTGGGAGGTTTTGTTGCAGCAGCTTTTAGGCTTGTAACATTTGGTTTCCATCCATTCTGTATGTGGTTTTAGAACTAATATTCCTGAGTTCCAATTAGTTAGGTAATAGAAAACGGTAACCACACTTGAAATAATTTAGCAAGAGTTACAAAAAAGCTAAAGCACTGGGTTCAGAGATTTCATGAGACCACACTTTCAAGCAAGATTTCTGGAACTGTACTTCCTGTTTATTCCGAGTCACAACTATTGGGAAGCTCTCCATTCTTGTGGTAACAGTGATTGAGATTCAATAGTAACTAAAAACCAGAACCTGTGACATAATCTGAGATCACTCTGAGTTTGTGGGAAAGCTACTGTTTCTTTCTATTTATTCAATTGAATTTCTTCATTTTTTAAAATATCAGAAAATATATCTGACCCATTTAAATTATTTTACAGCTATTTCATATAACTCTAAAACATGCAGAAAGTACAACCTAGTACTCTGTGATAGTGTTAGTTGCTCCTTCGTGTTCAACTCTTTGTGACCCTATGTACTGTAGCCCATCAAACTCCTCCGTCCATGGAATTCTCCAGGCAAGAATACTGGAGTGGGTTGCCCTTCTCCATGGGATCCTCCCAACCCAGGAAGCGAACCCAGATCTCCTGCACTACTGGCAGATTCTTTACCATCTAAGCCACCAGAGAAATCCACAGTCTAGTGGTAGAATAGACAATACATAAACATCAAAGTTCAAAATACCACCCAACATATCATATGACATATAAATAACAAAATACATTTTTAACTACAAATGTACTTAAAATAAGTGTAATTGGTAGCAGAGGACAAGGGTCACTCCTGAGTGAGGTAGAGGACATGGTGCTTAAGAAAATGTTCCAAGATGGTCAGATGTTTTATGCTGAAAACCCTCGGCTAAATGGGGGAGGAGGGGACGCATGGCAGGGTTAAAGAAAACAATGTAAATAGGACTATGCAGACCAAAAATCCAGTGTATACATATGAGAATTATGAATAAGACCGATGAGCCATTACGCTGGTTTCATGTTAGATATTTGTGGAAGTTAAAAGAAGCTGAAGGTCAGAGAGTTGAGTTAGTGAGAGAGAGCCAAGTTAATGAGTCTGAGCTTCACTCAGTCACTTGAACGGAAGGCATTCCAGTGTGTGGTTAAGAGCCTAGGCACTGTTTCCTCTTCCCCGCCCATCCAACCATATCCACATCTGGGGTTTGACTCTTGACCTTGGGTCTTGCAAGTTATCTGATCTTCAGTGAGCTGCAGAATTCTTTGAGCTGTTAAATGATAATACTAGTCATCTCAAAGGATTCTTGTGTTGATTAATTACGTCTACCCACATAAACTACTTAGAACTCTGCCTAACACAAAGTAAACTCCCCAGTATTGCTATTATAATTGAGCTTAAAATATTATAAATCAAAGATTTAGGAAAGTGTCAAAATACGCTGGAGAAAGGTGACTGTAAGAAATGAGAGCAATGAAAAAATACCACCAGTTTCTTAAATACGTGGTGATTAAGGACTAATAAGGTAGTAGCAGTGGGAAAATACAGAAAGGAAAAGATGTCAGAAATATTACAAAGGCAAATTTGTCAGGATTTAGGGACTGGTTATCTTTGGGAGGTGCTAAAAAGGAATGAATCAAGGAGGCTCCAAGATTTTGTTACTCTTCCTTTATAAAAATTAGGAAATAAATTAAGAGAGTGAGAGAGAATTTAAATGAAAAGATCGTGAATTCTGTCTTAAATATGATGAGCCTGAAGTACTCAGAAGACATCCAGGTGGAGATATCCATGAGACCCCTGACCAAGTAGAACTAGAGTTTACGAGAGAGAGGTCCAGAGGGAGGTGAAAAACATCAGCTAAAGGTAATAAGATAGAATCTGGACAAAAAAGAAAAGAGAGGAACAAGGATATTACTTTGGAGAACACCAATCTTTGCAGAGAGGAAAAAGAGTAACTAATATTTTTTAAGAAGAAACAACCTGATACAAGAGATTGTTACATCTGGAAAATGGCCATTTTCAGAGGCCAAAGAATGAAAATCTCCAAAAAGTGTAAATTAGTTATCAAGGTGTAATGCCACAGAAGTAAAAGAAGTTCATTATTAACAAAAAGTTGTTACATTTATCCCCTGGAAGCTCATTGGTGATTCTTGAGAACAGATTCAAAAAATGAAGGAGGAAGGCAGACTGCAAGGGCAAAAGAAGTAAGTTCTGAAGGCATCAAGTGTAGACCATACTTTGAAAACCAACTCTTTTGTGGTTGAACACAAAAGAGATTGGACAGTAGTCTTAGCAATAAACAGAAGGTTCAAGAGGTGATTAATTTTTGTATGAATTTTTGATTGTATGTTTTAAAAGAGGTAAAGGTGTAATATGCTAAGGTGCCTCCCAGTGGGAACAGAAGCTTCACCAATCAGAGGAGATGCTGGCTGGTAGGTCACACCAGTGCAGAAAAGTTGAATGAGTCTGGTTCTATAGGAGGAAGAGAAAGAGGCAGAGAGACATTCACATCAGAGACAGAGGAGGTCATTCGCTGAAGAATTTTATGGAAAGGGTTAAAATCGTGGCCTAAAGAGTACAAGTGACAATCAAGTGATGGAAAAAGAAGAAAAGCATTCCCCCCTATAGCAGAGAGTAAAAGAGGTGAAGATAGAGGCATTATGAGATTATCATGAAAGTGACAATACAAACATCTGAGGGCAAGGGGAGTCAAGTTGCCGGGGGTCATGTCTGATGACATGTCCAAGAGGAGCAAGGGTCATCTCTTAGAGTAAGGGAGATGTCAGAGGATTGGAAGCTGAAGCGTGTAGAAAATCGAAAACAGCTGCCATGAGGAATGCAATAAGAATTTAACAATTAAAGGATAAAGAATGGTGCATTCTTTATTGACAAGAAGCATCAAGAGCCCAAATGAGGTTACATAGCATGAATTTGCAGTGAACCAAGTATATACAGCTTTGTGACTTTCTGTAACACCAAACAGGTTACCTCATCTTATCGCCTCATCAGTTGTTCCTCAAGGAATACTTTCCTTTTCAATTTTTCCAATATACTTTTAGATGAACCCAGAAATGAGTTAAAAATCCACAATATTTGATGAAAATTTATATACCATAATACAAGAAAGACAAAGTTATATTTAATTAAATATAGCATGTTCAATTTGCCTTTAACTACAATTCTTATCCCCACAATATTATGTTAGTGAATGATTAAATATTCTTGCCTTAGTCAAGTAATATTATACAAAATATGCTTATATAATTACCACAGTAAATCAAAATTAAGATCCAATTGTTAATATTTTATTCCAAGGATTGGCAACTATAAACTGCAAGCTAAATCCAGCCCACCATCTGTTTTTGTACATCATATGAGCTAATAATGATTTTTACATTCATAAATGGTTGAAACTTTTAAAAAGTGTTTTATGATATGAAAAACGATATGTTATTAAAATTTCAGTGTTCATAAATAATTGCATTGGAACAGAGCCATGCTCATTATTTATATATTGTCTGTGGCTGCTTCCACACCACAAGAGCAGTGCTGAGTAGCTGTAACAGACTCCACGTGGTCCACAGAGCCTAAGTCATTCACTATCTGGCCTTTTGCAGGAAATGTTTGAGGATCCCCTTTCTATTCATATGTTAAAAAAAATATTTATTGAGCACTTATTATGTATTGGGCTTCCCTGGTGGAACAGTGGTAAAGAATCTGCCTGCCAATGCAGGAAGCAAGAGAGGCTTTTGATTCCTGGGTCAGGAGGATGCCCTGGAGGAGGAAATGGCAATCCACTCCAGTATTCTTGCCTGGGAAATCCCATGGACAGAGGAGCCTAGAGGGCTTCAGTCCGTGGCGTCTCAAGAGTTGGACATGACTGAGTGCACACACACGGTGATAAATTAGTGCCATGAATGATGGTTGAAGGATATCAAACCTGATTAATGCTGCATATAATGGATCCCCGCACACTGCATCACCCCTATGTATTTTTCAGAAGAGAAAACTAGAATTTCACATGCATAAGTGGCCTCATAAGTAATAAAGTGGAAGCCAGAACTCAAGCCTTGTGATCTTTGCCCATGCACCACCTCACATCCCTCATACCAGTAAAGATGGGGATGATGATTAAATCATAAGGTCTATGTGAGAACTGATTATGTGAATAAGCTTTTCAATGTGTTAACTTTTAAAGCTACCAAAACTATGCAAATGCTAGAAAGTATTGCCATTACAAAGTAATGGGAAGAAGGATATATAAGCAATGAATAAAAGATAGAATGTGAAAAGTGTCACCACAGAATACAAATAAATTGCTACGGTGGTTCATTTCAGTAAATGCCAAGATTCAATGAGGGTATCAAGGAAAACTTCATGAAGAGGACAGCATTTATGCTCTACCCAGAGGTATAAGCTAGCAAGGCTTCAATCAATGATAGGCCTTCTCTGGTGGCTCAGATGGTAAAGAATCTGCCTGCAATGCAGGAGACCCAGGTTCGATCCCTGGGTCGGGAAGGTATACTAGAGAAAGGAATGGCAATCCACGCTAGTTTTCTTGCCTGGAGAATTCCATGGACAGAGGAGCCTGGCGGGGCTACACTCCATGGGGTTACAAAGAGTTGGACACCCTCAATAAAGGATAATGAAAATGATCGATATTGTGCTTACAATTTCATTTATCAAAATACTGCAGTTATTCATTCATCAAAATCATTCTCCTCACTCTGTTTGGTTGGGGTTTACCTAAGAATCGTACCAAAATTAAAATATGTGCACCTGCATGCCATCTCTGTTAATACTAAGGAGTCAGAGGAGATAGACTGACACTCTGTCCGCTGACAGACGGTGGCCACTAATCACTTGATTCCAGCACTTTTTCCTACTGGCCTGGAAATCATTCTCCCCACAACTCTTTAAGCAGTACCACATAAGTTCAAACTTGTCTGAAATTAAGCGGTTAACACCATATTGGATTTCAGAAGGTTTCGCTGAAAAAAAAAATTACTGAATTCAATTGCTCTAGGGAATGTACCAATTTGGTTTATTTTGATCTATTTATAAGAGGTGAAATTATTTCCAACTGAATACATGTACTCCTAACTAGAAGTGAAACTTATAATTATTCGGATACTAAGGCATTATATGAGAGTAACTTCATGTATATGCAGACTTGGAACATATTACATGATTATAACTACTCTGTATCTGAAGATAAATTTAGAGAACTGCTTATCATTCTTCTCTGAGACCATCCGTGGGTTTATTGCTCCTTTCCATGTCTTCATCAGTCATTGGTATTTTTAACACTAATCAGGATATTTTGTCTCTTTTTGACTTGGATCCTATTGAAGTAGCACATTGCTTATTTTTCTAACCCTATGTGACTAAGTAGAGTAGGAGAAAGAGTCCAGATTTAGGAATGACTCATTATTACCAACCTAATAAAAATGAGAATGATGCTATGATCTAAAATCTTAACAAGTTCAGGGACTCCCCTGGTGGTCCAGTGGCTAAGACTCCATGCTCCCAATACAAGGGCTCCGGTTTGATCTGTGGTCAGGAAACCAGACCCCACATCCTGCAACTCAAGAAACCACATGAGACAAATAAGATCTGGCAAAGTTGGTTAAATAAATAAATAAATATTAAAAAAATAACAGTGATAAACCATATTTTTCAAAAAAATAAAATTTTAATAAGTTCAAATATTCCATGGACTCTTTTTCCTTGACCCCTAAAAGGAAGTCAATTCTAGTGACAGATCATACTTTCTTTAGCATCATGAAATATTTAGTAAAATAATTGAAAATGAAGATTCAATTTCAATGCAAGTATATCTCTATTATCAATTTATAATCTAATTCGAGATTGCTGGTACTGGGTGTCAGAGCTACTTAAATTCTGAAGAAAATACCAATCTTCTCCAGTCTTACCTTTCCCTGCACACACCTCATGTGCAATGAACATTTTTTTTGAATTTTATTGTCACTATATAAAATCTACACTTTTGCAAATAGTAAAGATGAGTCTGTTTTCTGTCAAATTCCAAAAGTTATATGACATGTTACCCAACAAACATTAAAATTCTTTTAGCAAGTTACTATGATACTTATTCTATTATCTGGAATACTCACCACATATCTATTCAAGTTTATTTAAGTAATGGATAAGTCTACAGCAACATTCCTTCCTTTTAACTCATTCTCCCTATGTTCTGTGCTCTTCTGGAATCAAAGCAGTGTGTGAAGTCTCTATTGGATTGCCTGGAGTGTAAATGTATAATACAGAAGTTTAAATGCCTGTGGTATAGAGGACTCTTGAGAGTCCCTTGGACTGCAAGGAGATTCAATCAGTCCATCCTAAAGGAGATCAGTCCTGAGTGTTCACTGGAAGGACTGATGTTGAAGCTTAAACTCCAATACTTTGGCCACCTGATGTGAAGAGTCGACTCACTGGAAAAGACCCTGATGCTGGGAAAGACGGAAAGCAGGAGGAGAAGGGGACGACAGAGGATGAGATGGTTGGATGGCATCACCGACTCAATGGAGATGAGTTTGGGTAAACTCTGGGAGTTGGTGATGGACAGGGAAGCCTGGCGTGCTGCAGTCCACGGGGTCGCAAAGAGTCGGATACGACTGAGCGACTGAACAGAACTGAATCAATCAATAGTAATAATAATGAGCAGAGATCCTGAGAATTGCTCTTTTAAAAAGTAAAGGGAGGCTCTCGGACCACCTTAAGAAAAACGGAGTTTATCATAAGGATATATAAGATCTAGAACTACAACTGTTAACTGACCAGCAGTTGGAACTGATAAATCTCTAGAAAGCAATTTCTCTGTCTCTCAGGTTCTCTCTCCTCTGGCTTTCAGTTTGCTGAGTTCTCTCCCACTAGACCAATGGCTTAACCTTTCCTTCATTTTGTATTCTTTTTACTACTTCATAGGTCCATTTTTTTTCATCATCCCTGTCATTGTGATATCTTTGATCTTAAATCACTCTGGAATAGATGATGATGAAGGTGATGGTGATGGTGAAGAAGAGAAAGAGAAGGAAGCAATGAAGAGGAGGAGGAGAAGGAAGGAAAGGAAGAGGAGGGAAATGAGGAGAAGAAGAAGGAAAAGAAGAAAGATAGATTAGATAACAGATACACACATAGACAGGTACATAGATATCTATCTAGTTCTAGATAGATATCATAGATTTCCATTCATTTTGATATTTTCCATGTCCTTCAATTGAGTTTTAAGATTTTTCTTTTGTTCATTCTTTATTAGGTTAATTCCTATATAATATAGAATTGCTTTCTTTTTACAAATAACATTCTATTCTATTTCTTGTTGGTTTTTGTTAGTCTAGAAAGAGAATATTGACTTTTATAAGTTGAAGTGAATTTTTATTTCTGAGCTAATCCTTATTGTGTTCCCCTGGATAATTCTTCTTATAAGATATATTCTCTGTCTCCATTCTGTTTTTTGTTTTGTTCCCTTTTTATTGCAGTCCTTATGCTGGTTCGTTTTATATTATCATTCCTCTCTGAAAGTGGTCAGCCATTGGTGAAAAAGAAAAATAGAGAGGCTTTCATTTGAGTTTTCTGCTAACCATATTTGGCTTTTTGCTTAGCACAAATATTTGGCATTAAAAAGTTTTACGTGACTCACAGGATTGTCGATAAGTCCCAACTCTGTGCTGTGATCCACACCCTCTCTTTCCTTACTTGACCTCTGGAAATCTTACTCAACTAGGCAAAAGCATTGTAGATAATCTAAATGTCATGTCATTGAACTTCTAGGCAAAATGGTTATCTAAACAGATACAGTCTCCCTCCCAGCATCATCTGACAACTAGAAATCTGGAGTCAATGTCTTTTAATTCAAATTACATGCATCTTTTCTAGTATAGTATTCTAATTTTACATCATAAGTATGATTTTTTCTAGGAACAAAAACAGTGCCAAGAAATCAAGCTTTTTGTCATTAGGCTTATTGTTAGCAAGCTTGGTATTATAGTTTGTAATTACTCTCTGTATATTGATCAAACGAAATATAATTAATTATATAAGGTTTTAGGAACTGTCTTATTTAAATTGTTCCATAAGCAGGGCTTGAGACAGGAATTCAAGTGAGAGCCGTTGGAAAGCACAAGTAATACCGGTGAGGAATGGGAAATTAATATGGGGAAAAGAAGGCATCCCATAATGGCTATGCTACTACACCACCTACGATAGTAAGCAACTAAAATTTAATCCCACAGAGGAACTCTGAGGATATATGCAAAATATTTATCTCAGAATTGTCCAACACCTGCTTATGAGAGTCACTGACTGAGGGTTGCCCTCCAGGGACTGTGGGTTCACTGGTATTTCCAGTCTGTCACATGTACAGGCAGCTCTCCACAGTTGTAGGAAAAAGAGCCTTAGTCACAGATGCAGACACCAACAGTTGTCAATGAGCAGGATTTCCCACAGTTATGAATGGGGAACTGACCGTATTTGCCACAGTCTATCCCTTGCACCAATTAGATGTACTCTGTCCCCATACTAACTTGTATCTTTTTTTTTTTAATTGAGGTAAAACTGACATGCTTCCCTGGTGGCTCAGTAGTAAAGGCCAATGCAGGAGACTTGAGTTTGATCTCTGGGTTCAATCCATGGCTTACAGTCTGTGGGGTCGCAAAAGAGTCAGATGTGACCTAGTGACTAAACAACAACAAATAATTAACATATAACATTATGCTAGTTTCAGGTGTACAGCATAATGCTTCGATATTTACATATATTGCAAAATGATCACCCTCATAAGTCTAGTTAACAGTCATCACTATACATGTTAATATTATAGTTACAAAAGATTTTTTATGATAATTTTACTTCATCTAGTTACTGTTTCTGGTAGCCAGTCACAATTATGATTAAAAAAGAAAACTACTTGGGTATAATTACTTAATTGGCATAATTACTTAATATTAGCATATAATTACCCTAGCAAGCGGCCATACATCTCTTCAGGAAAACATTGTGGACATTACTACTGCCTGTGCTTGCTGAGGCTGCAAAGTTCTTCATCAGGATGGCCCATCTTTCTCTTGGATCAATTCTGGGTCTGAGAACTACTTCAGATCTGGACACTGGATAAGGGATCATGATTTTTGTTTGTTGTTGTTGGCAGCTGACATCAATACCTGTTCTTGACCTTTTCACTTACAGAGGGACAACAAAACTCTCACTGGGTGCCCCTCTACCTCTCTGTCTTTATAAAAACACTGAGAACTGAAATGTTTTATTTCTTTGTTTAAGAAAAAATCACTACTGGGCTTCCCTGGTGGCTCAGTGGTAAAGAATCTCTGCCTGCCAATGCAGAAGACTAGGGGTTCCATCCCTAATCCAGGAAAAGCTCACCAAAAAAAAAAAAAAAAGATTAAAAAAATAACCTATCAAGAATAGTTTGAACAGTGCTTGCCTTCTTCTTTCTGTCTATAACTTAGGATATAAATCAAGGATCATTTCATGCCTTGGCAAATTGTCATACAACTTTATAAGTTTGAATTCACTTCCAGTATTTTATCCTTCCCACTTTCAGTGTGGTGAAATATTTCTGAGCATTCCACGAATGTGAAGTTTTTCACTGGCATCCTTTTCTCTGAGATATCTTCAACCTGTCATAACCATTTTTCTCATTTATGCTGATAAGGCTGCCATCACTGAGTTCCTCTGATCACATGTCTGGCGTCTCTTAGAGGTGGTGTACATATTTCCATGGTCAGCTATTTCTTCTTTAACCTCATTTACATTTGATCAGAATTTCACTTCTAGAATTGTCATTTTTCTTTTCTCTAATTGATTTTTGATAGCCAATTTCTTCTTTCCGTTATCCATTTCGGTAAAAGGTTACCTGGCTTTGTCACTGGGTGATAAACAGACAATGCAGCTCTACTCTTCCATCCGTGTGGGAACTGAGTAACAGACGTGCAGTGACCAATTACCCACCCACTTTGAAAAAAGTGACACAACTGGTCACTGATCATAACGTGCCTCTGTTATTTACATAGTGATTTCTGCATTGAAGAGCTAGCAGCAAAGTTTGTGCTTTATGCAATTACTTACAGTTAATATATCTTAGTAACTGCAATTTGAACTATGTCGTTGGAGCACTGGTAGTTTTTAACTGAACTGCAACAACTGAAATTCATGCATATCAGAACCATGCAAAGCAAGGACTGCAAATCTATTCTAACAGGCTCACGTCTCTGAGCCTTTTGACTCCTCCTTCAATCTTTGCCATGGTAGTTTCAGCATCTCCACCATTCAAGCAGAATATTATAACTGACTCCTGGTGTCCTCATCAGGACACTAAAGTCGAGTGAGAGTACTCCTATCGGTCAGCTCTCCTTTACCCAGCCTTATTTTGTAATTTCTGGTATAGCACTCTCAAAATTTATTTCTAGGCACATTTTTCTGGTTCCTGACAATACATTTCAGCCTGGTCCTGCAATTCATCTGATGAATGATCCCTTTCCTCCCAAAGCAGAGATAGTACTTCCCTCAAGGTTATGCTGAGGTTAATCTTGGATACCACAGGGGCAGTTGGAGCAAATCTAGAGGTAAGTATACTTGCAAGCATTGTTGTTGCTGTTGTTTAGTCACTAAGTCGTGTCTGACTCTTTTGCGACCCCATGGACTGTAGCCCACCAGGCTCCTCTGTGCATGGGATTTCCCAGGCAAGAATACTGGAGTGGGTTGCCATTTCCTTCTCCAGGAGATCTTCCCAGCTCAGGGATCAAACCTGAATATCCTTGTCTCCTGCATTGGCAAGCGGATTCTTTACCATTGGGCCCACCTAGGAAGATACTTGTAAGCATACTATCCAGCAAAACATCTGCCTCAGGTAAGGACTGTGTCTCAGTGATGTCCAGGCAAAGGACTAAGAGTGCTAAAGGACTTAGAAATTTCCACAGGCCCAGGAATTCAAGGAGACTTGGGGGGAATTCAGTAGGCTACCTTTATAAGTCCAAAAGTACACAGAGCTCCTGAAAGAGTTTAAGATTCTCAAATCAATCCATTCTAGACATCAGGGTCCCACTCTTTTCAGTTCCCTAATTTTAGAAGGAGACTTGTCAGAGCTGTTATTCAGCCTTCTTTGTAATTCTGCTACTCTCACAACCAGATACTGGACCTAATTTTCAACACAACCTGTCCTCCACCTTTAGAAAACTGGAGCTTCCTCAAATACTGTCAAAGTGATTGTCTGGCTTTCACACAGTTCCCATGGTTCATGACTGGCTAGTTTGAGTGTGTGGTTTTCTTCCTTTCTTCATATGTTAAATGACATGCTAAGTGAAATAAGTCAGACAGAGAAAGTCAGATACCATATGATCTCACTTTTATATGGAATCTTAAAAAAAAAAAACACTTACAGATACAGAGAATAGAATGGGGGTTGCTAGAGCAAGGGGTAAGGTTTGGGTGAAAGGGTGAAAGTGGTCAAAAGGTACAAACAACTTCCAGTTATAAGCAAGTCTGGGGTTAAAATGTACACCGTGGTGACAATAGTTAATAACACTGTAGTATACATTTAAAAGTTGCTAAGAGAGTAGATCTCAAAAGTTGTCATCACAAGAAAAAAAATTATGTTATATAACTGACACTAATATTATTTGTCAATTATATCTAATCAAAAAATTAAATAAAAATTTTAAAATAAAATGTATATATTAAAAGAAATTAACACACAATAAGGAGAGAGAGAAAAAATTCAGAATGGCAAAGAGAAAATAAGTACAGGAAGTTGGGAACTGGTTCAGAAATCACTCTCCAAACCACATATACCCCAGGACAGCTCTCTTCTGATGGTCTAACATGGTTTCCCCAGTCTGAGGAGGAACTTCAAACAGCAAAGTCCTTACAGAAGGGATGGAATCTCAGTGATGATATCTTCACCTACTTCATATCTTGTCCCAGGCCTTGTGTTAATCAATGGGTAATGTTCTAATTTTCACAAATTATGTTATTCTAGGTCTTAAAGATAAACACCTAGAATTAGAATCCAAATTAAACTCTTAAAGTACAAAAAGATTTATACATGCAAGTCACACACATATACACACACAGAGCATATATATATATATATACACACATATATATATATATATATATATATATGCATGAGACTAAGAACCATTATATCAATCACCAATATATGTGTAGCGAATAGTCTTAAGAAAATAAAATTCTGGCCAGTACTATGAGTTATGATCATTTAGGATTTAGAAATAGAGTTATTTTTTCCATAGCATCGCTCTGTTTTTTCCAAACATCTGAAGCATTATCTAAGCACAAATATGAAATGTCTGACAGAAAAAAAACAGCCTTTGACTATTCAAAATGCCTTCTGGAGCACAGACTGATTTTTCTAATGCATCAAAGATTGAAATAGATGAACCTGCTGATAGTACTTTTCCATTAATAACATGCTCCAAGGTTATATATGTTTTCCCAACTTGAACTCTAAGCAAACATTCCTTTTCACAGTTACTTTTCCAAAAACAATCCATTTGAAACTTTTACATTATAAAGATCCAATCTACATCTTAACTTTATAAATCATATTCATGCATACACATATTAAATTTTATCAACAGATAAATTATAATGGCAAAGGAAGAAATGTAATTATTTGGAAAGAAAATTTAAAACTAAGGCTGTCTATTACGTATATGAACATCAAAGGCCCCTGATGATTTTTTTAATAATAGATGTTTATTCTTATTTCCATTTATTGCCAGAATTTTTTGCAACTAACCAGTAAACTAGGGGCCAGCTTATTTCCCCAGAGATATGATTACATTAGTCACTCAGTAAACCTTGAATCAATTTAGATCCAAGGTTTTCTAAGGAACTCATTAGGTAATCTCTGGATCTAGGGAAATTAGTCACAGGGCCTAAAGGAATTCACCTTTGCTGAACCAAAAAGAAAAAAAAAAAAAAAATCAGTAGCAGCAAATAAGCTGAAGAAATCTTAACCAAAAGGCTCCCCAAGTCTTAACAAGTATGAATTCATCATACATTGAGTATTTTTACTACAAAGTAAATAATTGAAACCTATATTTATCGCATCATAGGCTAAATGGTCTGTAAATGTCAAGATCTGGTGTAAACTGGTGATTTAGTTGGAGCAGCAGAGTTCTAGGTCTAGCAGCCGTTGGAGTGGTTCTTCAAAAAGGGACAATTTAATAAATGCACAGACTTGAACTAATGTTCTGAGGTGTCACTGACAAATCTCTACGCTGCTGGAAATTACGTCTTTCAAGGACTGAATGAAATTGTAGTTCTCTCACCAACACCCTGCATTCACCCTTTTCTCCCATTGCGTTTGAATCACATTGAAGAGATAAGTAGAGCCATGTTGTCAAATATTCATTTAGCTTCATCCCAGCCAGCCCTCTCAGTGGCACACTCTCTCTAGATTACTTGCTCCAGAGAGCACACCGGCAGGAAAAGCAAATAAGCTATAATTAGACTCCAATCCACAGAAATACATCATCCATACCCACCCCCCCATTCGGTGTATGATGCTAGAAATTCCATCTAGCATCAGCTGTTACAGTCTACATCCATCTTGAAAACAGACACATGAGGGAAAAAAAAAAAAAGAAGGATAAATAGAAGGGGAAGAAAGAGAAGGGAGGAGAAGGATCTTTTCAAGACTGACCCTTTTCAAGATTTGAGAGCTTGATAACTAAGGGCAATTTGCCCAAAGAGAAAAAACATCTTTGTACTTATGCTATGGAATAACATATCTAGATAATTAGGGAATGAATAAAATGCTAGGACCATAATTTTTTTCCCGTGGAAAAATATAAAGTCTGTTTTTATAGCCCAACTGTTGCCCTTTCTCATATCTTTTCAAGTATTTTGCTTACAACGAGTTTTCCCCAAAGAATCACTTATCTGAGCAAAGCATCTGAAGTCCATGAGTCAGGCCAGCCCCAATAAAGATCAGTTCTGATATCAGTGAGTTGCTATGAAGCAAAGGGAATAAAATTCACCATCACCCACCAAATCATAATATGCATCCATTATATATTGTTTAAACTGAGCAATGCAAGAGAAGTTTAAAGAGTAACATTTTATGAGAAATATAGTCTGTTACTCCACTTTTTAATCTTCTGAAGCATATATATTACTGGAGATTCAATGGAGAAATAAACACCTGACAAATAAAATTTCCATTCCTGGCATTTATAGATCTATAAATTAAAACTGGTTATCAAAAGGTTCTTTTTTAACCTGTGTAGAATTTATCTGCCTGATAATTTATGAACACTTGTTACTCAGATTTTAGAGCTCTTTCTGAATCAACTGCAGACACAACAACCAAATGCCTCTGTGAACCCTTTTTTCTCTATATTCTATACTAGGTGTTCACAAATTATGACCCCCTCTCCAGCCCACTTTTGTAAATAAACTTTTACTGGAACACAGCCATGCTCATTCATTTACATATTTTTCTATGGCTGCTTTTGAGCAGAGTTTAAAAGTTGCAGCAGAGAGTCTGTATGGTCCACAAAGCCTGAACTTTGTGGCATTCTAACAAAAATGGCATTTTAACCAAAAGTTTTCTGAACAGTGCTCATTACCCCCATCTACTTACCTTTACTTTCCCCATTTTACTCTCATTTCCAACTGAAATACACATTTCTAATTCCTAATTTACTATAAACCTTAAGGATCATTCACTATACTTTCAGTATTTGGCTTGAAAAACACTTATAGTAAAATTTAGTTCTTTCCAAGGAAATAAGAACTGCTGTCACCTTTCATAACATAAGCCCTACCCTTTATCTCCTGCTTGTTCTACATTTACTGGCGGCACACTTAGCAGGCAGGCCACATACAGTTGTACAGGTTGCTCACTGCACAAAAGGGCCCAGCAAAGGCTGGACGCAACCCACACACCACTTTTCTAGCCATAAACCTTGACACAATGCTATATCCTTCCAGAAGAAAGATCAGCTTTATTCTAAATTGCATGAAGTTCTCATCTGCTCATGAAGTTTTGCACCTACATGGTTGATTATGCCAATGTGCACAAAAGTATCTGATCTAGCAGAATACTATGTTCTCTTGTTCTTTTTTAGCAGATCTCTGACAAGACCATAGAAAATGCAGGTAAAATTCCTAAGTAACATTCTGAATGTCCCAACTTTTGCATAGCCTAGCTCTGGTATTACACACAGATATTCAGCAATTTATAGTGATGAAGTAGAAACTAGAAGTTGAGAGAGAAGATAAAGGTAGGCTGATAAACAGGATGTATTTATCATTTATGTTGAGAAAGTGAGAGGAAAGAGGCTTTACTTGTATAAGTCACATCCTGGCCCAATTTCTGTGTGGAATTCATACATTTCTAGAGTTAAGCAATTATTTCATAAAAAAAAAAAAAGAGAGAGAAGAGGAAAGAGATTAATTTCTGGCGGGGGGAGGGGCGGAGGGCAGTAGTGATGGAAAAAAATGGTCTGTGAGAGAAGAGGTTGAAAGGTAGGTAAAGTAATGGTTAAAAGGAGGAAGCAAGATTCTCATGGAAAATTTGGATGAGGAAAGGTCAAGGATGAGAATTAAAGGGGAAAAGATGACTGGACATGAAGAGAAGGGTCTGAGTATGGAGCATGAGAGGAGGTTCTGAGATAAGGAATCTGAGTTACAGAGAGAAGAAAAAGAGGAACCACGGCCGTGGCTCTAATCTTCTAGCTAATAAGTAATTTTAAAAGATCATTGATCTATTTTACCTTAATACAATATGCAATTATCCTAAAATATAATGCATGATGGACTTCTCCGGTAGCTCAAAGGGTAAAGAATCTGCCTGCAATGCAGGAGATCTGGGTTTGATCTCTGGATTGGTAAGATCCCCTGGAGAAGGGAATGGCAACCCACTCCAGTATTCTTGCCTGGAGAATTCCATGGACAGAGGAGCCTGGTGGGCTACGGTCCATGGGGTCACAAAGAGTCAGACACGACTGAGAGACTAACACTTTCACTTTCACATAATGCATGATAGTAGAGCTGAAAGAGTTTCTGAAGAGATCAGTGTTAGAATTTCAAGGAATTAAATATTCAAACATTTTATACTAGGGAAAGAAGATAAAGAACAATGCATAACGTTAGATTTGCATTTTTATATTTTTCTCAAGAAGTTTCTAACTTCACACCTTTGGATTCTTTATTCAGTCTAACTCTCTTGAAATAAATATATTATAATTCTGATTATTCAAACTGTTATATTGAACTTGTGAAAAGCTTCTGAAGATGATGTACGGCTTACCAGTTAGAAAGTGAATCATTTTTCAAAATAAGAATTAGCCCTCAGCCACTCTAAACTGAAGATTACAGTTGATCATCTGAGTCACATACTTGAGTTTGAAATATTATGATCAAATGATCAAATATACTAACATGAAAAAAGAAAATCCACTTCTAAGCTCATTTTATTGTTGATAGAATTTAGTTCCTGAAGGTTTTATGACTGAAGCCTCTCTTTCCTTGTTGGCTACAGACGAGGACATCTGTAACTTGTAGAGGCTTCCTGCTGTTCCCTGACAAGTGGCCCTTTCCCTAGCAAGACACTGGTTTCTTTAGGACCAGCAGAATTATGCCTCTATTGTTCTGAAATTCTGTATTCTGAAATCAGCTGGAGAAAACTCTCTGCTCTTAAAGGGCTTCCCTGATTAGTCCAGGCCCATCCAAGATAATCTTTCTTTTGCCATACATATAATCACCTCATCATGTTCACAGGTGCACCCTTACCCCCAGGGGAGGGTATTGTATATGGGTGAGGGTCATTGGGAATTATCTTAGAAATCTACCTGCCAGTTTTGTTTAAATTTTATTCACACTATAGAGTTGGTGATGCTGTCATGACACATGCACTACCATATGGCCAAAAACTAGCCTCTCAGCAACTTCTCAACATAATAATCCTCCATCAAACATGGCAGTAATCGTCCTGAAAACACAGTAGCTGGCAAGACAGCAGCTGGTAAAATCAGGATCTTACAAAAGAAAGGATATTGGGGGAACTATGAAAAAGTCACTAAATGTGTTAGGGTCAGTGTATTCTTTATTAAGGCATTTGCTTCCTAAACAAACTATATTAGTTGACATTAAGCTGTTTGAATAAACAGTTGTTCTGACTCATCTTTGATTATTCAGGGAACAAGTCTGCAGACATCATGATTTGCTAAGATCTGTAAATTTTGATTGGTTTAATTTGCTTGTAAAATTTTATGCTCTTATGAAGTTTTTAAAATCAACTCTTGCAATCTTATAAATCTAGTCTTATGCACTTGCAATTTCCTTTACTTATTTTCACAAGTTACAACAAAGTGCTTGTGTTGCTCCCTAGATTAACACATTTTTTTTGTCTAGATCTGATGTTGTATCAATATCACTGCATTAGTCTCAGTGCCTGTATCTTCAATAAATGCTTGTTGAATGAATGAATGAATGAATGAATGAATGAATACTGAGAGGGCACAGCATAAAGAGATGTCTCTACTGTTTCCTAAATCTAAAGGAAAGAGGAAAAATAATTATCACACTCTTTGTTTTAAAAGAGTTGTACTGAACTGTTTATATATATATAAACAGATCATGAATTTTTAATTTGGGGCATATTTTTGTTTATTTCAGAACAGCATCTAACAGTAGTGGAACTCCTCAGGTATAAATGAATATGAGGACATGTGATATTAATTTTTTGTGTCAACTTGGCTGGGCCACACTGCCCAGATATTTGGTCAAGGGTATTTCTGATGAGCTTGACATTCACATCAGTAGACTATGAGTAAAGGAGATTGCCCTCCAAAATGTGCGTGGGTTTCATCCAATCAGATGAAGATCTGAATAGAACAATACCTGATCTCCCCTGAGCAAGAGGGAATTCTGCCAGCTCTCCCCTGGGTCTCTAGCCCAATAGCCCACCCTGAAGATTTTAGACTTGCCAGCCTCCATGATCACACAGGCCGATTCCTTAAAATAAATCTGTCTCCATTTCTGCACGCACATGCACACACATATCCCTGTTGCTTCTGTTTCTCCAGAGAACCCTGGCTACCACAATAAGTCTCAAGGAGGCACACGGCACTCCCAAAGTGGGAACCTGCTTCTATTCTCTAGGAACCCTCCCTCCCTCACAGCAGCTGAGGCTGTGCTGCTGACCCACAGTTACCATCTAGGCTGGACTGTCCCTTTGTCAACTTGACATCCCTGCCATCCTCTCTGGAAGTCTCTTCTGCATCCACAGAAGAGAAACTGGGAACTGCATTTCCAGAATCCACTTCCTTGTATAATTACAAGTTAAAAGTCTACCAGCGACGGGCATTAGCATGCACTCTAGGGGACGGAAGAGATGGAGAGGCTGTTAGCCTCTGGAGGCAGCTGCAGATAGACACGTGAGCTGACATGAGGATCAAAGTCACTTGAGCTTCTTTCAGAATCATGGAAATCACTTCTGCAGGATGAGATCATCTGTACAGCTTTCCTGCCCTTTGCCCCCACAGTGCTTCAACAGTTACATAAGCCTCTATTTCCCTGTATTGAAACTCTTCCTATTCAGAACACATACAACAACTCTGTGTTCTGACCAGACCCAGACTCCATCACTGATACATTCTTTGGAATTAGAAGGAGAGGAAGCTCTTCCTTGTCCCATTATCCTAATGTATCAGATGGGGTATAATCACACTGAACTCCAGGAGCAATCATAACCCTCTTCCACCCAGAAATTCCCATGACTCCTATCAAAGTGGGTCAACTCCTCATCCTCCTGTCTAAATCCATGGGCCTGAGATCCCTGGGCAGAAGCAGCAGAGCAAGAATGAGGTGATTCCCCTGGAAACATATTTTCCATTACACATCCCTTGGAACAGCAGGTTTCAACGTGTCTTCTATGATCGTGATTGAGACACTAAAACAGTTGTTCCCAGAACGAAGAGATGAACTCATAGTTCCACCTTTAAAAATAAAATTTCTGACAATATTAGGACAACAGTATATCCTTCTTAAATATCTGTGTGCATTGTGTCTGATTTCTTCAGTTCCATCTCACAGGCATCCTCTTACAATAGGATAAACCTTAAACTCTTAACCTAACTATGACAACCCAGTCCATCTGGCCTCTACATACCATCTCAGACTTCCTTTACTCGCTCTGAATTCAGGGTTCATTCAGTTCGGTTCGGTTCAGTTCAGTTGCTCAGTTATGTCTGACTCTTTGCGACCACATGAATCACAGCATGCCAGGCCTCCTTGTCCATCACCAACTCCCGGAGTCCACACAAACCCATGTCCATTGAGTCGATGATGCCATCCAACCATCTCATCAACTGTAGACCCCTTCTCCTCCTGCCCTCAATCTTTCCCAGCGTCAGGGGCTTTTCAAATGAGTCACCTCTTTGCATGAGGTGGCCAAAGTATTGGAGTTTCAACTTCAACATCAGTGCTTCCAATGAACACCCCAGACTGATCTTCTTTAGGATGAACTAGTTGGATCTCCTTGCAGTCCAATGGACTCTCAAGAGTCTCCTTCAACACCACAGTTCAAAAACATCAATTCTTCAGTGCTCAGCTTTCTTTATGGTCCAATTCTCACATCCATACATGACCACTGGAAAAACCATAGCCTTGACTAGACGGACCTTTGTTGGCAAAGTAATGTCTCTGCTTTTTAATATGCTATCTAGGTTGGTCATAACTTTCCTTCCAAGGAGCAAGTGTCTTTTAATCTCATGGCTGCAATCACCATCAGCATTGATTTTGGAGCCCAGAAAAATAAAGTCAGCCACTGTTTCCACTGTTTCCCCATATATTTGCCATGAAGTGATGGGACCAGATGCCATGATCTTAGTTTTCTGAATGTTGAACTTTAAGCCAACTTTTTCACTCTCCACTTTCACTTTCATCAAGAGGCTCTTTAGTTCTTCTTCACCTTCTGCCATAGGGTGGTGTCATCTGCATATCTGTGGTTATTGATATTTCTCCTGGCAATCTTGATTCCAGCTTGTGCTTCCTCCAGCCCAGCGTTTCTCATGATGTACTCTGCATATAAGTTAAATAAGCACGGTGACAATATACAGTCTTGACATACTCCTTTTCCTATTTGGAACCAGTCTGTTGTTTCATGTCCAGTTTTAACTGTTGCTTCCTGACCTGCATATGGATTGACTGGAGAGGAAAAAAGACCTTCACAGAAGTATACATCGTGTTCTTTCTGGCAAAAAATTAATACTGTGCTGGATCACTGAAAGAAACCATGTTCTTTTAAGATAGTGATGATGACAGAAACTGGACAGGGTTCTGTGTTCTGTCTGCAGTTTGGGGAAGGTAACTAAGTTTTTAAGCAAAGTAGGCTGACATGGTGGGCCAGCGGAAACTGCACTACCTCCACTTGTGGAAGCATTTGGCTGCAACTGGCCCCAACGGAACTCTGTGGACTGTGTCAGCACACAATGGCTCCAGGCTTTTCTGGTTCTTGGCAACATAAAATAGCCTGAATCAAAGGACAGGAAACAAAACAGACAGGACTGTTCTCTCCTGTGCACAAAAGCAGCCACTTGCCGCATGACAAGGAAAGAAATGGATACATTATGACGCCCACTCAGAATATGTATAATGGTATAATGAGAGAAGCTCCTCATTTGAATCAATTTGTTCAGCAACATCTACTGAAGTCCTATACAGTTCCTCTCCAACTTCTTTATTCTACCTTTATAACTACCCCCCTTCCCCCGCTAAGAGTCAACATAGTAAGTTTTCCCAGGGATTTGTGTGCATGTGTAGGGGGTGGGACACACATACAAGCAGAACAGTCACAATTAGATAAAGTCAAATGAGGTCAAAGAGAAAGGTCAGGTCAAGAGGAAATGGGAGATACACAGTGAAGGGTTCATTTCTCTGGAACTAGATTTATGGATGTGTGCCAGTGCTGCACAACTGCTTATTGTGTGGAAGAAAGGCAAAATGTGACAGCAAGAAATTGCCACAAATAAGACAAAAAGAGAGTCTCTCTCTTTGAGGGCTTAATGCACTGAAAAATAAAAACAAATTCGGTTTTACAGCTTTAAATTATAGGAAAGACAGCTGAGTGAAAAAAGAGAAAGTTTAAAAATGATGTGGACTGAGGAAAAAGCATCCAACCCATACCACATAAAACAAAGGTGCTGCACCCAAGGCGTGTTATGTTCTAAAGTGCAGTTTTTAAATCTTTCCAGTTCTCTGGAGATGAAAGAATCAAACATACACATATGGATATACAAATACACACTGATTTTTTTTTGTTCATCATGAACTTTTTTGCATCAATTTTTATTTTCAGTTATTTCTTGGCCACACCACCAGGCATATGGGATCTTAGTTCCTCGATCAGGGATCATACTGTGCTCCCTGCAGTGCAGGCAGTCTTACCCACTCTACCACCAGGGAAGTCTCACAAATACACATTGATGTCACAAGAAAAATAAGGGGAAACTCAGCTTCATGAGGATTTTGATGAGAATTCTTGACCATCAGACTATACACTTCAGCTTTCGGAATTGTATTCTCAAATTGATTGCTCTTTCCTACTTTTCTTACATGACTCTGTGTTAATTCAGGGCATCACCCGAGTCTTGATCACGTTCTTTCCTAAATCTGCACAACCTTCCAAGATATTTTCTCTGCTAGGAACCGTTTTATTTTCTTCATAGTAACTGCCAATATCTAATCTATTTCTTTATTTGTTTCACATCCTTAATATCCCCCAAACCATGATAAGTCATTCTTCAGAAAGACAAGGGGAAAAAAGCATTTAAAAAATTTCTTTAAATATCTACTTATTCCATATTACTTATATGTAATTTGGAAATTTTGTCCAGAAGTCCCACTTATAGTAATTATTCTTTTTTTCCCCTCAAACCATAAAGTCTGGCTTTGTCTGTAGTTCAGTTTGCTGTTGCTTCTGATGCAATATTGTGCAGATTGATTAGGCAGAATGATTGATCCTCTCCGAATTTTCACCCATTGTAATAAGTAACTTTTCAGTTTCAGTCAGTGGGCTAGTAGAAATACATGGAGGAAATATAACTGCACATTTTTTTCTTCTATAGATCACAGCTTTTCCCATGCTTTTGGTAACAGATGGTTTTGAAAAACGGACATTGAAACACACTGTCCTCAATCTCTGCTGCAACTTTGTACTATTAAAAAAAAAAAGCCCTGGAGGAATTCTTCAAAGAATTAATGCATCACTGTATGTTAATAGCAGTTGCTCAATAAATATGAATAAACATGTCATGAACAGATTAATAAATTAAGATAGATTAGAGAGAGAGAGTGTGTGTGTGCATGTGTGTGTCTGTGTGTGTGTGTGTGTGCACACGCGCATGTGTCTTTGTCTGTTTGGTAGCTATAACAAAATACTATAAGCTGGGTAGCTTATGAACAGCAAGCATTTTTTCTTATGGTTGTGGAAACTGAAAAGCCCAAAGTCATGGTGACAGCAGATTTGGCATCTAATCAGAGCTCATTTCCTAGATGATCATTTTTGCAATAAACTTGCAGGACAGGAAAGGGACAGGGAAGCTTCCTAAGGCCAGTTTTAAGAGCACTAATTCCGTTCTTGAGGGTTCTGCTTTCATGACTATCAACTTCCAAAGGCCCCTACCCAATACCATCACCTTCTTGGGTTAGGATTTCAACACATGAATTTGGGGTGGGCTCGGGGGGGACACAAACATTCGAGCTAAGGTAGACAGATAGGCAGATTAATTAGACAGACAAAGAGCTACATAACAGATGATAGATAGATAGATAGACAGATAGGATTTGCTAAAAACCCAAATGCTTGGGACAAACTTATGGAAATAGTGATTAGGTAGGTGAACCTGAGAATCCACTGACTCTGATGACCCTTCTGGTCAAAGATAGATAGATATAGGGAGGGAACCACTCTCTTTGGTCGAGTCTCTGAACACACACATGTAACGTTAAGGGCAAAAGAACCATGAAAGTGAAAGTCATTCAGTTGTATCCAACTCTTTACGACCCCGTGGACTATACAGAACATGGAATCCTCCAGGCTAGAATACTGGAGTGGGTAGCCTTTCCCCTCTCCAGGAGATCTTCTCAACCCAGGGATCAAACACAGGCTTCCCGGATTGCAGGTGGATTCTTTTACCAGCTGAGCCACAAGGGAAGCCCAAGAATACTGGAGTGGGTAGCTGATCCCTTCTCCAGTGGGTCTTTCAGCCCCAGGAATTGAACCAGGGTCTCCTGCATTGCAGGTGGATTCTTTACCAACTGAGCTATTGGGGAAGCCCCAAAAGAACCATAAGCAGTAAGAAAAAGCGGCTTTCCTCAGACCACATTCAGTTCAGTTCAGTTCAGTCTCTCAGTCGTGTCTGACTCTTTGCAACCGCCTGGACTGCAGCACGCCAGGCTTCCCTGTACATCACCAACTCCCAGAGTTTACTCAAACTCATGTCTATTGAGTCAGTGAAGCAATCCAACCATCTCATTCTCTGTTGTCCCCTTCTTCTCCTGCCTTCAATCTTTCCCAGCATCAGGGGCTTTTCAAATGAGTCACCTCTTTGCATGAGGTGGCCAAAGTATTGGAGTTTCAGCTCCAACATCAGTCCTTCCAATGAACACCCAGGACTGATCTCCTTTAGGATGGACTGGTTGGATCTCCTTGCAGTCCAATGGACTCTCAAGAGTCTCCTCCAACACCACCGTTCAAAAGCGTCAATTCTTCAGTGCTCAGCTTTCTTTAAAGTCCAACTCTCACATCCATATGTGACTACTGGAAAAACCACAGCCTTGACTAGACAGACCTTCGTTGGCAAAGTAATGTCTCTGCTTTTAATATGTTGTCTAGGTTGGTCATAACTTTTCTCCCAAGGAGCAAACGTCTTTTAATCTCATGGCTGCAGTCACCATCTGCAGTGATTTTGGAGCCCAGAAAAATAAAGTCTCTCACTCTTTCCACTGTTTCCCCATCTATTTCCCATGAAGTGATGGGACTGGATGACTGGTTTTCTGAATGTTGAGCTTTAAGCCAACTTTTTCACTCTCCTCTTTCACTTTCATCAAGAGGCTCTTTAGTTCTTCTTCACCTTCTGCCACAGGGTGGTGTCATCTGCATATCTGTGGTTATTGATATTTCTCTTGGCAATCTTGACTCCAGCTTGTGCTTCCTCCAGCCCAGCGTTTCTCATGATGTAATCTGCATGTACATTAAATAGGCAGGGTGACAATATACAGCCTTGACATACTCCTTTACCGAATTGGAATCAGTCTGTTGTTCCATTCCAGTTCTAACTGTTGCTTCCTGACCTGCATACAGGTTTCTCAAGAGGCAGGTCAGGTGGTCTGGTATTCCTATCTCTTTCAGAATTT
This sequence comes from Okapia johnstoni, assembly GCA_024291935.2. Classification (NCBI taxonomy): domain Eukaryota; kingdom Metazoa; phylum Chordata; class Mammalia; order Artiodactyla; family Giraffidae; genus Okapia; species Okapia johnstoni. Next base: position 63,133,045 of record CM044321.1, read on the forward strand.
TCCAGTTTGTGGTGATCCACACAATCAAAGGCTTTGGCATAGTCAATGAAGCAGAAACAGGTATTTTTCTGGAACTCTCTTGCTTTTTCGATAATCCAACAGATGTCAGCAATTTGATCTCTGGTTCCTCTGATTTTTCTAAATCTAGCTTGAACATCTGGAAGTTCACGGTTCACGTACTGTTGAAGGCTGGCTTGGAGAATTTTGAGCATTACTTTACTAGCGTGTGAGACAAGTGCAATTGTGTGGTATTCTGAGCATTCTTTGGCATTGCCTTTATTTGGGATTAGAATGAAAACTGACCTTTTCCATTCCTGTGGCCACTGCTGAGTTTTCCAAATTTGCTGGCATTTTGAGTGTGGCACTTTCACAGAATCATCTTTTAGGATTTGAAATAGCTCAACTGGAATTCCATCACCTCCACTAATTTTGTTCATAGTGATGCTTCCTAAGGCCCACTTGACTTCGCAGTCCAGAATGTGTGGCTCTAAGTGAGTGATCATATCGTGATTATCTGGATCATGAAGATCTTTTCTGTACAGTTCTTCTGTGTATTCTTGTCACCTCTTCTTAATATCATCTGCTTCTGTTAGGTCCATACCATTTCTGTCCTTTATTGTACCCATCTTTGCATGAAATGTTCCCTTGGTATCTCTCATTTTCTTGAAGAGATCTCTAGTCTTTCCCATTCTATTGTTTTCCTCTATTTCTTTGCATTGATCACTGAGGAAGGCTTTCTTATCTCTCCTTGCTATTCTTTGGAACTCTGCATTCAGATGGGTATATCTTTCCTTTTCTCCTTTGCTTTTCACTTCTCTTCTTTTCACAGCTATTTGTAAGGCCTCCTCAGACAGCCATTTTGCTTTTTTGCATTTCTTTTTCTTGTGAATGGTCTTGATTTCTGTCTCCTGTACAATGTCACAAACCTCCATCCATAGTTCATCAGGCACTCTGTCTGCAGATCTAGTCCCTCAAATCTATTTCTCTCTTCCACTGTATGATCATAAGGGATTTGATTTAGGTCATACCTGAAGAGAAGACCCGGATGCTGGGAAAGATTGAGGGCAGGAGAAGAAGTGGATGACAGAGGATGAGATGGTTGGATGGCATCACCGACTCAATGGTCATGGGTTTGAGTGGACTCCGGGAGTTGGTGATGGACATGGAGGCCTGGCGTGTTGTGGTTCATGGGGTCGCAAAGAGTCAGACACAACTGAGCGACTGAATTGAACTGAATGGTCTAGTTGTTTTCCCTGCTGCTGCTACTGCTAAGTAGCTTCAGTCGTGTCCAACTCTGTGCCACCCCATAGATGGCAGCCCACCAGGCTCCACTGTCCCTGGGGTTCTCCAGGCAAGAACACTGGAGTGGGTTGCCATTTCCTTCTCTAATGCATGAAAGTGAAAAGTGAAAGTGAAGTCGCTCAGTCGTGTCCGTGGTTTTCCCTACTTTCTTCAATTTAAGCTTGAATTTGGCAATAAGGAGTTCATGATCTGAGCCACAGTCATCTCCTGGTCTTGTTTCTCCTGACTGTATAGAGCTTCTCCATCTTTGGCTGCAAAGAATACAATCAAGCTGATTTCGGTATTGACCATCTGGTGATGTCAATATGTAGAGTCTTGTGTTGTTGGAAGAGGATGTTTGCTATGATCAGTGCATTCTCTTGGAAAAACTCTATTAGCCTTTGCCCTGCTTCATTCAGATGTTCAAGCTGGTTTTAGAAAAGGCAGAGGAACCAGAGATCAAATTGCCAACATCCAATGGATCATCGAAAAAGCAAGAGTACCAGAAAAACATCCATTTCTGCTTCATTGACTATGCCAAAGCCTTTGACTGTGTGGATCACAATAAACTGTGGAAAATTCTGAAAGAGATGGGAATACCAGACCACCTGATCTGCCTCCTGAGAAACATGTATGTAGGTCAGGAAGCAACAGTTAGAACTGGACATGGAACAACAGAGTGGTTCCAAATAGGAAAAGGAGTATGTCAAGGCTGTATATTGTCACCGTGCTTATTTAACTTATATGCAGAGTACATTATGAGAAACGCTGGGCTGGAGGAAGCACAAGCTGGAATCAAGATTGCCGGGAGAAATATCAATAACCTCAGATATGCAGATGACACCACCCTTATGGCAGAAAGTGAAGAAGAACTAAAGAGCCTCTTGATGAAAGTAAAAGAGGAGAGTGAAAAAGTTGGCTTAAAGCTCAACATTCAGAAAACTAAGATCATGGCATCTGGTCCCATCACTTCATGGGAAATAGATGGGGAGACAGTGGAAACAGTGGCTGACTTTATTTTTCTGGGCTCCAAAATCACTGCAGATGGTGACTGCAGCCATGAGATTAAAAGACACTTACTCCTTGGAAGGAAGGTTTTGACCAACCTCGATAGCATATTAAAAAGCAGAGACATTACTTTGCCAACAAAGGTCCGTCTAGTCAAGGCTATGGTTTTTCCAGTGGTCATATATGGATGTGAGAGTTGGACTATAAAGAAAGCTGAGCACTGAAGAATTGATGCTTTTGAACTGTGGTGTTGGAGGAAACTCTTGAGAGTCCATTGGACTGCAAGGAGATCCAACCAGTCCATCCTAAAGGAGATCAGTCCTGGGTGTTCATTGGAAGGACTGATGTTGAAGCTGAAACTCCAATACTTTGGCCACCTCATGCGAAGAGGTGACTCATTTGAAAAGCCCCTGATGCTGGGAAAGATTGAGGGCAGGAGGAGAAGGGGCCGACAGAGGATGAGATAGCTGGATGGCATCACGACTCAATGGACATGGGTTTGAGTGGACTCCGGGAGTTGGTGATGGACAGGGAGGCCTGGCGTGCTGCGGTTCATGGAGTCGCAAAGAGTCAGACATGACTGAGAGACTGAACTGAACTGAACTGAAGTGCTTCATTCTGCACTCCAAGGCCAAATTTTCCTGTTACCCCAGGTGTTTCTTGACTTCCTACTTTTGCATCCAGTCCCCTATAATGAAAAGGACATCTTTTTTGGGTGTTAGTTCTAGAATGTCTTGTACATTGGAGGCCTAAGAAAATCAGCTCTATAAGCCCTCCAACAGATCTTAACACAAAAAGAGAGAGAGTCCTTCAGTCTCATTGCCCATTTCAGCATAAATCATCTTACCCCAAGAGCTCTGGGCCATGGCCTATGGAAAAAAACTAGACTCAGGAGCACATTCTGTCTGGAATGAGGAAATCACTGGCAAGTCAGTGGGGTTTGGGGAGCAGCCCCAGCAGCCACCACATTCGCCAAGGAGTGGCACAAGGTTGTAAAACATTGTCCAGCTCCTGGAAACACTCCCTGGGGAGTCACAGGAAGGCTTAGGAGGGCTGTCGTAGGGCTTGAGTGCCTCCTCTGAGCAGAGGAAGGATAGAGCTGGAGTGGTAAATGATATACGTGCTCAAGAAAAGAATCTGTGAAATGTTTCTCTGAAGAAAGTCCTTACTTTTACTCCTATCCCATACATAAGGAAATAACAGTTTTTAGAAGTAGTATATCAGAGTTGGATAGATAATCCATCTTTGCATTAGGATCATGCAAAAATAGCTCCTCTCCTTTTCATTAAAGACATTGTTCATCTGGATAACAAGTAAGACAAATAAAAGACTTTTCTTTTCAAATAAAATGTAAAGTAGCATGTCAGACAAGATTTTCTTAAAAACAAGATGAACCTATGACTCACTGGTCTGAATAATTCAAGAGGAAAATTATCTTATATTTATCTCCTTTTCAATTTCAGTTTTATAATCTGATATAAGTTGTCCACAAGCCAACTATTTTGGTTATGTTTGCTTTTAATAAAGCACTAACATTCATTTGTCATTTCTCTAATGTTTCAGAATGTAGTTCACACCACTTAAAAGTGAAGGGGATATTTAAAGCATCGATGTTGGGGGGGCTATTTCTAGTTCTCCTCACACTCAGGCCCACCGTTTCAACACAACCTTGCTCCACTCCAGCTAGCCCGTATCTCTGGCCTCACCTTCAAAGCTACACTTCTTAAAAGCATTGTGCACATTATCACCTTCATTTCCTCACCCTTCATTCACTCATCAACCCACTCCAGTCCAGCTTCTACTCCTACCAAAACCACCCTCCCAAAGATCATCAATTATCTCCATCTCTGATGATACCATTTCTCTGAAGAATTTTAGAATGCTGACCCCTTCTCTCTCTCCTGCTTGTATGACTCTACCCATTTACCTCCCCAGCCACTCCTTTCCTACCTCAGCTCCTGAGTTCCCATCTACCAGCCTTTATATGTTGGATTTCCTCCAGTTTTCAGTCATAGGTCCCTTCCTCCTCCCACTCTACACCAGTGACTGCACTCCTAGATGCCTCAAGAGCGAGGAAGTTAACAGAATCCAGTGAAACAGACCAGGAAAAGCCCTCCAGTGAAGGAAAACTCTACCATCTGAAAAAGAAACCTAGCCCCAGTTTATCATGGACTTGCAGGAATGCGACGGAAATGTGGCTTCCTAGCTTCAGTTACTAAATAAACATCAACTCCTAATTACTTATCACTAATGTAGACTTCCTTTCAAAACTCTAGCATTACAGATAGTCGCTCAGTCATGTCCAACTCTTTGCAATCCCGTGGGCTGTAGCCTGCCAGGCTGCTCTGTCCATGGAACTTCCAGGCAAGAATATTGGAGTGGGTTGCCATTTCCTTCTCCACAAAACTTTAGATATATACATTCAAACACCTACCAACTGTTTTCTTTCAGATGTCTCAAAAAGGTTTCATACCCAACAGGTCCAAAACAGAATTAATGATCTCCTAATGCAGTTCTCTTGGAGAGCAGACTCATTTTACTCTCTACAATAATTGGCGTCATTATGGTTATTAAAAGCTAGGTGCTGAGTATAGCAGGGCATCACTCAGCCAATTGTTAACAACATATTCTGAGATCACTCAAAGTATATGTTTTCAGAATATATCTATATATTATATACACACATGAATACATGCATAAATATAAATTTGAGCCTTGCATGTATGTTATTATCAATGTATTATAATTATTAATATTTATATTAATGATTATATTAATATATTGATAATTAATGGTATATCAGTGGTTAATAATACATTAATACTGTAAATATATCAATATATTGATGGTTATAACTGATCATATAATATTAATGTGTTATTAATATAATGATTGATATATTAACATTAATATATAACACATATATAAATCACTTATATATGTAAAATATATGCATATATATGCATCAGTATTACAGAACAAGTGCTTCCAGAATATAGTAAAGAATTACGTTAGAAAATATTGGTAAGACTTGGAATTGACTCTGAGGAGAGTAACTTACACGACAGTCACAGTGAGGAAGGTTTCCACCCAAGAGAGGGCTGAATGTTTTACCTACAGGGCTCATCTGATAGAAGCAGTGATGCCCAGGTGCCCCTTGGCAAAGGAAAGACTTCTTCCCTTAGTTGCAGGAGTAGATAGCCTTCAGTTTTTAACTCCTTTTGAAGACTGCCTCAGTCTAAAAAAACTGCCTCACCCCAGATCCAGTGATTGGTCAATACAAGAACATAAAAGTCCAGCCCTCTAGCCCAAACTCATGACAACTCTGGTGGCCCACTGCAGCCCCGAGCTTGCCCTGGGTTGCTGTGAAGCTTTCAGGGGGACTTCATGACAGCTTGACTTCTCCCTGTGCCCAGTCCTGCCTCCCTTCCTCCCTCCTTCAGGTTATGGTGTGAAGAGCACCCTCTGATAAATGACCTTCACCCTAATTCCTTCTCTAAGTTTGCTCGTGAGGAAACTGACCTGCGATAGTTGCCAAATATGGAATGACCTGCTTCCTAAAGAATATGGGCCCATTGCCGGAAATGTCCAAAAATGGGACAACTATTTTTAAGAGCTACAGAAAAGGTGCATCGAGTGGATGTTGTCTATACATGATTTTATCTTCTAAGTTTTCCACATTAGAAATCATACAGCTAATATACTTTGTATGTAGATTATTTTACAGCTTGTATATTACTCCATTCAAGCACAAAAACCAGGTAAAGTAGAGAGAGTATCAGCTCCATTTTACAGAAGAAGAAACTGAGGTTCAGAAATACTATTTGGCCCAAGGTGATATATTCATTAAATATATGATCTAGGGCTTGAACTGCATTTTTCTCAGTTCTCAACTTACAACCAAGGTTTCTTTTACTGTGTTAATTATGAGAAAGAACTATGGGTTTTCATAAAAAGTACTGTCTAACCAAAAATTATATTAACTTTTTAATTTGTTCTGCTATTGCCAGTATTTTAATGAGTATTTTCTTTTTAATCATTGAAAATGCAGCTGTGTTTCTACTTGCCAGGTATAAGCAATTTCTTCCAAGAATTTTGATGGGATCTTTGAGACTTATAGGAGTCCTTTATTATTTCATTTGGTTCCACACAAGAGCCTGCCTTTCTGCCCAGTTGTATAGGCATGTCCTATGACATATCTGGCAGCACACATTTCACAGCCTCCAGACTGCCAGGACCAAAGCCAGAGGTCTTGGAGCAAAATTTTGGATGTTCGTAAGAACATTACAATAGCAGATGAGGGAAGCTTTGTACAAAATATTTCTGAAATTAAAAGTTAGCATATAGACTCTATCCTAGCATCCTCCACGCTGGACAAAGCAAAGACTAGCTCTTTGGGTTGTTGGAACTTAACACTGCGTGGTAGAAAGACACTTGAGCAAAGGCCGGCAGAGGCCACAATCACCTTGAGAGTTACATTAGGGTCCAGGGATGGTCAAAGCATTGGGCTGCACTCCGAAGAGAGGCAATAACATCTTTCTCTAGCTTCATGTTATGTCCTCTGAAACAATGGTATAATCCAAATTAGTCTGCGTGCACGCATGATGTCGCTTCAGTCGTGTCCGACTCTTTGCGACCCTGTGGACTGTAGCCCGCCAGGCTCCTCTGTCCATGGGATTCTCCAGGCAAGAATACCGGAGTGGGTTGCCATGACTCCTCCAGGGAATCTTCCCAATCCAGAGATAGAACCCGCATCTCTTATGTCTCCTGCATTGGCAGGTTGATTCTTTACCACTAACACCACCCCCAGGAAGCCATTTACCATTCTAGAGGATGTGAAAGATAATCTCACTATTCTTACAGTTTTAATAGACTTGTTTGTGTCTCCTTGTCTGTAAATTGTCTCTATATGCCCTTAGGTCATTAATAGGGTGATGGTGGTGATGATATAATGACAAAACCCACTGGGTGGGATTTGGAGCAGGCATTCTCAGCTGAAGTGGACTAATTCATTCAGCATGTATTGTCTCAATGTCCACTCTATGCCAAGCTAGTTACAGTCTCTGGACATGAGGGTAACAAGATACTATAAACTCTATGACTAAAAAAAAACTATATGGGGTGCTTTTGGGGTACAGAGGGTGGCTAGTAGTATATCCAGAGAGGAGGAAGAAATTTTATAATCCAAGTATATATTTATAGTCAAAGTATACATTGCTACAGTTTAAACCAAGTTAAGGCTTTGCAGGCATTATTTCAATTATCTTAGCTGAAACTTTGTCTGGTAGTATTACCTCCTCTATGCAAATGAAAAACGTGAAGTTCATTTTTTCTAGGATCACTTGGCTTTTAGGTGTTAGAGCCAGTACTTGAGCTTCTAGACCCAGAATCTGAGCTCTTAAATGATGCTTGACATGCTTTTTCTAAGATCTATGAAATGAAAAACATTCCATTAGAAGTCATCTGAGAGCTTCACAAATTGTACAAAAACCAATCTGTGAACTATGAAAATGGAGGAAACATCATCTAGTATAGCAGCAATAACTCTAGCTGAAAAGAATTGGAGGATTCTTACAATGTACTATGTATATGGCAACCTGTGCTATAGAGAAGAGGGACTGTGTCTGAAACTTTACCCTAGACTGGGCTTGCCTACTAAGGAGTCAAAGGAGATAACCTCATTGACTATAATTTTGAGTTTCCTTGAAGAGCAAAAGAGAGTAATAGTTTAAGGGGCCAAGAATCATAACTGCTAAAGAACTTGTGGTAATAATCAAAATGCACATTTTCCAAACATACCAGAGTCCAGAGGCTTAGGAAAATAAGCAAGTCAAACATTAGTAATCAACATTATTCTAAATTCATTTAATGCAAACAATTTGTCAAATAAAATGAAAATAGTCTAGCTGTGCATAGCTTGCAATCTCTTGAGGAAACCAGGGAGAGAAAGCCAGGAAGACTTTCCCAGAAATAAATCAAAGCTTTAGCAATGATATTCACTACTGAAATATGGGACAGAAGTACGAGGCCAAAGAAGAGGCAGAACTATTAAATGGTTTCTGTCAGGAGCCAGAGTTATTGTAAATAGATTTGAAACGGAGAATTAAAAGGCTATTACAGAAACATATGGCTTATAATACCACATGCTATTCAAGGGAAATAGAAATAAATAAAGCAGTTCAATGCTCTGTGCAGCATAAAATATTTCTGTAGGTGGAATAAAAGAATGAGGTATGATTATACCACTAATTCCTTCCAGCTCCATAAGCCACTTCACCTCTATTGCAAACCACCAGGCAGAGGCTGCAGTAATTACAACTGCTTGTCAGTGACCCCCCAGAGTCACTGAAAACCATGACATGATTAGAAACACAATTTTTTAACAAGTGCTGATATATGAGAGAAAATGTTATATATAAAAGATGAGCCCAGATCTTTAGAATAGTGGAGCTATTCTGTACAGAACTATCATGGTGCATACATGTCATCATACATTTGTCAAAACCCATATAATATACAGCACTAAGTTGTTGCTCAGTCACTCAGCCGCGTCTGACTCTTTGCAACACTTTGGACTGCAGCGCACAGGCTCCACTGTAGGGTTTTTCAGGCAGGCAAGAACACTGGAAAGGGTTGCCATTTCCTCTTCCAGGGGATCTTCCCGACCCAGGGATCAAACCTGAGTGTTCTGTGTCTCCTGCAACAGCAGGCAGATTCTTTACCTGGTGAGCCATCAGAGAGGACCAGGGTGAAGCTCCTACAACACTAAGAGTGATCCCTCATGTGAACTACAGACTTTGGACCATAATGATGTATCAGTGCAGGTTCATTGATTGTAACAAGTGAACCAGTCTGGTGGAAGATGTCCCTAGTAGGGGAGGTTGTGCATGTAGGAGCAGGGGTTATATTGAGTTGGCCAAAAAGTTTATTCAGGATTTTCCATATGATGTTATGGAAAAAAACCAAAAGAACTTCTTGGCCAATCCAATATATGGGAATTCTCTATACTTGCCACTCAGCTTTTCTGCAGTGAACCTAAAACTGCTACAAAAATTAGCCTTAAAAAAAAATTAAGAAGAAGGCTAACTCACTGGTCACTGATGGACGCATAGAGTCCATAGACAACACCTTAAAGAAAAAGGAGTATGAACAAAAACAAATTCTGCAGCTCCACCTACTGCACTGGAGTTGTTTGTTCTGTTACACCAAAATAGTGGAATACCTCCACCTGCCACCTCCTTATACTCCTCATGCTGTTTGCACTGAGTTATTTGATTTTGAAAACATATCATCAGTGTGGCCATTTCAAAAGGAAATATTTATAGAATAACAAGTAGAAAAAGTTTAATTACAAATTTAAAACTTATCAGTATTTACCTTACCAAAGTCAGTCTATAATTATTTCCCTTTTGTAGTGAAGATGAGCATGGCAAGCAGAAATTTTAACTTTTATAGAAAAGGCTCAAAGCCATGTGATGGGGACATACATGAAGGATCATGATATTATTATCTACTTTTGTATCTGTCTGCCGCTGCTGCTGCTGCTAAGTCACTTCAGTCGTGTCCGACTCTGTGCGACCCCATAGACGGCAGCCCACCAGGCTCCCCCATCCCTGGGATTCTCCAGGCAAGAACACTGGAGTGGGTTGCCATTTCCTTCTCCAATGCATGAAAGTGAAAAGTGAAAGTGAAGTTTCTCAGTTGTGTTCGACTCTTAGTGACCCCATGGACTGCAGCCTACCAGGCTCCTCCGTCCATGGAATTTTCCAGGCAAGAATACTGGAGTGGGGTGCCATTGCCTTCTCCAGTATCTGTCTGAAAGTAGCCTTAATATAAAGTGTTTTTTAAAAGGTTCAACTAGAAAGTTAAAATATATCCCTGCTTCAGCTCAGTTCAGTTCAGTTGCACAGTCATGTCCGACTCTTTGCGACCCCATGAGTCGCAGCACGCCAGGCCTCCCTGTCCATCACCAACTCCCAGAGTTTACCCAAACCCACGTCCATCAAGTAGGTGATGCCATCCAACCATCTCATCCTCTGTCGTCCCCTTCTCCTCCTGCCCCCAATCCTTCCCAGCATTAGGGTCTTTTCCAATGAATCAACTCTTCGCATGAGGTGGCCAAAGTATTGGAGTTTCAGCTTCAACATCAGTCCTTCCAATGAACACCCAGGACTGATCTCCTTTAGGAAGAGCTGGTTGGATCTCCTTGCAGTCCAAGGGACTCTCAAGAGTCTTCTCCAACACCACAGTTCAAAAGCATCAATTCTTCAGTGCTCAGCTTTCTTTATAGTCCAACTCTCACATCCATACATGACCACTGGAAAAACCATAGCCTTGACTAGACGGACCTTTGTTGGCAAAGTAATGTCTCTGCTTTTCAATATGCTATCTAGGTTGGTCAAAACCTTCCTTCCAAGGAGTAAGCATCTTTTAATTTCATGGCTTCAATCACCATCAGCAGTGATGTTGGAGTCCAAAACGATTAAGTCTGACACTGTTCCACTGTTTCCCCATCTATTTCCCATGAAGTGATGGGACCAGATGCCATGATCTTAGTTTTCTGAATGTTGAGCTTTAAGCCAACTTTTTCACTCTCCTCTTTCACTTTCATCAAGAGGCTCTTTAGTTCTTCTTCGTTTTCTCCCATAAGGGTGGTGTCATCTGCATATCTGAGGTTATTGATATTTCTCTTGAAAACCTTGGAAACGGCAATCTTGATTCCAGCTTGTGCTTCCTCCAGCCCAGCGTTTCTCATGATATACTCTGCATATAAGTTAAATAAGCACGGTGACAATATACAGCCTTGATGTACTCCTTTTCCTATTTGGAACCACTCTGCTGTTCCATGTCCATTTCTAACTGTTGCTTCCTGACCTGCATGCAGGTTTCTCAAGAGACAGGTCAGATGGTCTGGTATTCCCATCTCTTTCAGAATTTTCCACAGTTTATTGTGATCCACACAGTCAAAGGCTTTGGCATGGTCAATAAAGCAGAAATCCCAGCTTAATGGACCAATAACTCTACATAGGGCCATCTGATTGCTATCAGATTGTATTATTATAGTTGCAGAAAAAATATTTTATATTATATAGCATCAACATTCGAAAATTCAGCCTAGTGTTTAAGGATATGAATCCAGAAATGAGATTGTCTTCAGGTGCATTCCAGCTGTTCTGCTGCTTAGCTGTTGTAACCTTGGAAAAGGAATGTACTCGACTTAAATTCCAATCTCCCCATTCAGTAATGGGGATAATACTACCATGGGTGATTGCAGAATTAAGTGACATTAAAAAGTACCGAGTCAGCACAGCATCGAGCTGATAATAGGGCTCAAGTAGCTATTATTAACATTCCAAAGTTCTCTATTGATATTAACGATGTCTAAAACTGACAGAAACACTAAAGGTAATTAAGAATTCTATTTTGCAGGTGGGGAAAGAGATATCAGAGATTCACTCAGATTAAAAAACTCTTCCCTAGTCTAGTGTATTTCTAGGTTAAATATTTAGAAATTATAGAATTTACAGACATAGAAGACATTATATAATCCTATCTTGGTCTTTAACCCTAATTAAATAACCTAAAGAAAGTTTTGCCACTAGATTAATCAATCAGTTTTCAAGACCTCCCTGGCTTTTACCTCCCACCATGCCTTCTACACTGGAGAAGGAAATGACAACGCACTCCAGTATTCTTGCCTGGACAAGTCCATGGACAGAGTAGCCTGGCAGGCTATAGTCCACAGGGTCGCAAAGAGTCGGACATGACTGAGTTGACCATCACTCACACCCACTCAGGCCTTCTGCACAGGTGTATGGTCTCACACGTAGCCAGGGATATACGGATCTGGGAGGCTTCTCCAGTCTCTCCTGAGTGGATATATGGAGAGGTTTTCAAGACCATCTGTGGCTATCTCATTTCCCAGATCTCCCAGTTAAATTCCAGGCTAGTCCACCAGTCCACCACTTGTTCCACGCTGGGCTACAGCCTAAGTCTACCTCAGCCATTTGTCTCCCCCATTCCTTTGCCTCCGAAATTGAGACTTTACTGACAACACTCCTGGATGTGAGGTTTCCCACCCTCAGCTCCAAGCCAAGTGAGCCCCCTCTGGCAAAGAAGCTTCTGGTTTTCTGGTTCGGCAGAGCCCTCTTCATTTCTGCTGAGATCCACCTTGTGGGTAGGTGTCGATGAGAGAAGCCCCATGCAAGAATGCCAGAGACTCCCAACATTCATAGCTGACATACGGTATTTTTTTTTCATGAATAAATTGCTTCTCAATTTGTTGTATGACTTTGGTCAATTTTAAGAGCCCTGAACTGGTGATTTTTGATCATTTTGTCCAGTTTTATTATTGCATAATGCTTTATCAGAAAACACAATCAGAACATACCATGTTTTATCACAAAAAGTAAATAGTAGGGAGTGACCTAAATTGTCTAACTGGTAACGATCATTATTCGCATTTTGTTTTGGGGATCACAAAAAATAAATGCAAAATAAAGTTTTCATCAAATCTCAAGAAAATATCGACCCTTTTCTATATAATGTTTATATTTTTTCTACAGAAAGTACATGAGGGCCCTTGTCTATATAACATTTCTATTTATTACCTATATTTTTATGTTATGTTTCCATATTATCTTTATATGGTTCTATAAAATGTTAATGTTCATCTAATCTCAATAAAAAATTAGCCCTTTCTTAAATAATATTTATATTCCCTAATAGTTAAATTATTCCAGCTCTTCAAGAAGCAAGGATTCTGAAAGCTGGAAATGAACAATAATCCGTTCTTCTGAAATTCTCTTTCATCTAAAAGCAAGTCCTTTCTAAAGGATGATTAGCATCTGTTTTTTAAGCAGGATTTTAGAAATGTACTTTAAGGGAGAGTTGGGTAGGATGAAAAGTCTCTGTTAACATAGTGATATTATTACATTATAATAACCAGGTTGAGACTCCAAAAATAGGTATATTTGACTAGAGAACCCATAATTATCAAAGGTACTTGTGGTCTTCAAGAGACACTCTCTCCTAAACAATAGTGTTAGAAAGGAACTTACTAGCATCAAGTGCAAACCCATGTCTATCTATTCAGAGTGCAGTGGACTGCAGTTCGACCAGTCCTCTTATTTTCTGTGCCGTTATCCTTCCTGACCATAGTCAAACCAATAGCAAGATGGGCCCATAGAATAATTAGGGCAGGCTTAATTAACATTACCTGTACTCAACCCCATTCCTTTTGAACATCTGACATAGCTATAATCTACAACTTCTCTTTTAATTATGGGAGATAACTTTGTTAGAATTTAAACACAGTTAGCTGAAAGGCAACTGAAAGATATGTGTGATGTTATATTATGAACTCTTGCCATGCAATTTTTCTCATCAGTGAATAAAGTAAAATAATTTGCCTGTATGTGTTTTTTCATAATAATCTGCCAACAAATAGAATGGTCTTAATAAAAACAATAACAGCCTGAAAGAAAAAGCAAAAGAGAGTATACAATTCTCTACTGCTTGTGAATGGAAGTGAAGAAAGATGTCAAAATTTCAACATCTTCACAGGAACCAAGAAGAAACATAATGGTTTTTAGGGCTTAAATTGCACCCTACATTCCCGATATAGTAAAATTGGTATTTAAATTTTTTTTTCCACATAAACACTGCAAGTTTCAAAATGAGAACGGATGCAGAGCAATGGAGAGAAAAATTCTTTCATGAAGAAAGAAAAATCTAGCACATTGCAATGAGGCCCTCTGCTGCCATTTTTTTAATACTACACTAAAAAGCCTAATTTCCAGTGGTATCTCATTGTCTTTTCAGGAGCCAATACTTCAACAAAGCTTGAAGGGAAAATTGACTTAAATTCTTCAGCAAAGCTTAGTCATTCCCAAGATTTTTAAAAATGGAAGTGACTGATTCTAGGTAATGCTATTCTGAACATAGTGTCAGCCACATAAACCTCAGCTAAATCCCTTAGTGACAACATTATTTACTTAAGAACCGATTTTCATTACTTCTTTTGTATCCTATTTAAACATTTCCAAAATGAAATTATATTCATGCCAAATGGCTTCTATGAAGACAGTAGTCTAACCAATGCTATGGCCAAAAAAAATTTTTTTATAATTATAAAGAAATCCTCGTATTTGAAAAGGCTATTCCCTGGTAAAATATCTCCATTTGTTGAGAAAAAGTACCAAGAAGTCCAAAAATTAACTCAAAAACTCATATGAGACTAAAATCAATTGCATTTGACTATAGTTTTTGAATTGCCAGGACCAGAAGTGGACTTAGGGGAAACGAATAAAGCATGGTGTGCAGAGTCACCGTGAGTGCTGGGTGGGGCCAGGAGTTATGAAGCACCCTGGGTGAGTGGGGAGGAGTAAGCCCGGTGATCAGGTGGCAATAAAGAAACATGTTTGTAAGCATTTCTGGTACACTGCCTCAGACAGATTAGAAAAACAGGAAGTTGAACCTCCAACACTCAAATAAATCATCATGATTTCTTTTCCTACACTAAAGTTGTCATGGTTATTTTTATGTTTATATTTTTATTTTCTTAAAGAAAGCCAAAAAGTTCTGTAAGCTCAGGACCCACAAAACCTGAATCTACCCTAGGCAGTACAATTTACTCAATACAGTCCACCCAGAGAATGTTATTTCACTTTTAATGGGATCATCTTGGATTCATACAGCAAAAAAAGGAAAGTTTTAATGGCAGTTTTTAAACGAAGACTAACGGGAGTTTAAAAAGGCATTGGTGAAACACTTCATACAATTTTTTGAGGAAAAGAAATAAAATTAATAGCTGCCCAACAGTGAAGCCACCTAGCATTCAGGAACCTCTAGCTATTGATATCTATATAATGATTACGTGTACTGGTTGTAGAGTCAGGCAATTCTGGATTTCCACCCTGAATCAGTCGCTCTATATAGCCATGTCACCTTTGACGAGTCAATCGTGTCTTGCAATGAAAGGTGTTGAATAACAACTTGTTGAAGAAACAAGAACACACATCAACTCCATACACTGTCCAGAAGACTTTCAATTTAGCAAATGTAACAATATTTAAAACTATTTGTTGCACATCTTTTAGAGGAAAGGTATTGGGCAAGAGTTAGTTCAGTTGCTCAGTCGTGTTTGACTCTTTGCGATCCCTGTGGACTGCAGCACACCAGGATTTCCTGTCCATCACCAACTCCCAGAGCTTCCTCAAACTCAAGTCCATCGAGTTGGTGATGCCATCCAACCATCTCATCCTCTGTCATCCCCTTCTTCTCCTGCCTTCAATCGTTCCCAGCATCAGGGTCTTTCCCATTCTTCGCATCAGATGGCCAAAGTATTGGAGTTTCAGCTTCAGCATCAGTCCGTCCAAAGAATATTCAGGACTGATTTCCTTTAGGATTGACTGGTTTGATCTCCTTGCAGTCCAAGGGACTCTCAAGAGTCTTCTCCAACACCACAGTTCAAAAGCATCAATTCTGCAGTGCTTAGCTTTCTTTATGGTCCAATTCTCACATACATACATGACTACTGGAAAAACCATAGCTTTAACTAGACGGACCTTTGTCGGCAAAGTAATATCTCTGCTTTTTAATATGCTGTCTAGGTTTGTCATAGTTTAGTAAGAAGGAATACTGGAGTTTACGCAAAGCACTGTTTAGATTTTTTACTAGGATGTGTACTTGTATTGATGAGATTGGGAAAGTCCTGCCTGAAGAAGAAATCATTTAAGGATAGAGCCTGAAAAATTATCAAGTTTAGACCTGGGTGATGGAGAAGGTGGAGCAGGCTGGAAGCATTTCAGGCTGAGGGAACAATAGACTAAGTCAAGACCCAGAGACAAGAAAACGGAGAAACGGATTCTGGGAAAAGTCAGCAGCCCTGTCACCTTAAGATTTAGAGAACTCGTGGGAGGCTGGAAACAATTCAGGGTCATATCACCACCTTCATTAACAAAGCACCTCAATCTGGAGATGCTTGCAAAATTCCTATTCACTAAAAATCCACACAATCATCACTATAAATTATATTTGGCTTTAACTGATACAATGTCTTTAATTGGTGCCAAGAAATTTGAGCCTTAGGTTTGCTAAAGGAAAATTAAGTTAATCTAGTTCCAGTGTTGAAAAGGGATTTTATTTTTTAATTTAAGCTTTCATCCAAGAACGGACTATCGGTAACTTACAAAATATTTCCCTCACGTGGAACACATTTGCATTTCAAAGCCATTTTAAAGCCATTTATTGGAGAATTGAAAGGGAAGGAAGCATAATGGGCACTGGGTTAACTACGTGTATTTCCTAGGAAGTCATTACAGAGAAAACTGTTCTCAAGACAAACAGTAACAAAGATGGATGAGTAAATGAAGCTGCCGTTTTTGTTGGTATAATACAAAAAAGGAATGGCCTTGGGTCAAAATTTGAGATTCCAAGTTGGCTTCTGCCAGTTGTCAGTGGTGTGAATTTGGGCAGTTTAACCTCTCTAAGCACTGTTTTCCACCTCTGTAAAATAAGAAGCACAATCACAATAATAAAACTTGCCAGTGGTGTGCTGCATTATTATTGTACACTTTCAACCCAGAATTCCCTGATAGCTCAGTTGGTAAAGAATCTGTCTGCAATGCCAGAGACCGTGGTTTAATTCTTGGGTCAGGAAGATCCCCTGGAGAAGGAACAGGCTATCTACTCCAATATTTTTGGGCTTCCCTTACAGCTTAACTGGTAAAGAATCTTCCTGCAATGTGGGAGACCTGGGTTCAATCCCTGGGTTGAGAAGATTCCCTGGAGAAAGGAACAGCTATCCACTTCAGTATTCCGGCCTGGAGAATTCCATGGACTGTATAGTCCATGGGGTCGCAAAGAGTCAGACATGACTTAACGACTTTCACTTTCTGTCACTTTCAACTCACTGTCTTTGGATCTGATCATATGATGTGTCCACTGGAATGTGATGCTTGTCCCATCTCTTTGTTATTAAAACAGTGTGCCTGTAAGGAAGCTGCTCTTTCAGCTGGAATTCCAGAAATGCAAATTTTATTAAAAGTATACCATGTTCTACACAATGCTGTTGATTTACTGTATCGACAAAGTAGTCAAATCTATTAAGGCACTAAACAAGTACTAAAATTATCTAAAATGCAGACAAAATTTTGTTTATAAATATGATTTTCACAACATTGAAAGCAAATTAACTATTCAACCATGTCATTAAGAGCTTGAGAATCTCCCCTTTATGTCTCTGGTCTCGAAGCAAGTGGACTTAATAAAGAAATATTATAGTGAAGTAGAACCTGTGGATTATGAAGACACAAGTGTATCTCTTAAAAACCTTAGAATCACTTATGATTAACTTGTTATGTTAATAGTCAAAAAATACTCATAACCATTAAAATAATTTTGGGAAGGGTTTAGAAAATATTGAAAATTTCTGGGTATAATTTTTGGTGTAAAACCATGAAATAAAACTGATAAGAGAGTTTAACCACATCTATGTAAAAAATTCATGTAAAATTCTGAAGGGACATATACTGTAGAGTTTATTGGTAATTAAAATTTTTCTTTTATACTTAAAAAAATAAAAAAAAAATAAAATGACGAGGACATGAGAAGCAGAGACGCAGCTGATCTACAGCCTATACTAAATGTAAATGTTCAATCAACTTTGTTGCTGTAAGTCACTCAGGTTTGAGGGTAAGCCAAGTAATATTCTGTGCTACCCACTTCACACACGTGTTATAAAGATCGAACAAAATATTTTAAAGCACCTTATAACTTTCTATGCCCACTCATACCTCTAACTATCTCCTTCTCTCCCCTCAGGTTGTTGCAGATCAGAAACTTGTGACGTAACAGAATAAGGAAGAATGGGATACCAACTGTTAAAGCTGCACCTCCCTCTCCTACCCCTCTGCCACCGCCTTCTCAAATTCAGTGCTACTGCCCCATTAGCAGTATACTCAAATCCTGTCCCCTCTCCTTACCATACCTCATGAAACAAAAGAATCTTGGGTCTTTTATTAGTTTTGATATGAATTCCCATGAGAATAATAAAGGGGGGATATCTTTCAAATGATACAGACTTTCATGCTAGTGCTTGCTCCAATTTTTCTGAGAAAATATTCAGAATCACTTAAGTCTGGTTTCCCTTTGAATTTTGGTGAAATCTTACTCAATTCCTTTTTAGCCAGAGTTTTATCCCAACTTCTCTATGGAACCCTGTTTAACTTGCAAGATCCCATGGAAAAAAAACATTTAAAAGATAGCTTTTAAAAAAAAAAAAAAAGACATTTCAATTTAACTAGCAGTTTAAAAAAAAAAACTTTGAGTAAATTCAACAAGGAAGTAATAAAAGAGATGGCAGAGGAAAAACCTAAGAGATGGTACCATGATTCTCAATAAACCATGAAAAGATGAGGACTGGGGAAGCAGGTGAGTTCATGACTGGGCAAGAAAACAAGGAAATCTTTTTTTTTTTCCCCAAGCCCCTGGGACTCCCATTTCTATGTGAGGAAGTTCGAAGAACACAAAGTTCAGAGTTACACAAGCCCCAGAGCTTTAAATACCAGCTCAGTCACAATCTCTGTACAACCTTAGGCCAGTTATGCAGTTTGAGACTTATACCCTCCTTATCCAGTAAGTTAAGGGACACAGCAGCTACCGGATAAGATTGCCGTTAAGTAATAAATGGGTTAAGGTGAGTGGAGCACTAAAACAGCACTTGGACAACAACAGCTTCTCAAAAAATTCCCATTCTTGGCTCTTCGACGTTAACTCTTCTCTCCATACCCTCACTCAATCTTCAACAATCCATGTGCAAGTCCTTTTGTGCCCAGGGTGGGAATCTCTTACAGAGCAGTAAGTGAAAGTTGCTCAGTCGTGTCCAACTCTTTGTGACCCCATGGACTATACAGTCCATGGAATTCTCCAGGCCAGAATACTGGAGTGGGTAGCCTTTCCCTTCTCCAAAAGAGTAGTTAAAATGACTTTAATCTACCACATAAAGATGGATGATAATGAAACATTTTATGTTTCAAACTTCACAGCATTTTTTTAAGTATGCACACATTTATATGTAGGTATTTTTCTTAACATATTGATACCTTTACACGGGTCACCAAATAAGCACTTATCTGAAATATGTAGAAGTAAAATTACACATTTTCCAAAGGCACATCATCAGTTGTCTGTTTATTTGACTTTCAACTCTGAAATCACCAAGAACTGGAAAAGCAAGAGAGGGAGCCCCCACCCATCAAGAGGTCATACTGAGTGATTCCAAGGAACAGTAGAAAACCTATACTGAATCCAAGTTTTTAACTGCCAGGTTTTTAACTCCTGGCTACAGTTCCCAAGTATGATATAATTTAGAAACTTGGCTTAGGCACAGGAGAATCATGGAATTTAGAAGTGTCCCTCAACATGTAAAATTTTAATGAAAAACCCAGAAAAGTCATAAATTATCATAAAGAAATTCAGAAACAAAATTTGCAAAATGCTAGGGGGAACTTTTTAAACCAAAAAAGAGGAAAAAAGGAAGGATAGCTGCTTTATTCATGTGTAAGTTGAATGGAGGGCTTCCCAGGTGGCTCAGTGGTAAAGAACTCACCTGCTAATGCAGGAGACATTGGTTCGATTCCTGGATTGGGAAGATTCTTTGGAGTAGGAAATGACAACCCCCTCCAATATTCTTGCCTGAGAAATCCCATGAACAAAGGAGACTGGCAGGTTACAGTCCAGGGGGCCACAAAAGAGTTGGACACAACTTAGCAGCTAAACAACAAGCTGAATGGAACCTTCCTAGTCCCTTCACCCTCTTCCTCTTCTCCAGGCATCTTCTGCACCAGTGATTCCCAAGGGCCATTAGGCCACCTACTATGAAGATGGAACAGCCAAGAATGGTGCTACATTTCCAACCCAAGTTGATAACAGAAGTTTGAAAGTACACATTTTTCACCCCAATCCTACAGTACAAACACAACTACCACAACACTTGCACACATAAGGACTTGTTCATATAAACCCTGGGGAAAAAATCCCAAAGGCTTCCTGCTGCATTTCTTTGAACCCATTTGTTGACTCTCAGTCTGATATTTGACTTGAAAATTGTAGATAAAATTAATTTCTATTGTAAGTCTCATTATTTACCCCTCAGATCCCTTATGGTCAATCTCAGTTATCCCTGTCACAGAAAGGAGAATGCACACAGGAGAATTTATCAATTCAGACAAAATAGTCTTCCTTTGTCCCTATTAACATTTAACCTTAGACATATTCTGATAGATAAACACCTATCTGGGCATGGGTGTTCTCCATGATCAGGGCAATAGTTCCAGAATTAAACAGCAGAGAGAAGAGGCCACAGTCATGTTCCAGCACACTTCATTCATATCTTCATTTATTCATTCAGTATTCATTTATTGAGTACTCACTATAGGCCAAATAGTGTTCTAGTTGCTGGGGTTGTATCAGTGAACAAAAAGACAAAAGTCCCTACTGTCATAGAATCTGTACTCTAGTGGGGGCAAATAAATAAAGGAAACAAGTAAGTTAAATTACTTATAATTGTGATGAAAAATAACATAGTGGAGGGGATAAGGAGTATTGTACACAGTTATAGATATAAACAGGGTAGTCAACATTCAGTTTCTACCACAATAATCTAAGTACTCAGGTGACCATGGTTAGGATCAGGCTGAGAAAGAATAAAAGGTTATTGGATTCCAGATATATTTGAAAAGCAGAGCCAATGGGGTTCTTTATCCATATTGGGAAAAAAAAAAACGATGTTTGGACTGAGTAACTAGCAAAAGACAGTTACTGTAAGCTGAGATGGAGAAGACCTTGGCAGGGCGTATTTTGGGCAGGGCAAGATTGGGAATTCAGTTTTGTGTGCCGTTACGTTTGAGATGCCTATGAGATAGATATAGATACCTAATGAAGGTTGCCTACTGGTAATACCTACGGGGATACCTAACAGGCAGCAGTCAATATGGCTGAGTCTTCCTCTACAGCAATGTAGCTTTATCTACCTCCAGGGGTCCTTGATGGTCTCTCTAAATACTTTCACCTTTTCTCACTTAGGGGATTAAGACAGCACAGAATTTTTCATTGCTGATTCCACCTTTGAGTCAAGATTTCCTCTATGCTTTGCTTAGGCAATACTGTGAAAGATAAAACACAGTAAGGAGCAAGCAGGAAAATCTTAAAGAGACTCAGTTATCCTGGGAATAAGTCAGAATTCTATAATCACATACAAAAACAACAACAACAACAACCTAAAAGTACATTGAGAAACCAGCTATGGCTGAAACATGGTGACTATTAAGGCCACTGTTCAGTGTGAGATATTTGCATAACTGATACTTCATAAGATCAAACTTTTCCCTGCCTTTATTATTAAATTAATGTATTTCAGCTGCTGTGTCCTGTGGTTTACAAATCATCAGGAGCCTGGAAAATTCGGGGTCATATGAAGAGCCAAAAAACATGACATTTCTCAAATTAAAAACTGATCTTATTAGGAACAAACATAAATATGATGAGCAAAGAAGCAAACCACAAACACAGGTTTGCCTGCAGATCTGTCAACTTTCCACTAGGGCCAAGTTCCAACAGGGGTGATGCTCTAAATTAGATGACAATTCTAACATTTGAGTGGGTAAAGATTTGTTCTAACATTGAGTATTTAAAGACACATAGTGTGCCATTGTTAACTGACTATATTCCAATACAAAATTTTTAAAATTTAATAGAAAAAAAAAGATACACAGTGTGGATCCTTCCTGCTAGTAGAGAACATTCTAAATCTAAAGAGTAAAGATATATATAAGTATACATATCCTATATTGGGAAAGGAAATGGCAACCCACTCCAGTATTCTTGCCTAGAGAATCCCGTGGACAGAAGAGCCTGGTGGGCTGCTGTCCATAGGGTCTCACAGAATCGGACACAACTGAAGTGACTTTGCATGCATGCATGCATTGGAGAAGGAAATGGCAACCCACTCCAGTATTCTTGCCTGGAGAATCCCAGGGATGGAGGAGCCTGGGGGGATGCCGTTTATGGGGTTGCACAGAGTCGGACACGACTGAAGTGACTTAGCAGCAGCAGCAGCAGCATATATCCTATATAATATATATTTTGTCGTTCAGTCACTCAGTCGTATCTGACTCTTTATGACCTCACGGACAGCAGCACACCAAGCTTCTCTGTCCTTCACAATCTCCTGGAGTTTGCTCAAACTCATGTCCATCGAGTCGATGATGCCATCCAACCATCTCATCCTCTTTTGTCCCCTTCTCCTCCTGCCTTCAATCTTTCCCAGCGTCAGGGTCTTTTCCAATGAGTCAGCTCTTTGCATCAGGTGGCCAAAGTATTGGAGCTTCAGCTTTAGCATCAGTCCTTCCAATGAATATTCAGGGTTGATTTCCTTTAGGTTTGATATGTAATATATATATCACATATGATATATACCATATGTATAACATATATATGATATATAACAATATATATAGAGAGAGATGGAATTCTTGAGCACTGTCATTCTATCTCAAAATAAGCAAAAGTCTACCTTTCCCATATCTATTAACACTTCTCAATAAGTTGATACAGAGCTACTTCCTTTCTTTCAAGTAGATTCTTTCCATTCCTTTGCTAGTTTATTTGAAGAAACTCCCATCTGAACAAGACTACCCACTCTTTCCATTGTGCAGTTATATTACTTAAGGCAGAACTAATTACAGGTTAATGTAAGCAGTTTTTACAGTTAGTCTCATGTTTGAAAGGCAAATCTTGGAGTCTGAGCAATTTGTTGCAGATTCCCAGACGATTATTATCTCTAGACAACCTCACTACTTGTGGTTAATGAGTCTGTTTTATTCACTCCAAAATAAATGTGGATCACAATTGCCTTTTAATAGCTCTCTAGAAGCTAAGAGTTCAATCTCTGAGGCAGTAGCCCCATTCCAGGCCCAGTTCTGATTCTTCTGAGTTAGGAGACCTTTGACAAAGTTACTTAACATCTCTGTTTCCAGTTTTATTGTGTGTAAACTGAGGTCAGCAATAGGACTTATCAATTGGCTAGCATGTGGATCATATGACAAATGACACTGGGCACTGTGACAGGCAGATAATAAATGCTTGGTAAAAAGCACACCCTTAATAACTGTGGATGTGAGAGTTAGACCATAAAGAAGGCTGAGCACTGAAGAATTGATTCTTTTAAATTGTGGTGCTGGAGAAGACTCTTGAGAATCTCTTGGACTGCAAGGAGATCAAACCAGCCAATCCTAAAGGAAATCAACCCTTAATATTCATTGGAAGGACTGATGCTTAAGCTGATGCTCCAATACTTTGGCCACCTGATATGAAGAGCCGATTCACTGGAAAAGACTCTGATGCTGGGAAAGGCTGAAGGCAAAAGGAGAATAGGGTGACAGAGGATGAGATGGCTGGATGGTATCACCAACTTCAATGGACATGAACTTGAGCAAACTCTGGGGCACGGTGAAGGACAGGAAAACCTGGCGTGCTGCAGCCCATGGAATCACAAATAGTTGGACATGACTTAGTGACTGAGCAACAACAAGATCTGTGGAGTCTGGAGAGGAATATAAATGAAGATGCTTAAAACTATCAAAAAGACCTGAAGCCAAATACTGGTCAAGTTGGTAAAGTAGGATTTTATTCAGAAACCATTATAATTGAGGAAAAGGAGACTTCAGTATAGTATAAGGAGGATAAGCAGTAACTTACAGCCAAAGGACAAGATGAGGATATCAGTCAATGAAAGTTACTATGAGGAAAGAGACATCAAGAGTAAGGGGATTCTTGTTAAGTCAATTTAACAGGATTCTTGCTGAAGGCAGGCCAGGGAGATCATATAGCAAAGGTGGGGAAATTCTCTATAAACTGACTTAGAAAGATTCTTCTTGACTTTGTGTGCCTAGCTTATTTTACTTAACATAATGCCTTCCAGGTCCAATCGTGTTGTCCCAAATGGCAGGATTTCCTTCTTTTTTAAGGTCAAATGCATACCACATTGGAATATATTTCCACTGTGTGTACATACACCACATTTTCTTATTCATTCATTCATCAATGGACACTCAGTCTGTTTACATGCCTTTGCTACTATGAATAAGGCTGCAATGCACATGGGAATGCAGAAGGAACAAAAATTCAGAATCCTCCTATACTGCCATCCTGGTGATGTCGTTTCTAAAATGTTGGTAGTTGCCCATGTTAGAATTAAGTAGGATTATTCATTCCCTCCTCCTCAACCTTACTACCAGGTAGCATGTTACAATGAAAACAAGTCCCCAGGTGAATTCAGACATCCTCTCCAGATTCAAAATTGATCAAGAAACATAGAAAAATATAGAAATCAAAATATAGCCTTTATTATTATTGGAAACACAAGATTGGGACCTCAAGTGGTACTTTGTAAGAATGAGGTTTGACATTTTATTTTAACTCAACAACCAGCAGGAAGAAATATCTAGGCAAAGAGTTTCAAATATATTCCTATCTAAAGAGAATTTACAAAGTTTAAATATGGAGAGGGAAAATTTTATTAAGATCATTGAGGTCACAGTCAGTGGGTTAATTATCACAAATCTGGTGAGCAAATTCAATTTCCTAGGACAAACATAGCTTACAACTTGAGTGAGCAAACACAATTTCCTATAGCAAACATTTGAATAAGCTTTGAGGTTAACATGGTCTTAACATTATAGGTTTAACATGAGATCAACAATAAAAGTCTGTCCTTCCTTAATCATTCTTATCCGAGATGAAACAGTAAACATCATAAACTTACACTTTGAATTCTTAAAGCACTTATGTCAACAATGTTTATTCTCATGCTGTTTCATTCATATTAAACAAAGTTGAAATTACCTGCTCAATCTAGATCATCCCAGGCTTGTCTAATATGCTTACTTTCAAGAAAAGAATATCACAGAAGACTTGGAAACAGAAGGTGAAAAGAAGAGGAATGGGTAAGGAGGAAAGAGACAGAGAAACAGAGAGAGGAAGAAGTCTAGCAATCCGAAAGCTACATTTACACACAAAGCCCCCTTTTCCCAATGTCATCAGAAAGTAAAGTCATTTCCACTTCTGGGCGTAAAAGTAGATTGGAGGTATGGAGAAGATGGAAACTTGCTTCCAAATGAGTGCTTCTATGTGTGTGAAAGTGTGGGTGGAAGTTCCTGTTTATGACCCTAAGGAACTTTGGGAAAGGAAAGCATATTTTCCCTGGTGATAATATTGCTCAGGCAGAGTACGGCGAATGGGAAGAGGAAACCAATGATGGAATCTCAGGGAAAACAAAGAATAGAGAAGCAACAAAGGTAAGGGGCATCCAGAAAGATAAATCGAGAAATGAGGGTGGCATCTCAGAAACGTAAATCGATAAATATGGACTAGAAAAAGTTCGGACAAGGAGAAAAAATGTTCAAGCTACCAATGAAGACCACGTGTTGTGAGTCCCCACATGTCAGCCACAGTGGGCCACGTGCCCCTCAGCCAAGCCTCCAAATAAGAGGTCTACCTACTTCACAGAGAAGAAAAGTAAGGTTAAGACAACTTAGGTAACTCTTAACAAAGTTGGGCTTTGATCTTCTTTCTGACCATGGGGTCTATCGGGTCTTCACCATGTTGTAAAGCCTCTAAGAATGGGGAATTTGGCAAACCCATCATCTTCATCTTATGCACCTCCTTGGGGGTCTGTTGAGGCCATCACTAGACGCTCTAGGGCTTGCTCCTTCCCAGCTCTCCTACAGCTGCTCTTTTCATGATCCAGCCTATCAACTCCTCTGGGGTTCCCATTAGTCCCGCTAACTGGG
Organism: Okapia johnstoni; assembly: GCA_024291935.2. Taxonomy (NCBI): domain Eukaryota; kingdom Metazoa; phylum Chordata; class Mammalia; order Artiodactyla; family Giraffidae; genus Okapia; species Okapia johnstoni. The sequence continues at coordinate 63,159,186 of CM044321.1, forward strand.
GTTGATGTGTTGCTTGCCCAGCGTACCTGTTATTTATTGCCACATAGAGGATAGCTTTTAATTTTATAGTTTCTGTGGGTCAGGAGTCTGGGCTTTCTCTGCCTTCAGAACTCTCCAAGGGCTGAAACTAAGGTGTTGAGTTTTTCTTAAATTCCTCTGTAATTGATGAGCATTTATTGGGTTTCTCTCCTCCTCCCATCTTCCAGACGCCAATTTTTTTTTTCTTTAATGTTTCTATCCTACCAATAACTTTAAGCCTACCTGAGGTTGCTTTTGAGAGTCCCTTGGACTGCAAGGAGATCCAACCAGTCCATCCTAAAGGAGATCAGTCCTGGGTGTTCATTGGAAGGACTGATGTTGAAGCTGAAACTCCAATACTTTGGCCACCTGATGTGAAGAGCTGACTCATTTGAAAAAACCCTCATGCTGGGAAAGATTGAGGGCAGAAGGAGAAGGGGATGACAGAGGATGAGATGGTTGGATGGCATCACCGAATCAATGGACATGAGTTTGGATAAACTCTGGGAGTTGGTGATGGACAGGGAGGCCTAGCGTGCTGCAGTTCATGGGGTCGCAGAATCGGACACGGCTGAGGAACTGAAGTGAACTGAGGTTGCTTTCAGCCTCACATCATTTCTTCTCAGGAGCCCCACTTCCTCCATTCCATGGGATGCCATGGGGGCTGCCAATCATCAGACATCACCTCTCCTGTCCCTGGAACATGGACAACACCCAGACCTGCCAATCAGAGACACTCATGCTCCCTAGACTCAATGACTAGTGTACTTAACTTCAGGGAAGATCACTTGGAGCTTTCTTTATCTTTAAGGGACTGATTTGTTGTTCACTCAGTCGTGTCCAACTCTGTGACCCCATGGACTGCAGCATACCAGGCTTCCCTGTCTTCACTATCTCCCAGAGTTTGCTCATGTCCATTGAGTTGGTGATGCTATCTAACCATCTCATCCTCTGCCGCCCTCTTCTCCTTTGTCTTCAGTCTTTCCCAGCCTGAAGGAATGAGTCGGCTCTTCCATCAGGTGGCCAAATGGACTCATAAAAAGTAGAATACTCCAGGGTACAGTTATAAAGGCTATATGTGAAACCATCTTTCCTATCATTTGAAAGAGAACCTGACACAGAAATACAGCCAACAGAAAAGAAAACAGAGCCAAGAGATGTAAATTAAAAAGAAAGAGATGCCTGACAACATTATTTCAGTAACTGGGGACTGTTATGTCTGAAGCAGTGAATCCCTGAACCTTTCAAGTTATATGAACCAATAAATTATCTTCTTTTCCCTACGATGGTTCAAGTTAGATTTCTGTCACTTGTAAGAAAAACAACCTAACCAATTTATCTCCATTTCCACAGAGCAACTCCACAGTCACTTTTAGGGAAGGGAAAATATTTTACCACCATTATGTGGTGCAGTGGTAAAAGAATCTGCCTGCTAATGTAGGAAATGTGGGAGATACGAGTTTGATCCCTAGGTTGGGAAGATCCCCTGGAGTAGGAAATGGCAACCCACTCCAGTATTCTTGCCTGGAAAATCCCCTAGACAGAGGAGCCTGGTGGGCTACAGTCCACAGGGTCACAAAGAGTCAGACACGACTGAGCACACACACCACCATATATTTTACAATGTCACAGAAATTATGTTCTTTCTTTTTGAACCTCAACCAGCTAAATAACTGTGACAAGCTTCCCAATTAGTCAATATTTAATAGCCTATTTGATTTTTAAACCTACACTGCCTTCAAGTATCTGTGGATAGGTGTGGTCACACAGGTGCAGAGCTACTGGCTTGTTCCCAGCACAGAGGTAAGCCCACCTTCTATCTGTCAACACAGCCATTCTCCCTCTTTCATGGTTAGGCCATGACACACACACAAAACCTGTATATTAGTGGCTTGAAACTTAGAGGAAAACAACATACCACCAATCTCAACTGATAATTATCCCTTCCCAATTTCCTCATTACTATCAAAGTTACCCTTTCTCCTTTGCCAGCTACCTTTGATCTATTATTATGGTCTGTTGCTTCTTTTTTCATAAGGCCTCTTAGGTGTGATGCTGTCTTTTTATATTCACAATCACATCCTTTTAGGGTCTGGTTATAAGCACCCTCAGTCACCCTACATCGCATGGGTCCTGGGAATGTGTTAAAATATGTTCCCAAACCCACTGCCACTGTATTGCATCCAGGCTCCTCAGCACTCAGCACTTTCTCCGCCTGCTCTCACCTACCACTTCCAGTCTCTCACCTCCATTCTCTCTTTTGATCCTCTTTTATTTTTTAAATATCCATTTATGTCACTATCCTATGTGGGGCCCTCTCTGTCAAAATCTGTTTTTTAATTTTTCGAAAAGAAAATCATCATGTTTAGAAAATGCAGATGTTATATATATACACAATTCCTAGGAGCAACTTTATGCTGAGTGAAAAGGAAAAAACTGTGTGGTTTGATATTTAACTTGATAAAAAAAAAAAAAAAGGCTTTCTAGGTTTCACTGTTCCAATGTATTAGTTAAATAATACACTAAGTGCTTCCATATGACAATGACCTCATTTCTGTGAACAAATAAACTGACCTAAATACATGCCAAGAGAGCTTGCTCAACTAATCCATGAATGTTGGATCAGAAAATATAATGTAACTCTAGCCAAGAAGAGTAGATGCTGAGAATATAAAATACTGTATATAGTTCAGGTCAAATATAAATGTGGTTTGTCATTGCTAAATCCTCTTTAAATTGTTAAAAAATAGAAAAGATAGGACTGTGCTCCTGAGAGAATCAATCAACTCAAAGGTGGTTTTTTTTCATGCTTTGAAGTTCATTGTCCTTCAAGTTCATTCTATCTGAACAAGTAGTTGTTTTGAACAGGTACCCTTAAAAACTCTTGCCAGAAGTCTCACCAAAAAACAGTTAAGATACATAAATTACCCTACATGTATGAGCCACCAAACTCTAAGAATAGTTATTTGCTGAATCCTGAGATTCTGATTTTACAGTCTTCTTCTTATTTTAAAGGGCATCTTTCCATTGAAACTAAAAAGGAATACTGAATTAACTGCAAAGGCTTAATTTCAGACTATGAACAATTTACAAGGTCAACAATATGACTTGCAAGGTAATCACCAAGCAAATAATTTGACTTCATAAGTCTATACAGTTCAGATTATTGAGGTTCATTTTGTTAACTCAAACCGGATCTGAACATGAGGATATTTACAGTCTTTGTTTTTATTTACCCACTTATTGTGAAATATTAATGGGGAACACTACCCCAGTGAAGAGGAAAGATTTTAAGTTCCCAAACAATCTGGACGCAAGGGTTCTGGAAGAGAAATGGGGACCCGTCCCTTTATTTTGTGATACTGGAAAAGCTGATCCTGTTTCTCCATTGTGCATAGACTTTAGAAACTAGATTTAACATCAGCGTCTTCAACACAAAATTCCATAAGGGATCAGATTAGCCATTTTCTCACCTCCCTCATTACCAAATATTATTTATTACTGACCAGTTCCTCTGAAAAGAGCACTGCTCCAGGCACTGTGGTAACAAAGAGGGAAAAGGCGTGATGCCAGATGCTCACAAACTAGTTGGGGAGTTGTGGGACATGCATTTTTTTTTTAAATCCATCAAATCTATAAACAAATTCTTTAGGATTTCCAAGGAAAGAATGGTCATCCAAGCCTTTAATCTTCTGGGGACTCTATGAAAGAAGTGAGATTCATGCTGGAGCTGGAAGGATACATAAGAATTATTCAAATGGAAAAGAGAAAGTGCATTCCAAAATAAGAGAAATGGTATAAACACAAGAAATTGGAATGTGCGGGGCCAGTTCCGAGAACAATAAGATGACCAGTTTAGGTAGAATGGAAGAGATAGGGGATTTATTTACTACTTCTCTATTTTTTTTTTTTTTTTGTGCCAGCACTCAACTAGAAACTTGAAATACAACTGATAAATAAGAGAATGTCTATGCTCTAGAAGAGCTACAATATAGAAAAATCTGTATAAAAATTTGTCCTAAAATTTTATACGTTTGCTGTGATAGTGTGACATGACCATACACAGAAAGAAATAATCAAATCTTTGTGGATGGCTAAGGAAAGGCTTCTTAGTGATGGTACTGATTGAAATGGGTCATAGAAAATATACTAGGATAACCACATGTGCAAAGTCAGAGGCTGTTCTAAAACTTTCTTAACTTAAATGGATCTATGTTATAAGTTTAAAGCTCTTAAAACATAAAAATTCTGCAACTTCTTTTGATAACCCATTCTAGCATTCAACAGCCTTACAATATTCTTGCTTACAAAATTCTTTCTGCTCACCATGCTGATGCCTCTCCTCTGATGCAGCTCAACGTGGAGTATTTTATAACTTCTAGTTTATGTGTCTCCCGTTCATAGTAACCTTTTCTATATGGGACAGTTAAGCAGAAAGATATATTGCTTAAAGCCCAAGACAGACAACATAAAGTTGGTGACTTTGATACAGAAAAATATCTGATTTAGCATCAAAATGCTGGAAACCTACCTTTGTCTGGCTTCCATGGGCTGCTCTACAAATATGTAGAACATTACTTCTTTGGGAAATAGGATTAACTAAAATTCAGGTGCTTAAATACTTCCCAGTGTAAATATAAACAACAGAGGAGTTGTTTATCCATCAATCGTTCCAAGCACTCTTTACTGGCTATTTTATGTCCCACTTTAGTTTACTCTTTGTAATCCCTTCTGAACATACTCACTCACACCATTAAACAATAACAAAGATTTTCTCTTTCTGATAGATGGAATCTCTCTCTTTCCATTGATAGACTACAAACATACACAAATCCCTTTAAATTTTAAGATAATCTTATTGCTTAAGAGTCAACCTCTCCCAATCTTCTTAATAGACTTGGTGTATTTTTTTTAATACTTGGTCCAGGAAGCCCCAGTTTTCTTACAGTAATCACACTCCTGGTTTTCATGTACTCAGAGAAAGAACGTTCCCATATTTTCCAAAGAAAACATTTTCTTTTTTGTTCACATCCTCATATGAATGGATCCATTCTACTATATATATTTAGAATTTTATCATAGTTGATTCTTCAAAACAGAAGATCCCCTTTTCATCCTTATGCCTACAGTACAACTTCTGGTACATAATAGTGGTGTCTAAATAGTTGCTCATTGAATTAATTATAGAAATAAAATTAATGAACTTGCATTGTTATGTGAAACACTATTTTAAACCTATGGTGCAAATATTAAAATTAAAAGCTCAATATTTTATAAATTTCAAAATCATTAACAAAATAAACTATATCTAGAATTTTGAGCTTTTTTGTGAAAAAGTTACTTGAAAGAGAAAATACCTGTTTAGTTTTACTTTCTGGGAACTAGGAACCCTGCAGAAATGGGGGGAAAAAAGTCTATTTGTGCACATTGAGTGATCTGGTATCTCCCTACCTGCAGTGCTCCACGAGCTGTTTTTATCTTAAAACCAAATAACATTTTTGACAAATTTATAACTACTAGCTCATCTGTCACTAATCAAAATGTGCCAAGGAATATGGATAAGATGTTTTGGGGCAGAGCTGCTTTCCCAAGTTAAGAGACCTGGCAAGAAGGACAGTACTGACATATCTATCTGCAGGGCAGCAATGGAGATACCGGACATAGAGAACAGGCTTGTGGACACAGTAGGGGAAGGAGAGGGTGGGACGATAAGAGAGAGTAGCATGGAAACATAGACATTACCATATGTAAAATGGATAGCCATTGGGAATGTGCTATATGATGCAGGGAACTCATGTCCTGTACTTTGGGACAACCTAGAAGGGTAGGATGGGGTGCGAGGTGGGAGGGAGGTTTAAGAGGGAGGGGAACGTATATTCCTATGACTAAATCATGTTAGTATATGGCAGAAACCAACACAATACTGTAAAGCAACTCTCCTCCAACTAAAAATAAATAAATTTAAATTTAAAAAAAATTTTAAAATAGAGGAGCCTCAGGGCAGTTTTCTGTGCTGCTAATGCTTCCTGTTTCTAGAAGCCAACTGTAGAAATGCTATTTTCTTCCCAGCATTTATAACTCCTATACTGGTTCCACAGTTCCTGACTCAGGCTCATTTCATTATTTTCCTAGGAGTTACGTCAGACGCAACGGAAGCAACTTAGCAGCAGCAGCAGTAGGTACACTCAGTGACTTTGGTTCTAGGTTTCCGCCACCCAGATTATTGTCTATTTTAGTTCATTATGTGTGCTGTGCTTAGTCGCTCAGTGGTGTCTAAGTCTTTTCAACACCACGGACCGTCTGCCAGGTTCCTCTGTCCACGGGGATTCTCCAGGCAAGAACACTGGAGTGGGTTGCCATGCCCTCCCCCAGGGGATCTTCCCAATCCAGGGATCGAACCCAGGTCTCCCGCATTGCAGGCAGAGTCTTTACCGTCTGAACCACCCCCTGCTTCTAATATGGTGGAGCCATGTACGGTGCTGTGGTTGAGATTCCTCTGTGGGAGTAGAATGCAAATTTAGGTTAGTGAAGGGAACTCAGTATGACAGATTCCTTTCAGAACCAACGATAACGTATTTTCTGAGAACTTCACTATTAACAAAGCATTTTCAGAAACAGATACCTAATTCAATGCTTTTTCTTTAGAGATGTGCCTTCATCATGTCTTTCCAAAGATCTATTTATTTTTCAGAAAAATAACTTTTCCTACTCATTATTTCATGCATTACTCAATACCTAACTAAATTATATCACTGCAGTCACAAATACAAGGACAAAAAGACTGATTCCTGGCAAGAGCATCACCTGTCTCAGTCACCTTGTGAAGTGAAAGCTGCTCAGTTGTGTATGAGTCTTTGCGAGCCCATGGACTATGCAGTCCATGGAATTCTCCAGGCCAGAATACTGGAGTGGGTAAGCCTTTCCCTTCTCCAGGGGATCTTCCCAACCCAGGGATCAGACCCAGGTTTCCCGCAGTGCAGGCAGATTCTTTACCAGCTGAGCCACGAGGGAAGCGTTAGTCACCTTGGGATGCCATAAAAATACCACAGATTCAGTGGGGGTTTAAACAATAGAAATGAAAAATAAACTTTTAAAAGGCAATAGAAGTAAAAAAAAAAAAAAGGCAACAGAAGTTTATTTTCTCACAGTTCTGGATGCTAGGAAGTCCCAGATCAAGGTGCAGCCAATTCAGTTTCTGGGTACAGCTGTCCTCTGACTTACAGATGGACAACTTCTCCCTGGGTCTTCATAGGTTAGAGGAAAGACGAAGAGAGAGCTCCCTGGTGACTCCTCTTGTAAGAACATAAATCCTATCAGATCAGGGCTCCACCATAGCCTCACTTTACCTTAATTACTTCCTCACTCCAAATCTAGCCACAATGAGGGGGCTTCAACTTATGAATCTGGCATTCCCTAAAGAATCTGCCCACAATGTGGGAGACCTGGGTTTGATTCCTGGATGGGGAAGATCCCCTGGAGAAGAGAATGGCAACCCACTCCAGTGTTCTTGCCAGCAGAATTCCATGGACAGAGGAGCCTGGTAGGCTACAGTTCATGGGGTCACATTGAGTCAACACAACAGAGTGACTAACACTTACTTACTTAAAGAGGTTAAATACAGAGTTATCAAATGATTTAATAATCCTATCCCTGGATAAATTTCCAAGGAGAAAAAAAAACCATGTGCACCATACACCTTATACATATGTGTTTATAACAACATTCATCAGAATAACCACAACATGAAAACAAACCAACGTACCCTGAACTGGTTAATAAATAAATGTGATAGATCCATAGATGGAATATTCAACGATAAAAAGAAACAAGGGAACTTCCCTGGAAGCCAGTGATTAAGACTCTGCACTTCCACTGCAGGAAGCACTAGGATCCCCCATGCGGTGTGACCACAGGAAAAGAAAGAAATGAGGCTGGGACTCTAAGGATCCAGCAAGGGAAATTAAACAGAAGCAACCAATGAAATGAGAGGAAAACCCAGTCCTTGCAACCACCCAGGCAGCTCTAGGTCTCATTGGTCCTGCTTTACATACAGGTAAACAGAAGCTCAAAGTGATCGTGGTACAAGATGCCATAGTGAAAAAGGGCCAAAATCTAAACCCTGGGCTCTCTGGGTTAGTCCATGCTTTTCTACCCCTGTAGGATTGCTCATTGGAGAAAAGATGTGATTCTATCAATGTACCGCTATTGACATACTCATCTATTGTTCTGGTGTGAGGTTTTTGGCCAGTAATTCACCATAATGGTTACACAGATGAGTAAATTTCTCCCACTTGTGAAGAACACAGACAATGCACAACAGCAACCCCAAACAAAACTCATAATATGATTAAACTGAGGAACTTCTTCGGACCCACAAGGCTACCCATAGCAAGACATGTTTCATACATAGTGCTGGAGATAGCACTGGGAAACAGCCTGTCTCAGAGAGGAAGCGGTCTCAGGCTGCCGCCGCATCCATGGACAACAACAGTTTACTTCTTCCTCTCCTTCCCTGCTTAGTGCTCTTTATTCCACGTTTGGTTTCACCAGTATTTTTCCTTCTGTCCTATCTTTCCTGTTTCTCAATTTTACCCAGAGTACTATATTGAGTTAAAGCAGCATATAAAGTGACTTGAACTTCTAAGGTAAGGGAGTATTTAAATCTAAGAAACAAAATTTTAGCATAGTAATAATGGTTAAAAATAGAAAAATCATATTGCAAAAAAACCTGTATTCAACCTTTCAAAGTGACATTTATATTTAAGTAAAAAAAATTTACCCATAAATTCCTAAAGATGACACCTTATTAACATAATTTTTTCACTCTTTTATAACACTTAAGTCTAGATCCTTCATGAAGCACTTATTTTTAAAATAAAGTCCTGACCTCTAGTGGCTAAACTGAGTTAATTCAATACCGGAATCTACTGAACAATCAACATCAGGAAGAGAGACAGCAGGACATTATAGCCTCTCATTAATGCAGTGTAATAGGCAAAATACAAACACGTCATGAAGTATTTGTGAAAAAATTCAAACTTGAATCTAATCTAGCCTCAGATCTAATCTAATAGCCAGGTTAGGGGAAATAAACATGTTAAACAATATTAATCTAGAAACAGAAATTCTACCTCACAAAAGGTCCAATCCGTTTTTTTTTTTTTAAACAAAGAACATGAAAAAACGGAGACAGAACTTCATAGATTAAAAGGATCTTAAGAGACATATTGGGTATCCCAGGTGGTGCTAGTGGTAAAGAACCCACCTGTCAATGCAGGAGACTTATGAACATGGGTTTGATCCCTGGGTGGGGAATATCCTCAGAGGAGGGAATGGTAACCCACTCCAGTATTCTTACCTGGAGAATTCCATGGACAGAGGAGCCTGGAGAGATACAGTCCATGGGATCGCAAAGAGTTGGATATGACTTCAGTGACTATGATACACACACAACATCGACAGCAGCTGGAACCTTGCCTGAGAGATTACAGGCTCTCGGTAAATAGCTCTTGAATGAATGAATGAACAGTAAGCACTCAAATTTCAGTAGGCATTAGGGATGCAAGCATGATCCAGATCAAGTCCTTGAGATGTTCAGAGTTAGACTGGTTCAAATATGCTTGCCTGATGAAAGGAAGAGAGGGGCAGAGACAGAAAGTCAAATTCTACACTGGGGACTGCTGTGTAACTCTTCTTTCCATTCTTGCTTTCTTTTCTTTTCCTTTGCTTCCTTTCCTTATCAGGGTCATCCTTGGGAGAAAGTCAGACACACTTTCTTCAGTGACAGGTAAAAGAAAATATGGCTTTTCCTGTGCCAATGAGAAGTGAACATGCTATGGAATCTTCATGCCAAATCTATAAAAAGTAGTCTTTATGGCCTCACTGAGACAATAATTCAAGAATGAGAGTCATTCATTGTAATTTAGAAACCCTTCTAACGGTTCTCAAGTTTCATGGCATGTAAGAATCCACTGAGGAGTTAGAAAAAGAGACTACTCTTAATCAAAACAAAATTTACTGTTTATAATAAAATAAGCACCTTGAGCTTAAAAGCTTAAAAGATCTAAGTTGAATATTCATTAAAACATTGGCAACTGTAAATAGTTTTTTCAAGTACAAAATCTTCCCCCAAGACAATTAGTAAGCCTTGTGCCTCTGCAGCCAACATACATACTTCTCCTTTTCCTTGGTTTCAACTATCACATTTGTGTCAATTATTAATAAGTTAATCATTATTACTTAGAGACTCTCTTAAAAATGTGATGGCTTTCCCGACCTGGTTGGGGCTGTGGAACTGTCCCAGGTAGGCTCCAGCCACGGAACAAAAGTAACCTTTAGCAATACCATTATCCTTTTACCCCAAATGCACCATGCTTATTTGGGGCAAACTTTTTAAAAGATACATAAGTTCAGATTTTTAAAAAGAGAACAATTTGTTTGAGAAAAATACTGATAGAGTATTCGCAATTCCATTTGGTGCCACAAGATGTCACCTGTATACAAGAAAACTGTCCATGTACAACAAAAACAATTTAAATTGTATTCACAAAAAAAAATTTTGAGGCTCAAATTTGTGAGGACACTGGGATGTGCATTCTAGATGATGAAAACATGAACACAGCATGGTTCCCAACCTCAAGGGGCTTAAAATGCCACATAGAAACAGATGCGTGCTCACAAATAACTATACATAATGCATGGAACATAAAAGGCAAGGCCAGAACTACAAACTGTCAAAGCAAAAACTGCCCCCAGCAAAGTAAAAAAGGTTAGGAAGACTTTATTCAAGGCTGTCTAAATAGTTACAAGAGATCAGAACACAGTCTGAACTCAACTCTACTGAAACAAAGAATCAGAGAGTTATTTTGGTGGCTTTTAAACATTTTTCATTATAGGAAAATACACATAACATTTACTACTGTAACCTATTTTAAATATATAATTCAGTGGCACTAAGTACATTCACAATTGTGTATCAGAATTATCTATTTCTAGAATTTTTTCATCCTCCATGATGGAAACTCAACACCCATTAAACAATAATTTCCCATTCCTTCCATCCCACAGTCCCTGATAAACTGTTCTATTTTCTGTCTCTATACATAGTTACATAGAATTTAACTATTCTAGGTATCTCATTAGAAGGAATCATACAATAAGTTTCCTTTTGTATTTGGCTTATTTCACTTCGTATAATCTTTTCAATGTTCATCTATCTTATAGTATGTGTCAAAATTTTATTCCTAAGATTGAAAAATGTTGTGTCGAATATATACACCACAGTTTATGAATTTATCTGTTGATGGACATCGGGTTGTTTCCACCTTTTGACTATTGTGAATAATGTTAGTATAAACACTGGTGTACAAGTATCTGTTTCAGTCCCTGCTTTCAGTTCTTTGGGGAATATACCTAGAAGTGAAATTGCTGGATAACATGATAATTCTATGTTGAACTTTTTTAGGAACCACCATACTGTTTTTTGGACTCCCTGATGGTTCAGCAGTAAAGAATCCACCTGCAATGCAGGAGATACAGGAGACACAGGTTCAATCACTGGGTCAGGAAGATCCCCTAGAGGAAGAAATGGCAACCCACTCCAGTATTCTTGCCTGGAAAATCCAAAGGACAGAGGAATCTGGAGGGCTACAGTCCATAGGGTTGCAAAGAGTTGGATGCAACTGAGCTTGCAATATTGTTTTTTAGCACATGTGCACCATTTTACATGCCCACTCTCAAAGTCCAGGGCTTCTGATTTCTTCACATCCTTGCCAGTACTTATAATTTTGATTTTTTTGTTTATAATAGCCATCCCAAGGAATGTGAGGTGGTATTTTATTGTGGCTTTTACTTGCATTTCCCTAATGATTAGTGATGTTGAACATCTTTTCATATCTTTGTATATCTTTGGAGAAATATCTATTCAAGTCCTTTGCCCATTTTTTTCAAGTTTCTTATTGCAATTTGAGTTATAGAACAGAAATTGAAGTGGCTATCTAATTGCTTAAAATATAAATATTACATTATTTCACTGGATTGGTATTTACGTAAGATAATTAGTCCTCTTACCAGCTGAAAGAAGCTATCAACACTAAAGAAACAATTAAAAGTGTATTTCTGATCCTCTGAGGCACACACTAGTAAAACTACTCCCTCTTGGGAGGAAAGTATTTGTCCACATTAGATAAACTGTCCAAGGGAGCCAAATAATGATTTTAAAAGTTCAAGTAATAATTCAATGATAAGCAAAATTTTTCCATAGCAAGTATGAGTTTGGAGTGTTTATAAATTCTCTCTCTCTCTCTCTCTCTCTCTCTCTCTCTCTCTCTCTCTCTCTCTCTCTATCTATATATATATATATATATACATATATATATATTTCTATGTTAGAAATATAGCAAGTGGCCAATAATTTGTTATTTTCTAAACCTAAATGTATTTACCTAACATGTAGCTGGTTATTAGAGCTCACAGTAATATTTATGACATGAGCATTGGCTCTGTAGGGGTATATACCACACATAGTCTTTATGATATCATTTAAAACCTTAAAATGTAGTATATCAGAATATGAGCTACTCAGTATTACACACATACAGGGTAACAGCTGAATAATTACAGGTCACACACATCTATTCCCTCCTAAGTATATAGATAAAAATCAGTCAGAAATGTTGCCACTTGTCATAAAATGTTTTCCTTTGTTTTCTATCATGGAACTAGCCACAGTGGATGCTGAGGTCAGTGATAACAGAAGTATATTTGTTTTCAGTGTTTTCTCTAGCTTCTTCTTTATCATTAGATTAATCACATTTGCAGGTCTTCCAAATATATGTACAGATCTCTATAGGGTTGACATACAATTACATCCATGGGCAGTGGGTACTTCACATGGTGGCAAGCAGTGTGATTTCTCTGACAAGATGTGCTTAGTTCCCTTGTAGTCAATAAAAAAGTAAACATGGCTGAGAGTCTTCAATACAACCTAAGACGGCCTTCGTTCAATATTACATTGATAGAAGTACAAAGGTGCAAAGCCAAAATAGCTAAATATATAGGGGAAAATAATAGTCCATGTTCTCAAGTAATGAAAAAATATATCAATGTATCACACAATTTTTTTTCAGCATTTGACTTTCAGTTTTTATAAAAACAGAAATAAAGTTCAGATATCTTTAAAAGGAATTTAAGAAACTATTGCAAACTCATCTTAGGCACTAGTCCGGCCATTGCCTTCATTTTATTTTCTCATTCTCTCCAAACAGCATTCTCTTGTGTTTCAAAAAAGAAAAAAAAAATCCCTGACATAGCTTATAAGCTCTCGATTCCAAATGCCCTTTGAAACAATCTCTTTCCTGATAAAATGACACAAATGGTGATCCAGAAGAACAAGCGTATAGGAATCAGTAGAAAGATCATTTACCGGTTTACTGTGAAGGATATTGCAAAGGATACAGAAGAACAGCCGATGAAGAGGTACACAGGATGAAGTACAGAAAAGTCCCAGGCCCAGGAGGTTCTGTCCCAAGGAACCAAGGTAGCCACACCCTCCTGGCACATGGATGCATTCACCAAAACCAGAAGCTCCTCCTTTGGCCATTTTTCAATCAAGTTGTTGGGGGTTTCTGCTGTTGAGTTGTAGGAATTCTTAATATATTCCAGATATTAACACCACATCAGATATGTGATCTGCAAATAGTTTCTTCCAGTTCATGATTGCCTTTTCACTCTACTGACTGTTCTTTTCAATCCTTTGAAATACAAAAGTTTATAGCAGGAAAGGTTTCAAGAGCTGGGGTGAGGACTTTGTTGATCACTTGTGTTAACTGGCTCTACCCAAAGGAAGAGTACGTCTTTTATCTTCATGATGGTGGGTATTTTACAACCTGGAGCTAGGTACCCTCGGAACTTGGGCTCCTACTCTCCCAGCAGAATGGGAAATGGGACATCTTCCTTGATAACTGCATTTCAAATGGATGGCTGGGGGAGGCAGGAGGTTAAAGGCTTTTTAAAAATGTTTATCGTCTGATGAGGTGAATGAACGTAGAGCTATACGGAGTGAAGTGAGTCAGAAAGAGAAAGATAAATATCGTATTCTAACACACATGTACGGAATCTAGAAAAATGGTACTGAAGAACTGATTTACAGGGCAGCAATGGAGAAACAGATACAGAGAATAAACTTATGGACATGGGGAGAGGGGAGGAGAGGGTGAGATGTAAGGAAAGAGTAACATGGAAACTTAACATTACCATATGTAAAATAGATAGCCAACTGGGAATTCTGGGAATTTGCTGTCTGGCTCAGGAAACTCAGAGGCTCCATATCACCCTAGAGGGGTGGGATGGGGAGGGAGCTGAGAGGGAGGTTCAAGAGGGAGGGGATATATGTACCTAAGGCTGAGGTTTGACAGCAAACAACAAAATTCTGTAAAGCAATTATCCTTAAATTAAAAAAAAAAAAGAAGAAAAATGTATATCTTTGCAGATTCCTTAAACAATAAAAATAGAGTCACCATATGATCCAGCAACTCCACTTCTGAGTATATATTCAGAAAAGATGAAAACTCTAATTCAAAAAGATACATGCACCCTAATGATCTTAACATGGTGAAAATCTGATCCTACCAGTCCTTCTGCATTTATTAGCCTTTATACTTCTTTAAAAGGAAATTCCCGCTCATGAATTAATTGGATCCCTTGAGGTACAGTGAATTATAAAAACAGGATAAGTGCTTACTTCTATTTCTTTATTTACCAGTTTTCATTAGTATTAGTAATAGGAAATTTAAGTATTTCTCTATATTTATCACATTTTTTTTTGATGTGGGCAATTTTTAAAGTCTTTATTGAGTTTGTTACAATATTCCTTCCGTGTTATGAATTTGGGGGTTTTTTTTTTGGTCACAAGGCATGTGGGATCTCAGCTCTCTGACCAGGGATCGAACACGCACCCTCTACACTGGAAAGGGAAGTCTCAACCACTGCACCACCATGGAAGTCCCCTGTATCTATCATATAGTAGAATAGGTTAGAATAGCAGAATAAAGCAAAAAATTAAAACATAACGGTTACCAACTGAGGGAAGGACGAACAGAATGAAAGAAATGGAATGGAAACTAAAATTTCTGACTTCAATTTTATTTGATAGATTTGATTTGAAACTATATGATTATTTTAAATACTTATAAAAACAAACTATAAAATAACTCCTAAGAACCAAAAAAGTTTCAATTTCTAAAAGCAAAAACAAACACCTCTGTGTATCAAGTTGCTGATAGAAACAAACCAGAAAGAAATTATTTCAAACAACTTTAAAAACTCATAATCTGTAATATGTATTCCTAGTAGTATACAATCTAAGGTCAAAAAACCTTCAATAAAAATCTTTAAATGTCCCAGAGATCATATTGTTGATGGTAAGCTTTCCTGTTGTCATTCTGAGATGGCTGCAAATGTTATGCAGGATAAAACAATCATGATTTTGATGCAGTTGGGGACCAACCTTTTCAGTGTGAGAAAAAGGTTATCAGATCTAGGAGCTAGAGGTTAAATAAAACTCCTATAGTCCTGAATTTTTTATATGACAAATCTTGTTTTATTACCTCCCGACCTTATTAATGTTTTTATTTAATTAGACCTAAAAGATTAATAACACTTTTAAGGCACTGTTCAGACAACCATTTATCTACCAGGCTTAAGCTCTGAAATACATTTTTTGGATATTAAACATTTAGTACAGGTTTGAAGTTGCCTCCTTTTTTTTCAAGGAATATAAAATATACAGATAATTGGGTTTGTATATAAACAGATTATCCTTGGTGCATTAATGTAAAAAGGATTTAAAATTCTAAGAGAATTTTATTTTTTCCTTTTCTTTTATTTATTTACTTGTAAATGCTATGTTTTGTATCTCTAATAAATAGAGTCCATTTTTTCTTATTCTCATAATGAAAAAAATCCCTTTTCCACCTAATGTCATTGTATTAGTTTGCCACAGCTGCCACAACATACTGCAGGCTAGGAGATTTAAAAACAGGAATTAGTTTTTTCAGCATCTGGAGGCTGAAATCCAAGATCAAGGGGGGAACAGGGCTGGTTTCCTCTGTGGCCTCTGATTGGCTTGCAAATAGCCCCTTATTGATGTACCCGCAGAAGGTCTATTCTCTGTGTTGCTGGCAGCCATACTAGATTCGGGCCTGCCCTAACAACCTCATTTAATTTAAAGGCACTATCTTCACAATGTGATTGTGAGATACCAGGCATTAGAACTTCAATATATTAGTTTGGGGGATGGCACAATTCAGCCTGTAACAGTTAACAGTAATCCCTTAGTATTAATATCACATAGCCAATTCGCATCCAATTTTCCTACAGTTTACTACACTATGCATTGGGCAGATTGTATTATCATGCTGTCACTTTAACCTGTTACCCTGTGCCTCTTTTCTCTAGTATACTGATAGTCAGACCTAGGGGTTTGATTCAGTTCAGTTTCAATTTCTGTTTTCGTGAAGATGTTTCATAAACAGTAACAGTATGAAGTATCCTACATCAAGAGGCATACAATACTCGACCAGCTCACTTTTTTCTATTATGAAGATTGATCAAGTGTTGTCAGCCTGATCCATTCCTTATAAAGTTCCCTTTCACTCTTCCACTAACGGAAAGCATTAGTTATTATTTCCTCAGTCATATCCAGTCTATTAATAGGTCCATCAAAGGAATGCTTCATCTCTGTTGCATCTTTTTATCTCTACCATTTCTTTTAAGTTCTTTCTTAGGATTTTCATCTCTCTGCACACATTACCTATCAGATCTTGCATGTTGTCTATCCATTAGAGTTCTTAGCATATAAATTAGTTTTACTTATTGGAAGTATAGTTTATGTGTTGTGCATTACATTAGTCACAGGTGTACAATACAGTGATTCACTATTTTTAAAGGTTATACTTCATTTTTAGTTATTATAAAATATTGGCTATATTCCCAGTGTTGTACAATATATTCTTGTAGCTTATTTTATCCATAACACTTTGTACCTCATTAATCATAGTTTTACACTGCCAGTCTGATATTTCCAACATCCATGCCACATCTGGTTTTGATACTTGTTCTATTTCTTTAAACTGTAGTTTTGGCCTTTCAGTATGCCTTGTAATTTTTCTTGATAGCCAGACATGATGTAGCAGATAAAAGGAACTGCAGTAAATAGGCCATTAATTATGTGGTGGTGAGGTGGGGGGGGGGGAGGGAAGCAGTCTACAGACCTTTGATTAGGTCTCAGTCTTTTAGTGAGTCTGTCCCTGAAGTGCTTTTCAGACTTCCCAAGTGTTTCTCAGACTCCCTGCCCATAGGTGAGAGAGGACAGCTACAGTAGATTGGATTCAGGTATTTCCTTTCTCCCTTGTTCAGCTTCTTGTTTAGTCACTATGTCATGTCTGAATCTTTTTTGACCCCATGACTGAAGCCCGCCAGGCTCCTCTGTCCATGGGATTTTCCAGGCAAGAATACTGGAGTGGGTTGCCATTCCCTTCTCCAGCGGATAAAACTCCAGCAGATTAGGCTCTGGTTAACTAGTTTCCCCTGAGAGCAGGTCTTGTTAAAACAACAAAGAGATCTGGTATTTTCATCCTACCAACTTGCCTTATGGAGAAGGCAATAGCACCCCACTCCAGGACTCTTGCCTGGAAAATCCCATGGACGGAGGAGCCTGGTAGGCTGCAATCCATGGGGTCGCTAAGAGTCGGACACGACTGAGCGACTTCACTTTCACTTTTCCCTTTCATGCATTGGGAGAAGGAAATGGCAACCCACTCCAGTGTTCTTGCCTGGAGAATCCCAGGGACGGGGGAGCCTGGTGGGCTGCCGTCTATGGGGTCGCACAGAGTCGGACACGACTGAAGCGACTTAGCAGCAGCAGCAGCAGCAACTTGCCTTATAGATTTCACACCTGACAGCCTCTACAATTGCATGAACCAATTCTTTAAAATGAAGGGATGACCAGCCAGAGCAATTAAGCAAGGAAAGGAAATAAAAGGCACCCCAATTTTAAGGAATAAGTAAAACTTGCCCAATTTTTAACAGATGACATGATTCCATATATTAAAAATATTAAAGAATACATACACACACACCACATACAACTATTAGCACTAATAAAAAAATGCGGGAAGTTTTCAGAGTGCAAGATCAATACTCAAAAATCCATTCTTTTTTAATACATCAACAATGAATAATCTGAAAAGAAAATTCAGTGATGATTTTATTTATAACTGAATTTACTATAATTTGGCCACCTGATGCAAAGAGCCAACTCACTGGAAAAGACCCTGATGCTGCAAAAGATTGAGGGCAGGAGGAGACGGGGGCAACAGAGGATGAGATGGTTGGAGGGTATCACCAACTCAATGGGCATGAGTTTGAGCAAACTCTGGGAGATGATGAAGGACACGAAGCCTGGCGTGCTGCAGTCCATGGAATCACGAAGAGTCGGACATGACTGAGTGACTGAACAACAACTATAGACTAAATTGTGTTCCCCAAAGTTCAGATGTTGAAGCCCTATCCTGCAGTGGGATTGTTTTTGGAGAGAGGGCCTAGTATCCTTACAAGAAGAGATACCAAGGCTCCCTTTCTCTCCTTCGCTGTCACGTGAGGAGAAGACAGCTTTCTACAAGCCGAGAAGAGGAATCTCACCAGAAACCAAGTCTGTCAGCATCTTGATATTTGGACTTCCCAAGCAGAACTGTGAGAAAGAAATTTCTGTTGTTTAAGGCACGCAGTCTGTGGCATTTTGCTATAGCAGCCCTGAGCAGACTAAGATAGCATTCAAAAATGAAAAGAAATATATTATCTAAAGAGAAGAAAGACTCGGACCCTGGAAACTACAAATATTGCAAAAAAATTAAAAAGGATCTAAATAAATGGAAAGACATCATGTTCACAGATTTCAGACTTAACGTTTTGAGATAACAACACTTGTCAAAGAGACCTACTAATTCAATGCCTAATTCAATCCCTATCAAAATCTCAGTTGCTTTTTTTTGCACAAATCAAAAAGCTGATCTCAAACTCATATAAAATCGCAAGGGGCCGGAATAGCAAAACAATATTGGAAAAAGAAGAACAAAACTGGAGTACTTAAACTTCCCAATTTCAAAACTTACTACAAAGCTACAGTGTGGTACTGGCACAGGACAGACACATAGAACAATGGAGTAGAATTAACAGTCCAGAAACAAACCCATACATCTGTGGCAAACTGATTTTTGACAAGGATGTCAAGTTCATTCACTGAGGATAAGAACATTCTCTTCAACAAACGGTTCGCAGACAACGTGCAGAAGAATGAAATGGAATGCCTACCACAGAACAGTTAGAAAAATACACTCAAAATGGATTAATGACTTTATATAAGAGCTAAAACTATTAAACTCTTAAAAGAAAATAGGGGTAAATCTGGTAAAACCCAACCTAAAGTGATGTCACTTATACTGGGGACAAAATGGAGGACAACGAAGGTTCATTAAAGAAAAACAAAACTTAACATTATCTAATGAAATTTGCAAGAATTTACACCCTTCTCCGAAATCAGCAGAGAATGCCAGTCATCCTCAAAGACCAAGTCTGTTCATGCTATCTTTGGACTTCCTTTTTCCCCTGACACAGCTACCCTGATCCAAATAAAGATCAGCTGAAAAAGTCAAATTACTTCTGCATATACCCTATATACACCCTTTAGTCTGTGAGGAACTCAGAACTCATTGCTCCCATAGTCTGGAGTTTCTTGGCTTGCAGGTTGAAATCCTTGGGATAAACTCACTTTCTGCTTTGCGTAAAACAAAATACAGAGATGGTTTTCAACAATCCTTATGACCTTGGATTTGGCAATAGATTCTAAAATATGACACCAAAATCACAACTCACAACAGAAAAAAAAACATAAATTACACTTCATCAAAAATTTAAGTTTGCATATCAAAAAAATAGCAGAAAAGTGAAAAAGTCTACAGAATGGAAGAAAATACTTCTAAATCATATATCTGACAAGGGTCTAATATCTAGAATATATAAAGAACTCATAACTTAGACAACAAACAGACAAACAACCCAATTTAATAATGGGCAAATGATTTGAATAGACATTTCTGCAAAGAATATAGACAAATGGCCAATTAGAACATGAAAAGATTCTCAATCAATATCACTGGCCATCAGAGAACTGCACATCAAGACCACAGTTCAGTTCAGTTCAGTTCAGTCGCTCAGTTGTGTCCAACTCTTTGTGACCCCATGGACTGCAGCACACCAGGCTTGCCCATTCATAACCAACTCTGAGAGTTTACTCAAACTCACGTCCACCGAGTCAGTGATGCCATCCAACCGTCTCATCCTCTGTCATCCCCTTCTCCTCCCGCCTTCAATCTTTCCCAGCATTAGGGGCTTTTCCAATGAGTCAGTTCTTCGCATCAGGAGGCCAAAGTATTGGAGTTTCAGCTTCAACATCAGTCCTTTCGATGAATATTCGGGACTGTTTTCCTTTAGGATAGACTGGTTGGATCTCCTTACAGTCCAAGGGACTCTCAAGAGTCTTCTCTAACACTTCAGTTCAAAAGCATCAATTCTTCCACACTCAGCTTTCTTTATAGTCCAACTCTCACATTCATACATGACTACTGGAAAAACCATAGCTTTGACTAGATGGACCTTTATTGGTAAAGTAATGTCTCTGCTTTTTAATATGCTGTCTAGGTTGGTCATAGCTTTTCTTCCTATTTAATTTCATGGCTGCAGTCACCATACGCAGTGATTTTGGAACCCCCCAAAATAAAGTCTCTCACTGTTTCCATTGTTTCCCCCATCCATTTGCCACGAAGTGATGGGACCAAATGCCATGATCTTAATTTCCTGAATGTTGAGTTTTAGGACAACTTTTTCACTCTCCTCTTTCACTTTCATCAAGAGGCTCTTTAGCTCTTCTCCGCTTTCTGCCATAAGTGTGGTGTCATCTGCATATTTGAGGTTATTGATATTTCTCCCGGCAATCTTGATTCCAGCTTGTGCTTAATCCAGCCCAGCATTTCTCATGATGTACTCTGCATATAAATTAAATAAGCACGGTGACAATATACAGCCTTGGCATACTCCTTTTCCTATTTGGAACCAATCTGTTGTTCCATGTCCATTTCTAACTATTGCTTCTTGACCTGCATACAGGTTTCTCAGGAGACAGGTCAGGTGGTCTGGTATTCCCATCTCTTTAAGAATTTTCCAGTTTGTTGTGATCCACATAGTCAAAGGCTTTGGTGTAGTCAATAAAGCAGAAGTTGATGTTTTTCTTGAACTCTCATGTTTTTCCAATGATCCAGCAGATGTTGGCAATTTGATCTCTAGTTTCTCTGCCTTTTCTAAATCCAGCTTGAACATCTGGAAGTTCACGGTTCACATACTGCTGAAGCCTGGGTTGGAGAATTTTGAGCATCACTTTGCTAGTGTGTGCTGCTGCTGCTGCTAAGTCGCTTCAGTCATGTCTGACTCTGTGCGACCCCATAGATGGCAGCCCACCAGGCTCCCCTGTCCCTGGGATTCTCCAGACAAGAACACTGGAGTGGGTTGCCATTTCCTTCTCCAATACATGAAAGTGAGAGTGAAGTCGCTCAGTCATGTCCGACCCTTAGCAACCCCATGGGTTGCAGCCTACCAGGCTCCTCCGTCCACGGGATTTTCCAGGCAAGAGTACTGGAGTGTGGTGCCATTGCCTTCTCTATGTTAGTGTGTGAGATGAGTGAAATCGTGCAGTAGTTTGAGCATTCTTTGGCATTGCCTTTCTTTGGGATTGGAATGAAAACTGACCTTTTCCAGTCCTTACGCCACTGCTGAGTTTTCCAAATTTGCTGGCATACCGAGTGCAGCACTTTCACAGCATCATCTTTTAGGATTTGAAATAGCTCAACTGGAATTCCATCACCTCCAGTAGCTTTGTGGTAGTGATGCTTCCTAAGGCCCACTTGACTTCACATTCCAGGATGTCTGGCTCTAGGTGAGTGATCCCACCATTGTGATTATCTGGTGTGATAAGCAGAACCTTCTGAATCTATGCCCTGACCAGAATCTATGCCCTGACCAGTAATGCTGAAGAAGATGAAGTTGAACAGTTCTATGAAGACCTACAAGACCTTCTAGAACTAACACCCAAAAAAGATGTCCATTTCATTATAGGGGACTGGGATGCAAAGGTAGGAAGTTAAGAGATACCTGGAGTAACAGACAAATTTGGCCTTGGAGTACAGAATGAAGCAGAGCAAAGGCTAATAGAGTTTTGCCAAGAGAACGCACTGGTCATAGCAAACACCCTCTTCAAACAACACAAGAGAAGACTCTACACATGGACATCACCAGATGGTCAATACCAAAATCAGATTGATTATATTCTTTGCAGCCATAGGATGGAGAAGCTCTATACAGTCAGCAAAAACAAGACTGGGAATTGACTGTGGCTCAGATCATGAACTGAACCTTGTGTGCACCAGGACCCAGGCGATAGGAGCACTGACCCCACAAGAGACTGACTCAGACTTGCCCATGAGTGTCCAGGAGGCTGTGGCAGAGGTGTGAGTCAGCATGGCCCACTGCAGGGCTGGGGGCACTGAGTGTAGCAGTGTGTGCATGGGCCCTTTTGAAGGAGGTCACCATTATCTTCATTATCTCCACCATAGTTTGGCCTCAGGTCAAGTAACAGGGAGGGAACACAGCCCTGCCTATGGACAGAAAATTGGATTAAAGATTTACTGAACATGGCCATACCCATCACAACAAGACTCACTTTCCCCCTCAGTCAGTCTCTCCCATCAGGAAGCTTCCATAAGCCTCTTATCCTTCTTCATCAGAGGGCAGACAGACTGACCACAATCACATAAAACTGACCAATCTGATCACATGGACCAAAGCCTTGTCTAACTCAGTGAAACTATGAACCATGCCACGTAGGGACACTCAAGGCGGACGGGTCATGGTGGAGAGTTCTGACAAAGTGTGGTCCACTGGAGAAGGGAATGGCAAATCAGTTCAATATTCTTGCCTTGAGAAACTCATGAACAGTATGAAAAGGCAAAAAGATAGGACACTGAAAGATGAACTCCCCAGGATAGGTGCCCAATATGCTAGTGGAGATCACTGGAGAAATAACTCCAGAAAGAATGAAGAGACAAAGCCAAAGCAAAAACAACACCCAGCTGTGGATGTGACTGGTGATGGAAGTAAAGTCCGATGATGTAAAGAGCAATATTGCATAGGAACCTGGAATGTTAGGTCCATGAATCAAGGCAAATTGGAAGTGGTCAAACAGGAGATGGCAAGAGTGAACATAAACATTTTAGGAATCAGCGAACTAAGATGGACTGGAATGGGTGAATTTAACTCAGATGACCATTATGTCCACTATTGTGGGCAAGAATCCCTTAGAAGAAATGGAGTGGCCATCATAGTCAAAAGAAGAGTCCAAAATACCGTAGTTGGATGCAGTCTCAAAAACGACAGAATGATCTCTGTTTGTTTCCAAGGCAAACTATTCAAGATCACAATGAGGCCACGATTTCATACCCACTAGGACAGCTATGCATGTGTTCTCAGTGGTGTCCAACTCTTTGCAACTGCATGGACTACAGCCGGCCAGGCTCTTCTGTCCATGGGACTTTCCAGGCGATACTGGAGTTGGTTGCCATTTCCTCCTCCAGGGACCTTCCTGACCCAGGGATCCAACAACTCAAGTCTCCTGCATCTCCTGCATTGGCAGGCAGAGTCTTTACCACTGAGCCACCTGGGAAGAACCAAGGATGGCTATAATCAAAAACAAAACAAGACAAAACTGTTGGTGAGGATGTGGAGAAACTGAAACTGTCATACATTGCTATCAGTATGTAAAACATCTCCGCCCCTGTGGAAAACAGTTTATTAATTCTGCAAATATTTAAGTGTTGAATTACTACATGACCCAGCAGTTCCATTCCTGGATATTGACAAGGAGTGTCTCCTAGACTTTAGTCAGGCTCCTCTAAGCCCTCTCAGCTTTAGTATTGGTCTTGTGGGACCTGCATCAACTAGTTGTGTAAGAATCCAGTCAGGTCAGTTTAGCAAGAACCCCTACTGGGATATCTTATCATCCTCAATATCTCATCAAATTCTTCATCCCTTACCTTGAACATTATATCAACCTAGTCTGCCTTCAGTGAAGAACCCTGTTAAACCGGCTTGGCCAGAATTTAGCCCTTATATAATGGTATTTCATTTTAGTAAAGTTCCACCCACTGGCTATAGGTTCTCACTTGTTTATGATGTTTTTGTTTAACTGGGCCCAGTTCTATACTAAGGTCTCTTTTCTCTGTTGCAATAATTCTTAAATAAAATCTGTTTAATTTTTATTCACTGATTGAATTACCATCAGATTCTGATTTTCTTCAACAGTATATACCCCAAAGAGTTGAAAACAGGGTTTAAACAAATACTTCCACACACATATTCATAGCAGCACTATTCACAATAGCTCAAATGTGTAAACAACCCAAATGTCCATCGCTGGATGGATGGGTAAATTATGGTATATACATACAAATAAGATGGAGTATTAGCCATAAAAAATAATGAAATACTGATATTTGCTGTAAGGTGGATGAACCTGGAAAACACCCTTATGTGAAAGCAGACAGCACAAAATGATCATATGACCCATTTACGTGAAATACTCAGATTAGGTAAACCCTTAGAGTCTGGGCTTCAGTCCACGGGGTCGCAAAGAGTCAGACACGACTGAGTGACTTCACTTTCTTTCCCTTTCTTTCGAGTCTGAAAGCAGCTGTGTCTGCTAGGTTCCAGGAGCGAGAGAATAGAATGTAATTCTTAATAGGAGTGAAGAAAATGGTTTGCTAGATATTGTTAGTGGTTTTACAACATTGCGATTATACTACATACACAGAATTGTGTATTTAAAGATGTTTCATTTTACGCTTTGTGAGTTTCACTTCAATAGTAATTTTTTTTTAAAGTTTATAACCCAACAGCCATAGTTGTTCAAAAGGGCAGAATTACAATCAGACACTGCAAATGTGCGCTGATTAGTTCCGCTTCTAAATTTTTAGAACTCTTCAGTGAGGTGTTTTGTTTTTTAAAATTAAACTCATTGGCACTTGACTGGTAAAGCATCATAGACTGCAAGGCCGGCACCAGTATAGACAGGAATGGTGTAGTTCCCTAGCATGAGGATGGGCTGAGCAACAAGTAAAGTTCGTTCCAAGCTTCTTTCACTGTAGTATTTCAACCGGGCTCCCTACCTCACAAACAGTCACAGGCTACTTCGCCTTTTACGGACCTGGACGCCGGGTCGGCGAAGGCGCTCGTGGACCTCACCCCGTCAGCGGGCTCGAGTCACTAAGGGGCTCGCGAGAGCGGACCCAGGTGGGAGCATCCCGGCGTCGAGCCCGCTGGCCGCAGCCCCGCCTTCCCACCTCCACCACTTCCGCCCGCGGCCGGCCGCCCGCACCGTCCAGCGCGCCAGTCGGAAGTGTGGGCGCCGGAACAGACGGGCGGCGGAGCTGCGGCGTCGCGCGGGCCGGAGCGGGGGCGTGGCGTGCGTGGACTGCGCGCAGCAGCCAGCGCGGGGTTGAGGTCAGCGCGTCGCGTTCTGGCCGAACGGAAGGCGCGTCAAGAGTCGGTCGCCTGCACAGGTGGGCCGCGGCGAGAGAGCAGAGGCGCGCCCGCGGAGGGCCGGGTAGGCGCGCGAGACTCGGGGCGGGGTCAGAGGGTAACGAAAGGCTTCCCGAGAGGCTTTTCGCCGCTTCCGGGCCCAGCTCCCCCGGGAGGAAGACGGTGTTCTTGAAACGCGGCGGGCTGGGCCGAGCCAGCCGCTCTCCCGGTGGTCCCCTCTCGCGTCTTTTATTTTAGTGTTGACGTTTGGGTTGCAGTTGCAGGTATTTCCGGAAATTCGCGAGAATTTCGCCAGCGCTTCTTGTGGGTAGGGTGGCGGGGGCGGGGTTTTTGGTGTCCATATTGAGTAAGGGCTGTCAACTGCGCTGTGGAGTTGGCGTTTTTCAGGTAAAGTCTAAGTTGTTAACAAAGCTCGAGCAGTTGCAGGAGACTCACGTCGATGAGGGAAATCAGTGGTATTGATGTCGGTATTTAGAATTGCATTGATGACCGATCCTCGCCGTGGTTCCTGGGAGTTCAGAAATAAACTTGGCAAATAGCCGCCCCTGGAAGCCATCTCTGATAAACAACCACCAGGGAGGGGCCGCGCGTATCGTAAATAGTCTCTGTTAGGACTCGGGATAGAAAGTGACTAGCGCGGTTTTCGGAGTTAGATTGAGTACAGTGAAAAATGATTGATAACCATGATGTAAAAATACATCAAAATTAAGACTAGTAGTCTGAGCAGAATCAAGTCCTTATTTTAAATGCTTTTAAAAGTTCAAAAACGGGTGCTGGGTTGATTGGTCTGAAGGTTGTAAGATTTAATAGTAAAAGTCTGAAGATTAAAAAGAGAAGACTGAATTCCGGCCTAGTTGTGTGATCCTGAGAAAATCACTAGTTCTGAGAGCCTTATTCTGTAAAATGGCTACGATGATAATTACAGTGGTTTTCTCACAGTTCTAGTAAATTCTGTATACGGTCAGAATGTTTGGATTTGTAAGTGGTTATGCGGTTTTGTAGTACTTAAATAGTTTAAAGTCACTAAGCCCTCCTCTCCTCCATCCCCCACAGTTTAGTGACAAGAGATCTGATTTTAAAGTCATCACATTTTGCCTATACCTAGTGTATCTCCATCTTTAGATTCAGTGGTCAGAAAAATTTCACCTTAAGTTCATCTTAAATCTCCCATGAACTTTTGTAGAACAGGATTAACGTCTTATTCATTTGTGAAATGCTTATTCCTGGAACCTGTACGGTGCTTGTCATTTTTGGTGGGTTTGTGAATTTTTCCCCGTCTTCTACCTTCTTCAAGACCGAACTGGCAAAACTTAAGCTTTGGGTTCACCGAAAACAAACCAAAACAATTTTACGTGGAAAATACTGTTTTCTGTTGCTTAGAGATGTGCTCAGTTGTGTATAGACACACGGGGTGATTACAAGGAGTTAGGTAAAGAATTAGATTACAAATAGGCTTTATTTAGCATCACTTTCAGAGCAAACATAGCATCTCTGTGAGAGGCAGAGAAAATATGGCAGTGGACTTCAACATTGGCAGCACTTTTGAATTGCTTAGGGGGCGTCAAAAATGCTCACCCCTGGGCCCTAATCCAGACCAATTAATGAGAATTTCTGGAGGAGCATGGGTATCCCCCCTGTTAAAAGTTCCCAGGGTTACTCTGTTGTGCAGCCAGGATGAGAGCTTGTGTATTAGAGGAATGAGGTTCTTCTAGAGTGTATCTTGTTTGCTTGAGGGGAAAAGCTGGAAGGACTGGAGCTACGGTGGACAGTGTAGCCTGGGGCATTTGGGAGAAAGTTAAAGAGAACTTTTATCTACAGGTGTGATGAAATGTTTTGATTTGTAAAGTGAACTGTGCAGTGACATCGCCAAAGGGCAGGCTGTTAAAATCCTGAGTAGCAGAGCAGTGACTGTGAAGATAGAAGAAATTAAAGAAACATTCTCTCCTGGATGTTAAATATTTTTAAGAAATTGAGCAATGATTTTAACTTGCAAACTTTTTTTTGCCCTACCTAGTTAAAACTGTATTTTCCAGAATGAGTGAATAGACTGCCAGTGTGTGAATTTGTGACTGATTATTTTTAATATCAAATTAATATATATTTGTCTTACATATACTTCAATTTTCCTTGTTAATTACTAAGTAATCTCATATATGTTGATTTATGTTAAGGGTTTTGTCATTTTTGTTTTTCAGTACTCTTAAGATTGATTTCTAAAGATACGGTTTTCATCCAGCTTCATCAACGCACATAAATTTTCTCCTTTTTGGACTCCTGTTTTATATCACAATGGTGAGCTACAAATCAATATGTTAATATTCTTAGAATGTTCTCTTCCCTCAAAAAATATCAATGTGAAACAGAAATATTCTTGTAAACTGGGAAATTACTTAGCAATTGCATGCAAAATTTTAAAATATGAGGCTCATCTCTCAATTCAGTATTATAATCATATCCAGGTTACACAGATAATCTTTCTGTCCTTATTTTTGTGAAGTAGTTAAAAAAAAAAATTACTTCCATAGACTTCTCTAGGCAAGAATAATGGAGTGGGTAGTCATGCCCTATCTTCCCAACCCACGGATCGAATCCTGGTCTCTTGCATTGCAGGCAGATTCTTTACCATCTGAGCCACCAGGGAAGTCCTCTGTTTACTTTACCATAGTCCAAATCACTGGCAAGAACCTTGGGTATAAGTATAAATAGTTTTGGGGGCACAGGTTTCTCATATTTTGAAGTTCCTATTAATACATACTAGCGTTTACATATGCAGTTACATCTCACTAGACCCTTTAAAGTTTTTATATCAGAAGATTAAATATTTGAGAAGAGTGGCTGTTTGAAATTATCTTGGAATATACATTTGATTGTGTTTTATAATTTTTTGATAAGTTATAAATTTAACTCTATAAGGTTTTATGGCCAAAATAAAAGAAGCTTGTGTTTTTGTCAAGGATATATATTGGAAAATAGTTTATGCTCAAGAATCTCATTTTGAGTCCCCAGGGAATAGTTTCACTGAATTCTGCCCATGAGATTTTTTTAAATTGACATAAATTTAACAACCTTTTGAAGTAATGTCATATTTCAGACTTTCTTTTACCTATTCCATTTTGATGCTTGGTAATGTACAGGTTCTATTGCTCTTCTAAAAGGCTGGCTGTTTTTGTAATATTAATTCTCCATCCTTATAACTAGGATGACAGGGCCACTTCAACCTTCATGGTTTCTGAAACCTGGCAATATATATTCTTACTCCTGCCCTCTTGGGATTTTGATGGGTGCTAGGAGTTTTTACTCCATGGAACTTGGTAGATTGAATTGTTGGAGAGTCCAAATTAACACAAAAAAATAATAGGTTCTTAAAAATAAAAAATGAAAATTCTTTGCCTCTCAGTGAAATTAAAAGTGACTGTCATTGTGAATGAAAAATGGTATAACTCTGTGTGATACCCAAACCACAAAACTAGAAAGAAATTATTGGTGTATATTGGCTTAAATTTTTTTAAATCTAATACTTTTTATTCTTGTGTATTGTTACAAAAGAATGCTATACAAGTAAAGAAGACAGAGTTTACCCTTCTTATTAATCTCTCTTGCCCTATAAGACAGGTCTCTAAGAAATCAAAGAAGGATGGGGATCTACTAGTAGATCTCAAACTACATGTAATAATAATACTATATTTTCATCAGTTCTAAGGTGCATCTGCTTTTGCTTTTACATTTTAATTACTGAATTGATAATGTATCTATTATACAGTCAGTGACATCTTAAACTTATTATTGGCAGCATACTTTTCTTCCCTAATGTTAAATAATAATTCAGGCATGTAACTGATGGTATCTTAAATTCATTAAAAATTGATAAGGGTAGCCATCATTTATTCTGTTTCTACTAAACACTGGCCTAGTTTCTGTGCATAATATTAAGAATGTCTAAGTTGATATTAGGCACCAACATAATAGCCCCCTCAGTTTTTATGACTCCTAGCAGCTTAAGGGATTTTAGTTTTTGCTTCACTTTAATTGCATACCTGATGGCCAGTGTATTTTCCTGAATGATGCTCTTAAAATGCTGAAGTTTATAAAATGGTAATAGTTACCATATCGAACCTTCAGCCCTATATCAGCTGTACAAGCATGACCAAAGAAAATCATTGTAGCATTTCTTAACTAATTTGTGGTCAGAACCAGGTGTCTGAGACTACCATATTTTTTCCTGTAATATGTCTTGAGCATGCAGTGGGGCGGGTGGAGGAGAAAAAGAAAGGAAAATGTTAGACCTACTTTAAAGAATAAAACACATTTAAACACTTAATTAGAAAATGTTATATGTATGTTATTTTTATGTGAAAATAACTAATATGACAAAATACACCATTTACTTTTTACAGCAACAAGCTTTAGAACTAGCTTTGGATCGTGCAGAGGTGAGGCATGACTAAGTTACCTATTGAAATAGTGTTGTATTTAATTGACAAACTCAGTTTTAAGAGATTTTTGTATGTGACTGTCCAGGCGTACATTAATATTATTTTAGGATGAGTATACTTTCTGTAAATATATGTGTAAGAATACCAGATGATGTTTGAATCATCTGTTACTTGGAATGCTCAGATAGTAATGCTGTGGAATAAAAACTGAACAGTATTGTGAGTTAAATATTTGAACAAGGACAGAGTTTCTGAAACTGTTTTCTGTTTTAACAAATTTTCTATTTGCTTAATTAAAAGTAGCTCAAATATATAGAGTCGTTGTAATTGGGTATGCCAAGTATATTCTGAACAACTATAAAACATTGAAAATATTACTGATTGTGAAATCACAGTGGTGAAACGGTATGATTTTGCTTATAACATGCAAGTAATATTGAGCTAAATTTTACTGCAGTGTAAATTTCACTTGTTTATAACATATATTTAGAAGTTTAGTAGGTTTCCCTAAAAGGTGTGATTTCATATGCATGCGAGACTCGAATGACTGAATAGTCTTTAGCCTTACACATGATTTAAATATACTTAATGCAGTTGTTCATGCACTAAGCAAAAGGCCAGCTGTTTTCTTAAACTTTTCTTTTTTAGTATGTCATTGAAAGTGCCCGGCAGAGACCTCCTAAAAGGAAATACCTATCTAGTGGAAGGTATGAATACTAAATTGATGGTATCTTAGGTTTGCTGAAATGTGATGATAACCACCATTTATTTCTTATTAGACACTGAGCTAGAAATGCTGTATCATGGGTAAAGTACCCATATACATATTCAGTTGACCTGTGAACAGTGTGGGTTTGAACTGTGCAGGTCCATCTATTTGCAGATGTTTTACAGTAAACACTACTGTACTGCATGGTTGAATCTGTGGATGTAGAGGAACCACAGATATAGAGGGCCAGCTATAAGTTACATGAGGATTAACCTCCATGTTGTGCAAGGGTCAGCTGTGTTAGTAATTTCTAAATTGATGTTGGCTGCCATGGCCAGCCCCTCTGCACCACCCAGTTTTTGGGAAATTGGGGGGGAAATGACAGGAAAATTCAAAGTGTTTATTTTATGATTATTATATTCACAGTACTTTGTATGCTGTCTTTGTTTTATTAAATTTTAGAAAATCTATATTTCAAAAACTTTATGACTTATATATTGAAGAATGTGAAAAAGAGCCTGAGGTTAAGGTAAGTATAATTTTTTTATATTATTATGGCTTTTGAAATGTAGTGGAAGAAGGGAAGTTCGAAGGAATTAGATTTGAAGCAGGTAATGGTTTGTATTTTTGTTGGTGAACAAATATACTTTCTAACCAGACTACCCGGTTCTGCAGCTAAGCCAGAGCTCTGGCTAATCTGGCACCAGGCAGATAGCCTACTTGGGTAGAAGAGGTAAGCAAACTCAACATGTTTGCTGAGTAACAGACTGTCTCATTGGGAAGTTAGAAGAAGCAAAACCACCATGTATATTGTCTTCTGCTCCTTTTTCTTCCTGAGACGTTATTTGTAGACCAAAGATCAGGAGAAAAGTAACCTATCTCCTCATGGTAATTTGCGCTGGAAAGTTAAAACTATTGCAGGACATGTAGGAAATTTAGATATGATAATTAAAGGTGAATTCGGTCACAAAAATTAGTTCATGGCCAAGTTAAATTTATTTTTATCAAGCATGAACAGATGGGCAGTATAAATATAGTAGAAATTGATGTCTTGATATTTTTTGGACCCTTGGGTTGTAAGGGCCTTAATGGCTCTAGTGAGCTTCTGTTGTGTGTCTTTAATTTAAAAATGAATACCTCTTAGGCAAAAAATTAGTGGAATTCCAGTAGTATCTGTTTTAAAATATTTAGGAAAAACATGATTGTGAAACCACAAGTTTTATGGCATGTTTTCCATACATTTTATTGGGGTATAGTTGACCTACAACAATTGGCACATGTTTGAAGTATGTAACACATTTTGTAAGTTTTGACATGCATTGTTTAAAAAAAATTGAGTAAATTTGAAGATCTGTTGGCCTTATTAACAGTTCATGAATTGGACAGCATCTCATCAGACAGAGATACTCTGAGGAGTTACACAACATGGAAGAGGTATATTGTTAAGGAGGGCAGGACAAGGAAAGAAAGTCATCAGCAAAGAAAAACAGAGTTCGTTGGTAAAAAGTAAAACTTCAGGAGATGGTGGCTTTTCATTGACTGAGCTGCAGATGTTTTCCATTGGCTGGGCTGCAGTCCTTTCCCACTTTTGGAGCCTGTTGCTGGACAAGAAGAAAGTCTTCCCCCAGTTGGGGAAGTGAAATAGTTGCATTTCCTGTTTAGGACTGTAAGGTAGTTCTCTTCCTGGTGGGATCAGTAATTGATGTCTTCCTGGTGGGGTAATGGATGATGAGTGGTGGAGCAGGAGAGTTCCCTCTGCAGGCCTTCCCCATTCCAGTTTTAGTTGAGGTTTCCTTTTATTAATTTCACATTATACACCCATCGTTTATCACCACCGTCTGTATGATGAGCCTACATAGAACTAAGGTAGGAGAGATGCATAAAGAAAGATTCCAGTTTGGTGTTGACAGCCACTGTCCACCAGCCAGATCTGGCTCACAGCATGTTTTTGTAAATGAACTTTTATTGCAATCCAGCAATACCCCTTGGTTTATGCCTTGTCAGTGGCTGATTTTGAGATAAAGAGCATAGTTGAATAATTGCAACATAGACCATATGGCCCACAGGCTAAAGTGCTATCTGGTCCTTTTAAGAATAAAGACATTTTCCAGCTTTCCATCACAGTGGTTAAAGGTTCCTTTGCTTTGCTTTTTAAATATTTATTTATTTATTATTTGCAAAATGCAGTTTTTTGTTTCTATGTTGACTATAGATTAAGAATTCATAATTTTTGCATATGACTATATATATACACACACGTGTTGAAAATAAGGTACTCAGACTTGTTTTTTGAGGTCATGAAAAGTACTCTGTTGACTGATACCTTTCACAAATATGATTTG
This sequence comes from Okapia johnstoni, assembly GCA_024291935.2. Lineage (NCBI taxonomy): Eukaryota > Metazoa > Chordata > Mammalia > Artiodactyla > Giraffidae > Okapia > Okapia johnstoni. The sequence continues at coordinate 63,192,386 of CM044321.1, forward strand.
ATGAAAACTTATTATATCTGTAAGTGGGTTTCAATTTAAATTGTATGAGTTTCTAAAGAATGGATTTTGATGTATATATGTTTCCTGATAGTTTTTTGGTTTTGTTGTTTGTTTTTTTTTAAGCAAAGTGGTTTCTAGGAAGCTGTTCAATTCAATTTACAGAAAATTACTTAAATCACTTTCATCCTCTTAACCAGTTGGATATCTTTGAATTTAACATTTCAGCTAATTAGAGCTGTTGAGCTTATTTGGATGTAATTTAGGCCATAAAATATTTAAGAAATGTGCTCTGTAACAGTACAACCAAGGAGAATGCTTCAAATTATTTATGTACATTTAAACTTAATAGAAACTGGTTATACATTATAGCCTCTTTTAAAAAAAATTTACATTTAATGGTTTTCCTTTCTAAATATTTTTAATATCTGCTACTTGTGTACTCAGGTACATATATTTAGGTGGTTTTATTGTTTTATGGATCACTTTTTCTTTGTGATATTCATTTGCATAAAACAGTAATAGATCAACATTAATTTTATATAGATGTGGAAGGAGCATCAAAGATTAACTCAGGTCTAGTTTCGTTAAGTGATTGCAGTATTTGTTGAAGTTACGCTGGATTATTTTCATGAGCTCTGCCTCTTTTTAAAGCAGAAATTAAGAAGAAATGTGAACTTACTAGAGAAGCTTGTTATGCAAGAGACATTGTCATGTTTAGTGGTCAACCTATACCCAGGAAATGAGGGATATTCTTTGATGCTCAGGGGAAAAAATGGATCAGGTAAGACCCTCCAGAAGGCAGTAGCCACAAAACTGCATCTGCTGGCCAGGATGTGTTGTCTTTTAGAAGTAGCTCCTCACCCTGCTGAATGATCTGTCCTTCACATCAGAGATGCCTTGACAACAGAAAATTTTGATTTCAAATTTTCTTCCTTATGATGTTTTGTTAAAATATGAGAAGTTACCTCTTCTGTGATTAGCCTTCCTGAATTTGAGAAATATTCTGATTGAGAAAGGTCTTTGGAATTAAATCATAAAAGATGTAATTTTAAAATGTGTCAAAATTTCCTTTCATTCTATTGCTGTTTATGCATTTAAGATAGCGTAAGGTGTTTTAAGATAGGTTTTTCTTCTATGCTTTGAATATACTTTGAGTGTGAAACTGTCAAAGTTAAGCAGACTCACTACCTTTTGAATAGTCTTCAACATCTTATTCTGATTAATGTGAATGTGAAAATAGAATTTTAAAGTATTAACACTCTGAGATTTCACCAGAGGCATTTAAATTTTGGTTCTGTGATGATACTATAAGTTCTGAAAAGAACTTACCCAGTTAAGGATTTTTAAGGATTATTTTTGTGTATTGGTTAATTGTAAAATGTAACACCAAGAGAAGTTTGGCCTGTAATCATTTTTCAGAAACTGTACCAGATTATCAGTCTGACTTCCAGATTAGATTAAGGAATCTTCAAGGAAGTTTTAGTTAACAGTCCGAGTTTTATCACATTCAGATTATTGTACTGCTGGCTGGGATTTGTTTTGTGATTGTTGTGCCAGATGTTTTTCCATAGGATGTTAGGTATTTTTCTCCCTTCCAGTCTAAAACTGTTTGTATACAGTTTATCAAGATTTTTATGAGGTGATTTATTTTTTAGACTTGAATGGAGGACTTCAGGAGAGCTTTTAGTTTTATTCTCTTTGTTTTATTTTTATGAAAAGTTACTTAAATTACTACCTAAACCTTTTGGTGAGCCTGATCACTTTCAGAAACTTTATGTTTTAAAATTAAGATTCTGAGACCATTCGACTGCCTTATGAAGAAGGAGAATTGCTTGAATACTTGGATGCAGAAGAATTACCCCCAATTTTGGTTGATCTCCTAGAAAAATCTCAGGTACAAAATTTTTCTCCATAAAATGTCCTTAGATTTGCCAAATACATGTTGTTTTGTGATAAAAAATATTTTGTTTTATTCTCAATAATTCTTGGAAAGGGAAGTGAGACCTAATACATACAACTGTATGAAAATTGTTTTATTGTGGGATATTTATCCTTTAGGCTATATACTGAAATGTATAGATGTAGTTGATTAAGCTTCCACAACAAAAGCAGAAAACAACAACAAAGTTCCCTGCTTAAAGTTCTCCAGTGTCCTCTCACTGTACAAAACTCCTGCCTTTGTATTTGTCTTCACCTCCTAGTTCTCATCCACACTCACTACACTCCAGCCATCCATGCCATTTTTCTAGACTAAAACACACCAAGCTTATTTCTGTTTTATTCATCTGCTCTTCTGTCTGGAGCGATCTCTCCCAGGTGTCTGGCCCTTTGCTGTGATTCAAGTCTCAGCTGAAAATTACTCCATCGGAGAGTTCTACCTGAGCACACAGTCTAAATTAGTCAGTCCCTGTTTTATTTCGTCTGTAGCATTCGCTCTCTCAAGTTATCGTGTTTTTGTTTACATGTCTATTGCCTGTCTTTCCACACTGAAAGCAAGTATTTCACCACTTTATCTGTGAAGCTTCTTGGGTACTTGGATAGTGCGTAACAGTTCACATTGTAGTGGCTCAGTAAATATTGGTTAAAAAGCATGAGCAGAAAAATGACTGATAATGTGGAAGTCACAGTACTCACTTGAGTTCTAAATGGTGAAAAAAACACAAAACACAATAAGCAACTGTAGCAAGTGATAATTAGCAAGACTTGAGAGTTACAGTTCCTTACCTTTAGACTTAGAACTAGACAATAGTATCATTAGCAGGAGATTATTATTTGAATTAATGTTAGCTTTCTTCCTCTTATTAGTGAAACCTGTCTCCTGGACGTTTTAGCAGAGGAGATGCAGCAGTTGTATCTAAGCTGAAATTCTGGCATGGTTTATTAACAAATTTATAACAGTGACAGTGTTAGCAGGGTACAACAGTGACCCAGTGAGTGTCAAGAATAGCAGTTCCAATGATCTGTAACATTAATAGTAAATAAATGCCAGATGTCAGTCTATAACTAGGAAAACAGTGTTAAACTGCTTCTTGAGTCACAGTGATGAACATAAAACAGTTCCCTTTTTAAAGAGTTTATGTGGTGGTTAATTCACCAAGGAATTTTGAGTATGTGAATGGACTGAAACATTGTATGAAAATGCTAAGAACCTGAAACATTCAATATAAACCTACCTACTTAGGCTTTTGAAAAATGGCATTTGCTTAAATATTTTCACTCCAAACAGGTTAATATTTTTCATTGTGGATGCGTCATAGCAGAAATACGTGACTATAGGCAGTCCAGTAACATGAAATCTCCTGGTTACCAAAGCAGGCACATTCTGTTACGTCCAACAATGCAGGTAAGGCATGTTTAATTAAATACTTCATATTTCATTTTGAGTTTTACCTGTTCAGTGTTTTCATGTGTTTGTATGCCCAATTATTAATATTTTTTAATTGTTATTTCTTTCAGACTTTAATCTGTGATGTACATTCAATAACAAGTGATAACCATAAGTGGACTCAGGTTAGTTGTTCTGTTGTTTTTTTAACCCCAAACAGGTAATAGTATAGGATGAAGCAGTGCTTACTAAGTTAAGCAAAAGATATTTCCTGCTCATAATTTTATTTATAAATAAAGTATCAGGTTCATTTATGAGCTTTAGAATTTAAGGGTCTCTTCAGTTCAGTCGCTCAGTTATGTCCAACTCTTTGCGACCCCATGAACCGCAGCACGCCAGGCTTCCCTGTCCATCACCAACCCCCGGAGTCCACCCAAACCCATGTCCATTGAGTCGGTGATGCCATCCAACCATCTCATCCTCTGTCGTCCCCTTCTCCTCCTGCCCTCAATCTTTCCCAGCATCAGGGGCTTTTCAAATGAGTCAGCTCTTCGCATCAGGTGGCCAAAGTATTGGAGTTTCAGCTTCAACATCAGTCCTTCCAACAAACACCCAGGACTGATCTCCTTTAGGATGGACTGGTTGGATCTCGTTGCAGTCCAAGGGACTCTCAAAGAGTCTTCTCCAACACCACAGTTCAAAAGCATCAATTCTTCTGCGCTCAGCTTTCTTTATAGTCCAGCTCTCACATCCGTACATTAAGGGTCTCTACAAAGATACATTAATCCTGCAAGAAACTAAACCAGTTCAGTTCCATTTGCTTTAAGACATGGTAAACTAGGGTGAGGTTGAACTAATCTACCCAGTGTGAAACTTAGTTTTGAATCCTCTCTTAAGTAGGATGTTTTATTTGCACAGTGGATTCAAATAGATGCTGATATTCTGTCATCTTGAGTTCTAAAGCACCCCTAACCTGTCTTTGCCATTTGTACTCCGTAGAGCCCTAGGGACTGACCTCTCTTACTCAGAGAATAGCCAGGTAGTCCTCCAGTGCTGACTCAGGTGCCCATTCACAAGGGTGCTCCTTTATTTCTCTGTTACTATAAGAAAATGTCAGTAGTGAAAATTATTCTAGCTGTGAAATAGGATTATAAAATAAGATTGAGTTCATCATTAACTGTCAAGCATTGTGTTGTAGTTTGGACTGTAATCTTTCCATTTGTAAAGTTAAAAGCTATTAGAAGAATATTCCAGAACAAACTCACTGGTTATCTGGAGGTTCCAAGAGTATTGATTTCTCACCCTGGTGATTGGTAGATAAAGAGAGAGGCTGTATCCTTTATTGTACCTTTTCAAGGAAAATTCTTCAGAAAAATTTCATTTTCATTTGAAAATGTCATCAACCTGAAAGTATTAATGAATCTAGACAGGTGTATTTCTTAGATGTGAAAAACCTATAGTCTAAACAAAAACTCCCTGACATCTAGAACAGCGCCTCACATTTTGTAGATGCTTAGTAAATATTTATTGGGCTAACAGATAGGCATTCTTACAGTTTGACCACTTTGTCCAAATTACTGAAATTCCATTCATGGTGTCATGCTATTCAGTTGGTAAAGTTTACACACTTAAGTTGGTACTTGAAATACTACATTTTACTCTATTCCTTACCAGAAGTACTCCCAGGAATATTTCTAGACTAAATGATATGTATGATTTGAAAATCTTAAATCTAGTATTGATATTTGCTCTTACCCATTTCAGGAAGACAAACTTTTGCTTGAGAGCCAACTGATTCTAGCTACAGCGGAACCACTGTGTCTTGATCCTTCCGTAGCTGTAACCTGCACTGCAAACAGACTGCTCTATAACAGGCAAAAGATGAACACGCGGCCGATGAAACGGTAATCACCTTTGTGGAAGGATAGACCAAAAGAGAGCTAGAGAGAGAGCCCTGAATTTTGCCATTTATCATATCTTTTCCCTCTAAAGAGTAAAAGTGTAAGAACTAGGATTTTTTTTTTTTAATACTCTGCTTTATATTGAAATGATACGTTCTGTGCATTCTTTTGAAGAACAAACTACCTATAAATTCAGAGTCTGTTGACCAAAAAGAAATTCTGCGCAGAGATGAGTATGAGAATAAAGAATAATTTATCCCTTCCTGATACCAGTGTAATTTTTGTTAATGTTACCTTTAAAAAAATCAATTTATAATTTCTTTTACAGATCTGGGGAAAAGTGATAATAGTTTGAGAAGTCAATTTATAACTAAATGCCTTTTTATGAAATGGTAATTTGTCTTTGAATATTTTAGCCATCTCAATAAAGTAAAAGAATGCATATTAATTTAGACTGCAGTTATAGTTGGCTCATCATTAAGTTCTTTGGGTAACTGTTCCAGTTGTCCACTTCGGATCTTCAAGTTTGAAGGGGCTGAAATAACCTACCCATTTTCTAAATTCTCTGTTTTACTGTTGAAGTAATTTATGCTGAGGAAAAGGTACAGCTTTGGAAATAGTGAAATAAGTCCATAGAGAATCCATCAGCAGTCCCATAAAGTGTCCTAGAACCTCTTTCCATATCTCTCCACACCCACTGCCAGTACCTTAGACCAAGCCACTGTCATCTTCATCTTGACTTCTGTGATAAACCCCTTCCTAACTGGTCTGACTGCTTCACCTTTGCTCCCTTTTAGTCTGTTTGCTATGCAGGCAAACCAAAGTAATGTTTTAAAAACCTCAAAGCAGATCATGTCACCACTTGCTTAAATTCCTCTAAAACCATCCCATTGTACTTCATGTTATCATTCATCTGCAAGGCCCTTACCTTGCTCTTTGACCCCATTGCCTGCTGGTACTCTAGTCCCACCTATACTTTTCGGTTTTAAAAACAAGCCAGCTTTGTTCCTGCCTCAGAAACTTTTAAAATTGTCTGCTTCAGATATTCATTCCCTGATCTATCCACAGGTTGTTTCTTCTTGCCAGCAGTTTCTTCAGGGTCCTTCCGACCCTCCCCTGGTGTTGCCCTCCCATATCACTTATCCTCCCAGGACCCTGGATTTCGCTCGTACTCTACCGTTGTTACCTGGAGTGGTCTGACCTGTTCCTTTGTGAATGTGTATGCGTCTTCCCTTCTTGACTGTCAGCTCCATGGGAGCAGGAATTGTGTTTGTCGTGTTCATTTTTATCTCACCAGTGCCTGAAACATTGCTTGGCAAGTGACAGTGTTCTGCAAATATTTGTGATTTAATTATACATTTTTTAAACTGTGTTTATTCTGAGTTTCTTTTATTAGCTTGGTATATCAGTAGTTCTAATCTCTTAATATTCCAGATGTTTCAAGAGATATTCCAGGTCCTCTCTGAATCGGCAGCAGGATCTGTCTCATTGTCCACCTCCTCCTCAGCTAAAGTTACTTGATTTCTTACAAAAAAGAAAGGAAAGAAAAGCAGGTCAGCATTATGACCTCAAAATTTCTAAAGCAGGAAATGTAAGTATATGTTTTTAAATGAAGCTTATTACGCCAAATGCCTTATTTTGCATTTTAAATATATTTATTTATACTGTTTTTAATTTTTTTAGTGTGTAGATATGTGGAAACGGAGTCCCTGTAATTTGGCTGTACCTTCTGAGGTGGATGTAAGTTAGTCCATGAATTGCACTTATTTTCATATATAAGATTCCTAGATCTCACTAATAGTATCTTATACTTTGGGAAAACAAATATTCTTATTACTACTACTTTTCTCTTTTAATTTTATTGAATGAAAGATTCTTTAAATTATATAGGCTTTACAGTTGTCAAAATTTTCACACACATGATTTTAGATAATCCCATAATAACCCCTTTTTTTCCTCTAGTTTTAACCACTAGTTCATTCTCCATATTTGTGCAAAAACACTTAAGTCAACTGCTCATTTTCAGAAGCTGTTCTTTCATATTACTTGTCTAAGTATGTAACTCCTTAATATAGATTTGTATTTAGAGCAGGAAAAATAAGCTATTTCCCAATGTGTAAAAAGATGGTACATAATTACATAATATGCATAAAATGCCTCTGATTTTTTTTCATAATATTTCATCATAATTTCCTGATAATACTTCTCACTGGTTAAATTTAAAAATTAACAATATTGGCGCAGTGGCCAAGGTTTGCATCCTTGAGTAGTATTCTTGGCTGGTTCGTAATGTCCATGAACTATAAATGAGCAAAGACAGGAAAGAGATCTTTTGATAGGAGGTCCCATATTTCTTTTATTTTCCTGTTTCTCCTGTTTTTATTATTCATTAAACTCTCTAGAAGTGGTTAGTTATTTTAACAGATGTTTGCTCTGTGCATACTTCCTAAGCTATCACATGTGTAAATCTTATTATCTTTGATTTTTAAAAAATTCTCAAAAGCACAAAGCTGAAAGCATTAGAAGTAAACTGTATATACAACTGAAGAAAGTAAGCCACATTATCTTTCAGTGTGTATCTAGCTATATACCCCTTAAGGAACATGGCCTAAGAAGAGATGTTTGGTGCAAATGCCAAAGGGAGGAATTGACTTTGAGGGCAATCTGGATATATAAAGCAGCGCTTCCCAAACCTTAATGTACATAAGAATCACGTGGGTTCCTTATTAAAATGCAGATTCCAATTCAGCAAGTCTGGGATAGGGCCTGATCTACAATACTTGACAGGCTTTTAGGTTACATAGTACTGGGTTCCGCAGACCTTGCTTTGAGTAGCAAAGCCCTAATACAAAGTTTCTCAGTCTGACTGATCAGTTGAAACATCTAGGATACCAGTTAAACATACAGATTTAAAGCCCCACTACAGTCCAGCTTACTGAGTCAGGTCTCCAGGGGAGGGACATGGGAATCTGAATTTTTACCAGATGCCCAAGTAAGTCTATTACTCTTAAGAATCGTGGTTACCAGAAAGATGAGAACTTTCAGTTCACGGAGTCTGGTAGAAAATACATGGAATATATGGTTTGAGTTTGACCAGAAAATGGAGATTTACAAAAATTTTACCAATTTTAATATAACTTCCCTAGTCTCTTTCTAGTTTTGTCCACACTGTTACGTGACAGTTCCAGTAAATACCCAGCCAAAAGAAAAGATCCTGGTACTAATCACCTCTCTGACATCCCAGTTTTCCTAAAAGACAAATACTATACCTACTTATGGAGTAAAAGGAAGAGGCATTTGTGTTTATTACATTTGTTTAATGGCAAAAGAAATCCTTTTGTTTTATTGTAAAACCAGTTGGTCTAATTGAATATATATCAGGAGAATTTTAAACTACTTAAGCATAAATAGTTGGTGTTATTAGTGATTCAAGAATTCTTGTGCTAAAAAGCATATTGTATTAAGTTAGTTACGTTTTTGTCTGTTGTCATAATACTGGTTTCATTATATCTGATGTCTCTTGATTTGATTGTTTAGGTGGAAAAATATGCCAAAGTAGAAAAATCTATCAAGTCTGATGACTCACAACCAACAGTCTGGCCAGCCCATGTAAGTAACCACTGCAGGCTTCATTTCTTTTGATGCCGTTTCTAATCTGGGATCTGAATTTATTAAACATAAAGTACAACAGCCTTTACTTCGGGATCTCTTTCTTTTTTTAAAGAATGGCAGGTGGATTATTTGCCACTGAGCCACCAGGGAGGCCCTCTTAGGCAGTCTGAAATAGGTCTACAGACCATGTTCCATGTATCTTAATTGCTAGATAAAGGTAGTGTGTCATTTGTTCCTGGTTTTTGTTAATTCCGATTATGTATTTTTGGAAAAGGGTATTTATTTGGGATGCTTTTTTTCAGGATGTAAAAGATGATTATATATTTGAATGTGAAGCTGGTAATCAGTATCAGAAAACAAAGCTGACCATTTTGCAGTCACTTGGTGATCCACTTTACTATGGTAAAATCCAGCCATGTAAAGAAGATGAGGAGAGTGACAGTCCCATGTCGCCATCCCAGTGAGTTCTGTTAAATACATGTATTTGACCAAGTAAACCATCAAGAGTTTATTCAGTGACTACTGATGAGCTATTGATGAATAAAAATTTCCCTTTTTTGTTAATTAACTTCAGTTAGATTTGGCAGCAGACCTCAGTAAACTTAAATTGTAGTTACCATGTTGTCCAAGAGTTCTTTAAAATAGTAATTTCTTTTTTAAAAAGTATGCTTAATTGTTTTTATATTTGCTGTAAAAGATGTATGCCTGTGCTATTCCTTTGGGTATATTTATATGTTGCCACTTATGACTTTTGGGGGCTTCCCTGTGACTCAGACAGTAAAGAACCCACCTGCAATGCAGGAGACCTGGGTTCGACCTGAGTAGGGAAGATCCCCTGGAGAAGGGAATAGCAACCCACGACAGTATTCTTGCCTGGAGAATTCCATGGACAGAGGAGCCTGGCGGGCTACAGTCCATGGGGTTGCAAAGAGTCAAACACAGTGGAGTGACTAACACTTTGACTTGGACTTATGAGTTTAACCTCTGTGAACATGAAGTGCTTCTGGCAATAATTCGTTTAAATGGGAAGCAAGTATACTGTAAATGTAAAAGCTGTTTAAAATGCTTGATATTTCAGCACTGCCTGTAAGGACACAGACTCAGTGCTTCATGTAGTTACTGGCTCTAGAAATAGATTTACATGAGACTTCCCTGCAGTCCAGTGAATAGGACTCCATGCTACCACTGCAGGGCCAGAGATTTGATCCCTGGTGATGGAACCAGGATCCTGCATGCTGCGCGAAGTGGCCAAAAACAGTAGAAAGCAATATGTATAAAGTTGTTCCTCGTTATCCACAGGGCACTGGTCCTGTGACCCCTTGGGTACCAAAATCTGTAGATGGTCATGCCTCTTACATTGAAATAGTATATATTTGCAACTTAGGCACATCCTCCCATATACTCTAGATTTCTTACAATACCTAATACAGTGTAAATGCCACATAAATAAGTAGTAAATACAACTTAAATGTGGTGTAAATAGTTGCCAGCCCATGGCAAAATCAAGTTTTACTTTTCGGAACTTTCTGGAATATCCCCCCCCACCCAGCCCCCAATATTTTCATTCCATGGTGGTTGAAGCTGAGAATACAGAATCCGCAGATATAGAGGGCCAACTGTAGTTGATCTTCCTAAACTTATGGGCTGCATATGTTTACTACAGGGTACCCAGTATTTAGTTTTGTTTTAATGTTTTATTAGTTCAGTTCTTTTAGTCAAGTTGATGCTGTTTTGAAAAGAAGGAAAAAGAGAACCTGAGCAGAAAAAAGGCAAGAGCCAGCTCTATGTTAAATCATAACAAAATACGAGTTGAAACTATAGCAGAAAGATGGATTTTAAAGAATAACCTCACCAATACCTAAGTAAAAGTCACTAGGAGGAAACAGTAGCAGTCAGGGGATCCTCAGCTACTATTTTGCTTATACTTAGTAGAAAGACCAGATATTTTGATTAGGCATATTTTTTTAAGTCTTCCCTTTAGAAACACATGTTGGTCACTTTAAATAGTTGCTAACTTTTCTGAAACACAGTGGAATGACGTATGATCTCTCAAAAAAAAAAAAAAATGGTTCAGAAAGCCAACTGATTATATTTGTTTGACAATTAGAGAATTTAATTTTTTGCCTTTTACTTCAGGACATTGCTGCAGAAATGCTGCATGGCTTATTACCTTCCAGTCATTCTCCCAGATTCATAAATTACTTGATTTAATAGCTATAAAGTTAAAGTTTGAGCTGCATTAACAAGTCTTTTCTTTTTTTTTTTTTTACATTTTATATTTCAGCTTCTCCACAGATGATCATTCAAATTGGTAATTAAAAAATAAACAAACTCACTATTTTAATCTGTTAAGAAATCATATATTTGTCAAATTCTTTTAAAAGAGTTGGTAAAGACTTTATTTGAATTGGCGATAAACTCTTCTTTGTGAAAATGTACTAGAAGGTCCTGCTATGTAAACATTTATAATGACTTCCAAAATCAAAAGTGAGAGAAAGGCCACAGGCCTTGCACAAGATAGTTCAGTGAATTTTGCTGTAGGACAGACACATGTAAGGGTGTGTAGCACTTGGCAACTTTCAGCCCCAAATAAATCTCCCTTAAATTAAATCAGCCAATTTATTCACAGAATTATTTTGTAATGCATGCAAGACTTGGTCATCATTTAATATTTTTAAATGTGTTTTCAGTATTTTTTTCATGATATCTTGATAGATTTTAATTCTCTATTTAAAATTACTAAAATCCTTCAAAAGCAGTCTTGAGGCTCCTTAAAACAAGTCTATTTAATACTTTTCTCTTTTCTTAAAAAACAATGTAGGTTCGTTATTGGATCAAAGACCGATGCTGAGAGGTAAAAATATTTGCATCTTTATTTTTGATTGGATGAATATGATAAATTTTACTCTTGTAGGATAGAGAATACTCCATTAGGAGTCAAAGCTTTGATTTTAATTATATCTTAGGTACTCCTAGGATATTTAAATAGAATTAAGAAAGTAACAAAAGGATAATGTTTAAAATACAGCTTTATTTTAAATAAAACTTAGATATATCTATCGTAGCTAAGGAAAATGAGTTTTCGGTAGTACTTTAATCAGAATATAAGTCAGAGTCAGTGGTTAATTCTTTTGGCTGCTTATTGGTGAAATAATCCCTGTAATTTTATATTAGGAACAAGATACTGAAAGGATCTTTAAATTGTTAATTAGCAAAATGTTTTCAGCTTTAGCTTGTTACTGAAAATATTAAAAGACTGTGCTTTTATCAAAGATAAATTGTCTAAATTTTAATTTTTGTGTTATTTTTCATAGAAGTGTTTCATTAACAGCTATTCATTTCCTATGTAATAAACTTATGTTTAAAGTAGAGTTAGCTAATCATTACTTCTTTTCCCCCTAATGTTTCAGAGTAGTCAATCAGTACCAGGAATTGGTCCAGAATGAAGCCAAATGTCCAGTGAAGATGTCGCATAGCTCCAGTGGCTCAGCCAGCTTGAGTCAGCTTTCTCCAGGGAAAGAAACAGAAGTGTGTTTGGTTAACTTTTTTGTACTGTTACTTTTTCCTGCCTGATTGTTCTCAAGGAATCTGAGAAATATTAAGGACTAGTTTTTGCGGGATGTTGCCATCCAGTCGCTAAGTCATGTCTAACTACAACCCCATGGACTGCGGCACACCAGGCTTCCCTGTCCTTTACCATCTCCTGGAATGTGCTCAAACTCATGTCCATTGTTTAGTTTTGTATTTACTTTTAACTTTAATTTTCTTTTCATTATTTAACTTTCTATAATGGAAATTTTCAGACGTGCACAGAGGTATAAAACAAAAAGTGTAATGAACATCTGTGTATACTGATCACCTGCCTGGCTTCCATAGCTGTCATTTTTCTGGGGAAGATTTAAGGGTGAAGCTTTGCTATCATCTTACTCTGCTCTTCTCCTTCAAACTTTTGCTCCTTTTTACTCAGAAATATTTCTCCCTTTGTGAAGTTGCAGTCTTTTGAAATATCTGTAATACCTAATCTTTTTAAACTGTGTTTTAATCCAGAAGTTACAGTGTTGTGAATTTGTGAATTTCTGATTTGACTTCTTTTTAATGAGTATTCTTAATGTCATTGTCTCTCAGCAGCCTGAGACCGTGTCAGTTCAGTCTTCAGTACTGGGGAAGGGAGTGAAACATCGACCTCCACCCATCAAACTTCCCTCAACCTCAGGAAGTAGTTCCTCAGGTATTGCATTCCTTAATTTTCTATAATCTAGAGTAAGAAACAGATGATCATAATCCATTTACTCATATTTTGATTTGCTCAGAATTTTTAATTGTAAATCTAAGAAATAGCAGAATTCATCGAATCTTAAATTGTAAACCTAGCAAATAACTTCTATATTTTTTTCCCTAGGTAACTATTTTACACCACAACAGGCCAGCAGCTTTCTTAAATCTCCAACTCCTCCTCCTGCTTCTAAGCCACCAAGTCTTTCTCGGAAGTCATCCGTGGATCTGAATCAAGTTAGCATGCTTTCTCCAGCTGCCCTGTCACCTGCCAGTTCATCACAAAGTAAGTTGTAACTAAATTCTTCATTAACTCTTCATTCATAAGCTTTTGCATTAGTGTTTCTTAAGATAGTTCTTCCAGTGAAATAGTGAAATCTGAATGTACTGTCTACCCCAAATGTACAAGTTTTAAGAACCTCCAGGCAGATCTCTTGTTGACTGTATGTATTATGTGTTTATTGTAATTGTATTTGTTTTTCTGTATTTATGTATGCAGCTTGTGTATACCTTTGTTATAGACTTGGCAACCTACACATCTCCTGAAAAAAATAATCTGATAGCTAAATGTAACAATAAGATTCCAAATTATTTTTATACCAGTGTAACTTAGGACATTTTACATTTTATGTAAACTATGCAGCTGATATGGAAAAAAAATGTCATATGAGTTGTCGCTGCAGTCCTATCTTTGTAAATGTAAGAAGTAAACTGAAAGCTAGTTTCTCAATAATACCCGTACACTCTCATTAATTGCTGTCAGTTACTAAAATGTGGGATGATATAAAGCATTCTGAAGATAATAAAATGTAATTTTTACTACTGAATACTTTTTTTTAAACATCAAGAAGAATTGCTGAAGAATCTTAGCATTAGTTTGAATTTCTTAAAATTAACAAGTATCTGAGATATTTAGGTACCAACTTGCAAATAAAAAAAGCATTCCAGTTTTTTAGATTTTTTAATAAATGACTAATATGTGCTGAAAGTTTTAGTACACTGCACAGTGACAGGGTGGTCTTCGCATTAGCTGTAAACATCTTCATCTTGATAGCTCAAAAGGTGTAATTTTTCTGCCTTCTTGTTTTGCACAAAGAAAAAATTTATAAATTTCCTGAAAGTCTTATTCACACTTCTTATGTTGTGGGTATGGATTATTATGTTAATCTACTGCACACAGTTGTTACTTTAAGTAAGGGTTGAGTGACAGCTTCTGGACATTCACATTTCTTTCCTTTCTTTCTGCAGGACATGAAAGCTAAAAAAGAAAACACCTCAAGAGCTTTTGGTTTTATTTTTCTGGTTTTTGTTTTTTTTTTATTTTTTGTTTTTTTCTTTAAAAGTTGATAAACTGTGCATACTTCATTCACAACAGATTTTCTATACATTCTACATTTAAACAGAAGTACACAGTTACTGTTAAAGATGCAGTATTATCTATCAAATACTTGCTTTATTACTGTGTTTTGTAAAATTTGTTTGTCAGGGTAAATTTTATGTGTTAGGAATTAAATATGTATATTTAGGTGCCAAATACGATGGTTAACTGTATGTAATTTATTAAATATGTTCAGAGTTTTATCTCAGACTGTTAACAGAATATAAGCAATATTTCTAAGTGATGTCCTAAATTAGTGAAATCGTAAATAACAAATATTAATTTAAATTCCTTTTAAAGTTTTTAGGCCAAAGATAACATGGTAGGAAACTAACTTTTAAATGGGTTTTGTGATAGAATACGAATGTATAGTTTTACTGTTACTGTAATAGCATCTCTGATGGCATTTGTAGGTGATATACTGCATCCTTAATTGTAATTGAGTGTAGCAACACTCATGTATCGTGTAGAAATTAACACTTGCAGTTAACTGCTTTAAAAAAAAAAAAAAAACTGGAACAGACTGTCAGTGCTAAATAAGATTCCATTAACCTTATTTGAAAAAGGACTGGCCATTTATAACAAACTAGCAATTTTTATTTTTCTCAATGAGCAGGATCTGGAACTCCTAAGCCATCTACTCCTACACCAACCCCTTCATCGACCCCACACCCTCCTGATGCTCAGAGCTCAACTCCTATTACCCCTTCAGCTACCCCTACTCCCCAAGATTCAGGCTTCACCCCTCAGCCCACTTTGTTAACTCAGTTTGCTCAGCAGCAAAAGTCTCTGAGCCAGGCAATGCCTGTAACGACCATTCCTCTTTCCACCATGGTAACATCTATAACTACAGGAACCACAGCCACCCAGGTCATGGCAAACTCTGCTGGACTTAACTTCATCAATGTAGTGGGCTCTGTTTGGTAAGTTTGCATCGAAGCCCTGAAGTTTTGTTTTGTTTTGTTTTAAGATAATCTCACCAATCTAAAGAAATTGTTTGTGAAATTAAGAACAAATTGTATATTGTTGAAACTGAATGAAAATGGTTTCTGTGTGACTAGAATTTATCTCAACAAGTATGTTTGAATTTTAGGTAGTAATACATCCATTACAGTTTAGCCAAAAATAAAACCAAAAGCATGCACTAAGGTGGTACTACTGATTTCACATTGACAGCAGCTTAGATTTTTCCTGTTTATCCTGTGTTACCATATTTTAATCCATTGATGAATACATTACTCTACCAGATTATATTTTAAATCTTGGTAGATACACAGTACTTAATTTTTGCCAATCTTGCTGTTGATATTTAAGAGAGAAATATCTGTGTTTATGAAGAGGTTTGTTTTTTAATCCAAGGATTTATGTAGCTGATTTTTCTTTTACAGCGCTAGTCTAATGCTTTGTCTTATTCTCCTGCAGTGGAGCTCAAGCTCTGATGAGTGGTTCAAACCCTATGCTGGGCTGTAACACTGGTGCCATAACTCCTGCAGGAATAAACCTGAGTGGCCTTCTACCCTCAGGAGGTCTGCTACCAAATGCATTGCCGGGTGCAATGCAGGCAGCCTCTCAAGCAGGTCAGAATATTTGAAATAATAACCTCTAACAAAATTACACTCCATGCTTATGTAAAAATGTCATTTAAGTGATGTTAAACATTTAACATCCTTTTTTAATGAAATATTACGTTGAAAATATTTCCTTTCAAAAGCTTTTAAAATTCTGATATTTGAATTGAAAACCATCTGGCTATCAAATTCTCTGAAGAAATGTAAGTCTCTGCAGATTTTATCTTTGACTTCCAAACATTATTATAAAAGTAACTTTGATGGTTACCACTGTAGTCCAGCTCCAGGTGAAAGAAACATTTTGAAAACATATGTAAGCAAGAAAAGCAACATAGCATGGCATTTAAAAGCCTCAGTTCTGAAGCCAGACTGCCTGGATTAAGTCCTTCTTGTGCAGCTTACCATAATCGCATAATCATAGCAAAGTTACCTTTGGGCCTCATTTTCCTCATAAATAAAATAAGGATAATAATAATACTTTACCTCACAGTTGTGAAGATGAAATGAATAAATACAGATGAGGTGTTTATGCATGAGACTTGATAAACATTCAAAAATAACTTGTCACCATCATTAGTAGTAGTTTATTGTGGTAGTTGTAATAATGTAATTACATGTACTGGAAAAGTGTTTTTAACAACTTGTCCTGCTTTTAAAGGTCTTTAAGAGAATGTATTGTAGAACAGTCTCATTTCTTACTACGGAAAAAAAGATTAACAGAAAAACAAACTCAGCACAGTAAGAAAAACTTACTATGAGTTAGGAGAGACTTTCTGTGACTTAGAAGAAAGAGAACCCAAAGAAGATAATTTAAATATGTTTACTGTATTGCTGTGATTTTCTAATTCTAGCTGATATTCTTATATTAATGTGTATAAGTATGCTTTAATGGTAGGAGCCCTGGAAAATGGAATCAGTGTTGAATTTGGGATATTATATTTACATGTAGTTCTTCTAATTACTGGTAGCTCCAAATGCTTACTGTAGGGCCTGGAAGAAGTCACTTAATTGTTCCCCCTCAACCTCAGTTTCATCTGATCTAAAACTGGAGTAAAAGTATCTAACTTAAGTTGCTACTTACAAGAAATAAATGAAGTGATATGGAAATGCCTTTAGTTAGCTATAAAGCATTACCCGGATGTCATCCACCCTTAAAGGAAGTTACCTCTTTTTTTTTTTTTTTTTTTTTTTTATGAGAACTCCTGGAGGGGCTGTCCGTATTGTCACATTTTTATCTAATTACGCTTTTTCCATTTTTCAGACAAGCCTTTCATACTGTTTTTTGTGCATTATCTACCCTTTATCTTTTTTAAATACAATTACCTGCTTAGAGAACTAGTTACCTTTTAAACTAGAGTTCAAATTGGTATATTTGTTGAGGAAGATATATACATACCTCAAGACTGCTATCAGCAAACTGTAACACACAGTTCAAGCTAAGGGTAGTTTTATATTTTTTAAGGTTTGTTTTCTTAAAAAAAGATACGAGGAAGAATAAGCAACAGAGTCTCTGTGGCCCACAAAGCCTACTGGAAAAGTTTGCCAATGCCTGCTTTAGGATTTGCTCTGTGTTGTGTCACAAATTTGGGGGAATAAGTTCAGAATTAACAAAGCATTGTTTCCTGACTTTCAGCTTGATCCTTACACACAAAATTCTGTGTTCTTCAGCATTATTAATATTAGCATTTGCACTTTAAGAAATAGCACAAAGCACACTGGTTCTCAGAGACAGGATTGTTATCACACACTGTTTAGCACTGAGAAATATAAGGAGATACCAGTATGTGAAATGTATTTGCACAGCAGTGATAGTTTTATCATGCCTATGGTGTCTGCATGCTGCTAGATTACTTTTCCAGCCTGTAGTTTAAGTAGTTATAAAGAAGTCTCAGTTTCTGAAATACAGAATATAAGGTACATCTGGTGCTTCACATCTTTGAATAAGATCTTGTTATCAACAAGTAATGATGAGATTCGGGGCTGGTCTTAAGAAAATTTTAAATTATAGAAAATAAGCACATCTGTGCAGAGAGTACTTAAAATGTTGTATTTTAATAAGCTAAAGTATAAAGTACCTCCAAGTATTATAAAGTTTTAATTTCCTGTTTTAACCATGAGTTTTATTTAATAGGTGTTCCATTTGGTTTAAAAAATACTTCAAGTCTCAGGCCCTTAAATCTACTCCAGGTAAACCTGAAACACTGCTTTTGATAGTTTTTTTTGAAAGTTTTTATAGTGCTTTTTGTTTTTTAACCATGTATGTTTGCACATTTTAGCATTTGAAGTTCTGAGGTTGTTGAGAATCATCTAAGAATTAAGTGGATAAGCAGGAAAAAATTGGTACCCATGTACCACACTTCCGTTGGCCCTGACAGCCCTGCCAAATTAAGAACTAGTTCCAGAGGGGAGAGTTCACAGCTGCCAAGAAGAATAACTTGCCTACAGTAGTAGTAGCAAATATACTTAGAAATTAATTGTTCTGGGGAACACATGTAAACCCATGGCTGATTCATGTCAATGTATGGCAAAAACCACTACAATATTGTAAAGTAATTAGCCCCCAACTAAAATAAATAAATTTATTAAAAAAAAAAAAGAAATTAATTGTTCTGTAACAGACTTTTTATGTATATACATAAGTATTGCTGTTTGCTTACAATAGATTTTACACATGAATAGAAGCTTTGTAGATTAGGTATGTGTGTTCTTTTCTTGAGGAGAAGATGACTTAATAGCACAGTGCCAGGCAGGTGACTATTCAATCACTATTGAATAGTCATTCAGTAAATGTCCATTAGGTTACAGTTTGCGTAGAGTGATGCAACTTTTCTTATACATTTTCTCAGTATTAACATATAAAGAGAAAAAGTAAGTAGAGAATTTAGTACATATTGTAGACTTATAGTATTCTGGGCTGTGCTTGGTCCTTTAAGGATAGCATTCAGTATTAAGCCTAGTACATTGAAAATGGATGAGATTGTCTACAGAGAATTGTTAGAAAAGGTAGACATGAAAATAAAGATTTGGAGATACAGAATGGCAGAACTAAGGATTATTGGAAAATAATAATCACATCCATCCAACCTGATATTCAGAAATAATAAATCAGGAAATACATTTAGAACTAAAACTTAACTTACTTCCTATACAGTATGCAGACAGTGTCAGTATTTATAGACTCATCTCAGAATAATCTAATTATAATATGGACATATTGGGTTAGCTTGTTTAGCCCCCTTTCCTGCATTTTGCTGTAGGAATTTCTGTAGGGATCAAGCTCAGTGTTAAGAGTAGTGGCATTCCTTAATAGCACTGATAATAAGGGCAAAAACCACCTTACAAATTATATTCTGCTACAATTTTATTATCTAACTAATTGAGGAAGGAACACTTGACCTGTGCTTTGTCTAGATTTACCTAACAATGAGCTATGCTGGGTGTAGAGCTTTTGACCCTAGACACTTCTTTTTTGACTGTACAGATGTAATAGTTTCTCACTTGGTATTTGCTGGACTTTGCCCCAAAACTTCAAAGTGCTTTTAACTTACACCCCTATAGAATAAAATGGGAAAACATTTGTTTTCTGATGCATTTGGAATGCATAGTTTTAGTGTTTAATGTGGAATTTTCTGGATGCTTCTTGTAAAAATTTTTTTTTATTATTAGATTCATAATGACAGAGCTTGTAATGTTTCCAAACTAAATATGCACATCTAATGGATTTTCTTTTCAGCTTTGGACTTCCTCGCTGTGTTATATAAAAACCCATGCACCTCTGGCTGTGGGCAAAGCTAGACCAAATTTAGGGAAATTAGTTTTTTTAACATATATCCCTCATTATCACTAGCTTTTTTCTTATACTTGAAAATGCATTTAATGCTATTTTGTGTTAATGTATAAACAGAGCTAAGCAAAAGCAGTATGTTTATTTAGATAGCTAAATATTAACTTGAAGCAGAAAGACTTATGTTTGAGATTACTAATGTATTTGAGAGCCAGAGTAATAACACTTGAAAATTGTGTTTAAAGAGATTGTCCCATTTTTTTTTTTTTTTTAAGAGCAGGGAGTTTGTTTTCAGTTTTGTTAACTTCAGTTTCCTCATCCCTGGAAGAATACCTGATGCATAGGGAATGCCCCAGAAAGATTTGTAGAATAAAGAAATTTAAATAATCTGAAATTGCCTAATTAATTCTTGCTCAAATTCTTAATAGCTTCCAGGCGGCTCGCTCATTTTTAACACTCTGCAGCAGCAGCAGCAGCAGCTCTCCCAGTTTGCACCACAGCAGCCTCAGCCACCCCAGCAACCCACAACTTCTAGTCCTCAACAGCCTGGGGAGCAGGTATGTCCTTTCTGCCTTCCGTATGATATGCTTTGTATCATAGAATTATATCTTTTTTTGTTATATTCCAGGCCTATTTCAAGTGTTTTTAGACTGTTCAAGCAAACTTTTCATATGCTTTCCTTTATTAACAGTAGTAGCTATCAATTATTAAGGCCTATTTCTAATTCTCACAACAGCCGTACTGAGCAGATGATGTCACTTCTGTCTTGCATAGTCTGAAATAGATTCAAGTGACTAACTTGCTCACAACCATACAGAGAGTGGCAGAGCAGGGATTCAGGTTGAGGTGTTTCTGCCTCTTATAGACCATGTATTTTCTACCCCACCCATCATCCTTCTGTTTATAGTATTTTGTCTCTGTTAGAATAGAGAGATTCTTTTTATTGTGAAGCTTAAAACAGAAAATAGACAAAAACAAGTACTCTGTAATATTGCCAAAGAGAAATTGAATAAGAACTGCAGTAAAGTAGTAAAAGGAAATTCAGGGTTTTCTGAACATTTGCTGTACTTTGGAATCATCTGGGAAGCTAAAACATACTGATTCCTGAGTCCCACCTCCAGCATTTCCCTTAGCTCACTATTAAATATATGAAATGTTCACCATCAGTCCTTCTGCCAAAGATTTCCCAGTCAAGTATTGGTTGGATAATGCTCATCCTCTATTAGATTTCTCAAGAAGTGCGTACTTAAAACTATTTATTTTTTGGACATGTGTATGTATGGCTGAGTCCTTTTGCTGTTCACTTGAAACTGTCACAACATTGTTCATTAGCTGTACACCAATACAAAATTAAAAAAAAGAACTAAGTCAAAACAAGCAAAAAAAAAAAACCAAACTGGTTTTATTAACACATGAAGGATTACTTAGCTTGATAAAAAATTCTTGATTTGTACTTTTCTTTAAAAAATTGTGGTAAAATACATGTAATACAAAGTTCACCATCTTACCCATTTCTAAATGTGCACTTTGGTAGTGTTAGATACATTCATATTGTTGTGCAACTAATCTCCAGAACTCTCTCATCTTGCAAAACTAAAACTGTATACCCATTAAGGAATTCCGTATTTCCCCCTCCTAGCCTACTTTTTGTTTCTATGGGTTTGACTACTCCAGGTACCTCATATAGGTGAAATTTTACAATATTTGTCTGTTTGTGACTGACCTATTTCATTTAGCATAATATCCAAAAGGTTCATCCATGTTGTAGTATGTGTCAGAAGTTCCTTTCTAAGACTGAATAGTATTTGAGTGTATTTATATATCACATTGTTTATCCATTCATCTATTGATGGACATTTGGGTTGCTTCCACTTTTGATGGAAGTCTGAGTTACTTTTTTTTTTTTTTAATGAATTTTGCTTTACGTGTGAAGTGTTAAGAACTCCTCTCCAGCTTCTGTGCCCAAAAGAATTTTTTATACTTTCCATTTTAAATCTATGATCCATTTTCAGTTAATTTTGTATAAGGTATGAGACATTGGTCCAGGTTCATATATGGGGGGAAACTGTTGGCCTTTTGCTCCAGTGCCATTTGTTATAAAAGCCATCCTTCTCAGTTGAATTACTTTTGCACCTTTGTCAGAGGTCATAGTAAATCTTAAGATCAAAGGGATCCTCTCATGTTCTTCTATTTCAGAATTGTTTAGCTATTCTAGATCCTTTGCTTTTCCTTGTAAATTTTAGAATCACCTTGTCTATATCTACAAAAAAACCTTGCTGGGATTTTTAAAGGAATTGAGTTTGAACCTATAGGTCATCTTGAGAAAGGTTTACCATGTTTATACTATGTGAGTTTTCTAGTCCATGAACATGGTATGTCTCTAGGCTAAAATCAGCTAGTTTTCAGCATGCAAATCCTATATGTGTATTATAGACTTATACCTAAGGTTTGTTTTTGTCCTTTATCCATTTAGGGGGGGAATTGTTAATGGTACCGTTTTTCATTTTCTACATGTTTATCGCTAGTATGCACCATTGGTGTTGATCTTGTGTTCTATGATCTTACTGACCTCACCCTGTCTTTTTTTTTGTAGATTCCTTAGGGATTTTTTTTTTTTTTCTGTAATAGCCCTGCCATTTGCAAATAAGAATGGGTTCCTTTATAATCTGTGTCTGTTTCCTTTTCTTGATCTAATGGGCTCACTAGAAATTGTAGTACTGTGTTGCAAAGAGTGTTCTAAGCTTCTTAAAAAATGTTTTGATGAAGCTTTGTAGAATATCAAAAAAACAAGCAGCCCTATCCAAAAATGGGCAGACCTAACTAGACGTATCTCCAGCAAAGGCATACAGATGACCAACAGGCACATGAAAAGATGCTCTCAACATTGCTAGAAGGCAGTGGCACCCCAGTGCAGTACTCTTGCCTGGAAAATCCCATGGGTGGAGGAGCCTGGTAGGCTGCAGTCCATGGGGTCACGAAGAGTCGGACACGATTGAGCAACTTCACTTTCACTTTTCCCTTTCATGCACTGGAGAAGGCAATGGCAACAACCCACTCCAGTGTTCTTGCCTGGAGAATCCCAGGGACGGCAGAACCTGGTGGGCTGCCGTCTATGGGGTCGCACAGAGTTGGACATGACTGAAGCGACTTAGCAGCAGCAGCAGCAGCAGCAACATTGCTAATGATTAGAGAAATGCAAATCAAAACCACAATGAGGTATCACTTTACCTCAGTCAGAATGTTCATCATCAAAAAGTCTACAAATAATAAATGCTCGATAGGGTGTGGAGAAAAGGGAGCCTTTGTGCAGTTGGTGGGAATGTAAATTGGTGCAGCCACTAAGGAGTTACTTTGCTGTACACCTGAAACTAACACAGTATTGAAAATCAGCTATACCTCAAGAAAAGATAGTTCTGATGAAGCTTTCTAGATGCCTTAGTAATTATTAATACAGCACCAAATAATAAATCAATACAGAATCAATTCTGAAAATTAGGTTTCTTGCTTTTGAAATAACATTTATTCTTGCTAATTCTAAATACTTTTGAAGGCTTTTCCTTGTTACTCTTTTTATAAGATCTAGTCTAATGCTGATTTTTAATATAGGAAAAAATACCAACCCTTCCCACCAACGCAAAATTGTTTTTTCTTTTTGTACATGTGATTTTTTTTTTTTTTCCCAATTCAGGGTTCTGAACAAAGTTTGACCAGTCAAGAACAAGCCTTATCTGCTCATCACGCTGCAGTTATTAACCTTGCTGGAGTAGGAAGTTTTATGCATTCACAGGCAGCTGGTTGGTATCTTCATAACTAAATAATGTTGAATTTATTAAAAGTTATCTCTTGGGATCTCACCATTTAAACTGTTTCTTCTGTTTTGCAAGCAAAAACAAGGAAAAATTTCAGTTATATTTAATGTGTGAGCTATTGATTGAGACCCTGAGATTTTTTCATTATTTTAATAAAGTGTTTTGACCTACATATATTAATAGCAGTTGTTTACCTCATGCTAAATTTTGTTAGCAAAATTTTGTACAATTACCCAACTTAGTAGGATGCTTCCAAGCAGTTGACTCTAGTTCATCAGGGTTATCGAGACTGCACTTTTCTAGATTGCAGTCTGTTGTCTCATTCTAGTAGCTTATAGTGCATGAATTAGGACTTAATAGTCAAGTAGCAAAGCTTAAGACAATTGTAAAAAAAAAATGAGATATACTAAATGACTGCTCACCACTTCTAGTAATAAATGGTGAACCAAAGATTTCTCTTTAGTGAAGATTATTTCATCAATTTAAGACAGCAATTATAAGTTCATATTTAATTAAAATCAATCTGGGGAAACTGAGATAGTGTGTCAAGACTAAGGAGTGAACTTGTATTTTGAATTATCACTGGGCTTACTATGAATTCAGTACAATTTCCAGTGTCTGAATTTGGAAGAGCTACATAAGGTTCTAATTTATAACTAGTGAATTTCCAAATGGAAATTTATTATTAATAAACCTTTACCCTACAAACTGTAAATTTCCTAAAACAGAAGTAGTATAATTTTAATGGAAGGAACTTTAGCTCCACTAAATTAACTAATTTAACTTGCCACTAAATTAACCTTGTAGTGAGTCCCTCAGACCATTGAGGCCTGCAGTTTCTCATCTGTACAGAGAGTTGAACTTACCCCGATCCCACTCAGCTCTAAAAGGTTCACCACCTTTGTTGCTAATAGTGTGGTTTGATAGTCATCGTACCGTCTTTTGGCATTTGTCTACCAGTTTTGTCCTTACGGTAGTTTGGGTTTCTCCCACTCCATTTCCTACTTGACTAGGTTGGATTTTAAACATGGCATAGTTAGCATTTTGCTAGAAAGCCTTCTCAGGGAAATGGCACCGAGATGCAGGAGAGAGGGCAGTGTTCTGGCCACATGATCTCCCCTCTCTTCATGTCCAAGAAGTCCTACAGGCAGTGGTTCCCCTCAACTAACAGGATACTGTACTAAATTTACTCTGAAATGTCTGTGATTGATACTTAAGATTAATCATACTGATACTTTTCTATCTCATTTTCTGTGTTGTCCTTTTCTAACCCTGGTAGCCTTCAAACTTTCTGACTGGCCTGCTTTCCCCTTCTCCTCTCTGTAGTGTTGTCTCAGCTTGGCTCTGCCGAGAACAGACCTGAGCAAAGCCTTCCTCAGCAGAGACTCCAGCTCTCCTCTGCCTTTCAACAGCAGCAGCAACAGATCCAAGTAATCCAGCAACTTCACTCTGCTTACATTTTTAAAGATACTTTGCTCCAAAAGTACTTCAGAATACCTTACTTCAGTTTTATGTTACTGTCTTTTGAGACTATACAGTAATTGGTAAATAATTTAGCAAATTTATTTAAAAGTCTGACAGCTTTAGTGAGTCAACTTGGAGCACTATATATATTTTGTACATTTAAGTCATACTCTCTGCCTAATTTAAAATCTTTCATGAAGTGCTGGTGGCACATTAACATACATTTTTAGATTCCTTTATATTTTGAAATAGTTGTAAGTGCCAATGGTTACAACTTCTTAATATTGTACTGCAAAAACAGGCAAGTATACCAGTGTTCCTACTTGTAAATTGTCCTGTTTTAGAAAAGTGTTATTCCATTCCTTTAGGAAGTCAGAATAGTATTCTTGACTATCTTTAATTTGCAGGGTGGTTTTATACTGCTATAAAGTATCATACACCACAATGGTAACTGAAGTTGCTGAGTTACTGCAATATAGACTAGCCAGGCAAAGTAACAGAGCTTCTTCTGAAGTTTAAAAAGCCCCGTCTTTAAAGCCCTCAGCAGGCTTCTGTACCACTGATGCTGTTTGACTGTGCATTGTCTCAGTGTGGTATAGTCCCTTTTTGTTATCTTGGTGCTCTCTCCCTTTCAGTTTTGTTGTTCTCATCACTCAGGAAAATCCTCTTTCCATACCTACCTACGTTTAACCTAATTAGATTTTTTTCCCTCTCTTTGCAGCAGTTACGATTCTTGCAGCATCAAATGGCTATGGCAGCAGCAGCAGCACAAACAGCTCAGCTACATCGTCATCGGCATACAGGCAGCCAGTCAAAAAGTAAAATGAAGAGAAGCACGCCAACCACTCCAAAATTCTGAGTCTTGAATAGTTTTTCTTTCTTTTTAAAAACATAAGAGCATTGAATCAAAAGGATTCGGAGTTTCTACTTCATTTTTGTTTTTTAAAATGTGTCAGTATTTTACATTGCTAGATATACAAACTTTATACAGAAGTTTGATTTTTAAATAAAAACAAATAATTTTAAAATAAAAACAGGGAAATGGTTTAACAAACCATTAGAGTTGGTTTGCCTAAGTCATTGTTTTTTAAAAATGGTTTCACTGTACATAATATAGAAGTGCACTAAGAAATACGAGAAACATCTTTCAAAAGAATGTAGTTTGGTATTTATTTAGTATAAAAGGTTTGTGCACAGTGTAACAAATACGGTTTTTACAAATCTGTTTTGAAAATGTGGTTGCTTATTTGGGTTTCATACTCTTAAATACTTCATCCATCAGTTTTTTTACTTCTTTGTGTCTTGTAACTGCTCGGCTCATACAGTCTTGAAGTTTAGCTCCAGTCAGTCCACTTCCACCTGAAAAATTGTGCCAACACTTACTTTTACATGACCTACATCATGTCAAGTTATAAAACAAAATTTGAATAATATAAGCCAGTGATATAGTCTCAAGATTTGTAGTTTATGTGTTAACAAGACCTCCTGAAGTTTAAGAACCACTGATATATAAAATAACAAAACATCCCACATTCCATTTGGCCCTCCCTGATGTAAAGAAGCTCACTGCGCTTTCATGTACACGTTCAGCACTGAGCTGGGGGAGAAAGCGCGTGCCTGGTTTGTGGAGACAGCAGAGCCTGCCTTCCTCGTCCATCACTACTGTTAAGGTTCCAGTTGCCAGATGTTCCTCCTCTTCAGTAGGATCAACTATAAGCAGAGTGCTGTTTTAAAAACAAAAAGGTATACGTCATCAACCCATGAGACACATTCTATTTTAGAAAAGTAAACTCACTACCTGCATTTTAGCTTAGATGGGAGCTAGACAGAACCAGTAGAAACCAGAAACACTAGTAGCAAGCTGAAAATTCTACTACTTGTAAGAATCTTTGCCCTTCAGTTAAGTACACAACCTTTTGATTAACTTACTCATCAAACACAGCAAAGGAAGTTGCAACTGGATGAGTTGTAATATTCAAATAACTTTTCTTCTTTAAATTAACTTCTGCTAAACCAGTTTCTTCATTTATAGTAACTTCAGGCAACTGTACTACAAAAAGGCAAATATGTAAAGTCAGTTTTTCACTCCAGTTAAACAGGGCATTCTATGCTTGGGTAAGTCACTTTTCCCTCTGTTTAAACTTGTCCAGAAGTATTTTTGTTTTAAACTTTATTTTGTATTGGAGTATAGGAGGGCACGGCAACCCTCTCCAGTATTCTTGCCTGGAGAATCCCGGAGGAGCCTGGCGGGCTACAGTCCAAAGGGTTGCACAGAGTTGGACACGACTGAAAAGGCTTCGAATTCACGCACACACAGCCAATTAAGAAACAATACTGGCACAGTTTCAGGGGAACAGGGAAGGGACTCAGCCATACGTAGACATGTACCCATTCTCCCCCAAATCCCCCTCCCAGCCAGGCTTCCTTCCACATTAACTCTGAGCAGAGTTCCATATGCTATACAGTAGCAGAAGTATTACTTAAAAACACAGAACAATTAAAGCAAATATGGTGGATGCAAACATTATTTTTCTTTAATTTAGAAACACGTGGATAAGTAAATCCTCAAAACACCTTTAGAAAAATTTACCAAAACAGGACACTGACATATAAGTAGGAATATTCCCTTTTATTCAAGTTGCTTACCATTTTTTAAAGCTGCTAACAAAGCAAAGGTACAAGCATCCAAAATGTTTCCATCATGGTTGAGGCAAATGAGATCACAGTACAACACCCAAGCAAGCTAAAACAGAGTTGACACAGCAATTAAAGCTTTCTGATGGGTATAATGTGGTATTTGTTTCTACTCACAAACCACATCCTTGGTTAGACAATCAACTTTCGAGGCTCAAAAACTTAAAAAAAATCACCTTTGTAAATGAAAAAAAGTGAGCAAGTTTGGTAAAAGCTGACTTCTGACTACAAAAAGCTGACAAATGAACATCTCCCATTTCCCCTCAAGGGAGCTACAGATGTAGAAGGAATTTCCATTCTTCCTAAGTTAGCAGATGAGGGACTTGCTTCTGAAAATCCCAAATGAGACCCAAAATGTATTTTACCACAGAAACCTTAACACATGAAATTTTTAGGTCTTAAACTGCTTAATAAATCAATATAATCAAACAGGAAAAGCCTCTAGGTACTTGTCAATGTAGTTCCAAGTTTTCAAACAGACTTGAAATTTATAATGTGGATTCACCTTAAAACACATGTTAGCTGATCAGATATTAACTATCTGCTGGAAGAAATTGTAAAATGACTGCATTATTTGCTGAAAAAAGATTACATCAGCTTAAAAGATAGTTTCTAGCCAGGCAATGAAGTAATCAAAATTTACTGGGGTTTTTTTTGTGAACTATAGTTTATCTAGATAGTTACAGATAGTTACAGAGTAAGAGTGATTTTTTTTTTAATTCCATCTAGAAACAAGATAACTGTATTTAAGACTACTGTGTTTTTTTAATTTTCCCCACCCCCCAAAAATACTTCAGAATTAATAAAAACTCACAGCTTCTTGACTCCTTCTTACCTTTCCTGAAGAGATGCATAAGTCTTCTTTCTGAATTATCTGTGAACTTGATTTAAAGACAAAAAGCACAGTAAACAAAAGTTCAAAAACTCTAAAATGAATGACAGTTAAACTTTATCATGATAATCTTACTTTTCAATGACATCTGCAATGAACTGGCTGGCCACTTGGGCCTCTTCTCCAGGAGGTCCAGACCGAAATCTCCAGGAACACAAAGGTGATAGATCCACGTTAGGAACTGAAAGAAACACTGCAGCTGTGAACCAAATTTCACCTCTGGTTTAGTTTTAAAGGCAAGAGAAAAGCATTATATAACACATCAATTACATTCTTTTCCATTTTTTGTGAAAATCTTAGGCTTAGTTAAAATTTATATTTTCTGACTTTCTCTGCACAAAAATAATACACCACCACACAGCACACCAAGCATCTATTTAAAACTTCATTCAATTGTAAATTATTCACAAAAGTGTTTAGGTTTCTTTCAAAGTACCCCAATCTGTAACAGTATATAGCCTCACTAATCATACCAGTTGTTCTGCATTTTTAAAATGTTGGTTCCCACCATAAACAAAAGATGGTCCAAGTTAAGAAAAAGGAAATCGTAGTATAAAGGAAGTGTTTATGGAAATAGAAAAGTTTGCAATTATAGCCCTTTGCCTAAGAGTCAAAGGTTGATGGTTGATGACACCTGTATTAACAAAACTGATCAAACAAGTTTGACAAAGGTATTTGCAAAATTCTGTACCTTGCTGACATACTAGCTCCTTTTAACAATTTCAATATCTAACAGGATTATTTAACTTAATTTACACTATCTTCTAACATACATACATTAAACTTTTCAGGACTGTCTGAAGCTTCTGAATAATTTTCAATTCACTCAACTAAGATTTAACTTTAATAATACTATTTATTAAAATTACAAAACCGTTTAACTTACCAACATATCCTTTATCAGGGGCATCTGTTGGTGGTGCTCCAAATTCCTAGAAGTATACAAACGTTTCCTATGAAAGAAGCTACTAGAAAATTGTGATGACAGCAATCAGTCAAGGAAGGCTCTACCAAAGACCATCTTAGCTAGTCAGCAACATCAGGAGCATCCTCTGTGCCTGGGACGGTGGGTCAGGGGCTCTGGGGACATCAGCACCACTTGCACGAGCTCTGCAAGGCGAGAAGGCGGTGTGGCAGAGCTGACCAGTGCTACTCAGCCCCACCTCTCTTCTCTGTACTCGGTAGCCAAGAATCTGAATTTAAACCCCAACCTCAAATGAGACAATGTTAAGCCCCTAACCTGGCAAGTCTTGTGAAATGTCACCGCACCTCTACTGAGGAAGAATCTCAACTTAGACTGAGTAACTCAGAGTTCAGTGTAGTCAAAGCAGAGACTTTGGAGTCAGATTATACTGAAGTATTTGGAGAGAAAAATTTACAGTGACTTCAGAGAATCATTACACTGGGCAATTCTGAAAGCATCCAACGTAAGGTGCGAGAAACAGCAAGTGCTCAGAAAATGGAGCTATTACTCCCTCAAGCTTTTGAGCAAGTTTTCTACACATTTGCACAGATTAAATGACATCACTGGATAAAAATATGTCACCAAAAACCTCTTAAAATTTCTGAAATTACAACCAAATTCTTTAATAACTAAAGGCAGTGAGGATTTTTTTTAAAAAAATTGTTTCATTTCAACAAATTTGCAAATGTTCACAAATTATTAAGAGTCATTAAACTTGGATTGCATTACCTAAAACTCAAAGGTGAAAACTGGGGAAATGAAAATAAATACTAAAACACCTGACTGCCCAATCAACAGTAGAACTATAGATGTATGTCACCAAAAACCTCTTAAAATTTCTGAAATTACAACCAAATTCTTTAATAACTAAAGGCAGTGAGGATTTTTTTAAAAAATTGTTTCATTTCAACAAATTTGCAAATGTTCACAAATTATTAAGAGTCATTAAACTTGGATTGTATTACCTAAAACTCAAAGGTGAAAACTGGGGAAATGAAAATAAATACTAAAACACCTGACTGCCCAATCAACAGTAGAACTATAGATGTATATTATAATCTAATAAGTATATGAAGCTAACTTAGTGACTCAAATCTTGGTAATAAGTATATTAAACCTACCGCTTTAATTCCACAAATCACTGTAGTATTTCCCAACTTCACTAAAGAAGAACCATCTGCGGTACCAATCGAACCTGAAAAGTATTTTTAAAAAATTAAAAAGTTTTCTTTGTTTACATATGATTTTTATCTCTAAATATCTAAGTTGTCTATGAAAATTTACTCCTTGCTTGAGTCTTCGTAAAATTACAGTTGACCTTTGAACAACATGGGCTTGAACTATACCGGTCCACTTATACAGAGATTATTTTCAATAAATACTTCCACAGTACTACATGATCCACAGTTGGTTCAATCTAAGGATGCTGAACCTTGGATATGGAGTGCCAATCCATAACTGTAAGATTATACTCAGATTTTCAACTCTGAGAAGGTCGGTGCTCCTAACCCTCTCATTGTTCAAGGATCAACTGAATTGTTTTAGGAATTCATTTTCTTGATTTTGAGTGAATCATTTGTCATTTACTCACAGGGCTGTTATAAAAATTAAAATCTCTTGACAGAAAAATCACTGTAATCCCTTAGACATGGTAGAATTTGTCTGAAATACTGTTTAAATGGCTCAGAGGCTTAAACTTGGGAATGTCATATCGGTAAAATTGGAAAATTCCATGTTTGCTACAGAAGATTTAGAAGGAAACCAAATCTTACAAGTTTTGAAGGAAGAAAGCGGGGGAAACACTTCAGGGTTTCTTTAAAATTTAATATGAACATAAAAGCTGAAAGAATGTGCTTAGTTGCCCAGTTGTGTGCAACTGTTTTGTGACCCCATGGACTGTAGCCTGCCAGGTTCCTCTGTCTATGGGATTTTTCAGGCAAGAATACTGGAGTGGGTTGCCATTTCCTTCTCCGGGGGATCTTCCCCACCCAAGGATCGAACCTGTCTCCTGCCTTGCAGGTAGATTCTTTATACGCTGAGACATCTGGGAAGCCCACTACTGAGAGGAGAATGAGTTAAAAAAACAAAAAAATTCTACAAATAAAAACTTTCTATTAAAAAAAAAAATTCTATTTTCATAACTGAAGCAGCTTCAACATTCTCTTTTAGAACTCAAAGTACCCTCACCTACGTTGACAGTTGTGGCTCTGAATTCACCAAGTTCTCTTCCATCAGGACGGCAATTCTCTTTCTAAGTAAATATATGAAAGTAGATTACAGCTACATGTTTATCTTACACAGACCAGGGAAAACACACTAAACCTCATTAATTCAAATAATCTGCATTACTTTAAAATTGTCTTTTAAAAACTGAAGTATAATTGGCACATTAGGTGTATAATGTGATTAATACTTGTATTTATGAAAAAAGCATATGATACCATTATCAAAAGGCATCACATAATCACCTTTACTTACCAGAAATCTCCTATAATACTCCAGAGGTTCCACAGTTCTGAAAGACATGTGAAAAATATGAGATAAATTATAAATCAATATAAATCCAGAAACGCAACAATCTTAATAGTGGGGTGATGGAACAGAAAGCTCCAAAATTTGTAACTAAGTTTCTGTTATGAATTCTAAAGTTTATGTTGCCACATGTTGCTAAATATAAAAAGTAGCTACCTTTGCAATAACAATCACACTCAAAGACTTGACTTTAATTCTGCTTTAAACAAGTATAAGGATGGAGACCAAAACACTAGGCCTCTTGAGAGAATTAATCCAGTGTGCATCACTCACACTTTGAAGCAGGAATACCTCGTTAGTATGAAAAAAAAAAAAATTACGTATTTATTTTCACTACCCCGTGACTTAAATTTAGCATATTCCTCGATTAACAGCATAAACAATAAACCATTATAATATTAGCCGTACCTGCGACTTCAACAACCACAGATTAAACGTTTTCGTTTTTACTTTATAGTTGCCTAAGTTAAGTGTAAGACGTATCGTTACTTCGAAATTTCAGGAGTTACTTTAGACTTCCCACTAGGCCTTATCTAAGAAAGTTAACTTCAAAACAGATATTTCACTATGTCAAAAACCCGGAGTTTATACAAATACATAATCGTTTCAATATAATTAGTTTCCTTTGGAATCCTATTTATTTCATCCATTTAAAACTGGACTCAGAACGAACAGCTATAGCCTTCCCCAGAGAGTTGCACCAAAAACGCTTAAGGAAAACCTTCTTACGAGGCAGAAAGCTTTTACACATAAACTACGGGGCAGGGAAAGCAGGGCGCGCTGAGGTTTTGACGCAATGCTTTTTACAAGGTTACAAGTGTCTCTCCTGGGCAGCGAAGTCCACTACACGCCAAGTCTCAGCGCTCGCGGCGGGTACCGGCTCCTACCGCCCGCCTCACCGGGGAGATGTGCCCTTTCCTTTCACTACGACCACCTTCAGTTCTCCCGCCCAACGTCTGCTTCTGAGGTGGAAACAAATGGGAACAAGGTGGGGTGGCCTCCCCATGAGAAAATCTCAAGGGCAGAGGTAGCCGCCGACCGCTAGGCTACAAACTCGCGCCCGCCAGCCTACCGCACTCACTTGAACCCAGCCGCCATCTTCCGCCCGCGGATCTGCGCCTGCGCCCGCGCCTGCGCCTGCTTATCACCGCCCCTCCGGCTCGCGCTGCTGTTTCGCTTCAGCACTTTCAACATTGATTCTGCTGCCTGATATCTGGGAGGCAGGGTTGTGTGGGCCAGAGTAGAGCTAGAAGAGGTAAGGGTGGTTTTCCGCATGGCTTCGCTTCGACCACCCCTAGCCAGACGCCCCTTTTGGTTTCATTGACCTTGACGCTTTTTGGCGAATCGTCTACTACGAAAGTTACGCATGCTTGTTTAGAAACGCGTGCTTAGTCTCTTCAGTAGAATCAGACTTTTCGCCCCCCAATGGACTGTATGTAACCCACCAGCCTCTTCTGTCGCTGGAATTCTCCAGACAAGAATACTGGAGTGGGAGGATCTTCCCAAACCAGGAGTGGAACCCATGTCTCCTGTGTCTTCTGCATTGAAGGCGGATTCTTTATCGCTGAACCACGAGGGAAGCCCACCATTCAAGAGTTTCAGAGAAAACCGACCTTATAGCAAAGAATCAAGTGTTGAGCGTGGAGCATTATTCCAGTGTTTCAGTGTTCTTTTCCCCTCCTCCTTAGGCTGAGCCCTGGGCTTGCCTTCTTCCAGGTAAAAGCCTCCTGCTCGAGCACCGAAAATTTAAAAATTCTATGCGCTCGTTATCCTCATCAGGTTACATTACACAGCTGCCAAGAGTGGGCTCCAAAGAAACAACTTTCGTTGTAGGCTGTGTCGTGGCTCAAAACCTACCTCCACCTCCTTCCTAGAAAGGGTTGCCCATAAAACGCAGGGCCTCCTATTCAATTTGAATGTCAGATGAACAAAGTACACGCAAAATAGTTCGTGTTATTAGTTGTTACCAGAAGCTGGGGGAGAACTGGGAAAGTTTTAGAAATAGACAGTAGTGATGGTTGCAGGAAGCTGTGAATGCAATCAATGTCACTGTAGTAGACACATAAACTGGTTAAAATGGGAAATTTTGTTTTATCAGTTTTTCAAAATTAATATAACAAAAAGCTCTTAACTGGGTGAACCTTATGAGTGTGTGTTATATTTTAATAATGCTGTTAAAAGCCGATCCGTTGCTATCTGAAAGTCAATTTAATTGGACATCCGTTTATTCTTGCTGATTCTGACAACCCTCCTACGTTTGAACAGAGCCGCTTGCACACAACATAGTCTTCGTCTCGCCACGCGGTGGCGCTGTGGGCAGCGTGGGACCCCCGGGCGTGACCGGGTCTGGCCGCGAGGCGGCGCTGTGGGCGGCGGGCGCCCGGCTGGCGTGGCCTCTCTGCGGGCAGGAGGCGGGGCTGCGCGGCCGCACTTCCGTGTGTGTGTAGGCGCGGGATAGGGCGGCTGGCGGCACGGCATGGAGGATGGCTCCGCTCTTGCTGCAGCTGGCGGTGCTCGGCGCGGCGCTGGCCGCCGCGGCCCTGATTCTGGTGAGGAGAGGGGTTGGGGACCGACGCGGGCCTGGGCTCACTGCTCTCCTGGAGGCGCGGCCCCCAGGCATCCTCTCCTCCGTGCTGTCCGCTCTTTGACGTGTCCTTGCACCACGCTTCCTCAAGCCTAGACCCCAGAATTTCACACCCCTTTCCTTCCGTTCTTTATTTTTATTTTGGAGCTCCCTCTCCCTGCGTGCCCAGAACCTAGCACTTGCGTTCACTGGGACATGCCCACCCCGTCTTCTCTTATCCCCTTGATTGCCGGACCTTCTGCCCATCCGCCCTCTCAGCCCTGACCTCTCCAAGATTCCCTCCTGGGTCTGCAGTCGCTGCAGTTCTGGCCCTACCCGGGGAGGTGTTGAGCACCGCCCCCCCCCCCCCAGAAAGTGTTTGCTTCCTGGACACTCTCTTTCCTGGTATAGTTAAGCAAATGGAAGGTGGTGACAGCACTGACCAAAGCCAGCTGTTAGCAGAGTAGATAAATCAGCGGATCAGGAAGACCAAGGTGGTCAAGGCCTGGTGTTACCGTATGGTTGGGGGTCGTTATGTCCCAGAATTCAGCACCGTAAGTTTATTGCATCTGCATGAAACAGTACAGTGGTATTCAAACTAGATTTTCTGTGCCACTACTGTGGAAACACAGAAACATTGTAACATTTCCTGATCCGTAAGTAGTAGAAAATTTGCCAAGTGAACTTTGTCCCATACAATTTGGGATGGGCCCGCCGTCTAGTTAGTGGAGGGAGAGATTTTCCTTGACGTTGAGGTTAGCGGCTTAGGTAGCATTACCAGGAAAGCCACTGGGCCAGCTTCTCAGAATTCACAGCTTAGAGGTAGTTTAGATAGAGAACGAGCAATGTATCCTGACATGTTTAGTGTTTGTGTCTGCGTGAGAGAAGAGGTCTATTTTTCCCTTAGTAGTATATGGAGATTCGTTTGCTTTTTTCAGGTTTTTGGTGGGGCAGAGTTTGACAGAATCCTAGGCTGAATCTGTCTTGTGTTGACTCTGTTAAATGTGTACCTTATGAGGTTGTACTAGAAGTATTTGATCCTAGTAGCTCAAAGTGGTTGTAAGAGCTTCCATTTATTGAATACTTCCAATATGTTGGATATTGTATTCAGCTTTCAACCGGGACTATCTCTTTTGATCTTTAAAACAACAACTGACAGAAATGTTATCATTAGTTTCCCTTGACTGGTGAGGAAGCTGATGTTGGAAAGATGGACTCATGGAGACAAATGTCACCCAACTAGTGGAACTTCGTTTTTTTAGATGCCAGAGCAGGAAATCATTACAGAGTACATCAGTCTTCTTTCATATATATCTCCCCACTGTCTCTTTACCCACTTCCTTTCTGAATTAATTTTGAAGCAAATTCAAGACATAACATTTTATCTGTAAGTGTTAAGCATTTCGGAGAAGGCAATGGCACCCCACTCCAGTACTCTTGCCTGGAAAATCCCATGGACGGAGGAGCCTGGTAGGCTTCAGTCCACGCAGTCGCTAAGAGTCGGACAGACTGAGTGACTTCACTTTCACTTTTCCCATTTGTGCACTGGAGAAGAAAATGGCAGCCCACTCCAGTGTTCTTGCCTGGAGAATCCCAGGGACGGGGGAGCCTGGTGGGCTGCCGTCTATGGGGTCGCACAGAGTTGGACACAACTGAAGCGACTTAGCAGCAGCAGCCGCAGCAGTTAAGCATTTTTCTCTGAAGTTAGGACCCCCTTCTAAAAACATAATCACAATAAGGTTATAGCAGTTTTAAGTTTGACATTGTTAAGTGATTTAAAATACACTGTTGGTTCAAATGCCTCGTGTTTGTATCAGTATAACTGGTTTGTTTCACTTAGTATCCGCACACACTTAGCACTAGATTGGTCTGTCTCAAGTCTTTTAAACAATTTCTCCTTTTTTTTTTTTTTTCCTTGTCTTTCATCTGCGATTTGATGAAATGCATATTTGAGTTTTAATCAAGAGAAGTGTGTGAATGGTGCTGATTATTCCTTTTGTGTCGTATCAGGAAGCATGTGATGTCTGCTTTTCTTTGGTGTCTAGTGGGATTCACAGCTTCAGGAGTTACTAGCTTGACCCACCAATCATAAAGTTTGTCATTAACCTAATGGTTTTAGCAGCCATTGATGATCACTGCCTAAATCCACTGTTTCACTGGGGGTTGCAGAGTGGAATATTCTAATTGTATCGTTCCTTCATGTGTTACCTAGAATTTTATAATGAAAAAAATTCATCCTCAGCTATTCAGTTACCCTGAAATACCTTTCATATTTTAAAAGGTAAAGATAAAAGGCAAGTTTTCCAAATAATGAGATGGTTCCCTGGCTTCTTACAAAGGTGATTAATTAATTTTTTATTTTCAGTATCATGACAAAGCCATGATATAGTTTTTCCTGTGTTTTGATACTCTGCAGTAGTTATTCTTTTTGATGCTTCAATTCTTCCCTGTCAAGTTGGAGCCTGTCAAGTTGGCTACTTTGTCATGATGTTTGTGGCTTTCTAGCCTGACAGCTACTCCACTTGAATCAGCCATTCCTCTTAGGAGCACTGTTACTTTCAGTAGGAAATTGAATTTAGTAACCACAACCTGGATGCTTGGAGTACAGAGCAGGAACTTTTTAACCACTAGGCGGCACACTGCTTTCATACTCATGCTAATCAGAAGCACAGTCAATTTCAGTATGTTTCCAGTGGGATGTTATAAATGGTCATTGAATTACAAATGAATTGCACTCCAAAAGTTGGTAGGTTGATTGTTTTGAAAGCAGAAAGTGTATCAGTAGAAACAGTGTTACAAAGAATGATTATTTCCAAAGCCAGCTCCCTAGTGAATCTAGAAGAGGGTTGTGTAATGTTAGCAGTTCATAGTGCCTACAGGCTCCAAATTTGATACTTGACTCCAAAAAATTCTGTGTTCTAAACTGAAATCTGGGATGAGTATATATTCTTCAGCTTTTTTGTCCTTATTCTGGTGCCGGCAAACTCTTTCCTTGCAACCCTGGATCGGCCTGGTCCTGAGTGAGAGGTCTGCCCTCCCCCACAGGCTCTCCCTGCAATGTGTCCTTTGCCACATAGGCTCTGGGGAAGTGGTGCAAGGGACTGGGGGTTCAGGGCATCTTGGGGTAGGTGGCACTTCCGTGGTGACTGTTCCATCTTAGATCTGAGATGACAGAAGCCTGGGGCATGACAGGACACAGAGAGCCTCCTGGGGCATTAGTACCTTATAAGGAAAAAAAGGACAATAATAATCAGTTTACAAGAAGAGGTGACTGGTTTGAGTTTTGAAGTCACCTCCAGACCGTTGTTAATGGACTAAAAACAGTAAATATTGCACCTCATGGGGGAAACATCATGTAAATGATGTATTCAATGTAAGTGTTAGTTGCTCAGTCGTGTCCAACTCTTTGCGACCCCATGGACTGTATCCCAGTAGGCTCCTCTGTCCATGGGATTCTCCAGGCAAGAATACTGGAGTGGGTGGCCATTCCCTCCTCCAGGGGATCTTCCTGACCCAGGGATCAAACCCAGGTCTCCTGCATTGCAGGCAGATTCTTTACCATCCGAGCTACCAGGGAAGCCCCTATTCTAACATAACACATGTTTTAAAAGGTCACCACAATAAAATCTCTTATTAACGTATCTGCTTTTAGATTTCCTTTGTTGCATTTATAACTGCTACAGAGATGCCACACCTTCATCGACATGAAGAAGAGAAGTTCTTCTTAAATGCTAGGGGCCAGAGGGAAGCCTTACCCAGCATTCAGGACTCACCTACCAAACAGCTTTCTGTGGTCGTGCCTTCATACAATGAAGAAAAACGGTGTAAGCCCTCCTTGATTCTTCTGGTGAGGGGTAGTTTGGGAAGAAAAGGAAACTGAAAGTCAGGACGTGGCCAGAGCCTTGATACTTGTGGGCTGTAGCCAGTGTGCGTGGTTGGTGGTTGTGGATTCAATGAGAGAGGATGAGTGTGCATTGGACGGGAAAGGAGCCTCCAGTCTGAGGCTGAAGGTTGAAGAGAAGTGATGAGCCAGAGGGGAGCGGAAGACAGACATTCCAGATGGGATAGCTCTGGGGGGACAGCCCAGTGGGGCCCAGTTAGTCAGGCTTCTTTGATACGCAGACTGTGTGCTGGGACAGGGATTTTCAAAAGCAATTTATATATGTGTGTGTATATATATATATTTATTTATTATTATTATTTTTTCTTTAAGTGCCTGTAATGATGGATGAAGCTCTGGGTTATCTGGAGGACAGACAGGTATCGTGTTTTCTCTGACATCTAATTACAACTAGAACGGGTCACCAAGCCGTGGACCCCAGGCCGCATCTGTGGTCAGAGGCAGTGCCGGCCATTCTCGGGCCGTCATAGCCCTGGCCTCTGTGCTCAGCCTATTGCCTTGGCCTTTTTACACGTTGTACACTTTGTACAGTTACATTCTGTAAGTGTGCTTTGTACACTTAAATATATATTCATATTTATACACACAAACAGTAAAAAACACTAGTTGTTTTTTTAGCTTCCTTACAACTTGATTAGAATTCTTGATAGCAGCCATGCCGAATGGTGGTATTTTATTTTTGCTTTTTGCAGAAACAAGATCCTACCTTCACTTATGAGGTGATAGTAGTTGATGATGGCAGCAAAGACCAGACTTCAAAGGTAAGCCCGCTGAGGAGCCAGCAGAGAGGAAGAGATTGAAGACTCAGAGGAGGGCGAGTCTGGTGGGATTCTCTGCTGAGAGGGAGGAATTTGAGGAGAAGATTTGGGGGAAATGGTGTAGGATACAGACAGCTTCTCTGGGGAGTAAGGTTGGCTGCTGACAAGTAAACAGGTCTTTTAGCAATCCCAGGAGCCCAGTCACAAATGTGTAACAGTCAAGGAGCACGTGGCTTTTATTTTTATTTTCTCTTGAAGCTCTGTAGCTTAGGCAGAGGAGTCAAGAAAAAAGAGACAGCCACTGCCTGTTCTGGTGTCTCCCCTGCAGGAAAGTGAACCGTGACCTCAGCAGTCAGGCTCGGATCTCGGCCCCAGGAATTCAGCAGCTTCTCTAGGCCACCAGAACCTGCCGTGGGTGTCCCCTGGTCACAAAGAGACAGCAGCTAGAATAGCAAGTGTTTAGGCCAAAATCAGAAACCCAGTTTCTGTTACTGTCTTGGAATTCAAATTCGTTTTAATTCTGACTTTTATGTAATTTGACAGGTAGCTTTTAAATACTGCCAGAAATACGGAAGTGACAAAGTGCGAGTGATAACGCTGGTGAAGAACCGTGGAAAGGGCGGAGCGATTAGGATGGTAATAACCTAATTTCAACATTTGTATCTGAAATATGAAGGTATTTTGAATAGCCTCTTTCGTCGATTAGAGCACATGTATATTCTGCAACTTGGTGGTTAAATACCAGCCTTTCAAATAAGGCTGGTAAATTGCTTTTAATAATAACTTCTTACATATATGTATATATAATGTGATCATAATAAAAAGAAAATATCATGTCATAGCTATGATGTGCTGGGTGATTCAGGAAGAAGTATTCATCTTGATCTAGCAGTGGAGGCCCTCAGTGGTAGAATCGGGAGGGTCGCCCACATTCAAGAAACCCCCTTATCGTGTATTACTGAGTTACTCCTCTATTATTATTATTTTTAATCTCAAACTTATAGCAGCAGATTTTGTACCTTGTAATGTTTGTCTTTTCGAAAACTAAATATATAATGTTCAGATGTTAAATACAACTTATTTCTGCTTTTTCACCCATATTCTAATGAGTATGATAAAAAGACATCACATTTACTAATAAGTGGCTTAATCATGTAGAATAGAGCAAATTTCTGTCTAGATTTGTATGTGCTATGCTGTGCTTAGTCACTCAGCTGTGTCCCGACTCTTTGCGATCCCATGGATTGTAGCCCACCAGCCTCCTCTGTCCATGGAATTCTTCAGGCAAGAATACTGGAGTGGGTTGCCATGCCCTCCTCCAGGGGATCATCCCAGCCCAGGGATCAAACCAGGATCTCCTGCATTACAGGTGGTTCTTCACCAGCTGAGCTACCGAGGAAGCCCCCTAGATTTGTATATGTGTATCTTATCTATAGTCACACTGTTAAGTGACAGTCTATTTACACTTAAGAAACAGTGTATTCACTCAAATGCACCATGAAATTAAGAGTTGATGCATAGTTTCTGTGTGAAGTATGCACTGGTAGGGCCATATTCTGCCCAAAGATTGATCAATTCAAAATTTAGTGGCATAAGTTTGCTAGGTGTCAGATGCCTAAAGTAATATTTGAATATATCCACACTCCCGAAATTTTAGTGGCATTCTACATTTCTTTATTCAACAATTACTTTTAAGTATTTTAGATCCCATTGTAAAAAGTACCAAAGCTCTGTCATGTTATGATGCATTTCACAGCAAAGCTGTCTGTATTATATTTGTTCAATCTCTCCATAAATATGTTCTCCATGTACTGCTCTAAGGAGCCCCTGGTCTCTGTTAAGTGCCATTGTACTTAATTAATACAGGTATAATATTTATAGTAGGTATTTTACATTTTATTCTTACTGATGCAGCATATCTTTATCCAAATCTATTTTCTCATCTCGATATTTTCCATGGTATTAGTAGTATGAGCTCACAAAGTTTTTAAAATCATGAAGTAGACACTGGATACTTCTGGAATGATCTTATCAATTGTTTACAGGGAACTTTGGCCTCCTTCTGCCATGTCATACCTAATACTTCTTTCTTGGATATATTAAGTAAAACAGAACAGATTGCTGTGTCACTAAATTTAACTTTGATTTTAAACAACTTTCTTTTAATTGAAATTTTGCCATACAGGGTGTATTCAGTTCTCGAGGAAAAAAGATCCTTATGGCAGATGCTGATGGAGCCACAAAGTTTCCAGATATTGAGAAATTAGAAAAAGGACTGAATGATCTACAGCCTTGGCCAGTGAGTATAAGAGTATAGTTTAAATGATATTCAATAAAGAACAGAGGGGGCCTAAAGTAAAATCAAAATGGTGTTTTTAAGTTAAACAGATGGGGAATTTTTTTTTTTTTTTTTTGTGTGTGTGAAATTCCTATATGCAGTCCCACAAAAGAATCGATTACTAACATTCACTGATTTTCTGAGATTCATTTCACAATTACTTATTTAATATTCTGTCCCTCTCAATTTTAAATTGCTTTACTCCCACCAGAGTTTTAATATTTATCATGCATATTCAGCTAAATCTTTTTTGTAAAAACACAGACTGACACTTCTAGGTGGAGATGTGAAATGAAACTGGACCACAGAGTCTTGTTTTTATGAAACAAAAACAAAACACAAGCAACAACCACTCGAAAAAGATCACGTCTGTTTGCGCCACAACTTCAAAACGTGGAGGCTGACTGCCAGTCAGCATAATGCATCTGAGATTCATCCCAGCTGCTGTGTGCATCGGTGATTTCTGCCTTTTAACTGCTAAGTGGTATTCCATTGTGTGGGTGTACCACGGCTTGTTTATCCATTCAACTGCTGGAGGACATTTGGAAAGTTTTCCAGCATTTGGCAATTATGAATAAAGGCAGTATCAACATTTGTTTTAAAAGAAAAAAAAAAGTAAAGGTTGAGGAAAGAAAGAAAATCCTGGTGCCATTTCTAGCCTTTAAAAGCCATTTAGAGAAAGAAGATAACTTTACCATATTCTGAGCTTTTTACCAAATACCCCTGATCTAGAAAGATTCAGACTTTGAGGATGAGGTAGTGCCTATGGACAGCATTCACTGACACACCGTATCCCAGGATTTAGCAGAAGTTGCTCGGGCTCCCCATTTTCAGAGCTTCAAGCTGGGTGTGGATCCGTTCCATGACAAAAATCTCACAACAGCAAGGAACCCAGGTAACCCAACAAAGCTGCATAGAACTTTATCTGTTTTCCATGTGTCTTCTCGACTTTGGCCTGTCAATAGTTACTTCAGTTTTTAAATAGCAGATTTCTTTTTCTTA
This sequence comes from Okapia johnstoni, assembly GCA_024291935.2. Lineage (NCBI taxonomy): Eukaryota > Metazoa > Chordata > Mammalia > Artiodactyla > Giraffidae > Okapia > Okapia johnstoni. The sequence continues at coordinate 63,235,143 of CM044321.1, forward strand.
TCGTCCTGGTCATTTTCTACCAAAGTTGGTGAGGATCCAGTTAGGACATGACACTGTTACCTCACAGATACCGCCATTGAACCTTGACTCCCATCCTCATACTGGCACAGGTGTTACCTCTGTTTCTGTATTTCTTTTGCTTTGTTAAGAAGTGGAAGTGTGGCTCTAAATTTATTACACATCAGCACTTTCAGTTTCTCAGGATACAGGCTCTTGTTCTATCTTTAATGTAATTGGTACTCCCTTTTCAATCCATTTGAGCCACAGAGCCAATAAGCATGCGTGTCATATATCTCCTTAACCCCTAATGAAAACTGACTAGAATAGCTCTGAAAATAGTGAGGCAGGAACATGAATTTCAAAGTAGTCGAGCTCTCTAATGAATACACAACTGACTCACTAGATGGCAGAAGTTAACTTAAATGTCATTGACAGCATTGGTTTGACAGGATCACCAGCATGTTCTTCAGTGGCTTCCACTGTTCTCTTTTTTCTTGGCTGATTTTATTTTTAATTGCGACAATAAGAAATCTGCTGCGCCAGCTGACCCTTGAACAACAAAAGGGGTGTAGGAGTGCTGACACTCCACCTCCCTCCACAGGCCCGGGTCAACCCTCTGTTGTTCAAGGGTCAGCTGTACTTCTTTCTTGTGTATCCTGTTAGAGTAACCAGGTCACAGATTCTAGTCTAATTATCCTTACCTGGTGAACGTTAAAAAGTTTCCTGCAATCCGTTCTTTGAAGATGATTATTCTTTTAAGGTTGGGAACTAAATGTGTATTATTCAAGTAGAGCTTTATATGACAAACAAATGAAATAGGGATCTACAGTTCCTAGTATTTTATCTTTTTTTTTTTAATGTAAAGCTTTTCTCCCAGCTTTTCAGTTTCCTAACCTGTAGTATCCTACATCGATAAAAATATGTTTGATTTTATAAAATAATTTTTTGAGCAAAGTATATGATGATCACTTGTTTAGTAGCTTAACTATTTGAAATAGAATAAACTGGGACTAGCATGCAGGGAGTGATTTCTTAAGCCAGTTTTTTGGGGTTTTTTTTCCCCTAGACTGCGGTCATTAGTACTTGAGAAAAGAGAGCAAAAGCAAAAAAACACACAAGGAAATAATACAAAATGTTAGCAGTGGCTGCTTTTAGGTAGAGAGATTATGCATGAGTTTGTATAATAACTTTTTTCCATATACATGTAAATTTATATGCTTGCCGATTTCTTTACAATGAACACTTTTTTTTAATTTATTCTGATTAATGGTTCAAAGTTCAAATAGTATAAGAAGGTATGCAGTGAACCTAGCTCTGCATTTCTCAGTCACCCAGTTACTCTCAGAAGTTAGTGTTATCCATTTCTGCATATCCACCTAGAAGATGTATGTTGTATTCTTTATTTTTTAAATACACACTGTTGTTCCTGTTGTTTGCATTTCACAACATATCTGGGAGATTGAGCCTTCTGTGTACATCAGAATCCTTCCTTGGATGGACATACAGGTTTGCTTCTTGAAACAATACTGAAGTGATCAACCTTACATAGATGCCATTTTACACATACGCAAGTTTATTATGAGAAGAATTCCTAGTTGTAAAATTTCTGGGTCAAATTATGTGTATATTTGCAATCGGGATAACAGTTTTCAAAGTGCTGTCTATATAGAATGTGTATGTACAATATGGTAGAAAATTGATAGATTTTATTTACATTGCTCTTGGTATAAGTATGGTTGAGGTAGAAATCTCTTCAGTGATTTAAAAGGTATTTCCACTTCCTATTTTTGTGAACTTGTGTTTATAACCTTCACCTCTTTGCAAATCAGTTGTTGAGTACTTTTCTTAATAATTTGTAGGAGTACTTTATATATTTTGGAAATTAGCCTTTTGTCTGTAATATAAATTATTTCTGTATTTTGCCCCAATTTATTTGTCTTTTAATTTTTAATGTGGTTGGATTTTTCTTGTTTTGCCACGCAATAATCTTTAAAATTTTCTTGTTAAGTTGATAAATTCTTCTGGGGTTTGTGTATTTGTGCCTTCCTTGGGATCATTTGGAGAAGGAAATGGCAACCCACTCCAGTATTCTTGCCTGAGGAATTCCATGGGCAGAAGAGCCTGGTGGGCTGCAGTGCCTGGAGTCACAAAGAGTCGGACACGACTGAGTGACTAACACACACACCTTAGTTTTTCGGGCTTCCCTGGTATCTCAGCTGGTAAAGAATCTGCCTGCAATGCAGGAGACCCTGGTTTGATTCCTGGGTCAAGGTGTTCCCCTGGAGAAGGGAAACACTACCCACCCAGTATTCTTGGGCTTCCTGGTGGCTCAGACGGTAAAGAATCTGCCTGCAACACGGGAGACCTGGGTTCTATCCCTGGGTTGGAAAGATCCCCTGGAGGAGAGTATGGCAGCCCATTCCAGTATTCTTGCCTGGAGAATTCCATGGACAGAAGAGCCTGGCAGGCTACGGTCATGGAGTCGCAGAGTCGGACACGACTGAGCGACTGAGCACAGCACAGCACCTTAGTTTTTCCAGCTTCCCTGGTGGCTCAGTGGTAAAGAACCCCCTGCAGTGAAGAAGACATGGGTTCAGTCCCTGGGTTGGGAAGACCCCCTGAAGAAGGAAATGGCAACACACTCCAGTATTCTTGCCTGGGAAATCCCATGGACAGAGGGACCTGGGGGGCTACAGTCCATGGGGTTGTGAAAGAGTCAGACACACTTAGCGACTAAACAACAACAACTTTAGTTTAATTATTTTCAGCTTTATAATGTAACTTTAAATCCTCTGGCACTAGTCCTTCCTCACTCTTAGAATATTCTTGGCTCTTCTTGGTTCTTTATTTTTCAATACTAACTTCCAAATTAGCTTATCTAAATCAGTGAAAAAATATTTTTATGTTTCTATTGGTATGGCTTTAAATTTAAAGGTTAGCTTAGGGAGTTGCCTTTTTAATGCTGTAATCATATCCTCTCATCTGTGGTCATGGTCTGCCTTCTGTGATTGGATATTTTTCTTTCCTTTGGTTGCATTTGTGTATTTCCTTTATTTAGATCTTGCTACATTTCTTGTAAAGATTATAAACTTTTTCCTTTTTATTCATGTTATTAATATTGTCTTTGCTTCCATTATATCTTATCATTGTATCTACATATAAGACTAAAATATTATATATATATTCATTTTGTGTCCACTCATCTTTTACATTCTCTTATATACATTCTCTTATTTGTAATCAGTTTTCAGTTGATATTCTTGGGTTTTCCATAATGCAGTGATTACATATAAAATCACACTATCTACAGATAACCCTTTTCTTTCTAATACTACTAATTTTTCTTATAGTTGTATTGACAAAGTATTTTCAGTTAGAAAAATCAGTTAAATATATGAATTCTGAAATAATCCGTGCCTCTTATATTTAGCAGGGAAAACTGTCATCTCAGTAAATACAATTAGACTTCTTTAAGATTCTGAACTCCTCAGTAAACCTTTAAAGATATTTAACATTACTTTAAAAAAAATAGTTTCTAAAAAATAAGATATTTACAATTGAAAGTAAATGTTTTCATTAGTGATACTTATTTCATTGCTTCTTTGTTCAGGATCAGATGGCTATCGCTTGTGGATCTCGAGCTCATTTGGAAAAAGAATCAATTGCTCAGGTGAGGCTTTCATCAATCATGCATCCTTTTTTTTTCTCTTTTACATATACATTAGCATGAAATAAGCTTAAGCTTTCATAATTAATCTCATAAAAATGAGATTCCTTTCAAAAGAAAGCATTAGCACATACAGGAATTGATTTTTGTTTTTCTTTTTCATGAGTGTAAAGGGAGAGTGCAGATTTCACTCTGATTTAGGACGCAAGCAGCTCTTTTGTGAAGACACAAAGAGTGTCTGCATTCAGTTATCGTATACGGCAGATTTCTCCAAATGATGCGTTTTTGAACCAATCAGCTTGCCTTTAGTTTTTCTCATGTCAACACACTGAAATACTATATTTTAAATTTTATTCGAAGTTTAATTTTTTAAAAACTGTTTCCCTTAGAAAAGCAATATAACTTCACATGAGTAAAGTTGTGCTGTCCTTTTCAGTATATTAAAAAAAATCAGTGAAGGCATTAACTTCTTCAGGTGGTAATTTACAGATTAGGCTAAGAAGCTGGAGTGACTTCAAGGAAAAAATATAACAAGGAACCATTCTATGCAGTGTTTTTTATTTTAATTCTTTTTATGTAAAAATGTAGACCTAATGTATCAGGCTCAGTAGTTGTCCATGATGTTCTTATATGTTCATCTGCTAGAGTGGTCACGTAGATTGAGCATAAAGCTGTAGTTTTCAGAAGAAGGTCAAAAATCATCTGGGGCGTTTTTTCTTTGTGTTTTTCTTTAATGCATGTTCCTAGGCCAGTCTCAGACACTAAATCAGATTCTAGCCATGGGACCAGGAGTCTGCATTTTTAAGTTTCCCAGGTCACCCTATGCAACCAGAGTTTGAGAACCAACGGAATATAAGATTGACCCTTTCCCTCAGTGATTCTGAAACAGGACATGAAAAAATTCTAATTTTTTCCCAAGATATACTGATAGTAGAACCATTAAATCCCTTAAGGATTTTGCTCAAATGTGAAAACTTGAACTCTTCTTTTTTTTTTTTTTTTCAAGAAATAAATTATTATATCATCTTCAGCATCTAGTCCAAATGTAACTCTGTAACCCTATGAACTCTTACTGGTATTTGGAAAAGGTTAATCTATTAACCATAGAGAATATCGAACTCCTAGAAGTTTAGTGCTAAAAGAGTTTAGAGGCTAGCTAGTTCAACGTCATCACTTCACTGATACACAAAAGATAAGGAAAGGAAAAGTGTATGTGCAAGATGTTCAGAACATGATTTATAATTGTGAAATACTAGAAACTATAAAATACTGTATCCCAACACTAGAAAGTGTACATATTTCTCCTGGATGAAATGGCATACAGCAATAAAATAGATGATAGTGGGCTTCCCTTGTGGCTCAGCTGGTAAAGAATCTGCCTTGTAATGCGGGAGACCTGGGTTCAACCTCTGAGTTGGAAAGATCCCCTGGAGAAAGGAAAGGCTAACCACTCCAGTATTCTGGCCTGGAGAATTCCATGGACTGTGTAGTCCACGGGGTCACAAAGAGTTGGACACGGCTAAGCGACTTTCACTTCACTTCACAGTGGAGACTGTATAATAATGTAGGGAAATACTGAAATGTTAGGTTGTATGGAAAACAGTATGATACTAAAAATGCAGTGTACTTGTTTGTATAAAAAATCTATTCAAACAAAAACACTTAATGAAAACAGACATATTAATTTAAGGGTTTTGTGAGTAAATTTTTTCCTTTTAAAAAAAAATATATAAATGGGGAAAAATTATAATTAACTTGGAAAGGAAAAAGATTGGAGAAATAGGAAGCGGTTGAAGTAATCTAGAAAAGAAATGGTTGGGACCTGTTATTGTTGTTGGCAATAGAAGGGAATTGTGGTTTTAGTTTTGTTTTTAACGCTGTGAATTCTTTTCACTTAGAACTTCCATTAGTTGAAAACTCTTTGAATTTTTTCAAAATAGTATTTAGAATGAGACTGTGCTATGGTCTGGGCCTTCTTTTACTTAGTGCTGCTTTTAACCAGTCATCAAAGGATCCACCCCAGGATCTCTTTTCTCTTGTCATCTGTCCATCCATTCCTCCATCTCTAAAACTTAGTGACTGACATAGCGCTTTGGGGCTCTATAGAATTGGCAGCTGCTCCAGAAAGGGTAAAGTGATCAGCAGTTGTCCACTAGAGCTGCTATGTATAACTGCTGCTGAGTAGGCTTGTAGTTCAAGTCCAGGTGATTCTTATAGAACTATGTCTGTCATAGAGAAGGTCATCTCCAAGGGGCAACACATCCATTGGCCACATGTCCAAGAAACTGTGGCATGGCTTTCCACTTCTTGGCCACTCGGATTCTTTTAACGTGCCACAGGCGATGCAAATCCTCCATGGTGATTGATCTGTGGACAGTGAGAAAATTACAGGAGTATTAATTAACACAGTAAACAGCAACTTTGGTAGCTAAACTGTGTAGTTTACAGTCTTACCTTTCCTAAACACCTTTATACATATTCTCAGTTAAGCCTACCATCTGTTCTGTTGCCCTCTTGGAAGACAAATGTGCATGATACAGCACCGGTGGGGTCATTTAAGCATCCTTAAATGTGTTCATATGCCCATATGTTCTGTGTAACAGTTAAAACAGTTGTGTTTAAACTATTCTGTGTAACAGTTTAAAACAGTTGTGTTTGGGTATTCTCAAATTTATCATTTTTAAAGGATTCAAAATAGAATCCATTACTGTTTGTTTGATCTCTTTAGGTTATATATTTGAAGAGTCTTTGCTTAAATCTTGAGACTTCTTTAACTTCTCTTTTTAAGATAATAAAATCAGCAGTCAGCTTTAAATTTCACTTGAATTCCTTGTTTATGTTGCATAAATATTAGAAATTATTGTTAATATTAAAATAGTAAATATTTTAAAATATCTACTTCAGAAGTTCATATAATGCTCTCCTATGACTTTGTTACCTTCATTTAACTAAATTGGTCTGTGTTTTTAGATGTCTTCTAAACTTTAAGATACTTTTTCAAGTTTTAAAAATTAAAGATCCTGCTGTTTATATTGTTATGCTTTTCAATATGTTAGAAACCAAATAAGTTAAAGTCCTCATGTGAACTCCACATGCTTGTGTTTTGTTTTGTTTTTTTTAAATAGCCATTATCCTAAAACAAACAAAACTCTTCTATTAACATCCAAGCAAAAGCAGTCATGAATATTTTTATTTGGTTACTAGTAAGCTCATCTCAATCACATTAAAAGTCATTCGAGAACTAGTTTATAGGTATTGTTTTTCTACCTTTTAATTTTTATTTTTCTATCTTTCGATTTCTATTTGTTCCTTTCCTAAGCGTAAATGCTCTTTTGGAGGTTTAATCAGTCAACCAGTATTTGTTGGAAATATTTTAAATGGAAGGCACTGAGCAAGCTGTTATGAGATTCCCAGAGTATTTTAAGATGAGGTTTCTGCCCTATCTGCTTAGCGAGGTAAGACATACTTACATCAAAACGTAACTTATGATCCTGGGTGATCAGTGAGAAGTGCTAGAGCTTTCCAAAGACTTTGTTTTAGTACTATCTAGATAAGTTTGATATTTTATTCTTCCTTCCCTTCTTGTCCTATTTAATACACAAGTGAAATTCAGTCAGGAGGTTAAAGTGAGCTTTCAAACCTCCTTCCCTTACTAAAAGCATTTATTAAGTGTCTGTTACTTCCTGTACCAAACACCAGGCTAAAGACTTTAGTATTATACCATTTAATCTTTACCTTTGTGAGGCAGGCATCTTCATTCTAGATGAGGGGAGTGGGATTTAGAGAGTGGAAGTAAGCTGCTCAAGGTCAGCCTCGTCATTAATGGAGCCAGGATTCAAATACGGGCCTGCTCAGTGCGGTGGCTTTTCTCTTATGTCATCTTATATGACTGTTGAGTCATGATTTTGTTCCTTGGTGATAGAAAAAGTCATGTGAATGAAGAACGATCCTAAAGATTACAGTAATAAAGAAGAAAAGCGAAAAGGAGAAGAGGACCTTGATTGACTAGAATGAGATATTATTCTGCATAGACTTTTACTGGGTTTCTTACATGCATATATAATACATCATTCCATGGGTCTATTACCGTAATTATAGAAAATTTTAAGAGATCTTATCTTTTTTTAATCCTAAATATGAAAGTCTTGACTGCCATGACAATTACTGATCTGTTTTTCTTATGCTTTTAAGTTTTCATTGTTTTATGAATAAAATATATGTTGTGTTACTACTAATAATAAAATTAATGACTGCTAACAATAGGGAATACTTAGACAAAAGACTACTTAAATTTAATTTCCAAAATATTAAAGGACTTAGCCTTTTAAGATATATGTTATCAGAAATATCTGTCATACTTCATTAGGGAGACTGGGCTTTTGTTTCAAACTCCTTGGTGGTCTGTGACGTGGTCTTCTGTGACACTCTTGCTGACCCCTGCTGTTGTATTCTCATTAGCCAGGTATCAAACTTCAGGTTGAAATCATGTTTTGTTTTTCCAAGATATTCTGGTAACTCACCTTTTTTGAGACCAAAATATGTTTGGGGCACAGAAGCACCAAAGACGGGGTGGAGGAGACGTTCCTCTTGCTCATAGCAGCCCCTCAACTGCGGTGCAGGTTTCTGGCCAACTGAAGCCCCGACTCCCACGGTCACTGTGATTCTTCTTGTCTGACTAAACCTCCAGGGAGGGAGTAACTACTTCGCTAGCCCCTGCCCAGCTCCAAGCAGTAGGCATCCTCAGTGTCTAGAATGGACTCCGCCAGGGCAGCTAATGGGATGGTGGTGTTCATGTGTGAGATCTACCCAGTCAGTTAAAGATTAAATTGCAGTTCTCTGCAGCCAGATTGTTTTCAATGTCTCCTTTATAGATAAATGGAAAAGTCATTTATATTTTGTCTTTGTTGCAGCGTTCTTACTTCCGTACTCTTCTCATGTATGGGTTCCACTTTCTGGTGTGGTTCCTTTGTGTGAAAGGAATCAGGGACACACAGTGTGGGTTCAAATTATTAACTCGAGAAGCAGCGTCACGGACGTTTTCATCTCTCCACATTGAACGATGGTAGGTTCCTAACCGGCGTGTGTCTGGTATGTCTTCTTGTGCAAAAGTTACTCCAGGTAATGGGAAGCAACGCTGTATTCTCATAATGAACCTCCAGGTTTAAACAAAATTTATACTTATATCTGTAAACTTAATCTGTGCCTATACTGGTTTGGTTCTTGCTTTTAAAAATCTCAAACCAAATACAGGGTATGAAATTATATATTCACCTTAATCATAGACAGTATCAATCAAGACGCCTGAAAACATCCTGTTTCTTTAAGCTTCCTTTTTTCCTTCGAAGAATAATTCAGAAATGTCAAAGCAGAAAAGGGTATCCAGTTTCTCTTTTTTCTTTTACAGGAGTGAGTTCCCTCTCCTGCCTAAGGCCAGTTCTTGGATCTCTGCATCCCCTTCCACCTGCTAAGAACCCAATCCTGTTCACTCACTTTCTCTCTTGTGTATTTAGCCTTTTCTCTCAACCATGTTTTTCTCATCAGTTTTTTCAAGTGTAAATTTCCCTCGCCATTAAAAAGACATGGTCTCCATTGACACCAGCCACTAGCACCCTTCCAGCCCTAGCCCTCTTTCCTTCCACAGCCAACTTTTTCCTGGAAAAATGGTCTGTATTCACTGTCTCCATCTTCCTACTTGCCAGTCCTCACCCGTCCTCCCATCTAAACACCTCGTTACCCTCCTATCATTAAATCCAGTTGCCTTGTTTAATATGACCACTTACCATCTTGATGAATTCATTAGCAGCATTCAATACTTCAGAGCACTCTATCTTAAAATATACTGTTCTCTCAGCCTCTCTTCATCCCGGACCTCACTTCAGCTCTCAGCCTGTTCAGGGACTAACAGTGTGACCCAGAAGCCTGAAACCTGGAGTCATGCTAACTGTCCCTTCATTTCTCTTCATCTTCACCACCATCAGTTTGATATTTTAATTCTGAAACTCCAGTTCTGGAGTTTCAGAATTTAAAACTCCATAGGACATCCGTTCCTACGCCGCAGCCGGGGAGATCTCTTTAAAAATTAGAAATGATCAGACACACCGCTTTGCTTCCCATTGCCTTTGAGTGCCTTCCCTGGGCCTTGAGAGTGATAGTGATATCAGCATCAATACTGACTTTATGATTTTACCCACCTGCATCTCCACATGTTTCTTCCCTTTTCACCCCCCTCTTGCCTCTCTGTCAGCATCTGCTTATCCTTCAGATCTTCCTTAGCACAACCTGCCCTCACTCTCTGTAGTAGACCAGATGCCCCTACTGTATGCTGTTGGAGCACCTGTCACATCTGTAGTGTTTTATTTGTGTAATGTTTCTTTTTCTCTATTAAAACATAAACTCCACAAGAGCAGAAAATCCTAGTCGTTTGCACACTTTAAAAACAAAAAGTAAATGGATTTGCAATGATTAAATGTCATAACATTTATGACAGAATATAAAATATTAACATATGGTATAGTTCAGTGTCTAAGAGAGTGCCTGACCCATCATAGCTACTCAGTAAATATTATTGAAAGAATTAATACTCAGTGCTAGTTCTGGGTTCTGTGTGAATTCTGTTTGTGGCAGGAGTCTGCATAATGATTCTAGTAGAGATTCATTCGTGTAGTCTGTATAACTTTCATGCATGTGTTTGCAAATAGTTGTTACCCTCTAGAAATAGATGTCATCTAATCTTCCCAAATAACTTTACAGAAACTGGAGTTTCAGAATTAAAATTATCAACATGTTTTTAAATCCTTTTTCCCTAGGTTAAATTTTTTTCTAAGTACTTATATATGGTCTTTAGATTTATATGTTGTTAGAGAAGAAAATATACTGATAGTTAATGGACTCCAAAATCAGAGACTCTAAGAAGCCACTCCAGAAACACACCTCTGCAGTAGATATTTTTCATTCAGCAGTTATGTCCAAATCTAGGGTCAAAGAGCTAGGTTCTTTGTAGTTTGAAAGGAAGGATTTAAAAATGGAGAACAGTAGGGCTTTAGGCTTGATGACTTTAAAATTATGAAATTTCCTTGTCAGGATTGTTCTAAGGCAGCGCTGTCCAACAGAAATATAATAGGAGACACAAATGCAAGCCATATGTGTAATTTAAAAATTTTTAGTAGCCACATTAAAAAGTAGAAAGATGAAATTTAATACTATCTTTAACAAAATATAAGCATAGTCATTTTGGCATGCACTCAGTATGAAAAAGATATTGAACTATTTTACATTCTTTTCTTTGTACTATGTCTTGAGAGTGTAGTACCTATCGGTTCAGACCAGCCACATACATGTCAGTGCCAGTAACCAGCCACATGTGGATGGTGGATAGTGGCTGCCCTGTTGGCCAGCACCATTCCCAGGTTTTATGTGTTTTTTTTTAAGTTAAGGTGTTTTGTTTTTTTTTTCTTCCGTAAATTTTATGTTCATGTGCACGCCTTTCTAATTACTTAATTGAGATTTGATTGACTTAAAATTTTAACCTCTCACATCTCTCTTTAGGACCCAATAATGTTTCTTTTGTGCCCATAAAGGAGAACCATCAAATAGGCATGTGTCAGCCTGATAAGCAATAATGTCTCACTGTTTTTATTTAAACGTCGCTGTTCCTACACCTCAATCAAGAAACACTATAGAGCTGATGTGGGTTTTTTTCTTACGCAGTGTAACTTTTAGAAATCAAATTGTGCATCTACTCATTTCCATATAGGTGTCACCTTGGACAGTTTTCTTAAGAGGACTTATTCTAAAGATTCACTGAAATTTTTCTCATAACTTTCAGGAAATCCAAGTCAAGTAGAGTTTCTAGGTGTTAGAAAACATCAAGGTGTATATATAATACATACTGTATTGCCCAAGTTGAAAGACTACAGCCATCTCTTTGATTCAGAATTGCTTGAGTATGAGTAATGTTAAATGTTAAATATAAATATAAATATATATAATTTCCATCCTCTGAGCTCTACCTCACCTAAAGTCTTCCCATTTAATGTTAAGGTATAATTTGACCCCATTTATGAGTAATTTTTTAAATGGATTCTTTGAAATGTACCTTCTTCTAGTAAATATTTTTTATTTTTAATCAGTGTTCATGTTTATAATTTAAAATCATTCCATCGGGTTTATAAGAAGACTGTTGTCTTTCGCCCCATCTCCTTTTACTCCCCCACGCCCCGCCGTGGCGCCCCCGGCTCCCCCCCATTTCTGCTCCTTCACTGTAGCCACTGTCATTTCTTTACTGCTTGCTTGTGGCATTTGCTTCATACTCAGAACAAAGTTTCTGCAGAGCTGTGTCTCAGTTTTTCAGTTTTAGATATTACTTTCCAAAGTAGGAAATGAATGTTTAAGGATTCTCTTAAACTCCTGTTTACCCTCCACACTTAAGTGCTTACTGCAGTTTTAAAATAATTTTGCTCAGCTCAGCGTTGATCATTCTAGCTGGGTAAGGAGAATTCAGATTTGATCTGTAGCATGCAATGAGATTATAGACCCATATAATTGTAGTACTTTTTGTTTTTCCTAAAGGTAATAACTGCCTGGAGCTTTTTGTTGGCATTTCTTGACTGTGGATCTGACACTTCCTCATGCTCACTCTGACAGGAGTGTGAATTCCCAGAGGCATCAGATTGTGCCTCAGTTCCATGTTTTTCTCAGAGATGTCTCGTCAGCTCTTTCTTTCTAGTTGTTTCCTGGTCTGCTGCAGCTCCTGTCCTCCATCTCGTTCTCCTTGGCTTCCACCGTATTTTAGTAGAGCACATCCTCTATGAAACTTCCTAAAAATGTGAAACAGGCACTGCAAGAGCCCGCGTGTGGAGACGTGCCTTTACTCCACCCTCATGCTCATTTACCATTTAGCTGGAGAAAGAGTTACAGGTTGGAAATCATTTTTCCTCAGGATTTGGAAAGCATTGCTCTGTTTCCTTTGGCACTCGGTGTTTCTGTGGAAAAGTCCAGTTCTGTCGATAATCTAATCTTGATTCTCTTCTGTGGCATATTGTTTCCACCCCCCTTTGGAAGCCTTTTTTTCCTCCAGAGTGTTTTGAAATGTCATGATTCAGCGACTTAATATGGCTCTTTTCCATGCATTTTGTTGAGAACTCAGTAGGCCTCTAACTCTGGAAACCCATGTCCGGTGTTTCTCAGAAATGTCCTTTAATCCTTTCAACAATTTCCTCTCTCTTCTCATTTGTAAAACACATGTAGAACTTCCCTGTTGATCCTCTGATTTAATTTTCTCTTCTCCTTCCTATTTTTCTATTGAGGTTTCCTCGATTTTACCATCTAACCTTCCTTTTGAATTTTTATCTCTGCTATCAAAACTGCAATTTCCTACAACTTTTGTATTCCAGTATTCATTTTTCTCTGTTTTACGACTATAGTATCTTCCACTACGTCTCTTAATGTCTCATTTAACACTTTGAGATTTTCTTCTTTCCTTGCCTCATTTCTTTTGCTCGTTTTTTTTATGTTTATTTCTATCATTAAAGTTTACCTTCCGGTATCTTTAGTATGACCCTATAAAGCTCAGCAGCAGCTGTGTGCATGGTCAAAGAACTCTGACTGGTAGATGTCACTGCGGACTAAACGAGTGGGGCCACTTTGTATGGGTAACTCCCAGCTGTCACTGTGTTTGGGGGCTGGGCATTTTCACTAAAGTGAGATCCTGCAACCTCCTGCCTAGGACACATAAGCCTGGCTGCCAGCATTTACAGAACCAGTTGGAAGAAAGGAGAATCTCATACAGATTTTCAGTGAGTCTTCCAGTTTGCAGCCCACTGCACCTCCACTTAACAGAGGTCCCTCGAGGCCCCTGATGCCTGAGCCTCAGGGGCCTCTGTGACCATTAGCTGCTCTGGGCTTCTCCCTCTGCCACTCTCCACTCCTCCTGGTTACCACTTGTCCAGCCACTTTCCAACATTCAGATTTTTGTTTTTCTTGCTACTCTCGTCATCTTTTGTTCTTGTCCTACTATCCTTTCATTGTCGTTTTAATTTTCATGGTCTTTCAGGAGGGAGCAGGAGGGTATGTGTGTATCTGCCAGTTAAACAGAGTCAGCACACTCTTCATTCTCCAGAAATAGATCTGTTCATGAGGGAACAGATATCCCAGGAACTAAGTCACAAAAGAAAACATGGTGGCTTTACCCTCTCCACACTTAAAAAGCTCGAGAAGTCACTTAGTTGGAGAATGACCCTTCTCTTTATTATCCAGCTAGAAGGACTTGGTATTTTAATTATAATGTTTGCTTTGGTACCAGATTAGTCTTTTATTTATAATATGGTAATATGTTTTGTTTTAATAAACATCTCATATCTAAAATGTTTGAGGGGTGAAGGCTATAATAAAAATAATAGTTTAGCAGATGAATAGCCCTTTCAGTTTTTTTACTATAAATTCAGTTATTCAGCTGCTTTTTCACCCCACTGCTTTTCATTCATCATTCTTGTGTTGTGCCTTTGATGAGTCAGTGATTCTATACTGATATCCTTGGAGAAATATTTAATAATCTTGATCAGATTATTGAATATCTTTAGAACTAACTCAGAAGCCCATTAGGTAATTTTTGGGTTTTGTATTAAAGGAGAGAGTGAAAGATTAAGCACAAGGCTTAATATTCAAATTGTTTCCTTCTTTCATGAATATCACAATTCTATTTAATGGAAGTTTTACATAGACATAGTCCTTTTAGAAACACAAAGAACACTTTTGTAGATGGTTTTATCATCTTAAGTAAATATTTTATTAGGATAAGAAGAAGCATTACATGTTTAAAAAGAAAAATTTTCATGTTGAATTATCCAAACACTTGGGATTTAAACGAGCTGCATAATGGACATTGGTAATATTGTAGCCAAGAAAACAAAACTCCAAATTCAGATTGCTTGGGATCAGGGAAATCAAATGGAAGTGGAGTTGAGGCGTTTTGCTATTTGTGCTAATATTTTAAAACCAAGCTTGGGAAGTTTGAAGGATGTTCTGTGCAGTCGAGAAAGTGGAGTGAGAAAGGGGTGTTAATGTCTCAAGAATGAAAGCAAAACAGTGAAAGCCTTCAGTGCCTTTAGAGACAGGTAAAAGCATGGAGAAGTGCAGCACAGGGAGTGGTACTAATGCCAGTGAAAGGAAGCAACTGGTGGAGAATGCTGTAAGAATCCAGCATATCAGGATTCAGAAATGCTAAGGGAAGCAGATTTGACCTAAACCAAAGGACTGACTGAAGAGGATCTTTAAGGAAGAAGCTTTCACAGGTAGAAGGCAGGCTGAGCTGGGAACTGAAACTGGAGATGATTTCTCTGTACGTATGTAGTTATACACCCCCCCCAGGCCTTTCACACCAGCCGAAACTGGCTTTTCACTTTCGCCAGCTGCCACTACTGTGCAGTCCGGGACAGCATTGGGGAGGGGAAGGCAGAAGGTAGGCCACAGGGACCCTATACTTAGAAACGAAACCTTGGTTCTTTGATGGTAGAAGAACATAATCAAGCAGCTCTAAAGTGATTGAGAACATTCTCTCCTAGTGCTTCTCAATGGTTGTTTTATCAGCTCTCGTAATTAGTTTAAAATGCTATCAGTTCTGTATCTTGAGCTAGCTAAAGCTGGGATGTGAAGACAATCAATCTTAAAAATTTCTCTTGGATTAAATTTTCTCTTGGACACCAAGAGAACATTTTTACCTCTGCACGTTCCTGCATTGTGAGAGAGACGCCATATTTCTCATTTAAATGTTACGCAGTGACACACAGCATTTTTATTTGCCTTGAAACTCCTCCACTCCTTGACTTCTATTTGACCTTACATTTATCTGACCTTCACTTTTACAATATAAGCTTTTATAATCTGCTGTGTAAGCTTCTTTAAAACATGCCAAGGTAGAGATTTAGTTACACTGTTTGTCTTTTTAAAAATAAATAGCCATATATTTTCTATTTCAGGGCATTTGATGTAGAACTGCTTTACATAGCACAGTTCTTTAAAATCCCAATAGCAGAAATTGCTGTCAACTGGACTGAAATTGAAGGTGAGCATATTGTTTATGTTACAGCTGATTTTAAGTCAGGGAAGACCTCAGACCATACAGTTGTCCAGTGACATCAGCTGGCTTTACTGTCACCCCTCGCCCCCCCTTCAGGGCCCACTCAGCTGTCCTGACTCAGAGAGGCAGTTTCATAGACAGTATTGCCTACTGGTCCCCGCTACCTGCCTCTAGCTGGCTTACTGCCTTCTGGATTTTTTTAGTCTCTTCTTAGGGTCTTCGTTAGGCCTACTGGCTTGCCTAAGAAATTCAGTAAAAACTTGTACAGTAGACAGGATCATGATGACTTCGGGCCACAAGCAAGGTGGATAGTCTTGGAGTAAACTTTACTTTTTATAATACCTTTTTTTTTTAGTATTGTATTATGTCATTGCTCAGTGAGTTTAGAATACCTACAAACCACTTTGCAAAGCTAAGTGAAGAATTATAGCTGCTTTTACTCCAAATGTCCATAATCCATTCACAACTGGTTTTAGCTAGTGTCTGTACACACTTCCAAAAATGTAAAGATCTCTAAAGTTTATAATGATGTGAAATCTGTCATAATTCCTGATAATTTCTGTTCAGAAGTGCTTAAACAGCTCTCACTGTTTAGAATTCAAAATATATTCTAGTGTTCTCCTTTGCTTACCTTAGAATGATCCTAAATTAATTCACCATATGGGAGGAGCATTACTAGAGACTTTCAGTTACCTCTCCTCCAGGTAAGCATGGCCTCCTCTTGAAAAGTCAGTGTGGTATTAAGCAACCTGAGATGTTTAGGGACAGAAAAAGCTTAAGAACCAGTCTAGAAATCATACAAACTATGCACACCTCTGGGATTCTTGCTGAATCATACTGAGTTTACAGCAGTTTGACTCATCTCCACGGTAGCAGCGCAGACCACCTGGGAAGGGAAGCAGGTGAGAGGATGCTCAGACCCGCTGTGATCGAAGTGTCTGTGTTGCTCTGTGCCCAGCACAGACTCGATGGGAAACTGAAGTGGGGGAAAGTAAAACTACGTCTCAGTTTAGATCATTTGCTCACTTTGCATTTCTCAGGTAGCTGAGTATTAACTCTCATTAACCATTTCACTCAGTGAGCAGGTTTTATGTTCACCATCCCTCTGCCATATACAGTCAGTCCCTCCCTGCTTGAGCAAGGGCCATCTGAAATTTTCAGTTTAGATCCCCCCAAGTTTTATTTCACATCAAGGTGTTTTGTTTTTATTGTTTTTAGAGAAACCATTCACTTTGGTTTTAAAGATGTTTAACTGTCTTGTCCACGATTTAAATAAAATTACGGTGGATGCGTTAATTTGATTGTGGTAATCATTTCACAGTGTATCCGGGTATCAGATCATCGCATTGTGCACCTTAAATACATTTCAGTTTTATTTGTCAATTACGCTCAAGGAGGCAAATCTCATAGAGTCAACTGGGCTTGATATATTGCCATTTGACAACCACTGGACAAGAAGGCGGCCTAGCTAAGATGTATTTCTTTTATCTGATTTAGAATCTTTAGTAGAAATAGAGTAAAATTTGGATTTCTGTCTTGGCTTATCTCAGATTATTAATCTGTACTTGTATTATGTACAGAGGTGTGCCCAATTCTTTGCAGTGCATGAAACTGAAAAGCAGTGTGTACAACATGAAGACTTACCCCAAAAAATCATTTTTATATGTACAAATGGAATTGTGTTTTACATACAAATAATACACATTATGGTGACTAGAAGCTCACAAAGATGGTATAGATTGACTTCTAAAATACAGTTTTAACTGTTATATTTTCTTCTGAAAATATTTTTATTTTTAATTATTTTTAAACTACAGGTTCTAAATTAGTTCCCTTTTGGAGCTGGCTACAGATGGGAAAGGATCTACTTTTTATACGACTTCGATATTTGACTGGTGCCTGGAGGCTTGAACAAACCAGGAAAATGAATTAGGTTATCTGCCATCTTTGATTGTATTTTTATGTATCAGTGTCACATTATTTCATTTGAAATTAAAATTTTAAAGCTGGAATAAACCTGTGCCATTGTCTGCCTTTTAATAATTTTGAAGAATTTACTGTCAGAAGTAAAAATCTTTATACCTCTTTTGGACAAAAATTTTTAAGATATTTATACCAAAAACCAGATTTCCTTTTGCTTTAGCAATTTTGTTTATTTATTAGTAGGTCAATTATCATTATGATTTTGAGAAGTATAATTTTTAAACAGAAGACAAGCATTCTTATTCTAAAATGCCTATAATAATTCTCATCAATTTAAGTATAAACAGTAATCATATAACAGTGTTCATGGATTTAAAAATAAATATTTAAATGTATATAAATTTATATTAAACTCATATTTCATCTTATTAAAAAGTATAGGAAATTGTATGTTAAAGAAAGGATATAGGCTTGTTCACAAAGGTATCTACTTTTTTATACATTAGTCTTATTTATCTCCTTCCTAATTTTTCTTATATATACCATACTTTCTTACCTCCCGGCAGCCTTTCCCTCTTGAGTTCATGTTAATAAAAATTAGGAATTCTCTATTAAAAATAAAGTTTTATGATATTAGTAAATATTTACTTAACATTAGAAGCCTAATGTGTTTTTGAGAAGCTAAAGACTAAAAAACAGCCATTATAATGATCCTCTGAAACTCGGAATTTCATTGTTTCTGATGTTTCAGAGTAAGTAATGATAATACCTACTATTTATTGAGTGTTGACTATCTGCTGACCACTGTTGTAAGCACTTAGTACATAATCACTCACCTAACTTTTACAACAGGAGACGAAACTGAGGCACAAAGCAGTCGCCTGCCCAGCTCACATGGCTAGGAGATGGAGGAGTCATGATTCTAGCCCACAAAGCCCGGATCCGGGGCCTACGCGCTCATGACCATGCTACTTCAGTTTCTGAAGGTATGATAACTGGGGACTTGTAAATAGAAGGCTTCAGAAGCACATTAAATACAACATTATAAGTTATGTGGAAAAGTAAATAAGCTAAAAATGACTCCAGTAGTTTCAACAACAGTGATACTGTCACATCTGCATTAGACTATAAGCTCTCTTAAAACAGAAACAATTTCTTATTCAAATTAGTATTCTCAAGGAGTTCCTGGGCGGTCCAGGGGTTAAGAATCCTTACTTCCATTGCAGGGGCCTGGTTGAGGAACTTAGATCCCGCGTGTCACTCAGCATAGCCAAAAAATAGATAAATAAAAATAAATTTTTTAAAAAACTAGTATTCCCAGTATAGTGCTTAGCATAAATACTTAATTATTGATCAAGTGAATAAACAAATTATTCACTACCAGGTTTTGAGAACCTTTAAGTCACTTAAACAGAACAAGAACAGAACAAGTCACTTGAACGAGTCACTTGAACAGAACAAGTCACTTGAACAGAACAAGTCACTTGAACAGAACAAGGCTTATGCAAGTAGAAATGAGAGAAAACAAACAGAATGACCTTGAGCATTTACAAGAATTTAAAGTTACAAGCCTTGAGCCAAAAATAAGATCCTTAATGAAACTATAATAAAGACAAATAATTTATTGCTGTTCTGCAAGCTAGTGATAAAAATATGTTTGAAGCATAGGGGAAATTTCAGGAAAAGTGTCAGTATTTTTTTATGCAGCTCATCCTCAAGCACTGTTACAGGTTTCTGGTATGCTTGATATGAAGCACAGGTTCATCTAAGCTAACAGTGTGGTAAAGACTCGGAGGCACTCTATAAGAGAAAACATGTATCATATATAGGTATGGTTACCCACATCTCAGAAATGAAGCAGGCTTAGACCAGTGATTGGCCCATGATCACACAAGTAGCCAGTGTCCTGCTTCTACTAAAATAAAAAAATAGGAAACATACATGGGTGTGATTAAAACTGAAGGTACAATCTCATTATAATCAGACAACATTATCATTTACTTTCAACCTTCTGACTTATTCTTACAGACTATGTATGTATACATGGAGTTCATTTGACTCAAGATTATGTCTGAACGATAACATGTTTCTTGCCATCTATAATGCTGTATCTCTGTGTCACTGTGTATTTCCACTATTCATAGTTGATTCCCCAGTTCTGCTTCCCATTTTTTTTCATTCAGTTGCAATAGCCTTGCCTTTTATTTTATTTGTGTGTCTCCGCAGCATCCTAAATTGTTATTGTTCAGTCAAGGTTTCCCAAATGGTTAGATAATGCCACCATTACAATTCATTTGCTAAAGAAAAGAATTACATGAATGAAGTTATCCATTTTATCGACAGCTAAATCCCCTGAAGTAGTCTAATGGGTTGCTTTGTTTTTGTGCAAACTCAGAAGCACCAAATCTACAAACTAATGATTTTAACATGTCCATCCTATATAGGACTCATTTAGAATTCTCTGATTTTGAATTAAAACTCATTAGTATTTTGATGATCTCAAAAAGCAATACCTTACAGGTTTGATCCTTTAGACAATAACTGCTCTTCTACAACCAAACACTATAGAAATAAAGAATGCTGCCCTTACACCTGCTGACGACAGCAAAGGCTGAGTGAGGAGCCTAGATGCACACCATCATAAGGCTGGAGTCAGGCACCTGGATACCCTGTGGCGATGTCACAGAAGGCCCGGCGGTGAGCAGGACTTTCACCCCCAACAGCCAACCCTGAGTCTTCACCGGGGGTGCCTGGACTTGCACTCCCTGCCTGCTGGGATGGGGTCAGAGGAGGCGCTTCCTCCCGTGGCCGAGCAGCAATGAAGCCACCCTGCCACGGTGACAGTGAAGACCATGTAGTGAGCCAGAACTCCTACCCTACCCGAGTGTAATAAACAGCCCTCCTTCCTTTGGGGGTCGGTGGGGCCAAGTGGGGAGCCTATACCTACACCTCCCCCAGCAATATAACAAGGTGGTGCTTCTCCTTCTCAACCAGAGTAGCATCAGCTGAAACAAAAGGTCTGAATAAGATCCAGAGTCTCACAACATAATAAAAAATGTCCGTGTTTCAAAAGAAAATCACTCGTCAAAGCAGGAACCAGAAAAACCTCAACTTGAATGAAAAAAGACAAGAGATGCTGACACAGATCACAGAGATGTTCGGATTCTCTGAGAAGGATTCTACAGCAGCCATGATAAAAATGCTTCTGCTTAATTACAAATGTGCTTGAAATTAATGAAAAAATTAGAAAGCTTCAGCAGAGAAGCTCAGCAAAGAAAAAGAAGAGATTGAGAAGAACCAAACGGAAGTTTTAGAACTGAATAAAAATCTTGGTGGATAAGCTCAACGGTAGAATGGGAGTGGCGAAGAAAAGAATCAGTAAACTCAAGATAGCACAATAGAAATTATTCAATCTGATCAAGAGAGAGAAAATAGAATAATAATAAAAAACGGCTCAGTGAAACTAATAAGATCTAACATTAGTATTATCAAAAAAAAATACTAACTGAAAACTCCTCAAACTTGGCAAAAGGCACAGAATCACAGAATCAGATTCCTTATGGGATAAACCCAAAGAAAGCTATACCAAGACACATCATAATTAAACTTAGGAAAACTAAAGACAGAACAAATCTTGAAAGCCACCAAAAAAAAAAAAAGAAGACAGCATCCCTATAATAGGGCAACAATCAGAATGACTGAATTTACCATCAGAAATTATGCTGGTCAGAAGGATGTGCACACTATTTTTAAAGTACTAAAAATAAGAAACTGTCAATGCAGAATCTCAGGGAAAAAAAAAAAAAAAACCTTTCAAGTATAAAGGGGAAATAAAGACAATCTCAGGTGCTTAAGAGAATTGGACACCCACAGACCTACCCTAAAACAAAGGCTAAACAGAAAGAAAACATCAAAGGAAGAAAACTTGGAACCCTAGGAAGGAAGAAAAGACATGGTAAGAAGAATATTGATTAATACAAAAGATTTTCTTTCTCTTCAGAAGTTTTATATTATGTTTGATGGTGGAAGCAAATACTATAAAAGTCCGATGTGGTTCTAAATGTATACAGCAGAATTTATAAGACAGGTTATTATAGATGAGGGAGGGTAAAGGGGCAAAAACAAAGGTTACAGGCGTTGCAATCCCCTAGGCAATCTTCTGGCCTCACAGCTGGGGAGCTATGACCCACTGCTGGAGAATCAATAAGCTAAGTGTGCAATTACAACCCAATCTGTCTTTTTTAAGATAAAAAGTATTAGCAGAAAGTGACAGGTTCTCATACTGAAGAAGGTAGGGTAGGCATTTGACCCATTAATATTTTCCACTATGATTACTGTTCTGTTTCCATTAAAGAGAAGAGATAATCAAGATTATATAAAGAAAGAAATGAATCGAGATTGTAAAATTTAAAATTCTGTTTAGTCAAGTCTCATACAGTTTTTTGAATTTCTCAAATACCTGTGTGTTCACCATCGCGGATGATTAAATCAGTGCACAATTGCTAAGTTTTAGCTGCAATTACATCACATTCACTTTTTAAAAATGACCATTTCAGAAAACATACTTCCAATAAAAACTAAACCTTATTTACATTTCTTATAGGAAATATATGTCAGAAATTGAAATTTCATTAAAAATGTGGTTTCTTGCTTCCCTCTGGATAGACAACAGATGTGGATGGATACTGTTTAGGTGAATCACGAGACGTTTTTCCAGTAATGAAAGCTGCATGCATCACAGTTTTCTTATCTATGAAGTGATAAGACAGAGACAGCACATGAGCTGCCTCCCTATAGGGGTACTATCAGAACTAAATGAAATAATGCAAGCCTAAGCTTTAAAAAGAAAAGTTTTATGGAAATGTAAGATAATACATATGCACATATCAGAAAGAATATTTTTGTATTTGGTAAACGCAGAATGGCTCAGCGGTGAAGAATCCGCCTACCAATGCAGGATCCCTGGGTCGAGAAGATCCCCTCAAAAAGGAAATGGCAACCCACTCCAGTATTCTTGCACTATAAACTGAGGTCACATGGGGAAGATTAACACCCCCATGACAGAGTCCATGTCCTTACAAAAGAGAAAGAGAGGAGAGCTTGCTCTCTTGGGCACATGAGGATATAGCGCAAAGACAACCATGTGCAAACAAGGAAAAAGGGTTCTCACCACACACCGAATCTGCCAACACCTTGATCTTGGACTTCTAGAACTGTGCTGTGAGAAATAAATTTCAGTTGGTTAAGGCACCCGTGCTTAGTAGCAAAACTCAACCATAATTCTGTGATGCCTCAGGATATTGCCTTCTATTTCAGAACATATTCACAAAGTTCCCAAATCAAAACTAAATTTATCTTCATCTTAAAAACAAACTCCTGCTATTCAAAAAGAATGGAATCCCATAGAGTTCTGGAGGGATCAGATGCCACAAAATCAAGCATGACCCCCCACAACCCACAAAAATGATACTGAAATAAGTAGATGATATTTAAATGAGAAAGTTGTTGTAATTGGTTTGGAGTGTAGGCTACATATACCATCAAATAATTAACTTCTACATAAAAATAAGAATAAACCTTATCCTTACTGTAAGGTAAGTTTTGTAAACCATATGACTCTCTCTCCAGGTCCTTCAACGTGCCCACCGCTTCCCCTAAATGACCATGAATCACCCCTCAACACACACACACACAAGCATACAATTACTGTTAAATTTTCAAAAAGAAGACCAGAGGCAGGCGCTGGTACAACAGATGTACAAAGCAGGATCTTTGCATCTATGGTTCACTGCAGACTTGGTCACAGCCTTGCACTGTGCTGGGCATATGACAAGTGAAAAGAATGAACCTTCTCATGGGTGAGGGGGCTGCATTTCCTACCACCAGTTGATGGATTGCAGAAGCTTACGTTCTGCCAAGTTCTTGGGGGCTTAATTTTGCCGTGGTTTTCAGGTTTTGAACCAAAATCTTACTGGTATTTCTACCAAACCACAACCCATGACTGAATGACCCATGAATCCTGCAGTGTAGTTTTTTGGTCGAAGTTCTAACGCACGTGTGTGCTCACCCAGTCGTGTCCGACTCCTTGTGATCCCATGGACTGTAGCCCATCAAGCTCCTCTGTCCATGGAATTTTCCAGGCAAGAATACTGGAGTGGGCTGCCATGCCCTCCTCCAGGGGATCTTCCCAAACCAGGGATCGAATCCGCGTCTCCTGTGTCACCTACTCTAACCAGCAATACAAGTGCAGCCAATCAAAAAATCAAGAGGGGAAAAATAGTGTTTAGATTTTCTATTGCAAGGATATTCAGCTTCTGAAAAATGGGGTGTCAACTCTGAGCCTTCCTTCCCAGAGTCGGCATTTTCTCCTTGGAAATCAGATATGTAAAGGAGAACGTACAGAAAACACAGACTACACACACACAAAGAATCTGCAGAAGCAAGTCCTGCCAAGAGCCCAGAGAACTCGGAGAACCTATACTGTGCTGGAAGCCCGAGCCAGCACTGACTGCAGAGGTTATCGTTTCTTGCTCTGCGTTGAGTCCTCTGCATTGTCTAATGCACCTAAGGGGAGGAAACAGTGGCTGGGTCATTTCTTAACAACGTTAAAAAAATAAATAAGCCACAGGGTATCAATTCTAAGGATCTAATTAGTTTACCGGCAATAAAATGCCCAGGAAGTGCGATTGGTAGCAGTCCAAAGGTTTTCTGGACTTTCACACCCAGAGCGATCTCAAACTTAACACCTAGTCTGGAGCACAGAAAAGAATGGCCAGGTGTGTAAAGATGATTCAAATGCTAACACAAATGCTGTTTTACACAGGGTCGTCGCTCAGCGGACAATGTGATAATGCAAGCATGGCATCTGCCACAGGAAGAAAATGCAGTGCTTTGAGGACAAGAAAAGGCAGTTCAGTTCACGGCCTTGCGTTTCACGGGTAATGGGACCTTCTGGAGGGCCGATTTTCCTACATACAGGAGCAAACTGAACACTGTCCCTTGTGGCTTTATTCTCCTTTCTGGTATTCTGTCATCCCTGCAGTAAATGCCTTTTCTATGAAGAGCCGCTGGCTGATGGGGGTCAAAGGCCATTAGTAAGCTGGTGGCATTTCTTACACATGTTCTGAGCGGGTTCGAGGGGCCCACAGCGACCTCCAAAGGCACTATCCAGGGGCATAGCCGGGCCGTGAGCAAGGAAGGTTGTCCATTAACGTTGCTCAGTGCCCATAAGGTTGTATCTTTATTAGATTAGATAACAGTATATATTATAGGCTAGGCTGTTAAGCAAATAAATACGGGTAAGGAAACGACAACCCACAAAATTACATGGCTAGTTTTAACCACCACTCACCACTTTGAGTGAGTCGATTTTCATCCGCTTATGCAGGGGCAAACCAGTTACTCTGGCGCTGTCGGTTGGGGGTAATGACCCCCTTTACTCTTGCAAAGCAAGTAAGAGACAAACAGCAAGGAACAGCCACCCTCGGGGCCCAGAAACACGTCGGGAAGAGCCACTTGTTGGGGGTGGCGGTTTCCAAACCCATTTGTCGGTCCCACACCTCGAGTTCTGGAAAGGGTCCTCCGGCCTCGGGCTCCAGGTGGGGAGGCAGGACGTCTCGGGGAGGCCGGGGAGAGAGACGCGAGGTGCCCCCGCCGCCCAGCCGAGGGGGCCGAGCCGCGGACGAGGGGAGTCTGGGGACTCAGGAGGAAGGCGACGCCGCCCGGGTCCGGAAGACCCCGCGCCGGGACGTCCCCCGAGGCGCCCCTGCCGCGGGTTTCCGCGCATGTGGCCGCGGGGCGGGGCCGCGCTCCCCCTCCTCGCGGGCTCCCCGAGCGGCTCCGGGCGCGCGGCGGCGGCGGCGGGGGGGGCGGACCCGCGAGCAGGGCTCCTGGCGGCTTTCCAGGTCGGCGCACTAATACGGGCGATGAGGCTTCGCGGCTCCAGTCTGACTGACGCCGGCTGGGGCCGCCGCCGCCGCTGCAGCCGCTGTCTCGTCCCCCCCGCCGCCGCCGCCGCCGCCGCCGCCGCCAGGCCCTGCAGCGCGCTGGGCGCGCGCAGCCAGGCAGTGAGTGCAGCCGCTCCGAGCGGGCGGCCGGGGGACCCAACTCGGGGCGGGGGGCGGCCAGACCTCCGTGGGGGGGGGGGGGGGGCGGTGAGTAGCAGCGCGGGGACAGGTAAGAGATGCCCCCCCCGGCGCGCGCCGGGCGTGTGCGTGTCTGGACGCGTGTGCAGCGAAGTTTTTCTTCCACAGGGAAGGGTCTGGCGTGTGGCGGGGGTTCTTTGTGCTCCGCGTCCCTGTATCTCCTTGGTGGGGCCTGTCCGAGGTGGGGCGGGAGGGGACGGCTCCGGGGAGACGGCCGCGTGGCCGCCGGCACCTGGGACCTGTTCAGCGAAGGCTCGGCCCGCCAGCGTGCTGGGCTGTGGCCCGGGGCGGAGGCAGGGGTGCGCGCTAGCCGTCCGTCCCCCCGACCCCTTCCGGGCCCGGGGCTGGGTACCGCACCGAGGACAGGCTCGGTGGAGACCCAGACTCGCAGCTGAGTAACCGTTTGCCGTGGCCGGAGGGCTTGGGAAGGACACTGGAGAAATCGGGGTGCATGCAGGGCAGCGAATGTGACTCAGCTGGCCTCCCCGGCCTCCTGTCTCGTGCGGTTTTTACTCTGCTTACCTTTGAGGCACGCGAAATGAGCAGGGGGAAAAAAAGTTAGGAATGTTGTTCAAGTGTCTCTAGGCTAGCGCTTGGATTCTGTTGGGAGCCGGGGTGTTTGTCTTTTTCCTTCGCCTGCCATTCGGTGCCAAGTCTCTGCAGAGGGGAGGGGGGTGAGGTGGGGAACAGATACAGGAGACTAAGTGACGCCAGCATTGTGATGGGAAGAGGGGGGGCATTTTTATGGATGGCTAATCGCTGACAAGTCTTCCCGTTACTATTCCTTCCTCCTCCCACCCTTGACAGTGGAAATTTGAAATGATGGTTTAGAAATACTCCATTGACTTGTTTCTGGGCGGGAACTGGGTACAATGATAGAGGATAGCTGTAAAGTCATAAGGCACTTAATAATGCTAGCTCCTTGGCCATAACTGAGCCAGGCATTTGAGGCATCCTTCTGGGTGAGTGATAAGTTAATCCTACAGCGTATCTTCTGCCTTGGGATTCCTGTCGCTGTGAGGGGATGCCATTGGATGTTTACATTGTAGAAATAGTGATCTATATTTAAAAAGGAAGTAAAAGTAAAACCCAAACACATTCTCCTAACTCCAGATAGACAGTTCAATTAGTAAGTGTCCCTATGTTTGTAGGAAACCATGAGCAAGATTTTGGACCGCTTTCAAGTTTGTGGTTATCCAAGAAGGACGCTGCAGATAAGAAAATGATGTAATCATTTATAAATATGGAGCGTTTAAAATATATTATGATAGAAGTTGCAAATAACGTCAGAAAAGTAACTTTTAGTGGCAATGATCGCCTTCATTAATGGCAAGACAACTGTCTTTAGCGGACAGCCTTCAGCCTGTTAATCTATTCTGACACAACCATCTCCCATTTTTATGCTTGACTGGCCATCTTTGTCAGAGCTGTTTTTTTGCTTGGGCTCTGTGGTTTCAAGCTATGTTCAAGAGAATACCAACATACTCTTGATCTGAGCAAACTCATTTTTATCAGTACAGTGTTTGCTAAAAATCAAAGATACAAACAAATTTTAGGCTAAACCTCTAAATACTTTTCAATTCTCACATCTTTGTTATCTGTTAAAGTCAGCATGAGCTATTTGACTTTGCTTCTTTTAAAATTTCCTTTTTTAATATATTTCCACTTAATGAGTAATCAGAAAGTATTCACAAATGTCAACTACTACTTTCTAATTGCCCAAGACCATGGGATGAGACACAAAGGTTTTTGTTGTTAATGAAACATTGCTAAGGATTCGAGAAGTAATAAACAACTGATACATTTGTTTATCCTTTCTAATCATGTGGTCAGTTGGAGGAGGAAAAAAATCTGTTCAGAAATTATTTCATAAAGATTAAAATAGTCAATTTCAATTTTACAAACAGTTTCATTCTTTTTAATGAGAGTGCAATTTCCTTTGCCATATTTGAAGAGTTGATATTTAATAAGTGGTCACCATAGCACTTAGGCAACTAACTAGTTTATATCTGACATCCCCTCTGCAATAAATAAAACTGCAGTTTCATCATGTTTGGCTTAAGTATGTTGGAAATAATACTTATCCACAAAATATACTCTGATATAAGGGAAGCTAAAAGTTATGAAAATGAAGAAGTGGTTTTTCTTAAATTTGAAAAACATACTACCTTGAATTTTAAAGCTCTAATGAGGCATAGTGCAGATTTTCTGCTCACCACATCTAACATTTAGTGAGAAATTCAGAAGTGGGGAATAGTCTGGAATGAAACTATAAATGTAACAGTACATTGAAAGCATGAGTCTCTTCAAATAGTTGTAATTCTAGGCTGTTGCATTTATATTTCCTTGGTTACTGTTGCCAATGAGTTGAAAAGTTATTCTAAAAGGGGGAAAAAAGCAAACAGTAAATTCGTGAATGATTTTAACAGTATGAGGACGTTAGAACATTAACCTAGTTCATGACAAGAGTAGGGGCATCACAACAACAAAAAAATAAATATCTTTTGGATATAAACTAACCTTTAAAAATAAATATTCCTATAAATGATGTCTCTTAAGAAACATGGGCTAACTAGAGTTAAGATTTTAAGTTGTTTGTTAGCGTTAAAAACGATCAGAACCGTAGAAGCTGAATGTTCTTGCCAGTGGCCCACGGCCTGACACTTGCCACCCCAAACCATCTGAACAGCACCCACTACTCTCTGTGTTGGCCTTGAGCTGACCCCAGACCAATTTCCAGGCTTATCTTCTCACTCCTTCCATATTTTATGCTGCAATTAAAGTAAAGAATTGTGATTTCCCCTACTTATTACCCTGGCCTTCCTCTCTGCTGCACATGTCCTCGAGCCAAGGCCTAGAATGCCTTCCTCCGCCTCTCCACCTCTCACCAGATCCACAGACCTGCCAGCACCTTCCTCATCCTTTACAGTCCTGTCCAGGTGTGTCCTCAGATGCCCCTGGTCGCAGGTGTGTCCTCCTTTGAGCACCTGTGGCCCCTGCATCTTGTCTCTTAGTGAATTCCTCATATGCTAATTTCTTTCTTTTCCTCAGACAGTCCTGTCAAAACTCTATGAAGGAAGGGACCTTGTTTTATCTATCTTCTCCATTTGTTTCATGCCAACTACAGTGCCCTGTCTAGTGCTTTGTCAATAAATATGAATTCAATGGCACGTCTTTCACTGAACTCATAGTCTGAAATGAAATCTATAAAGGAGTTTCCCCTAGATGATAGGTGTTAACGATCCATCTTTCAGGGAGCCAGTGCTGAGCTGGAGCTGAGGACTGAGGACCTGTGGGGAGGCTGTGGAAAGTGACCCCAGCCCCCACCCCTGCCCAGCGGAGCCTCTTTCTCCTGAACATTGTGGTTGAGCGTTAGAGTCAGGAAAGCTTCCATGATACTCTTATTGCATTAGCAATTTTCCATATCAGATTCACTACATACACAATGGAAACCATTTAGCAAAGAAAAACCCAGATTTTGAATGTGATACGGCTACCACAATGAAACCCTAATTCAATTCCACAGAAAATTGCTAACACAGTATGCCGACCCCCTTCCCCTGCCAGCAGTAGCTACAGAAAAACTGATACTGTTTGTAGTGTATGTGTTTCAAACTCTGCTCACAAAAGAAGCCGACTGCTGCTGAGATGAGCTTCTGTTTTGGTCAGGTTGGATGTAGAAGGGGTCTCGTCAGTCTTTTCAGAAGACCCGAGTTCCCCTTCTGTGCCTTACGTTACCAAAAGATACTAAACCCCCTCTTAGCATGCACCACATTCTGTTTAGTGGTTCAGAATTAATAGAGTTAATATAATGTAAAAACTACAATTTGTATATAAATATCATGCCTATATAATATAGTTGATTATTCAGTTTCAATTGGGAAGTCTAATGAACTCAAAACCAGTTTTCTAAACTCAGAGACTCTGAAATAAAGTTTAAATGAAAATGCATGAATATTAAGATACAGATGATAAATGTGTATGTGCAGAGCTGTATCATGTCAGAAGTCCTAACCACCCAAGAGCTGTTGGTTCTCGCACTTCATTCCCTCAACCATATTTAATTCAAAGACGACACTTTAATCCATGAAATCAGTGTAAAGGAGTCCTCCAAAGTTCTGATTTTTCCAAAAAGACAGCTTTTGTTTTCTTTTTTGGTGGGGGCTAAATACTAAATATCAAAATTATTCTCTCTCTCCCTTCTGATTACCTGATATCACTGGTGGGGATTATTTTTATATATGAAGTTTCCCTTAGGGAAATTTAATATTTCATATCTGATGACTTCCTTTTTCCCCCTTTGTCACATTTACCTTTGAGGAACCGTACATAGGAAACATGTACTCCTCAATCACGCAGTGGGTTTAGGGCTGCAGTTGTACAAAGCTGTCTCTGTTTACAAGCTCTGGGTTCATCAGGGATGGCCATCTAATTTCCTTCCCACTAGACAGATAAGAGTTCACATGTGCTCTGGGGGCAACCCAGATGTGTTGATGGTCTTGGGGATTCGTCCTCAAGCAGATGACAGGATTTGGAAGTGGTGGAGGTGTCAACACTCTGAAGGAGCAATGGCTTCACTTGATCTATTCTGAGAGCACCTCCCCAGCCGGGTGGGCGGTGGAGGGGGGGGGGTCCTGCCTCACAAACCCTTCTTAACCCATGATATACCTAATATTTTTCATTTTTTAGTCTGTTAAACTGCTTGGAAGCTGATCAATTGTAGATTTGCTCTAGTTAATGTGTGTGTGTATGTGAGTTTGTTTTTAGAAACTGCAGTCCATTGTGAAATAGGTATTTAAGGCAGTTTATCAAAAGCCTGGAAGGATTTTGTCCCAAGCACTTATGGGCTTTGGAAGGTTTAGAGCAGGTTTGCAGATTTTTTTTTTTTCTTAAGGAGAGGGTGATGGATAGCAGAGTTCATCTAAAGTGGTACAAGTTGCTTTCTGAGTTGTTTAGTCGCTAAGTCATGTCCGACTCTTTGTGACCCCATGGACTATAGCCTGCCAGGCTCCTCTGTCCATAGGTTTTCCCGGGCAAGAATACTGGAGTGGGTTGCCATTTCCTCCTTCAGGGGATCTTCCTGAACCAGGGATCAAACCCATGTCTCCTGTATTGGCTGGCTGGCTGGCAGATTCTTCACTGCTGAGCCACCAAGGAAGCCCTGCTTTCTGAGTACTTGTATCTAATTTAATTGACTTGGTAGTAACACATTTCAGAAAACAGCTCAGAAAAAGATGACAAATTCCATCAGAATCCTCCATCTCTTAAATATAGAATATGTAATATCTCCTATTAATCACACTTCATTATAAATTCATTCATTCATCTTGCCTTTTTATCTACTAAGAATCACACTTAACAGAATTGGAGTTCTATAGGAAGAGGAAAGAGAAAGAGTAGGTCATTTAAAAGTTGGTGCATTAGAACAGTTGCAAGGGTTGGAGGTACCTGAGCTTGGGGAGAGGGTGAGGCAGAAAGCAGGTCGGCAGATGCCAAAGGTGGACATCACCTATTTGGGTTAGTTTTAGCAGTATTAGAGGCCACCCATACCAGGAGTACAGGTAAATATTCATTGGAAGGACTGATGCTGAAGCTGAAACTCCAATACTTTGGCCACCTGATGCGAAGAACTGACTCATTGGAAAAGACCCTGATGCTGTGAAAGATTGAAGGCAGGAGGAGAAGGGGATGACAGAGGATGAGATGGTTGGATGGCATCACCGACTTGATGGACATGAGTTTGAGCAAGCTGTGGAGTTGGTGAAGGACAGGGAAGCCTGGCGTGCTGCAGTCCATGGGGTCACAAAGGGTCAGACACAACTGAGGGACTGAACTGAATTGTACCAGGAGTGGAGAGCCTCTTGGTGGGCTGGCCAGCGAATTTATCATCACTCAGGACATCGTTTCTCTGGGAAAAGGAATTCCAATTTTCTGATGACCACACAGAAATGAATATGACTTGTTCATAAAGTGGGACCGCCAGAGGTTAAAGACATGAGTGATTATTATTAATGATATGAGTGATTATTAGAAGCCAGTGAATGTGAAAAATGAGAAAATGTGTTAAGTTAAAAAGATATGAGGTCCCAAGTGCTTTTCTTTCCCTTGTTGATACCTTTATATCATTCTTGCCCTATCTCCTAGTGAAGTGAAGTGAAAGTTGCTTAGTCGTGTCCAACTCTTTGCGAC
This sequence comes from Okapia johnstoni, assembly GCA_024291935.2. NCBI lineage: Eukaryota > Metazoa > Chordata > Mammalia > Artiodactyla > Giraffidae > Okapia > Okapia johnstoni. The sequence goes on from CM044321.1 coordinate 63,267,139, forward strand.
CCCATGGACTATACAGTCCATGGAATTCTCCAGGCCAGCATACTAGAGTGGGTAGCCTTTCCCTTCTCCAGGGGATCTTCCCGATCCAGGAATCCAACCAGGGTCTTCTGCATTGCAGGCGGATTCTTTACCAGCTGAATTGCTGGGGAAGAATCCATTTCTATTTCCTAAGGGTAGTTGAATTTCATTTTTAGGAGCAAAAGTTGAATCTGATGTTTGTCAAAGACAAACCCTTGTGTACATATATGCTTTCTTTAGAATTTATTACTTATTATGTGTTTCCCAAGGCAGTTGTTAGAGGTTGGATGCTTGCAAACAGTGACAGATTGGTGCCTGGGTGTTATTTTGAAGGAGTATTACTTTCTTTGTGTGATAATTGAACGAAATTGATTGAAAACAGTCATTAAAAAAATTTTTTTAAATACTGTATTGATTATGTTTTGGGGTCTTCTTAAAATGTGATTTTGTGGCTGTAAAGTACTCTGGAAAATGGGACTGACACATTGGGTCATTCATTCAATGTTATTTACTCTATATGCCTCTCATACCTATACTGCCTGTGAGGCCCCAAACTAGGCCCTGGGGACCATATAAAAAGGTAACCACATAAAGTAGCATAACAAAGTAAAACTCTGGTCTCCAGGATTTCTTAGCCTAATTAAGAGAGAGAGAGGTCAGAAAAGCAAATATCAAAATGTTTACCCAAGGTTTTTTATACCAAAAATTGTCGTCTATTCTGATTTCTCTCCTTTTTTTCTGGTTAGAATTCTGTTTTAGCTATGTGTGAATTTTGAGTCATTCTTGACAAGGATAATTAGGAACATATTATGATCCTTACAGTCCTAAGCCCCATATAAATAAAGAAGGCTGAGCGCCGAAGAATTGATGCTTTTGAACTGTGGTGTTGGAGAAGGCTCTTGAGAGTCCCTTGGACTGCAAGGAGATCCAACCAGCCAGTTTTAAAGGAAATCAATCCTGAATATTCGCTGAAAGGACTGATGCTGAAGCTGAAGCTCCAATACTTTGGCCACCTGATGCGAAGAGCTGACTCATTAGAAAAGACCCTGATGCTGGGAAAGATTGAAGGTAGGAGGAGAAGGGGATGACAGAAGACAAGATGGTTGGATGGCATCACTGACTCCATGGACGTGAGTTTGAGCAAGTTCCGGAAGATGGTGAATAATAGGGAAACCGGGCGTGCTGCAGTCCATGGGGTCACAAAGAGTCGGACAGGACTGAGCGACTGAACAGCAACAAAGGAATGTAAGCAGAGATGAAATAGAAGGCATCATGGGAATAGAGATGCTGTCAGCAAGTCCCTTGAAAATCTAAGGATGCTGAGAGCATCCCTGGGCCTGGAATTGCACCCCTGTGTCTTTCAGGAAAAGGACACTTTACCACTCTGATTTCCCCCGTTATCCTCTGCTGTCTCAAGAGGGAGTTTGCATGGCCCCTCCTATAGGAAACCTTCCTCAGCCCTTTTAATAACAATTATAATAATTCACCTGTTATCTGTCTGATGACAATATGTTTAGATTTCTGTCTCTCCCTGTGAAGACTGTAATATCGTAGAGGAAAGGTACCACGTTTTTATCTTGAGATACTCAGCGCCTGGCACCATGTCTGGTTCCTCATTGCTACTTGATAAATTTAGTTCTTCCTTTAACCTTGTCCTTTTCTTTTCCCCTAAGATAGGTCTGTGTTTTGTAAAGGAAGAAAGCGTTTGGATTTTAATCTCTAGGCACAAGAGAATGATTCCATTTTAACCTTTGGTCAAAAGAGAAGTACTTAAGTGTTTGAACAGGAGAATCACATACTCAAAGGGTTTGAAGGAAGGTGAAGACTAGTTGTAGAGGCATGGTGCATGTGAATTAGCCTACATTAGGACCCGGTGAAGCTGGTGAGTTGGTTGATACACCATGAATGCCTTGGGCCATTAAAAATCTGCGTTTTCGCAAACTTCAATGCATAACACACCTCATTAGTGGTTCTCCTCTATTGGTTTTTAATCTCATCCTTCAGGCAGCCTGTGGCCAGGAAACTCAACTTCCCACAATACACACACATCAATATAATGTTTAAAATTTCCCACGCATCATTATTAAAAACACTTGAAATGATTTTCACAGTCACTGAACACTTTGTGAGTATTCAAGTACAGATTGATGTTCTCTGTAACATCGCCTTAAGAAGACAGACGATTAAACAGAACAGGAAGGAGGGAATGCATTCTATAACTCTGCCTTTTGGAAGAATTTATTGTATCACATCAACAAAGCAATAGGCATCAGGTCAGCATTGGAGAAGGAAATGGCAACCCACTCCAGTACTCTTGCCTGGAAAATCCCATGGATGGAGGAGCCTGGTGGGCTACAGTCCATAGGGTTGCTGGGAGTCAGACACTGAGGGACTTACCTTTCACTTTCAGCAGTTAGACTAATAACACAGGGCCTAATAATAACATAGTTACTATTACTGATAAAACTGGAATTTACCTTCACTCATGCAACATTTGTTGTAGTACAGACCTGGCCTTAGGCTGTCCAGACCAGCCTGTGTCCTTTAGAAGGAGCTTGGCATCTCTGGGGAAAACAGGTAACACACAAGGTGTCAGGAGTGAAGGTCAATGCCAGGTGGGGGGGAAGCCCAGGGGCCCTGTGGAGGCTGATCCATGCTAGTGCCCAGGCCTCAAGGATGGTTTCCAGGAAATCTTCCAGCTCTGCCTCCAGGGAGGAGCAGAAGGCGGCTGCACACAGTCCTCCTGGGCAGGGGGAGGGAGTCATGGGCAAAGGGCTCGAGGACTGATGAGGCTGGGAACATAGTTGGGGAGGCCAGATTGTGAAGACCCTGGTTTGAAATAGAATGCCAAAAGCATCAAATCATACCCCACCCCACAGTAATATTTACTCTTATGTTTTTATATAAAATAAGTAAATACGTACTGAGGGGAGAAATTTGGATAAAACTCTTTTTAAGAGCCAACTCACTGAAAAAGACTGATGCTGGGAAAGATTGAGGGCAGGAGGGGAAGAGGTCAACAGAGGATGCGATGATTGGATGGAATCACCAACTCGATGGACATGAGTTTCAGCAGACTTCAGGAGGAGATAGTGAAGGACAGGGAAGCCTGTCCTTTAGCCGTGCTTCAGTCCATGGGGTTGCAAAGAGCCGGGCACGACTGAGCAACTGAACAAGAAATTTTAAAGCACAAACAAAGCAGTTTTAATCCCCACTGCTGTAAACAGTTCCTGGCCATTTGGCTGCAGACTCACAGCAGGGTGTCACTCAGGACTGGGAAGGACATCCCATGAGGGCCCCACGGGGAGGGGACTCTCAGGGGGGTGGGCTGCTAGGTGGGAGGCACAGTCCATGACAGTTGCCTGGAGCGATTCGGACTCACTGAGGACGTCTGGGATAGAACGTAACGCAGTAGTACGTGCCAGGGCCCAGCGCAGGATCTGGTGACCTGTGGATCCAGGAAGAGGAAGGGATAGAATTTCTGTAGGACTGTTCAGGGTCAAGGGTGGCTCCTGGTTCCTCGTCTGGACTAGTGGTTAGAGAGTGGTGCTCCCAGCAGGGAGAAAAACAGCACCTTAAGAGACCTAAGAGGGTCTAACTCTCTCTCTCTTTTTTTTTAACATAAACTTTATTTTTAGAGCAGTTTTAGATTTAGTTGCTAAGTCGTGTCCAACTCTTTCGATGCCATGGACTGTAGCCCACCAAGTTCCTCTGTCCATGGGATTTCCCAGGCAAGAATACTGGAGTGAGTTGCCATTTCCTTCTCCAGGGGATCTTCCCAACCCTGGAATCAAACCGGGGTCGCCTGCATTGCAGGCAGATTCTTTACCAACTGAGCTATCAAGGAAGCCCAGGAGCAGTTTTAGGTTCATAGCAAAACTGAGTGAAAAGTGCAGAGATTTACCATATATATCTGCTTGCACAGCCTTTACACTGCTGATGTCCTGCACTGGAGCGGGTACATTATCACCCCAAGATCATAGTTTACATCTGGGTTCACACTAGTGTTGTGTATTCTGTGTGTTTAGACAAAAGTGTAATGACCTGCCTCCAACAGTCTCACTGCCCTAAAAATCCTCAGTGTTCTGCTTGTCACTTCCTCTCTCCAGCACCTGGAATAGATCCCATTTCTGCATTTGGATATACTGCTCTGGGGGATTCTGGAGTTAGCAGTGTGTGTGTGTGAAAGTGGTTCAGTCATGTCTGACTCTTGGCGACCCTGCGGACTGTAGCCTGTCCATGGGATTCTCCAGGCAAGAATAGCGAATACCGGAGCCCGTTGCCATTCCCTTCTCCAGGGGATCTTCCCAACCCAGAGATCAAACCTAGGTCCCTTGCATTGCAGGCAGATTCTATACCATCTGAGCCACCAGAGAGTTAGTGGTAGTCATGTATTAATTTTTTTTAAACTCGTTTTTGAGCCAGCAGGCCCTTTCATCATGGAAGCCTCAGGAAGTAAAGGTGAATGAAGCAGGCCTGCTCTGGCAGAAGGTGACATTCACTGTGGGGAGGGGACAGAGAGTCCTGCATGCCCCCCTCCCTCCCCAGGTGTCCAGCTCCTACCACTCTCCCCAACCTTGTTGCTGTGCCCGAGGCTCCTTCCAGTCTCCAGAATCCTGAGGAACCCCCCTTGGAAACTGCACATAAGCAGTTCTGCAGCTCAGAGGAGGGGCTGGTCGTTCCCAGATGCATTGACCTCAAACTCTTGGGCTTTGAGAGATCTGTGTCTGTTTCTTAATAGATTTTTTTGGTTTGTTTTTTGTTGTTGTTTTAGTTTTCGCTTGTTTGCTTTGGCCCCTTCCTCTGGGGTCACGCTGCCACCTTTGATTTCATTTTGCTGTCCTACCTGCTGGTAGCACCTACTCTTATCCATTTGCAGTTCTGATTCGCTGTAAGCTTGGGAGTCCTAGAAACATGCTCATTTAAACCAGGTTGAGAATAGTGGCAAATAGATCCTGCATGATCTTTTTTAGTGCAGGCTTGATGACACATTTGTTTTGGCAGGCAGGCCTCTTTTTTGTTTGTTGCTGCTTCTCAGTTATGTTTTGTACAAAAGCAATTACTGGATAGTCAGGTTTTGTGCAGATTTCACTCTGTCTCTCTCAGGGTCCGTCTGTCTTCTCACCTTCCCTCCTCTGAATTATATCTGATCCTGGAATTATCATATTTAAATTTTTTTTTGGCTGTGTTGGGTCTTACTATATGTTATGGGGCTCAAAAATTTCTATCCTTCCTTTTTTCCATTTCTTTGTCTCGGATCCATTTCTTCCACTGGGGGAATAGTAGCAGTTGAAGCTGATTAGGAAGGAAATGATGTCATAATTTATATAAATGTTAAGAATTGCTTGCTCTTTAAAGTGTTTGATCTTGCTCTTAATGTTCAGAATACTACCTAGAAAAACAGATAGCATTCTAACTGTACCTTAAAAGTGACCTAGCCAATTAGGTATGTTCTTTAGATTCCTTCTGTTAACCTTTAAAACAAAAAGGTAGTAAGTAACTTAGCCAGCAAAATCAAGGTTGTTCAGGAATAGCAGAATAATTGCTATCAAGGACAAACAAACTACAGAAAACTGTAGGCAAGTCTGAAGACCAAAAGAGAGGCTGCTGCTGCTGCTAAGTCACTTCGGTCGTGTCCGACTCTGTGCGACCCCATAGACGGCAGCCCACCAGACTCCTCCGTCCCTGGGATTCTCCAGGCAAGAACACTGGAGTGGATTGCCATTTCCTTCTCCGATGCAGGAAAGTGAAAAGTGAGAGTGAAGTCGCTCAGTCGTGTCTGACTCTTTGCAACCCCATGGACTTCAGCCTACCAGGCTCCTCCCTCCATGGGATTTTCCAGGCAAGAGTACTGGAGTGGGGTGCCATTGCCTTCTCCCCCAAAAGAGAGGAGCATTCTTTTACAGAGGAATTGAGGAAGTTGGGAGGGGTTGTTTTGAATGAAAGTTCATTGAGCAAGGAGGAGAGCAAGAGTTTGGGATTGAGGCAACTTCTCATTGGCTGAGTTACAGCAGTTTCTCATTGGTTGGTTTGTTGCTGGGCAAAGAGAAAATCTTCCTTCTTCCTGCTGGGATATATAAACTAAGCTTCTTGCTAGTATGCGTAAAGTAAGCTGCGCAGACTTCCTGCCTCCATTGTGGATGAGGTTTTCTTTTACTCATTTTCATACCTCTTTGCTGCTCTACTGCCTATTGCACTTCCCTTTTATTTTATTTGGAATCAATAAAATACCAAATAGGTCATAGAAGAAAATAATTCCGTCTCCAAAGGAAATGACAGTGAGCATCAATAAAAATGTATCTTGTCTCTTTAAAAATTTTATAATTCTAAATCTCCAACAATTCTAATTCCAAAATAATTCTGAGTCTGAAATTTAGGAAATGATATCTAAAATTGACATTCTAGCTGAAAAATCGAACTTTGTATGCCAAGAGAACTGTGTCTCAAGGATTTAAGTGAAATAGATCAAGACTTCTAAAAGGCTTATTAAGCTTAGGTTCAAATGACATCAGCTTACCTTAGTGCTTCATATCATGAGTACAAGGCTGCCTGGTATAACCACATCTTGGTTTAAGCAAGATATATCACTTTTTGTTAGGACCTTTGTTTTGTGTGAAATTCAGTATTAATATCAAAAGAAACCAAGCTGCTGTTGGAGTTCTGTTTTAAAGTGAGATTGTTTATATGCTTTATGCATTATGAGGTTTTGATATATTTGTGGGTTTTTATCAGATGAGACTCAAAGCAATCATTATGTTACTTCCTCTGAGCCGTAGTATACCCAGTGATGATTAAAAATAAATATATATATATTTAAGTTAACTTCAAATATTCTTGTTCTTAGGTGTGTTGTTTGTTGTTGTTTAGTCACTAAGTCACATCAGACTCTTTTGCGACCCCACGGACTGTAGTCCACCAGGGTCCTCTGTCCACAGTATTCTCCAGGCAAGAATACTGGAATGGGTAGCCATTTCCTTTTCCAGGGGACCTTTCCAACCCAGGGATCAAACCCACGTCACCTGCACTGACAGGCAGATTCTTTACCATTGAGCCACCAGGGAAGTCCACTTAGATGTGTAGTATAAGATAAATTTGTTTAACCTAATAATCTTCCCATGCAGTAGATTCTATTATAGTTCTATTCCAGGAAGGATTATAAAGTCAATTTATGGAAGAATGAATTTCAAATCGTGTGAACCTCCCAATAGATTTGAAGTCATAGAGATTCTAGAATGTTAGTAGGTTTTAATACAACTTTAAATATCAGACGTGAAAGTGCATGAAAAGGAATTCATATTTCTGCTTTCTTTCAAAATGCATACAGTTGTTGAATCTGTAAATGCTTCTATAATTTATTATGAGTGAAGAGGTTTTATGGTTTTCACTATGAGAATAACTGATTCTAAGGAAATAAAGCTCAGTAATACCAATTAGGGGCCTCCCAGGTGTCACTAGCAATAAAGAACCCACCTGCCAGTGCAGGAGACATAAGAGACATGGGTTTGGTCCCTGGGTCAGGAAGATCCCTTGGAGGAGGGCATTGCAACCCACTCCAGCTTTCTTGCTTGGAGAATCTTGTGGACAGAGGAGTCTGGTGGACTGCAATCCATAGGGTCGCAGAGTCTGACATGATGAAAGTGACTTAGCACACACTCACACAATATCAATTAGTGGTATGTAAAATTGCCCTTGGTTGGTTTTGAGAAAGTAGATCTTGTTTTAAAAAATACTCTCGCTAGAGATAGTTCCATATTTTCCTCTTTTTCTTAGCATAGAAGGAAATGTTATTTTTAAAACAGTACTTCTCTCTCCCCAGGCCCAACTGCTACTGTCAGAGAAAATTGATATGTTTATATGATTCAGCATTAAGTGGAAGAAAGGATCTGAAAGGCAGGCAGAATGCCAGGACTGCACAAAACTACAGCTGTCCTGCAGTGAGTGTGGCTATTGAAAGGTGAGGAACCTCCATAGTTGGGCCTGGGCTGTGTATGAATACTTTCCAGCATTTTATGTTACCAGGGACTCTAGTTTCTTTCAAGGCTTCTACATACCAATAGCACATTATTTTCCTTCTCAAAATTAGAGTTTTAAGAAACCATCTAATTTTGGCAGCCCAAGACTTTATTTGTAAAATCCCTTGAAGGTAGTGATGAAGCAAATTATCATAACATTTTTAATAAGATTTTTCTTGTGATAAAATATACATAAAATATATCATTCTAACCATTTCTAAGTATGCAGTTCAGTGGTGTTAAGTACATCCAAATTGTGCTGTCACCACCACTCTCCATCTCCAGGACTCGGCCATCCTTCCAAACTGGAGTTCGTTCAGCACTCTTCCCATTAAACAAAAACTCCTCTTTCCCCTTCCTCTCAGTCCTTGTAACTTCTGTTCTACTCTCTGCCTTTGTGAGCTTGCCTATTTTATTTACCTCGTGTAAGTGGAATCACAAAATTTACTTTTTGTGCCTGACTCATTTCATAAGCATGACGTCTATAAGTTTCATCCATGTTGTAGTGTGTGTCAGAATTCCCTTCCTTTTAAAGGTCGAATAATATTCCATTATATACACACACACACACATATTTATACCACAGTTTGTTTATCCGTTCATCTGTTGATGGACATTTAGGTTGTTTCCACCTTTTAAATACTATTAATAATGCTGCTATGAGTATCAGTTTGAGTACCAATAAGTGTCTGAGTATCTGTTTTCAGTTCCTTTGTGTATGTACCTGGATTGCAATTACTGGGTCATATGGTAATTCTACATTTAATTTTTGAGGAGCTGCCAAACTGTTTTCCGTAGCAGCTGAGCCATTTTCCATTCCCATCAACAGTGCACAAAGTTTCTTTTTTTTCCACATTCTTGCCAATACCTGCTAGTTTCTGTTTTGTTGGTAATGTCTATCCTGAAGGGTATGAACTGCCAGCTCGTTGTGCTTTAGATTTGAATTTCCTTAATGACAAATGATGTTGACCATCTTATCGTGGTGCTTATTAAGTAGTGCCTTATTGGCCACTTCTATATTTTCTTTGGAGAAAGGTCTTTTTGAGTGCTTTGCCCACTTTGAATTGAGTTGTTTGGTTTTTTATTGTTGTGTTCTTTATATATCCTGGCTATGAAATCCTAATCAGATATATGATTTTCATGGAACGTGATTTTTAATGGAAAGAGTATAAAGAACTACATATATGTAACTTCTCCCTATTTGTGTATATACTTTTCATATTTAAAATTCTATGAAGTTTCATAACATACAGTCATAGAAGTAACAGAAATCAGATATTTTAAACAATCCTTTGTTTCTAAAACCCAGTAGTCTTAGATCTTAATTTTAAACAAACCGTGATTAGAGAATATCTAGTAAGTGTGCGGGATAACATTCTGAGGTGTGATTGACATCCAGTGACTCAGCATTTGTCCTGAAAATGAGATTTGAAGGGCTTTTTGGTCTTTGTAGCTCTAGAAGTTTGGATCCCCGAAGAAAAACTAGCTGCCACCCCCTAGAGTCTGTGTTTTCCCCCTCAGTGTTCTCAAAAGCTTTCATCTGAGCCAAGAGAGCTGTCAAGCAGGTGCATTAGAAATAAGAATTTCAAAACCTTGGTTCTAGTTCTGCTTTTGATGTAATTATATGTTGATAATTATTTTAAACCAAGTTATTGAAAATCCAGCAACAACTCTTAATTGAAAAATAAAGATTTTTTAAAATATGTAAGACCTTTTCAATAGGATAAGGACAATAGTTTTAGTCTCACTTATATAGGGAAGCAAGGCAAGCTCATAGATACAGAGAACAGATTGATGGTTGCCAGAAGTGGGGCGAGGGGCAAAATAGGTGAAGGAGGTCAAAAGGTATAAGTTGTAAAGTAAATGTCATGGGGATGTGATGTATGGCCTGGTGACACATGATCATACTGTATTTTACTACATATTTGCCAAGAGAGTTGAATTTTTCATCACATGAAAAAAAGTATGTGACTATATGGCAACTAGATTTATTGTGTTGATTATTTTTCAATATGGACAAATACAAAATCATTATCTTGCCCTCCCAAAACTAATATAAAGTTATATGTCATTTATACTTCAATTAGAAAAAAAAGGATATTTTTGGAAGAATAGAGGAGAGAAAGGGGTAGGAATAGAGTAGCATGATCAGGAGTCAGTGTCAAGAAATGAAAGTCTAGGTCAGCATTTCTCAGCCTTCTCTCTACTGCCTTTCGGGGTTGGATAATTCTTTGTATATGGTGTGCTGTCCAGGATGGATGTGCTTAAAAAAAGAGGAAATAAAGCTCCCAGAACATAATTAAACCTGGGATGACTGCCCAGGGCAATTGTACACTTTCCTTGAGGCTTTGAATAGGGCAGTTAGCACCTGGCAAATCCCAGAGCTGTACCATTTTAGTGACAGTTTATATACTTCACATATTGTTTTAAATCATTATCAGATAAAGAGGTGTGTATCTCACTCCCTTCGTAAATCAGACACACTGCCAAATTATATCAACAACACCTTGTTGATTTTGAAAAAGTTAAATAAGAGGCATGTTTGTATCCTCTGGTTAATAGGTTCTTTATGAACTGGTAGGTGTGCTGTCTTGGAACCTGAAAACAGATGGGGCCGTACGGCTTAATTTTTTAGAGTGGCAGTATGTTGCTTCATCTCATAGCAGCAGTATTTTCTGTTAGGTAGGAAAGGTGCAATTATTCAGTGGCAATTTACATAATATATAGTAGTGGTGGCTCTTCACACTTCCTTAATTATTTACATTTTAAAAACTTTACACAGTGAAAGGAAGCAATGAGCATCAAAGAAAATTGTCAAAGCGTTTATCTTAAACTGCACCGCGTGTTCCAGCTCTGCTTTTTCTTCACTGGCTTCTGTCCCATTAGTAACAATAGTGTTCAGACTTGCTGATGTCACTGCCCACTTATTTAATTTAACTAAATGTGATAAACGTGTTTACTAAAGATTTTGTTCGAAATTTTTTTTAAAGGTCAATATGGTCCTTTTGCATTGCGGTGTATGTTTTCTGATATGATTGTAAAATTACATTAACTTATCAAAAATAATTATTTATGTACACTAAAAGCTATGGAGACAGCTGAGATAAGATGCAAAAGCTCTTTTTCGTCTCAGTTCAGAGAAAGCAATTCACGGTTATTCTACTTCTTCTTATCTGATGTTTTGTTTTTGAAAAATATAAAATGTTAATGTGACAGTAACAAAATGATTTTTAGCTTTAGTGCATTTGAATTACTAAAGACTGACACACACACTACAATGGCTGCAGCTCCGCGACCCCCTGGCAATATGGTTTTGAAAGGGTTCCTTTCACCGGATCCCAAGCTTCAGCCACCCACCTTCCTGCCGTTTCAACTCTGACAGGACTTGTTCAACCATATTTTCTTCCTCTCTTCTCCTTTTCTCCTTGCCTCCCCACCATTTTCTCTAAGCTGTGGATGACTCTGTCTTCTCAGGACCCCAGTCATCCATTTAGCACATATTAACCACCTGCTATAGGCTTCCCTTGGAGAAGGAAATGGCAACCCACTCCAGTACTCTTGCCTGGAGATTCCCAGGGGCGGGGGAGCCTGGTGGGCAGCCGTCTCTGGGGTCGCACAGAATCGGACACGACTGAAGTGACTTAGCAGCAGCAGCAGCACAGGCTTCCCTGGTGGCTCAGTGGCAAAGAATCTGCTTGCAGTGAGGAAAACCTGGGTTCGATTCCTGGGTGGGGAAGATCCCCTGGAGAAGGGCATGGCAACCCACTCCAGTATCCTTTCCTGGAGAATCCCATGGACAAAGGAGCCCTGGTGGGCTAAAGTCCAAAGGGTAGCAAAGAGTTAGATACAACTGAAGAGACTTAGCAGCAGCATCTACCACCTGCTGTATGCTAAGCACTATTCTAGGAGTAGGGGTACAGTTGTGAACAAAATGGACAAAAATCCACATCCTAATATAGCCTATGTCATGGTGGGAGAAAAGAGACAATAAACAATAAAAGTCAATAATATACAAAACAATCTTGAAAGAGGACAACAAAGTTGGAGGACTCACACTTCCCAGTTTCAAACTTATTACAAAGCTACAGAAATCAAAATAGTGTGGTATTAGCATAAGGTATTAGCATTAGAGCAATGGAATAGAAATTGCAGGCCCTGAAATAAAACCAACCATCTGTGGACCTGTGGCTGGCTGAGTGTTTGACTATGGTGTTAACAGACCACTCCGTGGGGAAAGAATAATCTCTTCAACAAATGGTGCCGAGATAACTGGGTATACGCATGCAAAAGAATGAAGTTAGACTCCTGTCCCACACTACACAGAATTAACTGAAAATGATCAGTGACCCAAATTACACAGAATTAACTGAAAATGATCAAAGACCTAAATTAAAAAGCTAACACCACAAAACTGTTAGGAAAAGATGTAGGGGTAAATAATTATGACCTTGAATTTGGCAATAAGTTCTTAGATAGGACACCAGAAGCACAAGTAACAAAAGAAAAAGTAAATGAAGGGGATGACATCAAAATAAAAAACTTCTGTGCGTCAAAGACCATTATCATGAAAGTAAGAAGACAATATACAGAAAGGGAGAAATATTTGCGAATCATGTATCTTGCTATCTGTATATCCAGATTATATAAAGAATTCTTACAGTGCAACACAAAAAGACTCACAGTGCAATTTTAAAATGGGCCAAGATCTTGAGCAGTCTTTTCCCCAAAGAAGATATACAGATGGCCATCAAGCATGTGAAAAGATGCTCAGCATCATTAGTCGCTGGGGAAATGGCAGTCAAACGACAGTGAGACAACACTTCACTTCCTCTCAAGATATACCACATTCTTTAAGTTGATGCCAGTTTTCAAGCAGTTGAACATGAATTTTAGATCTCCCACACTGTGGTAGATTTTTTTTGAATGGGAAGTTGAACCTAAGCAGGAAAAGGCTTTGTCATAATATGGTATACTGTATGCAGCACTTTAAAAGAATGAAGTAGATTTACACAATGCTCCCATAGAAAATGGGCTTCCCTTGTGGTTCGAAGGTAAAGAATCCACCTGCCAGTGCAGGAGACGCGGCTTCGATCCCTGGGTTGAGAATATCCCTTGGAGAGGGTGATGGCAACCCACTCCAGCATTCTTGTCTGGGAAATCCCATGGACAGAGGAGACTAGCAGGCTGCAGTCCATGGGGTCTCAGAGTCAAACACGCCTTAGTGACTAAACAACAAGAACAGCAACATAGAAAATACCCTTAAGTTGCAAAATGATTAAATGTTTTTAAAAATTAAAACAAATGCTGTATTTTTTGGTGAGGATCTGTCTATATATGCATATGCAGAGGAAACTATTAAAAAATAAGCCCAAAGGGGTAATAGTAGTTATACCAGGAAGGGCATGAGGATTTGGGAATTGTAGTTGATGACCAAATGAAATTTGACCTTATCCATGTTTTGACTTTTGCAAGAATAATAGCTTAATGAGGAACTCACATAATTAGAGCTGTAAAGTGCCTTGACTCATTTATGTATGACTAGAAATAAAATGCCTCTGGGTTTATTTTGCTTTCGTTTTAGCAGTTACTCTGAAACTGTTGACAACCAGCTGTAAAAATCTGTACAGGGAGTGCTCAGAATCTGTTTTTTTCCTCTTTTATTTCAAACTATGGAACAAGAAAGTATTGTAAGTGAAATAAACATACAACTTAGAATTACAATTGAAAGCTTAGTATTACTCTGACTACCACAGAACTTTAAAAACAAAATATTTACCAACATGAAAATGCTTACAATATTTCATTCATTGAAATAGGCAAAATATAAGATATGTCTGTGAACTAATCCTATTTTAAAATATGTTTATTTGGAACAAAGATTTTTAAATTCTTAAAAATGTTTGCAAGTGATCAGCATTTCTCTGTGAATGAGCAGGGGTTTTGGGGGTTTTCTTTTTAGGAAATTTTTCTGTGTTTTTTAAGATTGTTGTTTGTTTTTGTTTTTCTCTTCCATGAACATACAATGTTTTTAAAATCAAAATGCCCTCTCTGTCTTAATTAAAATCAAAAGAAAGGGAGAGAGGAGAAAGGAGGAGACACAGGGCAGGGCGAGTGGAGCAGATGGGAGGTTTTTGTGCTGATCCTCTGCCTCAAGTATGAGTGTCATGGATGTTGTGTTTTCAGTGCTTTGATGTTTAAAATACAATTCGACAACATGTGTGTATCTCCATGATATTTAATTTTGTTCATTTGTTTTTCAACTTTATAAAAATGATTTCACCCTCTGTGTAGTCTTTTAGGGTCTAATTTGTTTTTCCATTTAACACGGAAGATTAATCTTTGTCAGTATAGTTAGTATATTTTTATGACTATATGATATTTCGCTGTGAGATTATTCCATTGTTTATCTGTTTGTTCCCTGGCTGATGGATGGGTTGTTTCCAGATTTGTGCTATTTTGAATAGTGCTACTATAAATATTATAGTATATGTAATAGTGTCACTTAGGACGTGCATGCTGCGTGCATGCCAAGTTGCTTCAGTCGTGTCCAACTCTGTGCGACCCTATGGACTGTAGCTCACCAGCCTCCCGTGTCCATGGGATTCTCCAGGCAAGAATACTTGAGTGGGTTGCCATGCCCTCCTCCAGGGGATCTTCCTGACCCAGGGATTGAACCTGCATCTTATGTCTCCAGCATTGGCAGGCAGATTCTTTACCACCTGGGAAGCTCGTTACTTAGGGCGGTGCCTTCCAAATGGTTTTCACTATAACTCAATAGGAAATACACACCGATAACTCTGTCTCTCTTTTCTTTCTCTCTGTGTATCTGTGTATCTGACTATCACTTCAACCTTCTAGATATAATATTTTTCCCTACTCTGAGCAATGGTTCTGATAAAAATCCGGTATATTTTTTAGAATCCTGATAGAGATCCAGTGAACTGATTTTATTAACCATTTCTACCTGAGGTTTGAACACTAGTCTAGGACATATACCAGGTTGTAGAGTTGCTAGGTCTAAAGATATGTAACTTTCAGTCTCACAAGATGATAGCAAATTGTTCCCAAAGTGCTGATCCACGTAGTCCTATCAATTTTTGTTAATCACGTTGTTTCTTTTTTAACTTTTTATTTTGTGTGAGGGTACAGCCAATGAACAACGTGTTAATCACATTCTTATCAACACTTAGTATTTCAAACAAAGTTAGGTTTTCAACAAGAAGTCTATTAACTTAATGAACAAGTGAGAACATGTTAATGATTTTGACTTATGTTCTAATCTTATGACTAAAAATTTCTAGCCAAATAAAGTGCCAGAATTTCTAGAATACTGGATTACACTGAGCTGTTCTGTATTCTTTTTGAGATCTTGTTTGGCAAATGCTTCACATATTCTTTGCTTGAAAGTACATCTTGCTTGTTACTCTGTTTGCTTTGCTGCTCAAGTATGCAAATAGTGGTTGCGGTTGATTATTTTAAGGTTAAGCATACCTGAGATATTATCTGCTAAGTAACAGTTTAACTGACTGAGAAAACAGATATGTTGTCCTTGATATAGTATGACACGCTTCATTTGAAAAAGACTGGAATTTTTATCAGTAGTTGTGATATCAATTTAAAGCTCAGAGGCTCAGTTAAGTATAAGCAGGCTGTTTGATGAACTTTTGGTTGATTATGTCAAAATATGTCCTTTTGTAGAACCAACCTGACATCTAAGGCTTCATAGTAAGAACCTTGTTTAGCTAGTTTGTGGGTCTTGTCATCACTTGTCAGGTTGAGATGTCTTTCCTGCTGTTTTTACGCTTGCCAGGGGAGTGCCTCTTTTCGTTGAGGCACTTCCTCTTGGCTCCTGCTGTGTTTCATGACTCCTTGGCACATAAAAATCTACCTGATAGTCTAGATTCAGTGACTGAATCTACAAACAGAGAATTTTTGCTCTGCACAATGACTGACTTCATTATTCACAGCTATCCTCTTGGGTAATGGGCCATTACCTGTCATCTCATAAGGCACCTTCCTTATGTCAGTTTGGCCTAGGTGACTCCAACAGGAGGTAAACTTCCCTCCAGTTTAATTTTTTATGTCAGTGGTACAATTAAGCCTAATCACCCAATAATGCCATGTTGTATATATTTCAGTGATACTGTCATCATCGTTGATAGAATCTTTCCCAACACTGCCTTGCACTTTCTCATTCTTCTGGGTGTGAGTTTTTCTAGCTTGAAAATGAACAGAGCTCGTTACAATGGGTGAGCTCACTTTGACTCCAGCGCAGATTCCACTTTTTGTTTTGTTTTTAGTTTCTGGAATTCTTCCTCAATGGCGAGAATCCAAGCTGTAGATTTAAAGAAGCCCTTGCTTGCAAGGTGGGGCAGTAGCAGCTTACAGATGCCTGATGGACTGGAAGGAGTAGGTAAATTGACAGCACAGAAATGTCCTAAACACTCATCAGGGTTACAAAATGAATGACATCCCGGGTGTCCTGGGATGACTTTATAACAATGAGAAGGTAGGAATATACTTCCTTACCTACAAAAACAATTTCAAAACATCTATTTAGAAAAAGAGAAATATCTGTTTTCCGAATTTGAACTAAGCTATTCTACATGGATATCATCTGATAGTTAGAATAACAGAGTTTTCTGAAGGACACACTGGGAACATTTTAAAAAAGTGGTTTATTAACTGCATCAGTAAAATAATACCATACTGCTTACCCAAAAAGCTGGCACAGTTGTAAAATTCTTAAAGTTTTAAAGATGTTTGGTGTTTGATGGGCAAAGTGTTTAGAAGATAAAGCATCCCCAAAGCTAATTTGATTTGTTCTGCAGTTTGCTAACAATGGTGTTCTTTAGTGCCTAACCAAAGTGTTTTGATGATGAGATGGCCAGAATACATTTTTAAAGTTAGACTTGTATTTTAGAAGTAGCAATGTAATGTGAGATCTCTTAATTTTACTAAGGTGTCTAGATTTTTTACTATCAGATATACTTACAAAAGTAAAGTTTAACAGTTCATTCAAGGAACTGCAACATAGACAACTTGGTAAATATTTATTGACTGAAAAGATATTTTTCCTGAAAAAGCTGTAGGTGAATCAGATTTTTGTCCATTGCATTATAATTTTACATTTAGTATGATTCACTTTCTAAGAAAAGTAATCTCCCAAATTTATATTTGCATCAAACCCAAATTTTCATAGATCAGAATTGCCTGGAGTAAGGGCTCCTTTAAAATGCCTTGTGTGGTGTAAGATCTTGTTTATTCTTTTTGAGGTTGCTAAGGTACAGAAAGTTTGACTTTTTTTAAAGGGCAATAGTTATTCACCAGTTTATAAACAGTTAAGTAAAAATAGATTTCTAAGGATCTTCAATTTGTAAGTAATAAATCATCCACGTTGAAATAGTTGACCTGGATTTTATTTTACTTAAGAATGTGGAATGTTTTATAAACACACCAAGAGTTACAAATATAGAAGAGAGGGAATAAAGAATTGCACTGTCAGTAATATGCAATATACATTTGTGCCTATATGAAATTTTAGTCAAAGCATTCTAATACATACAGTAAAGCCTGTTAGAATTGGGTCTGAATTAAGACTAGGCTCTAAGTAACACAAAGTCTACTTTGTTGCAACTCTGTTTGGTCCTATGAGTTGTTGTTCAATCACTCAGTCTGTCTGACTCTTGTGACCCGATGGACTGCCGCACACCAGGCTTCCCTGTCCTTCACTATCTCCTGGAGTTTGCTCTAACTCATGTCCGTTGAGTCAATGATGCCATCCAACTATCTCATCCACTGTCGTCCCCTTCTCCTCTTGCCCTCAATCTTTCCCAGCTTCAGGGTCTTTTCCAATGAGCTGGTTCTTTGCATCTTGTGGCCAAAGTATTGGAGCTTCAGTTTCAGCATTAGTCCTTCCAGTAAATATTCAGTGTTGATTTTCTTTAGTATTAACTGGTTTGGTCTCCTTTCTTATAGTCCAACTCCCGCATCCGTACAGGACTTCTGGAAAAACCATAGCTTTTGATTAACTTCACCTGAAGTTGCAAGCCTTCAATTGACCAGAGTTCCGAAATAATTACGAGACAGATTCTGCTAGTGTAATAGTTGTCTAGATGGGGAGACAGTTTCCTGGTGCTTCACACTCTGCCATCTTCTTAGAATCCTCTTCCTCTAGTCTTTTTAAAGACTGTCCCCCATGCCCCCACCACTAGCACCTAATTTAGTTTGAATAGTCAGCTATTCTCTTTAGTCTCTTCAGCTTTTTCCCCTTCTCTCTCATACTTTCTCCTTCTCTTTCTTCTAATTCAGTGGATCTTTTTTTTTATTTTTTTAAAGAAAATCTTTTGGTGGTCACAAGTTCTTTTAAGAATTTGAAGAAAATTACCAATGGATTGTCTGCCTAGAAAAATCCATATATCTCCCAGTAAGAGCCAATAGTTGAGACCCATTGTTGTTATTGTTACTCGCTCAGTCATGTCTGATTCTTTTGAGACCCCATGGACTGTAGCCCACCAAGCTTCTCCATTCATGGGACTTCCCAGGCAAAAATATTGGAGTGGGTTGCTATTTTCTTCTCCAGAGGATCTTCCCGACCCAGGGATCGAACCTGTGTCTCCTGCATTGGTAGGTGAATTGTTTACCACTGAGCCACCTGAGGCTCCTCAGAGGTCCGCTATTGTTATTGTTTAGTTGCTAAGTCATGTCTTTCCAATCCCATGGACTGTAGCCCATCAGGCTCCTCTCTCCATGGGATTTCCCCGGCAAGAATACTGGAGTGGGTTGCCATTTCCTTCTCCAGGGGATCTTCCCGACTAGGGATCAAACCCTTATCTCCTGCCTTGGCAGGCAGATTCTTTACTGCTGAGCCACCAGGGAAGCCCTTTGGAGGTGCCCTGAAATCCCACCATGGGAGCCCTTGTTATAACATTGCATGTCTGTCAACTTCCCTTGACACTCTGGGCGGGAAGTATTCTACCCGTGGCTCAGGATGCTCACTAAGGGACTGGTGAATGGGAACTGCCCTCTCTTAGATTTGTAGGAAGTCTTTGAATATGGTTAGAAAAACCTCTTTCCTAGAGTATGAAATCATGACACCGTTTCCATGTTTATCCACCAAATGGCATGTTTGTCCAATGACATTAAACTGGTATGTGTATGAGGTAATTACTTATACCTTACAAGACAAACTTGTGACTGCCATTCATTTGGAACATGTAGGGATGATAGGCTAATTTAAGTGAGGACCAATCTGAATACATCTGTGTATTTGTGTATGTGTGTGTTTTAAGTCTGGTTTCTCTTCAATAATACGACATGATATATATGTGCCAAAAGTAATAATAGCCAACTATTTTCTAGATAGATGTTCTTTGGGGTCTCTTTTTACCCTTTCAAAGCCATATTAATTACTGATATATGAAAAGTGACATAGAAGTAGTCAAGGAAACAGTCTGTTCCTTCAAGGGGGTTAAATGTTCTTTTGGAAAAGTGTGTTCATATTCTAAATTTCTATAGTAAACTGTTTTATGGAGGGGATACCAAGGTGTACTTCATGCTGGCTATGGATTAGAGGGTCAGAATTGACAAGGTTGATCAGTACTCTGTGATGCCCTGGATGGGTAGGATGGTGGGGGTGGGAGGGAGATCCAAGAGGGAGGGGATATATGCATACATATAGCTGACTCACTTCATTGCACAGCAGAAATGAACACAATTGTAAAGCAATTATACCTCAATTTTTAGAAGATAAAAAGAGGCTTCTTCAAACCCCCTAAAATTTGATAAGGTTAAAACATTAAAAAACAAAACAAATAATGAAATAACAATGTTCTGTCATGGATGTTTCTGGAGTGGCCCTTGCAGCATGGACACCCTGGGCTGACAGGAGTGCACAGCCTGGTTGCTGATGTAGACTTTCCTTGTCTGGGTTGACCAAGAAGCAATGCCCTTGAGAGACTGTTCAGTGGTTCCATATGTTCCAGAGCAGACAACCAAGGTATCCACCTTAAGCATTAATTTTTGAATTTTATTTTCTTCAGCATTGAATTCACTAGTTGGATCTTCCAGTGAGGCCAAGTAAGTGGAAATAAGATTGAGTAACTGCTAACAGAAGTTCAGTTTAAACCAACAACTTAAAAATAAAAGTCTCATATCTCCCAAACTTTTATCCGGCCAAATTAGATCTGAGTGTGGAATAATGTACAGTTAAATCATGGTGAATGCACATGGTTAGTTCTGCTTTCTTTTTTCCCCCCCTTTTTTTAAAATTTATTTTTTAATTGGAGGAAAATTGCTTTACAATGTTGTGTTGATTTCTACTGTACAACAACACAGTCAGCCATGTGAAAGTGTTAGTTGCTTATTCGTGTCCGACTTTTTGTGACCACATGGACTTAACCTGCCAGGCTCCTCTGTCCATGGAATTCTCCAGGCAAGAATACTGGAGTGGGTTGTCATTCCCTTCTCCAGGGGGTCTTCCCAACCCAGGAATTGAACCCAGCTCTCCTGCATTGAAGGCTGATACTTTACTGTCTTAGCCTCCAGGGAAACCTGTTCCCTCCCTCTTAAGCCTTCCTCTTCTTCCCTGACTCCACCCCTCTATGTCATCTCAGAGTACCAGACTGGGCTCCCTGTGTTATACAGAAACTTCTCACCAGCTATCTCTTTTACACATGGGCAGTGTATGTATATTGATACTACTTTCTCCATTCATCCCATTCTCTCCTTCCCCCACTGTGTCCACAGGTCTGTTCTCTACATCTGCATCTCCATTCCTTCCCTGCACATAGGTTCATCAATACCATTTTTCTAGATCCCACATATATGCGTTAATATATGAAATTTGTTTTTCTCTTTCTGACTTACTTCACTCCATATAATAGGCTCTAGGTTCATCCACCTCACTAGAGCTGACTCAAATTGATTCTTTTTTATGGCTGAGTAGTATTCCATCACTCATTATTCCACACGCCACATCATCTTTATCCATTTATCTACAGATGGATATCGAGGTTGCCTCCATGTCCTGGCTATTGTAAATAGTGCTGCAGTGAACATTGCGGGTACATGTGTCTTTTAGAATTGTGGCCTTCTCAGGCGATGTTCTCAGTAGTGGAATTTCTGGGTCATATGGTAGATTTATTACTAGTTTTTTTTAAAGAAATCTCCATTCTGTTCTCCATAATAATGGCTATATCTGTTTACATTCCTACCAACAGTGTGGGAGGGTTCCCTTTCCTCCACATCCTCTCCAGCCTTTATTGTTTGTAGATTTTTTGATGATAGCCATTCTGACTAGTGTGAGGTGATACCTCGTTGTAGTTTTGACTTGCATTTCTCTAATGATTAGTGATGTTGAGCATCTTTTCCTATGTTTACTGGCTATCTGTAGTGCTGTTTCCTTTTAAGTGGTTCTGTTTATTTAAAACACTTGAAAATGAGAAGTTGTTTTGCTCGCTCAGTTCGGGTTTATTGTAAAACTCAGTTGCCAGAAAAAGAGAGTACAGTACTGTTTTTGTGCTATGAGTGCGTGAAGTGGACCACGAGTGAACCGGAGAAGGCATATGCCTGCTGCTTTTTTCCTTCCACCCACAGAAGGAAAGCTCTAATGGTCAACAGATGGCGTTTGTGGATGTCTGGCCTCGTGAACGCCTGGATGCAGGCGCCAAAAATGGTGGCAGACCCAATCACACCACACGTATGTTTTCACTCTTATTCCCCGGGGCTGATAAAAGTAATGCTGGAAAGAAACAGAAAGCTAGGGAGAAAAGTGGGCACTGTACTGTAATTGGTAGATGACATTTGTCATAAAAAGGATAGGTTTGACAACCATGGAGAGAAGTTGTTTTGCCCCGGTTCATGTGATATGTCTTCATGGGTGAAACACTTTACTGTCAGACTCCCCAGTGGTAGCAGCATAACACCAACAGCTGAGGGAAAAGTAACTGTTTCCTCTTTCTACTCATACTTATGCTCCCCAAAACAGAATTTGAACAAATATTTAAAGGTGGAAAATAGTAATATCTTGGCATAATGGCCACAAAATACTTCATTGCTTGGCAGAATGAAGGTGTAGAGGCAAGTGGCCCATTAGCATCGAGGAAGGCTTGTTTCACTCAGTAAAAGCAAGTGCAGTGGACAAAGAAGTATATTCTTCATGCTGTTGGAAATGTGTTGTGGAAATGTGGTGCTTCCATTCCTTTAGTACAAACAAATCATTTGGTTTCACTTTAAAGTGGGAAAAAAACAATCCATGTGGGGGATTATATGTGGTGCTTGTGTAATCCCTTGTGACACCACAACCACGGGATCATGGACCCAGCGCCCAGACCGACCCTCCCCATGAGGCTGAGCCCCTTCTTGCTCCACAGATGAGGAAATGAGGGGCCCCGGAGACAACGCAAGACTAGTTCAAGATCACACAGTCAGTCCGTGGCAGGGTTACACAGTTTTCTTACAAAAGTGAGAGTTTAATCACAAAAAGCTTATTAGAAAGTTGTCCTCACCTGCCTAGCTAGACTATCTTTTAACTGTGACTTAAATCCTTCCTCGTGCAGCTCAGAGATCAACTTTGGAACCTTCCAGAAGCCCCCGAGTTGGGCCAAGGGTTCTGCCTCCTACGCCGCTTCTTGCCTCTCTTCTGTAGCTCTTGTTATATTTTGTAGAAGTCATCTGGTCGTGTTTTTGTGTATCAATCCTGCACGTACATTCATCTTTATAGTTTATTTTGTTTCATTCTTCTTTGTACTTTATAGGAATGGAGTAAGGACAAGCTTCAGTAACGCCCCCCCCCACCCACCCCCCCCCCCCCCGCCTCCTATTTGCATGACAGTTTTTTAATGGCTCCCCGGGATGCTGTGTGTTAATTATTAAAATTGTTGAGTCTGACCAGTGCTGTTTTCAGGAGGTTAGAGCATGCTCTAGGTTAGAGCATACGGTCTATACGAACCTAAATTATCTGACAGTAGAAAGCCGTTTTGAGTCAGATTGACACTACTAGACAGACTTGGGCAGGGTGGGAGTGGCCTGCACTGTGGATGTCAGTGTGATGACCAGCTGGAGACAAGCAAGGACCCTTTGTTCTACTAGTGTCTAAAGTATTACAGGAATGAGAATGGGATAACCTTTAGGAACCCTAAACGGTACCCCTGGACACATAGGAACTGTTAACATTAACAGGAACCTAAAGCCTTAGAGTTACTGAGAGTCCAAGTTTGATATATTTTTTTATATTTAGTTTTCCTATTAAAAATATATACATCAAACAAGTGTAGAGAATCATATTTTGAACATCTGTGGACCCACCAATCGGCTTTGTTAGTCCTTAACTTTTCTTAAACAGGACTAAATTTATGTATTTTCAATTTACTTTGTGTTTTTATTAAAAATTTTTAGTAAAGTTTGATTCATAATGTTGTGTTAGTTTCAGGTATATAGCAGAGTGATTCGGTTATACACATATATGTGTATAAGTATGTGTGTGTGTGTGTGTATATATATATATATATATACATATATATACATATGGGCTTCCCCAGTGGCTCAGCAGTAAAGAATCTGCCTGCCAATTCAGGAAACAAAGGTTCGATCCCTATGTCTGGAAGATCTCCTGGAGAAGGAAATGGCAGCCCACTTCAGTATTCTTGCCTGGGAAAGCCCATGGCCAGAAGAGCCTGGCAGGCTACAATCCATGGGATCGCAGAGTCAGACCCAGCTTAGTGACTAAACAACAACTATTTTTATATATTCTTTTCCGGATTCTTTTCCATTACAGGTTTTTGCAAGATATTAATTAATCATAATTAATTGTATATAATTCCTTAACTATAACCTTTTGATATTTTGTAATTTTTCCCTTCCCTATCCAGAGGTCACTATTATGAATTTGGCGTTTATTACTCAGATATTCTTGGAGAAGGAAATGGAAACCCACTCCAGTATTCTTGCCTGGAGAATCCCAGGGACAGGGGAGCCAGGTGGGCTGTCGTCTATGGGGTCGCACAGAGTCTGACACGACTGAAGCAACTTAGCACTCAGAGATTCTAAAGTTGACTCTTTGGGGCCTCCCCACTAAGGCAAGGGTTCTGTGTGATGGAACAGGAGCTGTATCTTGTGGCAGTAAAACCATAGTTTTGGAGCCATGGTGAGACTCATAAAGATTTGAAATGTGGCAGTGAAATCAGACTGCAGAGCCAGGGTTCCCAGATCCTAGATTCTTGACAAGTTGGAATTTCCCCAGGGGATGAGGAGGGATGGTGGATCCCGAAAGTCACTCATCAGGGTAAACTTCAAACAGACATGGCTTGAGGAAATGTATCATTTAGGAGTAATGCTTTTCAAACATTTTTCGACTGTAACCCACAATAACAAACAAATTTTGCAAAGTGACCCTCGATACTTGCGCACGCGTGCACACATATATATGCACGCAGAACACGTACCTCCAAATGAAGCGTTTGCATGAAATAATACCTATTCTTTCTTTGTTAGCTGCACTGCAATAGGGTCTGTTTTGTTTTTACAAAAGCAATTTGTTCCAATAAATTGATTTCCCAGGCCATTACTAGATCGGAGCAGTTAAAACAACAGCAGCAAACCCGGGTTTGCAGAACTGTGATTTGTTTCCTGGAGCAAAAGTTTTTTTAAAGCGTCTTTTAGTTTAACTCTACTGAACATCTTTATAAGTAGCTGTTTTCTACTGAGGGCCTAAGCTTCAAGATTTATGCCACGATTTACTAATAAAAAAATTCTGTGTAAAACTAAGCAGAATTCAAAGCTCTTTTGAGGTTCAGGTTATTCTGTGTCAGGTTGCTTCTCCTCCTCAGAGCCCTTCATTCTCTTCAACGATTGCTTTAAGGCAGCCTGTCTCAATTAAGTAAACAGAGCTTAAACACAGTGACTTAACTATACTTTATAAATTCATGATTGTTAAGCCACAAAATCAACCTTTCCAAATAAAACTGAGTGTAAGTCAAACTGCCAGGAGAAAAAGAACAGCTATGGAGTCTTGAACTTTCCTTTCACCCTAGTGTACCCTCTCTCTGTATACAGGGCTAACTAAAGTCTACACAAGGAATAAAGTGATGTATGTACATGTTGCTTTATGTTTATTGAATGTCACCCATTTTGTGTAACCAGACTGCCATCCTCTACACAGAGCTTTGTTATTGTTGTTTAGTTGCTAAGTCATGTCCTGCTCTTTTAAGACCCCATGGACAATAGCCTGCCAGGCTCCTCTGTCCATGGGATTTCCCAGGCAAGAACACTGGAGCAGGTTGCCATTTCCTTCTCCAAGGGATCTTCCCGACCCAAAGATTGAACCTGTGTCTCCTGCCTTGGCAGGCGGGTTCTTTACAGTCTGAGCCACCAATAACCCCTCTTCACAGAGCTGCCTGATGATCATCATAAGAGCAGGCGTTGTGACAGCACCTCTGTCCAAAGACAGAGGTATGTAATTGAACAGTGTATGTAATTGAACCCAGAAAGGTGCATCTCCAGGGAGGCAAAGGGGAAAATTACATCTCATGCGTCTTAAACGCACAGTTGTTGGAGATGATGAGCTAGATTGATTCCAAGATGCTAAAATGAGTCAGCTTTCTCCAAAACCCTACCAGCAACCACTTTACAAGGGAAACAAGGGAGCTGGTTTCTAAAATCTGGAAGAAGCAGAGGGTTTTGTTTAAGCCAGCTATTTTTTCACCAAAGAGGAAATGCAGAGCTACCTCAGGAAATGTAAATGGGACTGTTGAATAACTGGGGAGGAATGTCTCCTTGGGATGAGAAGGCAAAGAAAAGTTCAGCTGATTTTCAGGGAGAATAACAAAAGTGACAGTGTGCATGTTGTGTGTGTGACTGTGTGTAACTTCTAGAACATTCTGGTCTTATGACCCCTTTCTACTTTTAAGAATTATTGAGAACTCCGAAGAACCTTTGTTGATGTGGCTCTTTTTTTTTTCTTTTTTGCACCATTTTAGGAATTAAGACTGAAAAGCTTAAAATGTTTACTAACTTATTAAACACAATGATAAACTCATTATATATTATTAATAACATAAACATTTTTATTTATAAAAAATTGATTTTTACCCCCCAATAGTGAAGAGTGTTATTGTTTTGTATTTTTGCAAGTCTCCTTAATGCCTGGTTGACTATGACACTTGGATTCTCATAACTGCTTCTGCAAACAATCTGTTGTGATCTGTTGTTTGGGTTGAAGTACATGGGGGAATGTTTAGTGCACCCAGATGTGTTAGTTGGAAAACAGAGGGTCTCACAGTCCCCTGAAGGGGACTCTGGGACTCCCAGGAGTCCTTGGGTCACATTTTGAGAACCACTATCCTAAAAGTAGTTTGGAAGCATAAATGAGTGGTGAGATTACTGTGTTAATCCCTCCGTTGCATCCAACTCTTTGCGACCCGGTGGACTATAGTCCGCCAGGCTCCTCTATCCATGGATTAGAATTGGAAGAGAGGAGCTCCTTCAGGGGTGTTGCAGTGATCAAGGGGAGAGGTCAGGTGGGGCAGGGCTTAGATGTTGGCAGAAATGGAGAGAAAGCTCCCACACTTCAAAGACATTTTGAAGGCAGAATTACCAAGACTTGAAATAGGGCATAAAAGAGAAGGAAGAGTCAAGATGACTAACAAGAGTTTTCTTTTTTTTTTTTTTTGATGTCTGCCTTTATTATTTTTAATTAATTAATTTCTGGCTGTCCTGGGTCTTTGTTGCTGCATACGGGCTTTCTTAATTGCATCAAGCCTGAGCTACTCTCTGTGGCGCGCAGGCTTCCTCATTGCGAAGGCTTCTCTTGTCGTGGAGCATGGGTTCTAGGGCACTCAGGCTTCAGTAGTTGCAGTTCTCGGGCTCTGTAGCTGTGGCTCTCCGGCTCTATCGTTTGGGCTCAGTAGCTGTGGCGCACAGGCTTATTTGCCTCGTGGCATGTGAGATCTTCCCAGGGCAGGGATTGAACCCACGTCTCCTGCATTGACAGGTGGATTCTTAATCACCAGACCACCAGGGAAATCCTAAATGTTTTCAAGTGTAGAACATCTGAAAAATATTTTCTCCCTTACACCCAACCTTTACCCTTTTCTGAAAATTATCTCGATGAAGTCCATTGATGTCTTTTTTTTTTCCTCCCCCAGAGTTGTCCTGCCCACCCCAGGGCTTTGGAGAAAGTCAACTGCTTTCCAGCTGCATTGGTCTGTCACTTCCAGAAGAAAGGGAAGACCTATGACATCCCTGGGGACTTGGGACCTATGACCTCCCAAGAGGCGTCCTTGCTCACTTCACTCGGGCCCTGCAGGCAGTGAAGGGCTGTGGGTCCAGCTCCTGTGTGCACCGGACGCCTGCAGTCCCCCCCTCTTATGCACCCCAGCACCCCCATCAGCTCCCTCTTCTCCTTCACCAGCCCTGCAGTGAAGAGACTGCTCGGCTGGAAACAAGGAGATGAAGAGGAAAAGTGGGCGGAGAAAGCAGTGGACTCTTTGGTGAAGAAGTTAAAGAAGAAGAAAGGAGCCATGGACGAGCTGGAGAGGGCGCTCAGCTGCCCGGGGCAGCCCAGCAAGTGCGTGACCATTCCCCGCTCCCTGGACGGGCGGCTGCAGGTGTCCCACCGCAAGGGGCTGCCCCACGTCATTTACTGCCGGGTGTGGCGCTGGCCGGACCTGCAGTCTCACCACGAGCTGAAGCCGCTGGAGTGCTGCGAGTTCCCTTTCGGCTCCAAGCAGAAAGAGGTGTGCATCAACCCCTACCACTACCGCCGCGTGGAGACGCCAGGTGGGTTTCCTTCATGGTTTAACTGTGACAGGTAAGAGGGCGCGTCCCGGTTAGTGGAGAGCCATGGGCCACCTGCAGGAGAAGGAAGTCCCTACCACCACTACAAGAGAGGCAGAAAGAGGGAGGTTCAGTTTGGAGAAGCTGATCCAAAATTTTGTAGTCAGAATAACCTAGACAGAAGATCTTTCTTCAGCATAGATGTAAGCTTTGTGTGATTTTGGAAAACGCTGTTTTATTTTGATGTATTTGGGAGTCATCGTCCAGTTCTTGAAAGGTCTGAATATGGCCTTGACGTGATCAACTGTTTAAAAAAAAATCTTTCTCCCCAACTCCTCCCCTTGAATTCAGCTGTACTGAACTAAACCAGCCGCACTCTCCCCAAGTTAAACTAAGCAGATGATGGAAGAGTTGCTGGAAATCCTTCCAAGACTGAAAACAATGGCAGTGAGGGGAGATTGGCAGCTCTTCTTAAATATGACTTTAAATATAGGAAAGTATTAATCCTATAACGTTTCAGGCACACACGTGTGTGTAAGTGCAGTGTTCATCTTTGTTCCTTCACACTGGTGTAACAGTTTGACTGCATTTCTCTTTGAATGGAGTGTTCCTGCAGCTACAGGGATGCAGTTTTTGCGGGAGCTTCCTCTCCTCATTCCTGGAGGGCCCGGCTCATGCGCTCTGGGAAGCAGCCCATGTCCATTAGGAGGCGGTTCTGTCTAGGAAGGCAGGCGGTGGGGGAGTCCAGCCTGCCGCCTGGCTCCCTCCCAGATTCAGTTAACCTTGTAGCCATCCCCATTAAGTCCTGCCCAGCCTAGAGCAATCTTAGCGAGGTGACCTTTCAGGCTCCTGAATCTTGCCATCATGCTCTTAAACTGTTGTCAAGGACATCACCTGCCTGAACGTGGACGCTTCTCACAGTCATGTCACTCAGGATACAGGATGAGACCGTGATGAGAAAGGCCCACGTTCCTGGTGAATCCGATGTGCTTTCCCCTAGATCATATACCTCTTTGCTTTCTTCTCTGTCTTGCTTCTCTCTGGGCTTTCTTCATCTACTTTAATAACATGTCATCAAGGAGTTTATGACAGAAATGACTTGATTCTTTTTTGTTTCTAAGATTTGAGTTGTATTAAGCATTCAGAATACATCCCATGAAAAATGTTCACCAGAAAATCATTTTTCTCTTCCTCAGTAATGTAGTCATTAGATGTATTTGTGAAATGTATCAGGCTTTCCTTTTGAACACTCGAAACCCTAATTTTAAAGGATTATTTGATGTTTTCATGTTTCGTATTATGTGAGGTTCTTTCAGGAATAATAGTGTGAATGTTTTTACATATGGCAGATTTCAAATCTTGGTATTTTAGTTTTGAGTTTCCAAGATGAAAGATGGCTAAATATGGTATTAATTTTAAGGTGATGTTTAAGCTGTCTTTTTTTATTCCTAACTTTGATTTTTTAAGTAAAAAGGCAAATCTTATATCTAGCTTTCTGGCCAGGCTTAAAGTCAATATTTTGAGAACAATGAAAGATGCTAATGTTCAGCAAGTTTACTGGGTCCCTAATTATCATAAAACTGAAGTTTTGCCTTTGAAATCTCTCATCTTTTGGCCACCCATGCTTGGAACCTTGAAGGCTGCATTCTAGATTTTTATTTTTTTCATTCTCACAACCTACTAAAATAATCTATTTTAGTGCTTTTCAAACTATCTGCAGTGAAGCACCAGTTTTTAAAAAGTTTCCAATCCATAAAATATCAATATTTTTACAATACAAATAAATTACTGGGCAGATGAAATTTTTAAAAGAGTTAAAAATGCAAGTTCAATTTTAAAAAATACAACCTCAATTTTTTTTCTTACAACTCATTTCAACAGATACAAGATTACTCTGTCAAGTGGCTATTAAGTTTCTAAACACAAACTTTCAGTTTGAATACTTGTATCTGTATGGACTGGCACCCAGCGGCTGGTAAAGTCTCACCAGTCCTCAGACCTCACTTTTTGTGGCTTGTGTCTGGTAGAAGCCGTGCAAAAATGTTTTCGAGACTCATAATGATTTTTCTTCATGCAGCCGGAGGTGATTTCAGTATAATTTCTCCTCTGTGTTAAATTCCCACACTTTATGAAAACCACATGACTTTTGAAAAAGATACAAGTGCTTTTTTCAGCTTTTCTCTGCAGTCCCTTATAGACAGTTAACTCTTTCCATTATCTGCCCCCAGGTCATGCTTAGATAGTGTGGTATTTAAAAGGCAGCATTGTATTGAGAGGCTTCCCAGGTGGTTCAGTGGTAAAGAATCCACCTGCTAGTGGAGGAGATGCAGGAGACTCAGGTTCGATCCCTGGGTTGAGAAGATCCTCTGGAGGAAGAAATGGCGACCCACTGCAGCATTCTTGCCTGGTATGTCCCATGGACAGAGGAGTCTAGCAGGCTACAGTCCAGGGAGTCACAAAGAATCGGACGCAACTGAGCACAGATTGAGACCAGTGTCTGTAAGCTCACTAGGTCTTATTTGCAAGCAGCAGTTGTCATACAGAAACAGAACTGAGTGATGAAGAATAGCTGTTGTTCTAGATTGAATGTCTGTGTCCCCCCAAATTCATATATTGAGAACCTCATGCCCAAGATGATACAGTATTAAGAGGCAGTGCCTTTAGATGGCTAGATCATGAAGCCAGACCCCCATGAGTGGGATTAGTGTCCTTATAAAGGGGTCCCCGGAGAGAACCCTTGTCCCTTCCTGTATGAGGACACAGCAAGAAGGCACCCTATAGCCCAGAAGGGGGCTCTGCCCAGACCTGACCAGGCTGCACCCCCATCTTAGACTGTCCAGCCTCTGGAACCATGAGAAAGAAATTTCTATTGTTTATAAGCTTCCCAGTCTATAGTCTATATGTTCTAGTAGCCCACAGGGGCTAAGACACCTGTGCTTTGAGTGAAAGTATTTACAAATATGATCAGTGCAATCCTAAGGTTAACGGATCTTGTCAGGCTGAATTACAACTCTGATGATACTATCAGTTTTCCTTACGAATCTCCACTGCCTTTAGTTTTACTCAGATGATAGAAATTCATTATCAAGATGTTTGTCTCAATAAAGACAAATTCATCTTCTCTTTTGATGCCTCAGATCTGCAGGCTGTGGAGAAATGAAGATCTCTGCCTTCAGATATGAGGAATTCTGTTTATCAATGTTAAGGATACCCTGTAGGTATATTAGAACTGAAGTCACAGAGAGTATTCAAATTCTTCATCCAAAAAAGGAAAGTGAGTGTTTATTTGATCATTGTTAACACTGTGCTCAAGAAGCATCATTGAAAAATAAGCCATATATCATTTAGTGTGTCACCCCCTCACTTTCAGAGTATTCATGAGGCAAGACATTTTTTTATTCCTCTATATTCATGGAATACATAAAAGGAGATTGAATGGCTTATCATCTATGTCATTTTGCATCATGATATTGAGGATTGTTCTATAATGTCATAAGGCAATATATGCAAATACTGGCTTTTAAATGAGGAAGAAATCACTGTTTCCCTGCCACCCTCATTTGTAGTGGTTTAGCTTAAAACTGTTCATCTGCCTCTTGGAGTTTATATTCTACCTGTAGAACTGAAAATTATTGCTTGTTAAGAAGAGATAGATAACTGTGTGATAGTGGGAAATGGTGGAATTTGTGATGGATATTATTGTTACCATTTTGTGCTTATTGTCTGTTTACTCCAAAATATTTACTTTTTATGGAGGTTTTTATAGATACTTCCTATGATGAGAACTCCATAGAGTGATTTGAAGCAAGTGCTACCTCAGCTGTCTCCAGGAGCGATTTCTTCTCATCATTCTTGCTTGGCTCTTCTGCTAGCTCTCTCCATTATTACTAAAAAAATAGATAATTCTAAATAATATGCTTATACATCTATCTCCAAATTTATCACTTTTAGCTAATTTCATTGACTCTAATATAAAAGGTGAAGATTTAGTTAATTTATATCACCTTTATCCTTTCTTCCTTTTCTCAATCTATATTTTGGTTTATATTATTATGTAAGTTAGTATAATATTATGTTATTTTTTGCTATTATATTAATTTCCACTGTGGGATTTGGGGGTACGAATTATTTCCCTTTAGAAGATTATTAGTCTATTGCCTTTTAAAAATTATTTATTTTATTTTTTGGTTGAACCATATCTTTGTTGCAGTGCAAGGCTTCTTATTGCAGTGGCTTCTCTTGTTGCAGGGCATGGGTTCTAGAGCTGGGACTTCAGTAGTTGTGGCACATGGGCTTAGTTGTTCCACACATCATGTGGGATCTAGTTGCTGGCTCAAGGATCGAATCCATGTCCCCTGCATTGGCAGGCAGACTCTTAACCACTGGACCATAAGGGAAGTCCAGTCTGCTGCCTTTTGCTGTCCAGCATTGATGATGGGAAGTCATAAATCAGTTTCTCATGTCCTTGTGGTGACATTGAGGTGATCCTCTGGGAGCTTTTCAGTTTGTCCTTAGATGTTTCAAATTCAAGATGGTATGACTATGATGGATCTTTTTTCACTCATTAGGCTGTATATCCTGCAGCTCTTTTCAATCTGATGACATAGATCCTTCTTCAGGCTCCAAAACATTTTCCCCTGTTGTTTGTTTGATCACTTCCTCTGTTTTCCCTGGTTCTCCTTCTGCAACTTAGGCTGGTCTCAGCTCACCCCTCAACAACACTCCATGGAATAACTTCTTTCTGCCAAGCCTGGGGACACTTCAGAAGCCAGTGGGCACTGGGGATGTCTGGACAATGCTCGCTCTTGAGAATTGCATCTGTCCTTGTTTTTGTGTTGAATCAGGAGCAAAAACACTCATGTTCTTTTTAAAGTGGGAACCCAGAGGGTAACATACTAAAATGAACAGATAAGTTCTCTATTACTGCTTCATCTTCTACTTATTCACTTTTATTATTACTCACTTTTTATCTTTTACTTTATAATTTTTAGTTACCTTTAAATCTTTCTGGTAAAGACAAGTAGAATATTTTTACGTAACTAGCACTATGGAGCCTAAAAATTTAGGCTAGTTATCTAAATAATTCAACACAGTTCCTGAGATATTAATATCTGAATAAAAATATCCAGGGCATGACTTGGGGTTTCATCATGAGCAATAGAAACTGATTTTGATTAAAAAGAAAGAAAGAAAAAAAACACTTTAATGGCAGAATCAGAGGAAGAGGTGAACGATTAGATCCCCAGAAGGTCAGGTAACAGGGCAGCTCGAGTCATTTCTGCTGTGGGAATGAATAGGCGGTTCTTAGACCACTGACATCAGGAGGATTCTTCTCTAAACTTTTCCTAAATTGACTGCGAGGGGTGAAACCATAGCTTTAGCTTGATTGCCAAGCTCCGTTTTGGAGAAGAGACGGGTCCATCGTGGACAATGCCACGAGGAGCACATAGAATGAAGGACAGGTCGTGGCCCGAGTGGGCAGACAGCACCAGCCCGCGTCCACCCTGTATTGGGGGACGCCGAGCTGAAGATCTGACGCATCGGTTCTCCCTCCCCCAGTGCTACCACCGGTGCTGGTACCCCGACACAGCGAGTACAACCCGCAGCTCAGCCTCCTGGCCAAGTTCCGCAGCGCGTCCCTGCACAGCGAGCCTCTCATGCCGCACAACGCCACCTACCCCGACTCCTTCCAGCAGCCTCCGTGCCCGGCCTTCCCGCCGTCGCCCGGGGCCCCGTTCCCGCCGTCCCCGTGCACTGCCGGCTACCCCCACTCCCCGGGAAGCCCCTCCGAGCCGGAGAGCCCCTTCCAGCACTCAGGTCAGTGTCAGCCGCTGTCTCCCGGGATACGATCCCAACGCGATTGTGTGGGCGGGGCCATCGTGAGCATCATTTGCCACTTGCAGTTCACAGCGCAGGCTCTAGGGGGCCCTTGGACCCTGCCCACCCTCTTCATCGGGACTCAATCCACTTTGGAGCAGTTACCACTTTCTTTTTTTCTTTTTTAAAAATTTTTATTGGGGTGTAATTGATTTACAGTGTTGGTCAATTTCAAGTGCATAGCAAAGTGAATCTGTTATACATATACGTATATCCACTCTTTTTTAGATTCTTTCCCCATATAGGTCATTATAGTGTATTGAGTAGAGTTCCCTGTGCTATACAGTAGGTCCTTATTAATTAGCTATTTTATATATAGTAGTGTGTATGTATCAATCCCAATCTTCCAATTTATCCCTCCCCTCTCTACCCCCAGTAACCATAAGTTTTTTTTTCACAAGTTTATTTTTTACATGTGTAACTCTATTTCTGTTCTATAGATGAGTTCCTTTGTAGCCTTTTTCTTAAGATGCCACATATACGCAATATCATATGATATTTGTCTTTCTCTGACTTGCTTCATTTGGTATGAGTTATCAGTTTCTTCTAGTAAAATAAAGAATATCAGGAGCTGACAAGTTCCTGCAGACATACATGAATGCATTTGGTGCTGGCTGCTGCCATCCATCTCATTCAGGACTTCCTATGCTCATTTATTTAATAGATATTTATTGAGCTCTTATTATCTGCAAGCCTTGCCTGGGGTGCAGGAGCTCTGAGAAACTAGATGGATTTGAACATCATCCTTGGGAATTTCCAGGGATTTTTCTTTTTTAATTTAAGGAGTTAGAAATAAGATTATAAAATACTTCTCTAACAAAACCAGGCAGGCATGGCCTGAGGGCAGGCAGTGTGGGGGGGAATCAGTGGTGGGCCTCTTCTCTGACTGCCTCTCTCAGCAATCCAAGGGAGTCCTTTCCTGCGAAAGATGGGTCTAAGTCAGGTAACTAAGAAGAGATGTACGTACCTTGTGAGAGTAAGATAAAGAATATCCCCAGCCAACAAGTTCCTAAGGGTGTTGTTATTTGGTTGCTCAGCTGTGTCTGACTCTTTGCGACCCCGTGGACTGTAGCCCACCAGGCTCCTCTGTCCATGGCATTTCCCAGGCAAGAATCCTGGAGTGGGTTGCCATTTCCTTCTCCAGGGGACCTTCCCTACCCAGGGATTGAACCCATGTGTCCTGCACTGGCAGGCGGATTCCTCACCACTGAGCCACCTGGGAAGCCCTCTTAAGGGTGTGCACAAATGCATTTGGTGCCAGATGCTGTGACCTGCCTCTCATGTCTTCCCATAGTCATTTATTGGGTTGGCCAAAAAGTTAGTTCAGGTTTTTCCTTAAGATGTTACAGAAAAACCCCAACAAACTTTGTGGCCAACCCACTATTTGACAGATATTTGTCAAGCTCTTTTTGTGTGCAAGCATTGCCTTAGGGTTCGGAAAGGAGAATTAAAGTGTTAATTGAAATTGTTCCTGTCCTCAGAAAACTTATAAAATGTGGGAAGATAAGGGAGTTGTCCCACCTCTTCCCTGCTGAGTTATACCGTTATCCTTCCTTTTGCCCTTCAACGATACATCTGCTATTTTCCATATGCATCTACTGTCACATCTATCACACTGTATTTTGTCATTTCCTGCCAGTCTGTTTCCACCACTCAGAGGTCAGTTGCCTTCTCTTTTGTGCGTCCTGTGCAAAGAATCCACCTGCAATGCAGGAGACCCCAGTTCAATTCCTGGGTCGGGAAGATCCTCTAGAGAAGGGGTGGGCTACGCACTCCAGTATTCATGGGCTTCCCTGGTGGCTCAAACGGTAAAGAATCCACCTACACAACTGAGTGACTGAACAACAACAACAACAAAGGTTTGTGGTAGATTTCCTTCCAATTTGTG
This sequence comes from Okapia johnstoni, assembly GCA_024291935.2. NCBI lineage: Eukaryota > Metazoa > Chordata > Mammalia > Artiodactyla > Giraffidae > Okapia > Okapia johnstoni. Next base: position 63,302,707 of record CM044321.1, read on the forward strand.
TCCTTGTAATAAGCCAGATAAATGTTGCTCAACTTTAAGGTCCATACAGACCATGTGGCAGGGTCTTATATAAATGCAGATTTTGATTCCCTGCATCTGGAGTGACTTCTAAGAGTCTGCATTCCTAAGAAGTTCCTAGGTTGCTGCAGGGGCTGTGGTCCCAGGAACCACACCAAGTAGGGAGGGTCTAAAGGACTTTACTATTCAACATATCTCATAAGTGAAGGTCTGTTTGGAAACCAAATAATGACCCCCTAATTTATCTGTTTTGTAAGTTTATATTTTAGTGCTTTTAAGAACACATTCTAGACATAAGAATTACTAGGGTATGCAAAGAAAAGAAAGATACTATAATCAATAGAAAGGCAGAAAAAGAGCGTGAGTGACAAAGAAAGAAAGAACTCTGAAATTGGGTTTCTGAATTTACTGGCAACTTACTTTGAAAAATTTGGGGTGAAAACATAACATTCATTGATTTCCTAATGAATTAGACCTCTCCCTTTAAAGTATTTTTATGCCAGAAAATAATAATCCCATATATACACAAAGAAGAATGTGAGTCTATGTGGAAGTTTGTTTTTTCTCTCTCTCTGAAACAATTTTAAATCCTATGCAATGTTTTTGCTTTGATTTTTATCATATCCAAACAATTGTTTTTCATCTTTAGTTCTTTAGAAAAGGATACTCTTTACTATAGGAATTCAGTTTGGCAGGAAGATGCTGTCTCTCAGCTGTAAAGATGACATGACCTTCTAATTTCCTTTTAGCTGTGTTTCCTTTGGGTAGGGGGATGAAATTTACACGGATCCACTCATACCGCTGTTGCCTGGCCCCTCAAAACTAAAAAACCTGTTTACAAAGATTCCAGCCTTGGGAGAATCGTAAGGACATCGGCCCCCATTCCCAGGTACGTGGACTAGATGAGCAACCTGCAAGCAGCTTCCGTGAAAGGCAAGTTTGAAAAGAACGCACAGCACAGCAGTTGGTTCTCACACCAACCTCTGGCAAACAGCAGTCACCTCAGTTTCCCGGTGGAGTCATGAGCTGGAAGGTCCTGGGCATGGTGGTAGTGATGTCCTGTCTGGTTCACTTCTGTTTCAGATTTTCGACCAGTTTGCTACGAGGAGCCACAGCACTGGTGCTCCGTCGCCTACTACGAACTGAACAACCGCGTCGGGGAGACATTCCAGGCTTCCTCCCGAAGTGTGCTGATCGATGGATTCACAGACCCTTCAAATAACAGGAACAGATTCTGTCTCGGACTTCTTTCTAACGTAAACAGAAACTCAACGATAGAAAATACCAGAAGACACATAGGAAAGGGTAAAGGCAAATGTGTGATCCACTTCATATATTCTTCTGAGCTAACGAATAAACATGGCAACAGAAACGAGCCATGGATTGGCTGCGTGGCCTAGTGGGATGTTCCCAGGGCTGGGAGCTGGGAGACTGTGCTGGGGATACTGTTGGGAAGAGCGTGAGAACTTTTGGGGTCTTTTAGTGTCTCCACCTCTGAGGTGGGCACAGCATCTTCTGGGGGGTGGGGTAGGGTGGGTGTTAGGAAGATGAATAAGACAAGAAATACAGACAGGATGATATGATTGACGAGACGTAGCATGAATTATTGTTGAGTTGCCTCAAATGCTAAATAGGATAACTTCTGAAGAAGAGGAATCTATATCAGGTAAAGTTACCTTTAGAGACTGAGAAGGGAGTACTTTAAAAAATCGGTGACATGTTTGTTTGCAAGCCTTTGGTAGGGGATTGGGGTTTTCTTGTGTCCAGGCACTTTTACAACAGCTGAACAAGCACAGGCCTCACTCAGGTCTGGAAATGACGCCTTTGGAACCCACCTCATTGGTGTGATTGTCTCAGCCTAGCCTGAGGCCTGGTTGAGGATCTTAAGTTATTTTTACTTGTTTATTTTTGACTGTGCCGAGTCTTCGTTGCTGCACAGGCTTTTCTCTAGTTGTGGCGATCAGGGGCTACTCTGTAGTTTTGGTCCACAGGCTTCTCATTGCCGGGGAGTCTCTGGTTGTGGAGCACCGGCTCTAGGGTGCACGAGCTTCAGTAGTTGCGGCTCCAGGGCTCCAGCGCACAGGCTCAGTAGTTGTGGAGCACAGGCTTAGTTGCTCCTTGGCATGTGGGATCTTCCCAGACTAAGGATGGAACCTGTGCCTCCTGCATTGTCAGGAGGGAAGCCCTCATATTTTCTTTTCTGTCTGAACAGTTGGCAGTCTGAATGATGCCTGGTTGTCCACTGAAATCACAGGTGTAAAGAAGCTTCAGGGTCATTTGATCTTTTCTCTCCCCATCCAGCACTTAGACCACCTTGGGAAGTAGTTATGAGCCTTTTCTTTTAAGTTTCCAGGGAAGATCCATTATTTCATGTGTGATGCAATCTGTGTTTTTCCTAACCAGCTCCCAAATGTCTCCTGTTGTCAACCTACAGACCATCGATTAGAGGCAGGCTGGATTCGTTCACTGATGTTGACCCTTAATGGTGACAGTTACTTTATTTTATCCTGTATCTTCCCAGAGTGGCTCTGCGGTGGCTTACAAGAAGCCTTTGTAGTGAAATGATAAATGAAAAAGAAAGTCAGAAGCTGGGGGTGAGTCAGGGAGATGAGTTCAAGTATGTCATCCCTCGGAGTTAGCACTGTGATTATGACTGTGGTTAAAATCTTCCCCTAGGCTCCCAGAGAGTTCAGAAAATGGAAGCGTAATCTGTAACTTTTATCCCAAGGGGGAAACACAGTCATTCCTCAAAGGAAGTGATACTTTTGACTTCTTAAATTTCTCAGGATGGTTTTACTTTGGAATTATTTTTATAAGAATCTTCAGGTGATCTAAAGATAGAATGTTAAAACGTGCTGCTGTAGAGCCGTTTGCCTCGGGGCTTTGCAGATTGGTCTGCACGAGAGACTTCTACTTAAGCCACTTGATCTAAAAATAGAATTAAAATATGCAGAGAGTGTTGAATACCTTCTGGGAAGCTTTCTGAAAGCAGCTTGTTTAAGGTGCTGCTGATGTGGACAGACAGATGTGGAGGGCTGGTGTCATGTTGCTAACTGAGAGATATTCTACAGGGTTAAAAAAACATCAGAGCAAGATCCAGAGAGCCTAGGAAACACTCACCTGGATGGAAGGACACCTCACCCTCAACAGGGTACCCAAGGCAAAGGCACAGTTTTCTCAGAAAGCTGCTTTGGAATTGCCTTAATGTGAAAAAAAAGGGGGGTGTGCACAAGACATGCTGTAAAGCACGGCATGGGGTATTTCCAAAGCAAGAGTGATTGGTCTTCTGTGAGGTCAGGGGGACCTCTCTCAGGGGCTCCTGTGGCTTCCCTGGTTCTGAGCTGCATGGCTTCCTGGAGCACCAGCCTGAGTAAGTTTGCAGCCAAATGCACCCCATGGTTAGGAAGCAAGTTAGCTTGTTCTGTGGAGGTAGTTACAGGAGATGCTCAGACTTCAGAGATACGCATTCATCTCACAAATATTTATTGAGCATCTGTTCTGGGCCAAGCGATTCTGCCACTCAGGATATAGCAATGGGAAAACTCCTGGCTTTGTGGATTACCTACTACTAAAGAAAGATAAACAAGAAATTATATGTATATATATACACACACACACACATACACATACACATGTGGGGGCTTCCCAGGAGGCACTAGTGGTAAAGAGCTTGCCACCCAGGCCTGGAGATGTAAGAAACGTGGGTTCGATCCATGGGTCAGGAAGATCCCCTGAAGGAGGGTGTGGGAACCCACTGCAGTATTCTTGCTGGAGAATCCCATGGACAGAGGAGTCTGGCTGGTTACAGTCCACAGGGTCACAAAGAGTCAGACACGACCTGAAGTGACTTAGCACTCACACACGCCTACACACACACACACACACACACACACACACACACACACACACACACACACATGGTCAAATGATAAGTATCTAGAGCAAAACAAAGGAGGGGAAGAGAATGGGGGAGGATGGGGGAGCTAGGCAGGCAGTCTTCCTAAGGAAGTGACATTTGAGTCAAGAGCTAAAGGGAATTGGCAGTGTGGCTACCTTTCCGAGCAAAGAGAACAGCAGTACAAGCAGGTGCAAGGGCCCTGAAACCTACCTGGCACAGTGTGAGGAACAGCAGCAATGCCAGGGCGAGTGGAACAGAGTGAGCAAGGGGGTGAGGAAGTCATGGAGGAGGAGAGGACAGGACCAGGTCTCATGGTCTGGAGCCATGCAGAGTGCTTTAGCTTTGCCTGTGTGACACAAGAAGGTGGAATTCAGTTGGAGTTTATAGATCTGAGTTTTCACTTTAAAAGGATCCCCTGGCTGTTATATCGAGATGAGACTGTGGGGTGTGGGGGGTAAGAAGCCTGTAAAGATTCTTTTTGTTATGGTTAATAATGGGCCATTTCTCCCCTCAATAGTTATCAGTTGCTTTGAGGGCACTTCTGGTTTGTGTTTGTTGCCACCTAGGGAAGACGGCAGTCCACTGAAGGACATCTGTGCTGCCGCCCCGTCAGCAGTGCATGTACTTTGAGCTTTTGTCTGTGGTGGTGATGGTTCATGTGCTGACTCACCTGTGCTCCTGTATCCTGCTCCCCATCTAATGCGATGCACCGTGAGGCAGGGGGGTTGGCACGAAGCCTTTCTCTGTAACCTTGCAACAGTTAACACATCTATTGCTTTGACCTCTCTGGCCAAGAGCTTTAAATAGCCATTAGCAAGTTAACACTAGAATCCCAGAGGCTGCAGCTTCAGTATCAGAGGCGGAACCTCAGAGAACCTGGAAGACTGCCTTCTAACCTGAGGTCTGTCCATTTTCTTCCTTAAAAAACAGGCAAACTGCCTGAACTCTTCTGAATGAGTCAGCTGCCCCCCCAGAGTCCCAGATCTGAGAGGCACCCTGGAAGGCACTTAGGCATATTATTGCTTTATAGTCACTCTACAAGTTAGGATTTCTTAGTCCCATTTTAGAGATGAGGCAACAGAAGCTCAGAAGAGTTCAGTAGCTTACTCATGGTCCCACAGATGATATGGATTTTGCACCCATGGCTCTGTCTCTCAGGCCCAGTTGCTCCCTTCTGCTGGAGAGGAGGCACCCTCCTGCTTTTTCATCTCAGCACCCTTCTTAGTTCAGTGCTTGAGGAATTGAATCTTTCGATACGGAATGAAAATGGTTGCCGTATGCCGCAGCCACAATATGTCATAATTAACTCTGAGATGTTGAAATAAGGCCCTCGTAGTACTGCAGTGATGAAATTTTACAATCGTTTACTTTAAAAATGTAAATCAGAAAAGGTTTTGTGTTTTTCCCCCAGGAATACTCTAGAAAAGCAGTACCACACTGAGTTACACTGAGCTCCATGGGAGGATTATTAGCATCTTTATAGGGAAAAAAAAGATGCAGAACTGCTGACATATCATACCTGTCTGTGACTGTGCAAAATAAAGCCAAGGTTGTTTCCTGAGGTTTGGGGAATGATGGAATAGCCAGTTTGGGTCACTGGAGTATACAGTGTGCCTGCTTTTTTAGAGTGACTTTTAAGACGGCCCTGATTTCCAAATAATGAGGAAAGCCACAGTTTTGAAAGAACTGCGTGAGCATATGTGTGCTCTTACGGTCATTGAGGTCGGGTTATATTTCTTAGAAATGCACAACGTAATATAATCCTAATCAATAGCAGTGTTCTTTCTAAGCACCTGTGATTGTGCTGTCACTGCAGTCAGCACCATTGACCCGCATAAGGAGCCTGCACCAAGTTCTTGGTGTGAAAGAACACTTGGGGCAGGACAGACACGTTTCTTCTTTGCAGCTGCAGATGCGCTGTATGTGTCCTGGCTGCTGGCTGTTCTTCCTCCCGTGGGAGAAGGAGGGGATAACTGATAATTCCTGAGGCATTAGCCCCACGTATTGAACTTACCGGGGCTTCCCAGGTGGCACTAGTGGTAGACAACCCGCTTGCCAATGCAGGAGACATAAGAGACGTGGGTTCGATCCCTGGGTCAGGAACATCCCATGGAGACGGAAATGGCAACCCACTCCAGTATTCTTGCCTGGAGAATCCCATGGACAGAGGAGCCTGGTGGGCTACAGTCCATTGGGTTGAAAAGAGTCAGACACAGCTGAAGTGACCTAGCACACATACAGCCACATTCACTGAGGCAAACCCGGACCTTCCCAGACATAATTATCATAGATTTCAAATCATCGAATTGCTTTGAGAATTAGTTTTTCACCTTTTTATGAAACTTTATTATCTTGTACATCTCAGGTTGTTCTGTAGAAATCTAGTAATGCTTCCCTTTTTCATGAAAGGGAATTATCCTGAAACAAAGGTTTAGTTTGTCAGTTCCTTAGAAGCAGGGTCTCCACCTTGAGGTGATTTTTTGTTCATTTTTAAAAAAAATATTTTTGGGGCTATGCTGGGTCTTAGTTATAGCACATGGGATTTAGTTCCCTGACCAGGGATTGAACCTGGACCCCTGCTTTGGGAGTATGGAGTCTTAGCCACTGGATCACCAGGGAAATGCCTCAAGGTGATTTTTGGATTCCTTCTTTCCCAGTGGATTTAGTTTCCTGGTCTCAAAATGTCCTTTCCATTCTGCCTTTGAACGTGTGTAAAGTTTCTCATTCCTAAAGAAAATTTAACCCAGGACATCATACTATCGCAGTAATTACACAGGATACCGAAGAATACTTAATATCATGAGAAAATGTTGACAGTATTTTAATATGTGAGAAAAGGTTATAAAAGAGCCTAGAGAGTATGCTCCCAATTTTATTTAAAATGTGCACATGAAAGACTGAAAGTGTATGACAAATGTTAGTGCTGATTATTTCTAGGTTGTGGGTTTGTGGCTGACCTTTATTCTTTGCATCTCAGTATTTTCAACATTTCTTCTAGTGGCCTTTCTTGCTCCTGTGAGGATGGGGTGGGACCCGGTATGTCCAGGCAAGCTGGGGTCGCTGCAGTCAACAGTAGTAGTGAGAGAGGAGAGAGAGAGAAGGTAGTGCCAAGGGGCACCCACCTTGGCAGAATCACTGAGTGTGTGCATGCACAGTGCAGCGTTCAGTATAGCTCAGTGCTGTGCTTAGTCACTCAGTCGTGTCTGACTCTTGGTGACCCCATGGATTGTAGCCTGCCAGCCCCCTCTGTCCATGGGATTCTCCAGGCAAGAATACTGGAGTGGGTTGCCATTTCCTCCTCCTGGGGATCTTCCCAACCCAGAGATTGAACCCAGGTCTGTGGAACTGCAGGCAGATTCTTTACCATCTGAGTCACCAGGGAAGCCCAAGAATACAGGTGTGGGTAGCCTATCCCTTCTCCAAGGAATCTTCCCCACCCAGGTATCAAACCGGGGGCTCTTGAATTGCAAGTGGATTCTTTACCAGCTGAGCTACCAGGGAAGCCCCTGGCAGTGTAGCACATTTGGGCCCAAATCTGCTGTTTATCCTATTTGTCCAGAGATACTTAAAGTCTTCAAGTAATAGCTTTAGGGGACTGACTTTGTACCAGCCCGGAGGCGGCTTTGTGAGAATTGTCAGGAGCCCCTGCTGCCATCTGCTGGAAGAGTCTTGTAATAACCATACAAATCTCAGAAGTCTGAGGCACACCCTGGGCTTGTGCAGTGCACAGCTGCAGTCACAGTCTTGGGCGGGCCCACCTCCATCCTCTGGCCCAAAGCCCTGCTGTAGATCTGGAAATCTTAACTTTTATATTATTTTTATAATTTATTTATTTATTATTTTTGTTCTGTGTTTTCTTTTTATTTTTTTGTTGAAGAATAACTGCTTTACAGAACTTTGGTTTTTTGTCAAACTGTGCTGAGTCTTTGTTGCCATGCATGGGCCTTCTCTAATTTTGGCAAGCAGAGGCTACTCTCTAGTTGCCACGTGCAGGCTACTCATTAAATGGCTTCTCTTATTGCAGGGCACCAGCTCTAGAGCTTCAGTAGTTGCATCATGTGGGCTCAGGAGTTGTGGCACAGGGACTTAGTTACCCAGAGGCATGTGTGATCTTCTTAGACTAGGGATCAAACCCTTGTCCCCTGCACTAGCAGGCAGATTCTTTACCACTGGACCACTCCACAGTATTTTTATGAGAGTGAAAGTGAAGTCGCTCAGTCGTGTCTGACTCTTTGTGACCCCATGGACTATAGCCTACCAGGCTCCTCCGTCCATGGAATTTTCCAGGCAAGAGTACTGGACTGGGTTACCTTTTCCTTCTCCAGGAGTCTTCCCAACCCAAGGATCGAACCTGGGTCTCCCGCATTGCAGGCAGACACTTTACCATCTGAGCCACCAGGGAAGAGTAGTTTAAAGCAAATTTCAGCCCTTGTATTCTCTCTCCGGTATATATATGTGTCTGAGCTGGTGGTGGGGTGATGAGATTTCCACAGGGATGGGATATCCCTTCCCTGCCCCCCATCCCACTCTGGAGGAAACCCATGCATATTCCTTGCACTTTGGGACATCCCCCTCTGTTACTAGACTCCAGGACCATTGGAACATGCTCACCAGCCTAATTAACCTGCTGTTCCCTGAGCCTCCCCTCCATCATCTCTGTCAGTCAAGGCTTCAGAAGATACCACAAGGAAACAAGCTGCAGTCTGACTCAGCAGATCCAAATCCAGCCCAAAGAGCCCTTAGTATTCACCACCACCAGGACTCCAGACTCCTGAGTCTCCTAAGGGGTGGGTGCAGGCACACACAGGTGGAAAACTAGATGGAGGCAGACGCAGCCCAGGAAGAGATGCAGTCCCAGGTGTGGGTGGAACTTTCAGAGGACCACGTTGCCTGGCTTCTCTCTCGTCTCAGGTGGCACCTTCTTTGGGTGTTTATCCTTATCGCTCACTGTTCTCCATGGCAATTTAGCATCTCACAGACGTGGTTTAAAGCCAGGCTTCTGGCCTGTCAAATGGATGCGAATAAAATCCCTTGCTTACTTGACTCTTTAGATGCCGCTGTCTCTAGCCTTCTTCATCATGGGGTTGAATATCCCTCCATGTTCCGGCGGCCAGGGCCGGCTCGGAGCTTCCCCGGGCACATCCCATCCGCTCTGCCCCTTCTTCTCACTCAGGACGCTGAACTACTGCCTCCCCGTCCAGGCTCTTCTCTGCTTTCTGTGCTCCACCAGAATGTCTGTGGTTGAGGATAAGACTTTTAACAGGATTGAAAATCATCCCCTAAGTAAAGACCAGAGTCAGATAGCAAAAAAATCTTATCTGTTCTCCAGGATTATGTATTTGAAGGGCATTCAACTCAAAGACGTACTGAACACTTAGCAGCCTCAGGCTCTGGCAATTTGACCACTTGCTTTCCAGCCGCCCAGAGGCAGGCCTTCCTCTGGGAGTTTTTAGAGGAAGTCTGCTTGGATTTGCCTCTTCCTCATCTCCCAACATGTGGGTCCAGCCAAGTAAGTCTGGGCTTCCCGGGTGGCTTAGATGGTAAAGAATCTGCCTGCAATGCAGGAGAGCCTTGTTTAGTCCCTGGGTCCGGAAGATTCCCTTGGAGGAGGGCATGGCAACCCACTCCAATATTCTTGCCTGGAGAATCCCATGGACAGAGGAGCCTGACAGGCTACAGTTCATGGGGTCACAAAGAGTCAGACACGACTGAGCGACTAATCACACACACCTCCCACATGTGGGTCCAGCCAAGTAACTGTGTCCCGGCCAGTTAGGACCATCCTTCTGCTTACTGCTCAGGGCCAGGGACATGGGGCTCAGACCCCAGGGTGTTCAGGGGAGAGAATTATGGAGGAGAGGCAGAAAAGGGAGAAGAAGGCTGAGCAGGGGAGGGGACCTGGTCTGACTGAGGCAGTGAGAGGGGAGCCTTGACCTGAGTATCAAGAGTTTTATCCTCATGCTTTATCACTGTGACCCTGAATCAGTTTCTTCAGACTGTGTTGGAGTCTGTGGTTTGAATACATGACCCTGAAAGCCATGCTTTTCTAAAATTGTATTAAGGGAAAGGAGATGGGAGAAGGAAACCATAAAGCTGGCAGGAAGTAGTTATATGATAGTGCAAAAATTGCCTCCCTTGCTACTTAGAACCTGAAAAAGAAACTAGCGGCTATGTCGGTCATGTTTCCTAAATGCAAGTCTGAGAAGCCCTGGAAGTCTTTCAGTTGTATTATTTAAAAGTGTTGTTTTTGTTTTTTTTAAAGTACCAAAATCTGTCCCTATAAGTAGATTCGAGATCATTTCTACAATCCCCTTGCCACTGCATGGCGACTGTATTTACAACCATGTTGACACCTGGAGACAGATTTTGTTTCTGCTAAAAGGTTGGAGAACAATTGTTCTGGTATTTAATATTCCCTAGACTTGAACATGTTCATCTCATCTAACTCCAGTCTCTTGTTACAAACTTATGTTGAGTCTTAAACCCAGACATTTGGAGAAAAAGCATCAACTAAAATGTACTTTGAGCAACAACATTCTCAAGACCCTCTTCACCTTTTAGTTCTAAGAACGTGAGATAAAATAGCGTAAACTACATTTTGATTGAATCTTTATATTTTATCTGAAAATGTGGCATGAATTTCACTGTAGGTAAAAATAGGCATTATTTCTGTGACCTGTAAATGTAGGTGATAAGCTTTAAAATGTAACAGGTCTCTTTGAGATACTAAGAGAAATGGATTTATAATTGTTAGTAAAATAAAATGTAAACTTCATTTATCATGTCCTCTGAAATGGATTTAGTATATGCATATAAGTAACATTACCATGGTACTTACTGTTCCAGTTCTTTATTTCTATATATCCCTGAAGGACTATTTGATGTTTTCTGCATTATGTTGTTATTTTGCCTCTAATAGTATGAGACCTTTCTTTTAGAATGAACAAGCATGAGACTGAGAGTGACAGGAGTAGTACTAATACATGACAGCCTCCTTCTTTGTTCTTGGCTATGCAAACCTGAGTTGCAATATACTTTTAAATGTACTCATGGAAGAAATACAGATGATAATTAAAGCAGGTCAACCTTGGGGCACTCGTGGTACTAAGCAATGATTGGTGATATTAAAATTAACCTCACAGTTGGTAGTCACGTCTCAAGGTGACAGAGGCAGATGAGATGGGAAGGGTGAGAAGTCTAAGTAGAACTCAGTGCTGGTGTTGGAAGACTGTTTTTGCCTTGCAGGCGTACACCTGTACTACGTCGGGGGAGAGGTCTATGCTGAGTGCGTGAGCGACAGCAGCATCTTCGTGCAGAGCCGGAACTGCAACTATCAGCACGGTTTCCACCCAGCCACCGTCTGCAAGATCCCCAGCGGCTGCAGCCTCAAGATCTTCAACAACCAGCTGTTCGCTCAGCTGCTCGCCCAGTCTGTGCACCACGGATTTGAAGTCGTCTATGAGCTGACGAAGATGTGCACCATCAGGATGAGTTTTGTCAAGGTAAGGAGCGCTGGCTTCCCGATTTTAAGACAGAGACCAAAAGCACAGGACTTTCAGGGCGGTCCAGTGGCTAAGACTCCCTGCTTCCAATGTAGGGGCCCCAGGTTCGGTCCCTGGTCAGGGAACTAGATCCCATATGGGGCAACTAAAGATCCTGCATGCCACAACTAAGACCCAGTACAGCCAAACAAGAAAATAAGTAAAAATATATATTTTAAAAAAAGCACTCTTCGGTTGATATGGCAGTTGGACAGCCAGGGCAAGTAGACAGCATTTTGGGAGGAGAACTCTCAATTGTTTTTCAGAAGAGCTCCTCCATGAGTATGACATCTCTTGTTTAGCAATTTTAAGAAAATTCTTAAGTATGTTACTTTTGGAGGAAAACCAAGACAAGACAGTTACCTGATTTTTCTTTAAATAAAGAAGATAAAGTGACTATGATAGTTGTATAGGACTTAATGCTACAGACATTTGTTTTCTTCCCTCATATTGCTGAGCACTGTGGTCACTCAGTAAATGTTGGTGAATTTACCTGAAATCTAGTAAGACACTCTCCTTACTCTTACAAAGCAGACAGGCAAACAGAGGCAATCATATTTATAAATAAACTACAAAACAGAACTGAGTCTAATACAACCGAGTATGAATTAAGTGCTGTTTACAAAGGTATAAACAGGTTGGGATAAAAACATTATGGGGGTTATGATTAACTCTGAGACAGTAGTAGATATTCTGCTTATGAATATTTGTTGAATTCCTCAATTAGATCTTATTAAAGTTGATGTGAAGGTTGGAGAATGGAGGAGATTACTTAGTGGAAAGGAAAAACTGGATTTGCACGTTGAAGCTAAGCCCTCAGTTTATCGTCTGCTATTTCATTCCTCACAAAGCACTTGCAAATAATTCTAATATTTCCAAATCTGAGCTTGTTTGTCAAACTGAGTATATGTGACAGTTTTCCCATGGTGACCTATCTATTCAAGGGGTATCAGTATGGCTTGTTCCAGATTTTTCCAAAGTAAAATTTATTTATTAATTCTGTAAAATTACCATGAAAAATGTGTCCCATTTTTCTACACTCTTATTTATAATTTCAGTAATTATTTTTAAAATGAGAATCAAGAATAGAGTTTCCAATTTAGAAAATGACTTCTTGAATCCATTTCTTTCATGGTGACAAAGCAGTTTTATTCAAATTTGCATGCATGCTAAGTCGTTTCAGTCATGTCCAACTCTTTGTGACCCCTTGGACTGTAGCCCCCTAGGCTCCTCTGTCCATGGAATTCTCCAAGCAAGCTGGAGTGGGTAGCCATTCCCTTCTCCAGGGGATCTTCCTGACCCAGGGATCGAACCCAGATCTCCTGCATTGCAGGCAGATTCTTTACCATCTAAGCCACCAGGGAAGCCCTTATTCAAGTTAACTGTTAAGCTTTAAAAGCACTTTTACACTGTCAGGCAATTAACAAATACCTGAAAGTCTTTTCAAATATTCTGATGCTTTAGAGCCAGCAGAGGGTGATAAATTGCCGTTAAGAAACAACCATTTGACGTACTTTTTTCTAGGCCTGTTTTAAAAATTGGGATGAAATGGCCAATATCTCAGACATAATTATTTCACTGTATTATAAACTTGTATAGGAATCTGATTTCCCTAAGATCAACTAGATGTACTTCTCAGATATGCAACCTTTAAATTTATAAACTACATAATTCACAATATAAACTGTTACTAATATTGCAGGGACTTAAAAATAAAATTCCTAGCAAATATAACTACAGGTGATCCATATAAAAGAAATTGACAAGTTCTCACCACAATAAAAAATTGCAGTCATAGGAGTTCATGGATGTTAATGAAACTTCTTTATTTTTTGCGGTCTCTCCTGTGGATGGTCACCAATGGCAAATTGCCAGAAGTGAGCCAGCGTAGGAGAGGAGAAACACGCTTTCTTCATCAACCCTGAGTAACAAGAGAGCACCCTCAGCTCTCACTTAACAACTTTCAGATCCAGCCATTGTTCTGTTTCGTGCAAAACATGGACTCCAGCATTAAGGGGGTGAACATGCGTTCAAGCTCCCTTCCCTGGGGAAGACAGCATGATTTCCCAGCATCTCTCATGTGGCTGGAACCCAGGCCTTCTCTAGGTCCATGGATTTAATTGTGAGCCCAGGAGGAAACCTGGGAGGGATTCATCTTAGGGTGTCTGGCTGATGAAAAGGTTGTCTTGTACTTTCAGGAATGCAGAGTTCATGTTCTCAGGTCCCAGAAGCTGCCCTGGTGGGTGGGCTGTGTCCAGCAGGCCTGTCTCGTGCCCCTGGAGGCTGCCTGGAAATCTGGCACAATCACTTGGCTCTGTTTTTGCTTTTCAGGGCTGGGGAGCTGAGTACCATCGCCAGGATGTTCACAAGCACGCCCTGCTGGATTGAGATCCACCTTCATGGACCACTGCAGTGGCTGGACAAAGTTCTGACTCAGATGGGCTCCCCACACAACCCAATTTCTTCGGTGTCTTAACAGTCCTGTCTCAATACACATTTCTATAGGGTAGATGCTGTTGCAGGCAGTGGCTTATATCATTTCAGATTCACGACTAACTGAAGTTTCTAAGTACACATGTAAATACGTTTAATATATACTCGTCATATTTTGTATCACCATCTTGTTTTGTGCTTTCTAGTTAACCTGATGCCAGTACAACGCAATGAGAAAAGCAGGTTTTTCGCGCCTGCGCTCTAATAAGCAGCAGCTTCTTTTGTGGGAGAGAAGAAATGAGAGGCAAGTCTGTGGACAGTGTCTGAAGGGTGCTGGCAGGACAAAGGCAGCTTTCGTCTGCCATGTCACATAAGGCATGTTGTGTGGCCAGTCCAGAAAAATACTAAAACTGTTTACGTAGCAAAAATCGGTACTAGTAGCACTAGAGCAAGGAACACTTTGGACAAAACAAAGCTATCAAACCCGTAACATTTAAATAGCCTCACTTCAAGTGCTGACAAAAAAAGAAAATCAAGCTTGAAAAATCAGTTATGTAAGACAACTCATATAAACTTTATTTCTGAAGTTGAAGTACCTGTAAGTGGACTGTTGTGCTGATATGAACGGTACCTTTTAAACAAATTAAAACTGTGATTGGGAAAGAAAGAAACTGTGAAGCTGAGAGCCAGGTTGCCTCATTATCTACCACTGTACAAAAAAATAAATGACTCTAACATGGGAAGATATTATAAATATGAAAACAGCATGAAATGAGCTGTATCCCCCAATTGCAAAATAAGACCAGCACTTTCTTAGTCCATGAATCACCCTCAGAGATGGCTGCCTTCCATGTAGGAAATCAGGTTCCTGTTCTGATGATTCATGGCAGGCAGCTCTGCAGAACTGGGTCTGCACGGCGTGCTTGCTGGCCTTGTGTTTAAGTCCTGTGAGTGTGTGGAAGCAGCAGGAGAATAAGAGCATCGGACAAAAACGCCGTGTTTACTTATTCCTTCTCACAATCCCACGTTCACAGTCTCTAGGCGAGGGCACATTTTGCTGCATGTTCCTCACACGTTGGTAAATACTAACTCTTCCCAGATGACTCAAACAATGTTCACTGAAGGCTTTGAGAAAATCTAGACATGTTGCTGCGATCAAATTTGAGTTAATTAACTTAGTGTCTCTACTGATTAAGTGACCTGCTGGTCATAGGTGGTAGCCTCTTATAAAACTAAAGCCTCATACCTGGAAATAACTTCCCAAATAAGATAATAATTCCATAATCCCTATCATTTCTGAGGAACAGTGGTCCTGAATAACGGGACATTTTTTAAAAATGTATACACAATACCAAACCCTGTTATTTACTTGGATGATAGAGAGAGGGCTGTTTCCCAAATTTCTAGGTACTTTCATATATATATAATTCCCACCCACTAAACACTGCATTGCTTGGAAAATTATTTCACACCCTCTTTAAAATGTATAATTTAAGAAGGTAATTATGCTTGTTAACAGATGGTACTTCAGTGATCCAGGAGGTTTCTTCATTTATACATTCTGTCTCAACTCTTTCTAGCATTAGTATATAGTAGCTGTTTCTCAAACTGTATTCAAGGTAGGAATGATCATATGAAAACAACGTATGTGTAAGCTACTGCCATCACCTCTTGTAATGTCCAGTGTTACCTAGTAGAAGCTTTCATATATACAATAGAAAATATCACATTTTACATTAAAGCTAGGTGGTCCATTTAGTGTTTAGAGAACTCTGTAGTTTATTGGTTCACCAGCTATGTATGTGCCCGGCACAGTGTTAGGTACTGTAGACTCAATGTACACAAGAAACCATCCCAGCCCTCTGGAGCTGAGAGTGTACACAGAAATCTGTAGAATCATCTTCATGTTTCAAGAACTATTAAAACAAAACATGTGCTCTTTCTTAGGCTAGAAAAAAATATAATTGATTTCCTAATTATCTCTATTTTGAAACTGATTTCCCTTCTCTTCTGAGCAATCAAGTCATGGATGAAGACATCCTTGGATAAATGAGGCTTTTCTTCTTTGTCTCAAAGTTGGATTTTTCTCGTCTTGCTTCCCTCTTTTCCAGTGATTCCCTATGTCCCCTTTCCTTGGAAAAGGCATTAGCATGGTGAAGTCTTCCTCAAACGAGTACTGCTGCACAAAGCAGCATGAGGTACACGTGGTTCGGGCTCCAGGGATCAAACATCGCTTTATCCATCAGTGGTCAGACTCCTCCTCAGGTAATCGTACACCTTTACAGAATTAATCGGTACTAGTTGCTTATAAATGACATGAAAGAATACACTGGCTTTCCACGCAGCTTTGGGAGACCAGGACAGAATATTCCAGTGAATCGGAATTGTATCTTCAAAAAATAAATGATTAAAGTGGTACGTATGCATCACTACCAGGTCTATCTCACGAAAAGCCTTTATTAAGATACTGTGAAATTCAGAGAATTTACAAGTGATGGGAAGTTAACCCTTAAGTCATTGTAACATAGTCACATTTTAGATCAGGCTTTTAAATTTTTTTCTGGCAAGAATTGTTAAAAATTGCAATGCAGGATTTGATTTCTGACTTCTAAATGTGCTTATTTAGCATTCAATCCTTGAGGTAGACAGTCCAAACAATGTCTTCACATTCTTTTATAGGATGAGCAAAGTAGACATGCTAAGCCATTAAATTGCATCAGCAATTGCCAAACATGTTTACGGTTGCCGTAGACAAGGGTTGTGCAATGGAGAACAGTAACATCTAGACTGCTCACAAGACTCAGAACATTTATAGTGCTGTTCAACTCTGGGTTTTTTCTCCTGTTAAAAATTTGAGATGTAAAAAATTTTAGTTAGATGATATTTTAATACCTACCAGTGCTTTGGAATTATTAAGATGTCACTTCTCAATACATTTACTTTATGTTATTTTTTTTTTTTACACTCAGTTTAAAATCAGAAAATGTTGGGACAACCACCTAGCATTTAGAATCTCCTTTTCATTGTCTCCTTAGGAAGTGAATACCCCATCACAGCAACAAAAGTATTTTTTAGGTATCTCGTTAGACTTCAAGCAGCGGTTTAACTTTGAGTATGTCCTGAATATTTGGTATACATAGTCAACAAATAAAGCAAAATATAACACGCATTCCAGATTTTGTCTGCTCCTGTTAAGGATTTAATGGCTGAACTATATGACAAATTACATGATCCTGGCATATGTTAAGTTCAAATTAATGTAAAACAAACTAACAAGAAACTATTTCTATTTAAGTCATGTTTTTTATTATAGCTAGGCCTCAGTTATCTTTCAAATGCACACTTACACTGTTATACGATTGTTTATAATAAAGAATACTGTACCTAAATGAGTTTTGGCTCATTATTCCCTGAAAACCTCATAGGAGGATTCGTTGCATAAGGGTCCTTAAGATGATCTTATACAATCCTGTTTTGAAAATGGGATTTTTTGAAATCCAACATCCTATAGAAAAATGAGGTAACAGTTTTGAATTAAACATCTTGGAATAACTGGCATTAAATATAGAACCTTGGAGGGGGAGGGATAAATTAGGAGGTTGGGATTAACATATACATACTACTGTATATAAAATAGAAAAAAATATAGAACCTTGAAGATATTTTGCAGTAATTTTAGAAAGGATATGCAGAGAAGTTTTTCCTGTGTATTAGAAAATATTAAGTGATACTACAGTATATGGGAATGAACAATTTTATTACTGTAAATATCTGTACATTGATATATAGTACCTGTTAGAAAAGTGTTAAAGGCAACTCAGGAAAAACAAAGAAAGAATCCAGAAGGAATATGAAAATATCTAAAAATGTGAATTTTCTATTCCCTCCACTTAAATTTCCTTCCAGTCTAAATGGGGGGGGGGGGGGGGCGGGTATGTAAGTATTTTGAGAAAACTTGGTCTTTTATTAACTTGATTAAAGTTTTTTTTTTTTTTTTTTAAAGAAATGGAGCCCTTATTCAAAAGAAACATTTTGTGGAATTCCAAAATGTAAACAGATGAAATACAAGCTATTCTGGTTCCATATAGAGGAGGGTTCAGTCAGTTCAGCTGCTCAGTCATGTCCGACTCTTTGTGACCCCATGGACTGCAGCACACCAGGCATCCCTGTCCATCACCAACTCCCAGAGCTTACTCAAACTCATGTCCATCAAGTCAGTGATGCCATCCAACCATCTCATTTACTTAAGCTGTAAGTTTATGGAGAGTGGTGATTGTGTCTTGCTTGTCTTTGCATCTCCTATGGTTCCTGACCCTGTTCTTGCATCCAAAATTTGGTATGGCACTTCAACCACAAACTAGTACATATTTTTAAATATACCATTGTATAGACATAAAATATTTTCTTTAAACATTAGCCTATCTAAGAGACAGGATATTTTCATTAGCCTAGAAACTTCCACATATTCACTTATTAGATGATTCTTATGCATCAGCTACCAGGCAGGCACTATAGATAACAATGACAGATGACACAGTTTCTGCCCTAAAGAAACTTCCAAGTCTGTGGAGGAAGATGAACAAGTAAACCGATAAAGGTCAATGTGCTATCAGCTGTGACAGGCTGCTGGAGGACCTGGCAATGAGATCTCCACCAGGCCTGGGTGGGTACCCAGGAAGGTTTCTGGGCTGATCCACCTTGCCTTCCTTCCTATTGGTTCCCATTAGCAAGGCTCCCAGACATTTCCAGACCAGTTTAGGTGCCCAATCTCTGTGCCCCCTTTGTAATTTGTGCTCATCATTGATCAATTATCAATCCCTATACCATATTGTCTTGTCCATCCATCTCTACAAGGCTGGGAACTTTTTAAAGGCAAGGATTCTATCTATCCGTGTTCAGCATTTTCCAGCTGTTGTTTGTTTAGAAAGCATCTGGGGTTCCCATTATGAAGGCAGAAATGGTATTTGTCTTTGATACTCCTTTTTTAAAATCAGCAATTATTTAATTTCTTCTCCTCAAAATAAAAATAGTCGCAAGCCTCCAACTGCATGTCCCGTGACCATGCTGCAGCTGGTGGGGATGAGAGAAGCATGCTTATGATTTAGTTTGCAAATACTCAGCTGCACAGTTGGAGAAGGCAATGGCACCCCACTCCAGTACTCTTGCCTGGGAAACCCCATGGACGGAGGAGCCTGGTAGGCTGCAGCCCATGGAGTTGCGAAGAGTCGGACACGACTGAGTGACTTCACTTCCACTTTTCACTTTCATGCACTGGAGGAGGAAATGGCAACCCACTCCAGTATTCTTGCCTGGAGAATCCCAGGGACGGAGGAGCGTGGTGGGCTGCCGTCTATGGGGTCACACAGTCGGACACAACTGAAGCGACTTAGCAGCAGCAGCGGCTGCACAGTAGGAGCAAGGGAAGGCAACTTTGACAGTTAAACTGTTAAAATCATTTCTGTTCTAAGCATTTATTTTCAGAATGTGAATTTGAGTAAAGAAAAGAAGAATAAAAATTCTTAGAACAAGTCAACAAGGAGTATAAAGAAGGTAACAGTTTTGAATGTTTATCTCTGTATGATCATCATAGATGGTTCTATTATCTGCATACATCTGATAAAAATGTTAACTGTGGCCTCAGATTTACTCCAGTAATCTGAAAGATGATGTTAAAACGGAGTAAATATAATGAAAATTATATTCAGGGTTGTTTTTTAAGCCCCAAATTACTCACACCTGCATGCAGTATGTTATTTGGAGATAATGCTTGCAAATGACAGGCTGAATTCTCTCTGGCCTCATTTAGAAAGAAAACAACTAAACATTCTCAAAATAACACACTGATGGTTAATGAAGTTGTCTGTAGAGAGATGCTTAGGAGTAGGGGTCAGAAGACTTTTCCTATCCAGGGCCAGACAGTAAAAATTTTCAGCTTTGCAGGCCATGTGACCTTCATGTCTATTGTAACTACTTGACTCTGCCACCACAGTGCAAAAGCCGCCACAAACTATGTAAGTGGCCAGGGGTGGGTCTGTGCCAGTGAAATCTTAACAGATGTCGAAATCTGAATTTCACGTAATTTTCACATGTCATGAGATGGTTTTTCTTTTGGTTTTCCAACCATTTAAAAATGTAAAAACTATTCTTAGCCTGTGGCGGTACAGAAACGAACTGTGGGTTGGATCTGGCCTGGAGTGGGCTCCCAGTTCCCTGAGACCTGAGGATAAGAAGGCGTCTTGAACGTTACCAACCACAGCTGTGCTCTCATCTCAATGCCTCCTCAAGGAGACACCCCTAAGCCTGACCACCAGAACCCCTCTGGTAAGCTCAGCTAACCTTAACACTATTGCGGGGGAGAGGTGATTATTGTAAGCCACTATGCTTTGGGGTGGCATGCTAGGTAACTGACACAGGCACCATCCATGTGTGGAATGCTGATGCGGCTCTGTCTCTGGTTTATCCTGAACCCTCAGGTGGGAGGAGCGGCTTCTTGTCACAAAGTGCAGGCAAGCCTGTTTAGAAGCACCTGTTAATTTGTGATACAGTTGCTATTTTGGTTCTGAACACTACCCTGGCTTCATCTGCTCTGCCAGTGCAACAGCTGTTTAAGAGATCTGTGTTCAAAATACTCCTCTTTTTCAGACTCGGTGGGAAGGCTTGCCAGTTTGGTTGCTAGAGGTTAAGCATTCAATTCCTGCCTCCTGTTTACTAACACCAGAGGTGAGACCTGACATTGCCCAGCGAGGGCACAGTGCAGGCAGTTAGGCAGCACTGGCCTCTGAGGACACTGGTGTTCCCACCGCCATGGTGGGAAGCACCACGGTGATCCCAAGCTTCATTTTGCAGCTGCAGAAGAGGCTAGAGCCCAGTGTTCTGCTGGCTGCAAAACACCCAGCCCTCCTCTCCAAACTGGGTACCTGTGAGTTACTCTGTGAGTCTCGGTTTTAAATTCTCATTGCCCTTCAGAATAGGCAATGCCTGGCCTGGGCAGGGGCTGTGGTCATTTTCTAATCGCTAACAAAGCAGGAAATGTTGAAGAAAGTGAGGTCTTAGATGGACTTTATACACCATTTAAAGGTAGTGAATGTCTGTGACTAGGGAGCAAAGGGCAATTCTGATGGTTGCTGGTGCTAAAGGGGTGAATAGGAAACAGAAGAGACACAGGAAACATGGTCATGTGGCACTTGGGCATAAGAAGAGAGAAAGGTACCTGGATGAGGGAGGGAGGCTTGGCTTTTCACACATAGGCAGACCCCAGACCCCAGGAGGGTCCACTCACTGGCACAAAAAGCAGGGTGTCCGAGCCCCGAAAGGTCTTTTAGGAAGAAAAGGCCAGCTCAGCAAGCATCATAGGAGCCTGGAAACAGGGTCCCTGAGCATGACATGGAGCTTCCATACTGGCAGACAACTTTCGGTGATCTTAGAAAAATATGGCTTTCTCTAAGACTCATTTTATGAAAGGAAATAATGCTGTCACAATTACCCTCACCCGCCACCCACAAGATGATCCTAATCAACACAATGGTGAAGTACACCTAACTAGGTGTATTTTATTTAATATAATTACCACAGTAAACAGTAATATAATTTTGTGCAAACATATGATGTTAACATATAGCCTGTTCCTTATTAGATTTTCAAAGGCAACCACTATAAATCTTAACAGTGGACGGTGGTCTCCAACCAAAGACAGTAAAAACAACACAGACTGCAATTTTAAGAGAGGAAAACAGATAGAAAATCTCACTAGTTGTAATTTCTTTTATGCTTGTTTTCCTTAGCTTTCTGATTTTGCTTTCCTGCTGCATATACTCTTGAGCCCTTTTAAGCCCAAACTATAAACAGCTCATGAAAATCAGTATCTGTGCTCAATGAATACATTGTAAGAAAGGCTGCATGCATTTCTATATCACTAGGTTAAAGCTATGAATAGAAAGCATCATTTAATTTGCTGTAGCTTATAATAATAATAAAAGCTTCTCTCTGCTGCATTAGAATAATACAAACGATTATTTGGAGGGTGGAGCAATATATCATAAGGAGAACAGGGAAAGTAGCCCATGTCCTGATTAGAAGATGAGATCAACTCACCTAATTATTAAACATGTCAAGTATTTTCACTAAAAAGTTTTGAAAATATTAAGTTTAAACTCAGTAAAAGCAGCATTTTAATTAGTATTTTAATAATAATTTTTTCCTATAGTGAAACAAGTCTGTTCAACAAATGAGAGTTCAGCCCATCTCCGAATCATAAGCTAGACTATCTGAACGCAGTCTTATGTATACACCATTCAACAGCATCTGTAATCATGATTATAATACTCATTTTCATAGCTAATGAAAGTTAGAAACTGAGGGGGTAATGATGATAAGAATACTAAAATTTCCATGTCGATTAGTTACACAAAGGTAATCAGGACTACTTGCCAATACCCGTACTAATTATATTTTCTAATTCTAGAAAAAGAAACAGGAAGTTTTAAATCAACAATCATGTCAAAGATCCCAAATTGAGACCTTTTAAACCAAAAGCCATCCAAGTGTCAGATATGTCCAAATATTCAAAACTTGAAAGCTTACATGGGCAAGAGATACCATAAAAAGGTAAACAAACCAATTTTAGACATGAAAAAAAGAAATAAAAATGACATAGGGTTCATTTTTGTAACATTCACCAGACTTTTGCACATTTTAGGAAAAAAGGCTAATGGAAAAAATAGACAAATAGACAAAAGACAGACTAGCTAATTGAGAGAAGAGCCAAATCTAAGTAGCCAACAAGCATAGAAAAAGGTTCTCAAATTTACCAGCATTCATGGAAATGCAAGTAAATGTAAGTCAGCAGTAATATAGCTATCAGAAAGGCAAGAGGTAAAAAAAGGAACAGCAATTCCTACTGCTGGTAGAAATACGAGGAAAAGAAATTCTCCCAGGGACTTCCCTGGCTAAGACTCCACGCTCCCAATGCAGGGGGTCAGAGTTCAATCCCTGATCAAGGGACTAAGATCTCACATAGATGGTAAGAAACTCTCAGAGGGGACTCTCACAATAAATAAGTGCTACGTATTCAGAAATAAAGATACGGCAGTAAGAACATATTTCTTTCTATAAACTGAACTAGAAAGCCAAGAAAAAAGCATAGTCTATCTACTGTTTTCAATTTGTAGCAGGACTTCAGTTTGTTAAAACAAAAACATATTGGAGGGTCATCTGTGCGTGGTAAAAATTTAAGCATTCAAAGGATTATTTTGATAAAAGATCTTCCAACCACTGAACACCCCCTTCTTCTACCCCATGACACCAGTGCCCCAATTTTCCTTTGCTGCTTCCAATTTTGCAATATGAGCTTGCACGAGCATATAATTACATTTACATATAATTTTGGTAACATTATTTACGATCCTTTGTATTTGCCTATTCAAAACTAACTGTAGTCCCCTCACAATTTTTGGCTAATATAATCTTTGATGGACACCTCTTTTGAAGACCATCTTGTTTGGATTAACCACTTCTGATGCAAAACATCTGTTTCATTGTTTTCTTTCTTTCCCTTTCCTTTCCTGATTGCTTTTCAGCAAGTTTTGGCAGTGCACTAGAGCTGCTGGTTGATGAGCTGAAGCAAATCCGTCTGGGTTTCTCCCTGAGTTGAGAGCCGTCCCTGAGTTATTTACTTGCCACTAAATCCTACAGGCTTGTTTATTCAATCCCTCCAAATCCCACTCTTCAAGTGGAAGTCTGGGAATGGTTTTAAAACCAAGGCATTAAGAAGCTTGAGTTATTGATATACCCACTGTTACAGAGTGTAATCAAGACTGAGGCAGCTGTTAACTCATTGTAATGAGTACTGCTAGTTTCCTAGATGAAATACCTCTCAGATTCTTCCTACACTTGCTCTGCAATGTCATAGTAAACTCCACTTCCTGTTGGCCTCATTTCGTCTCTGTTCAGGAAGAACTCTAGCTTCTATTACTGAGAGTACTCTCACAAAAGCAACCTAACTTCCTCCACTTCTTTCACTAAATGAATTTGAGCTCAAGCTTGCAATTTATCTTTCTTCCTCTAAGTCTGGTGAAGCCCTGTGAAACTGTGTCGCCTGATTGCAGATTAACATTATAGGTTCCTGGTTTCCAGACCAAATTTTTAATGCTGCTCATCAACCCTCTTACATACAGTATTACTGAGGATAATACTAATGTTATTGAGGATATTGGCTTGGCTGGATGTCACAGAACACCTGAATAACCATGGCAGATACAAGCAAGTCTGCCTCTCTTTCACACAATAGTCCAAAACCGGGGATCCCAGCCTAGGATGGTGTCTCTGCTCCCTGAGGCCATCCAAGGATACACACACAAGGCCACTTCTCCAGATTTAAAGGATGAATAAATCAGCCTCTCAGTGGGAGGAACAGTGAAGTCACCTTACAAAAGTTATACATACATGGAGGGGTAAAACAAAGTTGGGGACAAACTGCAATAAACCTACCCCAAATAAGTAAACACCTTATTGTTTTGTATAATATATATTAAGTTCCTTTCTTTTAATTCAGCTCTTACTGGCCTATTACTTTCTCATTTCCTCATCCTCCTGTTTCACTTGAAGAAGGATAAGCTGCTTTTTTTTTTTTTTTACTACAGAAGTTAACTTACACTCTAGGGATTCAAAAAAGCTCCAAACTCCACGAGTAAGAAAACAAGCTAACAGTGGATAACAAATGTGAATGAATTCCTTTGCATCTGGTGTACAGCAACTGAAGAACAGAATTAGTGAGTTAGACAACTCAAAGGTCAATGACGACTTTAATGAGTCATTCTGGTAAAAGCGTTTCTGCACAGATATGCAGGTATAAAAACAGATATAAAAAGTGAACAAAAAGATCCCTCCTCTCCTTAAGGACATCTTAGAACATCCACGACTAAATTTAACTTGATATATATTTCAGAGCTTAAAACTCAAGAGACTGTAACAACTTTCTGCACAGTTTAACTTGAGGCACATGCACTTATTATTCTAACACTGGAAATACTTTCTTGACATTTGATTTGGTCCTCTTATTGGTAAGCTTTGCCTTTTAAAAGTTTTACTAGGAGAAAGTACAAGAAAAAAGTATCTGTCCAGATTGCCCATCACTCTCTGAACATTATCTAGGAATAATATGACCTTAAAATAGCTCAATTTTGAAAATCACTGACAAAAATGCTGGGGTGTTACTTTGGGGATCTCTTTTTGAAAAAGAAATGAGTATTAAAAAAGTAGTTTTGTTCTGACACTGGTAAGTGGACATACGTTTGTACTGTTCACAAATTCAGTACACAAGAGTTGTCTGCTTTAAAAGAGAACACCGATAGAAGCCGAGAGGCCGACTCTCGGAGGCGCACTCACTCCAGGGTACTTAGTTAACCCCTCCTGGGTTTTACCAGCACATCTTTGAGAAGAAGTGTACATCCTACTCTCTCAGATATTTAATAACGATCCCTTTCGTTACACATAAAAAATACGCTTACCTCCTTGACAGCCCTAGTCTTAACTGGAAAGAAAAGGTTATTATGAGAACCCAATTCTAGGTGCCCTAACTACATTTTATCAATACAGATAGCTCTCAGTGTTTCTTAAGAAGAGGGTTATTGGCACTGAGTGTAAGATACTTCTGAACTGTGCAGGACCATTCCACTTAGCATTCCTGGCCCACTCATTAAAAACCAGCAAGTTTTCAAGGTCACCGTGACAAAACATACCCATCCATTTCCAACTGGATGGCTGGCTGGCCCTTGGACTGCCATGGACTGCCCCTTCATGAGAACCACTGAGTTAGATGATCCAAGATTAATATCTATTAACTTCGTGACTTCCACAGAAAGCAACTGCTGCATTACCTTCAGTAACAATGACTGAAGAGAAACACTTTGTTTTTTTAAAAAAAACCTTGTATTTAAATACTACTTTGGAAAGATAAGCTGATTTCTTCAAATCCATGGTGATCTCAAAGGACTAGATGCACAATGTGCAATGCTTATTTGTCCCCAAATGCACACATACATTCACAGGAAAATGACTGTTTACCATCTGCTGGGATGTCTTACCCCATTTATCTTTAGTGTAAAAATATGTCCGTCCACTACAATAAGATAAAAAACATGTAGATCTTCTTGTAATAAATTCCCTCACACTGATGTTCCTGGAAACTGCTGTTGTCTTTGCTCCAAAACTTGCTGATTTAATAGCTGCTGCTGTTTCTGTAAAAACTGCACCACTTCTGGACTTCTTAGTAATGACTTAAAAAGGAGAAAGAGAAAATATGTTTATTAATAGCAGTATTCTTATGAGGTTGTACTCATGCTATAAAATTACTCTGCTATATCCTTATACCCGATAAAACATACTTACAAAAAAAAATTCCTGAACTGAATTCATTTCTTCATCTGATGCACTGCAGTTAAACTTCAAACTAATAATAATAAAACCTGGTACCATGCATCAAATACTAAAATCTAAAACTTATGGGGGAAGCCTGATTTTATTGGTGACTTTGCACACAAAGGAAATGCTTTTATGATATGCCAGTATTTATACTCTCTATGAAACCTAAGGGCCAAGAAGTGCGATGGCCCAAGATTACAGCAAGAAAAAAAAGAAAGGAAAAGACACCCCATGTAAACATGGCAGTTAAATTCCAGTTTAGAAACATATACATTTTTGACAAGTACTGGAACTTAAGTTCCTTCCACTAGCTCACTAAGTCTTTTGGAAGAGACTAAAAATGATGTATGTCTGTGTGTATAGGTATGTGTGTATAAATACAGGTATACATGTATAATAAAAGTAATATTAGCACACTACCAAAACTTCAGAAAAGAAATACAACTTCTCTAAAACAACTAGTAAATATACTAGTTGTTTTAAATATAGTTATACTCACATGACAAAGACTAATGTTTTTATTAAAATATTTATATACATTGATAAGGAAGAAAAACCTTGAGCCTAATACAGGCTACTTAGCTGTTATGAGGCTGATGAACAATGAAGTTGTTTAGATTACTATGTTACTATTTGTGATAAATACATTTTTGGCAATGTCCTTATGCTTAACTTGATATTTAAGATTCATTTCCTGTGCATGTTTTCACAGTAAAATGATTTCTGAGTGAAGGAATGACCATTTTAAGGACTCTTAATACAGACTGCCCAATTGCTTTCTTGAACTGATATTAGCGTAAGATGCCATCAGAATGAGAGTCCTTTTCATGGAGTCCTCAACATCACTGTGTGTTATCATTTAAGTAATTTTCACTTATTGAACTGTTTATTATGTAATTTTTTACTGATATGAAATACATTTCCGTATCATGTAAGGGAAGCATTTCTGCTTTTCTCTGTTTACATTTTATTTGCAATGTACTGAGGGCAAAATTTTTCTTCATCAATCTGTATGACAAAAATGTCAACCATATCAACCACAGTCTTTTATATATTTGTTGCAACTTTTTCCTGTTATTTTCCAGTTTGCATTTTTATTTTTATGCTGCCATTTTTTACTACAGTATTCATTTTTATGTAGCTAAATTATATTTTCTCTATAATTTTGTCTTTATGAGATTCCATTGTATACTGGCAGAGGCACAGTTCTTTTCTGGACCCATTTAACACAGTATCACAATTATAAACTGACAACCAGGTTAAAAACCACAATTTTAAACTGATAACCAGTTTAAAAATCTCAAAAGTTGAATAGTTCCATTTATAACAAACAAATGTGTTAAGTTTGTAACTACTGTACAAACAGGTATTTACCAGTCTTTTTTGATTTAACACTTGTTCTAGAAGAGTAGGTCTTGCAGGTCGATCTCCAAAAGATCCCGTTCTTTGTTTTACAATGGAGAGTATGTTGTCTGCACTTTCCTGGGATAAAAGATAAAAATCCAAATAGGATTAAGTGTTGATATAATAATCCATGATTACAGGCATTTCAATGATGCTTTGCTTCTCTTCCTTCTTGCCCAGTTCCTGGGAGCCTTTGGGAAAGTCCCTCTTTAAGTCACTAAGCAAAGTGTTGACAGTTAATTTTATATAACACGCCTCACTCCCTCACCCTCCAGGATTTCCAACCTGGGATCTTCAGTCTCCAGAAGTTCTTAAAAATCAACAGAGGGGCAGGGGTAGAGGAAGGGGACCTATCTTAATATCTGTTCCTCATTTAACCTTGATTTGTGTCAAGAATACGGATTTTTTTTTTTTTTAAGGAATACTGATTTTTAAATACCTTAATTTCTAATCCTGCTGCTCATACCCCGTCACCACCTACCAGTCCTTCTATAGTTATCTCCTAAAAAGTCTCTAAATCTAGAGGCCCTTGACTTTAACCCACCCCATTACAATAGCAGCCCTTGTTACTGCCTAACTAGGAACTTTCTTTTGAAGCCTCCAAATTCAAATCCCACTGCCTGGGATTCAGTATCATACAAAACCTGGCTTCAAACTCTTTCCAAATTTATCTTTTGTGAATTTTCCACACAGATACTCCACTTTAGCTAGAAAGGTCCCCTTGCTGTCTTCCCAAAAGTAGCTCCTGTATTCCCACTTTCCCTTCCTTTACTAAGACGTGCTTCTCTTTCTTTTCACCACCAAAATTCTAGGGAAGCGGGATAGCGTGGGGATAAGACTGAAGGTTCTAGAACCAGACTGCTTGGGTTTGAGTACTTGCTGGCTGAATGACCTGGGCCAAGTTACTTAACCTCTCTGCCTCAGTTTCCACTTATGGAAAGTAAAGTATTTATCTCACTGCTGAAGGGGGTGAGACTACATTTATAGCTGTGCACTGCGCCTGGCATATAAGAAATTTAGCTGATTAAACACAAACTATTAGCCGTCCTTTCTAGCTTATGCTGAGTTGTATTTTCTCTGCAAAGCCTTTCTAGAGTATCTCAGCCTACAGTGATCTATCCTCTCCACTACTAAAGTAGCACTTATACTTGGCCCTTATTGTATCCTGTTTCCGTTAGTTCTTTTCTTTACACTGAGTTCAACAAAGACTTAGAGCTCCTGATTCCTCAAACTGACAGTGTCCTATAAGTAAACGGCTATTATTTGTTGCATATAGCAATTCTCTTTCCTAAGAAATCATGCAAGTTATTTCAGGAAATAGGAAAATAATTAAGTTTCTTTTTTGTAGGGGGTGGAGAGAGAGATTTTAATTCAGTTATCTACTTGCCTTTTATATATTTTCCTCAAACTGTAGGTGCAAATGCTTGACAATTAAAAAAAAAAAAGAAAAATAAATTGGTTACAGGTAAAGCATTTCCTACCTGAAAAGAAGTGTATCATCTTCTCACTCTGTAAAGAATTCTGAAGTAAATGAGTACCTTTGGAACAGAGCATCAAACGACTGCCCCTACTTTCATTCTTGAATAAGGGAGATGCTTATTTACTGAGAATTGGATTACCAAGAATAAAATTAACTGAGAGAAAGACACTGAGAACAGAACTAAGTATTATTAATAAGAACAGAGTACTGAGATAGGATTAAGAATATAATACAAAGGACACTAACAAAAGTACTCTTTTTTCCACTTTAGCTAGTGGAAAGGTGCTGAGAACAGGGTACTAAGACGAGGTACACTTCAGAAAAGGATACTGAGAACAGGGTAGTGAAAAAAGGAAGAGATTACCTTCTCTAAAGGACCGATTTCAGCTGGGTTCCTATGTCTCTTTGCCTGCTCCTCCAGTGATGAATCAGCTCAATTTACAACCTGCCCTTCCAGCCCGTACCCAGATCTTTGAAATTACAGCTTTGCTACCATGTCACACCATTTTCATTGAGATTTACTCATCTCTCACAAGGGTGTACCAAAACCGTTCAGGCTTTGCCTAGGTTTGTATAAACTTCTTGAGGGCAAGCACTCGCTAACTTTCAGCCAGAAGTCCAGCCACGGAAACCTGGCCCCTTTGGGAGCCTGTGGGCAGGGGCTGGAGCTGCAGTCTGCGGCAGGAGTGGGTCTCTTTTTCCACCTCCCACTCCCCCAGACCCCAGGCCATACCTCCAGTTTGACGTTTCCTGAGCTGCCAGCCGCGGCGGCCCCACCGCAGTTCAGGGCCTGGTCGCTTTTCTTCTTCTTATACTTGTCCTTGTACATCTTGTTGCGGTGTTTCTTGCACATCCACGGCTTGCGCTGCTTGGCCACCTGGCTCGTGGTCTCGCTGCAGCCCTCGTACGTGCAGGTCTTGCTCAGGCCGCCGCTGCCGCCGCCGCCGCCGCCGCCGCTGCCCCGTCTCCGGGCTCCCCCGCCGCCGCCCTCGCCCCCCCGAGTGGGTCTCCTCGTCCTCCAGATCCTCCAAACTGGCTGTGCTCTCGCCTCCTCCCGGGGGGTCCGAGGTGTCCAGCAGGTCGGCCTCGTCCTCCCCCCCCGCCTCCTCCTCGCCATCCCCCGCCACTTCGCATAGGTACCGAACGGGCTTGCCGGGCCCGCCGCTGCCCCCAGGGCCGGAGCCTGCCGCAGGACGCCCTCGGCCGCGGCTTCGTCCTGCCCTCCACAGGGGTGCATCACCAGCAGCGCGAACTGCGAGGGCCGCGGCGCCCGGGACGGGGGCTGGAGCCAGGGCCTGGCCCGGGGCAGGGGCGGGCGCTCCGGGGCGGAGCGCGCCGCCGGCGGCGCCCGGCCCCGCGCCTTCGGTTACACCCTGCACCTCCGTGCTGCTGAGACTTAAGGTGGGAGGGTCCACGACCCCGGCCTTTCAGCACCTGCCGGGCCCAACTACACCTAGCAAACCAGCTTCTCCGGGACCGCAAGAAAAACCAGACAGGGCTCCGCGACGGCGCCCCACTGCGCCTGCGCGTCTGCCGCCGGCGCGTGAGCGTCTCTACGCTCGGTGGCCTTCAAGGAGCCCGGGCGTCTCTGAGGGGGTGGGGCTGAGCGGTCGCCCGAGCGGCTGACTGCGCACGTGCGGTTGGCGGTGGCGGGAGATTGCCGCGTCGCGCGCGCGGTCCCGCGTCTGGTGCTGCGTGTCCTTGAGGTTTTGAGGAGCTGGCCCCGGCGGCGCTTCTTGACTGGAACCGACTCTGCCTAAAATGTTTCAAAGCACTTTTGTGCTGGAACTCCACAGTGTAAATTCACATTGTTCATGAGCCTTCTTATGCAGCACCAGGACCCGCATTATAATATTTCTCCCCACCCTGACAGGAATGGGAGCTGAGAGGCTGAGCTGTGGCCATGTCACGACCAGGCCCCGCTAGATAGCAGTCAGTGAAGGCAGAGGCGGCCAGTGCGAAAATGGTACCACGGAGGAGGAGTGAACCAGACCCGGGCCGGGATGTATTTCCGTGGAGAACTAAATGGTTTACTATTGAAACCTTTTTCTTTCTTGGAAATTGGTTTATCCTACGTGGGCTTTGGGTTTCCCAGGCGGCTCAGTGGTAAAGAATCCGCCTGCCAATGCAGGAGACAAAGGAGACTTGGGTTAGGAAGATCCTCTGGAGGAGGAAATGGCAACCCGCTCCAGTATTCTTGCCTGGAAGATCCAGTGGACAGAGGAGCCTGATGGGCCACAGTCCAGGGGGTCGCAAAGAGTCATTGGTGACTGAGGACGCACAGCACGTGGCCTTTGCTATGACCTCTAAGGTAAGTCTTAAGTACGGTTTTCACGAACTATAGTGACGTGAATGTGTGAATAGGGTTATCGAATGGCAAACGTTAAAAAGACAATGATCTATCATTCCTACCAGTTGTTATGCAATTGCTGGTCACTGAATCTAGACTCAGTCAAATCGGATCCTGCCACGTCCTGAGCAAAACTGTCAGGTAGATGTGCTCTCTCCTTGTTTTCCTTCCTCCTTCTCTAGTCAGAGTTCCCATTCCACCCCTTGGAAAGGAAAGCGATGGTTTCCCAACAAATGATAAATCTGTTCACAGCAAAGTGTTTAGATGTTGCTATGTGGGTGGGTGTCTTAAATACATTAAAAAAATTTTTTTAAAACACTTTATTTCTAAAAAAAATTATTAACCATCATCTGCTGCTGCTGCTGAGTCACGTCAGTCGTGTCCGACTCTGTGCGACCCCATAGACAGCAGCCCACCAGGCTCCTCCATCCCTGGGATTCTTCAGGCAAGAACACTGGAGTGGGTTGCCATTTCCTTCTCCAGTGCATGAAAGTGAAAAGTGAAAGTTAAGTCGCTCAGTCGTGTCCGACTCTTAGCGACCCCATGGACTGCAGCCCACCAGGCTCCTCCGTCCGTGGGATTTTCCAGGCAAGAGTACTGGAATGGGGTGCCATTGCCTTCTCTGAACCATCATCTGAGCCTTCAGCAAGTTAGTCTTTTCATGTAACTAGAGCCAGTTGATGGAAGCCCGCTGGTGGAGCGTCTTGCCCCAGTGTTGATGGCTACTGGTTGATTCATGTAGTAGTTGCTAAAACCAGTTACGTTTTAAAGAGAGGAAGAAGGTTTGGAATAGACCAACCTGGGTGGCACTGTCCTGTGTGACCAGGGCTAGTTAGTGACAATCTCTGTGAGCTTCAGTTTTCTTGCTGGTAAAATGGGCAGTTGGTTGTGTGTTAGAGCCAGTGGATGGAAGCTCGCTATTATACTTTATACTATTAATTGTTACATTAAATTACAGAAATACATTTAATGTATTAAATTACATAAATTTACAAGTAACTTGTGTTAAAAACAAAGTTCACAAAACTCAAAACTCATCTTTTCGTAATTGTTTTAGCTACGCTGATAAGATGAATTACATTGGTTGTATCTGTGGAAATACTGTTTATTGGTGTGATACTGCCTATGTCTTCTCAGCTCTGCATTCAGAGATGTGTTGGTAGCTTGAAACCAGCCATTGTGGAAGTATTAGCACCATGGAAATTGTCAAATGCTACAAAGCAGGGCTTGAATTTATTGTTGATTGTCTCTAGACTTAAGAAAGTGATAGCAAAAATGTTAATGAAGATTAAAGTTAAAATGTTTCGTGCCTGTGGCTGTCATATAGTCAATACCACCCACTCATAATTGAGGAAATATTCTTTCGTTCTTTGACAACTGTCATGATTGATTTCAGCAAAGAAGCTGCTTACCTCAGTGAAGAACAAGTGAAGCTCTGCCATACATCTTCATTGTTTCACTTTTGTCCTTCAAGTAAATGAAAATATCAGCCAACATTCTTGTTAGAACTACATTCTTGGTCAATAATGTGCACAGCTTCTTTGCTTGTATTAGCCAGAAATCAAGTGTTTATTTATTGTTTGCATTTGTGACACTACTGTTGGTGAAATAATTTTAAAAATGGATTTTGCAAGAAATGGCAAGTCACACCGAAGTATAAGTGTTTGGAGTTTACAATTAAGAGTCATGTATTGTATTATTGATTATAAATTGTGTGCTAAGCATTCTTTATATCAGCTAACTGGTTTAAAAAAATACTAGCACATCACTGAGGGAAGTACTATTTAAATCCTAGTACAAATTCCTATTATATAATATTCAATAAATGATGGCAGATTGGTTTTTTTTTTAAGTTTTATTGGGACATAATTTACACACCATTAAAGAACCTATTGTAAGTGAACAACTTAATGGTTTTTAGTGAACTTATAGAGCATTTTTCATGTGTTTGTTAGCCATCTGTATGTCTTCTTTGGAGAAATGCCTGTTTAGTTCTTCGGCCCATTTTTTGATTGGGTCGTTTATTTTCCTGGAATTGAGCTGCAGGAGTTGCTTGTATATTTTTGACGTTAATTCTTTGTCCATTGCTTCGTTTGCTATTATTTTCTCCCATTCTGAAGGCTGTCTTTTCACCTTGCTTATAGTTTACTTTGTTGTGCAAGAGCTTTTAATTTTAACTAGGTCTCATTTGTTTATTTTTGCTTTTATTTCCAATATTCTGGGAGGTGGGTCATGGAGGATCCTGCTGTGATTTATGTCGGAGAGTGTTTTGCCTATGTTTTCCTCTAGAAGTTTTATAGTTTCTGGTCTTACGTTTAGGTCTTGAATCCATTTTGAGTTTATTTTTGTGTATGGTGTTAGGAAGTGGTCTAGTTTCATTCTTTTACAAGTGGTTGACCAGTTTTCCCAGCACCACTTCTTAAAGAGATTGTCTTTTCTCCATTGTATATTCTTGCTTCCTTTGTCAAAGACAAGGTGTCCATAGGTGTGTGGATTTATCTCTGGGCTTTCTATTTTGTTCCATTCATCTATATTTCTGTCCTTGTGCCAGTACCATATTGTCTTGATGACTGTGGCTTTGTAGTAGAGCTTGAAGTCAGGCAGATTGATTCCTCCAGTTCCATTCTTCTTTCTCAAGATTGCTTTGGCTATTCGAGCTTTTTTGTATTTCCATACAGATTGTGAAATTATTTGTTCTAGTTCTCTGAAAAATACCGTTGGTAGCTTGATAGGGATTGCATTGAATCTATAGATTGTGTTGGGTAGTGTACTCATTTTCACTATATTGATTCTTCCGATCCATGAACATGGTATATTTCTCCATCTATTTGTGTCCTCTTTGATTTCTTTCACCAGTGTTTTATAGTTTTCTGTGAAAGAGGAGAGTGAAAAAGTTGGCTTAAAGCTCAACGTTCAGAAAACTAAGATCATGGCATCTGGTCCCATCACTTCATGGGAAATAGATGGGGAAACAGTGGAAACAGTGTCAGACTTTGTTTTTTGGGGCTCCAAAATCACTGCAGATGGTGAATGCAGCCATGAAATTAAAGGACGCTTACTCCTTGGAAGGAAAGTTATGGCCAACCTAGATAGCATATTTAAAGCAGAGACATTACTTTGCCAACAAAAGTCTGTCTAGTCAAGGCTATGGTTTTTCCAGTGGTCATGTATGGATGTGAGAGTTGGACAGTGAAGAAAGCTGAGTGCCGTAGAATTGATGCTTTTGAACTGTGGTGTTGGAGAAGACTCTTGAGAGTCCCTTGGACTGCAAGGAGATCCAATCAATCCATCCTAAAAGAGATCAATCCTGGGTGTTCATTGGAAGGACTGATGTTGAAGCTGAAACTCCAATACTTTGGCCACCTCATGGGAAGGGTTGACTCATTGGAAAAGACCCTAATGCTGGGTAGGATTAGGGGCGGGAGGAGAAGGGGACGACGGAGGATGAGATGGTTGGATGGCATCACCGACTCAATGGACATGGGTTTGGGTAGACTCCGGGAGTTGGTGATGGACAGAGAGGCCTGGCGTGCTGCAATTCATGGGGTCGCAAAGAGTCGGACACGACTGAGCGACTGAACTGAATTGATATATAGGTCTTTTGTTTCTTTAGGTAAGTATATTCCTAAGTATTTTATTCTTTTCGTTACGATGGTGAATGGAATTGTTTCCTTAATTTCTCTTTCTGTTTTCTTGTTGTTAGTGTATAGGAATGCAAGGGATTTCTGTGTGTTGATTTTATATCCTGCAACTTTACTATATTCATTGATTAGCTCTAGTAATTTTCTGGTGGAGTCTTTAGGGTTTTCTATGTAGAGGATCATGTCATCTGCAAACAGTGAGAGTTTTACTTCTTTTCCAATCTGGATTCCTTTTATTTCTTTTTCTGCTCTGATTGCTGTGGCCAAAACTTCCAAAACTATGTTGAATAGAAGTGGTGAGAGTGGGCACCCTTGTCTTGTTCCTGACTTTAGGGGAAATGCTTTCAGTTTTTCACCATTTAGGATAATGTTTGCTGTGGGTTTGTCATATACAGCTTTTATTATGTTGAGGTATGTTCCTTCTAGTCCTGCTTTTTGAAGGGTTTTTAGTGTACAACTTCTGAATATACTTTTTCTTAAATTGTGGAACACTAGATCTATTCCTAGCCAAAAAGGTTTGATCTGGTTCTCTACGTGAGGTTGTTTTAGGTTTGCTAGTCTGAGCCTGATTGACATTTAGGGTCAGTGAAAATCTACTTATTCTATAGGTATCCCCTTCTGTGTGGCTAACTTCAGCTTCTGTCTCAGGAGGGCCATCTATACCCATTGTAATGTAGCCCCAGGGAACAGGACTTCTTAAAAAAAAACAGGTTGAGTCAATTCAGGAGTCATGCAAATAAAGTTAAAAAATACAAGGAGAATTGTTGATAGAAGTGCTTTTTCAACTAAGGTAAAAAAAAGAGCTAGATTTCACACCATCTGTTTTATGTATACTCACTACTGCTTTTAATGAACTGCTGTGTCACATTTTAAGCTTAGAAGACAAAAAATATACTAAATTCAAGGCTGTATCCTCTGGGAGAGCAATAAAAATACTTTTGAGTTGAGAATACAACTTTAAGTGCTAGTGAAGTTTAGTAGAAAAATTAAGTCAAAGTGCCAAGCTTATTAACCAAGTATTAATAACAGAAGTATTTAATTATTTACAAAAGGAAATAAAAAAAGGGAAAGTAATTGTCAAGTAACTTCTAACTGAGCCGTAACTCCAAGGTGATGTTTAACATTATATACATTTGTACTAAATACATTCATAACACTCAATACATCTGTATTTTCTCAATATGGTAAGAGACTATCTTGGATTTTTCTTTAACAAAGTAACTAAATATTAAAAACTGAATATACAAACTACTATACATAAAATAGATAAGCAATAAGGATTTACTGTATAGCACAGGGAACTATAATATCTTGTAATAATCTAAAAAGGAAAATAATCTGAAAATACATACACACACACACACATACACACACACACACACACATATATATATAAATAACTGGATCATTTTGCTGTATACCTAAAACTAACACAATACTGTGATTTTAAAAACTGATCAATGTTTAAAATCTTCTCCCCTTCCAGCCTTAGAAATATATATAGGACAAATAAGAGGATACCAATGGTATGTCAGTATGGCATAGGACCAAGCTGGAAAGGCAGCAAGCCTTCTGGAACAGTGATGAGCTGGGCATAGGTTGCAACAGTATTTCTGTCATCTCCCTGTTGCCCACTGCCTCCTGAGGGTCAGATGTTAGGTTCTGGGAGAGGAATCCAACCGAGGCCCTTGGGCTATGGAGCTTTAAACTGCAAGCATAGGGTAGCATCAGCCCCTCCCCTGGCATGGTAAGAAGCTAAGATCCAAAAGCAGAACCTTGGCTGCAGCCCTAATCTGCCAGCTCAGCTAGGGAAGCACCAGCTCTTTCTCCAGTGAGATCAGGTGCCAGGGTCCAATCCATGATACTGACCAGGGTTTATTCCTTATATAGTTGGCTGCCATATCTTCTATGAAGCTCTGCCTGCAAGGGATCCACCGTGGACAAGTTATCCCTTACCTCTTAGGTATCATTTGCTTGTTGAATTGAGCTTAATGTGAGTTGCCAAATAGTAAGAAATAAGTCAGTATTTCCCTTCTCTTGAATTTACTCTATGCTGCTGATTTGGAGCCTGGTGGGCCACAGTCCATGTGGTTGCAAAGAGTAGGACACAAGTTAGCAACCAAACAATAACAAAGCTGAGTTGGTGTCTTGAATAAAGTTTGTTCTGATGGTTAAATAAAATAAAATAGTAACATATTTTGCTTTGGATATAAAATGCATTTGTATATATGATATTCTGAAAATACCTAGCATTTCAAAGGAAAGTATAAAATCATAATTGGCTGAACATTTGATAAAGGCCTATGATTTGTCGGATGGGAACTATGAGTTTTAAGATTTATTCAATCGATCCATCATTCTTTTTTTTTTTTTAAAAAACTATATTGAGATAGTTCTGTATCATAAAGTTCACCTACTTAAAGTATACAATTCAGTGTTTTTAAATATATTTATGGAGTTGTGCAACCGTCACCATTATCTAATTTTAGACCATATTCAACTCAAAAAGAAACCTTACACATATTAACAATCACCCCCTATTCTCTGTTTTCCCTCCCCCTGCTCTTGGCAACCACTAGTTTCTATGTCCACTGATTTGTATATTTTTGATGTTTCATTAGATAGTATCATAAAATATGTGTTCTTTTCTGAGTTTTTCCTCTCCAATCCGTTTTATTTTTGATTTTTTTTTAAATTTAGCATATCAGTCAATCATTTTTTCAATAAACATTTATTGTGCTTTTGTTATTACATAGTGCTATAGGCCCTGGAAATATCAAAATAAATAAAACACTCTTCTTTGAAGTAACTTAGAGTAGTGGTCCTTGACACTGTTATTAAGTCAGGATTCTCCAGAGAAACAGAACTAATAGGATATATATATATAATAAAAACAAAAAAGAATAGAGTGTCACTTGTTAGCCATTTCTATAAGAGTTAAGTCACAACCCACTGTCGCTGCCCACCAACAGTGCATCCTGAGGGGAATTCAGGATGATAAACAGGATGAAACATTCTGTGCTTGGGATAATTATATGTATATATATATATATCTCAAGAAGAATTTCAGTGACCTCAGATTCTCGCCCCTCCCCATACACAGAAAAGCACTGAAATTATTAACTTGAGATATTTATTCTTCGTAAACAGCATTAATTTTTACCAAGTTGTGTGTTTGACTGTATGTATTTTCCAGCTAAACAATTCAGATGTGTGCTGACTCCTCCCCTATCTCTGGGGAGCGGTTCCTCAGAAATGTCTCCCAGGTTAGAATCTTCACTAAGCCCCTGAATAAAACTTGAAGTCACAATTCTCCTGGTGTGCATTCTTCTTTAAGTCAGCTCATATATATATATATATATATATATATATATATATATATATATATATATATATATAGTTGTTGACTTTATATGTGTATATGGAGATTTATTATAGAAATTGGCTCACCCAGTTAATGGAGGCTGAGAAGTCTCATGATCATCTGCAAAGTCGAGAAATCAGGTGGTGTATTCAGTCCAAGCCCAGAGGCCTGAGAACCAAGAGTGCTGACCTTCTAGAGCAGAAAAAGATGGATGTCCCAGCTTGAGCAGAGGGAGCAAATTTTCTCTCTCAGCCTTTCTATGCTATTCAGTCCCTCAATAGATGGTGTGATGCCTACCCATATCGGTGAGAGCAGTCTTCTTTACTCAGTCAGTTGATTTAAATGCTGATTTCTTCTAGAAACATTCTCACAGACACATCCAGAAACAATGTTTTTCCACTATCTGGGCATCTCTTAGCCCAGTTAACACATAAAAATAATCATCATATCCTAAGATCAAAGTCCCTCTTATTTTGTTAAATATTTTATAAAATCCCTTATGTATCAAAAAATGAAGTTCACATTTAATATAATATACTTATGCACATAATTTAAGAATCAACATTGTCCCGAGAAGCTGGGGACAGGGAGGAATGGGGAATTGTTTAATGAGTATGGACTTTTAATTCTGGAAGATAGAAATGTTCAGGAAATCAGTTGGACACCAATGTGAATGTATTTAACACTACTAAAACAGATGGTCAATACCAAAATCAGATTGATTATATTCTTTGCAGCCAAAGATGGAAAAGCTCTATACAGTCAGCAAAAACAAGACTGGGAGCTGACTGTGGCTCAGATCATGAACTCCATATTGCCAAATTCAGACTTAAATTGAAGAAAGTAGGGAAAACCACTAGACTATTCAGGTATGCACCCCACTCCGGTACTCGTGCCTGGAAAGTACAGCGGATGGAGGAGCCTGGTAGGCTGCAGTCCATGGGGTTGCTAAGAGTCAGACACGACTGAGCGACTTCACTTTCACTTTTCACTTTCATGCATTGGAGAAGGAAATGGCAACCCACTCCAGTATTCTTGCCTGGAGAACCCAGGGACGGGGGAGCCTGGTGGGCTGCCGTCTATGGGGTCACACATAGTCGGACACGACTGAAGCGACTTAGCAACAGCAGCAGCATTCAGATATGACCTAAATTGAATCCCTTACGATTATGCAATGGAAGATACAAATAGATTCAAGGGATTAGATCTGATAGAGTGCCTGATGAACTATGGACGTAAGTTCGTGACATTGTACAGGAGACAGGGAGCAAGACTATCCCCAAGAAAAAATGCAAAAAAACAAAATTGCTGTTTGAGAAGGCCTTACAAATAACTGTGAAAAGAAGAGAAGTGAAAAACAAAGGAGAAAAGGAAAGATACACCCATTTGAATGCAGAGTTCCAAAGAATAGCAAGGAGAGATAAGAAAGCCTTCCTCAGCAATCAGTGCAAAGAAATAGAGGAAAACAACAGAATAGGAAAGACTAGAGATCTCTTCAAGAAAATTAGAGATCCTAAGGGAACATTTCATTCAAAGATGGGCTCAATAAAGGACAGAAATGATATGGACCTAACAGAAGCAGAAGATACTAAGAAGAGGTGGCAAGAATACACAGAAGAACTATACAAAAAAGATCTTCATGATCCAGATAATCACGATGGTATGTTCACTCACCTAGAGCCAGACATCCTGGAATGCGAAGTCAAGTGAGCCTTAGGAAGCTTCACTACGAACAAAGCTAGTGGAGGTGATGAAATTCCAGTTGAGCTATTTCAAATCCTAAAAGATGATGCTGTGAAAGTGCTGCACTCAATATGCCAGCAAATCTGGAACACTCAGCAGTGGCACAGGACTGGAAAAAGGTCAGTTTTCATTCCAATCCCAAAGAAAGGCAATGCCAAAGAATGCTCAAACTACCACACAGTTGCACTCATCTCACACGCTAGTAAAGTAATGCTCAAAATCCTCCAAGCCAGGCTTCAACAGCACGTGAACCATGAACTTCCAGATGTACAAGCTGGTTTTAGAAAAGGCAGAGGAAACAGAGATCAAATTGCCAACATCTGTTGGATTATAGAAAAAGCAAGAGAGTTCCAGAAAAACATCTATTTCTGCTTTATTGACTATGCCAAAGCCTTTGACTGTGTGGATCACCACAAACTGTGGAAAGTTCTTAAAGAGATGGGAATACCAGACCACCTGACCCTCCTCTTGAGAAATCTGTATGCAGGTCAGGAAGCAACAGTTAGAACTGGACATGGAACAACAGACTGGTTCCAAATCAGGAAAGGAGTACGTCAAGGCTGTATATTGTCACCCTACTTATTTAACTTATATGCAGAGTACATCATGAGAAACGCTGGGCTGGATGAAGCACAAGCTGGGATCCAGATTGCCGGGGAAAAATATCCATAACCTCAGATATGCAGATGACACCACCCTTGTGGCAGAAAGTGAAGAAGAACTAAAGAGCCTCTTGATGAAAGTGAAAGAGGAGAGTTAAAAAAGTTGGCTTAAAACTCAACATTCAGAAAACTAAGATCATGGCATTTGGTCCCATCACTTCATGGCAAGTAGATGGGGAAACAGTGGAAACAGTGACAGACTTTATTTTAGGGGGCTCCAAAATCACTGCAGATGGTGACTGCAGCCATGAAATTAAAAGACACTTGCTCCTTGGAAGAAAAGTTATGATCAACCTAGACAGCACATGAAAAAGCAGAGATATTATTTTGCCAACAAAGTTTCGTCTAGTCAAGGCTATGGTTTTTCCAGTATTCATGTATGGATGTGACAGTTGGATTATAAAGAAAGCTGAGTGCCAAAGAATTGATGCTTTTGAACTGTGGTGTTGGAGAAGACTCTTGAGAGTCCCTTGGACTGCAAGGAGATCCAACCAGTCCATCCTAAAGGAAATCAGTCTGGAATATTCATTGGAAGGGCGAATGTTGAAGCTGAAAGTCCAATACTTTGGCCACCTGATTCGAAGAACTGACTCATTTGAAAATATCCTGATGCTGGGGAAGATTGAAGGCAGGATAAGAAGGGGACAACAGAGGAAAAGATGGTTGGATGGCATCACCGACTCGATGGACGTGAGTTTGAGTAAACCCTGTGAGTTGGTGATGGACAGGGAGGCCTGGCGTGCTGCAGTTCATGGGGTTGCAAAGATTCAGACACAACTGAGTGGCTGAACTGAACTGAACTGAAACTCTACATTTAGATAGGGCATGCCATATTTTAAAATGGCTAAGGTGGAAATTTCTTATGTGTATTTTAGCACATTTAAAAAAAAATCAACATTGCCCTAAAGATAATATGAAGGAAACATAAAAAATTATTTATAATGAAATAATGCGTGTGTCTAACAGGTTAGTTTTCAGGCAGTTAGGCTGGAAAATAAAATGATCTAGTCAGATGTCTTCATCTGTTAACAATGAACAAGAAGGTTATAAGTCTTTTCTTACAAAGGGTACAGGACAGAGAAAGAGCAGAGGCTTTGGAGGACACCAGAATAGAAATAATTTGGGATAAGTTAAAACAGATCATTTCATATGATAAGAAAGAGTGGGAAACATTTAATTGAAGTAGGGAAAATACTCAAAGACAAATTATGGACTGCCAAAGGAAGGAAGCAATGAAGAATAAGTTAGACATAATTTATAAATGAAAGGCAAAATATTTTTTTTATATTATGACATGGGATACTGATAAATTATCTCAGATAACATTTCTTCTATCTAAAAATCCTACAATTTATTGGGTACTGCATCTAGCCTCTAGAACTTAAAAACATGTGAAAGAACATTCCCTGATAAGTAACAAAGAATAAAGAATAGACAGGAAAAAGAAACAGCCATACAAAAGGCTATGGAGAGTATGTGCTAGATCTCTGGGGACTCTTGAGTATCAGGAAATAAATAGAAAAAAACCCAAGTAACCAAAAAATAAATGCATAGCTTCAAAATGTAAGTGTCATAACATAAATATCAACATACTTAGAAATTTTTTGTCATATAAAAAATTAAATATTTGAAAACACTATCTTTCAATAAAATTCAGTGACATGTCTGTTTCCTATGTCTATGTTTTAACATTTTGTACTATTAGTTTAAAATGTCCTGTAGATTTTTACAATAAGCCCACAGACTGAAACCATTCTCAACTATATAGATGGTAGGAAATGCTGCCATAACTTTGCCTCTTTTCAAACAAGTGGGTGTGAAAGTCTTAGCTGGATCCCAAACGTTTTTAATTAGACTAATTAAGTCATGCTTTGTCCTCAAAGTTCTTTCAAAGCTCGATTAATTTTTCTTGAAAATTCTGGCTAACATGTCCCACATCTGCTTAAAACCACCCCATCTGGTGTTGTAAAATGTTAACTGATCTTTAAATCTAACCATCATAGCTTCTACATGAAAGCAATGTATTTCTGAGTCAGTATCCTTTCATCTCTCTTCATGTTAGATTGACTGTGGTACAAAGCTGGAAACTATTAAAATGCTCAGTGAACATGGTTATTTTAAAATATTTGATTTGTTGAAAAAGTCAAGATAATTCCCTGCGCTGTAATAAGATTGATCCCCTTTCTTTTAAGAGGGGCCTAATAATATGGGACTTCCCCAGTGGCTCAGTATTCTTGCCTGGAGAATCCCATGAACAGAGAAGCCTGGTAGGCTACAGCCCATAGAGTTACAAAGAGTTGGACACAACTGAAGTGACTTAGTGCTGTCAGTCAGTTCAGTCGCTCAGTCGTGTCCGGCTCTTTGTGACCTCATGGACTGCAGCACGCCAGGCATCCCTGTCCACCACCAACTCCCAGAGCCTACTCAAACTCATGTCCATCGAGTCAGTGATGCCATCCAACCATCTCATCCTCTGTCGTCCCCTTCTCCTCTTGCCTTCAATTTTTCCCAGCATCAGGGTCTTTTCCAATGAGTCAGCTCTTCGCATCAGGTGGCTAAAGTATTGAAGCTTCAGCTTCAGCATCAGTCCTTCCAATGAATATTCAGGACTGATTTCCTTAAGGATTGGCTGGTTTGATCTCCTTGTAGTCCAGGGGACTCTCAAGAGCCTTCTCCAACACCACAGTTCAAAAGCATCAATTCTTTGGCACTCAGCTTTCTTTATGGTCCAGCTCTCACATCCATACATGACTACGAAAAAGGCTCAGTGGTAAAGAACCTGCCTGCCAATACAGGAGACACAGGAGATGCAGGTTTGATCCCTGGTTGGGAAGATCCCCTGGAAGAGGAAATGGCAACCCACTCTGGTATTCTTGCCTGGGAAATCCCATGGACAGAGAAGCCTGGTGGGCTACAGACCATGGGGTCACAAAGAGTGCGACAACTGAGCACAGAGCACACACAATTTACACTGTAAATGTGCATATACATTGGGGAGATCTGACTGCCCCTCCTTATCAACATTATTGTATTAGTAATGAGGAGAGAGTGGACCTCTCGGGCCTCCTACCTGAGTGAATAGGAAGTGGCAGCATCACACAGGATGTTAATACTTACCAAAAGTATTTAACATGAATCAAATGAAGCTTATAATTTTCTGTTTATAGGACAGGAAGTGAGGAATAAGTTAAAGCACACAATGAGGAGACACTCAGAAACATCTAGAACATGGAAATTCTAAAAGATGACTGGTTTGGTGGAAAAAAATCAATGTAAAAAATTTTCTTAAAAAGTTAGGGTTGAACATTTTTTTGGATTAAAAGTCATACAGAAAACAAATGTAATGTGTGAAACAACTAGATGACCATTAAAAACAACAACAAAAATCAATAATAAAAGGCATCTGGGGGACAACTGGAAACATTTGAATGTGGACTATTAGGTGATATTAATTATTTCAGTATTTTTTGGATGTGATAATGACATTGTGGTTACGTATGGGAATACCCTTAT
Source organism: Okapia johnstoni (assembly GCA_024291935.2). Taxonomy (NCBI): domain Eukaryota; kingdom Metazoa; phylum Chordata; class Mammalia; order Artiodactyla; family Giraffidae; genus Okapia; species Okapia johnstoni. The sequence continues at coordinate 63,347,171 of CM044321.1, forward strand.
ATTTAGGAGATTTATGCTTGAGAATACAGGGATGAAGTAGCATGATATGTATATTTTATTTTGAAATGTTTTAGCCAAAATGTAGATACATATAAGAAGCAATTATGGCAAAATAAATTATTGAATCTAGGTAGTGAAAATAAAGATGCTTATGGTCCTAGTCTTTCAGTTTTTCTGTCTATTTAAAAATAGGCATGTTGCTACTGCTGTCCAGTCACTCATTCATGTCTGACTCTTTGAAACTGCGTGGACTGTAGCCCCCCAGACTTCTCTGTCCATGGGATTCCCCAGGAAAGAATACTGGAGTGCCATTTCCTATTCCAGGGGATCTTTCTGACCCAGGGACTGAACTCACATCTCCTACTTGGCAGATGGATTCTTTACCATAGAGCCACGTGGGAAGCCCAAAATATGCATAGTAATATACAAAATATAAAATATTTATAAATTGATTAAAGAGAAAGATCATCTTTAGCTTAAAAGATAAACCTGTTTTTCAGTATTTCAAATTTGATATTTATTTTTTCATTGATTATATCAAAAATTCCACAAAAGTCCATAATGTGAGCCAAATCTTTACAAAACAAAATCTTGAACCATTTTATTTGGACAAGACATTCAAACTCTTCATTGACATTTGGTAAATTATGGGTAATCTATCATTGAAGGTATTACTTTTAAACATACATTGATCTATGATGTCTTTCTCTAAGATTCTTGGTATTGTAAGTATTGTTGACGAATAATGAAATGACTTTAAAACATTTGGTGCTTCTTTTTTAAATTGGCTCTGAACTAACATTACTGATGCCTCATCTGTTAAATAAGCAATGCTGTTGGAAAAGGGCTTTTTTTTAAAGTAATTTTGAGGATTTCAAATATTGAAAATTCTTTTGTATTCATTGTCAGTCATTTCAAAAATAAAATTTTTTCTACAATTTTTTCTGGCCATGGAAACTTTCTATATGCAAATCGTAAAGCTTGTTTATCATAAAGGATGCTTTCATCTACTTGTTTAAGTTATGCAGTTGATTTCAATGTCTTTTGTAACCTTGTTAAAGCAACATTGCAATGGAATAAAGGAAATGATTTAATTTGATTTTTTCATCCTTTTTGTAGTTATCATTTTTATAGCTGAGACTAATTTTTCTTGAATACTGTGTGGTATGCCATGTTTCATGATCATTAATGTTGTTCTGTAGAAAACAATGAGACTTGTCTCCTTCTGCATAGAACACTGTCAAACAGTCCAGTGACAGTATTGCAGTTTTTAGTATTCTTTAAATATCAGAAATATATATATATATGCATCATTTCCAATTTGATCAACATGTTCCTTTGTAAAATGTTCACTTAATCTTGATGTATTCATTGGGTTAATTTGAACAAGTACATTGGCAGAGTCAGCACACTGGTGACTGTTCATTTGTACAAAAAGCTGTAAAACCCAGCTTCAAATATTTAACTGAATATTTGCTGACATTTAAAATTTACATTTGACATTTTGAAAGAAGAGCTAAATGAGGAAATCTGTACATTTACTTAGAATCACTATGATTCTGTAGCTACAAATGCAGACCAGTGCAGTTGTGTTCCCTAGACACAGTGTTTTAAATGATCAGCCTTTTTATTTGCCTTGGGTCAGCAACAGTTTATTTCGGTTATTTCACTAGTGTAAACTAAGAAGATGGATTTTTTTTTTTCACTACAGATACTCATTTATTCTTGTTGTAAATCTACCAGCCTTTTATGGTTGAATCTATGATTTTAGTCTGAAATCTGAAGCCTTGATTTGAATTCATGGAATTAACAAATTCAAGCCAACTTGAGTTTGCACAATTGAAGTTGACTCAAGACCGTTGACATGTCACATGAATTTAATATTAATCCTTCTGGCTCTGATTAAAGAATAGAATTCGTGCAATAAAATCTGATACTACCTACCTGAGCTTAATGTTAACAATTTAAAGCTAGAATCTTATATGCTATTGCTCAGTGATTCATGAGGAACTTAACATCTTTGCTGACCTGGATGGAAACCCCAGTAGAAGCAGGAGAATATGCTGCTGAAACTGGCTCTTTCAAGGCAAAACTTCACCTTGCCTTGAAGACTCAAGGCTCTCTCTTGATGGTTTAATCCCTGTATAAGCCCTGTCTTTGGGCACAGACCTTCCTGGACATGTGTTGTTCAAGGTCATCTGTAGCTGCCCACAAAGTAAATTCTACCTCAGCCCAGGTTTGCTTGTTAAGACCTATATGGGTCATGTTATAGGCCACCGAGATCACCTGAAGTGATCTGTGCCTGCAGTTCAGGCAATATAGAGAGAGCACCTCGCCTGTATACAAAGTCACCAGATCAAGACCTTTATGCAGCTGAGGCTTAATCTCACTCACACAGGCTGAAGCAACTAAGAACCAACTTCATGAAAAACCAAGCACCAAATATTACTTGTGAAAAAACTGTTCAATGATTTAAAATCCCCACAGGTCCTGAGCTTGGTATAGTCCTCTCAAAACTGAAATTATCCCAATCAGTTCCTCCAACCTTCAGAAGCCTCACTTTCCACATGTTTTAGTTTTGGTCTTCAAATTGATTCAGGTGTGTGGCAACAATGGAATTCCTGATACCAAACCCTGGGGCTAGATCTGGGCTTGCCCATCCTGAATAGCCCCAGCACTCCACTTTTCTCTTCCCTTCCCTGGGTGCAAGGCCTCTAAAACAAGCTTATGCCAAGGCTGAGAGAGTCTCGGAGTGCATGTTCTCAGCAGGCAGGCAGGCAGACCCAGGAAAGGGTTAGGGGGAAAAGAGGCTGAGCTCCAGCTCCCAAATCTGCCACTTGGATTATTCCCTCCTCCTCTCACTCCATGAGTGAGAAGCCAGGGGTATCTGGGACCTGGGAAGAAATATGAAGCAAAGTAGACCCTCGCCCCCCCACTCATATGTATACTCAGTTTAGGAGATTCTATGTTCATAGCTTTTTTATAGTATAATATACTGAGAGGAAATCTTTAATGCTAGAATGGTTTGAACTTAATTTATTAGTTCTGGTGCATCATTAGAGTTTTACAGCAGGAAAGTAAAAACAATCAGAATTTAGTATGGAAATGATACAGAGTCAGAATGTGTGAAGAAACTGGGTAGAAGGCTAATGGAATTTTTAAGCAAGAGGAAAAGATTAAACTCATAGCAAGTATGAATGAAAAGTGGGGAACTGACTTAAAAAATTCTTCCTGTGTAGATAATTTGATTATGAGCAACTCAGGAGAAGTGGTAGGGGAGAGTCACTGCTAGTTGATGAGATCTGAGAGCTGGTTGTGGGAGAAAGGATGGAAGTACTAATAAGGGAGGAGGAGGGGAGAGTGGTTTTGATTGAGGATATTGGGCTGATGAGTTCTTGTTTGGTTATTTTGTCATTTTAAGGTATTTTAGAAACCTTACTCTGTGTGTGTGTGTGTGTGTGTGTATAAAGATGGTAAAGGTCAGAATCATGGGAAAGGAAGCCACAAATGACAGGAGTCCACGTTATGCTATGAATGAGATTTAAATGGAGGCTAATAACACAGTTCTCATTAAGGGATAGCATAGAGCATGTCAGTTATTTGGAGGGGTGGGGAATACAGTTTTTTCTAGCATAAATTTTTTTTTTTTGGCTCCCTTGGATAGTGCCTCAAAGTCTGTTAAAAATTCCATTCATCCTAAATCAACTTCTTCTCTGGAGCCCTCCTGAACTTTTCAGCAACTCATAGCCGGTACCTTGGTTGGGCCACTCCTGTTATGCAGGGATCACTGCCTCCGTCCAGTTCTGTCTCCACATCTCTATGTCAAAGATCAACAAAATCAGTGCTAGATATAGATGATAAAGATGGATTTTATTGCAATAAAGTAGAGACCCCAGGATACCCTGAGTTCAACTCTGATCTCTGCTGAGGTCACTGGGTGTTTTAAAGGGAGAACAAGGGAGTAGGAAGAGGCAGTGAGTGGGGGCTGGAGCATAGTCAGGGATATGAAAAATTACAACAAGCAGGTAAATGGTTCCTGTCCTGGTGATTAGGCCATCGGAGCCTGCTAACACATCTATTGAAGTTAGTCTTCCCTCCCACAGAGGGTGGGAGCCAGGCCCTGTCCTTAGGGTTACATTTTAGAGGAACAGCTTAGAGATCCTTCAAAAAAACCACTTTGGGGCTATAGGAAATACAGACAATCTTCTGTAGTACAGAAGAAGGATTTACAATTGTAAGCTTTTTAAATAAATGCTCTCATTAAAGAGAGGTCAGGGACCTTCCTCAGCTGTTGGCTGGAACAAAGGCTAAGTCCTTTTGGTAACCTGGACCTTTTCTAGTCAAAAACTCAAGGCTGTTCCAACAATGAACCTTAGGCTCCTGGAAACCATGCTAGAGTTCCATGCATGGGTTTGCATGTTCTCAGCATCCAGAGCCATCTTTCTAAAGTGGAATTGGGAATTTGTTACTCTCCTGCTCCAAACGTCTCACTGATTACCGATTTTTGTCTGGAAAATGTACACACTGCTCAGTATGTCTTACAAGGCCCTTTGTGATCTGGCTATGTACAGGCATTTAGAATTAATTTCAAATTCACTTGGACTGTTCTGAGTCAGTTTTCATATTGACTGTTCTTTTGTTGTTGTTGTTAGCGTCTAAAGTTTATACTGTTATATCTCTCGTATCAGTTGAGGTAAGACCAGAGAAGCAAAACCAGTGTGGGTATTATTTATCTTAGGGAACTGGTTATATAGTAGCCAGACTTCAAGGTAGCCCACCCAATGATCCCTGGTATTTGTGCCCTTGTGTAGACCACTCCCACAATGTACTAATCTTGGTCCATATGAGCAACAGAATGTAGTGGAAGTGATAACATATGACTTTCAAGGCCAGAAGGACATGGCTGCTTCTGCCTATTCTCTTTGGTCTCTCACTGGGGGAAGCAGGCTGTTGTGTTGTGGGGACATTTGAGCAGGATAGATGAGGGACTGTCTCCTGCCAGTGACCAGCAACAGATTGCCAAGTGAACCATTCTAGGAGCATATACCCCTGCTACAGTTAAACCTTTGGATCAGGGATTGGCCAACTGACTCCCCATACCAACCAGCTTGCTACCTATTTTTGTAAATAAAGCTATCTTGGGGTACAGCTACAACCATTTGTACATGTATTATCCATGGCTGCTTTTGCCCATTCACAGCAGAGTTGAGTAGTTGCAACACAGACTGTGCGGCCCACAAAATTGACAATATTTGTTACCTGGCCTTCAGAGGAAAAGATTGCAGACCACTGCTGCCATTTTAACTGCAACCTCATGGGACAAAAACACACACTAAACCACTGCCAGATTGCTGGTCCACAAAAACTGTGTGAAACAGTAAGTGTTTCTATTGTTTTGAGGTAGTTTGTAGTGCAGCCATAGATAACAAATACATTGATCTTATATCATTATGGCAGCTGACTAGAAAGTCTAAGTTGATGTTTCTGTACCTGGTGCTGGGAAGGGGCATGCAGGGGGCAGGGGGCTGGGAAGGGAAGATGGATGTGAACTGAAACCTGCAAGGCTCAACTGAAGCCCCCAGGGAAGGGCTAGGATGCATATTGGTCACTTCCTGCCTCCAAACCTCCACCCGTGATGACGAGGCCATCCTGTAGGAGGTGATGGTGTCCTTTGTCAAGGAGGAAAAATGTGCACCTGGCTTGAAAGTTGGAGAAGCTGAGGAAGGATCCTGTAGGCGCTGAATGTTGTGGCCCTACTCTGGCCCCCATCAGCCAGGTGAGATGATGTGCTTGAGTGCCCTGTGCTCTGCCCCAACCTTTTGAGCATAAAAAGATGGCCTCTACTTCATTTCTGCCTTGTTAATCTCAAGCAAAGTGTCCCTTGTTGCCTGTGCTGACATAGAACAAGGCAGGGAAGAGAATCTAGGAATAAAAACTCCAGCATACCCAACCACTGTACTGTCTTATCTTCAAAAGGTCAACACTCTTATTTAATTAGCGTCGTTACTAGGTGATATGGATTTTCCCAGGTGGTGCTAGTGGTAAAGAATCTTCCTGCCAATGCAGGAGACACAAGAGACCCAGGTTCCATCCCTGGGTCAGGAGGATCCCATGGACGAGGAAATGGCAATCCACTCTAGTATTCTTGGCTGGAAAATTCCGTGGGCAGAGGAGCCTGGTGGGCTACAGTTCTTGGAGCTGCAAAGAGCAACTTAACATACACACATTAGGTGATGTATCTTTCTGCCCTCTCCACTCCCAATTACAAGTGGTTTGAGAAGCTGTGCGCCAAAGGTCTGACCCAGTTTGCAGTTCTTTAAGGGCATCAGAAGACTTAACAGTCCCTCTACTCAGTGGCTGTGGCATTACTATGTGAGGGCCCACTGTGTAGAGACTGAAATGTTTTCAGTATTGTGGGCTGGCTCCACTCTTCTAGAATGAAGGAAGAAAAAACATTAGATACAGCTGTGTGCCAAGGTCTTTGGTCCAAATCCTGTAGAACCTCAGACACCTGAGCCAAGATCATGGGGTCCATGTTGCACAAGGTAGTAGAATGTTGCAGCAGTGACCCTTGAATTGTTCATGATTCCCTCTGTCCACACCCTCAGGTAGTCTTCTCTCACACAGGCTCTGACCTCTGTGCAGCTTGCTATCTCCAATGAGACAGTAGCAAACATGACACAATCATAAACTTGGAAAGTGCTGGTGAACTAGTTTTTTATGCTGCTGAGAAAATACTGCCAGGTTTTAATGTTAAGTAATCAAGGCAAAGAAAAGATGGGTATGTATAGGTTACTAATAACATAACAAGGAGGGCAAATACTGTACTAATTTATTTACAAGAAATGCACAAGTAAATTTAAAAATTCATGTATTCTTCAAATAACTTCTTTAATCTTGCATTCTCTCTTTTTGAAGTTTCCTTTATAAAAGTATTTTTTTAGTGAGAGTAGGTTGAAAACCTTCTCAGTTGTTGTTTGTTTCAAATGTTCTTGTTTCATTCTTGTTCTTAAAGTATGATTTAGTTGGGTGTATGTTTTAGATTGGCAGTTATTTTCTCTCAGAACTCTGAGGGTATTTCACTGTTTCTATATTCTGTCATTGCTGTTGAGAAGTCAGTTGTCAGCCTAACTGTTGTCCTTTTGTAAATAAATAGTTTGTCCTCTCTCTCTAGCTGCTTAAAACTTTCTGCTTGTCTTTGGTGTTCTTCAGTTTCCCTGTGAAATGACTGAGTGTACATTTTCTTGATTTGTCTTGCTTAAGGATCTTTGTGCTTCTAGAACCTAAGGATTTATATCTTCTGTCAACTCTGGAAAAAGTCTCAGTCATAAATGCTTCAAATATATACTTACTCCACATAACTTGTCTGCTCAGTTAAGAACTCCTGAAAAATTCTGCCACTTTTTGGAAAATTACTCCTTTTTTTTTTCTGACTTATGTGTTTTTACCCAATTGCACACTAAATACAATTATATTTTAAATCCATTTCAGGCAAAAACACACTCATCAATTGACACAACAGTTCATAGTCAGAGGATATCAAAGGAACAAGTGTGAACTTCAGACTTTTGGTGAATTCAAAACTGTTCTCTGTAAGAGAATTGAGGTGGAAGGATCTTGCTTTACATGTGCACTATTTTTGCATTTTGAAGCACTACTAAGTTTACCCATAATTTTGCACTGAAGATATTTTTCTGTGCTATATTCAGTACAAGATAATCACAAACTCTCCCAAAGGTGAAGAAAATATTGTAGAGGGAATAATGCACCATCCAGAGTGTACCTTTCTTAGGGACTTCCCTGGCAGTCCAGTGGTTAAGACTCCACGGCATGCATGTTCAGCCTCTGGTTGGAGAACAAGGTCCAGCAGGCTGCATGGTATGACAAAAAGTGAAATAAAACAAACTGTGCCTTTCTTGCACCCCTCTGCCATCAACTACCACCTCCTCAAAAGTCTTCTCCCATTAGCAAATATAAGTGCAAATAGTTGATGAACAGACTGTTTTTGTTTCCTTTTAAATTATAGTTTATCATGTATAAAAACTTGTTTTCACTACCAGTATAGATGCCAGGTGAGAGCAGCGTGTTTTTTTTTACTTTGAAATTTCTGCCTGTAAGGACTACGTAGGTGGAGAGTAGGTGATGACCATTCTTGGTGCTGGAGAAAAGCCTGTCTGAGGATGAAGCTACACACAGAGGAAAACAGGGCTGAGGAAGGAAAGAGAGAGTCCAGATAATATTGTTTGAACTTCTGAGTTCAACCTGCCACATGTGCCTCTTGACTTTTCACTTTTGTGAGCCAATAAAGTTGATTTTTTTTTAAGACTAGTTTGTTAGGTTAACACCAATGGAATCCTGACAGGTGCATAATGTGACTTCTTTCCTGATGTCAATCGTGTCTTTTTCAGTGAAGGCCTATGGTGTGCACACAGCAGGCTGGGAATTAGGATTATAGCTGGTTTGGGCTTTTCCATTTCTTTGACAATTTCCTAAGGTTTCTCAGTTTCCTAAGCCTACACTATGTGACAGCAATACCTGTCCATAAGGGGAAGGCCATCTTCACTCTTTAGGTTAACTCTCCATGTTAATACTTCTATCATTTTAACTAGATCTTTTTTTTTTTAATTACCCTTTTTAAAAAAGTTAATGGGTCAAATGTTGAAGATATCAAAATATAAGTAACAAAATATTATATATATAATGTCTTAATTTTTATTTATATATAAATATAAAATATTTAAAACATGAGTTTGCACTACAGGAAGCAAATGACCACAATTATTTCAGGCATTTAAATATTCAAAATATGAAATGACTAGATAAAAGTCAGGAAGTTGTGTTACACAAGCTTTATTTTTTTGAAGGGTAGACATGCTTCTAGTTTCCTGATAATTCATTTTATTTCACAGCTTGATTGGTCCTTCCAAGAGAACATCTGTTAAGAGGAGAAATAAGATTAGACTTTCAAGAGTCTGAGGGCCTCCTTGTAACCTGAGTCAGGTGTGCACAGCTGCTGTGGGGGCTGTGATAGAAATTCCAGAACCGAGCAAGGCAATTGCAGGTGGGAGAGCTGAAATGTGCTGAGCGCAGTTACTATCATCCCAGGTGCTGAAGTTCCAGAGCAGCAACCTATTGTTGGGGAGAGAGATGGCTTGAAAATTCAGGCTATTCACTGTAGTGATAATCTTTCTCCAAGAGGTACAACACCAGAAAGCCCAAGAACATTAAACATTCAGCTCTGTTTGATGATACACATCAAAACAAAAACGGTGTAAGTGGAGGGTGATGTGGGCTCCCACATCATACCAGGGGTTCATCCCGCAAGAGTCACAGGGCTTTGTGTATGCCATACCCATTTGCAGAAGATTTTAATTCATCTTGAATATGATCCACATGTGGCAGAGAAGAAAAGGCTAAAGCAAAATTAAAATGTCTAGAAGAGAACTGCCTAATTGCAAATATATGATTTATAACTGTGGCAGCATGAATATCCCTTTTTTAAAATTATGTTTTCTGATCACATTCTCCAGAGGCAGAAGAATCCCTATTAATGGCCAGATCACCAGACTTTTGCACTTTTACAATAGCAGACTAAGGCCACAATCTCTCAACAACTTCTATCCACATATGCTTATTCTAGAATACAAGGTGGTTCTTCCTTCTCTTGTGGAGCATTCAGATATGTCTGTGAGTGACATCAGATTTAGGAGATGTATACTTTCAGCACACTGAGAAGCCTCCATTTGCCCTTAGGGAGTTCTTACTTTTGAAAGCCAGATATTTTGCTGAACGTTAAAAAATGAGATGTATTGAGAACTACAGAACTAAAAAATCACCTTACTCTAATCACTAGTGTTGTAATTGATACAGACAAGAATCATCATTGGAGGCTAAAACTATCAGAAGAAAAGTTGTTGGAAAACAAGATATTCATAGTCTCAAAACATCATCCCACAAACTGCTTTAAAAAAAAACTAATGAGATATGACTGACACACAAAAAGCTGTACATATTTGATATATACAGCTTGAGGAGCTTGGAGATAAGTATACACCCGTGAAACCAGCACTATAACCTATGCCATAAATACATCAGTCTCCTCCAGAAACTTCCTCCTGTCTCCTTTTGTTTATTATTACTGTTTTAATGTATGCATGATAAGAAAGCAACATAAAATCTACCCTGTGAGCCCATTTTTCAGTATACAGTACACTAAGGTTAACTATAGGCACTGGGCTATACAGTGGATGTCTAGGACTTACTGATTTTTCATAACTTGAACTTTGTGCCCTGTGACTAATATCTTCCAGTACCTTCCCCCTTATCCAGCCTCTGGCTACCACAGTTTTACTGTCTTCTTCTAGAAGTTAGGCGATTTCATATTTACCTTCCGAGGTAATTTTTTAACTTAATGTGTTACAACAAAGATGTGCTGATCTTTAATCAAGCACTACTATGTTAATGCTGTAACATCAAAATACCATTGCGTTATGTAAACAGTTCAAATTGAATACATTAAAAGAAAGTTTTGTCTTTTTTTTAATGGTGCAGTTGCTGTGGAAAACAGTATGGTGGTTCCTCAAACCCAGAGGGTTGTTTTGAGGATTCAGTGAATTAATAAGGGTATAATGGCAACCACCATTTATACTATAAAGCTAATACTCAATACATGTTAGCAGTTGTTTCTCTTATTTAAATAAATGCAGATCCTTCATAAGTTACTTTAAGAGTAGTATCTGCTTATGCTGTTATCGATGCAATTCATTTTACTTCATACCTCACCATCTTATGTTAATGATTTCTCACATAAAGGTGTTTTTAAAGACATTCACATTTTCTGACAGATTTGTGTCTGCATTTTTGCACCTATGATTCACAAGTATGAATAAGGAGTGCTTAAGCAATTTAGAGAAAATGCCTTTCTTGGACTGGAATCAGCATTCCTTTATAAAAAAAATTGAAACAAAAGTTCAGCTTATAAAACAGTAATGGAGTTGGCTTTTACTGGCAAGTGTGAAAACTTGCTGCAATTCAAAAATACAAATTATTCATGTATTCAGATTTGGGGGTTGGAAGGAATGGTATAGAGGGTTTTAAGATAGCAATATATGAAAAAAAGTTTAGCTCTCACAATGACATTTATATGGTCACCATCAAAGTTCTTGGAGGATAAAGATAGACAAGATTCTCCTCTCTCTATGGGAAGTTTTCTGTTTATCTATCCCATGATTCTATACATAAAATTACCTATTTGAATCTTGCCTGTTTAAGCTGTTTACTAAGAATAAAGAGTAAATATTTGTGACTGAAGCTCCAATACTTTGGCCATCTGATGCAAATAGCCAACTCATTGGGAAATACCCTGGTGCTGGGAAGGATTGAAGACAGTAGGAGAAGAGGGCAACAGAGGATGAGATGGTTGGATGGCATCACCAATTCAATGGACATGATCTTGGGCAAACTCCAGAAGATGGTGAGGGACAGAGAGTCCTGGCATGCTGCAGTCCATGGGTCCTAAAGAGTTGGACACAACTTGGCAACTGAACAACAACAACAACATTTTTGACTTACAATTTTAGCTTACAAAATACCACCAAGCAGACTGTTGGCCTACTTTACCTGAGAAGAAATTCTGGGACTGTTTACGTGGAACTGTGATTTATATCTGTTATAAATAGTAAAAGCATAAGGAAAGTATCAGCTGTAACATGAGGTGGGGGTGTACTCTCTCCTATGAACATCCAGACCACTCTATTGGGACCTTTCTCACTCCACTTACCACATTCCATCATATGGGGTTTTATCATTTCAAAGGCACTTTGACATATCTCGTTTAATTTTCATAAAATGTTTCTGAAGTAGGTATTATTATCTCCATTAAATAGGTGATCAGGTTAGGTATATTGTCCAAAATCATAAAATTTCTGAATGGCGTAGCTAGGGCTCACACCCAGGTCTTCTTACTCCATCTCCAGGGTTCTCTTTCGCCTTTGCCCTCAGCTGTCACTGTCCCTTTACACTAAGGACATTTTGATATGCTCCCTTCAGCATCAGACTCAGGGCTTTGCTCAAGCACATATACTCAATGAATAGGAAAGTGGTGCATGAAGGAAAGAAGATAGTGGAGGAGACTTTTGATGGTTCTAGAAGAAGGTAGCTGGTAAGAAAGAGCAAATGGGACACCAGGAGTAGTAAGATCTCTTTCTTACCCGTGTTGCACTGTTGCAAATTTTTGAAAAATTGAAACGAAGGGAAAAAGGAAGTACCTCCTCTAATGATGACACCTCCCCATGTAAGCTGCCCTCTTAGGCATCCACTGACCTCCCCTTCTCTCCATCCCTATCAATTACTGTTCCTTGGCTTCTGGGGCATCAAGATGGGATTCTTGATCTATCTTCAAAGAAGGCAAGTTGGTTTTATGAAACAGGAGCTGTGATAGTGATTCAAAGGGAAAAAGTAACCCTGAGGGGACAGAAAGGATGTGCAAATGCTGAGATGGACTCGTAGTGTCTGTAGCATTCTTCACCTAACCATCTGTTGACTTAAAAAAATACACGATGTAAAAGCCATGTGTCCAGTTTACTCAGTGTCGGATTAAGGACTGTAGCCTGAGAGCCTCTGAGAGAACTCTGAGGAGCTGTTGCAGCAGGTAAGGGAGGAAGTCAGTGTGTGTGTGTATGTATATATATATATATATATATATATATATATATATATATATATATATATATATATATATACACTGATTTTGGTGAAGGAGGTACATACAACCAAGTACAGGTCTCAATAGAAGGTTGCTGCTAGTCGCTTAGGAACAATAATCTTTGTTAAAGATTTTAATGCTTTTCTAAAAATGGAGAGATGCAAGCATATAGGTTCGTAAAGAAAAAAATCTGAAAATATCCAACTATCTGAAGCTCTGTTCTGCCAGTTTTCCCAGAGCACAGAGTATCTCATTCTGATCTTCACCATGAACTCCTTTCAGGATATATTGAAGGTCAGTGGCTGCAGCGGCTTATGACTCAGTCCCTGTAGAGCAAGATGGCAAGCAGCATTTTTTGGTTATCATGTCCTAAGGACAAAATTCTCTCAATTACCAAATCTCACTTCTAACCATTTTCTCTGAGCAAGCAAAGACACTCAGCCAGGAAGCTATGAGTACAGCCCATCCCTCCCACTGCATCCAGGTCCCAGAATGCCAGGTCCATTCAGACCCCCAAACAGCCTGTGCCTAAGTCTGGGTATCAAGGTCAGTCAGTCCCATCTCTGCACCCTCCACCTCTCATCCCCATCACCTACCATCTCCTCCATGGGTACCCTCTACTCTTCAGCTCAGTGCCTTCCCTCTGACTCTTACACTTTTCTTTGACCTACAGTCCTTGTGACTCGGTACTAGGGAATCATAATATATTTTAATAAACCCCCTCTTTTGTTTTAACACCTTCATAGAGCATTCACTTCACCTTTCCTTCCTACAAGACACCATATCCCTTTCAGCCCTTTCCAACTGGGGGGACTTGTTCTCCCACACCCAGTATTTCAGGTCTGCTGCTGGTGGTGGGGAGTGGGATTGTTCAGCATCAACCAGGCTCTCCACTTGCTGATTTCCATTATCTTACCCATCCCCTCAAGTTAGTGCCTGTCCTCTTTTAAGGCTTAGGAAGTGTTACCACACCACCTTCTATGCCTCCCTCCCAACTCCTTTTTTTTTTTGGCCATGCTGCAGGGCATGTGGGATCTTAGTTCGCTGACCAAGGATGGACCCCTGCCCCTGCAGTGGAATCTCAGGGTGCTAACCACTGGACCACCAGGGGAGTACCCCTCCCTCCTAACTCTTAATAGGTGGGCCAGGTGTCTGCAATATCCCCTGGAGATTTTGATACTTCATTCAGTGATTACCACTGACATAAACAGCCATCCTGGGATATTTCTTTTTTTATGTTTATTTATAGATTTATTTATTTGGCTGTGCTAGGTATTAGGTACAGCACATGGGTTTTTGTTTTGTTTTGTTTTTTAGTTGCAGCGCATGGAATCTTTACTTGCGGCATGTGGAATCTAGTTCCCAGACCAGGGATGGAATCCAGGACCCCAGCATTGGGAGCTCAGAGTCTTAGCCACTCGACCACCAGGGAAGTACCCATCCTGGAATATTTCAACCACACATTTAGTTTATGTCCTGTGACCTTAACTCTATTGATCTTGACTTTCTGTTTTAGCACCCTACTCCTTAGGCATGACCCTCTCTCCAGTGGATTTTATCATCATTGAAGTTTTATATTTCAAATATCTTAAATTCTAACTTTCCACACAGTCTATCAATCTGCCCTCAGTTGGTTTCCCAAGGACTTCTTAATTGCTAAGTTCAAAGGATTCTTTTAAGTCCTCTGCTTATCAGTCCTCTGTGGAATGTGAATTTCTGTTTCTTGAAATTCTGTTTTCCCTCATACCACTTAGTTGGTTTTCTAATGCCTCTGGTCTCCTTTATCATTTCTGTTGTGGGCCTTTCCATGGTACTCCCCAGAATTCCACCCATGACCTTCCTCTTGTCTCATGTCCATACTCTCTGGTTGCTGTCTTCTGCTCTCATATATCTGATATACACTTGGATGCTGGTGACTCCAAATACCTTCAACTCAGCTAGACCTTTTATAAAATTAATTTTTATTGGAGTATATTTCATTTATAGTGTTGCATTTGTTTCTCCTATACAGCAAAGTGGATCAGTTATAACGTATATGTGTATCTACTCTTTAGATTCTTTTCCTGTGTAGGCCATTACCGAGTATTGAGTAGAGATCCCTGTTCTATACAGCAGGTCCTTATTAGTTATCTGTTTTATGTTTAGTAGTGTGTATATATGTCAGTCTCGATATCCCAACTTATCCCTCCCCTCCCTTCCCCCTTGGTAACTATAAGTTTGTTTTCTACATCTGTGACTCCATTTCTGCTTTGTAAATAAGTTCATTTGTACCAGTTTTTTAGAGTCCACATATAAGTGATATCATATGATATTTGTCTTTCTCTGTCTTGAGTTATTTCACTCAGTATGACAATCTCTAGGTCCATCCATGTTGCTGCTAATGGCATTATTTCATTCTTTTTTATGGCTGAGTAGTATTCGATGGTATGTGTGTACCACATCTTCTTTATCCATTCATCTGTTGGTGGACATTTAGGTTGCTTCCATGTCCTGGCTATTGTAAATAATGCTTCAGTGAACACTGGGGAAGACCTTTCCTTCACATATCAAACTCATACACCCTACTGTCAGATCTACATCCTTCCATGAATATCCCACAGCCACTCAGTCATATCCCAAAGTAAATTCTTCATCTTCTCCTGCAAACTCACTTCTGCTCTTTATTCTCTGTCTCAGTTGTTGGAGATACCTCGTGCATGGAACTAAAAACCTGTTCCGTTTTCTTTCCTTCTCACTTCCATAAACAATAAATCAGAAAGCCGTACTTTATTACTTCTTCATTTATTTCTCTGTTCTTTTCTTTAATTCTCTTCCTTTTCATTAATTCTCTGAACTATCTCCACTATACCTCTATTGCCCCAACCCCAGCCTACCTGTTCCCTGCACTTGCCATCTTTCCCTTAACCCACTGCACAGTTTTTGGTCCATAGCTGCCTTCTATCTGCTTCGTCTGCTCTGTTCAGCAGCTGAGCTCTCACTCATCATCTGCTCCATTACTTCAGCACCTGCTTCCTCAGAGTCCAGAACCAGTCCTGACTCCTTCCATTTGTTTCACTTCATCTTGTCTATTCCTGTGAAGCTCAGGAATCATACGAAGCAAGGGGCCTAGCTTTTAATCTGGGCTTTTATTTAGAAACTTGGAGATGCTAGACATAGAAGCAGAGACTTTGGGATGAGGGAAGGAGGTAAGTGACCACAAACTAATTTACCACAATGGAGAATTAGTTACTGATGGTGGGTGATTTGGTCTTGATAATGGTGTATTAGAATGATACAGACACACCTCTAGATCCATGGTCCATACTCCTTCACACATACCTCTCCTTCAAAACTTACCTGGTAGCACTTGCAATCTAATCGGAGCTATACTAAGGATCCCTTTTGGGAAAGGGAACTCAGGCTAGACATATGTTCAAAAGGAGTGACAAGTGTATTCAGTATATTCAAAAGAAGTGACAAGATACCAAAGACTTGGAACTGAACAAATGAACCATGTGAGCATATCTATAGAGATTACAGCAATAGAAATGTCCTCCTCCTCATACTGCAGGGTTTTAAAGTATGGGAAGATGCTCATCAGTGTTTCCAAGCTTTGTGGTGGGAGGTGTAAAATCAATGCACAGACAGACAGCTAGAAATTCTGAATAGGATAGAACATAAGAATGCATTATAATGAACATGATGGGACAATGTATCAGACAACATAATACTATTTTATGTCAAATTTCTACAGTCTTCATTATGTGTGCTTATATTTTCTGTTCCTTTATCTCAGGACTTGGCAGTTCTATTTTGTCTCAAAAAATATGACATGTACAGTCACAACTTTCCATCTCATATGTTGTGCTAAACATCCCACAGGACAGACTCAAAATGTACCCACAGTATTCAAAGCAATAACAATTCTTTCCGCTTAGTAAGACCCGTAAATTTATGGTTCATTCTTTCCTCAGATTTTTCATACTGGGAAATAGCTGTTAGTTGGTTAAAGGTCTTGATCTTTTCAGTCCAAGTTTGACACTAAAGAGTTTGAATAATCATACTAGAAATTGGTCACATATTTTCCCTTCAAATATAAATTTCAACACTTTCCCCCTGACAGCTGACCTTGATCCTGGAAGGATGACTTTTTACTAGTAATAATTTGCTTTTGGAGGCAATGATGCCTTTAAGGACCCAATCGCTGCCTCTTACTGCATCTTTATATTTCATACTATGGCAGGTAACAGTTTTTCATTGGCAAGCACATGGGAGGTTTGGTGGGAAAAAACTTACTGTTTCTTTTTATTATATAAGTCTGATAAGAAAAATAGGATGAAAACCTCCAAAAATATTTTTAAGAAACTTTTTTTGAGAAACTGGAGTTTGCTTCTGTGAATATAACTTCTTTATAACAGGTTTAATGCTTGAGTGGCTTGCATTCAGTTTCTAGTCAAGACTTTAAAATGGCAGTCTCTTCAAATTCTTGGTGGCCATCATGGAACAATGAAGGTTCTACAGGGAACTTCATCAGATCTCACTTCACTTTAGAGCTTCAGATTGCAGCTGCCCATGGCTGGAGGTGACTGAGGAACTCTGACTACTCAAGAGCCTTCCAGTCATACTGAAGCTTACAGGATCAGTTTCTCACAACAGGCCTTCAGCCCATTGAAGGCACAGTGCTGTGGGGATGCTGGTTGGAAAGCTGGGTCTATACCATTTTCACTCAGCCTTATTTCTCTTCCACACACTCAAAGATTGCATCAGTGACATGATGAATCACAAGGCCATATCTTTGAAAAATCCTTCTGGGTAATTCTGTGATAGTCCCCAAGGACTATCTTTTAAGAACCTGTTTTATTGCCTTTCTTAGAAGCCTGTAATTTCTTTGAGAGAAAACTACAACCTGGGTTTCTGTGGCTGCTGTAACAAATAACCACAAACTTGGTGACTTAAAACAATAGAAATTTACTATTCTTTCAAAGTTCTGGAGGCTAGAGGTCTGAAATCATCGTGTTGGCAAGGCCATGCTCCCTCTGGAGACTCTAGAGAAGAACCCTCTCGCGTTTTCTAGCAGCAGCCAGCATTCCTTGGCTCATGGCTACATCACTCTAGTCTCTGCTCCATCTTTACGTTACTTTTCTCTCCAAGTGTCTGTCTCTAATCTCTCTCTCTTAAGGATACATTTAAGTCTTATTGGGATGTGATGTCATTTAGTGCACAACCAGATAATACAGGATAACCTCCCCATCTCCAAGTCCTTAGCTTAATCAAATCTGCAAAGACCTTTTGTTCCTAAATAAGATAACATTCATAAATTCTAGGGATGAGGACTTGAACATCTCTAAGGAAGTCATTTTTCAATCTACCATAACATCTTTGAGTGAATCTTCTTAAGAGCCATGAGTGGTGTTTTCAATTAGAAATATTTTGGTTTGCCTCAGGATTGGTAATATAGAGAGAACTAGTGTTAAGTCAACTATACAAAGCAAAAGCCATACCTAATCCAATGATCTGTTCAGTAACTATAACAATTTAGAGATATGATGTCAGACAGGGCTTCGCTGGTGGCTCAGATGGTAAAGAATCTGCCTGTAATGCAGGAGACCTGGGTTTGAACCCTGGGTTGGGAAGATCTCCTAGAGAAGGGAATAGCCACGCACTCCAGTATTCTTGCCTGGAGAATTCTGTGGACAGAGGAGCCTGGTGGGCTACAGTCCATGGGCCCCCAAAGAATTGAACACAACTAAACAACTAACACTTTCACTTTTCATATGATGTCAGACAAAGGAGTTCAGGTACTGTCTGTATGTTCAGAGCAGACTCAAACCCAGCCTGCTTCTTTCAGTGCAGTTTGTTGGCATCATTGCAGAATCAGGACACATTCATCTCATTACTCTGGGACCATCTTTCTAAGCCACAGTGAATCAAAATTTCTGACACGTTTATTACCAATTAATTCTATCTTTTGCAGAAAACTGTTCTGATTTTGCTTTATTTTGTTTTAAAAAACTTAATTCTTATCAATGTCAAGGATATTGATTTATTCAATTTGCCAAACACTTATGGAGTGCCTAGATTTATTAAAGATTAAATGGGCAGACAAAAATGAATTATGTATGTTAAAACTATGAAGTAAAGTATTTGTGGGTGCAGTTTTATTTTTCCAAAACTTTTTGACCCTTTAGGTATTCAGTGCCTTCAGAGTGGGCAAATATATATGATTCAAATGTTATTTTAATATAAAGCATTATATTACATAAGGCCACACTGACAGACTTCTGCAAAAAGACAAACTTTATCTTAGACTCTAGCTCTCAATTTTTCAGGCTTTCAAAACAGGTGGTAATGGTACTACTTTTGAGAAGGGAAGCATACCCCCCATAGGTGGTCTAAATAAATAGATGATTACTTTAGGCACGAATGCAGCCCTGCTTCTGATGACCACAATTCATATAAATAGAAAGGCATGTCTTAAATTTGACTCTGAGACTATATTAAACTGAAGAAGGAAACCAAAACAGTATGAGAAAGTGAAAAGGAAACCTCTTAGTTTATGATTTCAGAAAATTAATGTGTTTTATTTTTTCCATTCCCTCTAACTATTTGGAAGTTTTAGCACCCGGTCTCTCCATTGTACTTGAGCAGAGAAACAGGAAAAGCCTTTAGCGGTTCTGCAGTGATGTTAGCAGCCTGGTGAGACTGCCGCTCTGAGGCTGCCTGAAGGCAATGGGAGAGTGTGGAGCCGAGTGAGGAGTCACCGATCATTGGTGATATTAGCTCATTTACATAGAGCAATATCACAGCTTCTAAGTCATTAACCCTGAATACTCATTTGGATCTGTATGTCCGACTTCATAAGGCATAAATGTACCACTCTACAATGGTCTGATACTTATTTAAAATCAATATTTTTTTCTTCCCCTAAAAATATAATACAGAAAAAAAAAAAAATCAGCTTCTCGCTAATTAGTCTTCAAGGGTCAAGAAAGAGAATCTAGTAGTAATAGAGAAGTAGAATCATAAAACAGTGACTCACCAGTGGGTGGAAGAATATGTGTGTAGGTTTCATACTGTAGGACGTTTATATGTTTAATAGAGTTAAAAATAAAAGTGAAATTTTCTCTGTAACTTAAATGGGTAGGGTTTTGGCCAGTTCCTCGGTGATTCAAATATCATATGGAAAACCAGGTGTTGATTAGCAGTATTCTTTAACATCCTGTTGACATTAAACTCCTCCCTCCCTACTCTGTATCACTTCTGTTAGGTGAAAACTCTTCATTCATCCATCAGTTTCTTCAACAAATATTTATAGGGTACCTCCTATGCAGAAAGCCTTGTGAAAGACAGAAGTGAAGAGTGGGGAGTACTGAAGCACCAAAGCACAAGCACCAAGAACCCAGACCCCAGGGCAGGCAGTGACATCACCCAGGCCAGGGCGCCCAGAGGGGCTTTTCCCAGGCCAGCCAGTGGCTCTGCGGCAGAGGCTTGACTGTGAAGGCCCAGAGAGAGAAAGCTAGGCACTTTCTAGGGTCTTAATTCCAGGGAAGTAAGGGAAGAAACTGCAGATTTAGGCAGGAACCATCTTTACAAGCCCAAGTCAGAATTTGGTGTTGTATCCTTAAAATACCCTAAAATATTTTAAAACTGCTGACAGATTTTGAATAGGGAAGTAATATGAGAATTGATTTCCACTAAGGTGGTTCTTGTTTAGTTGCTAAGTCCCATCCGACTCTTGTGCAACCCCATGGACTGTAGCCCTCCAGGCTTCTCTGTCCATGGGATTCTCCAGGCAAGAATAATGGAGTGTGTTGCCATTTCCTTCTCCAGGGGATCTTCCCCACCCAGGGATTGAACCTGCATCTTCTGCTTTGGGAGGTGGACACTGAGCCATCAGGGAAGCCCTTCCACTAAGGAGTTAGAGCTAAGAAAGGCTTGAGTTGCCTTTTCTGACACAGGTGGAGAGGGAAGTACATCCCCACATCCCCTTCCCACGGTGCTTTGAAGTGAAAAGATGCCCCAAATTTTGGAAAACACTTCTTTTTAGATCCCCTTCTTGAAGATTCTCTATTCTCATTAGCACATTAAGGGAGTCTGAAAAACTGGTGTCAAAGAAACCATTCTAATTTTCTTTCAGACAGGGTCTTTCATACTTATAATTACAGATTTTGTTTTGCTTGTAGCGCCTATTAACATTCTTTGTTGCATAGACTTTGGGAAGGATCAGCCAGCACCACAGCGTCTGCTGTATAGAAAGAGAATCCAAACCAAATACCCCTGGTGAGGAAAATAACAAGATGCACTTGTTGAGTGTATGTTGGGAGGAGGGCACCCCATCTTATATCGAATACGCTGCAAGGCCCTCGTTTCCTTGGGAACAGTTCTTATTTTCACTAACAACCCTCCCTACTCCCATAAAGATTACTGTGAAGACTAAATACTTGCAATATAAAAGAAAGGATAAGTACCATTGTATTCTTCCCTCATGCCTGAACTCTGTGCTTATTTTCATGACTGAATTAGCAAATCTTGCATCCCGGATGACTCAGTGATAAAGAATCTGCCTGCAATCCAGGAGCTGCAGGAGACACAGGTTCAGTCCCTGGGTCTGGAAGATCCCTTGGAGAAGGAAATAGCAACCCACTCCAGTATTCTTGCCTGGAAAATTCCATGGACAGAGGAGCCTGGCGGGTTACAGTCCATGGTGTTGCAAAGAGTTGGATATGACTAAGTGACTGAGCACGCCATCTGTTGCTGATAAATCTCAACATTAGCTCTACAAAAACTGAAGAGATGACAGAAAAACAGAGATAGCTTTTCTACCATGTCTACCTACCAGTGCTTTCTAACTAGATCATCGCTTTTTATAACTCATTTAAAAACACATTCTTCCTCTTTTCTGGATCTAAGCATTATTTGTATTTTAGAATTATTTTTTCTCCCTCTTCCATGTTTTTAAGCAACTTTGAAAACTTCCTTTTTTCTGTTCAGTAAAGTAAAACTTGTATGTGTGTGTGTGTGGTCAGTCGTGTCTGATTCTTTTGCAACAAAGTAAAAGTTGGTTAGTCTTTTTAGAAAGCCTTAGAATGTTACCCAAAAAACTGTAGTTGGAAGACAAATTTTCCTTTGAAGTGCAGTTAATGGATGCCTAACTTGGTTCTTTTACTTATCCACTTAACAATAATGATGAAATACCTACCATGTGCCAGGCATTGTTGAAAGGTTCTGAGGATATGGAAATAAGCAAAAATGATAGAATCCCTGCCCTATGGAATTACTTTCTAATGAAGGGACTTTAAAATAATGGTAAAACAGAGATTCTTCAACCCCATATTCCCGTGACATTTTATTTTCTTCCTGTGCAATTAAATTTTGTATCCTAGCTAGCAGAGCTGCTGACATCAGTTTTTTGGTTTTTTTTTTTTTGCAAAATAAAAGGCATTTATATTTATATAAGAATGTTCTACCATAATACCCTTTTTTAAAAAGGAAGATTCTACTAACTTCTATATCTGGAGATTAGCTTTCTGGCTTTAAATATGAATGATGTTTTATTGGTTTTTCAGTGTTTAAACACTGGGATACCACAGATTCTAACAGCAGCCTTTTGATGTTTTTTCTTTGTAGATTTACCATCACACATACTAAATATTTTCTGTCTTCTGAATGATGTTTAATAAAAGGAGACTGTTGTCTTTGACTCTTCAGTTCAGTTCAGTTCAGTCGCTCAGTGGTGTCCAACTCTCTGTGACCCCATGAATCGCAGCATGCCAGGCCTCCCTGTCCATCACCAACTCCCGGAGTCTACCCAAACTCATGTCCATCGAGTCAGTGATGCCATCCAGCCATCTCATCCTCTGTTATCCCCTTCTCCTCCTGACCCCAATCCTTCCCAGCATCAGGGTCTTTTCCAATGAGTCAACTCTTTGCATGAGGTGGCCAAAGTATTGGAGTTTCAGCTTCAACATCAGTCCTTCAATGAACACCCAGGACTGATCTCCTTCAGGATGGACTGGTTGGATCTCCTTGCAGTCCAAGGGACTCTCAAGAGTCTTCTCCAACACCACAGTTCAAAAGCATCCATTATTCGGCACTCAGCTTTCTTTATAGTCCAACTCTCATATCCATACATGACTATTGGAAAAACCATAGCCTTGACTAGACAGACCTTTGTTGGCAAAGTAATGTCTCTGCTTTTTAATATACTATCTAGGTTGGTCATAACAAGGAGTAAGCGTCTTTTAATTTCATGGCTGCAATCACTATCTGCAGTGATTTTGGAGCCCCAAAAAAATAGAGTCTGACACTGTTTCCACTGTTTCCCCATCTATTTGCCATGAAGTGCTGGGACCAGATGCCATGATCTTAGTTTTCTGAATGTTGAGTTTTAAACCAACTTTTTCACTCTCCTCTTTCACTTTCTTTTTTTTTATTTATTTTAAATTAGTTTTTATCTATTTTTTAACTTTACAATATTGTATTTGTTTTGCCATACATTGACATGAATCCACCATGGGTGTACATGTGTTCCCCTTCCAGAACCCCCCTCCTACCTCCCTCCCCATCCCATCCCTCCAGGTCATCCCGGTGCACCAGCCCTGAGCACCCTGTATCTTGCATTGAACCTGGACTGGCGATTTGTTTCACATATGATAATTTACATGCTTCAGTGCCATTCTCCCATATCATCCTGCCCTCACCCTCTCCCATAGAGTCCATAATACTGTTCTATATATCTGTGTCTCTTTTGTTGTCTCACATACAGGGTTATCTTTACCGATTTACTAAATTCCATAGATATGTGTTAGTATACTGTATTGGTGTTTTTCTTTCTGGCTTACTTCAGTCTGTATAATAGGCTCCAGTTTCATCCACCTCATTAGAACTGATTCGAATGCATTCTTTTTAATGGCTGTGTAATATTCCATTGTGTATATGTACCACAGCTTCCTTATCCATTCGTCTGCTGATGGGCATCTAGGCTGCTTCCATGTCCTGGCTGTTATAAACAGTGCTGTGATGAACATTGGGGTACACGTGTCTCTTTCAATTCTGGGCTTTTTAGTTCCTCTTCACTTTCTGCCATAAGGGTGGTGTCACATCTGAGGTTATTCATATTTCTCCCAGCAATCTTGATTCCATCTTGTGCTTCTCCCAGCCCAGCGTTTCTCATGATGTACTCTGCATATAAGTTAAATAAGCAGGGTGACAATATACAGCCTTGACGTACTCTATTTTGAACTAGTCTGTTGTTCCATGTCCAGTTCTAACTGTTGCTTCCTGACCTGCATACAGGTTTCTCAAGAGACAGGTCAAGTGGTCTGGTATTCCCATCTCTTTCAGAATTTTCCACAGTTTATTGTGATCCACACAGTCAAAGGCTTTGGCATAGTCAATAAAGCAGAAATAGATGTTTTTCTGGAACTCTCTTGCTTTTTCAATGATCCAGCAGATGTTGACAATTTGATCTCTGGTTCCTCTGCCTTTTCTAACACCAGCTTGAACATCTGGAAGTTCACGATTCACGTATTGCTGAAGCCTGGCTTGGAGAATTTTGAGCATTACTTTACTAGCATGTGAGATGAGTGCACTTGTGCACTCTTTGACTCTTATCCTAGGCATAGAATGATATTTTAAGCTGAAAGCATTACAAGGTTGTAAATATCATTCTCTCTTAGAAGAATTACCCATATTATATATGACACTGTTAGTAACAGTTAATTCCAAAGATTTCCATTAAAGTAAGTTTCCAAACTGTTCATGGGTTTCTCAAGGCAAGAGTACTGAAGTGGTTTGCCATTCCCTTCACCAGTGGACCACGTTTTGTCAGAACTCTCTAACATGACCTGTCCGTCTTGGGTGGCCCTACACGGCATGGCTCATAGTTTCATTGAGTTAGACAAGGCTGTGGTCCATGTGATCAGATTGGTTAGTTTTCTGTGATTGTGGTTTTCAGTCTGTCTGCCTTCTGATGGAGAAGGATAAGAGGCTTATGGAAGCTTCCTGATGGGAGAGACTGACTGAGGGGGAAACTGGGTCTTGTTCTGATGGGCAGGACCATGCTCAGTAAATCTTTAATCAAAATTTTCTGTTGATGGTGGGGCTGTGTTCCCTCCCTGTTATTTGACCTGAGGCCAAACTATGATGGAGGTAATGAAGATAATGGCAACTTCCTTCAAAAGGTCCTATGCACACACTGCTATCCTTAGTGCCCCCAGCCCTGCAGCAGGCCACCACCGACCCACACCTCTGCCAGAGACTCCTGGACACTCACAGGCAAGTCTGGGTCAGTCTCTTGTGGGGTTACTGCTCCTTTCTCCTGGTCCTGGTGCGCACAAGGTTCTATTTGTGCCCTCCCGGAGTCTTGTTTCCCAGTCCTGTGTAAGTTATGGCAGCTCTATGATGGGGTTAAATGGCAGCCTCCTCTAAGGGGGCTTATGCCATACCCAGGTCTGCTGCACCCAGAGCCTCTGCCCCTGCAGCAGTCCACTGCTGACTCATGCCTCCTTAGGAGACACCCAAACAGAGTTCTGTCTCAGTCTCTGTGGGGTCTCTGGGTCCTGGTGCGCACAAGGTATGTTTGAACACTCTGAGCATCTCTGATGGGTATGGGGTTTGCTTCTAAATGCAATTTCGCCCCTCCTACTGTCTTGCTGGGATTTCTTTGCCCTTGGATATGGGGTATCTCCTCACAGTCGCTCCAGCGCCATGGCTCTGTGGATCACAACAAACTGTGGGAAATTCTGAAAGAGATGGGAATACCAGACCCCCTGACCTGCCTCCTGAGAAATCTGTATGCAGGTCAAGAAGCAACAGTTAGAACTGGACATGGAACAACAGACTAGTTCCAAATAGGAAAAGGAATCCGTCAAGGCTGTATATTGTCACCCTGCTTATTTAACTTATGTGCAGAGTACAGCATGAGAAATGCTGGACTGGATGAAGCACAAGCTGGATCAAGATTGCCAGGAGAAATGCCAATAACCTCAGATATGCAGATGCCACCACCCTTATGGCAGAAAGTGAAGAAGAACTAAAGAGCCTCTTAATGAAAGTGAAAGAAGAGAGTGAAAAAGTTGGCTTAAAGCTCAACATTCAGAAAACTAAGATCATGGCATCTGGTCTCATCACTTCATGGCAAATAGATGGGGAAACAGTGACAGACTTTATTTTGGGAGGGCTCCAAAATCACTGCGGATGGTGACTGCAGCCATTAAACTAAAAGACGCTTGCTCTTTGGAAGAAAAGTTATGACCAACCGAGACAGCATGTTAAAAAGCAGAGACGTTACTTTGCCAACAAAGGTCCATCTAATCAAAGCTATGGTTTTTCCAGTAGTCATGTATGGATGTGAGAGTTGGACTATAAAAAAAAGCTGAGCGCTGAAAAATTCATGCTTTGAACTATGGTGTTGGAGAAGACTCTTGAGAGTCCCTTGAACAGCAAGGAGATCCAACCAGTCCATCCTAAAGGAAATCAGTCCTGAATATTCATTGGAAGGATTGAGGTGGAAGCTGAAACTCCAATCCTTTGGCCACCTGATTCAAAGAACTGACTCATTTGAAAACACCCTGATGCTGGGAAAGATTGAAGATGGGAGGAGAAGGGGATGACAGAGGATGAGATGGTTGGATAGCATCACCAACTCAATGGACATGAGTTTGAGTAAACTCTGGGAGTTGGTGATGGACAAGGAAGCCTGGCCTGCTGCAGTCCATGGGATCACAAAGAGTCGGACACGACTGAGTGACTGAACTGAACTGAAAGTCCCAAACATAGGCTTTGGGGGACAAAAACTGAGCAAGCAAAATTTGCTCATGGTATTTCATGATAACCAGGCTCTGGGTCTTGGTTCAGCAGACTTACTTCATTGAGCCTGATGGTCATTGCGATGCAGTGTTAGACACATGGATAGACTTTTCTTTTACATATGAGTTCCATGGGAGACTTTTATCTAAATGTAGCTCCTTTTGTGTGCTTAGGAAAGATGGCACAGATTTCTCCTACCACATTCACTGCGTCGTGCTTATCAGTTATCAGAAGTTCCACTTAGCATTTACAAATTGGACAGCTGGTGTGAAGTTGAAAGCACTGTGGGGACAGCATTTGGGAAGGAGGAGAAGGGCAGAATAGATGGAGAAAAGTCTCCATGTACTAGGAGAATATATGACTGGTATCTCCCAGGGTGACCAGTAGTTGTTTCTTTCAAAGACATACACATGTCTTATTTCCAAACCAGACTTCTTTTCTCTCTCCTATCTTCCTTCCAAAAGAACTAATTGAACAGGTGTTGTGCTGAGGATGAAGAAGTCATCATTGTTTACCGTTACTGTCTATCTGTCTCTCAGATGTACATACGTTTTGGTCCTGGACTCTTTTTTATTTTTGTATAGCATAAAAGGTATCATTTTAAGTGTGTAGTTCAGTGACTTTAAGAGCATTTCTATTGTATAGCCAGCTCTTCCCAAGCTGAACTTAAACAACAACTTCCCCTTCTCTCCTACCTCAGCTCCGACAACCACCATTCTTCTTTCTGTCTCCATAAATCTGGCTGCTCTAGGTACCTGAGATAAGTGGAATCATACAGTATTTGTCCTTCTGTGTCTGACTTATTTCACTTTGCATAATGTCCTCAAGGTTCATTCATATTGTAGCATGTCTCAGAATATCTATTTGAAGCCTGAATAATATTGCATTGTATGTGTATATCATATTTGTTTATCTATTCATCCATCAATGGACATTTGGGTTATTTCTACCTTTTGGTAATTGTGAATAATGCTGCTGTGAATATTGGTGTACAGGTATTGCTCAAGTTCCTGTTTTCAATTTCTTTGGGTATATATCTAGGAATGGAATTGCTGAGTCATATGATAATTCTATATTTAATTTTCTGAGGAACTTCCATACTGTTTTTCACAGTGGTTGTACCATTTTACATTCCCATCAGCAATGTATGAGGGTTCCCATTTCTCTATATTCTCAAAAACACCTGTTATTTTCTGTTTGTTTTTTCTAATAATAATCATCTTAATGGATATGAAGTGGTATCTCATTGTGGTTGTGATTTACATTTCCCTAATGACTAGGGATGTTGAGCGTCTTTTCATGTGCTTATTGGCCATTTGTGTGTTTTCTTTGGAGAAATATTTATCCACATACTTTACCCATTTTTAAATTGCATTCTTTGGTTTTTTGTTGTTGTTGAGTTGCAGAAGTTAAATAAAAAACATATTTGGCTCTTCATTCCTTATATATTATTTGCAAATATTCTTTCTCATTCCATAGGTTGCCTTTTCACTCTTTTGTGAACCTGGACCCATGGCAGTGAGAGCACTGAGTCCTAACCACTGAACCACCAGGGCACCCCCTTGATATTGTCTTTTGATGCACACAAGTTTGTTATTTGGTGAAGTCCAGTTTATCTCTTTTTTTCCTTTTGTTGCCTGTGCTTTTGGTGTCACATCCGAGAAATTGTTGCCTAATGGTCGTGTATATTTATTCATTATATACATGACTTATGTACCAAACAGGAAAAAAAATTGAAATTTTGAAAGGATGAGACAAAGATGAAAAAAGCAATTATGTTAGACGATTTTCACTGCATATCCCTGTGATCAAATATGCTACATTGTTTTTGAAAAACATGGTTTTAACTCTGGTTCTAAATTCATTTTCTTTCCATAGTTGCTTTTAATGTTGGTCCTAGGGAAAAAGTTACCTTACAAAGACACATATATCCAAATTGGAGATGTTCATTGTTGGTTGTGCCTTCTAGGTCGTGATGCTGGTTTTTCAATTCCATTCACAGATTATGCAAAGATTTTAGTTGCAAATCCCCTACCAGGTGTCCATCTTCCCTGATATTAGTCAGATTTTTGTTCAAAGTCATCAAAAGTTTCTGAATTTTGTATTTTTATAAACAGATGTAGGTTCACTGAAATCTCACATGTGGATGATTTTGAAAGTAGGATTTGAAATATTTATTTCAACTTTTTAAAAGTGAGCACATAAGAGAATTGTTATAGGCAGCACATATTGTTTTCAGTTGTCTCATCATGTAATGAATGATGTGAAATCATTTCAAACATCCATTTTTCAAAATATCCTCTGCAGAGTATGTGTCTTTCAAGAACCAGTTATTTTCTCATTCATCACTGAAATATAAATTATCAAAATGGCAGCTCTGCCTTGAAGGGAGTGATTAAGGGTGTTTATATCTTTGAAAATATCTTTCAAACAGCATATATCTTGATCGCCATTCATCATCCCGGAGAAAGACAGCAGATCTGTTGCATGGTGTTTTGTATAATAGAAATGTATAACATAATACCTTTATTGTCAACAAGTCTTTTATGTCTTTTGCCACAAATAGCTCCCTAAAACTCTGTGTCATTTAAAAGATGACTATGGTTATTCCCCACATCACTGCAAAGTACTGTGAGTCTACTCTGTTTTGGAGGTCTTGTCTTCATAGAAAGTAGCTACATTTTTGACATCTCTTGCACTTCTGGCTTCAGCTTCTTTGCTGTAACATCTTGACTATGAATGAAGCAGTGCAGGATTTCATATGTGGAAATGTTTCTGTGACTTTATCCCAGAATATCTTTTATTCCACTAAAGTAGCTATTCCATTAAACATATTTTTCCATAAATCATTGTTTTTATTAAAGAAATTACTGTTGAGAATATATCTTCTTT
Source organism: Okapia johnstoni (assembly GCA_024291935.2). Taxonomy (NCBI): domain Eukaryota; kingdom Metazoa; phylum Chordata; class Mammalia; order Artiodactyla; family Giraffidae; genus Okapia; species Okapia johnstoni. The sequence continues at coordinate 63,376,554 of CM044321.1, forward strand.
AGTACATGTTTTTCTTTAGTTGTTCATAAGAAAATGAGTTATTTGTGTATTTTTTTTTTTGAACCAGACTAGAAGTCTCATACATTGACATGTCAGGAATATCTTTACTCTTTTCTATCTATACAAAAATCCTCCTGTAACGTACAATTTAATTTTTTACTTCTTTACATTTTCAACAATGTTTGTTGAGAATCTTTCAGTGATATTTGCTGATAAATGAATGTGTTTTGGATTCTCTCCACATTTGTTTCCTTGTTTTTCAAGTATTTTTACCATGATAGGAGAAGTAAGTGTTTATCCAATCATATGTGTTTTTTTGTCTTTTTCGTCTTTCAGTATTAAGCAAGGGTACTCAAAAGAGACTTCTAAATATTCTCATTCATTTTAATGATGTTATGTGAAGTACTGGAATGACTGTTATCTGACTTGACTCATGGCATGATTGGAAGTTTGCGGAGGGAGTGGCTAGGGGAGCACTGTCCAGGCAGAGGAGAGAGCAGATGCAGTCAGATGATGCTGTGAAAAGAAACCTGTCAGTTATTCTGCCTGGTTTACCAAGGGATGAGAGTAGGGGAACATCAGGTAATGAGACTGAAAGTGTCAGCAGGAGCCGGACCCAAGGTTTTCTTTAGGTAGAGTAAAGCTGTGCAATTAGACAGTCCAGGTTCTTTTCCATACAGAACCCAAGACCAGGATTAAAAGCTGATGCGATCCTGGGATGGGTAATCTCAGGGAGCGAGACAGAGAGAAAGTGAAATGAGTCACAGGCGGATGGGAGGTCGCACAAGGTCTGACATTATGGTGCTGACTGTTGCTTCATGATGAGACGGCCAGTTTCTTAGCCACGTGAAACACCCCCAAATAGGCTGACCCGAAAAGCCACACTTCACAGTCGTCCATCAGAGGGTGTATGGAGAGGGAATTCACCTGCTGGCACCCTGCCTTCTCTTGTCTCTCATTGAACAGAGTTCACCCACAGAGTGTTAACTCCCTGCCCTTCTGGCTTGCGTCACCAGGCACCTTCCAGAGAGCCAGACTCCATGCTTCGTAGTGTCTGGGTCTAGGAATAGAAAGAGGGGCCAGAGACTCCAGGGGTCAGCCTCAACAGCAGGGCTGCATGGGCCCTCATGGAACTGGTCATTTTGGCAGAACAGACGTCCCAGGGCCAGTTGACAGGTGAGGCTGAGAGAATCCGAGGCTCTGCCCGTAATAGGTGACTGTGTGTGCTCCTCAGAGCTGCTTGTGATCTTCCATTGCATGTGCCTCCTTAATCCACTATAGGGTCTCCACTGCTGTCCTCAGTGCTTCCCCAAGTCAGTCACTTAGTCACGGAGCTGCCTTCAAGGTGGTAACTAGTTGTGATTTCCAGAAACACTTAAGGCAAGCGGGTTGGTGGAATAAGCGACATTTTCTGTACTGGGGCTGGTCCTAAGGCTCTAACCAACGTTGTCCATCTCCGTTATCACACATTCTGTATTTCCCTACCCTCGGCCAACTGTTGGCTTGTCTAAGTTGCTCTCTTGCTGAAGTGACCCAGAACTTCTAGTGGGCTGACCATTTATTTGCCCTGTAGTTTTTGGATCACAGATGTTATATTTTCCATTAACCTTTATCAATGGGCATGGCAGTGCTAAGAGAGACCTAGTGAATCGCCTGTTTCAGATATTGTCCCCTATCATCCCCTTTTGTGGAAGGTCAACACCAACTCCTTAATTACTTCAGTCAGACAGTAAATCATTTCCTTGACTGTTGAACTGTTGGAGTGAAAACCCCAAATGGTCAGAGTGTCATAAGTTTTACGTTCAGTGAAACTCGTTATGAATACAGGCAGAAATGTTCCTTCCCAGGGAACTAGGACTTCTAATTGGGCAAGACCTTAGATGGCAGGAAATAAGAGCACATATATTTTAAATGGACCCCTGTGTAGATGATGAGGGGGCCACTTTTACTTTCTTGGTTCTTAGATCCATGTATTCTTACTGTTGGAAGCATAATACTATATACCAGCTGTTAACTTAGCCAGTACATTACTTCCTAGAAGATAGCAACCAAACCCCACAAGATATTGGACCCATCGCTGAGCCTTCATCAGACTGTCTATCATTTTGTTAGTCTGGTTGCTTTTAGATGGTAGAGTACCTGATCTTGTGGTTACTGTTTAGAGTAACTGGGAAGATAAGAAATATAGGAGGACTTTCTTTAATAAAGCCTTTCTGGGAATTCCCTGGCAAATCAGTGGTTAGGACTCTGCCCTCTCACTGCTGAGGAACCACGTTCAATCCCGGATCAGAGTACAAAGATCCCACTAGTGCTAAGTGCTTAGCCTCTCAGTTGTGTCTGACTCTTTGTGACCCCAAGTGCCCCCAGGCTCTTCTGTTCATGGGGTTCTCCAGACAAGAATACCGGAGTAGGTTGCCATTCCCTTCTCCTGGGGATCTTTCCCACCCAGGGATTGAGCCCACATTTCCTGCATTGCAGGTGGATTCTTTATCATCTGAGCCACCAGGGAATCTCCTTAAGATCCCACATGCATGGTCAATAAATAAATAAATAAAGCCTTTCTGGTCACATTGAGTTTGAGGTGTCTATAGAACATCTATGTGAGGATGTATGAGGAGAGTTTGAATAGTGCATAACAGATTTTGGAATTCTCAGCCTTAACAGGGAGACTGTGAATGTGAAGAGAAGGGGCCTTGTGATGGAAATCTGGGGCTCACCAGTGTTTAACGGGAGGATTGATGAAGAGGAACAGTGGGTGGGGCAGAGGGTATAAGTGAGATGCAGCAAGAGAAGTAGGGTCCTTGAGGGCAAGGAACCTCCAGAAGAGGCGGAGTGAGTCATCAATGGATCTGGGTGCCCTGGAGATAGTCAGCCAAGTAAGGACTGAGACATTGCCACCCTGTTGCTGTTGGTGATCTTGGCAAGAGGAGTATCCCAGCTGATTCCAGACAGAAGCCAGACTGCAATGGGTTTGAGAATGAAGGGAATGTGAAAGGGAGGATGTGGAAATGTACAACTCTTTCAGTGAACTGAGTGTGGAGGGACAGAGTGAGAAACTTATCTACAAGTGGATAGGCAGAATTCCAAGTGGACCTCCTTTGTTTTGTTTTCTGCTAATTCCTTTTTTGTTTGTTTGTTTGTTTTGAGGTGGGAGATACATGTGTGCAGATTTAGGCTTGTGGGAGGGAACAAGCCGAAAGGGAGAGATGGAAGTTACAGGAGAGAGAGGTGAGTGAGGCAGAGGAAGGCTCAGGTCACAATGTTTCTGCCTGTTTATAAGGGTTTCTAGATGAAGAGAGTGAGAAAAAAGGACTTTCTTTTGGAGGAGCTACTTGATGTAAATAAACCAATGCAATACTATCAGTGTCTAGGCCTCAGCTCCCTGAGGTTGCTGAGCCCCTCTGCAGATAATAGCGATGGCCGATGGATGGGTTTTCACGGCCTCTGCTGAGCTTTCATGAATTAGTCAGGTTGAATCTGCATAATTCATCCATAAAAAATTCCTGCAACAATCTGATCCTATTGCTATCCCAGTCCCAGTGCAAGCATCTCAAACAATCGGACATTTTATTCATTAGAGGCAGAGTTTATCTTCCCCCCTGTGTCACATTTCATCATGACAGATGTGTCTCATTCCGGGTTCCTATTTACATAGCACACAGACATATTGTCATTACAGATAATTAGTCTTAAAAGCACCAGCTTTTAAAACACCCAAGTCTTAAGTTTCCCATTCATCCATCAGCATTTTAAACAAAAATGTCTCCTCTCCCATTAGGGTCTGTGTCTGATTTTATGTCTGCTCAAACTTTCTGTCCTCATGTCTGCCAGTGGAGGGGAAGCACAAAGGGGCTCAGACAAGGCTATTGTACCAGTATTCCCAAACTGCTGACATTCTTTCCTATGAAGATAACTAAATCACCAAACTTGATGAAATTTCATGAAAGAGATTTTCTGTGGAGTCTATGAATACAACTATTAATTTTAAAGTCAAAGATCTTGGTTTTTTTTCAGCTTGGCTGTTTCTTCACTGAGAAACAATTAAAAATAAATTATTGCATATTAACAAAAAATATGATAACATGGGGATCTTTTTTGTCAAAGAAACACATAACAATAAAAAAGTCTAAGTATTAATAATATAAATTGTCTTGAACATTTTCTAAGAGATTTTACTTAATATACTCTGGAGGGTCTTGATCATTCTGATTCACTTGGTCTAGGGTAGGGGCTGAGAGCTACATTTCCAACAAACTCCCTAGACCACCCTTTAGGCGGCTCTGCTGATTAGTGAGAGAGCTGATTTTTTGCAACATCAACAATCTCAACAACATCAACAACCAAGGCCCTAAGATGGAGAACCATATTTTCAAAGCACTGAAAGAAAAGAAAAAAGAATTACCCATCTGGTAATATATGTCTAGTTAAAATTGCATTCAAGAATGAGAGCAAAATAAAGACATTTTCAACAAACAGATTTGGAGGGTTTATTACCAACAGATCCTCATTAATGCTTCAAAAAGAACTTACTTTAGGAAGAAGAAAAAATAAACTAAATATGTGTCTGAGATGCAGGAAAGAATGATGAGCAAAGATTAACATATGATAAATTTAAAATGTTGAGTCCATGACAAAAATATTTAATTTTGCAGATAGAAAAAATATTAAGATCAAAATGTAAATGGGGTAAGAATATCTAGCAAACATGTGGTTTTACATAAAGCCTCCTAAGATCTTGTGCTTGTTAAACGAAGGTGAAAATATTAACTTTAAAGTTACATATAAAGATGAGCTTATTAAGGGTTAGATACAAAAAAATATAGTGGATAGTGAAATATATAGTGAAATTTCAAAATTTCAGAAGGAAATTAGATACATTTTAAAAGTAGAATCAATCAAAAGGCAAAAAGTTAGAGAAAAAGCATCGAAATAGCAGGACAAGTAGAAGACACAAAATAGGACAATAGAAATATTTTGAAGTTTACTGCAGTAAAAATTTGCATTTCCATTTGGACCAAATTTGCCAGTTAAAAAGAGAGTGTCAGATTAGAAAATAAATCAGGATTCCCAATTGGGGCAGCTGCTGTGATGGACCTCACGGGGCTGGGTGTCAGCAGTCATGGTGGGGACAGCTGTCCCCACTCCCAGTGGCTATGCAGGAACTTCCCCAAGGTGCTTCTCTCTGGGGGCCCAAGCTGCACTTGCTCACAACAAGGAGGTGCCCCAGGTCTGTACATACTTCCAGCAAGGCTCATGCTTCCGTGAAGATCAATGCAACTCTCAGGACCTGCAGCCTCTAGTTGCCTGGAGTGATGCAGCTAACCACTCAGAACCATATGTCACCTTGCCAGGGTCCCAGCTGGTGCTGACCCATAGAAACTTGGGCTCACCTTCCTGCCCTCTGTGACATCAAAAATTGTGCCTTATACTTTGTCACACTATTCTGGTCAGTAATTTATAATGCTCAGATGTTAAAAAAATGTGTGAGAAACTTCAAGTATATTAATCCAATTAAGTTTGTGCATGCATGGTGAAAAAGAGTGGAACAAACTATCCAATGCTTTGGACACAATCTTTGTATTATACAAAAGTCATTTGGAAAGACAGCTGTAGCTCCGTATACCACTCAAAACTATCTGAAAAAATTTAAATATAAATATGTATGAGTGAGCTAAGTCACTCAGTCATGTCTGATCTTTATGATCCTATGGACAGTAGCCTGCCAAGCTCCTCTATCCATGAGATTCTCCCGGCAAGAATACTGGAGTGGGTTGCCATGCACTCCTCCAAGGGATCTTCCTGAATCAGGGATTGAAACCACGTCTCTATGTCTCCTGCACTGGCTGGTGGGTTCTTTACCGCTGGTGCCACGTGGAAAGCCCTGATATAAATATAGCAGTTAACAAAAAGTATTCAAGATAAGCAGACAGATTGAACACAGGCACAGAACATGTAACTGAATGCTATTTAGGACCAGCCCACCTGGGGCCCACAGCAGCAGCATGAGACTACCCTACTGTCCCACATGGAACCTTTAATAATAGGCTTTTTTGATTATCTTTAGATCTTTTGTAAGGTATGAAGCCTTACCTGTATGGATGGATGTCTTTAATACTTTAGTTTCTTCATTAAACAGAATTTGAGGAATAGAGGTTATGTTAAAAATTAAACTCCTTCAACTGATGATGAGCAATTACTGGTTTTGTTTTAGTTTATTTGTGCTAAGCTGTTCTCCAGTCATCTCAAGGAGAACTTAAACTTTTATGAAGGTGACAAGTGAGATAATTAATCACTTTAGTTTGTTGTGAATGCTGTGGATTATCATTGGAAATGTCAGTGATATTAGTCTTGAAAAGGGAAATGAGCTTTGTTTTCCTCTTGTGGTTCTCTCCTGATAGTTTCTGTGAGATTTTGATTTTCTTGGAGAGGATGGTTTAGATGTTTGGGGGCTCTCTCCCAGGAGTTTGGTTCTTCTTTCCTGTTGTTAGGGCTGACCTGAAAGCCATGATGATGTTAAACATACTCGACTGCTGTGCCCTAGAGAGGATGAAAGGCATTCTTGTTTGAGGTTAGTGAGGTCATTGGTCCTCAGGTAGAACAGTCTGTCCTGGAGACCTACCACAGCCTCTTATGACCTGCAGTTCTTTGCCAGCTGGAGGCTGTTGAAAGGCAGATGAGCTTTGAAGATACAGCAACCTTAAAACTGGTTTGTGACCTTGTCCGGCTGGGATTCTCCCAGAAAGAGGCCATTGTGGAAAGGGACAGGGCAGAGGGGATTGGCCAGTTACTCCTGTTCAACACGTCTTTGCTCTCATTTCCCTTTCTCAACCTCCACTGCAACATAAACTTTAGAATTGCCTTTCATAGAATTGCCTATTTATCTTATAGAACCAAAATAACATAGATTACATTTCCTTTACTCAAAATCTGAGACGCTTTGGAAAGCAGATAAATAGTTTGAGTAGCCTCTGGGGCAACATGAATAAAACTTAGTGCCTGAGAGACTCCTTTAAATGGAAATGGAAAATTGTTATTCACTCCTGATCAGTTTTCATTTTCATTTTTTTCATTCTCACTTTAAATACCGAGCTTCCTTTCTCTAAAATCAAGTGTCTGAAACAGACCTTAATTATCCGTTTCTAACTGCAGGAAGATTTATTTTTCAAAGACCAGATAGCAATCCAGAATAGATGTTATTTTGTTCAGAGTTTAAAGGGTTGGTCAAATATTTCTTCTAATGGAAACATTTTGTACCAAAAGCCTCTAGACGAAAAGGTAGACAGCTGAAGAGATAAAGATTTAAAGCAAATCTGTAACAGAGAAAGATGACTAAATCTTTTGAAATCTTTAGGGCATGATCCCCATGGAGTAAGTGGATTAAATTAATATAATTAGAATGAAACAGGCTTTGCATTCATACAGCATCTTATTTTTCCAAGATCTCTTTTTGCCTTATATCTTACATAAATGATCCCTCTGAGATAAGTATTCTTAAGCCTGTCTTCTCTTTTAAAGAATCTATCTAAATCTCTTTATGTGCTTCCTTAGAAGGGATTTTCTTTGTAAAATGAGCCTTTTTTGATCTATAGCCTTAAAATGTAGAACTCTATCTACCTTAAGATGTAAAAGGATCATCATTTTTCTTCAGTTCTCTGTAGCCTGGTTTATAAAGTTTGTTTACCAGAGAAACTTAGAAAATTATCATTTCTGAAAGCCTTTAATTTCTTTTTTTGGGAGGCCATGGCATGTGGCACATGGGATCTTAGTTCTCTGACCAGGGAACAAATCCATGCCCCTGCAGTGGAAACAGAGTCTTAAACTGCTGGACCACCAGGGGAGTCTCTTAGAAGCCTTTAAAAGTGGCAGAGACCTTTGTCTCTTGGTCATGATTCTATTGTGGTTCTTCTGGAAGGGAAATGTAAGACATAGGCACAAAGGTGTCTTTGGAAAAGAAATAACGAAAAGTAGCTGTAGAGATGTCATCCCAGGTGTTGGTGGTATCCACAAGTAGATAGCTCAGTTGGTAAAGAATCCGCCTGCAATGCAGGAGACCCTGGTTCGATTCCTGGGTCGGGAAGATCCACCGGAGAAGGGATAGGCTACCCACTCCAGTATTGTTGGGCTTCCCTTGTGGCTCAGCTGGTAAAGAATCTGCCAGCAAGGCAGGAGACCTGGGTTTGATCCTTGGGTTGGGAAGATCCCTGGAAAAGGAAAAGGCTACCCACTCCAGTTTTCTGGCCTGGAGAATTCCATGGACTGTATAGTCCATGGGGTTGCAAAGAGTTGGACACGACTGAGTGACTTTCACTTCACTTCACTTCATAAGTGGAAGCATCCCACAAGCAGATAGAAGTCAGAAGCAGAACTTGGTAGAGAGATCAAGACTTACATATGAGACTGTTCCATACAAGAATGATGGTTAAACTTGTGAAAATAAAATATCTATTAAAGAGATGAGAGCCAAGAATGTATGTAGGGTAAAGGAGGAGGAAGAGGGAGAAATCCAGGTGAGAGTCTGAAGGGTGTACTTAGAAAACTAGGAGAACACAAGGGTGTTTTGGTGTCCTGAAAGATGAAGATGGGGAGGAGAGCATTACAAGAGCTGGATGATCACCTATGCCAAATAGAAATCAAAGCAATTATAGTTGGTATTTCAATTTATTTTTGGTTAGATAAACTTGAAGGAACTGGGATAACAGTGGAAAGGGTGATGGAGCATGCTGAAAGGGGCTGTGGAGAAATTCCTTAATAACAAAACAGAGGACATACCAGCTGGTGTATTGCCTACCAGAATTGTTGAGTGAGAAAGTTTAGAAATAATGATGTCAGCTAAAAGGGCACTAAGGTCAAGTGATTCAGGGTGGGGGCATCTGTGCACATTTGTAGTGGATTGGCCAAAAGGTTCCTTTGGGGTTTTCCACAAGATGTTACCCAAAGGAACCATTTGGTCAATCCAGTAGCTAGACTGGAAGACCCCAATAAAGAGGGAAAGATTAATATGATCTTATAAGGACTCAGAGAAGCAGCTGGATGGAATGGAATCCTTCTAAGTAAACCTTAGAAATGCGAACCTTAGAAGTGAAGAAACTTCATTTCTTTTTTAGAACCTTAGGAATGAAGGAACTCACACATGATGACTTAGGTTTATCATTAAAGTAGAAGAGGAAATAATTCTAGCAGGGAGATATTTTATTAGGAGGTGGGGAATGGGGATAGGGGAAATGAAGAAGAGGTGACATTTGGGTTATCCCTCTTCAGTAACATCATATGTCTAGCTATTTCACAACCAACAATCATGAATGATTTGCTTACCTGTGAGTAATAATACACTGCTAACTCTTCACTGTCAAGACATTTCCACACAGCTCTTTTTGACTTCCTTTTTTGACACACTGTTACATCAATTAGCTCAAGATTATCTATCATTTATCAGATAGACAGGGATCATAGAAAGAACATTCAAGACAATGAACTATTATTAACTAAAACAGTTGATAAAATGCAGCAAATAGGCCATTATGACTGAAGCATAGGCTATTGGGTTGGATGAATGATAGAGGTGAGCACAGAGAAGTAATCTGAGAGCTCAATTCAGGAAGAGAATTAACATACTAAAGAGCTTGGATCTGGTTCTAAGCAGGGAACTCATGTAGATTTCTTTCCTCTGGGTGCAGTGTATGGTATTGATTGTGCTGATGGAACATGAAAAAGTAGGGTTCTTCAGGGGCTTGGGATGGGCAATGTGTTGCGGATGTTAGTTTCTCAGTGTGGTGGGGGTAGAGTCCTTGCCTTCTTAGCAACTGAGAATTTCTCTCTACCTCAAGACTGTTATGCTTGTTTTCCAAGGATTTCTTTCTCCTTGGAACCACATGGACCTTGAGGTCTACCACATGGTTGCTGTAGCCAGATTCATACCCACAAGTAAGCTTAACAAAAGGGTCACGGAGGGCAATGCCAAGCCCTGCATGAAGGTGGAGAAGTGGGTGACTCTGTTAAAGTCACAGGAGACAGTCTAGTCCTCAGTGGCACCCAAGATGCTCTTTAGGAGTCCTGCTCCACCACATCCTTGATGTTGTTGAATTTAGCGTGTTTTTCTCTAAAGGGCAGGTCAGATGCAGAACAGACTCTTGGTGGTACCACTGGTTGCAAGGATGATGCTCTGGACAGCATCATGACCCTCACACCGTGGTTTGCCATGGAGGCCACCATTGTCTCTGGGTAGCTTTGATGACATGGACTGTGACTGTGAGTTCCCCTGTGATGTGAAAGTTGTTTTGTTTTTTTTTTAACTTTACAATATTGTATTTGTTTTGCCATACATTGACATGAATCCACCATGGGTGTACATGTGTTCCCCTTCCAGAACCCCCCTCCCACCTCCCTCCCCATCCCATCCCTCTGGGTCATCCCGGTGCACCAGCCCCGAGTACCCCATATCATGCATCGAACCTGGACTGGCGATTCGTTTCACATATGATAATTTACAGGCTTCAACGCCATTCTCCCATATAATTCCACCCTCACCCTCTTCCATAGAGTTCATAATACTGTTCTATATATCTGTGTCTCTTTTGTTGTCTCGCATTCAGGGTTATCTTTACCGATTTACTAAATTCCATATATATGTGTTAGTATACTGTATTGGTGTTTTTCTTTCTGGCTTACTTCACTCTGTATAATAGGCTCCAGTTTCATCCACCTCATTAGAACTGATTTGAATGTATTATTTTTAATGGTGCAAGTTTTATGGATGATCTTAGGTAAGAGGGTCAAATGGTTGGTGGTTCAGATGGCATTTCTGATGACCTTGAGAGAGTTCTTATGTTTCTCATTGTTCACTTCACTGCACACACATGGGGGACCAGCAGAAGAGGCAAAGATGAGGACTTCTGTGGTTTCACCTTCAAATAAACCCCATCCTTCTCAAAGATGGTCAAGATACAAGGGGAATCCATACCAACATCACTGCATTTGATGATAGTGGGGATGAGACCTAAAAGAGATTTTTAATTTAGTATGCATAGCACATAACTAATGTGTGTCATGATGTTACAGTGATGACTCTATTGGTGTGTGATGGATGAGGTGGCAAGTTTGCCTAGGGGAGTGGGTATAGAGTTGGGCTGAGACATAGGAGTCCAAGGTTATCACTTGGTAAGTCAACCTTCTTGTAAACATTCTTGCATAGTTCTATTGACTAACAAGAAGCTCATAGGATTATAAAGATAGTCCTACAGAAACTGAGAGCACCAGCCAGGACCAGGTCATCATTTCACCCCTATAGACTTGTAACCCCTTCTTCTGTCTGGTTCCATTCCCATCCAGACTTGCTCAGCCCTAACCAAAATGCCTGACTTGATATTAAGGGAGTTTACTACCTTCCTATTTTTTCCTTCCTTCCTTTCTTCATTCCTTTTTTTTTTTTCTTTTTAAAGAGACTTGGACAGGTTATCCCTACAAATTACTGCCATTTAATTCAGTTACATGCAATAAAAATCCACAAGAATTTAAGGGAACAGTTGGAAGAAAAATTTGTTTGTGCTTTATGCGCTTGGAATTGTAACAATATGCCTTGATCTTTCCAGATTATTACTTAGCTGAGAGGAACAATTCTCAATAGTAAATGGATTATCATTTGGGTTAAGTCCAGTGGGCTTCCCTTGTGGCTCAGCTGGTAAATAATCTGTCTACATTGCAGAAGACATGGGTTCGATCCCTTGGTTGGGAAGATCTCCTTGAGAAGGGAAAGGCTACCCACTCCAGTATTCTGGCCTGGAGAATTCCATGGACTGTATAGTCCATGGGGTAGCAAAGAGTCAGACACAACAGAGCAACTTTCACCTTCACTCAGTGATATTCATGAGAATTTAAAGGAGCATGGATGGTGGAGGTGACAACCTTCTCTATGGGCTCTCTCACAATATCACTCAGTTCAATTCAGTGGCTCAGTCGTGTCCGACTCTCTGCGACCCCATGAATCGCAGCATGCCAGGCCTCCCTGTCCATCACCAACTCACGGAGTTTACCCAAACTCATGTCTATCGAGTCAGTGATGCCATCCAGCCATCTCATACTCTATCGTCCCCTTCTCTTCCTGCCCCCAATCCTTCCCAGCATCAGGGTCTTTTCCAGTGAGTCAACTCTCACATGAGGTGGCCAAAGTACTGGAGTCTCAACTTCAACATCAGTCCTTCCAATGAACACCCAGGGCTGATCTCCTTTAGGATGGACTTGTTGGATCTCCTTGCAGTCCGAAATCAGATTGATTATATTCTTTGCAGCCAAAGATGGAGAAGCTCTATACAGTTAGCAAAAACAAGACCAGGAGCTGACTGTGGCTCAGATCATGAACTCCTTATTGCCAAATTCAGACTTAAATTTCAGAAAATAGGGAAAACCACTAGACCATTCAGGTATGACCTAAATCAAATCTCTTATGATTATACAGTGGAAGTGAGAAATAGATTTAAGGGACTAGATCTGATAGACAGAGTGCCTGATGAACTATGGATGGAGATTCGTGACATTGTACAGGAGACAAGGATCAAGACCATCCCCATGGAAAAGAAATGCAAAAACGCAAAATGGCTGTCTGAAGAGGCCTTACAAATAGCTGGGAAAAGAAGAGAAGTGAAAAGCAAAGGAGAAAAGGAAAGATATTCCCATTTGAATGCAGAGTGCCAAAGAATAGCAAGGAGAGATACGAAAGCCTTACTCTGCAATCAATGCAAAGAAATAGAGGAACACAACAGAATGGGAAAGACTAGAGATCTCTTCAGGAAAATTAAAGATACCAAGGGAACATTTCATGCAAAGATGGGCTCGATAAAGGTCAGAAATGGTATGGACCTAACATAAACAGAAGATATTAAGAAGAGGTGGCAAGAATACACAGAAGAACTGTACAAAAAATGATCTTCACCACCCAGATAATCACGATGGTGTGATCACTCACCTAGAGCCAGACATCCTGGAATGTGAAGTCAAGTAGGCCTTAGAAAGCATCACTACAAACAAAGCTAGTGGAGGTGATGGAATTCCAGTTGAGCTATTTCATATCCTGAAAGATGATGCTGTGAAAGTGCTGCACTCAATATGCCAGCAAATTTGGAAAACTCAGCAGTGGCCACGGGACTGGAAAAGGTCAGCTTTCGTTCCAATCCCAAAGAAAGGCAATGCCAAAGAATGCTCAAACTACTGCACAATTGCACTCATCTCACACGCTAGTAAAGTAATGCTCAAAATTCTCCAAGCCAGGCTTCAGCAATACGTGAACTGTGAACTTCCAGGTGTTCAAGCTGGTTTTCAAAAAGGCAGGGGAACCAGAGATCAAATTGCCAACATCTGCTGGATCATCGAAAAAGCAAGAGAGTTCCAGAAAGACATCTATTTCTGCTTTATTGACTATGCCAAAGCCTTTGACTGTGTGGATCACAATAAACTGTGGAAAATTCTGAAAGAGATAGGAATACCAGACCACCTGACCTGCCTCTTGAGAAACCTGTATGCAGGTCAGGAAGCAACAGTTAGAACTGGACATGGAACAACAGACTGGTTCCAAATAGGAAAAGAAGTATGTCAAGGCTGTATATTGTCACCCTGTTAATTTAACTTATATGCAGAGTACATCATGAGAAACGCTGGGCTGGAAGAAGCACAAGCTGGAATCAAGATTGCTGGGAGAAATATCAATAACCTCAGATATGCAGATGACACCACCCTTATGGCAGAAAGTGAAGAAGAACTAAAGAGCCTCTTGATGAAAGTCAAAGAGGAGAGTGAAAAAGTTGGCTTAAAGCTCAACATTCAGAAAACTAAGATCATGGCATCTGGTCCCATGACTTCATGGGAAATAGATGGGAAACAGTGGAAACAGTGTCAGAGTTTATTTTTGGGGCTCCAAAATCACTTCAGATGGTGATTGCAGCCATGAAATTAAAAGATGCTTACTCCTTGGAAGGAAAGTTATGACCAACCTAGACAGCATATTAAAAAGCAGAGACATTACTTTGCCAATAAAGGTCCGTCTAGTCAAGGCTATGGTTTTTCCAGTAGTCATGTATGGATGTGAGAGTTGGAATGTGAAGAAAGCTGAGCGCTGAAGAATTGATGCTCTCACAATATAGAGATCACTTATAATGAAATTCTAACCAGTAGATTATATTTCCTCATATAATTGATAAATAAATAAAAATTTATGTCTAGCATTTAACACTATCACTTTGAGTTCCCATACTATCCTTCTGTTTTAAGTTTAAAAGAATTACTATGACTTTTTCTCAGTTTTGAAATCAGGCTCTGATTCTTGAGATTTGTTTGCTGCAAAAAGATTTATACTTTTTATCCTAAATTGGGTGAGAAGTGATGCAGAAAGAGAACATCCTCACATTTTGTCATTAAAATATTTAAACTTGGGATTAATCCTTGTAAACAAGTTGCCCAGTACCACACTTAAATGCTGCCTGAAGCTTAGATAAAGCAAAATATGAATTTGATCAGGCATAATGCATTAGCAGGATGTCAGTTTGTCATATTTTTAAATGAAACAGGAAATTCATGATGGCTGATAAATTGCCTCTCATTAAAAAAAAAGCAATAATACTAAGCTTTTTCTCAGTATTTATTTCTGAATTTGTATATTTTTGACATACTTGTCAGGCAGTGTGTTCAATCAGTCAGTTGTGCCCAACTCTTTGTGGCCCCATGGACTGTAGCCCTCTAAACTCCTCTGTCCATGGAATTTTCCAGGTAAGAATACTAGAGTGGGTTGCCATTTCCTTCTCCAGCAGATTTTCCTGACTCAGGGATCAAACCCGAGTCTCCTGTATCTCCTTCATTGGCAGGCGGATTCTTTACCCCTGGTGCCACTCCTGGAGAAGGAAATGGCAACCCACTCCAGTATTCTTGCCTGGGAAATCCCATGGACAGAGGAGCTTGGTGGGCTACAGTCCCTGGGGTTACAAAGTGTCAGACATGACTGAGTGATTGGACAATAAAAATACTTGTCAACTTAAAAAAAAAAAAAACTTAACCTACAGGGACTTCTCTGTTGGGGGAAATAGTGGGGAGGCCACCTGCCAGTAGGAGCTATGGGTTCCATTCCTGGTCTGGGAGGATTCCACATGTCACATGGCAGCTAAGTCTGCATGCCACAACTCCTGAATCCCATACGCCTTAGAGCTCATGCTCCATAGCAAGAGAAGCACACACTTCTCTGTACCACTGCAATGAGAAGCCCACTCACTGCAACTAGAGAGTAGCCCCCACTCACCACAACAAGAGAAAAGTTTGCCCAGCAATGAAGACCCAGCACGGCCAAAATTTAAAAAATGTAAAAGCTGTGAGTTGAGTTTATTTAGTGTATTTCTGAGGACTATAGCCAGGGAGACAGCCCCTCAGAGAACTCTGAAGAACTGTTCCAGGAGGTAAGCAGGGGAGGTCAATACGTATGAGAGTTTGGTTAAGAGAATATAGACAACCAAGCATACATCCTGGTAGAAGTTTGTTGCTAGTCATGAGGAAACAGACCTCTTAGTTTTTCTAAGTATGGGAAGATGCAGGAGTTTGGGTTCATAAAACACTCTCCTGAAAAATATCAAACTATCTGAAGGCCTGTTCTGCCAGTTTTCCCAGAGCACAGAGTGTTTCAGTCCTAATCTCCACCCTGAGCTCCTTTCAGGATATATTAAAGGTCAGCAGCTTCAGTGGCTAATGACTCAGTCCTTGTAGAGTTAGATGGCTGGCAGCATTCTTCAGTTGGCATGCTTATCTGCCACATGTGTTTTCTAACGTATTAAGTGGGAAAAATAAGCAGTTTCATAGAATAAAACAAATGATTATATAAACCAATCAAACTTCACTAATAGGCAAAAATCCCTTTTGCATTTTTCTAATAGCTCTTCTTTGGGTTTCATGGCCATGTGGCTCTACCACTCTCTCCATCCCATAAGCCTTCATTTACTGAAGATTTTGGCGTCTGACTCATAGGAGTCATGACTTCCAGGACTCCTGCCATAGTTAGAGACAGCATTCACATCTGGTGAGAAATCCACCTGGCTTCAACTTCATCTCCTTAATTTACAAAATTTGAACTTCCATTCTCCATGAGCAACCCATTCTCAACCATATTCTCACCAAGAACAGCTGTATTTATGAAGCTGGAATCTCCAATATAAAAATAATCTCTAGCCACGCCTCTTTAGTGGTCCGGCTCTCACCCACCTTGTCCCACTGAGTTCTCCAGTCCCTCCAGCTCTTCTTCCCCTCATTGCTTCCTTCCCTTCTCTGACTACAAGTCTCTTTCCAACTATCTCCTCCAGTGGCATCAGCCTTCCAAGTCCTGACCTTGGCTAAATGTAGACTTGGTTTTTTCTGTCCCTGCTCCTAGGTACTGAATACTAGTGGGGGAAACCACAGGTTGTTGTTACTACATGTTTTTTGGTCCCCATATCTCAGTGAGACCCTCAAAGCAATCTTTTCATGGTTCTCTAGGAAACAGTCTCTTACTTTCTTCCTAGGGACTATTCAGTTTTCCTTAAGTCCCAAGCTCCCTGCTGCCATCTTCTTTCTCAGCAGGTTAACACTGAACCATATTTCACAGTGAATAGTTGAAGCTTTCAGGCATGAAATCTACACTCTTGTTCCTCAGGGTCCATGTTTTTCCCCACTAGGCCTCTTAGCTGACACACACTGAGATCTCAACTAGATGTAGGAGATTATGTTAAACTGAGGCAGAACTAGGATAATTATGTTAGGATATTGGCAAACACCATTTAGCAGTTATTTTTGTTTGATTTTATAGCGACAAGCTTTCCGTCTTACAGATAATGTGAAATAGTCCTATCCTAGGCACAATAACCCCAAAATATCATCAAAACGTCTCTTTCATGTTTCATAGGTACTCACTGAATGAGTGAATTAGGTAAATGAATGTATGAATGTGGTAAACAATCCCAGGAGTGGATTAATAAATGGAGAAGTATAAGAAGTTTAGGAAGAGATTTCAGCCCAGGAACTTATAATTTAGAAGTATTTGAACAAGAAGTTATATAATAAGGTTTTGAACTGTGTGGAATGGAGAATTAGAGATAAGGTAAAAGGAGGTGCTAATTTTTTAGGCAGGGGAGTTCAGACAAAAAATTTTTTTGATTTGTTTTCTGTTTTTGTGTTTTAAGACAAGAGAGATCACAGATTCTCAATATATCTCAGGAAAGAAAGGCAGAATAGTTATTTTTCATATTGCTGTAAGGTGGGAGTGTTGGATTTAAGGCAATATAGAAAGAAAAAGGGAATCCCTTCTAGGAAGTAGGGCCGAAGGAAAATCGTAACTAAAGGCAAAGGGGGAGGGGCAGTGAAAATTGTGTCTGGGGAATGACAAGAAGACCGGTTTAACTGGAACATTAGGTGTGATAGGTGGGGTGTTTGTGTGTGGTGTATGTTTGTGTGTGTGTAGGGTGTGGTGTTTGCAGAAACTAGGCATAGAAAATTCAACTCAGGGACTAGTTTGTTAGAAATTTATTGGTACTATTGGAAGCCACTTTAAAGTAAATCCTATATTGGTGCACTCATATTGGAAGATAAACCCTGTTGCTTACGATTCTATGACAGGAACTTGCAAGACTGTCATTCACTCTTGTTCAATTGTCACTAAAGAATCATTATCTTTAATAATTATTCAGCAAACTTGGGAAGTTTTTTCCTAGATGCAAGCTAATGCCATAGATGTTTGGGGAGATATAAAGATTTTTTTAAAATCTAATGGTGGGGGAGAGGAAGAATGCATAAGCAATCTATAATATACGAACACCTGATTTACGAATATTTCATGCTTCTATGTGATCACCACCAGGGGGCGAATTCCTTCCCACTTATAAAACTAGCTGACATAGGGAAGGAAAAAGTGCTTCCACCAGAGCCCATCAAAAGAAAAGTCTCTAATCTGTCTTACAGAGTCACAGAATATAGTTAGAGTCTCTCTTTTTGACATATTTAGATAGGTTTCTAACATTAATTGTATAGTCCCATGGAAATAGTGCCATGAATAGTGGTTAGGTTTTGCAGGATGATGATTCCAAAGGCATATATTTTAGCTAATCTTTCATGTAGTTAGGGAAAAACAAAGCCTATATATACATATTGCTGTAAGTAGCGCTAGTGGTAAAACATCCATCTGACAATGCGAGAGTTGCTGGTTCTATCCCTAGGCAGGGAAGATCCCCTGAAGTAGGAAATGGCAATCCACTCCAGTATCCTTGCCTGGAAAATTCCATGGACAAAGGAGCCTGGTAGCCTACAGTCCATGGGGCTGCAAAGAGTCAAATATGACTGAGCACACAAGAGTGTGTGTGTGTGTGTGTGTGTGTGTGTGTGTGTGTGTGTGTGTGTGTGTTTATGAACAAATTTCCCAAGTACAAACTTTCAGAGCTCAACCTATTTATATCAGTGACTGCCTGTTACTTCAAGACATTAAATAAATGCCAAATGAACAGAGATATGTATTTACCCTTAATAATTTCCTATCTTCTGAAATGTAGAACCACACTTATTAAAGAAGCAATAAGGATTTGCCAATACAGTTCAAGACAACCTATTTTCCCTTTTATGAAAGAATAAATGTTCAGCTCTATTTTTGTAGGTGGATAAAAAGAGACCAACCTTCCCTCTTTCACCACCATTCCCAAGCATTTGATCACAATTGTCTGGGAAAAAATTATAAACATTTCAGGTCAGGTTAAAAATTAGCTGTGCTACGCTTATCAAACAGCTTCAGGCTCTGCAAATAGCCTCTGTGCTGCTAACACAAAGGCACGTTCATTATATGTTAATTTTTTCAGCCTGATTTGCTCCCAAAGCTATCACAGGTAGAAATTCCTGCCATTAACTTTATCTTCAAATGAGAAAGACAGGCACTACAAGTAAAGTCCTTTATTTGTTTTGTAGCAAAACTTTGACATTACAGCCAATGTGACCAAGGCCTGTGGCCCTCTGTCTGTAAAACCCAGCCCCTTTAAGATTTCAAGATCAGGTCGGTATTTGCCACTCCCTGTACTAAAAGGCACTGGGGTTATAAGCCACCAATGAGCATTTTGTTCCTAGTTAAGCCAATAGAAGAAACAGTTTTTATCTATCAAACATTTAAGACCAAATTTTTCCTTCCATGTACATTAGTAGGAAGCATTATACAGGCAGAACACTATTCCTATAAAGAGGGCCTAGTTCATTACCAGGAATGACTCATCATCCAGTTTGGGGCTCTAGATGAGGGGTTATAAACTTGATGCAGGCAGGACCCTCAAGAGGTTGAATGGCCTCATGAAATTATATCAGTGTTGCATAAAAATGCATTTTTTGGAAGACCAGAGTTTCTTAGATTTTTAAGTTGCTGACTCCAAAAAACTTAACAATCTAGATCTCCTATTTCTCTTCCTTTCATTTTCATTTTTCTTTTGGATTTCATTTTTCTTATGGATTTTGACATCTGATTAAGGGTATCAACCCTAGTTTCAACTCAGGAATTGAAAGCCTGATTGTTTTACCTCTTAAAGGTTATGTGATTTGGGTGAGTTTCTTAATTTCTTTATTACGTAGTTTCTCCACTTGATAAATGGGGGGGATAACTAATTGCAATGCACAGAACAGGCAAATGTTAAATGAGATATTAATTCTAACATCAAGAGTGCAGGCTTCCCAGTTGGCACAATGGTAAAGAATCCACTTGCCAATGCAGGAGACACAGGAGATGTGGGTTCAATCCCTGGGTTGGAAAGATCCCCTGGAGTAGGAAATGACAACCCACTCTGGATTTCTTGCCTGGAAAATTCCATGGGCAGAGGAGCCTGGCAGGCTATAGTCCATGGGGTTGCAAACAGTCAGATGCAACTGAGCATGCAGCATGAAATCAAGAGTGCATCAGACATGCTGGAGGGCTTGTCAAAACAGAGATTACTGGGTCCCACCCTCAAAGGGTCTCATTCAGTAGGTCAAAGATGGGACCTGAGATTAGCATGTCTCACAGGTTCCCGGGGGATGCTGATGCTGCTGGTCCGAAGGCCACAGTTGTAGAACCAGACCTTCCCTCCTGAAACACCTGTGGAAACCTGTGTGCTAAGTCGCTTCATGTCCGACTCTTTGCCACCCCATGAACTGCAGCCCACCAGGCTCTTCTGTCCATGGGATTCTCCAGACAAGACTCCTGGAGTAGGTTGCCATGCCCTGCTCCAGGGGATCTTCCTGACCCGGGGATCAAACCTCCATCTCTTAGGTCTCCTGCATCAGCAGGCAGTTTCTTTACCACTAGTAGGAATCTAATGCATGACACATACATAGTTTTAATTTTCTATTATGTGGGCTCAATCGATCAGTCTTGTCTGACTCTTTGCAGCCCCATGGACTGTAGCCTGCCAGGATCCTTTGTCCATGAAATTTTCCAGGCAAGAATACTGGAGTGGGTTGCCACTTCCTGTTCCAGGGAATCTTCCCGACCTAGAGATCAAACCTGAATTTCTTGCATCTCCTACACTGGCAGGCAAACTTTTACCACTAGCACCAACTGGGAAGCCAATTTTCTAGTAGGCATGTTAAAAAAAAGAAATGGGTAAAACCAATTTTATCAGTTTTTCATTTGATCTAATATATCATCATATTATATGATATTACCATTAACAAGTAACTGATGTAAGAAATTATCAATGAGATATTTTACAGTTTTTTTGGTACTAAGCCATAGAAATCTGAGGTGTATTGTATACTTCCAGCACATCTCATTTCAGACCAGCCCATTTCAGGGCTTGTGGCCACTCCACTGGACAGCACAGTTTTAGGTATTTGTGAGGGGAGAGAACTGGACAGTTCTGTGTGTGTTCTTAGAATGAAAAACTCCTCAGAGAGTACTGGGCTCTTTATGCCATAGATTCTTCTGTCAAAGAGTGACATAACTTCTCAAAAAGCCAGGTGTCCTTGTGTGAGAAAGTGGAAGGCTTGGGCCTGAGATATTTTTCATGGAAAGTTGCATGTTTCACCAGGCAAAGAAAACACTCTTAGATATCTGTTATGGTGCTCCTAAAATATTCACATTGCTGAAACCATGCTCTTATTCATTGAAAGTAAGCTCCCAGAATGTCCATAGATTCTGATACTCCAGTCAAGTCCAGGAGTGGTGGATTTGCTGCTTTTGGTTCTTCCTGGAAGAGAAACTGGGAGACCATTTGGAGCAGAAACCTCCAGGCAAGCTGCCACATGAGTAAATTCGAGTCACCATCTTCCAATTAAGCTTTCTCACAGATGGTGATGGTGGCCTGTAGTGCCCAAACCTAGGAAGCTTGTGCCTGGGGTAAGAAAGCCCATCCACTCCAGAGAATTTCCACAGTGGACAGGGTTGAGTACTTCACTAATGAAAGTGCTCAATGGAGACTCACAGTTTCTATTCAGACAACGGTGAAACTCCCTCAACCAACTATTCTTATTTCTGCTCAAGTGGTCCTTAACCCGCAAAGCATTACCTTTCTAAATGTCTTGAGTTGAAGATCATTTTCATGTTGTCTCTGCATAATCAAGTTTTTAGGACTCATAACAGAATAGTTGTGCTTTTCAAAGTTTTTCAGTCTTGCTGAAATCTGTTATTGATAATGTGATTCCATTTCAGAAATATAATTCAGGGGCTGTATCAACTATATTTCAATGTTTTGGATTTGCTCTGGAATCACTGAGGTTGTGCCATTAGTTGAGAATAAGGCATGACATGTGACGTGTCTCTGAACCTGCAATGTGGACTAGTCGTGGCTTATTTTCCTGAGTAACCAAGTCTCACTGACTGCTCTGCTTTATTTTCTTGAGCTTCAAGCCACCATCCTCGCTGCCCATCAGCGTCCTTGTTTTGCCCTTTCACTCCAGCACCCAATCCTCTCCCTTCTGCATTTCAATCTTGTTTGCATTTCAATCTTGTTTCCTTCCTGAATATAACTTTATCTTTTTCCTTGACTCTGCATTCACAGAGAACTCTTGGGACAAAACTCAGTCTAATTCGACCTTGTTTTCTTAATATTATCAACTCTCTGTTGGTAAATTATCTTTAAGCTAATTGCATTTTTCATTGTTTTATTTTCTATTTTGCTTTTTAAGCAGGAAGAAGAGGCAATAACAGTTGCAGGGACTTCCAAAAGTATAATTTATGCTATAAACTAACAGGAAGGATGGAGGCAGTAACTCTTCATGTTAATGTCCGCTTTTTTTTTTTTTTTTTTTTTTTTTTTACTGAAGAATAATTGCTTTACAGAATTTTGTTGTTTTCTGTCAAACCTCTATGTGAATCAGCCATAGGTATACATATATCCCCTCCCTTTTGAACTTCCCCCCCCATCTCCCTCCCCATCCCACCCCTCTAGGTTGATACAGAAGCCCTGTTTGAGTTTCCTGAGCCATACAGCAAATTCCCGTTGGCTATCTATTTTACATATGGTAATGTAAGTTTCCATGTTATTCTTTCCATACTTTTCACCCTCTCCTCCCCTTTCCCCATGTCCGTAAGTCTATTCTCTATGCCTGTTTCTCCATTGCTTCCCTGTAAATAAATTCTTCAGAACCATTTTTCTAGATTCCATATATATGCATTAGAATATGATATTTATCTTTCTCTTTTTGACTCACTTCACTCTGTATAATAGGTTCTAGGTTCATTCACCTCTGAGAGGCTTATAGAAATCCCTAAGCCTACCTTCTTATAATCTAGAAAAAGCCCACACTCAAATTCTCACCTTTACCTTTAGGATAGCAGTTGCCCAGTCCCAAAGACAACTCAGGAGAATTTCCAGAGGAAAACAAAAAGAAGCAAAACACAAACCTGGCTTTCTATAAGTTATATAATGTAAGTGGGAAACTTTGCCTTGAAAAGGGCCTTTTAGTATAAAAACATGGGCTTCCCTGATAGCTTAGTTGGTAAAGAATCCTCCTGCAATGCAGGAGACCCCAGTTTGATTCCTGGGTTGAGAAGATCCGCTGGAGAAGGGATAGGCTACCTACTTCAGTATTGGGCTTCTCTTGTGGCTCAGCTAGTAAAGAATCTGCCTGCAATGTGGGAGACCTGGGTTTGATCCCTGGGAAGCTCAGCTAGTAAAGAATCCGCCTGCAATGTGGGAGACCTGGGTTTGATCCCTGGGTTGGGAAGATCCCCTGAAGAAGACTTAATTATTCCAGTCTTTCGGACTGGAGAATTCCATGGACACAGTCCATGGAGTCGCAAAGAGTCGGAAATGACTGAGTGACTTTCCCTTTCACTTTCAGTATAAAAACATAAGATTTAACTCAAGAAAATCCTTTAAAAGCATTGACCTTTGCCATGAAACCCACAGAGGAAGGTTCAACTAAGAATCCATCATTGTCTTTAGAATTTGAAATATACCAGATATGCTTCAGAAAGACTCAAAATTAACTGATTTCAACAAAGCAGGGCTTTGATTCATTTTGCTTAGTGTGTAAGTCTCTGTGATAAAAAAAAATTCTTAGCCCCTTACTGTATGTCAACCATAGACTTGAGCTCCAGAGATACAAAGATGCAGAAGACGTCGTCCTGGGAGGGAGGAAGACAGGCACATGGGCAGATGATGGCACAGTACAGGGTGATGAGGGCTTTGACAGGCATAGAGAGGAGCAACAAATTTTACTTGGGTCCAAGAAAAAGTGACATTTAAGCTAAATTTTGGAAGATAAACAACAGTTCCTCAGGTATACAAAGTAAATGAGGGCTGTTTCAAGCAAACAGAACAGAGACACAGATACAAACACAAAAGAGAACTTGTTAAAGAACTGTAGTAGTTTGAAAATGACAAGAGTGCAGAGCATCTGTGGGGTGAGTGGAAGCAGAGCAGAAGGAGAGCAGGTCAGGAAGAGCCTTGTTCTGGCAAAGGAATCTGAACTCCATCCCTCAGACAATGGGATT
Organism: Okapia johnstoni; assembly: GCA_024291935.2. NCBI lineage: Eukaryota > Metazoa > Chordata > Mammalia > Artiodactyla > Giraffidae > Okapia > Okapia johnstoni. The sequence continues at coordinate 63,400,483 of CM044321.1, forward strand.
TGCAAGTCAGGGGAATGTACTCCTACCTAGACACATTTCAGCAGTGTCATTAACAGTGGGCTGGATTGGAGAAGACCAAGACTGAGAACATGGGACTAATAGTTCAGGATGGAGATGGTGGGACATAAATTAAGTTGTGGAAGTGGCAGGAAAGGAAAGAAATATTAGGAAAGTTTTTAAGAAGCGAACTGACCACTTGGTGACTGATTAGACGTCGAATATGAGAAAGAAGGAATTTAGAAAGGCATTTTCTCCTACTTCCTTGATGAAGTTCTTGATGTAATTCTGCATCCCTGTTTCTTCCAGTACTTTGTTAGTTTATTCAGTTAACATGTATGGAGGGTTTATTATGTGCCAGGTGTCACAGTAAATGCTGAAGATACAAATTCAGTTAATCAGCAAATATTTCATAGACACATGCTTTCCATCAGGTACTGTCGTATACTCTCAGAATCCAACAGTGGAGGAAACAGACAAGATATGTTGAAACAAGCAGAAAATCCGAACAAAGAAAAAACAAATAGAGGAATAAAATGTTTCTCTTTATTAACTTGTTGAGCAGCAGGTAAGACAGCCTCTAAAGTAGCTGCTTCAAAATGATGAAGCAGAGACAGGATTTTATAGACTTGTGAGAAGGAGTCAGTCTGAGAATAGGTACTGGAAATTCTGGCAACAGAAACCAGAACAAAGTTTCAAGCATCCTGGTGTTCAAATTTTAGCAAAACAGAATATTGGTGATATGCACAGTCACCTGCAAGAGCAAAAAGACCCCAGCAGTTTTCCCCAGAAAGTTGCACGTGGTTGTTTCTTAGGAACTTAACATTAGACCAGGTAGAACGGAAAAATCATGAGACCAGGGACATTGAAGATAATACAGAAAAATACAGGTTTTCAAATCCTTGCTCTCCTGCAGTTTACCTCAAGTGAAATAGATGATAAAAGTTAGTAAATTATATAGCATATTAGAAAGTAATGGAGGTTATGGAGAGAAACAAAAAGCATGGAATTGGAATAGGGGAAATGGTGTGAGTGTGTGTATGTGCGCGCATTCACAGATAAATGACTGTTCTTTTATTAATAAGTGAGATGACCTGAGAAAGACCCACAGAAGCAGTATAGATGCAGATAAGAAAGAATGCCTGTCTTCAAGGAATTCAGTGTCGTGGAGAAGTCAAACAAGTGCAATATCACGTGAGACATTCCGATTGGAGGAATGCACGGCTGGTGTGGCAGCTCATGCATTGGGTACCTAACTCAGCCAGACAGCAGGGAATGGTTGACAAAAGTATCTCCAATAAGGTGCCACCTTAGCTGTAACCTGAAAGTTGAATTACAGTAAGCTGAGTAAGATTTATTCAGTGGGTTTTGTTCCAGGAAGAAGGGACATCATATGGCAAGGTATAAAGTTATGATAGTTTGGAAATTCCAGAGAACTTCCATTAGCTTAGAGCTACTGAGAGCAGGGTGTGTGTGGAGGGGTAACGGTGACAAGAAAAGAAGGGCTGGATCGTGGATGGACTTGAACATCACAGCAAGGAATCTGGATTTCAGACTGAAGGCCATATATGTGTGCATGTGCATATGTGTGCCCGTGTGTGTGTGTGTGTGTGTGTGTGTGTGATATCACTGAAAGATTTTAAGTACTAAAAGGATTTTAAGCAAAAAAAAATATTGGATTAGTTTTTAGAAAGATTAGGCTGATAGTCATGTTATAGATGGATTAGAGGAGACTAGGAAGGAAAAGAATCCTATAATAGAGTTAGGGAGACCAATTTAAACCTCATTAGTAGTAAATTCAGGCAAGACAGCCTGAAGAAGTCAGAAGCTTGGTATTGAAAGCTGATAGAAGGCAAATTCAGGAGCTATTTAGATGGTCTCTGTTGATGGTGCAAACTCTCAGGCCCTCAGCCCCATTTCCCCTCCATTTGCTTTGTTGCCAGTGGGCATAAGCCCAAACAGAAACTTCCACTTCAAAATCTGAGCCCAGATGAATCAATCCATCCATCCATCTTTGACGTAACTCGAGCAGCTGCTCTGGAACCATTGCCTCTGGTAGTTTATGGTGTAAAGCGGGCCACAGAGCTGTGCTAGGCATTGTGCAGGCGTGTATGAAAGTAAGTACATAATACTACTCACCCTCGTGCAGGTCAACTGAGAGGAGACTGGCTGACAGACTCCAGGATGTGCATTATGGCAAGAGCATAAAGGGCTGAGTAATGGAAAGTAGTCACTCAATAATTATTTGGAAAGTGAAGAAGAGAGTCCCAGCTCTGTCTAGGGAAGCTAGAGGAGACTTCACAGAAAGACTTTTGAACTGGGTCTTGAAGGAGGCATATGCAGTTTCCTGGGTGTACAGGGCTAGCATTCGATGAAGAAAGACTGGTAATGACCATGGAGACAAGCATGGTTAGCTGTGAGATCCTTTTTCTGTTTTGAAATCTCGCTTAGGTCCACAGCCATACTCAGTTACCTAAATTCAGCCTTCTAATGAGGCAGGAAGGAAATGATTTCATTCTGAAGGCAGAGACATAAATAATCACAGAAAACCAAAAATATAAATGCTATTTATCTCTGGTTCTTCTGTTAATGTATCATTAACATTAAGAATAAAAATCCAGGGGGAAGCTAATTCTAATATTTGAAATGATTGAAGAAACAGACTGAGGAGAATCTATGAAAGGCCTGGATCTTCTGTAAGCATCTGAGGAAGGAAGATATGTAACTTGAAAGTTAAACCAAGAGTCTGGCGTCCCAATTCTTTCCACGTCAGTTGTGTCTCTCCTAAATGAGTCCGAAGTGTTTAATAGGCACTAAACGAAGTCATAGACAGACTTTGAGGCAACGTGAGGACATGAATTTAGCCCAGGTAGCAGATGACAGAAGGGAGCTGGGGATGACCAAAGCTTAATGTTTCCACAGCCTTAACTCCCCCATCATTACTTCTCATTAGCTTTTTATCACGTTTAGGAAACTCTACTCCATATTCTGTAATAAACCATACGGAAAAAAGAACCTTAAAAAGAATGGATATATGTATATGTATAACTGAATCATCTTTCTGTACACCTGAAACACAATATTATAAATCAACTATACTCCAATATAAAATTTAAAAATTAAATTAAAAAAAGAAAAATAAATAAAATAGAGCACAGATTCCACCCCAACTGCACCAATCTGAGAAAACAGCAAAACCTGTCTGTCAGAAGCAAACATTTAATTTTAGTTAGCACTGAATGAAATTATAGAAGTTTCTCTGACTCAACCAGTCATAGATCTGCATTTGTTAAAGACATAATGTGACAGCTGGGTTTGTAATAAAAATGTAGCAACTGGTTCTCCAGCTGCTGACGTTCAAAGCACCAGGCCTCAGAATTGAAGGACAGGTGCACACTGTGCAGTCAAGAGCTGAGTAAGTGTGTACAGTTGACTGCTTGCTGTGCCCTTCCCTCAGTTAGGTAGGAAACATAGAAAAGAACTTAACACATATTTCCAAACAAAGCACATTCAAGTACCTACCCCCTTCCCAGAATTACCTAGCTTGACTTTGTCTGCTCCTGGCAGGAAGACAGGAAGAGTTGGACAACCCTGCAAGACACAGAGCGTAACTTGGTCCTGAGGGGGATGGAGAAAGAGTTGGGGGGGTTGGAGAGGGAAGGAAGGCGTATCAACTGGTAGGAGAGTGGAGATAGGACAGGCTAGGCTTCTAGCAGCAGAGAGGAGAATGGTTCTGTCCTTGAGGAGAGGGCCCTGGGAGGATAGGAGTATACACAAGTAGCAAGCACAAGCTGGAATCAAGATTGCCGGGAGAAATATCAATAACCTCAGATATGCAGATGACACCACCCTTATGGCAGAAAGTGAAGAAGAACTAAAGAGCCTCTTGATGAAAGTGAAAGAGGAGAATGAAAAAGTTGGCTTAAAGCTCAACATTCAGAAAACTAAGATCATGGCATCTGGTCCCATCACTTCATGGCAAATAGATGGGGAAACAGTGGAAACAGTGGCTGACTTTATTTTTGGGGGCTCCAAAATCACTTCAGATCATGATTGCAGCCATGAAATTAAAAGACGCTTACTCCTTGGAAGGAAAGTTATGACCAACCTAGATAACATATTAAAAAGCAGAGACATTACTTTGTCAACAAAGGTCCGTCTAGTCAAGGTTATGGTTTTTCCAGTGGTCATGTATGGATATGAGAGTTGGACTATAAAGAAAGCTGAGCGCTGAAGAATTGATGCTTTTGAGCAGTGATGTTGGAGAAGACTCTTGAGAGTCCCTTGGACTGCAAGGAGATCCAACCAGTCCATCCTAAAGGAGATCAGTCCTGGGTGTTCATTGGAAGAACTGATGTTGAAGCTGAAACTCCAGTACTTTGGCCACCTGATGCGAAGAGCTGACTCATTGGAAAAGACTCTGATGCTGGGAAAGATTGAGGGCAGGAGGAGAAGGGGTCGACAGAGGATAAGATGGTTGGATGGCATCATCGACTCAATGGATGTGGGTTTGGGTAGACTCCGGGAGTTGGTGATGGACAGGGAGGCCTGGCGTGCTGCGGTTCATGGGGTCACAAAGAGTCAGACACGACTGAGCAGCTGAAATGGAACTGGAATGGAGCCAAATTCTTAGGGTCTCAAAGGTGCACAAAGGAATTAAGACTTGATACAGAAGGCAGCAGGAGCCCTTGTAGATTCTTGAGCAGGGCTTCAAAGTGATAAATAAAATATATATTTGGGAGATTTATCTGGCACTGTAACACAGACTGGATCAGACATGGGAGAAAACAGTAGTTTTCTAAGTTATTGCAGTTATCAAATTCTGGTTGATCACATAGTGACAATGGGAATGGAAGGACAGGAAATTCTTTTTTCATCTCTTATTATCCAAGTTGGGCTTCCCCTGTAGCTCAGCAGTAAAGAATTCTCCTGAGATGCAAAAGACACAGGAGATGCTGATTCACTCCCTGGGTCAGGAAGATCCCCTGGAGGAGGGAATGGCAACCCACTCCAGTATTCTTACCTGGAGAATCCCACAGACAGAGGAGCTTCGTGGGCTACAGTCCATAAGCTTGCAAAAAGTTGGACACAACTGAAGCGACCAAGCACACATGCACATTTTCCAAATGTTGATTGGGACAGGAGTGGGGTGGGAGAAAATGGGTGCTTGACTAGGAAACTGGAAACAGAGCAAAACAAGTTTATTCACAGAATGATTTGGGACCATGTCACAATTCTCTGGTGTTCTGTAACCTGTGGGAACAGTCACATCATTTGAAAATGGCTGGCTTTGCATTCCTGTCAGTGGAATCCTGGCCAAGGAACAGAAATGCTATTTCATCTGGAATATAGAAGCCAGTGTGTGTGGAAATGCAAACTTCTCAAGTCAGAGAGTAGTAGTAGTGAAAGTCACTCAATCATGTCTGACTCTTTGCGACCCCATGGACTATATAGTCCATGGAATTCTCTAGGCCAGAATACTGGAGTGGGTAGCCTTTCCCTTCTCCAGGGGATCTTCCCCAACCCAGGGATCGAACCCAGGTCCCCCACATTGCAGGCGAATTCTTTCCCAGCTGAGCCACAAGGGAAGCCCAAGAACACTGGAGTGGGTAGCCTATCCCTTCTCCAGCAGAAGAGAAAACAAATCCAAAGGGAACTGTGAGGGCTGGTGTTTCTGTGACAGACAGCTGTGTGGTGCAGCATGTGCTCTTATCTGGGGGAGGGGCAGGCTTACCCAGTCGCCTTGGATGGCACTTGGAGGACACAAATGGAAAAGGTAAGCCCTCCAAAGAGATTTCTGAATTCGCTACATGTTTATATTCCTTTTGACACAGTAACGAGATTCTCGACCTGTACGATTATGTTTTAAAAAGAATTTAACATTCTTTCTCTTTTCTTCCTGTGGCCTCTATCCTCATCCTTTGGATTAACACCAAGTTAGAAGAGCACATTTCCACATTTCATTCTTATTTTTAAGCATCTCATCTTTAATGTATCCATGAATGTAGACTAGGTTACAGCAGCATGAGAATCTTCATTATATTTGAAAATAATTTCTACAATGTTGAATCATCGGTTTCCTCTTTCAAGCATAACGTTAAACCATCAACTGAGGAAGGCTTCTTATATTCTTGGTGAAAAGTCAAGAGAAGGTCCTTTTATTAATGGCATATGAAAGTGAAAGTCACTCGGCCGTGTCTGACTCTTTGCGACCCCATGGACAGTCCATGGAATTCTCCAGGCCAGAATACTGGAATGGGTAGCCTTTCCCTTCTCCAGGGGATCTTCCCAACCCAGGGATTGAACCCAGGTCTCCTGCATTGTGGGCAGAATCTTTACCAGCTGAGCCACAAGGGAAGCCCAAGAATACTGGAGTGAGTAGCCTAACCCTTTTCCAGGGGATCTTCCTGAACCAGGAACTGAACCAGAGTCTCCTGCCATGCAGGCAGATTGTTTACCAGCTGAGCTATCAGGGAAGCCCCATTAATGGCACTTCTACTACAAAATCATTGTTGATGATCAAAGTTCAATTTAGTTTAGTAGACTTATTTTTAATGGAATTTTCTAACTGTGAAATTAAGGAACTCTGATAAGCTATGTTTTGATAGCACACTTAATTATGCCCAGTGCTAGTGATTCCAGTTTGAAAGGAAGAGGTGACCCTCCTCTTGACCAGAGTTGATCCCTACCATCTACACTCTGCATTTCATTTCCTCCCATCTTCTCTGGGATCTTTTAAGTATTAATTATTTAAATCATTCATTCAGACATTCAACAAACATTTCTGAGACACTTTACACAGCCTGTTGCTGAGTCTGGAGGTGAAGGGATGAAAAGACAAACCATGTTAGATGGATATTGCCATTCAGTGTGAGGAAACTGTCCCCTTTCCAGTCCATCTTCTGCCTCTCCATGCCATCAGACTCTTGCTGTCCCTATAACACAGCCAAGCTCTTTCATCCTGAAAGTCAAAGTTGAGGCAGCCCTCTTTGGACACCTGCCTCTACTCTATAGTTTTTATTCCACGACACCATGTTCCTTGTGTTTCTCACGACTCTGGCTTCATCTTCTTGGTGGATTCATCACCTTTTATTTGCCTTTTAACCCCAAAGTTCAGTCGTTAGCCTCCTCTCTTCTCAATTTGTACAGAACCCCTAGGGATCTCATTCATGCCTTCAGCCTGGCATTCCTGTCCCGTATTTTCAACTGTCTAAAGGATCTCATCTACAGAGACATCAAAATTGGGATCTGTAGATTCATTATATCCAAACTTGCAAACCTTCTTCCCACCTTCCGATTTCTTATCCCACTTGACATCATCACCATTCAGATACCTGGGCCCGCCTCCTTATCTGGCTCCTATAACTCTTATCACATTGCTTTGCAGCCAGCCACCACCAGGATGGTAATCTTAAGGCACAGATCTCTCTGCGCCTCTCTTTCTTTCTCTGACTGGCAGAGCTAGTCATCGAAACCACGTGGAGTTACTGTGACGATGAAGTGAAATTATATATAATATCTGACACAGAGCCTGACCCACAGCAGACACTCAACTTATGTTGTTTCTTCTTTATCCTTTTTCCTTCCCCTCATGTCCACCCCCTACAGCCTGTGAGCCACCTGAGGACAGGGTCTGCATCTTCTTGGATTTCTATGAGGAAGAACTGTTTAGTGAATCACAGAACCTGTGTAACAGGGACCCAAAATATGCAGACCTTCTAAGTCTGTATTTAAGAATTGTCAGTGCTACCAATCTTTCACATTTCTGTGTTCCTACTGTGAGGAAGTGCAAAGAGGTACAACTTTAGTATAAACTCTTTACCGTGATTGCAGTAACAATAAGGGAGTTTACATAGGAGTTTACATAGGTTACATATGTGTTTTTCACACATATTAGGAACAGACAAACTATAAAACCTATCGCCATGCATTCATAACACAACCTGAAGCCCACATTTCTAAAATCCACCAAAGTTCTCAATCTGCATATTGTGTGAACCAGAGGCTTTCATGTCCTTATTTTTAATGGTGTCTTATATTTTCATCAATTTGCATTGTACCAGATGCCAAGGTATAAATTATTTTTGGTAAAATAGCATCTTTATCCTGTGAGAAAGAAATCAGAGTAGCACACTTCCTTTATGAGGAATTCTTTGTTGTTTAGCATTCACTGTGACAACATGGCCAAGTGTGGCTGAATTGCCGTCTCACTCTGAAAAAAAATTTAAATTCTAGCTATGTGTGAATTTTAAGCAGCTATTTTCTGATTATACAGAGATCTGTTCAGTGTTTTTCTAACTTAATTGTTGTGTGGTAGGTAGTGGTTAATTGTGTTTGCTTTGAGCAAAAAGGACTACTTGTTTAAGAAGGCAGATTGTAAACTGCTGAGTCACAGAGTTTCCTTTGACAAAGAGAAAGTGGACCCTAAAGAGAATCAGTGAAGCTGGGGGCACACAGTACATAGCGAGGGCATAGAGTGGAGTGTGTACTCCTCCTCCTCTGGCCTCAAAAGAAGCTAGAAGGAACAGATCCAAAGCCTTGGGGAGCCTGCAGATTGAGAAATGCAAAAAACTGGAAGGAGGCTAACCTGGGCTTTATGCAGTTAAGTGACTAGGAAACCATTTAAGGATTTTTCCCCCCTGTTTTCACTTATTTTATGAGGTGGTGTGTAGCTCATAAACAAAGACTTTAAAATGAGCTCTATTTAATTTGTTACTTTAAATGAATTCTGTATGAAAATACTGATGAGCATAAGGGAAATTGAATTCTGTTTTTCTTAGATGACACTTAGTCATTTGTGGACTCTTTAAGGAGGGAACCTCATCTGCCGTTGTAGGCTGTGAGGGTAACTTGCAAGCTCAGAGTATCTTGTGTGAGGGGAGACAGATGAATTAATACAGTGATGTGTGCTATGTATTTATTAAGAGGGCACTGTATGAAACCCACAAGAGATACCTGACCTGGCCTGGGAGGGTCAAAGAAGACCACAGAGGAGCTGACATCTAAGTGAAAAGCTAAAAGATGTATATAATCTTCTACATCGAGGTCTGACAACCTATTTTCTCTCTTCCTCTTAACTTAAGTTAGGGCCAGGAAATAAGAGAGTGTATTTTAAGGAGAAGTTCAGTTGCTAAGTCATGTCTGACTCTTCAAGACCTCATATACTGCAGCACACCAGGCTTCCCTGTCCTTCACTATGTCCCGGAGTTTGCTCAAACTCATGTCCATTGAGTCGGTGATGCCATCCAACCATCTCATTCTCTATTGTCCCCTTCTCCTGCCCTCAATCTTTCCCAACATCAGGGTCTTTTCCAATGAGTTGGCTCTTCACATCAGGTGGCCAAAGTATTGGAGCTTCAGCTTCAGCATCAGTCCTTCCAATGAATAGTCAGGACAGCCTTAAAAAATGCTACCCCTAATACATGGTGACATTCCTTGACTAAATTATTGTGTCAAATTTTATATACTGAACATGACACTAATACAGAAGGAAAGAGTGGTATCAAGATTAGAGTTAACTATTTCTACATATATTTCCCAGGTGGCACTGGTGGTAAAGAACCTGCCTGCCAATGCAGGAGATGTAAGAGACCTGGATTCAATTCCTGGGTCAGGAAGATCCCCTGGAGAAGGAAATGGCAGCCCACTCCAGTATTCTTGACTGGAGAATCCCGTGGACAGAAGTGCCTGGCGGGCTACAGTCCATGAGGTCGCAGAGTCAGACATGACTGAAGTGACTTAGCATGCACATATATTTTAGTCATATTTTGGAACAAAAGTAGTACCAAGAGTAAGAAAAAGCCATTCCACCACCAAAACAAAGCTGATCATTCATATGTGTTTTTATATATCAGATAGTGAGCTCTATCACAAATGACTGGACCATGCATATTGATATCATAAATCAATTTCCTCCTTCAATACGTTCTCATGGCAGTATAATTGAAAGTCAGATCCTATGGAGAAACTTTTATTGGCTAGAGTATGAATGTCTCTTCATACTGTTCGTGGGGTTCTCAAGGCAAGAATACTGAAGTGATTTGCCATTCCCTTCTCTAGGACTAAACTGAACTGATGAATGTCTCTAGGACACTGGCTTTGCTGGGATTATAGTCAGACAATTTGAAGTAGCCTAGACTGCAGAAGAACAAGCCAGAAGGTGTTGCTGATTCTGAGTACATGGCAGACACGTCCCTGAGTGAGAGCCTGCTTGTTCCTGGGAGAAATTGAAGAAGCCAGTGGAATCGCTGGAGAAGAGGAACCTTGGGGGTTAATGAAGTACAACATCCAAAGGAAGGGGGAGAAAGGATTCAGTTTAGTTCAGTTCAGTCCCTCAGTCATGTCTGACTCTGCGACCCCATGGACTGCAGCACGCTAGGTTTCCCTGTCCATCTCCAACTCCCACAGCTTGCTCAAACTCACGTCCATTGAGTCGGTGATGCCATCCAACCATCTCATCCTCTGTCGTCCCCTTCTCCTTCTGCCTTCAATCTTGCCCAGCATTAGGGTGTTTTCCAGTGAGTCCTTCTGCGCATCAGGTGGCCAAAGTATTGGAGTTTCAGCTTCAGCATCAATTCTTCTGATGAATATTCAGGACTGATTTCATTTAGGATTGACTGGTTGGATCTCCTTGCAGGCCAGGGACTCTCAAGGATGCAGCGGAATACACTATTCTCACAAGTTGGAGGCAACCCAAACCATGAGGCAATAAAATCTCTAGAGGGGGAAAAAGAATTCAGGCAGAACTGTGGATTTCACTTAGCCTTATAAACAGTGTAGGATAAATTGTCTGCAGGATCACTGAAGCAAAGAGTACAAATAAGCTTGAAAGACTCTGATATTATATGGAACAGCTGATTGAAAACTGCCCTAGAACAAGCAGAAAGAGAAGTTTAAAGTCTCAAAGATGCCAGGTTTACTGAACCGAATAAAATGCTTTTTACTGTTCAGCAATTTATTGGGTTCTTTGGCTTATTGCTTCTTTGCTCACATTCTCATGAACATTTTCATGGCATATGGTATGCCCTGCTTTATTAAACTTCTCAATTCAAAAACTCAGTGATCTGAACTGTGGTTACGTATCTCCCAGCCTGATTTCTTTCTGCTGGCTTTTCTAAGCAAAAAATTATTTGTTAGAGCTTCCAGGATGAAATAGACACACAGAAAGATGCTTAGAGAGCCTCTGATTCAGGTCGTTGCCATTGATTTTTTGGATGGTGCCCATGAATCATTGTGATCAGGTCTTCTCATGGGTTTCAGGGTTCTCATTATGCCCTTCTTCTGGGACCACAGGGAATTTATTCCTGCATGGTTGGTTGGTTTTTCATTCCTTTGTTCATTCTGCAAACATTACTAAGCCATCTATGGCTGGGGAATAAAAAAAGACTTTAAGGTTTGCAAAGCACTTTCGTATATGTTATTATTCCAACTTTCAAAAAACTCGGGAAGGGTATGGTCATGTCATTCCCCTGCTTGTGCTTATGAGGGGTCTGCAGCAGGCCACCAGCCACTGGGGTATGCCCCAGCCTCCCGTGGCAGATGAGGCCTGATGATGGTTTCCATCCTGGCTGGCAGGGACCATCTCTCACCACTGCCCCACAGAGCCGAAACTAGCAGTTTTGTTGTCATGGGGTCCAGAGGGAAGCCCATCCTCAAATCCTCAGAGATGGGGGTGTACAGGGGAAGGTGATGGGAGAATGGCCTCCTCATGCATGGCCACTTGTCCTTGATCTTGTATTTCAGGTTCCCTCTCTCCACCCATGGAGCTCCCATGGTGGCTCAGACGATGAAGAATCCACCTGCAATGCAGGAGTTCTGGGTTCAGATCTCCCCTGGGTCGGGAAGATCATGAGAAGGGAATGGAAACCCACTCCAGTATTCTTGCCTGGAGAATTCCATGGACAGAAGAGCCTGGCTGGCTGTAGTCCATGGGATCACAAAGATTCAGACAGGACTGAGTAACTAACATTTTCACTTACTCTCCACCCTGTAAAAGTGCTGCAGAAGGTGTTGAGCTCCAGGTGCTATTCAGTCACAGGACACAAGGAATTAAGATGCTGCACCAGCAGGAAAGTCACTCAGTCATGTCTGACTCTTTGCAACCCCATGGGCTATACAGTCCATGGGGGAAGGACCTGGACACCTTGGAAGCTGGTCCTGTGCTGATCTGCCTTTTCGCAGGTATGGTATTGGCAAGCAGCAAGGAAGGCTGTGTGATTCCTCACACATACTAAGCCCTCTTGACCACCAGGCCTTTGGCCTTGTTGCTGCTGCAGGAATGCCATCGTCAGTGTCCTTCCTATGGCCAAGAGCTGGCTCAGGCGTCCTCAACTTGCAACAGGCTTCTTACTCTGTGTCTGGTGTACATTATACTTACTTCCAGTAGAGCTTTGTAAATTCTAAAAGCAGTTTGTTCCTTCCCCCAATCATTTAGCTGAGGCTGGGTTGGCATGACACCCAAGTGTGCATGATACCAAAGTATGCATAGACACCAAAGTCTATGAAGTAAAAAAAAAAAAAAAAAAAAATCACCAAACCTTTGGAACTGGAAAGCAAACGCAAATGGTTAATGTCATTTTTAATGTTCCAACCAGTCATCTTGATTCATGTATGCTTTGGGTGAATAAGCAGAGCATATAGACCCAATCAATAGATGGAAGACAGAGGAAAACGAGGTCAACTCAGTGTGTGAGGGATTATTTTTTTCTGTGTCTTTTCTTTCCCAGGTAAATCTGTGAAAACTCTGCTTTGATTTGTGGTTTTATGTTTGCTGACTCTGAGTGACTGAAATGATAGAGATTCAATAACTATTTTTACACTGTAATCTTCAGATGATCATCCTTTGGGATGCAATTTCATTTTAGGGCAAAGAGAGCCCACAAAGATGCTCTATGCAACTCAAATCACATCTCACAAAGGTCTCCCTTTCCACCTTTCAATTACTTTCAGTTACACTCAGTTCTTTCTATCTGCTTTTCCTACTTTATTTTTTCTCCTGTGCAGTTAAATTATCTGGCCTACAATGTATTTTACTTATTTATTATGCTATTGTCTGTCTTCTCCACTAGAATACAAACTCCTTGAAGAGTTTTGGTCTGTTTTGATTACTGTTAAACCCTAAGAGCAAAGAACAATCCTGGCATATAGTACGTAAGCAATAAATATTTGCTGAACGCATGAACACTTCTTCTTTTCATCAGAAATGAGTCTGCCCCATGGAGGGGCTCTGTGTGACTCCCAGCTGCGGTGGAGCTGAAACATCTTTGTGTCCACACTCTGTAGCAGGGCCCTTCCTCAGTGTTCCTGGCTCCAGCTCAGGCACATCCATGAGAAAGGAGCTTGTGTGGGACATATGTTTATAGTTAGATAAGAGAGTAAATAGCCTGTGATCTTCTCTCCATTTTCAGCAGGTTCATGTTTATACTGACCTGTGGCATATTGTGAAGTTTAATATTTGGATATATAGTTATTCCTTAGCCCCCTTTGTGAGTAAATGTTTTCCCAAATGTATCTATTAAAAATGACAATTTCTGAATGAAAGGATGAGAGAAGTAAAGAGCAGTAGTTGCAGAACTTAGAGACGGATTTTTTTGGGTTGAAGTCCTGATTCTGCACTCATTAGCTTTGTGACCTTTGTCAGTTTCCTCATCTGTAGAATGGGAATAATGATAGTATCTACTGCAAGGACTGTTTGGAGTGAATACATAAGATGCTTTAGAAAGTGACATGTATAACCATAGTGACTGTGTGCTGGCAATTAACGTTATTTGTCATTATTATTATTATTCCTGCTTGAATAATGGTCTTGAGCTAAATAAATTTACTTTTATTGCCAGTAGTAAGCATGTTTAGATACTCTTAATATTATTACAATGATATTGTAGTAAGCAAATGAATCTGGCATTTTATTAACCAGAACTCCCCTAGACTGGCATTTATACCTACAGAGCAAAGAAATAATGTTCGTGATGATCATTCTGCTTGCTGGGAGATCTTGAATTAGCTTCTGAATTATTGAAGTTACTATAGCTTTGGGGTTGAGTGGATTTTGTTATAAAGAAACTGTAAACTACTTTTTTTGAAATATGATAATCTGGAAGTCACAATATGCAAAAACTCTTCAGTAAGTTTATATTCTTGAATGCCAGGGAGAAGTAGTGCAAAGACTCCTCAAAATATAAGGACAGTTTGGGAACCAGTGATACGTTGTGCAGCTAAACAGAGCATATTGGGAATCCAGAGATGCTGGTTCACCAATATGGTTCAGCCCTGGATGATCTGGGCAAATATGCAGGGGCCTCCAAGTTGCCCGACATCTCCAGGTACCATCTCATCCCAACCTGATATTCCTAGGATGACTGCAAGTTTGACTGTAACCCCAAATTCCTGGTCACCAGCAGGCTTCACCCTCGACGTGTCTCTCCACCATGATCACTCACATTCTGATACAGGACCCCAGAGCCCTCAGACCTTGGGAAGGGGATAGGCTGGAGCAAACAGGGCTGTTGGGGGAAACAGCGGTGCGAGTTCTCCCCTTTGCGTGTCTTCACTGAGGCCATGGGAGCTTAGAGAGGGAGTTGGGGAAGCAAGATGACAGCAGCACAGTAAGGGACAAATAAATGAAAAAAGAGAAAGTGGAAGTGGAATTAAACTCATGAAGGTAGGGAGAGCAGATAGTAGGCAGAAACAAATGGAAAAATTTGAATCTTTCGGAGCTAAAAGTTCTACACAGTATTTGCCTGATATTTGCATGTACAGTATTAATCACCACATATTAAGCAATGTGATGTTAGATGGTTTATATACCATTTCTACTTAATTTTTACATCCTGTAAGTGTGATATAAGTGTTAGTTGCTCAGTCATGTCCAACTCTTTGCAACCCCATGGACTGTGGCCTGCCAGGCTCCCCTGTCCATGAAATTCTCCAGGCTGAAATATTGGGTGGGTAGCCATTCCCTTCTCCAGGGGATCTTCCTGACCCAGGGATTGAACCCAGGTCTCCTGCATTGCAGGCAAATTCTTTACTGTCTGAGCCACCAGTGAAGTTACTGTTCTCTTTATGTCATTAAGGTCTTGGAGGCTCAGAGAGGTTGCTTTAGGTCACAGAGGTAATATTTAAGGCTCAGGGATTTGAACCACCTCTACTTGAATCTACATGTGCCTGTGTTCCATGACATATAGAGTGAGTTAAACAGGGCAGGTAGATAACTGAGGATAAACTATCCAAAAATGTCAACTATTCGCCAGAGGCTAGAGTCATAAGGAATAAGCCATATAGTAGATAAAGCATGACAACTCTTTCACCAATAGAATTTTAAAAGGAGCAAAATTTTACACACTTCAGCTTTACTGTGGTATTAGTTTTATTGGAACATTAGTCACACGTGATGTTAAAAATACTGGAGTAAGAGTTACATGGACTGAAAATGATTGAAAGACTTTAGACAAGGGTCAAATGGAGACAAAAGAGGAGAGGATTGGAGGGAAAAGGTGGGGAGGAGGGTAATCTGAGAAAATGGGGAAGATGGGGGAGAAGGAGGGAGGGAGAGAGAGAGGTGAGAGTGTGGAGGAGGAAGGGAGTTGTGTGGTAACACTCATTATAAGCTAAGACCGTTTCCATGGCTAGGAGATGAACAGATATTTGTAGCATGAAGAACTACTCTCCACCCACTCCCATACCCCACTCAGGGAGGATCTGAATAGAACTTTTTGCCCATCTTTGGTCTGTTTTCCACAAAGCAGCTAGAGTAATCTTTCTTAAACATAAATTCAATGATTTAACTTTTCAGCTTAAAACCCTTCAATGGATTCCCCCTGCTCTCTGAATAAAACTCAAATTCCTACTATAACCTTCTGTGCGTGCGTGCTAAGTCGCTTCAGTCGTGTCCAAATCTTTGAGACCCCGTGGACTGTAGCCTGCCAGGCTCCTCTGTCCTTGGGATTCTCCAGGCAAGAGTACTGGAGTGCGTTGCTTTGCTCTCCTCCAGGGGATCTTCCCGACCCAGGAATCAAACCCAAGGCTGTTAGTCTCCTGCATTGAGAGTCCAGTTCTTTATCACTAGTGCCACCTGGGAAGCCCCTATAACTTTCTAGGTCTGCATAATCTGCCCCTGCCCACCCCTCCAGCTTCATAGGAGCTGAGACTTTTCCTGCCACAGGGTCTTTCCACACACTGCTCCCTTTGAAAAAATACTCTTCCCAGCATGCTTCAGTGCTCATATGTGATCTCATCACAAAGGCTCTCCCTGACCACCATATCTTAAGTGAGTGTCCCTTCTTATCTCTCATTTCACCATTTCATTCTCTTCACAGTGCTAATAGTAATTGTGAGTATACATATTGTTTTTTTATTTGTTTCTGTATCTTCTTCACTAAATTATAAGCCTCCTGAAGGAAGGAACTATATCTCTTTGCTATACCTGCTGCCAATAGTCCTATTTGTTTATTTAATAAATACTTGATGATAATGATATCTCCCTACAGTGTTCAGGGTGGCGCACACCATCCCTCAGAATGGATCAGATCTAAGCCCTAGTGGTAAAGAATCCCCCTGCCACTGCAGGAGTCGCAGGTTCATTCCCTGGGTCAGAAAGATCCCCTGAAGGAGGAAGTGGCAACCCACTCCAGTATTCTTGCCTGGAAAATTTCATGGACAGAGGAGCCTGGTGGGGTGAGGGGGGCTACTGTCCATGGGGTCGTGAGGGGGGCTACTGTCCATGGGGTCGTGAAGAGTCAAGACACAACTGAGCAGACACACACAAGATAAAGAAAAGCAGTCAGTACTTGCAGTGGTTTGATGAGGTCTTTGAATAGTCAGATGTGGAGTGAATACAGGGGTCAGTGAGCTCTGTTGTAGTAAAAGGAGTGGTACTAGAAATCGTCTCTTACAAAACAGAGATGTTTAGGCACGGCTTTGAAGTCAAAGAATGGATAAGGAAGAACTAGTGTGCACTGCTTGCCGTTGAGGGCAGGGTTATAGTGAAGTCAGCGGACTGTGAAAAATGATGTGTAGACTTTGAACACTGAGAATTGTTGTTTGTTCCTGGGGGATTTGTGTGTGAGTGTATGCTACACACACACACACACACACACACACACACAGAATTTTAAGAGCTGCCCACTGGTGACCAGGAAGAAAGAGCACAGTTGTCCTCTCAGGGGAGACCCTGAAGAGAGCCCTGGGAGCCCCAGAGCTCCTGTCGGACTCTTCCCCTTCAGCCTCCCCCCAACCACCCACTGGAATCACTCCCACCCCCTCCATGCACCGTGTCCTGTCCTGAGTTACTCAGGCCCTGGGAAATGCAGTGCTGAAGTGTGAGTTCTTTGTGCTCTGCCAGGTAGGAGGGATCCTAAAGGGCTTCCTGAAGGACAGGGGACCTGGTGTTGGTTTGAAGTGGGAGCCTTGGGTGGGGGAACGGCAGACCTTAGGCAGCACGTCTAGACACTGGCATTTTTCTTGGAGAATGTTTCATTTTCATTCACTGGTTGATTCATACGCTATTGCTTTCTTTTGGATTCTGGGAATAATCTAGTTAGGATACCCTGAAAAACATTTTTTGTCATTTGATAAATCTCATCGGTGACCCCCATCCTCTAACCTAGTCTGTTATAGGCACACAATCTTGTGAAAGAAGTGCTTTACTCACATCCCTCTTCCCGGGAGCCCAATGTGATGACAGCAGTTTTCCACCGGGGAGGGTGGCCTGGAGTTCAGCTCCCTCATGAGTGGGGCTGTGAGCTGTATGTGGGGAAAGGGGACACTTCTCTCAGAGAAACAGCAGTTACTTAGGCAGTAGTCCAGAGGGAAGACCTCCCTGGTCTCCACAAATACGCTCAGGCAATATATGTGACCCTGGGCTTCCCTGGTGGCTCACATGGTAAAGAATTTGCCTGCAATGCAGGAGACCCATGTTCAATCCCTGGGTCAGGAAGATCCCCTGGAGAAGAGCATGGCTACCCACTCCAGGATTCTTGCCTGGAGAATCCCATGGACAGAGGAGCCTGGCAGGCTACAGTCCATGGAGTCTCAGAGTTGGACACGGCTGAGTGACTAACACTTTCGCTTTCCTCCGCCACAGTGTGTCTCACTGACCATGAGCATCACCCAGGGTCCTTGTTAAAAATACCAGTTCTCTGGCTCTCTCCTCAGGTCTGGACTGTGGCCCAGGAATATTTCCTGAATATTTCCCAAGCATCCAGGTGATTCTTCTCATCAGGGACTTTTGGAACTCACTGCCCCAGAGGGAGGGGACCCTTCAGGGGTGGGGGGAGGCTGGCATTTTGACCACTATTGATCCTGCTTCAGTGAGGACTTGAAGGAAAAGCCTTCCCAGGAGAGAAGCTTGTGGACTGCCCACTGAGAACAAAAAATAAGAGAAGAGCCAGGCTTCCAGTGGGCTTGATTTCTTTATTTATAAACCAGTCTTCCAACCTTCCTGAACTTCTTAACACAAATTCATCTCAGGTTGTACAGTCTTATCCTGACAAGCTGGGAATGACAAACCCTATTTTATGTGTTTGAATGTTGCTCCCAATCACTAACCTTGAGAGCTGGAACCATCATGGAGGGGGGTTGGAGGTGGGGAAGGGAGGGGTATACCTGAAAATTAAAAAAAAAAAAAAAAAAAAAAAAAGTAGTTTTAGTCCTAGAAGCCTTTAGATCTCTCCCAGAAGGAAAGAGTGTAAAGTTACCCCCTTAGAACAGATCATTCATAGATTATACTGTTATGTGGCAAATTTGCTCCTTTATTTTTTAAAATCAGTTCATCCGAGTCCTTTCTTCCTTGATAACCAAAATAGCACAAGATTAATCAAAGAGCAAAAGTGATAATATAGATGCCTCTGTAATCCTGTGCAGCTTTCACACAACTCTTAATTGGGAAGGGTGTAAATATATATATATATTATATATTCTGTGTTGTGTATGGACACACACACACACACACACACACTGAGAATGCTAATGATGGTCTAAAATAGCAGTTTCTCCAGTCCAGCATTTATACTACATAATAACATTGTAACACACTGCTGTGCTTTAAATGAGAGCAGAGGGGAAATTTTCACTCATTATATTTTAGGGCTGCAACTCTCTGCTGGTCTTATAGTGTTTGGGGAGATTTTTGATATATAAAACTTCCAATATGATCGGATTTCAGTGAGGCTTATGGATTTAAAAACAACAACAACAACAAAAAAAAAAACCTTCTGATTCTCACTGTGAATTCACATCTCTCTCAGCATTTTAGAATGACAAAGGTATGCCCTGTAAAAATGGTGCATTCTTTATCCCACTCCAGTTCTGGATGGAGAAGTCACGCAACCAAACCAAAGGGTGGCTTGAAGGCCCCACCACTTCAGATTATTAAATATTTTGGATAAGAAGTGTCCAGTTGCCCTGGGCATATGGGGCCATGCTGATGCAGGGGCTTTGCAGGATGAATACGTTCAGTGTTTACACCGTGGACCACTGATTTCAAAATTTATATTAAAATTCTTACTCTTAAGAAGCTGCAAAGTAGCACAGTTATTGCTTGCTTTGTTAGTTTTTTGGGGGGCAACTTGAGTCCCTCCATATTCCATGTCTAAGCTCTCGAGAATGCCCCCTTTCATGCACAAAGCCCCCGAGTTCAAGTGTGCTTGGCTGACAACAGTATAGCAGCCCCCTACCCAATGTGAGTGTTTACAATTTTAAACATAAATCCACATCCTGGAATCCCAATGTAGAGTATTATGCTAACACACAACAATGAATTATCAGAGACATGTAACATTCACAGAGTATATAACAACATAAATATTTAGCAATGGAGTCTTCTAAGTTTTGCAACCTAATATGAGTGAACAGACATCTGACATCTTGGAGTCAATATAATTATGCACTGAGCTTATGAGACTGTGAAACTGAATAAAGGAACATACTTTCACAACCACAAGGAATTATTACTGTGCAAAATACAACTAAATGAGTATTTTCTGTATATATGATTCCCACTGATGGAAATTATAGATACAAAATAAAAATTTCCAGTGTCTATTCTGGTGCCTATCTTAGTAATAACAACAGCAATTATCACAAAGAATTCCACAAACATAGAGTCATTAAGACTATAACATAAGTAGGAAAAAAAACCCAAGAGGCAGAAATATGTTACAAACGGCATCATAACACATATTTGTCTTGCTATTAAAAGTTAAAGTCTTCCAGAACTTCTCCATATAGGACTTAATTCATCAATAAATGTGATTTTCATTGGTTAAAGTGAAATGAAATAAAACACTTAGCATATTTTTGCCTCTGGTTGTAGAAATGTTATACATGAAATCCAAACTGACTTTTTTTTTTTTTAAACTTGGTGTTTTCCACTTTATCTTTTAAATATGTAAAATATCTCCTACATAGCTCAGACTTCACTTTGCCAGTTTCTGCTGGCTCCGTTGGTTTCATGGTTTTGTAAGAGAAACAAAAGTGCAGAGCCCTGATCCAGCTTCCTCTGCGAGGCCGTCTCGGGTGAGTTCGGCCTCAGGTGTCCAACAGGGTGGCCTGCCCCACTGAGAAGCCAGCTCCAGGTTCATCAAGCGGTCTGGGTGAAATTCCTCACCATGCAAGCATTTCTGTCAGCATCAACTCTTACACTCACAACAAAAAGCATCATGAACAGAAAAAGAAATCAGGGCTGAAGGAGGAGGAGAACCAGGTCTAATTGGTGAAAAAGAACAAAATGGGCATTTCTTTCCTGAGGTGCCTGCTTCCTGTGATACTTCCCCTGAGGGAAAACTTCAGCGGCCGCGGCAGTGAAGGATTCTTCCATTTTCTTCAGGAGGAAAGGTTTGAAAAAGTGGACCTTTGCGAGGAAATACTGCAGACTTCCAAGTTGGTGAAAGAACTCCCAGCGTCGCTTGGATACTCCGGGTAGGAGGAACTGGAGGAGATGATATTTTTGAGCCTCTGGAGGGCGATGATTAAAAGCAGGAGCAGAAAGGCTAACAGGCTGAGAAATATGGACACATAGATGTAGACATTTGACAGGTGGCCCGAGGACGGGTCCACTGATGTGGACAGGGATGTGGGAAACAGCTGGAGGAAAGTTCCGTTCTCCACATTCCCAGAGAACGCAGAGGAAGAGTCAGATTCAGACATCTTTATGGAAGGTCACAGAATGCACAGTGTATGAAAAGTCAGTTTCACACAGGGGTTAAAAGGGACAGAATCAGCATTCCTTCTGTCGTGATAGCATCAGCAAACACTGTAGCACAACAAAACTTCTCAGTTTCCAAGCAAAGGTGGCAGGTACCAGTTGTCCTTTGACACTGCAAAAACAAAGACAAAAAACCCCAAACAACTGAGTGCATTATTCATAAAGAAGTCACATTGACTCTCATTTCCAGTTTTCATTTCAGCAAGGCTTAATTATAAAATCCATCAGTGAGGGAAAAAAAATGAAGTCACTTTCCCAGGAACAAGTAATGTTCCTGACTTTATGTTACAAATGATGATATAAAAATGCACTTTTATTTGATCTCATAGTACCCTAGGTGCCAGGTTTCTCCAAGGAACTAAAGATAAAATAAAAAGGAAAATACATTTCTGGTGTGTTCCATCTGCTGAGATTTCAACAGATGCTCCAAGCCTGCTCTGAGAATAGGACCCCAAAAGTTAGCTGCAAACCTTCCTCCTCCAGAAAATGAATTCCCTGCACTGTCCAGCCCACTAGCACAACTTTTTTTGACCAGTATTTCCTTCTAGCATGCTTTGGATAATCACTGCACGTGTAAGCTTGCTTTTCATAATTTGCTGACTTGTTTATAAAAACATATCTCTTTGGGATCAGAGGCCATTCCTACATATTTGTTTCCTTTTAGGTCTGCCTCTGAACTCTGTTCTGCATATTTTAGGCATTGAATAAAAAAACCTTTAGATTGATAAAAGTTGGATTTCTTCTTAATAGTAGAAAGAGTACTAGGTTTGCTGTCAAGAGCCTTAAGTTTGAGGCCTGAATTCTCCTTTATCTTTGGGAAGCTAGGCAAATTGCCTAGCTTCTGAGCTTCATTTTTCTCATCTGTAAAATAGTATAGTACTATCCCAGCTGCACACTGTATTATGCAGGGATCAAGATAATAGACAGGGAAGCACTCTGTGAATTGTTAAAATTGGGCCAACATGAGCTCAGTGTGTGTGTGTGGTGGGGGGAGGTTCATCTGTGTGTGGGGTGTATGTGTATGTGGTGTGTGGTGTGTGTGTGGGGGGTATGTGTGATGTGTATGTGGATGTGTGGTGTGTGTGTGGGGGTATGTGTGGTGTGTGTGTGGGATGTGATGTGTATGGGTGTGTGTGGATGTGGGTGTACGTGTGGTGTGTGTATGCATGTGTGGTATGGTGTGTGTGGGATGTAGGGTATATATGGAGGGTATGGGTGTAGTGTGGGGGGTGTGTGTGTATGTGTGGTGTGTGAGGAGGGGGAGGTGCATGTGTATATGTGTGATGTGTGTGAATGGGTGCAGGGAAAGAAATGCTCTTTGGCCATGTTCCCCCTCCTTAATGTGGTCCCTGTGAGGAAAGCCACAAGCAAAGTGGACGGAGCCAGGCAGGCATCCTGGGAGGGAAGGTGTGTGATTCTGCAGGCTCCAGGCGTGGGTGTGGGTGCCGTGTGTCTTTACCACCCTCGCGTCCATGACTGGAGAAGTCCCAGCCAGCTTATGCCTCATCCACTAACGATCCCCAAGAAGGAGGGACCCTCTGAGAGGGCTGCCCTGGAGGTAGTCAAGCCAGCTAACAATCTCAGTGACTCCTCAGTGGAGGCCACGGGACAAGCTCTTAGTATTTCTTAAAATAATGAGACTCCCACTCCTCATTACACTTTGGTGATTTTAATTCCGTTAGGATGGCAACCCACTCCAGTACTCTTGCCTGGAAAATCCCATGGACGGAGGAGCCTGGTAGGCTGCAGTCCATGGGGTCGCGAAGAGTCAGACACGACTGAGCGACTTCCTTTTCACTTTTCACTTTCATGCACTGGAGAAGGAAATGGCAATCCACTCCAGTGTTCTTGCCTGGAGAATCCCAGGGACGGCAGAGCCTGGTGGGCTGCCGTCTATGGGGGTGCACAGAGTCGGACACGATTGAAGCGACTTAGCAGCAGCAGCAGCAGGCTGCTATAGGCTCCTAAGGATCCTTTGAAAAAAAGGGACAGAGAATCACAGTGGGGCTGCAAACATGTTCCACTGATCTGGTAGTAATACCATGCCTTATACAGCAGATAAGTGCCCTAGCCATTCATCTGTAGGGAAAATAGCAGCATCTCAGAGACAGCATCCTGGAGAAGGGAACGGCTACCCACTCCAGTATTCTGGCCTGGAGAATTCCATGGACTGTATAGTTTTTGGGTTGCAAACAGTCAGACATGACTGAGCGACTTTCACTCAGAGACAGCATGGTGCATAGGAAAGAATCGTGTGGACTGAATGGAAAGAAATATTCAAAATGTTCTGGTAAGACCTCCTAAGTCTAGCTGAGGAAATTAAGAAAAAAGATGATGATCGATATGACAAAAATAAATGTATCTAATTAGAAGATAAGCCAGGACTTCCACTTTTTATACTATCTAGTCTCAATTTTCCTATCCTTTGGTAGTAATGATTTTACACCTTCTTTTTCTGGCATTGGTAAGAAGGTAGGGGCTGTGCATTTTGTGTTGTTCTTCACACAAACTAGTCTGTAGGGGAGGCAGAGTGGAATTATTATTCCCATTTTGCAGATGAGGAAACTGATCAACAAAGAAATTGTGATTTACTTGGGGTTCACAGCTAGTCAGTAACAGAGGACAGAGAGGAACCCATGCCTGAAGCATGTTCTTAGTTTCCTCAACTGTGGTAAGGAAGAGAAAATGACAAGACTCGGATAGTTAGTTCCAGGACAGAAATGGTATGGACCTAACAGAAGCAGAAGATATTAAGAAGAGGTGGCAAGAATACACAGAAGAACTGTTCAAAAAAGATCTTCACGACCCAGATAATCATGATGGTGGGATCACTCACCTAGAGCCAGACATCCTGGAATGTGAAGTCAAGTGGGCCTTAGAAAGCATCACTATAAACAAAGTTAGTGGAGGTGATGGAATTCCAGTTGAGCTATTTCAAATCCTGAAAGATGATGCTGTGAAAGTGCTGCACTCAATATGTCAGCAAATTTGGAAAACTCAGCAGTGGCCACAGGACTGGAAAAGGTCAGTTTTCATTCCATTCCCAAAGAAAGGCAATGCCAAAGAATGCTCAAACTACCGCACAATTGCACTCATCTCACACGCTAGTAAAGTAATGCTCAAAATTCTCCAAGCCAGGCTTCAGCAATATGTGAACCGTGAACTTCCAGGTGTTCAAGCTGGTTTTCAAAAAGGCAGAGGGAACCAGAGATCAAATTGCCAACATCTGCTGGATCATCGAAAAAGCAAGAGAGTTCCAGAAAAATACCTATTTCTGCTTTATTGACTATGCCAAAGCCTTTGACTGTGTGGATCACAATAAACTGTGGAAAATTCTGAAAGAGATGGGAATACCAGACCACCTGACCCGCCTCTTGAGAAATGTGTATGCAGGTCAGGAAGCAACAGTTAGACCTGGACATGGAACAACAGACTGGTTCCAAATAGGAAAAGGAGTACATCAAGGCTGTATATTGTCACCCTGCTTATTTAACTTATATGCAGAGTACATCATGAGAAACGCTGGGCTGGAAGAAGCACAAGCTGGAATCAAGATTGCCGGGAGAAATATCCATAACCTCAGATATGCAGATGACACTACCCTTATGGCAGAAAGTGAAAAAGAACTAAAAAGCCTCTTGATGAAAGTGAAAGAGGAGAATGAAAAAATTGGCTTAAAGCTCAATATTCAGAAAATTAAGCTCATGGCATCTGGTCCCATCACTTCATGGCAAGTAGATGGGGAAACAGTGTCAGAATTTATTTTGGGGGGCTCCAAAATCACTGCAGATGGTGACTGGAGCCATGAAATGAAAAGACACTTGCTCCTTGGAAGAAAAGTTATGACCAACCTAGACAGCATATTAAAAAGCAGAGATATTACTTTGCCAACAAAGGTCTGTCTAGGTAAGGCTATGGTTTTTCCAGTAGTCATGTATGGATGTGAGAGTTGGACTGTGAAGAAAGCTGAGTGCCGAAGAATTGATGCTTTTGAACTGTGGTGTTGGAGAAGACTCTTGAGAGTCCCCTGGACTGCAAGGAGATCCAATCAATCCATCCTAAAGGAGATCAGCCCTGGGTATTCATTGGAAGGACTGATGTTGAAGCTGAAACTCCAATACTTTGGCCACCTCATGTGAAGAGTTGACTCATTGGAAAAGACCCTGTTGCTGGGAAGGATTGGGGGCAGGAGCAGAAGGGGACAACAGAGGATGAGATGGCTGGATGGGATCACCGACTCGATGGACATGAGTTTGGGTAAACTCCGGGAGTTGGTGATGGACAGGGAAGCCTGGCGTGCTGCGATTCATGGGGTCACAAAGAGTCAGACATGACTGAGCGACTGAACTGAACTGAACTAAACCTGCCACTTACTTTGGACAAGCTCACAGTTCAGTCTTGATATTTGTTTTCCCATCTGTCCAATGATACCTTTGCTACCTCTCCACAAGCTCCTAAGGTAGGATATGACACTGTGTCCAAAATAATGCTTTGAAAATAATAAAAGGTCCTCCAAGTAAAAGACCAGTAGATATAGGTCTTTCTCAATCCCTCGAAGGACTAGAGGGACTTCCAGGTATCTGCTAGTCCAATAATTCTGACACATATAGGTCATACATTCAGCTGAAATTGGCTGAGTTTTCTAAAATCACCTTTGCTACCCAGCTCTGTATCATTTTCTGGAGGTGGGGTTGGAGGCACCGAATCTGTCACTGGCAGTTCAATGATAGAACTCACAACTGGCCGCCCGACCACTTGCTAAATCCAAGGTATCTATTTACAATGTAAATATTCCAAGAGTACTTTTCACCTCCTGAAGATCACTTTGTTTGAGACAAAAGCCCATTGTGAGCCTCAAGTGTCTATGGAAGAGTTTATGGCACCTGAGGCTGAGAAGATTTGGGGAAAGTGTCTGACCTTCCAAGTGGCCTTGGGAGATAATGGTAGAAATGAACAGATGACAACTTGCATCTTTGTTCAACATTTCACAATTAAATATCTTCCCCCAATATTTTAGATGTAGTATTACCTTCAGAATACTATCTAATTTAAAATGACAGATCTGCAGACTTCATTTCACTCTTCTACTCCGAAACAATAGAGTGTACGCACTGTTAGAATCATTTTAACTTGATGACATCACTTCTCATTTTCTTAAAAATTGGTAGTTCTTCTTTCTCTCTGTTGAATGTTTTGAGTCTGTGTATAATGCTGATGACCCAAAGTGTATGTGTTTAGGCACTGAGCAGTGTGAATGAGGCTGTAAGTGGTACTGTGGAAACAAAATCAAAGAAGTGTGTTTCAAGATGCTGCTTCTTGGGCTGTTTCTCCCAAACTGATTAAGTTCAAAGGAAAAAAGAAAGCAACTTCATCTGAAATGCATAGCCGTGACCCATCCAGGGGCAGCGAGAGCAGACTCTCATTTCACGTGGCACTTAAAGCCATGTGAGGATTGCGATGCTTTTTTTTTCCTGACCCATTCTCAGAAAGTGATTTTTTTTTGAGAATGGAAGAAGAGACAGAGAGATCACATTATAAATGAAGATCTGGGAAGATGTTTCAGTTCATGGTCAGCCACCTATTCCTTTGTCTCTTGGAATTAAAAACCGTGCTGGGAAGAAACCTACAAATGGCAGTCACCTCCTGAAGCGAGGAAAGACGGGTGTGTAATCTCACCACGAGCCCATTGGGGTGGGGAGTCAGAGGAACCACACAGGTAAAGCAGACCTGGTGGAGGGGGGCGGGTCTCTGTTGCATGTCATTCAGTGCCCAGCCTCTGTGACTCCTCTGAAAGAATGGAAGCTTTCCTTCGCATGGGGTGATTATGAGGACTGTGAAGCTTTGGAGGAACAAAGCATACTCTCTGGTGTGTGTACCTTCCTGCTTGGTGAAAGGAAGAAGATCTGATAAGCGCTCATCTCTGAGTGCTCTCCCAGAAGCCCTGCAAGACCCCTGGGTGGCCAGCATGTGTGGGAGGGGCCTCTGCCAGGGCCTTGACTTCTACAATACAGTGGTAGATTAAACCCAGTCTGCAGTCAGCCTCCAATCTGGCACAGCAGTCTCTTGAGTTTCTGACCTTTATTTAAACACATTTCTATGTGAATAGCAACTCTTTGAAAGGTTTGTTGTTGTTGTTGTTGTGGAAAACTGGGACAAGCTGCTTTGTTCCCTTGGGGACATTATTTAAAGAGTGCCCTAGCTGTTAGGACGTTGAATCAACAGTTCATAGTTATCATGCCGTGCTGTTTCATTCTCCAAAAGGTGGGCCTCCCAAACCATTAGCAACAATTTGATATAGTGTTAACATGCACAGTAAAGGCTCTTTCCAGGTCTACAAATATAAAATTTAATTGTATAATGTAATGAATAGTTTTAGATAATATATTTGATCTCTTTCTTTGTAGGACACGTAGAAACTACCATTTCCAGAATCTGGAGGGGAACTTATCATATCTTAGCACAGTTGTTTTTAGTTCTACTTAGAAAAGAACATGCTTTATACAGGACCTTGAACTTTCCTTTACAATTTGCATGATTTTCTTTTCTCTTAATGCTTTTTCTTCACCTAGTGGACTTTTAGGTCATGCTAGGTAAGAGAAGGTAGGTGCTGACAATACGTACTTGCCACCCACTGCAAGTGAAGATTTAAATGTAAATCTTCACTTGGAGTCAATGGCAAACACTTACCCTTGGGCTTGCAATAATGAAAATAAAGTTTATTATATTACTACCAACAGTATTCAAAGCTGATTAAGCCCATCCATGCATGCATGCTAAGTCAATTCAGTTGTCTGACTCTTTATGACTCCATGGACTATAGCCCACCAGGCTCCTCTGTCCATGGGATTTTCCAGGCAAGAATACTGGAGTGGGTTGCCATATATTTGCTTATTTGAGAACTGCTCCTGCTTAGTCAGTACAGTGCTTTGGGAGAAGAATTTTGTGTGAAAATTCGTGGAATCTCATAATGATTCCCTGTGTCAGCACAATAAAAAATAAAACCAAGTAAAGAAAAAGAACTGAGTCTATCTGCTATTCAATGTGGAGTTAGAGAGCCATTTCATGAAAAGAAGTGTGGAGAGATGAAGTTTCTGAATAACGTCCTGCAATTCATGGTCTGGTCTGGATGCATGCGTGCTAAGTCGCTTCAGTCGCGTCCGACTCTTAGTGACTCTAGGGACTGTAGCCCGCCAGGCTCCTCTGTCCATGGAATTCTCCAGGCAAGAATACTAGAGAGAGTTGCTATGCCCTCCTCCAGGGGATCTTCCCAGCCCAGGGATGGAACCTGCATCTCTTCTGTCTCCTGCATTGATAGGCAGGTTCTTTACCACCAACACCACCTGGGAAGCTCCCCTGGACTGGATAATGGCAGCCAAAAAATTAAAATGAACAGTCCTCTTTATCTGTGGTTCAAAAGAATGATGAGAAAATGTAATCAGAACTCTTTCATAGTACTCTGGTGAAAATTAAAGAAATGTCAGAGTAACAGCTTAGTATCTGTGATTTATTTTAAAAACCAATTTCTAGGGTAGGTCATTAGGTGGCTTTGGATTCAGTCCGATCCCTTATTATCTCTCTCTCCCTTGGTGATGGCTTTTATCTCTCTGGATTAGCCTCTGGCTCAGTAAAATATTTCCTCAGCAAAATAATTGAATTATTTTCAGAAGACTTTTATGTTAGGCTAGTTATTTTGTTCTGATTCTTTAAAAATTAGTTATCCACATAAGGTATAGTTCACAGAATATTCAGAATATACCTTTCTTGATATGCAAAACAGTGTAGATTGAATGAAATTTAAAAAAAAATAAAAAGCACAAGAAAGTATTTCAAAAGGAGATAGGAACCTAAGTGTTTTGACCATCTATCTTGTACAGTCTCAAAAGCAATTATAGATATGAGTTCCCTTGCCTCTATAGCACTGTTTTCCTGGGGAAATCAAACTATTGTTTGTAATAAAGTTTTGCTAAATTTCTTGTGAACATTTTTATGTCAAAATCTCTGCCTTAGTAAGAATAATTATTTTTAAATGATACTCCTTTAGAAAAAAGAGGGTTTAAGTGGATAATTTTCTGGACAGTGATGCATGATGCATGCATTCTCAATCATGTCTGACTGTTTGCAACCCCATGGACTATAGGCCGCCAGGTTCCTTTGTCAGTGGAATTTTCCAGGTAAGAATACTGAAGTGGATTGTCATTTCCTCCTCCAGGGGCTCTTCCCGACCCAGGAATCAAACCCAAGTTTCTTTCGCCTCCTGCATTGGAAGGCGTATTCTTCACTGCTGTGTCACATAGAGAGCCCCCATTTTTTGGATTAAAAAGGTCAAATATAAAACCAGTTTTAGACATAGTATTTTCATGACTTTTTTTTTTTTATCATGTTTAGAAAAGACCAGGAAGGGTTCTACCCTGCACTTTGGGAAGATTGGACCATCTATGTTATTAACACAATGAATCAAATTGAAATGAGAAAAGTGGCAATTTAAAGGTTGAAGGAAGCAGGAACTGGTTCAGAAGTAGCAGAACATGATAGTCACTTTCAGGGAGCAGGAAAAAAGATTATTGGCTAAACACTTGATTTAAAGAAAAAGCAAACAGAGAAACAATGACTTGAAGATCATAGGCAAGGTTGAAATGAATCAATGTGAAGAAAGATGGTAAGAAGCAAGATGAACCTTTCAAGATGTTACAGAATTTTTAATGAGGACTTTGAGGTGCAACTCCCTTCCTCCACTCAGCTCTGATCATTTCCAATTTTTCAGAAGAATATTAAGAAAAAAATATTTTTTTTAATTCTTGGAGCAACTAGTATACAAAAAAGCTTCCTTATTTTTTTAATTTATTTTTTAATTTTATTTTTGCTGCCCGAGGGCTTTGTCTAGTTGCTGTGCGAAGGCTTTCTCTAGTTGTGGTGAGCAGGCTCCAGAACACAGGTTCAGTAGTTGTGGCGCATAGGCTTAGTTGCTCTGGGGCACATGAAATCCTCCCAGACCAGGGATCAAACCTGTATCCCCTGCATTGCAGGGTGGATTCTTAACCACTGGACCACCAGGGAAACCTGCTTGCTTATTTTTAATAAGACAAGACATGTTTTAAAAAATTCTCAGCCATGGTCTGGTTGGAGAACCATGCTCTGGTTGGAGAATGGCATTTCCTCCTTTCCCATTGCCTTTCATTCTGTCTCCACGATTAAAACAATTTGTATTAAGTTTAGTTTTTGTCCAATCAGGAAATGCTCGTAACAGTCTCCTTATGGAGTATGATATTTGGAAAGATTTTGTTCTTGTAAACTGAATTTTGCAATTGCCATAAGTCACTTTTTTAAACCTTTATAGGTAGACCATAAGGTATTCCCGGTTGACTCTCTCAGGCTCCAGGGGCCTTCGAGTGCCCATAAAACTGTTCTAAGGAGACAGGGAAGAGCTTAGAAATATGAGATTTCTAAAAGCTTTGATAAAGTCCACCCTAAATTTAAGCAGATTCCTCTGAAGTAGGCAACTATGGGCCACTGGGACCATGCAGCATAAGAAGAAAGTAAGTGACCTTGTACAACTCCTGACCAATGCCACTCTTTATTCTCTCATTTCTGTTGTTATTTTCCTTTTTAAATGCACATTCTTCTGCTTGTGACTAACCTGATCCCTCTTTCTCTACATTTCCTTCCATCTCCCATAGGTATCTAGGCTAATGTGTTCAGTGAAAACTTTTCTGATGGCATATGCTTCTGTAAATGTCTGTTATTGTTTTGTGTATACATTATCTTGTAAATTTTCAGCTTATAAGAATGGATATATAGTAAATGTTTTATTCACTTCATAAATTAAACCCCAAACTTAATTTTCCATTAAAATATTTTGGTAATTGAGGCATATGAAAGACAGAAAGATAAATTATCTAATATATCCACTTCTAAAATTTGCACCTAAGAATATGCCAAAACCTAACAAACCATTCTCTTATCTATAAAAATCACATGTACAGGTACAATTTGAAAAAAAATGGTGATGATACAGGTTGTCTGAAAAGAACTTCAGTATTAGCAAATTAATTAAACAGGCCACAATTTATTTATATTTCTCTGTTGACAACTATAGTCATGTATTTGTTTAAACTAAGATGCTTTATAGCCTCTTCTTAGAAATGGACTGGAATATGACAAGTATGTGTGTTTTAAGTCCTGCATTTCCCAGCAAGGACTCAAGCTCACCGAGTCTTCTGATGACATTTTTAACCAAGCATTTACTTGAATTAATAAACCATCGCCCCTCATAATACAACTACAAATAGAACCTTAGTTGATTACATAGTGTGTACATTGCCCAACTCTCCTGGATATTAGCCCAGTGCTTAGCATAATTCATACATATGGATTCTACTAAATACATTCTCTCATTCTTCCAGTCCTCCATGGCTGAGAGTCAACGTATGATGATGCTTTCCACAGTGAAATGGGTATTTAAAAAGAATAATGCTTAGTAATTGGCAGCTTAGGCAGGCTAAGTTTTGGCTACATCCAGTTTTGGCTATGTTACATCATTTAGTATTCAGCTGAATATTCAGAGAAGAAAAAGTAGGATGCAGATGTTGAGATTTATCCTCTAATGCAATGAAAGATCCTTGGACCCATTAAAAGGAAAAATAGCTTTGTTATAAAGGACATTGTTAGGACAACTGGTGAAATTTGGACATAGACTGTACATTGGATAACTGCATTGTAGCAATATTAAATTTCCTAAGTGTGATATAGGAGAACGTTCTGGTCATTAGGAAATACATGTACAAAGTAAAGTGTCACAATAGCAGCAACTAACCCTCAAATGGTTCAGCCAAAAAAAAAAAAAAAATAAGTACACACGCACAAACAGAAAAAAAAGATGATGAAACAAATGTGTTAAAATATTAGCAACTGATTAGTTAAAGGATATATAGGTGTCCATTGTTATTATTCTCATAGTTTTTCAGTAGGATTGGTGATCTTTAACATACAAGTTAGGGAAAGAGGTTTATCCCTAAGGGTATTAAGAAAATATATTTGATATAATATGCAGTAAATCAGTAAAAATGTTAGAAGCTTCTAAATAAATACAGTGATTAAGCCTGACTCTTCAGTGGGCTTTGGAGAAGTTCAAATATTTGCTGCACCATCAGCTTATGATGCCCAGAGGTACAGGAAGTGAAGTCTCAGAAAAAGAGAGGAGGTTTAATACACCTAGGGAACTGGATCCACAGTGGCAGGACAGGATGCCTGAACACCAGGAATGGTGACTGGCCAGCCAGCCTTGCTCATGACTTCACTCTGCCACCACCCACTGGTCTGAATCTCATTCTGGACCTCCAGATGAACGTAAGATGTCCATCTTATGTCATCAGTCATCCTCAGAGGCAGCCCAGGATATCTTTCCTGCACTTTAAATACCCAGTCAAAGGGAGGGGCTTTGTAGGTATCCTGATTCAAGAAAGAGTAGTTTTCTTTCTCTTTTAAAATAATTGAGATATAATTGACATATAGCTTCCCAGGTAGTTCAGTGGTAAAGAATCCGCCTGCCGATGCAGGAGACTTAGGTTTGATCCTTGGGAAGGGAAGATCCACTGGAGGAGGAAATGACAATCCCTTCCAGTATTCTTGCCTATTCTTGCCTGGGAAATCCCATGGACAGAGGAGCCTGGCGGGCTACAGTGTATGGGGTCGCAAAGAGTCAGACATGCTCAGGGCAACTGAACATGCATCACTCTTTAGTATAGTAGTAGTAACTGGCATATAACATGGTATTAGTTTTTGGGTGTACAACCTAATGATTAGATATTTGTATATTGCAAAAGGATCACTACAAGAAGACAATATGTGCCACCACCCACAGTTCTAATTTTTCTTATGATGAGAACTTTTAAGACATCAGCAACTTTAAATATACAATGCAGTAGTATTAACTACAGTCAACATGACAAATGTTATATCCCCATGACTTACTTATTTTATAACTGGAAGTCTGTACCTTTTGACTACCTTCACACATTTCACATACCTCCCGTCAACCAATTGGTTCTATCTATGAGCTTGTTTTTGTGTTCTTTAGATTCCACATATAAGTGAGATTGTGTGAATTTGTTTTTTGGTCTGACTTGTTTCACTTAGTATAATGCCTTCAAGATCCAAGAGAGAGTCATTTTCTATAGAGGGCTAGTGTGTTGGCAGGCTCTGAGGAAGGTCACTGAGACCCCCAGTAGCCAATGATGTCCAGGTTCCACACAGGGCCCACAGGAAACTAGCAAATAAACTCAGCAAAAGTGGGAGACTTGATTTAGACATCAAGCTTCAAACAGTCTTCAAACTCCAAGTTCAGCAGATCAAAGAACTCATGCTCCCTTCAACTCAAATCTAGCAGCCACCTCCGTGATCACCCTGGTTTGGGTGAGTCCTCTATTGTGGCAAGAGGAATAAACCCAAATACATGAACTCTCTTACAGTCCAGGGTCTGCATCTTTTGAAATAGAAGCCAATAAACAGTTTCTAAAGAATGAATCTAGTCATTGAAAAATGCAGTTGCAAACTTTTTTAAGAAACATGGAGCATTGATATTAATAGTGCTTTTCTTCAGTCATAAGCAATCATATGACTGAAGCTCTAGGTAGGTACCCTAAATTGATGAGTACCAGATGAGTCAGATTTTAGGCAGAGGTTACATAAAACACCAACCATATAAGAAGACAAAATGCCCTCTCATGGCTCTGAAATTACTCTTCTACCAGGATTCCCAAGTTCACCAGGGAAGGCAGGAGACAGAAATGAGAACAGTGTGTCCTTCATCAGGAAAGCATGTTCCCTCAAGAAGCTTCCCATGGTCCTGCTAATCCTTTGTATAAACAGAGCAGCAGAGCTTGCCGTAATATTCTCTCATTCATCCTTCCTTTCTCTCTCTCAGGCAGCACAATATATTCAAAAGTCTGGCTAACAAAGAGAATGTCTACATGTTACTTGTAACATGGAACATCATGATATGGCAGGCTATCAGATGTAGAGGAAATCAAGTCCCCAGCAGCCCTGTTATTTGAGATAACAACCCAGGACCAGAATTTGTCAAAGACGATATGGAAGCAATAAACAAATGTAGGCTCAAATGCTCCCAGAATGTATTTCATTTTTAAAAATGGGAAGAGGTCAAATTGAAAAATAATTAGTCATTATTTGTAGAAAACAGACTACCACACTGATGGCCTGTGTAAAAGCCTTATACATTCTTTTAAAAGTACAAATAAATATGGCTTTGCTCATGAAAATCACGAGTACCTTTTATACAAGATTTAGCAGACTTTGGCTTTGTCCCTTACGAAGGCTGAGCTCTCCACTTCACCCTTTAAGGTTGTGTGCTCTGTGTTTTTTTACTTAGTTGTAGGAATACCCTTAATCAGAAGCACACATTCACACATCACTCATTACTCGTACATCTAAGTGCTTTTTTTATTTCAGTGTGTGTGCACTGGATGTAGAGGCAACATCGTGCCAGAAGAGTGGTGAGAAGTAGCAGGGGGTGGTGCGAGGATCCCCAAGTCATTGTGGAATGAGAGGAGGTCTTCAGACAATGACAGGCAGAGGAGGCTGGATCTGACATGCCTGTATAGGAGAAAGGATGTCCAGACAAACAAGTCTGGAAAAACAATAACACAATGAATGATAGCAGCTGATATGTATTCAATAAAAGCATATACTAGTTGTGTGTATATGTGTACGTGTGTGTGTGTATGGTACAGGGGTATTTTCTTTAATCTTCACAGCTCTGTACTGTAGTTATTATTACCCCTTGCCTTGCTTTTAACCAATGAGAAAATTAAGAATCAGAGAATTCAAAAGCTTGCCCAAGTTTACCCCGCCACTTAGAGGCCGGACTGGAATTCAATCTATATCCTCATGTCTCCAAATTTTACGTTCATTCCATTTCTTCTCTCCGGGGAGGTTGAAGATAAAGGAGGAATAAATTTGAGACCTGTGGTCATTAGTGATGCTCACATGTTTCTGCTGTCCTTCCCTCTGTCCAGGCATGTTGTAAGGCTGCATGTTTCTTCCCCCTCTGAAACTAGGGTGGCCACATGACTTCGTTTTGATCAATAAAATTTGCAGAAAATTTTACATGTGTCACTTGTGGGTGTAAAATGTAAGACTACATGTGAGATTTGCCACATGCCTTCCCTCTGCTGCAATAACTGTGTGAATTTGCTTCTCTTGTGGCTCAGCTGATAAAGACTCCACCTGCAATGTGGGAGACCTGGGTTTGATCCCTGGGTTGGGAAGATCCTCTGGAGAAGGGAATGGCCACCCACTCCAGTATTCTGGCCTGGAAAATTCCATGGACTGTATAATCCATGAGATTGCAAAGAGTCGGACACGACTGAGCAACTTTCACTTTCACCTTTCTTTCACATGTGAGATTTGCCACATGCCTTCCCTCTGCTGCAGTAACTGTGTGAATTTGGGCCAGCTTCTGCCAATCTGGGTTCCTGGGTGACCAAAGCCAGTGCATTCACCCCTTGCTGGTTGTGTGAGCACTTAGTGTGAACAATAAGTAGACTTCTGTTGTTTTAAGCCACTGAGATTACTTGCTTATTTTGTACTGTAGCATAATCTACCTTCTACCGACTGACTCACTATGCAAGCAGAGGTTATGATGGTATATAAGAAACTGACTTTAAAGCAGTCAAATTCTGAATACTGGAGGGCTGCATGAATTACTATATATGATATTAAAACTCTCTTTTGGCATTGCTAAGAAAGAAGGTTGTAAAGCATGTTTTTGGTTAGCTTTAATTTCATACAAGAGCGAGGTTTAAAGTAATGAGAGTGAGCTACTAATATAGCTACACACATTCCCTGACAAGCTGGAGCATTCAGTTCAGTTCAGTTCAGTTGCTCAGTCGTGTCCGACTCTTTGCGACCCCATGGACTGCAGCACACCAGGCTTCCCTGTTCATCACCAACTCCTGGAGCTTATTCAAACTCATGTCCATCGAGTCAGTGATGCCATCCAACCATCTCATCCTCTGTCGTCCCCTTCTCCCACCTTCAATCTTTCCCAGCATCAGGGTCTTTTCCAATGAGTCAGTTCTTCACATCAGGTGGCCAAAGTATTGGGAGTTTCAGCTTCAGCATCAGTCCTTCCAAAGAATATTCAGGACTGATTTCCTTTGGGGTTAATGAAGAGGTGCTGTTGTATACAGACGGTCCTGCCCAGTTGTCACTTTAATCTGCACAAATGGTTTCAAGAGGGACTAAAGTGAAAGTGAAAGTCACTTACTCATGTCCAACTCTTTGTGACTCCATGGACTATACAGCCCATGGGATTCTCCAGGCCAGAATACTGGAGTGGCTCGCCTTTCCCTTCTCTAGGGGATCTTCCCAACCCAGGGATCGAACCCAGGTCTCCCACATTGAAGGCAGATTCTTTACCAGCTGAGCCACCAGGGAAGCCCAAGAATATTGGAGTGGGTAGCCTATCCCTTCTCCAGTGGATCTAGTGGACCCAGGAATTGAACCAGGGTCTCCTGAATTGCAGGCAGATTCTTTTCCATCTGAGCTATCAGGGAAGCCCTCAAGAGGGAGTAGGGGAGAGACAATAAAGACATGAAGACTAACTCAAGACCCCTAATGGATAAAACAACTCACTATACAAATAATGGGATAGTGGTGTTGACTTTGGTTAAGAAAACTATTCTTTGTTACAATCAATGATTCACTCAACAACAGCTTATTAACCATGTGCTATGTAAGGTAAGGTGATAAACTGTTAGTATATATGCATGAGTCTAGTGTACATACATGCATATTTTTATAGTGACCATATTGATTAAAAATTCTAAAAAACCTTTCTTATATTACCTACCTTATATGTCCCTTGTTACATAGCCACATGCTACTTTTCCAGTCTCATTTTTCTCTTGTCCCTGAGAATGGTGTTCCAGGCATATCAAACTGTTACAGATTTCCTATATATTTTGAATTCTTATATTTAATTCTTATATTTGTATGCCTTCTTCCCAACTCCACCCCAAATCCAATTTGTTCATTCTTTAAGACTCTGCAAACCTTCTTGCCTCTGCCTCATCTAGTAATTCACTCATAATATAAATCCCTACCCATTCTTCTCTAAGCAAATTTCTGGCTCCTTCTGTATTCTCAGGATACTTTCTATACCTTTCTACAATAGCATTTCTCACATTTTATTATACTTGTTATATTTGTTGACCCACTGGTCTGCTTTGATAGACTATGTACTCTTAGAATAGAGGACTAATCTTTCTATCTATGAATCAGCAATCTCTGTTATAAAGATGCTCAATAAGTATTTGAAGGAATGAAGGAATCAAAGGATAAAAGAAATGAGAACCTTGAAGCTTCTTGGAGAGGTAGTTTCTATCTATTCTACTTTTGGATTCACAGTAATATTTATTGAATGAAGGAATAAATGATCTTGTATTAAATCATACTGATTAGTCAAAGGGTAGAATACCCACTTGACTCCCTATATGTTATGAGTCCAGCTTCAAAGATCTCCCCAGCAGTATTGTGTTAGGAAACTGATCCAGACTTCCGCTTCTTAGAAAATAATAAAAGGGAAGAAAACAGAGGAGCACAAAAGAAGCAAATATTTTCTCTTCTCATTCACTGAACTAACTTGAGACACTTTTCACGCATCTAACTCACTCCTTCTCCCCTATGTTTACTCTCAATATTGACTTTCCTCTATGAAAGGAAAGTTATATGTATTTAATTATACATTAAGGGATAATTTTTTTTAATAGAATCAAGGAGTTGGAAGTCCTTAAAAATCAAGAAACTGATGTCTCTGAAAGTTAAGTGAATTTTGAAGGTTATTGATTATACTCCTAGTGGAAAAAGAAGGCAGAAGGAGACAGAAGCCACAAAATGAGAGCCTAGGACTCCTTTTCCAATTTTAAATCCAACTAACTCAGCTGGGCTGGGTGGCCAACAATAGGAAATCAGACGAAAAACAAGTTAGTCAATTTCTTTTGTTATCCAGAGGTTAATTCATGATATCAATCCAAATATGTGCCAAACAGGGTCCAATGTATAAATATACGATCAAACTTGATAGAAATGATAAAGTGATGAGGACGGAATGAAGGATCTTGGAAACTAATTCAGTTGAACCAGGCCACCTTTATTGACAAGGAATCTTTGAAGGTCTGAAAAGCATCAATCAATATTACACTGTCAATCTAAACGGCATGGTGCCCATAATCTAGCACTTGAATCATGAAAACTAAGGTCAACAAGCTCATCAAGGACTTTCTCATGAGGAATTGTTAGAATAATCAACTGATTGCCAAGGCATGTGAGGGGCATGAGGGATGGTATTGGTAAATATTTGATTTTTTGACCTGGGTTCCATTTGCATGGATGTGTTCAAGTTGAACACAAAAAATCATAAATTATGTACTTATGACTTGTGTACTTTCACTATGGATGTTAAGTAACAATAAAAATTATCTTTTTAAGTGCAAAAAATATGTTGGGCATATAGAAGATACTCTGGATCACAGTGGGGAATATCTACTACTTGTTGGGTGAATTACTGAGTCCTTTCTGTTTTACTAAAAAAATGCACAGCATTATGGGTCAATAATGTAAATAATAAATTCTGAGAATTTACCCTATGGGGAAAAATAAGACAAATTTAAAGGGTGCATGCGCAGGTCAGAAACTAAGACAAATTTAAAGGGATATACTCGGTAGCTGAACACAGGAACTACCAATGAGTCAAGCATTGGTTAAACAAATGATGGAAAGATTGTACAAATAGGGGATTATGGTATAATCAAAAGAATTATGTTTTCTAACATGGAAATATGCTGGGCATGTCTGGCAAAGTCAAAATGTAAACTTTAGAGTTGTGCATAGTATGATTCTGTTTTTGTAAAATAATTACCAGCCTGGCTATTGCTGCTACACACACACACACACACACAATTTTAGTGACATGCAAAAACCAAACTAAACTAAAGGAAATAAGAGGTTATGCACCAGGTTGCTAACATATGGTTTTGTTAGCAGGTGATATTATGGGTATGTTCACATTCTATTTTGTGCATGTTTGCATTAGAATGTTGGTACAAGAAAATGAATCTTAATCAGAAAATACAGGCATTTTCATTAAGAAATAGAAATAAAATTTAATAATAACATGCAGTAAAAGATTACTGATTAAGCCCAGAACTCTTTCTCTTTCTTCCCTTCCTTCTTTTTTGTAATGTATATGCTTAACACAAGCCTTTAAAGTGGTTCATATGCACCTTTTATTTCAAAGTTTAAGACTCTCAGGCTGAGGCCAGTAAGTCAACCTGCCCAAAAGGATGTGACTGTACTTTCTGTTACAGTTGCATTTTACAGCATGTTCTGAATGTTCTGTTTAAGAAATGAGAAGAGCAAGTCCCTCTGCTATAATCCTGGTCACAGGAAAAGTGAAAGTGAGTAAGAACCAAACCAGCATGATTGGCAATAGTTGGTCAATTGCCAGACACGTCTGATGAGTACTAGATGACCATGGCAAAGGAAAGCTGCTGTCTTGGCTACCCCAGGGGCAAATCTGTCCTCTAAGTGTTCCCTGAATGAGTATCTTTAGTGTTTTGACTGTGATTTAAGTCAACTTCTTGTCTTTGTGAGTTTGAAATAGGTTCTTAACAGCCACCTATCCTTGTTTCCCATCAAAAACTGTATTCAGGTCTGTTACCTTCTTAAGTTACCGTTTTTAACAACTATTATAG
The DNA here is from genome assembly GCA_024291935.2 of Okapia johnstoni. Taxonomy (NCBI): domain Eukaryota; kingdom Metazoa; phylum Chordata; class Mammalia; order Artiodactyla; family Giraffidae; genus Okapia; species Okapia johnstoni. The sequence goes on from CM044321.1 coordinate 63,440,449, forward strand.
GCTTATAATTTCCACACCTGTTCACTACTGTCTATAACAATGTCAGCATCAACATCAATCCTATAATATTATACAAATCATAAATCTGGACTGACTGAAAAGTGAAAGAAAGTGAAGTCGCTCAGTCGTGTCCGACTCTTTGCTACCCCATGGACTGTAGCCTACCACACTCTCTGTCCATGGGATTTTCCAGGCAAGAGTACTGGAGAGGGTTGCCATTTCCCTCTCCAGAGGATCTTCCCGACCCAGGGATCGAACCTGGGTTTCTCGCATTGTAGGCAGACACTTTACCGTCTGAGCCACCCGGGAAGAGTCTGATCTCCCATCTTAATACAACTTATGCATGTATGCCAAGTCACTTCAGTTGTGTCTGACTCTGCAACCCCATGGACTGTAGCCCACCAGTCTCCTCAGGCAAGAATACTGGAGTGGGTTGCCATGCCCATGGGATCTTCCTGACCCAGGGATTGAACCCATGTCTCTTATGTCTTCTGCATTGGCAAGCGAATTCTTTACCACTAGCGCCACCTCGGAGAAGGTGATGGGAACCCACTCCAGTGTTCTTGCCTGGAGAATCCCAGGGACGGGGGAGCCTTGTGGGCTGCCATCTATGGGGTCACACAGAGTCGGACACGACTGAAGCGACTTAGCAGCAGCAGCAGCAGCGCCACCTGGGAAGCCATTACAACTTCAGTTCAGTTCAGTTCAGTCGCTCAGTCGTGTCTAACTCTTTGCGACCGCACGGACTGCAGCACGCCAGGCCTCCCTGTCCATCACCAATTCCCGGACTTTACTCAAACTCATGTACATTGAGTCAGTGATGCCATCACAACTTAATAGATGACAATTTAAAAGTTAGGAACTCAGAAAGTATTTATGACAGTTCTCTCTTGTTCCTGATGTGAATTCAGAGGGTTGAAATATTGACACTGTTTTGGCTAGATTGTGCCATTTCATGTTTAGATATACTGTTAAATTGTATATGGCTACTTGACCATTCAGAACCCTGATTTTTTTGTTGCCAAAATTTAGTGTAGACTTAAAAAAATGACTGTGTCTTGGTTCTAAAGGTGAGCATGAATTCTATTCATAGGGAACTCTTGAAGGAGTCATTGTGTGTCATGAGACTGAGCTTCTCAGAACACTCGATCCCACAGAGATATCTACCACAAGTCAGAATCAGAGGTGCTGAGGCCCTAGAATGTGGCTCAGTAGTCTGCTACCTGAAAAGGCCAGTGGATGTACAGATGGACTCCCCAGCTCTGCATCAAAGGCTGGTCCAAATGCAGGTATCATGGGTTACTGTATCTAAGCCTCTAGCTTGATTTCTCTAGGTACATCTGTTAGCTCAAAGGAATCCTGACAACTCAGGCACTTAATTTGAGCTCCCTCTCTGTTGGATTCCATAATTCCATTAATTAACTTAAAGACTTTATTATTATTTTAGTTGTCATTAGGAACAATAATGAAACAGTCCATAAAAGTTAAGTCTGTGATGCTTTGCATTGATGCAGTAATGTAACAGTACAGTATATTCCATATATATCTATCCGAAGAAAATGACATTCTTTTGGCACACTATTTTTTGGCTTCTAGTTTCTTTTAACAAATATTTACTGAATGGCTCATGGGTGCCACGGTCCAGGCAAGTGGGACCTATATAGTGCCTGGTGTCAAAGGCTTTTCATAATTTTCAGTTTCTTAAATTACTATTTAAAAACCCAAAGGAGCAAAGAACAAAAATTCAGCCATAGTTTTACTTTTTGCTTTTACCTAATAACTAAATCTTTAAAAATATATTTAAATATATAAATTCTACAAACGTTTTTTAAAAAGGAAAAAGAGGGATATTAAAATACAAGTACAGGGAGAAGAGTAACCCCAGAGAAGGAGTATTATCAAATGGGCTGAGACTTGATTTGGAATAGAGACCAAATCAGAGAATTGGCCAGAGTTTACTTAATGATTAGTATGATTACTCATTCTCACCAGTCAACTCTGTCATCCTTCATCTGCCCTCATTAAAAATGAAACATATAAAAAATACTCAGGAAGCCTGCAAATAAGCCCTCTGATAGATCTGATGCCATACACCAGCACATTATGTATTTTTCTGCATCACAGACATCCAGGAAAATCTGTTGAATTGAACTAACCAGCAGCAGGGAGAACAGAATGGATCTTATTTTTCTTTAAAGAGCATCACAGAGCTCTTCAAATGCCAGTAAAAATCTGTTGAATAATGAACAGAAATGGAACAACCATTTTCTGGAACTCACTATTCCCGGACTACTTCTGAGGTTGGAAGGCAACTGTCTCGACAGTGAATCTGAAAAATCTAACGTGAAAAGCACCTGGAAAAAAAAAAAAAAAAAAAGGCCTTTCGGGGCGTGGTCCCTAGGGTGGGCCCGGGAATGCTCTGGACGTAATCGCCGCCTGTTTCCCGCCCTGGGCACCTGTAGTCTGGACTGAATCAAATGCGAAGGCTGTGAGACGTCCTGCAGCCCTCCGACCCCATTCTCGCCTGCAAAGAACCACCCAAATGCTTACTTCAGCACAGAATTTTCCAAAGGAAATTTTACGAGAAGAGGAAATGAATGACAGTAAGAAACGGACCCCATCCCTAGAGTCTGGCACCAAACCCAGGAACAGCGGGGCCCCAGGCGTCTGGCGGTAGAAAGCGAGCAAGTGCAGCCCGCTCACCCGGCCTGGGACTCAACGAGACGAGTCTGTGAATGGAGTGTCCGATGCTCCCCGCAGGACTCACCTTCCTCCTCAATTCGAAATCGGACAATCTGCCCACGGTCCACGGACCTCGGCAGGAAAACGCGGGATTCCAGCGTCTCATCAGATCAGAGAAAACGGGGAGGAAGCCGGTGCGTTTTCCAACAACAGGGACTCGGAAAACCGTGGCTAGGGAACTAACTGCAGCCTGTTCCGCGCCAGTAGAACTTGCTCGGACTTGGAGCCGCCGGGGACCAGTGAAGACTCACGCGAGGCAGGTAAGGTACAACGCGGGCGGCCAGTGTGCGCGCCGCGAGTCCTCAGGAAGGGAGGAGTGACCCTAAAAATCCAGGTGGGCGCTCAACAGACACTAGCGTGACCGCACACACCGCAAAGGCGAGAATAACCCTTCTCGCAAAGGCGAGCGTGCACCCAGAGAGACACGCTCCGCAAAGTGTAGAAGTGCCTGCACTTGAGCGGTGGAATCAACCCATCTCTGCAGCCGCAGACGCGAGGGCAGACCTCCCCGGCTCCCCGTGTCCGGGATAGAAGCGGGTCATCCCGGGACCAAGGACACGGCGTCCTACTGTAGCCCCGTGGAGTCACCCGGAGAATAGGCAGAGACGGGCAGCGGAGGCTGCTCGCCTGCACGAAGGGGACACATTCGGGGATGACCAGAGCAAGGAGCTCAACCGCTGGTAGCCGGGGAGAGTTTGCGAGGCGGCTCGGGAGGGAGCGGAGCCTCTGGGACCCGAGGCCGCCCCAGGAGAGGAGTCGGGGTGCCGGTGGTACAGGGCGAGCCCCCTCCAGCGCTCGGCACCTCGTGCCTCCCCGGCTTCCACTCCTCTGCCTGCGCTCGCGGGAGGCGTCGGGAGCCCCTCACTGACCTGCGGATCGGGGGCGCGCGGATGTCCCCCGCCGGCTCCCAAGCTCGGAGTGGGACGGGGCTGCTTCGAGCTCCTCGCGGGCTCCCCGGGTCTCGCCGATCTGCGCGCAGGAGAAGCGGTCGGCGGGAATGGTGGAGCGCACCGGTGCTGCGCGCGGCTGGGGCGCACGGGCGGGGCGGCGGGCGCAGCGGGAGGCTTCCCTCCGCCCCGCAGCCGCACAGCCAATGGCGGCGAGCGGGGCCCACTCCCCGCCGCCCCCGAGCCGCTGCTCGGGCGGGCTCTAGGTGCTAGGATCGGAGCCAGGCTCCGGCAAGGGAGGAGCTTGCGCCAGCGTCGGAGAATCCTGGAGCAGGAGGAGGCTTTTGTGCAGGGAACCCCATCTGGGGAAGGCAGATGTGGCCTCAACTTTTGTGCGTGTATGTGTGTGCGCGCATTGAGGGAGGCGACGCAGTTCTCTAGGGACTTAGGGACCTTTCTGTTCAGGCAAAAGCATCTACTTTCTGCCAGTTCTTCCCCTCTTTTATGAATCCCACGCAGCCCCCACTCCAAACCACGAGTCTCGGTGCATCACAGGAAGCCCAGCTCTAAGCTGCGTGGGGGCATCGCCCGGTCCTGTGACGGGCCTCGCCTCAGACCTCTCTCCTCCAGCGTTTCTCATCTTCCTCTCTCCAAGACCTTTGCCAGATCATCAGATGAGTTGAATAGGGTTGCACTTTCCATCACTGACAGGGAGACAGGCAATTGTAGAAACTCCCTACTGGGCCACTGGCTTAGAGAGTCACACATCTTAAAAGAACTCTGTACAGGGAGCCTTTAACTGGTATGCCTAACACCGGTTACCACTCAGCCCTGTGACCTTCCCCCAGTGACTCTGAATTCCTGTTTTTTTCAACTGGAAAGTGAGAGGCTTGGATTATCTGATGTCTGAGGTCTCTTCCACTTTGACAGTCAACAACCCAGGTGGCCCTCTGGCCTGCGAAGGGCTGAGCCCTGGGAGGTGTCCCAGGCGTGGCCTCCAGTCCCTGCTCTGCCTGCCCAGCAGCATTCATCTTGGCATCATCTCCCTGATGAGATGGCCAGGAGCAGAAATCAATATAAAAAGATGCTGCTCAAACCTCAGTGACCATGTAAACTTGCCCAGATCCTGCCACCTACCAGCACCCAGCTGCTGGGGTCACGGTAGCTGTGGCCGTGTTCAGTGGTTCTCCAGGTAGAGGCAGATGGGGGTGGCAGGCTTAACTCCGAGACCCCCTTGGTAAGAGAGCAAAGGCTCTATCTCTCCTGTTTCCTTCTCCAGGGAAATTGTCCATATGTTCATCTTTTCTGTGTGACTCTGAGTATAGGATCTAAAAAGCAGGATGCTGGAATGAGTTGCACTATCCAGAGGGTATATTCTGGGACCTGCTTCTCTCCCAATATACTTGCCTTTGTATCCTAAACTTTACCATCCACATGCTGCTTTCATGAATTGTCCTACATCCACTTACCACTTGCTCTATTAGGTACTTAGATTTCTACTTAGCCTCCTCATAAGCAGTAACATCCATGAAATCATTGCTTTGTTATAAACCAATTGTATTTCAATACAGAGTAAGTAATAAATAATCTGTGAGGATTTTCTTGGTATCTTCTGAACTTGGTTTCCTAGGGCTGCTGTAACAAATTTCCCTGTTTCAAAATTGATGTGAGAGGCAAAGCTTCACTTATATTAATTTTTAAAAATTTTCATGTACAAATGCTTTAGAAAATGTTAATTGTCAAATTTGTCTTCAAAAGTAGGCACCATTCAAAGTCCTGAGAGTTTGTGGACACAGTTTAGAGACATAGTATCAGCTTCTAGCAAGCATGATCACCCTATCTTTCCCCCAGCTCTTTTCTGTCTTCTTCAGAGAGAGATGAATGGTTTTTTAAAAAAGTGTGGAATTTGGAATCAGATGGAGTGTCATTAAATTCTGATGCTCTCATTTATTACCTCTGTGATTTAAGCCCATCACTTAACTTCTTTAAGCCTCAATTTCCTTATCTATAAAATGGAAATAACGGTGTCCACATTGTTATGTTGTTGTGAGGGTTAAATGTGTGTATGAGCTTGCACACACACGCACAGAGTTCCTAACAATTGTCTTGCATATAATAAATGCTTAAAAATATTAGCTCCATCTTTTCTTCCTTGCTACCATCAAAGCAGCATTCAGAATTACTTTGTCCATTCTCTAATTTCCTTCTAGGTTATCAGTAATCTTACATTCTGTGTCTAATATTCCCCAGATTCTCTGCTTCTTTTCCTTAATTCCTTCATTTCTGCCCCCTTCTAATGATTCCTTCCCAAACTCTGTCCTCTCTCTCATTCCTCCATCTCTCTTCTCTCAAGCAGTTCCCCCTTCCCATCTGCCACAATTTCAGAGATCTATGCCCTGTAAAGGAACTAAGGTAACTCAGAGAATACTGTGGGTCATAAAAATTCTTACTTCTTTTGCTCTTTCATGAAGTGTCAATAGTCCTTTTTGTTTATTTGCTTGTTTAAATCATGGTATTCCCCCAAAGCATGAAGAAATTTATGTTATCTAATGCTGTGGAAAAACTCCTGGACCACAGTCCTATTAAATTTGACAGACATATTTGAGCATCTGTTATATGCCAAGCAGTGCCCCAGGCACTAGGGAGATAAAAATAAAGCCAAAGTCTTCTAAAATGCTTACAGTTCAACTGGGCAGATAGACATATAAATACCTACTTTGAATGTAAGTCTGCCTTGTGAGGTTTCAAACAGTGCATGTGAAAGAATCCCCTGTGCTTTTGTGGTCATGAGATTGTCTTGGGCTGGCCAGTCAAAGTACTCCACCTGCCCACAGCCTCCGCTGAGTGAGGAGCCCTGTTCTACTCCCCCTGAGCAGAGTTTATTGGTTTTGTCTTCTTGTAATGGATGTCCACATTTTATTTTTCTTAGCCACCTGTCATCTCGCCACTGTTTGAAACTTTGTGAGAAGCAGAGCCATCTCTCACTGCTGATGCATGAAAGGCCATATACTCTTTCCCATCCTCCGACTACCACCCAACACCAGTGTAGCTGGGGTGAGAGCATGTGACCTAGGCTTGGACAGTCAAATATACTTACCTTGGACCTGGAATTGAAACTTGGTCACACAAAAGAACTGAGATGAGGAGAGTGCTTTCTGGAAGTGACTGTGACACTGTCCAGGTTGCAGGGTCAGCAGGGGCAGGGGGACAAGCAGTGAGACCTGGTTTCCAGCGCCCAGTGTCACTTACCGTCACGGCTCCTCCTGTTCAGTGATGGCAGGAGTATCCACCCTCAGCTAATTTGGAGGTATGACTTGGTTGCTGTTCTGGCTTCTCAGCCTCGGTTTGTTTCTGTTCACTTTCTGAACCTCTCTCTGATCCAATATCCTTTCAATATATATTTTTTCTTAAATGAGCCAAACTGATTCTTAGCAACTAAGAATGCTTTGGCTGAGTCCTAATACAAAGTCTCTGCCTCAACAGGGAGAATGCTAGCTAACTGATCCAGGTAACTTCTCCTTCTAGGACATTCAAATTGGAAGTACGTGAGTGGGTCAATCAGAACCCAGAACAGAAGCTAAAAGCACACACCCAGGGGCTATGAGATAGCAGAGACTGTGTGTAGGCTTAAATTGTGAGTAAGTTATGAACAAGCAAAAATCATGAGCTAGCAGAAATCAAAGCACATGCAGAGGGGAGGAAGAGGTGGTTGGCTGACAGCTGTAAGGAAGCAGAAGTCAGAGGCACTGAGTCCGCATGATGGGGAAGGAATGGATGAACCCCTCTCTCCAAGCTTTAGGTCACCCTTGAATTTGAACTGTTTTCCATTTTCCAAACTACATTTCAGTTTCTATGAAACTGATTAGTCATAGCTATTCATGGGTTCCTTGAAATTCCAGGTGCTCTCTTTTCAATGTATATCCTTATAACATCTCCACTATTATTTGAGGTAACCAGAATAAGACTTTCCATATGATCAAAGGATCCTGAAGATTACAGTGATGCTATGACCCAGGACCCAGTAAACAACTGTCAAGTGTTATACTTCAGTAGTCACTGACCTGCATCTCCAAAGATGTCCTTTGGTTTCCTGTCTTCCTGGAAGTTCCCCAGGAGGAGTACCCTTCCTCTGGGCCAGAAGATAATAGTTTATAAGAAGCCCCTGTTTACAATGTGCTCTATTCCTCGGGGAGAAAGAAGGACCAGAGGTATTTCTCTCTGCATTAGCTGTTAGCACCTGAGCAGATTAAATGAGTTCGTTCTTAAATTTGAACTCTTAGAGGTCTGATAGGGGATGAGCTGGTTATATCTGGACACAAGGGCGTGGGGGGAAGGGGATGATAGAAAATGGCGGTGAGAGGTCCCGGGAACACTCTAAGGGAGTGTCTAATGGAACATTCCCATGGGGGGAAGTCCTGCTGGCAGCCAGTGTGGAGAGTGCGGGGCAGCGCGGCCCGAATGGCAGCCGGCGTGCACTTCACAGTCTGCCTTCTGCCAGCTCCAGAGCGTGACCTTGCATAGTTTCTGTTACCTTTCAGCTCTCAGAGCAAGTGGGGCTGAGCTAACATGGCAGCATAAGATGGCCATCTTGTCTGCCCGCTTTGCAGTTCTGCTCAGAAATTACATCAGTTGTGCCTTGGGGTTTCCTGAATTCATTACCACAGCCTTCATTTTATCTCCCGAAACATACAGTGCCCTCTCATGGCTTGTACAAAAGGAAGTGTCTGTGTCTCACCTAGTCAGTGAATGGTATGCATTCTAGGGGGGAAAAAAAGTGATTCTGTTAATGAAACTTGACACAGGAAGGAAGGAATTTACACACTCTACTGTGTTTGAAGGGAGAGAAGATGCACTGAAACTGCTTTAATGAAAGCAGAAGTCTGAAGTTATCTCTACAGTGCTTTATTTATTTTCTCAAAGTCTAAAATGTACCTCAGGGTTTGGTGTTTTTCTTCTTCTGAGACTAGTGGGTAGAACTCTTCTCGGAATAGCAGTGAGTCACATCAGGGTGCAGGTAGGAGAAAAAAAAAAAATAATGCCAGGGACCCATCTTTTCTTTATTAGCTACACACTGCATCTGCTGGGGGCTGTGCTTGCCAGTCAGCTCTGTTTGTGTGGCCAAGTGACTTACCGTGAGTTATAAATCAGCGATGAGCAATGTGAAAAGCAGACGGGGAGTTGAATGCATCCTCCACATCTCTGTCTTGTGACTGGCTGGAGTCCATGTGCAATTTTGAAAAGGATGTTTGGAAAGGATATGCATCATTTTAAATTGCTCCGTGGGAGCTTTGCAGTTCATAATGTGCCTCTCAGGTACTTTTCAGAGACGGCTTTGCCTTGAAGTGGTTTGCAATTTCATAACAGCAAAAGGGCAACTTTGGGGTGTTAGGCTAGAAAAGCTAATTTTGAAAGAATTAGCAAGAAATAAGTTTGGGAGGGAGGGTGAGTGGAGGGAGCTGAAATATTTGGGCTGAATTCTACCCCATAATATCTGGCACTGGGAATTCCAAGTATGTGCCAATAACTTTGCTGTCCATGCCTCAGTCCAACCCTCAAATACCATTGGGAAAATCTACTTGGGCGTGAGCCTTCAGATGACGAAAATATATTTGCTCTTGTGGAAAAACAGTTAAAAACCCTGACGTATGATAGTTGAACAATGCTTGAGTTGACCATCTGCAAGAAAATCGTTACTGAAATGATTCTGAGCCAAACACATCTGCTGTGCTGTTTGCGTTTATTGCGGCTTTACTCAGAGCAATGCCCATCAGCAGTGCTGTGTGCTGTGCTGTGTGAGTGGCGCTGACTGTTAAGTGGAGAGTTGGTGTGTGGGCACCACTGCCCCAGACATCCAGGTGAGAACGAGTCAGCAATCAGCAGCCTGGGAAAATAGGCATCTTGAGCAAATGTACTTGGAGGTCAAGAAGAGAGGAAACCAGGGTTGGATTTTGATTCAGCACAATAAATATGGGCAGAGTATTATGTGTACAGAATAGGAAAGCATGAGATTCCCGCAAACCCTGAAGGGGGAGGGGAGGGAAGAGCCACAGATCCAACAGGACTGCTATTGCAGAGAGGGCTCTATTTTTTCATATGCTAAAATCTCTTTTAGAAAACCTCCAGAAGAGATTTCTGTACAAAGCACACGTGACACAAATTGGGAAGTGGTGCTATAAAAGCTATAAGGGTAGTAATTGTATTTCCACCTCTTGCATTGATAGTCAAGGCAGATAGGTAGAGAATGTTTCCCCTGAATAGCGCCTTGCAGTTTAAACCTCTTAAAAATGGTCTGTTAGTCAGCACAACCTTTTTGAGCACCTCCCTTGTGCCAGGAGCTTGTTCATAGTCATGAACAAGATAGAGTTGAGCTGGAGTAGACGATCATCAAGAAGATGTTGAAAAAACAGACCCTTCTGGACATACTGTGGTCTGCAACCTCACCCCCACCCCGCCCCAGTCCAGTGTGCAAAAATTCCCATCTTGCCTTTCTCTAGTTTTCATCTGAAAACAAATTTTATTTCCCATTTTTCTCGTCCTCTTGGTTTTCCTTTACCTACTTCATCATGAACTTCCACTTAATTTCATCCAGCTCTCCCACCCAGCGGCCCTATAGTTTGTCACTGTTGATCATCTGCTCTTGTCCTCACTTCCGGCTTTCCCCCTCTGAGATTTCAGGGGTCCTCACAACAGTGGGCTTCAAACTCAGTGCTCATAAGGCACAGAAAGACTTCCCAAGAGAGGACTTGTGCAAAAAATAGTTTTAAGGAAAATTGCAACATAATATCAAGTATTTTTCTTAAATTGATCACCTTGAGAATTCACAAGCATTTGTAATACCCTTTCTCGTACTACACGAGAAAGATCTGTACCTCACTGATCCCAAATCTTACTATGGGAAATAGAAATATAACCGATGGCCTATATTTGCTATAACTTAATCTGGAAACAAGTAAATTCACCTGTGGATGAAATAATTAGAAAAAAGTTCTTATTTATCTTACTAGGCTTCCCAGGTGGCACTAGTGGTAAAGAATCTGCATGCCAATGCAGAGGAGTTGCAAGAGACACAGGCTCAGTCCCTGGGTCAGGGAGATCCCCTTGAGTTGGAAATGGTAACCCGCTCCAGTATTCTTGCCTGGGGAATCCCATGGACAAAGGAGCCTGGCGGACTGCAGTCCAAGGGGTTGCAAAGAGTTGGACACGACCAAGTGTCGGAGCACACATATTAACCTTATTAAGAGAACTTTCAATAAAATGTTAGCTTGTATGTTTAGTAGTTATTTGTAAAAAAATAAAATAAATGTATGTTTTGGTAAAAAGCTTTAATATGTGAAAATTATTCATCAATTATACATTGATAATAATTATAATAGTAATTAATTTAGAAGAAAAATTTTAACACTTAGAGCCCTATGCTCACAGAAAATATAAAACTTACATTAAAACTTGAGTTTGTATACAGTTGACCTTGAACAATGGAAGATTGGGGCACCACCTCTCCCCACAGACATTTGAGTTTAACTTAGAGTTGGCCCTCCGTACTAACTGTGGTTTCTCCATGTCTGTGGTTCTTCATCCTGGGATTAAGTCAACACCTGAACCTGTAGTACTGTAGTATCTACTATTGAAAACATTCCGTGTATAAATAGACCTGAGTAGTTTAAACCTGTGCTATTCAGGGGGGCAACTCTATATGTTTGTTGAGTGAGGGTGATAAATAAAGAACTTGTGATTTAAAAAAAAAAATGCATTGTGAAATTCAGTTGCCAGGGAAGATATGTGGACCAGAAGAACAGATTCAAATAGAAAGGAAGATGTAAAATTTCAGTTTAAGAGCACTTTTATCTATTTTTAAGTGGATAACAGTGGGTACCAAATTTATATGGTATTAAAATTCCTTGATTACTGTTATAGACTGAATGTGTCCCCTCAAAATGTTTAAGTTGAAAACTAATCATCAGTGTAATGGCGTTTGGAATATTAACCAATCACCCTCTCACACTGATCAGTCACTCATCTGTGGTGTTGATTAGACAAGGATAAGAGGGAGAGAAGAGAACGATTCTGATTCCTTGAAAAAGTCATACCTTGAAATTTCAGTGGGAAAATGAGTACCAACAGGGCAAATTGAGGAACACTGATGTAGTACAAGGGTAAGAAAACATTCTGTGAGTGGCCAATTAATACCTATCTTAAGCTTTTCAGATTGTATGCCGTGGCGTTTTTGTGATAACTTCACCTCTGCTGTTGTAAACAGCCGAAGAGCATATGTAACAGATAGACCTGGCTGTGTTCCAATAAATCTTTATTTGTAAAAGCAGACAGTGAGCTGAATTTAGCCAGCTCCCAATATATACATTATCCATGACCCGCAAGAAGCTTGAGCAGTAGTTGAGTCTTCAAGTTACCTAGAGGGAATTTCGCCTCACGTAGTCAAGATGCAGACATCTGGCTTGATCTTTTTCCTGTCACTGAAGGCTACGATTCTCAGATCTTTTGGTGTTCTCACAAGGTGGCAGCTGGCGTCTCCAGGTTTTCTGAGAGAGAGCAAGGAGGAAACCACAATGCATTTCTGAACTAAGTCACACATTGTCACTTTTGTCACATTCTGTTTGCTAGAAATGAATTATTAAGTCTGACCCTCAGAAAAGAAGAAATGCAGATGGCCAAAAGGCACATGAAGAGATATTCAGCACTGCTTATTGTTAGAGAAACGCAAATCAAAACTACAGTGAGGTATCGCCTCATATCAATCAGAGTGGCCATCATAAAAAGTCTACAAATAATAAGTTAAGAGTTTGGGACTAACATGGGCTTCCCTGGTGGCTCAGATGGTAAAGAATCTGCCTGCAACGCAGGAGACCTAGGTTCGGTCCCTGGGTTGGGAAGATCCCCTGGACGAGGAAATGGCAACCCACTCCAGTATTCTTGCCTGGAGAATTCCACAGACAGAGGAGCCTGGTGGGCTACAGTCTGTGGAATCAAAAAGAGTCAGATACGACTGAGGAATACTTTCCTTTTCACGTATTTTGGGGATTAACATATATACACTACTTACTGCATAGCACAGAGAACTATACTCTGTTTTATAATAACTTATAATGGAAATGAATTTGAAAAAGAATAGATATACATATATGTATAACTGAATCACTTTGCTGTCTCAGTTCAGCTATCTGAGACATCATCACCAGCTATCATCATCAGCTATCTACCTGAAACTAAAATAATATTGTAAGTCAACTATACTTCAATAAAAAAAAGTCTGACCCTCAGAATACACCTTTTGAGAGCAGGATTGTGAGAGAGTCTGTGGACATATTTTAAAGACACTACCAAACTGTTGTGATGTTTTGTTTTAGTTGATATGTTTTAAGAAATCTCAGTTAAATACTTGGAAAAGGGAGTATTTTAATAACTTTCTCAAATAGTGTGTGGCTATTCTTAGTTGCAACATCAAATACTGGTTTCTTAAAGGTGAATTGCATCATAGAATCTGAAACCATATCCATGAACTTTTCAAATTCTGTTACATTAAAATTTATTGGTTTATTTTATGCTTTGAATTGATATTTTACCCATATATTTTGTAATGATACATTTTGTAACATGATGCATTGGTCATTTGGAATATTGATTCTTTGAATTATGCAGCTCTCTCAAATGTTGGCATATTTCATTATACAGTATAAAATATTTTATCTGTTAATGTTGCTAATCATCAGAAAAGTCTTTGAGCATTGAAAAACTGCCAGGCTTACACTGATAGATACAATTTTTCTAAAATTCTGATTTTCACTGCTAAGCTTGAATTTTATCCTTGGCAAACAAAACTGTCAGTTGTTTTCCTTGAAGTGACAGTCTCATTGGTTCATTGTTGAGAAAGTTTCTGCCAAATACTCATGTCTAAGTAAACATGATTCTTCACCGAATCAAGTAAAAGTGGCAGTCTCTGAAAAAAGTTGCTCATTCAGCTCACAACTCATGCAACTGTCTAAGTCCTTTTTTTTTGAGACAACCATCATACTTCAGTGTGTAGCGGAGGTACGTTTTGAATACTTCCTGTTTCATCAGATTATAAAAAATCAAGTACATCTAAGGACTGATATTTAATAAAGTTAATAATTTATATTGCTTTGTAACAGTCACTGTAAGGTGAAACTGTTCTCTGGCTTTTTTCCCCTCCTGCCAATGAGTGGCAGTGAAGTACAATGTACATGATAGTAGCATGCTGATTTCACATGAAACTAGCACGGGATACCAGCACACTTAGGAGCCACTGCCTCGATTTGTGTTTAGCCACCAACAGCTTTACCCATCATTGCTTTTGTACCATCTATGCAAAACGTCTCAATGAAAAAGACAAATAATGTCTCAGTATTATTATTAAAATAGTTGTAAGTTTATACTCGAAAGTAACTTCAATGACCCTAAGAGGCCGACAGCCCATATTTGGGGTACTGCTGTCCTAAGGCTCTGGCTAAAGACTAATTTCTCCTGAGAAAGTCTTGTGTCTTGTGTGAATCTTCTCACAAGCTTTAACCTTGATCTTCTGTCTTCCTGTCTCCACGCCTTCCCACCCGCCATCTCCCACCACCATTGCCTTTACCCATTAGGCTGAGGGGCTGTACTTGTTTTCTTGGGAGATACTGTCTTCTGACTTGTTAAGTTTTGTGGAGAATATTTTTAAAAAAATTTACCTCAAATATTGAAAGTTTATCTCATTCAGATGATGGAAATTACCTTAAAATGATTTATTTTTAACAGCAACCATCTTAACTCCAGTGGAGGACTTTCATATCCTTGCTATTAACGTTGGTGAATTTCCTAAAGTATAGGACATGTTAGTAAGTCATGAAGCTAAAAGGAAGAGAAATATTCTTTTCCTAATTGAGTGCTGACAATTTATGTGCTCTTAGCCCATCTCTTGCAGGATAAGTATCAGTGACTCAGAAGTGGATCCATGTTCAAGTTGTGATGCCTTAACTCAGCAGAATAGAGTCAGCACAATGTATAATGTTCAGAGGGACTAGTGATTCTTTGATACCTTTTTTTTTTTCTTTTGTCATACTGACTTGAATCTCTGCACCATATTATTTGTCACGGTATGCACTGACCGCTGAATTTTTTCAGTTTGTCTGAACTCAGTTTTTGCAGAGAGGTTTCAGGTATAAAAGCAGAATCAAAATGGAGTCAGCATTGACAACAGAGCCATCTGAAATAGAGCTGAGAGGCTACTGAAGAAGTATGACTCAAGCACCACTCAGCCCAGATGAAATCTGAACTTGGGCCACTTCTTATCTTTACATAGGCATCCAGAACATCAGCCCCAAATCCCAGAAACACAGGATATGTATCCAACATTTGAAAGTGTTAGTTGCTCAGTTGTATCTGACTCTTTGTAACCCTGTGGACTGTAACTCGCCAGGCTCCTTTGTCCATGGGATTCTCCAGGCAAGAATACTGGAGTGAGTTGCCTTCTCACTGCTTCCCTTCTCCACTACTTCCCTTCTCCAGGGGATCTTTCTGATCCAGAAACTGGCTGGGTCTCCTGCATTGCAGGCAGATTCTTTACCAACTGAGCCACCAGGGAACCCCTTGCTTACTCTAAAATAATTTGTGACAGCCTATCCCTTAAGGATAAATATTTCCTTTCTTGCATCAGGTTTGGTCACAATTTTTGAAGAACCTTGTGACTTTCGCCTTGACAAGCCCCAGACACTTTCTATTCTCCGGGAACACTCTAAACAATTTTGCCAGAGTCTGTGTCTCCTGAATTGCAATTCTTAAGACCCCGAATGAAGCTCTTCTTTTCAGCCTCAGTACTGATTATTGTTCGACACAGGATAGATTATGCCTTTGCCCCTAACTTTTACTTGAGGTGTGTCAGAACCTCATGCAATCTCTGTAGGAGTTTCCTACTTGGTAATAAGATGGGAGTTAACATCTGCTTGGTCATTTTTGTTGCACTGATCCACCTATTGTTTTAAGAGTCCGTGGTGCTACATCTACATTAGGGCTCTCATTTATCCCTGAGGCTTCGTGTCACATCATTAACTCCCAGTATCCAAATGATGATTTATGCAGACTATTTGGCTACGTTCACACAAATTACTTTGAGGGCCTTAGTGTGGCTAATTGAACTCCTTTAGAAAATGTCAGTTAAAAAGATTCTTTGCAATAAATTTCGTTTGTAATGAAATCCTTCTTGCTGTTGGGCAGGAGCAAATCTAGGTTTTATAGGGCCTGAGATTCACATGACTTTGGGATCCCTCTAAGAAAAAAATACAAAGTTATAAAAGAGATTTTAGTTAAAATGAAAAAAAGTAAATCACAACAAATTATGGAAGGCTTGAAGATTCAGAGATCTCTTTAGGCCAACTTACCAGAAATGAACACGTAGGAATGCTTCCTGATTAGCACCTGGCTTGCTGGCCCCTCCTAGGACCCTAGGACATTCATAGCTTGTTGCCTTCACAGATCTGTGCAAGTGAGAGCCCCAAAGGATCAGCCTCGTTAACTTCACTGTGGATCCACCTTGGCGTTGGAAGGAGTGTCTATTCCAGACTGCCACTTTTCAAATCCTGCTGTCAATCTGTCTGTTTTTCAAGTGACCCTTAAATCAGGCAAAGTAGAATCTTGAAATAAGTTGCAGTGACAAAGACACTTAGGTTCTTGCTTTTCATTAAGCATTTAAAATGTCATTCTAAAATGACATTTTAAAGGCCTGCTTATTCTAAAATTATATTTCACATTATTAGACAAGGAAGCCTCTCAGAGTGAGCCAAATACCATCTTTGTCTATAGGAAACTTATAGCTGTTACTGAAAGGAGATTCTACAAATTTCACAAATTCAATTCATGACTCCCATCAATTTTTTAAAGAGGTCTGCCCCTTAGGAAGGCAATTTGAGAGGCAACATTTTAATGATCTCCACTGGAGATCAGGTAGTTCGTTATCTCAAATATCATATTTATTATATTAATATATTGACATGCTAATAAAAGGGCAAATCCCCATGCATATGTTTTATAGTGAAGGTAAAACCCTTGGAAGCATGAGATTAGAGTGATGCCAGTTAAAACAGCCATAGAGATCTGTAAGAGTGATCTTTTAAAATATGCAGCAAGGTGGTCTCTTGTAAGGGATTTTCTTCTTTTCATTTGCCAAGGTTATTTAGTGATATCCGCTCTTCTCTAGTATATCACTTACTTTACTAAATGCATGAGTACAAATAAGAAAATTGAAAAAATAGTCTCCAGAAAAATTTACGAAACCATCATATTGTAAATACTAGAGGTAATAGATCCATAAAAGGTAAGCACATCTATAATCCTTTATCTTTTGTAACATCAGAGCAATATATATGGCTTCTAGCATGTGGTTCTCATTACTCAGCCAGAACTAGAACATTCTAATCACATGATTATTGAATCAGCTGTTCAGTTTATTTTTGTGCCACAGAAAACTCATTACAAATATCTCATCAATTAATTCATCAGTTTGACTTTGCAGTGGTTTGAGTCAATGTTGGAGACAGCTGAAACCTTGAGATCTAGAGTACATATTGTTTAAGTCAATGTAGATAATGACAGAATCATAAGGCTCAGACTTGAGAAAGGATTGTGGTTCATCTGTCCATCCTTGTACCTTCAAACCTTAAATTTTGCAGATAGATAATGTATCTGGTTTTAAGGAAGTTTACAGTATAATTCTTTGCATTGATTGCTGAGGAAGGCTTTCTTATCTCTCCTTGCTATTCTTTGGAACTCTGCATTCAGATGGGAATATCTTTCCTTTTCTCCTTTGCTTTTCGCTTCTCTTCTCTTCCCAGCTATCTGTAAGGCCTCCTCAGACAGCCATTTTGCTTTTTTGCATTTCTTTTCCATGGGGATGGTCTTGATCCCTGTCTCCTGTGAAATGTCACGAACCTCTGTCCATAGTTCATCAGGCACTCTGTCTATCAGATCTAGTCTCTTAAATCTATTTGTCACTTCTACTGTATGCAGGTCAGGAAGCAACAGTTAGAACTGGACGTGGAACAACAGAATGGTTCCAAATAGGAAAAGGAGTACGTCAAGGCTCTATATTGTCACCCTGCTTATTTAACTTAAATGCAGAGTACATAATGAGAAACGCTGGGCTGGAAGAAACACAAGCTGGAATCAAGATTGCCGGGAGAAATATCAATAACCTCAGATATGCAGATGACACCACCCTTATGGCAGAAAGTGAAGAACTAAAGAGCCTCTTAAAGAAAGTGAAAGAGGAGAATGAAAAAATTGGCTTAAAGCTCAACATTCAGAAAACTAAGATCATGGCATCTAGTCCCATCACTTCATGGAAAATAGAGGGGGAAACAGTGGAAACAGTGTCAGACTTTATTTTTTGGGGCTCCAAAATCACTGCAGATGGTGATTGCAGCCATGAAATTAAAAGACGCTTACTCCTTGGAAGGAAGGTTATGGCCAACCTAGATAGCATATTTAAAAGCAGAGACGTTACTTTGCCAACAAAAGTCTGTCTAGTCAAGGCTATGGTTTTTCCAGTGGTCATGTATGGATGTGAGAGTTGGACAGTGAAGAAAGCTGAGTGCCGAAGAATTGATGCTTTTGAACTGTGGTGTTGGAGAAGACTCTTGAGAGTCCCTTGGACTGCAAGGAGATCCAATCAATCCATCCTAAAGGAGATCAATCCTGGGTGTTCATTGGAAGGACTGATGTTGAAGCTGAAACTTCAATACTTTGGCCACCTCATGCAAAGGGTTGACTCATTGGAAAGACCCTAATGCTGGGTAGGATTGGGGGCAGGAAGAGAAGGGGACGACAGAGGATGAGATGGTTGGATGGCATCACCGACTCGATGGACATGGGTTTGGGTAGACTCCGGGAGTTGGTGATGGACGGAGAGGCCTGGCGTGCTGCAATTCATGGGGTCGCAAAGAGTCAGACACGACTGAACGACTGAACTGAACTGAACAGTATGATTAGTATATTACTTAATGATTACTTAAATATTACTTAATTCATCATTAGAAAAATATATTTTATATTTAAAATAAATTACAGTGCCCTGGATTGATTAAATTCTTAAATATTGAGTTTCTATTCTAAGCTCAACTCTAACCATGATGGAAGTTCCATGGAGGTTTATGTGACAGGAGGATTAAGTGTTGCAGGATTAGGATAGATTATATTAGGATAGATTTCTCCAAAGGAGAAACACCCCAGTGAAACATTTAGTCATGATGACAATGCATGTGTCAATCTTTGCGGTCCTAACCATAAGTGCTAAAGGAGGAAACCTGAGAAAATAAAGTTCAATGTTAATGGACTCATCTGGGGAAGGTTTAGAAAGATCTAGGCCTTGTCTAATGACATTGAAATGAAGTTGTATTTGGATTGTTGTTTAATCATTAGGTTGTGTCTGACTCTTGTGCGGCCCCATGGACTGTGGCCCTCCAGGCTCTTCTATCCATAGAGTTCCCCAGGCAAGAATACTGCAGTGGGTTGCCATTTTCTTCTCCAAGTATTATTCTAGACCCAGGGACCAAACCTGTGTCTCCTGCATTGCAGGTGGATTCTTTACTGCTGAGCTACCAAGGATGCCCTGTATTTGGGTAGGTGGAGAGTAAAGGAAAACAATGTGTAAAACAGAAAGAATAGCATGGGCAACACTGTGAAGAAAACCATTATTATCTGTCTCATTAGGGGAGATAAAATGATTGCTGGTTGTTTTTTGTTTTGTTTTTGGCTTTTTTTTTTTTTTTTTTTGCACTGAGAAATTATTAAATCATCTCTTTGGTCTCTTCCTTTCAAGTTAAATAATCCCAGATCCTTTGACCTTTCATTATACTGTTTTCCAGCCCTCAGCCTTTTCTGAGGCTCTCCAAGCTTTCTGTGTCTCTCATGAGCCATATGGCCTAAAGGATGGAGCTTCAATTAGGGATTCGGGATTCTGACTTCTACTTGTCGTTCTTCCTAATGTGTCGTCTTGACCAGGTGCTTACTGGACCTCTTTCCCTCTGTAATTTAATGCACTGGGCTATGGTCTCTTTACTTCCTTCTGTCTCAAAATTCTGAGTCTTAAATTGTGAAACTAGCATTTAATGTGAGGTTCTAGTAATGTGGAATAAGGTTAAAGTGTTAATTCCAATCTCCTTCATCCTTCATGTATACTTCTCTTTGGACATTCCAATATCATTGTTACATTTAAAAGCCCAGGGTTCAGAAAAAGAAGTCTAGTACTTCCATAGAAACTGGGTTTCCTTGTCCTTGACTTTATCAACAAAAACATCATTTGCATAAAATGACCTTAAGTACCAGCCACCCTAAGTATGGAGTAAATATATTTTCCTCTTATGGATAATGACAGTTGCTTTTTCAAAAATAATTTAAGCTACTGATCTATAAAGTACTTTAAATATGTCATTGTGGAAGATTGCATTGAAACAATACTGAATTCAGGTTGTTCTCTGACCACATCCTTCCTTACTGAATCATTCTTCAAGATGTTGTCTCTATCCTTCACTTCTTTTTTCCCTATTGTGCAGCATTTAGAAGAATGAAATTATGTCTTTTGCTACAGAGCACAAGACAATTACGTGCATAAATTCTGATATTTATTCCGTCAGAATAAATTTCATGTGTCTTCCTTAACCTTGGGATAACACAGAATATTGTAACCTATTAAAGTAAGCATTTGTTGAACAAGTAGGGTGTTTGGAAGTCAGGGAGTTCCAAAAACTGAGGCAAACATAAATATTGCTCAAAATGAGATAGATGTACTATGTAGAGGAAACAGGAGTCATAGTTATAAAGATGCCCTCCACCATGGTTAATGTCCTAAGCATGGATGCTGGAGTCAGATGCCTGGGCTTGAGTCCCATTTCTACCACTCACTGTCTGCATCACCTTGGTCAGTTAATTATCTTTCTCAAGTTCTAGTTTTCTCCTCTGTAAAACAGTGCCTGCCTCATTGAGTTGTTGTGAAGGTTGAAGATGCTAACACAAATAAAGTGCCCAGCACGCTATCCAACAAAGTCAGAGGTCAATAAATATTAGCTGTTATTTTTGTTATTACCTGAGCTTGTAGCTGCTAGCATTGTGTTTGACAGTGAATGATAAAGACACATAAGATAGAAGCTTGTTTCAGTTTCACATAGGGATTCCAGAGTAGAAAGTCCAGAGCTGGTCCTTGAAGTCCTCAGGCGCCCAAGCTGCTTCCAGTTCATTATCCCACCATCCCTAAGATGTGACCTTTATCTTCATGATCCAAAATGGTGCTAAGAGCTCAACCCATGTTCTCAGCGGTAGGAGAGAGGAAGGGATAAAAGAAAAAGAGGGAAAACTGTGGTATGTCCTACTAGCTGTGTTTTAAGGAAACATCTCAGGAGATGCCTGAGGTTTTTTTGTCCATAATATTAATATACGAAAAACTGACTTTCTTGATCATCCAGCCCTATTTCAAACTTTTAATTTTTAAAGCATCACTAGAGTTATAGTCTGCAGTCTACTAGGGCTCACTATGGCCATGAAATCGTTTTCTGTTATATGTCAACAATACTGATGAACTAAAGCATAAAACAGTTTGACTGAATTGAATATCATTTAGTGTTTTGTACCAAGCTGCCTTTGAAATATCATTGTCTCAGTGTTTTGGATGTACCTGAATTGTTCAAATTATAAAATGCACCAAAATGCAATTTTCCTTCCCCTTTGCGAGTCAGTGCCAAGTTAAGCCCACATTGTAGACTGATTGTATAACAAATGCTTCCATCAAGAGTGCTCTGGGGCAGAAGCGGCCAGAAGGTTTGTGTGACAGAACAAGGAGATGTGGCAGGAAAATCAGCTTTGCCCTAGGAGTCATATGAATAATAGATGCAATGCAGAATGAAACAATGGTTAAAAAAATAAAAACCACTGACATGACAGCAACTCAAGGTCGCACACCATGCTGGGCTTGTACAAGGGGGATGGATCACTGCCATAGTGAAGCCTGAAATGTGGTTTCTGTGCTCCCTTCTCTGTTAAATGACTATTACTTGACAGCTATTCATTAACATGAGCAGTGGGATCACTGAATAGAAGGCAGTAATTAGAGTATAACATCTCATGGTCTATAGCATGTTATCTTTTGTAACTGATCAAAATGGTACATCCAGGGACATCTTATTCAATATTTCTAATGATAATAAAACCTCTACTGAATCAGATTTCTAAATCCTAGTGCTGCTGTCTTTGCATAGCAATCAGTAGATCACATAGTCTTGTAGAGATGATGTGGAAGTGGGTATATTTAGGAATTAAATACGAATTCACTAACAGCATAATTAGGCAGTTTTGATAAGCAAATATATTAGTACTAAATATAAGCCCTAGTAAGGACTAAGATTCAAGAACACAACGTAATTATCCTGAGAAGGACAGAATCATATTCATAAGTTGAGATATTACTTTTAAATCAGTTCTCCCGTTCTCCCATCTACTGTAAGAAATGGGTTGATGTTAGTTGAAAATGGCTTTCAGATGACAGGCTCACTACCTCTTTGGCTTATTCACTAGAGAAAGAAGAGTAAGCAAGCATTGTTTTTTGTTATCTAATGTTTAATGAGTATGAATGGGTTTCTTTTGAGTACCTAATGTAATAAACCATAAAATATATGAATGATATTTAACTGTGGCAGACACTTTCAGTTGCCTTTTAAATATCTTCTCATTTCCTGCTTGCTGCCAGAAGCCAGATTTTATAAGGGAAAAAACACTTGCCTAACTATGTGCTTACAAAGCCTCTTTTATAGTTTGAAGTGTACTGTAGTTGTGGCCAGTGAAACAAAGATAGAATTTGGCTGAGCTTTCTAGGAAAGTGTTTGCTCTCCCGATAAAAATGGATAGATGCAACTGGCATTGCTCTTTTCCTTTCTGCCTTCCTCTTTCCTTGAAGGTATGGTGTCTGGAGCTGCAGCAGCTTTCTTGCAACCTTGAGGTGAAATGCATCAATTAAAAGCCCCCCAAATGGCTGACTCTGGCTCCGATGTCCCTGAGTGCTGACAATGCCAGCAGTCTGCTACCTCCAAACTTCTCATGGGTGTGTGTGTGTGTGTGTGTGTGTGTGTTAAGTCACTCAGTTATGTCTGACTCTTTGTGACCCCATGGACTGTAGCTCATCAGTTCCTCTGTTCATGGAATTTTCCAAGCAAGAATTTTCCATGCAACTGGTGTGGATTGCCATTTCCTAACTCCAGGGGATCTTCCCGACTCAGGGATCAAACTTGTGTCTCTTCTGCCTCCTGCATTGGCAGGCAAATTCTTTACCTCTGCACCACTTGGGAAGCCCTTTGTATGGGTGAATCCCACCTTATTAAAGTCATTGTTAAAAAAAAAATAAAGTCACTAGTTTTTTTGCTGCTTACAGTCAAATATATATCTGATCAAAACCTGGGCCTATATAGAACTTGTTGCCAATTGGAATTACCATAACATTAACGTAGTGTAGGATATTTCAGTGACTCATGAATAAGTTAAAAGGAAGACACAAACCTTATTTTTAAAGCTGGACTGATAGGATGCCTTAAAAATCCTGAGGGTTATATATATGTTGGTTACTCTCCACTGACCGTCCCTCAGATCCACTTTTGCCCTTCTCAACCCTCCTCTGACCCCTAGGAGGCTAACCCTATGAACTGCATCTCCTGACTCTGGCTTCTGTTTTTTCAACCAGTGGTCAGCACCAGTAGGAGACTGCAGATTGGGAAGCATAACAGGTAATTTTTAGAGTGGCTCTTTCATGTTCCCAAATCCAGTGACTAGAACATAGTACTGATGTTTAATATGAATATAATTGCTTCTCAAGGTTAGCCCGATTATACTATTACCTTGCATTTGTACTTAGTTCCCCAAATACCTAATTATGCATCAGTGTGTAAGCCTATGATCTACTCATTGGCATGCAAAGGCAGCAGCCCTAGGATTTAGTGATCTGAATCAGAAGAGATTTTATAATCAAATAAAAATATTGAAGGAGATGTGAATAAGGTTAAGTGGTGGGAGAGGGAGGTTGGGCTGTGTCTTCCCTGTTCCATCTCTGCTTTAGGCAGACTTTTCTGGCAGAATCTAGATTCTTCAATTCTTTGGTTTCCTGTAAGGTCTTATCTTCTCTGTCTCTTTATGTCCACTTCTTCTGTGGCTAATTTCTTGGGGGCATTAACATCTTTTATCAGTTGCTTATCTTGGCCCACATTTTTATGCAAGTTCCTTGAACCACCTGCCAGAACTCTGTTTGATACAATATTCTTACACCCACATTTCTAAAACTGATGTTAATTTATTTGATGAAAACCATCAAATATCTTTTAAAAGCTTGTCTGGATTTGGCATGTAACTCAACCGAAATCGTGTTGATTTATGTGACTACTTGAGCAGCGTAATCTATCGTTTCAAATTAACTCACTAGGGACAAAGTGACTTTAACATTTGCTAATGTATTTGTATTCCATTCTATTTTTATGGCAATGATGAGCAGTCTAGAAAATTTCAAACTTTATTTCAACTGTAAATATATGTTGCCTGGAGTTAGGTAGTATGATCTAATACAATATTTGCAAAATAATTTTATAATGATTTCTAAGTTAATCCTAACAACCTTCCTTATGAACAGGGTCAGTGTTGTCATCAATCCTTGTTTTAGAAATCTGACTTCTGAGCAAGGAAGAAGAATGTTCCCCAGCTTATACCACATGCCAGTTAAGGTCTGGAGCACAAGGTTCCTTGTTATTGTTCTGGAGGTACTGCTTTAGCTTCTCTTCAAAAATTAATTCACTCTCTAACTGCAAGTCAGAGCATGTTGCATATTTTGCCTTACGGACAGCAGCCCATCATATTCAGTGTGTGTTACAGAATGTTTCTGATGGCTCTGACAATGCCAAGAAATAATGGATGGTCTTATGATTTTTTTCTTCTTCTCAGTTCTCTCTCTTTCACACCACTGAGCCCACTGCTACAAAGATAGAAGAACAGAGTTTCTGAGGTAGCATTGAAATTTTCTAAAACTTCTCTGAGTTTACCTGTGCTCCCTAAGAGAGAAGCATCCAATGGATGATGCCTTAAAGGCCAAGTGCTGGTGGTGGTTTAGTCGCTCAGTTGTGTCCGACTCTGCAACCCCATGGACTATAGCCCTCCCAGGCTTCTCTGTCTGTGGGATTCTCCAGGCAAGAATACTGGAGTGGGTTGCTGTTTCCTTCTCCAGGGGATCTTCCCGACCCAGGGATCGAACCCTGGTCTGCTACGTTGCAGGCGGATTCTTTACTGACCGAGCACCAGGGAAGCCCAAAGTTCAGATAGTGCCCGCCTATCTTAGCCACTCAACCTGGTCATTTTAATAAAAACCTCTAGAACTGTTTCAAAATGCAACAAACTCAGTCAGCCCACATGCACACACTGATATGTTAAACTATGTTTTCTAAACATGCAGAGGCTGAATTCACTTGCCACATGTGAGACAGTTGCCACGGAAAGAAGAAAAGGCTCATTGGGAGACTCTGTGCTATAATCTGTACAAGTGTTGTTCATTGCATGATGTGATTAAGAAGATAAATTTTCTTTTTGGTCCTACCCTTAACCTCTGCCAGTTTTATAAAAAAATGGAACTCACAGTCTTCTTCCCGAAGCATTCTTTCTGGGTCTCTTATGCCCATCTTCAGTTCTGTTGCCCATACATCCGGGACTCATTTTTTACTTTTTCTTCATGTATCTCTCGTATGGCCAACAGGGAGAGAGGATTCATTCTTCTTTTCCTTTCCTAAGTTGCCTGAACTCAGTGAAACCATAGATTTCTAAGGATTAGCAGAGAGGTCTTTGGGGTAACAAAATCACAGTTTGGATGTATGTGAATCACGCATTATCTTTTTTGTGACTCCTGTTCCTTCATCTACTCACTGAAGGCCAATATTCCCAGGATTCAAGTTTGGCCATCCCGTTTTCTTCCTCTGTCTGTCTTCTCTGGGTGATTTCTCTCAAGTGGATACACTCTGTTGCCACCTGTGCAGTGATGAATTTAGTACATCCTTCTGCTGAGCTACAAACCCAGGAGCCTGACTACCTACTGGGCACGTCCACGTGCACAGCCTATAAGCAGCTCAAGTTGACATGTTGAAATTGTGTTCCCTTCCAGTCTGGTCCTCCCCCTGTATTCCTGTCCTGATGAACGGCACCCCTGCCTTCTGGTCCACCTACGTCAGAGGTCACCCAGGAGTCTCTGCAATCTCCTCTCTCTCATATTCATCCTCTCTCCTCCCAACTGCTGACCATTCTCTCCCTTCCTGCTTTATTCTTCTCCGTGCAGGGTTACTGCAGGAGTCTCCTGGTTAGCTTCCTCAGTCACCCTCCCTCCTCAGGACCCATTTCAACTCACCTTTTCCACTGCTGCTATTCTACTCAAGTCATTCTCTGCTTAGACCCCAACATTGAATAGCAATTGTGAGTAGCAAATAACCTGAGAATGTATATTTTTTGAATTTTTCTTTATTCTGTTTCCCTTTCCTGCAACTTCTGTTATTTGAATGGGCTCTCTTTGTTGTTGTTTTTGTCTTTTTCTTTCCTGTTTTCCTTCTCTTGATTCTGTTCTATTTCTTGGAGTGTTTCATAAATTTCATTTTCCATCCACATTAGTTTCCCATTCCTACTTTAAAAAAAATTAATAGCACTCCCATTTTATTTATTTTTAAAGGTTTTTTTTTGTTTGCTTTTAGTTCTCTGGATATTTCCTCTGTTCTTATTTCATTGGTGCAGTCTCATGTCTCTGAGATATTAATGAAAGGCTTTGTTTTTACAGTATCTTCTCTGAGCATCTTCTTTCCCCTATTTATTTGCATTAATCCTCAAACATCCAGCAACCCTTCCTTGTCTGGTCCTAACTGAGACTGAGGTCATCCAATTGCTGATTGGAAGCTCTTTGTGACAGCTCAGAGTTTGTTCCCCATCAGGCTTCACTCCCAGGTGATCTGGCTGCCCTGTTCCTTTGGGGACCCCCAATCCTTCTCCCTTGGGTTGATCAGATTCTACCGCTTGAACTGTCTTCCATTCTCCTGTGTAGGAGCCTGGGCCTGGCTCCCCATGGTCTAGAAGGCCTGCAGGGGATATGGGTGGGGGTCACACAAGTCCCTGGACCTTTACCTAATTCCTGTTTTTACTACAGTGATCCCACCTGCTGTCAGCTGTGCTGTGTCCCCCACCCACAGAATACCTCTGATTCAGCCTCTCTGGAGAGTAAACCTCTGGTCTTTGGCTGCTTCTGAAGTACTGTCTTGACTGTCCTTGCTGTCTTCAGCCTCACTTTTGCCCTTCCTTTTAGAGACAGCCAGTACTGCCAGTTCCTGATGTGCTCTGGGCTTCTGTGGGGTAAGTCACTTTGCTCCTTAGTTTCCACTTCTGCCAGCATAGATTCCAGCCATCTCTGGCCTAAAAGGTCAGCTGCTTTTGCTCCATTTGCCTTTCCATTGCCACATGTCTCTGACTGTTTCTCAGTTCCAGTCCTCTGTGTTGCCACGGTTTATGTCTTCAGCTGCACACTAGGTTACTAGCAAACTCCATCTCAGGCATAATAAAGACCCTCTTGCTTTATATCTGGGTGGACAGAGGACTTCTGCCTCTGGGAAAGAGCCTTGTTCACTCCTCATGTTCTGATATTTAAGGAGAGAGGGAAGAAGTAAAGAACACATTAGATTAAGAGATACAAACTACTATAAAGAAAATAGATGAGCAACAGGGATTTACTATATTGTGCAGGGAATTATATATAATATCTTGTAATAATGTATAATGAATTATAATCAGAAAAATGCTAACTGAGTCATAATGTTGTATACTTGAAACTAATAAATGCAATATTATAAATCAACTATAGTTCAAAACAAAACAAAACAAAAAACAAAAAACTCTGACAGATGGTTAGAACAAAGACTTTGAATCCAATCAAGAGTGTATGTCTGTTGGAAACCTTCTGAGCTGTATTGAAGTCCACTTACTTTTCTTTTTAAGGTATAATTGATCAATGTCCCTCTTCTCATGCTAGGAGACACATCTTACAGCAATGTTTCTGTAATTTTGCTTTTGTTTTTCCTGTATTAAATTCTAGCCAGATGCTGAGGAATAACACAATGACTTAAAGAAGTTGTGTTTAACACAGGCATTTATCTGGTGAGGGCTGAAAATAATATAATTACCATGAAGTTCTGTTTTATTCTTTTATGGAGTGAATTTTTTCATTTTTTCTTTTTTTGATTAAATTCCTTTTTTTGTTTCATTTTTGTGATTGTCATGAGAGGGATGAAGAAAAGTAAATATTACTTTTGAGCAGTGGCTCTGGACCTTGGCTGTGCATTGGAATCACCAAGGGAGTTACAAAATACTAATGCCTGGGGAGCTAAAACCCTGGGATCTCGGATTTAATTAGCCTGGGGTGCAGCCTGGGTATTGGATTGCTAAACACTCCTCACTTGACTCAAATGTGCAGGAAAGGTTGAGAACTAGCACCTTAAACCATGAGTGCATGCATGCTAAGTCACTTCAGTTCTGTCTGTCTCTTTGTGACCCCATGGACTGTAGCCCACCAGGCTCCTCTGGCCATGGGGATTCTCCAGGCAAGAATACTGGAATGGATTGCCATGCCCTTCTCTGGGGATTCTTCCCAACTGAACACATGTCTCTTAAGTCTCCTGCATTGGCAGACGAGTTCTTTAGCACTAGTGCTACCTGGGAAGCCCACCTTAAACTAAAACTGTAAAAATATTAGCTTGGTGCAAAAATAATTGTGGTTTTACATTTTTAAGCATTGTCGTTTGATACTGGAATACATTCTGAAATGAATGTGGTTATGTTATGCATCATTTTAATGCACATTTCTCACTTTATGTATTTTGCTAATGACTTATTCCATATTACTTATGACTAATTACTTAATTATTGGCAATAATTATTGCTAATTACTTTTTTGTTTATTTTATATTTATTTTAGACTATAGAAATTACATTAGACAAAAAGCAAATTCAAGCCATTTTTTTATTACAGAGTTCAAAATGGGTCATAAAGCAGCAGAAACAGCTCACAACATCAACAATGCATTTGGCCCAGGAAGTGCTAACAAACATAAAGCGCAGCAGTGGTTCAAGAAGTTTTGCAAAGGAGATGAGAGCCTTGAAGATGAGGACCATAGTGGCCGGCCATCGGGAGTTGACAAAGACTCATTGAGAGCAATCATTAACACTGATCCTCTTACAACTATGCAAGAAGTTGCTGAAAAACTCAACATAAGCCATTCTACTGCCATTTGGTGTTTGAAGCAAATTTGAAAGGTGAAAAAAGTCGACAAGTGGGTGCCTCATGAGCTGACCAAAAATAAAAAAAAAATTGTCGTTTTGAAGTGTCATCTCTTATTATAGCAACAACAGTTTCTCAATTGGATTGTTATGTGCAACAAGAAGTGGATTTTATATGACAACCAACAATGGCCAGCTCAGTGGTTGGACCGAGAAGAAGCTCCAAAGCACTTCCCAAAGCCAAATTTGCACCAAAAATGGTCATGGTCACTGGTGGCCTGCTGCCCATCTGATCCACTACAGCTTTCTGAGTCCCAGAAAAACCATTACATCTTAGAAGTATGCTCAACAAATTGATGAGACACATTGAAAACTGCAACTCCTGCAGTTGCCATTGGTCAACAGAATTGGCCCAATTCTCCTCCATGACAACGACTGACTGCGCTTGCACAACCAAACCTTCAAAAGTTGAACCAATTGGGCTTCGAAGTTTTGCCTCATCCGCCATATTCACCTGACCTCTCACCAACCAACTACCACTTCTTCAAGCATCTCGACAACTTTTAGCCAGAAAAAAGGCTTCCACAACCAGCAAGAGGAAGAAAATCCTTTCCAAGAGTTTATCGAATCCTGAAGCATGGATTTTTTTCATTACAGGACTAAACAAAACTTATTTCTCGTTGGCAAAAATGTGTTGATTGTAATGGTTCCTATTTTGAGGAATAAAGATGTTTGAGCCTATTTATAATGATTTGAAATTCACGATCTTAAACCACAATTACTTCTGTACCATCTACTAATAGATGACATAGTCTACCTTAAGTAAATTGGCAAGTCACTAAGTTAGTGGCAAAAATTTAGAGGATGAGCACTTAATTCCAATAAAAATTCTGGGCACAGAGGTACATTTTATGGTTTGCTTTGTTTTGTGTATAGATGCAGCCAGCACAACCTGGCATGCCACAAAGGCATTATTACATGGGAAGTGTTTGGAAGCAGTTAGGAAGTAGTTTTCCTGTTATTCTCTAACCCCAGAATTTTCTTAACCCTTGCCAGTTTTCAAGACAATGTTTGGCTTCTCCAACTGTTGATTTCCCCAGGGTTCACATTCAGCTCTCACAGATCATAGATTTCCTGGAGTAGGCTGATGGAGGTGGAGATTTTCTCAGAAGGAAACCGAAGCCAAAGGACATTCCTGGTAGAGAGGGACTGGACTTCAGTATATCTCCTTCAAGTGCTGACAAAACGTTTTCTATTGTCTCTCTCTGCTTCCTTAGGCTTCGCCCTGAGCTTTAACACTACTTCTTGCTTGCTAAATTTTTGTTCATTGATTCCCTCCACGGTGTTCCAAGGATGTGTTCAAATTTCTCTGCATTCACATTTCTCTGATTCACAACTATAAACACGCAGTCTTAAATTAATTTGAGTGAACTTGTGCTATATTTGGACTTCCCAGTTGGCACTAGTAGTAAAGAACCCGTTGCCAATGCTGGAGACTTAAGAGAGGCAGATTCAATCCCTGGGTCAGGAATGTGCCCTGGAGGAAGGCATGGCAACCCACTCCAGTATTCTTGCCTAGAGTATCCCCATGAGCA
Organism: Okapia johnstoni; assembly: GCA_024291935.2. Classification (NCBI taxonomy): domain Eukaryota; kingdom Metazoa; phylum Chordata; class Mammalia; order Artiodactyla; family Giraffidae; genus Okapia; species Okapia johnstoni. The sequence goes on from CM044321.1 coordinate 63,470,984, forward strand.
GAGGAACCTGGCGAGCTACAGTCCACAGGATTGCAGGGTCGCATAGAGTCGGACATGACTGAAGCTTCTTGGCATGCACACTCATACACACCTGAGAACCATTAGACAACAGAACTTATGTATATGCTCTGAGTTAAGCCGAAGTGTTAGTAGCTGATAATATATTACCCTACCAGGACCCCCAGATTAATCAACACTTTGTTTCTCACTTCTTGAGTGCTGCCAGACCCCAGGATAATTACTGGGTGTGTATTGGTGAAGAAAATGTACATTATCCTTGCTTTCATGGAGCTGAAGTTCTGAAGAATGAGAAAAATGCATTTCAGAAAGGGGAATGGAAACAGTATGTGGAGAAGATGCCTCTTTGATCCTGTAAGTGTTAAAAGGAAGAAGGCAAAAGACTACTGCTGGGGGTCCGTGAGTCTCCTGCCCCTTGTGTCCACCAGGACCAGTGCTGCCCCTTTCCTGGGGCTCTGCTCTCACAGAGGCAGCTGAATTTTTGGTTGAAATGGATGGCTTCCAACCATAGGGTCTTGGAAAAAAACAACAACATTATTTTAGCTAATATTTATTGAGTACTTACCAAGTGCCCAAGTCTGTTCTAAGAATTCTGCTGCTGCTGCTGCTGCTAAGTTGCTTCAGTCGTGTCCAACTCTGTGCGACCCCATAGATGGCAGCCCACCAGGCTCCCCCGTCCCTGGGATTCTCCAGGCAAGAGTACTGGAGTGGGTTGCCATTTCCTTCTCCAATGCATGAAAGTGAAAAGTGAAAGTCAAGTCACTCAGTGGTTTCCAACTCTTAGCGACCCCATGGTCTGCAGCCTACCAGGCTCCTCCATCCATGGGATTTTCCAGGCAAGAGTACTGGAGTGTGATGCCATTGCCTTCTCCGATAAGAATTCTAGGTGTGTAAATTTACTTAGCCTTCATCAGCCCAGGAGTTATAGTCCACTCTCCTATTATCCCATTCTGCAGATGACAAAACAGAGGCATGGATGGGCTACCTAACTAACCCACAGTCACATGATGTTAAACGGGGGTGGAGTTCGATGGGGTGAAAGGACCTCATGCTCAATGACAGTAAACAGTTTCCTGGATACCCTGTCATCTTCTTGGTTACATTCCCTATTCTTTCTTGAGGTAGGTTGTGGGAAACTGTTGAAACTGTCTCTTAGTCACGTTGTTTCAGGGAAATAATTGTATTTTTTCTCTTCAAAAACCTGTTGAATCAATTACATTTACTTATAATCAGTAAGATGGATATGTCCTGTTAAATAAACACAGGTGTGTAACTTTGTGTTGCTGCAGGAACTCGCACAGAAATCTGTCTGCTTGTAAATATGCTTCTCCAATTTTTCAGCTACTGGTCCAGTACTCTTGCCTGGAAAATCCTATGGACAGAGGAGCCTGGTAGGCTGCAGTCCATGGGGTTGCTAAGGGTCGGACACGACTGAGCAACTTCACTTGCACTTTTCACTTTCATGCATTGGAGAAGGAAATGGCAACCCACTCCAGTGTTCTTGCCTGGAGAATCCCAGGGACGGGGGAGCCTGGTGGGCTGCCATCATCGCACAGAGTCGGACACGACTGAAGTGACTTAGCAGGACCAGAAGCAAAATCTCCTAATTAAAATGCTTCAGTGTTCCTAGCATACACAAGTGGGTCCTAAAGAATTATTGGTTTACATGATGTCTCACTGACTCAAGTGAAATGCTGAGACATTTTATAAGTGCACAGTACAATTACCCAAAGGAACTGAATTCAAATAAAATACTAAGGTTATATCTATTTCAAAAAAAAAAAAAATCTTCTAAAAGGTAGAGGAAGGTGACAGCCCCAGAGATTTGTGAGTCATATAGTGTAAAAAAAAATGTGGATGGCTTTGGAAAATACACCTCTCTTCATTTGCTGCTTCTACCCACAGCCTTGCTAGCTCCTGAGAAATGGATTCTTAATCCCAGCTACACATTGGAATCACCTGGAAGTATCTTAAAACCTCTTATTCCAATACCCAGATCAATGATATCAGAACCTCTGAGGGTGAGACACAGGTATCCATATTTTTTAAAGATCTCCAGACAATTCTGATGTGTAGCTGAGGTTGAGAACCACTTGGGAGAGGGAGAACCAGAGACAAATAGCAACGCTTTCCTTCGTGCAACTGTTGAGGAGATGTTAATGAGCACCCTGACATTTGCCTGATCTCCATCATCTGGGACATCCTGCAACAATTTATACAACGAGTAATTTAATTAACATGATGGCAAGCAAAGCACACTATGAACACCTAGGTCACAAATAAACTGACTATACACAGCTTTCCATGAGGCAGTAGATTCTGACATTTTGAAAGAGAATTAGCTACATGATGAAGGTTTAATACAACCCTAATTGAATGAAGGTTCTGTTATGTGATAAGTGCAATGCATACAAATAAGGGAGGCAAGATGGAAATCTTATTATTGAGGAAAACTGTGCAAGGGGAGAGTTGAAAAACTTTACTTATCATCTATTTGTTCATTTAAGCATATATTTTTAGGAGGGTGGCAATAATCTATCAACAAGTTCATCCAAGGATTTAGTCCTAAGGTAAAGTGTATTACTTTTCAGGTTGTTATTGTTGTTTAGTCTCTAAGTTGTGTCCTACTCTTTTGCAACCCCATGGACTGTAGCCCGCCAGGCTCATCTGTCCATGGAATTTCCCAGGCCAGGATAAAGGAGTGGGTTGCCATTTCCTTCTCCAGGGGATCTTCCCAACCCAGGGATCCAACCCAAGTCTCTTGCACTGGCAGGCAGATTCTTTATCACTGAACCACCAGGGAAGCCTCACTTTTTGTTAGGTACTAGACTAATAAAAAACTAGCTTTGCATCAGAAAAATAATTTCTTTCAAGTGTTAGCTCAGGAACTGTTGCCACAGTATAAATCAACAATGCAGCCAGAAAAAAAAAAATTAGCACTCAAGATCCATTTAAAAATCTACGTCTGAGACTTTCTGAGCAGTAACTATAGAGTTCTCAAACTTTTCATTTCTTCAGTGCATTCTCCTTTTCTTGATGAGTTCATTAGCTTCTAGAATGCATCTTTGTAATGGTGAGAGAAAGGACCATGGAATCAGAAAACTGCATGCAGTGTCATCCCCACCAATGGCTAGCTTTATGATGGCAGTATTATCTTTATACCACCTGTAAAATGGGCATAACAGAAGAACGTGACTCATATATTGAGAAGAAATGAGTTACATGTGGAATTCCTAGAATGGAGCCTGACACTCAGTAAGGACCATATGTATGTTCACCCTCCTATTACAGAGACAAAGATCCCATTTATGGAACCACACACTTCTCTTTCCCTTTTTTTCTCTTGCCTTTTGGCTGCCTTTAGGTCATTTCACTGTTAATTAGCACCTCTGTCTTATCATGAGTGACAGAAATAAGGAAAGAAAATCAAGACAGTTGATTTTGGTACTAATTACCACCTAGTTAAAAGATAAATAAAAAGGCTGAATCCATTAGCATTATTGGGATTTGGGCTTGTCTATAGAATTCAGTTATCTATGTTCTTCCTAGACCCTGCAGTTCTCTCCCAACTTGCCCTTGATGTGGATAATTGGAGATTGACCAGCTAAACCAATGGCTTAAAACTGCGGATATACTTTAGAATCATCAGGATATATTTTTTAAATGCCTTTACCATGGCCTTATCCTCAATCATTGTCATTGGAATCTTCATGCTATCTTTTATAGAAGTTCTCTGTGTGATTCTGATATATAGTCAGGATAGATTAAGGCTGATCCTGGGAGGAATTTTGATGGCCTTTAACAATTTAGGGAGAGTGATCGTTGTGATAAGGTTTGAGTATCATAGAGGCACTGCTCCTGGTTCTTGGTTGTGTTCCCTGTGAAAGATCATCTGATGGACAGTGGAAGCAGGTTTTCAGCCCTTTCTGGCCTCACTCATGTCCCTCCTCAGACCAGGCATTGAAATTGATATCTTGAATCATTTCCTCATCAATATTCTCGATTTTCTTTTCTTCTGAGGTATACCACCAGCCCCAGATCATTCCCCAAATCTCCTACTTTCTTGCTTTGGGGCAACCAAAGACTTCTGAGAAAAAAAAAAAAAAAATCACTGTTCTTGGGAGATTGTTGACATCACACATGTGCAGTCTTTCCCAGGGTCAGCCTCCCTCTCACTCATTCTTTGGTGTCTGACACAAGCCTCCACAGTCCCCCAGCTCCCTCTCTAGTCCCTGCCCTCCAGACCTCTCACCCTTTGGATTATTTAGTACCTCCATTCCCATCTGCTAGCCTATCTACCGCTTCTGTGCTCATCCTCACCTTCTCCCTCTAGTTTCAAAGGACACATCCTTACTCTTCTACAAGACCGACCTCTACCCTTCCTTCCCCTCTGAATGACATTGTTCCATCAAGTACCTTCCTGAAATTTCTATTTTCAAGCTTTTCCTCATCATTGATTTTTTTTCCATAATCCATAAAAGTGTATTTAAGTGTCAAGTCCCCCAAACTCTTTTCCTTGAGCCTGTGTTGTCCCTTTACTGCCTCCATCTCTCCTTCCCTTCACAACCAGGCTTCTTGAAGGATTATCCAAATTGACTATGTCTGCTTCCTGATCCGTACATTCATCTGTGTTGGTCTCAGGCTCTTCATAGTGATGTTAAGAGCTAGAAATGCCTGAGACCCTCACCTAGAACCATATTGCTTGTGATGAACCCCACAGACATGTCTCTGTCCGCACAGATGCTGTGACTGGACCACTCTCTGTGGTTCTTATTATGATTTCAAGACACACCTTAGCAACACCCATCAGGGTGTTGAAGAACAGGGTGTTGAATAAATCTGTTGAAGAACAGATTTATTACCCATAAGTCCCTAAAGGTACATGGGACACTCAGGACAACACAACAAGGTCTCAGGTAGAGAGACAGGAAGTGTAGACCTGGGACTTGCCTTTATTAGGGTACAAGGATAGGTTGTCTAGGGTTTCATAGGCTCACTTTTTATTGGAAAAGTTAAAATATAGGAATGGTAATTAGGGAGCAGGAAGGGAGAAGCAAGGTCACTCAAGCCATCTGTTTCATGGGTGGAGGTTGCCCAGCTCCTTATCTAGTTGCTTTGCCAGAAGCTGTGTCATGCAGCTTGCAATATGCTGACTTGAGATGGATGTCTTTGAAATGAATGCCTCCATGACCAAAAGCTTAATGTCTGGGACTTGTATTACAATAAAAAAAAGTCTTCATGTCATCACTTACACTACATCACTCTTACAGCCTCTGTAATGTCTTTCGTCCTCACCTCCTGGCAACATCTCTGTGGAAAGACCATCCATGACTGTCATAACATCTGATCTGAACAGTAATTTTCAGCTCTCTTATTATTAAACTTCTCTGCTGCATTTAACACTATTGACTATTCCCTCTTCCCTGGAGTTTTCTACTCTCATGGGTTCTTGGGGAAAATCTCTTGCTAGTTCTCCCTCTCTTCTCTTACCCTTCCTCAATGACCTCCTTCGTAGTTCCTGTTTTCCCGGCCACCTCCGATCTCCCGTTCTCCCCAGAGTTCTCTTTCTCCACTGCTCCACTTCCACATCCACTTTACCTGCCTGGGCTTCTGCATCTCCTCAGCACCTCTGCAGTGACCCGTCTGCTGATGGCTCCCAAAGGCATGACCTTAGTTTGTTCATCTTTCCTTCCTGGCTCAGCAGTCACTGCCTGTGAAAGCAAACTCTCACAACATCAGTGAGCTTTCCTCAGAATCTTCCTTAGTTTAATCACTTATCAAGTTGCATCACAATTATCCATTTATCCTATGACAAAGAACGTGTGATTTTCTTATGCATCTTTGTACCCCCACCCCCTTGCATTTTGCCTGACATAAAGTAGATGCTCAGTAAATATTTTTGAACTTTTAGTGGGTTTTATAGTTGTTTGATTAATCAGTTAATGTTTAGAATAGTTATAGGACACCTAGAAATACAGGTCAAAATCTAGTGATCTCACTATATCAACAGTAGTACAGTTTCATGAAGGTAGTCAATGCATTGGAATGATGGGATAGTGTAAAAAAAAATAAAAATAGTCATACAGACGAAATAGATGAAGCAGATTAGGAGGTACAAATTCCAGTTATAAAATAAATAACTCATAGGGATGTTGTGTACACACAGGGGATATAATCTATAATATTATAACAACTCTGTATGGCGATGGATGGTAACTGGTCTCATTTTGGTGGTCATTTCATAATGTATGAAAATACTGAATCACTGTGTCGTACACCTAAAATTAATATGTTAATTGCAACCCAATTTTAAAAAGTATGTAGAGTTTCAAGTTGAACAATAAAGACTAATAGTCTGTGAAAGTGAAAGTCAGTCGTGTCCAACTCTTTGTGACGCCATGGACTATACAGTCCATGGAATTCTCCAGGCCAGAATACTGGAATGGGTAGCCTTTCCCTTTTCCAGGGGATCTTCCCAACCCAGGGATCAAACCCAGGTCTCCCGCATTGCAGCCAGATTCTTTACCAGCTGAACCACAAGAGACTACCATTTAAAAGGAACAAGGAGGCCTAATGTGGTCTCCCAGCTCATTTTACCAAGTATTTAGAGAAGCTTACAAAGCTTGCACCACTTGAGAATAAAAGACAAGGAAGGGGAGTAAACATGAGGTCCTGCTAGGTAAATGGCTCCAGGAACAGTGCATATAATTTGGATGTGTTCTTTTATTGTTTGTTTCCTTCCCCACTGAGTCTGCACTGTTGCTGGGAGAGCACATCCATTCAGAAAAATCAAAGCTTTTGAAGCCAGACAGTTTTAGGTTCAAATTCAAGCTCAGTCATTCATTAGCTGTGTGACCATGATTTCTTTGAGCCTCAATTTCTTCATCTGTTACCCGAAGATTACAATACCTACTCTTCACTGTTGTAGAGGAGATTAAATACGAGAATAAACAAGCCCTCTAGCATTGCAGCTCTCACAGAGTAGTGACACAGTAAAGAGTCACTTGACATTTCTCATGTCTGCTACTTTGTGTTTCAATTAATATTTTTATGATTATAGAAATACATGCTAACTATACACAATTTAGAAAATACAGAAAAACATAATGAAATCATTTAAACTACCTTTCTACCCCCCAGTGAAGCCCTCAGTAGATGGGTGGATAGGCGAGTCTAGAGTCCAAGAGAGAGGTATATATGTGAATCAAAGCTAGGACAGTTCCATCAACTGAAACTGTCCATTAACCCAGGGAGAATATGTGGAGTGAGAAGAAAAGAAAGCTTAGGATGTAGTCCTAACTTGTGTAACATGGGTGAAAAAAATAAGTACAAACCCCAGACTTCACAAAAGCTTGGCCTCAATGCAGCGAGATGATGAGACCACAATGGAAGGAAGCAGATTAACTCCAAACAAAATACTTTCCCCATTTCTGTAAGCGCTTTTTCCTTTTCTTGGTGGAGACTCCCTTTCCTCAAAAGCTTTCCGTAACCAGAGCCCAGGTCATAGGAAGTCTGGGCTCCATACCATCTGGTGGGTTTGCCACCGCAGAGGAAGAGGTGCCTTTTCCTAATTACATAAAGACTCTAGCTGGCAATGACCCTGTCAGAGACACGTTGTTCTGTTGCCTTCTCTTCACAGTCAAAGCTGTTATGGGGACTTCCCTGGTGGCCCAGTGTTTAGGACTCCACTTTTCCACTGCAAGGGGGCCCAGGTCCAATCCCTGTTCAGGGAACTAAGATCTTACAAGCCACAGATCCTGTGCCACAACCCCCCCTCCATCCCCCCCAAAAAAGTTGTTAAGGATCAAGTATGATGTTTACTGGGGCTTCCCAGGTGACGCAGTGGTAAAGAATCCGCCTGGCAATGCAGCAGACACTGGTTCAACCCTGGGTTTGGAAGATCCCCTTGAAAAAGGAAATGACAACTCACTCCAGTATTCTTGCCTGGAAAACTCCATGGACAAGGGAGTCTATGGGCTGCAGTCCATGGGGTCACAGAGTCGGACATGACGGAGACTGAGCACACACACGTGTGCACACACACACACGATGTTTATGTGTGTGTGTGTATATATATATATATATATATATATATATATATATACATATAGATCAAAACTCACTTATCCTAGAGTGCTTCCTTGGCCAACATATATCCCCCTGAAGACTTGTATTTAATGGTTTCTTTGATGAACAACTCCAGGGAATCCCACCAATGTTGAATTCTGTTTTATGCTCTGGGGGATGCTATTCACGCAGAATGCAGTGAGTATTTATGAGAAATTAAAGGCCTTGTCCTTATTTAAAAGAAATGTAAGTCTGGAGGCAAACAGGAAAGATTTTCCAGTGGGGAGATTTTCTGAGTGTGTGGAACTCTCTCCCAGAGATCTCTGAAAGTTGGTGCCTTTTCAATTTGCCTTGAAAGAAGCCTTAGCTATATGAAAGCAACTTTGGGATGAGCCTTTCTTAGAAGGTCTACTCCAGAGCTTTCAACCCCATCTCCACAAACAGGGGACAGCAAGGTGATAGCAGCCACTCTGGTTGCCCACCTAACAACACTCCTCCTTCTTCCTAACAGAATCCAGACTTTGCCTGGGTTTCTGCCATTCTCTGAGTGGCCAATTGTTTTCTGGAAGGCGAGTCCCATCATTAGCCCCAGAGCAGTAATAATTCTTGCCAGTGGTGGGCCAAGGCTTGGGAATGTGGTACTTAGGAGGGGAAGTTGCACAGGCAGCTTCTGGGAGACTTTTCCTTCTCCATCTGCAAGGAGACCTGACAGAAAGGAGGTTCTTCTTTCTGCCTCTAGGTGTTGTCATAAGGCGGTGGCACCTGTAGCCCCATCAGAGGACAAGGCTGATAGACTGGGGATGGTCATGACCTGGTTGAGATCACGGTGCTGCTATATTAGTCATCCCTGGAGATGGCCCACTTCTGTCCAAACACACAACTAAGTTCTCTGAAATTCTTAGGACATGGTATACTGGTGACTAACTCCCTCTGAGATGAAAAAATAAGTGATGGGCTGGGTAGCTGATGACAACTGAGCTGAAGAAGAGGTGTCTGCAAAAGGGAAGAGCCTGAACTCCAAGTTTGTCAGAGAAAAGGAAGCACAAGGATTTTCCATGATCCATTGTGGGTTAGGGCTTCCCAGGTGGCTCTGGTGGTAAAGAATCCGCCTGCCAATGCAAGAGACATGGATTCAATTCCTGGGTCAGGAAGATCCCCTGGAGTAGGATATGGAAGAAAACTCCGGTATTCTTGCCTGGAAATCCCATGGGCAGAAGAGCCTGGCGGGCTACAGTCAGACATGACTAAGCTCTTTGAGCACTATCGTGGGTTAAGTCCTGTCTAAAACTAAGATCATGGCATCTGGTCCCATCACTTCATGAGAAATATATGGGGAAACAGTGGAAACAGTGTCAGACTTTATATTTTGGGCTCAAAAATCACTGCAGATGGTGATTGCCGTGAAATTAAAAGACACTTACTCCTTGGGAGGAAGGTTATGACCAACCTAGACAACACATTAAAAAGCAGAGACATTATTTTGCCAACAAAGGTCCGTTTAGTCAAGGCTATGGTTTTTCCAGTGATCATGTATGGATGTGAGAGTTGGACTGTGAAGAAAGCTGAGCGCTGAAGAATTGATGCTTTTGAACTGTGGTGTTGGAGAAGACTCTTGAGAGTCCCTTGGACTGCAAGGAGATCCAACCAGTCCATCCTAAAGGAGATCAGCCCTGGGCGTTCATTGGAAGGACTGATGTTGAAGCTGAAACTCCAGTACTTTGGCCACCTCATGTGAAGAGTTGACTCATTGGAAAAGACTGATGCTGGGAAGGATTGGAGGCAGGAGGAAAAGGGGACGACAGAGCAATGAGATGGTTGGATGGCATCACTGACTCGATGGACATGAGTTTGGGTAAACTCCAGGAGTTGGTGATGGACAGGGAGGCCTGGTGTGCTGCGATTCATGGTCGCAAAGAGTCAGACATGACTGAGCAACTGAACTGAAATGAACTGAACAGGCTACTTGGGCAAGTAGAGAAGCTTCAGTGCAGGGTACCTAGAGGCAGACTAGTAGATTCCCAGGAGTAAGGTGAGCTGGAGCAAGATTATCACTGGCATATAGGTAAGTGCAGATGAAAATTCTCCATGAAGCAGGGGAAAGTTGCCCAAACCACACAAAAGCGTACAAAAAGACTGCATCACCTTTAAACATCATTCAGACTCAAAATGTCTAAGGCCACTAGGTCAGCATCAGACAGTCAGAAACTTTCCTGTTTCCCTAATCTTTCTTCCCTATAACCTCAGAGGGGTCTGAAACAGTAGCTAGAAAGAGAGAAGAAACTGGTAATGCCTTTCTCCCCTGGAACATGATTTATCTGGGTGGAGGTAGGGAGAAGAGAAACAATTATAATTTGAATGAAGTTGAAAGCTTTGATTAATGCCTGAGTGTGAACTTTCTAATATCTCATCTGAAGCTTTGTCCCATGGAGAGATAATAGGATTTTCTAATAGCGGCACAATATTATACATAATTCTGAGAAAATGGAAATATTCCTAAGGAACTCTTTTTTTTCTCCTTGCAATGTAATGTTGACAATTAACACTTCCTTAATCTGCCGTATAGTGTATATTAATTCACCAGAATAATTTCCACGTTCTTCAAACTTTCAGTCAATTGTTGACCATCAGATTTCGTGATTCTCAGCATTCCTTTGCTCACCATACCATTATCATAAGCCATTTTATGAAAGTTAGTTTGAGGGGGAAGGTTTTGGTTTGAGGTAGAGACAATAAGGAATGGTCCATTGTAAATTGTATTATGTCAGACCAAACATTCCCTCACCTGATGACCAAATGTTTTAAAATAAAACCAATAAACTGTGATGTCTTTCTGCAGTAGCCTTATCTTTTGATAGTTCCTTTCTCAGCAGTCCTTGAGTATTTATTCAATAGGATCCTTGGAGAAACTTAGGCCTTCCTCACTTCTTGTCCAGCCAGATCTCAAGACAGAGATAAGCGGAACCACCTCTTTGTTAAAGTTTTCGGGCAGCGAGGGAGCAAGTACCTAGTTGTCAGTGTCTGACTATTTCAAATGAAATAGAAATTACTTTGGCTTATCTCCTTCTTCCATTCTCCTCTCTTCTTTCCATTCATGCATCCAGTTCATAATTGGCTGTATAAATTAAATACTTCATAATGAAGCTAATTCTTATCTTCTTTAAATGCAGTTTCATTAACATTAAAGATTACTGGAGTAGTCTGTCATGTCAAATAATTGAACTGATTCAGAAACATACTAATTACCATAGGAATTGTGATTGTGAGTTAAGCCCTGTGAGACGGGGGCACAGCATCTGGAGAAAAGTGACAGAGCAAATTAGAACATAATGTCAGGGAATGCAGACCAGAGCCTGGAGCAACTGGTGTTGGAAAGGAAGGAAGCAATAGAGCCAAGAGTTCTGTTCCAGGAGAGGCCAGAGGGACTGCCATAAACGAGGGTTATGTGGAGTTTGGGAAGCACTGCGATTGTCTGCTTATCTCCCTCTCTTCCTGCGCAACCAGTCAAAATATCCATCTGCCTGGGGAAATGAGGAAATGTTGGGGTACAAAGTTTGGGTTATGCAAGATGAGTTTCAGAGATCCAGTGTTGATGATAGTAGATAGTACTATATTGAATACTTGAAATTTGTTAAGAGAATAGATGTTAAATCTTCTCAACACACACATACAATCGTAATTGTGTAAAAGTGATAGAGAAGTTATTTAGCTTGATGTAGGTGATCTCTTCACAATGGGTGCATACATCAAGTTGTCCACATTAAATACACACAATTTTTATATGTCAACAAATAACACTGTTTAAAAAAGTCAAGTCTCTAACAAATGGTACAGTAAATAAAACTATTCAACTTTATTAATCCACCATTTCTCAAACTTATTTGATCCTGGAATACCTTGCCCTCTCCTCAGTACTCCTTTTTACCTCCTGTTGAATAGTGTTTGATGAATTCTAGGTGGGGAAAAGTGAAAGTGTTAGTTGCTCAGTCATGTCCACCTCTTTGTGACCCCACGGACTTAGCCTGCCAGGCTCCCCTGTCCATGGAATTCTTCAGGCAAGAATACTGGAGTGGGTTGCCATTCCCTTCTCCAGGGGATCTTCCTGACCCATGGATCAAACCCAGGTCTCCTGCATTGCAGGCAGATTCTTTACCATCTGAGCCGCCAGGGAAAAGCTGTTATTCTGTGACTTTAAAAATAGGCAAAGCTATAACCTGCTGTTTGGGTTATAACATGGATATGGAAAGACTCTACCTTCTAGTGTCAGACAGGCAGAATTCCATGCTGAGTCTTTAATAGCTGCGTAACTTTGATCCAGTTCTTCTCTGAGTCTCATTTTTCTTGTTTGTGAAATGAAATGCATGGCAGGAGAATACTGACTTTGCAATGTTGTTTTTAAAAGTTAGAGGTATCTGTCAAGCATCTAGTATATGCTTGACATGTGTGTGCTGTTGAGCAAAAGTGGTTACTGTCATGATTGGCTTGTAGCAAGTGATGAACTAAATGACTCTTACCATATATAGAAAGAAGAAGCTTTATATTCTATGAAGCAGAAATTAAAAGGAAGTTTTCATGAAGTAGTCATTTTGAAAGATTGAATTAAAGAAAGATGACTGGGTTCTGTCTTAAAATCTTGTTTTAGTTGTATCTTATTGGGCTTCCCTGGTGGCTCAGGCAGTAAAGAATCTGCCTGCAATGCAGGAGACCTGGGTTACATCCCTGGATTGGGAAGATCCCCTGGAGAAGGGAATGGCTACTCACTCCAGTGTTCTTAAGAGCAACTAAAAAATAGTTTGTATGTGGCAAATAAGTATTAATTATAATTGCGTTTGTTATTTAAATTTATAGCAAGATGCTAAATGGGGATATATATTCTGTCTTCTTGGAATTTTAGTTCAAGCCTTACACCTGAGAAAATGGGCAAAAGATGCTTCTACTGTCTAAAAAGAAGTGCTAGACACATGTCAACGAGACCGACTCAAAGATAACAGATTTGGTCAAACCTGTCCCCTACCACCATCAGCCTATGTAAGAGAAACAGTCATTGAGGAAAGGAAGCTACTAGCCTAGGCAGTTAGCAAGGCATTTCCAACCTCCAGGCCTATTTGTGGGTCTGAGAGATGTTTTACCCAGATTGGGGGTGCCTGATAGGAGAGACATTTGGCATCTCACTCTTGGCTCTATACTCACTGAGCTGCTGACATTCCTGGGGCCACCAAGTGCACTGAAGTGGAGGAAATGAAGGGCAGCAAGAGGCTGAACTGGGTTTCCATAGTCTAGGGACATCTGTGAACATAAAACTGGTGACTGACTTCTGTCTGGCATACATGGGAGGTAAGAGGAAAGTTGGTCAGTCAGTCAGTTGCTCAGTCATGTCCGACTCATTGTGATGCCATAGATTATAGCCCACTAGACTCCTGTCCGTGAAATTTTCCAGGCAAGAATACTGGAGTGGGTTGCCATTTCCTATTCCAGGGGATCTTCCTAACCTAGGGATTGAACCCTTGTCTCTTGCATCTCCTGCATTGGCGGGTGGATTTTTTACCAATAGCACCACCTAGGAAGCCCAGGAGAAGGAGAGCTGGAGAAGCCCATTAACCCTGGTGTGGGGCAAGGAGAGAACTAGGGCTTCCCAATTTGTTGTGGAAAGATGCAAGAATTCCTTGAGGACTGAGAGAATATGGCAGTTGCTGATGGTCACCAGGCTTGAGCTATCTTGATGGGACTTTACTCAAAGTGCTGACTGCTTGAGCTGAACAACTGCAGCACCAAGACAGGGTTGGGGAGTGGACTGCCTGAGTCTGGAGGTGGAATGAGAAGGAGCTCTATAAAGGTCTGTGGAGAGGCTTCACTGTCCATGTCAGGAAATGAGAATGTCCTGGGGGTGTGGAGTGGGGGCGGAGGAGGGCTCCAAGGAACCCTAAGTGATGCCACGACAAAATCAATGTTTGTATGTATGGCTGCCAGATGGGAGGCGGTAACAGCCAACCAGCACTAGCCGGCAGAGAGCACCAGTGCGTTAGCCTTGGTCCACCTTCCTCTTATCCCGCTCCCTTTCCATGATTTGAAGGACCCAGAAGATTAGGTAGAGAAAAGGCAAAGTCATTATATCAGCTCTTGCCCATGGCAGGGTTCTGAGCCAAGGGCAAGCCCTGAGCTGGTGGTGGGTAGGGGAGAAAAGCTGTGAACTGTCTGTAAGCTTCAGGTCTTGATATTATTAAGAGGTGGGATCAACCTTTTAATATCCAAAAGTCGATTAAGTACTAAATAAAACCTTTTTGGGGAGGTTCTGAAAAAAATTATTTCAGGGATCCAAACATATAATGGTTTTAAACTAAACCTACATTCATTTTCTGGTGCTGAAAGTCTGGGGTTGTGCTTCTCAATGCTTAGAAGAGCTGTGAGCATTCAGCTCTCCTTGACTGACAATCAATTAAATAAGACTTCTTAAACTAGCTGGAATGGATAGAGCAGCTATGGTCTCTACATACACAGTCATCAAGGGGTGGGCAGAGGAAATCTGAGAGTGCAAATATGAAAGTGGTTTGTGGTTTTACCCCATTGATTAAACCTATTTAAAAAAACAACAGTAATTGTTTTAAAATAGAATTCTTCCATAGAAAAGGCGTTATTGACAGACAGGCCATTGAGATTTTCCCCTTGTCCTTCTCAGATATGCAAGCCCAGGGAGATATAAATCAAAGAATTTATGCTTCCTGAACATAGAGCCTGCAGGGAATTCTTCTGGAAAACTAGCTTTGCAAATCCCACTTGATAGCAATGTGATGTCAGATGTTGAGTGGTGAAGACAGATTTCATGGAAAGAACCAGGACATTTTTGGAATAGATATAATATTTTGAAGAGGAAGAGGAAACAACTTAAAATTTCTCCCCATATATCTGGGAACCTGGTACTGTGATAGGCATTTTATCTCATTTAATCTTTCCTACACCCATAGGAAGTAATTATTCACACACTCATTTTGCTGATGAGGAGATGGAGCCTCAGGAAGTATGGAATTTTCCCAGACTCACCCAATTTGTAAATGTGCTTGATTCTGAAGCCGTTCTGTTTCTACCACATTGCCAAACGTATGAAAGAGAACATGAACCTTACCTCTTTAAACTTCAAGGGATACTGACTAGATGAGATAGTTCAGAGCCATAGAAGGGTTCATTATCAAGAAAGCTGACAAGAAAGGTGGATGTTCCATGAAGGAAAGAAAAGGAGCAAGAAAAAGCAGCAGGAACTTGGAGTGACATTGGAAGAATGCTAGTAGTGTCTCGAGGGAGACCTCTCTGGACTGGATCAAACAGAGCTGAGCTGGTGAGGTGGGACCATGGAAAGGTGGAGGCCAGGCTGACGTGAAATGGGGCAACCGTAACTGAAAAGACATGTCAGGGCAGAGGTTGCTGATAGAAGGGACACAGTTCTGAGAGTGAGCAGCTCGGAGAAGGAGCTGCAAGGGCAGAGCAGCTCCCACAGCAGCTGGAGACAGCTGTTCTCTACTTGCCAGAAGGTGAGCCTGCCTCACCTTGACCAGGGTATACACAGGGAAGATCAAGGAAGGAGGTTCAGGAAGCTCCCAGATAGGCTGCCTCTGAGCTTGGACATGCTTTCAAGGATGTTGCCATTCCCAAGTGGGTCCTTTGTGAAACCTGCCAAGTCAGGCAGGTCACCTGAGGTCTCAGTGTGGAGAGACTGACAGATGCAGTCTGAAGAGTGCTTATCCTGCTCACTTGGACAAGGATCTCCAAATAAACCAATGACATTTTCTTTCTTTTTTTTTTGGTTTGCTTTCTTCAGTACCAAAGGAAAGTCCCCTCTACAACTGGGTATAAACAGGACGCCCTGCCCTCCACGTATTCCCATTCCTGGAGAATTGGCAATTTTGAGCCTTATTTAAAGATCCGCCACATGCTTGGAGAGTCGAGATGGTGGGGGAGGGTGGTCTAAAGCAAACCTCAGAAATTCCCTGAGAGAAACATGAAGGAAAACCTCTCTGTGGGCTCACCCACCTCTGCATGGCCTGTCTGCTGAACCATCTGCCTTTTCCTCATACCTGTGATGGAGCAGCTCCAAGACAGAATCCAGGTTCTTCCTCTGACCGCCCCCTGGGGCTCCCTTCCAGGTCCTGCACTCATGAGCATCTCAGCAAAGGAAAACCAGACACGTTATCATGCAAGAAACTGGGCACACCCTGTGGCCTCTGACAAGGGCCCGCTGCTCTGGTTGCCCCTTGTCCATCCTGGCTTCTCTGTTCTTGCACTTTAATCGTTGAAGGTCGAGAGCTGTGTTGTTGTGGAAAGAGCACAGGCTTGAAGTTACAAACCGGGGTTTAAATCTTGCTTTGTGTCCTCTTGGGCAAGTGACAAACTTAAGTTTCCTTATCTGCAAAACACACAATCCCTGCATGGTTGGTTTTGCGTTTGAAGTGTTCTAGTGATGAAGTGAGATGATACTACAGAGGGCTCAGTATGAGACAGACAAGCGATAAGTGGTCCCTTCCTCAAGCCTCTTATTAAGTCAGTGTTTACAGAGCTGTCCGCTGCTTCCAAAACCTGCAGTTGCGGCACCCTGGGGATGAGCAGGACCCAGATGTGCCAGGCACCCCTATTTCAGAAAACCTTTCCCTCACTTCGCTTCACATTCTCCTGGTCTGGGTGCTGAGTTCCTTTCAACTGAATTAATAGCAGAGTGGAGATGGCAACAGGTGGCCTGATCCTTTGCAAATGCTGTTGTCACCTGTTTTTCATTCTTCCTGACACTGGAGCAAACCTAACTTTCTTCCAATATTACTTATAATACATTACAGTTGTCACAGAGCAGGCTGTGATTGGAGGGCTTCTTGAGAGAATGTTCTCTTGAGAAACCCCTTGACTAGAAATGAACTATCTGTGCTGTTAATGAGTTTGTGAGACCCCAGGGTCCACGAGTAAAGGCTATTGAAGAATGGATGGATCCCCTCTGCTGTTAGATGGTGCTACCACATCTTCTTCAAAAGGCTTTAAGTTCTGCACATAAAGGAGCATTTCCTACAAGGTTTTGTTTGGTTATGATGCTGGTGTCATATGGTCTTGTAATATATCATGTAAGATGATTATGTACCATGATATTATATCTTACATACATGTAATATATAAACAAAACAAAGTGTAGGTGGATACTATTTTGAAATATTAATTGATGAATTCTTTCATTCTTTTTACTTACAGCCCTTTAGATGGTCTATAAATAAAAGTCCTGTCTAAAGCAATTTATTTATAAAAATAGAATTGAAGTTTCTTTTGCTCTTCAAGGACAAAAAAAATATCCATGGTGAAAAATGGGTCAAATTTGTGATTTTGAATTCCAAATCAGGGGCGTGAAATGTAGAGCCAAAACAGTACATTGAAAAGCCAAAATCTTCTGATCTGTAAGAGATGTAATTTTATTTATTCATTTACAAAAGGAAAGACTGGAGAATTAGTTTTTCCACCAAGACTCTTGAGAGCAGGGAGCTGTCATCTTCCTCCTAAGAACCTTGCCTTGGGCTAAGGAGAGTGAGAGCTAGAGCTCACTCTTGGCATAAAAATAGAACATATACCATAAATCACACCCACTAGCACCACTGGGTACAGGAGTAGCCTGGCATAGTCTGACTACTAGACCAGGTGAGGTGTGAAAACCAGAGGCTAGTCCCAGAAGCACTGGTTCATCCACTCAGCAAATACTTCTAAGGTATCATCTACATGCCGAGACTATTCTCGGGGTCCATCAGGAACCAAAAATTCCTGCCCTTGGGGGCCTTCTGAGCTAAAATGAATCCAGGAATAGAGTACTAAAGATAGATTTCTGTCACATGTAAGTTTCTGGACTGATAATGACCCAACACATAAAGTCTTGGCAAAGTGGTATGAAATTCTGAAGCCTATTGTTAAGCTTTGGAGTGGGTTCTATTTTTCTAATTTTATAGGCAGAAAAAGTAAAGTACAGAAGTCTAAGGCAGAGATTCTCCACATACGGGCCTCACCAGCAGCACCAGCAGTTCTCCCACTGGGAGCTTGTTAGAAATGCAAGGGCTTGGTCCTTGGGCCCCTCCCCAGATCTCCTGAATCAGGAACTCTGGGGGTGAGGTGGGTGACTTGTTAGCAAGTCCCCCAGCTGACTCTGCACTGGCTGAAGTCTAAGAAATTGCTGCTGGGACGACTTGGATCACTAATGAGACTGATCCAGTGGGCATTTATTTCCCAGTGGCAATAGTGGTAAAGAATCCGCCTGCCAATGCAGGAAACATGAGAGACTCAGGTTCGATCCCTGGGTTGGGAAAATCCCCTGGAGAAGGAAATGGCAACCCACTCCAGTATTCTCGCCTGGAGAGTCCCATGGACAGGAGAGCCTGGCGGGCTACAGTCCATGGGGTCGCAAAGAGTTGGACACAACTGAGCACACACACACACATACAGGCATTTATTTTAAGTCCTGGGTTGGCACTGGGGCTGTGAAGGCAAACAAGATGAGTTCCTAGTGTTCAGGTGGTTGTTCACAGACCTGGACACAGATCATCACAGTACCTGTGATTCCACTAAGAGAGCCATGCTCAGGCATGGGGCAAGCCCAGGGAAGCGGGCACCTCTCTCTTACCCACAGACCTCCTTACATAGACGCTAGTTCTTCCTGAATCTCAGAGCAGCCTGGCCTGAGAAGTCTCATTCATCCCAGGCAGAGCTGCCCTGAGTCTAGAGCAAGGTCCCTACAACAGAATGTGCTTCAGAAACTCAGGGAGAGTTTGTAAACATAAGCTCCTGGTCTCATATATTCAGTGTCAGTGGAAATCTACATTTTTAAACAAGCTCCCTAGGTGATTCTTATGCACAGTCAAGTTTGTTCTAACAGATTAAGAATTAATCAGCCTCTGAACTCTCCTGTCTGCCTTTTCATCAGCACTGCTCATTGACCTGTGAGAGGATAGAGGAAACACTTTCCTCTGGTTGTTGGGAGTCATCCTTCTTCCACCGCTAATCTTCAGTGAGGCAAATCTTGGGGGTCGGTGGGGTGTTGTTTGTGTGTTAGTTGCTCAGTCAAGTCCGAATCTTGCAATGCCATGGTCTGTAACCTATGAGGTTCCTCTGTCCATGGGATTCTCCAGGCAGGAACACTGGAGCCATTCTCTTCTCCAGGGGCTCTTCATGACCCAGGATTCAAACCCAGGTCTCCTGCATTGCAGGCAGATTCTTTACTGTCTGAACTACCCGGGAACCCTGGGGTGTTGTTTATCTGAGAGCAATTGTTCATGGCATAGGGATCTCACCACATACAGTGTAGCTGAACTACACTGTAATGATTGCAACACTCACTTAGCACATGTTTATTGAATATTCACAGGTCACAATTCCCCCTCCTGGCATGGTTTGGCCAATGGGAATGACCAGGCATGGCCTTTGTCATGGCAGAACAGAAACTTTAAATACCATCGCGTGGTATGACTGAAGCCAGCTCCCAGTGTGGGATCTTAGGTGATGGCTTCTCCTTCAGCCTAGATTCCAGACTAAGAAATAGAAAGTACCAAGCCTAGAAGAGCCCAGCTGACCACATATAATGTGAACAAGAAATAGATATTTGTTGTTGTAAACTGTCATAATTATGAGCTTGTATATCTTGCCACATAGTCAAAGGAAAGCTGACTCAAGCACTTACTCTGTGCCTAGCGTTATGCTGGGATAATAAAGATGATTAATATATTCCCCTCCCTCAAAACATTTGCCATTCCTGAAGATGGATGAGACAATATCCAGTTTTATCCTACCCTAACCTATTCTATCTCTTCCTACTCATTTACCCATTCCCTGGCTTGCTATACAAAGGATTTATTCTTGCCTTTATATATTAAATGCAGGTAATAGAATACAATAAGGTACATTAGAAGCAGATGAAAAGGAAAATGAAAAAAAACAGAGGTCAAGGAATGTGACATAAAAATGCATCATCTATACTCCTGGGGTGGATACAAATTTGATTCTAATCATTTAGAAGCCAGTTCATGAAAGAGCCTTGATTAGTTTCATTCACAGAGCCCATAAGATTAAACAGCAAGCAATTGCCCCAGAGGCATGGCTATGTCTAATCATAAGACAACATAAAAATTACTCTGAAAGTCCATGGGATTTAAGTTGTTCAATTTGCTCTTGGTGTTGCAATTTACCATTTTCCCTTTTTAATGTATAGTATATCTCAGCTTAATTCTGTTTTAATTTTAAAGAGAAGAGCAAGGAGAAAAGAGATTTTTGTTTGTTTTTTAGCCAGAAGAGGAAGGGAAAGGTACAGTGAGATATCTATAAAGCATTCTTTTTGAGTGTAATACTTCACTAATATCACATTAAACCGTAAGTATTAGTTTACCTGGTGTTTTTTCCATGTGAGTTATTCTAAGAGATGGTTTTGTCTTAATTTATTTTGACTTCTTGGCTTAGTTCCTAGAATAGAGTTCAATAAACGCCAAGTAGAAAGAGTGAGCACTGGGTTTATTGATTTTCATTGTTGTATAGTATTCCACTGTGTATATCATTCTATGTCCATTCTACTATTAATGGAAATTTGGCTTGTTTCTAGTTTGGAGAGATTACAAACTATGCTACTATGAGCATACTTGCATATGTATTCAGGGCTTCCCAGGTGGCAGTTAGTGGTAAAGAACCCTCCTGCCAGTGCAGGAGATGAAAGAGATGCTGGTTCGATCCCTGAGTTGGGAGGATCCCCTGAAGGAAGGCATGGCAACCCACTCCAGTATTCTTGCCTGGAGAATCCCATGGACAGAGGAGCCTGCCAGGCTATAGTCCATAGGGTTGCTCAGAGTCGGACATGACCGAAACGACTTAGAATCACACAGGTATATGTATTCTCCTGCACATAAACACATATCTTCAGAGAATAAGCCTAACATGAAATAACTGGGTTATGTGGTGTGTGTGTGTGTGTGTGTGTGTGTGTGTGTGTATCTTCCAACTTACTAGATAACAACACTCTGTTTTTCAAAATGGAGGTTCCCATCTAACTCCCCACCAGCAGTGAACACCGGTATCTGATGTTCCACATTCACACAAACACACACATAGTGTTTTCAGACTTTTTGATATTTGCTAATTTTGATGAGCATGTTGTGGTTTCTCCTTGTGGTGTAAGTTTGCACTTTCTTGATTACTAATAAGGTTGAATTCACAATTCATTCTCATGTAAATGGCTGTTAGGTTTCCTTTCCTTCCCTTCTTTGAACACAAGCCAGTTTAAGAATTTTGCATATTTAAAAGATTGCTTTGTCTTTTTATTATAGGAGTTTTAATATATTTTGGATACTGATTCTTCATCTATTATGTGTGCTGCCAATATCTCCTCCTACTGTGTGGTTTATCTTTATACTTCTTTTTTTATAGTGTTTCAGTGAAATGAGAAAATATTCTAATGTCAAATTTAGCACCCTTTCCTTTTGAGTGATTTTGTTCTCTAAGAAACTCCTTTGTCTCAAAGTCATGAAGGTATTTCTTTTATTTCCTTCTGAAAGACTTTATAATTTTGCTTTTCATACTTAGATATTTAATCCACTAAGAATTATTATTATTAGATTTTTTTGAGGGGGTGCCTCTGGTAGGTTGGTGATGCCAGCCCTGACCTCAGCTGAAGTCACTGGTGGACAGTGTACTACAGGTAGTATAGAATAGAATCCTGACCCTCCAAAGATGTCCACAACCTAGTCCTCAGAACCTGTCACTATATTACTTTATACGGCAATAGGGACTTTGCAGATACAAGTTAAGGATCTTGGAATGTGGCGATCCTGAGTTATAGAAATGGGCTTGCTGTAATCACAAAGGTCCCTAAAAGAGGAAGGGAGAAGAGAAGAGAGGAGAGAAAATGTTCCACTACTGGCCTTGGAGATGGAGGAAAAGACCACAAGTCAAATGATGTAGACAGACCCTGGAAGCTGGAAAAGGCAAGGGAACAGATTCTCCGCTAGAGTTTCCAGCAGGAAACTGCGCTGCAGCCCTGAGTACCCATTTTAGACTCTGACCTCCAGAACTGCAAGATAATAAAAACCTGTATTGTTTTAAGCCACTAAATTTATGGTAGTTTGTTATTGCAGCTACAGGAAACTGCATGCTCAGTCGTGTCCAACTCTTTTGCGACCTCATGGACTGTAGCCCATCATGGAAATCTGTCCATGGGATTTCCCAGGCAAGAATACTGAAATGGGTTGCCATTTCCTCCTCCAGGGCATCTTCCTGACCCCGGGATCGAACCAACATCTCCTGCATCTCATGCATTGTAGGTGAATTCTTTACCACTGAGCCACTGGGGAAGCCCCACAGGAAACATACAAGAGCCTTAAACCTGTCCTGGTTCACAAGTGAATGTCACCCATCATCATGCCAGCACCATTTTGGAAATTCAATCTTGCAAAACCTCTCTCAAAAAAAAATTACAACACTGGTCAGTGGGAGCCATCCTAGCACAGGCCACACCCTCCTGGAATTTAGCCGGCACCAACTCAGGGCAGTCTTACGGTCATGATGGGGAGTGCCCTCAAAGGGAAAAAACAGGGACCAGTACCCGCACAGATTCCCAGTGGGGATTGGGTGCCTCATCCTGACATCGCTGTTGGTCCTTGCTGGTCTCAGAGACTTGGGGGTTCTCAGAAAACTTCAAGGGAAGCACCCTAAAGTGTCGGGGCCCTCTGAGGAACCCCACTTGCCCACGTCTAAGAGTGGTACTGCATGCAGTAAGTGATCACTGCTCTTTTCAGTAGGAATCCACTGCAGGTTTTAAGCCAAGACATAACGTGATATGTTAGAGAGATCAACCGGGCTGCTGAGTGGGAATTACACTAGATCCCCCAAGGGTGGAGGCTGGGAAATCATATAAAAATATTGTTACCTTCATCCAGGGGAGAGGTATGGTGGCTTCTATCAGGGTGGGGAAGGCAGAGAGAGAAGGAGGGGAACAAAATACTGTTTGCATTCATTAGCAGTTAGGCCATTTATTTGGCTGTGTACTATATTATCATGGAAGCAGCGCAGAATAAGCAACTGTGATGATTCAGAGCAAATCAGTTTTGAGTCTTCACTCCACCTCTTTGTAACTTGGGCTGGTGACTTCTGTATCTGTAAATTTTATATAGTAATAATGCACCCCTGAGACCTGTGTGTGCGTTGAAGGAGACTGGTGTGAGCGAGTCCATAGGTCTGGGTGTGACACACAATAGGAGTTCAGTGAAGGAAGCTCCTCTCCTATTCCATATTCATGTTTGTACCTGCATGATGTAGCAAAGTATCTGGCAAAGGGATGACTCAGTTATTTGGAGAACTGAATTAAATGGTACCACTGTTTGTCTGGAAAGCAAATGTTCCCTCAGAGCAGTGGTTCTTAACTCATTTTGGGGCCAGAGACCTTTTTGAGTTTCTGATTAAAATTGCACATAGTCAATATATGCAAAATTCTAGGTATAATTTCAGAGGGTTTGTTTATCTTTAGAGTCGTGAGACAAGCCATAAAATATATATGTCACTGCCTTCAAAGTATGCACTTGGAACAAGACCTTAATTTGGAATCATTTAGTTTTCTGTGTCCTTTGGCATTATCCTGATACAAGCGAAGAATTTAACCCCTTTCACCTTGAAATCTCAAAATTTCATTTAAAAAATAGAGATCAGGGAACTTCACGTCTTTCCAGATTAATCCCTGTAGAATTGGCTGGTATAAAAAATAACCCTCTGGGATTAGAGTCTACAGGGCCACTGGGCTAACCTGACCTTCTACAGCTCTGATGCTGAATTGGGGTCAGTCCGGGCCTCATCCTCTGTTCCAGCATGATCAGTGCTGATGGATAACTTAACTTAAAACTAGTTTTCAAAAGCTAAATGTTGATGCAGTTAAGGAGTTTACCAATTCCCCAATGACCTTAGTAGAATAAACCCAAGTACTGAGCTTTTAGAAGCAGAAGTGATTTCCAGAGGGGTTATTGCAGGAGGATGTACAGTGAGACGGCAAGCTGAAATCCAACCCTGAAATGGATAAGGGCTTCATCTTCTTAGAGAGCCCCAGATGAGTTGGAACATAGGGTAAATCTGATTACTTCTATTTATGTAATTTTTAAAGTGTAGTTGGATTTCTCTTGATTTGCCGTAAACAGAGTTTTTCAGAAAATGATAACTTCCTTAACTGTGGAAAAAATGTACATGAGATCAAGACCTACATATGGGATAATGAGGAATTAATTTACAGTCCACCCACCATAGCCAGCTTCGTTACCTTCCTGAGTCAGAACGCCAGAGGGCTATGCAGGCCAAGGGCTCTCTCCCCAGAGTTGTCTACCTTTTCTTCCAATCTATTTCTGCTCTCAGTGATCTTAAAAGAATCTAAACCAATGTAATCCTCAGCCTTTTCAGGGAATTTATGGATGCGACTAAAAGCTAATCCATTTGGTCGGAAAGCTAGAAATTGCTTTAGCTTTGAAATATGTGTAGACACGAGTTTCCTTAAGATCAGTGGAGCTCTTCTCTCTCCTTCTCCCTTCAGAATATCTTGCAATGCCCAGACATTTATGTAAGATTCTACACACCTGCACATCATGGGTTAGAGAAGTTAAATCATGGAAGGACTTAGCAAATCGTCTGGTCTTTGGCCATGCAGACTGTCTGGGCTCTTTTCTAGCTACAAGCCTCTAACCATCCTCTAACCATTATTATTCTATAATAATCTAGTGATGCTAGGACATCTTCCTTGACATTGAGCGTATACTTTCTCCTACCAATTTTAACTACATATTTTTAAGAACCCCTTTTTTGACCACCTTAATTTACCAACTTTCTCAATTTCTGAATTCTTTAGGGAATGACTGCAAATAACAAATCAAGAGAATTTTTTTTTTAAGAACAGGCTGCTTAAATAATGTATTTCAGAACCATAACAGTCTCTGGATCTGAGTATGCATTCTGTGCTAATATGTTTGTTTACTATCTAGATTTTAACAGTGTTTCACTGCAGTCAATCCCAAGATGATCCTCTCTTATTCTGAATACAAGAACAAGAATACTAACATGAATGTGTAAAACTTGGGAAATATTAGGGTAGTTTTAGGTTTACAATAAGACAAATAAATATGCCAATTTTAAATTGTTAGAATAAGTAAGATGATTGACTAAGAAGAACTCAGCCATGTAAAGCCTGAGAAGACTGCATTATATAAAACATTTCTTGGACGTGTTTCAACCACAGTCAGTTTTTATTTTTGTTTTTGTTTTCATTACATTCCTGTCAGAATTAAATTCTCAAAAATTGTGGGGTCAAAGGCAGAAAATGTAGAAAATATTTTGCAGTCCTATTTTGCTTTTTAGATTAGGATTTCAAATTGTGGCCTGAGAAGGCAGGGTGCTTGCCTGTGATGTGGCTGGAGAAGCCTGGGTGAGTGGAAGAGGTGGGTTGTGATCTGCATTTCAAAATTTGTTCTCCAGCCCACCGCTCATGCCTCCCCCTTCCATTAGGATGGGCTGTGTGGATTTTTCTTAGTCATAAGAATTTATAGATTCTTGCGGGTAGTAAAGATATTGTGAAAGTAATATTTTGTGGCTGAAACATAAGAGATAGAAGAAAGGGAAAAAAATGCAAAATGATTTGTTAACTCAAACTTTAAAAATCTGAAGTATGTATTTTGCCATTCTGTTCACTGTTTCATGAGACCAAAGATAAAGAGGTGATCAACTGTATGATCAATAATTGACCTCACTAGGAGTTTTCTTGTTTTTTGCAAAATCTCTGAAGAGAAGGGTAGAGAATTGTGTTGGAGAGAGAATTTAAAGCTAAATAATTATTGCCTCATTATTATTTAAAGAGAGTCCTTATTTAAATTGCTGTCTGAGTTTTCATTTTATCTTGTCTTTCTTTAATCCTCTGTAAGCATTTTTAATCCTTTGGTAATGGAAGTTACCAAAGTTCCATATCTCTGACTAAATGGTTCTTACTTAAGTTCTGTCCTTTTATCAATATAAAAGCTATTCCATAAACTCTAAGATTTTTTTTTTTCAGAATGCTTGGTTAGGTGTTAAATATCTCAGTAGACACTAACCTCTGTGTTCTAATGGGATGGTGCTTGTGATAGGCCATTTGATGGCCAGAAAGAAGTGAGGCTGTAGTGAAGAGTCTGATATGAAATAAGACCTCTTTCACTTTGTTTTAGGTGCTTGGTCGTGAATCTCTTATTAACGTCCGGAAGCCCTTGTTCCCTCCATATGCTGGAGACAACAGCCTTCTGCAGATTGTTGTCTGCGTGCTTAGTCACTCAATAGCATCTGATTCATTGTGACCCCCATCGACTGTAGCCTGCCAGGCTTCTCTGTTCATGGGATTCTCCAGGCAAGAATACTGGAGTGAGTAACCATTCCCTTCTCCAGAGGATCTTCCTGACCCAGGGATCGAACCTGGGTCTCCTGCATTGCAGATGGATTCTTTACCTTCTGAGCTACCAGGGAGAAGCACAGATTGTTGGGAAGTTAACAAATAGTAAGGAAATCAGCCCATGCTGTTTCTGTTTTCTAGACAGGTTTTTCCCAGGTTTGGATCTGTACCATCTCACTCAGAGAAGGGAGGAACCTTGTTCCCAACCTCCCCACTAGGTCAGATTTTCCATCGTTTTGTTCCCAAGGAACAACCCATCATTGTGATGTTGCAAATCACAGGAAGTTTACAATTCTCTTTCTCACTTGAATGAGGCAGCTTCGTTTGCCTTGTTACAGTATTTCCTTTTGGCCTTTCTCCCAACTGTGTGACCACAGTCACCAGAGCCACGTTTGGATCTGGTTGGT
Source organism: Okapia johnstoni (assembly GCA_024291935.2). Classification (NCBI taxonomy): domain Eukaryota; kingdom Metazoa; phylum Chordata; class Mammalia; order Artiodactyla; family Giraffidae; genus Okapia; species Okapia johnstoni. The sequence goes on from CM044321.1 coordinate 63,497,894, forward strand.
ATTCAGAAACCTGTCAGTCATGGATTTCTGAAAGCCACAGGTCACCTACCAGCTTCCTCTGGGGAAGGTTCCCAGCACCACTGCTCTTCCAAATCTCAGCTTTTTTCTTTACCTTGTGTCACATAAAACATGAACAAAATGGCAAGATACATACTTCAAACTCCTGAAGTCTGGCTATTAAACCAGAGCTCACTACATTGTAGAGACTCCACCCTGAAGATATGGCTAGTGGTGAGTCAAGACTTGGGCCACCTGACCCCAACCCCACCCTGCTCCCTTCTCCACAATTCAAGCTTTCAGCCAGAACTCTTAGAAATAGGTTGTGACCTGAGTAAGATGTATTTGGGTCTGAAGAGAAAGATTTGTCAAGTTAACTCTTGGGAATAAGGTTCTCTCTAGGTGCCTCAAACAGTAAAGAATCTGCCTGCAATATGGGAGACCTGGGTTCGATCCCTGGGTTGGGAAGATCCCCTGGAGAAGGCAATGGCAATCCATTCTAGTGTTCTTGCCTAGGAAATTCCAAGGACAGAGGAACCTGGTGACCTACAGTCCATGGGGCTGCAAAGAGTTGGACGTGACTGAGCGACTAACACTAGTTTAATATATCTCCTGTGGATCCTAGGAATCCTCAGGTTAATATTTATGGTATATACTGAAATGCTTATGCTTTTATTTTAATTTGTTGGTGTGAAGATGTGGCTGCTTTTGATACTGGAAGAAGTGATAATGTGAAAATTCTTCCCTCTCACTTCTGCTGTGTGTAATTGTGGCTCTCTGAGTTTTTCTCAAGTGCTCATGTCAATGATATTTCTATTTTATGCAACTTACACTCTCTAGAGCAAATTTGTTATCATGAAAATGTAGAGAATCAACTTCTGTTTCAGAGCTATTGTTTTTATCTAGCATTTAAAGTCAACAGAAAGCTTCTGTTGTTTACGTTGCCATCTCTGAGACCCTGAGGGCTGAGTGAATAGTTTAGTGAATAGTGCACAGGCTGAAATGTAGAAATTGAGTTTGTTTTTGGAAACTGACTGACTCGAAAAGTGGCACGGAGATGAATGGGGTTATGGATACTGAGTACCCACTGTGTTCACTGTGTCTTTTGTTCTCTGTACTCTGATGCTTTGACATCTGGGACCTTGCTGACCCTGGAGGACTCCCTCTCCTGGGGTAAGCCAGTTCCTAGAGACAGTAAGCAACTGGCTCTCGAGTGTGCTTTCCAAATGCAAACCAACCAACCCAGAGCCCACAGCCCAACCACTTCCTTTATTGGGCTCTCATGCTGTGAGCTCTTATCCCACTACCCTAGTCACTCCAGGTTCAGGTACCAGACCACTGGGGAAGCCTCTATGCCCCAGAGCCTGTTGAAATTACTCACTCTAGTCAATCTTGAGCCTGTTTGACTCATGTGCTCCTTCCGTGGAAACCGCAGTGAAGGCTCTTGCCCATAGTTCCTCCCTCTCCCTCCCCCACCCCCGTGTGGCCCACCATGGCATGTCATACTCCCATCTCTTGAGAACTGTAAGTGGCAAACCGTATTTTCAGTGGCAGTCGTTTCTGGTCTACTGGCCTTTTGTGCGTACGTGCTCAGTCACTTCAGTCATGTCTGACTCTCTGCGACCCGATGGACTGTAGCCCACCAGGTTCCTCTGTCCATGGGATTCTCCAGACAAGAATACTAGAGTGGGTTGCCATTTCCTTCTTCAGGAAATCTTCCCAATCCAGGATTGAACCCTCATCTCCTGCATTTCTTACTTTGCCAGTGGATTCCTTACCCACTGAGCCACCTGGTGAAGCCTCTACTGGCCTTACTATACCTCAAATTTTATATTAAATGCACCACATTTTAAAACACCCACAGGTTATTCTTGTACTGGGTGAAAACGTTATTATACCTACAAGATGCTACTAAATGATGATGTAACATCAGTCTTCATATACAGTGTAAAAGCCTAATTTATATACTTAAAGACGGGATCTTTTTTGAATTTCTTAATGACTTGAAGAAAGTTGGTCCTCAAGAAAACATTTAATAATGTGAACTGATTTCTTATGAAGAATCCTGGAAACTTTGGTAAACTGTATACAGCTTATTTTCCCTCTTCTGCCAGTGTTGGGCCTCTATCCTTATTCACCTGCTGCTCTGCACTGCTAGAATTACTGGTATTAAGTAGCTGATAGCTCAATCTGCATTTTTATTTTGATTTCATTTGTGCACCAGATAAAAGCCATTCCTGACTGTGCAAAGTTTAAAAGCTTTACAAGGAAGAAATGGATTAGGTAAGCTGAAAGCTTACCATGAAACCTTTCTAATTAAGGTTTATAAGAAAAAAAAATGTGAGATAACTATAACCTGTTTTCTTCTCCGCAAATGCTCATAATAACAGAATAATGACAGGCTTCAGGATAAGAAAACTGGAACGTGTGAGGGGCCTACATTCTTTTTTTAGCTCAAAACTTAAAATTAATACAGATCCAAGTTTAAAAGTGTTTTTATTTTTAACCAACTATAGTAAGCGATTTCAGAGAAGGCCGTGGCAACCCACTCCAGTACTCTTGCCTGGAAAATCCCATGGACGGAGGAGCCTGGTAGGCTACAGTCCATGGGGTTGCTAAGAGTCGGACACGACTGAGCGACTTCACTTTCACTTTTCACTTTCATGCATTGGAGAAGGAAATGGCAACCCACTCCAGTGTTCTTGCCTGGAGAATCCCAGGGACGGTGGAGCCTGGTGGGCTGCCGTCTATGGGGTTGCACAGTCAGACACAACTGACGCGACTTAGCAGCAGCAGCAGCAGCAGTAAGAGATTTAATATTTCATTATAAAATTAAAGAAAATTATCAAGCCCATATGATCAGAGTTCAAATTCTGGGTTTTATGATGCCCAAGTCACAGATAGGAAGACCCCACCACCCCACCTCTGCCCTCCCTCCACCACCCCCGACTCTTTCCACCCCATGTCCTCATGGCTGCCACTGCTCATAGCCCCATCAGAAGGTATGAGAGGCAATCTGCCTTGTGGTGAAAAATCCATGGGTCACAGTGTACAGAAAATGAATACTAATACATATTTAACAGAAGTAAGTCAGGATTTTTAAAAGTGAATGAAGAAAATCAGAAATGGCAAATATCTGATTAAATGTAAATGACTATTTTTTCTTAAATTCTCTAAAAGTAACTGTTTAAAACAAAAATTATAACATTGTCTTGTGGGATGTTTATTATATGTAGATGTAATACATATGACAGTTGACTCGTAAAAGATATCTGGGGATGAGGATGTTAACGGACCCTATATAGGTGCAGATTTTCTACATATTATGGGAAATGGAACCATGTTAACTCTTAGTAGACTGTGAAATGTTAGGCACATATAATCCCTAGAAAAAATAATAAAAGAGTCAAGAGGTATAGTTAAAGATCCAATGGATATACTGTAGTATTGTTTTAGTCCTGGTCACTGTGGCAAAAATAGCATGGACTTAGTGATATAAACAAGAAACATTTATTTCTTACAGTCCTAGAAGCTAGGAAGCTGAAATAAGCACTAGCATATTTGTGTTTGGTGAGAGCTTTCTTCCAGGTTTGTGAACAGCTATCTTTGCCAAGACAGAGATCACCTCTTTAGCATCTCTTCTTATAAGGGCACAAATCCCTCATAAGGGCTCCACCCTCACGACCTAATTGCCTCTTAAAGGCCCTGTGTCCAAATACAAACACACTGGGGATTAAGGCTTCAGTGTATGAATATTTGGGGAACATATTTAGTCCATTGCATAAATACTAAAAAATATTTAATTAATCCAAAAGGAGGCAGGGAAAGGGGTCTAGAGGAACAACAACACACACACACACACACACACAAAAAAAAAACCCAGAAGGGACAAATAGAAGGCAAATAATAAAATGGCAGACCTAAACTCAACCATACCAATAATTACATTAAGTGATAATGATCTAAAAACACTACAGTTACAAGAGATTGTCAATATGGACCGAAGTAAGACTTTAATACACTGCTCATAAAAGAAGTACTTTAATTAAAAAGTTAGGTTGAAAATAGATGGGTGGGAAAGGGTACACTGTGCACACAGTAAGGATGAAAAAGCTGGAGTGGCTATACTTATATCAGATAAAATAAACTTCCAGACAAAGATTATCATCAGAGATAAAGAAGGATATTTCATTATGAGAAAAGACATAAATCATCAGGTAGACATAATGTGTATGGGCAACAGTTAGAACTGGACATGGAACAACAGATTAGTTCAAAATTGAGAAAGGAGTATGTCAAGTCTGTGTATTGTCACCCTGCTTAATTAACTTATATGCAGAGTATATCATGCAGCATGCCGGGCTGGATGAAGCACAAGCTGGAATCAAGATTGCTGGGAGAAATACAAATAACCTCAGATATGCAGAGGACACCACCCTTATGGCAGAAAGAGAAGAGGAACTTCAGAGCCTCTTGATGAAAGTGAAAGAGGAGAGTGAAAAAACTGGCTTAAAGCTCAACATTCAAAAAACTAAGATCATGGCATCTGGTCCCATTACTTCATGACAAATAAGTGGGGAAACAATGGAAACAGCAACACATTTTCTTTTCTTGGTTTCCAAAATCACTGCAGATGGTGGCTGCAGCCATGAAATTAAAGGACAGTTGCCCCTTGGACGAAAAGTTATGACCAACCTAGACAGCATATTAAAAAACAGAGGCATTTCTTTTGCAGACAAAGGTCCATCTAGTCAAAGCTATGGTTTTTCCAGTAGTCCTGGAAGAATGTGAGAATTGGACCATAGAAATCTGAGTGTCGAAGAATTGATGCTTTTGAACTGTGGTGTTGGAGAAGACTCTTGAGACTCCCTTGGACTGCAAGGAGATCCAACCAGTCAATCCTAAAGGAAATGAGTCCTGAATATTCATTGGAAGTACTGATGCTGAAGCTGAAGCTCCAATACTTTGGCCACCTGGTGCAAAGAAGTGACTCATTTGAAAAGACCCTGATGCTGGGAAAGACTGAAGGCAGGAGGAGAAGGGGACGACAGAGGATGAGATGGTTGGATGGCATTACCGACTCGGTGGACATGAGTTTGAGCAGGCTCTGGGAGTTGGTGATGGACAGGGAAGCCTGGCGTGCTGCAGTCCATGGAGTTGCAAATAGTCAGAAACAACTGAACGACTGAACTGGCTAACTAGTAGATGGAAAATGGACAGAATAAAGAGAAAGATAGACAGTTCTACATAGTATTATATTTAGGGTTCCTTTCTTAGCAATTAATACAACATCTAGACTTTAAAAAGTTAGTAGACATAGTTTAACAGTTCTATCAAACCTCATGATCTAATTCAAATTTACAGAATGCCATTTGTTGAACTACAAAATACAGTTCACTTCAAATACATAGTTCATTTTCATGACTCACTATATGTTGGGTCCTAAAACAAATTTCAATAAGTTTAAACAAATTGAAATCATAAAAACATATTGTCTGAAACAAATCAGTAAGAATAATCTTATTTCAGAGGAAATCACAAAAATTTGGAAATTAAATAGAATGCTTATTATTATTAAATCATTCACAGATCAAAGAAGAAATACAAAAGAAATTAGAAAATGTTTTTAATTCAATAATAGCTATTAATCAGCCTATCAACATCTATGAAGCACAGAGAAAGCATTGAATAAAGGAGTTTTAGAGTTTAGACTATATTTTTTAAAAAAGAAAAATATAAAATCAGTCACCTGAAGTCCATTGTAAGAAGGTAGAAAAGGAAGAATAAATTAAACTAAAAATAAACAAAAGAAGGAAATAATAAATACAGAAGCAATTATTTAAAAAAAAAAACAATAGAGCAAATTAACAAAGTCAAATACTAGTTCTTTGAAAGATTAATTTTGACGAACCCTTAGCTAGACCAGTCAAAAGAAAAGAGAGAGAACATTAATTATCAATAGCAGAAATAAAAGACAAGTTATCACTTTGAAGTATACAGACATTAAAAAGATGTGAAATCCCACAAACCATTTTTAAAATCTCATTTTGTATCTCAGAATTCATAAATAGACAAAAATACATTAACATTCAATAGAATAAATAAGGATTACTCTGTAGGTACTTTGTAAAGCATAAGATTTTTCTTCTGTTATATACTTAAAATGTAAACTATGAAACTCAATTATAAAAGTATTGAAACCATAATGCCTAGATTTTTGAGGGATCAAGAAAATCTTTATGTTTTATTATTTAGGTAAGCAAGTCATAAAGCAAGAAAAGTACGATTTTTCTTTTTCTTCTTCTTTTGAAAAATATGTAGTATATGGAAATCCATTACAACCAGGTTTACCTTGTTCACTATAAATTTCAAGAGAAGTTCACATGAGAATTGTGCTATGAGTGCACTAAACACGTTTTGTAACAAAACCTTTATTGCAGGAAGGAGGTGCAGTGTTCCAAGTAAAATTTCCCTAGATACAAAGATGTGACGTTTTAAAGTAAGGGGAAAATGTCCTTGGCAAAAATAAATCAAATAATATTATAGATCTATATGCAGTTGTTATTAAATGAAGAATACCATTATGGGAGAGCAGGTAAAGAATCTGCCAGCAATGCAGGAGACACAGGAGACTCTAGTTGGATCCCTGGGTCGGAAAGATCCCCTAGAGGAGGAAATGGCAACCCACTTCAGTATTCCTGCCTGGAAAATCCCAGGCCTGGCAGGCTACAGTCCATGGGGTGGCAAAGAGTAGGACACGACTGAGCGCGCACACAGTTTCAGAGTACTAGAACTATCCATTACTTCAGTTACTTTGACATTATATAATAATGAGAAGTGTGTGAAAATATCCGTAAAAATCTGTATTCAATAATGTCTAGTACAGGAAAAATTTTTTTTAATACTATTCTTGTTTTTGTGAGATACAAATGGCTTTATTGTGATATTTCAAAACTTCATAAAACAAAAGTCTGATAGTGATTCCTCAGATCTTTCTTTTTCTTTGCTTTTACCTTTGTTTCGTGGGAGCTTAGTTCTTATTCCCAGGTGGTGCTAGTGGTAACCCGCCTCCCAGTGGAAGAGACTTAAGAGACGCGGGTTCAATCCCTGCGTCAGGAAGATCCCCTGGAGGAGGAAAGGGCAACCCACTCCAGTATTCTTGTCAGGAGAATCCCATGAACAGAGGATCCTGGAAAGCTACAGTCCATGGAGTCACAAAGACTCCACATGACTGAAGCAACTTAGCACAGCGCAGGTCTTATTCTTAAGGTTCTAGGTTGGCTTTTTATTGTGAATAAGAACTGTTTGGTAGATATAATATTCTTAAAGGAAAAATATTTGGCAAGTGGATTTGGACATCAATTAATATGGTTGAATGAGAGCTACAAAATCATCTCTTTTTGCTCTCAGAAAAGAGGAATTTTAATGAAATTATTTTAAAATATTAAAATACACTTAATATTTTAAATATAAAAATTAAATATAGAATATATGGAATTTATTTAAAATAGATAACTGTTTGAAAGGAGTGACACAAGAATTTCTCTGATCCAGGAATACTAAAAAGGCCATAGGGGACATTAAAGCCACAAGGCTCTCAGAAAAGAGTTTAAGTGGATGCAGAAAATGGGTTTCAAATATTACAAGGCTCACAGAAAAATGGTTGATGGTCATGTCCCTCCTGTTACAAAAGACCAGAATGAAGCTGAGTGCCAGATAGCTCTCCTAACAGTGAAGTGGCCTGAATTAACCTTATTTGAAACCCCAGAAAGTGGCCACAGCCTGGCACCTTTCTATGATCTTGAAAGAAAAGAGACTGCTGTGAGAACCCCTCTGCAAGACTGTATGTGGGCATTAACATCCTAACTAGTCCTCCTCACAAGGATAAAGCCTGCAAGCCTCCAAATGAAGACTTGTTTGTCTCTGTTCAACCTGGAGGCTCTTACTAAGGCAACTGAAAAAACTCATGAGATGAGGACTTTGCATGAGAAAAACAGTTCCTGTATGAGATAAGATCTCAGGCAAAAATAACAAACACATGAGGAAGTGCATAGTTGAGAACGGTCCACCGATGTAACAAATGGGAGAATTCATGCCCAAAGAGATAGAAATATTAAAGAAGTTAAAAAGAATTACAAAATATACAGGCTGAAGCTGCTTGTGGGGTTTTTTGTAAAAAAAAAAACTGCTAGCCACCTTCCAATGATAAAGATCACGTAATAAGAGCAAACCCATATAAAAAATTATACCATTGGAAATGTTGAAAATATCAATAATTTTTTTTAAAAAGGAGAGATAGAATGAACAGTGGATTTAATGCAGTTGAAGAGAAATTACCTAACAAGAAGATAGAACTGGAGGACATAGCCAAGAGAAATTAAGAAATAAAAAACCGGGAAGATAATTTAAGACAGATGGTGGATAGAGTGAAAAGTGATAATGTTATTAATGCTCCAGTGCTCAGTTGCTCAGTCGTGTCCAACTCTTTGTGACCTCATGGAATGTAGCCTGACAGACTTCTCTGTCCATGGAATTTCCCAGGCAAAGATACTGGAGTGGGTTGCCATTTCCTCTTCCAGGGGATCTTTCAGATCAACGGATCAAACACTTCCATGTCTCCTACAGCTGGCTCCTGCATTGACAGGTGGATTCTTTACCACTGAGCCACCTGGGAAGCCCCTAATTAATAGGAAATCCAGAAAATGGTGAAAGTGAATGTGGCAAAAAGGAAATATCCAAGATAATGACGTAAAATTACTCGTAAGTGAAAAAAGATATGAGTTGTTAGATTGTAACTGACTGGAGGAAGTAAGAAAAAAGTGAAGAGAACTCACGGTCAGTACAAAAGGAAAGGTAAAATGGTAGAAATGAGTCCATGTATTTCAGTAACCAAAAGTAATGCACGTGGGCTAAATTCACTTATTAAAGGTAAACAACTCTGAAATTGATAAATTGTTTAAAATGCAGCTTTATGAAGCAAAATGACGTTAAAGAAAAGATTGAAAATATAAGGATGAAAAAGTTACGACAGGGAAAAAGTAACCAAAGATACTTGATTTGAAAAATTAATACTTGGTCGAAATAGAGCTCAAAGCAAGTTGCATGATAGGGACACAGACAGACATTTCACCCTAAGAAAAAGACTAACCCACCAAGAAAACTCTATAATCTTAAATAACTTAGCATCAAATATATATAAAGCAGACACTGAGGAAATCATGGAAAAATGAATAAATTAGTGATAATAGTAGAATCTTTTTACATGCCTTTCTTTGAAAATGAAAGGTTAAATAGACAAAACTATAGTCCAAATATATTGATGTTAAATTTGAATGGCACTATAAACTTTCCTGATGTAATAGATATATAGAACTGTGGTCTAAGAAATAGATAAACATTCTTCTCAAGACTGAAACATTTATAAAAATTGATGAGACCTCTATCCCAAAGGAAGACTCAACAAATTGCAAACACTAGGTATCACTCAAGCCACATTCTCTGATAACAATACAATAAACTTAGATATCAACTTTTAAAAGAATGTTCAGAACTCCAATAATTAATTCATGGATTAAATATGAAATATTTAGAAGTAAACAGTAACAACATTGCATATTAATGATTCATGGGATGCTGATAAAGCAGTACTTAAATGAAATTTTTATATATAAATGTATTTATTAGACAAAAATCCTTGAAAAGCAATAATCCATTTTCATCTTAAGGAATTAAAAGATATTAAGAATTAAATCTAATAAATTGTAATAAGATAATTAGAAAATCAAAAGCAGAAAGCATTTAATCAAAAATAACAAGAAAATTAAAGTGGTTAACAATAGCTAGTTCTTTGAAAAGACATGAAATAGTCAAAGTTCTATCAAGACTGATAAGGAAAAGTTAAACAATTGAGAACAATAAAGTAATAGAGCTACATATATGATAGAGACTTAAAATTATGAGACTATTTCAAATTAATGGAATGATTCTATAGATTTAAATAAAATGAAAAGCATGCAGAAAATGTAAACTGTCAAAATTGATTCAAGAATAGAAAATTTGAACAAATGCAACTTTGACATTTTACATTTCCCCTATAAAATTACACACATCAGATGATTTTATGGGTGCATTTTATTAAGTCTGCAAGAAAATGATTGTGCTGTGCTTAATTGCCCAGTCATTTCCAACTCTTTGAGACCCCATAGATTAGCCCTCCAGGCTCCTCTGTCCATGGGGATTCTCCAGGCAAATATACTGGAGTGGGTTGCCATGTCCTCCTCCAGGGGATCTTCCCAACCCAGGAATTGAACCCAGGTCTCCCACATTACAGGCGGATTCTTTACTATCTGAGCCACCAGGGAAGTTCAAGAAAATGATTATTCCTCTTTTATGAAATGTTTCCAGAAAATAAAGAATGGAGTAAGAAAGCTCTGTATCTCTGAACCAGTTATTAAAGCTAACAAGATAGTTGAGAAGGTTGCTGGTTATATGATTAATGAAACAAAATCAACAGCATTCCTAGTAAACAGTTAGAATACATAAAAAGAAAAAACCCTATTCCCAATAGCAAGGGGAAAAAAAAGTAACAGAAATGGATGTACCAAAAGATGTAAAAGACTTTCTGGAATATTTAAACTATTAGATTAAACTATATGAAATTCCTTTTTTGTAAGTCAAAACTTTTCAAGTATGGATAACTTCATATGGTTCAACCTATTATATTGATGGAAATAAGAAAATCTAAATACATGGAGCAGTATATTTGCATATAGATGTAAAAACTTGATGATATCATAAAAGTATCAGTTATCCACAAGTTGGCTTACTAATTGTAATCAATATCACTCCAGAAAAATTGTATGGCACCTTATTTTAAATCTGCTTCTAAAATCCATATGAAATAGTAAATATCTAAGAATAGCCAAACAGCAAAAATTGAGAAAAAGAACAAGCATTTGCCCTGCCAGATATCAAGCTCTTGCATGACTGTAGTATTAAGATAGTGATGGTTATGCAGGAAGAAACAAATCTAAGAAATCACAAAGATCAGAAACAGACCTAATCATATATGAAAACTTTAAATACAATGAAATTGGCATTAAAAATCAGTGGGAGTAAGATAAATCACTCAATTGATGTTATTGAAACACTAGATTTTCAGATGGACTTCCCATGTGGTGCTTGTGGTAAAGAACCCGCCTGTCAATGCAGGAGATGTAGAAGATACAGGTTCGATCCCTAGGTTGGGAAGATCCTCTGGAGGAGGACATGGCAACCCGCTCCAGTATTCTTGCCTGGCAACCCGCTCCAGTATCCTTGCCTGGAGAATCCCAGGGACAGAGGAGCCTAAGGAAAAAAAGAATACTCTTAAATATTCATCATATTTAAATAGCAATTGGCGAAGGACATGGCAACCCATTCCAGTACTCTTGCCTGGAAAATTCCATGGATGGAGGAGCCTGGTAGGCTACAGTCCATGGGGTTGCAAAGAGTCAGACACGACTGAGCAACTTCACTACTAAATGCAATTGCAGAATGGTTAGAAAATCTACCTGTGAAAATATTTTAACTATTAACAGAAAAAAAAAATAACAGCTTTATAAGCTTGAGATAGGGTTTCTTATTTAGGATATAAATCCATAGAAAGAAAATATTAAAAACCTTTTTCAAAATTACAAAGATGTATATGAGAGAAGACATTATTAAAAAAAATTAATAAGTAATAAAGCAAAGAATGAAAACACATGTTCCCTCTCCTTCCTCTCTATATCTCACTAAGTAACACTTTAAGGATTAAAAAAAAAAATGTAGAAGCCACATGAAAACAAAGAAAGAAAGAAGGATCCTGTAACAATAGTTTGTTATCACAGAAAGTCTTGGGCACTGGTAGTACCAGGTACTGAAAGCAGAGGGAAAATTAGGGGCCAAAAGAAGATGGATTGAAAGTTTATTCGGGAGCAAGTAGATCTTCATAATCCATTCCTTATTTGTGGCTAGGAGAGAGTTTTTTCCTCACCTGGCGGAAGACTGGAAGTTTAACCCTTTAGAGAAAGTGAACCATAGCTCTGTATGGGGCAATGTCCAAGGGAAGGAAAAGGTACATCATTGGAAATGGAAATAAATGCCCCTTACCATCCCTTCCTTCTAGCAACCAGGTTCATATCTTCAAAGCAGAAATTGGAAGATTCCTCCCTAAGAGTCTGAATTTGCTAAGAGACAAGATCTAAAGACAATGGCATACCCCCAAGTCAAATAGCCCAGCTAAATCACCTGCAGATTTACTGCTTTATTCAAAAGCTCCAGTCAGCTTTTCCTGCGCCACTCTTGAATATGACAAGAACCCAATGACCACCAGCTGAGAAAAGTTTCCAACATAAAAAACAAAATTCCTTTCCCCCTAAAAAATAAATAACCAAAAACTAGAAAAGGAAATGCAAAAAGATAGAGGCAAGATTGGAGGAGATATTTTTTTAAAAAATTAAGGTATTGCAACCATGAAGCAGAAGCAGAATGCAAAGAAGTATTTGGAGAGCAAAAAGAGCTTGGAAATTAAAAAAAAATAATTGATAATAGAAATGAAAAGTCTACTAGAAGGTTTAGAAAATAAGAGGAAGTCTCTGAAAGTGGAAAATAGATGAAAAAATTTTAAAGAAGAGAGAGAGAGAAAAGATAAAATTAGAGGCCAATCCAGAGGATCCAAAAGCTGAATAATAGTAGTTCCGGAAATTAAAGGAAAGAACATAGAGGAGGAGGAAATTGATTATCATATTTAAAGAACATTCCCCAGAACCAGAAGATACATGTTCTCAGAATGCCAGAGTCATCGAGTGTCCAGCATGATGGCAGGATGAAGATCCACATCAAGACATATCAGCACAAAATTTCAGCACTGGGCTCAGGGTGAAATTTTAAGATGTTCAAAGAGGAAAAAAATAAATAAGTAAATAAAACCTCCCTCAATAACCTCAGATATGAAGATGACACCACCCTTATGGCAGAAAGTGAAGAACTAAAGAGCCTCTTGATGAAAGTGAAAGAGGAGAGTGAAAAAGTTGGCTTAAAGCTCAACATTCAGAAAACTAAGATCATGGCATCCAGTTCCATCACTTCATGGCAGATAGAAGGGGAAACAGTGGAAACAGTGGCTGACTTTATTTTTCTGGGCTCCAAAACCACTGCAGATGGTGATTGCAGCTATGAAATTAAAAGATGTTTACTCCTTGGAAGGAAAGTTATGACCAACCTAGACAACATATTAAAAACCAGAGACATTACTTTGCCAACAAAGGTCCGTCTAGTCAAGGCTATGGTTTTTCCAGTGGTCATGTATGGATGTGAGAGCTGGACTATAAAGAAACCTGAGTGCCGAAGAATTGATGCTTTTAAACTGTGGTGTTGGAGAAGACTCTTGAGAGTCCCTTGGACTGCAAGGAGATCCAACCAGTCCATCCTAAAGGAGATCAGTCTTGGGTGTTCATTGGAAGGACTGATGTTGAAGTTGAAACTCCAATACTTTGGCCACCTGATATGAAGAGCTGACTCATTTGAAAAGACCCTGATGCTGGGAAAGATTGAGGGCAGGAGGAGAAGGGGACAACAGAGGATGAGATGGCTGGAAGGCATCAACGAGTCGATGGACATGGGTTTGGGTGGACTCAGGGAGTTGGTGATGGACAGGGAGGACTGGCGTGCTGTGGTTCATGGGGTCGCAAAGAGTCAGACACGACTGAACGACTGAACTGAACTGAACTGAAAGCCTCCCTCAAGAAAAAAAAAATAAAGCACAAAAAAATCATATTCAAAGGAAAATAACAACATTGGAGGTCTTTTTTAAAGCATTCCAAGGTAAATACTTTCTAAACCAGAATCTATCTATACTAAGACAAATATTCAAACAACGTGAGATTGGAATGGTGCCATATTCAGACATGTAAAGATCGTAAACATTTTACCTCCTTCTCCAGATGCAGTTGGGGATGATGCTCTATAGAAGTGAGAAAATGAAACAAGAAAAATCTCTGTGGACCATTTAACAAAAATTCCAACACAAGATAGAGAGGAGAGGAGATCTGGTGAAAACATGCCAACTTAGGGAGAAATGAGACCAGAACAAAAAGACAGACCATTGCAGGAGGAATATCCCCAAGGGGAAGAAATGGATTAGATATCTGTCATGCTGCAATGTCTTAAGAGATTTTTCTCTTCTGGCAAATAAAAACATGAATGGAGAATGACATGCAAATTCAGGGCGTCATTGGCATATCAGTGGTGGTGAAGCTACAAACCTGTGTGGAACTGTTTGGGGAGGAGGATGGAGAAAAGAGAAAGAAGAGTCCTGGGTGTCCCATTGGTTAGAGGCCGGGGAGACACAGAAAGAGCTGACGGTGAAGCAGGAAGAGAGTGGGTGAAACAAGAGAAGGGTGTTCTGACAGTCAAGTGAAGGTATCCTGGAAGCCAAGAGTGATCAACTCTGTGAAATTATTCAGATGGATTAAGTGAAATGAGGACCGAGGATGATGGTTGCATCTGGCAACAGGGAGCTGCCTTGGATGGATCTGTTTTTGTGGCACAGTAAGGGTGGAAACTTCCAGTGGGGATGTGAGAAAAGAGAAGGAGAGGAATTGGAGATAGATGTGTCCACAGAACCGAGGAGGTACATGAGAACAGAGATGTGATGGGAGTTGAGGAAGAAGGTAGGTTAGAGCAGGGGTTTTTTTTTTTTTTTTTTTTTTTAAGATAGAAATGTTTAAGCACATTTTATGCCATTGGGAACAATCCAATAGGGGGGAGATTTTCATGACACGGGAAAGACAAAGGAATAAATGCTGGCAGGATATTCCTCATGAAGCAAGACTGGGTAAATCCAGTGTTCAAGTTGAGGGTTGCCCTTATGAAGGAGCACAATACTCTATCCATAGTCACAGAAAGTAAGTCTTAGTATATGAATTTAAATAGTATTTAGGAACACATTTAAGTATACAAAGCTGGTAAACAATTCAAATATTGATACATCAAATTCATGATCATGGGAACCTAAAGCACAGATGGAACTGAGATAAAGGTAGTGTCAAAGTGATATCAACTTTCTCTGAAATCTTTATTTTATTTTTAAAAGATAAGGCAAAGAGAATTTTAAAGTAATTTTTCCTTCTCCTATTTATTACCCAGGTTTCAGATGGCATATCAAACACATACAGCTTTTCTTCTCAAAGCCCAATAGCTTTGAGTCTCAAATTTTTTCTGCTATAAGTATTTTTAGATAGTTTATTAATATCCAGGTATCTTATCCACCCTATACCTAGGCTGCCTGTGGATCTTTAAGCTGTATTAGGATGCAGAGAGAACCAGATATTTTAAGAAAAGCAGAAGTAAACTGTATTTCAATGCAGATGGAAGGAAGGGCACATAACCAAGAACAAACACAATTTTGGCATCAACCTGAAGAATAATGTCAAGAGAGCTAAAGTAACTCTAGCCCTCAAAAGATACTGACAATAACACAAAGCTTTTGTTTTCAAGCCTTGTCAAAGCTAGGAGAGAGAGGAAATAGATCTATCCCCTTGGGGAGGTGGTGAGGAATGTTGGTACAAGTGTTTATTTAAATACTTTTACTTCACCTTCTTCCATAAAGGATCTGAGATTATTCACAAAGACACTTACCATGAGGCAAAATCTTTTTAAAAGTGAGAAAATAAAGGGAAATAAGGTTAAGAAAAGTAGATTAAATCAGGTATATGGAAAGGACCAAAATACGTTTGCTATATTCTCGTTCACTTTGCTAAAAACGGGTCTCAAATTAGATTCTAAGTGACAAACGTAATTGGTTACTCAGTCTTCTGAATCCATAGGATGAAGACAGACTCTTTGCCTGGATATTCAACCATCCCTGTCCTGAGGCTGGAGAGAAGTTTCTGCTGTGCAACTCCCAAAAGACAGCATGGAGGACTTTCAAGTCAAAGCAGGGTTGAAATGGCACCACAGACTTTTCCTTCCCTAATACCTAACAAAATGAGCAAAACAGAGTAAAAACTAACAAGGAATGGGGAGAAGGGGAAGCCCAATACAGCACCAGTAAAACCTGGCAACTAAGGAAAGACAGATTTTGGAGCAGAGCATAGAAGGGCGGTACAGCTTGGTTACCTAACTTGCCACTTTCTTTAGGTGGCACGTTGATATGTTGAGAAAATCCTCAGATGACACAGAAGTACCCCCAGATCCTGAAAGAAGCAGAATGAGAGTCTGTCCTCTGAATGAGAAATAATGGGAGTAACAGCTAAAGAGAAACAGCTGAAGGTGTAGAGCATTGACTCTAATGGACATGGAGGCACCGGAGCGCCACAGGCTGGAAAGTTTGAGGATGATGCCCTTGAGCTTTAGATCCGTTCCCAGGTGAAATGGCACAAACTCGTGTATAAAACACATAACAGAATCTCAAAGGAAAATGCAAACCGTAGTTTAGTTTCTTCCCACCACTTCCTCAGACTATAGAAAAAGTAGTTAGGATATGATATGTTAAGTTCTTAACCGGGTTGAAAGTAGGAAACATTCTAGTAGGATTGAACGGGAAGGGAGACAGGAGTAATGGCACATTAGACAGAATCCCTCTGAAATGAGCTGGATGAAAAGCAGCAGCAAAACAATTCCAGGTACACCTCAGAGGTATTGTGGGTTCAGTTCCAGACCACCACAATATAGCAAATATCACAGCGAACAGAGACACAAACTTTTTGGTTTCCTAGTGCATATAAAAATTATGTTTACATTATAATTGTAGTCTATTAAGTGTGCACTAGTATTATGTCTAAAACTGCATATACTTTAATTTAAAAATACTTTATTGTTAAAAATGCTAACCATTCTTTGGCTCTTCAAGGAGTCATAATCTTTTTGCTGGTGGACGGTCTTGCCCTGATGTTGATGGCTGCTGACTGATAAGATTGGTGGTTGCTAAAGGTGGAAGTGGCTGTGAAATTTTCTTAAAATAAGACAATGAAGTTTGCCACATCAGTTCTGACAGTTTCTTTCACAAATGATTTCTCTGTAACATGCAATTGTGTTTGATAACATTTTACCCACAGTAGAACTTGTTTCAAAATTGGAGTTGATCCTCTCAAACCCTGCCACTGCTTTATCAACTAAGTTTATGTAATATTCTAAATCCTTTGTACCCATTTTGAAAAGGATCAGGGCCCTATGGTCATTCCCCAACCTCACCCCACTATGTCCCCTGCCTGCTTTTTGTCTGTGGAAAAACTTTAGCTGAAGAATAAGTTTAATCAGAGAAGTGAGAAAATGCAGAAACAAAGGAAAGTCATCCGACAAGACTAGCGTTTAGCCTATCTCGACTTTCATCATGGCTTCCTCACTAAGCTTAATCACTTCTAGCTTTTGATCTAATGTGTGAAATATGTGACTTCCTTTCACTTGAGGAAGAGGCCATTGTCAGGTTATTAACTGGCCTAATTTCAATATTGTTATGTCTCAGAGAATAGGGAGGCCCAGGAGGGAGAGAGATGAGCAAACAGCTGGTTGGTGAGGCAGTCAGAAACCACATGACATTTATCAATTAAGTTTTCCATCTTATTAATGGATGTGGTTTATGGTGCCCTTGAGATTATCGCTATAAATTAAGATAACAAATACAGAAAGTAGAGAAAGTAGAAAAAAGATGTTATAGAATATAGAAAAGAGGGTCCTACATAAAGATAATTAACAACCTGCAAGTTCAGAAACAAACAAAAAAATGGAATAAATGATGTATTCAGTGGTAAAATACAAGAGACCTCCCTACCCCCACCAAATGAAAAATTTACAGGTTAAAAGATGACTATATTCTGACAAATTTTGATACAGATTGTTCATAATGATACATGGCAGAGCTAAGCTACTTTGAACAAAAAGAAATAACTCTTAATGTGTCCAGAAAGAAAGAAAGTACCATATAGGGGGAGATAAATCAGGCTGGCCTTAGACTTTTCCTTGATGAAGACAGTGGAACAATTTATATCAAGACATGTGGAAAGTAGTGTGACCAAAGCATGTCATACCAAGTGCAAATGTCATTCAAGTGTAATGAACACAGGCAGACCTTCTCGAGAGAGAAGCAGCTCAGAATCCCAGACACAGGGACTTTTCTTGGAGAAACAAGTTGACAAAAAATCCAGATAATTATTAATAATACACTCAAAATGAAGAACTCAGGAATAGAGAGACCATGGTGGGAAGGGGCCAGTGGTGACCACTGAATATGTCTAATTGTTGAATGATTACCAAATTACTATGGGAATTATATTTTCTGAATAAAATATAATCATTACCAAGCTGAGCACAGTTACTAAGAATATACAAATAAAATTTGGGAGATGGGCAGGAAGATGGAAGTAATATAGTGTTAAAGAGTTGTGAGGATTGCATACCATTCAGGCAACCCATTACAAATATAGTTAATATTTCTCTCAACCAGACTTTGGAAAAACACTGGATGACACCAATTGTGAGACTGTACTCCCTGATAGATGGTTTGAAATTAAATTCATGAGAAAAGATCCATTAGCTTGTGGAGTTAGCAAGCCTAACAGATCATAATCTTTTAGAGTTTAAAAGGCTAATAGATCCATCAGCGTTTAAAGTTAGCATGGCTAATCTCAGTTGATCTCAGAAAGTAGGCAAAACCACTTAGCTCCTGTTTTTACTTTCATGGTTTTCAGAGAGGAGAGAAGAATTCATATAGAAAGCTGCATATAATGAAGAAATTGTAGCCCAGCATCACTGAGGAGCTGTAGAAAGGGACTTGGTCACATGAGAGAAGCATTCTCATTTCTGGAGCCAGAAAAGAATGTCCCAGAGCCCAAAAGGAACCACAGGTGTGATCTCAGCCTTCTGAGATCTCACAGCAAAATCATGGAGAATGAGGAAGGGCTTGAACACTGGAAACAGAGAAATGTGATCCTGCTTGGCAAAAGAGGAAGTAGTTGAATTAAGAATATAGACTAACGAGATTGAGGTCTGGAAAAAAATCTTGAAGAGACTGTCAAATGGTGAATGAGCTTTTAGGAGAAAGGGAACTAATTTTTAATGATAATTTACATATCCAAATAATTCCATTCCCCATAACAACTGTGTGATGTATTCATTGTTCTTAACACAATGCAGATGGAGAAACAGTGTCAGAGAAATCAGTTATTTGTTCAAGGTCACACAGCTAGTAGATGCTGGACTGTATTTGTTGTTGTTATTGTTTATTCACTAAGTCACATCTGACTCTTTTGTGACCTCATGGACTGTAGCCTGCCAGGCTCCCCTCTCCATGGAATTTTCCAGGCAAAAACACTGGAGTGAGTAGCCATTCTTCTCCAGAGGATCTTTCCAACCCAGGGATCAGACCCATATCTTCTGCGTTGGCAGGCAGATTCTTTACCACTAAGCCACCAGGAGAGCCCAGACTATATTTGCTGCCCAATTTTATAAAAAATATGATGATCACTAAGGATCCAGGCAGTTTTATTAAGATAAATGTTGGTCAGATTTACTGTCTCTTTTGATAACATTCTAGGTATAGAGATCTACCAGAGACTTAGTATATCCTGGCTTAATTAGGTGTTTGATCAAGTCTCCAGGTTATTCTTGTGTCTGATATAATGGAAAAAATCAAAATTTTATAGAATAATTATTGCTTTAAGATCCTCACCCTAAAAATATTAATAGCAGTGTATGATCTATTAAATGGAAAAACAAAGTTAAAATCAGAGACTATATCTTGTTTTATTTTTTCAGAGACCATATGTGTATGTGTGTATATATATATATATATATATATATGTACGTATATATACACATATATTTAACTAACCTATTTTTCTCTTGACATGGTTTCTGGTATACAGTATGTACTCCAAAATATTTGCTAGGAAAGTTCATGAATTTGGAGGGAATCTCTAGAGGCAAGCTACAGAGCTCTGTCCTGTTTGGCTTTTTTTCCTATAACTTGATGAAGACATAAATGTTATTTCATCAAGTTTGAAGGTGAGAGAAAGCTGGAAAGGGGAATGAATGAGATTGATGATAAAATCAAGATTCAAAGTAGTCTTGACAGGTTGGAATGATAGGCAAAACCAAAATGTTCTCTTCTGTGTTTACCTTTAAAAACAACTGCCGAAGTACAGAATGGAAAAATAGAACTTGGCACTGATTTACAGGAAAAATATTTGAGAGTTTTGCTTGTCCCCAGCAGGAGCCAACAATTTGATGTATCAATAGTTGCTAAAGTAAAAAAAAAAAAATCCAGATTGCATTAGTAAGATGATAGTGTCCAAATCACAGAAAATATTAATCCCACTGGGTTTTCCACTGGTCTGATTACAGCAGGATATTGCTTTCAATTTTGGGCACCCCAATTTAAGAAGGACACTGAAAAGTTGAAAGGTTCTAAGACAAGATGGTCAAGAAGAAGAGAAGTGTTCTTCAAGAGACAGTTCAAAAAACAAGGAAACTTTTGGACTTCCTTGGTGGCCTAGTGGCTAAAACTCTGCACTCCAAATGCAGGGGGCCCAGGTTCAATCCCTCGTGAGAGAACCAGGTCCCACATGCCGCAGTCAAGACCCTGCATAGCCAAATAAGTGAACATTAAAAAACAAAGAAAACAGGAGACTTTGGCATGTGGAAGTTTTAAGGGGAGACAATTAGCTGCCTTCAAATATTTGAGAGGTAATTGTGTACAGAAAAGACCGGATTTACTTGCCGTTTTTCCAGAGAGCAGAATTGAGAGGAAACAATGTGAGAAAGCTGAAGACAAGCAGATTTCGGTTTATAAAAAAGACCTGCCTCACAACCTGTTGTTTTTCAGTCACTAAGTCATGCCCAACTCCTTGTGACCCATGGACTGAAGCACGCCAGGCTGCCCTGTCCTTCACTATCTCCCAGAGTTCGCTCAAATTCATGTCTATTGAGTTGGTGATACCATCCAACCATCTCATCTTCTGTTGCCCAGTTCTCTTGCCCTCAATCTTGCCCAGCATCGGGATCTTTTCCAATGAGTCGGCTTTTCACATCAGGTAGCCAAAGTATTGGAGCTGCAGCTTCAGTATCAGTCCTTCTAGCCTCACAACTAGATTTGTTCATTGGAGAAATGGGTTAACTTTCAGGGGAAGCCTAAAAGTTTTCACTTCATTGAGAATGACTGTCTGGAGGGGATTCCTGTACAGAAAATGAGGAGAGTCAAGAATATCCCATGGGTTCCTCCCAGACACCTTCTACTTCACTCAGATTCTGGGGTGGAGAGGAATTTGGTCTCAAATAAGCAGAATTTTCAGTGATCCTCATTTACTCTCCACAAGGGCTCACAAGGAATTTCTTTGCAAACAAAATGCTTCCCTCTTGCCTCATATTTCCATGTTTAAGCAAATCTCACACTTTGCATGCTTTATTCTATGCATATTGTGCATCAATTTTAAAAATCCTTTGAAATCTCTAAATACTTGTGTGTCTTCTACTGAAATAAGAGTAAAGATACCTAGTGACAGCAGCAGAGGTCAAACACTTGATTTGTTGAGACTCCTTTTTACTAAAGAAACATTCAATATGTAAGAGCATCCAATGCAGGTTTGTTCTTTTTTTTTTAAGTGAAACAAGAGATCTATCTCAAATTTAGGTGAAAAGAATCTAAAGTAATATTTGGACTCCTAAAGTCCCTAGCACTGACTAAAGTTAGAGTCTTTTTTTAAAATCATCTTGTTCCACTTATGTTCCTACAGCATTGTTCCTTTATTTGATTTTCTTAATAGGTTTAAAATATCTTCTTCAAGGTGACGGGCACCTTGCCTGGAAAAAGCTGGCTTCTCTCTGGGCAGGTGAAAGATCATTTTCTAAGCAGAAGCTGACAGATGTGAATAGCAATTTTAACCTACAGCAAGATCATGGATATTTGAGGATTCAATCTCCAGTCTTGCTAGAGACTGACAGAGCCTGGGGAAGGGTTGCAGATTGGAAAAGAACAGATTTCTGAGGATCAAGGAAATCAAAGGAATAGTTCATGAATACTGACTCTGGACCTGCTTGCTCTCTGCGGAGAGAAATGCAGACACAGTGCAATCCATGTTGCAGTGCCTATATCCAACTCAACAGCACGCAGCTGCTAGATAATAAACAACTCATCAAACCGCAATCTAGACACATTTCTTCACTTTCATATCATGTTTCTGAGGATAGAATCCATCTCACGAAATTGTTGACAGGCTCTATCCTGCATACTTTGAGAGCCCAAGCAAATACAGGTCTTCCACATACCAAGTGCTCAAAAAATGCTTACTGCAAAAACATGAAAAGGGCAGCATCGGATCCAGTCTGTTTTGCAGATGGAGAATGGGGGACAGATGTGATCTAGGAAGAGATAAATGGAAAGCAGGCAGAGCAAAGAGTGGTTGGCTGGTAATGGAACATGCTGTAAGGAACTTCTGATTTTTTTTTTGTCAAATACCAGGGCTCTTTTGTGGAATATACAATCTGTCAAAGAAAGTGGAAAGTCTCATACATTAGGATTTCTGTTGTTGTTGTTCTTCCCAGGAAATGTACCATCTAATTGATACTGTATCCAGTTTACAAAGGACTGAGATAGACGTTCCTCTTTAAAGATGCATGCTGAATGGAAGCCAGGACTTCCATTCATTATAAACAAAATAATCAAGTGGTCTCCTTGTCGTACTTGAGTGCTAAGTTGCTTCAGTTGTTTCTGACTGTTTGCGACCCCATGGACTGTAGCCTGCCAGGCTCCTCTGTCCATGGGATTCTCCAGGCAAGAATACTGGAGTGAGTTGCCATGCCCTCTTCCAGGGGAATCTTCCTGACCCAGAGATCGATCCTGCGTCTCTTACCTCCCCTTTGTTGGCAGGTGGATTCTTTACCAGTTTACACTCTTTACCACTTCCCAGGGCCACCTGGGAAGCCCCAGTCTCCTTGGCATCTTTACTCAAATATTCAATTCATTATTCCTTATATTTAAGCAACCCTAGCATTTCAAAGAGTAAAGGAACTATATGAGTAACCTGTATCCTACTTCAGAAAAACTGACATTCACCAAGTGAAGTTGATTCTGTACTAGTTAATTCAAAAGAGAAAAATACATATTTGTTGAATACTTTTCATGGCCAGTTCCTATAGTGGTTCATACTCGAGAGAAGAACCTAAGAGTTTCTTTCTCAAATAACTATATTATAAAATTCGATACTTTGAACTATGGGGCGACAAGAATCTGACTGTAACCTGTTTGAGACAGGAATGAAATAAACTTTGTCCTTATAAAGTAGATTTGCTCTGAGACAGAAATACGTGGCAGGAAAGAAACACTTCGTTGGTAAAGAAATTCTTGGTGAGCCATTAGGGAGAGCAAATGAGAATCATTGAAAATTCTGCTTATTTGGGACCAAGTTGTTCTCTAGTCCAGAATCTGAATGTAGTATAAGGTCCTTGGGGGAACTCATGGGATATTCTTGACTCTCCTTATTTTCTGTACAGGCACCTGCTCCATACTATCATTCACACTGAACTGAAAACTTCTAGGCTTCCCCTGAAAGTTAGTGTACTTGGGTGTATTCTGTTCCCTCTCACACCACATCCTTGCCAAAATTTGTCAGATGTGTAAATTTCAGCCATTTAATGGTTGTGTACCAACATCTCATTGTGGTTTTAATTTTCATTTCCTTGGTGAATAATGATATCGAGCATATTTTCACATGCTTGTTGGTCATTTGGAAATCTTTTGTCAAGTGCCTGTTTCAGTCATTAGCCAATTTATAAAAACAAATCATTTATAATGAGATATTGGACTTTCCAGGTGGCTCAGGGGTAAACAATCTGCCTGCCAAGCAGGAGACATGAGTTTGATCCCTGGGTTAGGAAGATCCCCTGGAGAAAGAAATGGAAACCCACTCCAATATTCTTGCCTGGGAAATACTATGGATGAAGGAGCCTCGCAGGCTATACAGTCCGCAGCCCTCCAGGCTTCGACCTCCAGGGGTCGAAGAGTCAGACACTACTTAGCAAATGAACAGCGGCATAATTTATATAAAATAACTCATTTTAAGTATGCAGCTTGATGAGTTTTGACAATTATAAACACTTATGTAACTGCCACTGCAGTCAGGATATAGAACATTTCCATCAGCCCCCAAAGTTCCTTCATGCCTATTTGCAGTCAGTGTCCACATTCACAGCCCCAGCCAAACACTGATCTAATTTGTCACTCGCTCTAGAATTCGATATAAATAGAATTATATGGGTATGTACTTTCTTATGCCTGGCTTCTTTCACTGACTATAATGTTTTTGAGGTGCATCTGTGTTATAGGGGATATCAGTAGTTCATTCCTTTTTATTGCTGAGCAGTAGTTTTATATAGATGGTCCACAGTTTGTTTATCAGTTCATCTTTTGATGGACGTTTATGTTATTTCCAAGTCTTTGCTCTTATAAATAACAGCTGAACAGAGCTATTATGAACATATGTGTAGATATGTCTTTGTATGCACATGTGTTTTCATTTCTCTTGGGTAAATGCCCTAATGAAGTTGCTGGAACTGTGTCATATGGTATGTGTATATCTAGTTTTATAAGAGACTCCAAGATATTTTCCAAAGCGACTGTAACATTTTAAAGTCCGATGAGCAATAGAATCCCAATTCCTCCATATCCTTGCTAACATTCTGAGTGTCGGTTATCTTCATTTTAGCCATCATTTTTTGCTGTGGTAACTAATTGTGATTTAAATTTATTTAACCCATTTTTACTTAGGTCTTTTGCATTTTTCCTTATAGACTTATATTTTTTAAAAAATATACTCATCTTTTGGGCATAAGTCATCTGTTACATATGTTGCTGAGAACATGTTCTTTGCATCCGTAGCTTGCCTTTTCGATTTCATGATATGGTGGCTTTTGATGAACAAGAGTTGTTCATTCTGGTGAAGTACAATTTATTTATTCCCTTTTGATGTGTGCTTTTTATGTCATGTTTAAGGAATCTTTGCCTACCTCAAAGTCATTTGTCATTATTGTATTCTCCAATGTTTCTTTTTTTTTTTTTTCATGCAAGCTTGATTATTTTACCTATCATGTTTAGGCATAAGATCTGTTTTGAACTCATTTTTATATATTGTATGAAGTGAGCCTCAAGGTTTACTTTTGTCCAAATGTATATTCAGCACCATTTGCTGAAATGATTTCCCACTAGATTTTAAAGACTATTTCAACATAAATTCTCAGTGTGGAATCCATTTTTAGATTCCAGCTTTTAAGTGAATGGTGTAGGTTATTAGAAACTTTAATGCTCCTCTATTGAGTGATCGTGGTGACACCCTGAAAGTTTGTTATCTCTCTCAGGATAAATGTGGTATGAGAGATTTTCCAGTATGTTACTGACAGTTTAAAGATTCTAACTGATCTTGATCAGCCCCTACTCTGACTCTCAATTCCAGGGAGACCCGGGTGCCTGGGTTCAACCTCTCCTTAACAAGAGTTGCATATCCGCATCAACACTTGGTGTGGTTAGTCATTTTAATTTTAGCCATTCTGGTATGTTCATGCTAAGTTACTTCAGTCACATCCAACTCTGTGCGACTCTATGGACCGCAGCCCTCCAGGCTCCTCTGCCCATGAGATTCTCCAGGCAAGAATACTGGATTGGGTTGCTGTGCCCTCCTCCAGGGGATCCCCCCGACCCAGGGATCGAGCCCGAGTCTCTTACGTCTAACCTGCATAGGCAGGTGGGTTCTTTACCAATAGCGCCATCTGGGAAACCCATTCTGGTATGTGGTGGTAATAAATTATGGTTTATTTTTTTTTCTAATTTTAAACTTTCGTGTGAGTTTTGCTGAGAACCATCCTTAATGAAGATATTCACCCTTAGATATTCACCCTTGTTGTTTCTTTGCCATCCTGTAATAAGAATATATGAATAGTAAGTGACTTATAAGGCCGATGGAACCATAGTACTTATGGCTCTCAGATGAGAAATTTGAGTTTTAAATATTAATTATTTTCTACAATAGTTAATATTTTGTGTCTATTTGACTGGGTCGTGGAGTATCCAGACATTTCCCCAAACATTATTCTGGATGTCATGGTGTTTCTGGATGAGATTAATATTTGAATTGGTAGACTGAGCAAGGCAAATTGTTCTCCTTACTCTGGATATTACATACTCTCCTTACTCTGGTATTTAAAAGCTTTGCTGACAAAGGTCTGTATTGTCAAAGCTACAGTTTTTCCAGTAGTCTTGTAGAGATGTGAGAGTTGGACTATAAAGAACGCTATGGTCCTTCTTTTGAATTGTGGTGCTAGAGAAGACTCTCGAGAGTCCCTTGAACTTCAAGGAGGTCAAACCAGTCAATCCCAAAGGAAATCAACCTTGAATATTCATTGGAAGGACTGATGCTAAAGCTGAAGCTCCAGTACTTTGGGCACCTGATGTGAAGAGCTGACTCATTGGAAAAGACTGGGAAGATTGAGGGCAAGAGGAGAAGGGAGTGGAAGAGGATGAGATGGTTAGATAGCATCACTGACTCGATAGACATGAATTTGAGCAAACTGCAGAAGATTGTGGAGGATAGAGGAGCCTGGCATGCTATAGTCCATGGATCACAAAGAATCATACATGATTTAGTGACTGAACAACAATAACAACTCTGGGTGGGCCTCATTCAATCTGTTGAAGGTCTTAATAGAATAAAAAAAGGCTGACCTTGCTAGAGTAACAATTTTTTTCTGTCTTACGGTCCTTGAACTGGGACATTGACTCTTCTGGATCTTGAACTTATTGAGCTTTGGACTAGAACTACACAATCAGCTCTCCTGGTTCTCAGAACTTCAAATTCAGACTGCAACTAGGCTCTGCTGGGTCTCTAGCTTGCTAACTCACCCTGTTGATCTTGGGAATTTACATCCCCCATAATCATATGAATAGCCAAAGCATTGGAGCGTCAGCTTCAGCATCAGTCCTTCCAGTGAATGTTCAAGGCTGATTTCCTTTAGGATTGATTAGTTTTATCTCTTACAGTTCAGGGGACTCTCAAGAGCCAACTACTTATAATAAATCTTTCATGTATGCAAATGTATTTGTTTACTTATATTTATATATTTCCTATTGGTGCTATTTCTCTGGAGAACCCTGACCAATGTATTACCTTCCATCCAAAGGGAAAACATTGGAAATTTAAATTTAAAACTGACATCTTTTTCAAATACTTTATATCCAGTTAAGAAGATTTAAAGGCAAACTCCAAAAGCCTTGTTTTTCCTGTAATTTAAGGTAAACAAGCAGTGTTTAGCTATTGGACTTCTCCATTCCACAGACACAGATTATACCCATGGTCCTAGCATTTTTCCTGCCAATGTCTTTGCTCATAGAAGTGTCAGGGGAGAGAGTGGAAATGGATTAGCCAGCCATAACCCATATTCATTCCTTTTTAGAAAAATAAATCAAGATATGTCCTCCTGTTTTCAAAGTTGGATTTTTTGTGTTGTCTCTCCCCACATAGAAAACAGAATTCTCATTCAGCTAGACTGGCAGCCATGAATCTGAGTAGTAAGACAGGTTATGCCAACTCTATGAGCCTCATGGTCTTCCATTCAGTGGTGGGTAGGGGAGGAAGGAGGAAGTTCCAGTGTGACTTCAGGTCTAAAGCCACTTGCCCTATTTTTTCTTAGAGTTCTCCTTTGGAGATTATGGGAGATTGTGTAATAAAATGGAGACTTTGGATCTCATTTGATTATTTGTTCACTGGGGTGGTTTATGATTGGCCAGTACCCGGGAAATTAAGAGTGGTAGTAAGTGCAATGAATCCCTTTTAAAACCATCAGAAATGAAACAGCCAAGAGAGAGATTTCTTTTAATAGTGGAAGTTTGGTCCAGGATAACTGGAGATAGACCCAGCTTCTTATGCATTCCTCTTGGATCCTGACTACTCTACAGTCAGGTGGGGGCTAGTGAAAGCTCTGTAGCCTTGACCTAAAGTGTGAAATGAGTGTATTTGTGTGTAGGTGTGGATGGGGGTGTTGGAGGGTGAGATGGCGAAAAGGGGCAGAGAGCTATTTTCTCTCCAAGAGTAACCATCACTTGCAAGAGTTTTAATTTTAAAAGCATTTTCTTTTTTTTCTCTTTAAAAATTACTGTGTTCTACTAAGATCATACTGTTCATGAGGTTCTCAAGGCAAGAATACTAAAGTGGTTTGCCATTCCCTTCTCCAGCTCCAAGAAGAGTTGGTAATAAACAGAGAAGCCTGGCGTGCTGCTGTCCATGGAGTCCCAAAGAGTTGAATACGACTGAGTGACTGAACTGAACTGACTTAAGATCATAAACATTATAAGTCAAATTGTAGCATAAAATACAAAATAAATCTGTTTAAAAGTCTTTTCTGGCTCTCTTACCAGTAAAACTCTCTTCCATTTTCTTTTGCTACTTTGGAATTAAAGAATATTTTGAGAGGCATATTAAAAGTTTTCCATTTAAGATATTAATATCAGTATCGCATTTGCAGAAAACAACATTAGGTGAGGTACTATTTGGCAGTAGAATTCTGCTGAATGCAACTGCCTACCTAAGTCAATGGTCAGCATGCTAGGCTGATGGTGTTGCCTATGGCAGCTTGAACAGAATTGGTCTGCTGGGTATTATTATTATTATTTCTATTCATTATTACTAGTTCTACTACTGTTACTTCTATTTATTATTGTCATTTCTATTATTACTTTATCTACAGTGTGCTATCTAACACTGAGGAAGTAAGGCAAACTATGGCCCACTAAAAATATGAATTAACAGACACCATTTTTAAACACAGGGCTTCCCTAATGACTCAGATGGTAAAGAATCTGCCTGTGGTGCAGAATACCTGGGTTTGATCCCTGGGTCAGGAAGATCCCCTGGAGAAGGGAATGGCAACCCACTCCAGTATTCTTGCCTAGAGAATCCCAAGGACAGAGGAGCCTGGTGGGCTATAGCCTCAGTTCAGTTCAGTCTCTCAGTCATGTCCAACTCTTTGCGACCCCATGAATCGAAGCAAGCCAGGCCTCCCTGTCCATCACCAACTCCCGGAGTTTACCCAAACTCATGTCCATTGAGTCGGTGATGCCATCCAGCCATCTCATCCTCTGTCATCCCCTTCTCCTCCTGCCCACAATCCTTCCCAGCATCAGGGTCTTTTCCAGTGAGTTAACTCTTCACATCAGGTGGCCAAAGTATCGGAGTTTCAGCTTCAACATCAGTCCCTCCAATGAACACCTAAGACTGATATCCTTTAGGATGGACTGGTTGGATCTCCTTGCAGTCCAAGGGACTCTCAAGAGTCTTCTCCAACACCACAGTTCAACAGCATCAATTCTTCGGTGCTCACCTTTCTTTATAGTCCAACTCTCACATCCATGTATGGCTACTGGAAAAACCATAGCCTTGACTAGACGGAACTTTGTTGACAAAGTAATGTCTCTGCTTTTTAATATGCTATCTAGGTTGGTCATAACTTTCCTTCCAAGAGTAAGAATCTTTTAATTTCATGGCTGCAATCACCATCTGCAGTGATTTTGGAGCCCCAAAAAATAAACTCTGACACTGTTTCCACTGTTTCCCCATCTATTTGCCATGAAATGATGGGACCGGATGCCATGATCTTAGTTTTCTGAATGTTGAGCTTTAAGCCAACTTTTTCACTCTCCTCTTTCACTTTCATCAAAAGGCTTTTTAGTTCCTCTTCACTTTCTGCCATAAGGGCTATAGTCTATGGGGTCACAAAAAGTCAGACACGACTGAGTGACTAACAGGATGGTTTCTAAAAACAGTAATGTGTCTTCATTCCAGCAAACCTACCCTACTGATATGCCCTAAATTTAACTCTGCACAAATTTAATATATGAAAAAAAGTTCAGCTTTCTTGTCCCTAAGGAGACATCTCACTATTCAAATGTCAACCTGAAAAATCAATAAAGCAAACCAAGAGATATTACTAACCTTGAACTTGTGGATAGTAACTCTACATTCCATACATAGAAAG
Organism: Okapia johnstoni; assembly: GCA_024291935.2. Taxonomy (NCBI): domain Eukaryota; kingdom Metazoa; phylum Chordata; class Mammalia; order Artiodactyla; family Giraffidae; genus Okapia; species Okapia johnstoni. The sequence continues at coordinate 63,527,921 of CM044321.1, forward strand.
ATAACCTAATCAGTGTGTCTAGTAACCTGGTGGTCAGATCACGAGATTATGAGAAGAGCCCTTTGGGTGCACAAGCATCCAAGAAGAAAGGGGATCTTAACGGTGTTGTCAAGTGAAAAGTGGTAAATGCTAACAGTGATTTGTCCATAAACTGTAAGTCATCCCCAGGTGACCCAGTCCATGCCTTGGTGACATTACAGTTTAGTGTTGACAAATGTTGTACTGAATATGCATGTGGCAGCATTTACCATGCAGAGAGCAGAGCAAGTGTCTGTTCAAACACAGGTACTAGTGTTTGCATTTATGTCCTTGTGTCTGAATCAGTCACCCATCTGTTTCAGAAATTCTTTTCACCCATCTATTGAACACCTTCTACGCTAGAAGAGAATGAAGGACAACTGAGAGTGGGTGGGACAAAGGGTGGTACATAAATAGAATAGTGACTCCAGGAAATAAAGCAAGGTCAAGTAGAAACTGTGGAAATCAGATTTCAAATCTCAGTTTCTGGACTGGAATTCGATCTAAGATATGAAAATACATTTAATCTTGAATTGACGTGGGTTCCAAGTGTTCTAGTTTGGGAAACTGAATGTTTTAGCTTCTGGAGAGTTACCACAAAATTTCAGGTGAATGTAAAATGTGATGAACAAGACTTTAAACAATATTTATTGAGGTATTTCTACTTACAAATATTGAATTTAACATACTGAGTATTCTCCATGATCATGAAATATCCCTTTGTTTGTTTGTGAATGACTGCAGAATATTTCAACATATGGACGCACCTTAATTTTTAAAATTCAGTTTTGAAATGCATGTTAGTAGCTTCTCATTTTCGGCTACTACTAGATGAAGCAACAATAAAATTCCGATGGTTAATTTTTCTTAAATGCTCACAATGGGCCAGTGTCAGTGCCACTGTGTCAGACTTTTTTTTTTAATTGAGGTGAAATCCACACAACATAAAATTAATAATTTTAAAGTAAACAATTCAGTGACATTTAGTGCCTTCACAGTGTTGTGCAACCATCACCTCTATCTCATTTCAAAACAGTTCCATACCTTTTCATGACTTGGGAAGGAAACTATATCCTTTAAACAGTCCTCATCCTTCCCTCCCCCTGCTTCTGGCATTTCAATCGGTATTCTATTTATGGATTTACCTATTCTGGATTTTTCACATAGTGGAATCATATGATATGATTCTGCCTTCTGTTTCTGGCTTCTTTCACTTTGCATCATGTTTTGAGATTCATCCATGTTGTAACATCTATCAGTACTCCACTTCTTTTTATGACTAAATAATATTCCATTGTATATATACACCGTGATTTGATTATCTATTCATCCACTTATAGACATTTGGGATGTTTCCAGTTTCGGTTGTAAACAATACTGTTATGAACATGCATGTGTATATACTGGTTTTTAATTCTTTTGGATATATACCTAGGAGGATAATTACTAGATTATATAGTAATTCTGGTGGCTCAGATGGTAAAGAATCTGCCTGCAATGCGGGGAGACCTGGGAAGATCCCCTGAAGGAAGGCATGGCAACCCACTCCAGTATTCTTGCCTGGAGAACCCCCATGGACAGAGGAGCCTGAAGGGCTACAGTCCATGGGGTCACAAAGAGTCAGACACGACTGAGCAACTAGGCACAGCACATAGTAATTCTAAATTTAATTTTTAAAGGAAATTTTAAACTGCTTTGAATACCAATTAAAACATCTTACATACCTGCCAATGATATATTGGGATTCCAATTTCTCTCCATATTCTTCCTAAAAATTGTATTTATTGATTTATTTCCCTGTGCTGAATCGTCTTATAGTTGCGGCATGTGGGATCTAGTTCCCTGCCAGGGATCGAACTTGGGTCCCCTGCATTGGAAGTATGGAGTCTTAGCCACTGAACACCAGGAAAGTCCATCTTCATATTCTTGATAACACAGATTTTCCTGTTTGTTTGTTTTGGTTATTGCCATCCTAGTGGGTGTGAAAGCAATATTTTGTTGTGATTTTGATATGCATTTCCCTAATGACTGATGATGCTGAACATCTTTTCATGTGTTTGCCATTTATATTTCCTCTTTGGAGAAGTGTCTAGTTACCTTCCTTGCCTGTTTTTAAAATTAGGTTATTACTGAGCTGTTAAGAGTATTTATATATATATATTGAATATTAGACCTTATCAGATATATGATTTGTAAATGTTTTCTCAGTTCTCTAGGTAGGCTTTTAACTTTCTTGATAATGTCCTTTGATACATGAGAGGTTTTAAAGTCCAGTTTATCTGTTTGTATTGCTCACTTATGCTTTTGATATCATATCTAGGAATACATTGCCAAACCCAAAGTAATGAAGATTTACTCCTATGTTTTCTTCTAAGGGTATCACAGTCTTAATGCTTATATTTTTCTTGTTGATTCATTTTGAGTTAATTTTTGTATTCAATGGGAGATAAGGCTTTGTTTTCATGTGTTAGAGTGCATATTTTGTATGACTTGAATTATTTTAAAATTATTGACTTGCTTTGTGTCCTAGAATCTGATCGATCTTGGTAAATGTTACCAACTCTTTCACCAAGAGTGTTGTTGAATCAGTGTTAGGTCAAGTTGCCTGATAGTGCTGTTTAATTCACCTCTGTCCTTGCTGATTTCCTGTCTTTTCCAATAACCTCTTGCTCTGCAATATATAATCTGTTGTTGATGCTATCTAATATGTTTTTTGTTTCAGACTTTGTAGCTTCCATTTCTAGAAGTTCTCTGTGGGTCTTTTTTCTGTATTTCCTATGTCTCTAATTCAGTTTTTGAACATATGGAATACAATTATAATAATTATTTTCTTTTTTTTTCTGGAGAAGGTAAAGATAGCTTCCCTAAGACTTAAAGAATGAGTAGACATTTGACATGGAAAGGGGGTAAAGGGCTGGTAGAATGCATAAAAAAAAAATAGAAAAAAACATTCCAAGTGTTACGGGGAAGAACTGATTCTATTTTGGAGTTTTATTTAACATTTGCTCTCTGTTGCTTTTGTTCACTAAAAGGATACTGTACATACATAATGACCTGCATCAGGGAACCTTGGCCCTCTGCCTCTATGTTAAACTGAAATGCCCTTGTTCGGGACCCTGCCCACCCGTGGATGCTTATAGGAAAGAAGAAACTGACACTTCCCCTCTCTGAGGCTAGCCATTGCAGAGATATTTGTAAGACTAATGGCCTTTTTCACTTTACCTCCTCACGTCCTCCCCCTCCTCTCTATTCTACAAAAAGAACCTAGCACCCAGACCCCAGTAAGGTAGTTATTTTGAGACATTAGTCTGCCATATTCCCAGTCACCTGGCTTTCAGAATAAAGTCATACTCCTTGCCTCAACACCTCATTTCTCAGTTAACTGGCCTGTTGTCTGGTAAGCAAAACAAGTTTGGTCTCTGTAACACAAGGAGAATGAACAGCATGTTTAAAGATCCTCAAGCAGGAAGAGCTTTAGAGTTTCAAGAAATAAAGAGAAAGTCAGACTGGCTGGCACAGAATAGGATGAAAAGAGGGAGAGTGGTGAAAGGTGTGCTTGGGATGACTGAGGGCAGCAGATCATGCAAGGCCTTCTAGTTCAGTTCAGTTGCTCAGTTGTTTATGACTCTTTGCGACCCCATGAACTGTAGCACACCAAGCTTCCCTGTTCATCACCAACTCCCGGAGTTTGCTCAAACTCGTGTCCATTGAGTCAGTGATGCCATCCAACTATCTCATCCTCTGTCATCACTTTTCCTCCTGCCTTCAATCTTTCCCAGCATCGGGGTCTTTTCCAATGAGTCAGTTCTTCACATCAGTTGGCCAAAGTATTGGAGCTTCAGCTTCAACATCAGTCCTTCCAATGAATATTCAGGATTGATTTCCTTTAGGATTGACTGGTTTGATCTTGCAGTCCAAGGGACTCTCAAGAGTCTTCTCCAATACCACAGTTTAAAAGCATCAATTCTTCGGTCCTCAGCCTTCTTTATGGTTCAACTTCCTTAGTTTGCTTTTTTTTTTTGGCTGCACTGGGTCTTCGTTGCTGCGCATGGGTTTTCTCTAGTTGCAGCACACAGGCTTCTTGTAGTGGCTTGTCTTGTTGTGGAGCATGGGCTCTAGGCATGTGGGCTTCAGTAGTTGTGGCACACAGGCCCAGCTGCCCACAATAGGTGGGATCTTCCCGGACCAGGGATCAAACTGGAGTCCCCTGCATTGCAAGGCAGGTTCTTAACCACTGAACCATCTGGGAATCCTAAGATAACTTTCAATAGGACACACCAGCCCTACGAGAGAGGGAGAAGGCTCTTGATGAACTCCCATACAGCTTTCAAAGCATCTGTCTGGAACTAGAATTTGCACCTCTACTCACATCTTGTTTGTCAGTGTGATGGGAGGAGCAGCACACATTTTTTAACAGTAATACATCTTCAGCGTGGTGCTAAGGATTTTAACCTTTTTCTGAAGAATAATGAAAAGCCAACTTCCGAGGAATGTTAAGCACAAGAATGACATTATCGTTCCATCTGATAAAATCAGGCTTTATTTGGGGGGAAAAAAAATCAAAAGTAATTTGGAATCAGAGAAATAAGGCAGGTGATCATACTCAGTAACATTGTTTGGGTCATTTAAAAACAGGGTAAAAATTTTATGAAAGTAATAACATTTATTTTTCTATGAGATTTATGTAATGCTATGGTAGCATATTTGCTATCTGCCCAGCAGAACCATCTTTAAAGAAATGACAGTTACTTGCATATGTACCTTCTGATGCCTGTTTCTGTTTTAATTACTACTTTATAATAGTATTTTGAGCGCTGTATTCTGATAAGTGCTTTTACAGACTTAGTTGTTTAGTTGCTCAGTCATGCCTGACTCTTTGCAGCTCTATGGACTGAAGTACACCAGGCTTCTCAGTTATTCACTGTCTTCCAGAGATTCCTCAAACTCATGGCTATTGAATTTAAATATAAAACAATATGAAACTGAATTTTACATTGCAATTACATTGAATGCTACTTAATCTTTCTTTGCAATATAAACAATAGGAGGTTTGAGAGGATGAGTGTTTTTGTCCTGGGGCCTCAAGGGAAGGGAGAGGTAAAGTACCAGGAGGGCAGAGCCAACCCTCAGACAAGCTAGATGTGGTCCTTTGAAGCCAGAACTCCACCTTATTTTAGGGTTTGAAAAAACACCAGGACCCTGGGAAGGAGAGTGTTATCCTTGATGGGGTTGGTGTCTGTGACAGTGAAGTCAGGGAAAAAGAAAATCTAAATCTGAATGTGTTTTTCTTTGAGGACATACGTCTCACCTCTCAGTGACCATCTGTACCCCAATTGTGGGGCTGTATTCCAGCAGAGAAATTACATTGGAACCAGGAGGCATCCTCCTAGCTCCAAGGCTAGGTCCAGTGTCCAGATGCTCTGTTTATATCTCTACTGTAGTATCTGCCAGATAATTTAAGTGATCTGTGAGTGTGACTTACTACCCCATAGACTACAAATTCCTTAAGGGCAAGAACAGTGTTTTATCTACCTTTGTATCCACCACCTGGCATAGTGCCTGGCAGACACTCAACCAAACAGATGTAGGAAGAGAAGACCATTGATCTAGCCACTTATTCCTCTGAACAAGCTCAGCAGTGGCTCCATTAGAGGAAAGAGATTTTCAGACTCTTTTCTGGTAATGTCTGGGAAGACCTCCAGATGAATGTACAGCACGCGGAAGGCAGAGGGCCAGGAGGCGTGCTGGCAGGAAGCTACGTCCAGAGACCCACCTGAGAGACACTCCTGCCAGCGGAACGGGCAGTAGAACCCACAGGAGAGACTCAAAGATGATGGCAGGAGAGCCTGAGCCAAAACTGGAAGGATGTTGGGGACTTGGAAAAAAAGCATCAGACTCTACTGTTGCTTTTTGCTTGAATCTAGGTGTTTCTTTCATATCTTGTGACTCTCATGTTTGCAAGGAAGGAGCCCTGGACTCTCCAAAAAGCTGAATTCTCCGGGCTTTTAAATGAGAATTAGAGCCAAGAAAATTGTAACGCCCTGTCCAAATGATCCTGAGCTCCTTAATGAGTGGCACTGCATCTTACTCATAGTTGTCTCCAACACGAAGTGAGAAAAGCAAAGTCTGTATGTATGTGCATGTGGCCTGAAAGCTGGGATAAATTCATCCTCAATTTCCTGTATCTTACATAATTATAAGGCTATGCCCTGATTGATTCATACATACGTGCTCAATATTAACTTATCTTTTGTCTGTTTCATAAAAGTAAAAGAAAGCTAATTGATTATGTGTTTCTGAGAAAGTAAGAGTTTTTGCTGGTTTTTAGAGCCTGGTAAATGTAAGCTTTAAAGAATTTCATTCTCCCTGTAGGTCCTTCTAGGAAAGGTAACCTCTTAGGACTTCTGCTTCTGGTTTGTAGTTTCATTATCTCCTGGCCTATTTTGAACTGTGACTCAAACCACCAGGCGGGTAATTGTTTATTTAATAGATTTTAGACAAATGGATCCTGTAGTCAAATAAACATGGGAAACCTGAGTCAAAAGGAGCTAAACAAGTTCCTTTATTGTGGGTCTCCTTAGAATTTCTAATATATTAACATATTCTGGAAAAGGATCTATTGCACTTCCCAACTTATGTTCTTATGTGACCTCAGAACTCTTCCCTGACGGATATTTCTTAGGAATAGTGTTTTGCATAGCCCACAGAGATATTTCCTGGAGAGCAGGAGCCAGGAGCTTCAAGTCAGTTATTTTAATATGAGCACAGCTCTGCACTGGAGTGTCCCAGGCCCCTGAGAGTCATGGCCATGGCACACACCTTGGATTATTATTGTAAATGACTTTGGGTGAATCACTGTACCTTTCTGGGGTTCAGTTCCTTTGTTTTGAAACATAAAATTAGATACTTTTGGACAATATTTAACCCAGCCATTCTGCAGTTCTCTGATATTCCATCCTGTCCTTTGGTAGGAAGACACAAAACAATAGCAATTTAAAAAAATATATCAAAGATAATACATGGGACATTCCTGGTGATCCAATGGTTAAGAATTGTCCTTGCAATGCAGGGGACTTAGGTTCAATCCCTGGTCAAGGAGCTAAGATCCCACATGCCTTGAATCAACTAAACCCCTGCACCCCAACTAGAGGCCCGAGTGCCTCAACTAAGACCTGACCTCAAATAAATAAAAGATAACACATAAGAAAATCTAGGTTTCCTTGTACTATTTCTGTGATCACTTCACTCTCTGAGTCCCCTGTCCCCACTCCAAAAGACAGCTTGGAGTTTTGCTCACCCGCCTACTTTCTCCCCATGCTGTTCCCCCTACTCTTCTTGAAATGATCTTTTCTTTCTCTTCTGCCTCTGGTTACCCATACATACCCTTCCAAATGTGACATCATCTATGAATCCTATCCTGACTTTCCTAGGAAGAGTCACAGTGTCCAGGCCACCACATCATTGTGGGCATTTGCACTATAAATAAATTCTGTAATACTTACATTATGTCTGCCTAGACAGGGATAAGCCCTTGATGAATGCTTGTTGAATTAAATTGAACATCAGTATGAATTTCTGGCTTCCTGTTTCAATGAACAGGGACATTTCTGATCCCATAGTCTTTGATGCCAGGACTTGATTTTGTGATAGAAGTCTACTCCCTGGGCATCTAGAGTTGAGTGTCACATCCTAACAAAGGGATGGCTACAAGGAGGGCAGTTTGACTGGAATTTGGATATTGAACCAATGAGAAAAGAGTCTGAAAACAGCAGGAGTTAATTAGTGAAAGCCAACATGGCTTTTCATTTCATGGAGAAGGAAATGACAACCCACTTCAGTATTTTTGCGTGGAGAATCCCATGGACAGAGGAGCCTGGAGGGTCCCAAAGAGTTGGGCAAACTGAACAACTATCACTTTCACTTTCATCATGGCCTGAGCATACCAGTGGCAGAGCAAGGCCAATACTCTGTTTTATTGGTTGTAGTTACGGCTTCTAGAAAGTGATGGAACCACCTGCCTGTTTCCAAACATTGTTCTCTCTACTTCTCACTGAGTCTATGAACTCCTGATAAACTGAAGCAAGACCAGAGTCTGATTCTATTGCCACCAGAGAATCCCAACTGGTGCAAGGAGGCAGGAGGAAGTCAAGTGTGACCTTCACAGAATAGTGAGTATCTGGATTTGCATGTGAAACTAAGAGTTCAAACCTATGGAAGATGGAGAGATCCCCATTTTTTTGTTTTCTTTTTAAGCATACAGAACTTGTTGTTGTTCAGTTGCTAAGTCATGTCTGACTCTTTGTGACCCCATGGACCGCAGCACACCAGGCTCCTCTGTCCACTGAACCTGTAGCGCTCAATTAAAATTTTGTCATTTTGTATTTTTTTCAATTAATGGATGCTAAAGAACTTGACTGCAATTCCATGAAGGGTTGCAATTTTTTTGACATTAAAAAGAGACCCTTTATAAAAAATAAATGCTGGAGAGGATAGGGAGAAAGGCTAACCCTCCTACCCTGATAGTGGGGACATAAATTGGTTCAACCACTATGGAGAACAGTATGGAGGTTCCTAAAAAAACTAAAAATAGAGCTACCATGCATGCATGAGTGCTAAGTTGTTTTAGTCATGTCTGACTCTGTGCACCCCCATGGACTGTAGCACACCAGGCTCCTCTGTCCGTGGGATTCTCCAAGCAAGAATACTGGAGTGGGTTGCCACGCCCTTCTCCGAGGCATCTTCCCAACCCAGGGATCGAATCTGCAACCCGCATTTCTTCTGTCTCCTGCATTGGCGGGTGGGTTCTTTACCACTAGCACCACCTGGGAAGCCCAGAGCTACCATATGATCCCACAACTGGGCATATACCTGGACAAAAATCCCACGTGGTGCACAAGACAAAATGTTTGAAGTTCTGTTGACTCGATCTTTTCACTTGGTTTTCTTTTGTTATGAAGAATTTTCAAATCAAAGAGCAAGTCTAAAGTTGAATGGGTCATTTTATTGGGATTTCACGAAAGTGAAGCTGCTGCACTTTAGAATGAAAATCTTTTCTCATGGTAAAAGCTTATCGATCAGAGCCCCAGATCTCCAGTGATTTTATGAGAACACAATCATTTTGCTTTAAAACAAGGTTAAAATCAATGTATGCAAAGCTGGACATGCTACTGAGCACTGAAGGGTAAATTAAAATTTTGATTCTTTTTGCATTAGTGTTTAAATGTTATGTTTTTAAAGCAATAGAAGAAAAACTACTTCTTTAATGCAACGTGAACACACTTGGTAAAATTTGTACAATGAAACAGAGGCAATGGACTAGCGAATTTCCAAATTAGTAAGCAATTCTATTAATGAGGACACACATTAGGAAGGCAGTGTCTGCCCAGGGCCAGTCAATACACTGCAGGTCCTCAGATGTATTCCATCTCTGCCCTTGAACACCTCACAGAGCCAGTGGGTGTATATTACCCAGTGTCTCAGGCCTTGTGTGCGCCTGGAGTTAGAACAGTATTTACTTTCGAACAAATACAACATTCCTTCAGTGTACCACCATTTCTGTCCCAAGAGAAATAAACAGTACTGGTAGGTCTAAGCGGGGAATCAAATTATCCCATAAAACAGGTTCAGGTGTTATAGGAAAAGTAACTTATTTAGTCAGGTTTTCTGTTTGTGTTGCTGAAATAACATGCAGAATTTTGAAAGCTATGTTGATTTTATTTTTATTTATTTTTATTTTATTTTTTCACTTGGGTACTTTTTGATTTGGGGTATGTAAAGTGGCTCCCCCAAAGCTCTAATTTGCTACCCAAACTAGGAACTTACCTTGTTGAAATGATGTCCCTAGCTGCAGGGTTAAAATAGTAAAGCAAGTACTATGCTTGGTCGTTCAGTCGTGTCTGACTCTTCGGGGCCTCATGGACTATAGCCTGCCAGGCTCCTCTGTCCATGGGGATTCTCCAGGCCGAATACTGGAGTGGGTTGCCATGCCTTCCTCCAGAGGATCTTCCCAACCCAGGGATCAAACCCAGGTGTCCCTCATTGCAGGCAGATTCTTTGCTGTCTGAGCCACCAGTAAAGCAAGAGAGGACAATAATCTTAAGGTTGTCCCCATAACAAAGAACCTAAAGGAAGGACTGTCAGAAGGTGATGATTAAGTCATACCTTAAATAATGAGCAAAACCAGTGGAATCATAGTGTGACACCAGGGAGTAAAAGACTTCCTTTGCAGCTCTGTTGTTCTCTTCAGAACACTGAGACAATGATAAGTTTAATAAATGCTTATTGATGAGAATCTGTACACCCTGTTCCTTGCATATTCTGTACTTTTTAGAGGTAGTCACAATAGCTAACATTTATTGCATGCCTACCCTGTGGTCGGCACTTCTAGTGCTTTACAGGCATTTTCTTACTTAATATCCACTTCAACACCTGAGAAATGGATGCTATTGTTCTCTTCTTTTACAGATGAAAAAAAAAATGTTCCTTAAGAGATTAAAGAACGTGCCAAAGGTCAAAATATTGGTATGTGTGGGTGACAGAGTGAAAAATCCTGGAAGTCCAGGTCCTGTGCTCGGGGCCACCACACTACTGTGTATTACAAGCAAGGTTAATGAAAGAGATCGATAAATTACACAAGGAAGAGGAAGGAGATGACATTGATTTTAATAAAGGAGAGAATGTGAGAGAAACAAAGGGTGAAAACAACTATGACAAAGACTTTTCCTTCAAGCTTAGCAATTTATGTCCGGTTTCAACTTATTTTAAGAAAACCATTATGACAGCCATTACTCAGTAGCCTTTTCTGAGCAGAAGTCATTAGTCTTCTCTGATCTTTTCACCTTCACTCATTAGGATGTGATCGACAGGCCCCCTGAGCCCAAACCAGCAAGGCTAAGATAGTGTTCCAGAGTGGGTCCAAGAAAAATTGCTTCCTTCACCTCGGAGCCGCTCACTGTCCGACTTCTAATTTCTGTGGGTCTGTTCACTGGTTACCACGGCACCAAGGAAACCCTGACCAGCATGTTCAGTGCTGCACTGTCAGGAAGCAAACCTCTGATGGAGAGGGAGGGCCAACATTCACTGTCCCCAGCACGCAGCGGCTGCCTGGAGCTCTGATTTCCACACCTGTCCTTTAAGCTCCAGGCAGCCCCAACCTGAGAGATTATACTCTGATATCAGTCTATGGACAGTTCATCCTCAGAGCATTCAGAGACTAAAGAGAAAGCAGGCTAACTGCAAGTCTACCCAGGCCTGGATTTGTACACACAACAAGGAAAAGGCTCCTTGAATCCAGGAGTCTCTCCATCACTTCCATCAGCACCGGGAAGGCAGAGTAGCGACAAACCAAAGCCCGCCTGTCCCTGCAGACCCTGCCAGGTCAGTTCAGGACAGGCTCGAGAGCTCTGTTTGCTCCAAACAAGTGGTTCCCACACTTTCAATTTCACGGACAGCTAGAATGACCAAAAAAAACATGATGGGACTCATCTAGTGCCAACTATTTATTCTGCCTGGTATGGACATCAAAACAAGCAAGCAGACTACTACCTACTGTTCGCCTTCATATCATAACAAGACAGATGTTTTTACAGCAAAAAGGAATTAAGCTAAAGGGTCTTTTAATAATGTACTAAAGTAGAACATACTCAGCAGTCCTATCTGTCCATTATACGTGAATGTTACACTTTTTTTTTATTATTATTATTTTTGCCGCAGCCCAGCTCTTGAAAAACCACTGCTCTAAACCACTCAGATCTGCCACTCTGTCAGAATCTTGGGAGATCACAAAAAACATTCCCACTTAGAGGAAACTATGGGATAAATTCAGGAACCGTTTCAGGTGGGATGGGAATGTAGGGGTACCCATGGGGTGGCCTGATACTCTGTAGCACAAAGAACCTGGCAGAACTGAGGATAAGTCTGAGTGCCCCACACATACACTTACTGGGTGAATTTTGGCAAGTAATATACTCTCCCTGGACCTCAGTTTCCTCATCTGTAAAACAGGGTGGGTAATCCCCCAGAGGAAGGTGAGGGAATGAATGAAAGTGCCCAGCCCCCTGCCTGGCTCCGTGGGAGCTTCCTCTCCCTCTGCCTGCAGTGACTCATCTTCCCTGACACATCTCAGGGCTGTGATCTTCTAGGTCTCAGTAGGTATCTGTGGAGTGAACAAAAGAGTAAAACCAAAGCATGAGAGAAGAAGGAATCTTGTTCCTTTTGGACAAGAACCTATGTGAGTCATGCTCCCTGAAACATGGCCCCAGACCATCTGCGCTGCCATTGGTGACAGTGTTTCAAGAGGAGAATGTGTTTCCTCTCCTCTTCAGCCTTCATGTCGTGAATCCTACAGCCATTTAAGCTTTCCCTGAGGTGCCTGTTCACTCTCTCCACCACCAGGCTGATCTCAGTCATTGTTTGACCTTCATATGGACCCACCACTATGCTTCTCACTCCCTCATTTCTCACTCTGCTTCCCACGCAGCTGCAACTGAATGGTGCATCTTATGACTCACTGGCATTACTCCACTGCACCCTTGCCTTTCTCCAAGTGTGGCGCCCACTTGGCAAAACCCTGGCCCTTGTTACGTACACCTCGTAAGATGATGCTGCGAAAGTGCTACACTCAATATGCCAGAAAAAATGGAAAACTCAGCAGTGGCCATGAGACTGGAAAAGGTCAATTTTCATTCCAATCCCAAAGAAAGGCGATGCCAAAGAATGCTCAAACTAACCCACAATTGACTCATTTCACATGCTAGCAAAGTAATGCTCAAAATTCTCCAAGCCAGGCTTCAACAGGACATGAACTGAGAACTTCCAGATGTTCAAGCTGGATTTAGAAAAAGCAGAGGAACCAGAGATCAAATTGCCAACATCCGTTGGATCATTGAAAAAGCAAGAGAATTCCAGAAAAACATCTATTTCTGCTTCATTGACTACGCTAAAGCCTTTGACTGTGTGGATCACAACAAACTGTGGAAAATCCTTAAAGAGATGGGAATACCAGGCCACCTTACCTGCCTTCTGAGAAACCTGAAGGTAGGTCAAGAAGCAACATTTAGAACCTGACATGAAACAACAGACTGGTTCCAAATCAGGAAAGGAATACGTCAAGGCTGTACACTGTCACCCTGCTTCCTTACCTTATATGCAGAGTACGTCATGCAAAATGCCAGGCTGGATGAAGCACAAGCTGGAATCAAGATTGCCAGGAGAAATAGCTATAACCTCACATATGCAGATGACACCACTCTAATGGCAGAAAGAGAAGAGAAACTAAAGAGCCTCTTGATGAAAGTGAAAGAGAAGAGTGAAAAAATTGGCTTAAAACTCAACATTCAAAAAACGAAGGTCATAGCATCCAGTCCCATCACTCCATGGCAAATAGTGGGGAAACAATGGAAATAGTGACCGTTTATTTCCTTGGGCTCCAAAATCACTGCAGATGGTGACTGCAGCCACAAAACTAAAAGACGCTCGCTCCTTAGAAGAAAAGCTACAACAAACCTAGACAGCGTATTACAAAACAGAGACATTGCTTTGCCAACAAAGGTCCATCTACTCAAAGCTATGGTTTCTCCAGTAGTCGTGTATGGATATGAGAGTTGAACCATAAAGAAGGCAGAATGCCAAAGAACAAGTGTTTTTGAACTGTGGTGTTGGAGAAGACTCTTGAGAGTCCCTTGGACAGATAAGATATCAAACCAGTCAATCCTAAAGGAAATCAGTCTGGAATATCCATTGGAAGAACTGATGCTGAAACTGAAGCTCCAATACTTTGGCCACCTGATGTGAAGAGCTGACTCATTATAAAAGACCCTGATGCTGGGAAAGACTGAAGGCAGGAGGAGAATGGGATGACAGAGGATGAGATGGTTGGGTCGCATCACAGACTCAATGGACTTGAGTTTGAGCAAGCTCCTGGAGATAGTGAAGGACAGTGAAGCCTGGCCTGCTGCAGTCCATGGGGTCGCAAAGAGTCAGACATGACTGAGCTACTGAACAACAACAATCAGCTCTGAATCTTCATCTGCACAAATGACTGCTTCTGGATAATACATCCAGCCTTGTCTGTAGTACCACTTGAAACCCATGACTCCTAACCTTGAGTGGCACCTAGTGCTGCTTAGAGATGCTCTGAGCATTTCCCTGGTCTGGTCCCTCACCTGCTCTTCTAGACAAGCAATGTCACCCCAAGACTATCTTCCCATCCCCTCCCTCACTTTCCTGACAACCTCACACATTCTCTTCTCTCCCCTGACCTCCAAACTTGCCCCTGCCCAGCCTCATTCTCAGGCAGAGACCCGGCTTTCCATTTCACAGAGTGAGCAGAAGAGGCCAGAGACAACATCCGCATGTGCTTACCTCCTCATCTGATTCTCTGAGCCAGTGGAAAGGTTCTTTGTCTCTTCTGCTCTGGTGGGTGAACTGCTCTTCAGCCAAGGACTTGACTCCAGGGAAACAAAATTAAAAGACCTGGTCCCTGATCCTATGGAGCATATGATCTAATAGGATGACAGGCAAGTAAATTAAAAATGACAGTAGAATGCATGGTTCCTGATGGAGAGATCTAAACAGCAGATGGAGCCACCAAAGAAGGAGCACTGGGTCTGCTTAGATGGAGCATCAGGACAGGATTTGCACCTGAGTTGACCTGAAGAAGCAGCCATAAGAAGGGGAAACACTCTATTAAAAGAAAGCCTGATTAGTAAAACTACACAACCATAGACATTGCCCACTATTAATGATCAAGCGGTTTAGTTCAGTTCATTCCCTCAGCTGCATCTGACTCTTTTCGACCCCATGGACTGCAGTACGCCAGGCTTCCCTGTCCATCACCAACTCCTGGAGCTTGCTCAAACTCAAGTCCATCGAGTCTGTGATAACATCCAACCATCTCATCCTCTGTTGTCCCCTTTTTCTCCTTCCTTCAATCATTCCCAGCATCAGGATCTTTTCCAGTGAGTCCATTCTTTGCATCAGGTGGCCAAAGTATTGGAGTTTCAGCTTCAGCATCAGTCCTTCCAATGAATATTCAGGACTGATTTCCTTTAAGATGTACTGGTTGAATCTCCTTGCTGTCCAAGGGACTCTCAAGAGTCTTCTCCAACACCACAGTTCAAAAGCATCAATTCTTTGGCGCCCAGCTTTCTTTATAGTCCAACTCTCACATCTATACATGACTACTAGAAAAACCAAAGCTTTGACTAGATGGACTTTTGTTGGCAAAGTAATGTCTCTGCTTTATAATATGCTGTCTAGGTTGGTCATAACTTTACTTCCAAGGAGCTAACGTCCTTTAATTTCATGGCTGCAGTCACCATCTGCAGTGACTTTGGAGCCCCAAAAATAAAGTCTCTCACTGTTTCCATTGTTTCCCAATCTATTTCCCATGAAGTGAAGAGACCAGAAGCCGTGATCTTAGTTTTCTGAATGTTGAGTTTTAAGCCAACTTTTTCATTCTCCTCTTTCACTTTCATCAAGAGGCTCTTTAGTTCTTCTTCACTTTCTTCCATAAGTGTGGTGTCATCTGCATATCTGAGGTTATTGCTACTTCTCCTGGCAATCTTGATTCCAGCTTGTGCTTCATCCAACCTGGCATTTTGCATGATGTACTCTGCAAGGAAGTTAAATAAGCAGGGTGACAATATACACCTTGACGTACTCCTTTCCTGATTTGGAATCAGTCTGCTGTTTCATGTCCAGTTCTAACTGTTGCTTCTTGACCTGCATACAAATTTCTCAGGAGGCAGGTCAGGTGGCCTGGTATTCCCATCTCTTTAAGAATTTACCACAGTTTGTTGTGATCCACACAGTCAAAGGCTTTGGCATAGTCAATAAAGCAGAAATAGATGTTTTCTGGAGCTCTCTCGCTTTTTCGATGATCCAACGGATGTTGGCAATTTGATCTCTGGTTCCTCTGCTTTTTCTAAATCCAGCTTGAACATCTGGAAGTTTTCAGTTCGTGTCCTGTTGAAGCCTGGCTTGGAGAATTTTGAGCATTACTTTGCTAGCGTGTGAGATGAGTGCAATTGTGTGGTAGTTTGAGCATTCTTTGGAATTGCCTTTCTTTGGGATTGGAATGAAAACTGACCTTTTCCAGTCCTTAGGCCACTGCTGAGTTTTCCAAATTTGCTGGCATATTGAGTGTAGCACTTTCACAGCATCATCTTTTACAATTTGAAATAGCTCAACTGGAATTCCATCACCTCCACTAGCTTTGTTCGTAGTGATACTTCCTAAGGCCCACTTGACTTCACATTCCAGGTTGTCTGGCTCTAGATGAGTGATCACACCCAGCTAGATCATACATTGCCTGCTATCAATGATCAAACAGTTAAAAAATAATAAACCAACCAGAAAGTTGCAAACTTCACGGCTCTGAAACCAGCTGACAGCAAATATCACCCTATGGCATCATCCACAACTTCCCATAGCTCATAACCTGCACCGAGCCTGGCAATGGCAGAGAATTAGACAGCAAATGGCAAACAATAGCCAAAGTATCAGAAGTAGGTGTGGACAAGCAAGTGATATCTGTGTTCTAGTTGCTGCCCTGACATTAACTGCAAGAAGCTCTAAAAAATTTATCCCTTCTCTGGACTTCAGTTTCCTTGTCTGTAAAACAAAGGATTTTAATTATGGCATTTCTAAGGTCCTCCCAAATTCTAAAACTGGATGACCACAGAATACATCCGCGATGGACTATTCTTGTCCCCTGAAAATTCATATACTGAAACCTAACCTCCAATGGGAGTGATTAGGGTTAGATGAGGTCATGAGGGTGGAGCCCTCACAAATGAAATTAGTGCATTTGTACGATTCACAGTAGAGTTTGCAGCTCTCCTTTCTCCACCAGTCAAGAATGAAATGAGTAGATAAGTATCTATGTACCAGATATCAGATATGCTGATACTTTCAGAAAAGCTTTTTATTGGAGGATAGTGCTTTACAATGTGGTGATAGTTTCTGCTGTACAGTAAAGTGTATATATCCTCTTTTTTGGATTTCCTTCCCATTTAGGTCACCACAGAACATTGAGCCAAATTCCCTATAGTATACAGTAGGCTCTCATTTGTTACCTGTTTTACACATAATAGTGTGTATAGGTCAATCCCAATCTCCCAATTCATTCCACCCCACCGCCCTCCCCTCCTTAGTTGTCCATGTTTGTTCTCTACATCTGTGTCTCTATTTCTGCTTTGCAAATACGTTCATCTGTATTATTTTTCTAGATGTGACATCAGTTCAGTTCAGTTCAGTCCCTCAGTCGTGTCCGACTCTTTGCGACCCCATGAATCGCAGCACGCCAGGCTTCCCTATCCATCACCAACTCCCAGAGTCTACCCAAACCCATGTCCATCGAGTCAGTGATGCCATCCAACCATCTCATCCTCTGTCGTCCCCTTCTCCTCTTGCCCCCAATCCTACCCAGCATTAGGGTCTTTTCCAATGAGTCAACCCTTCGCATGAGGTGGCCAAAGTATTGGAATTTCAGCTTCAACATCAGTCCTTCCAATGAACACCCAGGATTGATCTCCTTTTGGATGGATTGATTGGATCTCCTTGCGGTCCAAGGGACTCTCAAGAGTCTTCTCCAACACCACAGTTCAAAAGCATTTTGACATGTAAGCGTTAATATTCAGTATCTGTTTTTTTCTTTCTGACCTGCTTCACTCTGTTCGCCCTTTTGATACTTTGATCTTGGACTTCCCAGTCTCCAGAATTGTAAGAAATAAATGTTGTTTAAGCCACACAATCCACGGTATTTTGTTAATAACAGCCCAAACTGAGATAATATCCGATTTTTTAATTTATGGAAACAAAAGGAGAAGAAAGTCCTTTGAGTTAGAGCATTAAGACCTGGGCTTCTAATCTCAGCTCTGGCTCTCTGGGGTGGTATGAGCTCCAGGAGTGACGGAAAAATGTTGAATGCCTGTTCTAAGATGCTGCATCATCCTCCGAGAATATTTCTTATGTGCTCTTTTAAAGTCTTACAAGACCTGTGACTATACTGTTGGCAGATTTCTGCTCTCTCCATTGATGAGAAAATGACAGGAAAGTGTTTGCGTTGTGTGGATGGCTTCTGGTGCCCCATCAATATCTGGCTTGAAGGCTCAGTCGATACCACTCTTTTCCCCCCGAGTGAGTGCTTTGAAGTGCTCATTGCCAAGAACAATAGTCAATCTTTATTAATTAGCTTTTATTCCCTCTGAAAAAATGCCTTAAGTCACATTTAGGATGAGATTTAGTCAGTCCTATGCTTGATGCCAATTTCTAGAGTCTTGTCCATCATACTTGCTCATTTTAATAACTTCCTGTGAAGCTCTCAGGTTATCCATTTGTATTTAGAACTGGTGGCTGGCCTTAGGTCATCAGTGAGTGACAACAGTCACATACCTTCTTGCTGGACTTGCAGAAAACTGATCCTTCTTTGTTTTCTCTGCATGTGGTTGTGTTGGTTGCTCAGTCATGTCCGACTCTTTGCAACCCCATGGACTGTAGCTTGTCAGGCTCGTCTGTCCATGGAATTCTCCAGGCAAGAATACTGGAGTGGGTTGCCATTCCCTTCTTTAGAGGATCTTTCTAACCCTGGGATCAAACCCAGAACTCCTGCTTTGCAGGCAGATTCTTTACCATCTGAGCTACCAGGGAAGCCCTTGTTTTTGCATAAAAGATAGCAACTGGAATTCTGTTCCAACCCTCAACCAAAATATATATCCTCACACACTGTCAGGAATAAAACTAGTTATGGCTGAGACAGAAAGTGGTTTGTCCCTTTCTCTTGAAGTTAATACCTTGCAAAGATTTAATAGGATGTGATTCTTAAAGAATGACCCAGTATATCAAGGAAAAATTCATGATAACTCATATCAACTTGGTATTTAGTTGTTGTGTCATGCACTGATCTAATTATATAGATCACTGCCAAACACCTTACAAACATTTGTGGGTAGTATTACTTGGGTCCTTTTTACAAATGAGAAAACTGAGGCTCTGAGCTGTCAGGGAACCTGCCCTGAGTCACACAGTGAATGAGTGGTTCTGGTGCTGGCTCCACCCAAGATGGACAGCACAACCTCAACAGGCCCTGGTCTCCTCACCTGTCAAGGAGGATAAAAATGCCAGCTTTGCCTCTTTCCATGAGATCAAAGGGGACAGCAGTGTGAGAGTGTTTTGAAAAGCACAGAGTGTTTGATTTAAGGTGGTCTTAGAGGAATTCTTTCCCCCATGTATAGCATAAGCTCCTTGAGGGAAAATGTCTCACATTGAGTAGTATAAAACAAGGTCTTGATAAATATACACTAAGTGAATGAACGAAGAAACAAATGATGAAAGAACTTAGGTCTGGTGGTTTCTGTCCCCTCCCAATACAGACTCAAACTATTTTGCATGAACAATTTTGCTTTAAAATCGCTTTCCTCCAAGCCCCTGGGAAATGCTCAGCAGTGTCTCTAGCTCCCTTCTGAGAAAACCTCACCACCTACGGGTGTGAATCTCAGAGGCTATCTTTCTGGTCCATGGGAAGAGGATGATGCTGGCTTAAGTGGAAATGAGCAAATGTAAGAAGAACAAGTACAGTATTTCATTTGCTAGGAACCAGCAGAGGATAAGAACATCGATGATTTTTCACATGAGATTTTATCATGACTCATAGTCTCACTTTTGACAAGACTGTTTTTGAGATTCATATAAATATTTATGTATATATATATATTCACATATACAAGGAGGGCACAGCAACCCACTCCAGTATTCTTGCCTGGAGAAACCCATGGACAGAGGAGCCCAGCAGGCTATAGTCCATAGAGTCGCACAGAACCAGACACAACTGAAGCAACTTAGCATGCACACGTTCACATATGCAGACTTCCCAGGTGGCACTAGTGGTAAAGAACCCGCCTGGCAATGCAGGAGACATAATAGAGGCAAGTTTGATCCCTGGGTTGGTTAGATCCTCTGGCAAAGGACATGGCAACCCACTCCAGTATTCTTGCCTTGAGAATTCCATAGACAGAGGAGCCTGGCAGGCTACAGTCCATGGGGTTGCAAAGAGTTGGACATTGCTGAAGCGACTTAGGATGCACACATATTCACATATGCATATATATTTTCATAGATAGATAAACAGACATTTGTATGTACTGCTTTTAAATATCAATCAGGACAATTGTGTATGAGGGCAGGAGAATCCCTAAAACTGGACTCATGGGGGAACATGGAAAAAGAGGGAAAAGAGGCTTTTTGTCTGTCCCATGAAGGACCCACCTGCTCTCTCAAGGGCCATGACTGGCCCCAGTAGGAAGCACTACCCCTGGCACAGCTGGAGCCGCCTCCAGGAGGAGCGGCTGCCACCAGCCAACTGTGTCGGGAATTTGGCCTCACTGGCTCGATCTGTGCCAGTGTTTGGCAAATGAAGCCCCAAGTGGAAACCTGCCAGTTTAAATGAAGTGGTGCTCTGTGCATGCTGTTCTCTCTAACTGTCAGTAAAATAATCACTGCTTCACTTCTCTGATTGCCTTGCGGTTCGTCTGATAGGAGGCAGAAGTGGGGGTGGGGTTAGGGACTGCTTGATGTGCACAGTGAATCCAGAGGAAGGAAGAATTTTAGTGAGTAACTGAAAACCGAAGATGATCTTCCCAGTTGGTTGGGGTGGAGGAGCAGCGCTGGGAGGAGAAGCATGCATCCCCGACCTCAGGGTGATCTGGCAGTTGGATGGGAAAGCCTGATCCTGGCCATCTGGGTAATCCATGTGTGCAAAGTCGGGGGTTAACTGTACCCACTCTGCAAAATAGCATATGTCACAGCCACCGAATACCATCCATGAGCAAAACCTGTTTGAATTTGCAAACAGCCTGGAAAAACAACAAGAAATCTCTTAACTGGTGTACCCTTTATAAAAGCAACTGATGTTTTGAAGGTCTTGTGTCTCATTTATAAGCTTTGGCACCACGTATGAGGGCTATTCCTAGGCAGGGCCTCCCCAAAGGACAAAGATTAACATCTTAAAGTCACTGAGGATGGTTTTATATGCTGTAACCCCCATTGTCCCCAATTCTATTCACAGTGAACGGTTTATATAAAAGTGAATGAACAAATATAGCTACTGGGAGATGACTAGCTTTGAAGCACAGAATGTCTGCCATCTTGGTTTCTTACATAGCTAACTGTTTTCCACTGGCCCACATGGAAAAGGACCTGAGATTGGAACAATTATTGCTGGAGTAACTGGTGAGATTATATGCAAGTATGTTACAGGCTTTAAAGTGATAAACAAATGGGAATAGTTGTTTACAGTAATAATAGAAACTACACTACATATTCCCTCCTAAATCTCTCCCCTCCATGTGACTGCATGGCCTTTACTTACAGCACAAACATGTATATCCAGGAACCCCCAGATTATGTGAGGGAAGTTCTTCTACCTCTCGTTTCTTTCCCTCTGGCCCTCATTCATTCTGTGTGGTTCTCTCCTTCTCCACTAGTCCATAAGATTCCTTGGCTCTTCTCTGGCAGCTCAGAAATTCTCCTGTCTCCCCAGTGGACCACCCCCACAAACCTATTGTCTTCCATCTGTCTGTGGCATCTACATCGTAGTTGTCATAACATTTCTGGGTGGAATTCTTAGTTCTGTGTCCTTGCTCAGCGGTGAGAAAACCAAATTATAGACACAAAAAAGACATTGTATTTTCTCTGCATATCTAATTTGTAGCAGAGTTCAATTTAGGGTCCTGTTGCCCATAGGACAGTGGATGGGGAATAAGACAACAACAGGCTTCCACTAAGCATCAGACAGGAGACCAATTCTTGAGTTTCCTGGAGTTGTTGACTGCTTAGGTATTAGGCTGAGTGGTTGCTTGACTCTAATCTCCTAACTTTTCATGCAGTATTGCCACTTGCTGGCTACTGATCTTGGTCAATTATTTGATATCTCCATCTCTGTTTTCTAATTTATAAGGTAGGAATGATAAACAGTACCTGGGACTCAAAGGGTAGTCTGAAGATTAAATGAGATAATTCTCATAATGTGCTTATACAGGGCCTCATACATGCATACTAAGCATTCAATATATGCCAGCAATTATGATTCTTCCTGTCATTATAGATGGACATGAAATCTGCTCTTTTCCTGGACCGCTGACTCTGGGGCCCCAGAAATACAGGATGGATGCTTGCAAACAAGTTGGCTAGAGAAATTTGTTTGTTTCAACACTTGCTATTTGAGGAAAACTCAAATAACCTTTGATCAGTACTCAATCACCACATGAAAGACGAAGATCATGAGAACAACAGCTTCCATTTGTAGAAGGTTTAATTCCATGTGCATTATCTCATCTGACATCTGTGCAATGAGATCAGGGGCTACTAATCAAACCTGGGTGCCTTTGACTCTGAACTGAGTCACTGCCCCCTTCCAAGGGAAGGGGTGTCTAAGAACCAGGATGGTCGTGACCCAAAGATCACAGTCAGAAGCTTCAGGGAAACAGGCCACTGTAATACTTCCAGAAATGGCACAAGGCTCCACAAGTCACAGCCTGATTCATGTATTCCATGTTCATTTCCAAAATTGTCCCTAGAAATCTCGAGAGCCCCTTTCCCAAATAAACGCAGCCAGAAGCTTCTTTTGAGTAAAACCAATTGACAGCCTGAATTATTGCAAACTCATGTCTAACTTGGTAGAGCATCCAGGTTATCTATAGTTCAGCTTCTATTTGGCTTAATAAGAACTTTCATTTTCCTCAAAGAGATGCAGGATGGATATTTAAAAATGAAACAAGTAAATAAAATGTAAAGAAATGAAAAGAAATAAAAAGCAAGTCACTAGAATTTGGCAAAAGGGAAAAGCATCTCAGCAGGTCCCAAAGATAGTGGCATCTCTTTTCCAAGTGAGAAGCATAAATCTGCCCATTTGCTAAACCGTTTAGCAAGATGCTGACCTAGCATTTCTCCCAAGTCTCTACCTATTAGTTAGCAAGAACACACTTAACTAAGTGCCCAGTCTAGTTTAAATTTGATCCAATCCGCTGTGTGTGTATATGCATTGTTTAAGCTAATATTCAGGCACTTTTGTTGTTGTTGTTCAGTCGATAAGTCTGTCTGACTCTTTGCGATCCCATGGACTGTAGCACGCCAGGCTTCTCTGTCCTCCACTGTCTCCCCGAGTGTGCTCAAACTCATGATAACTGAGTCGCTGATATTATCTAACCATCTCATCCTCTTTCCCAGTTACTGGGGGAGAAGAGATTATCTTCTCACTAGAGGAAAACCAGGTAATATGAGTCTTCCAGGCATGGCCGTTGACGTACTAAAGGCAAGTGGGAATAAATGGGTAAATTCATTCAGCAAATTCTCTATCATAATAGCCACCTCGTTTCGGGGGCTATTGCTCTGTTGCAAAATCCCAGTTTGCATGGTAACAGTTAAATATTGCCATCTTTCTCTCTGCAATAATCTTTCTATACTATTTCTCAAACCCTCCCCATCCCTGTATATAGGAAGATGTTTATAAATATTTTCAACCCAGATCAAGGTGATAAAACTCAAGTAAGCTAAAAGAAAGTTTGTTAATAATGTTTAAATACCACCCATTTACAGATGTAACCCCTGCTCCCACTTTATTCCACATAGTCTATATTTGTTTCCAAAATGGTCCCTAAACATTTTAAGAGAGCCTTTTTTCCAAATCAACTCAACCAGAGGCTGAACACCCATTTCACATTTGTGAAAAATCCTCTTTGCCGTGTACATCCACCGCACACGCCAGGTCCAGGCCCTAGCACAAAAATCCTTTACCTTTTGTTCTGGACACGATTGGGTGCTTTGTAAACAGAGTAGTGTGGGGGTAGGGGGGGAATCTCATCATTGATCCCAATGATATAAAAAGAAATCCAGAGAGAAGATAAATTAATGTTCACTTCGTGTTCACTGAACATAGGGGACGTGAGCATGAACTGGTGTTTGATTGGATCAAATGAATCATTAGGATCAAAGGAACAGAGGACAGAGAGCTCTCCCTGGGGTAGGAGGTGCTGCAGGATAAATTTTCAGTTCTCCATGGTGAGTGAGCTGAGGGCTTTGGACTAAGGGGGCCCTGCCTTCAACTGTGTCCACCTGGGTTTAGATGTTGACTTAGTAAACAGAGAAACATCAGCAACACTCAGGAAAGCATGAGGGTGCCAGCAGCTGTGTTCAGTCCCTAAAATAAAAAAAGAAGGAATTTGAAATATTTTCAAGATAAAGCTAAGGGGAAGACATTGAAGCATTGGAGCCACAGAGCCGGCTGGGAAGAGTGTCACAGCATGACTGCTGGTTGCACGGCCCTGCTCGCTGACACACAGGCCAGGCTGGTGACAGAGGAGCTTTCTTGGGCTGCAGATCATTTTCAGAAACTGCAATTCATGTCACGCTAATAGCTCAGTCTATAATTAGGTGTATTTATCTATGTCCCTGGGATATGTCTCCTGCCTTTCTGTGCTTAGTTTTCTCCAAGAACAAATAATCCAGATGAGTTATGAGTCTCCAGAGTGACAAGTGGGAGTGTGTGTGCCTGTTGAAGGAACTGTTATCAGATCGCCTAAGAGCAATCTTATTGACCAAAGGGGTGAGTAGAGAGCGTTTATTCTCATGGGAAGCAGAGGAGGCTGGTACTTTCCGAAAAGGACAAGAAAGGAAAACATTTTCTTCTCTCTGCCACAAACTTACTATGATTGTGCTATTTCTGTATCTTCCTATAGTAGGTCAAACACCTTTGCTATGACTTCAGACTGCTTGGAAAGATGATCAATAAAAGTGAAAGAAAGTGAAAATGTTAGTCTAGTTGCTCAGTCATGTCTGACTCTTTGCAACCTCATGGACTGTAACCTCTTGGGTCCTTTGTCCGTGGACTTCTCCAGACAAGAATACTGGAGTGAGTTGCCATGCCCTCCTCCAGGGGGTCTTCTTGACCCAGAGATCAATCCCAGGTCTCCAGCATTACAGGCAGATTTTTTGCCTTCAGAGCCACCAGGGAAACCCTGATAAATAAAAGCAGTGTGTCAATTAACATTCTTTAAGTATTTGGAAAGCCATAAAAGCTTCTGCGAGCGTCCCTGATGGCTCAGCATTTAAAAACCCACCTGCCAATGCAGGAGATTCAGGTTTGATCTCTGGATCCAGAAGATCCCCTGGAGAAGGAAATGGCAACCCACTCTATAGGCTTCCCAGGTGGCACAGTGATAAAGAATCCACCTGCCAATGCAAGAGACACAGGAGACGTGGATTCAATCTGTGGGGCAGAAAGATCCCCTAGAGTAGGAAATGGCAGCCCAGTCCAGTATTCTTGCCTGGGGAATTCCATGGACAGAGGAGCCCGGTGGGCTACAGTCCATGGGGTCACAAAGAGCATGACTAAGCCTGGGGCACGAAAAAACTGATGCAAGTGGATGAGCCTGAAAATAGCTAGATGTTTTTCTTCTTTCCTTTATTTCCATCTGTTTTACAACTCAGGAAGGGAAAACTTATCATTGATTGGCCTGGCTAATTATGCAAAGACTGACAAGGCAATTGGAAGGAAATTGGGTGGTCTGTCATTTTATCGGACTTTGATTGTCTTGATTCTCCATGTCCATGAGATTTCTGGGTAGATCCTCCTGTCAGAAAACTGACGCAAAAGACTACACTTTGTACTTCTCTCCTTTTCCAAGGAACCGAAGGAATCAGCCAGCTGCTGCCTGGCTTGTCGCTCCCTGGGAAATCATGTTCATGCATGAAGAATATTTGTCCTCCAAATCCCAGCCCCTCTGCTAGGGCTCCCACACCACCCTTGTAACAAGTAGGGCGTCCTCCGACCCACACTGCCAGTCAGGGGAAGCTGCAATAATTATGTGCAGTTTCCAATAGATGTTAACTTTCACAGAAGTTGAAAGTGGAATCCACTTTTTAAAAACAAATATATGTTGGTTGCTTTTTATGCTTCAGTACTATCTTCATTTAATACTCAAAACCATCCTAAAATAGGTATCTTCATTTCCCCACTTCCCAGAGAAGATAAGGAAACTAAAGCATGACGAAGTTAAATTGCTGGCCCAAGGACCCACAGGTAATATGAGGCTGAGATTCAAACCCTGGTCTGCTGTGCACAGGGCATGCATCACCCCTTTATCCATCCTGTCACAGGGTCGGGGTTCTTGCTTGCCACCTAAACAGGCTGCCTGTTCTAACAGAAAGAGAAACCTATTTGCACTGCACTTTTGTTTAGTGATGTGAGAGAATGAAATATTGATCAATAATGCACTAATTTCACTAATCCACAGCTCCTATCATTTGCCTAGATTATTGGCTGTTTTACCCCTTCCTGATAAAGGCGAAGAACTCTGAATGAAGTTGAGTATTTTTATGGATTTCACATATACATATGTATGTAAAGTAATAGTCATCCAAAGTAAATGAAAAAAAACAAAACATTTAGATGAGAACTCAGTACCAGGACTCACAGAAGTTAATAATTAGAGCAGGACTTCCCTGGTTGTCCAGTGGTTAAGAATCTGCCTGCCAGTGCAGGGGACATGGGTTCCATCCCTGGTCCAAGACCACAGAGCAACTACTGAAGCCCACATGCCTAGAGCCCAGGCTCCACAACAGAAGAAGCCACTGCAATGAGAAGCCCACACGCCGCAGTAGAGAAAGTCCGTGCACAGCACCAAAGAACCCAGCACAGCAAAAATGAAATAACAATAATAATAATGATCACAGCAACTACTAGGTATTAGTATTTGTTTTGTAGAATAAGATCATGTGCCATCACTTTGACAAGGTTCAGTTTAAACTTCAATCTCCTCATGGGTTAAAGGAGATAAAACACATGTTCATGGAACTAAGCTAGCGATACCTTGAATGGAGGATTTTCTCATTTGCTTGGCCTCACCAATGCTGAATTTCTGTACTTCAATCAAATTGGTGCCTTTTTCTCTCCTCCTTTAGAATGAGTTGCTGTAATCTCGTTTTTAAACAGATTTTTGTAAATTTGCTTAATCAGTCCTTTAGTTGTGTCCAGTCTTCGTGTACCTGAGTCATAGGATGAACGCTGCTTAGTGGAAGATGGGAATAATTCTATGAATGTATCCATTTTATGATTCATTGAGATTCCAAATTGCATTTTCAAGTCATTTGGAAACCTTTCATATATTTTCATTGTTATATTATGATCTAAGATATATTTTCTTGTTCATCTTATTCACTGTAAATTGATAAAATCATTTTAAAAATTCCTAACTTAGGTCTATGTTATCCAAAAAACTTATTGGAAGAGGAATGTGTAGGATCATCTATACATATCTATATACATCTATAAACAAAGTTTGTACCTTTGTAAATATGTTTTGGATATTTCACAATATTCAGTTTTATCCCCCTCTATAACAATATTTTGATTGTGGATATGGAAATAGAAGGTGGTGGTCATCAGAGAGAAGGGAGTAGTTTTTAGTATGGGTGAGGGCATGCACAGCTGACCCATAAACAGCCCAGGAGTTTAGGGGTGCAATCTACTGCAGTTGGATCTGCATATAATTTATAGCTGGCCCTTCATGTTGGTGGTTCCTCCATATGCATTGTTCCTCTGCGTCTGTAGAGTCAACTAACAATGGATTGTGTAGTATTGTCATATCAGCTATTGAAAAAAAATCCTGATGTAAGTGAACTCCTGTTGTTCAAGGATCAACTGTATAGGCACGTATATTTGGGCAAGAGTAGTGGCTAAAATCAGAGGGAGACAGTATTGCTGAGGTGAACTTTTAGCATTGACCATGTATTTCATGCAAACATATTAAAGAGGTGTTAATATATTTATTTGTTTAAATTGCCATGAAAATAAAACCCAAATACTCAGCAAAAAAAAAAAAAAAAAAAATAAAGTTCATTTAGACATCAGGTTATGTCAGAGACCCCAACTCTTGAAGTCAAGCTTGGCCGAACACATCTCATTGAAGGCCTGATGAAACTGTGGCCCTCACGGATTTCCAGCGTGACTGCGTGGGACTCCCTGTGTGTCCACTGGAGAGACTAGGAATGCAGAACTCCGGCAGCCCAGGAAACTGAGCTATGGCGACACTGTCAGACACCCCCATCACATCACACCAGAGCACTCCACAGCCTTGCCTTAGTCCTTCCGGGCTTCTACAGCCAAGTGCCAGAGACTGGATGGCTTATAAACCACAGACTTGTTATTCAAACAGTTTGGAGGCTGGGAAGTCCACGTCCACAGTGCTAACAGGTTCGACCAGTTCAGTGTCTGGTGAGAGCCCATTCCTTGACCACTGTCTTTTCGCTATAACCTCACGTGGAGGAAGGAAGGAATGAGGGGTCTTTCTGGGGCCCCTTATATAAGCACACTAATCCCATTCATGAGGGCTCCACTCTCATGACTCAATCACCTCCTGAAGGCCCAGCCCCTAAAATCATCAGCTAGGGATTTAGGATTTCAGCATACACATTTTGGAAGGACACCAACATTCAGCCCATAACAATTTGCAAAATAGATTTGTGTCTTATCTTCACTTCTTTCTCCTCTCATCTGCTGTGGGTCAAAGGACAGATTGCAGAAGAAAATTCACAAGAAAGGGAAGAATTAAGTCTGTAAACACACAGAGAAGAGTGTTGTGAATCCTTTAAAACTGCAATATTCATGAGGTTTAATCAACTTGAGGTAAAATAAATTGTCTTTTGAAATAAAAGGGAAAACATTACACATCTAGGGCAAAATAATAAAGGGTGAGAAAGCTAAGCTCTTCCTTTTATCCAGAGTTAGCAACTCCATCAAAATTACTGTTTTTCTTCTTGCTAAGCAAACTCAAGGCGCCTGAAAATTACATGGTTGGAAATCTAAGTCCATCTAGGAATTAGTTGACTTCACTGGTAGCCATGAAAGGAGAAGCAGAATTGAGACAGATTCATTTAACTGGCAGCTATTCAACCAGTATTTCTTTGCCCTGTTATTAAGGTTAACATCCACAAATTTTGTCACTTTTGTAAATGAAAAGATATTACTTAATTGACAGGAAATATCTTTTTAATTAGAAAAGCATCTTTGCTGAATGGTTTTAATCACAGGAGAAGCAGCTTCAAATGGTTGGGTAAGAAACTAGAAGCACAGTTAAATTGCCTGGCAACTTAATTGAATTGTTGGCTAAAATTCTGGAAAATATGGCATTTTCAAACCACAGGTGTGATGAATTATTTTTTAAGAAATATAAGAATGTGATACATTTCTACAATGTGTTAAATCACCATGATTTTAGATTTTTTTTTTTTTTTTGCTTCCCTTTTGTCAGCAAATTGAATGATTAGTTGCTATATAGTCTTTAGCCTAGCAAATTTCAGGGGAAGAATGGAGCCCGTTTGGGCCTTTATTCAGTAGGTATTTAATGTCCTCTTTAAGTGGCCCATCTTTCTTGTTCTACATAATGATGATAAATTCCTGCTCATTTTGTCTTTAATATATGTTTATGACTGTTGGGAAAATTAATGACACTTCAGCTAGCATTTAATGTGTGTTTATTTTCTGAGCAAAGCTATCCATATTATGGATGACAATTCATCCATATGTGCATGGAATCAAATATCAGGTTTCTTGAATATTTTTTAAATAAAAGACTACAATTCACAGGGATAAAAGGAGGCTTGATTTTTAAGACTCTCTTTGGATCTTACCACATCCTTTCCTTTTCTTTATCTTCAGTAAAATATTAAAAAGATAGAAAATAGCATTACCTAGAATTTCCCTGGTTGTCCAGTGGTTAAAACTCTGCTCTTTCCTTGCAGGGGTGTGGGTTCAATCCCTGGTCTGGGAACTAAGATCCCTGAATGCCCCAGGGTACAAAAAAGAGAAAAGACAATTAGTCTTTTCTAATTAGTTTTCTAATTAGTCTTACCTAATTAGTTTGTATGGACCCCCAGTTGGGCCCTAGTATGGCTGAGGGATTTACTTTTAAGGAGTGAGGACAATGTGGGGAGGAGTGAGAGTAAAGATGAGCAGACATATGCATTAGTTTTCTGGGAAAGAGGCGGGGCTTTCCTGGAAATGGGGTGCTACCTGTGTTCTTATTTTTGGATCAGTGACTTCTGGCCATGGCTACCAATAGGTATGTCATTTAGTTTGCTTCTGTAGTAAAATTAGCATAGAATGAGACTCAGGGTCTGCTGGAGGTCAGATTTGTTACCATTTTGGTTTCAGATGATTCTACCCAGCTTTTGCTTTTCTCTTTCTATAGCTTCCTTTCCTTGTGTCCAGACCCTGTGACTTAAAAAAATATTTGTTAATTCCTGTTCAAGATAGGGGTTGGTGAGTTTTGAGCAAGGGTCTGGTGGCAACTCTGGTAACAATAGTACTTAAGAAAATACATGTTTACACAAATTCTTTGCCATTCACCTCATCAGGGGAAACACTTTAAAACAGATCTTATATAAACAAATAAATATAGGATAGACAAGGTGTTTTCATAGGATTCAAGGTTAGTAAATAACTCATTAGCATTAATATATTAGCATTAATATATGCCTATGAGTCATATTTGAAAACTAAATCAGCTGCTACTTAGAAATGGCAGTGGAAAATATCAGTAAATTTAAAGTGCTAGGATGTTAATTAACTGAAAACTAGATATTAGAGAGGGTTGGATAATTTGTAATTTAGTATCCATGCTCTGCATTCCTTAGCAGTCAAAAAATAATTATTTTATTTGCCTGAAATAACTTATCTTTTTTTTTTTTAATAAATTTATTTATTTTAGTTGGGGGCTAATTACTTTACAATATTGTAGTAGTTTTTGCCATACATTGACATGAATCAGCCATGGGTTTACATGTGTTCCCCATCCTGAACCCTCCTCCCTGAAATAACTATCAACCAATAATTATTTGTAAGTTGCACAGCATTAAATGCAAGTAAGATAGCTTTATGACTAAAATTGTCAATCATTTTTTTTTTACTCATTTTATAATACATTTTACTCATTGTGCTGGTAAGTTAACTTTTCACATCAATACTGCTGTTTGCCAGAGAGACCATGTTGCTAATTCTTTGCAGGGAGGGTTGTTAAAAACCAGGCCCTACAGTAACTATTAAAAAATTAAAAGAGATGCCTTAATCAAAACAGGAGGAAGTCTCATTTTAGTTCAGGCTGCTATAACAAAATATTAATATTATATACAAAAAACAATAATACTATAGACTGGGTGACTTAAACAACAATTTATTTCTCTTAGCCCTGGAAGCTGGGAAGTCCAAGATGAAGGTGCTGACAGAGTCCAGTGTGTGATGAGGACCCACTCCCTGGTGTGCAGATAGCCATCATCTTGTTATGTCCTCATCTGGCCTTTCCTTGGGTGCATATATTCAGAGAGAGAAAGCAGCTCTCTGGTCTCCTCTATAAGGGCACTAATCCCAGAGTGGGGTCCCACCCTTGTGACCTCACCTAAGTCTAATTACCTCCCAAAGGTCCCACCTCCAAAGACCATCACATTGGGGATTAAGGCTTCAACATGTGAATTTTGAGGGGACACACACACTAAATCCTTAGCAAGTACCTACAGTGTGGTACTCTTGGAAGTATATAAGGTGGAGGGAAAAATCAGTCTCACTCCTGAGCATCACCTGGAGGTCCCAAGTTTGCTGCAAAGCCTGGTCCCTTCTTGACAAACTGCCAGCTAACGGCATCACCCTGGTCCTAGGGTAACAAGAATAGTAGCTGACACTGACTTTGGGTCAAGAATTGTTGTAGTCACTTCACTATAATAACTAATTTAACTTACATTTAACAATTATATACCATGAGGTAGTACTATCATTAGCCTTAAATTAATAGGTGAGTGGCAGGAATGGGATTAACATGCAGGCAGTGTGGTAGCAGTAGAGTTCTAACTACTATTCTGGCCTGTGAAGCCTTTTTCACCCTACCTGTCACCAAATCCTCTTCTTTTATTCCTTCTTCTCTACTCCCACCGACCTCAGTAACTCACTCGGCCATTTCATGGGTATTGTCCCTTGTGAGAGACTGAACACACAAATGAACAAAGGCCAAATCATATGTAAAAACAGAATTCTGACCCACAGTCTGCAGCAACAGTACAGGAAACCAACCCGTGATCTATAGAAACCAGCCCAGAATGCCAGCCTGCTATCTATAAGTCGGACTTGGAGGAAGTCAGATCACTATCTCTAGCAACAGTCCAGGGAGCCCAACAAACATTTCTCTGCTAATTGACCCAAAATACCCAGGACTTGATGAATAACTGACAGCTTCCCTAATTTTTGTCCCTACTTCCAACTAAGGATCAACCAGAGAAAGTCAAATATTTACTTCTGACCCGTCACATAGATGCTTCTAGTTAGGTTGCTGACAGCCTCTAGTCAGGGCACACCTGAACCTTCCCCCTTTTTGATTATCACGTTTTCCCACTCCTCAACCTTCCTGTGTGTCTCTGCCAGGACACAGATGATGGTGTCGGACTTTCGTGCTACAGCAAGCTCTGAATAAACAGCCGTTGCCTGTTCCGATTTGGTTGGCCCTTGTTTATTTCACACTGGCCCCCTCCATACCTTCCTCTCTCCAGCACAGAGACAATCTAGCGTACAGATTGGGTTGTAGGAAGAGACTGAAGCCCAGAAATCTGCATGGGGATGATGGGACTTGAGCTGTGCTTTGAGGAGAAGCATGACTCAAAAAGCTCAACAGGAGGCTGGGATGAGCTCACATAGAGAGTGGTGCGTGCAGAGGAGAAAGAGGATCCTGTGGGAACGTGAGAGGAATGCTAATTCTCAGGCCCCACCTCAGTTTACTGAATCAGATACAGTATGGGTGAAGCCCGGCAATGGTTTAAGAAGCTGTCAGGTGACTCTGAACCAGTGCACTACACCAGCACTGGCAGTACACTCTGTTGGAATGCACAGAAGTTTTGCTGACTGACGGACTTGAAAAAGCCTGCTGCAGTTCCCCAGGGAACTGATCTGGGGACCACACTTCAAGTCTCAAAGTCTTAAGTGATTTTTTCCCATGATTATGATGACCTTGAGAGTTTTGAGGAGTAGTGGTCAGGTGTTTTCTAGAAATGTCCTTCAGTTTGGATTTGTCTGGCATTTTCTCGTCATTAGACAGGGGTCAAGGGTTTGGGGAAAGAAGACCACAGAGGCAAAGTGCCACTTTCATCACATCTTTCCTAGGGTACATACATCCAACATGATTTTTCTCTGTTGATGTTGACCTTGATCACCTGTCTAAGGTCATATGTATCAGGTTCTAAATGATTCTAACTCAATTGAATTTCAAGATCTTCTGATGTATGAAAAAAGATCCAAACTGCTTAACTTGGCATATGGAGCCCACAGGGACACGCCCCTTCCTGGTTCTTTATCTTCATCCCACCATTTCCCGATTTGTACTCTAGGCTGCATAAACAACAAATTGCTTGAGGTCAACCCTTTCCCCCATACACACACACACACACACACCACCCAGATTGACATTTCTTTCCTTCTTCAGAGAAGATATCTGGTTAGACTCCAATTTCCATACATCTACTTTTCCCCTCTCTCATAACCTCTCATCTCTCATCACTTTCCTCAATCCTATCACTAACTCTATTTGATGGAAAATAACAGTTTAAGGCTTTCTCTCTCTCATTAAAACATCAGTTTTGCAAGAACAAGGACTTTGAAGTGTTCATCCTGAACCAATAACATAGTAGACAATCAGTAGGTACTTGCTAAATTATATGCCAAACAAAAACCTTACTATTGCAACTATCAAAGAAAATCACTCATCTTTTGAAGGTCCATTTTTTACTACTCTAATTGATGAAATTAAATAATTTCAAGTGTCAAGTAAAAGGTGCCTAAAAGAGGCAACCATTCTCAGAGCTCTGTATCTCTGCAGCCTAATTAGTACCATGCATTTCCATTAATCCTCTTAATGGTCTTTTTTTCCCCAAAACTGCTCTTACAGGCAAAGATTTGCTCCAAAAACATAAAACAACATTCAGAAAGCTTCTGTTGTCATGATTAATTCCAGTCCCACTTTCTTATATTTGAAAAGAGGATGGAGGCAGATCGTGGACATGTGAGCATTTGGGTGTTTTCACCAGTGGTGGCTGTCACATAGTTGAATTGGAAACATCGATCAGCACAGTGCCCTTTAGAATCTACCTCCAAGGTTACATCCAAACCACCTTAATGGGACAGTGCAGAGGGCAGAGACAGCATCCTTGCTGGCAATGGCTTCATCCATCACGTTCCTAACCAGCAAATAGAGACTGATGAAGATGCTGGGCCACAGCTGGGTGGGGGTGGCAAGGGTTGAGAGTGTGCTGGCGACACTGCTTGCTATGCTCAATGCCTCTCTCATCTGGCGCCAAACGTTTCCTCTGAGGTGTTTGCTTTGGAAGGCAAATATTGATATTTGCTGCCGCTGGCTTTTTCATTAAATACTTGGCTCCTTGATACACATTCTTTTCTAAATGATTTCTCTTCATCTTCCGGCTATTCTGAAATTAGGGAGCAAATTTAGCCTTGTGGAAATTTGTTTTGACTCCAAACCTCCCTCTTTCACAGGTAATGTACTTAAATAAACCTAGAAGCATTTGGTATTCGGATCTTTCTTTCCAGATCTTTCCAAGGCAAGCCAAAGGCTGCACTGGGCTGGAAAGGCTGTGTGACTTACAGAGGCATCCAGCCTGGAGACCTCTCCTCATGTTGCTGTCTCCCCCTGAGTTTCCTGAACAAGCTACCAGCACTCTTTGACCATTTTGCCCAACTGAGCACTCCAGGGCATCTCTTCTAAAGACCCCAAAACAGACTTTGCTCACTTTCACTCCCACAGCTCATGTGAGAAGAGTGAGTTATTCTGAGGCCCGTGAAGGCGACTTTGGGTGGAGGGCTCTGGCTCTGGTTGCCAAACCTGCAGCTTCCCAGACCTGGGACTGGACATACATAGCTACCCTCCCAGCCTCCTCCATCACCAAGAGGAGAGAACTTTTCTTAATCAGGCAAAAATGCTTTTCAGATTTGAAAAAGCTTCACACGTCTGCATCATTGTAGGCCTTTAAAGATGGCAATGAGATACCTGATTCCTTCTGTCACTCAGCAGCCCTGATCAGAAAAATACCAAACTTGCAAAAGGGGCTGTGGGTGAATGCCCCCTCTGAGTACCTGCCCACCGTGGTTTCTAGAGTCCACCTGCTTCTCTTCTCCAGGTACCTCAGGTGTAATTCAGTGGTTTTCAACCCTAGCCACACGTTAAGATCAATAGGAATTTTGACTTAATTGGTCTAGAATGGAGTCATGGCAAGAGCAGTTTTTGAGAACTCCCCAGATGATCCTAAGTGAAGCCAAGGCTGAGAACCACTGAACACTATCCTTCCCGGGTCCTTTTAGGCAGTAGAGGACTATCTCCTCGTTAATCAATCCTTCTGATCATTAACGACACTTAGACACCACTGCTTACCTTCTCTTCTTCCTTCAATTAAAAACTAGGTACATATATACAGTGGAATATTACTCAGCCATAAAAAGGAACAAATTTGAGTCAGTTCTAAAGAAATGGGTGAACCTAGAGCCTATTATAAAAAATTAAGTGAAAGATAAATATCGTATATTAACACATATATATGGAACCTAGAAAAATGGTACTGATTAACCTATTTGCAGAGAAGGAGTGGAGACACAGAGGCAGAGAATAGACATGTGGATACAGCAGGGGAAGGAGAGGGTGGGGCGAATTGAGAAAGTAGCATTGACATATATACACATCATGTGTAAAATAGATAACTAGTGGAAAGCTGCTATATAACACAGGGAGCCCAGCCTGGTGTTTTGTGATGACCTGAGGAGTGGGATGGGAGTGGGGAGGGAGGCTCAATTTGGAGGGGATGTATATGTAATTATGATTCATTCACATTGTACAGCAGAAACCAGCAAAGCATTGTAAAGCAATTATTCTCCAATTAAAAGATAAATAAATAATGAAAAAAAAGAAACCAGACCTTTTCAAACTAATATGACTTTATTTTTCTTAAGGGAGTTGCTCCGTTTCTGCATTTGGTGAATCTCCTCACCTGCACCTCCATATGCATTTTAGACAGAATCAGGGCTTACATCCCACTTGGAAGCTGAAAATTTGAGATACTGACTTCCTCAGCCCCCGCTCACCCCCCACCACCCCTCACCTTGCAGCTAGGCATGGTCAGGTGACATAGGCACCAATCAGCACCATGCTTCTGGTCTTTGACTTGGGAGCCATTAAAGCAAAGAAGGAAGGACTCTGGGAATCTTCTGGTGATGGTGGTAGTAGAGTCCAGGGCCAGTGGCAGCAGGGAACAAACTGCCCAGTCCAATTCCTGGCAGTGTTCCCCCTTAGTCTCTTCCCCAGGATGACCCTGGGTCTTGGTCATGGCTGCAGAGCCTCATGCCTATTTCTCTCAGTGATTCTATGAGCATGCAGTCTCCATCTGATAAGTTCCTTTCCAGAGTCAGTCTCTATTTTTACAACTAAGAACCCTCTTGTTCCTTCATAGCAGATGTCACAAACTATCCTCAGAGGAAAGTTGTCTGTTTTGAAATGAGAATTGTATTCCCTACCCCTTTGATATAAATCCAGAGATCAAATCTAAAACTTCGATTTCATTTGCTTAATTTCCATTCTTCCTTCAAGTTGTATGAATAGATAATCTGGCCAATTAACTTTTGAATTTTATTCACCACCCACAGCAGAATTCAGGTTAAGCCACCCCCTGCAGCCTCTGCCTTTGTGCCCTCCATTGATCTGCTCTGGGTATTTTTCACAAGGTGGCTACATCATCAAAGCAGCAGCCCTGCTGGGGGTACTTTGCACTCTGTCTGCAATGCACAAACTTTAGAAATAGACTTGTCTTTTATAAAACCATGGATGTTGTTGTTCAGTCACTCAATCATATCTGATACTTTACAACCTCATGGACTGCAGCACACTAGGCTTCTATGTCTTTCACTATCTCTTGGAGTTTGCTCAAACTTGTGTCCATTGAGTCGATGATGTCATCCAATCATCTCATCCTCTGTCTTCCCCTTCTCCTCCTGCCTTCAATCTTTCCCAGCATCAGGGTCTTTTCCAATGAGTCAGTTCTTTGCATCAGGTGGCCAAAGGACTGGAGCTTCAGCTTCAGCATGAGCCTTTCCAATGAATATTCAGGGTTGATTTCCTTTAGGATTGAGTGGTTTGATCTCCTTCCTGAAACTCTCTATCATGTTAACTAAGTCTGACCACAGCATGAGGTTCTGTTAGTGAATGTCCCCCCAGAGTACAGTGCAGCTGGTGACTGTCATGATTGTGACATGGAGGGTGTGGAGAGGAACCACTGTCAGTGACACTTTGGCGTATTTCAAAGCCTTCCTCCTTCCATGCTTTGGTGATGGTTAGATCATAAAAGGTATGGAATAAAGCTTCATAAAGTACAGTTCTCTTGGGGAAGCAGGGGAACTTTCACCTCCTTTCACTATGACTAGGAGCAATTTTGTGCTCACACCCCACCGAAGCACCTTAATTCCAGTGCCAGAATGCATTACCGATTTGCAGCTCTATCTAAGGCATACTCAAGCACTCAACTCATATGATATTGACCCCCCATTAGGAAAGCTAAAAGTGAAATGTTCTGTGACTAATTCCCCAAACTCCTCACATTTTCTTTTGCAGATTTCTTTAGGAACCTTAGTGAAAGTTGCAGGGGAAAAAAAAAAATCTACTCTGATGACAGAAAATCTCCGTTTCTCTGCAGTTCCTTCATATGGAGTGTTGGCAAGCATTTGTAATCCCCGCGGTTTTAGGAAATACTCTTTTCCCTAAAGATTTTGGTTTCTAGGTGTTACAACTAAAAGATTATATTCCCCCTAAATTCACATGTTGAAGTTCTAATTCCAAAAGTAATGATATTTAGAGAAAGGGTATTTGGTGTTACTTAGGGTACATACTTTATATGGGGCTTCCCTAGTGGTTCAGATGGCAAATAACCTGCCTGCAATGTGGGGGACCTGGGTTCAATCCCTGGCTTGGGAAGCTGCCCTGGAGAAAGGAATGGCTACCCATTCCAGTATTCTTGCTTTGAGAATTCCACAGACAGAGGAGCTTGGTGGGCTACAGTCCATGGGGTCTCAAAGTCGGACTGAGAGGCTGATACTACCTTGCGGGCTTCCCAGTTGGTGCTAGTGGTAAAGAACACCCCTGCCAGTGCAGGAGATGTAAGAGACACAGGTTCGATCCCTGGGTTGGGAAGATCCCCTGGAGGAGGGCATGGCAATCCACTCCAGTGTTCTTGCCTGGAGAATTCCATGGACAGAAGAGCCTGGTGGGCTACAGTCCATAGAGCCGCACAGATTTGGACACGACTGAAGCAACTTAGCACTCAAACAAAGGGTTAGATTAGGTCATGGGGGTAGGGCCCTCATGATGGAATTAGTGGCCTTCTAAGAAGAGAAAAAGCAAAAACAAAAAAAAGAGAGAGAGAGAGAGAAAGGAATCACTCCTTCCATCATATGAGGACAGAGCATGAAGCCAGGAAGAGGGTCCTCAACAGAACTTGACTGAACTGGCACCCTGATCTCAGACTTTCAGACTCCAGAACTAGGAGGAACTATGTTTCTCTTGTTTAAGCTGCTTGGTCTGTGATATTTGTTATGGTAACCTGAGCAGACTAACACACTTGATGAAGACATGATAGACAAATGGCCTTGGGGGTCCAAAAGCTGGTCTCATGGAGAGAAAGGGTATGTTGATGCTTACAGAAGGAAGGTAGACTCCATGCTCCTTGAGGGCACAGATTGCCTTCTTTAGGTATTTGAATCCTGGGCAATTAGACCAATGATTGGCCCGTAGGAGGCATTCAACAAATATTTGTGAATTAGCCAATAAACAAGTGAGTGGACAGTTGGATGGAACAGAACAGATCAGGGGATAAGAGAAGGAATAGAGGAAACAGAACTGACCCCTGCAGGATGTAATTAACAAGGTGAGATTAAGCATGCCTCTTATGAACTTTGGTGACAGTTTGAGAGACCAAAACCAAGCCTTTTCATGTCAAACAATTCTCATGTTTTGATAAATCAGAAAGTTTACTAGGAGACAAAATGACTAAGATTCTCAGATCTGCCTCTGTTTTTCCTATGTTCTGAGCCATCATTAACTAAGATCATGGCATCTGGTCCCATCACTTCATGGGAAATAGATGGGGAAACAGTGGAAACAGTGTCAGACTTTATTTTTTTGGGCTCCAAAATCACTGCTGATGGTGATTGCAGCCATGAAATTAAAAGACACTTACTCCTTGGAAGGAAGGTTATGGCAAACCTAGGTAGCATATTTAAAAGCAGAGACATTACTTTGCCAACAAAAGTCTGTCTAGTCAAGGCTATGGTTTTTCCAGTGGTCATGTATGGATGTGAGAGTTGGGCGGTGAAGAAAGCTGAGCGCCGCAGAATTGATGCTTTTGAACTGTGGTGTTGGAGAAGACTCGTGAGAGTCCCTTGGACTGCAAGGAGATCCAATCAGTCCATCCTAAAAGAGATCAATCCTGGGTGTTCATTGGAAGGACTAATGTTGAAGCTGAAACTCCAATACTTTGGCC
Organism: Okapia johnstoni; assembly: GCA_024291935.2. Classification (NCBI taxonomy): domain Eukaryota; kingdom Metazoa; phylum Chordata; class Mammalia; order Artiodactyla; family Giraffidae; genus Okapia; species Okapia johnstoni. The sequence goes on from CM044321.1 coordinate 63,567,554, forward strand.
ACCTCATGCAAAGAGTTGACTCATTGGAAAAGGCCCTGATGCTGGGTGGAATTGGGGGCGGGAGGAGAAGGGGACGACAGAGGATGAGATGGTTGGATGGCATCACCAACTTGATGGACATGGGTTTGGGTAGACTCCGGGAGTTGGTGATGGACAGGGAGGCCTGGTGTGCTGCAGTTCATGGGGTCGCAAAGAGTCAGACACGACTGAGCGACTGAACTGAACTGAGCCATTCATTTCATCTCCCGGTACTTCTGTTTTTATATTCATAAAGCAACTGATATAAATTAGCTAATGTTTCAGATTTCTTCCAACATTAATGTCCCAAGTTTGTATTAGCTACTGCAATTGAAAATGCAAACTTGTAGAAAGTACATTATGAAAAATTAGTATCATCATTTGGATTTTTCATTTACATATGTATTACTTTTAATCATTTTTACCAGAGACTTGACTTTTTTAAAAATTCAGTTTGCTTTTGAAATATAACCCTTAGTGCTATTCATCTGGGAAAGAAAGTAGAACTAATAGTGCCTACCATAGGGAAGGGAAAGTCTTTTCAATTAATGATAGTATCTATATGGGGTGTGTATGGGAAATAAATGAACTTTGAATCTTACTTCATGTGGCAGTTCCAAATATGTCCACCAATTCTTTGATACTCCTCCATTAAAAAGGTATAAATTAATTCCTCTTCCCCTGAAAAAGGGCTAGATTTAGGGACTCACTTCTAATTCTAATAGAATTAAGCAGAAGTGATGATGTGTAGCTTTGCACACTAGGATATGAAAGACACCTTGGTTCCTCCTCCTTTATTCACCCTTCATTTACCTCAGTAAATTTGATTTAAAATGAATCATAATACTCACCTTTTTGTATTTCAGTTGTGATGATCTGTGTTATAGATTTGTAATGATGCAATAGAAGAGGTCCTGTCACATGGAGAGACCTAAATGACCTTGAAGTCTATCATTCAACAATAGAGAAAGCACGCATTAGTGATTCCTTTCCACAAATGTTTAGCTGTATGTGGATTCACTACCCATACATTTCAAGATGTAAAGTATTTAATAAATAAACAATTTCATCATACTTCTTTCACATGTAGCAATGTTATATGTAGCATGTTAATAGCCCAGCTGACAGCTGACCACGGTAAGTAAACATCCTCAGCTTTTTTTTTGTAACTTTATTTATTTGTTCATTTTTGGTTGTGCTGAATCTTTGCTGCTGCGCGGGCTTTTCTCTAGTTATGGCAAGCAGGGGCTACTCTTGGTTTCGGTGTACCAGCTTCTCATTGCAGTGGCTTCTCATTGCAGTGGCTTCTCGTTGCAGTGGCTTCTCTTGCTGCGGAGCATAGATTCTAGGGCATGCGGGCTTCAGTAGTTGTGGCATGTGAACTCAGGAGTCAGGGCTCCTGGGCTCTGAGCACAGGCTTGATATTTGTGGTGCATGGGCTTAGCTGTTCTGTGGCATGTGGGATCTTCCTGGTCCAGGGATTGAACCCTTGTTTCCTGCATTGGTGGGCAGATTCTTTACCACTGAGCTACCAGGGAAGCTCTGGACTCTGGGTTTTAGGAGCTGTTGCACTTTCCTCATCTTGGAGCTTGTGTCCATTAAGCCCCTCCAAGGTTCAGGTTATCTCCTAGAAATGAAAGGTATTGAAGGCTCTGTTGCTCTTGCTTATCTCTTCCTCAGAAAACTTGATCTGAACCATTTTACAGTTTTGGCTTTCCTTTCACACTATTTTAACTATTCTCTCTCCAACCCTTCTAGAGGCAAGAGTATTTCTGCCCTATCTGAAGTAGCCATTCACAACCTTTTCATCCCCTAAGATCCATTTCATGATTTTTTCCCCTTATTTAGCCCCCATATTTTAAAAGAATTTAAATAGCAAACTGTATCTGTTAAGAAACAAGGATGAAGAGCTGCCTTCATCCTGTTTGGGGTCCTAAAGACATGTAGGACTGGACTTCAGTGAATCACACTGGTTAGAGTGAGGGTTCTGAAGTCAGACTTGCGGGACTGAAATATTGACTCCACTATCTACTACCAATGTGATTAGGAAAATTATAGATCTTCCCAGCTTCTTTTTTTTTTTTTCTAGAAAATGAGGATGATAATAGTGTAGTAGTGCCTATTTTGTGGAGTTGTTATGAAGATTAAATGAGATAATTCATGAAAGTCCTTTCACATGGGACCTGGCACAAAGAGAACAATAAAAGATGGGACTGTAAGCTATGAAGCTTCTGATCAGAATGGGAGACCTTAATGTAATGTTGAGAACAATGGTCTTTACAATAGTCCCAACTCCCACAGACTTAGTAGTTACTATGTACTGGACACTCTGCAGATAGAATTCTATTTAATCTCACAACAGTCCAGTCTGGTGAGTGTTATTCCCTTTTTCTCAGTGGGGAAAACTTGAATGAGAGGGGTTAATAACTTGAATAAGTTCACGCAGTGGGAAAATGACAGAGATGCAAATTGAACCCAAATCTTTCTGGCTTTAAAATATGTCTATCAGGTTGCAGTCCATAGGGTCGCACAGAGTTGAACATGACTGAATTAACTTAGCATGCATGCACATCCTTTCTGTGGATCTAAAGTCTGCCATATAAAGTGAAGTAACTCAGAAAGAGAAAAACAAATATCATATATTAACGCATGTATGCGGAATCTAGAAAAATGGTACAGATGTACCTATTTGCAGGGCAGGAATAGAGACACAAGCATAGAGAATATATGTGTGGACACGAGGTGGTAGGGACATGGGGTAGGAGGAATTGGGAGATTGGGATTGACACTAATACACTACCATATGTAAAATAGATAATTAGTGGGAACCTGCTATAAAGTATAGCAAGTTCAGGTCGGTGCTCTGTGATGACCTAGATGGGTGAAATGATGGTGGGAGGTGAGGTCCAAGAGAGAGGGGAATACATGTATACATATTGCTGATTCACTTTGTTGTATAGCAGAAATTAACACAACGTTGTAAAGTAAATATACCACAGTATTTTAAAATGCATCCATTCTTTCTATATTCTATAATTCAGTAAAGTTTTATTTTCTCTCCTCAAATAAAATTCTAGCCGATAGCCAAGAAAGACATTGTTTAGTTAGGGTGCATTATCTTATTTCACACAAACAAACTGATTCTATCAAGTATTTTGATGTCTCAAAAATAATACTAGTACCACTCCCCTACACACACACACACACACACACACACACACACAGTTGCCTGTGTGTAGTTGTTGTTCATCATGGGCCTCCAGGGGAACTACTGATCTAGTTGGAGCCAAAGCAGAGTCCATACATACAAATTCTCTCCCTAGCAGCAATGTCAGGAAATAACAAACTCAAACATTCTGCACTGTTGGCTTCCCAGGGTGTAATTAGAGTCTTAAGGCGATAGGGATGAGCCTCAGAGAAATTTTCACTCTGAATTAGTCAAGACCACAGTGACTGGTACAGTGCTGTGGATCTAAACCAAGGTCTCCCACAGGGAGCAAGAATGTGGGTTGAAAGGGAATTGACTATGTTCATGATTTCATGTTTGACTTTGTATCTTTTTAATACAAATTATTTTTGACTGTGACCTAGGACTGGATACATGGTTTCTGAAAAGTAAGAATTGTCTACTCCAAAAACCAGATTTGCCTCTTAGAAGCTTTGGAATGCCTTTTAAATTTTTCAGTGCAATAGTCAGTGTGTCTCTGAGCATCTGCTTTTAACATTTCAAGTTCCCTGAAAAGAAGAAAATTTCATTTAAAAAAAATGTCAGAAAAATCAATGAGACTCCAAATGAAGTGTATTTTTTTGACACACTCTCTCAGAGATCTGCCGTGGAACACAGGATGCCTGAGCCACTGTCATTTAAAGCTTTTGAAAACAGGCGGCTAATTAATATACAGATGAGATGAGCATTTTAAATTATTTATTAACTCAAAGGAAGGTATGCTCTGAATAGTAAAGTGATGAAGTTCCTGGTGTGGTCAAATACAGCCTCTTTCCCTGATGGATTAGGCAATATCTTCAGATGCCAGTAGACGCCTGACAGCATCCCTGGTCCTGAGCAGCTGCTGGGGGTTCGTAGCATTGACACATAAAGAAAGAAAGAAGAGTGAATTAAAGAAGTCAGAGGCAGCCCAGCCAATCTATATGAAAGTCCTACCACCCTGAAACTGTACTGATTTGAGAACAGGACTGTGGTCCTTTATTGTAAAATATCCATAACAAGCATCACTCTAACAATCGTTTGCCAGGAAAACCTACCTCTGGAGGACAGGTCACCTACAACCGATGCGCCCCCTGTCCCTAAAGGAAGTCATCAGGAAGCATTAGTTGAGGAGAGAGCAAGACTTTGCTAAGCACCTGGGCCACAGAATCAGGCATAAATGCAACCCTGGGACGTCGTCCTTTCCTGCCCGAAGGAGCTGAAGATCTCGTGGAGTGCTCACGAGCAAGAACGGAGAAGATATTAGTAATTCCACACTGCCATGGGTGGTGGGGACAGAAAACACAGTAGAGAGGAAACACCAAGGTGGTGTACGCCAGAATTATCTGAAGAAATGGGCTGTGCTCTCTTCAACGCTCACCCCTAGGCTCTGAATTTGAGACCTCCCTCATCTCTTGAAAACTTGTGAGTTTCAGATCGTGTCTCGCTCCCATTCTTAGGAAGTGTGTCCTAGTCTCTTTGTCCCTCTTCTAAGAGCCTTCCGGTCTTCTTACTCACAGACATCTTCACTGATTCATTCATCAGGCATGTACTGTTTGCTTTCAGTGCCTCGGGACTCTTGTGAGGCACCAGGGAGCCAGTGGAGAATAATTCAAGTCTCCTGGGATGAGGGGAAAGAGACAGGAGGAGATGGCAGTCCCACAGGAGAAGAGCTAAATAGAGATACACAGAGTTTGCTCTGGAAGCACAGAGGAGGAGTCTTCTTAAACAAGTTTCCCCTACACCAAGTCCTAAAGGACTGGTAGGAAGTGGTCAGGGTGAGGAAACTGGGAAGTCCCTGGGTGGAGGTGAGGGCATTCCAGACAGAAGCAACAATGTATCTCTTGCAAAGTAGACAGTCCAGTGTCATTTTGATGTCACATCATTATTATCCTAATAAATAGTCATGCATCCACATTCACATTTCACATTTTGTAATCAAGTGCTTTTTGTGAATTTTAAAATTCATTTATTTTAAAATATTTAGGGACCATTTAGTATATGGTGGGCACTGTGCTAGGTACTAAAGGCTAAAGGAGATATTTTTGTTGTGATTGATGAAAAAAATCATGCCCAAGTCCATAAACGGAAAAAAAAAAAATTAGTGATTTTAAATGAGCGAAGGGAATTTGAAAAGTGGCATAAGACAGGAAAACTAGAGGTAATAAGAGTTATCATTTGGAAGAAAGTAGGAGATTTTTCTGGCTGTAAAGACTGATGGGAAAACAGATATTGAAATAAGAAGGAGGAGACAGGAACAGGAGTGACTCAAAGCTTTCTTTTCCTGGGATGAAAGAGGCAGAAGAGTCAAGGGTAATGTTGAGAGAGCTCTTTCTGTCATCAGAATGAGATGCAGAGGAGCAGCATGTGTTTTCAAAGGATAACATGGAAACAAATGTAAGAAAGTCCCAAGGTTCCTAAATTCAATTGAGAAGCCACAGACTTACATCAGCACTCTGTGGCTATGCGATTCCGTACTTTGAATTAAAATCTAAAGCATATTGAAGGCATAAATCTTGGGAACAACCCAGCCTCTAAGCAGCTACAACACTTCCTAAGTTTCCTGTAACATATGATAAAATGGCATGCCTGAGCCTCTGAGCTAAATGTCACACACAGGATAGAAACTGGATCCGCATTCACATTCTTTAGCCACCAACCCCTGTCTTTTTTTTTTTTTTCCCAAATAGATTGTGCTTTTATCCCTCTTGACTCATTGGACCACATACTCATCTTTTCCACAATATGGGAACTATTCTCAGAGAACCGTAGGTTGAAAATCTGGCCCCAAAGAACAGCTCATCATGTTCTTCGGGGGAGCGTAATGAACAGCACGGATTCACTTGCAGAAGTTTCCGAGGGAAGGATGGAGAGATCGAAGAGCTAAGCTTGGATGTGCCACGTTTTCTCTCCCTCTCTGTTTTATCAAAGTGTGTTTATTAAACACATCAAAGGCTACTTAGAGTCAAGATAAGGCAAACTGACCCCTTGTGGTCCCTTCTGGCCTTCCAGCCTAAGTAGATGACTACCAGCCTGCTCGCAGAACAGAGTGGATGATTGAAGAGGGAATTGTGCAGCCATAAGAAGACGCAAGGCTGAGTGGTGCTAACATCAAAACTCAGCAGCAGCTTACATTGTCTCTCATTAATGTCCTTGGAGAGGTCCCTGCTTCATCACCTTCTCAGCAATTAATGGGCATCATTAATGAGCCACAAGGGAAAGGATCAGGACCTGTCTTATCCTGCTGGCTAACATACACTGCCTCGGGCCTGTGCCAAGTTGTGAAAACAGAGGTTGGCTTTCTGAGTTATTTAAAACCCCACACTTCCAGTTATAACATCTGTGAGGGGTGTCCTCATTTAATCGAAGGTGGCCTGAACCTACAGGCTGCAACCTTGCTTTCGTCCTTCCCTTCAAAATATATACATAAGATGCTAAGAAATGATGAATTTCAAGAGAGAGGAAAAGCTTTAAGGGGGGAAACAATGCCATGTATGCTGACATTTAACAGGGGAGTTTAAACAACAGATTGGAACTTGCAGACTACAACAAAAAAGAACTGGAAACCAAACCTTCCTCCTCTACTTGACTTTCACTAGGGTTGGCCCCCTGAAGAACTATGCACACCAGGGCTTGAGGCAGCCAAATGAGAAACCAAAAGCCAGCTCCAGGCTGCTCTCTGGGCTGCCAAGTTTCAGCCCATCCCCTGTGGGGCCCTCTCAATCTGCTCTATTACATCTTGAGAAGCTTGTAATGGACCCACCCAAGGGATTCATTTAAACCATTAGATAGATGCTTTGGCGTCCATGTCAGCCCTGCTTTCACTTGGCCCCTAGACTCAGCGTTGGTCCAGCCCCAGCTCTCAGCTTGTCCCTGCATCTTTACACCCCAGTGGCTCCACCCTTCACCTTCTGCTTCCCCCCGCCTCGTACAGTTAACCATGTTGCTTATGAAAAGACAGGAGGGGAAGCAAAGACAAAGCCAGGAAAGGGAAGGAGGAAACAGAAGATGGAGAGAAGAGCTCAGAATCATGCAGAACTCCAGCATTCTTCAGAGGACTCCGCACCTTCTCCAGAGGAACAGAATGGAATTGAAGGCGGAGGAGAGGGACTTAAATAGTTGTTTGACTTATTCTTCTGCGCACCAAACACCTTAATATAGAACAGACAGAGAGGAATAAAAATGATCTGGAGAAAAGTGAGAGGAAAAAGTATTTTAAGTTGTTTTTTATAAAATACTTTGAGAGAAAATGGACTCATGTTTTCACTTTGAAAGTTTAATTTTAATGTTTAATTCTCAAAATACCCTTGAGGTGTAGGCTATAGTAAACCAGTTTTACAGAAAAGGAAACTGTGTGACTCATCAGACTTCCAATTTTCTATCTTATTTTTTTTAAGTTTTATTTTATTTTTATTTTTTGGCCATTCCACGGGGCATATGGGATCTTAGATCCCCAATCAGGGATCGAACCTGCGTGCTCTGCATTAGAGGCATGGAGTCTTAACCACTGGGCCACTAGGGAAGTCCCAGGTTTCTGTCCTATTGAAAGAAATACAGTGCATGTGAAGCAAGATGCGTGCACAAGGCTGATTATGGCAACATTGTTGTATCAAGGAATCTAAAGTCAATGTTCATATGTAGGAAAGTGATTAAATTATGGCATATTCTGGGAATGATATTTAGCTATATGTGTGTATTTTTATTCTTTTTGGTATTCTTTTCCATTATAGATTATTACAAGATATTGAATATAGTCCCCTGCACTATTCAGTAGAACCTTGTTATTTATCTATATTAGCTATATATTTTCATGCAACAAATCTATCCTATAATGATTTGGAAAAGACTTCAAGTCAAAATAAGTAAAAATAGTGCTAAGCCACATGTTTAGTATAATCCCACTATGTACAGAAAGTTTTCTTTATGTATTTTTATCTGTACTTAGGTATATATTTAAATGCTTATTAAAAAACTACAGAAGGACTCACCCTAAAATTTCAAAATAAAGTCAAAAACTGAATTGTGTCCTTTAACCAGCACCTCCCACATCACCTGAAGTTCCCCTCTCTTCCCAGAGGAAACCATCACCTCTACATACTTCTATGTTTGAATTTTTAAAATAAGAATATATTCGTAATTCCTTGTATAATTATTAAAACATTTGTTTTTTAAAATCGTATGATACTATGCAATATAACATGCTGCTTTGGTGTTACTTTTGCACAGAAAACATCTGCTACTTTGTAAAAGCCTGGAAATAAATTGGCTTTTCTTTTTTGCCTTTCTCTCCTGTCAGCATTAGCAGCAAATTCCTGTAAGATTTTCAGCAAAACAGATTACCCTATATGCTTACTTCTGATTGACAGAGAGGCTTAGTGTGCAGAGTAGGGACATGAACAGAATATTTGGGTCACCTGCAAGCAAGGTTTAACATCTGTAAGCAATGTAAGGTCACATTCCATATCTTCAGCAGCAACTGGCCTGCCAGCATCGTAATTACGTTTAATGTAAGTCTGCCTTGCCAGTCTAGACACAGGAAAACACAGATGAGAGCAGGATCTTTAAGCAGGCTCTATATCCTGAGCTGAAACTAAATGACCATTAAAAGGCTGAGCTGAAGAAATAACACAGGAACACCCTGAAGTCATTAGCAGAACTAGCAAGGAGCAAGTGTCCCTCTGCAGTAATAACGTGAAGAAAGCCTCTTTCTGCGTGAAGTGTAATGGATGGCAATGTTCTGTCTGCCACATGTTTCGCTCTTGATCCCCACAGCTATGGCAAACAGAGTAGACAGTGATGCTGTTTCCTCAGAGGAGGAAACTGAGACCTCAGCCTGTGAAGGGGCTGGGTTCGTCACTGATCACATGACTTCAGAGCACCACTGTTACATGGCCTGAGAGGCAGATGCACCCTTCTCCCACCCAAAACATACCAGTTTTAGGCAGGCATTAAAGAAGCCAAAAAGTCCCTCTCTTGACAGGTTCAGCAGGCTATCTGAGATCATTCCTTTAAAACCTACTCAGGTAATTTCAGCAACACCCCCCAGTGTTGCCATCTACAGACCAGGACAATAAAATATGCAAGTCCATGCAATCACAGGCATACATCATCTTCCCAGTGAGCTCAATAAATTTTTTCTTCTATCGATACTAGGACATGCTCTTAGACCTCTCCCCCTCCTAGGTAATTCTGTTTTAGAAAAAGTCTCAAAAGCCTTATTTAGGATCATTGTAATTTGGGTGTGTCTTCTTTAAAAATCAAATTTTGTTTCCATATCAAAGCACATCTTTTGGTATCATGTTATGTTCTCTTAATAAGAAAAGAACATCCAGAAAGATAGACTAATGGCAGAATGCCCAGATTAACTTAAGATAAATGCAAGCCAACTGACAAAAGGAATAGAGGGCAGTGGAGGGGGGAGGAGAGGAAACCAAACAGACGTGGCTGACAGCATGGGAACATGTCTGCTTTTCTGAACTAACCATCAGTTCTGCCATCTTGATGAGAGTAGAGGGTGATGATGATTTCCTACTCACAGTTGAGGACCTGCTTGTCTCACGGTCTGTTCTCACTGTCACCATGAAGAAAGATGCTGTCAATAAGATTTTTTAGATGCCATGACAGCACACTTCCAAATGGAACAAGACCCTCTCTTTGCCCCTCTGTGTCTTCACTCTTATTGTCTACCGGAGTGACCTTAATTAAGTCACTTTTTTAAAAACTAATTTTCTTTGGAGTATAGTTGCTTTACAATGTTGTGTTAATTTCTGCTGTACAGCAAAGTGAATCAGCTTTATGTATGTATGTATATATGTGTGTGTGTGTGTGTGTGTGTGTGTATGTATATATATATATCCCCTTTTCTTGCATTTCTTTCCCATTTAGGTCATCACAAAGCACTGAGTAGGGTTTCCTAAGCTCTGCAATAGGTTCTCATTAATTTTATACATAGTATCAGTAGTCTATACATGTCAATCCCAATTTCCCAATTCATCCCACCCCCTTCCCCCTTGATGTCCATACATTTGCTGTCTGCATCCGTCTCTTTATTTCTGTTTTGCAAATAAGATGATCTATAACATTTCTCTAGATTCCACATAAATGCATTCATATACAATATTTGTTTTTCTCTTTCTGACTTACTTCACTCTATATGAGAGCCTCTAAGTCCATCCACATCTCTACAAATGACCTAATTTTGTTCTTGTTTATGACTGAGTAATAATCCATTGCATACATGTACCACATCTTTTCTATCTATTCCTCTCTTGATGAACCATTTAGGTTGCTTCCATGTCCTGGCTATTGTAAATAGTGCTGCAATTGGGGTACATGTGTCCTTTTGAATTACGATTTTCTCTGGATATATGCCCACTAGTGGGATTGCTGGGTCTTATGGCTTCTATTTTTAGTTTTTTGAGGAACTTCTATACTGTTCTCCATAGCAGCTGCATCAATTTACATTCCCAACAGTGCAGTAGGGTTCCCTTTTCTCCACACCCTCTCCAGCATTTATTATTTGTGGACTTTTTTAATGATGGTCGTTCTGACAGGTGTGAAGTGATACCTCATTGTGGTTTTGCATTTCTCTAATAATTAGTCATGTTGAGCATCTTTTCATGTGCTCGTTGGCCATCTGTAAGTCTTCTTTGGAGAAATTTCTATTTAGGTCTTCCACTCATCGTTTGCGGAGAAGGCAATGGCACCCCACTCCAGTCCTCTTGCCTGGAAAATCCCATGGACGGAGGAGCCTGGTAGGCTACAGTCCATGGTGTCACTAGGAGTCGGACACGACTGAGCGACTTCACTTTCACTTTTCACTTTCATGCACTGGAGAAGGAAACGGCAACCCACTCCAGTATCCTTGCCTGGAGAATCCCGGGGACGGCGGAACCTGGTGGGCTGCTGTCTATGGGGTCGCACAGAGTCGGGTACGACTAGAGCGACTTAGCAGCAGCAGCAACTCATTGTTTGATTGTGTGTTTTTTTTTGTTTTTTGTTTTTTTTTAATATTGAGCTGCATGAACTGTTTGTATATTTTGGAGATTACTTCTTTGTCAGTTGCTTTCTTTGCAAATATTTCCTCCCATTCTGAGGGTTGTCTTCTCATCTTGTTTATGGTTTTCTTTGCTGTGCACAAGTCACTTATTTTTTTGAACCTGTTCCTCATCTGTGCAATAGATCTCAATGGGCTGCATGCTCTGCCCAACTCACAGAGCTCTTCTAAAGATGCAAATGTTTTCTGTGCAGTAAAGCAAAACACAGATGAAAGATTCTGAGTCACATTAGCATTGCCCTGTTATTGAGAGAAAGATTAAATGAGTTTAATCAGAGTTAAACCCACAGAGCTAGGAGATAACCAGAAGCTTATTAAGAGAAGCTAAGACTGTTTAGTGAATAGAAAACAGGACAGAGTAGTGATATGGGTCTATAGAACATTCTCATTTTAATTTTTTTAGTCCTTTTTGTACATCTAAGAACAATAATAATTTTTAAAGCTAGATGTTATTGAGAGTTGAGCACCACACAGGTGGTTTGTGTACATTGCCTTCCTATGAATCACGGGGTAATGAACGATGCTGGAAAACCACACGCAGCTATTTTTACAACAGCTCATTTATTCTTTCACTCAACAGATTTTTACTGAAGGTCTACCAGGCGCCAGATCTCTGCTCAGCCTCAATCAGGATACATACCATGAAAGAAAGAAAGAGGTGACACAACAGTACTAACAATACGGAATGTTAGTAGGGAGCGGGGAAGGATACCTTCACTAAATAGGAGTGGTCAGGGAAGAGTGCATGGAGGAAAACATTTGAGCTGAGAGCTGAAGAAGGAAAATGAAGCTCGGCAGGGTTTGAGAGAAGAGCATTTCAGGCAGGGAGCACAGCAAGTGTAAAAGGTGTGAGGGTAGGAAAGGGCTTGATTTAGCTGAGGAAGAGATAGGAACCCAGTGGGGCTGGAGCCTAGTTGCATAATAGGATTATCTTATAAGGTACAGTTCCATGGATACCTCGTAGATGCCATGAAAACTTGAACAACTGTCTTGCTGCATTAGGAAGATGAAACTGTGTCCTGTCTCATCAGGAACAGTGGGGACCCAGGATTTGTCCCCCCACCCACCAAGAGGGAGACATGATGGATGTTCTCATCTTGAGCACAGCACTCAACATTATCTGCTTTAGACCACATCTGTCACTGTTAAAGTAGTCAGTGTCCTATAGTTTCTGTTCAGATCAAAATGCCATCTGCTGGAAGGAGAAAGTAGATGGTACATCTTTTATCCATTGTTACAGAAGACTTGGATGATCCCTCTGACCAATGAAATGCTCTCCATTCATCACAGTGCCATGTTTACTTAATCAATGAGATGGGAGAGTAGCTAAATATAATGTAAAAAGAAGATCTTCAGAGGATTGCTGTGACTGCTTCTAAAAACCCTTTAGAATTGAGTCAATCTATCAACAAGTTTTTAATTTGCTTCTACTATGCTAGGCATTGTGGAAAATGCAAAGTTATATAAGACAAAGTTGCTGCCCTCAAGGGATCTGCAACTAACCCCTGGAGAAAAGATGCACTGAAAATGAAACAAGAATCATGAAATTTAATGTTCTGCTGTATAACTTAGAATGCTGTAGGAGTCCAGAGCAGGGGGGCAGCGGGGGATGGTGGGGCCACGGCGGGCAGGTAAGGAACTGACTGATTACATCAGGGGTGATGTCAATCGCATTAAGTTTCAAGTTGCTCTATGCCTGGTGTATAGAAGATAATAAATGGTTTGTTGAATAAATAAGTGAGGTAGATGTGAGTTTTTATTTTGAGGATATGCATAAAATGAATTGGCAGTGAGAAATGGGGGGAGCTCAAGGCAAGAGGACCAGCATGATTGTACGCAAGGATGGGGGTAAATATAACATATAAGAGGTGATTCAGAGGCAGGGTGTATGAAAGATACCATACCAGTTCATAGGAAACTAGGAACAGCAAAATCAGAATTTTGAATTTGGTTAAATAAACAGTTTTTTATGTTCCTGAGAAAGGGAGAAACATGATTAAAATGGCGTTTTAGGAAAATTACTCTAATAGTTGAATTTGAAGGAAAAGTGAAGACAAAGGTCCAGTTACAAATTATCAAAAGCATTTTTAGAATAACAGTATAAAAAATAAATTCATATGTACATAAAGTTATGCATTAGTTGGAGACAGAACAGTGTATCTATGGTAATAGTAGGAGGCTTTATGATGAAGTTGGCAGAGTCTGTTACATAGTGAAAAATCTAAGCTGTATCCTTAGGTCTGAGATGCTGCCTGCTGTTGCTCGCACAGATGTGTGCTGTGCACACTCCTGCCTGAAGGCATTAGCAGCTGCTGTTCCTTCTACCAGAAATACTCTTCCCCAAATATCTGAGTGGTTTATTTCTTCACCTCCTTCAGTCCTCTGTTCAAACGCCTCCTTCTCAGTAGGCTTTCTAGACCTTCCTTTTTAAAATTGCAGCCATCCTGACGCTTCCCACTCCTCCTGCTTTATTCTCCTTCATAGCATTTATTACCATCTCACATTCTAAATATTTTACTTATTTATTTGTGTACTGACTGTTTCCTCCAACTAGAATATAATAATCTATGAAGTGAGGGATTTTTGTTTGTTTTGTTCATTGTTTTATCTCTAATGCCTGGACCATAGTAGATAATAAATAGTTTGAGGATAAATAAATCAGTTTGAAGCATGTCTACTTTTTTGGTGGAGGCACTAAAATAGAATTATTCCTCCCAGTAAACTCAATTGTAGTAAAAATCTACTACTAGACTTATGACCCAGAGAAACTACCATATCAAAGCACATAATATTATTTGATATTAGACAACAGTCTGAAACTCAACACTATAAATCTGCAAATAATCTATCTTTTTTCTTACATTTTATTTATTTATTTGTGGCTGTGCTTGGTCTTCATTGCTGTGTGAGCTTTTCTCTAGTTGCTGCAAGCAGGGACTGCTCTCTAGTTGCAGTACACAGGCTTCTCCTGTTGCAAAACACAGGCTCTAGGGTGCTTGGGCTCAGTAGTTGCCACTCCCAGGCTTCAGAGCAGAGGCTCAGTAGTTGAGACACATGGACTTAGTTGCTCCCCAGCATGCAAGATCTTCCTGGATTGAGATTCAAATCCATGTCTCCTGCATTTGCAGGCAGATTCTTTACCACTGAGCCACCAGGCAAGTCCTCTCTGACTATCTTAATTGAAATAAGTTAAGCAGACAAGTGCTACCTGCATCCTTAACAAGACACTAATTGATTTTTAAAACAAAACAAAACCTGCTTTTTTTAAGGCTTTAAGTTGTCTAGGGTTAGCAATCTTTATGAGTGGAAAAATGTTCGGTGTCTCACTTACTAGTGTCAATTCTTAATTTCACAAATGGATTGAGAGATGCTTTCGTTTCATAAACATAAAATCGCAGCAAAATAGTACTGTTCTGTCAGTCAATTGGAAGCACTTTCTGAGTGCTTCCATAGCAGGCATTTTACCCAGGGTCATAACAGAATAGTAGCCAAATAGAGCCTACAGAGTTTAGACAGCAGACCTTTGAAGTGAGAAAGAAAGCCAGATTTCCACAAATTAATGCTGTCAATAGAGCAGAAAGCCATGCAGAAGGAGTAATGGACTTCATTTCAGCATCAAGCAGTTATTGTCAGGCATGATCACAGGAACACTCTAAGTCACTGGCCAAGGGAGCTAGTCTCAGGGAACTGTCCAGTGTACCATCTTTAAGTATGTCTCATGAAGCCAAATCCCAGGCTTGTTCTACTTCACCTCTCCCTCATTCCCTAGACTGTTGTGATAAATATGGGAACACTAGAGATCTCTTCAAGAAAATTAAAGATACCAAGGGAACATTTCATGCAAAGATGGACTCGATAAAGACAGAAATGGTATGGACCTAATAGAAGCAGAAGATATTAAGAAGAGGTGGCAAGAATACACAGAAGAACTATACATAAAAGATCTTCATGACCCAGATATTCACGATGGTGTGATCACTCACCTAGAGCCAGACATCCTGGAATGTGAAGTCAAGTGGGCCTTAGAAAGCATCACTACGAACAAAGCTAGTGGAGGTGATGGAATTCCACTTGAGCTATTTCAAACCCTGAAAGATGATGCTGTGAAAGTGGTGCACTCAATATGCCAGCAAATTTGGAAAACTCAGCAGTGGCCACAGGACTGGAAAAGGTCAGTTTTCATTCCAATCCCAAAGAAAGGCAATGCCAAAGAATGCTCAAACTACCGCACAATTGCACTCATCTCACACGCTAGTAAAGTAATGCTCAAAATTCTCCAAGCCAGCTTCAGCAATACGTGAACTGTGAACTTCCAGATGTTCAAGCTGGTTTTCGAAAAGGCAGAGGAACCAGAGATCAAATTGCCAACATCTGCTGGATCATCAAAAAATCAAGAGAGTTCCAGAAAAACATCTATTTCTGCTTTATTGACTACACTAAAGCCTTTGACTGTGTGGATTACAAAAAACTGTGGAAAATTCTGAAAGAGATGGGCATACCAGACCTCCTGACCTGCTTTTGAGAAACCTGTATGCAGGTCAGGAAGCAACAGTTGGAACTGGACATGGAACAACAGACGGGTTCCAAATAGGAAAAGGAGTACGTCAAGGCTGTGTATTGTCACCCTGCTTATTTAACTTCTATGCAGAGTACATCATGAGAAACGCTGGGCTGGAAGAAGCACAGGCTGGAATCAAGATTTCTGGGAGAAATATCAATAACCTCAGATATGCAGATGACACCACCCTTATGGCAGAAAGTGAAGAGGAACTAAAAAAGCCTAAAAAGGAACTAAAAAGCCTCTTGATAAAAGTGAAAAAGTTGGCTTAAAGCTCAACATTCAGAAAACTAAGGTCATGGCATCTGGTCCCCTCACTTCATGGGAAATAGATGGGGAAACAGTGGAAACAGTGTCAGACTTTATTTTGGGGGGCTCCAAAATTACTGCAGATGGTGATTGCAGCCATGAAATTAAAAGACACTTACTCCTTGGAAGGAAAGTTATGACCAACCTAGATAACATATTAAAAAGCAGAGACATTACTTTGCCAACAAAGGTCCATCTAGTCAAAGCTTTGGTTTTTCCGGTAGTCATGTATGGACGTGAGAGTTGGACTATAAAGAAAGCTGAGAGCCGAGGAATTGATGCTTTTGAACTGTGGTGTTGGAGAAGATTCTTGAGAGTCCCTTGGACTGCAAGGAGATCCAACCAGTCCATCCTAAAGGAGATTAGTCCTGGGTGTTCATTGGAAGGACTGATGTTGAAGCTGAAACTCCAATACTTTGGCCACCTCCTACGAAGAGTTGACTCATTGGAAAAGACCCTGATGCTGGGAAGGATTGAGGGCAGGAGGATAAGGGGACGACAGAGGATGAGATGGCTGGATGGCATCACCAATTCGATGGACATGAGTTTGGGTAAGCTCTGGGAGTTGGTGATGGACAGGGAGGCCTGGCATGCTGTGATTCATGGGATCGCAAAGAGTTGGACATGACTGAGCGACTGAACTGAACTGAGCTACATATTACTAGTTAAATTTAAAATAACTCAAATTAAAAAATGTAGTTCCAAAACTGGTGATTGCCAGAGGGGTGGGGCATGGGTCAATTAATGAAATGGGTGAGGGAGATGAAAAGGTACAAACTTCCAGTTACAAAATAAATGAGTCATGGGGAATATAGTCAATGATATTGTAATAACATTGTCTGGTGAAAGATGGTAACTAGATTTATTGTGGTGGTCATTTTGCAATGCTTAAAAATATTGAATTATTATGTTGTACACCCGAAGCTAATATAATATTGTAGTCAATTATACTTCAAGTTAAAAAAGAAAAAAAACAGTTACCAACTTATATTTACAACCAACATGAAATTAAGAGAAGAGGGATTTATAGTCTCACCTAAAGCAAACAGAAAATGGACAAAATGTATGAAGCAATGGTTTTTATGACACTGGGAAATTTAAGTGAGATGACAGTGAATCAACATCTTCAAAGTACTGAAAGAAAAAAACTTGGCCAACATAGAATTCTATATCCAGCAAAATTTCCTTTCAAAAATGAAGAAAAAATAAAGTCTTCTTCAAACTTACAAAAGTTGAATTAATTCATCATCATCACACACACACTGTTAGAGATATAAAGGGAGGGTATGTTAAAGCAAGTTCTTTAGGCAGAAAGAAAATGATCCCAGGTGAAATATAAATCTATACGAAGAAATGAAGAGCACTGGAAATTATAACCACAGGGGTAAACGTGTAAATTTTTTCATACTATTTAACATCTTTATAGATAATTGACTTTCTAAATAAAAATAATAACAAGGCAGTGTGAAGTTTATGGTATTTATAAAATGAAGATGTGGGACAACAATAGCACAAAGAATGGGAGGGGAGACAAGGACGTATATATTGTAAGTTGCTGATACTATTAGTGATGAGTCTTATAATCTCTCTTGAGGCTAGCTTCTAACAAGTGAAAATGTGTACTATAGACCATCAATCCACAACTATAAATACAGGACAGTTACCACTTATAAGAAAACAATAGAGAAAAGATGAAATAATTTTTAAAAGTACAAGTGATCAAACGAGGAAAAGAAAGAAAAAAGGAAAGAAAGAACAAATAGAACAAACAGCAAATAAATAGCAAATGATAAATACACACCTAAGTAATTCAATAATTATATTAAGTGGAAACGGTTTAAACTTCCCAATTAAAATACCAAGATTGTCAAAATGTATAAAAGAAGCAAAACCCAACTATATGCTGTCTAGGAAAAAAAAAAAAACACTTTAAATAAAAAGTAACAAATATATTAAAAGGAAAATAAGGGAAAAAAAGAAATGCTGTTCTAATATTAGGGCTTCCCTGGTAGCTCAACTGGTTCAGCTGGTAAAGAATCCACCTGCAATGCAGGAGACCCTGGTTCAATTCCTGGGTCACGAAGATCCCCTGGAGAAGGGCTAGGCTACTCACTCAACTATTCTTGGGCTTCCTATATATTGAAGTCTATTTCAGAACTCAGAATATTATCAGAGATAAAGATGGTGTTTTCATAATGCTTGGCAGTTGTTGTTTTTTTTTTTTTCCTGTTGCATCAAACCCTGGGAAGTTCCACTGAAGTATCACTACTTAAGGTCCTACCTGTGTCAGCTATTGTTTGAGAGGTATATATTCTCATTAGTGTAGAGTCATGTAAACTCATTCATTTATTCCCTCTCAGAAGGCAAGCTTCTTCCTGAACACTACACTTTTAGAACCCCCAATCACTGCTATTTACATTTACCATGGCTCCTGCTCTGAACCCAGTCATCAACCCAAGAGCTAGATCACTAAATTACTAATTTTGTGAGAAAAAAAAGGGTAAGTTATACCTCTAGTTCTACTATGTGCTTCTCATTTAAGGAAAAAATGCTTATTCTTGAGACTATATCAAACTAAAAACCTTCTGTATATCGAAGGAAACCATCAAGAAAATGAAAAGGCAACTGGTAGAAAGGGAGAAAAATTTGTAAATCATGTATCTGATAAAGGGTTGATATTCAAAATACAAAAAGAACTTATACAACTCAATAGAAAAAAATAAAATCCAATTTTAGAATGGACAGATCTGAACAGACATCTTTCCAAAGTAGACATGCAGATGGCCAAAGGTACACTTAAAAAGTGCTCAACATCACTAATCATCAGTTCAGTTCAGTCACTCAGTCGTGTCCGACTCTCTGCAACTCCATGAACTACAGCACGCCAGGCCTCCCTGTCCATCACCAACTCCCGGAGTCTACCCAACACTAATCATCAGGGAAGTACAAATCTAAGCCATAATGAGATATCAATTCACACCTGTTAGAATAGCTATTATCAAAAAAAACTAAAAGAAGAAGTGTTGGCCAAACATGGAGAAAAGAGAACATTTGTGCAATGTTGGTGGGAATGTAAATTGAAACAGGCTTTATGGAAAACAGTGTGGAGGTTCCTCAAAAAATTTAAAATAGAACTACCATATGATCCAGCAATTCTACTTTGGGGTAATGTATTAGAAGAAAATGAAAACACTAACTTGAAAAGATGTATGCACCTCCATGTTCATTGTGGTAGTATTTATAATAGCCAAGATATGAAAATAATCTGAGTCAATCAATGGATGAATGGATAAACAAAATGTGAAATATAAATGCCATTCAATACTATTTAGCCATAAAAAAGAAAGAAATATTTCCATGTGTGATAACATAGATGAGGGCATTATGCTAAGTGAAATAAGTCAGAAAGGGAAAGACAAATACTGTATCTTCTTCCATGTAGAATCTAAAAACAAAAAATACAGCAAAACAAAACCCACCAAGCTCATAGATAGAACACACTGGAGGTTGCCAGAGGCAAGAGGGTTGTGGGTGGGGTGGGAAAAACAGATGAAGGTAGTCAAAAGGTACAAACTTCCAGTTATAAAATAAATAAATCATGGGGATATAGTGTACAGTGTGGTGATTACAGTTTTTAATACTGTATTGCATATTTGAAAGTTGCTAAGAGAGTAAGTCCTAAAAATTCTTACCACAAGAAAAATAAATTCCATAACTATGTATGATGACAGATGTCAACTATACTTATTGTGGTGATCATATGCAATATATACAAATATCAAATCATTATTCTGCAAACCTGAAATTAATATAATGTATTATACTTCAATTTAAGAAACAATAAAATTGGAAAATGCTCACTACCATTTAACCAACAATAAACATAATTTGGATGTGAGAAGTGATGTGGTATATAAAGATGAAAGGAGACAGACAAGAAGTAGATAATTGTGATTGTGTTTTAATTAACGTAGATAATAAGCGTCAAAATTCAAGTTCTCGAGTTGCCTTAAAGCTCATTAGATAAGAATTCAATTAAAGGATGAGTTCTGTTCCTAAATTTGATGAAGAGATGGTGCTGGATTTTACTAACTTTCATTTCCTGAGACTACAAATGTGAGAGAAAGTGAATGTATTCCTTGCCTTTTCAAAGTCGATTAGATTGTTGGAGACTTGCCTGCATGCTAATGGGAGAGAGAACATTCCTTGACCCTGTCAACTGAGGTGAAAGCTTTCTCCCCAGTGGAAAGATATTAGGAAAACCTTCATCTATTTTTAACAAAATTATTTAAAATTTTGATACTCAGAATATATCTGAATCTCATTATGCTGAAAAGTCGTCTTCAAATTTCTCCTCTGACTTTACTACTGTCAGCAATAGCAGTAAACACATTATAAGTAGTAATTTCTAAGATGTCTGAAATAAAATTATCCTCATTTCAAAAATGAGAAAGCTGAGGCACAGAAAGGTAAAATGACTTATCCAAAATCACACAGAGTGGAAGAACCAGTATAAATTAAATCCTCAGTAGAGACTGATGGAAAAGATTTAACACATATACTTTACCTATAGATGGACTTTTTGGATCATGTTGTGCTTGTTCAGCTTTACTAAAATATCCAAAATTGACAAAAAAATTGATATTTTATTCTGAACTACTTGAAACACCCACCATTTCCCAGGACTTATCTGAAGTAAGAATCTCCATCCATTTTCTGCAAATACTTGAGAAAAAAAAAAAAAAAAAAAAAAAAAGAACAGTAGAACTAAAGTGGTCTTCTCATTATTTAATTATAATTAAAAATTTAAAGATGCAAGTGATAAAAATAGAGCACATAGAAATCAATTTCAGTTTGGTTCGTTGAATATACAAAAAAAAAAGACTAGAAATACTTTATAGTATTAGCAAGTATATTTAGATGGTGGGACTATTAGTAATTTTCCAAAGTTCTCTAATAAAACTATACATTTAAAATAGGTTTTAAATATTTAAACCCTTAATGGACACCAGGGCTTCCCTGGGGGCTCAGTGGTAAAGATTCTACCTGCAATGCAGGGGCCACAGGAGATGCAGTTTCAATCCCTGGGTAAGGAAGATCCCCTGGAGGAGGGTATGGCAATCCACTCCAGTATTCTTGCTTGGAAAATCTCACGGACAGTGCAGCCTGATGAGCTACAGTCCATGGGGTCCCAAAGAGTCAGACACAACTGAGTGACTTAGCAAGCAGCATGCAAGGACACTATAAGCGTTTGGGAGACTTTTTTTTTTTACTCTCCTAACATGTTTTTTTAAAATCAAATATTAATTGGAAAGAAATTGAACGTTTTGGCCAAAAAGATTTAGAAAACAGCTGGGAAGAATTATAAAAAAATCTCAGGGAGCTCTCTCCACCCCTGGAATTCTTCAGGAAAAACACAAACTCTATCACCTGGTTGCCCTTTACATATACTTTTTTCTTTCCTTAAAACACCTTTTTCTGTACTTTTATCACCACCTTAAAATGTCTTTCTCATCTTCAAAGCCCACCTTATATGTCACCTGAGCCTGTGTGAAGTCTTTTCTGCCCCCTCAAGGCAATGTTGCTCACATATACTTTAAGGAAACCTCTGGGTCCAAGATCCAGCTAAGTTCTCTGGAGACAATGTACCATGGGAAACAGAGTGTGTGTGCAAGACAGTGGAAATCCACAGGCCTGAAATTCAGCAAATACAGAGAAAGCAAGAGAAGGTAATCTCTGGAAATCAAACATGGGGTACCTACCTCTATCTCTGAGAAAATGGCCTTCTCAGTGTCTTGTGAAGACTGAATCAGAAAATGCTGTGTGTACAGTGCATGCGTGCTAAGTTGCTTCCGACTCTTTGTGAACCTGTTTGCCATCAAAGCCAGGGCCTCTGATTCTTGTTACTGGGTCTTTCCCTGGGCCCCTGACACGCTGTGCCTGACATCTGAGTCTCCAGATCTTGCTTTCCTTCCTAAGTCCTGTACTAGCCCCTTTTTCTCCAGAGTCTTTGTTTATGGTTTGTTCCCTTATTTTTGGTGGGCTTGGTGGGGGAGGGGAGAGGGGGGGACATAATGTCTAGAGATTTCTATAAACTGCGAGATAAATACAAAAGGAAAAAAATGCAGATGCTTCCAAAAATATCTTTGAAGAAGTGAAAATATATAATCCTTTGCTGACCAAGTTCTGTCACCGTGACCAAAATATCTCACCACTGTTCTTGACTCTCCATCTGCTTTGCCATCATCTTTTCTTGAAGACAGTGTTGCAATAGCTCACCAACTGGTCTTCCCACCTCCAATTTGACCTTCTTCTCACCCAAGGGCCTAAAAATTCAAATGCTTAATTAGAAGAAACACAAATGAGTGACCAGGGCTGATATAAATACATGTGAAAACTCCGTGCAGATGGTGGGTTGATGCAATGGAGAGAATACTTGTGCCATATATAAGGGGCACCCACTCTCACTTATGGTTATGGTTTTCTTTTAGGAGACAGTCTAAAAGAATATTTCTCTTATTTGTAGAATATCCTATTATTTTTCCAAAAAGACCCCAAATTTATTATATTAAAAAATCTCAATGTTGGCTGCCCCCCTCCCTCTGTCTCCAGTCGAGTAAATGCCCCCGTACGCCTGAGCTGTTTGAAGTTGAGTTTTGGTCATGAGCAAACCAAAAGTCTTGACTAATGCAGTTCTTTTTTTCGATATTTGTGTATTAAAATATACTGTGAAATAATCATCATAGTAACTCAAGCTAACATCCATCATCGTACATAGTTACATTTTTTTTCTCGTAATGAAGACTTAAGATCTATTGTCATAGAAACTTCAAATATGCAATATGGTATTATTAACTATAGTCACCATGCTGTACATTATATCCCCATGACTTATTTTATAACTAGAAGTTTATACCTTTTTGATCCCCTTAACCTCCTGCTTCTGGCAACCACCACTGATGGAAATATAGTTCTTTAATGAGCGTTTACATGACTGTCTCCCAAACTCAGGGGTGAGTTCTCAGGTCAGGGATTGCGGCAGAGTCACCTTTGTACCCCTGGTGCTACACAGGGGTTGGCAGCGAGCTGGAATTGAATTATTTACAAAGGAATGAGTGGATGAATAAATATATATCCTTTTGCAGACCTATTTTGAATGAACTTTTCAAAATAATAGGCAGCAGGTGATTTAGCTCTTGAAATTGTTGAAGTTCATTGAAACCGATGTTTATGTTTCTTATTCAGGATCTTCATCCTTTCAGAGAAAAAGGGCTTGCACTTGACTCCTCAAGGTTGCCATCCTGTTAACCCCTCCTGAAAATGGGCAGTCAGCTCTCACAAAATGCTGGTGCATTCAAGTAGAATGAACACAAAATTCGTACTTCCTCGGGGTACAAATTGACTCAGAGTGAACAGGCAAATAATAACTGAGTCTTCCCAGGTACAAGGGACAGAACAAAGGAGCTCTAAGAAACAAAACAAAACAGCTTTTAGGTTACTATTCTGAATGAAGCTTGGGTAATAAAATGCAGTGATGCTTCCATGCCGTTGTCAGAGGCCACTTCAATGCCTGAAGTTGTTCTTCCTTTTTGTTAATATTCATTCATTCCCCACAAGTAAATACCTGCTAAATCAGATGACCTTGTACAGGATTGACCTTGAAACAGTTACTGCCAGACGTGCACAAAGCCTACCTCTGTATGTGTGAGAGAGAAATATCTTCTCCATTTTCCTCTCTTAAGTCTCAGTTTCTCGCACCTGACACACTAGAACAAATTAATGATCACCTTTGGAAAGGTGCTGGCATGCAGCTTGTTAGAGTGGGAAGGCAGTTATCAATTATCTGGATAAAACCTCTAACTTTGTTTTTAAATTTATTTTATTGAAGTGTAATTGATTTACAATGTCATGTTAATTTCTTCTGTAGAGCAAAGTGATTCAGATACACATACACACATATATATGTACACATCCTTTTTCATATTCTTTTCCATTCGGTTTCTCCAGGATATTGAATATAGTTCCCTGTGGAATACAGTAGAACCTTGTTGTTTATCCATCCTATATATAGGGCTTCCCTGGTGGTTGGTAAAGAATCTGCCTTCAGGAGACTCTGGTTCAGTTCCTGGGTGGGAAAGATCACCTGGAGAAGGGATTGGCTACCCACTCCAGTATTCTTGGGCTTCCCTGGTGGCTGAGATGGTAAAGAATCCGCCTACAATGCGTGAGACCTGGGTTTGATCCCTGGGTTGGAAATACCCCCTGGAGGAGGGCATGGCAACCCACTCCAGTATTCTTGTCTGGAAAATCCCCATGGGCAGAAGTGCCTGGCGGGCTACAGTCCATGGGGTTGCAAGGAATTGGACACAACTGAGTGACTAAGCACAGCACAGTTGATTTACAATATTGTGTTAGTTTCTGCTGTACAGCAAAGTGATTCAGTTATACATATGATATATAATAGTTTGCATCTGCTAATCTCAGCCCCTGTTCCTCCTACGCCCCTCTTCCCTGTGGCAACCACACTTCTGTGAAACCTCAAACTTTAAAATGATGAAACCAAGGTCCAGAAAGGGTAATATCCACCTAAGGCCCACAGCTAGTTAATGCATGTGCCTGACCCAGCCTGGCAGTTCTTGATTCATGAGACTGAAACTTGTATTCACAAGACTGAAACTCTAATTACACAGTTCTGCTGACCTTGAAGTAGAAAAATGCCATTCCTCCAAAGAGCATTCTGTACATTAGCCACATTGGAGCAGGGAATTTGCAAGTGAGCAACTTTGGTTTTCAGATCTCATTATTAGGGGAAACGTCTGAACCTTGTAACCAACCGGTCTAAAGTAGTCAAGTCATGAGCACTTTTTCCTACATCCAGTCCACTGGTAGGTGGGGAGTCCCCATCCCCCTCCCCTGCCTGGAGCTCAGAAGCTCTCGGCCCAGGCCTTTCCTGAGGGGTAGAACCAGAAGATTGCTTCCCAAGCTGAGTTTTTTGTTCCTCACACTGAGTAATAAGGACAGCTCCAGGGAGGCTTGGGAGAACTTTATGAAAGCTTTTGTTTGCGTGAAACCAGGAATCAGAAGGCACAGGAGAAGGCAGGGCTTCAAAGGCACTCTTTGTTGCTGTGTTCCATCAGGGCCAGCTTCCTCTATGAACTTGGAGCATTGTATTTTCAAAGATGTTATGAACACTGGTGATGTAGGATGGAAGCCAGAGAAATGCTATTGTCTGCTAAATCCTCCAGCTAGTATTGCAGAAAAATAAGATTCTTGCTAGTCAACCCTGTCATTGAATTCTCATCCATCAATCTGCCACATATGTGATGCCTTGGGGATGTCTGGGCAGCTTTTGTAATGGCAGGAACCAAAATCATCCCAGTCTTACAGCTGTCTGTCTTCATCGCAAAGATATTCCTCCTTCTGTAGGCTGGCCATTCACCACCTTGAAGAAAGCCTTCCATTCACCAAACACCTGAGCCTGATATGAAAAAAGAGGCATCTTTTTCTCTATTCACATTTCCGTGGTCCTCCTTAACTTTTATGCCCCGCACCCCATATTATGACCCCAGTGTGGACATGTTTTTTCAAATCACAGGGACCCAGAATCCCACTCGCCTTCCCAGGACCCATCCCACCTTCACACAGGCTACCATACAAATCTTGTCTTCCCTACATACCTTCCCTTTCAGTGGGAAAATAGCTAGTTAATCTGATTGACAGAATTGGTGTTTCCCAAACTTTTGTCATTTGTCACCCATCCTCACATTTTTTGCATTGCGCTTGAACCACCTACGTTGTTATCTAGCTGGTATTTTTATTTTAAATGACTCACTTTTTAACTGTAGGCAATCATTTTAATTTCATTTTAATCAATAGTATCTGTGAAATTGCAGATTAGATATGTTATTTAATTAAACAGTAGAAATATATGTAGAAATGTTAAAATAAAGTATATATTCATCCATGTGCTACTAATATCATCTATGTACCAATGATCCTGCATTTCTCAAACTCTGGAGAACAATAAACTAAATCAATCTAAAATATTGGCTGGTATAGGCCTAATGAGCCTCCCCATTTTTGTAAGAATTGCATTTTAATGGGCACTTTTCGTACTTTTAAGCCAACTGAAAGAGGGAAGGAAACACGGTGGAGTGGAAGGCATACTTTTTTTTTTTAAGCTGGAGAAAACTCAATTGCTTTTAACTTATACAGATTATACTGTTGGTGACTGCAGCCATGAAATTGACTGCAGATAAACCCAAACATGACTGAACAACAACAGCATACTGTTGGTGAGCATTTTTGCTGCTCTTCCCTACTAAGCCCCTCTCCTGGGCCTTCTGTAGTCCAACTATGCCTTCTTCCAGGGCATGGATGTCAGCACCGGTATATCTGAGCTCATCAGGTTAAAGAACAAAGATTTGTAGCCAGGTCTTCACTATTTTCCTGAGATTCCACCAGACACAGTGGTGCTGTGTCCCACTGCTGACCCTGTACCTCTCTATGGAAGAATTATACCACACCCTCTCTCCATCAGTATCAGAGTTGACCATGTGACTTGCTTTGACCAATAAGATGTTGGAGGAAGGGACGTGTATCATTTCTGGACAGAAGTTTCAGAGCTGTCTCATGAATCTGTCGTTGAGTCCAAGAGCAATTTTTTTTAATTGTATACAGTTTTAATGGTTACTTTCCATTTACAGTTATTACAAAATATTGGCTAGATTCTCTGTATTGAACAATACACCCTTGAATCTGTCTTATAAGCAACAGTTTGTGTCTCCCACTCCCCCACCGCTATACTGCCCCTCCCTCTCTCCCCACTGGTAACCACTAGCTTGTTCTCTATATCTGAGTCTGCTTCTTTTTTGTTACATTTACCAGTTCATTGTATTTTTTTAGATTCCACATGTAAGTGATATCATACAGTATTTGTCTTTGACTTTGTTCACTTAGCATAATTCCCTCCAAATCCATCCACATTGCTGTGAATAGCAAATTTTCATTCTTGTTTATGGCTGAGTAGTATTCCAGTGTGTGTGTGTGTGTGTGTGTGTGTGTGTGTGTGTGTTTGCATGTGTGTGTGTGTATGTATACCACATCTTCTTTATCCATTCATCTGTTGATAGACACTCAGATTGCTTCCATATCTTGGCAATTATAAATAACGCTACAATGAACCTTGAGGGGCTTGCATCTTTTCTAATTAGTGGTTTTGTTTTTGTTTTGTTTTTGGATATATAACCAAGAGTGGAATTGCTAGGTCATATGATATTTTGTTTTAGTTTTGTGGAACAGTTCCTCTGTCCTTCCTTACTTTCATGACCTTTAAGTTTACAAGAAAATCATTTTGCAGACTGTCTTTCAGTGTGAGTTTGTTTGAGATTTTCTCATATTTTAACATGATCAGAAACTTTTTGTCAGATTTCTTCAATGCGAAGTTACATTTCACCCTTAGTAATTAATAGATATTTCATAGACAGATACTTTTAGACTATAGTAAAATCCCCTTTCATCCACTAGCTTTAGCATCATCAATGATTTTTGCTTGAATCAGTTATCAATCACTATGATGGTTGACAAATGATGTTTCTCTATCATTCCTTGCATGTATTTATTGGCCTTCTACTGTAAAGAAAAGCTTTATCTTCTTTAAGTTGTTTTTATCAGTGTGCGTCCATGTATTCCTTTATTATTCATTGAGTTATAATCCACAGCTGTCACTATTTATTTTGATGCTCAAGTTATCCCATATTTGACCAGGAAAAGCCACTTCAAGACAGCCTCTGTGTCTTTTTGACTTAGCACATCATTCTTTGAGTACTTCTTTACTTTTTGGTAAAAGAAAAAAAGTGTCACAAACTCATCTTGTTCTTTTCCCTGTCTAGCCCTGGAGTCAGCCACTTCTTTAAGGAGTGTCTTCTTTGAGTGTCTTCATGGAGAGTGCTATTTAGAAATCAAGATCTAAGTGTCAGATCTGCTCATTGCTGCCAGGCATCACTTCTACTAGATTCTTTCTTTGTATATAGTTGTACTGTTTAATTCTAGCCAGTGCTCCGAACAGTATTCCAGTTACTATACAATATGGCCTTACACAGGGAAAAGTGGGGCTTTTGTCTTGTATTTTTTTCAGCATGGATGTGGGACAGATCTAGGAAATATATATGTGCAAACACACACATATATATGTGTGTGTGCTCAGTCATGTCCGACCCTCAACAATCCTATGGACTGTAGCCCTCCAGGCTCCTCTGTCCGTGGAATCTTCCAGGCAAGAATACTGGAGTGGGTTGCCATTTCTTCCTCCAGGGGATCTTCCTGAGCCCGTGATCCAACCCACGTCTCCAACATCTCTTGCATTGAAAGGCAGATTCTTTATCACTGAGCCACCTGGGAAGCCTTCATATGTACCTGCATACACATATACACATTTGCATGTACTTACGATGTATGCATGCATGTGTTTGTACACACATAGGCATATGCACACATTGAGAATTCACATAGGTACAGCCAATTGCCCTCCAAAGCCACAGGGTTCATTCTAGCTTTCACCCTTTCCACCTTTGTATCTTCTTCCTGGAGAAACCCAACTCCAGGTTTCCTTGATGTATTTACTACTTTCTGAATCCCCCTCAGGTCCCCACTCTTTCCCCCTGACCCCACCAGGCTGCCTCTCCACAACCTCCTTGTGCAGGCCCAGCCCCAGCAACGCCCCCGATCCCCTAAAATACTCAGCTGTGTGGGCTCCATCCTCTGTCCACCTGCCTTCCCACCCTCCTTGGAAGAAAGAAAAGAAGTAAGGGAGGGAAAGTGGGAGAGAGGAGGAAGAAAAGGAGAGAGGGGGGTCAAGATCAACCCCCCCCCCCCTTTATTTTTGTTACTATTCATGGTTTTTTTTAAATTACTTCACCTGTATATACACCAAGATATTATTTTACATAGATAAAATAACATCATTTTTCTGCAATCTTTTTGCATTTTTCTTTGTTCCCCACCACCACCACCAACATCCCATTCCTTCTCACAAGATAGCATACATAACAACATGGGAGGTATCCTTCATATTTTGTCCATGTTTACATATAGGGCACCAATATACACATACTAATATATATCTGTGTGTCTGTGTGTATGCAAGACCAAATGGGGATTTTTGCCAATTTTACTTTCCCAAATGGGACCTTATCTTCTAGATTCTTTTTATTATTATACATATTTCCCACTTCTGAGTTTTCTAATCAATAATACCTTATGTAATTCTCTTTGTCAGGTAGCCTAGTTCTAATCCATTATTTTTTTTAAGAGAGAATTCTTATCTGAACTCTCCTGTAACTTGTCCATCCACAGCTCTTTCTCATCTCTTTAACCAGCACTGCCACCATCTAGCCACTCAAGTGGAAATCATCCTTGATTCTTCCCTTTTTTCTGCACCACATCTTCCTAAATGTAACTTGAGTCAGCCAGCTTCTCACCATCTCCTTTTCTCCTACCACCATCTCTCATCCGACTTGCTGCAGAATTTTCCAAAGTGCTTTATCCACTTCAACTCATATCCCCCTGAAAGTGTTCAGGTTTGAGTTTAGCTTCAAGCATTAGAAATTTAAAATTACTAAGGATTCCAAAAATGGATTAAATGTGCCAACAAGAAAGAAGTTTTCTTGCTATGCCAGAAATAAATTGCTTTTTCAGCGAGATATGCTCTCCAATATGATGCTTTTTCTAATGTGTGGATATCAGACTCACACTCATTGACTGTCTTCGCTTTCCAAGATCATGTTCCTTTCTGTTTAAATAGTTTCATGCAATTGGGATAAGACTCTATAAAAGTTGGGACTTCCCTGGTGGTCCATTGGTTAAGGCTCCGTGCTTCCACTGCAGGGGTCCTGGGTTCAACTAGGGATCAGGGAACTAAAATCCCACATGCCCCATGACTTTGCCAAAAAAAAAAAAAAAAGAATCTAAAAATCTAAAAGTAATGGATTAAAACAACAATATAACTTATCAAATGCAACTGAAAAAAATCTGCTCATAGAGCAAAATTAAGTGTGCATGTTGGTTTTAGAAAACATGTTCAATATTGCATAATGCAACTATTGTTTCTTATGCTTAGGCCCTCTTTTATCTGTTCCACTAATTTCTCATTTATTCAGTTAAAATTGTACACTTACATGAAGGGAAGGAAGAAAGGATCTATTGTGCAAATAACAAAATATATAGCAGTCTCTCATTCTTCCTCCATTGAGGCTCCTTTTATCTCAAAGAGCAGTTTGGAAATGAGTCCTGCTGTTAGGAATGGACTGGATAGTCAACTGCATGGATAGAGCATGCACTTCTAATTTCCTTTCTTGTTACAAGCATCCTATTTTTAGTAGAACTCCAGAATGGCTTCCTTTCTCCTTTGAATGGTGTTGCAACATTTGCACTATTAGTCTTGTCATCTTATAAGACAGTCCTCCCCAGATAGTATTTATATCTGGCAGCTTGATGATTGGAATCAGCATTTAATTGTGCATATTAACAACTATAGTCACACACAGATTCTATTAACCTGGAATGCCACTGGGCTGCCTATTTCAGAATCCTAGAATAAAAATAATGCACAGATGTCCTGTTTTATTATCTCATTTTCAAAATAACCTTTTAAGTGTTTTAAAAATTTACTAGAACTTGTCAATTTCACAGACTGTGAAATTAGATCAATTATGCTCTTAATCCTTCTCGAGATGAAAAAAGAAAAGAAAAAAAATATATGGAGCTCCTGGATCATAAGCTGAACACTGTGTATAACCAGAACATAGTTCCTTACCACACACATCCCTTGCCTTTGCCTTGAGATCTCAAAGGTTATTCAAGGTAGAGAGAGAGCCTTTCCTGAGAGAATATTTTAATTTTGTCGAAATACCGGCTGTTCTTCTGTGGCTGTGGCAATGGCTTTCTTACTCATGCAGTCTCTCTGAAGAGTCACATAAGCCTTTAGCAAAGCTTTAAGCAGACTTTAAATTGAGTTACGACAATTCTCTGGTGTTTTTCCCTCCATAGCATCATCAGGCTGAATCCCACGATTGTTAACGTGTGCTTGCAAGTTGAGCAGACATAAATTTGAGCAGCCTTTACCTGTTGCTGGGATGGACCCAGGTAGAATCAGGAAAACCTTCCAATAGATACTGACAGTCAGAATTCCATGGTCCTAAGAATAAAATGTGCAGTCTTCAGTCAAGAGGTAGGCAATAGACTTGGATGGAGGAGATGACCATACATAGTTTTCCCTTTCTTATTCTGCGTGGGTATGAACATGCTGCAGTACGTAGCATCAGCTTTGAACCCAGCCCACCCATGCATTCTCCATACCACAGCCTGGATGAGGTTTCTAAACAGAGGCTATCATGTTGATCTCCAGTTTAAAATGATTCACTGACTCTCCACTGTCTTCAAGATTAAGTCCAAACTCCTTAACACAGCTTAGGAATATTTTACCATTTGACATCTGTCAGTATCACCAGCCTCAACTCTTGCCTCTCCACTCCAGCCAAACAGAACAACTCTGGGTTCTCAAACCCAGCCAGGTAGACTTGCTACCCATTCTGTTCATGCCGCCTGGATATGCTTTCTCCAATCCCATGTCCATGCGTGCGTGCTAAGTAGCTTCAGTCATGTATGACTCTTTGTGAAGCTATGGACTGTAGCCCACCAGGCTCCTCTGTCCATGGGATTCTCCAGACAAGAATACTGGAATGAGTTGCCATGCCCTCCTCCAGAATCCCACATCCCTTGCCTGACTAACCCCTATTTATCCTCTATATCTCAACTCTTATTGACTTCCTAAGCCTGATTATGGAGATTCTCCTCTGTGTTCCTGTAAATCTCTGCATTTATCCCTGTTGGAGTATGGATCACATTGGATTGTAATCAGACCTCTTCACTCTGATGCATCCTTGATGTGTGTAGATCTTGTCCTGCCTGTGTATCCTAGCACCCAGAATGACATTAGCACATAACAGGGCCTTGGTCAGTATTTCCTGAATGAACAAAAGTCTGTTTCCCAAACCCAAGAGTGTACCCGCCGGAGGAACCTACAGTTGTAGGCACGACGCTACGCTGCTCCTCACTTCCTGTTCAGAATAGTCCTATCCCCCCATCAGGATGCTGAATAAATGTTGAATAAATGCTTTCCATACCAACGTTTCAAACTTGAGCAAAACTGAAGGGATTTTCGCTTGAAATGAACCCTCCCTTCTCGCTTTCACTTCTTCAAACTCTCCCTGACTTTAAAGGTCTCATAAAGTGCCACCCCCGCCCCCAATAGGGAGCCATCCCAGGTTAATAATGATGTCATATTGCTTGCTCATTTTCTCTCCTTCCAGTCTTCACAGATCCTCATTCTGCATCTTACAGCTTAGCTCTTCATAGTGTAATATCCTCTTGTTTTCTTACTGTTTCATGTTTAGCCCATCTCCTGGGTAAACTGTGATTTCCCTTAGCACAGAGAGGAGTTCTTACACTTATTAAGTGTATCATGGAAGCTAGAAAAATGCTCACTAAAGCAGAGCTATCTCTATTATCTCTTACCATATACTTTCCATTGAAATTGATTCTTTTTTTGTTTTTTTGGCTGTGCTGGTTCATCGTTGCTGCGCATGGGATTTCTCTAGTTGTGGCAATCAGGGGTGACTCTCTAGTTGCCGTGCACAGGCTTCTCCTTGCAGTGCCTTCTCTTGTTTCAGAGCATGGCTGTAGGGCATGGAGACTTCAGGGCCCAGGGGCCCCAGAGGTGACACCCTCCTTGATAAGTTGCTCCTTTTGGCAGAAAGAGTAGCATTTTTACTATAGAACATTTACCTATAAAGAATCCTTTTGTAATGAAGAGCACAAATTTTGCTTAATTTGAGTCTGCTTAGCAGAAGGCAAGTAGCATGTAACTACCCCCAGCTGCTGATGCTTTCCTTGTAAGAATTGTGTTTATTTTGAGATTTGCAGCTGTAATAAACACATTAAGAAATGAAGTCCTAGAACTCTGCTGCAGTCCCAAGATATCGGGATTAAGTTTATGATGAATAATATTCACACACCAACAGCCTAAGATAACAAACACTATCATCACTCTCTTGTTGCATTATCTTAGGATCTAAAATTACTCGTCCTCTACTGAGTAATGAAGATTTACAATCTTCCTCTTCTCATACCGACGGCCCAACCTTCTCTAGATAAATAAGCCCCTTTGTGGAGGAGACAGGAAGATGCAGGATATGCTTACCCCCATAGAACTTTGCAGCAGTGACAACTCTATCCTTCATTTTTTACCTCTTTGATAATTTAAGGATCTGAAAACCTAGATTCTTAACTTTGCCTAAAATGGAGAACAAAGGGTAACATGATTCCTCCTTACTCCTTTCCCAACCCCATACGATACCAATGAGAACAGCAGCAAACTCTTGCAGCATTGCACAGCTCCAGGAGAGACCGTTCACATTGTACCCCAGGGGCACAACACAGGATACTATACAGTGGGAACCGACCCCCTCAGGTTGTGCAACATGGAAGAGGTGAACATCTCTTTTCTCCGGAGAGAAAAGTACTCCTCAAGCTACTTACATGTGTTTGGAACCAGACCCTGAAAATGTATGTGGGCTAAGGACTCTGAATTCCCTATTTTTTCAGTTAGCAGATGCATTTCTCATGTATTTCAGCTACAGTCCTCAGGGTTGGTACCCTCCCTGATAAGTTGCTCCTTCTGGTAGGAGTAATAGATAACAGGGGGCTTCCCAGGTGGTGCTAGTGGTAAAGAATCCGCCTGCCAATGCAGGAAACATAAGAGATGCAGGTTTGATCCCTCGGTTGGAAAATCTTCTGAAGGAGGGCATGGCAACCCACTCCAGAATTCTTGCATGCAGAAGCCCATGGACAGAGGAGCCTGGCAGGCTATGTCCATGGGGTTGCAGAGAGTCAGGCATGACTTAACTACTAGACACCATAAACATATTCTTTATACCTGTACAATTTATATAATAAATGTATATATGTATATATAGGCATCCTACCCACAAACCAGTCATTAAACAAGTAGCAGAACACTGGCTAAATTCCTTTCCTCACCTCATCATGCTCTTACCTCCCCTAGAAA
Organism: Okapia johnstoni; assembly: GCA_024291935.2. Taxonomy (NCBI): domain Eukaryota; kingdom Metazoa; phylum Chordata; class Mammalia; order Artiodactyla; family Giraffidae; genus Okapia; species Okapia johnstoni. Next base: position 63,601,824 of record CM044321.1, read on the forward strand.
ATGAGAAAATCCCAGTCGATTCAGTGAGATGTTGACCATTCCTTCTGTAGCAATGTCCTTCTGGTATCCCACAATGATAGCAACTCAGGCGTCTGGGTGGCGTAGTTGGTAAAGAATCCACCTGCCAATGCAGGAGATACAAGAGACGTGGGTACAGTCCCTGGGTCAGGGAGATCCCCTGGAGGAGGAAATGGCAGCCCACTACAATATTCTTACCTGGAGAATCCCACGGAAAGAGGAGCCTAGTGGGCCCATGGGGTTGCAAAGAGTCAGACACGACTGAAGCAACTTAGCATTCATGCAGACACAGGGGTCTAGGAACAGAATGAGTCTAAAATGAAGATTAAGTCAGGGCTCCTCTGAGAGTTTTCCGCTTAAGGCTAAGCTTTGAAACAACCTATTAGTCATACTTGAAACAGAATTTCTGTACCGTTGGCTTCTCATCGGAGGTTTTGGCTTAGATTATTTTCACTTGGAATCCTTTTTTTCTTTCCATGTTCTCCGTTCTCTAAATTGGCCTGGAATCCTGTCATCCAGGACTCCTAAAACATAGAACTCTCCTCATAGTCCCTGTTGAAAAAAAAAAAAAAAAAAACAGACTACAAATGGAATCATTTCCTCCTACAGACAGCATCCCAAGACTTTGTTACAGTTTCAGACTCTTTCAATTATGACCTTTGTAATCAATCAGTCTGAAATTTCAATTAGCACTAACAAGGTAGTCTGCAAGGTTAGACCCTTACCATTCCCTTTCATGAAAAGATGATGTCCTGTCTTAAAAAAAGAAAAATCTCATTTCTTTTGCTAACTTCCTTGTTGCACCCTCCTTCTGTCTATAAAAACCTCCTACTTTGTTTAACTCCTGGGGGTATATTTCTGCTTGCTAGATGGGATGCTCCCAGATTCACGAATCATTGAATAAACCCAATTAGAGCTTCACATTTATTTTCCTCTGTTGAATTTTTGTTTTCTAACATCTCCCAGGTGACTTAAAGCTGAGGCATCTTCTCCTTAACCTGCCTGGCAGAATGCTTCTTCCTTCTTTCCCTTACCTCAATCAAAGTTGCATAAACTGAGAGGGCAGGAGCCATCACTCAAATTAAACCCAGCCTCTGGGCGAACAGCAAGTAAAAGACAACTGAAAGGATTAGAAGCCCTTCTCCCTCTCAGCCAAGTTTCTCTAACCAGGCGGTGAAAACAGGGCTGTTCAAGGCCTGGATGCAGAACTTGTGTGTTGATGCTGTCATCATTTCTTTTTCTGAAACTGAGGTTGCTGAGGTCACTCACAATAAATAAATAAATAAATAAATAAAAATATTACTAATTTTTTTCCATGGCACAGCTAATCTAGAATCAGAAACTATATTGACGTAAGACAAATCCATCCAAGCTTTGGGTTAGCAGAATTCGTAAGAGAAGGCCGTATCTCTCGCTATTTTCTAAAGTGAAGGAAGCATATGAAGCTCATTTCAAAACTTCTCACTTCACACCTGAGCAAATGTGTTTTAGGCACCAAATGAATGCTTTTATATAATCACTTCAAAATTGGAGAGCCGCTTTAAATTACAATTATAATCAAAATTAATAGCGTGACTTTTTTTTTTTTTTTTGCACCATTAAACGTCTGAAAAAAATTATCTCTCGACTTTACTGGGGGACTGTGTCACCAATTGATTTCAAAACGACCCTGGCTATCTCCTGGTTAGCTCTGGCTGTCATTGACTAACATGTCACATCCTACCTTTCATCAGCTTTTGCCAAAATAATGTGAAGACAAATCTGCTTATATTTTCTCAAACCAAGGAAATACAGGGGGTGTAATGTTTTAAATTAAACAAGGTTGTTATTCTCATAAGGGTAGAAGAGCTTAAAAATAGTTATACCAATCCAGAGAGCCCTTATTCTTATTTCATATACTAAAGTAGCTTTAAATATTGTATTACATCCTTTTGGAAGTTTGGACATTAAGCAGCTATTGGACGACTTGCAAAAATAGCAAAGGTTATTTTTCTAATATAGTGCCCAAAACAATAAGATTTCTAATATGGAAGAAAAAGATTGATTATATTTAGTTAATGTATTGTTGTCTTGAAATGCTTCCCTAAGCTTATGAAATTCCTCCTTTAAATTGTTTATTAGAATGGAGTTTCATTTGGTAAATGGCTAATGGTCACATCATTCAATGTGTTATATAGAATGGGTTAATGATTATGACTTTTATTATATCATAGTAAGACTTTTGAATAATTTATTAATGTTAATAACACTGATTAAATAAGAAGATGGGCTTGTATATCAAGGCTTTGCTACATAGGATGGAAATTTCTAATTCCAGAAAACAAAGGCATATGAACCCATCCTTCCTTATATGCATGTATATGTTTGTATATTTGTATTATTCATTCATATATATAATCTGCAATGAATTTGTTTTGCTCAAGTGTGATTCACTTGTCTCAAATTAGATAGGTAAAGCCAAAACAACAGCAGCAGCAACAAAGACCATCATAGCATCATATAGAGACTTGAGTTTCACGCTTCCTTTCAAGCACGTGACATTTTCATCTTCTGGCAGCCCCATTTTCAGTGCCTCCCTCCTGTTTGGCCAGAAATTAAACCTTGACAATCTGCCACATCCCCTTGAAATCTGATTATAAATCACATCTGTATGTCTTCTCAGCAGCAGGCAAGAGTTTCATATTGGGTTGCAGAAATCTACATGGTTGGAGCTAAACTGTGATTTTATTCAAACACTGCATGAAAGCTGGAGAATTATAGGCATAGCTAATAAATAGATCTCTAGGAGAAGATATAAAAGACAGAAGGGGGTCAAACAGAACAAAGAAACGCAGGCAGATGGATACAGTGTGGTCTCCGTGGCAAAGGTTGAACAGGAGACTGCTTTCTATCAAAATTCCTACCAGGGAGCCATCCTTGAGTTAAAATTAACAGACATTTACTGTGCTTCCTATGTGTGGGCAATGATCCAGCTCTGGTGATACCAGGACAAAAGAGGGTGGTCCCAAGTCCTGAGGGAGCTTAGAGTCTAGGGGATCGATGCACAGTGTGGTAAGCTAGTGAGGTACAGAATGCAACTAGGAAAGAGAGGTGGGGCACGTGGCCAGGAAGGGGGATGGGACCAGAAAATACTTCTTAATGAAGATGAAGTCTGAGATGTGTCTAAAATTTCTCACGCTGATGCATAATGGCAGACCGTTGAACTTTGAACCAGAAGCAGATGGTTTGAATCACAGGTCTAACGTAATCATGCATTAGTTGTGTGATCTCTGGCAGGAATCACAGCTGCTTCCTGATCCTGAACTTGAGTTTTCCACAGTTTCTAGAGTTCCTTTCTCATGAAGCATTCTAGATTCTAGCTTGAGGCAGGGGTCAATATATAGTATACACTGACCCTGCTGCTGGGAAAGACTGAGGGCAGGAGGAGAAGGGGGCGACAGAGGATGAGATGGTTGGATGGCATCATCTACTCAATGGACGTGAGTCTGAGCAAACTCCAGGAGATACTGAAGGACAGAGAAGCCTTGCGTGCTCCAGTCAATGGGGTCACAAAGAGTCGGACATGACTGAGTGACTGAACGGCAGCAAAGCATCAGATCTGGGATGCTTGGCTTCTCGAGTTAATGAGAGAAAGGAAAGGAAGAGCCTTGAGGGCTTCCCCTCCATAAACAAAGGCCTCACCCATGGTCTTTTCCCACTACGTGATTGTGGAATAAGCGTTTCAGAGCACAGGAATGGTGCCTAGAGACTAAATGCTGACTTTTTTGTACATTTCTCTGAGTTACACTGCCACATAGAGGTCATTAAGTAGTCAAGAGAAAGTGGGAGGGTGGCAGAGATGGCGCCACCTCCAAGTTCAGTTTTTGTTTCAGATGCAGGATGGGGAATCAAATAGAATACTAATTTTTAAAACTTCTATCTTAATGTATGTAAATCTTGTGTGTGTGCTTAATCACGTCTGACTCTTTGGGACCCCATGGACTATAGCTCACCAGGCTCCTGTGTGTATGGAATTCTCTGGGCAGGAATACTGGAGTCAGTAGCCATTCCCTTCTCCAGGGGATGGGATCCAGGTCTCCTGCATTGCAGGCAGATTCTTTACAGGCTAAGCCACCAGGGGAGCTCATGTAAATCTTTTCTCACTGCTTATTTTTACTGTTGCTGTTTAGTCGCTAAGTTGTGTCCAACTCTGCAAACCCATGGACTGTAGCCCGCCAGGCTCCTCTGTCCATGGCATTTCCCAGGCAAGAATACTGGAGTGGGTTACCATTGCCTTCTCCAGGGAATCTTCCCAACCCAGGGATCAAACCCACATGTCCTGAATCTCCTGCATTGCAGGCCAGTTCTTTACCACTGAGCCACTTGGGAAGTGGATTTCTAGCAAGTAATGGTGAGGCCTAGAGTTGACAGCAAACCTTAGAGCAAAAAAGTTGAATATATTTACCAAATCTTGTAGAGTCTGGTCTGCAAACAACAGCCAAACTTTATTAAACTCTTATGTTTCTGAGTTAGGTGCTGTAGAGCAGTGCCTCTCAAACTTTTATGTGTGTGTGAATCACCTGGATGTCTTATTAAAATTCAGGATTAAGTTCAGTAAATCTGCTGTGGAGTCCAAGGCTGTCCATTTCTAACAAGCTCCCCAGGTGATACTGGTGTTGCTGCCCACAGACCACATTTCGAGCAGCAAAACAGTAGGGGATACAACAATGAAATAGCAATTCTGCTCTTAAGGAGCTTGTGTTTTCCCACAAGATGGACTATTCTTATATTAATGCTTAAACATACCAGTGTGAAACTTCTCAGATTTTATTTTTTAAGTTGCAGAAAAATATACATAAAATTTACCATCTTAGCCATCTTTAAGTGGACAGTTAACTTCTCGTTGTTGTTTAGTCGTCTGTTCGTGTCCGACTCTTTGCGACCCCGTGGACTGTAGCCCACCAGGCTCCTCTGTCCATGGGATTCCCCAGGCAAGAATACTGGACTGGGTTGCCATTTCCTTCTCTAGGGGATCTTCCCAACTCAGGGATCAAACCCACGTCTCCTGCACTGGCAGGCAGATTCTTTATCACTGAGCCATCAGGGAAGCCCTGTACAGTTTACTAGTGCTAAGAATATTCACACTGTTGTACAACCAACCTCTAGAACCTTTTCATCTTGCAAAACCAAAACTCTGTATCCATTGAACAGGTTCTCCATTTCCCCTTGCCAAGCGCCTGGCAGTTCGCATTCCACTTTCTGTTTCTATGAATGTGACTATTCTGGGTACCTCATAGAAGTGGAATCAGTATTTGTCTTCATGTGATGGCTAGTTTCACACACAGCATAATATCCTTAAGGTTAGCCCATGTTGTATCATGTGTCAGAGTTTCCTTTGTTTTTAAGGTTGAATGATATTCCATTGTATGTATGCACTACATTTTCTTTATCCATTTACTTGTCAATGGACAGATAATTTTAAGAAACTTCTAATGCTTTTCAAAACACACACCTGAATGATTCCTCAATATATAATACTTATATTTACCTTGGGGGCTCTGTCCCTCTCAAAAAGCCAGTGCCAAAGAGTTATAAATTTTTAGCATGCTATGCTATCAGAAGTTCATAATCAGAATTTTAGTTTCTCCTGGAATAATAATAGTGATAATAGAATCACTAAAAGCCTAATAACATATCAGACATTTTTCAGTATTCCAGAAATCCCTCGTGTCAATATTTAATATACAGTCAGTCACCATCTTGGGGGTTTGCATTAATGGCATTTAACAGGTTGCCCCAGGGGACCCAAGGAAGAAAGCTATGGCTTGCCTAGATTGCCCCTCCTCTGCTTGGGTACCATGACAATGGCTGTAATTGCACCTAAGCAGTTAGGAATCTTTCTTAATATAATTTGAGGGATGCTTTAAGTTCAGAGCACTGAAATAATTGAGTATGAAATGATTATATAAAATTTATTATACTAACAGATAATTTAAATATATTTGTACAAATCAAATTGTAAATAACATAGAAATTAAAATGTAGATTAGCTTGGTTAATTATTTATCCTTTTCCCCTAGGGCATTATATCTGATCTGTGTTCCTTGAAACATTAATATCCTTTTAAATACTGACAGGTTTGTGTAAAGAACATTTTCTCTAGACAAGTACATTTGGGAAACACTATTTATTCCCACCTCTTAGGGCTTACCAGGCTTCTGGGTGAGTCTGGGGCCTCCCCAAAACAGAGGTGAAGACAGGAGTAGATGTGCAAGAGATTGACTGGGGGGATTGCCAATGAGATAAAAGGGAGGAGCTAGAGAAGGCATGGAGAACCTTCAGACAAGAATGCAAGCCCCACCCCAGTGAAGGAGAGAAGGGGAAGGAGGGCTGCATATGAAGAGCCTCCCACTGTGGTCCAGTGATAAGCGTTCAGGAGACTGTCCAGGAGACTTCCCTGTGAATCCTCTAAGGCAGACAGAGGAATACGTGAAGACAGCAGAGCCCTGGATGTACTTCTCAAAAAAGCCACTGCGGTCCCCATTCTCATCTAAGACATGGCTTTTGTTTCAAGACCCTAATGAAAGTTTTCCTTTATTATCCAGTTTCTTACACTAAAATGAATGTAAGAATGACAGAGAATGAACTTTTTACCATATGTGTATACCATACACTCTTACCACTGACTGTGATTTTTCATTTTAAACTCATTTTATCCAAATGTACTTTGAAAAGCTTTATGCTTGTATATTCCCAGCAATATCACTTTAGATTTGAATAAATTGAGGGCTAGTGATTGTAAATAATATTACCCATTCATTCACTCATAACAAAATATGATAGACTCTCTAGGATGAAGCCAGATGCTAGGAGGACAGGGAAGAAAGGAGGGGAGACAGACAAGCAGCAGCCAGTGGGGGTGAGAGATGCCTACCCTGGGGCTGACAGGGAGGTGAGGCCAAGGGCTGGAGCTTAAGAATCACGTCAGAGTTTGCCAAGCAGTACCGTAACGTGGGAAATGTCTAGAGACAGATGGATGTCCGTGGGTGAGTATAGGAGGGGGAACAAGGGCCACTGGGGAACTAGAAGGGACAAGGCGGGGGTAGCAAAGCAGAGGCTCTTCCTTCCAGGTGGGCAAGGCCTGGCTCATTCGAGAGCCTGCACCGCCCCCCCCATTTTATCCCAGTGGTGATGCAGCACTAAAGAATCGGACGCAAGGAAGAGATGCCATCAACTTCATTTCAGAAAGCCCTGGAAACAGGCAAAAGGGAACTGAAGAGCCATGAGGAGGTTGCTGCAGGGATGGGCGTATATGAGAAATGACAGGGGCTGAGCCAAGGCAGTGACAGCACGAGCATGAGGAGGGAGGGATTCAGGCGTTGGGGAAATAACCCCTATTATGTTTTATTTCTAGAAGACGTTCTAGTTTGACACATCATCTCAATGTTATGCACCTTTCTCTTGCCCTCAGTGTCAAAACTGCCACACTGAATTGTCCACTCCGAACAGATAAGGTCAATCTTCCCACTTCCCTGGCTCTTATTTGCAAGGGAGGAAAAGAGGAGAAATGAGGCTGAAATGAGATACCATCCCATTATTTTGAAGAGCTAAATACATATCATTCCCGGCTCGTTGTTCTTCATCATCCTAAGATTCTGCCATTCTCAGTAGAGAATTCAGTTCACAACTAACCTTCAAACTTTCTGCCCAAGCATCTTCAAGTTTAAGATACATAAAAAATAAAGTGAATTTTTGTTGGCATTTACTTTTTCATGCATTACAAACTTCCTACAGAGTTGGGCAGAATCTCAGATCACTGAAGCTGGTGTTTCCCAAGGGGTAACATACACACACACACACCCCCCTGGTGGACGAAAGAGCAGTGAGCACAGGTAGCCTGGGTGAACACCTGTCCTGGAAGGTGAATAGGACTCTGGGCACAGTCTCTCAACTTACCTGCCTCAGAAAACTTCACCTCTGGGAGGGACCTTCCATCTGCTGATCCCTTTTTGACTCATTTTAACTGATCTGAGTTCCCATGACCTCCTTCCCACGTCCCCTCTCCCTGCGCATTTCCCCTACCCTCCCCCATCATTACTCTAGCTAATTGACCATTGGCCATTCTGTTTTTTAAGAATACCATCAATCACTAATAAAAGACATATTAGAAGTCAACAACTTGCTGCCTAAAGCACACTCACACACATCCTGCATAAGACTGCAGGGAAGACCTCCCGGGAGTGAAAATCTGTAATGAGGACGTCAGGTTTTATGCACTGGACCTTGCCCTGGAGCCAGGATTCTATAAATGGGGTCATGGCTAGGAGCCCTGAGGAAAGTGTCCCATCTGCCCGACCCCCCAACTACCACCCACCTCCGACCCCGGCCAGTCTGGACACAAGGATCAGAAAGGCAAGGACACTCTCACATAAGTACTGCGGGCTTCAATGTCAAGGTTTGAGTGGTACACTCGATTTATGGATTTTCATTCTGGTGGTGAGAGCTTAGGAGACAACGGAACCATTTGGGTGTATTGAGCTTCTCTCTTGGGGTCCTGATAACGTGTAGGCAAATGCTGTTCCCTTAGTCCTTTCTCATGGCCCATTTCAACAAGGGACCCTTGATTCACAGCCATCTCTGAGTCTTCAGAAAAGCCGGAGTCTGTCTGAAGCCACAGGCTTTCAAAAAGCCCACAGAGGCAAACAGAGTTAGCCCTCCCAGATCCACAGCCCTGCCTACACCAGCTTCCTTTACTGGCTGACAGGCAGTGAGTAGGAGTGGGTCAAAGAGAAAGATGGGAAAAAAATCAAGAGAACAGATAAATCGTGTGTATGTTCACTTAAAACTATATAATAGTATAATCAGAATCCTAGTTGTCCACACAGATCATCTCAAAATACAATGCTGCCTAAAACATGTATCACTGAAGAATATGAAAGATAGTCAATATTCAGGAAATTTTAAAAGCAAGCATTATTGTTTATGGACATGTTCTTATGAAATATAAAAACCATGGTCACACCGAATTCGGGGAAGACAAAGAGTGGGATGAAGGAGGGTCACATACTGCAGGTTGTTACTCACTCTTGAGCTGGGTGAGAGGTACACAGGTGACAGTCATATTTGTATATTTTTAATAAAGTATTTCAGGGACACAAAAAGTAATAAGAAAGGGAAGTTAAGCTGGTGACCACGTCTTTGCAATCTGTCAATGTGTGTGTTGCAGGGTGGGAGTGAGTTGTGTACAAACCGCCGGCCCCCAGGAACACGAGAGTTGTGGGTTTGGATTTCTGTGTCCTGTAGCATGGTTTTGTGACCGAAAGTCAAGGTCAAATGTTAGATCCAACTTTAGAAACAAAAGCCTCTTTTGCAAAATAACATAGAAAAACAAAGAATCCAGTATTGATACAGGTCCTAAATTCCTTTTGTGAAACTTATGCCATAAATCACAAAACCGTCTAGGGAAATGTGGATTTCTTCAGTGGAATCAGAAATGGAGACACCTTGAGAATATTTATCTGAAGGAAAAAAAAAAAAAAAGGCTATGCCAGACTCTTAACGGCTTGTGGAAACTTTAAAAAAGAAAAAAAAAAAAAGGCTTCACAAAACATGTCAAGCACGGCTGTATTGTTACACTTATAATTACATTAGGGTGCGTGCGTGTGTGCTGTCATGTCTGACTTTGTGACCCATGGACTTTAGCCTGCCAGGCTCTTTTGTCCATGGAATTTTCCAGGCAAGGATACTGCAGCAGGTTGCCATTTACTACTTGCTTGGAACAAACATCAGATTTGGAGTTAATTTCATCTACTCCCATTTTTCCACCTGGGTCTGATATTTTCTGTGTAAAGGAAATCTGTTGTTTTCACTTCTGCAGAGCCATGTGGGCTGAGCCCCAGGGCAGGTCTGGAGGCAGAACACAGCCAGAGGCTCCTGGGCCTCCAGGCCTGCTGGCCCAGGGCTACTAAGTTGGAGATAAGCAACATTTCTATGCAATCCCCAGTAAGCACCACTCTCCCTTAAGGCCAAGTCTACTCTTGATTTTCCTTCCGATCTTTAAAAGAAAGTTAAAATGAGTGCATTTTTGCTCCAGTTTTCCTCATCTCATATACTATATATGTGCGGAAAGGGACCATGTACGTATGTGTAGTGAGTTAACTGTAGAATCGTGAATAATTTGAGTTTGAGCTGTATTTAGCATGGAAATCTTCCAAGGATGAACATGAGGGGTTAGCTTAATTTTAAAACAAAATTTATTTATTTATTTACTTCTGGCTGTACTGAATCTTCCTTGCTGCATGGGCTTTTCTCTAGTTGTGGTGAGTGGAGACTACTCTTCGTTGCAGTGTGCAGGCTTCTCACTGCAGTGGCTTATCTTGTTATGAAGCACAGGCTCTAGGGTGCATGGGCTTCAGCAGTTGCGGCTTGTGTGCTCTAGAGCGCAGGCTCAGTAGTTGTGGCACACGAGCTGAGTTGCCCCGAGACGTGTGACATCTTCCTGGACCGTGGACTGAACCTGTGCCCATCGCACTGGCAGGCAGATGCTTAACCACTGGGCAACCAGGGAAGCCAGGGATTAGCTTAATTATCATGAGGTCCCATCGTATGGTAAAATTTTCTTCTTCTACCTCTCTGAGCATCTTCTAAAGATGAATATATGCTTGATGGGTGAGTAAATCAAAACTGGACATTGAAATAAAAGTCCTTTACAAAATAAGTATCATAACCCTCAATTAGAATTAAATTAGGTAAATTACCCCTCTGAGGTACCTGATAACATTTATTCTTCAACCCACTGTCTTTAATCCCCAAGGCTCGACAGGGAGACTAGAATAGACAGTGCTTGCTTACGTCCCTTCGCGAATCTGTCTAGGCTTGGCATTCACCCTTGCCAGTTTATGGAGAGCTACATGAGGAGTAAAAAGATAGGAAGAAAAAAGTCTCAGGGTAGCGATTTACCAAACATGAAAATCTCTGGATTCCTCAGAACACTTAATCCTAACAGCATACCGGATTTATAAAACCAGTGTAGAAGCACTCTTAAAATAGAAATGACATTTGTAATACTCTCAACTAAAATTCCAGGCAAGCGTGTCAGCCATAGTAAGCAGTAAATAAGTCTAACACATGGTTAGAAGGCAAGTTTATTCTTTAGAAAGTACTAGACTATATTACAAGCTACTACGTCTAAGAGAACCTAAATACACTTACATTCTAAAAAGTATGTCACCTATATCGCAGCGACACTAGTTTGATGCAACCTGCAGAAATCCTGTAAAAATCAAGACCGAGTCTGTTGATCAGGAGGTTAAATTCTGAAGGCGCTTCAGTCCTGAAACTCACTGCAGGGGAAGGACCATGGGTGGCTCCATGAGAGACACGTGCATGTACCTGAAATGAGACCACGGCGAGTTCAGCGCGAGGCAAGGACTTTGGTTTCTTAAAATCTCATGTGGGCCACAGAAAACTGCCTGGTAGCTTTAACAGAAAGGAACGAGCTGGCTGACTAGATGTACTCTGGAAGGTGTTAGTTGTTCAGTTGTGTCTGACTCTTTGCGCCTGCATGGACTGTAGCCCACCAGGATCCTCTGTCCATGGGCTTTTCCAGGCAAGAATGCTGGAGTAGGTAGCCATTCCCTTCTCCAGGGGATCTTCCCAACCCAGGGATTCAACTCAGGTCTCCTGCATTGCAAGCAGATTCTTTACTGAGCCACCTACTACTCTACAAGGTGACAAATTATAAATCTAGGCCCTACCAAACTGATTCTCTTGGTTTGACATGTGACCCTACTTTTCCAGCCCAGCACCAGATACAATTTGTTCTGTTTTTTAATTCTGAAATTACTATCACTTACTAAAGTTTTAAGTAGTGAGCCTAGATAAGAGAATTTCAGGAACTTACTTTGAAGACTTGTACTTCTCCCTGATTGCTTGCTGAGGTCGATGGGGTATACTGAGGCATGCTTTATGTAGCTCACTCAGGCAAGGCACGATTTCACTTAATGAATAGCCTGTAAATGTGGCGAGGGTTTCTGGCTAATCAAGACAAAAGGAGAAGTTTGTATCACACAGCTTTAAGATCTTAATATATGATATCATAAATCTGAAAATGAAACTGTGAACTGAAGGGAACTAATAGGTATACTTAGTAAGTATCCATATCCATCTCAAAAGAAACCATAATCCTTCTTCAGAGCCTTTAGGAATAAGATATTAGGAAGAACAGTCAGCGTTCTAAATTTGCTCATATTGTACAATTATAAATGCTTAATTTAGGGGCAGTTTATTCTCTTATGAGCAGGATTTTTACTGGCCCTGAAGAGCCTCAACTTACTTGAACACTCTATTTAGATAGAATATGGAAACATTCTTAGCCAAATGCAGAATAAGAAATAAAAATTTTAGAAAATAAAAGTAGATACCCTGCTCTCTTAGCACAAAAGTGAGCCTTCAGAACCAAATCTTAGTGGCCCATCTTTAATCCTGCCAGCTGTCACAAGCCAAGAAGCAACAATGACTGCCCTGTTCCCTTGAAAGCCTCATACAACCTCTGACCATCCTAACTGGATCCAGCTTCTTTTACATGGAGGGGAAGAGTAAACATCCTTTGGCTTGAAGTGGTCAGTGCTTACGCTACCAGGGCACTCCCTACATAAGGATGGGCATTGGGGTTTCCAGGCCAGCTTCTACTGAACGAGCATGTCACCACCATCTCCTTGACTTCCTGCACCCTCTGCACCGCAGTGAGCTAAGCCACAGAGTCCAAGCCATGAACACTGACCAGCTACATGTTGTAATCTGCTGGTTAGGCAACTCAGTTCACTTCAGTTCAGTCGCTCAGTTGTGTCCGACTCTTTGTGACCCCATGAACCGCAGCATGCCAGGCCTCCCTGTCCATCTCCAACTCCCGGAGTATACCCAAACTCATGTCCATTGAGTTGATGATGCCATCTAACCATTTCATCCTCGGTTGTCCCCTCCTCTTCCTGCCTTCAATCTTTCCCAACATCAGGGTCTTTTCAAATGAGTCAGCTCTTTGCATCAGGTGGCCAAAATATTGGAGTTTCAGCTTCAACATCAGTCCTTCCAATGAACACCCAGGGCTGATCTCCTTTAGGATGGACTGGTTGGATCTCCTTGCAGTCCAAGGGACTCTCGAGAGTCTTCTCCAACACCACAGTTCAAAAGCATCAATTCTTCGGCGCTCAGCATTCTTTATAGTCCAACTCTCACATCCATACATGACTACTGGAAAAACCACAGCCTTGACTAGACGGACCTTTGTTGGCAAAGTAACGTCTTTGCTTTTTAGTATGCTGTCTAAGTTGGTCATAACTTTCCTTCTAAGGAGTAAGTGTCTTTTAATTTCATGGCTGCCATCACCATCTGCAGTGATTTTGTAGCCCCCCCCAAATGAAGTCAGCCACTGTTTCCACTGTTTCCCCATCTATCTGCCATGAAGTAATGGGACCAGATGCCATGATCTTAGTTTTCTGAATGTTGAGCTTTAAGCCAACTTTTTCACTCTCCTCTTTCACTTTCATCAAGAGGCTCTTTAGTTCTTCATTTTCTGCCATAAGGGTGGTGTCATCTGCATATCTGAGGTTATTGATATTTCTCCCAGCAATCTTGATTCCAGCTTGTGCTTCCCCAGCCCAGCGTTTCTCATGATGTACTCTGCATATAAGTTAAATAAGCAGGGTGACAATATACAGCCTGACTTACTCCTTTTCCTATTTGGAATCAGTCTGTTGTTCCATGTCCAGTTCTAACTGTTGCTTCCTGACCTGCATACAGATTTCTCAAGAGGCAGGTCAGGTGGTCTGGTATGCCCATCGCTTTCAGAATTTTCCATAGTTTATTGTGATCCACACAAAGGCTTTGGCATAGTCAATAAAGCAGAAATAGATGTTTTTCTGGAACTCTCTTGCTTTTTCTATAATCCAACAGATGTTGGCAATTTGATCTCTGGTTCCTCTGCCTTTTCTAAAACCAGTTTGAACATCTGGAAGTTCATGGTTCACGTATTGCTGAAGCTGGCTTGGAGAATTTTGAGCATTAATTTACTAGCGTGTGAGATGAGTGCAATTGTGCGGTAGTTTGAGCATTCTTTGGCATTGCCTTTCTTTGGGATTGGAATGAAAACTGACCTTTTCCAGTCCTGTGGCCACTGCTGAGTTTTCCAAATTTGCTGACATATTGAGTGCACCACTTTCACAGCATCATATTTGAGGATTTGAAATAGCTCAACTGGAATCCCATCACCTCCACTAGCTTTGTTTGTAGTGATGCTTTCTAAGGCCCACTTGACTTCACATTCCAGGATGTCTGGCTCTAGGTGAGTGATCACACCATCGTGATTATCTGGGTCGTAAAGATCTTTTTTGTACAGTTCTTCTGTGTATTCTTGCCACCTCTTCTTAATATCTTCTGCTTCTGTTAGGTCCATACCATTTCTGTCCTTTATTGAGCCCATCTTGGCATGAAATGTTCCCTTGAGATCTCTAATTTTCTTGAAGAGATCTCTGGTCTTTCCTATTCTATTGCTTTCCTCTATTTCTTTGCATTGATTGCTAAGGAAGGCTTTCTTATCTCTCCTTGCTATTCTTTGGAACTCTGCATTCAAATGGGTATATCTTTCCTTTTCTCCTTTGCTTTTCACTTCTCTTCTTTTCACAGCTATTTGTAAGGTCTCCTCAGATAGCCATTTTGCTTTTTTGCATTTCTTTTTCTTGGGGATGGTCTTGATCCCTGTCTCCTGTACAATGTCAGGAACCTCTGTCCATAGTTCACCAGGCACTCTATCTATCAGATCTAGTACCTTAAATCTATTTCTCACTTCCACTGTATTATCATAAAGGATTTGAGTTAGGTCATACCTGAATGGTCTAGTGGTTTTCCCCACTTTCTTCAATTTCAGTCTGAATTTGGCAATAAGGAGTTCATGACCTGAGCCACAGTCCGCTCCCGGTCTTGTTTTTGCTGACTGTATACAGCTTCTCCATCTTTGGCTGCAAAGAATATAATCAATCTGATTTCAGTGTTGACCATCTGGTGATGTCCATGTGTAGAGTCTTCTCTTGTATTGTTGGAAGAAGGTATTTGCTATGACCAGTGCATTCTCTTGGCAAAACTCTATTAGCCTTTGCCCTGCTTTCATTCTGTACTCCAAGGCCAAATTTGCCTGTTACTCCAGGTATTTCTTGACTTCCTACTCTTGCATTCCAGTCCCCTATAAAGAAAAGGACATCTTTTTTGGGTGTTAGTTCTAAAAGATCTTGTAGGTCTTCATAGAACCATTCAACTTCAGCATCTTCAGCATTACTGGTTGGGGCATAGATTTGGATTACCGTGATATTGAATGGTTTGCCTTGGAAACGAACAGAGATCATTCTGTTGTTTTTGAGATTGCATCCAAGTACTGCATTTTGGACTCTCTTGTTGACTATGATGGCTACTCCATTCTAAGGGATTCCTGCCCACAGTAGTAGATATAATAGTCATCTGAGTTAAATTCACCCATTCCAGTCCATGTTAGTTCGCTGATTCCTAGAATGTCGACGTTCACTCTTGCCATCTCCTGTTTGACCACTTCCAGTTTGCTTTGATTCATGGACCTAACATTCCAGGTTCCTATGCAATATTGCTCTTTACAGCATCGGACCTTGCTTCTAACACCAGTCACATCCACAACTGGGTGTTGTTTTTGTTTTGGCTCCATCCCTTCATTCTTTCTGGAGTCATTTCTCCACTGACCTCCAGTAGCATATTTGGCACCTACCGACCTGGGGAGTTCATCTTTCAGTGTCCTGTCTTTTTGCCTTTTCATACTGTTCATGGGGTTCTCAAGGCAAGCATACTGAAGTGGTTTGCCATTCCCTTCTCCAGTGGACCACATTCTGTCAGACCTCTCCACCATGACCCATCCATCTTGGGTGGCCCCACACGGCATGGCTTAGTTTCACTGAGTTAGACAAGCTATGGTCCATGGATCAGATTGGCTAGTTGTCTGTGATTGTGGTTTCCTTATAAAACTAACTCTCCCTCCTAAGATGCCCACCAGTTTTAAGCCTTGAGTTACTAAATAGACTTTAGAGAGGCCTTGAGAATCATCTTGTTGTTGTTGTTTAATCACTAAGTCTCTTTTGCAGTCCCATGGATTGTAGCCCACCAGGCTCCTCTGTCCATGGCATTTCCCAGACAAGAATACTGGAGTGGGTTGCCATTTCCTTCTCCAGGGGATCTTCCCCACTACATCTCCTGCACTGCAGAATTCTTTATCATTGAGCCTCCTGGGAAGCCCAAGTATCATCTAGAAAGAAGAAGTTAGAATCTTACCCAGAAGTGCCTGTTCACAGTATAGTTTGCCAGGCAATAAGCAGCTGCAGCTATCAGTGAAGGAAGGTATTTCAAGAACGGGTCAGCTTCAAGGAGACTCAGCTCTGCTACGTACTAAGCACAAGAGAGAAAGTCTCATTGGAATTAGGAATCTAGCTAAGGTTCCAAGTAAACCTAGAAAATGTCAAGGGAACAAACTGTCATCTTTTTTCAATGTGTATCTAGTGATGAGCACAGAAATAGATGCTCAGAAGTATTCACTGAGTCAATAATCACCATGCCCATCCATAACCAGAATAACATCTATGTTTAAATACATTTAAGGACAAGTAAATTTCAATATTGTATAGGAAAGGATCAATATTTGGCCTAAATGTACAGTGTACATGATAGGTTACCTATACTAGCAGTGCAGGCTTATGCTGGTCAAATAGCATTCCTCTAGCCACTGGAGTAGACTGGAGTCTTCAGTGAAAGGCAAAAATATGTCCATATTATAGCTATTAATTTATCAGGTAGGGGTGGAGAAGGATAAACTGGGAAATTGGGATTGACATATGCACACTACCATACATAAAATAGATAATTAATAACCTACTGTAGAGCAAGGGGAAGTGAAAGTGAAAGTCACTCTGTTGTGTCCGACTGTTTGTGACCCCATGGACTATACAGTCCATGGACTTCTCCAGGCCAGAATACTGGAGTGGGTAGCTGTCCCTTCTCCAGGGGATCATCCCAACTCAGGGATCAAACACAGCTCTCCCGCACTGCAGGCGGATTTTTTACCAGCTGAGCCACCAGGGAAGCCCAAAAATACTGGAGTGGGTAGCCTAGCCCTTCTCCAGTGGATCAACCAGATTCTTTACCAACTGAGCTGTGAGGGAGCACAGGGAACTCAACTCAATACTCTATAATATCCTACATGGGAATAGAATCTAAAAAAGGGTGGATATACATACATGTATAACTGACTCACTTTTCTATACAACAGAAACTAATACAGCATTGTAAATGAAGTATATTCCAGTAAAAAATCAATTAAAAATTTATCAGGCAAATGCATGTAGTTCATTGGCTAGAACAGTAGTGGGGGGACTTATCAGATTAAAAGAAACATATTGGGAAATTTATAGAGATGTTCTTACTGCTCTTTGCATAGCATATAAATACCAGATATATTAGATCATAGTGGATGGGAACTAGGTTTTCCAAACCAATACTTTCGTGACTCTAACTAAAGTTCTAGGACTCCAAAATGACCAAATAGTGCTTCTTTACCTAACATGTTAGGATGGGATTAGAGCCAAATCAAACCATATTTATCTTGTTTCCTTTCTGTAAACCTAACAGGTACTGCTTGCCTGTGGTCTGTATACAACAAGAGAATAGTTTCCAAGCTTACATTTTTTTTTTTTCTAAGACCTGTGGGTGATTAGACAACCCACATCTGCCAAACATGATTAATGGAAACGTCTCGTAAGCAGAAGTCATGTTCTTCAAATTAGTTCTCTTCCAATTGCTAAAAAGCTTTTCTGGGCCCAGGGCAAAGAACTGAAAAGGAAGGAAGAACTGAAGGAGGCTACACTACTTTTTTTATCCAGTTGGCACTGAGGTTCTTGGAAGTCATGTGGTCTACCTTGGCCAGATTCTCAGTCCTGATGCACACCCCTTGCCTCCTTAAGTACTGAAGGAGGAACTGGTTGGTAGTTGGCACTGTCAGATCAAAAGCCAGGACCTTCAGGAGCAGGTGTTCCATTCTCAGCAGCTGTCGTTTTGTGTAGGTGTCATCGGTTATGTACACAAACTCATCTACTTCCGGTGGATATATTTCTTCATATTTCCTACAAATGGGAAAGAGTTTGAAAGTAAAGCTTGGACCCTCTGACTCTCTTTCTTGTGCTATCCCAACCAGGCTTGTCACGTGGCCCTTAAGGACTTGAATATCACTTATAAATCATGAAATGGTACAGGTGTGAAAAAATACAGAGGCTTATTTCCATAAAGAGCACGAGTATGACAAGGATTTGCCATACTTACTGCTACGAGTAGTACAGAAACATTTTTCAACTAGGGATTTTAGGTTTTGGTGTCTGATAAGCTGAAAGATTCTGAATGACAGACGTGAGGGTAAATTCATCTTAATTCTATAGACTTCAAATCATCTTGTGGAAAAGAATTTTATGTGAAACATGATGATAGGGGAAAAAAAAACTCCTTAGGCCTTAGTTGTTTTTTTTTTAAAGCTTGCACTCAGCTTTTTCTATTGAATTAGCAAAAGATGCTCTATGTCCAAGAGAAAGATAATGATTTCACTGGTATCAGTCCTTTGCTTTTGCTTTTGTTTCTCCTTTCCACAGGGAAATTTTTGCAAAATTATAGTAATTAATAAGTATAAAGCCTGAGACCAGAAGAATAGAAAGGGAACGACTATTTACCATCAGGTCACTTATTTAAAAAAAGCTTAGCCACAACCCCAGCGCTTTTCTACACAATTAAGGCTTCCCTGTTGGCTCAGGTGGTAAACGATCTGCTTTCAATGCAGGAGACCCAGATTTGATTCATGTGTCAGGAAGACCCCCTGGAGAAGGGAATGGCTACCCACTTCACTATTCTTGCCTGAGAATCCCAGGCAGACAGAGGAGCCTGGTGGACTACAGTACTTGGGGTCGCAAAGAGTTGGACACAACTAACACTTTCACTTTTAGCCACAACCCAGACCATTTCTACACAAATAGATATTGTTATGAATGACTGACAGTAACAGGAATTAGCTAAAATAGTTTATTCACTGTAACCAAATAAACTGGGTTATTATGAGTCATTTGCTAGAGCCTGGAGAAGGCTTTCATAAACACAAATCTCTTTAAACAGGGCTTTTATTCACAGTAGAATACAGCCAAAAGACTACACTACAAAATAATTAAACTAGATACTGAATTTGAGCTGATGGTTGCCTTAGTCATGATACTGAACTTGTCGTTAAGAGTATCTTAAATATCCAAGTTGAAGAGTGAACATGTGGTGAGATTCAATTTCTCAGTAAACACTGTAAAAATAATGATATTTTATCAAAGGAGGCATGAGTAAGTTTTAATTATCAAGCACTGTATTTCTCCAATAAATGGGAATGGAAATCAAGTGTTTAGACAGGCTGACATTTCATGTTATTTGAGCTGAAGGACTTACGAAGCCAGGAGAATAGCTGCTGTTCCTACAAGCTGCAGTTTCCCCCTCAGAACAGACATGCAGGAAAGAAACCTGTCTAGGAAGTTGATGGCCAGGTAGAGAGTCTCTGCCCGGAGCTTGTATTCTTCTCCAACCTCAACCAGCCAGTCCACCAGAATGGTCCGCATGCTTTCTGTGATATCTGGTTGTTTCTTCATGTAGTGTGCCTTGGGCCTGTGTCTTATCTGTTTGGAGAGAGAGTTTTTTTGATGTTTAAATAGTTGTTATCTTAGAAGGATCACTCCACAGTACAGTTGCTGTTTTTAAAAAGCTCATGAGCAAAGGTTAGCAGGAAACTCAGTCAAAAGCCAGAGAAATCTGTACATCATAATATGGAACAAAGTGTGCAATTCTGGTTCTGTAATGCAATTTAGTTAACGAGTAACTTCAAGGAGGGGGGACATGGTAATAATGGTTCTTCCCAAGAGTGAAATACCTAATATACAAACCCTTTTGAGTCATAGAGAAATAGTCCAAGTAACTGCTACTCACCGCACCCAACTATTATTTTTCATAAACGTTCTCATGTTGAGATGTCATAAGAATGCCATTCACTAGTGGTCATGGCCAAGAGTATATAACTATCTTAACACGGAGTGCTTAGGATGCTGGAAATTGAAGGAGAAGTTGGGAAAACTCACTTCAGCTTCTCTAAGGTACTGATGAATTTCTTCAGCATATTCAGTCACATTTATCACATCTGTACCAAAATCTGATGCATCTTCAGACTGGGAGTGGAGAGATGAATCTACCAGCATAGGGGAAACTGCAGGGGGTTCAACATTATCAGGTAAGACATTTCATTTCAAAACTAGTTCCATCCACTAACCCTCTATAGGCAGCTGTGAAAACAGTTAGTACTCCAGGGAGTTCTCTTGCTAGTTCTATGCTACTGAACACTGCAGGCAATTACAAAGACAGGGTACCATCAGCCATGGGCAAGTCCCATTACCTGTGTTAAAATCCAACAGGAAGTGAAGGTCTGACTTGAGTGCACTGGTGTCTACTTCATATGCATCCTCTAATGCCATCCCCTTTTCGCCCTGGGCAGCTATCTCTGTCCCCCTGCTCAGGCTCATCCATATAGATGTCAAATCCTTGCTTGGCCGGTGCCTGAACCCTGCTGTCAGACAGAGCTTTCTT
This sequence comes from Okapia johnstoni, assembly GCA_024291935.2. NCBI lineage: Eukaryota > Metazoa > Chordata > Mammalia > Artiodactyla > Giraffidae > Okapia > Okapia johnstoni. The sequence continues at coordinate 63,622,527 of CM044321.1, forward strand.
TCCAGCTGGAGGGAAGACATTTTCTGATCCAGAGAAACACCTGAGTGTGGTGAGCCCCTAGAAAAGGGTGAAGTTTTTGTGTTAGAGGCTTGCCCCATAGCCTGCATAGGTACTAAGAACCCACATGACTCAAACCAGCAGCCTGGATAGATGAGAGGAACCTGAATTTGAAATATCCATGTCTGCAATTGAATTGCAGAAACTGAAGCTGCCAAAGGATTACTTTGCCCTTATCTTTGCCTATGTGACATCTGGGGAAGGAGCTAACCTAAAATTTGTCATCTTCCTCATGTATTTATCAAAGGGAACTCAAAATTATAGAAAAAAAGAAAAACTACCGCTCTTCTCCAAAGTGAACTAGGTACCACATGTTGTGGGAAGGGGGGCGGGGACTGTAAATCAGCTTTCGTGCTTGTAGCATGCCAGGTTTTTATAACAACCCAGCAAGGTTCTTGACACATAGTTACAGAGTCCTCCTTAAAGTCAACTTTTAGTCAACAAGCTCCTGGAAAGGTCCCATTTATACACAGTTATTCAGAAACACAAGCTTTTAGAAATGTGTACTATGAGTTAATTCTCTTACAAGCTATGGAACACTATTATATGACATAATGAGAAAAAGAAATGAGATTCTAGATATTTTAAAAGGTACAATCAACCGCATTTTCTCAGCAAATTAGATGTGGGGTGGGAGAAAAAGAAGAGTCAAGGATGACAAAGTTTTGGGGTTAAATAATGAGAAGAATAGATATTCCACTTACTGAAATGAGGAAGACTTTGGAAAGAGCAAGCAGGTTGGGGCTGGAGTCATTATTTGGTTTTACCTAAGTTTGAGATGCCTACTGCATGATCCAAATGGAGGTAGCTAACTTGAGACTGAAACTTAGCTGAGAGTTCCAAACCAGAGATAGAAGAACGAGTCATCAACAGAAAGATGGTATTTGTTGCCAGGAGACTTGAACAGATTGTGAAAGGAGTGAGTGCCAATTCAGATCAAATACTAAGCTCTAGCACACTCTAACTTTCAGAGAGTGGATGAAGAAGAACCAAGATAATGAGGTGTGGCCAGTAAGCAAGATGAGAAACCAGAAGAGAGCTGTGTTCTTTGGGCTAAGTCAGAAGAATCTACTTCAAGGAAGAGAATGAACAACAATGTCAATTGCTGCCATTCAGACAAGGAAAGGATTACAAATTGAGTCAAAGAGAGGGACTTCCCAGGTGGTCCAGTGGCTAAGACTCTGCACTCCCAACGCAGGGGACCTAGATTCAATCCCTGGTCAGGAAACTAGATCCTGCATGCCTCAGCTAAGAGTTTGCATGCTGCAACTGAAGAACCTGCATGCCACAACTAAGACCCATTGCAGCCAAATAATAATTTTTAAACAAATATTTACAACTTTAAATAGTAATTGAATCAAAGAGAACAAAGGAAGAAATCGAGACAGAGTATTTGTTCAACAAATACTTGCATGCTACCCTGGCCAGGCATGGTTTTTCTAAAATACTGGGAGTACAGCAGAAAACCTGACATCTCAAATCCTCATCCTGATAGAGTTTATAGTATAAAAATTCTCAAGAAATACTGCCATAAATGGGACAGTTGCTATAAAGAGCTTTGTAGTTGAAAGGTTTTTAAGATTGAAAAAAAAAAAAAACCACAATATATTTGCATTTGGGTTTGACTCAGTAGAGAAGAGAAAACTAACAAGAGAAAGAAGAGCTGATGGAATGATATCCTTGAAGAGGCAAGAGGGCATCAGGTGTGCCTCACACATGGGGATGCTCCTTGCATAAGAGCAGGAACACACAAGTCACGTAGCAGGAGGAGGGTGGCAGGGTATATGATAAACGGGGGCATGTGGAAATTCTTACAGTTGCATCTATGTTTTTAGGAAAATAGGATATAAAGTTATAAGCTGAGAGGCAGGACGGAGATAGAGGCTTTGGAAGATAAAGAGAGAAAGGAAAGTATAAAATAAAAGATTTCTATAAGACGGTTGTAGAGGAATAGAACCGGGAAATGTAGAAGTAGCACCAAGCAACATAGAGGTTAACTAACAGTTATGAATTTAAAGTGAAACCACTAAGCACAGGGGTAACTGCCGATTCATGAGAGGTTTTAGACTTTGTGTTTTAATTATTTATTTATTTATTCTTAATTGGAGGATATTTGCTTTCCAATTTATGTTGGTTTTTGACATACATCGACATGAATCAGCCATAGGCATACATATGTCCCCTCCCACTTGAACCTCCCTCCGACCTCCCACCTCATCCCACCCCTCTAGGTTGTCACAGAGTACTGGATTTGAGCTCCCTGCGTCATACAGCAAATTCCCACCAGCTCTCTATTTTACATATGGTAATGTACATGTTTCAGTGCTACTGTTTCTATTCATCCCACTCTCTCCTTCCCCCACTGTGTTAGTCTTCATGTTTAAAGAAGTACACCACGTCGCTAAGCAAATTAAGTTTGTTAAAACCACCTTTACCCAGTTTTTTCCAAAGCTTGAAACAGATTACTTTGGGTAATTTTCTCCCACTAACCAGATGCCACCAAAACACAAATGACTTGTGTCATTGTGTAGAAGAGGAGTAGGAGTAGTCAGTGGATGAGGAGAAGCTTCTGATCTGGCCTCCATCATGACTTTTATTTGGGTGGGACGGCTTTCTCAAACCTCTCAAATTTTCTCACCTATAAAATGGAAAGGATACCTGCCCACCTACTCCACTAGACAATGTCATCCCACTATAGTTATACAGTACAAGCTTGTGAGAAGCTGGCGTAATAACAGACTTGAGGAAGTTTTTTGGTTTTGTTTTTTTTTTATCTCAAAATTCATTCTTAAGGATCCAAACTCCTTATTTGCATTTTAAGCATTGAATTTATTTACCCTCTGTTTACATTCTGTTAAGGGAGATACCTATGATTAATTAAGCACAAGCAACTGGACATCAGATGGCCCACAATCTTTTGCCCAACTGTCCATTATCAGTCCTGGGGAGAAGCTGACTTTCCAAGCACACATTTGGAAGTAATCTAGTATACTGTGATCCAATCCTGATTCTAACACCATCATCAATGAACTTAAAGGTTATCGGAGATGCTTCAGGCACAGCCTAGGTCAATCTGAATACCATTCTGATTTAGAGAAACACCAGTACCACAAGTTTATTTTAGAGAAAGAAATCACAACCCACTCCAGTATTCTTGCCTGGGAAATTCCATGGATAAAGGAGCTTGGCAGGCTGCAGTCCATGGGGTCGCAAAGAGTCGGACACAACTTAGCAACTGAACAATAGTTTATTCTGGTGCATTCACAATTTCCTTTTAGCCCAGAACTTAAGTGCTTCCCTGGTGGCCCAGAGGGTAAAGCATCTGCCTGCAATGCAGGAGACCCAGGTTCAATCCCTGGGTTGGGAAGATCTCCTGGAGAAGGAAATGGCAACCTGCTCCAGTATTCTTGCCTAGAGAATCCCATGTATGGAGGAGCCTGGTAGGCTACAGTCCACAGGGTCACAAAGAGTCAGACACGACTGAGCGACTTCACTTTCACTTTCTTTTAAGTGACTTTACACATACTTGACTTAAACAGTTCCTAATAACAAAGAAAATGATTCAATATTGCTAGCTGAAAAAGGGACCTGACAAAGTGCTCTTTTAAAAAATCAGTGTCCCTATAGGCCAGATTCCAGGGCTGAATACTCAAGGGGAGTTTGTGCAGAAAATCTCAAGAGATCCCACTTCACCAAGACACGAGGGCCTTCCTAGCCCTTCTCAGGCATTACCTGGCCACAGGTCCTCCTGAACTGCCCATTCTCAGTTAGCACTCCTAGTACTGTTCTTTGTGGTGGATCCTGGCCAGACTGGCCTCTGGTTATCATCTGACAGGCATCAGGACCTCGGGACACTGGAGCCAGCACTACTCCACTCTTGGAGATGCTGAGATGCATAGCCTCAGTCTCCACAGCTTACCGCTGTCAAGGAAGGAGAAACAGACAAGCCGGTTAGTCAGCCTCTTCCACCAAGGATCCAAGGATGCCGAAACTCCCTAGAAGACAGAGCCCTGTGACACATGACCTTCCTTGCAGTTATTAAGGTTGAAAGGGCCTGAGCCACAGTGCAAGTGATCAAAGCCGCTTTGAACCAAAACGGTGATTTGAATCTCTCCAGCCTTTCTTCCAATACTTGGCTGATGGGTGGAAGGAGACAGGAATATGACAAACCTCCAAGCCAAGACACTAACCCACACATTAGTGGGCAGTCCATACCTACAAGCCCGTGTCTTTCCTAGCTGTGATGCTTATCCATCACTCCACCACCCGCTTCCCTGCAAACCAGTGACCCAGGATACATCACTGTGGGAAAGTACGTCCCCTTCTCAAGTGACAAGCAGAGTGCTCTTCCGCGGCCTTCCTCCCACAGGACAGAATGCCCCAAAATCTGCTTGGAACCCACAGCGGACCTCGCTCTTCTCAGTCTTATCTCTTTATACATAAGTCTCGAACAATTAGCAAATGCACACGAGGATTGGGAATAAGGGGCCGCTGAAGGGGGCGGGGCGGGGGCGGGGCGGGGCGGAAGGGGACGGAGGTGTTAATAGATTCTAGCCGGGGCGCCGGGCTCCCAGCGTCTGCGGCCCAGCTCAGAGCTAATTACTTTCAACTCCCCCCGCCCCCCTGCCGGCCCCCGCGTCTGTTGAATGGGCCAATCAGCGCAGCTCCCGGGCCTCGCGGGGGCCGTTTCCATGCCAACCGCAGGCTTGCGCGCTCCGCGGCCGCATCTCTATGGCGACCTCCTCACCCAACACGCCCCGGAAGGACGCCCCGCGACCCCTGGGCGTTCAGGACCGGGTGGGGCCAACCGGCGGCGGCCCTGGGCCCCTCCTAAGCGGCCCTGCCCGGGCGTGCCTGGGCGGGCCGTCGCCGTGGGCACCCACGCGCCCCCTGTGGCCGGTGTCTGTAAGGGAGGAAGAAGGCTCGCCCCGCGATGGCCGGGGTTTGGAAGGGGCTGTTTTTGCTTGAACCGGTTCCCCCAACAGCCGCTAACTCCTCCCGCTAACGTCTTTTCCGCGGCCCGCTCCTGAGAACCTTGGCCCGGGAGGGCGACGCGGGGCCCTCGGGGCTGCTGAGGCCGCGGCGCCTTGACCGCGCCGGGCGGACGGCGCGGCTCACTCCCCTTTCCCCCTCGCTCACACACCTAAGCCTACTCCCAGGGAGAGGCCCAGTGGCAGAGAGCGGGCCTCCGATTGGAGTCGCGGCCTCCTAATCCGTGGTGGCGGCGTGTCCTCAGTCATTTTGGGTCCTTGCGCACCGGAGGCCACGCCTGGCCGACCTGAGTTCGGGTGCATGTAGCCCGGCAGGCCGGGAGAGGCGACCTGCGGTTTTCGGGTCGCACTTGGTGCTCAGTCCCCAGGAGAGAGACCTTCCTCGACGGTTCTGGCAGCCCCAGCGTGAAGCTGGCCCAGGAAGAGGAAGGAACGCGAGTGGCAGCGATGGGGTCTGGGACGTTGAGGAGGGGATAGTGGGGAAGCTGGAAACAAGGGACTGGGCAAGTGGCCTGGCCACGTGGGGAGGGAATCCTTGGATCCGGGGTCCGCGGCTCCTTGGATCCGGGGTTCTCGGCTCGGTAGGGTGGAAGCAGGGGGCCTAATTAGAGGGTAAGAGGTGAGGGTGGGGAGAAGGGGCCTTGGCCACGCAGGAAGGGAAGAGGGATCTTTGGCAACTAGGGAGCCCTGGAACTTGCAGAGGTAACTAGCGAGCCAGGTATAAGAATCTTTACCTTTATTATTTTTTGAAAATGTTCGTGTGCACACACACACATATGTTATATATATGTTACTGCTTTTGTCTGTTTTTAATTTTTAAATTCCCATCCCTAAGTTCCCATCCATAAAACAGATTATGGAAACCATTAAAATGGTCGTTTTAAGAACTGGCTAGTTATTGCCTTCTTCCTTGTTTTGAATGAAAATAATTGCTAATCTTACACCTCTCCCAATTTTTTCTTAAGTATTCTTTATTAATGGGTTCACCCAGCGATCTGGGTATGCATTACTTTAATGGGGAAATTGAAGTATTCTACAGAAAGTGAGGATGAAAGCGTTTGAGTCAGGTGTTAAGAGGCAGTTAGGAGGCATCTTGCAAATCAGTGCTGGATGCCCAAGGAAAGTAGAAATGGATTTTAATGTGAAAATAACTTCTATACGTTTATTACCCACTTTCATTCATTGGGAAGTGGTGATCTCTTTGCACCCTGGAATTCCTATGCCTTCGTATATGAAGGCAACACAGGGGCTCTGGTAACAATTCAAATTGTGGCAACATATGTAGGCAGGCTTGGTTTTGCAAGGTGCTGCTATCTGGTGAGGAAAAGAGTCTTTCTGGCCCCTTCTCGTCTGGTGCTGCTTTTGGAAGTCTTCTGGGGAGGCTTCCACCATCTGACCCCACTGTTGTGACTTCTGGGGACTCTGAAGGCATCAGGGGTGGACTCTGTTAGGGACTCAGGAGCAGGTCTTGCCAAAAGCCAGGGTTACTTTGACAGGAGTTAGAGGTTCAAATGGTAGAGGATCTTCCTGTAATGCTGGAGACCCAGTTCGAGCCCTGGGTTGGGAAGATGCCCTGAGAAGTGAATGTCTACCCACTCCAGTATTCTTGCCTGGAGAATTCCATGGACAGAGGATCCTGGTGGACTACAGACCGTGGGGTCGCAAAGAGTTGGACACGACTGAGTGACTAACACTTTCACTTCTGTGCCCTCCTGTGACCTGACACTCTGTACATCCCTTTTGATATGATTTACTTGAGAAAAGCGACCGGAAACCTCATACTCATCCTTTCTTCCAAAACAAAAAGAGCCAGTGCAATGTTGGTTCCTGGAGCCTGTCGTTTTGCTCCTCTTTTCTGAGACTGAAGCTCAAGTGGGAAAAGGGTAGCGCTGGCCCCTGGCAGAGGCAGGTCTTTGAAATTGGCTGTCCTGACTCACACATCTGGTCAGGACCAGAATAGGAGGCTACTAAGGGGTCTGTGCCTCTCGGCTGTCTCTAGTCCAAAAAATGCCTTTTAAAGAGAAGAGAACTCTTAACCAGATGAGACCCTCTGATTATTTCACACCCGTCTTCCCCTACCCCTTCTCCTGTGAATTTTGTTGTTGCTGTTAAGTGCCGTAGTCATGTCCGACCCTTTTCGACCCCATGGACTGCAGCATGCCAGACTTCCCTGTCCTTCACCAACTCCTGGAGTTTGCTCAAGAGAATAGCTGCAGCCTAATCCAACCTTAATGCATATGAAATTTTATCATTACATCTTTCTTTCGTATTACCATCTTTCTTCTTTCTCCATCTACTTTGTTAAACTTGACAAAGAGTACCAATATGTGGCTTATGAGTTTATTGTTGTACTGCCTTCAAATTCAGTATTAAATCATCACAGTTCTCTGGTGAGATCTTAAATTGGAGAGTAATTGAGGTGAACTTTATGCATTTTTAAAATACGTGTGTACATACAAATTCAGATATTTATATAACTTGCACAATACTTACGGCTTTCCTGGGTTTAAAAAAAATCATCATTAAATATTTGAACTAGTAATGATAAATGGCATAAAAACAAACTCAACTAATAAAATCACAATTTTTATAAGAAATGTAAATGGAAAGCTTGGCCTCATAATTAGGAAAAATTGGAGCAGAGAGAATACAAAGGACTTCCTCACAAATTATGCATTTTTAGTGAGACTCATTATTTTGCTATTAGTGTAGCAAAATCAGGATTAGAAATCAAAGTTGGGTTGATTTTCAAGGTCTTCATGTTTTATATAACCTATCTGTTAATATATTGAGAAGTGAACAATACATTTTATTATAAATACATCTTTAATGTAAAAAATTTTTGGTATAGCGTATATGCTAATATAACACTTTCTTAGCTTAACAAATGACTTGGTCAGCACTTCCTGCCTGATATTCAGTGCTCAGCTGTTTTGGATGCTAGGGTTAATTTCCATAATAAGGATGACAGTTGAATTCTTTACTAGGGATTTTTAAAACCTCAAAGTTCCATTAAAACTGACTCCTCCCCGCTCCAAATTTCAATTCAAAGACAGCCTTCTCTGTTTGCCAGCAATTACCTGGCAGTTCAGAAGCTGTTATTACTTCTATTCCATTTGCTCATTGTAGCTAGTAATTAACCTCCTGTTCAAACATTTCAGTTTTCATTAATTTGTATGAAATGAAGTTGATTTTAGCATAGGGATGGAAAAGAGATGAAAAAGTAGAAGAGCCAGTTTTATTTTAAGGGCCGAGGTCCTTTTAAGGACAAATTTTACCTGTTCACAGACATACCTTTGCCATTCTCAGTATACATTTACATTTAGAACATGACTATGTTGTAAGATGAGGGACAGATGTTGGGGATGACTGGAGATTTGTGACATTTTAGCCCACTTGACCAAAGGATCAAGTGAGTCCAGTTTGAGAAGCAGCCAAAAATTTACTGCCTTAGGAAGCATATATTCTCAGGTGGTACGAAGTGGATCTCTTAAAACATGACAGATGAAGTAAGTTCTCCCTGACGTTTGTAAAGTCACTTTCTCTGAATGAGAGCAGTTTGAATACATACGTAAAGTAGCCAAAGTCTACTATTCATTCATTCATTTGGGTGGGGGGTTCCCTGGTAGCTCAGCTGGTGAAGAATCTGCCCACGATGCGGAAGTCCTGGGTTTGATTGCTGGGTTGGGAAGATACCCTGGAGAGGGTGTGGCGACCCACTCCAGTATTCTTGCCTGGAGAATCCCCATGGACAGAAGTGCCTGGTGGGTTACAATCCATGGGGTCGCGGGTTACAGTCCATGGGGTCGCAAAGAGTCAGAAGCGACTGAGTGATTAAGCACAGCATAGCACAGTTGATTTACAATATTGAGATCTGGGTTCGATCCTTGCATTGGGAAGATCCCCTAGAGAAGGGAATGGCTACCCACTCCAGTATCCTGGCCTGGAGAATTCCAAGGACTATATATAGTCCATGGGGTGGTAAAGAGTTGGAGATGACTGAGTGACGTGCATTTTCACTTTCTTTCCCACACCATTTTCTCCTGACGTTGGAGGAACTTCCCAACTGCCCCTGCACCGCATGCTAAGTTGCTTCAGTCGTGTCTGACTGTCTGCGACCCCATGTGCTGTAGCCTGCCATGTTCTTCTGTCCATGGGATTCTCCAGGCAAGAATACTGGAGTGGGTTGCCATGCCCTCCTCCAGGAGATCTTCCCAACCCAGGGATCGAACCTGCAGCTCCTGCAGCTCCTGCATTGCAGGTGGATTCTTTACCACTGAGCCACTCCCCGACCCAAATCTCAAAGCAGCACCCCAATAAAGCTCATTATATGTTACTGCCACCATGTGGTTATATTTTTCCCCTACTCTCCCCAATCCTTGAACTCATGTATCCAAGAGAGAAAATTTTCTTAAAATTACTTTCTCAAACCTTTGTGTTTGTTTGTTTCTTCTTTTTTAGTAACTTCAGAGTTTGGCACTAACTGAAAAATTTCTTAGACTTGGAAAGCTGGAAGAGGACTTAGGAGTTATTTCATTAAATCCTGTGTTACACAGATGAGGACACGGGTTCAGACTTCTCTCTCTTTCCAAATTTAGCTCCTAAAAGTGAAGTTTCAGAAATAAATCAACACACATGATGTCCAATTCCAGGATTTACCTAAGAAAGTGACCATAAATAGCTTCATAGCAGTAGTCTGAATCACTATTATGCAGCCATGTAAAATAATGTAGATTTTTAAAATAGCATACAAAAATGTTCATAGTTTTAGGATATAAAGAAGAAAAATAGTGTGTAGTATGTTACATTTTTAAAATTTTTATACACTTAGAAAAAGCACCAACAATAAACATTGAGTATTTAGTTATCTGCGCATTATAGAATTAACTCATTATATTTAAATTCATTTGGCATATTTATAGTTTTTAAATTTCCTATAATAAACAATATTAATTGCTTAATAAGAAAAAAATCATTATTGAAGAAGTAAATTATCAGGGCGAGTTTCAGGATCAGACCAACAGCACCGTTCAGTAGAAATTTCTGTGATGATAGAAATAGTCTATATTCTCACTGTCCAATATAGTAACGAGAGACCAAGTGTAGTGATTGAGCATTGAAATATAGTCAGTTCAACTGAAGAACTGAATTTTTAACTTAGTTTACATAGTCATGGGGCTTCCCAGGTGGCACTAGTGGTAAAGAACCCGCTTGGCCAATGCAGGAGGCATGAGAGATGAGGTTCAATCCCTGGGGCTGGAAGATTCCCTGGGGGAGGAAATGGAGCCCACTCCAGTATTCTTGCCTGGAGAGCCCACGGACAGAGGAGCCTGGCTGGCTACAGTCCATGGGGTCGCAGAGTCGGACACAGCTGAAGCCAGCTGGCACACAGCACACGTAGCTATGTCTAGCCAGCAGTTACCATATTGGTCAATGTAGGATTAGAATATATTTTGGTAGTTGAGAACAGTTACAGAGCGTTGAGGCATCGTGGACAATCTAATTCTACTGTGTATGCAAATGTGAATATCTTGCCTCGCTTCCTCCTGTGTTATCCTTATATCACACTTTGGGATAAAGTACACTGGTAAATATTGACACAAAGCCATCTATTTAGGGCCAGTTCTATGAGAAGCATTGATTTCACCACACAATTTATAAAGAGGACCCATTAATACATGAACAAGGAAAAAAATGCATTTTCCCTCGTTAAAATGAAAAGTTCACCCTTTCCCCCAGTCAGGCAATAATCTAGGGATAGAACCAGAACAACTGAAAGATCAAGTTGAATTCTGTTCACCTGGTGCATTAATCAAACTTTCACCATTTCATCTTATAGCTATAACTGTTTACTTGGGTATGCTGAATGCTGGACTTATGTAATAGTTGATATAAATTTCAGCTTAAGCTTTATGTTTGTCACTAAAATTGTATTTTGAATTTTATGACCAAATTCATACTCTTTCCCTGATCTGAGAACTCTCCTCTCGGATCGATACCAGTGTTTGTGAAATCATCCTTTCTCTACCAATATTTGATCAGCACCCAAGATCCGTCCTTGTTTGGGATCTGTTGTTTTGTTTCTTACTTCACAACTGATGAGACAGTTGATCTGTAGGAACAAACTTCTGCTTTCCAGAAGATGGGTTAATTAATGCAGCATTGTGCTCACAGTTCTGCTTCTTGATATTATGGGGAATTAATCATTTCTCTAATTCCTTTCATTGAGTAGGATTATTTTTTAATAGATTCCATGGCACTTTCCTTCATATTAATTTACTTGATAAAGCAAGAGCACTATAGTGATTAAAAATTCCAGAACTGTGCTAGGAGTAACATTAGGAACATTATTAAGATGATAGATTTTTCACGTGGAAATTTTCTGAGAGAAAGCTTTAAATGATTTCAATGAATATAGAAGATATACAGCTAGAGTTATGAGTTATTTTTGGCTTTCTAATCCAAGAGAATTCATTTAGCACAAATTATAAATTTTCACTGAAGATGAAAAAGCAGAGAAATGGAGAGTTTGTAATTCAGGTCCAGGGGAGAGACAGAAGCTATAGGGAGTTAGATCAGTCTAAACAAGTGTTGCTATGCCAACCCTTCAGGAAAATAACCAGGAAACTTATTTACCCAGTTAATGAAAACAAATTCAAATAAACAGTGATGATGTGATGCGTAATTTATAAATGGGATTTGGAAATAAGGGAATACTCTGAGCAATATCCGTGATAATGAAAATAATAGATATTTTCTTTGTTTCTTTTTGTTTACTTTGAATACACAATATTTTATCCCACTAGAACTGAGCCATTTTTAAGTTGTCTTCATTATGTAAGAAGCTGACTTTGGACTCTTACTGAAGAACTACAGAAAAAAAAAATTGTTTTGTTGTCAAAGGAATACGACGTATGGAAACTTCTGGCATTCAGATTAAAATTTCTGTTGATTTCAAGCAAAGACCAAAGCAGTAGTGAGGAAGAAACACTGAAAAAACAAAAGAGAGAGAGAGAGAGAATCCCACTGGAAGAAATGAAAGGAGAAAAGCTTCTGAAGCTGGAGGAACAGGGCCAGGCATGCCCAGATATGAGGGGTGTAATGTTCCTCTTTCCTTCTAATAAACTGCAATCTGTTGAGGACTGACCATCTGTCAGCTCAACAATAACAGTGATTTTTATGTGATAAATAAAATGCAAATTCTAATTCATTTGAGTAAATTAATCATCTGTTGCAGTGTATTCTAAGGGTGTTTCAGGGTGGAACTCATTTAAACATATCCATTTAAATTCTGATTTAAATCATTGATCAAAAAAAAACTGTTTAATCTTTTTTTTTTTCCTATGAGCTGTAAATCACCCCTCTCTTCATTTTCCACTTTAAAAGTGCACTTTTGGGGAAAAATAAGGATCTGAATTATGTAAAACAAAAATTGCACACCAAAATTTTTTTTTCTGAACATTCCTATGTTCCTTTAGGAGGAGAAAAGCATACACTATATGTTATCTTTGGAAAAAGCTTATAATTTAATACTTGAAGTTTATTATATTCTGTATATAATAAATAAGAATTATTTTACTATTATGAACTACTGTTTTTCAGAACAGAAATAGGTATAGTTCCAAATTCTGATTTCATTAGTAGCTTTCTAGATATGCCTCTAAAATACCTCAAATCTAGCCCCCAGTACTATCTTCAATTTAACTTATTTGTAGAATTTTTTGAAAGTTTGAATGAGGGCTTCCCTTGCGGCTCAGTGGTAAAGAATCCGCCTGCCGATGCAGGAGACATGGGTTCGGTCCCTGGGGCAGGAAGATCCCACATGCTGCGGGACTAAGCCCATGCACCGCAACTACTGGGCTGTGCTCTAGAGCCTGGAAGCCACAATTGCTGAGCCCACGTGCCAAACTACTGAAGCCCTACCAAAGCCCAAATGCTCTAGAGCCCAGGCTCTGGAACTAGAGAAGCCACCACAATGAGAAGCCAGTGCATCGCAACTAGAGAAAAGCCCACGCAGCAATGAAAACCCAGCACAGCCGAATACATAAGTAAATAAAATTTGTTTTAGAGATTTGAAGGAATATATTCTTGCATGCAATGCCTTACCATGATAAGTTTGAATTGTAATTTATAAATTATATTTTTGCAGTTGTTAGGATGTTTTGCAAAATATATATATATGTATATATTACCAAACATTTTAGTTTATGTTTTTTTAGCTGATTCTTAAAAATTAACCTTATATTTATTCATGTTGGGTCTCTATGTAAGTATTTTTTAGAAGGTATTTAGAATGAAGGTGAAATAATGATTGCTATTTTCTTTCTGACAATCTCTCAGACTTCTGTTAAGCTATAAGTAAGCAGAGTCTGAACTCATTTAAAGGCTCTTGGCTGAGAATCAGAACTGTACCTAAAACCATAAAGCTTTATTGCCCCTTCCTGTTTGTGTATTAATTTCATCATTTTTCATCAAATATTTATTAGGCACCTACTGTGTGCCAGGAACTTGTTAGGTATTGGGTTTGCAACAGATCACAAGAGCGATGTGAGTTCCTGTCCTCAGAATTTATTAATGTACTCTCTTCTAATAGTGGCTGTGAATCAATCCTACCCATTGTCTCAAATTCTCTACTGAACTCTAGATTTGAAACAGTGACCTTTTCAAATACCTTTGCTCTTGCACAAGGGCCCAAGCTCCTCCGTCTAGAGCACAGGTCACCTGCTATAACTCAGTCTTGCTGATAGATTCGGTACTGACAGTTCTATTTACTTCTGTGTTATTGCTCAACCAGTGTCTAAGGATTAAAGGATCTTTATGAAAATTATATATTTATCTCTCAAGCTCTAGATGGCTGAATATTACCTTATGGGAACATGTACTCCTCAACAATGGAAATATTGAAAAGGCAATTAAAATTTAATAAAACTGCCAAGTCAGTGAGATTGATATCTCTAGAGATAATTTCCCTTGCCAGTTTTTATAAATGATATAAAAGTCATTTCAAACATCCTCAAAGCTTTTCAAATTAACTTACACTACAGAGATATCACACAGGCTCTAAGAAAAATAGAGTATTTAGAGGCTTCAGAGATTTTGTTGTTGTTGTTATTTATTTACTAAGACAAAGAAAAACACTCCAGAAAAAGGACCAGGTTAAAAACAAAATGCATTATCTAAATTTGCTTTTGAAAGAAAATTAAAAGGGCATGTAGGACTGTTTGATATTTCTTTTATTTGTAGCACTTCCCTGATGACTCAGACAGTAAAGAATCTGCTGCAATGCAAGAGACACAGGTTCGATCCTGGGTTGGGAAGATTCCCTGGGGAAGGAAATGGTAACCCACTCCAGTATTCTTGCCTGGAGAATCCCATGGACAGAGGAGCCTGGCGGGCTATAGTCCATGGGGTCACAAAAAATCGGATGCGACTGAGCAGCAGACATTCTTACTTGTATTGTTTTCTTGAAATCCCAAAGTCATATAATGAACAAAAGGGTCAGCTGAGCAAACGCATATATTTGGGATAAGCTACTGCTCAGCAATGAAGCTGATAGCATCTCTCTAGTTTTTGTTTTTAACACTGATTTAATGAATGTGCTTATTATTACATTTCACAAAAACATCATAGTTACCTACTAAGAATCAAAAATAAGGAATCCAAGATGGTTAGGATAGTCTGCTTCTGGCAAGAGGGTAGACAGGTATTTTTAAATCCTCCTGCAACAGAACACCTAGATACCAGATAAATTTCACAAAACTGTGTAAAACGTGTATCTGAGATCATATGAAAATGAGAGAGGACTAATATGTGAAAGCTTGTCTGGCTACAAGGCTTCAGCTGACCGCAAGGCATCTGAACAGCACAGAACTAGAGCCTTGTTTGTTTAATCATCATCATTTTATTCCATGCTGCTGCTGCTAAGTCACTTCAGTCGTGTTCAACGCTTTGTGACCCCATGGACTGTAGCCTGTCAGGCTCCTCTGTCCATGGGATTCTCTGGGCAAGAATACTGGAGTGGGCTTGCCATTTTCTTCTCCAGGGGATCTTCCCAACCTAGGGATCGAACCCAGGTCTCCCACATTGCAGGCAGATTCTTTACCATCTGCCACCAGGGAAGCCCTATTATGCCATAGCATTCACTTATTAATAAGCACCGTGACAATCTACATGTGTTTCAGCTTTCATATTTACAGAGGAGGAGCTTTTTGCCCAGATTATGTTAGGAGTTCCCATTGACTCCCTGGTGAGTTCTACGAATATTGAAGTAGAGAAGCTGTCTCTTGGGACTGACTGTCTGCTCCCAGCTTTCCTTTGGCTCAATATGAATGAGTTAGTGGTTCCCCAAAGTAAATCTAGACTAGATATCCTTAGGAGATGTTCTGGTTAATCTACTGCTGGACTAGAAACTAGATGGAGAATTCCCGGAATACTTATATGAAAAGTGGCTAGCTTTCTTTCATTTAATAGCAATGTGCAAAAAATATATCTCAACATTTAAAAAGTAGCATGCTTTCACTAATCTGTTGGCAAGAATGGAATTTGTATGAAACATCAAAAATTTTTGGCCACCTGATGCAAAGAACTATCTCACTGGAAAAGACCCTGATACTGGGAAAGATTGAAGGCAGGAGGAAAAGGGGAAAACAGAGGATGATATGGTTGGATGGCATCAACTGACTGACTCGATGGACATGAGTTTGAGCAAGGTCCCAGAGTTGGTGATGGACAGGGAGGCCTGGCGTGCTGCAGACCATGGGGTCGCAAAGAGTTGGACTGAACTGAACTGAAGTGAACTGACTACACATTTCATGTTAGCTGGAACTTGTACTAAATGATCTTTAAGGTCCAGTCAGTTCCTTTTTAGTGGAATTCTTTTCAAGGAAAAATATGTGTTGGCTTCACATTATTTAAACTGACGGTTCTACTGTGAACTACTCTTGATGTATATATGCATACTCATAGATCAAAGCCAATTTCCTTTAACAGCATATAAAAAGATTTTTAGGGTGCTAACTGAATGCTTCAATTTGAGTAATGACTTTCATTAGTAAGTTCCAAATTGCACTATTAGTCTTTTGGCTATCATGTTAGAATAAACACTGTATCTGTATTATCCTAGAATAAAACTCTTCCTAGAATTTAATTATATACCTCAACTTGTATCATACGTCAACTAGCTTGTATTTTGTTCTTTATCAAAAATTGCTAAGAAAACTATTACCAGACTTTATATGGTTAACTCATAATTCCTGATTTCTTTATATGTTTAACGTGAAATGGTCCAGGAGGTGTTTCCACTGTCAAAGATGATAGTTCCTTTCAGTGATATAGCACATACTGGAAAATTAACTATTCCTCTGCAAAAACATCTCAAATATAGTAAAAAGAACCATAGGTTTTTTGTTTGTTTTATTTTGTTTTTCTTTATTTTAAAGACAGTTCTGCAGGTTTATAGTTTAATATTGGAAGATTAATAAGCCTTTTATAATGTATACTGTGTGTGTGTGTGTGTATGTGTGTGTGTGTACTCAGTGTGTGTCCAACTGTTTGTGACCCCTCGGACTATAACCCACCAGGATCCTCTGTCCGTGACGTTCTCCAGGCAAGAATACTGGAGTGGGTTGCCATTTCCTCCTCCATGGAAACTTCCTGACCCAGGGATCGAACCCACACCTCCTGAGTCTCCCGCATTGCAGGCAGATTCTTTACCACTGAGTCATGTATACTGTGCTGATACTTTATTTTTGTTTATTTTATTTATTTATTTGGGTGCTGGGTCCTAGTTGCAGCATGTGGGATTTCTAGTTGAGTCATGTGAACTCTTAGTTGCTGCACGTGGGATCTAGTTCCCTGACCAGATATCAAACCTGAGCCTCTTGCCTTGGGAGCATGGAGTCTTAGCCACTGGACTGCCAGGGAAGTCCCCAGAACCTTAGGTTTTTAATGACCGTTCTGGAATAAGAAGAAAGCGCTCAGACTTGAACAAAGCAGAATTAGAATCCAGGCACCAGCAGACATTGGCCTTGTCTCCTGGGAAAAGGGAGAAACTGGGAAACTTTGTATTCCAATTCTTGCTCTGGGTCAAAGAGTAATATAAAAACTGTAAATTCTCACCTGAGAATTTTTAACTGTGGCCTTTTCACTTGGAATTGTGTTTCAAATCATACTACCTCCATTATCCAGGCCTTTTATAGGGAAATATACCCTCAAGTCAGAATTTAGGATTCCCGGAATCAGCCGAGTGTGAGCTCCCAGTATTACCAAGCCTCCCAAGTCAGTCCCTGACCAGGGTCTGCCTGCCCGGTGTTGTTGGATCCAATGGAACAAGAATGAATTAGATTCAGAAGGAAAGGAAAGCTTTCTTCTTTGACCAAATGAAAGAGAGGAGGAAGCTTGGGCTCTAGAGGACATACTCTCCCTGACCTGTGGGCGGGAATGCTTTATAGGGATCTCAGGGCAGTGGCGGGGGCGGGGAGGTTCAGGGAGGTGGTGCAGCTGTTCTGTGCAGGCTGCCATCACAGTGCCAGGGGTGCAGCCTCTCTGCACCTGCCCCTCCCTGCGCCACCCCCGCCATCTTGGCTAGAGTGTCCTGAAGTGCACGTCTGCCCACAGAGCTGAGGTGCCTGCACAGCCATTCACACAAGGAACTTAGGTCTGATGTGCCAGGCTCAAGGCCAATGCATGTAGCACCTAAGAGCAAGTGACACTAGAATGAGCATAAAAGGGAGAAAAAAAGGCTAGACCTTATCATCCAGGTTCTGAGTTTATTCTCCAGGAATTATTTAATGGACTTTGCCCGTGACACCAGCATAAAACGGCAAAAATTTTTTAAAATGGTGAAATGAGTCACCATGAGCAAAACGTCATGACTGAATAAGATGCCAAAGAATTTCAGGTATTGAAATTATCTCATGGATAATGTAAAATAAATGTTTATAGAAGCCAGCCATAAGTTTCAATGTGATTCCTCTAAAGATGTCAAAAATATGAGTAAACAATAGCAGAGTATCATAAATGACCAGGATATTTGGAAAAGAACCAAAAATAACTTCTAAAATTAAAAATGTTGTCATTGAAGGAAGCAACCTCAGTGTCCATGGATAGATGAATGAATGGATAGAGAAGGTGTGGTACACATTTGTGTGTGTGTGTGTGTGTGTGTGTGTGTGTGTGTGTAATGGCGTGTTATCCAGCCATAAAAAAGAAGGAAATCTTGCCATTTGTGGCAACATGGAACTTGAAGGCATTATGCTGAGTGAAATAAGTCAGGCAGAGAAAGACAAATATTGTACGATCTTATTTATATGTGGAATATTTTTTTTTAATGAACTTGAATACAGAGAGTAGATTGGAGGCTGCCAGAAACAGGGGTAGGGAGTACGTGAAGGGATAAAGGGGGTCAAAGTGTATAAATGCATAGTTATAAGGTAAGTAATATGGATGTAATAAACAGCATGGTGACTATTGTTAATAATACTGCATTGTATATTTTAAAGTTGCTCAGAGAGTAGATCCTAAAAGTTCTCATCACAAGAAAAATATATTCACAGATGATTTATTGAGGTCAAAGACAGAACTGAAGAAATTACACATGATATAGCACAAAGAGAAAAATAAAAGAGGGATCGGAATCATAGAGGAGAGGACAAAAAATTGAATATTACTTCAAGTTCCTGAAAGAAAATAGGCAGAATAGGGCAGAAACAATGTTCTAAAATATAAGAGTTAGGGAACTGAATTATTCACTTCAAATGGTTAATTTTTCTGTATGAATTTCATCTCAATAAATTATTTTAATATATATTTCTTAACATATATGATTCTTATATGTATTACACATATAAAGAATTTAATATATATGATACATATCTTAGGGCTTCCCTGATGGCTCAGCAGAAAAGAATCTGCCTGCCAATGCAGGAGACACATGTTTGATCCCTGGGTTGGGAAGATCCCCTGGAGAAGGAAATGGCAACCCATTCCCATATTCTTATCTGGGAAATCCCATGGACAGAGGAGCCTGGCAGGAAACAGTCAGATACAACTTAATGACTAAGCACATACACACACACATATGTTTGTCAGATTAATAAAGCATGATATATCCCACGTAGGATAAGTAAAAAGAAATGTACAATGAGAGAAAACACAGAAGCATTGACAATCAACTGAAGTCCTAATAGAAGCCAGAATTGTGTGAAAAATATCGTATCCTCAAGATTCTGGGAGACAATTACATCAAAGTAGAGTACTTTACCTAGCTAAAATGTGACTCAGGAGTGTGAACAAAAGAAAGACATTTTCCTTTACTTAAGAAATAAGTAAAATTATTCCACAAGGAAGAACTGAGATAAAAGACTGAATAGAAAACAAAGAAATTTGCAAATATGGATAAATCTATACAAATATTATAACATAATTTAGGGAATGACATTTGGCAGTGTTATCAAAGCATTTAATCTACTTCATAAATTTCTCCTCCATCACATTCCTTTCTCCTGTTATATGATCAGCCCTTGGCTTCATCCTTCAAAGATTTTAACATGTGGCCTTTCTTTCTCTCCCTTTTTTTGTCTCTTTCAGTACTGTAGGCTGCAAATTTATAAATGTAAGACTTTTATTCATGTTTTCAGCAACCATTCATTGAGTACTTGCTTTTCACCAGGGATTGTACCAGGCACTGGAAATAACTAAACAGCTTACTGTCTGGACAGATAGATGAATAAGGACAGGAAATACCATGTTAGAGATTCTGTCACTAACATTTCCTAGACCCTTAGGAGAACAAAGGAGGGAGTAATTGATTATGAAACCTGAGGAGATTGGCGATGACTTAATAGAAAAAGTATTTCCAAGCCAGCAAAGGAATCAAGGGCATTTCAGGCAGAAGGATACATGTGTGTGCAGAGAGGATTGAAGTGAAATCATATAACATATTAGAGGAACTGCAAAAAAATTTCACATAGCCTTAGCATGAAAAAAGCAGGGGCTAGGGCCACCCCTAAAGACAGGGCTGGTGAGAAAGGCAAGGGTCAGCTCAGAAGGCAATTCGTCTGCCACAACTAAGAAGCTTGTGTGCACATTCAGTCACTTGGTCATGTTCAACTCTTTGTGACCCCATGGACTATATAGCCCTCCAGTCTCTGTCTTTGGGGTTTTCCAGACAAGGAAATGGAGTGGATAGCCATTTCCTTCTCCAGGGGATCTTCCCTACTCAGGGATCAAACTTGGGTGTCCTGCATTGGCAGGTGGATTTTTTTAGCACTGCACCACCCGGGAAGCCCATTTCAGTAGATGAACAGCAGGGACTTACTGAAGAGTTTTTAAGCTGGGCAATTACATGGTTAGATTTGCCTTTAGATATATTTCATGCCATCTATGTGGTAGGTAAATCATAAGACGGGATTTCCAGTTGAACACTAGATACGATTGAATGTCAGTCTGTAGAGCTGTCCAAGAAAACGTCTAAAAAGTTAGAGATAAGATCAGAAAATATGGCCATCCAACATGAAAAATGTAGAGACTTAAAAAAAGGCTAAAGAGATCAGTCAGCCTCAAAATATTCTAAATATATATTATCAGCCAAATGAGCTGACTAGAGATGTGACATATCAAGGACCAGACAGCCCTTCAGCTACCTGAGATGACAGCAGGTTGATGAAGAGGATCTGATACCTAGATACGTTTGTCTCCAATGTTGCATAGAGCATTCATTGTTGGTCAACCCCTCATTCCCTTTATTCCACCTCTGCTCTCAGCCTTGTATTTATTCCTCAGAGCAGATTCCAGGACAGAGTGCCCTTAATAAGTGGCAGAGTTATTGCTCCCAATATAAATTAATACCTTAATTTTCAGGTTTATGAGTCTCACTTTTGGTTTGAATAAATCAACCCCCAAGAATTCCCTCAACTTCAAACACACTGGTAATATTTATTTTCCTCAGCCTAAGAAAGCTGGTGACTGTGGATTCATCCAAGATAATTCTCACCCACCAGCAAGTTTTTCCTTGGCAATATTTCTATTGCAATAATAGCTATGATTATCTAATATCCTAAAAAGCATCCATCCTCCTCTGAGATCCTCCAAGCTACATCCAAATCACCATGAAGAAAAGCTTAAAGAGATGAATCTCTGAATTTCTGTTCCTAAAGTGCTTAGTCATTCAGTCGAGTCCGACTTTTTGAGACCCCATGGACTGTAACCCTCCAGGCTCCACCATCCTTGGGATTTTCCAGGCAAGAATACTGGAGTGGATTGCCATTTCCTTCCCCAGGGGATCTTCTGACCCAGGGATCGAACCCACGTCTCTGCATCTCCTGCATTGGCAGATGGATTCTTTACCTGCTGAGTCATTGGGGAAGTACCGTGCTCAAATTTTAATTGATTGAACAGCTAGTTTCCTTTTACCCAAGGAACCAGTGGTGACATTTTATAACACATTGGGAGATTTTTATAAATTTGTATTCTGGATCTGTGGGCTTTGGATCTGAGGGCTTTAAAATAATAGAATGCTAAAATACATTAGCATTCCACATATTTTAATAACATGTTAATGAGGCAGTTTTAGAATTTCCATTGACTTATACCTTAAAAACTTTAATATTACTTTTAAATTTTCTCAAATTTTTCATATTATAGCCAACAACAGATTTTAAAATAACTGAAAGCATTTCAAACACCATTGGTCAACCTTTCAGAAGAAGTTGTAATCTTTTTTTTTTTTTTTAGAAGTTGTAATCTTTATGTGTAATTACGTTTCTATAGTTAAATCCACATTTCTTTTTAGTTATGTTACAAGATATTTATAGTATCAATTATCAGCTTTGGACTGTACTTGAATCTTGTCACTTTTTAAAGTTGTTAATGAGCATGATATTCTGTAAAAACCAATACTTACATAATCACTGTACTATTGTCTTTCATCCTGAAATCATCACTTATTTGCTATCACGTTCTTTTATTTCTTTTCTTATTTCACAGCTATAGTATTAATTAGCAAATAGCAGCTGCACCTCAGGTCAATACTTCATTGTCCTTTAATTCCTTCTCCAATCCATATACCAATTTCAATACTGACTCCCTTACCTACGAATCCCTTTGTTCCATTCTGTTAATATCCACCCTCATATTTCCAAAGTGGGTCAACTGCCATTGATTTTAAGAACTGTTGGCATACTGCAATGGTGAGAACAATTTTTTCCCCCGGGATATCTGAACATGTTGCGGTTTAAGTAGAAGAAAAAGAATATTTTTCCTGCTCCAACCACATCTTATGGTGATTTCTTACTCACTTCTGATCCCTTGGCTCCCCCATAGGACAGGGCTTGATTGTAGAGAAGCAGAGATGATAAAAGAGCAAGCAGTGTGAAGTTCCATTCAATAGAAAGCATTTATTGAGCCCCACTCTGTGCAGCTTTGTCCTAGCATTCTGGGCAGTGGAGATGTTAGCTTCTCTTTTTTTAAGATCAAGGACAGGCCCACCCCTACCCAACTCACATCCTTGATTATAACTGATAAGAGTTTCAGGAGAATCTCCAGCTGAGAAGAAATTGCAGCACAAGCAGTACCTGCCACTTGCAGCAACATGAATGAATCTAGCAGACGTTATGTTAAGTGAAACTAGTCAGATAAAGACAAATACTGTACCATCACACTTATAAATGTGGAAACTTTTTTAAAAAAAAAAAAGGTTGAACTCACAGAAACAGACAGTAGGATGGTGGTTACTAAGAACTGGTGAGTTGGGGAGAAAGGGAAATGCTGGTCAAAGGTACAACCTTCAGCTACAAAACAAATAAGCTCTGGAGACTGAATGTACAACATAGTGATTGAGTTAATAATACAGCATTATGTAATTGAACTTTCCTAAGAGAATAGATTTTAAGCATTCTTACCCCAAAAAATGCAGTTATATGAGGCAATAGATGTGTAAATTAACCTGCTTGTGAAGTATGTTGTTGTTCAGTCAGGCTTCTCTGTCCATTACCATCTCCCGGAACTTGCTCAAACTTATGTCTGTTGAGTCAGTGGTCTGTCGTCCCCTTCGCCTCCCGCCTTCAATCTTTCCCAGCATTAGGGTCTTTTCTAATGAACTGGCTCCTCACGTCAGTTGGCCAAAACATTGGAGCTTCAGCTTCAGCATCAGCCCTTCCATTGAATATTCAGGACTGATTTCCTTTAGGACTAACTGGTTTGATATCCTTGCAGTCCAAGGGACTCGCAAGAGTTTTCTCCAACTCCACAGTTCAAAAAGCATCCATGCTTCGGCGCTCAGCCTTCTTTATGGTCCAACTCTCATATCCATACTACTGGAAAAATCATACCTTTGACTATGCAGACCTTTGTTGGCAAAGTAGTGTCTCTGCTTTTTAATATGCTGTCTAGATTTGTCATAGCTTTTATTCCAAGAAGCAAGTGTCTTTTAATTTCATAGCTGCAGTCACTATCTGCAGTGATTCTGGAGCCCAAGAAAATAAAGTCTTGTCACTGTTTCCACTGTTTCCCCATATATTTGCCATGAAGTGATGGGACCAGATGCCGTGATCTTCGTTTTTTGAATGTTGAATTTTTAGCCAGCTTTTTACTCTCCTCTTTCACCTTCATCAAGAGGCTCTTTAGTTCCTCTTTGCTTTCTGCCATAAGTTTGTGAAGCATACCTATGTCAAATGATCATGTTGTTCACTTTGAATATGTACAATTTATTGTCAATCATACCTCAGGAAAGCTGAAAAATAAAGAGTAATGAAGCTCTTCTGATTGGGGTGAGATTTTCATAGACCCTCAGAACTAGATATATGACATTAACTCTTAATATAGGTATCATCTTTCTAGAGTTTACAAAATATGTTCACTTCATTTTTTCTCCATTTGAGATGTTCTCAGACTTAAATAGACTGGGACTTAATATGAGACCTGAGAATGTGGTAGGCTGAAAAATGACGCTCCAAAGATGCCCACACCATAATCCCTGGAACCTGTGAATAGTAAAAGAGACCTTATGTGGTATAAGGACCTCGTGAATATGATTAAGGTAAAGATTTTGAGATGGCGAGATTATCCTGGAGTATCTGGGTGAGCCCAGTGAAATCACAGTGTTCCTTACAAGAGAAACCAAAAGATAATGAGGATAGTAGAAGATTGGAGTGGTTGGGAGGAAATGACTATGAGCCAAGGCATGTCGGAAACCTCTAAAAAGTAGAAAAGGCAAGGAGTGGACTGTCCCCTGGAGGTACCAGAAGGAGCCAGCCCTGGGGAGACCTTGATTTTAGCCCCTATAAGCCTCATTTTGGACTTCTGAGTTCCAAAACTGTGCGATAATAAATGTGTGCTGTTTCAAGCCACTATATTTGTGATAATTTCTTGTAGCAGCAACATGTTAACTTATACACCTATGAAATGTTCCTGTTAAGTGTTTTCAGTGCTAGGGTAGGATTGATTTTCCTGATACTCAGTGCCTATGGTGCTTATATTATTACTGTTTTGCAGAAAAATCTCAAAGTTTTTATATCATCAAGTGAAGCGTGAGTGAAAATCACTCAGTTGTGTCTGACTCTTTGCAACCTCATGGACTATACAGCCCATAAAATTCTACAGGCTAGAATACTTGAGTGGGTAGCCTTTCCCTTCTCCAGGGGATCTTCCCGACCCAGGGATCAAACCCAGGTTTCCAGCATTGCAGGCAGATTCTTTACCAGCTGAGCTACTAGGGAAGCCTTATATTATCAAAGTGATCTTCTATCAAGTCCCAGTATTTTCCTGATAAGAACGCAAGATGTCTTTGCAAACTAAAGAAAAGTGAAGTTGCTTAGTCTTGTCCAACTCTTTGCGACCCCATGGACTGTAGTCCACTAGGCTCCTCCATCCATGGAATTTTCCAGGAAAGAGTACCGGAGTGGGTTGCCATTTCCTTCTCCAGGGGATCTTCCCAACACAAGGAGCAAACCTGGGTCTCCCACATTGCAGGCTGACACTTTACCGTCTGAGCCACCAGGGATGCAAATGCATAGCTACAAAGGAAAATTTCTTCTTTTTCAGTTGCCAAATAGGCAGTCTCTTTGGGCTTGGACAAATTTTTAATTACTCCTAGACTAATTAGCATTTCTATATTAATAATGATTAGAATTTCAATTAAAAAATTAAAGAAAAAAAAAAAACCACAAGTGGGATGGACTGAATAGATCCTGAAATTATCCTTCTACTCTAAAATCTTATTTCCAGTAGGGATTATCTTGTTTTACACAGTTTCACTGAAAGTATAAATAGTTAAAATATAGTCTATGCTGTAGTTTTTAACTAATGGTCCCATTTTTGCCTCTAATAAATCTTAATGTGATAATGATAGATTTGCCTTTTGCTAAAATCCCTTCAGCAAATTTCCAGTTTATGCAACTGAAACCAAAAGAAAATTGAATTTTATCTGCAAGGAAGGCTGTCAAGCTAATTTCTCTAATGCTGTATGAGTCACATAAGCCACAGTTAAAAGATTATATGTATTCAAATTTCAGAATTCTAGTGATTACTTAGGTTTCCTGATAGTGCTTCAGAAAGAGAAGTAGCAGCCAATTCTATTTTAGGGGACAAACACATTGTATTAGTTTAAAGAAGGTGATTTTTTTGTTCCCACAAAAAACCAGATGGTCACTACCGAAATCAGATTGATTATATTCTTTGCAGCCAAAGATGGAGAAGCTCTATACAGCCAGCAAAAACAAGACCAGGAGCTGACTGTGGCTCAGATCATGAACTCGTTATTGCCAAATTCAGACTTAAATTGAAGAAAGTGGGGAAAACCATTAGGCCATTCAGACATGACCTAAATCAAATCCCTTACAATTATACAGTGGAAGTGACAAATAGACTCAAGGGATTATATCTGACAGAGTGCCTGAAGAAATATGGACAGAGGTTTGTGACACTGTACAGGAGGCAGCGATCAAGACCATCTCTAAGGAAAAGAAATGGAAAAAGGCAAAATGGTTGTCTGACGAGGCCTTACAAATAGCTGAGAAAAGAAGAGAAGCTAAAGGCAAAGAGAAAAGGAAAGATACACCATTTGAATGCAGAATTCCAAAGAATAGCAAGGAGAGACAAGAAAACCTTCCTCAGCAATCAATGCAAAGAAATAGAGGAAAACAATAAAATGGGAAAGACTAAGGTCTCTTCAAGAAAATTAGAGATCCCAAGGAAACATTTCATATAAAGATGAGCACAATAAAGGACAGAAATGGTATGGACCTAACAGAAGCAGAAGATATTAAGAAGAGGTGGCAAGAATACACAGAAGAACAATACAAAAAGATATTTATGACCCAGATAACCATGATGGTGTGATCACTCACCTAGAGCCAGACATCCTGGAATGTGAAGTCAAGTGGGCCTTAGGAAGCATCACTATGAACAAAGCTAGTGGAGGTGATGGAATTCCAGTTGAGTTATTTCAAATCATAAAAGATGATGCTGTGAAAGTGCTGCACTCAATATGTCAGCAAATTTGGAAAACTCAGCAGTGGCCACAGGACTGGAAAAGCTCAGTTTTCATTCCAATCCCAAAGAAAGGCAATGCCAAAGAATGTTCAAACTACCACACAATTGCACTCATCTCACATGCTATTAAAGTAATGCTCAAAATTCTCCAAGTCAAGCTTCAACAGTAGGTGAACCGTGAACTTCCAGATGTTCAAGCTGGATTTAGAAAGGGCAGAGGAAACCAGAGATCAAATTGCCAACATCTGCTGGATCATCGAAAAAGCAAGAGAGTTCCAGAAAAAACATTTGCTTTATTGACTACACCAAAGCCTTTGACTGTGTGGATCACAACAAACTATGGAAAATTCTTAAAGAATTGGGAATACCAGACCACCTGACCTGCCTCCTGAGAAACCTGTTTGCAGGTCAGGTAGCAATATTTAGAACTGGACATGGAACAACAGACTGGTTTCAAATCGGCAGAGGAGTACATCACGGCTGTATATTGTCACCCTGCTTATTTAACTTATATGCAGAGTACATCATGTGAAATGCCAGGTTGGATGAAACACAAGCTGGAATCAAGATTTCTGGGAGAAATATCAATAACCTCAGATATGCAGATGACACCACCCTTATGGCAGAAAGCAAAGAAGAACTAAAGAGCCTCTTGATGAAAGTGAAAGAGGAGAGTGAAAAAGTTGGCTTAAAGCTCAACATTCAGAAAACTAAGATCATGGCCTCCAGTCCCATCACTTCATGGGAAATAGATGGGGAAACAGTGGCTGGCTTTATTTTTGGGGGCTCCAAAATCACTGCAGATGGTGATTGTAGCCCTGAAATTAAAAGACACTTACTCCTTGGAAGGAAAGTTATGACCAACCTAGATAGCAAAGACGTTACTTTGCCAACAAAGGTCCATCTAGTCAAAGCTATGGTTTTTCCTGTTATCGTGTATGGATGTGAGAGTTGGACTATTAAGAAAGCTGAGTGCTGAAGAATTGATGCTTTTGAACTGTGGTGTTGGAGAAGACTCTTGAGAGTCCCTTGGACTGCAAGGAGATCCAACCAGTCCATCCTAAAGGAGATCAGCCCTGGGTGTTCATTGGAAGGACTGATGTTGAAGCTGAAACTCCAATACTTTGGCCACCTGATGCAAAGAGTTGACTCATTGGAAAAACCCTGATGCTGGGAAAGATTGAAGGTGGGAGAAGGGGATGACAGAGGATGAGATGGTTGGATGGCATCACTGACTCGATGGACATGAGTTTGAGTAGGCTCCGGGAGTTGGTGATGGACAGGGAAGCCTAGCGTGCTGCAGTCGATGAGGTTGAAAAGAGTCGGACACAACTGAGCGACTGAACTGAACTGATGGACATTATTCAGTATAGATGTGGGACATTGTCTCAGGAGTCAGAGAAACCTCTTAAAACAGAGAATTAGGGGTCTTCTGTCGTGGTTCAGTGCGTAAGACTCTGTACTCCCAATGCAGGGGGCCTGGGTTCAATCCCTGATCAGGGAACTAGGTCCCACATGCTACAACTAAGACCCAGCACAGCTAAATAAGTTTGTTTGTGTTTTCTTAGGAGAGAAATAGGACTGTTTGGACTGAGGGTGGAGGAGGTTCCCACTGTGTCTGGCCTTGTTGACCATCCTCAAACAACTTCCAGAAATTCATGTTTTGGGATCAAAACTAACTCAAAAAGAAATCAACTATAAACTCCAAGGATAAAAAGGAAAGAAAGAGACTCTCCAACTCACCTCCATAGGTTTGCCACTGTAACCATAGCTTCTAGAATGGTCCTGGACCCTTAGTGCTCTGGAATGCATGCATAAGTACATGAATACAAAAGGAATTGCTTCCTTGAATAGCTTGCTAGTAACTACTGACCTGGAACCATGCCAGAGGGCTCTGTACATAGTCAGATACATGAATGAAATAAAAGGTACAAGCAATGAGATGAGAGAATGAGATTGTTGATCTCTTGATATTAGGCAACTTCTTGAATATGATGGGCATAAAAATGCAATAAATAGGAGAGTAGCAGAGGATAAAATGTTTTTTATACCTTCTTGAATCCACACCGTCAACCAGAAGTTCATGCCCAGAACAAAGAATACCTTCGCTGCCAGAAGCTCAGAGTCCTAACAAAGTCTGACATTTGGAGCCCAGTGAGGCATCCTATGATGAATTATGAAAGACAAAAACTGAATTTAAAATAGATCTACCCAAGAGGATGGTCAAGTTGTTGAATCTTGAACTTTCATACCAGTTGTCTAGTAAGAGGCTCCACATGCACCTTCAGAAAAAAAGAGGTACTTCTTTAGAAAAAATGCATGAATTGATGTATGAGCACAGAAAGCTATTTTATATACTCTGGTAAGTCTCTCTTTCGAACATCATCTTTTGTGAAAGTTATAAACAGCACAATTGCTATTAAAAAGAAAAAGAAGAAAAATATTTTCCTCTGAGGATACAGCCCTCAGGAAGACTGTCTTAACACCAGCAAAGAAGTTGATCTGGGCCAGCAGAGTGAGCCTGGCCTTAAAATGTGTCTTTCCAGCATTCCTAACAATGCCTGTGTTCCCTTTAGCTAAGGGTCTCCATTTCCCTTGGAGAGTGAGGCTTTGAGATTTAACACAAATCTCCCAGGGAGAAGTCACACTTGAAATGATACCAATCTTTTCTACTAGGATAACTATCAGAGTGGTCAGGGGGACAGAGAACTCGAGTCTGACATCTGAGGAATGGGCCTGAAGGCGGGCTGAGGTCAGATTCACTAATTTACCACTTTGCTTGGAACTGGCGCCAGGCATCTTCGATGTTATCAAGCCCACAGTGCCCCCTGCAGGGAAGAAGGACAGGAATTTTGGTCGTTTTTTGTTCGTCTTGCTTTAGGTTATGCTACCGTCAAGTACTATTTTGTTAGAAATAGGATAAGGAGATAAAGACTACGAATTGTCTTAATCTTTCAAAACAGTGGGAATTTAGCTTTGCCAGCTTGAATTTGAGTTTGCAAAGCTTATAGTCAGTGAAATCAGTATAGTCCCAGGAATGACAATATTTTCTTTCAAAAGACAAACAGAAGTCCTATAAATTTAAATAATCTTAGAGAAAATATATAACCCACTTCCCTTCCCTTTAAGAGACATATTTTGCATATTTATGACTTTTATGAATTTTAATTCTGTGTATGCTTAGTTTTAAATGGTTATAATTATATGTATTCTAAATGTCATTTAATTCTTTTTTTCTTTAGTCAAAGTTTCAATGACTACATAGGTCTCTTAAGTTGCTGGATAATAATTTACTTAATCAGAGTTTTGTGCCTTGACACTTTGACTGGTATTCAATCTAAATGACTTATATGAATGATTTGTTTCCCTTTCAATTAATTCTTTAAGGTAACAGGCATAGTGACTAGTGACAGACGCACAAACTTTGGAGGAAGAAAGGTTGAATTCAGATCTTGACTTGACTGCATTTAGGCAATGCTCTGTGGGGATATTAATTATTCTTTAGGAAACTCAGACACCTCTTCTTTGTCACGAGGCTAGTGAGACTTAAATGATAAAACACAAATACATCAAAAGAGACACAGATAAATAGAACAGTATTATGGACTCTATGGGAGAGGGCGAGGGCGGGATGATATGGGAGAATGGCATTGAAGCATGTAAATTATCAAATGTGAAACGAATCGCCAGTCCAGGTTCGATGCATGATACAGGGTGCTTAGGGCTGGTGCACCGGGATAACCCAGAGGGATGGGGTGGGGAGGGAGGTGAGAGGGGGGTTCTGGAAGGGCAAATCATGTACACCCATGGTGGATTCATGTCAATGTATGGCAAAACAAATACAATATTGTAAAGTTAAAAAATAAATAAACTAATTTTTTAAAAAAACACAAATACAGCCTCTGACACATGGTAGCGATGTAATAATAGCATGATGAAAGACAGCTATTGTGCTGCCGCAATAATTATTAACTCTCAAAATTATTAATAGAATACCTTTCCTAGTTCTCCACTTCTAAACCCCAGTCCAGCCAGTAATCCAGTAAAAACAATGCCTGCCCAGGTGTCTCCTCCTCTCATCTGCTGACAGAAGACTTTTTTTTTTTTTTTCCCCAGATTGCTGGAATAGAAGCCAAGGTGCCTACCACAATAAGAGCAGGAAAGAAGAGAAAAGGTTCAACAAAAGGCAGAGCTGGAGGGATAGTTTTAGAGCATTGACATAGGAGAGCTTCTGGGCCTGGGAAAACTGGAGGATTGTGTTTGTGTTAGTTGCTCAGTCGTGTCTGACTCTTTGTGACCCCATGGTATGTAGCCCTTCAGGCTTCTCTGTCCATGGAATTCTCCAGGCAAGAATACTGGAGTGGGTTGCCCTGCCCTCCTCCAGGGGATCTTCCTGACCCAGGGATCAAACCCCAGTCTCCTGCATTGGCAGGCAGATTCTTTACCATCTGAGCCACCAGGGAAACCCTGGAAGAAGGGGCTATTAAAT
Organism: Okapia johnstoni; assembly: GCA_024291935.2. Taxonomy (NCBI): domain Eukaryota; kingdom Metazoa; phylum Chordata; class Mammalia; order Artiodactyla; family Giraffidae; genus Okapia; species Okapia johnstoni. The sequence goes on from CM044321.1 coordinate 63,653,550, forward strand.
GATACTGCCCTGGGTTCTGAATCATATCTCTCTAACTCTCTTCAATGAATAAAAGCAAAGAATGTATCACTTTTTAAAATTTCCTTACTACTAAATTCTGCCTCTGGAATGTGCCTTTGTTCTGAAAATAAGCAATGTGGATCCCTTGATGTGTAGGAATTAAGTCATCATCATTGACCTCATCATCCTTATTATCATCATTATTAGTATTTACTCACAGACTTGAGATTATATGATGAACTGGGTAAAATCAGTTTCATAGCTATTAATAATAACATATTTCTGTTTAGAAAGCTACACTGGTTAACAGTGGTTTAGCTCCCTTTCAAAAGAATTCATCTTCTTTTGTGCCCGGGCTACAGCTGTTTGAGGTACATTGGTCATCAAGCGTCTAGTTAGAAACCTGATCACATGTCTGGGCTTGTGGGTGAGGGGATTTACAGAATATTCTGGGAGAAGGGAGGTAACCGGAGAGGCTTTTTCTTTTTTTTTCCATGAGCAGCAAAAGCAAAGCAAGCCCTTGACAGCTGTTCTCTCCCCAGCCCTTTCCTGGCTCCTCTGGCAGTCATACCTTCGAGGCCAATCCTTTACGTTCACTGTCTCAAAAACTCTGTAGTACATGTACACAATTACATCACAGTTCAGTTTGTTGTAGGAAGTGGGAGGCCCCCCTTCAGGGCCCCAAGAGCGGGCTCTTGTCTAACACTCAGAATTGTCTGAGAAGACACGGGCTGACAAAGCAAGAGATTTTATTGGGAAAGGGCACTCGGGTGGAGAGCGGTAGGGTAAGGGAACCCAGGAGAACAACTCTGCCACGGGGCTGGCAGTCTCAGGTTTTATGGTGATGGGATTAGTTTCCGGGTGGTCTTTGACCAATCATTCTAATTCAGAGTCTTTCCTGGTGGCGCACGCATTGTTCAGCCAAGATGGATGCTAGTGAGAGGGATTCTGGGAAGTGTACAGACACGCGGTGTCTCCTTTTGACCTTTCCTGAACTCTTCCGGTTGTGGTGGCTCATTAGTTCCGTATTCCTTACCAGAATCTCCTGTCATAAAACAACTCACGTGAAAGGACCTAGCCTGGGTGGGTGGTTTCAGTCAGTGTGCTTCCCCTAACAAGTTTAGTTGCTCAGTCATGTCCAACTCTTTGTGACCATGGACTGCAGCATGCCAGGCTTCCCTGTCCAACTCCTGGCGCTTGCTCAAACTCATGTCCATCGAGTCGAGGATGCCATCCAACCATCTCATCCTCTGTCATCCCCTTCTCCTCCTGCCTTCAATCTTTCCCAGCATCAGAGTCTTTTCCAGTGAGTTGGTTCTTCGAATCAGGTGGCCAAAGTGTTGGAGTTTCAGCTTTAGCATCAGTCCTTCCAATGAATATTCAGGTCTGATTTCGTTTAGGATGAACTGGTTGGATCTCCTTGCAATCCAAGGACTCTCAAGAGTTTCAGCAAGTCTGTAGTACATGTACACAACTACATCACAAATCACCAAAAAAAAAAAAAAAAAGGTTGTATCTAGATTTACCAAAGTGATGAGGAAAGCAGTTTCAGTCTTGAAGGGATCCAATTCTTAGAAGCTCCTCAGAGAAGTTCTGCTATCACACAGGGTTCAAACAGGAGATCTGTTATCTTCTTGACCTGAATACCTAATGAAAAGCTAAAAACAAACATCTGTATTAGCTCAAGATTGCAGTTACATGGAAAGCAAAATTTAGAACAACAAGACCCTGATACAGATCAGTTTACAAGAGTCATATAACATTATCAGCTCTGTAAATAAATAATTCCCCTGGCCAGAGTAAATAAATAGGAAACATCTATTTTTGTATTTTAAATGGCAGTAGAAATGAGGATATTCACACTTACAAAAGGAATGGCCACTCTAGTACCTGTATCTAATTAAAGCATAAAATAAAATGTAAAAAATCTAGAAAAATAAATGTTTAGGTCAGTCATTACTAACAGAAGTCATGGAGTAATACTATCCCTTCTGAGCACAGTAATAATTCACAACACAGCCCTAGAGTCAAAGCAATGTGTTGAATAAGTTTTGTGTGACATTGGAATCTCTTCAGTGAGATAACGATAAATGTTTCTGGAAATGTGGTGTCAGGGATGTCATGAAGTGAGAAGCTTTGAAAAAGAAATTATTTGACAGATTTAAGCCATTCTAAAGGGAAGTTTGAAGTTCTACTGAGTAGATTAAGTTTGACAGAAAGTTTTAATTCAGAAACATTTAGAGGAAAATAATTTTGAAACCCTGAGATAGAGGGCAACATCTAAGATAGTCAAGTCCTGAAGCATCGTGACCCTTATCCACCCAAACACATGCGCACGCGTGCACACACACAGACACACCCCACCACCACCACCACCACCACCATATACTGCAAACATACATGCAAGTTTTTGAATATGTCATAGACCACCATGAATGGGAAAGAAATGTTTCAGTGCCTGGGAGGCCCACTGGGTGACCTGAACTTGGAAAACCCTCTGCTCTCTCTGCTCCCACTGGCCTCCTCCTCTTCATGGACTGGTTGGGGGGAGGGGACAGCGGGAATGGAAAAAAGGAGCGCATAACAAAGCAGTGGGCCTTGCTTCATCGTCTTGAAAAGGGTCACTAAATAGGTCTCTAGAGTTATTTTCTTTAAATGCTGGCACTCTAACAAGACATGGGGCTTGATTCCTTTTATTGGCAGATGCTAAATGAATAGAGTATGTACCGATATCTCTAGCATATGGTACCAGCCTCTTAAGAAATTAAGTCATCTAAGTACTTTTTTGGTAAAATTCTGGGTTTTATTTTATGCAAATAAGCACCCCTTCTTCCTTCTTCTGTGCTATACCACAAACTTGCCAGGGTAATTTATTCTCTAGATCCCTCTTAGAAGACAGAGATCTGAGATCACATTGATTCTAAACAAATATCAGGACTTCCCTGGTGGTCCAGCAGTTAAGACTCCACACTTCCACTTCAGGAGGCACACTTTTGATCCCTGGTTGGGAAACTAAGATCCCACATGCCTCATGGTGCAGACAAAAAAAAAAAAAAAAGAAGAAGAAGAAGAAGCATTAACTGAAGGATATTTCCTGTAGATAGTCCTGTAGACATAAAATGCTTCTTACCATATCATCCTCTGTCGTCCCCATCTCCTCCCACCTTCAGTCTTTCCCAGAATCAGGGTCTTTTCAAATGAGTCAGTTCTTTGCATCAGGTGGCCCAAGTATTGGAGATTCAGCTTCAGCATCAGTCCTTCCAATGAATATTCAGGACTGATTTCCTTTAGGATGGACTGGTTGCATCTCCGTGCAGTCCAAGTGACTCTCAAGAGTCTTCTCCAACACCACAGTTCAAAAGCATCAATTCTTTGGTGCTCAGCTTTCTTCACAGACCAACTCTCAAATCCATATATGACCACTGGAAAAACCATAGCCTTGACTAGACGGATCTTTGTTGGCAAAGTAACGTCTTTGCTTTTTAATATGCTGTCTAAGTTGGTCATAACTTTTCTTCCAAGGAGCAAGCGTCTTTTAATTTCATGGCTGCGGTCACCATCTGCAGTGATTTTGGAGCCCCCCAAAATAAAGTCTGTTACTGTTTCCCCATCTATTTGCCATAAAGTGATGGGACCGGATGCCAGGATCTTAGCTTTCTGAATGTTGAGTTTTAAGCCAACTTTTTCACTCTCCTCTTTCACTTTCATCAAGAGGCTCTTTAGTTCTTCTTTGCTTTCTGCCTTAATTGTGGTGTCATGTGCATATCTGAGGCTATTGATATTTCATGCTTTTATGATATTTCATAAAAGTTTCATGCTAGATGTTAAAATGCATGCTCTACAGTGGCTTGAAATCCTTTCAAGGAAACAGTCAAGGAACAGAGAAATTAGTAGACAATGAATTAGAAATAGGTGGAAAGTGCTTTGATGTGAAGGAAAACACTACCATCCTCAGGACTTTCTGACAACTGACAAATGGAAGGGAGAAAAGATTGCCTGAGACACATCGTGACTTTAAGGGATTTGAAGAGAACAGACACAGTGACTGTGTCTCCAAGGGGATTGAGCTCAGTAGCAATGGTTCTAAATGTGTGGTTCTGGATCAGCTGGACTGGTACCTCGATCAGTATCACCTGGGACTTTTTAGAGACGTTCATTCTGGGACTCTTCTTTACCTACCTAGTTAGACGATTCCAATACTTGCTAAAGTTTGATAACCACTGTAGTTAGATCTTGGTAGGGCTTTCATTTCCATGTTGTACCACCCATAGTGTGTTTGTGTGTGTGTGTTTAAAATCTTAGAAGAGAACAACCTTTAATTGTTTGCTTGTTTTGATCCATGAATGGAGAGAATAATAAAAATGAAAGTGGCATCAGTAAATAACAACCAGTGATCTTAAAATGATACTTTGGCCATCTGACACAAAGAGCTGACTCACTGGAAAAGACCTTGATGCTGGGAAAGACTGAAGGCAAAAGAAGGAGAGGGTGGCAGAGGATGAAATCATTAGACAGCATCACCAAATCAATGGAAATGAATTTGAGCAAACTCCTGGAGACAGTGAAGGACAAGGAAGCCTGGTGTGCTGCAGTCCATGGGGATGCAAACAGTCAGACACAACTTAGTGAGGCAACAAAAACAATCTTAAAATGATAGAAAAAGGCCAATAGGAAAATATGCAGATTGTTGTATATATTCTTTTTCTTATCAAGTGGGAGGCCCTGGAAAATCTGTTGATGTAAAAATCATATTTATTTTCATTTGGAAAGAACCTTGGGAACATCTGGTACCTTCTCATTTCACAGGTGAGCAACCTGATGGGTAAGGAGTTACTGACATACCTGTGAAACAGAAATTCACAATCCGGGTTCTGAGGAAGAGGGACCACAGGTAAAAGTTCAAATTGAGTAGATATTCTTGATTTGAAAGAAAAATAAAATATTTAACCACATTCTATGAAATTTAATGGCTTAATTAACTGTCTTCCCCATCTCCTGGCTGCTTCCAGAGGCTGGTGGCTAAGACTGAGATCCTTAGAGGAACACATGCTCTCTCTGGAGGCCATGGATCAGCAGAGCAGACCATGGCCCCAGCTGCAAGGCTCCCTCTGCCAAGGAAATGAAAGAGCCTTTTCACTCCCTACTTCTTCCCTCCCCCATGCCAGGCATGGCACCAGCTACAGCTCCCACCATCCTTCTGTGAATGCATGCCCCAATTCTGGAAGGAAATCCTAAGCAACTTGCCCAGGGAGAATTGCTCTTGAGTGAGTGAAAGAATAAACTTTATTATAATTATTAACCACTATTATTTTATTTATGCACAATATCCCTCCTTCCTTCAGAAGGTATGTAAAGCGAGACTGTTTTTAAGAGGTGGGTATCTGTCCCATCCTCTCCAGACCTCAACATCTTTACAAAGCAACGGGTTGGAGAGTCAGACCTGGACCTGTGTCGCAGTCATTCCTACAGTGCTTAGTTCACTGCCTTGAACACATTAGGAGGTCCATCAATATTCGGTGAATTACTGATGGGATGTGAAAGAGGAATGAGGGAAACTGGCAGTGGAAAGCATAGGGAAATGTTCCCATTTGTCAGATGAGGAGGTAAGTTCCTAAGAGTTGAATCCTTTGTTTTGTACCTCTAGGAGTAAAGATTCTAAGACTACATAGAGTCATGTTAGGATCACCCTGGAATAAAGCACGGCAAACCAGATTCATATGTGTCTCTGAGTCTGGGCAAAGAGATCTCCTGTATTCTCATGAAGGAAGGTACCTTGGGTTTGGAAATGTTACAAGTCAGAGTCCAGACAATCTTCAAAACTGGAATGACTTTGGTTCCAGTTGAAAATGAAAACTCAGAGCTAACAAAAAAGGAACAGTGAGATAACAATAGGATTTTGAGACAAATTATGTTATAGTCCATCATATAACATAGAAGGCATCTGCTAATATCAAAACTATGAGAGCCCAATACCTATTACTCTGAGGAGTATAAGACTCAAGTGTCAGATAAACTTTCCCTTGCAATACTCCTAATAATTCTAATATTTTTCCTACTACCACTTCTATGATAGCTTTTGAGTGACTAAATGAATTAATACAATTGTTTTTTTTTCATTTTGCCTGGGCCTCTTGCTATTTAAAGTCTTAATAAACAGTGAAGTGAAAAATATGTGGACCATTGGAAGAAAAAAAAGATGGGAAGCAAATGACTTTGGAAGCAAATCCATAGCTGATTTAGCTTAGAAAAAAATAGAGTATTTCAAGAACAAATTCTGCAATTTCTTTTTTCTTAATCATCTTATTTGTACTCAAAAAACTTACATGCAACATAGTAAGATTTTATATTTTAGCTTCAGTAATATGCATCCCAGACTCGATGGACATGAGTTTGAGCAAGATTTGGGAGTTGCTGAAGGATAGGGAAGCCTGAAGTGTTGCAGTCCATGGGGTCGCAAAGAGTCCAAAGAGTCAGACATGACTGAGCGACTGAACTGAACTGAATAAATGATTGGAAAATTAAAACAAATATCCTTAATATATTAATAACTTGGACTTGTCTAAATATTAAATATCTCTAAATGTTAGATTTGACACATAGTAACCAACTGATTATCTTGACAAGATGTTTTAGGTTCTAACACTTTGATTTGCAAATCTTTTAGGCAAGGCATTTAAATGACATATTAGAAATAACTTTCTATGGGCAAATTCTTAAAAATAAAGACAAGTAAAATATCTTGGATGAGAATCATAGAGATTGTGGGAGGTAATGCTTTTGAAACTGAGTCCTCCTAAAACCAAGTTCCCTGACAGAGTTTATGAGTTCCCTTACAGAGTTTAGCCTCTTTATCCAAGACTGCATTCTTTTTCTTGTCCCACCCCTGGTCCCCTCAGAATTAAAGTATTCCAAAAAAAAAAAAGGGGGGGGTTTCAGTAGGGGGAGATTGAATAAAGCAGGATCCTGTGGGGCCTTCCAAGGTCCATATAAGTTTTCAGCCTTTTATAGCTAATTTATTTTTGGAACTCAGCTGCATTCCAAATTTTAGCTGGAAATTAAGTTGAGTATCACAAATGAGATCAGTAGTTTACACATACTAGATACTCAGATATTTGACTGATGCTTTAAAATTGCTGATCCAGAATTCCTTTGCAGGCAGGAAGTTAGAATAAGGAGAGAGATATAAAACAATGAGGAAGTATAGAGGTATATAAGACAAGGGTGTTCGTGGTGGTGGTGGTGCTGATGGTGGTGTGATTGTAGTGTGATAATTCTGGTGGAGGGGTAGGATGAGCTTCCATGGTATTTCTGACATTTGAAATAGATCTGAAAAGCAAAGAATTGTGGAATGTAAAGTCTATCCTAGAACAGCTGAAAGTGTGATGTGGCTGGAACACAGATGTAAAGAGAGAGGGGGAAGAGGGCCTAGGATGAGATGGAAAATCAGACCAGATTTTATGGAAGGTCTTGGATGCCTTTTCAAAGGGTTTAGATTTATTCTCCAGGCAATATTAAAGCTTTTTAGCTAAAGTATGAAACGAACAAATTACATTTTGGAAAACTCTGGTCATAGTTGGAGAAAGAATTGAGTTAGAGAGACTCGACAGGGGAGGCTATTGCAAAAATCCTGGTAAGAAATGACAGCAGTCTGAACTAAGGCGACAGCTGTGGGAGGTTTAAAGACATTTCAAAAGTAGAATTCACAAGATTCAGTTGTTGATCCTGTGCAAGGAGTAAAGAAATCAGAGGATGAGACTTCACCTCCAAAACACTGGGCACTGTAAAGTGAGGTGATGTGTCTTTAGTCCACTCATCCCACAAATATTCATCAACCACCTATTCTGTTGCAGGCTTCTGCTAGATTCTGGTGCTGAAGAGGTAAAAAGTGGGTAGATATTGATAGGCAATTCTTGGGAGAAGAAACACATGAAAAGATGCTTGGCTTTCTTAGTGATCAATGTTGTCCATTAAGACAACAACAACAAAAAACATTTGGGGGGAGTACTGGCAGATTGATAAAGATGGAAAAGAATAATAATATCACAGTAACATATTCCAGTTTTATAGTATATGCACACATACACACATACACACAAAAACTGATGTGCAGGAAAAATGGAAAGTGTATACACTAAATTATTTACAATGGTTCTTCTCAGATAATGAGGTTGTGATCTGGTGGCTCCTATTTAATTTCTTGTGCTTTTGTTTTTGCGTTTATATGTATATATTTTTAATTTAACTACATATTACTCCTATAAGCTAAAAATAACTAATAATGCTATTTCCACTTTGGAAAAAATGATCAAGAGTATTGATAGACAGTTAAGAGGATAGTAAGAGAACAGTCCTGGGAGCAGGAAAGGTGAGTGGAAAGGGGCTGAAAGCGAGTGTGGAGAGAGTCACTAGCAGTTCAGCATCACCTGCAAGAGACAGCCCGGACATTGCGCCTGCAAAAGGTAATAGGGAGGGACTTCCCTGGCAGTCCAGTGGTTGGCTTCACCTTCTAATGCAGGAGGTGTGGGTTCGATACCTGGTCAGGGAGCTAAGATCCCACCTGCCTTGGGGCCAAAAAACCAAAACATAAAGCAGAAGCCACAATGTAACAAATTCAGTAAAGACTTTAAAAAATCTTAATGAATAAATAAAAAGTCAAAAGAAACAGGTAAAAAAAAAGGTAATAGGGAACTAGGTACAGCTCCTAATCAGGAGAGAGACCTGGTCCCATGCACAGATCCATTTAAATCAGCATGAAGAATGAACTGAAGGGGGGCTGGTTAGCATTTGGGAGATCTCAGGACCTCCCATGGCAGGAGGACTCTGGTCAAGTTAAATGTTTAACCTTCCTGTGCCTCCTGTACAATGGAAATAAGAATAGCAGCTGCCTTAAAGGGGGAAATGCATCGTGAAACTAACAAAGGTCAGTTTTCAGGACTCTTCATTGTTATAAGTACTAATTTTGGTAATTGTGATTTCGCTTTTTCTTTTTTTAAAATTTTATTTCTTGTGGTAAGAGCACTTGACATAAGATCTATCCTCTTAGCAAAATTTTAAGTGTACAGTACAGTACTGTTAATCATGGGCACAATGTCCTAAGTAGATCTTTAGAATTTGCTCATCTTGCATAGTTTAAACTACTTGTTGATTAACAACTCCCCATTTCCCCTTCTGTCAGCCCCTTGTAACCATCATTCTACTGTTTGACTCTATGAATTTGACTATTTTAGAATCTCATAGAAGTGGAATTATGTAGTATTTGTCCTTCTGAGACTGGCTTATTTCACTTCTATAATAATGTCTGTCTTCAGGTTTCATCCATGTTGCTCTATATTGCAGGATTTTTTTGGTACTTGTACTTTTCTGTTATTTTTCTTTACAACCCCTAAAGCCATACAAGTTTCAGGCCTCAGGAAACTTGGAGCTATTTCTGACAAGGCTTAGCATTTCGTCCAGGGTGAAATGAGCTAATCTGTGTTGAGTATGTGACACATGGTACTTTCCATAGGCGTGTCAGCTGCTTCTATTATGTGGAGGTGGAATACAGATGGTGGGTGTATCTAGGATGATCCCTGAGTATTCTGGCTTGGGTTACAGCATGCTGGTTTCCCATGGAGAGACTATTTAGTTTTAAAATGAAGGAATACTGGTTTAGTTTTGGATATGTTGAAATTTAAAGTGAAGATAAAATATTCAGTGAGTGTACAGAAGGAAGTAGGCCGTGAAATCGTTAGGTAGAGAGCTCAAGAGTTGTTGTCCAGTCTCTAAGTTATGTCTGACTCTTTGTGACCCCATGGACTGTAGCATGCCTGGCTCCTCTGTCCATGGGGATTTTTCAGGCAAGAATACAGGAGTGGGTTGCCATTTCCTTCTCCAGGGGATCTTTCTGACCCAAACCTATGGGAATCAAACCTGTGTCTCCTTCATCGGCAGGCAAATTCTTTACCACTGAGCCACCGGGGAAACCCAGAGTGCTCAAGAGAGAGGATGTCAACTTGAAAATTATCCAAATACAAAAAAATAGTTAACCTCACAATTATGGATGAGAAGGTCCAGGGAGCATGTGTAAAATGAAAACTGAAGAGGGCTCAGAACAGAATCCTGGGAGACACCAATCTTTAACAATGAGTTAGCTTGTGATGGTGGTTACATGAATCTATACAATTTCATAATACAGTGCACTGCCCTAACCCACAAAAAAAGTGCATATAAAAACTGGTGAAATCCAATTAAGATCTGCAGTTGAGTTAATAGTACCATACTGGTATAAATTTCATTTTTGATCATGTATTATGGTTATGCAAGTTGTTATTTTGGGGAAAAGTTAGGTAGAGAGTCCATGAAATCACTATTTTTGTATCTTCTTCTTTGTTTTTATTTAAAAATCATAAAAAGTTAAAAAGAAAAAAAAAAGCCTTGACTGCAACAGATTCACTGCAGATGGTGACGGACTTACCCATTTATTAATAGATAAGGCTGATCCAAAGTTGTTGGATAATTTGGAGTAAGATGTTGTGTGCTGACACTATTTTATGGTTTTCTTGAGCAGTGATCTAATTTCAGGCTAAGTTCTAAAGAATGAAACCAACTGCACAAGCTAAAAAAACTGTGACATTCCTGCTACAGTCTGTCTCAGGTCAATAATAACCCTAAGTCTTTATAGGAACAAAAAGAAAAAGAGTCTGGTAAGGGCAGAGAAGACTAGAGGGGAAAATTCTAGAAGGGAGTGGATCTAAGAGAGAGAAAAAAACAGAAACACTTCCACAGAAAAGTTAACAAAGAAAAAAGAAAAATCAACTAGTTTTTCTTTGGGGTTGTTGCTTTCAGAAAAAAAATAGAATCATTAATAATCTTTGTATGTGTGCTCAGTAGCTCAGTTGTGTCCAACTCTTTGCAAACCCATGGACTCTAGCCTGTTGGGCTCCTCTGTCCACAGAATTTTCCAGGCAAGAATACTGAAGTGAGTTGCCATTTTCCAGGGGATTTTCCTGATGCAGGGATTGAACCTGCATCTCTTGTGTCTCCTGCACTGTCAGGTGGATTATTTATTACTGCACCATCTGGGAAGCCCTTAATCATCTTTGGATGTGTCCTATTCTCACGGATCCTTGGGGATGTAAGGATTGTTTGAAGTGTTTTAGTGCTGTGCTCTCAAAATGTGGTGTGTGGACCAGCAACATAGGCATTCCCTGGGGACCTGCCAGAAATGCAGAATCTCAGGGCCCCTCCCTCAGACCTATGGGATCTGAATCTGTTTTTTTTAAAGCCTTCAGAGGAAGGCTTTGCAGTTCAGAGTTCAAGCTGTGCAAGCTGAAGAATTCAAAGCCCTGGTCCAGCCAATCCTGCCCTTCCACCACATTCATAATCATCAATAGAAAATTAATAAAGAGTGTACTTCCTGCCACCATGGGGGAATAACCTCACATATGCAAAAAAGCAGTGGAATAAGATTAATTTTTAAATTCTCTAGGAACAAAATCATATGAACTATGCTCTTTATGAACTATTAGGTTCAGTTCAGTTGCTCAGTCGTGTCTGACTCTTTCTGACCCCATGAACTGCAGCACGCCAGGCCTCCCTGTCCATCACCAACTCTGGGAGTCCACCCAAACCCATGTCCATTGAGTCATGATGCCATCCAACCATCTCATCCTCTGTCATCTCCTTCTCCTCCTGCCCTCAATCTTTCCCAGCATCAGGGTCTTTTCCAATGAGTCAGCTCTTCGCATCAGGTGGCCAAAGTATTGGAGTTTCAGTTTCAGCATCAGTCCTTCCAATGAACAGCCAGGACTGATCTTTAGGATGGACTGGTTGGATCTCCTTGCAGTCCAAGGGATTCTCAAGAGTCTTCTCCAACACCACAGCTCAAAAGCATCAAATCTTCGGTAGAGCCATATTAAAGTGCTTGTATCAGTGCTTTTGTATGGTTCTACATAGCAAACTCAGTGACAGTGAAAGAAAGGGAAGCCTGGCGTGCTATAGTCCATGTGGTCACAAAGAGTCGGACATGACTTAGTGACTGAACAACAACAACAACCCAATATTTGCACTATAGTAAATTTTAAAAATGAATTAAAATTTCCTCTGGTGGGGCTTTTTTTGAAAACATCAAGGGCTATATGATTCAGGACTTGTATTTTTTTGTTGTTGTCAGAAAGTTAAGGAATATCTCCCTTAAAAAGACAAATTCTTTTGACCATTTGAAGTTATGCTTAGTTTAATGCATTTTTTTCCAAAAGTTTGAGATAATGCAGATGGTATGCATTATTCAAAAGACTGGAGTAGAAACATACTTTCATTTGCTTTCAATTGGAACTAGTTATGTTAGTATTGCAGCTGATAACAGGCAGCATTACTAAGTGAATATGCAATATTGCTTCCCAGGTAGCTCAAATGGTAAAGAATCTATCTGCAATGCCAGAGACCTCGGTTGGATCCCTGGGTTGGGAAGATCCCCTGGAGAAGGGCATGGCAACCCACTCCAGTATTCTTGCCTGGAGAATCCCATGGACAGAGGAACCTGGCAGGCTACAGTCCATGGGGTCACAAAGAGTTGGACATGACTGAGCAACTAACACAGACACATGCACATGCATTTTAGCTCCATGTTAGTATGTCTGTGCCTAAAGTAATTATTAGAGAAATACAGCAACTGTCATGACATTTCTAGGCAGAGTAATCTAATTATAGATTTCCAAATTGTTAGTGAACTTTGACAGACTGCATGGCATCTCAAAATGTTCTTTGTCTATGAAGGTATTAAATAAAGGACTTCAGGGAATAATAGGAAAAGGGTCACTTTGGGTTGAAAGTAGTGACTGTTCCAACACAACAATACAAATATAGATGTGAAATTTCAGAATTTAAGGGCAAGGGGAGGAGGTAGGCTGTACTCTTGCCACTTTATGTTAAAAAAAACTTTTTCATTTCACAAGTTGATTCACTTGCCTACATGGTACAGCATATTTCTTCAAAGATTTTCACAGATCGGTAAAATGGAGAGAGTGGTACCCACAGGATGGCTCTGAGAAGGAAATGGCATAATATATATACAAAGTGCACAGCACAGTGTGAGATTCCTGGAAATCACTAAACAGTTGTTAGTTCTCTTATGTGCAGTCCTTCTCCAATGTCTCCTATCTCAGTAATAGCACCAGGAGGCACAGCCAGTTGGTTAATTCCCAATCTGAAAACTATGCTTAATCCTTTCCCCTCCATCTCTCCTCCCCACTCCCAAACTCCAAGGAACTTATTCAGTTCAGTTCAGTCGCTCAGTCATGTCTGACTCTGCGACCCCATGGACTGCAGCACGCCAGGCTTCCCTGTCCATCACCAACTCTCAGAGCTTGCCCAAACTCATGTCCATTGAGTCGGTGATGCCATCCAACCACCTCATCCTCCCTCGTCCCCTTCTCCTCCTGCCTTCAATCTTTCCTAGCATAAGGGTCTTTTCCGATGAGTCAGTTCTTCACATCAGGTGGCCATAGTATTGGAGCTTCAGCTTCAGCATCAGTCCATCAATGAATATTCAGGACTGATTTACTTTAGGATTGATTGACTGGTTTGATCTCCTTATTAGGATAGATATAAGACTAATCTCAAGAAAATTAGAGATATCAAGGAAACATTTCATGCAAAGATGGGCTCAATAAAGGACAGAAATGGTAGGGACCTAACAGAAGCAGAAGATATTAAGAAGAGGTGGCAAGAAAACACAGAAGAACTATACAAAAAAGATCTTCACGATCCAGATAATCACGATGGTATGATCACTCACCTAGAGCCAGACACCCTGGAATGTGAAGTCAAGTGGGCCTTAGGAAGCATCACTATGAACAAAGCTAGTGGAGGTGATGGAATTCCAGTTGAGCTATTTCAGATCCTGAAAGATGATGCTGTGCAAGTGCTGCACTCGATATGCCAGCAAATTTGGAAAACTCAGCAGTGGCCACAGGACTGGAAAAGGTCAGTTTTCATTCCAATCCCAAAGAAAGGCAATTCCAAAGAATGTTCAAACTACTGCACAACTGCACTCATCTCACGCTCTAGTAAAGTAATGCTTAAAATTCTCCAAGCCAGGCTTCAGTAATACGTGAACCATGAACTTCCAGATGTTCAAGCTGGTTTTCAAAAAGGCAAAGGAACCAGAGATCAAGTTGCCAACATCTGCTGGATCATTGAAAAAGCAAGAGGGTTCCAGAAAAACATCTATTTCTGCTTTATTGACTATGCCAAAGCCTTTGACTGTGTGGATCACAATAAACTGTGGAAAATTCTGAAAGAGATGGGAATACCAGACCACCTGACCTGACTCTTGAGAAATCTGTATGCAGGTCAGGAAGCAACAGTTGGAACTGGACATGGAACAACAGACTGGTTCCAAATAGGAAAAGGAGTCCGTCAAGGCTGTATATTGTCACCCTGCTTATTTAACTTATATGCAGAGTACATCAAGAGAAACGCTGGGCTGGAGGAAACACAAGCTGGAATCAAGATTGCCAGGAGAAATATCAATAACCTCAGATATGCAGATGACACCACCCTTACGGCAGAAAATGAAGAAGAACTAAAGAGCCTCTTGATGAAAGTGAAAGAGAAGAGTGAAAAAGTTGGCTTAAAGCTCAACACTCAGAAAACTAAGATCATGGCATCCGGTCCCATCACTTCATGGCAGATAGAAGGGGAAACAGTGGAAACAGTGGCTGACTTTATTTTTCTGGGCTCCAAATCACTGCAGATGGTGATTGCACCCATGAAATTAAAAGACGCTTACTCTTTGGAAGGAAAGTTATGACCAACCAAGACAGCATATTAAAAATCAGAGACATTACTTTGCCAACAAAGGTCTGTCTAGTCAAGGCTACGGTTTTTCTAGTGGTCATGTATGGATGTGAGAGTTGGTCTATAAAGAAAGCTGAGCGCTGAAGAATTGATGCTTTTGAACTGTGGTGCTGGAGAAGACTCTTGAGAGTCCCTTGGACTGCAAGGAGATCCAATCAGTCCATCCTAAAGGAGATCAGTCCTGGGTGTTCATTGGAGGGACTGATGTTGAAGCTGAAACTCCAATACTTTGGCCACCTGATGCGAAGGGCTGACTCTTTGGAAAAGACCCTAATGCTGGGAAAGATTGAGGGCAGGAGGAGAAGGGGATGACAGAGAATGAGATGTTTGGATGGCATCACCGACTCAATGGACATGGGTTTGAGTGGACTCCCAGAGTTGGTGATGGACAGGGAGGCCTGGCGTGCTGCAGTTCATGGGGTTGCAAAGAGTCGGATACGACTGAAAGACTGAACTGAACTGAACTGATTTTGGGACTGCTGATTTAGTTTCCCATGTTCCTTTAATGGCAATAAGATAATTTTCTCCAAAGACCAAAAATGTTAATTTTAGTTTTTATATTATATATGTATTGTTTGTTGTTTAGTCACTAGGCCATGTCCAACACTTTTATGACCCCATGGACTCCTGCCAGGCTCCTCCGTCCATGGGATTTCCCAGGCAAGAATACTGGAGTGGATTGCCATTTCCTTTTACAATACATGTATTACATGTGTGTGTGTATATATATGTATATATATATATAAAATATTAAATATAATATATATAATATTAAAATCACCCAAATAACTGCCAAGTAAAGTAGCTATCATTTATTCAGCATCTATTATTTTCAAAGTGTTTTTAAAATTTAACAATGTCTTAAATAGTGCTTACAATATGCCAGACACATTTAATGGAACAATTTTTTTCCTAAGCACTTTACACACAGTAACTCATTAAGTAGTTATTATCATTACTTCATTTTACCTGTGAGAAAATGGTGATACAGATGGGTTAAGTAAATTTGCCTAAGATCACTGAGCTGATGTGGGGACTCAGAGGTTGAACTCGGGTAGCTGGTTTTAGGGTGTGAGCTCTTAACCATTCTAAACTGCTGCCTCTTTGCAGGGTACAGAGTGTGGCGTACATTATCTTTCTTAATGGCCAGGACAGTCCTCCAAAGTAGTTATTGTTATCCCAGTTATGTAAAGTGAGAACTGAAGCTTCGAGTGTAAATTGCCTTTGTTTATGTAGGTAGTAGGTAAGACTGGCAAGGATTCAAACATAAGCACATTTGATAGTTCATGATTGTATGTTTATTTTTGGAACTAAATTGAAGAAACCCCTAAATTTTAGTCTTGGTAAAATTTTCTTTACTAGGATGTTTCAAAGTCCTCCAAAATATGTTACCCCTTGGGAATAAGATAACCAATGAGACACTATCTTATAGTAGGAAATGCTAACTTTTAAAAAATATATGTTTATTTTAGTTTACTCGTTTGGCTGCTCCGGGTGTTAGTTGCAGCTTTCAGGATCTTTTAGTTGTGGCACGTGAACTCCTAGTTGTTGCACGCAGGATCTAGTTCCCTGACCAGCAATCAAACCTGGACCCCCTGCATTAGGAGCTCAGAGTCTTAGCCACTAGACCACCAGGAAGGTCCCAGAAATGCTAACATTTTAAAGTCAAAAATTCCAGTTTAAATTGTAGCTCTACCACTTACTAGCCTTAAGATTTTGATCATATTACTGATTGTTAATAAACTTCATTCCATACTGTTTGGGGGAATTCAAAGATATAATAATGAAACTACTCATACTGAAATACAGTAGTAGTACACCAAAATGTCAATTTCAACAAAATAATTCTGAAAACAATCTTTGGGAATCTTGGCTTTGTCAGGTACTTGCTTTGTGGTTTAGAATATATTATGTAAACCTTCTGAGATTCCATTTCTTCATCTGACGATTGCCTCCTTATTCCTGGTTCAGAGAGGGTGAAATAAAATTAAGTAGGTAAAATGGCCAGTAGAGGACCTTCCACAGAGTTGGTCTACACAAAAAAGATATTTATTACTGTAGCCCGAAATTTATTTTTTCAAAAAATTTAATAGAAACTGTTTTTATCTGAGTTAATCAAATTCCCATGACCCTTACTTAAATTACTCTTATGGAGTAATTTATAGACTTTGAGAGTAGGCTTAATATATATACACAGTTCTCTATGGACTGGTTTAAACGTGATTTTTTTAGCATTTTAATTTCTGTTACTTTAGAACTGCCTAAGAAGCACCCTGCTGTTACAATCAAGCCTTGTGACTAAATAAAGATCAGTGATAGTTATGCTGTGAGCTGACAACACAGGGACTTGTCTGTATGCAAATTAAACTAAGGAAATGTTTTGGATGGCAGAACTGGCTCTTTTAAAAGAAATAAGCATCCTCAAGATCACCTTCTATCCAGAATATGATTTTTAAAAAGCCAATAACTTTGTTGCTGGTAATAATAATAAGTGTTCCAGACAAACTGGGACTGTAGGGAAAAAAAAATAATTCAAATTTATTGGATTTCTTATCTTTACATCACCAGTTAGAAATCTAAACATGCAAAAAAGACTAAGAAACACAGACTGTTCAGGAAATAAATATGATTGAACAACAAAGAAAGAATTTCTGGATAGAATTGTTTGAAGTTTTTCATTGTAAGATGTAATCCTTGGTGTATTTTTACAAAACTTCATAAAATAGCAGACTTTTTTTCCCCCACATGAATAGGATCTTTTCTTCTGAACTCTCTGTGAACTGATGCATTCAGATAGGTGTCCAGTATTGTGTCATCTGCTGTAACATCAGTTTGGGGACAATCAGGCTAGGATGGATCTGCCCCAACTAATGAAAGTGCTGAGGATGGAATTTCTGGACCTAGATCTTTCCATTCAAATTGCCTGAATATTGCCAGAAAAGACTTAGCTGTTCTATAAGGGGAGTTCCCCCCAAGACAATCAAGGATGTCCAATAATGAATTCCTGGTGTTCAGTGGATTTTAGTAGCAACTCATTGCACATTTTTCTTTTTTTTTTTAAACCTATTCAACATAATTAAGATTTATACAATTTTCACAGAAGAGTAGGATACAAATTCTATTCAAGTGCCCATAGACTATAAACTAGGAGGCCCTGGAACATATCCAGGGACATAAAACAAGGTGAAAAAATTGTATGGTCTAAAGGTACTAAAGTCAGAATCTGTTCTCTTAACACTGTGGAATTATGTTAGAAATCAGTATCAAAATATATTTGAAAACAACTCACATATTCTCAAGTGCAATGTGACATCTACCAAGAGAGATCTTTGACTTAGTCATTGAAAGTCTCAATAAAGTTAGAAGACTGAAAAAACACAGAGGGGGTGGTTGCAGAGAATAAGACATTTAAATGAGAAAATTAATATCAAAGATAATTTTAAAACCCCAGGTATTTGGAAATTAAATGTCCACTTTTAGATGATGACTGTATCTAAGAAGCCATAATAAGGAAAATTAGAACAGTATAAAAATGTATAGTAACAGTATAAAAATGAACAGAGAATTTACCAGAATTTGTTGCCTGCTGCTCAATGCAACTAAATACAATGCAGAATCTTGAATAAGATATGAAAACAAATAATGGACACTAGCGTGACATTTTGTGAAATTTAAACAAAACTCTGTACTTTAGTTAATAACACTGTATCACATGTTAATTTCCTGTGTGTGTTTTTTTTTTTTAACAACTGTATTTATATTTGCAGAACTGGATTAGAAGTTTTAAGCCTCATTCAAATTTTTTTTTGAAAATCACTAAGATGATAAGCTTTCTAGACTTTTAGCAGTAATACTAGATGCCAGAATACATAGAACTATATCGGCTTTGAGTCATCACACATTTTTCTTTTCAGCTTCCCCATGGGTGATATACTCAAGAAGGAGAAGGGGTTAACATCTAACCAGCCAACCAGCACTAAAGATACCCACTTCCCTTTATGCTTGTCATCCCTAATTACACAGAACTTGGAAAACCTTTACACATGTACATGGAATACTTAAATATAACCACCATTTTCATTATGCAGAAAATGAAACAACTTCACTGTTTTATCAAGGGGTTCTTTCACATTCCACTCACAGGTTTCTCCTGCAAAAAGACGAGCAGTGTTTAAACAGAAGTTCAGACTTCGTATGTATCCTTGATGGTCTTAGACTGAAGGGCACTAACATTTCCTTTGAGCCTCCATCTCCACCTCTTGTTGAAAACCCAATGCTCTCACCAAATATCCAGACATTCCCAAGGCATTCACAGTCAACAGGACACTTCTGTTTCTGAGATTATGCCTTCCCTAGTTTAGTTCCATTCAGCATCAATTGCATATTTGTCTTGTTCTGGACAATATAAGCAAGATGGATATTGAAATTTTAGAGAAATTTCCCAAAATTTTTAGTTCAAATTAAACAAAAACAAAACACAATGCATTTCTTTTCTTTCTTTCATTCTTTTTTTTTTTTTGCAAACTACACTGAGGATTCAGGAAATTTAGGTTTCTTAATCATAAATCAAAACAGAATCAAATGCAATGAAGCAAATATTTTTCTTTTGAGTTGTTTGTCAGTCTGCTAGGTTGCTTGCCTTCTCTCTTCTGAGTGTGTACTGCTTCTCATTCTTCACTCTACTTGCTGCCAATCTCTGCTCATTTCTAATCTAATAACAGTATTACAAAATGCTATGAGTATTCTTTCATTTGTCTCTTATTTGCCTGTGTCCTTGGGATCGTGTGTACTTGCTCAGTTGCTTCAGTCATGTCTGACTCTTTGCGACCCTATGGACCTTATGTAGGCCACCAGGCTCCTCTGTCCATGGAATTTTCTAGTCAAGAATACTATAAGAGGTTGCCATGCCCTCCTCTAGGGGATATTCCCAACCCAGGGATCGAACTTGCATCTCCTGCATTATACCTCTGAACCACCTGGGAAGCCTCTTTAAGTGGCTTACTGAAGCCATGCAGAGTAAGAACTCTAGTGTCTGGTGTTAAACTCCACCCTATTATGCATATTTTGTTGTTCAGTCGCTCAGTCAGGTCCGACTCTTTGTGACCCCATGGACTGCAGCACGGCAGGCTTCCCTGTCCTTCACCATCTCCCGGAGTTTGCTCAAACTCATGTCCACCGAGTCAGTGATACCATCCAACCATCTCATCCTCTGTCGTTCCCTTCTCCTCCTGCCTTCAGTCTTTCCCAGACTTGGGGTCTTTTCCAATGAGTCAGCTCTTCGCATCAAGTGGCCAAAGTATTGGAGCTTCAACTTCAACATCAATCCTTCCAATGAATATTCAGGAATGATTTCCTTTAGGACTGACTGGTTGGATCTCCTTCCTGTCCAAGGGACTCTCAAGAGTCTTCTCAAGCACCACAGTTCGAAGGCATCAGTTCTTTGAGTTTTTCCAAGGTATCAATTCTTTGGCGCTCAACGTTCTTTATGGTCCAACTCTCAACATCCATACATGACTACTGGAAAAACCATAGCTTTGACTATATGGACCTTTGAGGGCAAAGCAATGTCTCTGCTTTTTAACAGACTTATATTTATACACATAAATATATAGAAAATAAGATACTTTACTGAGCACGTCATTAACCTATTTATAATACAAAAAGTATCAACTTGATCAGAACAAAGCCAAATCAGGTTAGTAAGAAATGTTAAAGGAATTGTTTTCCATAGTTTAATTAATAGGTTCTTTTTAAAAGATATTTATGTATCTGCTAAAGAAACCAACTGAAGATACTCTAGGGAAGGAAATGGCAACCCACTCCAGTAATCTTGCCTAGAAAATTCCATGGATAGAGGAGCCTGGTGGGCTACAGTCCCTGATGGGTTTTGATGCTGTGTACTGTAGGTCACATTCATAGAGCAATATGACTCTTAGCTGGCATCTTTATGTTCAGTACAGTTCATTCGCTCAGTCATGTCCGACTCTTTGCGACCCCATGAACCGCAGCACCCAGGCCTCCCTGTCCATCACCAACTCCCAGAGTCCACCCAAACCCATGCCCATTAAGTCGGTGATGCCATCCAACCATCTCATCCTCTGTCATCCCCTTCTCCTCCCGCCCTCAATCTTTCCCAGAATCAGGGTCTTTTCCAATGAGTCAACTCTTTGCATCAGGTGGCCAAAGTATTGGAGTTTCAGCTTCAACATCAGTCCTTCCAATGAACACCCAGGACTGATCTACTTTAGGATGGACTGGTTGGATCTCCTTGCAGTCCAAGGGACTCTCAAGAGTCTTCTCCAACACCACAGTTCTAAAGCATCAATTCTTCTGTGCTCAGCTTTCTGTATAGTCCAACTCTCACATCCATCCACGGCCACTGGAAAAACTATAGCCTTGACTAGACAGACCTTTGTTGGCAAAGTAATGCCTCTGCTTTTTAATATGCTGTCTAGGTTGGTCATAACTTTCCTTCCAAGGAGTAAGCATCTTTTAATTTCATGGGTGCAATCACCATCTGCAGTGATTTTGGAGCCCAGAAAAATAAAGTCAGCCACTGTTTCCACTGTTTCCCCATCTATTTTCCATGAAGTGATGGGACCGGATGCCATGATCTTAGTTTTCTGAATGTTGAGCTTTAAGCCAACTTTTTCACTCTCCTCTTTTACTTTCATCAAAAGGCTCTTTAGTTCTTCTTCATTTTCTGCCGTAAGGGTGGTGTCATCTGCATATCTGAGGTTATTGATATTTCTCCCAGCTATCTTGATTCCAGCTTGTGCTTCCTCCAGCCCAGCGTTTCTCATGATGTACTCTGCAACAGATAAGCCAGAAGAATAGGAATTTTCCTGGAAGTCAGTGCTACAACAGGATGCCTAGCAATAACACAATCACACACAGAAGCAACTATAAACGTATCTTATAATTAAATGTACAACATTGACAGCGCTAAAGCCTTTAATTGTGTGGATCACAACAAAGTGTGGAAAATTCTTAAAGAGATGGGAATACCAGACCACCTGACCTGCCTCTTGAGAAATCTGTATGCAGGTCAGGAAGCAACAGTTAGAACTGGACATGAAACAACAGACTGGTTCCAAATTGGAAAGGAGTATGTCAAGGCTGTATATTGTCACCCTGCTTATTTAACTTATATGCAGAGTACATCATGTGAAATGCCAGGCTGGATGAAGCAGAAGCTGGAATCAAGATTTCCCAGAGAAATAGCAATAAGAGAGGTATGCTGATGACACCACCCTTATGACAGAAAACAAAGAGGAACTAAAGAGCCTCTTGATGAAAGTGACAGAGGAGAGTGAAAAAGCTGGCTTAAAACTCAACATTCAGAAAACTAAGATCATGGCATCTGGTCCCATCACTTCATGGAAAATAGATGGGGAAACAGTGGAAACAGTGTCAGACTTTATTTTTCTGGGCTCCAAAATCACTGCAGATGGTGACTACAGCCATGAAATTAAAAGACGCTTACTCCTTGGAAGGAAAGTTATGACCAATCTAGATGGCATATTTAAAAGCAGAGACATTACTTTGCCAACAAAGGTCCATCTAGTCAAGGCTATGGTTTTTCCTGTAGTCATGCATGGATGTGAGAGCTGGACCATAAAAAAAGTAGAATGCTGAAGAATTGATGCTTTTGAACTTGGTGTTGGAGAAGACTCTTGAGAGTCCCTTGGACTGCAAGGAGATCCAACCAGTCCATCCTAAAGGAGATCAGTCCTGGGTGTTCATTGGAGGGACTGATGTTGAAGCTGAAACTCCAATACTTTGGCCACCTGATGCGAAGGGCTGACTCTTTGGAAAAGACCCTAATGCTGGGAAAGATTGAAGGCAGGAGGAGAAGGGGATGACAGAGGATGAGATGGTTGGATTGCATCACCAACTCAATGGACATGAGTTTGAGCAAGCTCCAGGAGATGATGGACAGGGAAGCCTCGCATGCTGCAGTCCATGGGGTCGCAAAGAGTTGGAGACAACTGAGTGACTGAACAACAACAACAACAACCACAACCAACTCCACTTCTCCTTGAAAGTGAAAATGTAAGTCCCTCAATTGTGTCTGACTCTTTGAGACCCCAGTGACTGTAGCCCACCAGTCCATGGAATTCTCCAGGCCAGAATACTGGAGTAGATAGCTATTCCCTTCTCCAGGGACCCATGGATCAACCCTGGTTTCCTAAATTTTGGGTAGATTCTTTACCACCGAGCTACCAGGGAAGCCCTAGATCTCAAACATGCTGCAGTCATGTAAACACCAAGGACAGGATGGGAAGTGTAAAGAGTCAGTGGTCTTAACTGATTGTGACTAAAATCTTTTTCTTTCTGCAAATTTTAGTAAAACATACAGGTGAGCACATTTCAAGTGCTGCCTTGGAAGAAGCCTGTGCAAATAAAGGACCTTAATAGTTAACCAAATAACCCACATTATGGTGATCTCTTAAAATAGAGTGGTAATGTTTAAAGGGCTACAAAATTAATCAAATTATACAGGATAAAACACAGAGAGGAAAACTCTAATATGAGTTTAGTTTTCGTGGATTTTCAGCAAGGCAATTAAAATCCACCTTATTGAGAGTGTCTATTCTGCCTAAACAGCATAAGGCACTCTGCAGACCACTCCCCCAAAAGATCTGAAATCACAAGAACAGAGAGAGTTTGTGGTATTTAAATCGAGTCCCTCCCTCCCTCCCTCTCCCACCCTCTCCCACCCTCTAGTCTCCCACTTCCCAGACCTAGGAGTGCCTCCCAGACCACTGCCTCCCAGACCACTGCCAGGTGTGGGCTCCCTCCTCCCACACCTGGCAGTGGGAGGGCTCTCTGCCTGGGAGGGTCAGGGGCACCAGCGTTCCTCCTGCCCTAGTTACCTGTTGCTGAAACTGAGTTCTGAGTGAGTGTGGGGGTGACGTGGGGGTCCCCTTCTTGTGCCCAGCCACCACTAGAAGTATTCAGGCACTCTCTTGAATGTGACATTACTAAGGATACTGGGACCTCAGCGGTACCAGATGGTCAATGTTAATAAAGCCTTTTTGGTGTTCTTCCCAGAAACTGAGGAGGTAAATAACTATTATAACTTGGTGACAGATATTTTGGCTGTCAAGTGATTTTCAGTTTTTTAATTTAAAAAAATGGAATAAGGAGCCATTGGAGTAAAATACAAATTTGCATGATGTATCATAGTGATACACGGCATAAGATTTGATAGTTTACAGAACTGAATGACAATGCTGTTATAAAATTTCTTCTGTTAATTTAATTTTGTTTATGCAGGCAGTTTCTCAAGCTTTACATTTTTAAATATTAAAATTAGGATAGAAGTGATGGTAAATCCTGTCCCATTCTAAAAATAAATGATAGTTATCCATAAATATATGAATTAATTGAAGAAGTCTCTATCTCCTTATCAGAGTGTATTTCCGGTAAATGTATACTCTTTGTTCAATAAATGTTTATCCAAATGTATAATACATATAATGTAAATAATTATAATAGTCAATCAAGGAGTTATTTTTTTTCTGGCTGCACTCTGCAGCTTGTGGAATCTTAGTTCCCCAACCAGGGATTGAACCCAAGCAGTGAGTGGGCAGTGAGAATGTGAAGTCCTAACCACTGGATCACCAGGGAATTCCCCAGGAGATATTTTTTAACTGTTTCAAATATAATTTAAATATCATAAAATTCACTCATTTTAAATATGCAATTCAAGTGAATTTCATTTGTACTTACCGAGCTGTACAACCATCATCACAATCTAATTTTAGAACATCTTCATCACCCTAAAGGAAAAACCTCCTGTCCATTTACAGTCAATTCCATTACCAAGCCCAGCCCTCAGCAACCAATAATCTACTTTCCACCTCTTTACCTTTGCCTTTCAAAGAAAAATCAGTGAAAAATAAATTTATGTTCATGTCTGGCTTCTTTCACTGAGCATAATGTTTTTGAGGGTCATCCATGTTGTGGTAACTTTTGGAATAGAATAATATTTCATTGTAGTGATATACTGAATTTTCAAAGATCAATTCATTGGTTGATTGACATTTGGGTTGTTTTCACTTTTTAGCTGTTTAAAATAAGGTTGCTATGAACATTTCTGTCAAGTCCTCTTATGCACTTTGTATGTATGTACAAGTATTTATATTATTGTTTGTATTACATGTAAACTATTTCCAGAACAAGACAGAATTCAATATCCTATTTCAATTTTAATATTTATAGATATGAAACTGAGAAACTCTAGCCACAAACTATTAATAAATATATAGGTGTGGAAAGAGTTGTTTAACAGCAGCATCTCCCAAAATTTTTAACCAAGTAAAATGAAAACATACGTCTATAGAATTTCACCTTTATAGGGTATAAGAGGAGTTTCTAGGTCATATAGTAATGTAAGTCTATGTATAACCTTTTAAGAAACAAACTTTTTCAAAAAATGACTGCGTTGTTTCATTGCATGCATGAGGTTTGAATTTCTCCACATTTTTGTAGGACACTAGTTAGTGTCTTTTTATTACAACCATTCTAGTGAGTAAGTAACGGCATCTCATTATGTTTTTGACTTGCATTTCCTGAAAGACTAACGACATTGAGAATCTTTTGACGGACACTTGTATATCTTCAGAGAAATACCTATTCAAATCTTTTGCCCACTTAAAATTTTATTACTTAGCTTGTTGATTATTAGGTTATAACTAACCTATAACTTTCATATGTTTGAAATACAAGTAAAATATGATGATTCGAAAATATATTCTCAGTCTGTAGGTTGTACTTTCGATTTCTTGATGGTGTCTTTTGAAGAGCAATTGTTTAAATTTTGATGACATATAATTTACCTTTTTTTCTTTTTATTGCTTATATTTTGGGGACAACCAGAATAAATATCAGGGTAAAATTTCATCAGGTGATATGGAAACATGAGTTTAAGGCAAAAAGGAATGGGGATTTCCCTAGTGGTTCAGCGGCTAACTCTATATGCTCCCAAATCAGGGGGCACAGGTTTGATCCCTGGTCATGGAACTAGATCCCACATGCCACAACAAAAGATCCTGTCTGAGATCTACAACTAAGACCTGGTGCAGCTAAATAAATAAATAAAAAGAAGAAAAGGAATGGCGTAACATTTTCTCCTATTTAAGAAATGCTTGTTAATATAGTTTTAAAAATTGATGATGATATAAAGCTATCTGGTATTTAGGCTCTACTGGCTACAATTAAAAGTTATGTATCTCTTATTTTAGAATGTCAACTTATTAGAAAACAATTTGTATCCTTTACAACTCTTTAAGTGAGATGAAAATTGTTGATGCCTAATCAAAAATGAGGGAGAAGGTACATAGTCACAATTTCTCAGAATTCTTTTTAAGGTGTATAAGAGAAAAATCATTAAAAACCACTGTATTAACGTATTAACGTATACCATCCCCCACCCCCATAGGTTTTTCTCTTTGGGATGGATGGCTGTTATCTTTCTGAGATTTCAGAGAACTATTAATACCAAATGGAACTGCCAAATTTTAAACTTAAAAGCCTCCCCCAATAGTCATCCAATATTTCCCATCATTAATTTTGACTGAGAGAAAGTGTAAGTCGCTCAGTGGCGTCCGATTCTTTGCGATCCCATGGACTGTATAGTCCATGGAATTCTCCAGGTCAGAATACTGGAGTGGGTAGCTCCCTTCTCCAGGGGATCTTCCTAACCCAGGGATTGAACCCAGGCCTCCCGCATCGCGGGCGGATTCTTTACCAGCTGAGCCACAAGGAAAGCCCAATTTTGACTGAACGAAGTAACAATTCATCTGGAATTAAGTCACTGCCATTCTCAAACAAGCCATTTAGCTAGCCTTAAGAGCTCAGAGCACTTTATATGTATGTATATAGATTTTTAAGGCAAATCTATTGAAGACTGTAAAATCTGCCATCTGCAGACTGAAGAAAAACATACAATCTAAAAGTTTCAAGATTAAGTTTTATACCAGGCTCTTACTAAAGACTATTGCCCTGGAGACAGCCTCTTAGATAATTTTGAAGAACTGCTCTGAAGAATCAGGGAGAAACCAGAATATGTAGTTTTGTGGTTTTTCCCTTAAGGGGAAAAAAAGTGGAACTTCAAAAGATTACTGCTAATCGCAAAGAACAGATTATCTAAAGTTCATGATCTTAGTCCCTTTCTCTATATCAGAAGATGCAAGAGTCTGGGTTCATTAATCTTTAGATAGGCATCCTCACTATCTAGGACCGGTAACCAAAGCACAGACCTGCAGTTGTGTTTTGCTCCATCCTAAGCTCGCCTCAGGGCTCATGTGCGGGGGCAGGGGCGGCTGCACTGGCTTGATCCTTGCAGAACTGGAAAATCAGGCAACATTCCCCCTCCACGCACCGAAACTATCTTAATAACTTTAAAGAACTTTTAAAGAAGCGTATGTTTACTTTGATTTTCCCCTTTTGACTTTCCATAATCATAAATGGAATCAGCACATTTGCTATTTAACCTTAGGCGTCAGGAACTTAACTTTTTTTTTTTTTTTTTTACCATGCTGTTGCTACGAACTTCTAGCACACAGGGCTCCCGCTAACCATCAACCCTCATCGCCCACCGCTCTGGACCACTCCCTCCCGCGGCCTGGGGTCCGCACGAGAGTAAGAGACTGCGCAAGCGCCGGACCGTCGACGTGGCCGGGAGACCCTAGCTGGGGAGTCCGCGCTGAGTCGCTGGCTCAAGTGGTTTTCCCCGGGCCTTCGGCCCTTTATCTTTTTCTCCCCCTAGAGTTTTACGGTGACTCAGACGTTCCAAGTGTACTAACGTCGCCCCAGAGTCCATTTAGAAGGTCTGAGCGGACAAAACTGAGGCTCGGAACACGGGGGACGAGTCCGCAAGACAGCGGCCCGCGTGGGCGTCACGTGAAGGCCAAGCTGCGGGGGCCGCGCGCTCGGGTCACGCGGGAGCCGCGCTGGCGGGCGGGGCGGCGCGGCCACGTGACGTGGTGCGCTCCGCAGCGCGCGCCTCCTCAGGCTTTGTCAGCCCCGGCGTGCGGGTGCGCGCGTGCGGGGCTCTGGGACCCGCGAGCCGGTCCGCGCGCGGAGCGCTAGGCGGCGGCGGCGGCGGCGGCACCGAGTCTGAGGGAGCGGACTCTGCGCTGCGGCCGAAGGGCCCGGCGGTCTGGCAGGCACAGGTGGGGCGCGGCGGCTGGAGGGAGGGAAGGAGTCGCCCCTGCGCGGACCTCGCCAAGGCGGGCGGGTGGCGTCAGCGCCCCGGGCCCGCGGCGGGCTGGCCGGGCGGGAAGGGCCGAGAAGGCCTCGGGCTCCCATCCGGGTCTCAGAGATGGAACTTTCGTGGCCGGGAGCGGTTTCGGGAGGGATTCGTTTGAGAAGTTGTTCTTAGTTAACCCTCACCTCGTGTATCTACGGAACTTTCGAGCTCGCTACGCCACCTCCCTATTTACTGTTGGGCTGGAGGGCGCCGCCTGGCCCCCTCGGGTGGCGGTTCTCCCGGAGCATCTGTGGACCGTTCTGGCCCCCCACCCTCACCCGGCGCTTACAGCTTAGTGAAAGTTCCGTAACAGAAAGTCAGCCACATGGGGGTGGGTAGCTCGCAATTTTACTCCTTCGAAAACAGTTGTTCGTGTTTGGGGGGACTCGGGGGAGGGGACTGAGCACTGCAGAACATCCCTCCGATTTAATTTCTCTGCCTGGAGAAAGTTGCTCTTGGAATGCGCAGTTTCGTGACACGGCATTATTGCGTTACTGCAGGGTTGGCCCAGTTCTCCACTCTTAATCGTAAATGAATTGCTTTACTCTGTCTCATGAGGATGCTGGAGATTTGCTTTATTGTATTGTAATTTAATGAGCTTGTCTTAATTGTTGTTGCCTGTGAAATGCGTGGCCTTAAATGTTTAGGAATTCACCAATTTTCTTTGAAATTTCCGAAAGCAGAAGTAGTATGAGAAGGCCCCCCTGCTTTTATATACTTTTTGGTTCGCTCTCTTTTACATTAGCAGACTTAAGTTGGTGACTTTATGTGAAACGTATTTGGAATAAGAAGCTGTTTCTCGTGTGCTCTCTTACCTGTGAGGTTTTGTGAAATGCCACTATATATAGTTCCTCTAGCAAGCAAAAATAGGGTGGGATGCTACAGAAGGCAGTTGCAGATATTTGGGAAAAGTTTCTGCTGCTTTTGTTTGGTTGGTTGGTTTTATTTTGTAAAGGGCCAGATGGGTGGGCATCAGAACAGCTTCTACTGCTCCTCCTTCTAGGGAGATAAATGGTTATATGATTAAAGACTTGTGATATTGATCGTTAGCATGGTTGTTACTACTTTCAGTGTTTATGAGATTGAACTAATAAAGACGAAGTGTTTGGTTCAGAATTGAACCTCTTTGCTCCTCAGTATTTTTTTAAAGCGCGCGCGCGCACACACACACACTGTTATATGAAATAAATGCATTTTACTTTTATTAGAATGTTTAAAAAATAAATGCGCCATTGTTATCTGGAGCCAGATTTTAATTTGTGATTGAAGATGAATGTAGTGGTGTAGGTATTGTTTTATTTGATACTTCAGATTGACGTTTCAAAGACTTTTTCTGTTCTCAACTTTAAAAATTAAAGCGCCAAGTCATGTAATAATAGTTGTTATCTTTTCAAGACACTTGATAAGCACTTGACTACAGTTAGGGGTAGGATAAACTTCGTTGTTTTTAAGTCACCATCGTATAGTCCTTTTTTCTGTGAAATGCATCTTCTCAGAGACTACTGAGAAAAAGCAAATCCCGTAACAACCACAAAATAAAAATGTAATATTTTAGTAGAAAGTTTCTTCTTTTTGTGATGAGATTACCAACTACATTTCATCTGCTAGATCTCCAGGCTGTTCTCACTGCTCGCTCTCTCTCTCTATGTGTGTGTATATACATATATATATATATATATGTTTTTTTTCCATCTTCAAAGTGAAGATGGCAGCAAGGAAGGCTCTTCAGCAGCAGCTGACCCATGGAACCCTCCCCTCTTAACACACACACCTGCCTTCCCTGTGAGTAGCCCCCCTCCCTCCCACACCGTTTCCTCCAGTGACACATTATTTAGGAAATCTTTCAGCTCACTGTGTGAAATAAGTTTATAAATAAAGACGTTTGCAAGGTAATACTACTTCTACCTAGGGTTCCTTTATCAAATGCTATATACCCTTTAAGACTTAAGCATGAAGTCTTTCTAAGTAACTGAAACACTTCAGTTACCCTTCACACCTCCCTCGCTCTGCTCACCTGTTCATATAGCAGGAGGTTTAGCTTTGGAGTCAGACATTTCATTTTCTTGACAAATACCTATTGAACCTGACTCTGAATCTATCTCTTCCATTTACCAGCTCATTGACTAGTCCTTGAGCAAGCTGCTGAGTATCTATTTGTTAAACATTTTCTAAATCAGAACAACCCTCCAAGGATATGAGGAGTAAATGGAGCATATAACAATGCCAAGCATATCCAGAGAGCTTAATAAAAGGTAGTAAATTACGGTGCTTCTAAGTGTCACAGACCATGTGTGTCTTATGTTTGCAATATAATATTATAGTGAGTGGATTTAGAACTGTGTTTTTACTTGTGCACTCCCAAAATAATTTATATAAAACAATTCCCCTTGCATAGGTTTAAGCTAATTTATAATGTTTTGCATTATACTCTCAGGTGATTGGAGAGGATGCAGTATCCCACATAGTATAGATACTGACATTTTCATATAAAATTGGTTCATCACTCTTAGCTCTATCTCCTGGGGTATAATATTGCACTTTTATATCCATCGCCGTCAGTTTTTAAAATATATGCTATTTTACAGGGTTCCTTTTTCTGGAAATTGTATTTTGATTTTATCCACTTCTACTTTTACCCACTCCTGAGTATTATCTTAATTTATTTATACTCAAAAGCTTTTCATTCTCTGTCATGCATGTCTTTAATAAAAATACTTGTGTAAGTTGAAACTAAGTTTTAAAATTTTTCTTTGACTATAGCTCTAGGAGTTAACTTTTCTTCTGGATTGAATTATTACAAGTAGTAATAGTCGGAACAGCTTAATACCCGATGGATTTTGATAAAGGATAATTCAATATAAAAATGGAATTTTAGTGGAAATTTATATCTTAAGGAGATGGATAGTTGGAGTCATGCCTAAAATTGAAATTGACACCTGTGACTTTTGGGCTGTTTCATTCTACCATGAATTCTGCCTTTCCATGCTGGGAAATACACCATAGTAAAAATAGGAATGGGAGTGTGGTATATTTGGTAAAGTTTTGCAAACTGAGAAGACTGTGAAAGGAGCTTGAAAGAGAAAAAGCAATAACATGATAGTTAAACTGCAGGCATGTTGCCCATAGGTCAGCTTTAGTGAGGAGGGATCTGAAAGCCTTTTTCTTAAAATTATATATGTTGTTGTTACATGTTCCTTAACAAATCTACATGTTCCCCTGGGTACACATTCCCTCATTTAAAGACCATTTGAGCTGTGGTTGTCAACGGGGGATGATTTTGCAGCCAGGATACGTTTGGCAATGCCTGGAGATTTTTTTTTTTTTCCTTAATAATTTTAGTTATTTATTTTTTAAATGTTTGGCTGCGCAGGGTCCTTGTTGCTATGCGGGCTTTTCTCTAGTTCCTGTTGTGACTTCTCTTGTTGCAGAACATGGGCTCTAGGGCACTTGGGCTTCAGTAGTTGCGGTTCCCAGGCTCTAGAGCACAGGCCCAGTTGCTTCGCCTCATATGGGATCTTCCCAGATCAGGGATCGAACCTGTGTCTCTTGCATTGGCAGGCAGATTCTTTATCACTGAGCCACCAGGGAAGCCCTGGAGACATTTTTGATCCTCACGTGGTGGGTAGAGGAGGTCGCTGCTTCAGGCACCTAGTAGATAGAGATCAGAGTGGGGATAAACATCCTCCAGTAATCAGGACAGCCTCCCATAACAAATAATTTTTCAGCCCAAAATGTGAATCAAACTGAGATTGAGAAACCCTGATTTAGAGGATTAGTTTTGAAATCAGACTATCTAACTCTGTAACCAAAGTAATGGGTTAGTCAACTCTTTTTTGTAAAGTGCCAAATAGTAGATAGTAAGATGTTTTAGGCTTGTGGGCCACATATAATCTCTGTTGCATATCCTTGTTTTTATAACCTTTTAAAAATATGAAAGTAATTCTTAGCTCCAAGGTCTTTCAGAAATATGTGATCTAAAGCAGTTATGGCCTTCAAACTTCATTTTTCTTCCTTCTGCAAAGTACTAGTAACAGTAACAATGTCTCAAGAGTTGTTTGTAAGGACTGAATGAAATGAACATCTAGCTTGGTCTCCAGCACACATTAAAAGCTCTGTAAATGGTGTCCTTGGTAGTCATGGTGTCCTGTGAAAGTGAAAGTCGCTCAGTCCTGTCTGACTCTGCGACCCCATGGACTACACAGTCCATGGAATTCTCCAGGCCAGAATACTGGAGTGGGTAGCCTTTCCCTTCTCCAGGGGATCTTCCCAACCCAGGGATTGAACCCAGGTCTCCTGCATTGCAGGTAGATTCTTTACCAGCTGAGCCACAAGGGAAGCCCAAGAATACTGGAATGGGTAGCCTATCCCTTCTCCAAGGGATCTTCCCAACCCAGGAATCAAACCGGGGTCTCCTGCATTGCAGGTGGATTTTTTTCTTTACCAATTGAGCTATCAGGGAAGAACACATGGTATCCTGTAGCACAGAGCAAAAAGTGCCAAGTCATGGTGGTGTTCAAGACCCTGTTCAAGTCATTTGAACAAACTTAACAGTGCTGGTTAAGTTCCTGGGTCAGCTTGCCATAGCCTGTGTAACCTCTGCTGTCTTGCTTTCTGAACTCTGAGCCTGCTTGTATCCTAAGGAAGGTGGAATGCAGAATTCCTATCCCATGGTGTCTGAGGAAAGAAAGCATTCTACTGGCATTCTGTTCTAAAGACAGGATTCCAGGGTGGGGTTGTCAGTTTTCATAGGGGATTCAAGGTGAGACAAGTAAGATCTCTGATTATGGTCGATTGTATGTGATGTTTTCTAAATTGGGGACAAATATATGTAAGTGGACACACACACATACTGGTTCTCAACTACTGTGAAGTCCCTGTATGTGACTGACCAATGGTTTTACTTTTCAGATTAGAAACTATCGTTAGGCTGGTTTGGTGATGCCTTTATAGTACAGATGGTTGCTAAAAGAGCCTTAAGTCCTTTAAATTATTGTATCATTGTAATTTTTACTGAGATCACAGGAAAATAAAACCACAGTGTCTGTAGTAGGCACATGTGGATATTGAGGGCTTGAGATGAAGGTAGTTGAAATTGAGATATGCTTCAAGTGTAAAATACACACTAGGTTTTGAAGACTTAATGCCAAAAATAAGGAAAACTATCTCATTAATAATTTTTATATTGGGTACGTGGTGAAATAATATTTTGGATGTTTTCAGATAAATATTATCACTGAAGTTTTTTACTTTTTAAATGTGGCTATTAGAAAATTTTAAATTACATATGTAGTTAACAATTATAATTCTGTTGGACAGTGCTGCTCTAAATCTTCAGTTTACCTTTTTAAAATTAGTAACTTTTTATCCTGCACATAATAAAGAATTAAATATTTTTATAAGACTTGCAGTGAAAATCAGAGATCCCACTACCCTAGTCTCATCCCTTACTTCCAAAGCTTGTATCTGTTTTCTTACCACTTCTGGTCTTTCTGTCTGAATATGTAATAAACAGGATGCTTACATTGTTACTTTATTTTTCAGTGTTAGGCATTGTCTATTAACTTCCTAGTAGGAAAGATGGAATTTTAGGTATGCTATACCACTTTTTATCCATTCATCTTCCCATCTTCTCAAGATGGTTGTATTATAATTTTGGTTGTGTCAGGATTCATTATTTATATTATTATGATATTAATCAAAGTTGAAACATGCAGTACATTGATTACCTTTCTTTCTAGCTCAGCATCTTGTTTTCCCTGGAGTTAATAATTGTCTTGACTTTTATTTCCTTAGTTTACCGTGTACTTACCACTGATTAAACCCTGAGTCCTCCCACAGTTAATAATAGATCTCTTCTGAAAACTTAACACATTAGGTATTTACTTTTATGCTCTTTTGAATTAAAGCACCCAGTCTTCTTTCAGGGCTGGAGAGAAATAGTGTCCTTGGGCTTGGTTAGGTGAAATCTGAGGGTCTACTTTGTAAATTAGCTTTGAGTCTGTCCTTTATTCAGTCCTCTACTCTCTCTTCCAGAGGAGGACTGAATCCCATCAGTTCCTGTGCCTTTTGGAGGTTCTACCATGAAATATATATGGGGCTGCTTCTCTGGTTTCCTTATTGACAGCTTTCTCAGATCAGTTTTATGAGTTACCGTGTCTGCTGCCTCTTTCAGAAACGAAGCACTGTTGGCTCCCTCCACCCTCCATCTTTGTGAGTTATTTTATTAATGGATATAATAACGTGCAATACAGTGCATTAGTCTTAAATTCACAGATTTTTAATATATGCATGGAGAAGGAAATGGCAACCCACTCCAGTAGTCTTGCCTGGAGAATCCCATGGACAAAGGAGCCTGGTGGACGACAGTTCATGGGGTCGCAAAGAGTCGGACACGACTGAGCAACTAACACACAATATGTGCATACACCCGTGTAATCACCACTCAGATCCAGATAGAGAGCATTCCCATTTGCTATAAGGACCCCTTGTGTCCCTTTCAAGTCTATACCAGCGCCTGTAATCATTATTTTTGTTTCTGTCATCAAAGACTAGTTTTGCATGTTCCTCAAAATCATTCAATATAGTAGTCTCAGTATGAAATCTTTTGTATGTAGCTTCTTTTGTGCAAAGACTTTGTGAGTCATCCGTGTTGCAGGCATCAACTAAAAAAAAATCCTGTGTATTACTGCATAATATGAACATGCCACTGTATATACCTTCTCCTGCGGGTGGGCATTTGGGTTGTTTTGAGATTTTGGCTTTTGTGAATAAAGCTGCTATGAATATTACTGTACATATTTTTGGTGTGTATATTCATTCATTTCTCTTGGTTATATACCTCTAAATGGAAGTGCTGAATCATAGAGTGGGTGAATGTACCTTAGATGGAAATGCCAGACTTCCATAGTGGCTGTACCATTTTTCACTTACACCAGCAAAGTATATGAGAGTTCCAGTTTCTATCTTCTCTAACATTTGCCGGTATTCAATTTTAGCCACCTGATAAGTATATATAGTTGACCTTGAACAACGGGATTAGAGGTGCCAACCACCACATAGTAAAAATCTCTGTATTACTGTCTCTGCCTCAGACATAAAGGAATTGATAAATAACTCATACAAGGGCAGAAAACTGAAACACTTTGGATTGAATCAGGACACAGACCCTCTTTCTTTTGATTCCACATGTTGTGATCTCTAATCAGACACAAACTTTTCCCTACACTTAATTAAAGAGCTATAAAATGAAAATACAGCACTGTATTTATTGAAAATAATCCATGTATAGGTGGACCCATACTGTTCAAGGGTCAGCTGTAGTCATATTTTGGGTTTTAGTTTCATTTCCATGAAGGAAGCATGTGTTGAATGCCTTTTCACATGACCATTTAAATATCCTCTTTTGTGAAGTATCTGTTCATGCCTCTTTCTCATTGAAAGGAATGGCTATGCCTTTTAAATAATCTTGTGAGTCATTTTAATGGAGTTTGGGGAGGGAAGAGGGCTAACTGCATGTGAGAAACCTGCCATCTTTGAATGAAAGATAACTTCAAAGCTTCATTCAGATACATTTTTTCCCCCTCATTTCTGTCCTCCCCAATATGTGATTCAGCTTCATTTTTAATTAGCTACTGTAATCCAGAAGTATAGTGAATTTTAGAATGAGACTCTTGTTCCAACCTAAAAGATACAGGAAACTTTTCTTTCTTATAAGAAACTGGAACATGAAAATTATTCAGTAGCTATATTCTGATTTATTGTCTTATGTTTTTAATTAAAAAGATATTTCAGAGCAAGAGCAATATTTATCCATTCAACAAATACATATTGAGTATTTCCTCTATGTCACATCTAAATAGGCTTAGGAAATACATCAGTGAACAAAGACAAGCAAGGCTCCAGTCCCCTGAAGTATATTCAGGTGGGAGGAATTAATAATAAATAAATATCTAAATAAAGTAATTAAAAGTATATTTCATGTTTTGCAGAAATGGAACAAGAACCCCAAGATGGAGAACCTATTGAAATTAAGATCATCAAGGAAGCATACAAGAAAGCCTTTGTATTTGTTAATAAAGGACTGAATACAGATGAATTAGGTCAAAAGGAAGAAGCAAAGAACTACTATAAGCAAGGAATGGGACACTTGCTCAGGGGAATCAGCATTTCATCAACGGATCCTGAATACACAGGTCCTGAGTGGGAGTCTGCTAGGCAGATGCAACAGAAAATGAAAGAAACGCTACAGAACGTACGTACCAGGTTGGAAATTCTAGAGAAGGGTCTTGCCACTTCTCTACGGAATGATCTTCAGGAGGTGCCCAAGTTGTATCCAGAATTTCCACCTAAAGACATGTCTGAAAAGTCACCAGAGCCTCAGTGCTTGAGTTCACTTTGTCAGCACAGTGAAGTAGATGGGAGCACTTCAGCTGCAAGTGCAGGATCAAGCAGTACACCTACTGCTTTGTCCTTGCCATGTCAGAGTCATCCGTCCGAAGCACCTCCTGCTTACACTCCTCAGGCTGCTGAGGGTCACTACACTGTATCCTACGGAACAGAATCTGGGGAGTTCTCGTCAGTTGGGGAGAATTTCTATAGGAATCACTCTCAGCCACCTCCTCTTGAGACCTTAGGGCTGGATGCAGACGAGTTGATTTTGATACCAAACGGAGTACAGATTTTCTTTGTAAATCCCGCAGGGGAGGTTAGTGCACCTTCATACCCTGGGTACCTTCGAATTGTGAGGTTCCTGGATAATTCTCTTGATACCTTTCTAAATCGTCCGCCTGGATTTCTTCAGGTAAGTCAAAGAGGTAAACAAATTTGAAATATGTGTAGGAAAAAAAAGAAAGAAATATGTGTAGAATATACTCATTTTATTTGGTAATATTTATGATGTGTCCAAGACAGTGAATGCAAAAAGGTTACTATAATTTCTAGTTCCTTTTTAACTTCATGAAATTTATGTGCCTTCAGCTTCTGTGTTTGTATTTGATAACATTTCTTTTTCTTTAGATATAAAGTCTTGTTTTAGTATTAAATATATGATGACAGGACCTGAAGGAGATTGAAATATTCATCCTTTTAGTTTTTTATCTGAAGAAGAAACCTAATAACTTTAATTTTAAAAGGGATTTGTGTAACTCACGCATGAATGTGTAACTGTAAATTTCCACAAATGTTGTCAAGCCCCCACTGAGGGGCTAAACTGGGCTAGATGCACCCCGGTGTCTGAAACAGTGGTTCTCAGTTAGTAGGAACCACCCCTGCAGTCTCCACACACCCTGGGATATTTTGACAGTAGTTGGGGACATTTTTGGTTGTCACAGCTGGGATTGGGGTGTGTGCTGTTGCTACTGGCATGTATTGTGGGTAGAGACCGGGCATACTGCTAAAGATTAAACAGGATAGCTCTTATCAGTTAAAAAAAAAACTGACAATGTCGGTCATGCCAAGGTTAAGAAACCATGGTCTACAAGTAGAGACTGTGATGATGATCATCTGAGAAGCAATTCTAACTTTCCAAGCATATACATTTACCAGGATACACTTGGTCCAAGAGCAAAGACTGTTGCTAAATAAAGGTTGAGGTTA
The DNA here is from genome assembly GCA_024291935.2 of Okapia johnstoni. Lineage (NCBI taxonomy): Eukaryota > Metazoa > Chordata > Mammalia > Artiodactyla > Giraffidae > Okapia > Okapia johnstoni. The sequence goes on from CM044321.1 coordinate 63,691,243, forward strand.
GGACACTGTTGTGGAATTCCTGAGGTATTCTGAAGGTGGTGGTCCAGTATCAATCTGTTTTAGTATGGGGAGATGGGTTTCTGGAAGTACAGATGCAGTATTCATTGGATATAACAAAAGGATCTGCATGGCAGGGAGATGACTATTTGAGCAAGGCAGGTGCTTTTAAAGGTCCAGGTGATATGGTTTAGCTACAGTACTAGTTATCTACATTTGTTTTCTTTCTTGGTATATTGTATTTTCAGTTCTTACGCAGCTTTTACTTTATGAAGTCCACCTGAAGGTTGTTTAAAGATAGTTGGAGATTTACTAGGGTATATGAAGGAGATATCTGGGAGCATTGTTGGAAGAAAGACTTCATTAATGGACAGGAAGAATAGTGTGAATCATAAGTTATTTTTTAAAAAGAACCCTTAAGGTTGAAAAGAGTAGGCTTATTGATTGGGATTATGAGGGGTCTGATAAAAGATAAAATGTTTTCTGCTGGACTGGTAATAAAGTGGCATTGTAAGAGTGGAATTTAAAAAACCTTTGGGTCCTGGGCTACCAGAGGTTCAAGGAATGAAAATTTGAAACATGCTATTGATGACATGAGCTCAACCATTAAAATGACTTGTCCTTTAGTAAAAATTTGTTCTGTGCTTTTAATTCTGTTTTTCTATTATCTTCTGAGTCCTAAATAAAAAGTAAAATTGTACCCAAAATTTGAGTCTTTTTAAGGGACTCTCATTTACATGTATTCAGTTATTTATAACAGTGTCCTAAAAGAGAGTTGCCATGTGTTTACTGATTTTTTTGTTCTTAGAAATCACTATTGCTTTATTTATGAAATTAGAAATTAATATAAAGTTGGCAAACTAGAATTCTGTGGCTTCTACAAACTATTTTTCTCTTGAATTTAGTTTAAATATACTTTTTAAACCTGTCAGATTTGTAGTCAGTTCATATGGAACTTGGATATGAAGTTGCTCTGTGAAAGTGAAACTGGGAGAAGTCAGCCTGTGGGTGAGCTCACCAGTCTGTAATACTCTGCCCTGAGAAAGGTCTGTAAGTTTTGTTTGAGAAGTTTTGAGGATACTCCATTTCAATCAAGGTGACTTAGAGAAATGACACAGTAAAAGAAACCTTTCCCTAAATTCAGTCATTTAAGTATAACCATTACGACTTTTTGTTGTTGTTAAATCCACCACCTGTTGTTCATATTTTTAAAGTCTCATTTTTTTTTAACTTTATCCTAAGCAATAACAACTGTGAAATTGAGGGAAAGATGTTGTATTTTTCCCTAATACATATTGAAATATGTAGCTACTCAAATTTAAATAGTTTGTATATTACTTGAAGTCATTTCACATACTGCTGCTGCTAAGTCACTTCAGTCGTGTCCGTCCGACTCTGTGCGACCCCACAGACGGCAGCCCACCAGGCTCCACCGTCCCTGGGATTCTCCAGGCAGGAATACTGGAATGGGTTGCCATTTCCTTCTCCAGTGCATGAAAGGGAAAAGTGAAAGTGAAGTCGCTCAGTTGTGTCCGACTCTTAGCGACCCCATGGACTGAAGCCCGCCAGGCTCCTCCGTCCATGGGATTCTGCAGGCAAAAGAGTACTGGAGTGGGATGCCATTGCCTTCTCTGATTTCACATACTACAGATGGTTATATATCATACTTTGGAAAATACAGCCATCAGTTTTATTGTAACTTGTCTGAAGTTTGACTTTTATTAAAGCTGGAGAGTGGCTTTTGAAATGACTTAAACAAAGATAACCCACTAAAATAAGAATTAGAAAATGTTTGTTAAGCACTTTTCTAGGAAAGAGTCAGACTTGCCTGCTTGATCTCTATGTATTTGTATTCTGTTGGTCGGAGATATGATAGTACACCAGAATTTTCCTTTGTTTATATGAAATCTTTCATCTCTTTGACTCATATACCTCACACAATATTTGATAATAATCAATTGTTCTGCTAAGTTTCTTAATATTAGAGAGTGTCTTGGTGAGGGGCAAAATTATATTCTGGTCCCTCAAAGAATAAACGAAATTAATATATTTGGATATTCTGATTTAAACTTAATTTCTTCTGAATTTAGATCTCCAGGAGGTCAGTTTAAGTCTTGGTGTGATAATCTGATCTCCCCATATGATGTTGCCGGCAGCTTTTGGTTTAACTTCACAATAGATAGTGAATCCATAAATGTAACTTAATGTTCTTGCTCTATCAGGTCAGGTTGGATTTAGTAAAAAAAAAAAAAAAAAAACAAACCCTGAGTTTCTAATTAAACTAATTGTTTAGCTTCTCCAGTGGCAGATAGCATGTGTTTAAACCCTAGCTTCACTCTTTGGTTGTTGACTCTGAGCAACTTTCAGTGCCTCAGTTTTCTTGTGGTTAAAATGGCTAACCAATTTCATGGAATTGTTTTGAAGATTAATCAGTAAATGCATGTGGAGTACTTGGAAACAGTTTGATTTTATTTAATTTCCACAAAGGGATGTTTAATAATAAAAGCTTAATTTACTTTGGCCATTATTTATTTAAAGCTAGACTCATTATCGGTTAACAGTGGGCTATTTCAGGGCACTGGTTTTAAGACTGTTTAATTAGAGGAGCAGTAAGATTTTTAGCACAGTTCCTGTGTTTTGCAGGGAGATCAGACTAGCAAATGATTGATTTTTATTGCGGGTTTGTTGATGCTGATGGTTCTACAAAGCCTTGTAAAATGCATTTCAAACCTTAAAGTGTGTATTTGCTAGTAAAACAATATTTAAAACCTCAGTGAAAACCTTGTTTTGTTAATTGATTTGTTTTCAATTTCAGGTTTGTGACTGGTTGTATCCTCTAGTTCCTGATAGGTCTCCAGTTCTTAAATGTACTGTAGGTGCCTACATGTTTCCTGATACGATGTTACAAGCATCAGGATGCTTTGTAGGGGTCGTCTTGTCATCTGAATTACCAGAAGATGACAGAGAACTCTTCGAGGATCTATTAAGACAAATGTCTGACCTTCGGCTCCAGGTAACTTGCGTGATCACCTTCAAGATGAAAACCTACTTTAACATAATCACTTCTGCTTTCAAAGAAATTGTAATAAGCTCCAGTTTGATCAGTTAGGAAATAGTATATAATTTGCTTGTGTGTTCATAAATATTTAATACACATTGGGAATTGGCTGTAAATAGTGATTATTGTGGTCTCTGAAATCAAATTGTCTCGGTTTGAATTTGAACTCTTGCACATAATAGCTGTCTAATTCAAGTTGTTGATATTCCCTATACTTTAGTTTTTTATCATAAAATGAAGATAATAACATCCGCTTTATTGGGCTATGATGAAGATTAAAAGTTAATGCCTTAAGACACTTACATCAGTGCTAGCAGGTAATGTGGGTATTAGCTCTTGTTATGACCACTGTCTTACTTCTCAGTTGGAAAAGTGGGCTAATGGGACTCAATGGCAAAGTGAAGGTAATATCAGCATTGAAAGTGAAGTCGCTCAGTCGTGTCCGACTCTTTGCGATGCCATGGGCTGTAGCCTACCAGGCTCCTTGGTCCATGGGGTTTTCCAGGCAAGAGTTCTAGAGTGGGTTAGCATTTCCTTTTCCAGGGGATCTTCCTGACCCAGGGATTGAACCAGGGTCTCCCACGTTGCAGGCAGACACTTTACTGTCTGAGCCACCAGGGAAGTTAATTTCAGCATTAGCAGATAGATAGTGTTAGACGTTTTAGGGGTATGTCTTGAAGAACAGGTTTTGTCTAAGGAAATTGTCTTTGTTCTTATGATGAACGAAGGCAAAATGTGATTTAAAAAGTGGTTGGTCATCCTGTGAACTTGCCTCATTTAACCCATTTTCTCTGCCCAATACTGATCTGTTTTAGAAAGTTGAAATAGAGTATAATGGAGATGTTTTCTTTAGGTGTTCTTGCCCATTCTAATGTAGGACAAGAGAGGAAACCGTTTTTGATTGTGCATATTGACAGTTATTAGAGGTTGAAGAGATTGACAACCTGGTTTTATATATATGTGTGTATATATATATATGTATGTATATATAGTATACAGAGAAAATGTTTTATTTTCTCCTTTAATCAACAGATTTTTAGAATTCATTATTTAACCTGGTTCTGTGTTAAGTGATTGGATGGGAAGAAAGAACAGAGGGGGCTATAAAAATACGTATGTAACAGCTTGAGCACGTTAACAGTCTGTTAAATAACAACAGTATAGTGTAATCGATGATGGAAAAAAGTGAAAGGAAGTCAGGGAGGATTTCACAAAATAGTTTTGAGTTCAGTTATGAAAGATTTGTTCCTTTTATCTCAGGAAGTAGAATACATCTTCAGTCCATACCTATACTAAACATTTAAGGGCAAAGGTGATGGGAGCAGATCACCAGGTAAGAGATAGGTCAGAGAGTCATCTCAGCATTAGATTGTAAGAACTGTATATGAGAATGATCTGATGATCAACATGAACTAAAATACCAGGTATTTAAGCTATGCCAACAAAACCTATGACCCCCATACGGAAGTGTGTGTAGCCTCAATAGGCTCAGGGGAGTTTACAAAGGCAGCAATGTGGTCAAATGAGTATGGGTTCAAATCTAAGCTTTGCTGTTTACTAGCTGAACAGACTGACATTCTTAAGTAATCCATACTTTTTATGGAGCTGTTACTCTCTTCACCCCTACATTCATTTGACCTGTATTACCAAGCTCTAGGCAAGAAATTAAACTGACCTTTAGGTTAGTTGTTTATTTCCTCTGTTCATTTTTATTTTTTGGTTGCATGTTATTTTTAGTTTTCTGTATTGTCCTAGAACTCCAACAGTAAAAAAAAGCTTAGTTACTCACTATACTTTTGACTTGTCTTTACTGTTAAGCATTCATTCAGCAAAGTGTATGTAAGCAGATTACCTTCCGTGTTGAGTGCAGAAGTGAAAAAAATCAAAAGCAGCCTTCTAACAATGCAGAGTAATTAAACTGGATATGAGGTTTGTTAATTTCCTTTAAACTCATTTAGTCCTGTATGTGTTTCCTAAAGCTTATTTATTATTTAACTAAATTCAAATGTATCTGCATCTGATTTTATGATTACTTACACCAGCAACTGCTGTAAGTTTATCTCGCATACCTTTTTGGTCTTTTGAAATTTACTTCAGGCCCTATCCTGTGAACCAAAGAACTCAAAAGGTTTGAGATTTGGTGATGAGATAAAAATATAGAGAAAGACTAGCAAAAGTAGTTGTAAAACACTGTCATTTGAATAAGTGTATTACTGCAGCATGATGTGCCATAGCTTAGAAGAAATGTGAATTTGAACTAAACTGAGTCTTTTATCCCTAGACCAACTGGGACCGGGCAGAAGGAGAAAATGAATTCCAGATCCCTGGAAGATCAGAATCTGTCTCTGACCAGTTGAAGGAAGCCAGTGGCACTGACATGAGACAGCTGGGCCCAGGCAGTGAGGATGTGCGTCATAAGGGAAAACGAGGGAAAAAGGTAAGTAAAGTGAGTGAAAAATCGACAAGGTATGAGGCTGTGTTCTAGCCTAAAGGTACCTGTCACCAGTTTAAATTATTCATAAGATCCCCATTTACTAAAGCGGGGCAACTTGCAGATTCACGGAGTGATCACTGGCTAAGTAATTAGAATCAGTGTTAATGTTTCCCTTTCCAAGTATTTACTTAAACTGTCTTAAACGATAGTCTGTGTTTGGAGGATACATCTTTTTCAACTATTGGAAAGATTTTTATATCCACATTAATGATGAATAATGCTTTTCTGTTCTGTATTATCTTCTACCTTCCTATATACACTGAGATCTTGGGTCTAGGTATACTTTTCCTTATACTGCTATTTTTATTCAGTTCCTTATTTCTCCATGTAGTCAGCAGAACAGAGAAAATGGGCTTTTAAAAATATATATTTAGCAATTTCTTCTTTCATTTCTTAGATTCTGTGTTATGTACCAAATGGTGAATTTGGATTAGAGGTCAGTAAGTATTTACTGAGTGCTAGAAAGCTGAGCCTAATAGAAAAAAGTTGAAATTCCTCATCTCAAATATTTACCATCTAGTGGGGAGAATATATTAGCAAAGAGAGAATTTCTACCCAACATGATGGTTGGATGAAAGTACACAGGTTGTATAGAAGGCTCGGTTGTACCTTCTAAGAAGATATGTGGTGTGAGAAGCAGTTGAGGAGGCTCCTCCTGGAGGGCATTATGGCTGAGAGGAGTCCTGAGGTGAAGTAAGCAAACCTGTGAAGAAGGAAAGTACCTGTGTGAGTATTGAATTATAAACAATTTGGCACTGTTCATTGTTGTAACTCATAAGTGCTTGGTAATTGTCTTTGGAATTAATGAATGTCTCATGAATATTATACTTTAACACGCCAACTGTCACTGTGGGTTATGTTGAGCATCTTAGACCAGCTTTATGAGGACATGGGCATTCAAAATGGAAGTTGGAAGTTCATTTTTTAAAATTTAATTCCTTGGTTAAAAAAAATCAAATTACATAAGATGGTAGATACCTTCGAAAAGCTTTACTTCCACCTTAGTCCCTATCTATACCTTTTCCTTCTGCCATTATAGGTAATTACTTTCATTAGTATCTTCTGTTTCTTTTCTGGGCTTTTTGAGGTAGATAAAAGCAAACAAAATCTGTTACTGTTTCTCTCTCTTTCTTATACAGAAGGTGGCATCATATAGAGCATCCTTAGAACTTCCTCGGTCTTTCTTACATTGTATTTCATTGTATGACTAGATCACAGTTTATTTAATCAGCTTCTTCTTGAGGGGTATTTGGTGTGGTTGTTTGCTGTTACAAACAGTGCATCAGTGAATAACTTTGTATAAGTATTGATTCATACATCTGTAGGTAACTTATCAAATTCTTAGAGGTGGGGTTACTGTGTCAACAGTAAATGCATTTGTGATTTTGATAGATCTTGCTGCATTACCCTTCCTAAGGATTACACAGTTCAGACGGTACCAGGGGTACATGAACACCTGTTTCTCCACAGCCTGCTCAGCAGAGTGGATGGTTGCTCTTTCTGTATTTTGGCAGTGCAATGAAGAGAGAAATACACTGAAATATATTAATTCGCATTGATTTTTTTTGTGAGCAAAGTTGAGCAGATGTATAAGGGTAACTCGAATTTTGTTTTCTGTGTGGTGTCTAGTCATATCCATTTTTATTACTGGGTTGCCAGTCCTTCTCAATTTCTAAGAACTCCTTATATGCTAGAGACATTGGCCCATTGTCAAAGATAGAACTTGCAAGTATTGTGTTCATTTTGTCTTTAGGTTTTATTTATGAGTGGCTTTTTCCCATGTGTAGGAGTTTTTGTTTTTAATGTTTTATATTTTAAATCAGGTTGTATTTCTGTTGGGTTAAATTTGAGTTTCAAGTTGTTTTATAATATTATGATGTCTGAGTTAGACTACTGCTGAGTATTTAGAATGAAAAAATAAATTTAGCTTTGAAATTCTGAGTGTTGGCCCTAGCCATTGAATTAGCAAGTATTTCTGTTTCCTGTTTCCATTCAAATAAAATGGCATATTCTGTGTTTATGTATTTTTATTTGCTTTTACTTGATGGTTTTTACTCAAAACCAGTTCATTTGGATGCATTCTTCATTACTGATTGAGTTATTTAACACATCTTTTAACCTTACCAAGGACTGTATGCATATGGGTATTTAGGGGAATGATAGCCCTCTGAAGGAACTCAGCCTAGTCAAGGAAAGAAAAAAGTCAATTTAAATATAATCTGATAAATGCTGTATTGGAGGTATGTTGGTATTTAAATCTTACTTACCAGTGGGACCTAACATAAGACCAGAACAGTTTTCAGCTTCATGGTGTTGATGGGTATTGTGTTTTATGTACTAAAATGTACTAATAATTAGGTTGGCTGGAAATACTTTCATTCATTAGTATTTATTGGCTTAGTATTTTTTGCAAAATGCTTATGGTTTTCCCTTACCTTAGTTTTTATTATTTTCACTTCTTGAAATATTTTTACCATTTAGACCAAAGGTACTTCAAGTGAAGAAGTTAATCTGAGTCACATTGTACCCTGTGAGCCAGTTTCAGAAGAAAAAGCAAAGGAGTTACCTGAATGGAGTGAGAAAGTGGCTCACAACATTTTGTCAGGTAATGATAACTTTTTTCGCTTATGATGTGAACCTTTTCGGTGGGTCCCATTAGAGAATACTTGGAAAGATAACTATTTTATGTTCTGGTTTTAAATGATCAGTTTATAAATATGTAAAAATAGAACTTATCTCTTCGAATGTTACATATCGTCATATTGGTATAAGTTCTTCTTGGTTTATTTCTCTTTTTTACTCTTGGGAGAATTGGTAGTGAAAAGCTTCAAGAAACCCCAAGCTTTCAGAATAACTCTGAACGTAAAATCAGTTATTTTCCTTTCCCCTTGGAAATCCCTCCTTCATCTTGGTATAGGTATTAAATGTATAAAATGAAAGTATGAAAGTGAAAGTCGCTCAGTTGTGTCCAACTCTTTGCGACCACATGGACTATACAGTCCGTGGAATTCTCCAGGCCAGAATACTGGAGTGGGTAGCCTTTTACTTCTCCAGGGGATCTTCCCAACCCAGGGATCGAACCCAAATAATCAGTCCTAATTTTATCTAGTTATTTTTCCTTTTAAAAGGTGCTTCCTGGGTGAGTTGGGGTTTGGTCAAAGGTGCTGAGTTTACTGGCAAAGCCATCCAGAAAGGAGCATCTAAACTCCGAGAACGGATTCAACCAGAAGAAAAGCCTGTGGAAGTTAGTCCAGCTGTGACCAAGGGACTTTATATGGCAAAGCAGGCGACTGGAGGAGCAGCCAAAGTCAGTCAGTTCCTGGGTAAAGTGACTTTAGATTTCTTTACTACTTTTTACTTAAATTAAAAATCTTCTTTTAGTCCAGATTAATCTAATCTCATTTAGATGGCTTAACTTTGAGGGTGAAGAATTCGGACAAAGCAGTTTTGCCTTGCTACTTGTGGTGGGATCTGTAGACTAGCAACACTGACCTGAAAGCCTTAGAAGTATGTCAGGCACTGACACACCTACTGATTGAGTATTTCCAGTTCACAAGATGTCTCAGTGATTCTTACTTGCTTATTAAAGTTTGAGAAGCACTGGTTAAAGGTTATTTTGATGGGTTGGAGAGGGGAGCATCTATGCCTTTGAAAGGGAATGTATTTGCCAAGTGTATTTACCATCCTGGAGTATGACACATGCTTTCAAGGACAAGTCACTGCATTTGAATCAGATTTTTGATGTGTTTACTTTTATATAGACTTAAATACTTTATTTCAGCTGAGTATTTGCTGATAGGGAGTAAAAGTACAAATTCGCTTAGCTGGAAAACATGATAGTTGGATCTACCAATCTTGCATTGCAAATAGAAAAGGTGAATGGTTCTCTTCTAAGCAAAGTGATTGAAAACATTATATTTAAGACTCAGTAAGCTCTGTAAACACATCCTTAAACCAAACAGTAGCCTTTGTTTAAAAAAATAATCAGCCTTGTTTGCTTCCTTTTTAAATAGGAATGGTAACATTACACAACGAAACAACTTTAGATACTCATTAAAGAATTTTGCTTAGTGAGAATGGTAAAATCAAGGGAAAAATACATGTTTTTCCAAGTTTTTTTTTTTTTTTTTTAATGGTTATATTAGTTGACGGAGTTTGTACTGTGGCAAATTGTGTTGGAAAGGAATTAGCTCCACATGTCAAGAAGCATGGAAGCAAACTTGTTCCAGAATCTCTTAAAAAAGACCGAAATGGAAAGTCTACCCTGGATGGCGCTATGGTTGTAGCAGCAAGTAGTGTTCAAGGTAACATAAAACTCTGAAAACTTAGGAAGGTCTGTTTGGCCAAGGGTTGGTTTTACTTACTTTTGAATGTATTTTCAGGATTCTCAACAGTCTGGCAAGGACTGGAATGTGCAGCTAAATGCATTGTTAACAATGTTTCAGCAGAAACTGTACAAACTGTCAGATACAAGTAAGTTGAATTTTATCATTTTAATAATGAGATCTCTTATAGCATTTGTTAAACTCTGGGACAATTAAAATGATTGTATATCTGTTTTTTATTAAGTATATGACAAAACAGTTTTTTTCACATGCTACTTCTAAATAGGGAGAAGAATAAAGATTCTAGAAATCAATAGTATTACTGTGACTTTCCCTTGTATTACTAAATGTTATATTTGTTCATCATTAATGTAAAGAATAGATTCATGTTATTTTTAATGCCTGGAGTTTCTATATGCCTTCATGTTCTTGATGAGTGATGTTCATCTGTGATTTTGATGGGGAAAACTTGAATTATATTTAAAGTATTATACTTTGTTAGTACTAGCCCCTTCTATATACAAAGAATATTACATTTTCACATCTTATTTGAATGTACCACTGTGCATATGTTTTGGAACAGACAGATGGTATAAGACATGCCATTAAGAAATGGGCAAACATAGAACTGAATGATTTATCCAAGCTCAGCTGATAAGTGGTATTAAAGATGAGACTTAAAAACAGGATTTTCTGATTTTAGCTCTTTTATTCTGTCTTTTAAGGACTAGAGGGCTAAACTCAAATTTAGTATGAAGGACTTGAGGTGCTTTTTTTAACTTTGAATTTGTTTAGATCTTAATAGTTAATGTTTATTTAGAAGAAAAAATTGTGTTCTCAGCTTTTGGTTATATGTGTTAATTATTTACTCACTGACAGCATTTGAGTTCATACTTATGCATCAGACATTGTATTCAGTGCTTTCCATATGTAGTGTTTGATTTTTAATGCTATCATCTCCATTTTATAGATGAAGAAACCAAAAGCATAGAGCATTAAATACCTGATTAAGAATTGCACCCTAATAAGTGGTAGAGCTGAGATGTAAGCCAGGTCTTTGTCATGCAGTGTCAGGGAACAATGCCAGGCCACCGCTGCCCTTGATGGGAAATCTGTGAGTTTAGTATCTAGAATTCTTTTCCACCACTACATCAATATGTTTAGACTCCCTCCCATCATAGTAAATTAGCTAACTAGTTAATTACTAACTTAATTTCCAGCATAAGTTGGTTTGGTCTGCTCAGTCTGGGGCAAACCTGCCTTTGAGTAAAAGCAACATGGCATATCATCAAGTAGTGTCGATTTTACCAGAGGATTTGGAAAAGCAGATGCAGTGTAGATCTGAAATTTTGATGGAAACGTAAAACCAAAGTCTCCCAGCTGACTTCTTGCTACTCTTGGCATTGACCTCTAATCTAATACTCTTTGTTATGCCTTTTAGGTTACTTTGATGGATTAGTCATCATTAGAAAAATGGCTTTTTTTTTTGTTGCAAGCACAGGAGAAAGTCAGAAGTGTCTTGTAGACCAAAAGTGGATTATTTTTAGATTATTATGTGCTAGCATGGCTAAATAGGTGGTCACATGAGTAAGTAGGAAGTGCTTTATTGGATTTGTCCATTTCCTACTCTTAAAAAAAAGTACCTAAGTACTTAAATTGAATTTTTTAAAAAGTTTGAAATTCACTTAACTAGGAAGTACAAGGTTTTGGTGTAGATTTTGTATTTCTTGTCCTTAGTGAGGAGAACTTAATGTGATATTAGAATGCTTCCCTGGTGGCTCAGAGGTTAAAGCATCTGCCTCCAATGCGGGAGACCTGGGTTCAATCCCTGGTTCAGGAAGATCCCCTGGAGAAGGAAATGGCAACCCACTCCAGTATTCTTGCCTGGAGAATCCCATGGACGGAGGAGCCTGGTAGGCTACAGTCCACGGGGTCCCAAAGAGTTGGACACGACTGAGCGACTTCACTTTCACTTTCTTTACTGTGGTTTGGAGCTAATTTATTTCTGTTATGGTGTATATTACTAGTTTTATCCTTTCCTCCAAAGATTGAGTTTTTTTTGGAAAAGAGGCAGATGAGGATTTGGTTAATTAGATTTGTATTTCCAATTATCAGGATACTTAAGTGTTAGCAGTAACTTAATTAGAAACTTGGAAAGACGGGAGGGACAGTGGGAAATAACAGGTTTTGTCCAAGTAATACTATTTTCTCATTTATGAATAATCTTGCCCAGAAGTAGAAATTGCCTTTTAGAAGAAGAAACTACAGGTATTAAACCAGTAATAATTCAGTGATATTTATCACTGAAGAATTGAAAAATCTAGTTCTTCCATTAAGTTTAGTTCTCCATAATTGACATAGATTTATATTTGTTTACATTTATGAATTTACAGTTATTCACACTATGAAAGTTATTTGATAGATGAAACATTTGTATTTTTCTACTCTTAATCCAACTGATGATGGTATAATGAAGAAAACTTACTATTTTTTGAACACGTGTATGCTTATTGCCTGTGAGAAATTACTCTCCCAAGTAATTGTTTCAAATCTGCCTTAATTATTTGCATTATGCCTAGGAGAAAAATATGTTACATAAATTTCCACATCTGGTTTCTTGTAGTGTAAGCAAATACAAAGAATTATTTTTTTTTAATTTAGGTATATTTAAAGGCAGGTTGTATTAGATAAGTATATTCTCCATGCGTTTTATGGTTTTGATTCTGATTCAGGAATGTGTTTATTCACTATGAATGACTTACCTAATGACCTATATAATTAATTACACTCCTACTAATTTTTTGAGGTAAATGTATAAGAAAGATTTGTTAAGACTTTATTTTTGTCAGTTATATTACTACTTTTATATTTTAGATTTAGGAGCAAGAAGACCTACAGGAATAAGGAAAAAGCAATTGAGTAACTTTAAACCTACTATACCTAATTGCAGTATAGTATCTATTAAATAATTCATCACTCTTTTACTTAGCTTCTAACTTTCACCTTTAAGTTCCTTTTTTCCACTTTAAATTGTTTAGAGGAAAATAATATAACTTTAGTAAGTTAGGTGCATTTTTGTTTCCCCCTCAGTAATACTTTATAGAACATACATTTGTGAAGAATAAGCTTAGTAAAAATATTTTCCTGTAACAAATTACCTCTTTTAAGATATAGTATTTAACTGGTTAATAAATTTTAATTAAAGTTTCCCTTAAATTTTCACTGAGTAAAGGGGCAAATTCAAATCCATTTGAGGGTATCCCCTTTAGCAGATGTCATATTATTCATAAAACTCTATATCGCATCTACTCAGGAGTTGTATAGGATCAGTCTTCTCTTTTCAGTATGGCAACTGGACAAATATTTAAATATCATTATGTTTTCCGCTTATTTTTTCTTTTCTACTAAATACTCCCAGTTTAACAATTCCATATATAGTATGGTTTCCAGATCTTTGCTTCGTGAATGTTGTTCTCAAAATATGGAACCCAGAGTTGAATCTAATATTCTAGAGGTATTATAACCAGATTGAATACAGTGGGGTTGTCTCCCTTGTTTTGGTCATATTTAGCGTGTGATAAATATGGAACAGAAGACAAAGGGTATGTCTTTATAGTAGCTGTTACTTTATTGACCCATATCAAACTTGTTTTTCTTAACTGAATTATAATTGCTTTACAGTCTGAACCTTTGCCTTATTTTTAGACCGTTGATGTTTGTACCTAAATAACAACTTTACATTTATCCTGGCTTAATTGTACTTCACTGATTTTGGTTTTGACCCATCATTAATTGTCTATCATTTTGGCTTCAGATCTTGATGTGTGCCACGTTAGCCTTACATTTTGAGTTACCTGTAGGTTGAAAGACATGTCTTTCTTACGTCTTAGATTTTTTCCACAGGTTTTTTGTGTGTGTATGTGGATAAAGTCAAATCACATGCTTACTGTAGCCTTTCTTCCTGATTGATCTTTATCCAAGATTTAATACTTACTGAGACTGGTGGGTCAGCTGTCTACACATCTCCTAACAGTATTGTCATTTCCCACGTTTCAGTTTTGTCTTACAGATACTTCTTAGGGTAGTTGTCTTCCAGATTCATTCCTTAAATATTGGTTCTGTCTGTGGTTTTACTCTGCACTCCCTTTTCTGCTCTTTGTGGATATCATATATATGTATACACACACACCTGTGGCCACAATCATCACCTGTATCTCAGCAACTCTTAAATCTATGTTTCTTCTTAACTTTTAATTGACAGGCTCATACATCCCAACTACATACCACTGCAGCCATTCAGTCCACAAGTCTTTCTTTTTTTTTTTTTTTAATTGATCCCTTTAGCTCCAGCCTCATTACCATTACCTTAGAATAGATTTTCATCATTTTTCATCCAGCTCAAAACTTGTTTCCTAACTGGTTCCTCAGTCTTAAAGCCTTACAGTTCACAGTGCAACCTGTGATAGATCCTTCTGAACTACAAATTTGGTCATAACGTTCCTACTGATTTCAAGATAAAGTTTAAACTCCTTCACTTCTCCTGTAAGGTTGCTTGTAACCCATCTGTGTTTGAGAACTATTAAGAAGCTATTTCTATTTTAAATATTTAAGGTTAAAATTTCTAAGAATAACGTAGAAGGTTGCATATAAATTGAATTTTAGGCAGATTTATTAGAAAATTGTGATGAACTTTTGCTATAATGAGTGAAATCTGGAATCATTGCCAGGGTGCTATTTTACTGTACGTTAACTGAATGCACTGGAGAAATTTCTGAAAAGTTTCATTCAAATTGACATCTGAATCCCATTGACTTATTTAGAGCATTCTTTATATTCATTTTTTATTGTTCTTAAATTGGTAGTATTCAGTATATAAGATGTAATTCAATTAGCTAATTATAGTTAACTTTTTTAAAAGGAAGAATAAAAAATAAACTTTTTTTTTATTGCCAGAGATAGGCTTTCTAGGAGTCTCTAACAGTGTAGTTTGAGTCTGAATAAAGAGAAGAACTGAACAGTTACTTATCAAGGCAAGAGAGGAGAAAGGGATGTCTGCCAGGAATCCTGGCTCCTGGGCATGTTGAGAAGCAGAGGTGATGAGTGAGAAGATATTGAAAAATAAACACAACTTCTGAAAAACTGTTCTGTAGGGTCTTTAAAAATACCTTTAGTCCTATGGAATTTTCAGAGTGCTTTCACATACACATCTCATAAGATAAGGGAGAGGACATTTTATGAGGTACAAAGGGGTGGGGACTTCACCTGGGTCATGTGGCTAATTGTTGGCCCATTTGGTGTTAGAATCTTAATTTTCTGACTCCCAGTTTAGTAGTTTTCTCCAAACACTAATATGGCCAAATTCTTCAGTTATCATGTCACTTCACTGTGGTTAACCCAGGCCTGGAGAGAGAAGCCCTGAGAGGGACCTGCTCAACCAGGAGTTTTGGGCACCCTTCCGGTGCTGAAACTGCCTCCGCCCCTTTCTGCTCTTTGAGCCTGAGCCATTGCCACCTGATGACTGCATTTGTGACTGGGGCTTAACTGACTGTGAGAAGGCCTCATGTCTTCTGCAACATCAGCAATTCTGTGGAATGCCGAAGGGTTGCAAAGCAGCAGGGACTGGCAGAAAGCAGTCAGGAGCTTTTACATTGGGTAACAGTTGCGAAAGCCCCAATCAAGTGTGGTGTAGACATAAGGTTTGACAGATTGTAGGCTCTGCTGTGCTCTGGTTCTGATTAACATTCTGAATGAAATATCATTCAGAAGCATTATAAGATTATTGCATATTTCTAGCACTGAAATTGAAAAAAAACAAAAAACATGAATAAACCAGTAGGATCACAAACCACAGAAGTCCAGGCTAGTAGTAATAGAGGACTTGTTAATTTGGAGGTCTGATCCAGTGGAAGAAAAAATGTCCAGATACTGGTCACAGAGCATCTAGGAAGCTTCAGTATGTTCTGGAAAAAAAAACTAAAGTTTTGCCTTTTTGTTCTTGTTTGTTGTTTAAGCAATCCTCTATTTGGGGAAACCTATGGACAGGAAAAGATTTTAAAGCCTGGTACTTAGAAAAAGGTAAAGAGTAAAACAGAAAGTAGAATAAGTTTTAGTGTCCTTGTATAACACCTCAAGTTGTATTTTCTTATGGAAATGGTATTAAACACCATCAGTTGTATTGATTATGGTCAGGAATAACTGCTTTGTGTGATGTTTTGCAATTTCCCAAGTCCTTTGCTCTACTTGAGAACCCAGGAAACTCTTAGATGGCTAGGACAGGGCTTACTTATTTTATTCATTCAGCAAATATTAGGTATTAGGCACTGTTCTAAGTACTTAAGATACATTAATGAACAAAGCAACGAGATCCTTTTATAATGGGGTTTATATTCTAGTGAGACAAACAAGCAAAACAAAAACAGTGGGCGTTTTTGTTTTGGTATTTAGAAAGTTGTTCTGTAGTTGTCAGTTCAGTTGCTCAGTCATGTCTGACTGTTCGTGACTGTAGCACATCAGGCTTCCCTGTCCGTCACCAACTTGCAGAGCTTGCTCAAACTCCTGTTCATCGAGTCAGGGATGCCATCCAGCCATTTCATTCTCTGTCATCCCCTTCTACCTTCAATCTTTCACAGCATCAGGGTCTTTTCCAATGAGTCAGTTCTATAGTAGAAACAGATATTAAGTTAGAGAAGAAAGAGCTGTTAAGGGAGGATCGATTGGCTGTGGGATGAGGCAATTAAAATGGGTATAATGCTAAGAGGATTATAGCTGACTTGAAGAAGGTGAGGCAGTTAGCCATGTGGATACCTGGGGTGAGAGTAGTCTACGTGGATACTAGCCAGTACGAAGGTCATAGGGCCACTACATATGTGCTTGATGGGTTCAAAGAACAGCAGGAAGACCATTCAGTCTGCAGTAGGGTGGAGTGGAGTGAGAGAGAAAGTTGTAGAATCTCTGTTTAGAGACAAACTCAGATTCCAGTAACTAGAGTCTAGTTAAGTTAGAACTCAAAACCATTTATAGTGACCCGTAGTTGTTTCAATTAAAATTCTCTTATATTTCCAGAAAGAGACAAAAAAGGAAATAATGACTGATAACAGCCTTTATTAAAATTTACATTCTGTTCTTCAGCATAAACAGTCTTCATTGCATTAATCTCAGCCTGTTTATTTTCATAGTATTTTTACTGAAGGAGAAAATACAGTGTTGGCACAGTGTGATTTTATTCTTTACTATGTTTTACATTATTAATTAAATTGAAACTTAATCTTTGATTTTGCTTCCAAGGATAACATACTAATCACGAGACCTATTTAACACTAATTCAGAAGACTTTCATTTATATTTGTAATTTTGTTGTACTTTCTCTAATCTTTCTTTTAAAGATATGGGCATACTGCAGGAGAAGCTACGCACAATGCAGTGGATTCTGCCATCAATGTTGGTGTAACTGCCTATAATATTGACAACATTGGCATCAAAGCAATGGTGAAGAAAACTGCAAAACAAACAGGACACACACTGCTTGAGGACTATAAAATCATTGATAATTCTAAGGGGGGAAATCAAGGAGGAGGAGCAAGTGCAAACATGAAAGGGGAGAAAGATGAGCAGAAAGAGGGACCAGAGAAGAACGGGGCAAAGAAGAAAGATAAGTGATGGAAGTGCTATGCATTGCCTATACCAAAGCCTTATGGACAGATGCAATTTTGTTAAATAGGCTAATGTGGGAATCCTCACAGGTTAACCAGGATTTTTAAAATGTATTCATTCCTACAGAGTGACTATTTCATAAGCTTTATGTCATGTATTCTACTTCTGTGGAAAAGAATCATTATTCTTGCATCTGATCTTTAGAAATATAGTTAACATTCTCTGTGAATTTATTTTTTTCTAAATGTGGCTAAAATATTTTTGCAGTTAAAATAAGACTAATAATAGATGTGCTATAAAACCTCATTAAACCTAATGTTAAACTATTTTTGTATTTGCTGTCTTTCGGAAAGCAAAGTAGGAAATTATTATATATATTCACATATACATAAAATTGGCACTTCATAACCTTAGTTCTGTGTGTACTGGGAAGGAATGACTTAAAATGTTGTTTCCTCTTTTTGCACTAATTGTGGATTTTTTTTTAGGGTGCTTGTCAGAATTGTCAGTATGTAAGCTAAACAAAAACTGTGATCCTAAATGAAAAGAATTCTTGCATAACATTTAAAAGACTTTTTCAAAACAAGGAATAGACTAAGCATGAAAATTAAAATGAGTTTCTATAAAATAATTTGGTAGCTTATCTCTTTGTTAGAAAATGGGACAGTCTTTTTGATTTTAAATGAATACAAACAGATTTTTAAGTCTTCTAGAATTAAGTCTTCTAGATTTATACTGTTACTGATCTATTAGGAGCCTAGGAAATTTGGGACTGTGGTTGGTATTGTAACCATTTAAAGTGATTATTATCGGCTTAATTGGACAAAAATGTAATCACTTCTACTGTAAGTTTTTCCAAAAGGTGAAGATTTAGTGAAAACTAAAATATAAACAGCTGAGTTAATGCATGGTAAATAATTTTTATTTTGGGATTCAGTCATTAAAATTGTATATACTAAAAAGCCAATGAATTAAATTATTAGAAAGGTTTTATTCATAAATCAGGTAAAGAATGTGAAAACTTTAGGCATTTATCCATCGTGGATGGCATAACAGTGTCCACTTTGGCAGAAGACAGCATATTCACAGACCTGTAAGCTACAAACATGTAATTAAAATAGCTAATGGCGTTTTATTTTTGTTTCTTGATTTTAAAAGATTGGCTTTGGTTTTCACACTGTAGTCTGTTCTGATATTTCTGAATCTCCAATTGCTATTTACTTTATTAGACTTTATTTGAAACTAAAGAGTGCACTTTGTGAATAAACTGTCTTTGATTTACGTGGCCTCAAATGTATTCATGGGCTTGTATTTCAGGAACACAGAATTGGAGCCTTTTCCTAGGGCCAAGGATAACGTTCTAGTTGAAATGGAAATAAAGTTGAATTAGTAAAGAGCTTTCAGTCAGTCTCTGCCTTATTTAAGAAATGGAATGACAATTATGGATCCTGGAGTTTAAAAAATTTCCTTAGAGTAGAGGTCAGCAAAGCTGGATTGTCAACAGGAACCTAGTTGTCCCATTCACTTCATGCTACTCTGTTCACTTGTTTGTGGGTTGCCGTTTCAGATCAACAGCAGTTTTTAAATTAAGGCTTTTGAACTAAAGCCACACTGATGACAGGATTCAGCCTGTAACTGTGGAAGTGGAGTGAAAATTAAAAGTGCTGAGAGTTGCAAACTGAAGAGTGAATAAAGACTTACAGTGGAAAGATGACCTTTTTAGTCAGAGTCAGTAGACAGGTTGTGACTAGTAAGTCTGGGTGAAGCAAGGGGAAAAGTAGATGGTGTCACACCCAAGATGGCATATCAGAGGAGTGGGTTTTTACATGAAGATGGAAGCATGTAGTGGTGCTGGAAGCAGCATTAGAGGCAGAGAGGATTCCTGACCCTCCTGACCCAAAGGAGCTGGGAGTTCCATAGACAAACTAGAGAAGAAACCCATCAGTTCTCAGCTTTTGACATTTCAAGAGCTATGATTTATGTGTGAATCAGATTTGGGAGAATATGTGACTATCTCTCTACCATCCAGCTCACTCTCATCCCCACCGCCTCAGCCTGTGAGAGAACTAAGAACAGTGGCTGAGGACGAAGAAGGGGAGCCACCAAGACAGAACAGACACTGCTGAGTGTCTGAGAGGTGACCAGCACCTTGCTCCCCACAACCTGCCTCAGGCTGCGCACAGAAGTTAGGAGTACAAAATTTGCCATACCATGTGACCATTGACATGCTGTGAGGAGAGTTCTTTTGCACTTGTCAGTTGAACTGTAGATTCTTTGAAGGTGGTGAACGTAATTGGTATCTTAGACGTCACTTTGTCCAAAATAAGCCCTCAATTGTATTTAATTGAATTGATGCCTCAAAATGCTGCCAATTATATTTAGCCCACTACTCAGGGTGGTTCTTTTGGACAATAAACACCCTATCCGTCTAACGTGCCACTACATCACGTTCTGTTTAAACAATTCAATTCGAAACTTCCATCATTGGCCCTCTTAACATGTGAGCCGCACTGGGAGGCCCAGCCCGGTGAGCGCCGCCCTATGACGTCACAGGGAGGAGCCTGACCGCGACTGTGAAGCCGTTCCCCCTACAACAGCTGTGAGAGCCTTCCCTCACCCGGCTTCTGAGTGTCCCCTCAGGTCTAGTGTCAGCTGTGTGAGGGAGGGGCGTGGTTGGCGTCTGAACTGACGCTGTGTTGGAAGGAAGAGGCGACAACTTCGACGGTGTGAGCACCTTGGAGTTACTGGAAGAAATGCACACGAAGTGAGTTGGGGGCCGGCGCGTGCTCTCGCCCGGTGTGGGGGTCAAGGCCTCGCTGCCAAGCGAAGGCCGGCGTCTGTGGGGGTCCAGGGCTCAAGGTCGAAGCCCCAGAGGCCGATGTGACAGCTGCAGGGTCACTGATACCCGGGCAGAGCTGGTGACATCTGAAAACCATAGATTTATTGACCTCGTATATTTGATGTTACAAAGAGTCAGGTTTTGAACTGCCTTCAGGATCAAGTCAGATGGAGTGTACTGTATGCATATGCTCTAATACTAAAATGTGTGTGTGCTTTTGATGTTCCAGTAAGTTCAGGTTTTCTGTTTCAAATGCCAGACATTTTGTTTAGTTATTATACTGCTGTTTCATCCTTTTAGAAGCACTTAAGAATTGGTGACATTTTGTAAAAATGAAACCCCTTCTATATATATACTTCTTAAAATACTCCATATAAGTATTCTTACTAAAGCTTTGGAACATTTTAAGCAGTTTTTGTTTTGTTTTGTTTTTTAAGGTTCCCCTGTCCCCACCAGTAGGCCACAGGAAGGAGGGGTAGACTCGCCTGTGTGGAAGCAGTGATCTTTATAGCTTCCTTTGCTTTCCTCTGTTAACAGCTCCAACCACACTCATCGCTCAGTCATTTCTTGGTCTGATAATAAGCTGTAAGCCCTCTGAGGACAGGTTCTGTAGTCCCTGAAACAGTAGAGTATAGGTACCAGTACTTTAGAGGAATCCTGCACAAATTCAATCCCAGCACTCTTCACTCAGCAACTACATGATCTTGGGCTAGTTAATGAACCTCTCAAATCGCAGTTTTCTCAAATCTAAGACTGTAGTAGAAATATTTATCTCACACATCATGTGGTTGTTACCAGGACTAAATGAAATATTTGTAAAGCACTTAGCATTGGCTTGTGATAAACATTTAGTGGAAGTTGGCTGCTGCATGTTGCTGTTCTTACTGGTATATCTTCAGTGCTTATCACAATGCCTCTAACATAATAGGCATTCAAAAATATGTATTGAGTAAATATTCTGTTATTATATTTTGAGAACTACTATGCTTATTGATGTCCTAAATAGATTATCTCCGTAGTGTTACATGTGTGTATTTTTTTTTTTAGTGCTTCTTTTTTTCTGTTTATATTAGGTTACCAGTTGTTACCTGTTGTCTTAACTATTCCTTTCTATAGTAATTTGCAGCTCATTTGTTGGGCTTTAAGAAACCAGATAACCAAAACAGTCAGACTTCTTGGGGTCAGCTTTAAGAATAAAGGGTGTTAAGTAGTTACATGGAGAGCTTTGAGGTTTAGTGCATTTCAGTGTCTTTCTGGACCCAGGTTATCAGAAGCCTGCATTTTTTTCTTGATTCCTTATTCTCAACCAGACCATCAATGAGTGATGTTTCATAGTATGGTGTTTCTGCAGTAGTGAGTTACCATGTGTTATTCTTTTCATGTTATTTTTAATTGAATCATAATTAACTAAATGTGTTCAATAATAGGGATATAGTGCAACTCTCAGTGCTTGAAATAAGACACAAGATTGCAGAACTGGAAACCAGACTCAATACTGATGAAGGTATAGAAGTAAATATTTTTATGTGTGACTCCTATATAGTTACTGTTCGTTGTACTAAGATATCTATAGTACATTACATATTTGGAATAATAATGCCCAAATTTTAGTGTCACTTTTTTGCAGCATTAATAATAATTTAATATAGAGGCTTTAAAAATTGATTTTTGGAATGTCAAATCTGTTATTTTATAATTATTTATCAACTTATGAGTTCAAAATGTTCATTCTTCATAGAAGAGCCTTTGTTATGTGAAATCAATTCATTATTTCCTAGATAAATAATAAAATATATTTTTTATTATATATATAACATATAATAATAAATATATAAAATATATATTATTTACCAAGGAAATATTTAATAAATATTGATAGTTATTAAATAGATAATACCTGATATTGATATATTTATTACAATATAGTACTATTTAATTATATTAATTAATAATTAATTAAATGTTTATTTAAATAAATAGTTTCTACATAATTTGAGTAATAACTTTTATACCTTAACTGCTAAATTTTTGAGGTATAACCTTAAAATCCCTAACTAGGTTTTGACTATTTGTGTGGGAAGAATGGGGTAGGGGCAGGTGAGTGTTGCACACACACACGGCACACCTAACACACAGGCATCCGTATGTCCTTAAAATTTGTAATGTATGTAAGATGTTAATTTGTTACACAAATATTGATTGAGATCCTGCCATATGTCAACACTTTGAATGGAGGACCTTTCTTTTCCCTTTTCTAAAGAGGTTCACTGACTGTTGGAAGGAAGTGTCAAATTAAAATGTGAACATGACAAGTAATGTAAATTCTGCATAAGGAGAAATGGCACCTCAGGTAAGGGCAGCCTAACACAACCTCATGAGGGAAGGGGCGGTCTTGCACTGAATGCTAGAGAACAGTAGGAGCTTATTAGGGTTATGGGGGTGGGCTTTGGTTCTTAAACCTGCTCATGCTGCTCTCTTCTATTGGGGAAGCTGTAAACAAAATGGATTAGTAGCCATATGACTAATATAATGCTACTTTTCATAATGCCCAATGCTCTGTTAGAGCTTGATTGGAGAACACTACTTTATCCTAAGGCTGAAGTAGCTTCCTCTGCCTCCCTATCTATATCCTTAATGAAACTGGCTCCATGGGTGCAGACTGTTGAGTACACTTACTGAGTATTTGCACTGGCAAGGCTGGCTGGAATTTCCTCGTCCAGCTAATTACAGACAAAACAGGTCATGCTCACAGGTACACACACAAAGCAATAACTTTGGCCACTGGTAAAATGTACGCCCAACAAGTTGTATTACCAACAGCTCTTCTCACAGGGAAGAGCTGATTTGTGGGTATAAAGAGAAAACGTAAAATGATAGGTGAGAAAGTTCTTTCCTCAGTGGGCCAAGCTAAAGCCTAAGATGGAAGGTGGAAACCTTTATGCCTTCTCAAGCGTCAACTAAGGCCAGGAACTGTGTCAGCAGAGGTGGCTATTATTATCCCCATTTATGGAAAAATGAAGTTCAGGAATTTAAGTCGCTTGCTAAGATCATACAGCCAGGGAGCAGCAGAACCGTGACTTTATCCTAAATCATCTATCTACCGCTACCGCTATTACCATGATGACTGCTGTCTCCCTGGTCAGTGCTCAATAGTTCTGGTTATCTGCTGTTGCACAGCCAATCACCCTGTGATCTAGGGGCCTAAAGAACATTTCTCTCACAAGTCTGTGGATTGACTGTCTTCATCTAGGATGTTCCTAATTGGGGTCTCTTGTGTGATTGCAGTCAGATGTAGTCTGGCACTCAGTCATCTGAAGGTTCAGTGGGGTTGGACATTCCCAGATGGTTCACTTACATGGCTGGCATATCATCCTGGGTGTTGGTTGGGAGCCCAGCTGGGATGGCCCATCAGAAGTGCCTGCTCATGGCTCTGTAGCTTTTGCTTCTCATAACATCGCACCTGGGTTCCAAGAGGCTGTACCCAAAAGCAAGCATTCTAAAAGGTGCAAGGACAGAAACTGCCAGTCTAGTTATGGGCTACTCCCAAAACTGACAGTGTCATTTCCACTGTACTCTATTGGTCAAAACAATCATAGATTTGAGAGGATGGAGAAAATCTACTTGTCAAGGTCACATTGCACAAGGTCATGTGAGATGAGATAGATTCTTGCAGTCATCTTTGGAAAATGCAGTCTGCCATAGGGAGCATTAAATATGTCTTTTGAGGAGAACTAACTGATAAAGATGGAACATAGATTGTAACAAGAATGTGGCAGGAGATGAGATTAAGGTTTATGAAGAAGAGGAAGGATAATCTCTAATATGACGCTGCTGTATTTTTATTTATCCTGAGGAAGTGAAGTGAAGTGAAAGTTGCGTCCAACTCTTTGCAACCCCATGGAATTCTCCAGGCCAGAATACTGGAGTGGATAGCCTCTCCCTTCTCCAGTGGATCTTCCTGACCCAGAGGTTGAACCCAGGTCTCCCACATTGCAGGTGGATTCTTTACCAACTGAGCTATGAGGAAAGCCCTTTTATCCTGAAGGCAATGGGAAGATATTAAAGGAGTTTTCAAAATAAATTTATTATTGCTCAACATTATAAAGGAAATACATGCACAAGTGATGACCATGATACATCTGTTTAGGTAATTCTTTCACACTTTCCCCTCCGCAAATCTTGTCACCTCTCTCTCCATTCTCACTCTCAGCGAATGAGCTTACCTTCCTCTTTCAAAAAGAGATCAGAAACAATCAGAAGAGAATTTCCAAGTGTTTCTACCGAGAAAGCTACCCATCTGCCTGCATCTTTGCACATCGTCTTACTGCCCTCCTGTTCCTCTGCATGTTCTGTGTTCCTCTTATTTAAGGTTAATCCCTCCACTTGTGCAGCAGATCTAGTCTACCCTCACCTCCTCCAGGATATAACTTCAACAATTGATCTTCTTCTCTCCTTCCTACACCATTTGTTTTCACTGCTCCAGTGGCTCATCCCCAACAGCACGCAGACATGCCGACTTTATTTTATCTAAAAAACAAAAAGCAACCCTCCTTTGGCCTCACATTTCTCCTTCCACCATTATCCCCTTTCCCCTTTCACTGCTCCATGTATAGCAAAACTCTTCAATTTTTTTTTTTTTTTAATTTCCACTCTTACCTCTTTATTCCTATGTAATATACCTGGCTTGTGACAGGATTAATTTTTAGGCAAAACGGCCAACACAATGAACTTCAAAGGGATTCACATATTTTAGTGGCCTTTTGAAGCCCTTTAGGATTCATAGGAAACTATATGCAAAAAAGTGGTTTATGTTTGAAGTAAATCTGAATTTCACCATCTTAAAATTTGGCCACACAGACAAGGAACAGGAAAAAAAAAATATCTAGGAGAATTAAAAAGTGAGAAGAGTCATATTGGTATAGGGGGGTTTGAGTGCATTTTTAAAAACTGAAACCTCACAGCTACCATTTGAAAAATGTATCACCTCATTTTATAGATGAAGAACAGACTTGGGGATTCTCAATGGCTTTCTCAAGGCTGCAGAGGTGGGGAGGGACAGATCTGGTTTTGGACCCAGGCATTCCGGCGTCAGAACCCAAACTCAGCCCCTATTTCTTTCCACTTAGGTTTCTTAAGTTTGCTTCTCAAGTTTTTTTCATCTGGAGAAGAGAACCTCGATTTACAGAGGCTCTGGGACATTGAAATCTAGGCATAGAAATGGGCTGAATTTGCCCAGCACAAGCACAGTTTTCTCATTCTCTCTTGGACTTGATCATTCCAATCAGAAGTTTCACCTCTAATCTCCTAAAACTGTTCTTATCAAGATCATCAGTGACTTTCAATTTGCAAAATCTTGTGTCACCTCCCAGTCCTCATCTTGACTTACTAACAGTCTTCCCACAGCTGATCACCTTCATCCTTGAGACCCTTTGCTTGTCTTCTGGGATGCCACGCTCTCTTGGTTATTTTCATATCTACTGGCTACTCTTCACTTCTTTTCATCTTCATGGGTTCTAAAAACTTGGAGTGCCTCAGTTCTCTGACTTTTCTCTGATGCATGCTCCCTCTACTTAGGGGATCTCCTCTGGTCATATGGTATTAAATACCATCTGTGTACAACACACAGACATGTCTCCATCCCAGACCTCTCCTTTGAACTCCTTTTTTGTCTTAATTTATAGGCTGGTTTCTAGTTTAAAACTCTTTGGCTATTAAGTAAAATATTGGTAGATCAAATAGTTTTTACAACTCATCTCAGTAAATGCTAAAAAATGTTTTCATAAAATTCAGTTTGTCTTCCCTATTAAAAAAAATTCTATTTAAGTAATATACTGGTAGATCAAATAGTTTTTACAGCTCATCTCAGTAAATGCTAAAATGTTTTTAATAAAATTCATCTTCCTTATTAAACAATATTTCTATTTATCTTGATCTGGCATAATACTTGATGAAATGTTAGAGGCATCCCCATTCCTGGAAAAAAAGCAAAGATGCCTCCTGCCACCATTAAAATTTAATGTTGTTTTGAAGGTTCCAGTCAAGCAATAAAATATGAAACAGAAATAAGAGTTATAGCTGTTAGGAAGAGATAAAGTTATTATAATTTTAAACTTTTATAATTTGACATCTATAACTTTCCAGAGGATCAGTGGAAAAACTAGTATATTAGTGAAAAATTAAAAAATGGTTGGATACAATAGTGGAAGAAATTTTTATTAAAAACATTTTGTGTAGCAGTAACCAGTTAGAAAATCAAGTTTTTTAATATTGCACAACAGTTCCAGCCTAAATCATAAAATATCTGATAATATCCTTGATAAGAAATATTCAGGATCCATATGAAGAGAAAAAAGAAGACTGTGACTATAATGAGGTAATAGCCATTCAGCAAGAATTCTTACCTTATTTAACATGAGAAATTTAATACTGGAGAGAAACCCTAAAATAAAATGTAATTGGAGAATTTATTAATAAGGTTTTATAAGAAGGATATAGACTTTTTCTATATTGGAGAATTGGATGTTATAAATGTGCTCATTCTCATCAAATTAATTTACTCTTATTAAAACACCAAGCTATTTTTTTCTTAATTTCAATAACTGACTCTAAAGTTAATTAGGTGAATAATATATAATACATGGATAACTGATAAGAATTTGTGTAGTGGATGTTGACTGAAAAAAGATATTCAACTTGAGAGTTGTGAGTTAAGTTTTATTTGGGGCAAAATGAGGACTGTTGCCCGGGAGACAGCATCTCAGATAGCTCTGCGAGACTGCTCCAAAGCAGCATTGGGGGAAAGTCAACATTTAAGGTTTTGGTGAAGGGGAGTTCAGTGCCATGAAGCACTCATTTTACAAAAGGTTTTTGTTAGTCATGAGGATCTGATGTCACCATGAAGGGATTTAGTGCTTCTCTAGATATGAGGAGATGCAAGGATTGAGATCATAAAATCTGTTCCTAAAAACATCCAACTATCTAAAGACCTGTTGCACGAGATTCCCTGGAGCACAGAGTGCCTCACTCCACTCTGAACTCCCTCAGGGGTTGTTGAAGGTCAACAGCTATAGCAGCATGGGGTTCAGTCTCCGTAGAGGCAACTGGCACATGCCTTTGTTCTTCTGTCACTGGCAGTGCTCTTGGTAAGTGCCAATTTGTAGTTGACACGGGGTTGAGGGACTCCTGTAAAATAAAATAAAGCCATAATGACTAAAACTGGAAACAAATCAGTAGAACAGAATAGATAGTGTACCAGTTTGCTAAAGCTTCCATAGCAAAGTAGTGCAGACAGATTGGGTTATTTTCTCACAGTTTTAGAGACTGGAAATCCAAGATCATGATACTGGCAGAGTTGGTTTCTTCTGAGGTCTCCCTTCTCGGCTTGTATCCTCTGCAGTTTCAGTTAGAAAACGCTAAGTCCCAGTAGGTAAATATGAGTAGGACATAGAGACAACTCATAAATATGGAAAAGTACCCAAGTTGTTTTTAAGTTAAAGAAATGTGTTGCCTTTCAAAAAAGTAGAGGTGTTTTTTTTTGTTTGTTTGTTTTGGTTTTGTTTTGTTTTAAGTG
The DNA here is from genome assembly GCA_024291935.2 of Okapia johnstoni. Lineage (NCBI taxonomy): Eukaryota > Metazoa > Chordata > Mammalia > Artiodactyla > Giraffidae > Okapia > Okapia johnstoni. Next base: position 63,719,176 of record CM044321.1, read on the forward strand.
AAATAGGAATGTTATACTCCACTGATAGCAATGTAGTACTACCCTTTGGGGAAACAATTCTGCAGCAAATTTCTTATGATAAAAATGATAATAACAAATCAACTAATTTCTATAGCAATTTATGTGTGTGCTGCACTGTCTTAATAATTTCACGTGTTCTCAATACCCCAGAGAGTAGGAACTTTAATTATCCTCATTTTACAGATGATAAATTGAGGCACAGGAAAGGTAACTTGCTCAGGATCACAGAAAGACACTAGTAAATGATGGAGACATGACTTAAAGCCACTAGTCCTTCTTTGGAGATGTTTTTCCTTATGGAATCTCTTGAAAATTTGGTTAGGGGGACAACTTTACACAAAGGAGATACTCTTTATACCATACTTCCCTATGGGACATATTGGCATTTTTATTCATGTAATTCTCACTGTTTAAATATTCTTATTCTCTGGCTTAGAATAGATGTCATTTTCCCCAAGAAGCATTTTCTGACCCTCTTCAATCTTGATCTCATTTCTCATTCCCTTCTGCCACCTTCCAGGTTGGATGTCCTCTGTGTTCCATTACATCCAGTTAACCAAAGACTCACAGATATTCTGGGTATATGCCTCTCTACTCTCCATGCTTCCCCACTGTCCTACTGCTGATTGACAGCAGGGACTATGTCTATTTTAGTTTTGTATCCCTTGTGCCTCATATAGTGCCACATAGTAGGCTCTTTCCTTTCCTTGTTAACATTTTCTCATTTTACAGAGTTTTTTAAGTTAATATAACTCCATCACTGTAATCATAAATATAGTGAATAACACAGACATGAAAGTCCATGTAGGGTCAAGTTTCAATTTAACTATGTCCTTTTTAACAATTAAAATATTTGGCATTGTTGTTTAGTTGGGCTTTGTTTGTTTTGTTAACATGCTATCTCTCTTTGGGGGAAAAAGAAAAGTCCATATCTGAAAGGTAGGCCTCCACCTAATATTGTCTTGCTTTATGAACTTCCTCCTTTAAGGTCAATTTTGACCATAAATCAAATTTCCAGAATTTTTCAATCTTTGGTTTGATTTTGCTTTTCATTGTAATGATTCTAGCCAAGATCCCTCTTGAGATTACAAAGCAGTTTGATTTTTCCCCTCCAAAGTACAGTGCTAGTATTTTCGTTTGAGTTTAGAGTTACCATAAAGGCAATGGTTTCATGGAATTATTACTTAGGGTAATTTTTCTCCGAAGAGACACAGATGTTTCTGCTAAACTTTTATCCTCATAATCTGCATTTTAATAATGACTTGTTATGGGTTCATCTTAGACCTTGATAGGTTGGCTGCTGTTGTGCTCAAGGTCATGGATCATCTTTTTTGGAGTCATGTTTGTTGAGATTGTCTAATGACAACACCACATCTCTTATCTGGGCTGTTTTCAGATGGCTCTGAACATTCCTTAGAATCAAGATTATTCCCAAAATTTGCCATTTTGAATTGCTAATCTTATTCCCAGTCAAAAGCATAATTAGTATTGCATTTTAAAGACAGATGAAAAATTATTTTTCAAGAAATTTTGCAAAAAAATACAAACCTCAGTATATTCAATACTTTTGGCTTATCACAGAACAAAGTGTGGTAGAGAAAATAAAACCCAGTGTGCTCGTTTTTTCAGAAAAATAAAACAGTTGATAGTAGGAAATTGACCAGATTTGGGCGGGGCGGGAGGGGGGAGGCAGGGAAGGTGTCAGCAATACTGTTACATAGCAAGAAAGCAAAAAAGTTGTTAATTTCCAGTTTTGTGGACCTCCATCCACTTGTTAAGGGTTTGGGTTAATGACTTTAGATTTGGGTATGGGAGGACGTTCCTGCCCCCTCTCCTTGTAGACTACATTTGCTTAGAGATGAGGGTGAGGGCAGGGTTGTGCAGGGTTGAAGACATTGGCAGTGATGTGAGCTAATGTCTTTCTGCTTAGACTCCTCCGTCAACTGTTGTGTAGCAGAAGTTGCCTCATATATGTAAAGAACATTTAAAGTTTAGAAACAGGCTATTTTTTTCTTTTACAAAGTGTGACTTTCCAGACTCAAAAACAAAAAAATTAGCTTTGAGCCTTAAAGCTGAAAAGGAGCTTTGTGTGTGTGTGTGTGTACTTCTATTTTTTCTTTTAAGTATTTAATATTTTCTTGAAAAATTTTAAATCTCATTCATGTCTTATTTTTAAAATCTTTAGTTTATTTAAAAAAATTTTTTTTTAATTTGTATATTTTAAATGAAATAAGGATAAATATTTTTAATGGTAAAAGACAATTCACAATGAAGATAGACATCATGCAAAGGAGCTTTTGATTCTAGGATGTATCCTCCTCCTCCGCCTAGAGCAATAAGACAGATAGATGTTTTGGCCTCACCAGCCAAAGGAATTTAGTTAAAGAAAACTGCTTACAGATAAGAAAAGATGCCTAAACAGGTAGCCAGATATAAGCAGTGTTACCATAGCACAGAGGTTAAGAGGACACACTTTCAAGTCAGAACAAACTGGGTTGAAACCCCAGTTCCCCATTTACTAGCTTTGTCACCTTAATAATGTTATTTGACATTTCTGAGCCTGTTTTCCTTATCTGTAAAATGGGTAACTAAATGTTTGTAAATAAGGATTGAATCTGTTAATATATATAAGGCACTGTGTCTTTTTAACACAACAAACACATAATTTGTAGTTGTTAAATGGACTTCAGAATTCTTTTGCAAAGGAAAAAGAAGTGAATATTACATTGGATGAGAGGCTGGGTTTGGCCAAAAAATTTGTTTGAGTTTTCCATAACATCTTACGGAAAAACCCAAACAAACTATTTTGGCCAACCCAATTACAGCTATTTCAAGTTCTGAGGAAAGAAACGTGTTCCTGATATTTCCTCTAGTAGAATTCCTTATAAGTATACCCAAAGACAGAGAAGGCGATGGCACTCCACTCCAGTACTCTTGCCTGGAAAATCCTATGGATGGAGGAGCCTGGTAGGAATCCATGGAATCGCGAAGAGTCTGACACGACTGAGCGACTTCACTTTGACTTTTCACTTTCATGCATTGGGGAAGGAAATGACAACCCACTCCAGTGTTCTTGCCTGGAGAATCCCAGGGATGGGGGAGCCTGGTGGGCTGCCATCTATGGGGTCGCACAGAGTCGGACACGACTGAAGCGACTTAGCAGCAGCAGCATACACAAAGAACTCAAAGAACAAAAGAGGGCAGAGAGTGAGCAGACTAGGAATCAGAGTATAGTGACTGTGAGGTCCAGGCTGGTGGGAATCTGTGTCTACACACATCCTGTCTAACAGAGAGTGCCTTCTTAGACGTTAGTTCACTCTGGTGCATCTGTGTTACTAATAAAGCCCAGTATAGTGACAGAGTCAGGCTGAGCTGATTAATGTTGTTTTCATAAATAATGAGAGATGGTGAGGTGATCTTCATCCTGCCCCCTTTTCACTCAGGTGGTGAATGGAAAACTCATGAGACACAACTTGAACTAAATGATCAACTAGAAAAGCAAATTGTTTCTCTCAAAGAGAAAATGGAAAAAAATTGTGGAAATTCTTCAGGTACAGAAGCAACTATATATATGTATGTTTCATAAGTTGAGTAACAACTGATAAAAGATCAATTGCTCATATTTGCTTTGCTTCTATTCGTGTCTATGAACAGATGCCAGTGGTGAGTAAAAGATGGTTAAACAAAAGGAATAATTGAAGGAAATTATGTATATTTCCTGCCCCCAGGCAGATTCTACACAAAAATTTAAAGGTCCAAATAAAATATTTTGTTCAGTGGAGGTTTTCCTAGGATATAAGGAATCCTATACATAAGGCCTTGATCTCTCCCTTATAAACTTGGACAGAGATTCTGTTGTAATTACAAACAAAATGGAAGTGAAAGGATCTCAGTGGTCAGGCTAGGGGGGAAACTTGAGTGTGTCTATTCCTTGCAATCTAAAAGTGCTGTGTGCTATGTGGTAAATCACTTCACTCGTATCCAACTCTTTGTGACCCTGTGAACTGTACACTGCCAGACTCTTCTGTCATGGGATTCTCCAGGCAAGAATACTGGAGTGGGTTCTATTTCCTCCTCCAGGGGATCTTCCTGACCCAGGGATTGAACCACGTCTCTTCATGTCTCCTGCATTGTCAGGTGGATTCTTTACCACTAGCGCCACCTGGAAATAGCTCTTCTCATACCCATCGGTTCCATTCTAGTTCCTCTAGAATACACACACACACACACTGTATAAAATCTAACAAAGAACCCATTCAGTTACCTCACTGGGCTGCTTTACCTACTTCTTTTTTTGGTTGCCTAGTGATATTGTTTTCCCTTTGAGAGCTAATTTTCAGTTTAGTTCAGTTCAATTTTGAGTCATGTCTGACTCTTTGTGTCCCCATGGACTGCAGCATGCCAGGCCTCCCTGTCCATCACCAGCTCCCGGAGTTCACTCAGGCTCATGCCAGTTGAGTCAGTGATGCCATCCAACCATCTCATATCCTCTGTTGTCCCCTTTTCCTCCTGCCTTCAATCTTTCCCAGCATCAGGGTCTTTTCTAATGAGTCAGTTCTTCACATCAGGTGGCCAAAGTATTGGAGTTTCAGCATCAGTCCTTCCAGTGAATCAGTTTAGTCGCTCAGTCATGTCTGACTCTTTGCGACCCCATGAACCGCAGCATGCCAGGCCTCCCTGTCCATCACCAACTCCCTGAGTCCACCCAAACCCATGTCCATCGAGTCGGTGATGGCCATCCAGCCATCTCATCCTCTGTTGTCCATTTCTCCTCCTGCCCTCAATCTTTCCCAGCATCAGGGTCTTTTCCAATGAGTCAGCTCTTCACATCAGGTGGCCAAAGTATTGAAGTTTCAGCTTCAACATCAGTCCTTCCAATGAACACCCAGGACTGATCTCCTTTAGGATGGACTGGTTGGATCTCCTTGCAGTCCAAGGGACTCTCAATAGTCTTCTCCAGCACCACAGTTCAAAAGCATCAATTCTTCGGCACTCAGCTTTCTTTGTAGACCAACTCTCACATCCATACATGATCACTGGAAAAGCCATAGCCTTGACTAGACAGACCTTTGTTGGCAAAGTAATGTCTCTGCTTTTTAATATGCTGTCTTGGTTGGTCATAAGTTTCCTTCCAAGGAGTAAGCGTTTTTTAATATCATGGCTGCAGTCACCATCTGCAGTGATTTTGGAGCCCAGAAAAATAAAGTCAGCTACTGTTTCCACTGTTTCCCCATCTATCTGCCATGAAGTGATGGGACCAGATGCCATGATCTTAGTTTTCTGAATGTTGAGCTTTAAGCCAACTTTTTCACTCTCCTCTTTCACTTTCATCAAGAGGCTCTTTACTTCTTCACTTTCTGGCATAAGGGTGGTGTCATCTGCATATCTGAGGTTATTGATATTTCTCCCGGCAATCTTGATTCCAGCTTGTGCTTCATCCAGCCCAGCGTTTCTCATGATGTACTCTGCATATAAGTTAAATAAGCAGGGTGACAATATACAGCCTTGATGTACTCCTTTTCCTATTTGGAACCAGTCTGTTGTTCCATGTCCAGTTCTAACTGTTGCTTCCTGACCTGCATACAGGTTTCTAAAGAGTCAGGTCAGGTGGTCTGGTATTCCCATCTCTTTCAGAATTTTCCACAGTTTGTGGTGATCCACACAGTCAAAGGCTTTGACATAGTCAATAAAGCGGAAGTAGATGTTTTTCTGGTACTCTCTTGCTTTTTCGATGATCCATCGGATGTTGGCAATTTGATCTCTGGTTCCTCTGCCTTCTTCAGGACTAATTTCCTTTAGGATGGTCTGGTTGGATCTCCTAATGTTAATCCCTGATAAATGAATTTATGTTTTATACTTTACAGAACACATTCATTTGCATTTCATTCATTCAAATATTTTTGAATATTTGTTTAAAATATAGAGGAGGCCATAACATGACTTATGTTGAACTCTTGCTGTTTTTATTGCAAGAATGAATTACTCAGAGAAACATGAAAACCTTGTAAATAAATCAAGGTACTGTGCATGAGGATGAAGATACAATACTGAACTAAATTGGCAGGACTTAACATTACTCTTAATAGTAGTAATAATTTGTCCTTAATTAAACATATGTATATAATATGCAAATTAATTTCATACACATTATTTCTGTCTTGCAGCAAACTCCATGTCATAAAATTTAATATTGTTATTTTAATATATGTGATTCTAAGCTTAAAGAGATTGAATGATTTACTCAGTTTCACACATCTGGAAATGTGGATTCAAATTCTCTTTACTCTTAAACCTATGCCATTTAACTCTGTTGTACCAACAGCCGTGTGATACTGCTGATCAGAAGTAATGTGTATTTTAGTAACTGTGGTAAGACAGTAAGCTGCCTGCTGTATTCCTGGGCATTTATGGAGAGTACTCTTTGAATAACTGCAAACCTTTAGTGAAAGGTATAGAAAAATTGTCTACTTTTGTTAATGAATTTAGGGATAAAGTAACTTTTTTTGCAAACCTGTTATTTACAATCCAGGAATACCATTGTGACTATGTTTTAGAAAGTCAGGAAAATAACATGGTTTTTTTTTGTTTGTTTTTGTTTTTTTATTGTTGTTGGAAAAGTGTCCAAGTTTTTTTCCTCTGCCGTGGAGTCATATCTCCATCTTGTGGTATTTAGAAATTGCTGCAGGGCTGTCAGGCTTCCCTGGTGGCTCAGACGGTAAAGTGTCTGCCTGCAATACAGGAGACCTGCATTTGATCCAGAAAAGGCAATGACAGCCCACTCCAGTACTCTTGCCAGGGAAGCCCAAAGAACACTCCTGCATTGAGTAGAGCCTGTCCCTTGGAGCCTCCAGTGGATCTTCCCCACCCAGGAATTGAACCGGGGGTCTCCTGCATTGCAGGCGGATTCCTTACCAACTGAGCTATGAGGGAAATTGGAAGTAGCCAACCGCTAAGCAAAAAAACTAGGGATCCTAGAATCCTGCATCCAGTCAAGAAATCTCTCTTTTCCAAGGACAGAAGAGATACTGTCTTATTCTTTATTATAAAAAGCAATATTTGTGAGGGTCAGATGTACTGTTTGTGTAATACAAACATTTGGTCTTCTGTTAATATTAGGTTGATAATCAGAGAAAAGGGCTTAAATTAGTTGTTTTTGTTTGTAAACTTACAGACACTTTATCCTTGTTGTAGATTGCTTAGTCTTTTGGAGTAACCTATACATGCATACTTAAAAAACTGATGTTTCTTATTTTGCATACTGATTTTGAGTAACTTCAAATTGCAAGTTTGTTTATGAGCAATAAAAGGATGAACGCTTCTTTTGTCGTAAAAGCTACTAGAGATATATAAAGCCAGTACACACAGTGCCTGACAGAGCGAGCAGCATGTTAGTTCCCTTCTTCCTTCCCTTGATAGAAGTATAATTTCATTGAAGCAAGTCTGTTGTGAAATTAACCTGGATCCACTTGGAAGGAATAAGGACAAGGGCAAAGCCCAGAGATGTGCAGTCCGACTTACTAAGCTCTGCTGTCACACAAGTTGTGAATTTTCTGGTACCTTCTTAAAGCTCTGGTAGAATTCTGTGTTTTTTTGTACCTATCCAGATAGCAGGGACTTCTGTAGGGATTTAATGCTTCAAATAAAAAGTGTAGAGCCTTTACTTCCCTTGGACCAGCTGGGTTATACATTTTCTAGCCCCTTTTGTTTGCATCCACTGGAAACAGAACCTAGAGCCTCCCTAATGTTCCAAGAATTTTCAAGTGTGTCCCACAAAGATCTGCAGCCTTTCCCTGGAAAGCTGCTGCTTCTGCTGAGTCGAGTCAGTCATGTCCAACTCTGTGCGACCCCATAGACAGCAGCTCACCAGGCTCCGCCGTCACTGGGATTCTCCAGGCAAGAACACTGGAGTGGGTTGCCATTTCCTTTTCCAATGCATGAAAGTGAAAAATGAAAGTGAAGTCGCTCAGTCGTGTCTGACTCTTCATGACCCCATGGACTGCAGCCTACCAGGCTCCTCCGTCCATGGGATTCTCCAGGCAAAAGTACTGGAGTGGGTTGCCATTGCCTTCTCTGCCCTGGAAAGCTAGAATCTGTTTTAAGCATACCAAACAACTAAATGTCAAGGCTGATTAGGCTGTTTCACCTCTGATGAGCACTAGCTATTTCTCAGGTTCTGACCTGGCCCTCTGGGTTTCTTCATTGATCTCATTTAGGTAGGTTATGGAGCTGAGGATGCACTATGCTCTTTATCAGAGCTTGATGACCTCCACTATGCAGCCCCACAGATGGTTCCCCAGCAGTATTCTGAGCAATCTTTCATTGCTTTACTGTCATGACTAGCATTTGGCAGTGCGTGCCTTCTTTCCTAGATTAGCTTCTTTAGGCCAAGTCAAGCTTAGTACCCATGACACTGCGCCACATACAGGAAAGAAGATTGGCTCCCCTGCTTCCCAACTTCCCTTTACTGACCAGCACTGCCACATCCTTAGCTGCTAGCCAGTCTATCAAGTTGTGTTCTTTAACTTTCAAACTCTTTTAGAATCACATGGATAATGTATTGAAAGTTTACGTTTTGGGTTTTACTCCAAGAGATCCTTATTTCGTAGGTCTAGGGTAAGCCCTGAACACTAGTATTTTTAGCAGGCATTTCAATAGTTTCTATAGCAGAGCACAATTTGAAGAAAGAAAAAAAAAAGATTTGGGGAATTTATATCCCTTCGAAAAAGCTGTGCAAGACAGCCTGTCTTGTGACAAGAGTTACTATAAAGTTTTTATCACCAAGTTCCGCCATTTCCTTATGGTCCACTCTACTGCAAAGTGAAAGTCCTAGTCCTGACACATCTGGAATCCTGAAATCAATGATCCCTTATCTCAGTCTGTTTGGGCTGCTATAAAAAAAAGATACCACAAACTGAGTGGTTTTTAAACAGCAGAAATTTATCTGTCACAGTTCTGGAGGCTGAGAAGTCCAGGATGACAATGCCAGCAGATTCAGTGTTTGCTGAGGGCTCACTTTCTGGTTCATAGATGACGCCCTCTTGTTCTGTCCTCACATGGTACAAGGGGTGAAGGAGATCCCGGGGGGTCTATTTCATAAGAGCATTAATCCTGCTCATGAGGGCTCCACCCTCATAAGCTAAGCATCTCCCAAAGGCCCTCACCTCCTGATACCACCACATCAGGCATTAAGATTTCAGTATATGAGTTTGGGAGAGGGACATTCAGACTGTAGCACCCCTATTTCTCTCTGTTTATAATTTTCCCCCAGCATCCTCTCCTTTATTTTCCACTACATCCAGACAACTCGGACCCTTCAAGGAAACCTCTTGCAAACACATGTGCTCTGTCAATCAGATGGTTAGAGCACAGGAGATTCTGTTGCTAAAGCCAACAAGACGGGCTGGTGGTTTGAGGCACAAGGAAGGGGGTGTAGAAACAGAAAAAAACGTTATTTAGGAAAATATTTGGCCCACCTCAAGTGTTCTCTGCAGGACTCTTGGTCAATCTATAGAAAATTAATCCATAGAAAGACAATTTGCCAAAATCCAAATCCTTATAATTTGTTCTTATAATCTTAAGGCATTTTCAGGAAGGTTCAATTTGTTGAAAATGGTCTGTAGAATCAATATGAGGTATTCTGTCACAGAAATCACCAGATTTGTGTTCTCCCCAAAGATCAGAATGGTTAATTTGGAGACAAGTGTAACCTTAAATCAGAGAAAAGCTTAAACATTTTATATGTAAATCTATTGTAATAACAATATTGTCCACCAGGGGGCGCTTGACACTTAAGCATGCAGACCGCTGTGTTCATTGTTGTAATTGCCTTCCTTGAGAAGTATGCCATATCCAAAAGATGTGACTAACTGTTTTCTTAGGGTTTTCTCTTGTAAACATTCAATAGAGTGATTTTTTAAGCTTGTAGTTTTTATATGTTCTTTAGTATAGCAATTACCATTATTTAGAAAAATAGGTGGCTAATACTTTGGCCACCTGATGCGAAGAACTGACTCATTGGAAAAGACCCTGATTCTGGGAAAGATTGAAGGCAGGAGGAGAAGGGGACAACAGAGGATGAGATGGTTGGATGGCATCACCGACTCAGTGGACATGAGTTTGAGTAAACTCCAGGAGTTGGTGATGGACAGGGAGGCCTGGCATGCTGCAGTCCATGGGGTCACAAAGAGTCAGACATGACTGAGCGACTGAACTGAACTGAGGTGGCTTAGATAGGAGACTCTTTACAGATTACATGAATATAGGTGAATATGATAAGCTTGAAACCAGCTCTTTCGGAAGACTGAGACCTTGTGAGTCTTCCAGTGATTTGGATGTGATGGGATAAGAGACTGTGTGCCATTGATAAAATCATTTTTAAATACTAGTTTATTTTGAAGTCAGTAAAATAAAGAATCAAAATCTAGAATGAACCTTAAAGTTATTGTAGTATGACTTTATAATTTTTAAAGGATTTCGAATGTGTATAATAATTTTATAAATGGAATCACAAATGTCTTGCATGTAATGGTCCATGACTAATGTAGTTTTCACAAAATCCAGTATTTGTCCTCATTTTCTCAGCTCTCTTTCCCTTGCTCTACTCCCAGAAAACCAGCAGCCAGGATTACTCCTCACAGCATAGGAAATTGGAGGGTTCTTCAGTTAAGAAACTAAAATGCCCTTAAGAAACACAGTCAGTGTGTCCACCCAGAGAATGTATCTCACAGACTTCCCAGCACAGGGAGGTTCATTGCCTGAGGACCCTTGGTGTTGGACTTCGAAGCCCATCACTGCTTTTCATCAAGACCACACCTCCCACAAGCTGTTCCTACCACATGATCAGATGCAGGGGGGATACCAAGGCAGACATATTCCTGGGAAACATAGTTACCCTGTTGTCGGTAACTTTGCCAGACTTTCCTTAGGCAGCTGCCAGCCTGGGCTGCTTCCGCTTCCTCCTGACCTCTCTTTCTCCCGTTCACGGCGGGTCACACTTGCATTACAGTTGACTACTCTCCCAGCCCTCTCCTGCTCCTTTCCTATTTCCTTTCACACAGGCATTTCTAATAATGGATTCTTTTCACATCTAATCCCATCTTGGTATATCTGCTTCTTAGAAGACCACATCTACAGCTATTGGTACTGGGGATGGTATGAGAAAACAGGGGTGACATGACATTTGGGCCTGGCTAACTTACTATGTGACAGCCAGAAGGTGCTGTCCTGATTAGTAGACTGGCACCAATGGATCTTGGCTCAGTGTGGCCATTCAGTTGCTAAGGACTTCGCCAGTGGCAACCTGGGAAAATTTTCTTGTGGAGGAAAATACTGTGAAAGAAGCCATGATGCAGGCATTTGGAAAATACAGGATTATTGCCAAGTTGTATTTTCTTCCTTCATAAGGGAAATGAGAGGCTTAGAAGTTAGTAAGCCCTTGATACCTAACAATGAAAAGCAGAGAGCCTTGGTGTGGTAGTGTCTGAAAGAGGCTGTCTATACAGTAGTGAAAGAGTGGCCAAAATAGAACAGCAGGGCTGTCCAGGCAGGCCTGCTGGGAAGGACAGGGCCCTGATGGGAAGAACCAGGGGTCCTAAACCTGTGGCAGGACATCTGGATGACTGCCCGTCATGACTCTACCCCTCCACCCGGCCCCTCTGGCCGAGCAGAGGCGGCCCATCTCTAGCTCTGGGAAGGGCTGGAGCACTCACAGTCCTGGAAGCTGCTGCACAGGCCTCTTGCCAACAGGGTGACCATCTGCCCCCTCCAGAGGTGCCCCCACCTCTTCTCCTGGCTGCCAAGACAATCAATGAGGGTGCTGTTCAACATCTATAATTTTTAAAATTTAGAAATTAAGAACAGAGGAGCGGAGGCTGAGGACAGTTAGCCTAGTGAAAAGCATGAGTCTTTGCTCATTTCCCAGAGCTGAACCAATTTGCAGATCCAGAAATCACTGAGCAAAGAAGCGGCTGGGTTACTAGAAGGAAGGACCCTGCAGTAGCTGTCCAAGTACATATCATGACAGTATCTCCAGTCTGCCCCTCAAGAGACCTCTGACCACGTACCCAAGGGGCTGCACACTGCGGGAAGGAAATGGCCGGGATGGGGTTCTAAGCCTGAAGTCCAGGTCACAGTGGGCCCTGTGCCCACAGACTTGCCTAACCCCACAGTGGTGATTTTCTCAATCCCTGAATACCTAATGAAGTACATATACTTGGCAGTTGAAGTTAACCTCCCATCAGGCCCTCATCTCTGAAGTAAAAGCTATCATGGTGCAGAAAACTAAATAGAAATGTGGGAAATGGTGCCTTCCCCCACCCAGGCCAAAATCACCAAACAAAAATAATTTCTTATCCCAGGGAAGACAGCAGAGGGCTTAACATAGCTCTGTTTAATTTGCCAGTCTGACCTCTGCAACCCCTGGGTGTATCTTAGAGAAAGACTGTAGGTTACTGCAGACTTATCCAGTTAGTAGCCCCAACTGTTTTGCCAGGTGTGGTATCACTGCTAGAGCAGACTAGCAGGTCTTCAGTGTAGGGTGTGCAGCCACTGCTTTGGAGAGTATACTCTTTCCATTCTGACTAGAAAAGAGAGTCAAGACCAATTTGTGGATTCTGGTTTCAGTTCCAGTTATGTATAGTGCTTGGAAGTCATCTATCTTGTCACCACCACAACAGCAAAGATGGGTAACCTGAAAATCAGTGACTCTTCTTTACTCATTAAAAAACTGAATTTGCAGAGCAAATTCCTACCCTGAAATCTGTATAAACAGACAAATCCAGACAGGCATTAAGATCTGCTTAGCCTGGAATAAAAACTGGTAGGAACACTTAAATGGTAATCGTGATGCATTACTGGAGGAAGTATAGGCGTATCCATTATGAAAGTTGGAGAGTTAACACCCCCTGTCAGTAATTGATAAATCAAAAAGACAGAAAAATCAATAAAGATACTCAATAGCTTATCTGAATAGCACTATCAGTCAACTCAATCTGTTGACATTTATAGAACGTTCCATCCCACTACAGCAGAATACAGATTCTCCTCAAGCTTGGGTGTAACATTCACCAGTGTAAAGCACATTCTAGGCACCCTATTAGACTCTGAGCTTCATGAGGTTAGGGTCTGGGTTTGTCAGTCTCACTGTGGAATCCCCAGCACAATGCCTGACACACAGGAGGTGTTGATGAATATTTTTTGCATAAAGGAATGAATTGTAAAATTGGGAGACAAGACAAGGAATCAGATCATCATGGGAATAGCACCAAGATACAGTCTTAACACAGAGAAAGCAGATGGAAAATATTTAAGCCTCAAAGGTTAAAACTGCAAACCCACACTCACAAATAACATAAATCATTCTTTTATTGTAGAAACTACCACGATTAATATTCCTAAACCCCTGCTTTCATCATATCACTTCTTTAATAACTTTCAATAGCTCTGGTGTTTCGACTCCTGAACCTAGCATCCTAAGCCTTTTCTAACCAGGACCTTGCCTAGTTATCTTACCTTGCTTCTTATTAATTGCTCAGATATTTTGCTTCAGCTCTTGACTTTATCTATTTCCTATCTACATTTCTTGTATGAGCTTCTAGAGTTTTGGACCGTATCTCATTCATATGTTATTAATATGAAAATAATTTGTGTTCCATTTGTTTATTTGTAAATTAATTTATTTCAGTATTTCGAGTGCATTTTTCCATTGACTCAGTATTAAAAATGATTAGATTCTATTTACATCTCTAAAAATGTATTAACAAATGATGTAAGTGAAGCATATTACTACAGAAAGCTAAGCTTGGAATCCTTGGAGCAAGGGTCTATGTAGCAAAATTTTGAACTACATCCATCACTCCCTGATTGTCCTTTCAAAAAACTCATTTTGGAGCATGGGTTTACTTTATAAGGGCTTAATTTTCTATGGAGAACTCAGTCCATTTATCCTCTTCTATTTATAGGGCTTTCATTGATTTTCTTCTGGAGCAAGTTTGTATTTGGAGGTATGTGTGTATGTATACATGCTCAGTCGTATCTGACTCTTTGCAACCCCATGGACTATAGCCCACTAGGCTCCTCTGTCCGTGGGATTTTTCCAGGCAAGAATACTGGAGTGGGTTGCCATTTCCTCCTCCAGGGATCTTCCCAATCCAGGGGTTGAACCCAAGTCTCCTGCGTCTCCTGCAATCCAGGCAGATGCCTTACTGCTGAGCCACCAGGGAAGCCTGTATTTGGGGGTAGGGGTTGGAAACCACTTAGGACACCAGTGCATAATTTTTGAAGACAAATAATGCCTTCCTGAGAAATATCACTGATCATGTTTTAACTGAGACGTTAAGCAAATATGCATAGTGGAGAATCGTCACTTCCAAAGGATTTGTTTTATCATTGCTATTATTTTTAGACACTAGAACTTGTCCTGTTACAGCTGACCTAATTATTCTCATTAATACAATTTTTTACACTTCCAATAATTACCAGCAAGTATCTCAGAGAAAATCAGTAAGTTTTTAGAGAATGAGCTGAATTTCAGGAGGTGGGTATAAGCTCTAAAATAACTTGCAGTTTTGCTTTGTGGCGATTTAAATCAGCTGCTTCCATTTTTATTTGAATGTTTCTTTTAATAAATTTGGTGACCCAGATTATGACCAGCAAGAGCTGTGTAGAATTCGACTTGGAGATTTTTAAATTTAATGTGTTAGAATATGAGAAATAATGGGAGTTATTGGGAAAGATCAGTTATTAGTTTAGGAATTAACATTCTAAACCCAATCTGTGTAATACATTATTGTTCTGGTGCTTGGCTAACCCTTTTCTCCTCTATGCGGTTCACCTATTTGTGGTGATGGGTTGATGTCGTGGTTTCCAGAACTGTTCTACTCTGCCATATTTTCACAGTTCCCCTGATCATCAACTTTACTGCCTGTTCTTCTTTTTATTTATTTATTTATGGCTATACTGGGTCTTTGTTGCTGTGTGGGCTTTCTCCTAGCTGCATCAAGTGGGAGCGTCTCTTGCTGTGGAGCACAGGCTCCTGAGTGCCCTGGCTTCCGTAGCTGCAGCACGTGGGCTCAACAGTTGCTGATCCCGGGCTCTCAAGCACAGGCTCAGTAGTTGTGGCACACAGGCTTAGCTGCTCCATGGCATGTGGGATCTTCCCAGAGCAGGGATCAAACCCATGTCTCCTGCATTTGCAGGCAGACTCTCTACCACTGAGCCACCAGGAAAACACTTACTGCCTGTTCTAACACTGTACTTTAGTTGCCCTGATAGCAATCATATGAATACACACATATAGTAATCATTCAGTGTGTATTGTCTTTGGAGTCAGATTACCTGGATTCCAGCTCTACCATTTACTAGCTCTGCACCTTTGGGCAAGTTATTTAAACTCTATCAGAAGCAATTTTCTGAACAGTAAAATGAATATATTAGCCATCTCTATGGCTGTAATAAGGATTAAATAAAATAATCTGTGGAAAGCATTTAGCACAGTACATGGCATATTGTTAGGGTTTAATAAATATTATTATTATTATTATTATTGCTGAAAAGGTACATATTATAGACTTTTGAAGTCACGAAATGGTATGGAGTAGAAGGAATTTGCCAATGAAGAAATTGGTGATCCTAATATTATTTAAAATGTGAGTGCATGTAAAAATACTGTTTATACTTTCAGAAATCCTTAAATGTGTTACTTAAACAATTAGAGAGAGAAAAAATGAATCTTGAAAATCAAGTGAAAGACTCTGCACTGAGACTGGAACAACAGTCAAAGGTTTGTTTTTATTCTATGCTAAGAAATTCCTTTGGAACTGCCATGATTTTCGGTATGTTATTAAAAACATACTATATAATTCTACAGTATACTTACAAAACTATTTTGTGTACTATTTTTAAAAAGCATAAAAACATAACTTAGCAGTGGTCTTGCTAGTATTGTAAATCTTCAATATAGGTTTCTTTACGTCTATATCTTTCACATAAGCTTACCACAGGACCAACAATGAGCACTGTACATACCTCCCTGAAATGTCTCAGGTAACTTTTGTTTCTTTACCTTCAGTTTTTAAGAGGTACCGTAAATTATGTTTTTCACTTTTCTAGGTTTTTTGATTGGTTTGGTTTAGTAGACAAGCAGCTGTTGGAATTAAAGGAGAAAAAGTACCAAGTTTCTATATATGGAAGGTGAAAAAGAAATATGTAACTTTTATAAAAAGGTGAAAATAAAATATATGTTTCCCAAATTAAGAATATATTTTGTGTACTTGTTTCTTTAGTTGTTCCTTTAGTTTGATTTGTAATTACTAGAATTCAAACAAATAAGTAGTTATCACTCTTCTGTCATGAAAGTCAAGGCATTTTTACCTCATAGCTATCCATGATGAAGTCTAAGCTAGACCCCACACTGCTATTGCTAGAAAGTATGTACTTACAAGCGGCAGGACAGGGAAGTGATCAATGAATTATGAAAGACACTGCACATACTTTCCACAGTTTTTCATTTGCTTTTCCATTTTATTTATGATGATGTTGGTGTTTAGATGTTGTCAGAGCTATCTTTTGTTTATGGCTTCTTATGTCATATTTTAAAAGACTGTCTTTGTCTCAGTGTTTCATAACATTCATCACATCTCTTTAGTACTTATATGGCTTAATATTTGATATTTAGATATTTAATCCTTATTAACTATTTTGATATATGTTTTCAGGTTAGGATGCAAATTCAGTTTTCAATGTGCATCATTCAAATGGAAGTGTCCAAAGAGGGGTAGGATGTATGAATCTTAGAGAAAAAAAAAAAAAAAAAAGATCAGGATTGAAGCAATGGATTTAGAACTTATTAGCATATAGATAGTAAATGACCCCATGTGAATGAATCAGATGCATCAGGGAGAATACACAGGGTGAAGAGACAGTCTGCAGCACAGCTCTGCAGAGTCTCAGCAACGATAGCCAGGGAAGAGGAGCCAAAAGGAGGGCCAGTGTCCTCAAGACACAGGTACATGAGACACGGAGGTTTTGACATAAAGGTAATCAGCTGACCACTGATTCTGTGTTTCCAGAGGCTCAATGAAGGGCCTGGGAGGAAGGGAGTTAGCTTTGGGGATTGGAATCGAGAATGGGATGCACAGAACAACTTGAGAATGAAAGTCAGGGTGAGGGGTAAAGGCAAGCTTGGACTTCTAGTGGCAACGAAGATAAGTAGGAAATTGAGACAAAATTGTGGTCTCTTACCCATGAGATGGACGGTCAGTCCACCTTTTATAGTCCTGGATGCTTTGCTGGAAGCCCTGCCTTCTCCTGCTGCACTGGCATCCACGTTCCTTTCCTCAGACCACACACTCTGTCTCCTCAGAATATGCTATTTCTCCTACATTCCAGTTCTGCCTCTTCAAGGTATAGCAAAATGCCCTCTCCTTTATGAGGCTATGATAGGACGAGAGGCCACAGACTTTGGAGTCACTGCAAATTGGACTCCAGTCCCAGATTTGTACCTACTGTGGTGTGACCTTTGGGGGCCTCAATTTCTTTCCTCCTCTGTAGAAGGGAAGTAGTGGGAGTATCTTGCAGGGGATTTGTGAGTGTCTGGAGATATGATGTATGTAAAGTGCTGAGTGAAATGCCTGGCACATAATTGGCTCTAAATTCCAGTAAACAGTGACTAGTTTTCCTGTTTTTCTTCCCGATTTCCCTAGCCCCTCCCTCTGTGACCGGGGCATCAGCATTTCTACTTGCCTTAGCCATTCTCCTTTAGCTTTGTTTATCTGAAAAAAAATCATTTGGGTGGAATAGCTCCTACTATGATTATACAGGATCACTGAACATACAATCAAAGCCTATTTTAACAGCTTCCCAGGAAGATGTTAATCCTGTTTCCCTGTATAAATGTTAATAAGGATTTTCACTCCAGAGTGAATTGTTAATCTTTATAGTCAAAGATAGTTCTGACTATGTGGATACTATGGTGACTGGAAAGGTCAATGAATGATTTGCCATTCTTTCCATGCTGAATACATAAATAATTGATTCTTTAGTAGATAACTAGAGCTCTTTGCTGAATCTGCTGTTTATATTTCTGCTGGCTTCACATTTTTGGCTGAAACTGAGTTTCCACATCTTAGGATTCTTCCAATTTACACGGTATATGGACAGTATGGACATTGCTTTTTAAGAATATACAGGCAATCTAGCCAATATTTTATAATAACTATACAGTATAAAGCACAATGAAGTGAATGTGTTAGTCATTCAGTTGTGTCCAACTGTTTGCAACCCCATGGACTGTAGGCTGCCAAGCTCCTCTGCCCATGGAATTCTCCAGGCAAGAATACTGGAGTGGGTTGCTATTCCTTTCTCCAGGGGATCTTCCTTACCTAGGGATTGAACCCAGGTCTCTTGCATTGCAGGAAGGTTCTTTACCATCTGAGCCACCAGAGAAACCTCCAAAATGCAGTATAACCTGTAAAAATTGTCAATCACTGTATTGTACACCAGTGACATATAATATTGTACATCAACTATACTTCAATTAACAAAGAAAGAAAGGAGAAAAAAATATACAGGCATACCTAGGAGACATTGCAGGTTTGATTCCTGACCATCACAATAAAGTAAAACAAATATTACAATAAAGTGAGTCACATGAATTTTTTGGTTTCTAGTCCATATTAAATTTTTTTTATATACTGTAATATAGTACAACAGCATTATATCTAAAATACAGTATCTATAACTGGTTAGGAAAGAGTTAATTGAGAATTGACTATTCCTTTTATCTCTGAAAGCAATCAAGAAATAAGAGGATAAATGCTCAACTATTTGTATTTCAGATCTCTGGCTCCTACCAAGTTTCTCAAAGGAAACAGATGGATCAACTGCCTAAAATGAAAGAGAATCTAGTGAAAACGTAGGTCTAGATCTTTCCTTTCTAATTAATTACATTCAAATGTGAATGGTACACACAAAACAGGTGTCCATTATATTTGGAAGCTTAACTTTTATGGCAACAATGTAAAATGGCAGATGGTAAGAGAACTTAGAGAAGTTTGTATTCTCCATTCACCATTTATATATATCTGGTAGGTTCCAGGAATATTGTTCATCCTCAAACATGATGTTATTTTCTAAGCTAAAATGATACTGTTCCCAAGTAGAGCTTAGAACTACACCATTAACAACAAATCCAATTAAATGATATGCCTTAACCTTTTAGTTTTACTACCGTGGGCTTGAATCCCTTAGAAGAAATGGAGTAGCCATCATAGTGAGGACCAGTAAAAAAGATTTCAAGATCAAACTGTCTTTCAAAACTCAATCTGTGATTTCTGAACTGGATAGCTTACTATTTCTTCCCTTTTTTCATTTTAGTATTTAACTTGTGAAGTTACTGTTTCACATACTTTTCAGGGAATGAAATAGATAAGAAAGAGCTATCAATCTTATCTTTAGCTTTTCTTCTAGAAGTTTGTTCTTTTGTCTGTGTGAAAGTAATTTTCTCAAGTGACCATAAACCATCTAATGGCATTCTTATGATTTTTAAAATATCCTAGTAAGCCTTAAGGTTGGCATCATTACACTTGCTTTTAATAATATACTCATGATCTGTTCTATTAGTAACATTGCTATTTTATTTGGATTCTAGTTAGCTGTTAGCTAAAAATGTGAGTTCATCAGAACTTTTATGCTATGTTAGGCTATATCATGTTCAGCTTTTTAAAACTCAAGGTTTAAACAAAGCTGGAAATCAAATACATTTTAAACTTTGATTTGAACTATCATGGTGTTGTGGAAATAGCCTTGAATCAGGAATCAGCTCAGGTATAGTTCCCACCCTCCTGTGAACTCAAGAGATCTGGGGCAAGTTCTTTCACCTCATCTTCATTTCCCACATCTGTAACTGAAACAAACTATACAATTTCTAAGCTTTCTTACCATTCTAGAAAGCCAGTACTTATTCAGCTGCAAGATCCTGCCACTTAACACATGGCAATTTAAGTCATTTTATGATGTGTATTAATTTATGTGGATGGCCTAGTTCTTTGGGCCATACTTTGGCCAAGTGTTCACAATACTCAAGTCTAGAGTGGAAATAGAACAAGGGTATGAGAATTTTTTTTTAAGGCATTAAAAAAATTTACAAATTCTCTTATTTATATTTAGATTGTTTTCTTACTGTCACCTATGTCTGGAAGATACATATGGTTTATTCCCCCTGCTTAATAAGTTAAATTATTGGATTTTACAGAAATAACTCAGAGGTAAGTATAGTTTCTGGTAGTTACCTTATATCTGGCACCAAAACCTAAATTCTATTCAGTATCACCAATAATGGATGCCAAATGCTTTTCTCTAACTATTTATAGATATTCACTTTCTTAAAATTAGACATTTCATATAAACAAATAATTATTCTATGTGACTTTAAAAAGTAAAGCAGAGAAACATAAAGTAACTTCCTGTAAATTATTCCAAATAGAAACCATTTGGACATATTTTCACCCGTGTTTAAGCTAGCAACAGATATATCAGGTGCCATGACTCATTTTATTAAATAATTACTAGATACTACATTTTTATTTATTTACTTCTGTATACACTATTTCTAAAAAGGATTGTGTTACCTTTTACTAAATCTAGAGATATATCTATAAATTGAACAAGACCCATAAGATGAAAGATAAAATAAAAGTTAGTTTTGCTAGATTCCCAACTAAGAAAAAGCTCTATTTTAAGCTTCCTAGGAATCAGCCCAAAGAAAGAGTGAATTACACACCTCTCTTTTTTTTTTAATGGAAGGGATATACAAGTCGAGAAAAAGTTATACTTAATTCTGAGCTCTGAAGATAATCTGTCATGTAAAGCTTTATACAAAGTTGAAATTATTTACTGAAATAATCAGTATAAAATTTATACTTTGGGGTCTTTATTTTATTTAATACTTAAGTATGTATTAATATCAGTAGTGATATTTTTTTGAAGCGTTCACAATTTCTGAAGCAACGTATCAGTAAACAATGTTTATTTCAAAATTTTTAGCACCTATAAATGTATTACAAAATGTTAAAAAATACCATTTATAAAAAAAAGAATTGCTGTAATCAAAAAGACAGATATAATGAATAATAATGTGGATGTGGAGAAATTGGAACCCTCATACACTGGCCAAGTGTTCACGGTACTCAAGGCTAGAGTGGAAATACAACAAGAGTATGAGAAGTGTTCTTTCAAGGCATTACAAAAATTTACATCCCCTGGTGCAGATGTAAAACTGCACCACTGTGCTGAAAACAGTCTGTCAGTTCATCAGAAGGTTAAACATAGAGTTACCATGTCACCAAGCATTTCTACTACTCTGGATATACCCCAGAGAAATGAAAATCAAGGTGCACATAAAAATGTGTACACAAGAATTTATAGCACTATTCTATGTAATAGCTAAAAAGTAGAAACAACCCAAATATCCATCAGCCGATGAATGAATAAATAAATTCTGGTATATCCAAGTAATGGAATAATATTCAGCAGTAAAAAGGAATGAAGTAGAACATGGATGGACCTTGAAAACATTATCCTGAGTGAACAAAGCCAGTCACAAGAGATCACATATTATATAATTCCATTTATATGAAATGTCCAGAATAGGCAAATCTGTATGGACAGAAAGTAGATTAATATAGTTGCTGAAGGCTGATGGGGCTTCAGCATCAGCTGAAGGGGAGGGTGGGTAATGGAGAAGAACTGCTATTGTGTATAGGGTTTCTTTGGGGGCTGATGCAG
Source organism: Okapia johnstoni (assembly GCA_024291935.2). NCBI lineage: Eukaryota > Metazoa > Chordata > Mammalia > Artiodactyla > Giraffidae > Okapia > Okapia johnstoni. The sequence goes on from CM044321.1 coordinate 63,740,977, forward strand.
ATGTTCTAAAATTAATCATGGTGATGGTTGTACAACTTCATGAATGAACTAAAAAATACTGAAAGCACTTTACATGGTGAATTGCATGTTATGTTATTTATACCTTAATAAAACTATTATTAAAAAACAAACATGTTAACCTTTTAATATAAATTGGCAGATGAATTTTAATGGGATTTTATTTGATCTTAGAAAATATGGTCTTAAACATTAAAATGCATTCTCATTAGTGCATTTCTGAGTCAAGAATATATTTTTAGCATAATTTTCGAACAAAGAAGCTCTTTCAGATACTACACTAGTCAGAAGGACAATGAAGCTTATATACTACTTCCCAGTATTTCCTTGACTTCTTTTGAATAATCCTATCTCATTTGATAACCCTGTAGAAATATTAATAAAGCATCTTTTGACATTTGACTAGGGTTAGGTTTTTTGCCCCTAATTTATAGAGAGCTATATAGGTTTTGTTTCAAAGACATTTTCTAGTTTTCATCATCTTCATTAGTTTTATCATGTATAGCTGGAGATTCCAATGTGAAGTTACCTCTATCAGTTTTAGTACTGTGATGGTCATAATCCACTGTATAAGAAATTATTTTGGACTAAGAATTATATCTTGCAACAGAAGCTTAACACTTTTTGCACCAAGTGAGGGCCTGACTATACCACATATAACATGTCATTTCTTGGATAAATTGAGTAATTGAATAACAGTTATTTCAATATGTAAATAATTTAGATTTTTGATTTTTAAATAGCAGAATAACAGACTTATGACAACAAAGATACTGTGATTTTGGCATTTAAAGAGAGTAAGCATACCAGAATACTAAAAGCTGCTATTAAAACCACTCAGTGTGATTGAGATATGAAAGTATTTTTAAAATATAATATAGGACTTCCCATGGCTCAGACAGTAAAGATCTGCTGCAGTGCAAGACACCTGAGTATGATCTTTGGGTCGGGAAGATCTCCTGGAGAAAGGAATGGCTACCCATTCCAGTACTCTTGCCTGGAGAATTCTGTGGACAGAGGAGCTTGGAGGGCTACAGTCCATGGGGTTTCAAAGAGTCGAAACAACTGAGCGACTAACACTTAAATAATAAAGCTGTATTTAAATGCAAGATCATACTGTTTTGACAGTAGAACACTATTTTTAAAACAAGTTAACAGATTAATCCAACATATGAATTAGAAAAAAATCTTGAATTTATAGAACATCCTTTGAACTTTATAAAACAATTTCATGTTTCTGTATCTGTTACAGAGAGCATGTTACTATCTAGAGAACTACCCAACAGTGAGTTTGTTATCATCATTGAAATTGTTCGTGCAGTGGCTAGGTGTCCCTTTGTCAGGGATGTTACAGAGAGGACTCTGCAGTTGAGTGAATCTGATGACTTTCAGTATCCCTTCTGATACTAAGATACTCAGATTCCCTGTCCATTCAGTCAGTCCAGTTCAGTTCAGTCGCTCAGTCATGTCCCACTCTTTGTGACCCCATGGGCTGCAGCACGCCAGGCTTCTCTGTCCATCACCAACTCCTGGAGCTTACTCAAACTCATGTCCATTGAGTCGGTGATGCCATCCAACTATCTCATCCTCTGTTGTCCCCTTTTCCTCTTGCCTTCAATCTTGCCCAGCATCAGGGTCTTTTCCATTGAGTCAGTTCTTCACATCAGGTGGCCAAAGTATTGGAGTTTCAGCTCTAGCATCAGTTCTTCCAATGAATATTCAGGAGTGATTTCCTTTAGAATGGACTGATTGGATCTCCTTGCAGTCCAAGGGACTCTCAAGAGTCTTCTCCAGCACCACAGTTCAAAAGCATCAATTCTACGATGCTCAGCTTTTTTTATAGTCCAACTCTCACATCCATACATGACTACTGGAAAAACCATAGCTTTGACCAGATGGACCTTTGCTGGCACAGTAATGTCTCTGCTTTTTAATATGCTGTCCAGGTTGGTCATAGCTTTTCTTCCAAGGAGCAAGCATCTTTTAATTTCATGGCTGCAGTCACCATCTGCAGTGATTTGGAGCCCAAAAAAATAGTCTGTCACTGTTTCCCCATCTATTTGCCATGAAATAATGGGACTGGATGCCATGATCTTAGTTTTCTGAACATTGAGTTTTAAGCCAACTTTTTTACTCTCCCCTTTCACTTTCATCAAGAAGCTCTTTAGTTCTTCTACTCTTTCTGCTGTAAGGGTGGTGTCATCTGTATATCTGAGGTTATTTACATTTCTCCCGGCAATCTTGATTCCAGCTTGTGCTTCATCCAGCCCAGCATTTCTCATGATGTACTCTGCATGGAAGTTAAATAAGCAGGGTGACAATATACAGCACTGATATACTCCTTTCCCGATTTGTAACCAGTCTGTTGTTCCATGTCCAGTTCTAACTGTTGCTTCCTGACCTGCATACAGATTTCTCAAGAGTCAGGTCAGGTGGTCTGGTATTCTCATCTCTTTCAGAATTTTCCACATTTTGTTGTGATCCACACAGTCAAAGGCTTTGGCATAGTCAATGAGCATAAATAGATGTTTTTTTTCTGGTATTCTCTTGCTTTTTCGATGATCCAACAGATGTTGGCAATTTGATCTCTGGTTCCTCTGGCTTTTCTAAATCCAGCTTGAACATCCTGAAGTTCACAGTTCATATTCTGTTGAAGCCTGGCTTGGAGAATTTTCAGCATTACTTTGCTAGCATGTGAGATGAGTGCAATTGTGCGGTAGTTTGAGCACTCTTTGGCATTGCCTTTTTTTGGGATAGTAATGAAAACTGACCTTTTCCAGTCCTGTGGCCACTGCTGAGTTTTCCAAATTTGCTGGCATATTGAGTGCAGCACTTTCACAGCATCATCTTTTAGGATTTGAAATAGCTCAACTGGAATTCATCATCTCCACTATCTTTGTTTCATAGTAATGCTTCCTAAGGCCCAGGATGTCTGGCTCTAGGTAACGATCACACCATCGTGGTTATCTGGGTCACTAAGATCATTTTTGTATAGTTCTTCTGTATATTCTTGCCATTTCTTCTTAATATCTTCTGCTTCTGTTAGGTCCATACCATTTCTGTCCTTTATTGAGCCCATCTTCGGAGAAGGAACCAGCAACCCACTCCAGTACTCTTGCCTGGAAAATCCTATGGACAGAGGAGCCTGGTAGGCTGCAGTCCATGGGGTCGCTAAGGGTTGGACATGACTGAGCGACTTCACTTTCACTTTCACTTTGCATGAAATGTTCCCTTGCTATCTCTAATTTTCTTGAAGAGATTTATAGTCTTTCCCATTCTATTGTTTTTATCTATTTCTTTGCATCCCTGTCCATTATCAGACCCAAAAATGGCTTCCTAAAATATATGTTAATTTCATTTTATAGGCTGTGTATATATAGGCTGTAAATATGGACTTTCAAAAATGTTGTTGCTTTACCAGTAGCCAAAACTAGCAAAATTAGAGTAATATTATTAATGTCCATTTGTTAAATCTAAACTAAAATTAGATACCATTTTTAATCTATAAAATAAACTGGTTTTCAAAAAGATAATTTTCAGTGCTAATAGAGCTGAAGTTAAGAAGTTCTAGTATACTGCAGTTGGGAATACAAATTCATATAATTCTTTTGGAAGACAATGTTATGTTGACTTAATGTTTGTACTTCTGGTAATCAAGTCTAATGAAAAACCCTGCACATAGAAAACATGCAAGGACAAATACTTTATCAGTATTATTTGTCATACCAAAAAATGTACAATTAAAGGAAAATGCATAAGTGGACTGTGCTTCTTCCACCTGATTAAATATTCTGCAGTGGTTAGTATTTGCTATCTTATATTAAAATTCTTTCTTCTCATATATCTCCATTCTGGCGTACTTCAGTGTACTTTATCTCCAGCACTTTAATATGATGAACACTCTTATTCATCATTTGTCACCAGCTAGCTTATTACCTAGTATATGACAGGCATGCAATACATTTTGTTTGATTTCAATGGAGTTTGCAAAACAGATCATGGGAGGACTTAACGTTAGAAAGCTAACATAGTGATGCAAAGTCATACATAAAATATGATTTTAATGATTGGAAAATATAAGAGAGGCTACAAAAAATGGGGCTTTAGTCTACTGAATGGAGAAGGTGATGGCAACCCACTCCAGTACTCTTGCCTGGAAAATCCCTGGATGGAGGAGCCTGGTAGGCTGCGGTCCATGTGGTCGCGAAGAGTCGGACACGACTGAGCGTCTTGACTTTCACTTTTCACTTTCATGCATTGGAGAAGGAAATGGCAACCCACTCCAGTGTTCTTGCCTGGAGAATCCCAGGGACGGGGGAGCCTGGTGGGCTGCCGTCTACGGGGTTGCACAGAGTCGGACACGACTGAAGAGATGTAGCAGCAGCAGCAGCAGTCTACTGAAAGTGCCAAAAATGTGTTCTGTTAAAATTTCCTGTCCAGCTCTACAGAGGAAGATGAGGTAGGCTCCAAGTGATGATTCAGAAATAGGTGGAGAGGGAGAGTGCCTTGTGGAGTACTAGAAGGGAGCATGTTTTAACAAGCTGTTTAACTTAGGAAAGTTTACGTAACTTTCCTGTCTTAAGTGTCTTTTCTGCAGAATGAAGCTGGAACTAATTGATTTCTCAAGAAAAACTGCTAAATTGGACACGATGCTGGGGAAAAACCGCCCATAAACTAGGACTATCACAGTCACCTTACTTATTATCCCAGAATCTCCAAAACTTCCTTGTATCATTTCCCTGTGTCTTTCATTTTCCAACTTCCTATTCTTGGGCCAGTTATTTTACATTTTCAACCTTTGGGACATTTATTTCCATATTTTTAAATATGTGAAAACTGTTCTCTTGATTAAGTTTTAAAAATTATCAATTGACTTTCTTACTATAGTACATAAGGATTTTTTTTCTGTCTTTATCCTTTTGCTACTCCCCAATACAAAAATCACAATTTTGGTTAAATCTTAAAAAAAAAAAAAAGAACTAATGGATTTCAAAGGTACCTTTATGAGTATGTAATAGGGAAGGGGAAGGGGGAAACCTTTTTTATCTGAGACAATTCTGATATCTTAATGTGGTAAAAGTAAGTACTAAAATCATGTAGCAAATCCATTTCACTTACTTTGCTAGCTCTCATTTGATTATGGGGTACATGGAAAGTAAATCTTTCTGTGAGTGAGTGAGTATGTGAAATTACTGAGATTTGGATTTTACTTGTTTGAGCAGCCTATGCTCACTAATATAGTATCAAACAATATTTTTAGTAAAGCTTGCAAGTCTTTGAAAATTGTTTTCAGCAGATAATGATATCTTTCTTTGAAACTACTTAGAGATAAATTCAGCCTTTTATTGATAGTGTTGGCCCCTGGCCTGCCTTCATCATTGAGTTGGATTCTAGAATTTCAGCTGGCATTTTTAAAGCGATCCTAACTCAGTGTATTTTCCAGTCCACTGAACAGAACCAAAATAGTTTTCTTTATTTTTTTTCACTAAACAGAATCTCTTGCTCTTTCATCCATTGGTTTCTAGGATACTGCTGTTTAAGTGAAAGTTGCTCAGTTGTGTCTGACTCTTTGCGACCCCATGGACTATACAGTCCATGCAGTTCTCCAGGCCAGAATACTGGAGTGGGTAGCCTTTCCCTTCTCCAGACGATCTTCCCAACCCAGGGATCAAACCCAGGTCTTGCGCATCGCAGGCAGATTCTTTACCAGCTGAGCCACAAGGGAGGCTCTTTAAAGCCTTGTGCAAATGCTGTACAGCCCAAGCCAAATTCAGGTTGGGCCCAAACAACCATGGAGTATACCAATCTGTGTCTGAGGGGAATCCATAAGCACTTCCACTCAGAAAAGGAAGACCACACACCATCTCTGGTCCATAGCATTTGTGGAATCCTATTAATGGGGTAGGTTCCTGGATCAGGCTGTGATTCTGCTTCCTGGTAGGAGTGTCCTTGTTTATTTTTCTCAATGGCCTCTAAGTCTACTCCCTGAAAGATTCTTCCCTTTCAATCTTCTTGTTCATATTTGAAGTGGGCTTTGGGGGTTAGACCCCCCTTTGGAGATGCACAGCTTTTAGAGCTCCTTTTCTGGTAGAACAAACTTGGGTTCCCATAGACAGTGGCTTCTTAGTTCAAGTAGTCAAAAGCCTTTTAGTCCACGTTTATGGTTTCTTGGCTAATATAGCTCCATTAAAATAGTAGTCAATTCCATGTATAATAATGACAGTTTTAGAGCGAGATTTGTTTCTTTGGCCTGTATCTCTACCTACTGAATGGCAGGTACCTTGCATCTATGGTTGGACATAAGTTAATACCCATAGTCTGATCTTTGCCACAGGCTGTCCTAGTGGCCTCTTGTTGCAGACAACCCTTCTAGGTCTTATCTCTTGTTTTTTGGGTCTAAAAGTAGTTGGCCTTTCCAGCCTTTTCATGCCCCCAAATTTCTGGGGTCTCCTTGAGACACTCTCTATACCCTGTTCCTTGCAAACTGGCTAATGATATCCCAAGTTCATTTTTTCTGCCTTGTCAAAGGCAGCCAGTAACACCAGGCATGCATCATTATTAGTTTTCCCACCTCTTTTCCCTCACCATAGCTTTGGAAAGCACTTAATCTGCTATGTGTAACAGGGGTCCCCAGACTTGGTGTCCTTCCCTCCCACTGCAGACCTGCTAAGTTAACGCCATGCCAGTTGTTTAGTATTAATATTTTGTTAATGCAGCACTTAATTTCAAGTTATCTATATCTGCATTATGACTATAAGAAACAACTCTAGACCTCAGGGGCTTCACACAGAAGCTTATTTTTCTCTCAGTACAATCCATTCAGGTTTCAGCAGTTAAAAAAAAAAAAGGATAAATAATCTTTATATCTTGAAGGACAAAGGAGACCAGGAATGGGAGAGGCACTTCAAAGACTTCAGAATTATTGAGTGTCTGTTAGGCTGGGTGGTAGGTGCATATACACTCACATACTTTATGTTGTACATCTATTACATACATATATGTATGAAATTTTTCATAATAAAAAATTAAAAATTTCTCCAGCTGACTTTAACTCATGTTAGTATACATGTAAGTATTTACAAGGAAAGTGTGAACATCATTTTTTCTCCTTCACCTCATCAGCCACCTTCCCAATACCAGAGACTTCTTTAAGATTGTCTAGCATGTTTGTGATATAGAAATTCCACAGGACTTTAAGTCTGCAGTCTTTGTGGCTTAAAGGAGGCTGTGCGACTTTGTAACTACTGATCTCCTCAGGCAATAGAGCCATAATCAATGACTCCAGGGAAGCTGCATTTAATGGTTCTGCTGTGTGGTTACCTGGAGGGACGCCCTCAGAACTATCACTGTGGCACTACCTAGCCTCACTCTAGACCTTGAGTGACGCAGCCCCCCTCATCCATACTTAGAGTATCACTTTGGTTTAGCTCCACATTTCCTAGTAAAGACTCGTTCAATAAAACTAAACTGTTGTTGAAAGTATATTGGTATACTGGACGATGAGAAAACTGTCACATCTTAGTGTTATCGGCTGCAAGGCATCATTAAAAGTTGATACTATTCTTTGACCTTCATCACTGCCTAAGGGCAATGGTTCCTAATTCACTGGGGAAAACATATTTACTGATCACCCTCCATATGCTGCGTACTAGAATACCAAGTGTAGTAAAGAAATCTCTGTGAAAGAATAACTGTTCACTATAAAGTCAAAATGTGTTATTTTATATGTATAACTGGACCACTTTGCTGTACACCTAAAACTAACACATTGTTAAACAACTCAACACCAATGTAAAATAAAATTTAAATAAAAATTATTAAAGTTACTTTGTATTATAAAGATTATTTTTTTGTTTTTTTCCTCTAGCATTTCAGTGGCTTAGGCAAATATCAAGGTTTTTTAAAATTAATTTTTATTGGAGCATAGTCAATTTACAGTATTATGTTAGTTTCTGTTGTAAGCAAATCAAGTGAATCAGTTATACGTATACAGTTATTCTTTGCAGAAAACCATTATTTCCTTTGTTCTTAATCATTATTTTTTATATTATTTAAAGGAATGGTATTTTAAAGCATATACTGTTACAGTTGAAATTTAAGCAAAATTAGGAAAAGAAGCAAAATGAACTATTTTGCACCCAGAATAAAACAATATCTGCCTTATCATGCTACTTACAATAAATTCTAATTGTTGAAGAAGAGATGTCAGACAGAGTTGGGAATACCTTAGGAATTTTCCTGTTGTCTTCCCAAATTAACCACCAAAGGGAAGTTTGAGTCAGAGGGTAGCATAGGAGAGCCTCCAAGCCAGGATGAATGAGAATGTTCAGGGCTAAGTGTACTAATAAACTTGACACTATGCAGTTGTCAGAGATGAGCCTTCAGGTTGGGAGAACCAACTGAGCTAAACAAAGGAGGCATGGGAACAGAAAGGGTCCTAGCCTCTTTGACATAGGGATAACAGGGAGAGTTTTTAGGCTGAAATCAGAACCAAGGGATAAATGAGTCAGCAGCTGGGGAGGGTTAGAAGAGATATTCAGGGTGGTGTCTAAATCAGTGAACTGTGTTCACAGTGGTCGCTGGCCAACGTTGCCCTGACCTTTGAAGGTGGCTCCAGGCTTCTCGAGGCTTCAGGTGATTCATCCCTTCACCAATGTAGTCTCAAGAAAGAGGCCACTTTGTGTGGTTGTGGAGATCCTACGCTGAGGAGAATCCCAGGACACTGTCAGGGAATTCTGTTCACTTGATCTAGTTTAATCTAGTTGACTTGATTAAAAGCTGAACCTTGACAGCCAGATAGGGGCAAGAGAATGTGTGCCCTAGTGCCTCACTGAGGAATGAGAAGTTAATTTGATAAGCAGAGGAGCCTTGCACACTTTAAATGAGGAAGGGATAAGATTTAAACTGACCTATCCACATTTCCTGTGCCACCACCAACACAACTGATACCATTCCAACTTTGAGTTACCAAGCTTGTCATTTTGGTGCCTGCAATATTTTTTTCCTTTCCTCTAAACCTTGTCTTTTTCTTTCCATGATGAAATCAGTGGCATTATGAAATAAAGGACAGGCATTTTTCTAGGCCAAGGTGATAATAGTGAATGATAAAAATTTCCTCTTCTAGAGAGGGGAGAAAAACAAGTAAAAACATATATATGCTGTATAACATTAGAAAAATTTTATAAAGAAAAATGGAGGGGTTAGATTCTAATTGGAGTATCCACAGAGATGACATCATAACAGAAATCTACATGAAATGGAGAAACCTGGGGAAGAGCATTCCAAGCAGAAGGATGACAAGGGCAAAATATTCTAGCTTTGCACTTACCTGGTATTTTAGGAAGAAGAGGAGGTCATGAGAGGTCCTAGGAATGGTAAGAGATAAGGTTGATGGAGTCAGATGATATAAAGCCTTGTTAGACTTGGAAAATAATTCAAATTTTTTTCTGACAAGGGTTTTGAGAAAGAGTTAATAGTCTGACTTTTATTTTAAAAGATTATTCTGGCTATTCTATGATGAACTGCCTGAAAGGAGATGGGGGAAAATGGCAAAAGTGGAAGCAAAGGTCACCTTCCTTAGTTCAGTTCAGTTCAGTTCAGTCGCTCAGTCATGTCTGACTCTTTGCAACTCCATTAACTGCAGCACGCCAAGCCTCCCTATCCATCACCAACTCCCAGAGTCTACCCAAACCCATGACCATCGAGTCGGTGATGCCATCCAACCATCTCATCCTCTGTCATCCCCTTCTCCTCCTGCCCTCAATCTTTCCCAGCATCAGGATCTTTTCAAATGAGTCAGCTTCCTTAGTTACCAGTATAAAAATACCCTTGTTTACAATTCTGTAATGGAATTTAACAGTCAAGTTATGGTACACTCTTGGATTCAATATTCCAAAAATATTGCAAACACAGTGTTTTAAAGTATATGTATTTTAAAAGTGAATTTAGTGCATTAGTAAGTGTAAAAAATTATTAGTAAAAATGACTGAAATCAGTGAAGTCTCTGGCTTTCAATCTCTGTGGTTACAGTCCTACCTACTTAGAAGAGCATTCTTTGGGCCTCAGCATCTTTAAACAGAAAGGACAATCAGGTAATCTCTAGATTCCTATCAAATTCTAAATTTCTCTGATTGTGAAAACAAGCCAAGTATAGAACAGTTTCTAGAAAATATCTGGATGGAAAATTTCCAAATATTTTAAGAATAGGTTCTTCACGAGTTCATTTTAGGAGATCATGTGTACTGTACTACTTACAAACCTATTTGTAATTTGAATTTTGTGAAAAATACATAATTTAGTTTGGGGGAAAATAATGTAATGCATATAGCATATGCATGATATGTAATGCATATAGCATATGAATGCTAATAATTTTAAATGATTGGAAAACTATTTTCTAAGAGGAATTTTTTTTTTTTCCTAAGAGGAATTTGAATTGTTAATTTTGAGTATGTTTTTAAATATATTTCTCTATATAGAATTATTCTTTTATTTTTTATATATTTTATAATTCTTGGTATTCAGCTTTCCATCAAGAATATAACTAGCATATTGTTACTCTAGGGGACCACAGGAAGAGTTCGTCTGTCCATTTGTCTCCAGTAATAAAAATGAGTATGATTCAAGAATGTTAATGGTGATAAAGAAGTTAAATGGTTTAAAATTCTGTGTTATAATTCAAAAGGTTTATAGTAGAGCCTCTCAACCTCAGTGCTAATGACATTTGGGGCCAGATCATTAATTCTTTGTTCTGGGAGGCTGTCCTGTGCACTGTTATGATGTTTAGCAGTATTCCTGATGTCTGCTCATTAGATGCTAGTTGTGACAATGAAAAAAAAAAATGTCTCTAGATGTTGACAATTGTTTCATGAGACACAAAAATTGCCCCCAGGGAGTGTTCTGTGTTTCCACAGATGCCTTGTCATTTACAGAGTAAGCTGCTTTCTTTTAGGAGATTGGAAACTTCTCAAATATCTAAATTGGTTCTTATGGGACCTGGAGTCTTTTATTCTTGATACTAAAGAGCTTTATCACCTTTCTGCTTCCTCCAGCACAGGAAATGATTACTTCCTCTTGCATAAATTTAGTCATCATACACTCAAATTTAAAAGCAATGACTTTGTCAGTTTCCACAATAGTTTCATCACTATTAGCATCAGACTTGCTAATCTAGACCTTTAGGTCAATGATAAACTTGATTACCAGACTGGGGAAGGTGCTTAATGCTGCCTCAATTCACCCCTACCTCAATGCCTGGGGATGAATTCACCTATGTTGATATTATTAGGCAAGCTAACTGCTTCACAGATGTTTAGCTGAACACTCTTAGTTCCTGATTAATTGGAAAAACAATAGAGCCAAAATTCAGCTCAGTTCAGTCACTCAGTCCTGTCGGACTCTTTGCAGCCCCATGGACTGCAGCACACCAGGCTTCCCTGTCCATCACCAACTCCTGGACCTTGCTCAAACTCTTGTCCATTGAGACAGTGAGGTCATCCAACCATCTCATCCTCTTTTGTCCCCTTCTCCTCCTGCCTTCAATCTTTCCCAGCATCAGGGTCTTTTCCAATGAGTAAGTTCTTCGCATCAGGTGGCCAAAGTATTGGAGTTTCAGCTTCAGCATCAGTCCTTCCAATGAATATTCAGGACTGATTCCCTTTAGGATTGACTGGTTTGATCTCCTTGCAGTCCAAGGGATTCTCAAGAGTCTTCCCAACACCACAGTTCAAAACATCAATTCTTCAGTGTTCAGCTTTCTTTATGGTCCATTTACAGCTTTCTTAGTATCTATTAAAATGTGTACATTTCCAAAAATAATGCAGAATGATCCCATCAGAAATTTATCTGCATTTTTCTTCGCATGAAAATCATGGACAACCACTATTATATTTTTGCATGCTGTCATGATCTAAATCAGAACACCTCCACCATCTGCTCAGGAAACAGTAGGCTTGCCCAGAGATGGGAGGCGGTGGGTCAAGTAGAGCACGTGTGTATTATATGTTCAAGTAAGATTAAGAGTCTAGCCAAATCCAAAGTGACACCCCCCCACCCTAACTTTTTAGCAATGAAAGAAACCAACACCAGTGGTAAAGACAAGAGAAAGGATCCCTCAGGGGTCCGGGCACTCAGTGGATCTCAATAAAATGTCTAACAAGGCTGAACAAAGCAGGTTTCATAGCAGCCACCACCTGGAGATTTCTCACTTGAGAAATGAGGACGATATTTGTTGTTCACTCACAGGACAAAATTAAAGGTTTCTAAAACTTTAAGTTTGTTAGTAGTTTGGAAAGAAAGCACCATAATCAGTCTTCACCATCCCTATCCTTGGAATAGGATAGGGATCCACCATCCCTTGGTCTTGAAAAAAGAAAAACAAATCCAGTTTTGTAATTCCTAATATTTAAACTTGAAAGCATTCCCATAAGACACTGAAGACATTTTAGACATGTCCTTGCCCCAGGCCTGAGCTGTGTGAGGTCCCAGGGCAAGCGGAATGGAACTTTAGGTGGGCTGCCGCTAGTGATAGGGTCTCCTGAGGTCCCGCAGGGCACCTTGGGGAGGCCCATCCCCATTCCCCGGGTCCCCCGGAAGTCCCCCCCCCCCCCGCCGTCCCCCGACCGGGTCTTGCCGAGAGACTCGGAGCCATGACGGGCGGCAGGGCCACTTTAAGGGCGGGCAGAGGGCGGGCGCCCGGCAGCTGGGGGCCCAGAGCCATTGGCGCGGGGCGGGCAGTGGACGAGGCAGGCGGGCTGCCAAGCTCCTCCCGCGGTGAGGCTGCCTCAGGACCCGCACGTGCGCAACAGGCCATGGCGGCCTCAATTACCCGCTCGGAGTTCGGCCAAACCCCTGGGCAGGTAAGAGGCTGAGGAGGAGGAGGAAGGGGAGGCAGCTGCGTTTATAACGGCGCGCGGGCCGGCGCGGGGGCCCCGGCAGCCGGCACAGCCCCGCCGGGTGCAGGCCAGCTCGTCGCGGGGACGGCCCCGGGGGCGTTTGCGGGGCGCGAGCCAGTCCAGGACGCCTCCCTGGCAACCCGGCCGGCTCCTGGGAACCCTCGGCGGGCGCCTGCCCACCTCGAGGTCGGGGACGCGCTCGGTCACCTCAGGAGCGGAGGCCCGAGGAGGGAAGGGGACGGGGCCATCTTGTCGTCACAGAGTCACCCCCTCGAGCTCTTGACGCTCGCCATTGCCAGACTCATTTTCGGGGCCCCGGACCACCGGTGGGGCGACCCGAGAGCAAGACGTCGTGGGCTGGTGACCAGATAAAATGGGAAAGGCAATTTTTATGTTTTCACCTGAATACTGTATACAAAAGTTGATTCCACACGTTTCCGTTTGGATATGGAGATTTTTAGTCACCATCTTGAATACGGGAAAGTTGATCTTCAGGTCTCTAGTCTGCACAACTCGGGTGCCTTTTTTTTTTTTTTTTCCACTTCGCTCACTGGCTGGGCGTCTGGAGTGTCCTTGCACGCCCCCGACCCCCAAACCAGCTGACGCGTGTCGAGACTGTCGCCATTGGTGGGAAAAGGCGGCTGCCCTCCTCCCACATCCTCCCACCCTATTCACAAATCTGCCCCTACCCCGGCCTCGGGGAGGCGGCGGGGGGGCCTTATTTATCCCCTCGGCGGAAAAGCAGAATCATTTTTGTGACTCATTTTCGATAATAATGAAAGGCGATTAGCAGCCCACTAGGAAGGAAGCATACCCTAAACCCCACCCCACCCTAGGAAGCAAGGCAAGCTGGCGTTGCCTTTCTTCTTACTATTTCAAGTCTTGATAAACGTGAGAGGGAAACCTTCTGGGCTGTGTCGAGTTTTGTACCAGTGAGAGTGTTCTGCATACTCCTGTCTCTTCATTCCTTGAGAACAAGCTTTCTGAGCCGAAATTTCTACCACTTGGAGGTGGACCATGTTTAAGCTGCTGCTGCTGCTGCTGCTAAGTCGCTTCAGTCGTGTCCGACTCTGCGACCCCATAGATGGCAGCCCACCAGGGTCCGCCGTCCCTGGGATTCTCCAGGCAAGAATACTGGAGTGGGTCGCCATTTCCTTCTCCAGTGCATGAAAGGGAAAAGTGAAAGTGAAGTCGCTCAGTAGTGTCCGACTCTTAGCGACCCCATGGACTGTAGCCTACCAGGCTCCTCCGTCCATGGGATTTTCCAGGCGAGTGGAGTGGAGTGCCGTTGCCTTCTCCACCATGTTTAGGAGGTTTTTGTAATTCTTCCAAAATGGAAGCACCTATCGGGCTTCCCTCATAGCCTAGTCGGTAAAGAATCTGCCTGCAATGCAGGAGACTGGGGTTCGATTCCTGGGTCGGGAAGATCCCCTGGAGAAGGAAATGGCAACCCATTCCAGCATTCTTGCCTGGAAAATCCCATGGACAGAGGAGCCTGGCAGGCTACAGTCTGTGGGGTCGCAAGAGTCGGACACGACTTAGCGACTAAAGAGAGATTTCAACTCAAGAAAAACAGTATTTTGGGGGTGCGTGATTCGGCAGAGCTGCACACAGTGGAATTCTGAATAAAATATCTGATGCCCAAGTAGTTAGTACATAGATGATTGTGGTTTTCCACCCTTAAGAGACCCCGAAGCCCCAACTGCACCCTTTGAGCATCTTGCTCATTTCTCCAGATAGAGCCGCTTAAAGCCCTGACTCCTGGGGAAACTGATAGCCAGCAAGCGCCGCGGTCAGGGCACGAGCCCTCCCAGCTGCTGCTGATTGTCAGCGCTGCTCCCCGGTGATAAGAGTGACATAAATAACAGCTCACTAAAATGCAGGAGCGATTTGCTTTAAGCACTTCAGCACTTGCTGTTACTAATTAAGGGTTTAGCCTGCCACAGATTGCAAATGGAAATCCAGTGTTTTAAAAATGGCCGAGACTAGCGTGCCCTGCCTGTTACCCCGATCTCAGTAATCAGAGTGGATAAAGAGCGTGGGTGATGATGGTGTCGCATTGTAAAAAACTGCCCACACTTAAGGGAGCTACACCAAGGTGATTATCCCTGAGTGCTGGAATTAAATGCTTTTTATTTTCTCTTTGGACTGCTTTGAATTTTCCAGCCTCCCACAATGAATATGTATTGCTTTTGTTAAAAGAGTGCAGTAAACAATTCAGATAGGAAAAAAAAAAATTCCACCAAATGAAGCCCGACATCAGTTCAGGTCGTGGTGCTCCCAGGTGAAAATCTTAGAGGTACTAAAGGCAGTTTTCCAGAGCTGAATATACTAGAACGTTTTATTCATTTTCCTTTTATTCTTATCAGTGGATTCTTCTTGTCACCTGTGCTCATATTACACCATCAACAAGATATTTTTAACTGTATAAATATTCAAATTTAAGTTGATTAGAAGCTCTTCAGTTAATTTGAGTTACTTGGGGGTAGTGGGGCAGTGTTCTGATCTGTCTGATTTAGGAATGTTCCTCGTGTGCTGATTTTGTGGGGCAGAGATGGAAGCTTTTGGCAGGAGAGCTAATCAGTTCTTCTCAGAACGGCTTTATTTCCTGCCCTTCCATGTCCTGTTACAAGGTGCAGAAGGGCCCATGAGGGGTACTTTGCTTCCTCATCTCTTTCAGAATCTCTTTCTACCTCTCCTCAGTTTCTCCCCAGTACCTGGGTTCTGCCCATCAAAGCTCTCTCTTGACTTTTCTCCACAAGACTAGCTGAGGAATTCCAGAGAATTTAGAACTGGGCCTCTGAGCAGAATATTGCGGTGAGAAGCATTAGAGCTAGCCAGGAAATGGTTCACGTTAGTAACTGATGCACATTGTTCAAAACTTAACCTGCATTACCTGTGGCTCAAGAAATGAAGACAGCAGTTTGGTTGAGGGCTATTTTCACTTCCTGATGTGGACACATTTTCCTTCTAATTCTACTCTCACCTTCCCATCTCCTTGATTGGATGAGTTCCACGTGCTCAAGTTTGGTGTTACCTGGGATCGTAGGGTAGTACTACCACCTGCAGGGTATTGTACAAACATTTCTCTTTAACAACAATCCTGTGATTTAAGTAGTATTACCCTGCTGGCCTAGTTAGTGACTGAACAAGGCAACGGATACTGTTAACACCTACCTAGAAATCCTTTGCCCTCTTCTGCAAACTTTGTCAAGCTGTTAAAAAATATGTTGTATATTAACACATATATGTGAAATCTAGGAAAATGGTACTGATGAACCTATTTGCAGGGCAGGAATAGAGATGCAGTCATAGAGAACCAATTTGTGGACACATTGGGGGAAGTAGAACATGGGATGAATTGAGAGAGTAGCATTGACTTGTTTACACTATCATGTGTGAAATAGATAGTTCGTGGGAAGCTGCTGTACAGCACAGGGAGCTGAGCTCAGTGCTCCAGCGGGGTGGGGTGGGGGGTGGGAGGGAGGATCAAGAGGGAGGGGATATATGTGTACATACAGCTGATTCACACTGTTGTACAGTAGAAACTAACACAACATTGTAAAGCAGTTATACTCTAATTTTTTTTTTTTTAAAGGATCAGTAACAGCTTTAGTAGCAGTGATCTTCCACTATTTTCCCTGTGTTCCAAGGATTGAAAGCCATTCTTTCTTAATATCGAAAAAAAAAAAAAAAAAGATTCCTGGGATGTAAGCTCCATGAGGGCAGAGAGCTGGTCTGTCTGTTCACCTTGAATTCCCAGCACAGCATCTGCCCTGGAGTTAGGGACTCAGTAAATACCAATGGTGAGAGTACTTAGACATCAAGTATATTTAAGCAGATGAAATAAAAGTGGCAGGAGGTCTTAAAGGAAAAAAGAAACTTTACTACTAGAAAGGTTTGCAGGTGATTCATAGCCCAGGACATTCTAGTTGATACATGTTTTTTAGTATAATGATTAATAGCACCCCCTTTGTTCTCATGAGTCTCAGTTTGGAAGGTAAATTAAATGGTCACCCCATTTGTAGCAGACACGTTACTTTTGGACATTCATAGGTTGCTTCAGTTAACCTGGTTAGTTGAAAAACAAAAATATCGTTACTCATTTTAGCACCCCTTGTTTTACTGCTTGGCATTTGGTTCACAAGGGATTGTAATGGTATAAAAGAAACCCTGTGCCCCAGTGGAGATTCACAAACACTCTTCACTCAAAAGCATCATGATGGCTTAGAGTCCCACTTCCTCCAAGTATTAATGGAAATGAGGAATGTTTACAAAATTAAAAGGAAACACTCTAAAAGGGTTCCAATTATCTCTACTGTAGAAATTCCAGATTTCAAAATTCACTTAAGAGTGTTATGCTGTCTTCTTAGAATGGAGAAGAAGGACATGAAGCTGATGACATGGGTTGATATTAGGCTATGAAAGGCCATGCTAAGGAGTTTGAATTTTTATTCTGTTTAAAATAGAGTGGGGCAGGAGAGTGGGTTTGGCTCTCAATGATGAATTGAGCACACCTATCAACATTCTGGCCTCCCCAGTCTACCTGGCAAGAGTTGCTTAATAGTGTGCTGATTCCTGTAGCAAGTAAATATTGAAAAGACAAAAAAAAAAGCAGAGGTGGTATTCTAAATTAGAAGTCCGTGGAGACGTATATTCAGTTTGTTTCAGTTCAGTTGCTCAGCCATGTTTGACTCTTTGCAACCCCATGGGCTGCAGCATGCCAGGCTTCCCTGTCCATCACCAACTCCCAGAGGTTGCTCAAACTCATGTCCGTCGAGTTTGAGCCATCCAACCATCTCATCCTCTGTTGTCCCACTCTCCTCCTGCCTTCAGTCTTTCCCAGCATCAGGGTCTTTTCCAAGGATTCACTTCTTCATATCAGGTGGCCAAAGGACTGAAGCTTTACCTTCAGCATCAGTCCTTCCAATGAATATTCAGGACTGATTTCCTTTAGGATGGACTGGTTGTCAATCCTGACAGTCCAAGGGACTCTCACGAGTCTTCTCCAACACCACAGTTCAAAAGCCTCAATTCTTCAGCACTCAGCTTTCTTTATAGTTCAACTCTCACATCCATACATGACTACTGGAAAAACCATAGCTTTGATGAGACAGACCTTTGTCCACAAAGTAATGTCTTTTCTTTTTAATAAGCTGTCTAGATTGGTCATAACTTTTCTTCCAAGGAGCAAGCATCTTTTAATTTCATGGCTGCAGTCACCGTCTGCAGTGATTTTGGAGCCCCGCAAAAATGAAGTCTGTCACTGTTTCCACTGTTTGCCCATTTATTTGCCATGAAGTAATGGGACCGGATGCCATGATCTTAGTTTTCTGAATGTTGAGTTCTAAGCCAACTTTTTCACTCTCCTCTTTCATTTTCATCAAGATGCTCTTTAGTTCTTCTTTGCTTTCTGCCATAAGTGTGGTGTCATCCACATATCTGAGGTTGTTGATATTTCTCCCGGCAATCTTGATTCCAGCTTGTGCTTCATCCAGCCCAGCATTTCTCATGATGTACTCTGCATATAAGTTAAATAAGCAGAGTGACACTATGCATCCTTGACGTACTCCTTTCCTGATTTGGAACCAGTCTCCTGTTCCATGTCCAGTTCTAACTGTTGCTTCTTGACCTGCATACAGATTTCTCAGGAGGCAGCTCAGGTGGTCTGGTATTCCCATCTCTTGAAGAATTTTCCACATTTTGTTGTGATCCACACAGTCAAAGGTTTTGGCATAGTCAGTAAAGCAGAAGTAGATGTTTTTCTGATATTCTCTTGCTTTTTCAATGATCCAATGGATGTTGGCAATTTGATCTCTGGTTCCTTTTCTAAATCCAGCTTGAACATCTGGAATTTCACGGTTCATGTACTATTGAAGCCTGGCTTGGGGAATTTTGACTCAAACTTGCCTATGAGTGTCCAGGAGTCTCTGGTGGAGGCGTGGGACAGTGGTGGCCTGCTGCAGGGTTGGGGGCACTGAGTATAGCACTGCCTGCGTGGGACCTTTTGAAAGAGATTGCCATTACCTTTATTACCTCCACTATAGTTTGGCCTCAGGTCAAGTAACTGGGAGGGAACACAGCCTTCAACAGAAATTTGAATTAAAGATTTACTGTGGGTGGCCCCACCCATCAGAACAAGACCCAGTTTCCCCCTCAGTCAGTCTCTCCCATAAAGAAGCTTCCATAAGCCTCTTATTCTTCTCCATCAGAGGGCAGACAGACTGAAAACCACAATCACAGAAAACTAACCAATCTGATCACATGGATCACAGCCTTGTCTAGCTCAATGAAACTATGAGCCATGCTGGGTAGGGCCACCCAAGACAGATGGGTCACGGTGGAGAGTTCTGACAAAATGTGGTCCACTGGAGAAGGGAAAGGCAATCCACTTCAGTATTCTTGCCTTGAGAACCCCATGAACAGTATGAAAAGGCAGAAAGATAGGACACTGAAAGATGAACTCCCCAGGTTGGTAGGTGCCCAATATGCTACTGGAGATCAGTGGAGAACTCCAGAAAGAATGAAGAAACAGAGCCAAAGCAAAAACAACACCCAGTTATGGATGTGACTGGTGATGGAAGTAAAGTTCAATGCTGTAAAGAGCACTATTGCATAGGAACTTGGAATGTAAGTTCCATAAATCAAGGCTAATTGAAAGTGGTCGAACAGGAGATGGCAAGAGTGAACATCAACATTTTAGGAATCAGCAAGCTCAAATGGACTGGAATGGATGAATTTAACTCAGATGACCATTATATCTACTACTGTGGGCAAGTATCCCTTAGAAGAAATGGAGTAGCCATCATAGGCAACAGGAGTCCAAAATGCAGTACTTGGATGCAATCTCAAAAACGACAGAATGATCTCTGTTCGTTTCCAAGGCAAACCATTCAA
Organism: Okapia johnstoni; assembly: GCA_024291935.2. Taxonomy (NCBI): domain Eukaryota; kingdom Metazoa; phylum Chordata; class Mammalia; order Artiodactyla; family Giraffidae; genus Okapia; species Okapia johnstoni. The sequence continues at coordinate 63,760,785 of CM044321.1, forward strand.
TATCACAGTAATCCAAGTCTGCCCCAAGCAATAATTCTGAAGAAGCTGAAGTTGAACAGTTCTATGAAGACCTACAAGACCTTCTAGAACTAACACCCCCAAAAGATGTCCTTTTCATTGTGGGGTACTGAAATGCAAAATTAGGAAGTCAAGAAATACCTGGAGTAACAGGCAAATTTGGCCTTGGAGTACAGAATGAAGCAGGGCAAAGGCTGACAGAGTTTCACCAAGAGAACTCACTGGTCATAGCAAACACCCTCTTCCGATAGCACAAGAGAAGACTCTACACATGGACATCATCAGATGGTCAATACCAAAATCAGGTTGATTATATTCTTTGCAGCCAAAGATGGAGAAGCTCTATACAGTCAGCAACAACAAGACCAGGAGCTGACTGTGGCTCAGACATATATTAATAACAACCAAATGCAATGCTTAGTCCTTAATGGGATCTTGATTTGAAGATCTGAACATTAAAAAAAAAAACACACACACACACACAGGGAAGTTTGAAATTTAGAAAGCAGATGGAATCAAATTGCCACTAAAACAAAAGTTGCAAAACCCCCCACAGCTTAAAAGACATGGAGAAGAGAAAAAATGCCCAGGTAAAACATTTCTAGTGACAGTCCAGGCAGAATGTTAGCAGAAAGGAACATGAAATGGGCCCAAGGACGCTTTCCTGGTAAAGAATTAGCCGTCTGCAGAACCCTGGGCCAACTGGGGCCCTGGAGTTCTTTACTTGGGGATTCTCCCCCTTTATTCCTACTACAGCCAGAGCATGGGGCTTACAAGCCAAGAGCCAAACTCAGGCACTGCTTTTTTTAAAGAAAATGAACTCTATCTGAGCCATGGGCTCCTGGTATTGGTAGTTTTCAGGTGTCTACAGCTGACAAGAATGGAAGGAAAGGCAGCTCTCTCTACCCCTGAGGGGAAAAAACCAAAGTGCTTGGTTTTTAGACTAAACCCTGCCTTTATTTAGACAAATAGCCAGTCCCAGCCTCTTTGCTGTCCAGCCTTTCTTCCACCATCCCTCCCACTCACATCAAACCCACAGTTGGTGGTTCCTTTAAAAGAAATAGTGACTGGGGAAGCAGACCACCCCACCTTCAGGGGAACCTGCTCACACTGTTTCAGCTGAGTCCTTGATTCGTATTTATGTTTGGATAACCAAGAATGGCAGACAACTGTTCCAGGGATAGGTAATAAAGGTGGTAGGAAAAACTTTATAAATTTCTAATTTGTATCTTTAGAGGGGATATCACATCCTAAAAATAGCAGACTATGATCAATTATCAAAGGAAAAAAATATTAGAAATGAGCAATTCACATTAAATTAACTGAAATTGTAAAAATCTTTAGAATAGGACTAAAGCCTGAGCTAGTAATATGAACAATAAACTTAAGTCTCTCAGAAGTTGAGATATGAAGGATCAATTTAGGATGCTGAGCATCTAACAGACTGTTCCTAAGGACAGAGACAACAGAGAGGAGGAAATGACCAAAGAAATAATAGAAGGAACTTTCTAGAGCTGAAGATCAGTGAGCTGAGTAAGACCCATACCCAGATACATCCTAGAAAACGATCAGAGTCCACAGCATGAGAGAAAAGCACTAAAAGAAAAACAAGGCAGCCTTTTCTTTTCGTCAGCAACTCTGGATGCAAGAAGGCAATGACCCAGTATCTTCAGAGTTCAGAAATAAAGAGATTCTAACTTGTTGGAGTATTTTGATTAGAAAACTAGCATTGAATTGTGAGCCCTAATGCCACCAAAGAACATAAATAAGGAGTTTTAACTCTTAAAACACTATAGGAGCAACAGGAGGGAAAAGGGAAATTTGCTCAGCCTAACAGAAAGCTTGGGAAAAGAGAAACAAAATTATGGTGAATGGAAAACCTGAGATAACAAATAAAAGGAATAATACCATTTCATGTTAGTTTATAAGTGTTTCACAATTATTTAATGTTAATTAATTACATTATATTGATTACCTTAATTAGCTAATGTTCATTAACTAGTGCCATTAATGTAATTACTTATTAAAAACTTAGTAATTATATATAAGCTGAAATCTGATAAAAAACAAAAAATTCAAATATGTGTTACTTGTAAAATTCATACAAAATCAAAATGATATAGAAAGCCTCAAAATAAAGGGATACAAAAAACTAACTGCTGAATAACAGAAAAAAATAAAATTTCATATGAAAAGCATTAAAAAAAGATATATTCTATATATAGTTTATTCTCAATATAGTTAGCAATATATGATATTTATGTGTTAATACATACCGAATAAACATAGGTCACTATATAGTATATATTAAGTATTACAGTTACATATTTGTATGAATGTATGAAATTATTAGGAACCTTTATGTACCTAATCTATAGTTATACACAGAGTCTATAGCTAGAGAAATCGATAAATTGACAAACCATGTTTAGAGAGGGACAGTTTATACATCTGCTTCATAAACTGAAAGATCAAGTAGACCTAAATTAGGTGAGACAGCAATGAACAAGTTTAGTCTGAAAGCTGTGTAAAGACTATGTGCCCAACGGAAAATATGCAGTTTTTTTTAAGTATCCATGTAACATTAAATATAGTATATTAAGTCACAGAGAAAATACCAACCAGTCCTAAAAAGTAGAAGTCGTGTTGGGTTACATCCACTGTTGACAATACACTGAAACAAGAAATGAGTCAATAGACCCCAAAATTAAAAAAAGAAAAAAACACTAACCACTTAACAATAACTTCATTGTATAGGTGTTTAACACTTATTTTACTAGTAAGCATTAAGGAACAAAAAAGGCAGTCTAAAACTTAACTTTATAAAGTGACTTCAAGCCGAGATTTCACAGACAAGTTTTATCCAAACTTCAAGAAGCCTATAATTTCTTGTTTTATAAAATATTCAAGACCATAGAATAATTTTGAAGCTTTCTGTTTCTTCAAGGCTGGCATAACCTTGATACCCAAACCAGATAAGTCAGCACCATAAAACAAAATTATATCCAGTTTTACTTATGAACATAGATGCAAAAATCTAAAATAAAATAAATGAATTGAATCTGTTTGCATTAAGCATAGATTTATCCCAGTAATTGAATGATGACTTGACATTAGGAAATCTATTAATATAATTCACTAATGGATGACAGGAGAAAAAAATACAGTCATGTTGATACTGAAAAAGCTGCTGATAAATTTTAACACCCATTTCTGATGTAAAATTCTTAGCCTCCAAATAGAGAACTATTTAACTTGGTAAAGGGTATTGACCTTCAGTAGTGGTAAAAACATTTGAAATATTCCTGTTATAGAAAGTCAGGAACAAGACAAGCATGCTCAGTTCACCCCTGCTATTTACTGTTGTTTTGAACGTCCTGTGTGTGTGTGTTAAATAGCTTCCATTGTATCTGACTCTTTGCAGTCCTATGGACTATAGCCCTCTTGGCTCCTCTGTCCGTGGGATTCTCCAGGCAAGAATACTGGAGTGGGTTGCCGTGCCCTCCAGGGAATCTTCCCAATCCAGGGATCAAACCCGCATCTTTTATGTCTCCTTCATTGGCAGGCAGGTTCTTGACCACTAGCGCCACCTGGAAAGCCCTTTGAATGTCATAGCCATGCTTTAAGATCAATAAGTAAAAGACATAAATTCTGGAGACAGGGATAAAGATGTCATTTTTAAAAACTATATGATAACCTATCAAGGAAGTTCAGAAGAATCAGCCAAAAAATATTGGAACTAAATGGAGAGTACCTTAAAGTACTTGAAGCAAATTCCTTATACAGAAATTGATAGTGCTTCTCTTTGTCAGCTGTAATCAATCAGAAAGTATGGTGAGAAAATATATCTCTTTCACAGTGATTCTGAAATCTTGAAAAATCTAAGGATCAATGTGTAAAGACACTTGAAAATTCTATGTGAAGGTAACTAGAAAACGGAAGCTCCAGTATTTTGACCACCTGATGTGAAGAGCCGACTCATTGGAAAAGACCCTGATGCTGGGAGAGACTGAATGCAGGAGGAGAAGGGAAGGACAGAAGATGAGATGGTTGGATGGCATCACCGACTCAACGAACATGAGTTTGAACAAACTGAGAGATGGTGAAGGACAGGGAATCTTGGCGTGCTGCAGTCTGTGGGGTTGCAGAGTCAGACATGACTTAGCCACTGAACAGCAACAACAAGAAAAATGAACAACATAAGACCGGATTTCTCTGAGTCACACTTCCTAAATAGGGAGATGTAATACCATAATGATAGTCCCTAATTAATCTTTAAAATAAATGCCAACCTTAATCAGAATTTTAACAGGACTCCGTATGAAACTTGAGAAGCTGATGATAAAATTCTGTAGGAAGAGACATTGTGAGAAAATATCTAAGGACCAAATTGAAAAATAGTAAAGAGGGAACCATATGCTCTAGCAAATATAAAACATAAAGAGCTAGTAATTAGACAATGTGCTGTTAACCAGGAATAGGCAAATAGATCAATGCATCAGAATGAAGTCCCCCAAAATTTGCATACATACATATATAATACATATATATGGCATTTGAAACTACTAAGAGAAGTTTACCTTATTCATTAATGCTGTTCTTTGACATTTTAATTGGGTTGTATTTAATGTGTGTGTAGAATAAAACACAGAAATGAAAGATTAAGATGGAAATTCTATTTTTTCTAACTAAATGTGCTTGAAAATATCCCCAAATGAAAATAAAGAACCTTTTTAGTTCCTAATGTTGGAATTTGAATAGCATGTATATTCCATTCAAAGAAAGGATTCGGTTTGAGTATTTCTTACAATTGGGGCATTTAAATCTTTCTCCGTTCTTTGAAATGTGTGTTTCATCAAAATCAATGATACCGTCCAATTAAAATTTTTTAAATGAAAAAAAAAATCAGATTTTCTCAACAGCAAGACTGCAAAGGCCATGCTATTTGCTTAACTATCTTTATAGAGCCTTTGATGAAGTATTAATTTTCTATCTAAAAACATTTTGTTTTCTACTAATTCCTTTTATTTAGATGTCCTCTAAATAGTAATCATTTAAAGTAAGCATATAAACTTGTATAAACAAGCAAGAAAGTAGTATTAAGAGAGAAACAAACTTTAAAATTGCTAAGCACCTAATAAATGCTTTCATCCAGGACATTCAACATCTTCAAGTAAAAATTTTGTGGTGAGTTCTTTCTCAAATGTGAAACTTGTACATTTTAATCACTCTGTTAAATAAAAGCACATTTTGTACATGCATATATGCACACACACACACCTATATATATATATATATATATATATATACACACACACACACACACACACATACATACACACATACACACACACATAAATCATGTGGGAGAGGCACCAGCTTGGTTCTCTCAATAATAAACAGGTTTTCCAGCAGGGTGACAAATGGGGAACTAGACCAAAAGAATCTTATCTATTGTTAATAGGATGAGAAAGAAACTTGTAGGATAACCACAGTAGAATGGTATTTGCAAGCAAAAACTTTAAAATAGCATGACTTTCAAATCTGTTCAATACCTTGTTTCGAAGGACATGAAATGAATAGCTCCTGCCCTTGATGTATGCGTATAGTTGGCCATTCAGTCCAGCTGAATAGTCAGTCATTGGCTGTTTGTAACCTTTATTTATTTTCTCATACATGATGACTTGTTCTCTATGCCTAGACATTAATTGTACATCTGCTTTTTTCCTTCTCTTTCAGGCAAATATAGACCTCTTATTAGTGGGAGATGTCACAGTTCAGTACCTGGCTGATACTGTACAGAAATTATTTTCAAATATAGCAAAAATCACCATCATCATTAGTGATGTGAAGAAGGCAGCAGTACTTATGGATGATTGCACATTCGACATGGTTTTCCTGAAGCTGACTTCTTCACCAACTGCCGAGGAGCTGGAAGTGGTCAAGTTAATTAGGTAAAATCTTGACTATATCTTTAGAATAGTTTTTATTAAAACTTGCTTCTATAAAAATCCTTAGAAGATGGTACTATTCTACTTTAATTTTTAAGATGAGAGATATTTTCAAGGGCAAAATCTCTCTATATGTCTTTGTTTTTATGGCCAGTTTGGCATACTATTATAAGAATTGTCATTTTAACTTAAAAAGTAAAGGTGAGGGTGAGGGTATAAGAATTAAGTCGTAGAAATTTATTTGGTATATAATGCTTCCCTTAATTTGATAGGCACTCCTTTTTAATAACGATGTCATTAGCATGGCATATCTTTTCAGAGTTCATTAATTGTTACAGCAGATACTAAAGCAGGTTACCACTCTGGGTCATGATGGCTGTGGGCTGAAGGTGTCTCTTTCAAGAAATGTCCTGATGTGAAAGAGCCACGAGTCTCTCTGTATCCACTGAGTCCAAGTCAATACCGCATCCATTACTCTTGTTTCATCCAGCAGGTCCATAGAAGTTCTGCTTCTGTTTGACCCACTTCACTCTGGAGATCTGGACTCTAGAGGTGAAGAGTTAGGTTCTTCCTTGCTTGATTACATACGATTTTGAATCATTTGGGATGTTTTTAAGTAGGGTTAGGTGAGATTGAATGTGTTTCCCTTCTGTGAGAAAACTTGATGAAGTGTAATTGCAAATAATATTGATATATGTTTAAGGACTTATCATTATAGGAGAGATCTTTCTAGACCAAAGAAGAAAGTTCAGAGCAGTACTGTAATCCCAGAATAAAAAGGAGCAAGAATATTACATTAGGAGAAAAGAAAGATGGGACTGGGAAAAAGCCAGAGCCACTGGTTACTTGTTAAAGATAAGACAGAATACGGACCCTGCTCCTGGGGTTTCTTGGAACTTTTGGTCTTATGAATTTCATTGGCTTTCTACTCAGAATATGAACTAAACAAACCAGGCAAATTACCTCAAAGAGGATTTCACTTCCAAAACATGTTGTGTACAATCTTCTTTCTGAAGATATGCCTATTTTACAAATACATCTTTTCAAAAAGTCTCCTAAACATAGAATACCTCTCATTGAAGGTGCATAGTAATATCTCACTTATATAGCATCTTAAAGAATTTACAACAGCTTTATGAGGGCAGGGCTTCGTCATTCCTACTCAGCAGATTAGAAACCTGAGGCTGAAGTGAGACCACATGGCTTGTGTTCCCATAACTCAGACTAGAATTCTTTATTCTTCCCTTCACGTTCTTTCTTCTAAAAGTCTGTAATGATCTGGCTGTTTACACCTCTGAGATCCCATGCATGCCAACCTTACTCTAAACTAAACATATCATTCTGGAAGAGCAGTGGACCAGCCGGGTGGCTGATCTCACTCACTTCATTCCAGGGGCCAGAGTCTAGCCATGCTCCTCCAAATGTGGTCAAGGCCTTGTGCATGCGCATGATTGAGGCTACATTTTGAAGAGGATAAGATTAAAGTTATGTTGAAGAACAGGCTTTACGTCTAGTCACAGTTGTTAAAAGCTTCAAGGACAGAGGAGAGAGCCTCTGTGTGATCCTTCCCTCTGTGGATTCTTTCTCTGCTCTGAATAGCATAGCTTAAGATGTGTTAGCAGAGAGAAGAAGGCAGATAAAGGAACTAAGTATACAGACATGTATATGATAGTTTGGTTATTTTGCTGTAAAATCATTTGTTTGAAAAGAAAAAAAAATGGATAATTTGTCTAATACACTTGAATTTGGTTTTCTCCTTTTTTGGTCTCATTATGTTATTCTCAATATTCAGTTTAGGTATTGACTAATACCGGGTATTCCATACTTTGCTCTAGGTATGGGTGGGTGAGCATACCTCAAAAGGACCGTGAGTCCTAACTTTTGTGTTCCTCTTTGAAAAAGGGACAAAGCTTTCTTTGTGGAAGCTCTGTGTTTCCTGATACTGACCTCAGCAGCTAGAAATGTCTCTGAGATTCCCTTTCTTGTCCTCAGAACTGTTATGACTTTATGGCTTATTTATACCCTTATGGACCATGTTTATATTTTGAGGCTATACATTTTCTTAGGATAATGAGTCTCATGAACATCTTGCTCCATTTATAAGGCATTAAATCTTTATCTTTCCTAGAACACTTTATCTCATGAGTTTTGGGCTAACATTAAATAACTAACCCAAGATAAAGGGTTTCAGCTTAGCTTTTTTTATGCTGTATTTTGGATTTTTCCTCTTGGAGCTTTGTTGTTGTTCTGTTATATCTCAAAGTCTGGATAGGTTCAGGAAAATATAGAAGTATTTACCTTACTCTTCTCTCTTTGGGCACTTGCGTGCCCTGCCCAGTAACTAAAGAACTTACTATAGAGTGAAACTGGTCCATGTTTATTTTCAGTGTCAGAGCACATGATCACAAATGTATGTATATCTATAATACATATGGCTTTCTATTGAAAATAAGAATGAATGTGTACTCTGTTAGCTATATAAACTTCTTTTAGGAGAAAATGCAAGCAAGCTCATTAAAAAGATTTTAAAATTTATTCTTACAGAAGAACTATGGTTTTGGCCTGGGACTAATCATGAATCAGTTTTAAATATTCATAAAAATAATAGTACTTTATACCCTGACATCCTCAAGAATGATGGCATGTCTTGATTATAGGTTGACATTCCTAGTTAAGTTCAGTTCAGTCAGTCATGTCCGACTCTTTGCGACCCCATGGACTGCAGCACGCCAGTCTTCCCTGTCCATCACCAACTCCTGGAGCTTGCTCAAACTCATGTTCATTCAGTCAGTGATGCCATCCAATCATCTCATCCTCTGCCATCCCCTTCTCCTCCTGCCTTCAGTCTTTCCCAGCATCAGGGTCTTTTCCAGTGAGTCAGCTCCACATCAGGTGGCCAAAGTATGAGAGCTTCAGCATCAATCCTTCCAATGAATATTCAGAACTGATTTCCTTTAGGATTGACTGGTTGGATCTCCTTGCAGTCCAAGGGACTCTCAAGAGTCTTCTCCAACACCACAGTTCAAAAGCATCAATTCTTTGGCACTCAGTTTTCTTTATAGTCCAACTCTCACATCCATACATGGCTACTGGAAAAAACTATAGCTTTGACCAGATGGACCTTTGTTGGCAAAGTAATGTCTCTGCTTTTTAATATTCTGTCTAGGTTGGTCATAGCTTTTCTTCCAAGGAGCAAGCGTCTTTTACTTTCATGGCTGCAATCACCATCTGCAGTGATTTCGGAGCCCCCCAAAATAAAAGTCTGTCACTGTTTCCATTGTTTCCCCATCTATTTGCCATGAAGTGATGGGACTGGATGCCACAATCTTAGTTTTCTGAATGTTGAGTTTTAAGTCAACTTTTTCACTCTCCTCTTTCATCAAGAGGCTCTTTAGTTCTTTTTGATTTTGATGTTATTTCATGAATACATTCTTATTGAGCCAGATGAACTCAGATACCACCCAGTGGTAAAGTATTTTAAGATGATCTCAAGATTCATATTCTTGGTTCCAGAATTTTGGGAGTATTTGACCCTTGGCTCAGGTCAGTCCTCAAAACTGAGCCAAATTCAGAAGGCTGACACTTGGTAATTCAGATGCATCCAGACACCCTGTCTTACAAAGGCCAGTACAGAACATCAGAGTATGTTGCAGACTCATCCACTGTGTTTGCATCCTGTTTGGCATTGTGATTTTCCAGTCCACGAATTTTTTCTGAGGTCCTTCAAACTCTGTGATTCTCGTGAGCTCAGAGAAGTACAGCGATGGGGAGGGAACACAAAATGTGCTTGCATCTGCTCAGTCAGCAAATCAAGTTTGATTCCGATTTCATTTTTTCCCACGTAGATCCAGTTGTCTGATCAGTTAACTTATTACTAAGGAAACCCAATCTCGTGAGCCACAGGGGCCTTACAGGTTGTCCTCTTATGTTCCCAAATTCCAGGAGATCCTTAACTTGACAGTGCTGCTCAGAAAATCCGATTTGCCAGTCTGCGTGACCTGAATTCTTGACAGTAAACACTATAACAACAAAACGTCTAAGTACTTTTTCTTAAAGCATTATTCTATAAGTAAGAACTGAGGAACGTTCTAGATGTTTATTGTTTCTAGCATCACATCATCTGGGGAACCTGACTTAGGGTCACAGCAGAAGTTCTTCTGACAAAAAGCACAGTGTGAGCAGGGCACACCAGCCTTCACTACTGACTGCAAGAAATCATTGCGTTTTATCTATCGCAGGAGCCCTATTAGTAGCAAGTAAACCCAGTTTTCATATTTATAGTAAAACTCTTAATTTTCTCACTGAAAATGATGTTTTAATTAATTAATAAAGGATATTACTTGTTACAAAGACCAAACTAGACCATGCCAGGTTAATTTGATTACATTGGGCCCACAGGCAACATAATGGAAACAGAACTCAGGGAGGCTGCTCCTCAAAAATGACACTGGCTTTTGTCCTTTGAAATCCTTGTGCTATAAAGGAAGTGCATTTAAAAATGTCTCCTGGCTTCATATGGACTTATAAGAACCTTTTGGTTCTCCTGTTAGATGATAGATTTCAGAGGCCAGCTGGGCTTTCCTGACATTCTTTGATCATCAGAGTGTACAGCTCGGCTCAAAACACCTTTGTATGATCTTTTTATTTTTTTGTTCCAGCTACCGGGGACCAGACTTGGGGATGGGGACCAGGCTGGGGGTGGCCACTGCTGCAGTGTGAGCTTGTAGGAGCCTCCAGTTCCAGAGGGTGCTGGAGATGGACATGTATGGGTGGACACTAGAACATCAATACCCAGTCTCGTGTATGGAGTGTAGTCTCAGGAACCGTCATGTCATTTAAGCAGTGTATATGGTGAAACATAAGGGGAAATAAATTATCCCCCAGAAAGCTGCAGATTTTTAAAATCTCAGGAGACCTCAACTGAGGAGGTGTTCATAAGTCTCAGAACCTGCAATTTGGCTTTGGTAAGTGAAAGAAGTGGTATCAGTTGGGGTGGAGGAAAGAGATTTTTGTTGTATTTTGGTGTTGCTTAGTTTTGCTTTAAGGAACATTCATTTAGTGGAAAGAGGACCTTTTTTGGTGACCCTGGAAACTAGAAACTCTTTCAGCTTATTGATTTGTACAGAATGTGATTTAGAAGCTGATCTGTGGACCAGAGTTTTGGATTCTGGGAACTCTATTGATTACTGGGGTTCCTGTATAATTAGAGCTCTACTGGCAGGGGAAGTGTTTGGGTTGGTAATTGATTCTGTTCCCTTGACAAAAATCCAGGAATTCCAACTCCGTCTGTAAAGCTTGAAATTCATCAGGGTATAAAAATCCATGTATCCAAATCTGACCTGTTTTCTGGTCAGTAAAATCAATTGAAAAGTAGACACAGGATTATTTCTAAAAGGAGAGAATCTGTTTTTTAAAACTTCTCTAATTCTAGAATATTTTAACTTACAGTGATGTGTTTTTTCATGAATCTAGAAAGTATTTTTTATTTCCAAAGTTGGACTAAACTACTCACTAAGTTTCTATCTGTTCAGTCCGTTTGTGCCTCCCACCTCATCCTGTTATCTATACCCCTGGTATACTCTACACTTTTTCATCACTTACAAAATAGATATGAAAAGCTTACATCATGGCAGGGATTATTCTCTCCTCCCTACCCTCACCGTCCACACCACACCATGTGCTAATGGGCCTTTCTTACTGTCACGTCAGCCTGTGGTCAGTTCTACCCTCCCTCCCGCTCTTGCCTATTTTGACAGTAGAACAACTTCGTGAGCTTTTCATTTCCTCATAGAAACCACATGACGTTTCCTCTCTTCTTTCCTTTCTTTCCTCTCTTCTCTTTCAGCCCACATTCTCTTTTAGACTTGATAGCAAGGAATCAACCCTGAATAGATCTCAGTTGAGTGATTGTCACATTTTAGTAATATCCTACTTGTTTGACATAATTAACTTAGTAAATATTCTGAATCATTTAAAGAAAGTTCTTAGTATGTCTCAATAATTTTTTCTCTATCAACTCTTGCCTGGTTAGCTTACACTGTGGTCTCTCAAATGTATTCTGCGCCACCCTCTGTCAGTTCACCCCGTTGTAGGCAGAATGGTCTCCCAAAAATGCAAAGATAATCATGTTACTCCCAAGCTTAACAGTTTCCATTGTCCATCTTATTTTATTTACTTTTTGCTCATTTTAATGAAATACTGCATCTTTAACTTGGCCTAAAAGGCCTACTGTAAGCAGACTCCAGCCCTGCCTCCCTGTCTTGTCTTAAGTGTCTGTCCTTCAGAAGCTCTGTACTAGAGCCATCCTGTACTTCTTTTACTTTCTGGAATTCACCTGCTCATTGCACTCCCAGGCTTGTACATCTGCTGTTCCCTTTCCAGAATGCACTTTGCTGCTTGTCTGCTTCCCACCCTCCCACAGCCCCTGCCTTTCATGTGGTTCCTCCTAGCCAGCTGGGGCACCTCTGCCTGAAGCTGCAGAGCAGGTTGGTGCCGAAGCACATGCTCCCCTCAGACCCCCTGGCTTTCCTTTGCAGCACTGGGCACAGAGTTGCCACTGAATTACTCAACTACAGACATTTGCTCAGTGTCTGTCCTCCCCCAAAAAATGTTGACTCCATGAGGACAGGAACTGGTCTTTCTGTCTGTTCACGGTATCCCCCAGAGTCAGCACAGAATCAGTCAGCACACGGTAGGTTCTCAGTATGTATGGCTCAGATCTAGACACTGTGTGTAATGTAATTTGGAATGTAGAATAGAGTATATTTACTTTCAAATGCAGATATAAGATGACCAAATATTATTCATTGGGGGTTCTTCCAGGTCTTGTTTTAAGAAATAAATAATAACCATATATATGACCATATACTAATAAATGATGCTTTACATATTTAAGAATAGTTTGTCTTCAGCAGTTTTAGCTGTTCTCTTTAAAGTCAGGTTCACAGTATTATTCTCCATGGAAAATCATTTTCTTTTAGCTAATGTCAATGTTCAGTATTCACCAAACTATCAGAATTCCACCTTACTGAATTCCTAACTGTAGTTAATAATAATGCCACAATTAAAAAAAATCATATTGGAAATCTTCAAGGGTATTAGAGAGAATAGTACAGTGAACTTCCAAGTGCCCATAATATTAATAGTTATCAATATACAGCCAGTCTTGTTTCATACCTACCCTCTCCTACACCTCCTTCTCCAGCCTCCTATCACTGCTCACCGGTAGGTCATTTTAAAGGCAAGGTGGATTATTTTAAAGCAAATCTAAGATATCGTTTCCTTTTATCCATAAGAACTTGAATAAGTGCCTAAGATAAGGAATCTTTAAAAAGCAATACCAATAATCACACCTGAAAAATTAAGAACAATTCCTTAGTATTGTCAAAAATCCACTTGGTGTTCAAATTTCTTGTTTATCTTATGATTTCTTTTTTAAGCTGTGAGTTTTATACAAACAAAGATTCAATTTTCCTTTCCTTTTGATTTTTTTTTTCTTTTTATCTTCTCTTTTTGTGTTTTATAAAGGGGCCGTTTGTCTTATAAATTTCCCACATTGTGATTTCATCCCCATAGCATCTTGAAAGATATTCCTCTTTTTTTTTTAAATGTCTTGTAAACTTGTAGTTAGATCAAGAATCTGGATAAGATTTTGAATCATATATTTTTTTTTAAGTGAGAATAAAAGTGATCCATCTTACATTCTACTTAATACCTGAGCGGTATTTTCAAATACCTGAGCCGTATTCTTAAAACTATCCAGATCATCAAAGACAATAGTCAGCAAAAATGTCACAGTGCTGAGTAGCCTAAGAGAGCCTAATCACTAAATGTAATGTAGGATCCTGGATGGGATCCTGGCATAGGAAAAAAAGTACATTAGGAAAAACTAAGGAAATTGGAATAAAGAATGAGCTTAAATTAATAATAATGTATTGATGTTGGCTCATGAATTGTAAGAAATTTGCTAAACTAATGTAAGGTGTTTACAGTATGGGAAATTGGGTTTGGGGTATATAGAAAATCTACTCTTTTCATATTTTTTATGTAAATGTAAAATTATTCTAAAGTTAAAGGTTTATTTTTAAAAAGTCACCTCTCTCTCACTTACCCCTTGCCCAGTTTTAAACAGCCTGGCATTAGTGGTTGCTATAGAAATGAACTGTAAAAAGACTGTTCTTATTAACAGAGTGAACTCCTGCTCAGAGAAGCCAGGGTTTTGACTAATGACTCAGAATTTGGATTTTCTTGCCCATTAAAAGGAAACAGAGAAGCTGAAGCATCTATTATATGTAAAACTTTAAACAGAGCAAGCATGAGTTTCAGAATATCCCCTTCCCTTGTATTTTTTAAAATAATCTGTAACTGTAGTATCTACCTCAGCCACACACTGCAGAACCCTCTTTGGGCAATTGCATGACATCAAAATGCAACATCTTCTCTTGTAAATTGAAAACAAACAAACAAACAAACATCCTTCTTATCCCTAGGGCTTCCCTGGTGGCTCAGGGGTAAGAATCCACCTGTAGTACAGGAGATGCAGTAGACTCGGGTTTGATCCCTGGGTCAGAGAGATCCCTTGGAAAAGAAGATAGCAACCCACTCCAGTATTCTTGCCTGGAAGATCCCATGGACAGGGGAGCTTGGCGAGCTACAGCCCATGGGGTAGCAAAGAATCAGACATGACTTTGCAACTGAGCAACAGCAGTCTTTTTCCTCACTGATTTAAGATGCTGCTGTCAGTAAATTTCCATATTAACACCACCATTTTAAATTCAAATGAAATAAAGAAAATCACCCTAGTGTAGTTACTTCCTAATAAGCTAAATGTATGAATCCCAAGTTTTTTTAATGATGATTTTGCTTCATTTTAAACTTTTTTCCCTTTCAGATTTGGTAAGAAAAAAAATACACATTTGCTGTTTGTTTTTATAATCCCTGAGAATTTTAAAGGTATGTGCCTGTTGAGTATATTATTTGTTTTTTTTTCTCCAAGTAGAAATCATAAGGTCAATGTTTAATACAAAGATTCTTAGGTTGTGTTTCAGGGTACGGAGCTGATATTGCTTTAACCGAACCACTAACGATGGAAAAAATGAGTGTTGTGTTGAAATACTGGAAAACATATTTCTCACATACTGGTGAGTGAAAAACAAGTTTCCAAAGGTTTGAAAAATTCCAATTAAAATTCTTTGAGAACTGTGTTTATACATTTGGTTTTCCGCTGATGCCTTTTATATATTGAGGATTAACTGCATTCTCTATACCATAAGGACATCTAATCCTTGTTTATCATAGTCTGAAGAAAACAACTCACAAGAGACAACACTACACATGGGCATCACAGATGGTAAATACCAAAATCAGATTGATTATATCCTTTGCAGCTGAAGATGAAGAAGCTCTATACAGTCAGCAAAAATAATACCGGGAGCTGACTGTGGCTCAGATCATGAACGCTTATTGCAAAGTTCAGACTTAAATTGAAGAAAGTAGGGAAAACCACTAGACCATTCAGATATGACCCAAATCAAATCCCTTACGATTATACAGTGGAAGTGACAAATAGATTCAAGGGATTAGATCTGATAAACAGAATGCCTGAAGAACTATGGATGGAGGTTGGTAACATTGTACAGGAGGCAGTGATGAAGATCATTCCCGAGAAAAAGAAATGCAAAAAGGCAAAATGGTTGTCTGAGGAGTCCTTACAAATAGCTGAAAAAAGAAGAGAAGTGAAAGGCAAAGGAGAAAAGGAAAGATATACCCATCTGAATGCAGAGTTCCAAAGAATAGCAAGGAGAGATAAGAAAGCCTTCCTAAGTGATCAGTGCGAAGAAATAGAGGAAAACAACAGAATGGGAAAGACTAGAGATCTCTTCAAGAAAATTAGAGATACCGAGGGAACATTTCATGCAAAGATGGGCACAATAAAGGACAGAAATGGTGTTGACTTAACAGAAGCAGAAGATATTAAGAATAAATAGCAAGAAAACACAGAAAACAATACAAAAAAGACCTTCATGACCCAGATAACCACAATGGTGTGACTACTCACCTAGAGCCAGACATCCTGGAGTGCAAAGTCAAGTGGGCCTTAGGAAGCATCACTAAGAACAAAGCTAGTAGAGGTGATAGAATTCCAGCTGAGCTATATCAAATCCTAAAAGATGATGCCGTGATTTGACAAAGGAGGCAAGAATATACAATGGAGAAAAGACAATCTGTTTAACAAGTGGTGCTGGGAAAACTGGTCAACCACTTGTAAAAGAATGAAACTAGAACACTTCCTAACACCATACACAAAAATAAACTCAAAATGGATTCAAGACCTAAACGTAAGACCAGAAACTATAAAACTCCTAGAGGAAAACATAGGCAAAACACTCTCCGACATAAACCACAGCAGGATCCTCTATGACCCACCTCCCAGAATATTGGAAATAAAAGCAAAAATAAAGAAATGGGACCTAATTAAACTTAAAAGCTTTTGCACAACAAAGGAAACTATAAGCAAGGTGAAAAGACAGCCCTTGGAATGGGAGAAAATAATAGCAAATGAAGCAATGGACAAATAATTAATCTCAAAAATATACAAGCAACTCCTGCAGCTCAATTCCAGAAAAATAAAGGACCCAATCAAAAAGTGGGCCAAAGAACTAAACACATTTCTCCAAAGAAGACATACAGATGGCTAACAAACACATGAAAAGATCCTCAACATCACTCATTATCAGAGAAATGCAAATCAAAACCACAATGAGGTACCATTTCACGCCCATCAGAATGGCTGCTATCCAAAAGTCTACAAGCAATAAACGCTGGAGAAGGTGTGGAGAAAAGGGAACCCTCTACGCTGTTGGTGGGAATGCAAACTAGTACAGCCACCATGGAGAAGAGTGTGGAGATTCCTCAAAAAACTGGAAATAGAACTGCCATATGACCCAGCAATCCCACTGCTGGGCATACACACTGAGGAAACCAGACTTGAAAGAGACACGTGCACCCCAATGTTCATCGCAGCACTGTGTATAATAGCCAGGACATGGAAGCAGCCTAGATGCCCATCAGCAGATGAATGGATAAGGAAGTAGTGGTACATATACACAATGGAATATTACTCAGCCATTAAAAAGAATACATTCGAATCAGTTCTAATGAAGTGGATGAAACTGGAGCCTATTATACAGAGTGAAGTAAGCCAGAAAGGAAAACACCAATACAGTATACTAACACATATATATGGTGTTTAGTCAGTTGGTAAAGATAACCCTGTATGCGAGACAGCAGAAGAGACACAGATAAATAGAACAGTATTATGGACACTATGGGAGAGGGCAAGGGCGGGATGATATGGGAGAATGGCATGGAAGCATGTAAATTATCATATGTGAAATGAATCGCCAGTCCAGGTTCAATGCATGATACAGGGTGCTCAGGGCTGGTGTACCGGGATGACCCGAAGGGATGGGATGGGGAGGGAGGTGGAAGGGGGGTTCTGGAAGGGAAACACATGTACACTCGTGATGGATTCATGTCAATGTATGGCAAAACAAACACAATATTGTAAAGTTAAAAAATAGAAAATAAACTAATTAAAAAAAAAAAAAAAGATGATGCCGTGAAAGTGCTGCACTCAGTATGACAGCAAATTTGGAAAACTCAGCAGTGGCCACAGGATTGGAAGAGGTCAGTTTTCATTCCAGTCCCAAAGAAGGGCAATGCCAAAGAATATTCAAACTACCACGCAATTGCACTCATCTCACATGCTAGCAAAGTAATGCTCATAATTCCCCAAGCGAGGCTTCAATAGTATGTGAACCGAGAACTTCCAGATGCTCAAGCTGGATTTAGAAAAGGCAGAGGAACCAGAGATCAAATTGCCAGCATCTGCTGGATCATAGAAAAAGCAAGACAATTCCAGAAAAACATCTACTTCTGCTTCATTGACTACACCAAAGCCTTTGACTGTGTGGATCACAACAAACTGGAAAATTCTTAAAGAGATGGAAATACCAGACCACCTTACCTGCCTCCTGAAAAACCTGTAAGCAGGTCAAGAAGCAACAGTTAGAACCAGACATGGAACAACAGACGGGTTCCAAATTGGGAAAGGATTACATCAAGGCTGTATATTGTCACCCTGGTCATTTAACTTCTATGCAGAGTACATCATGCAAGATGCCAGGCTGGATGAAGCACAAGTTGGAATCAAGATTTCTGGGAAAAATAGCAAAAACCTCAGATATGCAGATGACACTGCCCTTATGGCAGAAAGCGAAGAACTAAAGAGCCTCTTGATGAAAGTGCAAGAGGAGAGTGAAAAAGTTGACTTTAAAACTCAACATTCAAGAAACGAAGACCATGGCATCGGTCCCATCACTTTATGGCAGATAGATGGGGAAGCAATGGAAACAGAGACTTTATTTTGGGGGGCTCCAAAATCACTGCAGATGGTGACTGCAGCCATGAAATTAAAAGACACTTGCTCCTTGGAAGAAAAGGTATGACCAACCCTAGATAGCATATTGAAAAGCAGGGACATTACTTTGCCAACAAAGGTCCATCTAGTCAAAGCTATGGTTTTTCCAGTAGTCATGTATGGATGTGAGAGTTGGACCATAAAGAAGGCTCAGCACCAAAGAACTGATGCTTTTGAACTGTGGTGTTGGAGAAGACTCTTGACAGTCCCTTAGACTGCAAGGAGATCCAACTAATCAATCCTAAAGGGAATCAGTCCTGAGTATTCATTGGAAGAACTGATGCTGAAGCTGAAGCTGCAGTACTTTGGCCACCTGATGTGAAGAACTGACTCACTAGAAAAGACCCTGATGCTGGGAAAAATTGAAGGCAGGAGGAGAAGGGTATGACAGGGGATGAAATGGTTGGATGGCATCACTGACTCAGTGGACATGAGTTTGAGCAAGGTCTGGGAGTTGGTGATGGACAGGGAAGCTTGACGTGCTGCAGTCCATGGGGTCGCAAAGATTCAGACACCTCTGGGCTAAACTGAACAGAACTGAAGAAAACAAGGGTGAATAAAATAAAGGGAAACATGTGTTCTCTACCTGTGGAGAAAGTTTGTCTTCAAAGGTTTAAAATGTGTTGCATAAGGACAAATGCAATGTTGTAGTTAAGCACAGGGTATTTTTTTTTTGTTTGTCGTTTGTTTTAGTAGCTGCTACCATCATTCCTTAGTCATTTAAATGGACTTATTCATGCTTTGTCATTGTGTGATTATATAAAAGCCAGTGCCATTAACCTTGAGTCTTGTGCTTTGGTAAACACTTGTATATAAATTATTTTACTTCTTTAAGTTAATAGAGTGGTTATCCTTTTTGTTTCAAATTTTTATTGTGTGTTACTTTCTTTTTTGGTTTTTTTTTTAGATTTTTATATACAGATAATTGATGTCAGTGCTTCAATGAGACCTTGCATTTCTAAACTCTTCACCTATACTGTATTATGTGTATTGCCAGCATCTAAACACTTAAGATAATTAAATTAGTTTTAATATGGCTTGTAAAAGGGCACACTCCAATTTCTGAAATTAAATTCTACTGGAATCATTGTTGATCAGTGACTATTTATGGTTTTTCAAAGCCTGGGTTACAAGCAGGAATCTATTTAAATTAATGTAATTTTCTTCAAATGGACCTGGA
This sequence comes from Okapia johnstoni, assembly GCA_024291935.2. Classification (NCBI taxonomy): domain Eukaryota; kingdom Metazoa; phylum Chordata; class Mammalia; order Artiodactyla; family Giraffidae; genus Okapia; species Okapia johnstoni. Next base: position 63,780,415 of record CM044321.1, read on the forward strand.
AGACACTTTTGGGATCGTGATGGGTAAGCTCATACTCTAGATGATACAAGATTCAGTACACCTCTCATTTTTTTTAAATGTTCTTCAGTATGGAGGGAAGATGAGGGAGTCTGTTTTGTAACATCCTAATGGCTCCCAGCCACTGCAAGGGTCAGAGTTCTTCCTGGGAGAGAAATGGTAACCCTTCTGGACCAGGGTCCTTTTGTAATCTCTTCTCGTTTTGGTTCTCGTTGGAAATAGAGCAGCTGCTCATCTCCACTTGTCTAGCACATTCCTATTGGTCATAACCCCATCTCACCAGTCATCTCAGCTCTGCTCTGAGGATGAGGAGCTGCGAAACAGCAAAAAAAAGAATAACCCCCAAACCAAAAAATGACACAACCATCAGATGCTTTATTTTGACAATGCAGCTGCTTACTGAAGACTCATATGTATTTTCTATCTCTGACATTTACCTGTAAATAATAAATAAGCTCAGTTGAATGCATTTTAAGCACACCTATCACTAATTAGTAGAATCTGGTTAAAGGAGGCTGCTGTGGAGTAAATTGTATGTAGTGTTGTAATTTTGCTTTCTCACCCGAGTTGTTCCATGCTTCACAGGCTGAAATCTATAAATTACTTTTTTTATTTTAAAAGCACTGCTTTGTAAAATCTATTGAGTGGAACACGACAACCGTGTTTTATTAGAGCTTGCATGTGTTATTAACATCATCCCCACCAGTGATTTTATAATTAAAATGGTTCCTTTTTTTAAACTTGCAGTTAAGAATGAAATTTCTGTGAAGCCTGAAGAACCTGAGTTGCCTCTGCAGAAGTCCTGGAGTGAACACCTGGGATATTTTTCTACTGATGTATTTGCTTGGTTAGTTTTTCTTTCTTTCTTCACTTTTACCTAATAGCATTTTTTTTTTTATTGTGTACGTTTCATTAAAAAAATGTTTCTGGAGGATTTATTGATTGTGGAACAGCAGCTCCAGTGCTGGGGGTGATGCAAAAGAAAGTATCTGTCTTGTGGAAGAAGGATACAGCTTGTTCTATATTTCAGAATCCTGAGCTGGCACTGAAGGTGCATATTAAAGAAGTGTCCATCTCAGTATAAGGAAGCACTCCACAACCACAGGGGAGCAGGTTGAATTGTCAGGTAGTAAGTTACCCATCGGGCTTCCCTGATATCTCAGTTGGTAAAGAATCTGCCTGCAATGCAGGAGATCCTGGATCGGAAAGATCCACTGGAGAAGGGATAGACTACCCACTCCCATCACTGGACATGTTCAAGTAGAGACTGGGTTAAATAAAAGCAGTGATGTTCAGACTTTTAAAACAGTGGAATCCTGAGCTGTTATCTATCTGCCGCTAAGCTTTTCCCCAATGTCTTTCCTGAACTGTCCCCCTGGTTATTGAAAATGACCCTTTAAAGACAGCCTCTCTGTCTGTGTCCCTCTGGGATGTTAGAAGTAGCCTTCAAACCTGCAGAGGATCAGCCACTGAACTGAGGGCTATTTAAACCCTTTCAGTTCTAACATTGAATGCTTGTAAAAATTCTATATTCGTGAATTTCTTTGTTTCACTTGAAGCTGATTTCCAAGGCGATTTTTAAATAGAGTGTTTGACTATAAAGAATGAACAGAAGTGCTGAGGATTTGGGTGATGGCAGTAAGAATTTTGAGTCACTTCCAGAATTTGTAGAATGTGACCATCTACTATTTTGTACAAGGAGGAGACTTGGCAACCAGTAAATGTGGTTAAACCAGGGATGCACTTACTTCAGTAGTGCAGAGTTAATAACAGCTTTCTTTATCTTATTTAAGATTTTAACCTCAAGAAGTTTTCTGTGTTAAACTTTTTTTCTGGGAGTTGAGGTTGGGAAGGTTTTGGAAGGCTTTGTGATTTTCTTGTGTTACTTAAAACTGCTTTTTGAGCCCTCTTCATCTTGTGTCTTTGTTTTTCCTCACAATCCTACTAGTATAAATAAAAGTAAATTTTCAGATGGAGTCATTTGAAAGTCATTTATCTTCAAATGAAGAAGATAATATTAATTTGTAAGTTTCTTAGGGAAATATATTTTTTAATAAATTAAAATCAAATCTAGAAAAATGGTACAGCCAGAAAATATCCATTAAATGACACATTTTTACATGGAGGGAACTACACCAGTTGCTGATCAAGCTGGAAGAGTGTATCTTGGCCTTCTCCTCCTCTGTGCTGTTTTCCTGTAATGCATCTGTAGATATAGTAATGTAATTTGGAATACTCATAATCAGTGAGGTTAGAATATTTTAGTACTGTTTGTGTCTGTTACTTATCAGTATCTTTTAGAATTTTGGATGGAATTTATGATAATCTTGATAATAAATTCTTTTGAAATAAAATATTCTGTACCAGTTACATAAGGTAAAATGCTTTGATAATTACTGCGCCTTTGTATAAAGCTAGGGATTTAGAGAAGCGTCCTTTGACTAATGTATTGGTGATTATTTTACAGCTGCCTCATAATTTTCCTTTTAAATGTATGGTACAATTTTTTTTCTTGTTTCTAGCTCTGAATCTCTAAGAAATGACATTGAACTTGATTTAAAGCCTCCATTGTCAAATTTTGAGAAAAGAAAAAAGATTTCTCTTCTTCATTCAAGCAAGGAAAAGCTGAGAAGGTAAATTTTGATACAGCCCTCCCCTCCATTTTTTTTTAGCATTATTCCTTTGTAGGAAGAAGTTACTTCCATGAGTTTCATAGTTTTTTATAGCATTGTTAAAAGTCAGTGTGAAGACTTCTCTTATGGTCCAGTGATTAAGAATCCGCCCCAATGCAGGGTACATGGGTTAGATCCCAGTCTGGGAAGATTCTACGTGCTACGGAGCGACTAAATCCACGCACCACAACCACTGAAGCCCGCATGCCTAAAGCCCATGCTCCATAACAAGAGAAGCCCCGCAATGAGAAGCCTGGGCACCAGAAACTAGAGAGTAGTCCCTACTTGCTGCAACTAGAGAAAAGCCTGCAGGCAGCAACAAAGATACAGCATGGCCAAAAAAAAAGGTCATCACTGTGAAACTAGTTTATCTGGCAACTGAATATATGCTACTCACTCATTCCACTCATTTAGCCATTCAGCAAGTAGGTGTGAGTGTAATGTGCCAGAATATGATTGGAGATAAGAAATAAATTGTTGCCTTTAAGGAGGTCTTAGCCTAGTGCTCAGACATACTTATAACAAAAATATTTAGGAAGAAAAATGCATAAAAGACATGTAATATCTGTACAGTGGTCACTCAAAATATTGCTGTGATAAACTAAAAACCTAAATCATGCATTATACATAATTATGAATTAAACTATTTATGTTATTAAGATGTCAGTCCGCACTAAACTGAAATACAATTTTATTCAAATTAAATAATTTGAGTAGTTTTTTTTTTTGGAAAAAGTTGACAATCTAATTCAAAACTGTATGGAAAGGGCTCTGAATATAAAAGGCCTTAGAATAAAGCAATGTTGAAGACGTCTGACAAAATTGGAGTATGTAAGCTATCTGGCTTTAAGACATAGTATACAGCTATATTTATCAGTTATTTTACTAAAATGAAGATGGACTGATAGATAATAGAACATAATAGCCCAGTATTAGACCCACATATTTTGGTCTCTTGATTTTCAGCAAATCACCAGAGCAAACAATTTGGGGAACAAAAATCTTTTCTGTTAATGGTGCTGTAACAACTGGACATCCATATGAAACAAATGATGAAACCTGACCCCTTACTCATATCATGTGAAAATTAATTCAACATGGAGTTTAGACAGGGCTACTATATAAAGCTAGAGCTGTAAAGCTTCTAGAATAGGGCTGTTCAGTAGAACTTTCTGCAGTGCTAGAAATGGCCTGTATCTGCTGTCCAGGAAGGTAGCTGCGCGTCATATTATTGAGTATTTGAAATGTGGGTATTGCAACTTAGGAAATGCAATCAAATTTTTATTATTTTTTTATGAATTTATATTTAAATAGATTCATGTGACTCATAGGTAAAGAACTGAAAGCTACGGTTCTAGAAGAAAACAAAGGTGAATGTTTTCACTAGCTGAGGGTAGGCAGTTGTTCCTTATGACACAGAAAGCAATAACCACAAAAGAAACAGTATATGAATTAAGACTCCTCAAAATTTACAACTTTTGCTTTCATAAGACCCCACTCAGAAAATAAATAGGCAGACTACCGACAGGGAGAAAAGATTTGCAAAACAAATATATTGATAAAATACTGACACTAGAATATATAGAGAACTCCTAAAGTTCAATAATAAAGAGACCTGCGTAGGTAAAGTATTTGAACAGACACTTCACAAAGGAAGATGAAGTGCCTAATAAGCAGCATAAAAAAAATGCTGAATGTAATTTGTCATCGTGGAAATGCACATTATAAAGCATGAGATACTACCACATATACCTCAGAAAGTCCAATATTTTAAAACTAAAACTGACAGTGTTAAATGTTGTCATAGATTTGGAACAACAGGGATTCTCATACACTGATGGTGGGAGTGTAAAATGGTAGAATTTGGGGGGAAATTCTGCCAGTTTCTTCTAAATTTATAAAATAGCCCATTGATTCAATTCCTGTACATTTACTAAGAGAAATAAAAATGTGCATTTACAAAAAGACATATAGAAGATCCAGCAGTTTTATTCCTAATGATCAAAAATTAGAAATAGCGGAAGTGCTGATTAATAAGAGCCTGAATAAATAAGTTGTGGCATATTTATACTTTGGAATGCTATTAATAAATAGCAACAAATTACTGACATAACATTATCTTGAATAAATCTCAAAAAACGTTATGCAAGTGAGAGAAACCTTACATAAAAAGACACGTTGTGAGATTTAATTTATATGAAGTTAAAAGAGAGGCAAAAATTAATGTGAGAGGGAATAATATCAGAAATGTTGTTGCCTTTTATGGGAGATGAGACTGACTAGGAAGGAATAGAAGGAACTTTCTGGGGTCATGAGAATGTTGATGAGGTGGTTTGTGTCACACAGCTTTGTGCATCATCAAAACTCATAGAATGGCACCCTTAAGATTGGTGCGTTTTATTTTATGTAACTTTTACCTGAAAATAAAATAATTTTAACTGTAGCTCATAATATGTTTAGGGGTTTAGTGTACTGAAGTCTGTAATTTACTTTGAAATACTTCAGTGTAATGAAATGTATTGATGTCTGGCCAGTGGGATGATTCATACATGACAAAGCATGGACAGTAAATGTTCACTGTGGACTCCAGGTTGTGGGTATATAAGTGCTCCCTGTACAGATTCTTAATTCTTTCAGCTTTTAAGGATTAAGAATTTTTAATTCTCTCAGTCTCCCTGTATGTTTGAACGTTTTCCTAATGGAAGAAATTTTTGATGTGATTTTTCACTATAAAAGTGATATATGCCCCACAGATACTTGGAAAATGTAGAAAATAAAAGGAAGACATGATATGCTGTATGGTCCAATTATCTAGAAATAATGACTAATTGACACTATCGTCTCTTGGCCTTAATGGCTATAATCATATTTTATATGCCATCTTCTACTTATATCCTATAGAAATACCCTTTTTTCCCCAGTAAGCTTGATATCCTTTCCACTTCCAGATAATATTCTGCTGAACTAATATCCTCTAGCTTACTTAAGCATCCACTTATTTTGTGTCTTTAGATTGGTTTTCCTATTTTACTGAAAGGCTACCATAACGGATATCATTCTACAGAAAGTTTATTCTGTGTTTGCGATCCTTATAAGTGAAAGTACAGTGTGGAAGAGTGTATGAAGTTTCAAAGCCCTTCATCCATGTGCCAAATTGTTGACACTTCCAACCCTTTTACAGAATGGTCCCTGAGACATTTCCACGGAACCCCCAAAGCTTGAAGCCCAATTAAAATACCACCCACTGGTCTGGAATATTTGAGTTATTCACTGGCTATATGTCAAAGTGGATTCTTTAATCGATTTATTTTTGTCATTCTGAGGTTCAGAAAGGTTTAGTAACTTGCCTAAGATCCCAGCTAGAAATTGGCAAAGCCACCCTTTGATCCCATCTATGTCAAGGCAGTATTCAGCACAAAACATGCTTAAGAATGTTTATTAAATGACAACATGGATAACTGAAGGTCCCAAAGGCTTCGGTCAATTTGGTGTTACATTTCCTATGTATTTCCCTTCAGAACTATGAAAGACTTAGGTTGGTTTCTTTCTGGTATGAGCCTGGATGTCGTTCTCATTTGCATATTGGTTTATTTGTTTTGCTCGTGTGCCCACCTTGTGTAAAGGAAGCAGGCTTTTGATTTTCCTTTGGACACTTCAGAACACTTTGGACACTTTAGAACACTTAACTGTGTTTCAAGATGCTAATTGTGTGTCGTTGGAAATGTGGTCCAGATCAGAGTGACGGGACTATCCCATGGACTCTGTCTTCCAGGTGTTTCTCTCATGTGGATCACAAAAGGATTTACCTATGTGGTGTGTGATTCTCTCCTCTGAGGGTTGCGTTGCCTGTGGGTTTCCATAGGCAGAGGAGGTGTTCTCTGGTGTCCTCAGTGTCTGGGCATCCTGCGCACCCACAAGTACGAGTGAGCTGGGCTGCCATCAGCACAGACGCTGTGCTTGGCAGCATGTGAGCCAGCGCTCCAGAAAGCTCTGACTCTAGGAGCTGTGGAGGCTGCTGGCTTGTGGGGACGTGGTCTTCCTCTGAATCGGAGACCAGAAAGGGAGGGGCCGGTTCCTTTATGAACAGACCTAGGAGGAAGATTGTTTGTCCTTGTGACAGGAAGAAAGTAGACTAATTATTCCTTACTTGAAACACTTCTCTGCTCAGAGAACGAATCAAGTATTGCTGTGAGCAGCTGCGCACTCTGCTGCCGTATATAAAGGGGAGAAAGAATGATGCGGCTTCTGTCCTCGAGGCCACAGTTGATTACGTGAAGTTTGTCCGGGAGAAAATCCCTCCAGCCATCATGGGCCAGGTATGCAACTCTCAAGCCCTTGAATTTTATCCATGTAGACAATGCTTTAATGCTGCAGTTTCCTTTCTTTCTGTTTTATATTTGGAAATTTATGTCTGTTTGTATATTTTGAAAAACATCTGTAGCTATCTATTGATAAAATAGATCTCTGTCTGTCTGTCTGTTTCTTAGATTACAGAAGTACTTCAGCAAAATAAGAGATTTTCTAAGAAACAACAAATGCCCATCCAGCTATCTGTCCCAGGCACGATCATGGCACAAAGGTATGATAATCTGAATCTTGTGAATCCAAAGTTGCGTTGTTATTTTACTCTGATACTAATGCTAGAAATAAGACAGGTACTGAACCCACCCATACTGAGAACTCAGGCATCTACTAAGAATCAGTGAACTTCTCCCACTGCTGATGTGCATCATTGAATTAATAGTCTCAGGCCTGGGATCCCTTCATGACTTGACTCACTCTTAACTTCTTTTGTTGTTTCTTTAAACCAGACTTCACAAGTAGTGCCTGTGGTGACTGACAGTGTATTCGTGGCATGATGGATTCTAGCATTCCTCTGTGACCAGGGCAATCCAGCCTCATTTTTTTCAGTTAAGAGTCCTTAAAGAAATTTCTAGTGTAAAAGGTGGTGTGCCAAATGAATGCTTCCTTATTTAAATTGATTAGAATATGTAAACCAAGAAAAACTCGTTAACATGGAAAAGTAAACCTTTCCTTCATGTCCTAAATAACCATCCTGAGTCCTAGTCTATGCTTTGCTCTAATATTTAATACAGAGGTTAGTCTCTGTGCCTTTTAGAACTGGAATGACAGAAGAGCAGTTCAACTCAACAGTGATCATGTCCTCTTCTTTGAGAAATGCCTAAGGAATGTTTTTTGTCTTCTAAGGGAAAACGGTGTGCTGACAAGCACTTACTCACCCTTGACGGGCATCAGATTCCTGACTAATAAGCGCTTGAATGTGTACTCTGTTCCTACCTCCGAGGACACCTTGGATGAAGCTGGGCGAGGTGAGCTCTGCCTGCTGCTCTGCGGCTGTAGTGTCTGTGGGCTTGTGTGCGTGTCCTGCTCACCTGGGGCTCCTGTGCAGCCACTGCCATAACCAAGGGATGAGGCGTAGCTGGAAGACTGCACCCTGGGTCCTCTGGTGCTGTCCACTGAAAGGACACAGCTGGCCACAGGCATTTGAATAGTGTTATCCCAGAGGGTGGGCTGAAAATTGACTATCATCACCAGAAAGTTCATCTTGCTCACAGATGACGAGCACACTAGTGACTGTGTGTGTTATATGAGTAGAATCTAAAGTGAGGGAAGTATTCATGTTAATTCAGTGCTAACAATGTATAGGCAGATCACAGATATATTGTGAGTTCTCTTCCAGGCCATTGGAATAAAATGAGCTTTGCAATAGAGTCACACGTTGTTTGATTTCTCAGTGCATATAAAAATTATGTTTACACCATACCATAGTCTGTTAAGTACATGAGAGCATATGTATAAAAAAGTCATATGCATGCCTTAATTTTAAAAAGTTTTATTGCTTTAAAATGCTAGCCGTCATCTGAGCTTTCAGTGAATACTAGTAGTAATATCAAAGATGTGACACTGTCATTGAGGTCACGTGCATATTGTGGGGATATAATGGAGACCACATGAATAAATGGGGTTACTGGGATTGATGTCAAAAGTCAAAGGAGAAAGGGGCCCAAAATGGGACACAACCCTCCTTGCTCATGTATCAGCCTCAGGGTGTGTGTTAGTCCTTTTAAACTTTTTTCCTGACTTAGTGGGGAGGGAAGGAGAGAAGGAAAAAGTAGCCATGAGCCATGGTTAAATTGCTTACAGTAGCTTTGGCTGAATGTTGCAAAGAATGATTAAATCATCCCAGATTAGATCAGAGAGGGGCCAGGCCACAGGCACATGCCTGTCAATGTTACTTCTTATACAGATAGTACTTCTGCGTTTTCACCCTTCATATCCTGCAGAATCTCTGAAACACTCTCCTCATGGTAGTGCGTTCAGGCCTTTCTGTGCCCCCGGATCTCTTGGTTTTGTATCACCTAAATTGACTGGTCCAAGAAGAAACAAATCCACTGGGACCATAGGCTTATGTCAGGTTCAGGCTGGAGGAGACCTTGAAGGTCATTGAACCAAACCCTTCATTCTGATTTTATTTATATACATTTTTCCATTTGAAAGCAGCATTAGTCTTTTACTAAAAACCAGCTAGTAGTAGTCATGTACAGATGTGAGAGTTGGACCATAAAGAAGGCTGAGAACTGAAGAATTGATGCCTTCAAATTGTGGTGTTAGAGAAGACTCTTGAGAGTCTCTTGGACTGCAAGGAGATCAAACCAGTCAATCCTAAAGGAAATCAACCCAGAATATTCATTGGAAGGACTAATGCTGAAGCTCCAATATTTTGGCCACCTGATGTAAGGAGCCAACTCATTGGAAAAGACCCTGATGCTGGGAAAGATTGACAGCAGGAGAAGGAGGCGACAGAGGATGAGATGGTTAGGTAGCATCACCAACTCAATGGATATGAGTTTGACCAAACTCTGGGAGATAGTGAAGGACAGGGAAACCTGGTGTACTGCAGTCCATGGGGTTGCAAAGAGTCGGACATGACTTAGCGACTGAACAACAACAAAACCCAGCTACGATAATAACTTCATTTTTTAATGTATTTCCTTCATGTCTTTATATATATGTGTATGTGTATATGTATATATGTATATATATATATTTTTGGTAGTAATACTATAGAAGTATTGGTCTTACCAGTGGTCATGTATGGTTGTGAGAGCTGGACTGAAAAGAAGGCAACATGCCAAAGAATCGATGCCTTTGAACTGTGGTACTGGAGAAGACTCCTGAAAGTCCCCTGGACAGCAAGGAGATCAAACCAGTCAGTCTTAAGGGAAATCAACCCTGTATACTTGTTGGAAGGACTGATGCTGAAGCTGAAGCTCTACTATTTTGGTCGTCTTGTGCAAACTCCTGTCTCACTGGAAAAGTTCCTGATGTTGGGAAAGATCAAGGGCAGAAGGAGAAGAGGGCATCAGAGGATGAGATGGCTAGATGGCATCACTGATGCAACAGACATGAACTTGGGCAAACTCCAGGAGATGCCAAGGGACAGGGATGCCTGGCCTGCTGCAGTCCATGGGGTAGGAAAGAGTTTTACACGATGGGGCAACTGAACAACGACAGCATAGTAGTAATCATATTGGACCTCCAATTTTGTCTCTGACTTTTTTACTTAACATTGTCCTGTACACCTGGATTTTGTATTATGCAGCCTTTATCACCAGTTTAATAGTTTTAGTAGTTTATCCAATGGTTTATGTGACTTCCCTGGTGGCTCAGACGGTAAAGCGTCTGTCTACAATGCGGGAGACCCGGGTTTGATCCCTGGGTGGGGAAGATCTCCTGGAGAAGGAAATGGCAACCCACTCCAGTATTCTTGCCTGGAAAATCCCATGGACAGAGGAGCCTGGTAGGCTACAGTCCATGGGGTCGCAAAGAGTCAGACACAACTGAGCTCAGTCACTCCAACGGTTTGTAGAATAGTTTTCTTGCTACATTTAGTGTTTCCAGGTTTGTGGGGAAAGTGATTTTATACATAACATTTCAGAAAATACATCCCCGTGTATGGATTTTTCTATATTTTGAACTTTTCCTTGGGCTAGATGTGAGCACATGTGTAGCTGGCCATGCATGTTGCAAAATGGTTTTTGAAAGAGGAATGGAACAGTTGGAATCAGTTAAGTCTTTCAAATTGCACTTTCATCACTTAGTCCAGTAAATTAAAGGTTAGAGAAGTTAAGTGGCCACCTGTGATCCCCTGCTTTCTGTGATAAATCTGACCTGTAAACCAGAAGTGTTGATCTTAGCGTTTAGACTTCATTAAGCTGCTTTTACTTGTCCCTTTCCATAAATTTATGTACACTTTTGTTGAAATGATTTTTTTCACAAATATTCCAGGTCCATTTGTATTTAAAGTCTATATAAAATTATATTCGTTTACTCTCATTTCTGTTAGTGTCCAGAAGAAAATAAATATTCACAGCATAGAGACTACATTGTTAACGTTCACTATATATTAAACATTTTTTCTGCCTTCTAGTTACTGTACAGAATAGAGCGATATAACAGTATAACCCACTCACTGATGGAAAAATCAGTGACCAAACTATTTGTGGCCGAATGGAGTTTTTCTGTCCAACATTCTTCCTTGATTCATAGAAATGGTCACTTATTGTGATGAAAGACACACACACACATACACAGGCAGAGAGATCTGATGCATCTCTAAAATCTCTGTCTTTAAATGACAAGTGAACACTAATTTATAGTGTTTGTATTGAACTAAATGTCACTACCAAAAAGTTCACTTTGTTTTTTCATCAGCGTTTGAGTGTAGCAGTATCTTAAGTTTATACCATGGGGAAATGAAATAGAGGGTGATTTATTTCAAATACAGTAGTTCAGAATTACAAATTGGCATATACTGACGGATACTCTTTTTTATTAAAGGTCAGTCCAGCTCTGTGTCAGAGAACGCTATTGGTGATGTGTGTAAAACCCGAACCCCCGGCACAGATCTGTCTCTTAATTCCTTCCACGGTGTCAGATACTATTCTAAAGGGGTCCCTTCCTATGACGCAGCTGCCGTAACAAATCAGGACACTTCAGCGCATTTCCCAACAGCTGTATCCGAAGTCTCCAAGTTTCTTCCTCAGCACTGCAATTCTGTGTTGGGCCAGGCATGCACAGCACACCCCAACTGTCTGGTAAGTCTCCTGGGGTGTGTGGGTCAGACCAGGCTCTTTCACTCCAGCCCACAGGGGCCCCTTACCTGCGTTTTGTTGCTGATGATTTGGGTTAGAAATTTCTTGGACTGGGACCGTGGGAGGCAGCCCAGGCACTGGTTCCCGGTGCTGCACGGTGGCTCTCTGGATATCCAGAGTCAGTCTGGACGTGGCCTTGCTGCTCTGACCAGAAGTGACCAGATGGAACCTAATCTCTAGCACCCCTCCTCACTGCCCCCCACCCTCCCAGCCTCATCCTCCACTGGCCCCATGGCTGGCTGCTGCTTTATCTCTAGGCACCAGTCACTTACACTTTATGAAAACCTGTTCTTGAAATGCCAGCCAGGCTGGTCTCACATCCCAGGTGTCTGCATACCACAGATATTTATTGAGCACCTACTGTGTTCCAGCATTGTGCTAACCACTGAGAATGGAGTGTCTAAAGATAGACCACAATCCCTGTGTTCATGAAGCTGAGTCTCATAGGGTACAAACATAGAAGCAGACAGTGGTGATGTGCGTTGGAGCACGTAGGGGGAGACCCCAGTGTATGTAGTGTGACACAGATGTGGGCAAGGTTAGAGACAGCGTGTCCCTGGAGGAAGTACTGTCTACGCTGAGATCTGAAGAGTGAGAATTAGCCCAGGAGAGCAGTTAGGAATTGTGAGTGAGGAAGGGAAAAGCATTCCAGGCAGATGGTTCAGCATATATAAACAGAGGTATCTTCATTTTGGGCAAGAATTGTCCAATTCCAGAGGAAGACCCAAACCAGACTTGCCTGCTTAAAATAGACTCTCATAGCCTTAATATAACTATCAATACTTTTGCATATTAATAATTGTTAACATGTTTTGAGCACTCAGTAAGCAATATGTCAAATACCGTACATATTAATGTGAGTTATCTGATGAACCTCTGACAGTCATTTGAGGTAGGGACATCATTTCCATATGACATCTATAGAGTGGGAATAATAGTGACTTTCCCAAAAAAACATAAAACTATTCTAAAGAGCATTAGAAAGACATTTTAAAACATGAAGTATCTACAGATATAATACTGTTGCTAATAATCATTAGTATACAAGTTTGAAAACTAGAGTAAACTTTTTAAAAAAAGGATTTTTTAAAATTGTGACCTATGCTGAACTGTATGTAGTTTTTGTTGGAAAATTGTTACAAGAATATAATTACTTTTAGTAACTATGAATAATACATATTTAAAAACCTGTAGGCATATTCACCTAAAGAGTTCATGGTTTTACAAATTATTTCCTATTGCTTGAGGACATAGAAAATACATGTGTGTCATTATGCGTAAGAACATGCCTGTATTCAATTAATGTGTGTTTTTTTTTTTTTTTCCACCTTTGCAGCAACAGTTTTGGGCGTATTAATAGCACATGTTTGAAACTCACTCTAGACCACTTACTGGTGCAGACGATACAGGAAGAATGGAACAAAGAATGATCTTGAAAGCTATCCCCAGAGACCTAATATCAAAAGGGTTTGCATTGTATGGCTTCTGATAAATGTGCTAAAAGCTTCTGCAGGTAGAAAGACAGGCAACAAGAGTGCTAGCTAGCTATAGGCTTTTATTAATACTTAGCTTCATACACACTTGGATCTCCCCCAACCAAGGTGCTCTAAGAATAAATGGCCTAGGTGACCTGGACACTTTTTGTTCTCAAAAAACATTCCACAATTTATAAAAAGAGTACATTATAAAGATCCACAATTTATGCAAAAAGTACGTTATAAAGAAGATCCACATAGTGCATTGATGTCGCTAAGTACAGATATTGCAACTTGATTCTTACTTTTAGAATCACTGTGAGTTACTGTCACTTATTTCTAGGTGGTATCTTTTCCAGATTTGGCATTTTAGAGCAATTCCTTCATTATTCACACTAAGATACCTTAATTTGAGAGATGTGTTTACCTCCTCACTTGACTACTAATGAATAAACTGACATGTTTATTTTTGCATTTCACCTTCCCTTGAGTGAAATGAGACCTAACAGGTAAATGTCTCTTTCTGGATCTTTAGTTACAGCTTAGCAGGTTTTTCTTTGTTTTCCATCTCCTTCTCTCTATGGGCATTAGAAAAGATTGTTGGAAATAAGGGGGAAAAATGTTTGTTTTATATTTCCTGAAATGTTCTTATGCATAAGTTTTATTATTAAAGGAAATATTCAGTTCTAATACTGAAAATGATAACCCGTTTTTTGTTTAATAAATGCGTGTTCCCTCTTTTAGTAGTGCTGTGTAGGGAATTTAAATTTACTAGATTTTTGAACAGTTTAAAAATTAGGCATAGCCTACATTTCATGTTAAAATGTATAACTTTTCTTTGAGGATTGAAAGATGATGGAATTTGTAGATATTTGGCAAACTTGATAAAGGAACTAGAAGTTTCTAAGTAAGATTCTGTGCTTTTTATTATAAACATGTGCTTGACTCTTGCTGTTGGGAATAGTAATGGCTTTGACATCATAGGAGAACCTGTTGAGGTGTTTTGAGCACTGAGATGACTTCCTGTGTTCACAGCTGGTCTTAGTTTATACTGGGACTTTTTCTTTGTATCAGCATTTCCCTCAGTGCATGGAAGGACCGTGAGACACAGTTGTGGCTGGGAATTCTGTAACACCTAGAAGGGTGACACACAGATCCCATCACTTGCAGTTTTCAATCCCCTTTTTTGTTCTCTTTCTACATGAAGAAGAGGCTGCCAGATTCATCTTTTTTTCAGTGCTGGTCCCCATGATCCTTCATGCAAGTGTCCAAAATCACTTCCAATACTTGAATTTTATTTTTAATAAATTATGCTCTCCTGACTAAGTTCAGCTGTCAGCTGGGGAGGAAAGGTTAGTTGAGCCTCAGCTTGTAAAACTAGAACATGATTTTACTTTGTAAAGTCATGATGACTGGTCATGAGACAGTTGCAATGTTGTTTTCACAATGAACAAGGTGCAAAGAGTTTGTTGAGAAAAAGTGGTTGCTTGCAGGTTTCACACTGATGGTTACAGCAGTCCCTTCCCCAGATAGGGATCAGGGGCAGAAGCAAATGATTACTGAGCCCTTTCTGTGGCCCAGGCAGTTTAGGAGATATACCTTTGAGAGGAGGGACTTAGCTATACTAGTCTCTAGACCCTCCATGTCAGCCATCTGGCTGGTTAGATGGATGGATGCACAGGTGCTTGGATTGGTACCCAGGGGAAGGAGGGGCCAAGAGGAAGGAGGCGTCTGAACATGGGTGATGATCCTGAGAAAGGAAAGCAGAAGACATGGTCAGGCACTTAGGGACCCACTTGAAGTCAAAAGAGAAGGAAGAGTGGAAGTAGATACTTAGTAGATACTCAGATTCTTTACCATCTGAGCCACCAGGGAAACAGAATAGACACAGTAAAACGTCATCGACTTCCAAACCTGAAGCACTTGTGGATTTATGAAAACCATGCATCTGGAGGCTCCTGTCTCAGAGACTCTGGTTCCATAATTCTGGAACAAGGCCCAGTAATGAGCATAGAATGATTCTGATGCACTGCCAGGTTTGAGGGCCACTGTTAGATTTATTAGTCGGTTGCCTTTTCCTTCTCCAGGGGATCTTTCCGACCTAGGGATCAAACCCAGGTCTCCTACACTGCAGGCAGATTCTTGACCAACTGAGCTACGAGGGAATCTCACTCTTAGATTTATAACGTGCTAGTGAAGTGTCTTGAGAGCAGATGTCAAGGAACGAAGCAGGAGGAACACAGCCTTCCAAATTTCTGCAGCTCACGGGAGAGGATCATTACTGCCCCACTGGGTGACAGAAAAAGGTTTGCTAAGGAGATGAGTTTCAGAAACGGCTTTGGTAAGTTAGAACGATGATCAGGTCAGAGCATAGCTATGGGGCAATTCAAAGGCTCTGGGAGAGGACCCAGGGATGTTTCAGTACGAATAAGAAGAGTGAAAACCACGAAAAGTGAGGTCTGCTTCACTTACTTGCACTTGTCTTGATTGCATAAAAATTTGTATGAAGGGAGGTGCTTTCTCAAGTTTATTAAATGTTTATGTTTGTTGAAGTACAAGGATTGTTAACAGCAGAAAGCCCCTTTTGCAATATAACTAAGACGAAAATATGTCACGTCTCTGGATACTTATCATCACAAAATCCCTGAGACCAAACCTGAGCCTTTGCACTTTTCTATCCCTGTTGTTTTCCCCTTTGCCCATCTCCCTATTACATGGAATGAGGAAACAGGAAGCACTTGGTTCATCAGGTATCAAGAGCTGCTTTCATCACTATAGAAACATGACACCCCTATGCAAGACAGAGAAACCTCTTATCTCTCTGTTTTCCAAGAGGGATTTTTAACATCCCAGAATAATATCCTTTCTGAAAACAAAACAAAACAAAAAAAAACAGGAAGATACACACACACACACACACAAAACTGCATTACATAGTATGTTGTATGCTGCTGAATTTTACTCATCAGACTCAAGAAAATATTTTTCATTTTTGCTCGAAGCAAACGTTTGTTTGAAGAAGAGACCAGATTGTAAACTAGGTGGGCTTGACTACTGCAGTGAAATAGACTTATAAAGTGCACAGATAACACTGATTCTGAAAAGGTGTCTGCTAAACCATCTATCCCAAAAAGTCTTTGCAGACAGAAATTCCTTTCCACTTCTCTCTTCCCCAGATAGGCTATGTGAGTGGTTTGTTTTCTAAAACACTGAATTCCCCCTCCTGTATCCTGTCTCAAGCTATCTTCTTGTGTATAATAAATAACCAAAGTAATAATAATAACCAAAAATAATAACCAAAATAATAACCAAAGTTTTAAGAATTCTGTGACTTAGGACTTATGAGACTCCACACCATTGTTAGGTCTCCAATAACAGGTCTCAACTTGGCAAACACCGTGAAAACTCCTTGCAGGTTATTTTCCCCATAAACTTAAAGTTGATCTCAATGTTGGGCTGAAAACTATGGGGAAGTGGGAAATCTCTCCCATAGCCATGTGTATATTAGGACAGGTGCACAGAAACAAGAATAAACTCATTTTTCCCCCTATCTGTTGGTCTGGACTAATACTAGTTATCTCATGTTCTGGTATTCTAACATTCCCAAATCTGTTGTTTCTAAAGCATTAAGAGTGGGAAAATCCATAGGAGTTTCCCTGTGGGATTACTTGTTTTAATACTTTAAGATTTTATTTACTATAATTAAAAAAAAGGCGGCCAGCATGGTTGAAGCATTAATTTTTGTCACTTACTGGAGCACTGTGACTGAACTACCCTTCATGACATTTAACTAGTGAAATAATGATTTAAGTTGCTGGGAATTCCCTGGCAGTCCAGTAGTTGGGATTCCATGCTTCCAGTGCAGGGGGCTTGGGTTCTGTCCCTGATCAAGGAACTAGGATCCCACATGCCACATGATGTGGCCAAAAAGAAAAAAATGCTAAAGGATTTCAGTGTGAAAAGAAGTTAAACTCTTACTGGGTTAGTGAGTCAGGACCTGGACAGAAATGCCTCGAAGCCATTGACAAGAGGAAAGAGAGAGAGACCAATTTTTTTCCTTAGAAAAAAATCAATTTTTGAAAAGTTTAATTATGAAAATATCCTCTTGGCATTGTTTTTCTTACTGTTTAGTCACTAAGTCATGTCTGACTCTTTTGTAACCCCATGGACTGTAGCCTACCAGGCTCCTCTGCCCATGGGATTTTCCAGGCAAGAATACTGGAGTGGGTTGCCATTTCTTTCTCCAGGGGATCTGCCTGACCCAGGGATCAGACCTGGGTCTCCTGCATTGGCATATGGATTCTTTATTGCTGAGCCACCTGGGAACATCCGTCTTGGCATAAAAAGACTTTTTAAAGGGTTAATCCTAATCTTAGGCAACCAAGAAGCCACTTCAGAATTTACTCTGAGTTCCAAATACTCCCCAGCTTTCTTGAGAAGAGTGAGAAGTGTATGCGGAGAAGGGAATTCCTTTCTTGACCACCCATGCCCTCACCCTGTGAAGCAAGAGCTGAGTTTCAACATAAATATTATTGCTAGCCAATTCCTTTTAAAAAACCTCCCCACAGAATCTGACTGGCAGAATGTGTTTATTCTTAGCCTCAGCTATCAATTCTCCCTAAAATGGAAAACCTACAACAAAAGGGGCAATAAAAACTTAGCTCTCAGGGGCGGGATCCTGTCAGCTCCAGAAGCCGGTCCAGGGAGATCACGTGAAGGGATCTGCCCTTGGCCCTGGTCCAGTGAGGCTGGGAAAAGGCTCTCATTTTTCCAGCCCAGCAGCTGGTGATGTAAATTAACTCTCCCAGGACCCACCTTCTGGGTTTCCAGAGAGGTTTCCTGGCCTGGTTTCCAAGAGGGGAATATGAGGGTGCTTGTAGAAATGGTTTGCTTATAGCAGGCCCAAAGTAGTTTGCAAAAAGAAGGTGCCTGACTGCCTTAGAGAAACAGAGTAAAAAATGTTAAGTCTCCGCTACTAGGATAGGCTTTGTGTCATTTGGGTATTTCGTTCAAATGCTAATGAAAGTTCAAAAACATTAATCAGATCCCATTCGCCAGGCCAAGCCAGGCTTCCAGCTGAAGATTGTTTTTCACTGTCTACACACGGACATTCTGCTCCCAGTTAAACAAAGGCATGGCTGAACACTGGTGATTGCGATCCTCCCCTGGCCGGGCCAGGCTCCCGAAACATGGCCCTACCGCTGCCATCTTCCTGGTCCTTACGGCCTCCTCCCCCATGCCTGATGCCCTGGCTCGCTTGTTGGCTCTGGGCACTGGGCACCTACACGTGGGCCCCTCGGCTACCCAGAGAGCGCCTGGTGTCCTGGGAAGAGCACGCGGTTAGACGTGTGAGCCGTGTAATCCTAGCACAGTTCAGCCTCTTCTTAGCTGCGTGTATTTACATAAATTACCTCTTCGGTAAAATAGAGGTAGCAGTATGCCTTTACTTACCGAAGTTGGGAGGATGGAAGATAATGTTTATCAGGTTCCTGGCTCACAGGAGAGCTTGGCCACCCCTGCCTGCAGCCTCCACCCACCAGGAGGGCATGCCTAGAAGGAGAATCAGCTTTCTCCACGTGTTGCAGGGCATCCTTCCCAGCTGTGCGGGACCCTAAACACGGAGGATGCTGGGCTTCCTCTGGGCTGTGGGGCTCCTTTAGCTCCTGGGGGTGACATGTGAGGTCCTGACTCTCCTCTAGGGCAGGATCTTTCCCCCATCAGCATTATAGAAGCAGGAAGGGAATAAGAGTTCATGTGGCTTCTCCTCAGGCTGCCAAGCCTGAACCGGTGTTGGGGATCTCCAGACCCCAGTTTCCCTTCCGTCACCCCAGCCACAGGGGCTGGCCTGCGTGAGAAGCAGCAATAGATTTGAATTGGCACCAAGGCTTCTGGGCTTTACTCAGGGCTCCTGAGAAATAAGTTCCTTTGAGTCTCATTTTCCTCATTCTACAGAGGAGAGGTTGCCCCACCTCCGGGATCTAATGCCTGATGATCTGAGGTGGAGCTGATGTAATAACAGTAGAAATAAAGTGCACAGCCAATGGAATGCCCTTGAATCATCCCAAACCATCCCCAAACCCCCCTTCCGAAACCGAAAGGTTGGGGACCACTGCTCTAGAGCTAATACCTAACTTGCAAGTTTGATCTGAGGATTTGAGGAAAGGCATGGGACCTGTCACTAAGGATAGCACCTTTCCAGGGGTCAGAGCTCAGTGAATAAAATGTCCGTTTCATCAGCCTTGCGTGTCCCATATTTGCTGAAAGCTTGCGTCTCCCCTGGTTCATCTCCCCCCTAACTTTCACTTCCCTGCCTCTTCCACAGACACCACCAACATTCATCAATGGTTTCTTTTGAAATAATCTGTTAAGTTGTAATAAAGTAATTTGTATTTATACAATCTAAACGAAAACTGTATAAAACAGAGTAAAAAAATCTCTCTCCCTTCTCTTGAAATCCTACTCTTTGGAGGTAATCACTCTTGACAAATCGGTGAGTTTCCTTCCAGACGTACTCACATAAAAACGGGAGCTGTGTGCATGGAGAAACCTTGAGATTTACAGGATTGTTGTCATATTCTCTTGTTCTGCACTCCTTCTCCCCACCACCCTCAACTCATTTGTGGACATTTTCATGTCAGGATATCAAGACTTCCATCCTTTTTAATACTTGACACTGTGTTCTGTAGTCTGTGTTTCAGACTACCTCAAAATATATTTAATTAAATTCCCAGTGACAGGAATTCAGGGTTTTTTTCTCCCATATTTAATTTTTAATTTTTACAAACATTATAGTAAATGTCAATTGTGTCTTTGCAGAATTATGAAAATGTATTTGCATGATACATTCAGCCAACAAATATTTCTCGTGTACCCTCTATGTAACAGACCCTGTTCTAGCAAACTCCCTAACTTCAAGAAGCTTAGGTTCTGGCTGGGGCGGGGGTAGAGGAATAAATAAAATGCCATGTCAGCTGGCTGTGGTACATACCTGAAGGAAGGAAGGAAGCTGGGACAGGGTAGAGCTGGGATGCTATTTCAGACAGGGAGGGCATGGGAGACTTGCTGAGAAGTTGGTATCACTTGGGAGATGAGCAGCCATTCTATGATCTGAGACGAGAGCATTTAAGGTAGAAGGCACCGGGACCACTAAGGCTCCAGGTGGGAGTGGGCTTGTTGTGTGTGAAGAGCAGCAAAGGAGGCCCCTGAGGCTGGCATGGAGAGAAGGAGGGGTGGGTGGAGAGCAACAAGGTGTCCATCCTCAAAGTGCACCGTTAGGACTTCAGTTTCTTCCCAAAGATTGGGAGAGCAGAGGAGGTGTGGAACCCAGTGTGCACTGGGCAGAGCAGAGACCGGGAACAAGAGCCGGAGAAGATCACTGAGACGCTCTTTAGGCAACTGAGGATTGTGCTTTATCTTGGGTGGTGAAAAGTAATCAATGAAAATCCTGCTTTGGGAGGCCTGGTGAGCATAGAAGCTGGATTGGGGTGGCGGTTGGTGGTTTTAGTCGCTCAGTTGTATCCAACGTTTTGCAACCCTGTGGACTGTAGCCCGTGAGTCTCCTCTGTCCATGGGATTCTCCAGGTTAAGAATGAGCGGGTTGCCATTTCTTTCTCCAGGGGATCTTCCCTCAGTCAGTCAGTTCAATTGCTCAGTTGTGTCCAACACCTTGTGACCCCATGGACTGCAGCATGCCAGGCCTCCCTGTCCATCATCAGTTCCTGGAGTTTACTCAAACTCATGTCTATTGCATCATTGATGCCATCCAACCATCTCATCGTGTTGTCCCCTTCTCCTCCCACCTTCAATCTTTCCCAGCATCAGGGTCTTTACCAATGAGTCGGTTCTTCGCATCAGGTGGCCGAAGTATTGGAGTTTCAGCTTCAGCATCAGTCCTTCCAATGAATATTCAGGACTGATTTTTAGTTTGGACTGGTTGGATCTCCTTGTTATCCAAGGGACTCTCAAGAGTCTTCTCCAACACAACAGTTCAAAATCATCAATTCTTCAGTGCTCAGCTTTCTTTATAGTCCAACTCGCACATCCGTACATGACTACTGGAATAAACCATAGCCTTGACTAGATGGACCTTTGTTGGTAAAGTAATGTCTCTGCTTTTTAATATGCTGTCTAGGTTGGTCATAGCTTTTCTTCCAAGGAGCAAGCATCTTTTAATTTCATGGCTGCAGTCACCATCTGCAGATCTTTCCTACCCAGGGATTGAACCCAGGTCTCCTGCATTGCAGACAGATTCTTTCCTGCTGAGCCACCGGGGAAGCCCCCAGATTGGGGGGTTCTATGAGAAAACGGGGGAAGATGGAGAGAAGGCAAGAGCAGAGAGCTCTCCAAAGTGGATGTTGAAGCCTGGAGTGGTTGCTGGGGGCATGTGGAGTTAGAATAGGGTTTTTTAAGGCAGGAGAAGTTTTTAAATTTATTTTTAATTGGAAGATAATTGCTTTACAGTGTTGTGTTTCTGCTGCACAGCAACAGGAATCAGCTATATGTATACATATACCCCCTCCCTCTTGAGCCTCCCTTCCCACCCACCCCCCAAACAGGAGAAATTTCTGCATGACCATATGCTGATAGAAATGATCCTGTAAAGGACGAAAGATTCATACTACAAAGAAATGAAGGGTAATTGCTGGAGCAAATGTTCTGGAGTGACCAGAGGGTGGTTCAGCTTGAGAGCAGTGCAGCCAGTGGTGTGTGATGGAGGGGAGGCTGCCCACCAGGCTCAGGTGCAGGAGTGATTACAGATGTGATGGTGGGAGTCACGGAAGGTTGAGAGGAGAGGAGGGAGTTTGAAATGATTTTCCAGGAGAGCGGGAGAGGGAATAAACCCTGCAGGGTGGGGTTGCTGTGCACACAGGGTTCACATGGGGAATACAGTCGTGAATCTAAAGTAAGACCAGTCGGCATGTGTGTGTGTGTTGTTCTTCAAGCAGATCCAGCTACCTGGTGGCCCGTTTGAGTTGGCAGAGATATAACTGGAGGTGCACTGAGCAACAGAGAAGGTGGGGGCTGGGGAGTGGAGGGAACGGGCCAGAATCACTCAGACAAAGAACCAGAGAATTTTGGCCAAGAAGGAGGACAGGAAGTATACCTTAAAGGGACCCATGGATCGAGGTCTTGGTCCTGTCTGGTTAAAAAAATCACTGAAACCAGGCACCAGATAAAGCAGCAAGACCAAGGATAAGGTGGGAGTGAGAGCAGGTGGAGAGGTGAGAGAGGGGATACTCAGGGTCCTGGGTGGGGAAAGGGTGCTGTTATTGGTGTAATGACAAGAGTGCTTTCTCATTTGTGGAAAAGTCAAGTGTGAGTATGAAAGGTTATTGAGAGAACACACACACCAATGACTGTAAGACCTCAGTTCTCCAGCCTTGTCAGCAATTGAGAATCCCATTCATATGAACCTTCCAGAAAGCATATACATAAAGCATATGTTTTATTTTAATAATTCTGATAGGATTCTTTCTAATGGCCAGTTAACTGAGTAGCTGCAGTCATGTTGCTGAGGGATATTATATTCAGTACTAGAATAGAATACGGGCAGGGAGCGAGAGACAGAGAAGGTGAGATAGAGAATGCGTGAGCACATTAAGGAATAATTTACCATCATCCAATATTCTCAAAAACCAGCCATTTCCAGGGAGTTAATAAAGTTTTCACAAGGTAAAAAATGTTATTTTAAAAATGTAGGAAGGGGACTCAATTGTTCGCTGATCTTGCTTACTTCCATTCAATAGCAATAAGCAGAAACTAATGTCTGAAAGACCCAGACTCAAACTCAGCAACAGACTCAAATTAAAGTAACCCCAGATTTAGAGCTCAGAGCCGAGGAGTCAATTCCAAGTCTTCTATGCGCCAAGAAGGAGGGAGGGAAGTCCTTAGGTTGATAGCCTGTGACTGGATCCAGATGAGCCTCCTCTAGAGCTGAGTGGTGAGTGCTCTCAAAATCAGGGAGGATAAAGTTGGCATTTCAAGTATGTTAAGGGAAGGCAGATTATCCCAGAAACAATGATGGGACCACTGCTAGCTATCTGGGAGGAAAAAAAAAAAAAACAGCAGTAAAGCTTTATTCCTATTTCACTCAACAAAAGTAATTCCTAGTAAAGATTTAGGAATTTAAAAACTCAACCCAAAAGTCATGAAAGAAAACAGATGAATGTTTGTAAACTTGAAGTGATGACTTCTTTGTTTTTTTTTAATTTATTTTTAATTGGATGATAACTGCTTTACAATGTTGTATTGGTTGCTGCTGTAGTGATGACTTATTTTAAAGAATGGCAATGAGGTCCAGACCCATGTTATTAAACACACACACTGTATTTTCAATTATTATGACTGACAAGTGGCAGGTTTGCCTAGCATACAAAAGAACAAACAAACAAACAAACAAAAAAACTTCTTTAAATCAATAAGGAAAAGACAAGTAGAGAAAAATGGGCAAAAGTCATGTATAGCATTTCATAAAGATGAAACATAAAAGAGGTGAATATATGAACAAATGTTTTCACTAGTCATTGATAACAATGAGCTATTTCTCACCTACAAGACTTAGCAAGGATTATAAACATTAACACAGTGTTGTCAAGAGGGTGGGAGAAAACTGTCCTAGGTGTGGAAAGGAGCTTGAATTTGCATCACTTCTTTGGCAATGTCCATCAAAATTTCAAATGTACATACTTTTAATCCCACAGTTCTATATTTAGGAATGCATTGTAAGTTCAAGACTTTCTCCCCCTCCAGAGGGGCCATACAGGACATGAGAAGGGCACGAAAATATAATTTTCTTCCTCCTATTACAACATAGAATTGCCCCTTCTCTATAAATTGAAACCAACTCCTAAAGAGAGGTAATAATCTCTCCTGCTTTTCCATGTCATTTAATACAGTCACCACCAGAAGTCTTAGCTTCCCAGGTTCCTTTCCCACCGTTTTGACATCTCCTATGGGGACCCTGGCACTCCCTTACCCTGAACGCAGGCTCTTCTTAATAGAATTCAGTCACCATTGGATCCTTTGTACTCTACTCTGCTACTTTCTAGACCCACCTTCTACTCCAGTCCTGGGTCTCATCCCCTCTCGATGAGGATGAGATGCTAAATGCCTTTAGCAAATACCCCTCTCCCTCTTGAACACTGGATAGTCCTTCAGACAGGGTAGATCCCATAGCACAGTGAACATACTTTAATTATCTCTCATTTGAACAAACCAGCTCAAAGAATCTTTTGACTTGACCTCACATTCTTTCAGTTAGTGCTCCATTTCTCTTTCTCTGTTAGAGTAAAGCTTCTTGAAAGAACTGTTTCATGCTTTCCATCTTCACTTCCTCACCTCCTATTCTCTCTCTGGCAAGTGTCTTTTTTTGGCCATGCCATGTGCCATGTGGGATCTTAGTTCCCAGACCAGGGATCAAAACTTCGCCCTCCGCAGTGGAAGTGCAGAGTCTTACTGGACCACCAGAGAAGTCCCTCTCTGGCATGATTTTTACTGAAGTGTAGTTAACCTACTGGGAGGTGCACACATAGGAAGTATACAACTCAATGAATTATCATAAAGTGAACACACTACTTACCAACCCCCTGAGCAAGAAATAGAACACTGTGCACATGGTCAGAAATCTTGTTCCTTTTTCTTCTCCCTACCATTCCCTCCTCCTCCAAAATAACTACTATTATTATTTTTAACACATCGTTTTACCTGTTTTTGAAAAAAGTGTTTTGTAGTAATGCCATGCGTATTTCTTTGCCATGTTTTCTTTTGCCCAACATTGTGAGATTCACTCAAGCCATGGAGCGGAAGTTAGTTAGATCACATAGGGCCTAAGAAATCCAGGTAAGAATTTTTTTTAAATTTTTTTCAGAGGGAAATGAAGCCCTTGGAAGGTTTTAATAGAGGAGTGACATGATATGATGTTTGCACTAGAAGGTTCAGTTGGCTGCTACCCTGAGAACAGACTGTGGGCTGGAGGGTGAACGTGAAACCAGAGACACTGGTTAGGAAGCTGTTGCAACAACCCAATCACACTATTAAATTCTTCAGCTTTAAAAATAAAAGGCATTTTAGGTCAGCTCCTCAGTTGAGCTTAATCAAAGCAGTAATAAACGGAGCTCAGTGTTGGACCTGCAATAATGAGGCCAGCTATCACAATTGAGGCCCAGAAAATAATTAACACCTTCACAACAGAAATAGCCACTGGAAGCAACTGTAATTTTCAAAATTAAAATAGGATAATTTATACCTGAGAATAAATAGAAGCATTGATATTTTGAAACTGTGGGTCTTAAAAGTAAATACTGCATCAAACATAGAAATCAAACTCAAGGCTAGAAAAATCAATCTAATTTCAACTCCAAGGGGGAAGGATGGGATAGGCATCGATCAAAGCCGATTGATAGGCAGTATTAAAGCTATGGATCCCCTAAACATACATAATTGGAGATATAGTAACACCCTGTCCAGCTGTAAGGTTTTGCATGTGATTTACATTTATTCTTCCTATTCTTAGCACTTATGGTATCACAAAGATTTGTCTTCTAGGTAACATGGTTTCAAATGACTTAGTTGAAATCAGGGATTACCTGCAGTTGGAGTCTCAGCTATAACTGCACATTTTTTCTTGGTCCTGGTAATCCTCATCTTTTGAAATGGAAGTTTTAACATTTTTACTCAGATGCAAATATTTGGTTCTGTGTTGGTTTTCTCGGCACTCTGGGCAGAAAATGGGACTGGTTTTTGTCAGTTTCAAATCCAGGAATGACAGACCCCTATCTTAAACTATATACAAAAATGTACTCAAAATGCATTAAAGACTTGAACATAAGAGCTGACACTGTAAAACTTTGGAAGGTACGTATGGATGAGCAGTCAATATTGGTTTCTGCTATGAGCTTTTGGATTTGACAACAAAAGCTACAATAAACAAATGGGATTACATCAAACCAAAAAGCTTCTGCACAGCAGAGAAAACCATCAATTAACTGAAAAGGCAACCCATGGAATGGGAGAAAATATTCACAAACCATATCTGATAAAGGGTAATGTCCAAAATATACAAGGAACTCAAAGCTCAATAGCAAATAAACAAATACCCCAATTAAAAGATGGTCGAAGTATCCCGAGGAAGATATACACAAATGGTCAGGTATGTGAAAAAATGTTCAATATCACTAATCATCAGGGAAATGCAGGTCAAAACCACAGTGAGATATATACTTACACCAGTTAGGAGACCTATTATCAAAAAGACAAGAGATAACAAGTGCTGGCGAAGATGTGGAGAAAAGGGAATCCAAGTACACTGTGGGTGGGAATGGAAACTGGTGCAGTCACTATGGAAAAAAACATGGTGGTTCCTCAAAAACTTGGACCACCATGTGATCCAGCAAACCCACTTCTAGGTATACATCCAGAGGAAATTAATTCATTATCCCTGAAAGAGGTATCTGTATTCTCATGTTCCTTTTACAATCATTTACAATAGCCAAGGTGTAGAAACAGCCTAAGTGTCTAAGTGTCAACAGTGAACAGATCAAGAAAATATGAAATATTTTATTGTTCAGTCACTAAGTCATGTCCAACTCTGTGACCCCACGGACTGTAGCCCCCCAGGCTCCTCTGTCCATAGGGTTTTCCAGGAAAAAATACTGGAGTGGGTTGCCATTTCCTTCTCCAGGGGATCTTCTAGGGGAAGATCACCCCAGGGATTGAACTGGCATCTCCTGCATTGGCAGATGAATTCTTTATCACTGAGTCATCAGGGAAGCCCTATGTATATCACCATATTGTATAACTGAAATTTGCTAAGAG
This sequence comes from Okapia johnstoni, assembly GCA_024291935.2. Lineage (NCBI taxonomy): Eukaryota > Metazoa > Chordata > Mammalia > Artiodactyla > Giraffidae > Okapia > Okapia johnstoni. The sequence goes on from CM044321.1 coordinate 63,807,568, forward strand.
AGAACTTAAAACTTATCTCTGAAACAAAGGTAAATATGTGAAAATAAGTAAATCTAGGAACATGGCAGATAATCCCAGACCATTTCTCTGTCCAGATAATCTGTCTGGAGTAGTAGCACCAAGATTTATTTTTGTGGGGTAGCCTGGGTGCCTGCCTCATATATCAACATTAAAGATTAGAGTTGTACCAAATTCAGTTTTCTTGCTCATCTACCTATTAAAGACTTATTTCTAATGCATATATCTGAGCATTTTACTTTCAGCTTCTACCACCTGTGAGGAAATGCTCCCCTTTGAGACAAAACTCTTTTAAAAATTTTTACTTGTTGTCCCAAATTTCTCTCTTGAATTCTCTCTTAAACCCACTTCTACAAGCTTCTGCCCCCAGAATGGTCTTGTCAAGGTAACCAAGAGCCTCAGTGTCACTGTCTCTATACCAACTGCTCAGAATATTTATTTTTTCTACCCGCCTACCGAAGACAATTCCTTTGCCTATATCTTCTGATCAAGGACAGTGGTTCAGACAAGAGTCTGAAGCCAAACTGCACTTGAAATCCAGCCTCCATCATTTCCTGGTGGGGGACTATGAACAGGTTACTCTTCCTGTCTTGGTTTCCTCATCTGTGAAAGTGAGGAGTTTGGAGAAGCAGCCTCTCAGGGTTGTGGTAAAATTAAATGAGAAGACAGGCCTGGCACACTGTATTATTATTGGTGGTGGTGATGATGCTATCGTTGTTCTGAGGCCAGCGGGCACAAATAAGATCTGTGCCAACAGATTCCTGCCCATGAACCCTACTAGGTGAGCCACTGCCACTGCTTCTTCCTCAGGCTGATTTGTCCCATTCCTTGCCTGCTCAGGGCACCAATCAATAACTGTATATGAGATGAGGCAGGGGAAAGTGGCTTTAAGAGAGGGAGGGTAATCACTGAAAAATGCTACCATTAGATTGCCCTTTGTCTTTTTCCATGTGGAGTCTCTAAGAACATTTTAAGCTTTGCAAAGGAAGGGAGGGTGCCCTGTATTTCTTCTGAGCCCCTGCACACTGCCATCGTTAATCAGCTAAGTCAGCAACCCTCATTCTCTTTTCTGTCAAATCACACAATGGTTGCTGTGCACATCAGCTCTCAAGGGGATGCTAAAGATTCAGTGAAATTCCCAACACTGGAGTGAGTGGTAATTTCATCTTGTTCTCTTGCTAGAATGCAAGGGAGAGTGACAATAAGATAGGAAGACAGTTTAGTTGGCTCCAATTCACTTTTTTAAAAAATAGATAGTATGCAAGCCTACCTTCACTGTTCATAATAAGTTACTTTGGACAGTCCACACTGATCACCTCCACCATTTTAACAAGCAACTTTCTGGGTGTGATCTGATGGAACAGTGATGCCAGGGAGCTACAAGATCAGAGGAGGAGAGTGATGTTTATTCATGTTTCCCAGCAAGTCCTATGGGTCTTTTCTTTCTAGCTTGACCTTCCTGTAGGAGCAGAAAGTTTCATGCCAAACAAGGCTTAAAGGTTTTGGTCTGTCTCTTTAGCAGATCACAGCTGCATAGAAGACAATGTTCAGGTGAAACCAGTGCTCTCAATGGCTGGAGTCCAAGATAAAGAATAGTCCCAATGTTTTTTCTTGATGCCAACTTTTGAAAATGATGTTTGACAAAATTTTCCTGTATAATCAGGATATGAAGAAGATGCAGAATAATTATGAGAGGGGGAGGTTTGGGGGAAGGAGCTGTATCAAGTCAAAGGAGAAGATGGTGTAAGGGGTTAAAGATCAATGAACATACTGTGTGAAAGAACAGGGTTAAAGAGAGGACTCAGGGTTAAAGCAAAACAAAAGTTCAACTCTTTTTTTCTTTTACATTATAGTTTATTACAAGATAGAAATGATACAATAGGACCTTGCTTATCTATCTTACATGTAGTAGTTTGTATCTGCTCACACCAAGTTCCTAATTTATCCCTCCCTTGAACCCTTTCCCCTTTTGGTAGCTGTTTTCTATGTCTATGACTCCCTTTCTGATTTGTAGCTCTTTCCTGGTGGCTCAGATGGTAAAAAAAATCTGCCTGCAATGCGGGAGACCCAGGTTCAATCCCTGGGTCAGGAAGATCCCCTGGAGAAGGGAATGACAACCCACTCCATTATCCTTGACTGGAGAATCCCATGGACAGAGGAGCCTGGTGGCCTACGGTCCATGGGGTGGCAAAGAGTCAGAAACGACTGAGCAACTAACATTTTCACTTTTTCAGTTTCCGATTTGTAGATAGGTTCACTTGTATCATATTTTAGATTCCACATGTAAGTGACATCTTATGGTATCCGTCTTTCTCTGTTTGACTTACTTCACTTAGTATGATGAGATGATCTCTAGGTCCATCCATGTTGCTGCAAATGGCATTATTTCTTTCTCTTTTATAGCTGGGCAATGTCCCATTGTATGTATGTACCACATCTTCTTTATCCACTCCTCTATTGCTGGACTCTTAGGTTACAAAGGCTGAACTCCACCAACCATTCCTCTTCCTCTCTCCTAGTAAATGACAAATCTGTTCCTTACCAAGCCAGAAAACGCTGAATCTTCCCTGCCTCCTCTTTCTCTCTTACCTTCCATCTGATTGATGAGCAAATCCTATCTGAGTTTCACAAGCTTACTAGAACCTGACCACTTCACCCCAGCTCCCCTGCACCCATCATGGTCCAGCCACCAGTGTCTCTCACCTGGGTTATTGCAACCAGCCTCCTAACTGGTCTCCCTGCTTCCACTCTTGCCTCCATACAATCTGTTTCTTATCATAGAATAGCCAGATGATCTTGTAAATATTTAAATCAGATGTCATCGCTTTGCAAAAGTCCAATGGCTTCTCATCTCATTTAGTAAAAAACAAAGGCTTTATCTCGAGTCTGAGAGACCTTGTATAACTGTGATGCTTGCGCCCTTTCCAACATCCTCTTGGACAACGCTTCCTCTCTATCACTCTGTTCCAGTCTCAGTGGTCACCTGGGTGTTCCTTGAACAAGCCCATCACAGGAACTCCGTGTTTCCAGTTCCTTTTGAATGAAGTATTTTCTTTCCCAAGATTTGCTTGGCTAACTTATTTCATTCAGGTCACTGCTCAAAAGTTCCATCACCAAAGAGGGCTGGCCCTTCTTTATGGGCGCCTCGACCCTAGGCATTCCTTCAGCAGCCAACGCCTGTGAGAAAATTGGCAATGTCAAAATTTCTAGAAGGTGTTTTATCAGGACGTAAAATGGAAAGCTTCTGTCTCAGAGATTAAAGATCAAATATTCATCCATTGTCATCAGTAAGTACATTGTTCCTTCTCCACTTCAACTTCCTTCTTAATGGTTTTAAAGAATGGTAATTTGGGAAAATTTGGAATTTAAATCCACTTTTTCACATAGGTATGTATTCTTGTAATTAAGGTCTTCCACACTGGCCCTGATTGTATTTTTATCCACTCTTAGTTCCAGAGACCTTTAATCACAAAAGCTACCCAGGGAAGCACAAGGTGAAGCCAATTGTATTGATGAGAAAGAAAACAACAAATTAATAGACCCAATGATTTGGAGTCTAAGAGATTCAAGAAGGTTTTTTTCCTCCCCACTTTAAAAACATAGGTAGGTGTAATGTTATGTGGAGTCCGGAAAGTCTTAACTTATTCTGACAGTTTAAACTCCCAGGGCTATTTATTTTTGAGGCTTTAGGCATTTTGTATGCACCTCACTCAATCACGTGGTGAAAATTATGCCCGGGTGTGAATACCTGCAGGACCACGCATCCCCTTCTTGTGTTCTCACAGACCTTTTGCGTCTCAAGGGGGATGAGCAGCTGTTGTGGAGTCTGATGAGCCCAGGTCTGGCTGAAAAGGACCCCAAAGAGGCCCTGGTGGGGACGGAGGGGGGGCACGGAGGCTGTTTCCATGTGGGGAGCCTGGGGGAAAGCGTAGCACGCAGTGCCTCCCACCGCCTGGGTGTGGCTCCCTGGCCGGCTGCGGACAGCGCTCAGTGCTCCGCTGGGGGCGGGGAGGGAGCGTGACCCTTCTGCCCTGTCGTGACCTCTGCCCTTGGGCCTGACAGCCAGGCTCCCAGCCCTCCCCCCCCCCCCCCCCCCCCCGCCGCCTCTGATTAGTAATTGAGTTCATTGTCCACGTGGGAAGCACACGACCCAGCTCTCCGAGCAGCCTGCGAATATTGTGGAGATTCCCTTCACAGTCTGCTTTTGGATCTAGAAACCAATGGTTATTAAAGTCATAGGTTCAATTCCTGCCCCTGGGCCTGGGAAGAGTGTTATAGCTCAGTAAACCAGTGCTCCAGGCTTCCCTGGTGGCTCAGACAGTAAAGGATCTGCCTGCAATGTGGGAGACCTGGGTTCGATCCCTGGGTTGGGAAGATCCCCAGAGAAGAAAATGGCAACCCACTGCTGTATGAGAAGTATTAATCACTTTCATTTCACTGAGACAAAACAGGATTCCTATAAGTTTTCCAAAATTTTAGCACCAGTGAGTCTGGTATTTGAATGCATTCTATGTGTAATTGACACTGGATAGGTTTAATTATTATTCAGGATCAGAATTCGTTATCTGAAATTTGAATGCTGCGTTTATCTGTCCATTCTTAGTCAGTCTTCAGACTTTTATTCACTTTTCAGTTTGAGGATTTGACTCTCTTATAGGTGATTGGAGGTATCAAAGTATACCATTTTAAACTGGCAGACGAAACAGTAAAAGGTTAAATAGGAGAAAAGGGAGATTAATGGCACTGGAAATGATAAAAAAGCAAAATGCCTACTAGAACAAAAATTTAGATCTTTCCAAACACCAAAACAAGCATTTGAAAGAAGCAAGAAAGACACACCAAATAAAGAATAAAGAAAGGTAAATATAACATAACACACATAAAAATAATATAACAGAATTGAGAGCCAACAAATCAATCATATCAATAAATGTGAGTGGGTTTAACTTACCTAGTAAAAGAAAAAAATTTAAATTGGCTCCTAAAGCAGAGCCCAACTGTATACTATTTATAAGGAACATAGCTAGAGCACCTGTGTTTTAAGCCAAACTTGTGGACTGGGCTGTTTAGACTCCACTCATTATGATGGTCCCTTGTAGAATTACTCAGACTGAAGTTTGCAGGTCCCCAAACATACTGAGAAATGCTGAAATATCCTGTGGTATTTATTGCGGCATCTCCTGGAAATAGTTAAGATTTTTTAAAATCCCATAGTATCCTTATTATAGAGCCCCATGGGGGACATTCCTACCTTGCTTTTATTCTCAGAATAATTTTATGTTTTTTGAATAATGTGTTAGTTTTCATCTTACAGTTAAGCATGACTCCTGGGAAGCTTGGCCACAAGTATCTCCATTGGAAACAAATACATGTCATTATTTTATCGTTTTAGCCTCACCACTATTTTATTTTACATTATCACCTATTCTTTTCTTTCAAAATTACCAGCTCTATTTTTTTTTTTAATTGAAGCATAATTGACCTACAACATTATGTTAGTTCCAGATGAGCAACATGGTTATTCATTATTTCTATACATTACAAAATGATGACCATGGTAAGTCTAGTTACCATCTGTCACCATAAAAAATTATTACAATATCACGGACTGTCTTCCCCATGCTGCCATGCTGTACACTTCATCCTTGTGACTCATTTGTTGTGTAACTGGAAGTCTGTATCTCTTAATCTCCCTCACCTATCTCACTCATCTTCCCACCCCTCTCCCCTTTGGCAACCACTTGTTTTTCTCTGTGATTCTATTTCTGTTATGTTTGTTCATTTGTCTTCTTTCTTAGATTCCACATCTGATTAAAATCATACGGTATTTGTCTTTTTCTGTCTACTTATTTCACTTTGCATAATCCCTCAAACTCAAAGTCCATCGCTATTGTTGCAAACGGCAAGATTTCATTCTTTTTAAAACTGAATAGAATTCCATTGGTGTAAAGTTTTCTTTTTTTTGACGCTTTGTCAGGCAGAAATTAGTATAGAGTGATGCTGGTCTCTAGATTGAGTTGGGAATTATTCCCTTCTCTTCAGTTTTCTGGTAGAGTTTGTATAGTATTAGTATTATTTCTTCTTTATCTGGTATAATCTACCAGTGAAGCCATCTAGGTCTGAAGTTTGTTTGTGGGAAAGTTTTTAAAGTACAAATTCCATTTCCTTCATAGGCAAAGGGCTATTTAAGTTATCTATTCTTGACAAAGCTTTGGTAGATTATGTCTTAAAAAAAAAAAATTGTCCTTCTCTTCTAAACTGTAGGATTTGTGGACATAAAGTTGTTAGTAATAGTCCCTTATTATTACTACAGTACCTGTAAAATCTGAATTGCTATAACCTTTTGTATTTCTGATACTGGTGATTTGTATGTATCTTCTCCCTTTTTTCTCATGGTTTCTTTAGATATTTATCATTTTATTGATCTTCTCAAAGAACCAGCTCTGGTTTCATTGATTTTCTCTATTGTTTTTGTTTTCTATTTTATTAAAAATAAATAAATAAACTTTATTTCTATTTATTTTCTAATCTTCATTATTTATTTTCTTAGGTTTTATTTTGGGAAACTAGTTAGAAAGACCAGGGGTATCTTATGTAGAATTTGTAATGAAAATTAATCCCTTTTGTGTATATGGTTTTAGGAAGAACATTGACTTCTTAGAGAATAGAGCTATTTGCTACTTTATTAATTGCTATATTGAGAAGAAATGACAAGAAGAAGCATAGTATTGCAGTTTGTATAGCTTGTTCTAGAGTTGAATAAAGGCTATGCATACGTTCCAGATTTAGCATCCTGAATCTTTCGGTCTGCCTTTTACCAATGTGATGAATCATATAATTTCGACAATAGCTGACACTAAGAAAAAAGGAAATAAAGAACAAATTGCTTTCAGGGTTTTGGTAATTTCATTACAAATACAATAACCATTGTAGGAAAAATTATTTGTCATGTTGACATATTAGTTCAGTTCTAGCTGTGAATTATTACATTATGTGACTACTCCACCCTTGAGAACATTTCTATTTTGTTTTTCCTACTCACTTGTTTTTTATTCATCTTTCCTGAACTGCATTTGCTTTCTAAGTATTTTCTAAGCTTAATGGTTTAGTAGAAGGAGCTCTGACTTTTGAGACAAATTTGCTCCCCAATCCTTAATATGCCACCTTGTAATTATGAGAACTTTGGAAAGTTACTTTATTTCATAATGAATCCAATTTTCTTAATAAGTAAAAATGGAACTGAAAAGCTTCTGTCAAAAGAATTGTTGTGAGGATTAAATGGTAGAATACATATTAAGTGGCTGTCATATAGTAGATTCTTAGTAAATGTAATGCTCTTTTTCATTTTGTAATGATGAAAATACATTAATACAATATTTTGATTTGAAGCTATGATACAATAGATTTAGAAGCTTAGATCTACTCTTTTCTAATAAATGTAGCTTCCATCATTAAATGTCAATGCTTTCGTTAATTTCAACCTCTTTGAAACTGATAATTCACACTTAAAGTTGAACTCCTAGCTGGTTCCTCATACTTGTTGCAAAGAAAGAATTTAATGTATAAGTAGACTGATATGGAGCCAATACAGTTGGTGAATTATGCCTTCCTAATTGTATTTGCACAATTATATCGAATATGAAAAAATAAAAAGGGGACATTTACTTTTATATTACATGCTCCATAACTGGGAGGTAGAATGGAAATAGAACATACTCTTTTGCCAGTCCTTCCACTCTTGCTTCCTGTGGTCACTTCCCCAATAACTTTAAACCTAAGTTCTAGCTATTACATCATTCCAGTTGTCTTCATCAATCCTTTATTGAACATCTGAAATAGACACCCAAGCCACCGGAAATCTTGTACTTCCCATCTCTTATTGTAGCTATTTTGTTGACAGTCAGTTACAAGCTCACTGGTTTTGGCAGAACATTTCCTGTGGTTATATGAAGTACATATTTTCTTGCTAGCATGTGACTGGGGACCACTCTCACCTTTGAAAAGCCACAGTTCTTTGCCATGTGGATCCACAGGTAATTCACAACATGGCTATTTGCTTTGTTCCAGGCTGGTAGGAGAGCCCTGCTGAATCTCTAGATCTCTTTGACTTCTGTCAATGACTTCTCAAAGTCTACGTGTTAGTCACTTAGTCGTGTCCAACTCTAGGTGATCCCATGGACTGTAGCCCAGGCTCCTCAGTGTATGGGGTTTTCTAGGCAAGCATCCTGGAGTGGGTTGCTATTCCCTTCTCCAGGGGATCTTCCCGACCCAGGGATTGAACCCGGATCTCCCCCATTGCAGATGGATTCTTTACTGCCTGAGCCACAATGTAAGCCTGTCTATGACCCCTAGATCCTCTTTAAAAGGAACCTAACCTGATTAGGTCAAGCCAACCCACACTTAACAAGTAGGGATTATATTGGGTGTTTACACAGAGAAGCAGAAATCTTGAGAGGCATCTGAGAATTTTTCCTACCAGAAGTTCTTGTATTTACCTTTTAAAAACTTAGGTTGGTTTTATTTTGTTGTTTTCTTTTTAATGTCTGATATTATATGTTTAGTTCATTGGTTTTCTAATGTATTTTCTAAGTGAGTGTTAGTCGCTCAGTCATGTCCAACTCTTTGCAACCCCATGGACTATAGCCCACCAGGCTCCTCTGTCCATGGAATTCTCCAGGCAAGGACTGGAGTGGGTTGCCATTTCCTTCTCCAGGGGATCTTCCCAACCCAGGGATCGAACTGAGATGTCCTGCATTGCAGGCAGATTCTTTACCATCTGAGCCACCAGGGAAGCCCCTGTCTTTTCTAAAATCCATATAATTTTTTTCTTTGAACAGTGTATTATTGAAAGTATATTTGAAAACTTTTAATGTATGGGTTTTTTTAATTAATTTCCCTATAATAACTCTTTTTTGTCTTAAATGCATTATAGGAGAGAATAGTGACTATATGACATCAATACTTGGGAATTTTTGAATTTTTTCCATTTTCTTATTATAATTCTGTCAATTCTTGACTTATATCTTTGAGATCATATTTTGTTCATAGCAACTCACAACCAATGTATGTTCTTGATCAATTGAATCTTCTATCACTATGTAAGATCTCTTCATCACTAGAAATTTTTAGCTAAAATATTTTCATCAGTGACCAATGCATAATCTTATTTTATATATGTTTCTGTTAAAATATACCTTATTTAATGCATATTGTTGAAACATTAACATTGAACTCAAGCCAACAGCACTGTAATCCAGGACTGAATGAAGCTCCCTTAACACATGGATTTTCTCCAAAGGCACATCACAGCCCTGTTGCTGTTAGGTACACTAGACAGCACTTAGGCACTAAGCTTGGGGGACATTTTCAATAGCAAAATCATCAGCAAAAAGCACAAAAATGGGGGAAATGTGGTACTAAATAGACTGTGAAAGGACACATGTTTAGACTATGAAAGCTGAAATTTGATGGAGGGTCATTATAATTGACCTCAGCTGGGAACATCTGTACAGAAACTCAAATATTTTGCCACTCTGTGCATGGCCATGAATGACCATGAAATTGCTACAAATATTGATTTTGGGTTACAAATAAATTTTAGGGGGTAGGCAAATTTGCAAATACAAATTCATGAACATTGAGGATCAACTGTAGTTGGTTTTTTTTTTTTTTTTTTTGGTTTATGTGTGGATTTAATTTATTTAAGTTTTTGACACTGTTGGCTTCACAAATCTGGGCTTAATGTCTCTAATCAGTTCTTCAAAAAGCTAAGCCATATCTTCTGCCATGTAGGCATATCTGCCATATTGGCAGAGGATAAGATGGTTAGATAGCATCACTGACTCAACAGACATGAATTTGAGCAAACTCCAGGAGATAGTAGAGGCCAGAGGGGCCTGGCATGCTACAATCCATGGGGTTGCAGTCAGCCATAACTTAGCAACTGAACAACAAAAACAACAAAATATCTTCTTTGGATATTCCTTTTCCCATTCTCTTTCTGAGACTGTAGATGTTTGTTCTTTAAGCTTTTTACTAAATTATTATTTATAACTCAACTATTACTTAGCATCTTTTGTCTCTTCATTTCTCTGTGTTGCTTTGTGAGCTAATTCTTTGGATTTCATTTCCAGTTTGTTAAATCTTTCTATAGTTGTACAAATTTGCTAAACAAGCTGTTGCTCAGTTTTTAATTTCAGTTATTTATAATTTTCACAACTTGTTTTAATACTTTTTTTCAAATACTCTTGGTCATTTTTTAATAATACTGCACTCTTGGCTTGCAAACTGTATCCTTTCTTCTACATACATATATTTTTATAGCCCATGTTAGATAATTACTTTGATTCTGTCAGAAATCATTTTGATTATGATTCTGTTTTTTTCTTCTTTATCTAGTTCATACGATGCCTTCTTAACTGATATATTTTGTGATTTTTCTTTTAACCCTAAGCCCATATTCTTTGCAAGTTTATCAGTGGTGATCTTTGAGGCTGACGTTGAAGATGGATTTCTTCAACGAGGATCTAGTCTGCTTCTCCTATGTGCCTGGGGACCATTTTTAATTGAGAACTCGAAGGCTTTGGGGATCCTTAGGAAATTTGACTTTGGGCTGCAAACCTACATGAGGCCCAGCTTGTGTATCTAAATTCTTGGAGAATCGTTTCCTCCCCTGTCCTTGGCCCATCTCTTTCTCCTTGAACAAGTTGCTTCCCACTCAGTTTTCATAAGACTATTTCTTCTTGGAATCACTCTTCCACCTGTTACTAGGTAACTTCAAGTCTCTTCTTAAATGTTACTTCCTCAGGGAAGAGAAGCTCTCTCTGAAGCTCTTTGTTCCTTTCCCTCCTGGTACTTAGCAATATTGGAATTAAATAATTATTTGTGTAAGGTGTACATACCATCCTACTCGCTAGAGATTGTCAAGGTCATGGTCAGGGGACTTGCAAATGTACCGCACGGTTGTACTGCTCCTTCCTAGCACAGTGTCTGGCACATTGAAGACACTCAAAAAGTATTTATTTAATGAATGGATGAAGGAATGGAAACTTGTAAGTGATTTATAGTGATGTCTGTAAATATTCGGGACCTCAAAATATCAAGAGTCAAGGATGTAACCCTAAATATAAAAATGTGAATTTCAGCCATCACCGGTTCTCTAGATACTTATTTGCTGTAGAGAACATATTCTTATTTGCTGTAGCTAATGCAGCCTGCTGTGACCATGATCTGTTGAAAGCTTTTATCCACACAAGAGGAGGATGTTGGTGTGGTGTTGATCAGGTTGACGGGAGGCTGGAGGGGTCACTGGCGTGTGATGGTGACATAATGTGTCCAGAAGGATCCCGCTCAACAGGTTAGAAAGGTGGATCCAATAACAACACACAATTTAACAAGGAAGATACAGAGCATGGGACTTAGGCCCTGTGAACCTAACTGAACAAATACGAATCGAGGGCCCTTAAGAGCCAAGCGTGTGAGACACATGGACATCTTAATTAACTGGGTGAGTCAACAGTGCAGCACGCCTGCAGGCACACTCATGTGGTCTTTGGCTGCTTTAACAGAAGCAGCGTTCGAAGGGCAGTTGAAGTTGTGGCAGACGCCCATCACCACCCGGGTCCAGAGGCAGGTGTTGAGGGAGGTCCTGACAGCTGCCCACCACTGACGCTTCCAAACCATGTCATCTGGAAAACAGTTGAGGGGCTCTGGGTTCCTAGTGAAAGTGGAGCAGAACTTGGCAGAATACAGTAGGGCTGTCAAGGAGAGGCAGGGCCATTAGATCTGTCCCCTGTAGACCCAAAGAGGAGAGCCGGAACCACCAAGCAAATTTGAGGGAAGTGACTCTGGGTTTTAACTTGAGGCTCTGCTGGCAGGGGAGTGGGTGGTGCTTAGCACCCCTTTCCTAAAGGAAATCACACATCACAAAGGGGGATGTGAGCTTTGGGAGGCTCTCTGTTCACTTCGGGAGGGCCTCTCGGGGTGGCAGAGTTCCTGGCTCCTTTGTACAGGTCCAGAACTTGTGTAGTTGGGACCCATATCATCATGTCTGACGCGCCAAGCCAGAGAGAAATGGCCAGTTAAAAAATTAATTTTAGAGATTTTTGTCCATCATATCTAGAATCCCCTGATCTAACCTAACTCGCAGAGGAGAATCTCATTTCTCTTCTGAGCGTGCCATGTTCAGAAGCAGCCAAAGGGAGGCTGAAAGAGGCCCCTTGTGGTGGCGGGGGATTCACGCACAGGGTGGTGAAAACCGGACTCGCTGCCACAAGGTCCCTCATCAGGGAGTTGCTTTCATTCAGGAAGAAGGCAGAAGTAAGTGTTCTGTAATTAGAGGCGATTAGGAAACGCTGTGGGAAATGCCATAAAGAGCCTTTACCATATGGGAAGAAATACAAAAGACAATTAAAATGACGATCATATTCTATAAAACTATTTCCCACTGTTGTGGTAGGCACTGAATATGCTTGGTATCCTAACCTAGGAGCATGGCATGTCCCAGAGAACATGTAGAGGGCTGCATGGTCCCAGAGGAGAACTGAAGAGCGATGATGAACAGGACAGAGTAAATTCCCCCTCCTAGAGGGAAAAACAGGAAGTGCGTCTCATTGCTAATATCCCTTATTCTCTAAACCTCTTTGAATCTGCATGATTAAGCACATTTTCTATGAAGAAGCCAATAAAAGTTACCTGGAAAAAAGAGGTATGTGTCAACTAAAAATTATTATTCTTCAGTTCTCTTTATCTTTCCTAGCCTCACCTGAAAACTTAATTTCAAGAAAGAAAATGAAAAAGCACATTTAGATCAGATTGTCCATCAACTTTGTGAACAAGCATGAAGGGCAAATGTTCTCATGAAAAGTTTTGCTCAGAGAGAACAAGCTGATGGTACCTATCACTACAGAAAGTAGTGTTCACAAAAGCAAGAGTTGTTCTCACTCTCTGTTATGAAATAATAAATCCACTGGTTAAAAGACTGCATTTTTCAGAAGAGATTACACTTCACGTTAGAATTTGGTATTGCTTTATAGGCCATCGCAATTGGAAAATTGACTTGAATCTTAAACCCAGGAATTTTAAAAAAATGGAGGTGGAATCAAGATTTATTAGCTACATGACTTTGGGCAAATGAAGTAAACTTCCTCTGCCTAAATTGCTTCATCTCTGAGATGAGGATAGCAACACCTACCTTGAATGGTTCTTAGGAGGATGGAAGAAGATAATGTACAAAAGCCCCCCAGCACAGCAAAAAGCAAGCACTCAATTAAGAGGTGCCATCAACAGAACAATGTCCAAGCCATCGTCATCTTGTGGGATACAGCGCTGTAGGTGCTCGGAGCAGCAGCTGGGGTACACAGCTTAAACAGCATTAGTTTTAGGGAGTTCCAGTGAGATCTCGGTTGCCTTCAGATTTTTATGGAGGAAAGGATGGATTGATTCCAGTTACATCTTTGATCAACCCTGGTGATGTATAGAAAGTAACATCAATTTTTGAAAATTATTTGAACAAGGAGTTTTCTGGTTAAATTTCATTTCAGTCAGGAATTATTATTGAATAGGAGTTAGATATGCCACACTGGAATAATTTAAGTACTTGTATAGTTACTTGGGGGCTTCCCAGGTGACACTAGTGGTAAAGAACCTGCCTTCCAATGCAGAGGACACAAGAGACATGGGTTCGATCTCTAGGTCAGGAAGATCCCCTGGAGGAGGCCATAGCAACCTACTCCAGTATTCTTGCCTAGAGAATCCCATGGACAGAGGAGCCTGGTGGGCTAGGTCCATAGTGTTGCAGAGTCAGACATGACTGAAGAGACTTAGGGCGTAAGCAAACCCACTCCAGTGGGTTTCTTGCTTGGAGAATCCCATGGACAGAGAAGCATGGCAGGCTAGTCTATGTGGTCGCAAGAGTTGACACGACTGAGTGACTAAGCACAGCACACATACCTACTTCCATTAGGTTACTGGGTACCATTTAGTGCCAGCCTGCTGTCCTGACTAAATGAGGTGACCAAAGCATAGTGGCTGGTGGGTATCATTCAGTGTGCCCATCTATTTACTTATCAGTTACCCTTTGGTGTCATGAAAGGGTTAATAATGCCCAACAGTTTCTAGTGAGAGCACATTACAACTTCGAGGATCAAACTCAAAGGTGTTTCTTTGGACATTGTCTGCATATCCCAGGTTGAAGAGCTAGGAAAGAGGAAAGATATGGTTGAGTTACTTAAAGTGCTTAGGAAATGACCCTGACAGAACACCCATAGGGGTTACGAGATGGAATATAGTTCTTGGTTTAGCATTTTGGCATCATTTGGCATCTGTCATAGGAAAGATAAATAGAAACTCTTATTTCCCTTCTCATAATACACTTGGCTCCTTACTTTCTTCGCACTTACCCCTTGGCCTCGTTTTGATTAGAATTTGAAGGAACAGGCTCAGTACTTTGCATGTAGTTAATTTGGTGAGTTTATTGTACTCATCCCTGGGCTATTCAGGAGTTCAAAAATAAATACGCAGCACTTGTTGAATATGTAACATGCATCTCATTTGAGCTGCATTTTATAACAAACGGTAATTATTTAGTATTTACATAATACTGAGAAAGTAATTCAGAATAGCTCTTATTAATAATAACTAGTCAAATATACATAATGGGCTCAGCTGATAGAAAAAAAATTGATTTTCCACTAAAAGGTGTAAGCTCAGGAAGAGAGAGAAATACCTGTGTATGTGTGAGTATTCGGGACAAATACACGTCTCAAGGGGCTTCCCAGGTGGTGCTAGTGGTAACCTGCCTGCCAAAGCAGGGGGCATAAGAGACCCAGGTTCAATCCCTGGGTTGGAAAGATCCCCTGGAGGAGGGCAGGGCCACCCACTCCAGTATTCTTGCCTGGAGAATCACATGGACAGAGGAGTCTGGTGAGCTACAGTCCATGGGGGTCGCAAAGAGTGGGACATGACTGAAGTGACTTAGCTCACACACACCCACACGTCTCAAGGGACATGGCCCACAGTCAGGAGATTAACTGGACCGGAATTCAGGCAGCCCACTGAACCAGGCTAAGGTTTCACGGAAGTCTGCGACCTGATCCCACTCCTTGGACTTTTGTGCAAAATGTGGAGGAAGCTGTGAGCAGTCTGGGCTCTGAGAACATTCCAGCTCTGGGAGGGAAGGCTTATGTGAGTTCACGGGGCTTTCCAGCGCTGACCGCCAGCCTTGGCAGCCACGAGGTGTCCAGTAGCGAAACTTGGCCTCTGAGTTATCAAAGACCTGCTGTGACATATTCAGCTCCAAGCAGAGGTCACAGTTTCAAGGATGACTCAAGTCCCAGGTTCCAGTGGAGTTGATGGGTGGGATCTATGCGCAGATCTGGCCCTTCCCAATTAGGGGGCCTGAGGGTGACACTCGTGTCGGTAGGGAGGGAGGGTCTGGGCATGGTCCTCGCAAGAGATGCTGCATGGATGTGTCCTGGGTGAGAACTGACGACAAGGCCATCTCGTTGGCTTCCACAGTTCTAGGAATGGCGTCAAACCATGAGGTCACATGGAAGTGTGTGTACCGTGAGGGGAGAAATTTACCCCCAACCCCCGCTCCGGCCTGCCCTGAGGGAGGACACACCTCACGTCTCCGCCGAGCACGTTTCCCGGTTCAGACCCGGTCCACGTTCTCTCTCCCGGTCCCCAGGTCCACCACCGACCGCCCCCTGTCTCCAGAAAAGCACTCCCGGGGCCCGGGGAGGTCAGGGGGTTTGTCCAGCCAGACGCACCGAGGTCGCCGCGGCAGGCGAGGGAGCGGGAGGCGGGGGCCCGGGGCGCAGCCGTGGTGGGTGCGCCGGGCCTGGAGGGGCGGGGGCGCGGGGCGCGCACGCGGAGGAGGAGAAGGAGGGAGCGGGGCGGGCGAGCGAGTGAGCCACAAGAAAAGGGAGCGCGCCCGCCGCCGCCGCCGTCCTCCTCCGGAGAGAGGCAGGAGTGAGGCTGTGCGAAGCGCCGCATTTCAATGAGGACCGGCCGAGGCGCATCCCTGCTCTAGCGGCCGCAGCCCAGACGCCCGCGCTCCCGCCGCCGCCGCCGCCCAGCCCCGGCCCCG
Organism: Okapia johnstoni; assembly: GCA_024291935.2. Taxonomy (NCBI): domain Eukaryota; kingdom Metazoa; phylum Chordata; class Mammalia; order Artiodactyla; family Giraffidae; genus Okapia; species Okapia johnstoni. The sequence continues at coordinate 63,823,676 of CM044321.1, forward strand.
CAGCCCGGCCGCGCCCAGCCCGGCGAGGACAGCGCACGAGGCGGCCCGAGCGCGGCCACAAAGACCCCCGGGGGCGTCTCTCCGCGGACCGGTGCGTGGTTTGCCTTCGCCCGGGGAAGGGAGCGGTGGGGAGGGCCGGCCGGGGGGCCCCGCCGGAGGCCGGGCAGTTCCCGCTTCTCCCGCAGCCGCGGGGCGCCGGGGGAGCGCGGGCGCGGAGGGCCGGTGGGCGCCCCCTCGGCCGCCGCCGCCCCGCCCGGCCGCCCTCCGTTCCTCGAGAGGTGCTGCCCCGTCCTGCCCCGGCCGGGGGCGCTGTGTGCGGGCGGCCCCGGGGCCGCGGGCACCTGCCTCTTTTGTCTGGTGCCACCGCCGCGCTGGAAACGGGGAGTCGGGCGAGCGGGGTGTCCAGGCTCCCGGTCGCTGCGTTGTTAGTGGAGAACTAGGGCGCAAGGGCCGGGCGAGGTGTTGGTCATTGTCAGAACTGGCCGCGGAGCGGGGGCCAAGTCTGCGCCCAGGAGTGGCCGGGCCAGGCCTCTTATTGTGTGTGCGCTCTCCCGCCGGCCCGGAGGGTGGAGGACGGGGGTCCGTGCATGGTGTGTGTGTGTGTGGGGGGGTTGCAGCGTGGATATAGCGAGTACATTTGCGGGGTCTCAAGTTCCTTCGGGGACTGCGAAGCTGCCCCCTGTACAAATTAGTGCCCGCAGTGCTAAAAAGCCTGCGGAGAGGAAATGGCATTCTCCTAGTGGGAGCGCACGCACCGCCCCGCATTGCCCCACAAAAAGGGCGGCGGTGGAAAACCAGGTTTGCTCCGAATCGCTGCTGGATTGGGCGGGGAGATACTTGTAGAAGATGGAACAGATGAAAGATTTCGTTCACACCGGCTCCCTCTCCCAGCACCTGTGAACGTGTGTCTAGATTATGGTGCACACGCGTTCAGCGGCCACGCCGCAGGGTGTTCTGTGAATACGTTTTATGAATGTTCCTAAATATATCTCCTTTCCCCGGGAAAGTAGGACAGCGTTTTAAGTATGAAATGTCGCATGAATGCGGGTCAGAGAGGATTCTGAGAGAGGTTATGTGTAGGAACATTGTGAAAGGTACGCTCTCATCCTGTGATATAGCCGCGTCCAGGGTGGTGCATGCACTCTGAAGGTGTGTGCGCGCCTTGTATTGCACGCCTGTCCATCTCCCCCACATCCTGTTCCTACTGGCAAATGTGCCTTGGAATTTCTAGGTCCAGCATCTATATAGATTTTTATAAACGTTTATAAACACGGTAGTCTTTATGCCAGATTATTTCTTGGGGTGTGTGTGTGTGAGTGACTGTATGAGTATAATCTGTGAACAGGAACTCATGTGCTTATCTAGAGAAGGATGAACGCAGAGGTTCTTCACGATGGTGAGAAATCCCACAGAGAACCATCTAAGACACCGATTTCTTGGCCTGGCAGTGTTTATAGGAAAATCTGTTGATAAGAGCCAGGCCGAGGTATCCCTGCCCAAGTGTCTATGGGCTCCCTGGCTCAGGCCTTGCAGTTACCTTTATGGTATCAGGACACACCTGTGCCCAGGCTCTTGGCCATCTATGGTCTGTGACTGGGTGGCTGTGGTCCTTAGGTGGCCGTGTAAGTCCGGTGAATCTTCCCCAGGTGCTCTTGATTCAAATAAATGACTAATCCATTGAAATTGCTGAGCCAGGCAAGCAAGGGAGAGAACACCTATTTTAATGCCACACATAATATCTGGAACACGAGGATGTGTAGTGTGGTTTTGGACATTCATTTAGTGGTAGCTGTAGCCTTCAGAATGATTTCACTGGGAGTGTGGTTTTTCTTTGTCACCAACATCATTGCCTTCTTTGGAGCAGGCTCAGTGAAGGGAAGTAAAAGATCTTGGCCCTGCTGTGGTTGAATGCCTGATCCAGTTTGGGAAATGTACAAATAAAACAAAATCAACTTTTCTGTTCTAAATTGATCTTTTTTTTGGGGGGGGAGGGGTCTGTTGTGAAATTCTTGGTTCTAGAAGCCTTTCCCTCAAGGGGATTCCAACAATTGCTAAATCATTTGACCTTTGCCAGTTACAAATCAACAAGAGCCCCTTGGAATTAGATTTGCACTCTGGCAACACAGTTGGACCATCCTTTCCGCATGTCCTGTGTGTTTCGGTTTATTTGGATTTGAGAGGAAACGCCTAGGGTAGGAAGAATTATCACTGCCTTTAAAAATAAAACAAAACCTTCAACAGTCAATCTGGCCTTTATACTTGAGGAAGTTTGAGGAACCTAGTGAATTGGCATGGCTGTTTGAGTACTGGCAGCGTCATCGCCCCAACACACACTCCCTTTTGGAAGACAAAAGAACGCCTTTTAAAAACAAATAATTAATAAGCGTAGGAGCAGTTATGATATCATGGGCAAAATATTCTGTTTACTCAGTTACTAGCTATCTGAAGGATTGGATATCAACTGATAATTGTTTTGAAGTTATCTAACTTCAAAATCAGTGAAACCAGTTCATACTTACATGTGGTAAATTTTTTTCTGGAAAATGCAAATTTTTTTATTTTAATAAAGTTATTTTATTGTTCTTATTGTTAATTAATTTATTGGCCTTGCCTCACTGCATGTGGCATCTCAGTTCCTTGACCAGGGAATGAACCCTTGCCCCCCTGCATTGAAAGTGCCGAGTCTTAACCACTGGACCGCCAGGGAAGTCCCTGGAAAATGCCAGTTTAGACTGTCCAGGGTATTAAGTGGCATGGGGTAGTTTTCATGTTTGGAGAAAAAACGTGCCCTGAACTCATCACTCCAGATTGAATCCCACTGCACCGCTCTTCCCCTCGCCCCCATCAGGGCGCACAGGTGGAGACATTGGAGGCCTGATGACCTGCCTGGTCTCTGTGCACATGGAGTCTCTCTGGCAGTTTAAGTGGTCTGCCCAAGAGGAGCAAAGGCTTTCAAAAGCCTGCTTTGCATTGATGAGCGGCCACTGGCAGGGGGTCTAGGCCTCTAGACACAGAGCTCAGGTCAGAAAGGAGGGAGCGGAGGTGCCAGCCTCCAAGTCAGCTGGAGTAAATCCGGGTTCAAGTCCCAAGGCCCTCAGTTATGACTTTGGCACGTGGATACAGCCCGTACTCACCCTCAGTCACAATAACATCCCCTCCCTCACTGGACTGTCATGAGGTCTAGAGGGCATTTTTAGCATGTCACACAGCAATTGTTCGCCACCTGATAGTGTTAGGCACATCACAGACATCCGATAAAAGTGAGCTTTTTCCACTATGCATTTCAGGAGTGCACAGTCTCTAGCAGTGCATGAAGCTTTTGAGCATGAATTTTTAGTCGCTCTGCATAGATCAGAGGTCAGTTTATGGAGGGTGAAGGAAAGGTCAGGGAGGCTTGGCAGGGCTTTGGGTTGGTTTGGACTGACCTTCAGAACAGCGACATCGTCTTCATGGTGGGGTTTGGGGGGCACTAACTCCAGGAGGTGGTGGAGGACAGGGAAGCCTGGTGTGCTGCGGTCCATGGGGTCGAAAAGAGTCAGACACGACTGAGCGATTGAACACCAACAACATAAAGTTCTTGCCCCCTGTTTTCATTTCCCTTATAGTCTGTTTCATTGTGCCTGAAATTTTGTCATTAAGACTTCTTTCTTTGAATGCTGAGGTTTTCCCATCCTCTAGATTGTCCTATTAAAACACAGATTACCTGTGAAGGACAACAGCACAAGCCTTCGTCAGCTAACCGCTGAGCAAGGGTGAAATAATCCCCCAGGCAGCCTGCCCATGACGCAGCTCCGTCCAAAGTCAAATGGAACCGTGGGGGCACAGGTGTGCCTTCCAGAAGGTCCTGACATGGAAATGGTGGAGGGTAGGGGGTGGGCACTCACCTCGATCCTCCCTTACTGGAAAGGGGAGATTCTCTTCCTGTTCTTTCTGTGACAGAGTCAGGAACAGAAAAGCAAATTTTATTAATTAAAAATATTAATACTTACCACAGTCTAGACATTACCCCAAGTGTTTCATGTGTATTCACTTATTTAATAGCTGATATTAACTGTGAGGTAGGTACTATCGTGTTTCCCACGTGTGACGGAGGAAACCTGGGCTTAATGATGCTGAACAAGTAGATTTCTCCGGGTTACATAGTTCATCCTGGATCAAGTCTGGATCAGCGTCTTTAAGCCTCGATTTCCTCCACACAAAGACAGAGAGAGTCTTAGTGGATAGAAGGGCTAAGTGCCCCAAAGAAGAAGTAACTTTGATCCCTTTTTGGTTTTATTTTGTTATTGCTGTTGCTTTTCCTTTTCTTTCTCCTCTTCCATCCTTCCCTCCTTCCCTTTCTCCCCGTCTTTTACTTTTTTTTCCACCTTTTTAAAATCCACCTTATCCGAAGTATTAAGTATAAGTAAATGAGTTACTGTGAGTCCACTTTTTAAATAAATTTCAATTGACTACATAGGAAATTCCCAGATAGCACACTGATAAAGAATCTGCCTGCGATGCAGGAGACACTGGTTTGATCCCTGGGTCAGGAAGATCCCCTGGAGAATGACTTGGCAGCCCACTCCAGTATTCTTGCCTGGAGAATTCCATGGACAGAGGAGCCTGGCGGGCTACATTCCATGGGGTCGCAAGAGTTGGACACGACTTAGTGACTAAACCAACATGTAGGAAAATTGCTTTTAAATTGGTAGAACCTATGGATTTTTTTGCTCTTGGTCTGGCCATGGAGACTACAAACACTGGGTAAAATGTTTACAATCTGACTTTTAAAAAAAATATTTATTCATTAATTTATTTTTGGCTGTCTTGGGTCTTGGCTGCAGCATGAGGGTCTTCCTCGCAGCCAGCAGGCTCCTCTCTAGCTGTGGTGTGCAGCACCTGGAGCCCATGGGCTCTGTAGCTGCTGTGTGGGAGCCTAGTTGCTCCCCAGTTTGTGGAATCTTAATTCCCTGACCAGGTATCGAACCCGCATACCCTGCATTGGAAGGTGGATTCACAACCACTGGACCACCAGGGAAATCCCTAAAATCTGACCGTTAAATGTTACCTGCCCTCTTTTGATTCCTGGTCCACCCCCACTGCTGTATCTTTTATATTTAGCCCTGGACTGACGTGAAGGCTCATGTCCTACCTACCATCGGGATTAACCTTCAGGGAGCCTTGGAGTCAGACAAACCCGGTTCAGAGTTCTTTGTTCAAGCATTTCTCAACGGTATTATTTGGAGAAATTTTTCTGTGCCTCAGTTTCTTTATCTGTGTATGGGGTTAATAGTAAATAAACTTGGAAAGGTTTGTTGTGACTATCTGAAATAAGAGCAGTTCAAAGCCAGATGTTCTAGGTGGTCAATGCATACCAGCCATATTCTAACAAAACTGGGGTTGATTAGTAATCCGTTTCCACTGGGTCTGCCTCTCCTAAATATTTGTCTTTTCTCTCCCAAGTTGATCACTCATATGATACATATCATCTGTTACAGCACTGTTCCCATCAGCTACTCTCAAGCTGAGCCTTCCCAGTCTGGATGCTAAAATAACACCTGTGTGTGGCTGTTTCTGTTTCTGTGCCTCCCAGGTTTCAGCTCTAACCGCGGTCATGTCCTTTGGCAGAGACATGGAGCTGGAGCACTTTGATGAGCGGGACAAAGCCCAGAGGTACAGCCGAGGGTCACGGGTGAACGGGCTGCCCAGCCCCACGCACAGCGCCCACTGCAGCTTCTACCGCACCCGCACGCTGCAGACCCTCAGCTCCGAGAAGAAGGCCAAGAAAGTGCGTTTCTATCGAAACGGAGATCGCTACTTCAAAGGGATTGTGTATGCCATCTCCCCAGACCGGTTCCGATCTTTTGAGGCCCTGCTGGCTGATTTGACCCGAACTCTGTCGGATAACGTGAATTTGCCCCAGGGAGTGAGAACAATCTACACCATTGATGGACTCAAGAAGATTTCCAGCCTGGACCAACTGCTGGAAGGTAAGCGCTGGGAGAGACCTCCCAAGGGACCCTGGAGGGTATGGCCTCGATTGCCATAAGTTCATGTTATTCTTGGCATTTCTTGCTTGAACTCCAGGAGCTAACATCTAGTCTTGTGGCTGTGGTCCTTGTATGTTACACATTTGGAAGTTCACGTGGCTGTACAATAGTGTAAAATAAAACAAAACCTAGTAATATTAGATCAGGTAACTTATATAATGGACTGAAGGAAAAACTGTCTTAACTCTACAGCATCCTCTCTATTTTTTCTCATACCCATGCTACATTAATTTTAAAAGTCCATATTTTGTATCTTTATTCAAATGGTTCATATTTATTGCTAGCTGCAAATTGAACTTTTGCTCCCACGTGTCTGCCAGTATGTGAACTGCAAATAACTAATGATTCATGAAAATTTTGAGTTGAAAGGAATGTTAGATATCAAAGCTATTAATTTTGATCACTGGAGACTGAGGCCTGAAAATTCAAGTGACATATGTCTGTGGTTACATGAGTGGTGATGTTGGCTCAAAAAATTAGGTTTGTTGGCTGTTCTTTCCAATATGATACATTTAAATTTTAAAATTATTCTGAGGTTTGAGTAATTCTAAATATAAAAGGGTTGTTGTTTTTCTGTGGTGTTTGAGGAATTAATCTGCTCAGTTTATTTTTATTAAGTTTAACTGAGGTTGACAGTCATTATCTGTTTTAGACATTTCGTGTGGAAATAAGTCTTCCCAGGTGGCTCAGTGATAAAGAACACATCTGCCAATGCAAGAGACTCGAGTTCCATTCCTGGATCAGGAAGATCCCCTGGAGGAGGGCATGGCAACCCACTCCAGTATTCTTGCCTGGAAAATCCCAAGGACAGAGGAGCCTGACGGGCTACAGTCCTGGGGTCACAAAGAGTTGGACATGACTTAGCAACTGAGCACTCACACAGTGCAAATAGGACTCTCTGGGTCCACAGATGAGACCTGATGTCTTACGCAAGCAGAGTAGATGTCCTCCTTTGGAATAGTCTTATTTCAGGACCGACCCCATTTGAACAGGGCGGGAAGTCTCTGATCACCTTAGAAATCATGAGTGAAGCAAAATAATTTGGAGAAGAATACTGTGATTAAATTCATGCTGAGAGGTGAACGATCCTCTTTGGAGAGTAGATTTTTCTAAGTTGAAGTCTCAAGGTCCTGATGAAGTAATAGCACAAAGGAACATGGAAAAGGACGTTGAGAAGGTGGGGATAGCTTGATTTCACCCTGAGTTTATCCCTACTCCAGGTATATTTGCCAGGCCCTGTGGTCTGTCTGGACCCTGGACAAATGCCATGCCCTGACTGCGCACAGGCAAGCACTCTGGTCCTCCTTTGAAATCAGAATTTGTATGTGATTCAAGGCTCAGGGCTTCCTCTGTCTTTCTCCCATTTCTCTTCCCTTGATCCCTTGGCAGGGGTGCCAGTCCACTCACAGTTTGACTGCACTTGAGAGAAGCCTGGGTTTGGTGTGTTTATTTTGTGGAAATTCACTTCTCTTTTTGATGACTCGTCACGCTGCCAAGATGCCTGCAGACTTGGCCTTTTTCCTTCTATTCAGATGCTGGAACTTCCAGTAAATTAAAGGGGAAGAATGAACATAAAACCTTTCTGTTATCAGCTTTGATTTTTGTGCCCTGTCCTTTTCATGACCTTGGAAAATGCAGGACAAATAATTTGGTAAGATATTCCAAGGGATCTGGATAAAGATCAGGTGCAAAGTCAGGTGTGTGCCCAGTCACCTAAATTGTCGCTTTAAGGGTTGATGGTGTTGCAGGGAAGATATGCCAAAATCTCAGAGCACCTTCTCAAATATCCTGGGGTTGGCAGCTTCTGGTCTAGAGTCACTTGTGCAACATTTCTTGGGAGAGGGGTACCTCAGTCAGTTTATCACCAAGGATCGATCTATACTCAGAAGTAGCAAAGATATTCCCATGATTCCCATCGACCAGGAAGAGGGTATGGAGAGGTGGGATATGACAGTACTTTTTATCCAGGGGACCATCAGAATCATGACATGTTGCTACTATCTTCTTGGTCAGTTTTTTAGTACAAAAGAATACCTACCCTAAGAGACTGCTGTCCTGAGCGGTGATAATAATGATCGCTCACAGATATGGAGCATGTGTGTGGCATATGTGAACATATTTCATTCTTACAATGATCCTAGGAGGTAGGTACTGTTAATGACCCTCACAGTAAGATGAGAAAAATGAGGCACAGTGTGGTTAACTGATCTGCCAGGGTCACACAGCAAGAAAGAGTTGGGATTTGAACTCAAGAAGGCTGATGCCAGAGTTTGATCTCATAACTGCCACTGACATAAGATACCGAGTGGGGTATTCTTAGTGGCCTTTTAAATTGAAGTACAGTTGATTTACAGTATTGTGTTAGTTCCTGGTGTACAGAAAACTGATTGTTACATATATATGTGTGTGTGTACCTATGTATGTACATATATGTATACACATAGAAAATATTCTCAGTGGCTCTTAAATATTATTGTATTGGCTTCTTCTTGAAAACAAATGTTTTTTAACCTCGGCGTAATTCCAAGAGCAGCAGATACCGTTCCCAGAAACACTTTAATATTTTCATTTGTCTCCAAACACTTTTCTCCTCAATCAGTTTGAAGTAACTGCAGATGGAATAATCTCATGTTAAAAATTCCTTTTTGGAAAAAAAAAAATACCTTTTTTCTGATTAAATAAATGGTAACGTCAGTAAAGTAGGTAAGTTTTCTTATTGGCTGCATTTAAACTTTTTTTCAGTTTAAATGCATTTTTTCATCTGTAATGCTGACAATTAGCATGCAGCTGCATTTAGTGTTGAAATAGCTGGAAATTCATTTAGATTTTCCTCTGTCAATTACGTTTTTGCTTAGTCTGATAGAATGCGAGCCATTGCTTCATATTCATCATTAGGCTCCTAGCTCCCACTTTACATACTAATTTTATGTAAAAGTCAATGCATGTTATTAGCTTCTCATTTCTCCTTCCAATATGATGTTTTAAATTAAATCCTTTTAGTGGGAGCAGTGACAAGTATATTTGACTTGTAATTGTGTGTAAGTTTGTTTGTTCTCACTTATCTCAGACTAGAAATTCTGACAATGACATATGTGAGTTTCTTTATTTATAATGGCTAATAGTCAGTTTCACTATTTTACTATTATTGTGCCTAAGTTTGGCTTCAAAAATGCCTAAGTTTAGCCAGCCAGGAGAAAGCTGGCTCTTAGGCTGGAGTATGATTATATGAGTAAGGGGTGTGTGTGTATGTGTGTGTGTGTGTGAGTGAGATTATATGAGTAAGGGTGTGTGTATGCATGAATGCGTGATTGTGTATCTATCTGTGCATGTATGTTTATGTATACACACATGCACACACATACACTTCAGGGTAGACCATAGATGACACTCCTAATTGTTTGCTTTCAACATGGCCTTTATATGTTTGAAAAAATCATGATGCTCAATAAGGAAAGTTGAATTGCAGGTCTATTTCTGCAAGTGATTCATCTTGAGACTTGGCCTCATTCTCCCAATAGTGCCTCTTTCTACCCAATTTTACACTGTTTATATTCCACTGTAGGTGTGAGGATGTTGTGAGGATAAATGGAGGAGGAACATTTAAAACCTTGGAACTCTTAGGAGAAAGATGTAATATTATATACAACATGATATATAAATCCCACGCACAGATTGGCTGACTGTTCTTTATCAAATGCTCGAGCATCTGGGGTAGGCGCTCCCCTCCCCCACACCTTTAAATAGACTTATTATTAGTGCAGTTTTAAGTTGGGGGCAAAACTGAGCAGAAAGTACAGAGTTTTCCCATGTCCTCGGGAACTCCCTGGTGGCTCAGCTGGTAAAGAATCCACCTGGAATGCAGGAGACCCTGGTTTGATTCCTGGATCGGGAAGATCCCCTGGAGAAGGGAAAGGCTACCCACTCCAGTATTCTGGCCTGGAGAATTGCATGGGCTGTATAGTCTATGGGGCCGCAAAGAGTCGGACACGACTGAGCAGCTTTCCCTTCCCATATCCCCCTGCATGCGCCCACGAACAGCCTTTCCCATTATCACCATTATCACCAGAGGGGCCCATTTGTTACAGTCGATGAGCCTACATTGACAGGTCATTATCACCCCAAGTCCATGGTTTACACAAGGGCTCACTCTTGGTGTTGTGCGTTCTGTGGGTTTGGACAAAGGTATAATGATGTGTATCCATGACTGTGGTATCATATACGATAGTTTTACTGCCCTAAAAATCCTCTGTAATCTGTTTATTCATCCCTCCATGCCCCAATCCCTGGCGTCCATTGACCTTTTTACTGTCTCAGTAACATCCTTGAACATCTTGTGTGAAGGTAGGTCTGAAAGAGCCAGTTTCCTCTAAGCAACAGGGTAGAAATGTGCAAGTGTGCTGTTCTGGATACGAGTAAGTTAGTATGTTCCTGAGACCTGCCTGTATTAGAAACAAGTCCCTGGGTTCCTGGGCTCCCAAGCTGTGACATGCTGTCCCCCGCCCCACCATGGGCACTGCTTGATTCCAGATCCCCAGCCTGAGGGCTTTTCCCAAGTCCCCATCAGAATTAACCTCTCAGGAACAAACCCACACTTCACCCCAAAGTCAGGTAATCTCTCCAGTCATGATTTCCAGGGCCCCCACCTCCCTTGGCAACTTTCCCCCTGACATGTTGTCATGTATCAGGACTTTTTTCCTCTAATTCACTACCTGACTCTATGCCTCTCTCTCTGCTCCATTTAAAGATTTTTTTAAATTTAAGTTTTGAAAAACTATAAAACATGCCTCTCTAAAATCCCCCTGTGGACAAGAGTTCACTAATTTTTTGAATGTCCATCCTCTCAGAGGCGCCAGTGTTTGTCAAGAATATCCGTATCATTTGCCTATAAGTTAATGTTCCTTGCTCACACACTGGCGCTGTGCTTACACGCTTAACAGTATACCATAGCATGAGCCTAGAACCACTACAGCCTTTTTGCTGACTTCCGAGTACCCCTTACACGATGCACCATTTTCTAATTTAGCCAGTCTTTTATCTGTGGGCCTTTAGGTTGTGTCCGATCCTTTGTTATTAGAGACGGTTTTGAAGGGAATATCCTTGGATGTTAAGTTTCCCACTCGTGTAGGGGAATGTGCACAGGTCAATTCCTAGAAGTAATATTGCTGGAGAGAGAAGTACAGGCATTAAATTTTTAAGAGCTATTGGAAAATCTCTCTTCATAGAAGCGGTACCAGTTTGTCCTCCCCACTAGTGATGTATGAGAGTGGCTGTTTTTCTGTGAGACAGTGTGTTACCAAATGTTTTGTCATTTGCCAATCTGTTAAGAAAAGCATGTACCTTATAGTGTTAAATTTCATCTTTCCATATCTAATTTTTTCTCCATAGCTTTCGTCCATTTTTCTGCCAGGTTGGGATTTTTTTTTTTTTTTAATTGACTTCTAGGACTTTTTTTTTTTTTTTAAGATATTATCCCTTTGTGATACTAATTTAAAGTAAGTTTTTTTCCAGCTTGTCCTTTAGTGATTTTGTTTATTGTGTGGTTTTTTTTTTTTTTTTTTTTTGGCCAGATTTAACAGAATTATATAATCAAAATGGATCAGTCTTTTCATTTATGGCTTGAGTTTCATGCTGCTTGTCCTCTCGACTCAGATTATAAAATTCTTCCTCTCCTTTTCTTCTGATATTTTTATGTTTTCATTAAAAATATTCTCATGGCAGTTGTATTAGTATAATATTTGAAGAAAGGCTTCAGTTTTATTTTTAGCAGGACGCCTGCCTCATTTTTAAGAGTTTTAATTTTGAAATTAATTTGGACTTAATAGAAGTGTCACAGAGATGGAAGGTTCCCATATGCCCTTGACCCAGCTTCCCACGAGGGACCATCTTACACAGCCAAGGCACAATTATCAAAGTAAAAACTAACTTGAGAACAATACTGGCAACTAAACTATGGGCTTTATTTGGCTTCCATCAGTTTCTCCACCATTGGCCTTTTGTTGTTGCTGTTTCAGAATCACACATTGCATTTATCTTTATTATTTTTTATTTTTTGAAAAATCTTTAAAAAAATTTTTTATTGGAATATGGTTGCTTTACAGTGTTGTGTTAGTTTCTGCTGTGCAGCAAAGTGAATCAGCTACATGTTTACATATATCCCCTCTTTTTTGAGTTTCCAAACACTGCATTTAGCTATCCTGCCTCCTCCATTTTCTCCAAGCTCCGACAGTTCTTAAGTCTTTGTCTTTAATGACTTGACAGTTGGAGGAGTACTGGTCAGTTATTTTGTAAAGTGTCCTTCAACTTGGGTTTACCTGGTGTTTAGGTTGAAGTTATGCATTTGTGGCAAGGATGCCACAGAAGTGAGTTTGTGTCCTTCTTGGGGCATCATTTCAAGAGTGTGTGATGTTGCTGTGTCTTGTAGCTGGTGAGGTTAACCTGTTGGTTAAGGAGTGTCTGCTAGTTATCTTCACTCTAAAGTTACTCTTTTCCCCTTTGTAATTAATAAATATTTTGAGGAGGAACTTCGTGGCTTTTTAAATAACTTTTGCCTCTGAATTTTGGTGTTTCTTGCTGTACCAGGGTTTATTAAGGTGTTCAAAGAGGGACTTTCTGTTTTCCTCTTGACTTGCCTCACCTTTAAACACTTGCTTCACTCGCCTGTCTTTGGATCATCTACTGTGACATCATCGATTCCATCATTTCCACCACTCTTTTAGGGCCAGTTAGTCCCAGGTCAGACCTTTCTTCATCACTTCGGTTACCTGGGTATAGTCACCCTATTTGTGGTTGTTCTGTCACTACGTCCTGTCGGACTCTTTGCGACCCCATGGACTGCAGCACGCCAGGCTTCCCTGTCCTTCGCTGTCTCCTGGAGCTTGCTCAAACTCACGTCCATTGAGTCGGCGATGCCATCCAACCGTCTCATCCTCTGTCGCCCCCTTCTGCCTTCAGTCTTTCCCAGCATCGATGTCTTTCCCAGCATGGCGGCGCTCTGCGTTAGGTGGCCCTCTAGTCCCGCGTCCTTTCATCCTGGCACATGCAGATGCAATCCCATTCTTTAAGGTTGTTCGGAGTCGCGCCTTCTTCTCGTCTCTGGATCCCGTTGAACGGTGTTACCATCTAACTCAGTATCACCCTTGGCTTCTCCTTTTCTTCATCCCACAGATCCAAGCTGTTGTCATGTACTGTTCGTCCTGCTTAAGACACCTCTTCAGTTTGCTTGTTCCTTTTTTACCACCATTATTATAGTTTTTGAGTTCTCAATACTGTTTTTAAAATGTTACTTTTCTTTTTTAACTGAAGGAGTAACACATTTTTATGCAGTGAGCATTATAGAAAGCTTTGGAGGATGCAAAAAGGTTTTTAAAAAATTAAATAATAGCTCCTCATATTCCTGCCACTGACTCCTGTCATCTCTTCCCTGTACTGTTATGCTCCTAAGCTAAAAACATATATCTTAGTTTTCCTTTTTCAGTTTGTTTTCTGTTTTCTTTTTATAGCATCTGTATTTGCTCCTGCTTTCCATTACTGTTACAACTTCTCTTTATTTTTTTCTTATAGAATAATTGCTTTACAATGTTATGTTAGTTTCTGCTGTACAACAAAGTAAATGAGACACACACACACACACACACACACACACACACACACACACATGCACACACACACACACACCCTCTCTTGAGCCTCCCTCCCACCCCCCGCGCGCGCGCGCACACACACACACACACACACACCCTCACACCCTCTCTTGAGCCTCCCTCCCACTCCCCGCCCCCCATCGCTATCTATTTTGCACATGGTCGTGTGCATGTGTTAATCCTAATCTCCCCGTTTGTCCCACCCTCCCCTTCCCTCTCTGTCCACATGTCCGTTCTCTGTGTCTGCGCCTCTATTCCTGCCCTGTAGATAGGTTTATTGGTACCATTTCCCTAGATTCCACATGTATGCAATATTTGTTTTTCTCTTCCTGACTTACTTCACTCTGTATGAGTCTCTAAGTCTGTCCACACCTCTGCAAATGACCCAATTTTGTGCATTTTTATGGCTGAGAAATATTCCATTGTATGTATGTACCACGTCTTCTTTATCCATCTTAGGCGAGGTCCTTTAGGACACGTGTCCCATACAGCAGGCTTCAAGCCAGTTTTCTTGCCTAGAAGCCAGGCTACAGGAAAAGCGTTTTGTGTCGTACTTTGCTTAGAGTCCACAGAGGCTACAGCCCATGATCTTTATTGTGTTTCTCTCTGTGGTCCTGCTCCTGCCCTTCCATCTGTTCTGGCTTGTCTCCCGTGACCCACTGATCCTGGGCTCTGCTGCTCTCTTTCCTCCTGCTCCCCTCCCCCGGGCCTCCCTGCTCTCTGTGAGGACGGCACTCATGGGTGCCCTCCTGTGGGTGCACGGCCGTGCCATGGTTAAGCTGGGGGTGGCCCTGAGCAAACTGCCTCACTCCTTGTGCATCCGTGCGCCCTTGGAGAAGAGGTCTCTTCGTTCTTAGCTCATTGAGTCATGGTGAGGATTGCAGGTCGCATAGCATGGGTTTCAGCAGGATCTGCTGATGGCAAACACTCCACCTGTTCTGCCATTAGCATCTCCCCACTCGACCCCTCAGCCAACAGACACGCAAGTCTCTCACAGTCTGAACAATCCTTGGCTTTGTCCTGCTTACCTCTCAACCACGAGCTTTTCCTCCATAAGAAATATCTGCATTTGCTGTCTCTACTGCCTCAACCTCCAATCATAGCTTAGCCCCATAGTTAGCATCATTACACTTATTTGTTTTATATCAGTGTTTCTTGATGTCAGGGAGCTTGTTGGAGTCCTTGGTGTTAGCATGGTAGTGGCAAGAACACAATAAATATCACTGGAAGAAAGAGGAAAGGGGCCAAATGGATAAATAAATGAATGAGAACAACCTGGCATCACTGCCCAGCTGAAGTGGCCGTTACGAGGCCACACGTGGCTTCCCCATGGCCAGGCTGGTGATCTGTTAGGAAACTTCATTTTCTCTGCTGTTCCTGGAGCATCGGATGCTGATGTCTGGGTCTTTCCCAGCCGGGTCCTCACCACCCCTTGGTTTCCACGGCTCCAGGCACCTGATTTCTCTCAGTTCCCTTCGACAAACCCTCCATCTCTGGGCACTCTCTCAGTACTGGCGTTGCCCTGGACTTCACCCTGGCCATCTGGGTGGGGTCTCTCTGAACATTTTCTTTAGTTCCCATAGCTGCAGCTACCCCATGCATCCCCTTCTAATACCCTGGATCTATATTTCTAACTTCTTGCTGGAAAATCTCCAACCAGTTGGCTCCTAGGAACTTCACATTCGATTTGTGCACAACCAAATTCATTTTCTTCCTTACTGTCTAACCCAAACGTGTTTCCCTTCTCATTTGATCTATTGTAATATATGGAGAGTTGGCCAAAATAGAAGTTTCAGTGGCATCAATTCAGTGTTATCTTTGACTGTATTCCCTTGAGGCTAGCATCCAGTCAATTGCTAGTTCTTCAATCCAATCAGTTGATTCTGTCTGCTAAGTATTCCTCATAGCAGCCGTTCCTCTCTGTTCCTAATGGAATGTGTAAAGTTCAGCTCTCCAGCTTCTCGCCTGGGCTATTAGAATAGCTTTCTAAAAGGCATCTTGACTCCTATCTTCCCATGTCCTACCTGCAGCCCTGCCTTCACGCTCAAGCCAGTGTGGTCTTTCTAAAAACCTGGGTCTGGGGGGCTTCCCTGGCGGTCCACTGGTTAGGACTTGGCCTTCCAGGCCAGGGGACGCAGGTTCTATCCCTGATAGAACATAAATAACGGAAGGAATATCGTAACAAATTCAGTAAAGACTTTAAAATAAAATAAAACCTCAATTCTGATCATGCATAAAAACTTTGGCGCTGTAGCATACTATAGTCTTAGCCTAACTTGTTTGTCCCTGAAACGATTTTTATATTATTCTTTGAGAAAGACATGTTAATATCCAACAGACGATCCCCCTTACTGTACTGTTCACTAGAGCATAGTATTATTTTATTTTTATCTGAAGTGCTGTCCTCTCTTCTGCTAATGAGACTCTTACCCTCACTCCCAGGGCCAGCATGAATTCCATTTTTTCTTCATTGATCACACAGTGGGAAGTGGGAAATGATTTCTTTCTCTTCTGAATTAGGGTTACCTGGACCACTTCTTAACCAATTATCACTTATTGTCCTGTGGTGGAATCTTTTCATATACACATCTTGCTCCCAAAGCTCTTTGAAGATAAGGTTATGACTTAAAATTCTCTTCAGGTATTATGCCCATCATTGAGAATCTAGGAGGTTGCTTAATATTTTTTGATGTCCTGGCTAATGCTGCTTGTATTTGTTGCAGTGTTGTTATTTGTTGCTCTGTTATTTACTTAGGAAAGAATTTTAGCGATGAGAATATTTTCATGGTTCCAAATACAGTTTGCCATGTTGCTTTCCAAAAGGGTTGATATCAATTTATAGTGTCGCTGGTGGCACTTTCTATATTTTGTTTTTATCCTTTGTCATATATTTTAGTACCTTGTATTTTTGTAAATTATGAAAGGCTTTGCATAGCATATTAACCCACTGTTGTATTATAGGTCATCAGTCTGTTTCCCCTTTTAATTTTAGCTTCTCTAGTTTTCAGTTGTATCAGTTTTAAATTAAAAACTGGGTCCCTCAGTTTTGCCTTTATGTTATTTTTTTTGCTGCTTTATATTTGAGAAGTTGACATTTTCCATAGACCTGATATACACATTCACATTTTATTTTCAGTAAGCTTATTTTTATGTACTATCATATTATGAAAGACTACCACGGAAGAATGATCCATAAGTGCCTTTGGGAATCTTTTTTCTTGCCTTTGATAGCACTGTCAAAATCATCTTCTTAAACCAGCATCTTCCAGGTAGATTATGAAATGTTTTTGTGTACATCTGAGATAGTTTATAAAATATTTCCAGAAGGCAGTTTATGATATTTTATTTCATAAATTATGTATTTCATGTAATTTAACTCAGTTCAGCTTCAGAGACTTCAATATACAGTTGAATCTGTCCCAGATTTTACTGTAACTCACAATAGTGAATTTTAATTTCCAGAGTTTTCAATAAGGAAGTTTGTACTTTGGAAAAATGGCATGTATTACACAAAGCCCTCGCTTAAGATACTTTTGAACATGCCAGATTAGAGCTTAAAGGAACCCTAAAGGAGGTGGCAAGCAGCTTCAATAATGTGAAAAATGGAGATTAGGTCATTTTCAGACTGAGGTCAAGTTACGTCATAGCTGGAATTTACAAGTCTCAACCCTGAGCCAGTGAAAAAACTCTACCAATAAGGAAAAACAGGGCAAACATCTAGTATCTCCTAATACGGACTCTTATGGAGAAGGACCTTCCTAGCTGACTTCATAGGCCTGGTTACCCAATATTACTGTAAGTTGTCCATAGTGACTTTGAGAATTTCTCTTATGTGCAAATTCTTTAATCTTATAATGGGAGCCAGTGGCCAAGTAGCATTAACTTTGCAGATTTTTTACTAATAAATTTTGTTAGAGAAAATTTATTTCCATACTTTAAAGAATAACAGAAAATATAATAATCTTAAAATGCACTTGTGATTTTTTTTTGAAAACAAGGACTCTTCGGTACCTTTACGATAATCTAATATGCTTACACAGAAATTATTCTGTTTTCCAAAGTCCCAAAATACGTAAGACTTTCAGGGAAGAGTTACTATGTTCTGATATTTTAGGAGATATTGATCAGATCCAAAGATAATCTAATGCTTCATTTCCTTACCTTTTTTTTTTAAACTGTCGTTTTCTTTCTTTCTTTGCTTAACAGAAAATATTTGTTTTTTGGGCCTTTAAAAATACCATAGCTGTTGAGATGGATGCTGCTTCTGCAGTTCTCTTATATTTATCACCAATGAGTAGAGTTCTCTGTGCTATACAGTAGGTCCTTGTTGGTTGTCCATTTTATATATAGTAATGTGTGTATGTTAATATTCACTCTTGCCGCCTCCTGTTTGACCACTTCTAATTTACCTTGATTCATGGACCTAACATTCCAGGTTCCTATGCAATAATGCTCTTTATGCCTCGTACTTTACTTCCATCACCAGTCACATCCACACCTGGGCGTTGTTTTTGCTTTGGCTCTGTCTCTTCATTCTTTCCGGAGTTATTTTTCCACTCTTCTCCAGTAGCGTATTGGGCACCTACCGACTTGGGAAGTTCATCTTTCAGTGTCCTATCTTTTTGCCTTTTCATACTGTTCGTGGGCTTCTCAAGGCAAGAATACTTAAGTGGTTTGCCATTGCCTTCTCCAGTGGACCACATTTTATCAGAACTCTCCATCATGACCCATCTGTCTTGGGTGGCCCTATAAGACATGGCTCATAGTTTCATTGAGTTAGACAAGGCTGTGGTCCATGTGATCAGTTTGATTAGTTTCCTGTGATTGTGGTTTTCATTCTGTCCATTCTCTGATGGATAAGGATAAGAGGCTTATGGAAGCTTTCTGATAGGGGAGGCTGACTGTGAGAGAAACTGGGTCTTGTTCTGATGGGCAGGGCCATGCTCAGTAAATCTTTAATCGAATTTTCTGTTGATGGGAGGGGCTGTGGTACCTCCCTGTTGTTTGACCTGAGGCCAAACTATGGTGGAGATAATGAAGATAATGGTGACCTCCTTCAAAAGGTCCCATGCAGGCACTGCTACATTTAGTGCCCCCGACCCTGCAGCAGGCCACTGCTGACCCACGCCTCCGCCAGAGACTCCTGGACACTCACAGGCAAGACAGGGTCAGTCTCTTGTGGGGTCACAACTCTTATACCTACTACTGTGGGCAAGAATCTCTTAGAAAAATGGAGTGGCCCTCATAGTCAACAAAAGAGTCCAAAAGGAAGTACTTGGATGCAGTCTCAAAAATGACAGAATGATCTCTGTTCGTTTCCAAGGCAAACCATTCAGTGTCACAATAATCCAAGTCTGTGCCCCAACCAGTAATGCCGAAGAAGCTAAAGCTGAATGGTTCTATGATGACCTACAAGACCGTCTAGAACAAACACCAAAAAAAGGTGTCCTTTTCATCATAGGGGACTGGAATGCAAAAGTAGGAAGTCAAGAAACACCTTGAGTAACAGGCAAGTTTGGCATTGGAGTACAGAATGAAGCAGGTCAATGGCTAATAGTTTTGCCAAGAGAACACACTGGTTATGGCAAACACCCTCTTCCAACAACACAAGAGAAGACTCTACACATGGACATCACCAGATGGTCAACACCAAAATCAGACTGATTATATTCTTTGCAGCCAAAGATGGAGAAGCTCTATACAGTCAACAAAAACAGGACCGGGAGTTGAAGGTGGCTCAGATCATGAACTCCTTATTGCAAAATTCAGACTGAAATTGAAGAAAGTAGGGAAAACCACTAGACCATTCAGGTATGATCTGAATCAAATCCCTTACGATTATACAGTGGAAGTGACACATAGGTTCAAGGGATTAGATCTGATAGACAGAGTGCCCGAAGAACTATGGACAGAGGTTCATGACATTGTACAGGAGGCAGTGATCAAGATTATCCCCAAGAAAAAGAAATGTAAAAAGGCTAAATGGTTGTTTGAGGAGGCCTTACAAATAGCTGAGAAGAGAAGCGAAAAACAAAGAAGAAAAGGAAAGACATGCCCATTTGAATGCAGAGTTCCAAAGAATAGTCAGGAAAGATAAGAAAGCCTTCCTAAGTGATCAGTGCAAAGAAATAGAGGAAAACAATAGAATGGGAAAGACTAGAGATCTCTTTAAGAAAATTAGAGATGCCAAGGGAACATTTCATGCAAAGATGGGCACAATAAAGGACCAAAATTGCATGGACCTAACAGAAGTAGACAATATTAAGAAGAGGTGGCAAGAATACACAGAAGAACTGTACAAAAAAAAATCTTCATGACCCAGATAACCACGATGATATGATCGCTCACCTAGAGCCAGACATCCTGGAATGTGAAGTCAAGTGGGTCTTAGGAAGCATCACTATGAACAAAGCTAGTGGAGGTGATGAAATTCCAGCTGAGCTATTTCACAACCTAAAAGATGATGCTGTGAAAGTGCTGCACTCAATATGCCAGCAAATTTAGAAAATTCAGCAGTGTCCACAGGACTGAAAAACGTCAGTTTTCATTCCAATCTCAAAGAAAGGCAATGCCAAAGCACAATCGCACTCATCTCACACTCTAGGAGAGTAATGCTCAAAATTCTCCAATTCAGGCTTCGAAAGTATGTGAACTGTGAACTTCCAGATGTTCAAGCTGGATTTGGAAAAGGCAGATGAACCAGAGATCAAACTGCCAACATCACAGAAAAAGCAAGAGAATTCCAGAAAAACATATACTTCTGCTTTATTGATTATCAAAGCCTTTGACTGTGTGGATCACAACAAACTCTGGAAAATTCTTAAAGAGATGGGAATACCAGACCACCTGACCTGCCTCCTGAGAAATCTGTATGCAAGTCAAGAAGCAACAGTTAGAACTGGACATGGAACAACAGACTGGTTCCAAATAGGAAAAGGAGTATGTCAAGGCTGTATATTGTCACCCTGCTTATTTAACTTCTATGCAGAGTACATCATTCAAAATGCCAGACTGGATGAAGCACAAGCTGGAGTCAAGATTTCTGGGAGATATATCAATAACCTCAGATACACAGATGGTGCCACCCTTATGGCAGAAAGTGAAGAGGAACTAAAAAGCCTCTTGATGAAAGAGGAGAGTGAAAAAGTTGGCTTAAAACTCAACATTCAAAAAACAAAGATCATGGAATCTGATCCCATCACTTCATGGCAAATAGAAGGGGAAAAATGGAAACAGTGAGATAATTTATTTTGGGGGGCTCCAAAATCACTGGAGATGGTGACTGCAGCCATGAAATTAATAGATGCTTTCTCCTTGGAAGAAAAGCTATGACCAACCTAGACAGCATGTTAAAAGGCAGAGACATTACTTTGCCAACAAAGGTCCGTCTAGTCAAAGCTATGGTTTTTTCAGTAGTCATGTATGAATGTGCGAGTTGGACTGTGAAGAAAACTGAGTGCCAAAGAATTGATGCTTTTGGACTGTGGTGTTGGAGAAGACTCTTGAGAGTCCCTTGGACTGCAAGGAGATCCAATCAGTCAATCTTAAAGGAAATCAGTCCTGAATATTTATTGGAAGGACTGATGCTGAAGCTCCAATATTTTGGCCACCTGATACAAAGAACTGACTCATTGGAGAAAACCCTGATGCTGGGAAAGATTGAAGGTGGGAAGAGAAGGGGATGACAGAGGATAAGATGGTTCTGTGGCATCACTGACTCGATGGACATGGGTTTGGGTAAACTCTGGGAGTTGGTGATGGACAGGGAGGCCTGGCGTGCTGCAGTCCATGGGGTCGCAAAGAGTCAGACATGACTGAGCGACTGAACTGAACTGACTGATTATGTGAATACTTTAAAATTCCTCCCTTTTAACATTTTTTTTCCCTAAAGTTAAAAATTATCCTGCGTTGAAATGTAAACCATTCCATATTTTTGTTTTGATTTTTTTTTTTTTTCATTTGACTGCACTGTGTGGTATGTGGTATCTTAGTTCCCCTGGCGGGGATCAAACCTGCAGCCCCTGCATTGGAATAGCGGAGTCCTAACCACTGGACCACCAAGGAAGTCCCCTTTTGTTTTGATTTTAATTATTAGTTTAATACATAAACTTACAAATAATCAGATAATTTCATATCTCCAATTAGCACAGAATTCTGGCAAAGAGTGTTTTTGTAAGCTAAGGCCTGTGTGCCTTGTTGGGATACCCTTAGGGCATCCTCACATTGAGATGGCTCCTAAGTTGTGTCTATGGTGACCATAGCAACAATGAACACCGTACAGCATGATACCTGCTTGCTGCACAGTCAGTGTAGTGCAGCCTCGGGTGGTTCTCACTTGTGTAGCAGTCTTGCATTTGAGGTCTCTTTGACCTTTCCTATCTAACTTGATTGTCGCTAAAACCTGATGAGATGAAAGTGATCACTAGCATATCCTTCATCTACCTGGTGGACAGGTTCCTGCTGAGAAGACCAGGGACGGACATGCCCGAGTCACATGCTGAGAGGCCAGGTCCCCAGCCTAGAGTTCCAGTTCCCTTCCCACCATGACATTCACAGTGTCTCTCCACCAAGCCTGCAGAAACAGTGCTCTTGTTGCAGCCTCCATGGAGGTGGTGTTGATATCCACATCGCTGTTGTTTTAGCTACTAAGTTGTGTCTGACTCTTTGTGCCCCAATGAACTGTAGTCAACCAGGCTCCTCTGTCCATGAGATTTCCCAGGTAAGAATACTGGACTGGTTTGCCGTCTCCTTCTCCATGATATCCACATAGATTTGAGAAAAGCGTAGTTGGAGCCGGTAATAATCTGCTCAGTGACTAGAAACATGGTTTACTACATTTGTACTATTTGTACCACAAATAGTGAGACATAATGCATAAACACACATTGGAGTATGTTTTAAAAACATTGGCAAAGTAAATGTTTGATAACATGCATAATTGTGCTTTTCTATTTTTGAAACCCTGGTTCAGTTATTTTTATGTGAATACCTATTCCATGGCCTTGTATGCTTGCACTGTTAATTTAAAAATAGGACAAGGATTTAGATAAAAGTAAATGGGCTGTGTAGGATTAGTCCTAGCTTACTTTACCTGCAATTAGGAAGGCTTTTTAGCATTTTTACATATCCCCAGTTACAAAGACTTACCCAGAAAAAAAGGCCATTATGAAATCTTTAATTTCAAAATACTTTGACCTAAGTTTATGAAAATATATGTAGAATTAGTCATTTTATAATTTGTCATTGCTTGGTATGTGTGTTACCTTTTTCTGTGATCCATATCTATTTAATAGTCTGAGTGTCCATAGTTCTTTTATTCATTAAACAAACATTGGGTACCCCAAGGTGCCAGGCACTGGTCTGTCCTGTGTGCTGGGCATATATCAGCGAACAAGGCAGTAGAAGACCCTGCAAAAAAAAAAAATAGTTCGAATATCTTCATTAAATGAGTCTCTGTTAAGGAATCATTTTTAATAAAAAATTAACTTTATACATTTATTTTTTCAGCTTTTTTGGGTTATGATTGAGAAAATTGTAAGATATATACAGTGTACCTCATGACAGTTTTACACATATGTGTGTGTGTGTGTATGTGTATGAAGGATTCCTCCTATCTAATTGACACATTCATCACCTCAAATATTTTTCTTAGTGTGAACTTTGAAGTTCTATTCTCTTATTGAATTTCTATTATACTCTACAGTGTTGGGGCTTCCCTGGTAGCTCACCTGGTAAAGAACCACAATGCAGGAGACCTCGATTCGATTCCTGGGTTGGGAAGATCCACTGGAGAAGGGATTGGGTACCCCCTCCAACGTTCTTGGGCTTCCCTGGTGCCTTGGCTGGTAAAGAATCCGCCTGGAATGCAGGAGACCTGAGTTTGATCCCTGGGCTGGGAACATCCCCTGGAGAAGGGAACGGCTACCCGCTCCAGTATTCTTCCTGGAGAATTTCATGGACATTATAGTCCATGGGTGCGCAGAGTGTTACCAAGTGCAGTCATCATGCTGTACATTAGATCCTCAGATCTTTTTCATCTTATATAATTATTTTAAAGTCAGTTTATAAAGCTTGTATGTTGACCACCCTCAAAATGTTTTATCTGTAAACAAGTGTGATGTGTGTGTGGATCGCTGTGCACGGCTCTGTGAAGATGGAAGAAAAGGAATGGGGGTATTCTGCTTGTTATTGGGATTTTACTTAACTTTACAAAATGTAAGCCAACACTCCATCAGACTTATAAATTACACAGCTATTTTTAGAAGCTGTTTTCTGATCCATTTTCTGTGTTTAAATTATCTCAGGTGGCAAATATAGATGCCTCTGATTTTGAAGTTTTCTCCTAATATAAATATACCTAAATCCCCGCAAATACTTTCTATCTTGAATTCAATTTCATGTATCTCCAAGGGCTGTTCAACATTGATATTTCTGTCACCAAACTGAAGATGAAGAAAGGGAGAAAAGATCATTTTTTTCCCCCCTTGAATTCCAATCTGTTGCTGACAGAGCTAGATTAGAAGTCAGAAATCCTTCTTTTTCATTAATTATTAATCATGCTCCCATTGTTTAAAAAGTCACAAGTCATGCTCACTTCCAAGTATCAAGAGAAAAGGAAAATTCAGAGAGTGGGACTAAGGGAATGAGTTTAGCTGAGTGTAAATTTCAATATGTCCCTCTCCTCTTTAGGAGAAAGTTATGTGTGTGGCTCAATCGAACCCTTCAAGAAGCTGGAATACACCAAGAACGTGAACCCCAACTGGTCGGTGAACGTCAAGACCACCTCGGCTTCGCGGGCGGTGTCCTCTCTGGCCACTGCCAAAGGGAGCCCTTCAGAGGTGCGGGAGAATAAGGATTTCATTCGGCCCAAGCTGGTCACCATCATCAGAAGTGGGGTGAAGCCACGGAAAGCCGTCCGGATTCTCCTCAACAAGAAGACCGCTCACTCCTTTGAGCAGGTTCTTACTGACATCACTGACGCCATCAAACTGGACTCGGGAGTCGTGAAACGTCTCTACACCCTGGATGGGAAGCAGGTAAGTGGTGGTGGTGGGGGACTGTGGTATGGCCTTGACCTTATGGGCAAGAACCTGGGAGTTGGGGGGTTTGTGTGGTACCACATGGGGAACCGAGATGTACATTCTACTGATATTGATGGGCTTGAATCATTTAGTCAGCAGATACATAGCTGTTGTCCTCCAACCAGTTCAAAGGTAGAGTTAACACAGGATTAACCTTAGTAATCAAGTACAAATATAGACCTCTGAAGCTTAAATGATTACTCAGAGATTTCTACTTTTCCTATTATTAATTGCTTAACATAGTGGTGCTTTTTCAGCCATCTGTGTTCAGTTTGGTTGTGTAGTCATGTCTTTATCATCACTGTGAGTAGGACTGAAGTGTAGAGCTAAACTCTGACCAGTAGAGAAAAACCCAAGTCCTTTCTTTGAGCTCAATGATATTTCATAGTTTTATGTCTCAGTAATGTTCATAAGCAATATTTATTTACAGTTTATATATTTCTGAGTACATATCTAAGGAATGAAATATTTCCATCTGGATGGCTCTTAAGAGGCATATTTCTAGAATATTATACATCTTTTATTGAAAACATACTTTCAGGATTCAAATGAAAGAGGGGTTTCTTTTGCTGTGGAATGTACATTGGTCGATTTGGGTGAGTGGACATGTTAACGTGCATTGCTCAGATGAACTTAAAGGAAGTCTTGTGTGGACTTTTGCAAGGATTTGACAGAACCGATATGGTGAGCTGAATAAAGAACACTGACATATGACATATGTACAGAGAAATTTGTTGATCGTTCAAAGTTTACCAGTGTCTTTTTGTTTCAGATTACAATTTTTAGTACACTATCTTTACTTGAAACTTAATTTTTATCATGGATCTGTCCACATGCGTTTTAGAAATTATTTTGAGATATAATTAAAATGATTTATATAAAGAGTACATAGTAAAAGTCAAAACTAGATTCATAAATTAAAAGATTGACCTTATTAAATAGAAGACTCTTCCAAGTTCTTGAGGGCTAACACACTCAAACTTTATGAATTAGAAATAGATGCAAATACTAGAGAGTGTTAGTCATGAAAAAATTCCTCCCCTAGGGATCCATTCAAATGCTCTAAATTATAAATTCATTAGGAGAAAAAGGAAGATCTGCCAATTGTTCATTTATATTCACCAGTCTTCTACTTGTCTCATAAAACTTCCATTAAGTGTCATGTGGATAAGGAATCTTAGTGAGATAATTTTCAGTTGTCTAGATCTAGGAAGGTGTAGCCTGAATGTCACCATATATCAGGGATCAAAACGTCCATGGCTGCCTTGTAAATTATAGCAGCAGCAAGATGGCAAGGTTCACATTTAAACATTTAATCCCTTCCCTTTGTAATGAATTACTCAACTGTCTTGAAGTTCTGCATTTTTGTGATTTTTCCTCAACATGGGAGTTTACCTGCTTTCATAAAAATAAAATTTACAACAAAGAATACATAATTGATAAATCTTTCTCCTCTCCTCCTGCTTCAGAACTTTGGGGTTCCGATTTGTTACACACTGAATCAAAAAAATCAGCTTTAATTACTTATGCTAAATCCTGCCATCAACTGAGCATTTATTCCAAGAATGAATTCCTAGAAGAGATACCATGATGTTCTGAATAGCTTTCATCTTTTTAGGATTTTTATCTGGTGTCTGTATTTTGTAATAACTGTTTTGTTAATGCACCAAATGTAGGTCTGATCTCCTGATGTGAAGCAAAGACGATCTACTGACATCAGCTTGTGGTGAAGGGAAGTGTAGCGTTTATTTCAGGGCAAAGGGAGGAAAATGGGCAGCTTGTGCTCAAAAGACCCCAATGTCCCCATGGCTTTTAGGGAAGCATTTTTAAAGGCAAAGTAAGGGAGAGGATCTCAGGGTGTGTGATCAGCTTCTGTACACCCCTCTAATTGGTTGGTGGTGAGGTAACAGGTTGGTATTTTGGAAGCTAAAGTCATCAACTTTCAGGTTGCAACTGGTCTGGGGTCTGTGTGCTGGTGATAAGTTTGCAGGTAACTCTTCAACCAGGTGGGGGCTTAGTATCTGCAAACCAACTCAAGAGTATGGTTTAGGATATTATCTATAGTCTTCGAAGAGGGGTTAAAGGTTTATGATATTGTTTTATGGCTAAATTATTATTATTTTGTCTTGCTTGACTGCTTTCCTTTGTTTCTGCGTTTTCTCACTTCTCTGATTAAATTCTCTTTGGAAACTTGGGGAAGACCTAAGAGGCTAAAGCTTTTCTAAAAGCAAGAGGCAGGGAACATGGGGGTCTCTTCCTGGAAGGCTCTGCAGGGTCTTGCTGGCTTTTGGTTTTTGCTATAGTTTACATGTAAATAATGGAAAACTATTCAAAGTTTAATGTTAAAAGACCAAGATTCAAATCCTGGTTCAGCCACAGATATTTTTTAGCAAATCACTTAACTGAGCCTCACTATATTCATCAGTAAAACATGTATACAGTGATCATCTCTGTTTCGCAGAGTGCTGGTGGGATCAACTCTGATAAATAAGTGAAAGCTATTTTGAACGATAGTAATAACGTGGGTGCATGCTCAGTCATGTCCAACTCTTTGCAACCCTGCGTACTGTAGCCCTCCAGGCTCCTGTCCATGGGATTTTCCAGGAGAGAATAGTGGAGTGAGTTGTCATTTCCTTCTCCAGGGGAATCTTGCCAACCCAGGAATCGAACCCACATCTCCTGCATTGCAGGTGGATTCTTTACCACTGGGCCACCTAGAAAGCCCATCATAATAGCAACCATAGTTTTATTGAACATCGTTCTAAATGCTTTGCATGCCTTTGGCATGTTTACTGCTAACAGCTCAGTTATTATCCCCATTTAACAGATAAAGCCATTAAGACACAAAACTTGTTAATAAAAACAGGTCCAAGACCAGACAGATATAAATGGCAGAGCTGGGATTTGAACCAGTTTCTCTCCAGAGCTTGCCCTCATGGCCACTGTAGCACAGCAGATGACAGTAAAACCAGAGATGCAAATGTACTGAAAATGAATTTCCAAGTGAGTAATCTGTACAAGGAATATCATCTGAAAGTTTTCTGCTGTGAGTTTTCCCCGCTTCAGTCATCCTTCTGACTGTCATATCCAGCTCTTTTCTCGCGGGGCTGATTCCGGTCACCATTGTGGCTTTGCCTCTGTTGAGACATGTTCTCTTCAAAGCAGGAGCAGTGAAAAGCTGCAAAGGAATCGGATGATAAAGTGGAAAGAGTGAAAGAGTATAAAGACTTTGTGCTTGGGTTCCCAGTAGGAACAAAGCTTCCTTCCTCATGGACCCTAGGAGTCTTTAGAATCTTTTTTGTTCAAAAGAGAATCTGCCCCTGCAAGCAGATCTGCCCCCTCCTTTTGTGGGAGGGATTCTTTAACAGCCGAGGCTGTGACCCCGGCTTGATAAGCCTCTGAGAAAAAAAGCACTTCCCTCCAAGCCTTCCTGTGATGTGATGCTCTGACACAGTAGGGTGGCACCCTGTGCTGCCAGAGTCTCACCCTGCCCACCGTGGCATCGGGGACCACGTGCTGTCCATGGGGCATCACCCTTGAGATCGCTTGTCCACCCTTTTTTTCTAATAGTATATCTGAGCCCTTGTATCAAAACCCAATGCCCAGTAAAGCTTTTAAAGGTATTTTTTTTTTTTTTTTTTTGTAGCAAGGAAATAGAATTGTTTAAATAATTAATACTTTGAGTGCTTTGGATAAACGGGTAGAGGGGAAGATATACAAGAAGGAATGGCTTTTCAGATTGCCGTTAGGCAGCCTACAAATGAATTTGTGGGAAGGAAACTGGGGACTCTGGGATTTCTGACTGTGGAACAGGGTGAGCCCGTGCCGGCTGGTACCCAGGGATGGCCACTGAAAGGCGTGGACTACGTGCCTCTCTCACTTGGCTTCCTTGCACATCAGCCTCTTGGCTTTGCTTTAATCCCTAGCCTATGAGTTCATTGGCTCAGACAGTAACGAATCTGCCTACAATGCGGGAGACCTGGGTTCAATCCCTGGGTTGGGAGGATCCCCTGGAGAAGGGAATGGCTACCCATACCAGTATTCTTGCCTGGACAATTCCATGGACGGAGGAGCCTGGTGGACTACAGTCTATGGGGTCGCAAAGAGTCGAACACAGCTGAGCGACTTACACTTTCATTTTTCATGAGTTCACCGTGCAGTGCTTTTTTGAGGTTTTTCGGCTGAGATCAGGAAATCAACATATTGGAAATGCTGTCCCGTGTAGAAGGCATTCTGCAGGAAGCTGCAGTTTCCCTGGATGGCTGTTGTGGTTCACGAGCAGCCTGTTTGTGAGTAAACCTTTTCTAATTATTTCAACTGTATTCTTTAGCCAGCGGCGTAAAAGCTCTGGTTCAAGGTTCCCACAACCTCG
This sequence comes from Okapia johnstoni, assembly GCA_024291935.2. Taxonomy (NCBI): domain Eukaryota; kingdom Metazoa; phylum Chordata; class Mammalia; order Artiodactyla; family Giraffidae; genus Okapia; species Okapia johnstoni. The sequence goes on from CM044321.1 coordinate 63,852,798, forward strand.
CCACCCCCTCCGCACACCTTTTAGGGGGCCTCTGCTAACCAGGTGATCGGGCACTTTTGCTGGCATGGCTGGGGAGGTCAGAGGTCATGTTGCATCTGACTTTCAGTCATGCCTTATTTATCTGGGCACTGATTAAGGGCTCCCAAAGAAGGACGGAGGGCATTTTCTAGTTGAAGGTTAAAATCACATCCCTTTTCTCCATATTCAAGGGAGGCTGTGCAGGCTGCAAGAGTCTTGCCTCAGTCCAAGGTCTGGATGTTGGAATTCTTCTGTGGGTTATTCTCTCACCCTGCTGGGCAGCTGCTTCCAGAGGTCATCTGTGTGCTGCGTGCTAGGTTGCTTCAGTTGTGTCCGACTCTTTGTGATCGCATGGACTGTAGCCTGCCAGGCTCCTCTGTCCATGGGATTCTCCAGGCAGGAATACTGGAGTGGGTTGCCATGACCTCCCCCAGGGGATCTTACCAACCCAGAGATGGAACCCGTGTCTCTTATGTTACCTGCATTGGCAGGCGGGTTCTTTACCACTAGCGCCACCTGGGAAACCAGAGGTCATTTGGAAAATGAAAGTGACTAATTTTTAAATGATTAAAATAAGCCCCAAACATACATGCTTTGCTGAAAAGATGCACTTGCATGTCTCCTGATTCCTTTCTTGGAACAGCTAATCAGGCTGTCGTGAACTGCTAAGTCTTTGGCATCTGTGATTACTGGATCCTGGCTTAGAAACATAAACAGCTGAGAGTCTTAGAACAGCTAGTGCCTAAGCAGGCAGTTTATCCGTGCAGATCATAGATAAGGCTCTTCCTAATGATCTCCTCTTCCCGCTGAAACAGAGTCATGCAGAACCAGATTGCTCTTTAAGTAGAAGATATATGCATATTACCATCTCATCTCCTCTTTGACATTGAAGATCTACATAAAATAACAATATAATTTACTCAGGGACGTTGTATTTTTATCTTATAGGCATTTCGCATAGGTCATGCACTTGGTAAAATCCACCACTGCTGGAGTGAGCAAATAACTTATTTTCTTCCTAATATGGAAAACATTGGACCAATAGCTGAAGTAAAGGTACTCATAAACCGATTTAGATGGTAAACTGAGAACAGACATCGCTCCTCTCTTAGTCCGTTAGGGCTGTAATAACAAAATACCACAAACTAGATGGCTTATATACAAAATAAGTTTATTTCTCCCAGTCTTGCAGGCTGAAAGTCCAGTATTAAGGTGCCAGCACATTTTGTCTGACAGGAGCTAGTTTTCTGGTTTTGCAGTGTTCTCACATGTTAAAAAGGGGCTGAGAGCTCTGTGGGGTCCTTTTATAAAAGGGCACTAACCCAATTCATGAGGGCTTCTGCCACGTGACCTAATCATCTCCACAAGCATCTCCCCTCCCAATACAGTCACCTTGGGGGTTAAATTTCAGTGTATGAATTGACTGGGGTGGGGGTGGACACAAATATTCTGCTCAAACCAGCTGCCTTGTAAAGAAAATCCCAGTTGCTATCAATAATGTGTCTTTTCTGTATCTTTTGATCATTTATCCCCTTACCTTTACAAATAAAGCCAAAAAGATGCTTATAAAGTCCTAATATTCACTGCCACTTATTTTAGGTAGTTAGTATATGAGTTTATTGGAATTCAGGAAATGGTTATATCATCAATAAGAATCGATCAGTCAGAAATTCCAAAGTGGTCTTTGGTGGTTTTTTTTTTTTTTCCTTTTGACTTTCAATACCTAATTCTAATCTGAAGGAAAAAAAAGTTGGTTCACTTTTGAGTTTAGAGAGCTTAGAATAGTTCTTCTCCGTACAAGTTATATACATTATTACCACATCTGACCTTGGCTGTAACAATTAATGAGCCTAGAAAATGTGAAAACCAACGGTTTCTGAATGAAAAGCAACAAATTTAGGATGTGAAAGGATTTGGTTGGACTGGAAACAGAGATTTATCTGGTGCTGTTGATAATAGCAATTTTTTTTCTTTTAAGTTAAAACTTCTGTGACAGCTATAAGTTCCTTAAGCGTATTTAAACCCTCATCCTTGCTATATAGATTTTTTACTGTTATGATTTGGTATATTATCTGTAGTATGAAAGTAAATGTAATACCTTTTAGATTTTTGTTTCCGCAAATAATGTAAAAAAAGTTGATACAAATATTTTAGCTTATTACAATGTCAAATTAAAATTTCCTATAAAAACTCAGAGCACGCATTGAGACATCCTTATGACTTGGCAGAGGTCTGAACTGGATGGAAAAGCTTAGCTGTTTTCAAAGAAAAAGGAGCTTAAGAATCATTGTGATACTTCATTAGGGAATTAAAGTGTCCAGAATGGAGCATGGTTTTTTAGGCTCCATACCTCTGGTTGATTTTCCAGTATTCTTGCCTGGAGAATCCCATGGGCAGAGGAGCCTGGCAGGCTACAGTCCATAGGGTTGCAAGAGTTGGACACGACTGAGTGACTTTCACTTCACTTCACTTCACTTCACAGGATTTATAAGCTACGCCTCTCCTTGTATAGCTTGTGATTCCCCCAAGGTGGGAAGAGTTAAGTCCTTGTCTTCCAGTCTTAGCTCCTCTGATGGTGTAATTAATTACGGGTGTCTGCTGTGGTGTATATTTTAAGGCTTCAGTTGGTCTGGGCAAAAGTCAGTTTTATGGAAACGGAATTCCAATTTGCTCTCAAGTGAATTCCGAGTTCTCCAGTGGCCCCCAGTTGAACTGAAGATGTGCTGAAGCCCTCCCTCCGGTGGGGTGGGGGTGCTGGGTGTGCTGGGGGCACTTTTGCAAGTCTGGGAGGGGGCTTTGGGATTGCCTATGCTGACTTCTGCTTTTACAGTGGCTGGGAGTCTGAATTGGCCTGTGAGCTTCCTCTGCACTGAGGGAGCACGTTGGAATGAGGGAAGGCACTTGGATTTTCACATCAGCTGGGCCTGAGCTCAGATTTCAGTCTGAAAAATCCAGCTTGATCCAGTTTCTCATGCAGGCCTGGAACCCTTCCTTCCAGGCCTAGATGAGAAACTTAAGTGGTTAGTTAAAAATCCTGTACTATGTATTGAATTTACTTGTAATGAGGGAATTTGCTTACATATGTTGTAAGTGTAGATATATGCAGTGATATAATATAGAAGAGAAACACTAGTTTTTATAGACTCGTATCAAACACGCAGTTCTAAACTGATCGTCTTGTGGTCAAGTCTGCCCTGTACTGCTGGTCACGGTGCAATATGCCCTCCCACTGGGAAGTTTTATTCGCTGATACTCCTGCGTTTTTTCATCTGCATAACGGGACTGATGGTAATGCCTGCTGTATAAGTTATTGTGAGGATTAAATGAAACAATGTGTGACGAATTTAGCATTGCCTTAGGCACTCCACTATTGGTAGTTTATATCGCAATGTGTTGAGGGAACTCACTATTTAAAATTACCCTTTAGGGACTTCCCTGGTGGTCCAGTAGCTACAGCTCCACGCTCCCAATGCAGGGGGCCCGGATTCGATCCTTGGTCAGAGAACTAGAGCCCACATGCCGCAATTGAGAGCTCGAACACTGCAACTAAAAGAGGTCCCGCAGGCCAGAGCTAAGACCTGGTGCTGCCAAATAAATATTTGAGAAATAAGTAACAAAGAAAAACTTGCTTTAAAAAATAAAATTACCCTTTAATAGTTACTTTTCATATCTACCTTTGTAAATGTGTCTGTTTACATAAAAAGGCACCATGGTGTTGGCCAAAAAGTTCCTTTGGTTTTTAAGTAAAAATAAAAAGACACATTTTTCATTTTCACCAAGAACTTTGTTGAACAACATATTCACCGTTTTGTTCCGCTACCTTCTGCCATTTTTCAGGCTACTTCATAATTCCATCTTCCCGGAACTTTTTATCTTTTTGAGCAAAGACCTGTTCCAGGTTCCTTTTTACGGTCTTCCAGGGAATTGAATTTTTTTCCATATAAGAGAAATCTGTAAAGACCGAAATAAATGGAAATCTGAAGGTGGAATGTCTGGTGAATATGGTGGAAGAATCAGAACTTCCCAGCCAAGCTGTGACAGTTTTTGCCTAGTCGTCAAAGAAACATGCGGTCTTGGTTATCCTGGTGGAAGATTATGCCTTTTTTGTTGACTAATTCCAGACGCTTTTCATTGAGTGCTGCTTTCAGTTAGTTTAATTGGGAGCGATACTTGTTGGAATGAATCATTTGTTTTTTCTAGAAGGAGCTCGTATTACAAGACTCTCTTCCAGTCCATCATATACACAGCATCACCTTTTCTGGATGTAGATGTAGACTAGCCTTTGATGTGGTTGGTGGTGGTTCATTTTGCTTGCTCTACTATCTCTTCCATTCCACATTATTGTACAGTTTACACTTTTCATTGCCCATCACAATTTGTTTTAAAAACAGAACATTCTTGTTATGTTTCAGTAGAGAATATCACATGCAAAATGCAAAATATGTTTTTTTTTCCACCTAACTTATGTGGAACCAAAATATCAAAAAGATTAACATAACCAAGCTGATGCAAGTGATTTTCTGTGCTTGATTTGGATAATTTGAGTATGTTGGCTATCTCCCACATGGTGTAACATTGTATATACCATTGTATATAATGATTGTTCTCATTTAACGTCTTAATTTGATTGTTGTTCAATTCCACTGATCTCTGCAACCAGAACATAGTCCATCGAGAAATCTCCAGCAAGAAACTTGGCCAATCACTTTTGACATGTTCATCAGTCACAGCATCTTCTCCAGACACTGCACAAATCTTTTTTTGCATTTCAGTTGTGTTTTTACCTTTCTTGAAATAATAAAGCATGATATGCTGAAAATGTTGCTTTTTTTTTCCATCTTCAATATTCAAATGGCGACGCAAAAATTCACTAATTCTGATATATTTTTTTAAAATGCACGCCGATGTGACAGCTGCCATAGTATAATCTAAAAAATTGTTTTGAATGAAGTTAAAGACCGCTAAACTTCCCTGCTGGCTCAGACAGTAAAGAATCCTCCTGCAGTACAGGAGACCCAGATTCGACCCCTGGGTCAGGGAGATCCCCTGGAGAAGGAAATGGTGACCCACTCCAGTCTTCTTGCCTGGAGAATTCCATGGACAGAGGAGTCTGGCGGGCTGTAGTCCGTGGGGTTTGCAAAGAGTCGGACACGACTGAATGACTAACATTTTCACTTCACAAGTGCTACTAGAGCCATCTTATGGAAAAAAAAAAAAATAAGGAATTTTTTGGGCAACCCAATATAAAGAAAAGAGCATAGAATTTGAATTGAGATGTTTATAAGATCCAATCCTGACTTTACCATGCATTAGCTGTGTGGCCTTTGTCAAGTCAATTAAACTCTCAGAATTTCAATTTTCTCTTTAAAATGGCAATAAAAAAAGCATGCCTCATAATATTGGTGGGATAATTGACTGAGAAAATAGGTATTAATATATAAAACCCTGGCTTGACATAAGGTAAGTCCTATATAACTATTAATATTTAGCCCTTCTCCCTGCTGTCTTCAAATTCCAGGTTTTCTTAAAAGGTACAGGACACTTATGGTTGTATAATATTGTTGATGTAGAATTTATTATTTTGCATTGTTTCTATTATCTGTGCTGTAACTAAACTACTGATGGTTCTGTTTTTATCCTTCCATTTATTGTCAGTCAATTGTGAATGTAGCCTAGATATTATTTTCTTCCCTTTCTTCTTTAATTGTACCAGTCATTAAACTTATCCACAAACCACTGCGCTCATACAGTAATGTTTACGTTAGTATTGCTGTCAGTGGCTGAACACTTTCTCCGTGCCCAGTGCCATGGGCTAGTTGTTGCATGTCTGTCCATCACATTGAATCATCACCGCAGCTCTGAAAAGCAAGAACCTGATTATTTCTCAAGATTAATTCAAAGAAGGCCTTGTCTAAACATTTCCTGACTTCTCCATGTAGAACTGACAGCTCCCTCTCGAGGGTCTCCGTCAGTCCGTTGTAGACAGCTCCACAATTCTTGATTACACTGTCCTGTTGCCCTCTCATTTCAGAACTTAGAGGATGAGGGTAGGGAAGGTGCCCTGTCAGCCTCTGAATCTCTAGGGCCTGACCTAGTAAATGCTTGTTCAAGAAATGACTGAATGACTAGGCCTCTGACTGGTTTTCCATGACCTACCTCTTTGGTGTTAGCTCATTGCGTCCAGTGTTCTGCAGGGCACAGGTCCTGGCCCTTTAGGAGCTGATTGCTTACCCGGGCTGTGCCTGTGTTTAGCACTCAAGGCTGGTGCTGCCGTCTGCACTGAAACCACAGATTGTAAGGGGCTCATCATGGCTCTTGTTTTCTAGCTCTGACACCTGCTTCATTAAAGACTCTAGGATAATTAAGCAAAAACTCATCTGCTAATTTTAGAGCATTTTCTCCACTGAAAGGACTTTTATTACATGGGGAAACAATAGATACTCTGCTCAAAAATTTTCACCGTCTGAATCTGGAAAATTGCTTGAAATCGTCTTGACATCGCCTTGGCTGTCCACAGCATAAAGAGGAGAGCTAATCAATACATTCTATGGATTTAAAAATTGGTGATAGGCCAATAAGAGACTGGCTTGAAGAGCATCTGGCCCAATTACTGCACAGACGCAAACCTGCAATGTTCAAGGGCATTCGCGGGGCTGAGTACAATATGTCGCAGCAGATTTTTCTGATTAGTTTAAATCCTGGAAACTAAATAAAAGAAGACAGTTTCAGAAATTAAATGGAAATTAAAAAAATCTGATTTTAAATATGAACTGTGCTGTAAACAACATACCATAGAAACAAAAGGACAGATGGCAGATTTATGTTCTAATTGGCTTTTTCCGTGGTAAGATCAAGGTACGATTGTTGTAAAGAGTTTTGGAGCGAGTGGGAAAATATTAAGATAAATTTAAATGACCTACAGTCTCATTGACAAGATGGCTCTTGTTGATAATTGGTCCTGATTTTTGCTTTTTCCTTAAAAAAAAATTCAGATCCTACTCTGAATCCAATTTGGTGTCTTGCTTATAACTTCACATGATACTGTGTACATTCATGTAAGAAAATGTCTTGAAGCCATTCCTTCTCTAATTGTGGTATTTTCTTGCCCAGTGTAAGATCCTTGGAAGGCGCATTCTCCAGGGTGCTTTCCTCTCTGGTAATTCGTCAGCAGACCATCTCCTAGCTGGGCTCTGACTTATGGCCGAGTTATAGAGTTCTAAAATCAGATTGAGAGGCAGACATTCTGTCGAGTCGTGACTCTGGAGTTGTTGTTCAGTGTAGTTGGTTATTGGAGGTTGAAGTGTCTCAGAATCCAGCCGCCCTGCCTAGAGACTTCTTGGAAAAAAACTTATTATCACATTTCAAAACCTGTCTGATTAAATAAGTCTCCTGTTGTTTCATAAATACCAAATCATTTAGGCTTTTTAGGTCAGTTGGAGCTCAGTCACCATGATCCTTTACAAGTGTCTCCCTGAGGGAAAAACACCAGAAATACTCTGTCTCTGCTCCATCTGCTTGTGTTACAGCTCTGAACTTGTGTAAGACCAGAGCATCCTGGAGAACGGAGACAGTGCTACCCTTCTTGTTGTTGTTCAGTCGCTCATCATGTCCAACTCTTTGTGACCCCAGTGGACTGTAGCACACTACCCTTATTAGACGCTTAATGTTCACGAAATAATGTTTCTTGATTTTAGCTCATGGCTCACATTCTGGTACGTAGAACCACATAATTATAGGACTAGCAGTGTCCCTATGAGAGATCTTTCTATTCTGTCTTTTTCTCTCCTTGGAAAACCATAAACTAAACTTATCTTGGCAAGGTAGAAAGATAAAATCAATATTTTATTTAAAAAAAATCTCCTGGGAAGAAAACAATTCAAGGTAAGCATTATCTTGAAACAAAAATGAGCGGGGAGACTGATGCTGTTTCACAGTAATACTGTGGGAACTGGTAGCTAGTTATACAACAAAACAGGCTGTAGAAGGTTCTCCGTCTCCTCAGTTGTATACTCTGTGTGCTCAGTCACTCAGTCATGTCCTGCTCTTTGCGACCCCGCCAGGCCCCTCTGTCCATGGGATTTTCCAGGCAAGAATACTGGAGTGGGTTGCCATGTTCTCTTCCAGGGGATCTTCCTGACCCAGGGATCGAGCCCACATCACTGGTGTCGCTCGTGTTCTTTAAAACCTTGTTACCAGGAGTGTTCAGAGGCTGGCAGCAGTAATGCCCCCAGAGAGCCTGTAGAAACGCAAACACTCAGGCCCCATCCAAGACCTACTGCTGAATCGAAACAATATCCTCATGGGACTCATGTTTACATGGAAGCTGGAAGGACATGGCTCAGGTGACCAGACAGGATAAATGAAGCATCCGAATCTGAAGACCTAAAGCTGAAAAACCCAGGCTATTGCTCAGTAGATGGACTTTCACTTTAGCTGATTTAGCAGTTTTATTTGGATCCTCTCAATGTCAGTATTAGCATCAGGTGGCAAGGTATGATTCCCATCAACAGAGTTCTGGGTAGCAGCCAGTCCATTAGTGTGAAGTGAGTGCCCCCTGCAATCTGGCCTCGGTGGGCTGCCTGCCTGTGTGTGGACGATGGATGACTTCCTGTTTGGAGAATAAATGAAAGTTAAGAGATGCAAGGGAGACTGAATGATCACTGTGGAAATGCTGATCCTGATGGAGGGTGTGATGTACATGGTTGCTGCAGAGTCCATATGCGTGCTCCTCTCCATGGACTGAACACATTTAATATTTCCCTCATGGTCCTTCTGGATAGCTTCCATGGGGATGATTGGAAGTCATTAAGTGATGTCAGGCCGAGTCCCTATGCATGAGAAATTTCTCAACATGGAAAGTGTCCAGAAGAACACAGGGACATTTTTAATGCATGCCGGAAATGGAGGGACAACTTTCAGAAATAATTTCTAGCTAGCATACCTAGGAATTTAGTGGCCAAGGGTCTTTGGTATCACAGACTCAGCTGTTGAGAACCACCACAATGGATGGGGTAAGCTGGTGTGAAGTGATCACCTAGTAATCCGAATTGGAATGGTTTTCTTCCAATGCAGCCTGGGAGGCTAGGAGACCGGGGAGACATATTCTACTTAATTCATCTGTCAGGTGCCCTTGACTGCACACCACTTAGGGCAGACGTGGCTTTGCGAACAGCCACACAATGCCCAGGGAACCCATCACCAGGGAACTTTTTTGAACAGGAAGGTCAACTCTTACCTCTGGAGTTATAGCTCCAAATGGGGAAAGAAAATAATAAGCTCTTGAAATAAGTGGGCCACGGAGAAGCAGTACAAGATTCGTTTTTGTCACTGGCTGACGCTATAGCCCATGGACAAAATAAAATTATGTATTTCTCGGGCCTTTTCTGGGATTGGTATGCTGGTAAAGGAAAAGAGGGCATGTTGGCTTTTATAGCAAAAATGTTTTCCACTTTGTTTGCATTTCATCTCAAATTGGCCGATTGAGCCACTGTGTATTTAAAAAGTATGTCCATGTATTAAACTTTTTTTTTTTTTTTTTTTTGCAGTTGGCAACAGTTATTTAATTTTATACGAAAAGAGAAAATCTAAGAATATTGTATATTGATGCCTCTGAGATACTTTCAAGTGGAGGAAGTTGAACTGAATCCCATTATTTTATTGCATGGTGCCCATGATTGATTGTTGTCATAGAAACAGAGGTCTGTGCCAGTGTCTGTTAGATGGGCAGGCTATCCACAGAGTCGCTTTTGATTTTGCCAAATTGGACCAAGAATTTCACTTGGGTTTTATTGAAATGGTCCTGCTTTAGCTGTTTAATTCAAATGCCCTCTCATATTGAGAATATGCACGTTCTCATAGATTTGTTAGATTAGCAGACATCCATGGAGCATGGGCTTGTGCCAGGAGTTGGGAATATGTCAGTTTTCTTCTGTTGGGTGGCAGGGTGGGGGAAGACTTGGAAAAATTCCTCACAATGGAGTCCTAAGCAGAAGAGTCCCTTTAGGACCCACTCAATTCACTGCTAGAGAAACTTGCTTTCTCATGTTGGTATGTTCATAGTAAGTGTTAGTCGCTCAGTCGTGCCCGACTTTTTGCGACCCCATGGACTGCAGCCCACCAGGCTCCCCTATCCATGAGATTTTCCGGGCAAGGATTCTGGAGTGGGGTGCCGTTTCGTTCCCCAGGTGTGTTCATGAGTAGGTGTTGATTGGTACAGGTAACCTTGCTTGAGGATGTCCTTGCATTGTTTGGAAATATGACTGTTGAGACACTCTTAAGCAGCAATGCCTTTATGTTTTAAATAGCTGAAAGACATGTTCTACTTTGTTCTTTAATTAATAACACTTCTAGCACATTCAGAATATGAATAATGTAGAAAGCCTACTTTTGTGTACCAGCGTGCCAATAAATCACTTTACATTTAAATTAGTCCCTGTCCTCAAAGCTCGTGGCATATTTTAGAAGCTTTGAAAACAAATAGTAAATGAGCTAGCCCTCGGTTTCAGTAGCAGGCACTTTCCCAGGGAGGTGCATTGGCAGTCAGATCTGTAAATTGACCATTCCTTCCCTTACTTCAGTTGAAGTGAGAGGGGAGCTATTTCCAAGATTTTACAAGAATATCACAATGTATGAGAACCGATTTGGGCTATTTTTACTCCAAATGTGCATACTCGGGGGCATAAAATAATGAAGAGAAGGACTAGAGGAAAGATTGAAATGGTTTTGAGGGTCAGCAACAGTAATGACACCTTTTTTTTTTTTCCAAAGCCTTAAAATTACTTTTTTCAGAGGGAAAAATGAAGTCTTATCCCGTGTATTTAAGTTACTGCATGTCTCTATTTCTGATGCTCCATCCTCTACAAGGACCTTACTGTAATGACTCCACTGTAAATGGATTCTGCTCATTTGACTTTTTCTTTGTCCTCTTTGCTTAATTGGTTTAACGCAAATCGAAGAGAGAGTGTCAGACTAGTCGGGAATGTTAGCAGCAGCTCTGTGCCAGTGTATGAGTGATAATGCATTGTGTAATGAATCACAAGTTGAAAGATATTTGCTATTGCAACAGCTGGAAAGGGTTGGCATGAGCATTGCTGAGTAATTGGGTTTCCAGGAAGATAAAGAGCTAGAGCTGTCCCTGGGTGTGAGACTTTGTAGAAAAGAGAATAAAATAATCTCTATATTGGCCCTAACTCAGGGGTAGTAGCATCAGCAAGAACACAACAGCAGCTAGCATTTCTTGAATGCTTACTCTACGCCAAGCGCTAACTAAAGAGTTCCTTTTTACCACATTGACAGTATTATGTGGTAGATGCTTTGTTATCTCCAGTTCACAGATACTGAAACAAGGTCAACCCAATTGATTAGTGTGTGATCGACAGTCTTCATCACAGTGCCATTTTTGGCTTCATTGTGTTTTGATGTTTTGAGTTTGTAAAATTCATGTGTATTCATTTTCGTGTGTGTGCATAAGAACATCCATGATTCATTGCTATGTTTTATCTACTTTACCCGCTGGAATATAAAATTGCTTTTCTTCTGAAATTACCAAATTCCAGGGATCTGTCGACATTGTAGTTTGAATGGTTTGCCAAAAGCGTAGTAACTGTTGTGAAAGTTACTACTGAAATGCCTTGCTATGATTTCTTCTAAGTTTTTCATGCTATTTTGATTGTTAGTTATGAATTGCTTTCAGTAACTTTAAAAAGCACCTAAGAATCTTTTAAAAAATGATCATAAAGATTTCCATCCCTGACAGTTGGAAGAAGAACATTCTTTTTTTGTTTTCTTCCTTTCTTTCTTTTTATTGGAGTATAGTTGCTTTATACTGCTTTGTCAGTGTCTGCTATACAGCAAAGTGGGGAAAAAAACATTTTTAATGGAATGAATCACTCAGAAATGCAACCATTTTATAGAAAGAAAGTATTGTTGAATTTTGAAGCATGTAAACTTTAAAAAAAGTTTGTAACTTTATTACGGCATAATTTACATACATAAAACGTACCTGCTTCAAGTGTACCAGTCAGTGATTTCATACATTTTTACAGCCGTGCAGCCATCGCACAATCCAGTGTTAGGACTCTTTCCCCACAGAAGGTTCCCTAGTGCTCGTCTGCAGTCATTCCCCACTTGCCCCAAGACCAGGAACCACTGATGTGCTTTTGTTGTTGTTGTTTAGCTCTTTCATGACATTTACAAATATCTTTTTTTTTAATTAATTAATTTATTTTAACTGGAGGCTAATTACTTTACAATATTGTAGTGGTTTTTGCCATACATTGACATGAATCAGCCATGGGTGTAATGTGTTCCCCATCCTGAACCCCCCCTCCCACCTCCCTCCCCATCCCATCCCTCAGGGTCATCCCAGTGCACCGGCCCTGAGCGCCCTGTCTCATGCATTGAACCTGGACTGGCGATCTATTTCACATATGGTAATATACATGTTTCAATGCCATTCTCCCAAATCATCCCACCCTCGCCTTCTCCCACAGAATACAAAAGTCTGTTCTTTATGTCTGTCTCTTCTGCTGTCTTGCATATAGTTACCATTTTTCTGAATTCCATATATATGCGTTAATATACTGTATTGGTGTTTTTCTTTCTGACTTACTTCACTGTGTAAAGTAGGCTCCAGTTTCATCCACCTCATTAGAACTGATTCAAATGTGTTCTTTTTAATGGCTGAGTAATATTCCATTGTGTATACGTACCACAGCTTTCTTATTCATTTGTTTGCCATTGGACATCTAGGTTGCTTCCATGTCCTGGCTATTGTAAACAGTGCTGTGATGAACATTGGGGTACACATGTCTCTTTCAATTCTGGTTTCCTCAGTGTGTATGCCCAGCGGTGGGATTGCTGGGTTGTATGGCAGTTCTGTTTCCAGTTTGTCTTTTTTTTTTAAACCTGGGATTAAATTTTATTAATTCATGTATCTTTGGCCACAATCCTTGTTTCACCACATCACAGTCTTGTCAACCATGGTGTTCCTCAGGAAAGTTCTGGCCTGTTCAGGGAACAGGAAGCTCTCCACCAATTTATTTTACTAACAATAAGAATCATAATCATAATAATCACAATAATAACAGATAACACTTATTAATGTATCCAGCATTGTTCTAGGCATTTACATATATGTACATATAAGTCATTAATTCTCACAACAACTCTTGGAGATGGATATTGTTGTTATCCCCATTTTACAGGTGAGAAACTGAGTCACAGAGCACTAAAGGAAATTGCCCAAAGTGACATGAATAGTAGGAGGCAGATTTGGGTAATGAACCCAGGCAATATGTCATTGGAGGTCATACTCTAGTACAGCCACTATTATAATTATAATTCTCTATTTCCAGTTTTTTAAGGAATCTCCATGCTGTTCTCCATAGTGGCCGTACTAGTTTGCATTCCCACCAACAGTGTAAGAGGGTTTCCTTTTCTCTGCACCCTCTCCAGCATTTATTGTTTGTAGACTTTTTGATGGCAGCCATTCTGACAGGCATGAGATGGTACTTCATTGTGGTTTTGATTTGCATTTCTCGGATAATGAGTGATGTTGAGCATCTTTTCATGTGTTTGTTAGCCATCTGTATGTCTTCTTTGGAGGAATGTCTGTTTAGTTCTTTGGCCCATTTTTTTATTGGGTTGTTTATTTTTCTGGAATTGAGCTGCATGAGCTGCTTGTATATTTTTGAGATTAATTATTTGTCAGTTGCTTCATTTGCTATTATTTTCTCCCATTCTGAAGCCTGTATTTTCACCTTGTTTATAGTTTCCTTTGTTGTACAAAAGCTTTTAAGTTTAATTAGGTCCCATTTGTTTATTTTTGCTTTTATTTCCATTGCTCGGGGGGGTGGGTCATAGAGGATCCTGCTGTGATTTATGTCAGAGAGTGTTTTGCCTATGTTTTCCTCTAGTTTCATAGTTTCTGGTCTTACATTTAGATCTTTAATCCATTTTGATCTGCTTTTGAATTGCATCAACTTTGAAATGCTGACCCCATCCTGCTATGGGCTTCCCAGGTGGTAAAGAACCCCCTGCCAATGCAGGAGACGTAAGAGACGTAGATTCGATCCCTGGGTCAGACGATCCCCTGGAAGAGGGCATGGCAACCCACTCCAGTATTCTTGCCTGGAGAATGGCATGGACAGAGGAGCCTGGTGGACTACGGTCCATAAAGGTCGCAAAGGGTCGGACACGACTGAAGTGACACTGCACAGCGCATCCTTCTATATGCATTTAAAGGAAGACTTTTTTCTGCCTTTGAAGTAGTTTGTAAAATTATGGGCTTACTAAATACAGCATTCTTTAGCCTTGATTATGATCGTTCTCCTCTCCAGCTGAATGGCACTGGGGCTTACGAGGGTTTTGTAAGTAACTTGTAGCAGGGAAGGTGCTTCAGTCTCTTTTCAGTGCAGTGAACTGCTTATTGTCTTTGCACTTTCTGCACATATGGGATTTCTGAATTAATTCCAAACTTAGACAACTAAGGAAAAGCATTTAACGTTCATGGCAGGATGGAATAACAATTACCGTCCTCTGATGCCCCAAGGGCACTCCCCAGACATCTATTCTTCATTCCTGCTTCTCTCTGCTCTATTTGGAGGTGCTGCCTCTGCTTCAGTCCAAAATACCATTTAGAGGCTGATTAGATTTCAAATTATATTAACATATTTTAAGCTGTATATCTTTTCGCTTTTTCATGGCTAAAATATGCTTTCCATGTGCTTTGTCTGTTTTTTGAGTGAGATCCAATTATTTTGTAAGCTCTCTCTCCCCTTCTCAAGGCGGTTTTCCCACTTGTCCTTTCATCACTTTACTATTCAAGATTTTTGAGGACTTTTTTTTTATTATCCATTTCTTTCTTCTCAAGGAAAAGGACTTCATTTTGAATTTCAATATCCTGCTCTACAGTACAGCTGCACCTGGGGAAACTGTTCATTGAGCCATCCTTGAGCGCCTTTGTAATTTGGTGTTCAGATGCTGCTGGCTTTTGGATTCCAGAGAAATTTGTGTGTTCATTATCTATATCTATGTCTGTATCTATTTATGTCTGTGTATCCCTTTTATTTATGTTCAAGGCCATCTCTAAGCCCAAAACAAGGCTTGATTTCCTCTGTGAGGCTTCTTACAGGGTGAGGAGGTGAAGCTGCTCGCTGGCCATGACCCATCTGAAAGCTGTGGGCTTCTTTCTAGGCACAATGTGAGGCTGATGAAATGCTGAGATTGCTATCAGTTCTCGCTTTCTTGTCTCCTTCTTGGTGATCTGTTCATCCACAAAACCAAGGATTGGTACTTTGCTGAGAATCATGAATAGAAGACCCTTTTAAAAACCAGTGGAACCAGTTGGCAGTTTTTAAAGCTCCCCATTTTGACTGGTGTCTCACATACTAAGGTGAATATGAAAGTCGCTCAGTTGTATCTGACTCTTTGTGACCCCATGGACTGTAGCCCACCAGGCTCCTCTGCCCATGGAATTCTCCAGGCCAGAATACTGGAGTGGGTTGCCATTTCCTTCTGCAGGGGATCTTCCCGACCAGGGATTGAACCTGGCTCTCCTGCATTGCAGGCAGATTCTTTACCGTCTGAGCCACCAGGGATGTTACACTACGGTGAATGTTCTTTATCGTAATTTCCTTTAACTAAAGCTGACAACTGAGAATAACAATAACGAAATGGAAAAAAGTATTGATTACAGTGATTTAAAGTGAATCAAAACCCTGTATCTCTTTTAAATAGATATTTTATTTTTGAAAAAATATTTTTATGTATTTCTTTGGCTTCATTGGGTCTTAGTTGCAGCACGTGGGCAGCTTGGTGATGTGTGGGTTCCAGAACATGCAGGCTCTGTAGTTGCCCCACAGCAGCCCCCAGTCGGGGATGGAGCCCATGTCCTCTGCATTGCAAGGGGCATTCTTCATAACTGGACCACCACTGAAGTCCCTGGACCCTGGACCTTCAACTGAAGTTTTCTTGTTTTATGTGCAACATGCATGCTAAGTCACTTGATCATGACTGACTCTTTGCGACCCAGTGGACTGTAACCCACCAGACTCCTGTCCATGGGATTCTCCAGGGAAGAATCCTGGGGTGGGTGGCCATGCCCTCCTCCAGGGGCTGTTCCTGATCCAAGGATTGAACCCGCATCTCTTATGTCTCCTGCATTGGCAGGTGGGTTCTTTAGCTCTAACAGTGGCTCTTAAATCTGGAGGATCATATTCTCCTTTGAGACTCTTATGAGTGCTCTGATCCAGGGAAGCTGTCCCCAGGAGAGTCACTCTTCACAGGTGAGCTAACACTCCCTTTTTCTGTTATGTGCTCATCAGTGTTCCATCTTTTTACTCTTGTGTTCTTTTGAAGGGAATTTATACATCCTTGATATTTACTCATCAAGTGACAGAAATGAAATCTTTAGATCTCTTAGTTTCCTGGCATTTAGTAGTGATTTTCTTAGAGCAACCAGAAGATTGAGCCCAGAAAGAGAGATTCGAGGGTCACTTCTGCCACCTGTGTTCTTTCATGCCTTTGATTACCAAAAGAAATTTCTGGCTCTTGACAAAACGTTTCCCATGCATAATTATTCAGTTCAGTTGGACATGGGGATTTGCTTTCTTTCACTTGTTTCTTTCTCAGAACAAGAGTCTGGCGCTTCTGTACAACGACACAAACATGCGGCCCTTCCTCAGATAACCCATGCGTCCTTCCTTCCTCAGATCACCCATGCGTCCTTCCTTCCTCAGATCACCCATGCGTCCTCCCTTCCTCAGATCACCCATGCGTCCTCCCTTCCTCAGATCACCCATGCGTCCTCCCTTCCTCAGATCACCCATGCGTCCTCCCTTCCTCAGATCACCCATGCGTCCTCCCTTCCTCAGATCACCCATGCGTCCTCCCTTCCTCAGATCACCCATGCGTCCTCCCTTCCTCAGATCACCCATGCGTCCTCCCTTCCTCAGATCACCCATGCGTCCTCCCTTCCTCAGATCACCCATGCGTCCTCCCTTCCTCAGATCACCCATGCGTCCTCCCTTCCTCAGATCACCCATGCGTCCTCCCTTCCTCAGATCACCCATGCGTCCTCCCTTCCTCAGATCACCCATGCGTCCTCCCTTCCTCAGATCACCCATGCGTCCTCCCTTCCTCAGATCACCCATGCGTCCTTTTTTCTCCTCCTTCCTTTCCTTTACACCTTGATTTTTACCTCCTTCATTTGAGCTTTTAGTTCATGTGAGGTAATTTCATTTTTCTTCTCATCTATTTTTCTTTCACTTAGAGAAAATCCTGTTCCTGGCATTAAATTCTCCCTTCTCCTACACCAGATGATATCTAGGGCTCTTCATCATGTTGTCCTGACCAGTACCTTTTCAGAATGGTAGAATGCTTCCCAGCTGATGATTCTGGAGCCGCTAGGGCACCCGTGAGTGTGTCCAGTGATGGCATTTGTCTTGCTATCTTGAAAAAAAAACTGCAAATATAGGGACTTCCCTGGTGGTCCAGTGATTAAGACTGTGATCTCCGAGTGCAGGGCCACGGGTTCCATCCCTGTGGGGGAACTAAGATCCCCCTTGCTAAACAAACAAAACAGAAACAGCAAATACCCCCACCCAAAACTAGAAATATAACTGTTGCTGAAATGTTTTTCCCCTTAAACAGGAATCAGAGATAACCTGAGTGTGTATCAAGGAGCCGTGTTTGGCGGTGAGTGGAGGTCAGGCCTCTGACCCGTTTCTCAGCTGGTCTGTCACTCAGTGGAACACCACAAGCAACATGATTTTGATTATTATGCATCTTTAAACTGATTTTGTTCTCAGCCATATATTGTTAAATTTATATTCATAATGAACTATTGGTTAAATACAGGAAATTAATAAGGGGCAGAATACAAAGTGATGGCACTGCCACTTTTTATTTAGGTGTTTCCGGTACTTAAATAATGTTAACAAAATATGATGATAATTTTTATCAAACTTAGTTTTTAATGACGGATAGTTTAATGACTCCTCACTCAGCCTGTTACTAATAAACAAGATGGTTTTGGTGCAAAGTGTACCTCGGGTCACAAAAAGCAATTATTTTTTATATTAAAACATGTATTTTGATTTGTCTACATTTTAATATATATTTGATAATACTACATAATATATAGTCATTTAAAATTTTTTTCATGATCAATCATGTATTTACCTTATACATTAAAATTACTTGAAGATATATAACATAGGTTATTGGGAAGAACAGACTTCATCTTTATACTTCATAAGTATTATCCAAGTTCTGTTTATGTTGTTTCCCATTTAAATGGAAACGTTTCATTTAAAATAGCTATTGTTCAAAATGTCGAAATTATTTAAAAATTCCTCAGGATGTTCAGGAGTTTGAATAGACACAGATTTGATCCCTGGGTTGGGAAGATCCCCTGGAGAAGGGAATGGCTACCAACTCCAGTATTCTTGCTTGGAGAATTCCATGGAAGAGCCTGGTGGGCTACAATCCATGGGTTCTCAAAGAATTGGATACAGCTAAGCAACTAATACACACATGTATCAATGATGTGAACCATGCCTTCCTCTCTAAAGCCACTTTTTCTCTTGACATATCTTATTTTCAAGGTCCCTTTTATTTAGTTCATGTGTATTTTGTGTGGTCTGGACTCTTGACCAGTAGACATGGGATACTTAGAAGGTAGAATTGATAGAATTCATGGTCTGCTTGAATGTGGGAAGGAGAAGGAAAAGTGAAGAAAATGCAAAGGAAAGAAAAGGCATCTTAGATGAAGGAGGCATATGTTTGGGCTGTAATGTGGGGAATGGTGAGATTAAATGTTAAATAATACAGTCTGTGTAAGAACTGTGGACATATCCTCAACAATTTTTGTATGTTGACCACTTTACATGCATTTTAAAATACATTCCCCCACCAGCCTTTTGAGGTAAATTCTGTTTTGTTTTGTATTTTTCTCTCTTATAGATGAGGAAACAGATTTAGAGGGATTGTGTAATATGTTCAAAATAACCCAGCTAGAAAATAATTCATAGGCCAGAACTCGATTACACTGTTGCCTTCCAGTGGGAAAAATGAAGCGAGTTTGGAGTTGTATATAGTCAAAGTATCACATGCTGATAAGCACATCACACTGTTTTCTTTATCTGCCTTGACTCATATATGTATTTATACCTCTGGGGAGAGAAATTGTGCAGACTAACTTTATAAACAAACAGAGAAGCAAGCAGATGCTGCTGCTTTGAAGTTCGAGTTGTCATTTTTCTGCTTGCGGCCAAATGTAGATTGAAAGTTGAAGGTCAGGCGGTTGTCACAGGACAAGACATCGTGTGCCAGCCATTGAGGTTATAAAGATGAGTAAGGTCCTGTTTCTGCCCTGAGACACTCCCAGGACAGGGCAGGAGACCAGCCTTCCAAGGATGGGTTACAGTGCCATGTGCTAAGTGCTGAGTCCCATGACTGCAGAAGAGGGGGCCACCCATTGGTGTGGGGCAGTAAGGAGGCTGAGGAGCAAAACAGATATGATCACAATATCTTTATTCCCCTCCTCTGCTGTGTCTCAAAGTTTCCCTTTGTCTCGCTAGAAACCCGAGCATCATCCAGACACCTTCCCTTTCTCTGCACTGTCCCCGTATCTGGCAAGAGCCTCAGGGTGCCCCAGGAATGCTCTGAGAATCCAGTTCCCTGCCTCCAGGCTCCCACTTTTGGCCTGGCCCTTCTCAGAAGTTCCCTAAGTTCAGTTCAGTTTGGTCGCTCAGTCGTGTCCAACTCTTTGCAACCCCATGGACTACAGCACGCCAGGCTTCCCTGTCCATCACCAATTCCCGGAGCTTGCTCAAACTCATGTCCATCAAGTCGGTGATGCCATCCAACCATCTCATCCTCTGTCGTCCCCTTCTCCTCCTGCCTTCAATCTTTCCTAGCATCAGGGTCTTTTCTAAGGAGTCAGTTCTTCACATCAGGTGGCCAAAGGATTGGAGTTTCAGCTTCAGTATCAGTGCTTCCAATGAATATTCAGAACTGATTTCCTTTAGGATTGACTGGTTGGATCTCCTTGCAGTCCAAGGGACCCTCAAGAGTCTTCTCCAACATAGTTCAAAAGCATCAATTCTTTGGCACTCAGCTTTCTTTATAGTCCAACTCTCACATCCATACATGACTACTGGAAAAACCATAGCTTTGTCTAGATGGACCTTTGTTGGCAAAGTAATGTCTCTGCTTTTTAATATGCTGTCTAGGTTGGTCGTAGCTTTTCTTCCAAGAAGCACGTGGCTTTTAATTTTATGGCTGCAGTCACCATTTGCAGTGATTTTGGAGCCCAAGAAAATAAGTCTGTCACTGTTTCCATTGTTTCCCCATCTATTTGCCATGAACTGGTGGGACCAGATGCCATGATCTTCGTTTTCTGGATGTTGAGTTTTAAGCCAGCTTGTTCACTCTCCTCTTTCATCTTCATCATGAGGCTCTTTAGTTCCTCTTCAATTTCTGCCATAATGGCGGTGCCATCTGCATATCTGAGGTTATTGATACATCTCCCAACAATCTTGATTCCAGCTTGTGCTTCATCCAGCCCAGCATTTTGCATGAGGTACTCTGCGCATAAGTTAAATAAGCAGTGTGACAATATACAGCCTTGACGTACTCCTTTCCCAATTTGCAACAAGTCCGTTGTGTCCGGTTCTAACTGTTCCTTCTTGGCCTGCATACAGGTTTCTCAGGAGGCAGGTAAGGTGGTCTGGTATTCCCATATGTTGAATTTTCCGCAGAAATTCCCTAGCTGATCTGTGCTTCCTGCCTCTGTCCCCTCCACGCTCTCCTCCGTGTTGCCTCCAGAGGGCGCTCTCTAAGACACCGAGCCAATGAGGTAGTCACTCCCCCTATTTTTGTCCCGACACAGCCGGTGGAACTCCAAGTTGTGGACTCCTTTTCCCTGTCCACCCTCATTTCTTGCCATTTCCCCAGGTGCACCCTAAGTCTCAGTTCCCCAGACAGCTTATGTTTTTCATCTCCAGTTTTTGTAGCCCCCTTTCCTCTGTCTGCCTGAAATGCCTTCGGTCTGGTCTTTCTGGGGCTCCTCTCATAAGGCGGTTTCTCTGCAGCGTTTAGATACTTTCCCTGCTGATGGAGAATGAATAGCCCCATCAGGCCAGAGGTCAAGCATCTTAGTGCTGTGAGAATTTTCCTCTAGAAAGCCCTGAATGTTCAGACCTCAAGATAAGTATTTTCCTTTTTTGTCTGTATCCTTCACCAGACCAAGAAATGTTGACTGATTTTTGTTACCACAACAGTAAACCTACAACTGTTAACGTCACCCCATTCTGAGATAAAGCCTGCTTTATAGTGCGTTGCCGGTTATCTGACCGTTTACAAAAAGTGCTGCTGCTTCTGCTGCTGCTAAGTCACTTCAGTCATGTCCGACTCTGTGCGACCCCATAGACGGCAGCCCACCAGGCTCCGCCGTCCCTGGGATTCTCCAGGCAAGAATACTGGAGTGGGTTGCCATTTCCTTCTCCAGTGCATGAAAGGGAAAAGTGAAAGTGAAGTCGCTCAGTTCTGTCCGACTCTTAGCGACCCCATGGACTGTAGCCTACCAGGCTCCTCCATCCATGGGATTTTCCAGGCAAGAGTACTGGAGTGGGGTGCCATTGCCTTCTCCGACAAAAAATGCAATAAATTTTAAACGTAGTAGTAGATGGTCAGCCTAATGTCTATTCCTACCAAGCACGTGGCACATTCGGGGACTCTCGTGGTCGAAAACACACAATCTGGGTCACTAACATGTGTTAACCTCCCCAGTTGACCTCAGTAATGATTCATCACTGGCAGAATGGAAGCTTGGGTTCTCTCGTGTTGCCAAGTGGAGATCAAATCTCGTACCAGTGGAAACAAGATTCTGTCTTGTTACAATCAGAAACAAACTGGGCTAACCATTATCGGTGTGAGACAAGACTCAACGCCCCCAAAACAAAAAAGGAGTTAGGGAAATTCAGTGACCAAAACTATCTGTTGTAGGGTTTTTTGTGCAGAGAACAAATTTTTAAAAAAAAGAAAATTGAAATACAATTAAAAAAAGATGTGTTTGCCAGAGAGTTGAGGTGGAAAGAGGAGGAGGGGGATATGGGTTTTGGAGCAAATAAGAACCTTTGACAAATGGACAACCCTGGCTTCCTGTTGGAAGACGGTCCTGCAGAGAAGGTGTTGAGGGCAGGGATGCATTGAGAATGTGCTGGGAAGAAACATATACAGACTGACTTGGAACGAGATTCTGTTTCTAAAAGTCGTTCAAGGTCTATGAACTGCATAAAGCACGCCGGGGAAAGGTCTGTGTTTCTCTCCAGGCTGGCAGGACTTGGGTCCCCAGGCATTGGGCCTGTCCTGCTGGGTTTATAATGTGAGGTTTTCTGGTCAAGCAGGGGAGAGCTTTACCTTTTATTCATAAGTGTGTGAGATAACACCGAGGAGAAGCAATTTGAAGCGGGCCAGAAATCAGGCCTATTGAAGATATTAGTAAAATTAAAACCAGCTCCTGTAGCATGGGCTTCCCAGGTGACTCAGTGGTAAAGAATCCACCTGCCAATGCAGGGTTCTATCCCTGGATAAGGAAGATCCCCTGGAAAAAGAAATAGCAACTCACTCCAGTATTCTTGCCTGGGAAGTCCCATGGATGGAGGTGCCTTGCAGGCTACAGTCCATAGGCTTTCAAAAGAGTCAAACACAACTCAGCAGTTAAATGGCAACCTGAAGCATAAGACTGATCCTGGTAAAAGCCATTTTAAAATTATTTCATACCCCCCCGCCCCCCCCACGAAACTTGTGTTTATAAATAGCCCCAGTGATGGTCAGTAGATTGAGAGTGTTCTTTAAAAATATAGAATCAAAATGTATTTCTTTGATTGATTATTGATATTTCATCAATTTTTTTTTTTTTACTGGTTATTGATGTCTCATCAGCTTTTAAAAAGTATTCACAAACATTACAACCCATAGGAACCTTGAAATAGAGAGTAGGGGTATGAAGGAATGAGATGTGCTGAGAAAATGGCTGCACTAGGAAAAAGCAAGGCTAAGAATAGTGAGCGTTCTCGAGCTATTATGAGCTAAGACATAAATGGAAATGTGGTTGTCATGGGGCGTCTTAGCAGTGGGAGAGAGGAGTTGGCTTTGTCGAGAGGGACAGATATTTTCCTAGCACTGATGTTTCAGATTCTGCTGCCTCAGAATCTCCAGGGCCTCTGGGAAGCCCTGAATGTCCGGCAGCCCCCCACTCAGCTGGCCTGGGGGGCGCTGATGCTGCCCACCCCCCTGCAGGGCACACTCTCCCATCTGTCTTCCCACTTCTTTCCCGGGCTGTGTCTTCTTGCCCTGCACCACTTCCCCCACAACGTGGAAAACAGCTGGCCTTTCATTCTTCACAGCACAACTCAGGCCAAAAATGATGTTTAACAAAAGTTTCCAGATGCCTTTTACAATAAAAAAAAATTTTTTTTTTGGAAAAGCCTTAAGCTTGGACTGCTCTTGAAGGCCAGGGTCAAGTTCGTCTCTGGCACGTGGCAGCTGCCAGTTCATCTGCCCACGATGGGGGTGCTTGTCTTTGCATCTGGTCATCCCCCCTGGACTCCAGCCTCAGCCCTGAGAGCCAACTCTCTAAGCTGGATCAGCCTGCAGAGGTGAATTTGAGTCTTGATTTATGAAGAAACAGGAAAACCCCTTGAAACTGTACCATTTTCCCACATCATGGTTTTTTTTTTTTTAAAAACGCTGTTGTTTGGACCCAGCCAAAGCATCCTTTATAAATGAGCACTCTGATACTGCCCAAAGGCTCCCTTAAATTTTGTACTAAAAGTTGAAAACGTAGGTTTTGTGTTTCTTGCTCTCTGGCCTCTGCCCACCTTCATTGTCCTCTCCTTGTTTTCTGGGGGACGTTGGTCATCACTCCTGACAGAGTCCTGGGGACAGGGTGTGCGTCCCCTGCCGTATGGGGGTCTCTGGTATTTACTCTTGCCTCCCCCAACCCAGCCCCTCCCAGGTGGAAGGGAGTGAGGAGGAGACAGGAGCAAATGTCATCTACCAGGAGGCACCTCAGTGGAATAAACATGTTAGTATCCTTGGGCACCCCCGGTGTGCCCGCATCCACGTGGCCTGACCTTCCAACCCCATCTTTATATGTCTATATTTGCCATTAAGCTGCCAGTTTCTTATAATCAGAGGGTGGATCTTATCATGTTTCTGTGCCCACCAATGTGTGTCTGTTGGAGCTGCTCAGAATTGATTATCAGTGTAATGCCTTAATACCTCCTAATTCTATTAATTGTAACGTGGGGATCACAGGTCCCTTTAAAGGCTTGTGTTTCATGTGGCAACACCTGTGCTGAAGATCAGTGCCTTCTTTGATTGCAAGCTTGGCATCCCACTTGCAGAAACATGCAAACACACTCTGTCAGCGTGTTTCGAAAGCTAAAGTAGAAGGCGTTCAGGTCATCCTATGCAGACCTCTTTGGCGACTGATCCTCTCTCCCCACATGCTGTCTTTGGACTCCTGAGTTTAGGTGAGGTGTTCTAGAGGGGGGATTAAAGGCTGTACAGAAGTGGACTCCAGACGGCTAGTGCGGGGAGTGTTTCAAGGCAGAGAAACAGCGCCTGGCACTGACATAGTCTGTTCAAGAAACTAACTAAGTAATGCTGATACTTGCCAAATAGTGCTGTCTGATGAGTAAACAGTGTCACTGGTTGCTGAGTTGAATGGGGAAGAGGATCTGATTGGAGCTGATGAAGGGAGAGCATTTAATACCTTACAGAGAGCAACAGTAGAATTTTCTTATTAAAAGCATCCCATCTTGTGCTGAGTGCCGTGAGATTTGGTTTGGGTAGAAATTTTTCTTGACGTATTTCTTCAAACAAGTAATGCATTTTATTACTGGATAGCTAATTGAAAATACATGGTTGCTTGTGCTGCTGCTGCTAAGTCGCTTCAGTCGTGTCCGACTCTGTGCAACCCCGTAGACGGCAGCCTACCAGGCTCCCCCGTCCCTGGGATTCTCTAGGCAAGAACACTGGAGTGGGTTACCATTTCCTTCTCCAATGCATGAAAGGGAAAAGTGAAAGTGAAGTCGCTCAGTTGTGTCCGACTCTCAGCAACCCCATGGACTGCAGCCTACCAGGCTCCTCCGTCCATGGGATTTTCCAGGCAAGAGTACTGGAGTGGGGTGCCATTGCCTTCTCTGTTGCGTGTGCTAAGTCACTTCAATAAGTCACTTCAATTGTGTCCGACTCTTTGTGACCCCATGGACTATAGCCCTCCAGGCTCCTCTGTCCACGGAATTCTCCAGGCAAGAATACTGGAGCGTGTTGCTGTTTCCTCCTCCAGGGGATCGAACCCGCATCTGGTCTGTCTCCTGCATTGCCAGGTGGATTTTTTACCACTAGTGCCAGTTGGGAAGCTCACAACAATATGCAAATGAAAGATTCTTTTTTAGGTTCTTATCTGTCTATTCAAAGTTGCCCAAACACCAGGATAATAGGAATCCAAAGGAAGAGTGAAGGGAAGGAGAGCTTCAGGAGTCTGTGCCATGGTGCCCTGGAGATGTCCATCGTCTGTCTCTCTCTTTGGGTCTGCTCTTTTCAGATCTTCTCTAGCAGCTGGCAAGCTTACTGTGCTTAATGGCAGATTGTAGTTTTCTTGGTTTATCCCAACTGTAATTTCACTTGATAACATCAGGGCGCTCACAGTTGTTTCCTCAGTTTTAAAGGGTAATGTGCAGTAATTTAGGGACTTACTTCTGATGAATGATGCTAGGGTAAGTACAGAAAACATGAGCAGTCATGGGAACTTGATGGTTGAAGCTTTAAAAATAATTATAGATGGACTCTTGTCTCTTTGGGGCACTGGTACAGAGCTGGCTTCTGTCCTTTGTTTACCCTTAGTAATTTTTTCCTTTACTGAAGCAATTTGCAAAATAAGTGCAGTATGATTTCCTTCATACTTAAAAGGTTTAGAAAACACCACAGCAAATTGATGGGATGTAGCCTGTGAGACAGAGGGTGGGATTGGACTCTAAAGCAGTGGTCCCCAACCTTTACGGCACCCGGGACCAGTTTCATGTAAGAGTTTTTTCACAGACCAGGGTGGGGATGGTTTTGGGATGATTCAAGTGCATTACATTTATCGTGCACTTTATTTCTATTATTATTATTACATCAGCTCTGCCTTAGATCATGAGGCATTAGATCCCAGATGTTGGGGACCCCTGCAAGAATTCATTTGCTTTGTATCATTTGATTTGTTCACAATACAAACCTACTGTAACTATAAAGATAAAAGTATCCAAAGACAACCTTTAGAGCGTGTAGGCTTCTGTTTCAAGCTCCTCCTAGGGAGGGAAATCAGTATAATTCATTTATATAATTTTGAGATAAAAATCACATTATTTTAAAATTTTGATAAAAGTATTACTTTGGGAGCCCTCAGGCACGTTAATATAGTATCCAAGTTTATCTGAAAATGGATACTTAAAAATTCAGTTATTGAGCATTTATCTTTGGCAATAAGGTAATAATTAAACATTCATTTTCCTCCATAGATGATATGTATTTGAAAGTTTGTTTTCAAGGTCTTATCTTTTTTAAAAAAATTTTTTGATGTGAACCATTTTAAGTCTTTATTGAATTTGTTACAATATTGCTTCTGTTTTTTTATGTTTTGGTTTTTTGGCCCCAAGGCATGTGAGATCTTATCTCTCGTAGGGGTTGAACCCGTACTCCGTGCATTGGAAGGCAGAGTCTTAACCGCTGGACCACCAATGACATCCCTCAAAGTCTCAACTTGATTTGTACAATCATATGACATTTTTGAAAAGGGAATGATAATTTTTAATGGGAAAGCTATATATGTATGTATATATAAGTCTATCCTAGGAGAAGAGTTTAAAAAACAAAAGTAGATTCCATGTAACAGTAGTAGGGAAGACCACTTTGCATTGGCTTGTTGTTAATCTCACATCGGTTTTCACATCTTATTTGGTTTTCATTTTTCTTAACGTGACATACTGATGGTTTGCAGGTAGTCTTTGTAATAGGGATTTAGCGGGAACATAGAGAATAATAGCTGAATAGTTGTAGCTTTCATGAGTGTAATTAGCTTCTTATAAAAGTATAGTTCTGCAGGGAAGATCTGGATATAGAGTAACTATTTCCAGATTTGGGCTTTTCTCCCCTGCCTTTTATAAGTTCCTTCTACTTCTGTGCTTTCAGCTTAGTGATTCTTCTAAGAAGACTTCCAAAACTTCAGGTTTGTTTCCTGTCTCTCTTTTAGCTGTAACTCTCAGCAGACTATGGGAGAGTTAGGTGCATAATTTCAACAATTTCAGAATTTTTGAAAGACTTCTGTAAGATTTAACTGCTGTGCCCAGTGATGCATATCAGTCATTAGAAAAATCTGACATCCTGCTGTTGTCCCTTGTTGCCCAGTTTCTAAACCAAGAATCATTAAGTGTCTGGGGAGAAAGGCAATGGAGAAGGTGTATCTAGCGACTGTCTGGTGACCCTTGCATCTTGCCTTTTTCCCCCACTCTTCACTCTGCCAGAGAACAGTCATTCGTGGATGTTCACTGACATTTCTGTGTATGTTTGTAATGCCTCAAGGATTACTTGACTTTTCCTTTGTGATAGTCTAACCCTGCATGTCCATCTGCCCTTGTCTATTTTTAATGTTGAGACAAATAAATTTAGTTTTCTTCCTTTTGATAAAACAGTTTAGGAAAGAAAAGTCTCAGTTGGACCCATCTCTGTGCTTTTCTTGAACATCCTAATTATGTTGCAAAAATAATAATAGCACAGAAAGTTCAAAGTCCAGGAGGAAATGAACCTGTTGACTTGGAGATACATATATATGTAGATATATATATAGATAGATAGATAGATATGTAGGTATAGATATGTGTATATATATATATACACACATATATATATGATCACCTAGAGGATCAGGGGTAGGGATAAGAAGCCCCACTATGAAGTACCACAGCAGATGGCTCATTATAGATTCTTAATAAATATTTCTTGAATTAAAAACAAAGAATGAGAAAATTCAAGGGAAAATGTTTCTGGAGGGGTTCTGTGTATCATTTACTTGTTATATGGTGACCTTACAGATTGACTGAGATGTGGACAATGCAACTGTATGTTTCTTAGAATCTATTCCATGTCTGATCTTGGTGAGTCACATTCGTAATGTTTACAGCATCTATATTTTGATGATTTCAAGGGTATTAATTGACAGCACAGGCAGTGGGCTTTTATTACCATTTACAATTTCATTACCATCGTCTGGATGGTGAATGCTGCCATTGTAGGCAGATCTTCCAGACTGGGGGCTGGAGTTGAGCTGACGAGGGACCCCACAGAGTCATCATAAAATGGAAGAGAAGTTGCAGAGACTCGAATCCGTGCACCAGTTAAAAACAAATTAGAAATTCCCAGCATATTTTAGAGAACTTCCTAACCGTTTGACATCACTGACTGAGGACATCAAGTGTCTGACAGAGACCACTTAGGGCTTAAGGCTACCATCTTGATCTGTTAAGATAGCGTAGTGCTTTCCTCCTTAAATGAGATCCTTTCTTCTTATGGTCTAATAAAGACTGAATTCTTTACTCTTTGAACTGCCCTTTCATAAGGACTTTTAAAATATCAGTTTGGGATGTGGAAGTCCATCGTTTTAACACTGAATGGATGGCTGGGGAGTTCAACCGAGGTTTTAGAGATTCTTACGCTCAAAGGATTACAAAAAAATTTTTGTGGTCAGAGCCTATTCCTTGTAACCGTAACTTTGATTCATCAGATTCTGAGCAGCTGAGGCAACTCTTGCTTTATTCTGATGGTGGCCATCTGTCATATTCCCTGCTTATTTATGGGACCAAGAAAGCAAAGTGAGAGACACAGAAGAGAAAATGCTAGATCGGTAGCTGGGGTTCATCCGACTCAGGTGTTTGTCTAATACAGTGCATGGATTTGACTTTTTTTTTTTTTATTTTAATGTTTTAAAGTTTATTTGTCTATACCAAGACTTGTTGTGATATGCAGGATCCAGGGATCAAACCCGGGCCCCCTGTATTGTGAGAGCGGAGTCTTAGTCACTGGAGCACCAGAGAAGTCCTGGATTAGACTATTTTTACATGAAAATATTTAAGTGACTTTAGTGCTTTCTGTTGACTTCCGTTTCAGTGAGGTTGGGAAACTGTGCTCTCATAGGGTGGTCGAACCAAGGACTGTAACTGTTCCGCTGATATTTCAGGAGAGGAGGCCTTTGGAGAGTCCATCAGACCATCTTGATGCAATATGTCTGGGCAAGTGGCTCCTTAGTACATGTCTTAGTCATTGTTAAAATAGCAACGCTGGAGATAAGGTTATCTCAAGAGGACAGATTGCAGGCTCTCTGTCCTCCTGAGTTAATGCCAAGTCAGAGCCTGCTGTCGATGGATCCGCCCAGTTCTCCAAATCATTTAGGTCTGAAGGCCTTGCAGTTCCTCACTCCAGTTGACTGGAGCACCTGGAATGTCCAAGGAAAGAAAATTTTCGCTCAAGAATGCCTATGTAAATCATCCTCTCTGCTTCATTTCTAGTCTTTCTACTGAAGTTGAGTGCATGTTTGATTTTTCCTGGAAGAGGCAAGGGAGGGTATTCAAGCAATGGCTCTTTGTGCTCCGCCGTCATTGGCCGTGCCTTTGTGTGACTTCGAGGTCTGGGTGGATGTAGTAGGTAGAGATGGTGGTTGGATTCCAATGCTTTCTACCCAGGCACACGGGATATAATTCTGGAACAATGAAACATTCCAAGAATGCCTGTTCTGTGAAGTGAGTACCTGCTTTTTAAGACCTCATTTTCTGAATAGGACTCTGAAATTGGAACCAAGAAAATCTGCACTTCAGTGCCACCCATTAGCCACCCTCTATTCTTTTGAACTGTGGGTGGTCCTCTTAAGTATATTTCAGCATACTTCTTTTCTATTTGAATATGTGACTTCGAATTTTTTTCTGCTTCATTACATCTTTTTTTTTCATAATGTGACCAAAATGTTATTTAATTATGCACCAAGTAATGGGATTGTGTCTTCAAAACTCACATTGTTTTTGTAAGGCTTTATAATATTAGACTATATTAATGAGATGCTAGGAAAAGGAATAATTTTGGGGAAAATAGACTTACATCAAATTAAGTTCTTAGCTTCATTGTGTTAATAATCATTTAATTCTGATATTTTTTTCTCTTAAAAGTTACTTTCATTTTAACTTTTTAATTAATGTTATACTAAATTTCCATATGCCCTGAAATGGTGATTTTTGTGACAAGTGAGGTAAACCTTCTATCAAAAGTCTGCAATTATTTAAAGCATGATTTTCAACCCTGCACTTTTGACATTTGGGGCCAAATAACTCTTTCTTGGGGGCTTCCCTGGTGGCTCAGATGGTAAAGAATCTGCCTGCAATGCAGGAGACCTGGGTTCAATCCCTGGGTTGGGAAGATGCCATGGAGAAGGGAATGGCTACCCACTCCAGTATTCTTGCCTGGAGAATTCCATGGACAGAGGAGGAGCCATCCGGTGCACTGTGTTTGGCAGCAAATTTTGATTTTCCTTCCTTTGGGAAACAGAATATTTCTAATAGTTTTGTTGGATGTTGACTACTCCAGTCTTCAAAACATGAAGTACTAATGTCTCTTTTTACTTGCTTCCCTTTGCCCTTGCATTCCTCATGCTTTCTCGGTCTTCATGCGTACTACCCGCAATACTCCATGACCATAGTCTCGATGCCACATCACTGCCGATTTTCACAGGAAAGGGTATCATACCCTTTCCTCCATCGGAGACTTGTTGCAACTCCACAGAGTGACGTTCTGGACACTTCAACAAGTGCCCTCACGTGGCCTCATCTCTACTCATGGATTTCGTTAACCAGAATGGGCTTTTCTGCTTCACTGAGGCACATAGGCCACTTCATGTCATGTGTTTTGATACCTTGTCCTGTTCCTTTGTTTACTTTCTCTCCCTGAGTGCCCGTTTTCTCAGAATGGATGTCCATTGTTGTCTGCTGTTTCATCTTCTCCAGATAACCTTCTGAAGTGCAATGAATCACATTTTGTAGAAGGGATATGTTCCTGAAGACCTAGGAAAAATTCAAAATTCACCAAGTTCAAGCCTGAATTTTCTCTTAGGAAATGATTCACATTATATAAAATTGTATGCTTAAAATGACAGCCCTATTAATGTTTTATATCACAGCCTTTCATGTTAAAATAAGGCCATTTGGGAACCCTACCAAAAGCTAACCTGGCTTCGTATTTCCATCAGCACTTTGTCTGAAGTTTGTGGTTTTTACGAGCCATTTGCTGCAAAACATTCTGAAAAATTTTCAGTATATCTAACTTGTAGGCCACTTGTATTAATAATTTGATTTAAAAAATCATGGTTTTCTTGTGGCCAAGAAAAAAGTCTAGTGGGAGAGTTCTGCATGGTTGAAGAACTCTAGCCAGCTAGTGCAGATAATAGATTATTGCCAAGTTGGAGGAGCTTCAGTTGCATACCCCAAGCCTTGATCCTATGAGCATCATTTAGATGATTTTAACACACTTTGATCTGTGTGTAAGGAAAAGACATAAGACTAAATGTCTCGGTCAGTTTAGGCTGCTGTAATAAGACACCATAGACTGGTGGCTTCAACAGCAAACATTTATTTCTCACAGTTCTGGAGGCTGGGAAGTCCAAGATCAAGGTGCCACAGATTGAGGTCTGGTTGTTGTTATTGCTCAGTTGCTCAGTCATGTCTCACTCTTTGTGACCCCCATGAATTGCAGCATGCCAGGCTTCCCTGTCCTTCACTATCTCCCGGAGTTTGCTCATACTCATGTCTGTTGAATCGGTGATGCCATCCACCCATCTCATCCTCTGTCGCCCCTTCTCTTCCTGCCCTCAGTCTTTCTCAGCATCAGGGTCTTTTCCAGTGCATCGGCTGTTTGCACCAGGTGGCCAAAGTATTAGAGCTTCAGCTTCAGCATCAGTTCTTGCAATGAATATTCAGGGTTGATCTCTTTTAGGATTGACTGGTTTGATCTTGCTGTCCAAGGGACTCTTGAGAGTCTTCTCCGACACCCCAGTTTGAAAGCATCAGTTCTTCTTTGATACTCAGCCATCTCTATGATCCAGCTCTCACATCTGTATATGACTACTGGAAAAACATAGCTTTGACTATATGGACCTTTGTAGGCAAAGTGATGTCTCTCTTTTTTAATACACTGTCTATGTTTGTCATAGCTTTTCTTCCAAGGAGCAAGTGTCTTTTAATTTCATGGCTGCAGTCACCATGGGGAGCCTGCTTTTTGTCTCCTAGATGTACACCTTCTCGCTATACTGTCACCTGGCAGAGAGGGGAAGCTCTGAGATCTCTTCGTCATCATATTATTAGGGCACTAGTCCCATCGTGGGGACTCCACCCTCATGACCTCGTCTGAACCCAGTTACCTCCCAAAGACTCTACCTCTACAGTAGGGATTAGGGTTTCAACATATGCATGTTGAGGAGGCACAACATTCAATCCATAGAACCTATTTACTAATGTACTAGTTGGTGAGAGAATCAGATGGTTATAATTTACTAAAATAATTGATCAGAGCTCATATAATCATATTAGAGTTTGTGGCTTTGCTAGTTCTCCACTTTTGTTCCCAATGTCAGTTATGTGATTATTGGCTCAAATTACAAACCAGTAATTCTGAAGAATATCAACCCTGAGTGTTCATTGGAAGGGCTGATGCTGAAGCCGAAGTCCCAATACTTGGGCAACTTGATGTGAAGAGCTGATTCGTTGAAAAGTACCCTGATGCTGGGAGAGATTGAAGGCAAAAAGAAAAGGGGGTGGCAGCAGATGAATGGTCAGATAGCATCATCGACTCTATGGACATGAATTTGGGTAAATTCTGGGAGATCGTGAAGGACAGAGGAGCCCGGTGTGGTGCAGTTCATGGGGTCGCAAAGAGTCAGACATGACTTAGCGACTGAACAACAACAGCAAAATTATTGCTGGGGCAATAACTTGATGTTATTGATTCATGCAAAAATGACGTGGGTTTTGTTAACCAGATTGAGCCAACCATGTATTAGGACTTGTTAAAGCAAACATAGAACAGGGACACATGTTACAAGATGTGTGGTCTTCCTGGTGGGGGTATTGGGGGTGGCAGTTTGGGGAAGAGATCGCATTCCTCCAAGTGACCAGTCTGGGTTTGCAATGCAGGCCCCATCTGGCCCTCCTTCCACTTTCTTTCATTGTACCTTGCTTGTGCCTTTAGTATAGTAATCCTTTTATTATATTTTTCTGTTTGTGTGGGTTTTGTGTGTGTGCGTGTGTGCTAATAGACTTTTAGCTGCCAGAGAACAAGGACTGTCTATTCATTTCCACTCTCTCCAGTGGTTGACACTTAACATCCTGAGAGTAAACATTTAGTGCATTGTCTCAGTGACCCATTTCTAAGGGGGTGCTGGCAAACCAGCATGCATCCAGAGGGGGACAAGCAGATTACTCAGTGTTCTTGAATCCATTTTACACAAGGAGTTGATGAAACTGGGGTTGTTTAGATTGGAAAATAGTCGCGTTTGCATTTCGTAGTCCAGCTTGGACAACAGAGAGCAAAGCATCGTGGTTAAGAATTAAAAGCAGTGCGACCTTTGGTAGGTCTCGTTGTACCTGTTTGAAAAATCAGAACAGGGCGGGTCCCTCCTTGGCTGGTTGAGAAGCGCGGGCACTTGGCAAGATGCTGCTCCAAAGTGTTGAGTCAGCAGCCACCTTCTCCACTCCTCTGTCTCCTTTTCCTCCTTCCTCCCACTTTCTCCCCTTCACCCCCGCCTCCTGCCCTCCCTAGGAGGATCTTATGGAAGGATCTTAGCTATCTTATAGACATGGAAGATAAGGTTAGAGGGTTAAGTGGTGTGTTTGAGATTTCTTAGGAAGATGTGAAAGAAGAAACTGTAATCTGGGTGTCTGTCCATTATTCTTTTTTGGACCGGATAACTGTCTTCAGACATTTGAGAGGGTGTCGTGTAGGAGATGGAGGAGACGTAGCATCACATCACAGGGCAAAACCAGGGTCAATGGATAGACGTTACCATGGGAAGTGGAGACAGCAGAGGCAATCTGAACTTCTAACATTGGAGCTGCTTTTGGAATCGGCAGTTTCCCATTGTTAGGAAAGTGTTCCTGCAGAAGCTGAGGGGACAGAATAATAGCCAAAGGGGCTGGAACGAGGGCATTTCCTCACTGGGAGAGAGAATTGTACGAGATGTCTCTAAGTCTCTTCCAAACTTAAAATCACATTATGCTTGTGTCTCTTTCATTCCCTGGATGGAGTCAGCCAATCACTGAATTAATTTAATTTCACTGCTGACACAGGAACGGGAGTCTTTATATTCCACGGGAGAGAGCCAGGGTTTGAAAAGTTGTTCTCCCATTAGAATATGTAGAGAGGAAGATGTCAGGACGACATAATCAAAATGGTGCACGAGAGTAGAGATGGAAGGAGAACTCAGATGCTGTCAGAGCATTTTTAGGATTCAGCAAATGACGACTCGTGTTAATTTTCAGATTTTTTTTTTTTTTTTTTTTCGAGAATTGGATAGTCAGCAGTCTTCAGGAACCAGTTTCATTCAGTAGTGCAGACTAGGGAGGTAAAGATGATATTTGAAATTAAGGTATGTGATGGTTGTGAATGCGCCCATAATTGCTTGTGTAATTCTGCCTGTTCCCAGGAGACAAGAGAAAAATGACATCTTTTACATTATTAACATACTGAACTGGTACACTCACATCATTCAGCATTTCTTTGTGTAAATTTTGAACTGTAACTTTCTCTTTGTTAAAGATTTTGTCTCCCTACACAATTTCTATTCATTCTGTTTACTCTTAAGAAGAAACTAGTCTTATGGATTAAAAAAAAAAAAAAGTGGAATGAGGATAAGAAATATCCTTGAAGTGAGGGGTCAGTAAGACAGCCTTCACATTTATTTAACATCTCCACTGTTCTTTGACTATTATTCATACAGTCTCATTTAATTCCTATTAATTCCATCCACATTTTATGAAAAAGGATGTGAGGTTCACAGGTTAAATAACTCACCCCAGGCTCTGCGGTAAGGAAATGATCCATCTTAAAAGGCAGACAAATAGAGATTTTTTTTTTTTTTTTTGTAGAAATGGTTCATTCACTCTCTATAAAATCATTTAGGAGCTCTAAATTATAAGGCAGTTGGTGGCATATGACATATGCTTGATTTCCCAATATAGTCAGTCAGATGCAGCTTGTAAGTAATCCCTGTATTTTATTGGTTGTATCCTCATTTGTATTTTCCCTTCATTATGGGCTCCTATCTATTACTCCCTACATGAGACAAATGTGATATTCAGGAAGACACAGTAGTAGCATTAAAAGAACTAATGGAAATGAACCTGGCAAATAGACCTACTTGTCTTATACAGGAATAAAATCAATAGAATTCTGCTTGTGAATTGGAAGGAATTTACACTTGGCAGATGACTCTAAAAAATATTCTTCACCTTCAAGAACCATCTATGTTTTAAAAACACAAGTTTTTGATGCTATTCCTCCTTAGAATCTGAAAAAAGATACATTCACCATTATTTCACAGAAAGATACAGAGGACAAGAGATAATGCAGTATACTTTAAAAATAAGTTTTCTTCCTTGAACATTTAAAAATAAAATTTTTGCACCACATCTCTGGCAGGAATTCAGTAGCAGTGATAAGAATAGAGTCACCTTCTGTGTCTAACGTAGTCTTTACAGTTGCTTTGTTTCATAGTTTTATAAATTGGGCTTTCTGGTTTCCTTGGCAACCCAGTTGTCGACATTGGTTGCTAAGGAGCAGCTTCGGCTGCACAAAGCAGAAGGAGCTGAGTGTGCTACCGGGTGACTTCATCCCTGGCAGTGACAGGCGGTGGGGATCTTAGTACTTGTTCAAGTAGAGGATGAGATGGTTGGATGGCATCACTGACTCAATGGACATGGGTTTGGGTAGACTCCAGCAGTTGGTGATGGACAGGGAGGCCTGGCGTGCTGCAGTTCGTGGTGCAAAGAATCGGACACGACTGAGCGACTGGACTGAACTGAATAATGTGGAATCTAAAAAAATGATACAAATGATCTTATTTACAAAACAGAAACAGACTCACAAACTTAGAGCACGAACTTTTGGTTACCTGGCAGGGGAAAGATAGTTAGGGAGTTTGGGGTTGACATGTACACCCTGCTATATTTAACATAAATAACCAACAGGAACAACCTACTGTTTAAAAAATAAATGAATAACATTGACTGTCAAAAGAAAAATAACCCCCAAACTGTAACCCAATCTTTCTTTATCGACAGGTAAGAGATATTGTAGTTCTTACAGAAATACATAGTTAATTTGATGTATGCATATTTTTGAATGTGACTTTATAAGCTGTGATCAGCATAGTAGTTGGTCCATAAATCTCTGTCATGGTCAGCGTGCCCATGTTTGGGGTGCATGTTGCATGAGGACATCAGTGATGTGTGAATCCTTCAGGTCAGGGGTAGAAGGTCCTCGTGTTCAAAACAGAGGCTTAGGACGAGTGTAAGCGCCACTTCCATAGCTCAGGTGTGAGCTCGACATCCGTCCTTCAAACTGTCGAGCCTGGAGGGCTGATGGGGGTTATGGGGAGTGTTAATGGAGGGAGTACCACTTCTCCTCCTTGCTTGGTTTTAGATGGTCACATTCTACAAGCTGGTCATCTGGTATTAATTATGTTTTGGAGATCTTCAAATACAGACAGTTTAGTTTCGGAAGCCCACATAACTAAGTAGACTGGTGATCCTCTTTGGACACCTGAGTTACCCTCTCTGAGCCTCACATTCATTATCTGTAAAGTGAGTTGGTAATAATACCACAGGCTCCTCTGTCCATGCAGATTCTCCAGGCAGGAATACTGGAGTGGGTTGCCATGCCTTTTTCCAGGGGATCTTTCCAACCCAGGGATCAAACCGGAGTCTCCTGTGTCTCCTCCATTGAAGGCAGACTCTTTACCTCTGAGCTCTCTGAAGAGCCCGATAACCCGATTCAGACCAAACCCTTTATAAGAAGTTAGAGCTGATACTTAAGAGCGTAAAGCACTGTGATTCTGTTTTAAGACTCATGTTCATCTGAAAGGGCACTCACTTGATTCAATTCAGCCATCTTATTGAGCATCTGATACACGAGTGATTTTTCTGGATGTTGGGGGTAGGTCTGTGAAGAAGGTAGGAGTTCAGTTTCAGGTGTGCTAGGTGTGAGATTTCTCTTAGTAGTACAGGTCGAGATGCTGACGAGGCAATCAATTCAAGTCTGGAATTCAGATGAGAAATCTTGGTTGAAGATGTAAATTAGGAGGGCATATGCATAGAGTGGTAGTATTTAAAGCCATGAAACTGGATGAACTCACCGAGGAAATGAGTGTCAGTAGAGAAGAATTCCATGAACTGACCTTAATTTTGGGGTGCTCCGAAAAAAACAGAGCAAGGAAAACAAAAGGCACCACATAAAGAGGACTGAGAAGGGATAACTGGTTTCTGAGGGAAAGCCAGCAGCTCGGGATGTCCTGTAAGCCAAGAGAAGGCAGAGCCAAGAGGACCGAGTAACACCTGGGCGTGCGCTAAGAGAAGATGTGCCCTGAGAGCTAATCAAATGCACTAACCTAGAGGCCATTGGCAGTCTTGACCAGAGCAGCTTAGTGGAAAAGTGGAGTCCAAACCTGGTGTGGGTTTGGGCCTTTAGGGAAATAATGTGAGGGGAGAGATTGGAACAAGCATAGACAACTCTTTCAGGAAGAAATGGGGAGGAAGCTGGTGAAGGAAGTAGGATGATAAGGATGGATGGCTTTCATCAAATGTTTAAATCTATA
Organism: Okapia johnstoni; assembly: GCA_024291935.2. Classification (NCBI taxonomy): domain Eukaryota; kingdom Metazoa; phylum Chordata; class Mammalia; order Artiodactyla; family Giraffidae; genus Okapia; species Okapia johnstoni. Next base: position 63,890,770 of record CM044321.1, read on the forward strand.
AACATTGGGCCTTTGGTCTGTGTGGGTGGATTTAGTGTCTTTAGTTTCTTTGCTGTGCCTGTCGTGATAGCCCATAATCATTAGTGTTTTGTTTTTTTTTTTGAGTTTTGATTTTCAAGTTCTCAGTTTATACAACAAAATTAAGTTATCGTGTTCTGTATGGATTACTTAATATAAATATTTCCCCTGCAATGCCAAAGCAATATAATCTGGTGGTTAAGACCATGTACATTATGTCATTCAGATGAAATCCGAGTCTCAGTTCTCCTCCTTCTTAGCCATGTGAGCTGTGAAATTCTTTTAGTTTCCTTAGCCTTGTTTTTTGTTTTTGGTTTTTTTTTTATCTAGCGAATTGTTGTTGTTCAGTTGCTAATTTGTGTCTGACTCTTTGCAACCCCATGGACTACAGCACGCCAGGCTTCTTTGTCCTTCACTATCTCCCGGAGTTTGTTCAAACTCATGTCCATTGAGTTGATACCATCCAACCACCCAACCGTCTCATCCTCTGTCGTCCCCTTCTCCTCCTGCCCTCAATCTTTCCCAGCATCAGGGTGTTTTCCAATGAGTCAGCTCTTCGCATCAGGTGGCCACAGTATTGGAGCTTCAGCTTTAGCTTTAGTCCTTCCAATGAATATTTGGGGTTGATTTCCTTTAGGATTGACTGGTTTGATCTCCTTAATGTCCAAGGGACTCTCAAGAGTCTTCTCCAGCACCACAATTCTGGTAGCAACTCTTACCTTGTCGAGATGCCATGAGTTTTAAATGAACTGTACTTGCTCACGCATGCTCAGTCATGTCTGGCTCTTTGCAACCCCATGGATTGTAGCCCGCCAGACTCCTCTATCCATGGGATTTTCCAGGTAAGAATACTGGAGTGGGTTGCTACTGCTTGCTCCATAAATGAAGTAATACAGTTAAAACCTTTAGGTCAGCGCTAATACCTATGTAAACTTCCCAGTAAAGGTTAGCTGTTATTGTAGCTATTAACTTATATTTTGACATGAAGTAACATAAGGTAGGAAAAAATGTGAGGATGGGAATTGACTGTACTTGGGTTTCTACTCCACTTCATTACTGTCTATACATCTTACTTAACACTGCTCAATTTGTTTCCTCATATCTAAAGTGAGGTTAATAATTCTTAACACAAAGAAAATTAAATGATACATTTATAAAATTACATTGTACCTTAAAAAGTACCATACAAATATTCATTTCATTTATTTAAAATGAAATTCTTTTTTAAAATATATTTGATCACTTCCATTAAATTTGTGTACTAAGAAAAAAGAAATCTTAATCCATCTTTGCAGTTTTAACTGTAATTTCATGGAAAGTTTGGGTTCCGAAGAGAGTGAGGGTGCCCAGTGGCAATATAAGATGTGTTAACATTATTACTTCTTTTAAAAAGTTTTGAAGTGTGGAAGATACTACAAAATAGAAGAACAGAAATGTGACTCTGTTACACATATATGCAGTTATTAAATTTTTTTCCCATATGGACTGGCTCAAGTGAACTAGCTTACTTGGTGCCAAGCAGGTGTCTTTTTATCTTTCTGCCAGAATACTGTGTCCTTTAGGTGTTTTTATTAAAGTGGAGAAAAATGATCTATAACAGCTGGTTGAAAAAAAAAAAAAAAAAACCACAAAGATGAAGGGGAATGAGGTCAGCTAATCATCTAAGGAAGCTTCCAAGTAAGAATAACCTAATGGGGAAAAAAGGAGTTTAGTGTGGCTTTGTTTGATAAAAATCTAACCTGACCTCACACAAATTCCCTGACCATAACTGAAGTAACTCCAATCCCTTTTGCATCCACTTGGTCATCCCTTGGGGCTTACCTGATAGCTCAGTTGGTAAAGAATCTGCCTGCAATGCAGGAGACCCCGGTTCGATTCCCGGGTTGGGAAGATATCCCCTGGGGGAAGGGATAGGCTACCCACTCCAGTATCTTAAAGAATGCCTTAAGAATGTGGAGGAGCTGTAGTAACTAGTGCTGTTACTGCTAGTTTATATGTATATAGTTCTCAGATCTTAAAAAAACAAACAAACAAAAAAAAACACTTTCTTGAGCTTTGTTGCCTGTAATTTTTAAAACAATCCCATGAGATCAGTTTTAGAACTAGGGTTACATCCACTTTAAGAAGAAACAACTGGTTTCTGTGATTGCATAATTACCTTTGAGTCAAAGCTGAAACTGAGCCACTTTAGAAAGTTGTTGGATGAAGTATGTTTCCCCCCTCCCCCCAAGCCCCCCAACCTTTCAGGCACTGTGCAACAAATGTGAATTGTAGAGTTCTGAGCTTCTTTTGGGTACCTGAGAATTTTATTTTATTTTTTAAATAATACATGTCTTGAATCAAATATGTGTCTTGAAGCAAAATTACATCTAAACTCACTGTTTCCACCAGACACACAGTTAATCTTAAGAACTCTTTGTTGGCTAACCAGTCACAGCATTCTGTTGTAGCATGTGGTCATCATGTAATTCATTGTTGCTGCTGCTAAATAGAATGCTTGGCAGTTATTTTAAAGGAGTAAGAAGAAATTCTGGCATTTAAAATTTTTAGGTCGTACGCACGGAAGGCCACTATGAAACACACATAACGTTGCTCTGAGAGCTATGGGGAAAAGATACCTAGAGGGTGTCCAAGAGACAGCTAGGAGATGATCCCGCGGCGACATAAAAATAAGGATTGAGGCTGTGTGTAACAGAGCCCCAGCAAATGAAAGATCATGGTGGTTAAAGGCGGCTGATTCAGGGGGAGGCTGGACCCGTCTCTTGGAGCTGAAGTCCAGGTCGATGGGTGGAGAGGAGGGGGAAGGGCATCTCAGTGGACAGGAACAGGAAGGGCCAGTGGAACTGGCAAGGGGAGGTGATGCCACCCTGGTGGAGGTTACACTGAAGTCATTTTCTGTCACTTAGTGATCAAATGTCACCTTAAAACAAGCTTTGTTGCTTTCAAGTGGCCTAATTCTTAGAGCCTTGGGGTAAAAACCACGACAGAGTTTAACAAATTAAGCCGTGTTCTCGTTGAAACAAGAGTGATAACTAGTAGTGGTCTCAATTTCCCCATTCCTTGTCTTTATTCCTGTTGTTTGTTGGCAAAGCTGTTTAGCTTAATTTGAATTTAATCTAATACTTGGATTCAGGAAGAGGATAGTGTTTTAAAAGAGTCACAATCTCTTAAAGCCTTTTTCTCCATTTAAAATATATCCAAGATATTTCCAAAGCATTCTTTCCTGAACTCTTTTCCAACAAAACCTTTTGCTTGGTTTCTTTTTCCATCAGCGCTCCACTCCTGCTATATCTTCAGTTTCTTCATCTGGCAAATGGAAATCAATACTAAGCATCTTGTGTGATTTTATTGAGTTAGCCGAAAAATTGGGATTTTCCCCTAACATCTTACAGAAAAATCCGAAGGAAGTTTTTTTGCCAACCTTGTTAGGAAGGTTAAATTCCTGTGATATAATGTGAAAACTCTATACGTTGAAAGGTGCAGAAGCTACTCTCAATTGATCTTATATTACTAAATATGCAACTCTATAACATAATTTATATTGACTAAAAAACATAGCTTTTATCTGATGACTATATTTGGAAATTGTAACATACATTTTATTATTAATTTTTCCTTTTGTCTTGGCTTGTCTTCACATTATCCGGGAGTTTTCAATTCATCTAGATTAGTTTAGTATGATTTGAAAGACCCAGTGCTTCACAGCATTTATCACTCATGCTTTTGAAAAGAAGATTTGAAATGTATAATTTTGAAACTAGTGAAATGGATTATTTTTCCCTGCGGCTTTTAAAAAGCATTTCAGAAAGTTGTTATGTTGTTTAATTTGAATCACTGTGTCTTAGGACCAGTTACAAGAAGTTTCTTTTAAAACTTTTTTTGTTGATCAAGTTTGCTAGTTATTAAATATTGGAGATTTCTTTGTAAAAGAATTATGAAAATTTGCATGAGAGACTGCACTCTACCAAGATGCAGACATATAAAAAGAGTAAAATTAAGAGTAAAATAAATAATAAGTAATTTTTTTAAAATCTGAGGATTTCATTTTTGGCCTGTAAAAACTGTATCATATGAATTTTACAGAGAAGTCGTTCAAAGCTGAGTCTTAAGATTTATTTAGAAAGGCTTATATTCACTGACTACCAAGCAGGTCTTTTCATTGTGGCTTTGTTTAAAGAGTTTAGGATTGATTTACGTGGCCTCTTATTTAAAACCTGAGACCAAGACAGTGTAGCCAGCCAAAACAATGTACAGTGTCAAAAGCATTTTAACTAAACACTGAGAAATTCATCTTTGTTGCCAGCATGAGACTAGCCAGGTCACCCACTGCCAAAATACTAGGAACGGCGTGCTTTTACAGGCTTCGTGCATTTGGCTCTGTTTGTCTGTAGCCATACATTTTTAGGAATCACAGTATAAAATGTTGGAATCCAGAGTTGTATTGTGGATTTTAAAAATGTTCATCACTTTGATCATGTTTTCTAATTACATGCTTCTGAATACTTAGTTTTTCTCTTCCTATACTTTAAAAATAAGAACACTTTTATATATATAAGCAGTTCTTTTTGGCTCCCTAACGTCTCGACTGGTGATTTTTGTTTTCCACCTAAAGCAGATGTCCAGCGCCCCTGCAACGCGTCTGGTTGAAAAAACAAAACAGATTTGTTTTCTTTGTTGGGAAGGAGTGCGTCCCGTTAAGATAGTGGTTTTAGAACTGGGCTTCCCTGGTGGCTCAGACAGTGAAGAATCCGCCTGCAGTGCAGGAGACCCAGGTTCAGTCTTCGGGGTCGGAAAGATCGCCCGGAGAAGGAAATGGCTACCCACTCCAGGATTCTTGCCTGGAGAATTCCATGAACAGGGGAGCCGGGTGGGTTACTGTCCATGGGGTCGCAAAGAATCAGAATAACACTTTAGAAGTGGGAGTCCATGTCCTGTCGTCTCCTGAGGGGCAGAGGGGACGGCCCCCAGGCAGTGGATGAGAAGCCCCTTGGAAGGACAGAGCCCTGGCATCTTAGTTGCCCCACGACTACCCTGAAGGATGCCTTGTGCAACCAGGATCCACGTTCCTCAGAGCTGTTGAGTGTGTTAATTTCTGAATTACGATGCAAAAGAAGAAACAGGAAGGAAGGAGGCAGGAAGAAAGGGAGGAAAAAAAAGGATGGAAGGAACAAAAGAGAGGATGGAAAGAAGGGAAAGAAAAGGAGAGAAGGGAGAGAGGAAGACAGAAAATATTAACAGGTTTATTATTGACACAGACCTCCCAGTTTACAACAGAGGTTGTAGCTTCCTGGTTTCTTAGGGCCATGCTCAGTTCATTACAGCGCTTGGAAGCTAAGTGAAAATGTCCGAGAGGAGTGTACTAGAAGTTACGTCAAAGGCTAGTGTGATATCTTGTTTCCTGTTTTGACAAGCTCTGTTTGGGAAAGTGCTGTCGTTTAGACTCATCTTACAGCGCAGGAAAATAGTGTTGTTCCCAGTGATTAACACGGCAGTTACAGCCCTGGAGCCTCAAATTCCAGGTCCCGTCTGATCTGCAACACCGTCGGGGAAATAACTGTGAACCGTGTCCTGGATGGCAAAGCTCTGGGTTGGTCTTAGACGCCTCTCCTTACCTTCCACGTTATTGTGGAAAAGAACTCGACCTTTCTGACGTTCAGGTGCCTGGTCTGACAGGAATGTCTTGTGTTGAACACATTTCACGAGGTTATTTGAGGTGCAGATGAGGCCATGTATGTTGTAACCCTTAACCCTTGGCAAATTGTAAAATGCTATTCAAATTAGCGAGTGAACAACAAATTCAAATCAGGGGTGATAAATTGTGGTTATTCTGATATCTGGGACTTATCTTTTATATTGTGTTTTTTTTTTCCCCTGTGCAAACTCAGCGTTTGCTACAAAGAGGGGGAAAAAAAACAGCCAAAATTGCACACCTCAAACCTTTACTATTTCTGTTAGCATTTTGATAAAATATTCATATATAAATGATTAAGAATGCTTATGGATATTCTTCTATATATTCAATCTGGCATCCTCTATTCCTTTTCCATAGTACATTAGCATATGTATTTTTCCATTTTACAATGTAATTTAATTGATTATTTAATTTTTGGCAGTTTAGGTTTTGCAGAATTTTTAAAGATGTATTGTGTTATCCAGAGGAATCTTTGTTCTGCCTAATTGTCTTAAGGCTTAAAGATAGGTTCTTAGAAACTGAGGGGCCTTGAGCTTCCACATCAGTCATTGGAAAGTTGTCTTTCCAAACCATCCTTCTATTCCTGTTTTTCATCCTTATATAGGAAGAACAACTGAAATTCTGGGTTGTAGGAACACTTGCTAACATTTATTGAGAGCTTATTCTGTGCCCACTACATGCTTAATATCTAATATCTATAATTGTAACAACAACCCTAAGATAGCTGCTATTATTCCCATTATATAGGTGAGTACACTGGGGCACACGGAGGTTAAGTAACTTACTTAAGATCACATAGTGAGTGAGTGGGGAAGCTGGGGTTTGGGGCTAATTTCTCAGGAAGTCCTAAGTGCTACATGACATAGGAAGCTGAGAGACCATTTATTAGCCTGTCATGATCTGCATATTTTGTTTAACTCTTCATATTTACAGTCTGTCAGAAGTCAAGAATTCCAGAGAATGACCTTTTTTTTTTTTTACGGAAGATGCGAGTGTTTGCAGAACTTTTCCAGCGTTGTTTAGGAGTCTGATGAATCATTAGCACACTACTGCCCTTGCTTATGTAATCACGTGTGAGAAGAGAGAATGAGCTCAGAGTAATGGCATGGCAATCCTGTTTCTCCTTGAGAATAAAATTCTGATGAAAGGAGATCGGTACCATTATTATGAGATATATATGATGGTGTTATACAGAATTGTCATGCTTCACTTCTTTTTTCTAGTATAATAGACTCTGTAAAGAGTAAAGGTAAGGTTATCCTTTTCCTTCTTTGTTTCCTGCCTTGTAAACTGGAGTTCAGTGGAGCTTTGTCTTATCTTCAGCTTAGTGACATCAGTGTTGAACAAAAGCACATATATGATAGCAAATGGCTATATATATTTCCTTCTAGGCAATGGCACCCCACGCCAGTACTCTTGCCTGGGAAACCCCATGGACGGAGGAGCCTGGTGGGCTGCAGCCCATGGGGTCTCAAAGAGTTGGACACGACTGAGCGACTTCACTTTCACGTTTCACTTTCATGCACTGGAGAAGGAAATGGCAACCCACTCCAGTATTCTTGCCTGGAGAATCCCAGGGACCGGGGAGCCTGGTGGGCTGCCGTCTATGGGGTTGCACAGAGTCGGACACGACTGATGCGACTTAGCAGCAGCTAGCCACTTGCTCTTCTGTAATATACTCAATGATGCTTAAAGCTTTGTGGGTTTTCAGATTAGCAGACACATCATTTTACCTTATTTGTTAAATCCAGTCAGTGCGTCTAGTCAGAGTCCCGTTTATGGCAGGAATGTGATAAATGAGCCATGTTCATCGAGTTTGGTGGGACTCTTCCCCAGTGTTCTCTCTCTCTCTCTTTTTTTGGTGAGAACTGTTTGGACTACATTTATGACTTTCATTTTAGTTGATTATTACAGATTAATTACACCTGTCAATGTGCCCAAAGCTACCCTGTAAGTCATGTTTTTAAAAATGTAATAATCTCTTTAATGTATTTATGAACCTCTTAGTGGGGATTGCTTGTCACAACATCAACTCATCGTTTCACTTATTCATGCAGTAAATATTTAACTGCCCGTATTTTATGTGCCAAGCTGAGTGCTGGCAACTGGGTATATGTTAATGAACAAGACTGTGATTTGAAAGCCCTTTTAAAAAGGTTGAATTCCTAAGTACATACTCTGAAAAATGCACATATTGTTGTTCAAGGGCACAGTTGTACTTGGCTCTTTCCACAGTTAGAGAACAGTTCTGTTAGGTTCTATTCATTTTCTTTAAAAAGGAGTACCCATGATCTTCCCTCTTAAGGTGAAAAGCAAGAAATTCCCCTACACTGACCCTGTTTCCCTAATTCCTGTCTAGCAGGGGGTGAGTGCTCTGACTGGTGTAGTAGCTTCAGAAATATTGGGCATGTCTGACTCTTCTTAGGCCTCCTTGCCTTTTTCTTAAGTGACAGATGCCACAGCTTCTCTAAAGATAAGAATCTGAGGGAATTGAAGTTGCTGGGAAGCAGAGTGTGCATATTTTTTCCTTTCGTATATTTCAAAAGTGGCCAAAGTCTAACTGACGCCATGATCCAGTGACTTAACTTCCTAGTGAGGCAGAGAAGTCATTTGAAGGACAGAAGATACCAAATCCCCTCTGGTTTCTCCTTTCTCGTCTACCCTTTGGGGTGTCCCTGGGAACATCTGGGCGCCTTGAGTCTCTAGCTTGAGAAGGTGACATCTAGAACCTTCCAGAATGTCTAAGTGTCAAATCCTAAGGCAGTTCATATCCAGTGACACTGAGGACCTTTCTGTTAAAAGTTAATTATTTTCATCATAGCTTAGATGATAGAAATCACAATCAGTAGCAAAATCATTTTATTTCCATGTGCACGTGGTACTGTATTGGCTCCAGGCAAGTCAGAGTAAACAGACACAGGCCCTGTTCTCACAGGACCTCGGGCAGCCATGTTCCAGACGGGCAACCAAAGGACATCAGATGCAAATGTCAGCCAACAAGTGCAGCAAGGCCTCGCCTTATTTGTGGTCATCGGAGGAAATACCCTCATTAAGTCTTCAGTTGACAGCTGGGTCAAGGTCATTGACCTTTTGATGTTAGCTGTCAGTGTGACCTGAACATATGAAATTGTGATATCAAATTTGAATGAGGGTTTGTATCTTCAATTTTTATTTAAGATGAATCAAGTCTAATCTCAAAGAACTTTGTGCATTGACTCCTATCTGTGGTCAGTTTTCTTCTCTACTCTTTTTTTCTTTTTAAATCAGCACCACCAGAGTTTGCATTTACTGTTCATCACTATCAACATTATCATCCTCTTAACTGTTCCTTGGTTATCTTTGTATGTCAGGCAGGCGCTTTATACAACTATCTTTAAATTTTTACAAATGCTCTGCTTTCAGGTCTCATTGTTTCCATTTTAAGAATCAACTTACAGGCTTAACTTTCAAAGGGGCATATTAAGTAAAGTTGAGACTCAAAATGTCTGGACCCAGCACCAGGGCTTCCCTGTATTATTCTCCACTTGTTGGGTTGTGAACCCTGACTGCTCCTCTGGGAGGTTAGAGGTGATTCCTTTATTCAGTCATTTAGCAGCAGTTTACTGGGCCCGGTTCTCAGCATTGGCGAGAGAGACATAAGCAAGACAGCAGGTCTCTGACACCATTACGGTTTTGCACACTCTAGTGGATTCCAGGCAATAGCCGGTAAGTCGTAGGAAGGCTTGGGCAAGAGGACATGGTTTAGAGTTGTCTCAGTCTTACATTGTTGTTGAGTCACAAAGTTGTGTCCAACTCTTTGTGACCCCATGGACTGCAGCCCTCCAGGCTCCTCTGTCCATGGATTTCCCAGACAAGAATACTGGAGCGGATTACCATTTCCTTCTCTAGGGAATCTTCCCAACCCAGGGGGTCAACCCTCATCTCCTGCTTTGGCAGGCAATTTCTTTACTACTGAGCTGTCTAGGAAGCCCCGACCTTAGGTGAGTGTAATCTGAAAACAATTCTGTAATCCTTGGGCTTCTCAGAATTAAGTGTAGTGTTTCTTCACCTTCAAAGTCATTATATAAATAAATGAGGGTGAAAGAACCGGTGTGTTCCCAGATAAGAATGACGTTTTATAATGACAGGGAGCTCCATTGAAGTGTGAATCACAACCAGAACGCCAGCAGAACTGTACCTGACAGAAGCATTCCAGATTTACAGAGTTCTCAGAGAGCTGCTTAATAGATGAGAACATCTGAAAAATAGGACTTTGGGGCTTCCAAGGTGCTGTGGTGACTGACATGGTGTTTTATGGAAGATGACACTTGGGTGGGGGAATGTTGAAATTGACTACAGTATAATTTAGTGTCAGGAAAATCTCTGGCTGCTGCTTAGTTTTGAGTAGATGCTACATAACTAGATTAAATATTTGGTTGTTTGTAATATCAATGTGTTAGGATCGCCGGAAAGCACTGAATTGAGCCAACATACATTCACACGTCATCAGTCACTTCTGTCTGGGTTGTGGTATTTAATTTAAACAAGAAACCGTTTCTGCCAAGTTTTTCAGATATACTGTTAATCTTATTAAGCATCTGTGGACTGCATTACCCTACTAGAATTATTTGGGAGTCATTGTTAGTGGAAGAAGAGACGGTAGCTTAAAAAAAATTCCAAGTGGAAATTTGGGGAAAATTGGGCCTTTAAAAGATTTTAATGATAGTTTTAGTGTGTTGTTAGTTGCCAGAAGATAAAATGTATATGGTGCAAACAGCTGCCTATCTGCTATCCTAATTTCAAAAAAAGAGAGTGTGCGTTTGCTTTTCCATGTCTCTCAACTTTAACAAAAAGACATGTATAATAGTGTACTTGTTTTTTAATGTGCAAGGACCTCTTTCAAGATTGTATCTCGCAACTGGCTGGCCATAGACGGGAAGAAATTTCAGTTCTCAGTTGAGAAAAGTCAGGGTGGGATTAATTAGTTCTCCGCGGCTCTGAATTCACTGTTGCTGTGAGCTGGTGACCTCAGTTTTAAGAATTCTATCCCTCCCCATTGCCTCACATCCCTTCCGTCAACACCACCACGGTTACCACCCCTGCAGGCTTTCTCTTGGTCTTCTGGAAGATTCCTTTTATGAAATGTTGATTGTATTATAATCTATCCCACATGCTTCCTCCCCCATGTGGCCTTGTGCAGTTTTATATATGTCATTCCTAAGCAGATGTTGCATTCTTTATGACTGGCATGAAGATCGCTTCCTCATCTGGCCTAGGGACCATTTCTGCTGGTTCCTGCAGTCTCTGCTGTATCCGGGTATTTGGGGCACAGGATACATTTTTATGCATCTTCCTTCCTGCAATCTCAGTTGCCTGAGTTGTGACTCAGTTCAGTTCAGTTGCTCAGTCATGTATGACTCTTTGCGACCCCATGGACTGCAGCACACCGGGCCTCCCTGTCCATCACCAACTCCCGGAGTTTACCAAACTCATGTCCATTGAGTTGGTGATGCCATCCAACCATCTCATCCTCTGTCATCCCCTTCTCTTCCTGCCCTCAATCTTTCCCAGCATCAGGGTCTTTTCAAATGAGTCAGCTCTTCGCATCAGGTGGCCAAAGTATTGGAGTTTCAGCTTCAGCATCAGTCCTTCCAATGAACACTCGGGAATGATCTCCTTTAGGATGGACTGGTTGGATCTCCTTGCAGTCCAGGGGACTCTCAAGAGTCTTCTCCAACACCACAGATCAAAAGCATCAATTCTTCAGCGCTCAGCTTTCTTTATAGTCCAACTCTCACATCCATACGTGACTACTGGAAAAACCATAGCCTTGACTAGACGGACCTTTGTTGGCAAAGTAATGTCTTTGCTTTACTGAAGAGGCACAATTCTTTGATTGACATTCTATCTTTACTAGCGTATGTTACTCATTTTGAGGAAGAAAAATGTTGTGGCCATCTAGTTATAAACCGGAAATCTTTTTAATTCTTTCAATATTAGCTATCTTTTTGGTAATTTTGTTGCTCCATGCACTTACTGAGTGTAAACTTAAGAATAAGCAACAGGGTTCTTAGAAATCTGTGCAAATCAACTCATACACACCCCTATAGTATGGCTTTGGCCAGAAAGTTCATTTAGGTTTTTCCATATCATCTTATGGAAAGCATCCCAATAGTATGTAAATCACAGTTAATGATTACATGTATTTGTTGTTGTTTTTCAGACACTAAGTTGTATCTGATTCTTTGTGACCCCATGGACTGTAGCCCACCAGGCTTCTCTGTCCATGGAATTTTCCAGGCAAGAATACCATTTCCTTCTTCCAGGAATCTTTCCAACCTGGGGATCAGTCCCTACAATAGCAAGTGGATTCTTTACCACTGAGCCACCTGGGAAGCCCAATTACATGTACGCCAGCCAAGTGAAATATGGAGTGTCCTCCATGTTTGATGAACGTCTAGAACTCGGTATCTGCATATTCAAGGGGGGCACAAGGATGACCTGCTCTGATTATGAGGAAGATATAACAGGAAAAAGTGCACTTTCTGGTCATTATACCACTGAAAGTGACAATTTGGTATTTAAAAGGCAGACAGTCAACTGTAGGTCTATGACAGAGTAATCTGATACTGAGGAAATTATAAATAGTTGAATAAATTGTTGATTAATAGGCACTTTATTCAAAATAGAATTTCACCAGAAACATATTAACACACAGATACCCCATGTGAATTGAATATTAATAGTCTTTAAAAAGAGAGAATTTTGAAAAGGAAATTTGATTGACATGTAATTGATTTATAATACTATACAGATTTCAGGTGTACGACAGTGTGATGCACAATTGGTAAAGGTTATACTCCATTTATAGTTATCACAAACATTGGCTATATTCCCTGTGCTTTAAAATCTATCCTTGTAACTAATTTGTCTTATACACAGTGTTTTGTACCTCTTAATCCACTACTCTCAATTTTTAAGTCATCTTTATTATGAAAATCATTATGTACTAATTGGAACACTTCTTTGACTGTGTGGTGTTCTACAAGTCAGAAGGGAGTAACTGGTTTTGAGCGATGGATAGTTTTTCCCTTATTGCAGCTCCTCTCAGTCCAGCTGTTCGCTGAACCTGTGGTGAGTGGAGTTAAGATTGTGCAGGTTAACCTGTCAAAACCCACCTCAGTTCTTCCTCCACACTCAGCTGTTCTTCAGGCCCTCTGTGTTCTAGAGTTAAATCCCTCCAACAAAGATGAGTGGTTCTTTTTTTTGTTTCGATTTCTTTTCCCTGAAGCTGGCAGCTGGCCGCTGGGGTCTAGTGGAGCAAACAGTAGCCTGGAGGAACGAAGCCCTTGATTTTATTTCCAGGCCCACTGTGATGATTTCACTGAATGCTGGCTTAGAAAACACTCTTGACTTCTTGGGAGAAAGGTATTATTTAAATGCCAAGTTTCTAACATGGAGATTTCTCTGTGCAGGAATAAACAGTGTGTTTGTGTTACTGTGCAAAGGGAGAGTTGGATGACAAAGGGGTGCAGTGCTGTTGGGAATTGGAAGGAGAAAGGGTTCCCAGCTTTCATCTTCATCTGGCCTAAAGAATATTTCTGTACAAATGAACCCAAGCGTGGTCCACGGGCGAAGCCCCTAATTTTATTTCCCTCATCAGGAAGTGAAACTGGGTGGCTGTACCTCCATGACTGATGGAGTTTAATGGTAGGCTTTGCAAAATGTGATTGTGATTTGCTGTTTAGTTTGGACAGGTTAGTCCAGCCATTCTAAATCTATGGGGTGATCTTCTTATGAAGGCAGAGATTGAGGGGTGGGAATTTTTTTTTTTTTTTTTTTTGAGAAAAGTAGAGGAGTCGAATGAATCTGCCAGCCACGCAGGAGACCCAGATTTGATCTCTAGGTCGGGAAGATCCCCTGGAGAAGGAAATGGCAACCCACTCCAGTAGTCTTGCCTGGAGAACCCCATGGGCAAAGGGGTCTAGCGGGCTACAGTCCATGGAGTCGCAAAGAGTCGGAGACAACTGAGTGACTAACACTTTCACTTTCAGAGGAATTGAATACCGGGTCCCTTAGTACCTGCTTTGACCGTGGATGCTAATTGAGAAACAGATTTCCTAATCATGAGTAACCTATCTCTGAGAATAATAAGGGAGACCTGGGCCTCATTCCTAATCTCTCCAGAGAGGTATAGCCCTGTGTCTGTGATTGACTGAATTAAATGTTGGCCTGGAGGTCAAGTGCAACATAAACAAAATCAAAGTCTCAGCCAGGTTCTGTTAGTGGCCTTCCTTGTCGATGAGGTGCTCATTCTTGTAAAACTCAAATCCGTGCAATGATCCTTGCTGCTTCTCTTTCTCCAAATGGCCACTGAAATACTAAAATCACTGTCTAATTTTATGCTCCTAAGTCTCTTCTGGCTGCAGGAACCTTATTTTAGCCATTTCTTATACCCGTGGACCTCTAACATCTTCAGCTTGTTCTCAATTTATATCTAGAATTGCTTCAGCTACCTCAATTAGTGCTTCATCCCAGACGAATTTTGGACATTAGCTTCACATTTCTTAATTTACCTTCTGGTTGTAGCGCTCTCTCTCTCAGCCCTCAGTTTTGATACCATTTTGGCACTGATCTCTGGTTTCATCTCTTTGTAAAATTCATTCTTGCTCCTCACACAGCCCTGCCCTTGGTTACTCTGGGAAAAGTTCCCTTTTTTCGGTCCCTCTGGCTCCCAGAACTTGGTCCTGGCTCAGACACTGTAGCCAGTGTTACAGAGAGCTTGGCTCTGTGCTGTGAAGGGAACTGGACTTTATTCCCCTCCAACAGATGCCGCCACCCCACGTGTGCGTGTCAAAATTCCACCCTTCTTTTCAGCCTACTTCAAATCCCACCTGCTCCACTAAGTCTCTCAGTACTGCCAACCCACAGACTTTTTCTCTTTTCTGAATACTTTCTAGAACACCTATGAGCTGTCCTATTCTCTTGATATTTACTGTTATTGTTTAGGATATGTCTAGGCACAAGGGTGATCAGCGGTAAAGAATCTGCCTGTAATGCAGGAGATGCAGGTTCGATCCCTGGGTTGAGAAGATCCCCTGGAGAAGGAAGTGGCAACCTGCTCGAGTGTTCTTGCCTGGAGAAAACCATGGACAGAGGAGTCTGGTGGGCTGTGGTCCACGGGGTCACAAGGGTTGGACATGACAACAATGAAACAAGGCACAAGGGTGGAATGAAACTGCTCTTTGTATATATCCACCCCCCCCCCCCGGTCTATAAGCAGCTGAAGGACGGCAGTCACACTGTGCATTTTATCACAGAGCTGGACGTTTAACATACAGGTATCTCTAAACCCTTCTCAAAGCCAGGTGGTCATAGGAAGAAAGATAAACTGACCCTGAACACCGAGTTAAAATTCTTCCCTCCTCCCCCCACCTCACCCCAGTACTTTATTCTGTAAACTAAAAGTCCACACTAGCTGACAAGCATGGCTCTAATCCATTCCGTGAATTCAGTATCCTGATTCCAGTCCTCATATGAGCTCTGCACAGCCTAAAAGTGCAAATACTTTTTTTCATGAGTGTATCACATAAAGCAAGGCTTGAGCAGATTTTGATCTCTTTAAGGCAGAAAATCTTGCAGCTCATTTTCCCTGTCCCAGGAATTTTTAGAAGTGAAGTTTATACTCCCTATTTGCCAACTTAACTTAATAATTGATATCTTCCTTATATATTGCTCATTCCCAGTGTATATCATATCCATACATAAGTGTGTGGTATATGTACATTTGAGTAAGCAGTTGTAGCTTCTATTTCAGGATTTGTCAGGATTCAGTCCTTAGGTGCTTTTAAAACTTTGCGCATTCCTGTGCCTGCAGGGTTTTGTTTTGTTTTGTCCTTTTAGGAAAGTGGAGATTGGAGTGAAGTTATTTGTTTGGAAGACTAAATAAATCCTTTTGAAGTGAAGAATAAGGGGTGGGGAAAGTTGTGTTGCTGTCCGTGGTTCTGATTTATGTTGCTGCTAGAAAAGACAGATTCATTTGGCAAATGCATCATGATTGTGGTTTACAAAGGGATAAAAGATAACAAGAGAGAACTACTTTAAAACAATGTTAAAATTTTAAATATTGACCATGTTTCACATGTGTGTTTGTGTGAAAGAGTGAGTCCATGGAAGTGGTTCTTAAGTAGCATTTGATCTTCAAGGATCGAAGGATAATATGCCTCAAGGATAATATGCTGCCATTTATGTAGAAAAGGAGAATATAAGCACCCACTTAACGCATACATACACATACATATATGTAAACAGATGCAGATACTTTTATTACATGCTCTCAAATGCATTTGGATGTTTGAATGATATAACTTTATTACCTATTAAACAGTTAATTTTTTAAAGTTCATACTTTCTATTTTTAGTATTTCCTATTTTAAAAATTCTGCAAGAAACTAGAACTGTTTCAAAATAGAAATAAAAGACCTGTAACCTGGCCTTTACTTCAGTGTGGTCTGGCAAGCTCTCAAGAAGTTAGAATGAAGTTAGGTAGTCCAACAGATGACAAAAAGGGATTAAATGTGACATAGATCTATGACAGTGTGGTGTCTGAATTTGTTATACCTAATGTAAGTAGGGAAGATAAATTGAATACTAGTGTATTGGTATTCTTTAAAGACCCATTGAAAGTGAAGCACTGGGGAAATGATGCATTTTTTCTCTTATTATTATACAGTTCAAAAAAGAAAGAAAAATGTAAAATATATTAAGAAGAAATAGACATTGATTTCACACCTCAATTCATTCACAGAAAGGAAGCCAGTTGATTAGCATCAACCTGCATGGCATGGTCGGTTTTCTTCTGCTGGTATTCGAATAGGGTCCAGTGGCTGCGATACAACCAGAGTTTGAAGAAGATAAAAGTATAAATAGAGGGCGGAGGAGCAAAGTCCCTGATATCTCAAACCTGAGATGAAATTTCAAAGCCAGTTCAACTAATGCATCAAACTTGCTATGCAGAAATCAAATAATTATTTCTCCGTTTACCCATCCTCCCTCCAGCCTGGCCCTCCTCACTGATCCCCTATTTCTGGTAATAGTTGTTTTCCCGGCCATCCAAGCTCAAAAGCTTTCATTTCTTTCTAACTTTTTTTTGTCTTTCAAGTGCACCCAGTAGTCAGTTTCATGAGATCTTGTCTCTCATTATCTTTCTTATCTTCCCTATTTCTTAATCCTGCTCCACTCCCCATAGGTCTGACCCTTATTACCTCTTACAGACATGGGTAGCTTCTCACCTGGCTGCCACGCCAGGTAGTAGAGTGCAGGGGTTGCAATCAGATTCCTGGGTCTGTATCTCCACCCCACTACTAGTTAGTTGGGACAGGATCTCAGTAAGGTAGAGTCTCTCTAGCTTCATTGTCCTCAGCTGTTAAATAGACATAATAATACTGGTGGTCACCTCATTTTTCCCCATGTCTCTGCTTACATTCACCTCCTTAGAGAGGTTTTTCTTGACTTCCTTCTCTGAAATAGCATCCATATCACTCTGTCCTTTTACCTTGCTGTATTTTTTCTTAAAAAATTTGTGACCACCTGACATTCTGTTAAATGGTTGGTTGGTTGTCTGTATTCCCCCCTCAAATGTGAGTTCCATAGACGTAGGAACCTAGCCTGTGATTTTGTTCATGGGCCTATCTCAGTGCTTAAAAATTCTTGGAGGATTATGAGATTGGCCAAAAAGTTTGTTCTGGCTTTTTGCCCCATCTTCTAGAGAAACTTAAACAGACTTTTTGGTCAGACCAATAGTAGGTGCCCGATAAGTACATGCTGAATGAATGAATAGATAAACATACAGTCTCTTGTGAGGGTTAAATGATATCTTGCATCCAAGTGCCTGCCCAGAGTGTGTGAACTTTCACAGTCACCATCACTATTTTCTCCTCTAGTTGATCCTAAGTCCCTACTGATAACTTGACCTTTTCAAAAATTGCTCTGCTTCAAACCAAACACTGACTTCCTGTTGCCCCTTCCAGGTTGGAGGACAGGTTCTCAGCTCAGTGCCCGGCTCTCACTATGACAAAGACCCAGCTATGCTGTGAGATTCTGAGATTTTACTCTCCTTACCCCAGATTTCATGAGAAGGCTGCTACCAAATCCTTGTCCCAGAGCGAGTTACTACATTTATTACCTGGACCATGAGACAGATCTGCCCTCGACCTCATAAGAGATACCACCTGTATCGTCCGAGGCTGTTGTGCTATACACACATCCTTGTAAAGATAGTTTAGGATTCACTCTGTCACAAGTAGAAACTTCATGGGGAATTGCTCCTTAGTTCTGTCTTTCTACCCTTACCTTTTGTGACTCTTAACATTTATCCTGCATTACCCCAAACTGGAGCATATGTCAGTTTCCTTTGTATCACGTGCTTTCCTTGCTGTGTGCCTTATAATATGTGTTTCCTTCCCAGGTGAAACCTAATGTCATCTTTCAGATTCATCTTTTTCCATTTGATATCTGCATAGTCTCCCCATTTGCTTCCTTGGGGTCTGTGTTCTTATTAGTGAAACCTTTCTCCGATCTGAATAGAAGCCTGGCCCCACCCAGGAATGCCAGTCTCTTTATCATTATCACTGTGACTTGTATGTACTGATTTATGGTCTGTCTGCCCCTTTTAGTATGTAAACTCCTTGGGAGTAAAGACTTTGAATGTTTCATATTCTGTTACAGCCTCAGCCCCCCTAATCAGGACCTGCCACAAAGTATGTGGTAAATAACTATCGGTTGATCTTGTGAGTTAGTTTTGTATTTCTTCATTAAACGGTTCTGTTAAGAAATCATTTTTATTAAAAAAATTTAATATTATAAATTTATTTTCTTTTTTCATCTGTATTGGGTTATAATTGACAAATAAAATTATATATATATGAAGGATTCCTCCCATCTAATGGACACATTCGTCACTTCAAATATTTTTCTTCTTTTCCTCCTTTTCAGGGAGAAAGGAGAACGTTCAAGTTCTGTTCTCTTAATGAATTTCAATTATACTATATGGTGTTATCAACCATATAACACCGTGCTGTACATTATATATACAGCTATATATAATGACTATACAACTATAGTTGTATATAGTTGTATATAATGTATACAGCTGTAGTTGTGTATAATGACTATAGTTGTGACTATATAACTATGTAGTCACCGCGGTGTACATTAGATCCTTACATCTTATTTATCTCATATATTTATTTTAAAGTCAGTTTATGAAGCATTTCACTTACTCCATGGCTCTTTCCAGGCTTCCTGAGGGGAATAGGGTCTGTCCATCTGCTGAACCTTAGTTCTGCTTTTCTTGTCCTCCTCTGTGATGATGATCCTGTTCTGCCTTTTATTACAGATGTTTATTCCCCATTAGACTGTGATTTTGTAGAGGACAGAGCCTTCCTCGTACTCCAGGTAGCTTCTTACACAGTCCCTTTAATGTAGTGGGCACTGAATGAGGGTGCGCTGTATTTCATGGTGAGTGAAGAGACCAAGTAGCCTGGAATCTAGCACTCTTTTTGGTAGTGATTTACTTAGTTCTGCATCTTGTGTAATTGGAATGTATTCTTCATTAGAATTTGGAAGAAATAACTGGTGCCAACTGGTAGAAACTGAGTGAAAAGAAATTTTGGCTAAATATAAGGGAGAACAAAGGGGGCTTCCCAGGTGGCTCCATGGTAAAGAATCCACCTGTAGTGCAGGAGATGCAGATTTGATCTCTGGGTCAGGAAGATCCCCTGGAGAAGGAAATGGCATCGTACTGTAGTATTCTTGCCTGGAGAATCCCATGGAGAGGGGAGCCTGGCAGGCTACAGTCCATGGGGTCTCCATTGCTGCTCCACAGATAGGTTCATCAGTACCATCTTCCTAGATTCCATATATATGTGTGTTAATATACGATATTTGTTTCTCTCTTTCTGATTCACTTCACGCTGTATAATAGGCTCTAGGTTCATCCACGTCATTAGGACTGACTCAAATGTGGAATTGTGTTTTAAACCACTGGGAGGCTCAGGTTTCCTGAGAGTGGCACCTTTGAATTCCGTGGAGGTAATGAAACTGTAGTTAAAGGTCTTTTCCCTCTTCTGTAGGATGGAGCCTCTTTTGAACAGATTAATTCCCTTCTAAGGTTCTTTTTTTTTTCTTAATTAATCAGTAAACATAGCTCTTAGATGGCTATCGCTATAATAAGAGAAGTATTGAAATTCAGAAAGCTGCTTTTGAGAAGAAAGAAGGCATTGTACTTTTAGTCTCAAGAAGCGTGAAGGTGAACAGTACCTTACTGTTGTTCATTCTCAACTTGATTTTTCACTTCTCTAAAGCAAGCTACTTTTCTTCTGCTTAAATCTGAGCAATTTCAGAGGAAAAACCAGTGTTGTGTGCTTGGTTGAGATTTAGTGAATGAATGAATAGAATTAAAAGAACAGCGGGTTTCAGGAAATTGTCATGATTATTAACAAATGAGAGTGCACATGGGTTTGGGGATGGAGATTAATAGACTCTACAATGGCTTTTATGATCTAAATTGACAGAAATCAAGTGAGACAAATGTTGTTAAAAAAGAACAAACATTAATTTACCCATAAATGGAAATAATCCTTTGTCACTTGAAGATGTGAATACGGTTGAGCAGTAAGATGATTCGAGGCTAGTTATCCAATTGGAATGATTGGTGAGTTTGGCAATTAAGGATTCATTGGTGCTTTTCTTTCTGGTGTATTGAAGAACTGAGAATTCTCCAGAGATGTTGATAATCAAGAAAGGCCCAAAATGAATCCACAAAGATTATGCAAACATGAGCTGGAGGGATTAGTGTAGAAGGAGAGGATATTACCTTTATTTTCTCAATTTCTTAAATAGCTATTGCTTTGTTTTGTCATAAAGAATATGGAAGGAAATAGCTTGACTGTCCTATTAAGCACATTTAGCTTTTGGAAGGGGGGAAATGTGTTTCTGCTTCTAGAGCACCTTCCAGGTATCATGGTTGTAGATACCTTGTGAAGGGTTGCTGTACCAAATCTGGGGTTTTGACTTCATATTTTTTTATGTGATCCTCCTCATTCTGACGGGCTCCTACCCAATCCACTAGAGTTCCAGAGAGAAGGGTATCTGATCCCGTCACCTCTGAATCTTCAGAGTCTGACACAGTTCCTGACAGGCAGAAGACACTCAGTAAATGTGGAAATGAACTGAACTGGTTTAATCACAGGGACAGTGGTCAAGATGGTGTGCCCCCGTGCAAATCCCATAATTTGAAGGAAAACGGAAACCTCATGCATAATGGAGGAAGGGATTAACTTAATCCTTGGATGGAAAGGGAATGTTCATGAAAAAACAAATGGAATAATGAGGTCTAACCCTCACATGTCAAGACCGCCTGAATGGGTAGATTTGACGGCAGATAAAGGAACTGGTACTGGGATTCTTAAAGGCTGTGAACCAGATTATTATTTTGTCATCTTCTGAGGTGGGCCAGTCAGTACTTGATGGGTTAGAAGCAGTATTAAAATTAAAATCAATTTTTCTTGATTCTTACTCAAATTTATTTTCTGCTACATCATTGCTGGCATTTAAGTCCACCAATAATGTAATAAATCTATCGGTGAACGTTAGACTTAATGCTATGCCTGTAGTGAGACTTCTGTTCTTGGATGTGCTTATTTTCCTTGTGTCTGCTCTCCAGTAGTCCTTTTTAGTAAATCAAGATATTTAAGGTTGACTGAGAAATCCTATGTTTCTCTATTCCACAGACTTAATTATTTAGAAGAGATTAGTAGATAATCAACTATTAGTGGGCCAAAAGAGTTTAATGATGACACGGGATATGTGGTAAATTTTATTCAATTATATAATGAAAGTTTAACAATGCATTAAACGTAGTAAGAACTAGTTATGTGCTGGAGCTGGCTTAAACCAGCTTGTTAGAGCTGACTGTTAAAATTTCAAGAGTTTTCTGAGCCAGTTGTTCAACAGATGGTAGCTTGAGATTGGTCATAGATATCATGATGGGAATATTTACACCACAAACATCAGCAGTTGCTTCAAATCAAGACTTCCTCACAGTCCCGCTGCCCCGCCCAAAGCCAGTTGTTCAACGTTCCAGCTCTCCAGTGTCAGTAAGTCTTATTTTTATTAAATGATTTTTAAGTCAAGT
This sequence comes from Okapia johnstoni, assembly GCA_024291935.2. Taxonomy (NCBI): domain Eukaryota; kingdom Metazoa; phylum Chordata; class Mammalia; order Artiodactyla; family Giraffidae; genus Okapia; species Okapia johnstoni. Next base: position 63,912,654 of record CM044321.1, read on the forward strand.
ATAATACTTTGGGGGACTTGCCAGGTGGCTCACTGCCAAAGAATCTGCCTGCAGTGCAGGAGACATGGGTTTGATCCCTGGGTTGGGAAGATCCCCTAGAGAAGGAAGTGGCAACCCACTCCAGTATCTTTGCCTGGAGAATTCCATGGACAGAGGAACCTGGTGGGCTGTAGTCCATGGGGGTCTCAAAAGAGTTGGGCATGACTGAGTGACTAAACAACAAAACTAATATGTTCAATCAGTTCAGTCGCTCAGTCGTATCTGACTCTGTGACCCCATGGACAGGAGCATGCCAGTGATGTCCAAAATAGTATGTTAGAGTGGTTATTTTTCATTTTCATCGTGACAGTTCTATGATTATTGCTACTTTTACTGTCTTTCCATAGGGTAGAGATCTATACTTTTTTTTTGAAAAATACTTCTTAAAACCTGCAAATATAATTTTAAGGAAAATTAAATAAATTCTATAATTGAATAATTTAGCAAATTTTTTTGCCATCTTTAACTTTAGATACAATTTTCATGAAATGAAATCTCTTACACACAAAAATAATGTAAAAGGTTGATAGATGATTAAGATAGGAAAACAAGGATTTTCATTTAGTCTTTAAAATAGTAACTGGAACAGAGTTCTGGTAGGCCACTTGGTATAGCCGTGGAGCTGTGTTAAAGGACTTGCAGCATTAAAAAGTAGCCTGGACAAAGAATTGGGAAATTTATTTTGGAAAGTAATACTTCAATGGAAGGGCTCTAGCAACAGCCAGACCGTCACAGCACATTCAGTGTCTCCTGAAAGTTTGCTGGAAGCTTTCAGATAACCATCTCCCCTGTCAGGTCATTAGGGTTTGGAGATAGACTGGCAAATTCTCAGAAAATAATCAGAATAAGCTCATGTTTCTTAGGAGACCATACTTGCCTGAAATGGTCAGGTGCAGTCCCAAACAATGGGAAATAATACGCTCAGCCTCTTCAAACCAGCATCTTGTAATCTGCCAGCCCAGACAACAACGGCTTTCTTTTTTTCTTCGGTGCTTTGTTACATTTTCTTGGGCTTGCCATTGTCTTTGGAAAGTGGTGTGCAGGAGGATAAGATCCAACATGAGTGGAAGTTATGAGATAGAGTTTAAAGGGAGAGGGGAGAAGCAGAGTGGGTAAGAGGAGATAAACATCTAGGGGTAGGCAATGCATGAAACTGCACCCAGTCCCCTGTGCTTCCAGCCCGACGCTCCTACTGAGTGGATTTATGAAACCAGGGCCGTTTCCCCAGCGGAAGGAGGCAGAGAACGAGTCTTGCCCACAGGTACTGTACCCCTGGCTAATAATACTGGAGAATATTCCAGTCATAAATTTGAATGCCGTGAAAGCTTTTAACCAGAAAAGGAAAAAGAGTTATTTCCCCAAGAGCTCACAGTTGTTTTCTTAGTAAAGCTGAAACGAATGATGCTAACTGCTAAGTTGCTTCAGTCGTGTCCGACTCTGTGCGACCCCATAGACGGCAGCCCACCAGGCTCCTCCGTCCCTGGGATTCTCCAGGCAAGAACACTGGAGTGGGTCGCCATTTCTTTTTATTTCCTGACTTAGTGCTACTTCTAGTGTCTAGTGCTTTGTGCTTGTTGGGCACTGAATTGAATGTATAACCTCATTTGTTTTAAGTCTAAAAATACCCTGGGGATTGAGTTGAGTGAGATGCTATCTTATGTCTCTAATGGGCTCAGAGCCCCACCCTTCTGAGGGAAACACAAGACTGAGAACATACATACAGTCCTTATCATCAGGGGAATATTCTGAGATCAGATAGTTGAAACATAATTTATATTCCATAAACATGCAGAAGGAAGTATGAGCAGAATTATTCCATGTAATTGAATACCTGCTACTACATGCATGTATTCTCAGTCGCTTCAGTCCCAATAAGATGAAAGTGTCAGTCGCTCAGTCATGTTCAACTCTGTGACCCCATGTAGTCCACCAGGCTCCTATGTCTATGGGATTCTCCAGGCAAGAATACTAAAGTGGTTTGCCATGCCCTCCTCCAGGGGATCTTCCCAACCCAGGGATCAAACCTGTATCTCTTAACGTCTCCTGCATTGGCAGGCAGGTTCTTTACCACTAACGCCACCTGGGAAGCCCTATCCAGAGCTATGTGGGTTTTCTTGGTGACTCAGACGGCACCTCAATATAAAATAGATAACTAATAAGGACCTCTGAATCGCACAGGGAGCTCAACTCAATATTCTGTAATGGCCTATATCAGAAAAGAATCTAAAAAAGAGTGAATATATGGGTCACTGATTCACTTTGCTGTACACCTGAAACTAACATAACATTGTAAATGAGCCAGTAAAAATGAAAAAAAAAAAAAAAAAGAATTTCTCCACATAAAGTAAAATATTGTCTTTAGGTACTTATTAGGATGTATAATAGTTGTTGGCTCCCCAAACAATATAAAAAGAGTATTTTATAATTTTTTCTTTAGTGGTTTATTTCTTGGACCAAAATGTAAACTCTTCTGGAGAACTTTAGCAGTAAAAGCTTCTTCCCTGGTTAATGGTTTCCAGTTTTAGCCCATATCCAGTGAGGAATATATCCGTTGGCTCCGTGTCAGCTACCATGGAACATTTAGCCAGAGAAAGCCATGATTTCAGCCATGGAACTTGGGGTTTAGCTGCCTTGCAGAAATGTCTGTGGTTCTGGCAGTCCCTTCCGTGGGTAGATGCAGCTGTCTTTTCGTTCTGACAGCTGATTTTCATGCATGTGAGGTTTGATTTTGTTTTACTCACTAACCACCATTGCTGGCCTTTTGATGCCGTATTTATGGGTTTGGAATTTCCAATTTCAATTTCATTCTGATGGTCTGGTGTCATTAGTCCCAGTCCTTCTCCCCGAAGTTAGTTATTGCATATGATTCAAGTTAGGCGTTTCTAAAAATAGGATGTGAAGAATCATTAACTTGAAAGGAATGGGGTCATCACACACTCCCCCGAGGGCCCCGAGTCTTGGATTTCTCTGTTAAGAAAATTTGATGCAGCCACTTTGTAGAAATGTCCCACTTAATTTTCTTTGCCATCACCTGTTTCTCACGTGCTCTATGCTGGCACAGCCATCCGATTTCAGAGCAGAGGGTTAATGAAGTTTCAAGCTGCTGATTTACTTTTTGGCTGCTTTGGGGATGTGATTTATGGATCTGGGCAGTGCCACAAAATCATGGGCGTATTTTAAGGAATGTGCCAGATTTAGCATTATCTGTTAAACCACAGTCATAAGATTACCAGTGTTCAGGCACTCTGGCTGTGTATGTTATAATTTGCATTAATTTAGGTGCTGTTGAATGATTAGGGAACCATAAAGTGCCATTAAAATTACTTAGCAATTTGCATTGTGACATTCAAGTTAGTCACATGTTTCTAGCTAAATGTTAGGCCACAGGAAAGTATGTGTTTGCTTCTGCAAGCTTACCAGGCAAGGAGGGGAAATCATTGGAAAAGAAAGTAAATATTCATCACAACCAGTTCTAATAACCTCTTTTATCAAACCAGCCTTTAGGATTTTGTAATGATATTTGTGGAATCTTATTTAGTTATAAACTTAGGATTCATTTTTAAAAGGCTACACTGCAAAATGGACGCTAGTCATCTCTTTTGGAATTGGGCCGTAAGTTAACCTAAACTGTGCTAAAAAAGAAATTTCCATTTATTTTAATATGCATTTACTAGGCTCCTTTTTTGAGCAAGGAACTTGTCTCTGAGGAACAAATTTGATGAGCTAAGTTTTAAAACTGAAGTGTGCAGAGTCAGATTTTGACTGAGAAGATTCATACTGTATTAAAATCTATTAAACTTATATTTTAGCCATTAATTTGCTTGATTTTTATTTATTTTTTTTTTCTAAAAAAAAAATATATGTCTACTAAAGTACTTGCACTGGTACCTGCAATCTACTTGGACGTGCATCAAACAAGAAGATGGATCTGGGGCAGACAGAGCAGTGGCTGGGCAGACAGAGCAGTGGCTGGGCAGACAGAGTGGCTGGGCAGACAGAGCAGTGGCTGGGCAGACAGAGCAGTGGCTGGGCAGACAGGCAGACAGAGCAGTGGCTGGGCAGACAGAGCAGTGGCTGGGCAGATAGGTCTTCATGAGACAAAGTGTGGTGAAATGTCAGTGGCAGAATCTCAGTGTTGAGTATTCAGCTGTTCACTCTTTCTTTCAACTTGACTGTTGAAAATTTTGGAAAAATTAATACCCCCATTCAGTTTAGAAATAGAATACTATTTCTTTCTCTGAAGCCAGTTTAATTTTCATGTAAGGAAGATGTTTCTTTTTATTTGTAATAAAGTTATAAATATAGGTACTTAGGAATCAAATAGTAGTGTAAGATTTATTACAAAGCAGAGGATTTGTCAATCCCACTTTTCTATGCAAGTCCTCTTCCGTAGGCTTTCATTTTTTAAAAGCTATTTACCTTCATAAACGTTCAAAATATGCTTATTCTTCCATTTCTTGACTTATCTTCCTTATCTTTCCCTTAATTTTCTCCCTCATCCTGAGACATCTTTATCACAAATGCTTATTAAATCAGTAGTTAACATGTGAATTTGATTGCCGAGTCAAGTAGTACACTATCATTGTTTCATTTATTATACAATCTGCTGTTTTTGCTTAGAGTTATTAATTGTTGCAATTTTTTTAAATGCTTCGGTTTTCTATGTATATATCCAAATGCTTCTGGTATATGTGAAACACTAATCAAATGATTTTCCATCAGAGTATCTACTAATACTATTTCTTTTGGAAACCTTTCTTAGAAACCTCCATTCTCCTACTCATTGGATTGGGTTGAGCTATTGGCCTTCTACACAACTATCATTCCCTTCACAGTTTCCTTGGGACCCTCCTTCTGACCTTTTAACTTCTCTATAGTGAAAATTGGATGCAAAACCAACTTAACTACTTAAATATTAAGTGTGGGATGCTATTCCATTTAATTTTTCTTAAAATTTTTGATTGTGCTTTGCGGCATGTGGGATCTTAGTTTTCAGACCAGGAATAGAACCCATGCCCCCTGCAGTGGAAGCTCAGAGTCATAACCTCTGGACCACCAGGGACGTCCTTCCATTTGATTTTTAAACTGATCACAATTTAATATGAGTTACCAAATAATATGCTTCTTTGTAAGAAAGTAACTCATCTTAGTAATTGAATATTAGATGTATGTAAAATGCATTTGAATGTCTTCTCACCAGAACTAATTTACCTCATTTACTGAAAAAGCTAATGAAAATGAAGTAGTATAAACAAAACATTTTTTCTTTTTACTTCATGCTTTGACTTCATTTAAAGTGAATGAATCTGAGTTCTATCATGATCTCCTTTGCTTCTTCAAGATACAGAATGCATCAGCACAACTTGTATGAGAGGCTTCATTAGATGCCTCCTTGAGGGCTGTTCCACAAGGAAATTCATCCCTCTTTCACAAGGGAAGCCCCTGACTTGGCAGTGTCGTCCTTAACATTTAGTTGTGTTTTGTGGGTTCCTGGCTGGTTATGCCCTTTGGTTGGCCCCGTGCACAACACTGTTATCTGAAGGTTCTCTTTCCTCAGTGATTTACCGTCACTCTCATTGTCAGTTCTTTTTGGAAGCACAAGTTCATGCACAGAAGAGCAATAGTGGGGCTTGCATGGGACATAGAGAGAGGTCGCTGAGGCTGGCGAATTGTGATTTTCTAAGGCTAAGTGGTGGTTACAGACCTGGCCACTAGTTTCTCAACTGTAATAATAGGCAAATATCCTTTCTTTTTTTTGGAGGGAGGGGCTGGCAGGAGTGGGGGGAAGCTTCCCTGATAGTTCAGTTAGTAAAGAATCCACCTGCAATGCAGGAGACTCTGGTTCAATTCCTGGGTCGGGAAGATCCGCTGGAGAAGGGATAGGCTACCCACTCCAGTATTCTTGGGCTTCCCTTGTGGCTCAGCTGGTGAAGAATCTGCCTGCAATGAGGGAGACCTGTGTTCGATCCCTGGGTTGGGAATATCCCCTGGAGAAAGGAAAGGCTACCTGCTGCAGTAGTCAGGCCTGGAGAATTCCATGGACTGTATAGTCCATGGGGTCGCAAAGAGTCGGACACAGCTGAGCGACTTTCACTTTCACTTTGATTTCCTGATGGTTCAGACAGTAACGAATCTGCCTGCAATGCAGGAGACCCAGGTTCAATCCCTGGGTCGGGAAGATTCCCCTGGAGAAGGAAACGGCAACCCACTACAGTGATCTTGCCTGGGAGAATTCCACGGACAGAGGAGCATGGGTCGCAAAGAGTTGGACACGACTGAGCGATTATTACTTTTACTATCCTTTCTTTAAATCAGGTTGCAATAAAAAGAAAGGGAATGTGAAAATTATTTTATCCTAACTTTATCTTGTGAGACATAACATGCGTTTCTGCTGCTGTCCAGAAGTTGTTTTTGTTTAGTCGCTAAAGAGGGTTCGGATGAAACCTTCCGTAAGCCATAGCAGCAGTTACCTTGGAATACGTGTTGCTCATGGGTGCACAGAGTAAATCCAACATGAGGTTCAAATGCTCACAGACACAGTTCACAACTACGGCAACTTGATGCTGAGACACCGAGTATAGTTACCAGGGAGGGAGTTTGGTGGGGCCACTGTCTCACTGTTCAGGGTATGCACTGCCTCTGTGAGAGCTCACTGCAGAACAAATGCTGGGGACTTCCCTGGCAGTCCAGTGGCTAAGACTCTGTGCTTCCAATTCAGGGGTCCTGGGTTCGATCCCTGGTCAGGGAACTAGATCCCACGTGCCACAATTAAGGGTTTGTGTGCTGCAGTGAAAGCAACAAAAGATTCTGCATGCTGCAACTAAGAAAAGGTCCCATGTGCCACAACTTGCAACTAAGATCTAGCACAGCCAAATAAATGAATGCTAAACATCAGCAACAGCAACAAACACTGAAGACTACTTTAGCCTTTACGTTTTCTTCATAAAAGTGAAAATCCCATATGGATTTCTTTCACTTAGTGAAAACAGAAACTAATGTTCTTTTGTAAAAGCAAAGTGACATAAAGTGAACTTTGGAGAAAAACAGGGCATACCTGTGGTGACTGCAGCCATGAAATTAAAAGACACTTGCTCCTTGGAAGAAAAGTTATGACCAACCTAGACAGCATATTAAAAAGCAGAGACATTACTTTGCCAACAAAGATCCGTCTAGTCAAGGCTATGGTTTTTCCAGTGGTCATGTATGGATGTGAGCATTGGACGGTGAAGAAAGCTGACTGCCACAGAATTGATGCTTTTGAACTGTGGTGTTGGAGAAGACTTGAGAGTCCCTTGGACTGTAAGGAGATCCAACCAGTCCATCCAACCAGTCTCTCTCCGTCCAGAGATCAGCCCTGGGTGTTTATTGGAAGGACTGATGTTGAAGCTGAAAGTCCAATAGTTTGGCCACCTGATGTGAAGAAGTGACTCATTTGAAAAGACCCTGATGCTGGGAACGATTGAAGGCAGGGGGAGAAGGGGACAACAGAGGATGAGATGGCTGGATGGTATCACCAACTCAATGGACATGAGTTTGAATAAACTCCGGGATTTGGTGATGGATAGGGAGGCCTAGCGTGCTGTAGTCCATGGGGTCGCAAAGAGTCAGACACGACTGAGCCAACTGAACTGAACTGAACCTGTACAGACATCTGTGTTTGAGAAATTTTGACTATGCTTGGAACCAGCTTGTGACACTGTCACACAGTAACTGTCTTCAGTAAGTATATACAGCTGGTATGTAGTGGTGGTGGTGGTGGTTTAGTCTCTCAGTCATGTCCGACTCTTTTGCAGCCCCATCAACTCTTTGGCGATCCCAGGGACTGGAGCCTACCAGGCTCCACTAGACTCCTCTGTACATGGGATTTCCCAGGCAAGAATACTGGAGTGGGTGGCCATTTTCCTCTCCAGAGGATCTTCCTGATGCAGGGACTGAACCCATGTCTCCTACATTGTGGGCGGATTCTTACCACTGAGCCACCAGGGAAGCTCCATACACACCTGGAGAGAATGCCAAATGTCCCATCACAAGTGACTTATACTTGTTTTGTATGTCACCAGCCCTTTAAGGACTGAAGATCTGAGCCACTGAAGCAGAGCTGTGGCTTTAACCTTTGTTCACAGCCCACATCTGTCCAGTCATTAATTTGAATTGTTCCAGAAGTGGAAGAAGCAGAGTAGCCAAGGCAATATTGCCCTTGCTTCTATTTTAAGAAGTAGGGAAAGAAGAGGAGAGAAAATAATTAAAATCCTTATAGCTGCAATCATTTTTGAGAGAGTACATTTTATATTTATAGCTTTTCTAAAGCATAATGCTTAAAGCTACAGTTTATCCTGCTAGAAGTTTAACTATAAAATGTTTCCACAGGTGGATTTATAGAAACTTACATTATAGGGGATGGATTTAAGTATAGGTGTGTGGAGGGGGCGAGGTAGGAGAAGCATGGTGAAAAACTCAGTGACCACAGAGACTAAATACAGTGTTCAAAATACTTGGGCATCTAGAATAAAATATAATTCTGTTTAAAATATTCTGGAATTTAGATTAAGATAAAGCAGCTTATTACATTTAATTTTCCTTTCTTTCTAAAGTGGAATAGATTGACAAAATGATCTAAGTCTATTACCCATGAAACAACCTCCCTAATAGAGATGGGGGAACAGTGTTTCCCTAAGTGACTTAGGAAATTAGTGGAGTCTGTAAGATTCAAGGCAGAGGAAACTGTCCATAAGCTCTGGTTGTAGTTGATAAAATTGTTTCCCATGGGGTAGAGGTCAACAGTTCTGATGCATCTACACATATATTCCAGAACTGAACAATTGGGCGAATGGATAGCCAGTGATAGGAGCCAGCTTTTTCACTGTTGGACTGACTGGAATTTTATGGATTAAACAAGCAAAGAAGACAACCCACATGTTTATAAATTAGAGTTGGAGACATCAGTATAACTCATGCTGAACTTAATATAGATGCAGTGTGTGTGTGTGTGTGTGTGTGTGTGTGTGTGTGTGTGTGTGTGTGTGTGCGTGTGTTAAGTCGCACAGTCATGTCTGACTCTTTGCAACCCCATGGACTGTAGCCTCCAGGCTCCTCTGTCCATGGAATTTTCCAGGCAAGAATACTGGAGTGGGTTGCCATTTCTTTGTCCAATAGATGCAGATGGTTACATATATTTATAGATATGTGTACGTAGATGAGTTAGCACACATATACATATTTCCTTGCTCTATCAGATGTGAAGGTTGGAAGCAACAGCAGCCCAGTAGCAATGATGCCTCTAGTGCTCAGATCTTGTTTTTTCATTCTCTGATAAAAGGAAATAAGGATCCTTGGAGAAATGGCTGATTTTAAGACTGGAGCAGGAAATACGTGTAATGATTCCGGAGCACACTTTGTATTGCTAGAAAGTAAGGAAGTGCTCCAAAAAAGCAAAACAAACCCACCCCCGATGATAGAGGTATGTCAGAGGAACATGGAAGCCCATGGAAAGAACTCCCAGTGGCCAAGTGACATCACTTTGAGCAACACATTAAGTAAAGTGGTATTGGGTTATAATCCAAGGTACAAAGTGAGTGAATCCATAATGATATAGATAATTAATTGCAATAAATAAATGGGAGAGAAAGGGCAAATTTTCCATGCAAAAGAATTCTGAAAAATGTATATAGATACTCTCAAGGATATGGAGCACAAGTCCCAGGTTCTTGCATGTGGGCAGCACATAGTGACTTCCTTCCACAGGGTACAGCATGGAAAGGAGAATAAAAGCTGAACTTTATGGTTGAGAAGCCCAACAAACACCACCTCAGCCAGGTGATCCAGGTCAACATCAACCGTGATAAATCGCCTTGATAGTATACACTTGTGATATGATGTGATGAGAATGGCACATTACCTCTGCAGTCTTCCTCCCTCAAACCCAGAGCCCCAGTCTGCTGAGAGAACCATCCATTAATAAATACCTAGGCAGTACCCATCAAAAATGTCAAAGTCATCAAAAGCAAAGGTTAAGGAACTACCATAGCCAAGAGAATCCTAAGGCTGCTGCTGCTGCCAAGTCGCGTCAGTCGTGTCCAACTCTGTGCGACCCCATAGACGGCAGCCCACCAGGCTCCCCTGTCCCTGGGGTTCTCCAGGCTAGAACACTGGAGTGGGTTGCCATTTCCTAAGGAGACGAAGACTAAATCTCATGTGATATCATGGGTGAGATCTTGGAAGAGAAAAAGTAGTTAAAGTTAAGAAGAAGAAAAAAAAAGACTCTGAATAAAGTATGGACTTTAGTTAAAAATATTGGCTCGTTCATTGTTATATAATGTAGGGCAAAGTACTATAATAATAATAATAACAAGATATTAATAATCAGGCAGACTGGCAGTGAAATATATAGGAACTCTGTGTACTATTTTTGCATTATTTTCTGCAAATATAAAACTATTCTAAAAATAAAGTTTATTTTTTTAAAGATTGGTGAACTGATTAGATATTCATAGCAAAAATCAAACCAGTCAATAATAGATATACAGGTTTAGTTTACATCTGAGGCTTTTTCTCTCTCATTTAAAACTAGAAAAAAACTGTAAAAGAATATTGGGGAGTCCGGCTGCTTGCCACTCAAAAGCCAATAAAGAAGCCAGGTTGGTGGAAAGAAAAGAAAAAAAAAAAAAAAAAAGAATATTGAGGAAGCCTCACCTAGAAAAATCCCATAGATTCCAATAGGTAGGAATCCATTCTAGGTTTCTAACTGATAGGCTGAAAGTTTTTCGTGTTATATAAATGTCTGCTACTTGGTGGGACTATCTCAGTTTTAAATTTAGGGCAAGTAATGTATGCATTGTTAGACATTATTAGATACTGAGTTCAGAAGACATTGAGTACATGGTTCAGTCCGTGCAGCAGTGTATTTATGGCTCTTAGTCATACCTTCCGGATTTTGTGATAAAATTAGGTCTTTGTCTAATGGAATCAAAGAGAGTTTTTTGGCCCTGTAATTTGTTTTGAAGCTGGAAGGGCAGTGCGTTTGTGTGTGTACATATGTGTGTACACACATACATGCTAACCATTTCTATACAGCACTGTAAACAAAACATTTTACCAAGAAAATTGACAGACATTTTAAATTGAAAAGGAATTTTGAAAGACAGTGTTTGCCCTCCTGGTTGAGGTTTAGAAGAAAGCAGTGCTGGAAAAAAAAATCACCAATGTTCACACTTTTTTGAAGAGTGTGAATTTTATTCACCGATTTGCTTTTTATACCAGAGGCCAGCTGCTGCCTTTGGACGGGTGCAACGTTTCCACCAGAATTGTCTGTAGCTCAGTATAGCTCTAATGCCAGAAGAAATCCAACCAGATTATGTCCTTTGATTTTCACAGGTTTTCTTTGGAAGATCTGGCGATGGGTTGCATTTTCACACTTCAGAAATACACGGTTGGCCAGGAGTTATTTCTGGAGTTTTCTTTTAAAGCCTTATGTGTTTGTGAGATTCTCTGTGTTCCTAAATCAATTTCCTAGTCATTCTTTACCTGAAGTGAGAAGTTTATATATATATACATATATATATGTATATATATGGTTTTTTTTTAAACGAAGTCACTTCTAAAGTTGAAAACTGCATTTTCTAGAACATCTGAAAAAGTTCTCTCCTCTAGGCATCCTGACTAATGAATGCTAAGTCATGTAAACTACCTTCTTCCTTCATAGACTATGGTGCTGCCAATCATAAAATTCTGGAAATAAATTCTGCACCCAGGGGGTTACTTCCTAAAACAGTCGACCGAGATTTTTCACTCTAGAGCCAGAGGCACTTCAGTCAAGCCTCAGACCTGCCACATCCTGGTTATGTGAACTTGGGCATCTTTCCCTTAACTTCTCTTTGCCTCAGTTGCTTTATCTGCAGGGTGAAAGGGAAGAAGAGTGTCTAACGCACAGAGTTGTCTTTAGTGTTAAACAAGATAACTTTGTACTGTGTCTGTCATAGCACATAGTAAAAATGAAGTAAATGTCGGCTATGTTCATTATCATGACATTGACCTCAATAGAAAACACGCCAGGACCTCCCTGAAGAGTGCCACCAAGTGTCTGACTTCTGAACGATCAACTGCGCATCAGTTGCTTAGGAACACAGGTGAGGAAAGTCTCTGAGACTCTCTGTTTGATTAAAAGAAAAACTGTGTGTCCCAAGAAATGCCAGTGCTTCTTTGAATCTTGACTTACAAGAAAGCTGTGTGTCTCATGAGCCCTCGGCATTCCATTTCTTCCTTCTCTTTTCTGTCCAGAGCTGGGCTCTAGAACTCTTGTCACCAGACTTGGATCTTGCGGTTCTCTGCCTCTTTTCTTTACCCACTTAGCACACAGGATGGAAGGCTCGACCATCCCACAGCCCCAGAGTCAGCCTCGGGAGCAGGGGTGAAGCCGTGGCTTCCGCCCGTCCCCTTGGCTCTGGTCCCTCAGGGCACAGAGCCCTCCTCCGCCTCTCTGAGCCACACCTGTCACTGAGGGCCACCAGCTCAGCAGGCAGGGTAACCTCGGTCAAGCGCTGAGCTTCTCTGGAACCAGGCTTCCTCCTCTGTAAGATGACAAACCTGCAAGAGAGGATGTGGTGATCTCTTCCCTCTCCATCATCCTCACAGATTCAGGAAATTATTGGACTTACATTAAATAAAAATAAATTAACGTCAGCTACGTTCAAGAGGCTTTTTTTGTCCATGAGAACTTCCTTTCTCTGCTGCCTCAGACTACAGGTCACTCTGTCTTATAACTCAGTGTGTCTGTGATATGTCTGTGATACACAATTTTGTACTTTCAGTGTGTATTTTCAGTTCTCTAGTTGTTTCACGGATATAAGCCATAGTTCCTCAGCAACACTGGACCTTCTTTAAAAGTGGGGGTAATACTCTTTTTTTACTCCCCTAAGGAAACTTAAGATCCCCCAGAGAAGGAAATGGCAACCCACTCCAGTATTCTTGCCTGGAGAAATTCATAAACAGAGGAGCTTGGTGGGCTACACTCCATCGGGTTGCAAAGAGTTGGACACGACTGAGCGACTAACAGGTTTAAGGAAACTTAACTGAAATTATGTTCAAAATGAGCTTACTGTTCACTAAAATATTAACTCTGTATGTAATATTTAACATGTATGAAGTCTGGTAGCTTAACATGTATATGAAATGTGATTTTATACACACACACGTACGTACCCTTTTTGGTTCAAAAGCATATATAAACTATTAAGGAATAATGGTTATAATCTGCAGCAGATGGTGAGGTAATGTTATGGAGAAAATGAAGGTGTTTACCATTCAAGAATTCCAATAAAAATTATATCCATGAAAAATAGTATCTATTTTATAATCTTGATATCTTTATATATGTTAGCATGTGGCCAAGGAAAGAGAAGATCCATAGCTTTTCTTTTTTTTTTTTTTTTAAATATTTGTGTATTTGTCTGTTCTGGGTTAGTTGTGGCATGTGGGATCTAGTTCCCTGATCAAGGATCAAGCCCGGGCCCCCTACTTTGAGAGTGTGGAGTTTTAGCCCCTCGACCACCAGAGAAGTCCCCAATCTATAGTTTTTCTATACTTCTTTTATGTAGCACTTAGATTTTCCTGAAATCCATATTGACTGTAACCAAACACTGCTTTTCTAGGAGTTAAAAGGATACATTAAAAAAAAAAAGTCGGGCATAGCTGTCGATTTCCTTTTGCAACCAAAATATAAAAGCACGGGTTGAATATTTGATAAACAACTAGATTCAGTCTTTAAATTGCTTGGACCCTCAATACCACTTAATAGCCATATCAATGGAAAATGCTGGGAGAGAGCAGGAGAATTTAAAAGAAGCCAGTTATCAAGAGTTTCATGTATGGTTATGGTGAGCGTAGTAAGATTGAAGTTTCTGTCTAAGTTAAATTGTCAATCTTGGGAGAGCAATAGAGACCCGCAAAGAGTATTCAAAATATGACTTTAAAAACAATGTCAACTAGATGTTACTAGAAAAGGAGGGAGGGACGGAGATCTAGGGGGATGTGGGTAGAAAGGAAGATTGGAAAGGAAGAGACGGAAGGAAGCTTAGCAAGAGAGAGACAGGCATAGGGACAGAGACAGAGAGAAAGAGAGGTAGAAAGGGAGATGAGAGTGCCGGAGGTGGACAGAGAGAGAGAGAAAGGGCAGATGGATGGGGAAAGAACAAGAGAGAAGGAGGGAACTAGATTCATACAGTGAGAAACACAGTGAAGACACAGAGGCAGAGATGAGGTAGGCAGACGTGGTTGAAGGTGGCAGGGTTTTACACTGCTCTGTGACATTCGGCTGATATTTTCATGGTCAAAAAGGGGAGTGGGCTTCAGCTAAAGATGAAGCTGCATGATGTTTATACTTTAAAATAGAACTTACAGTGATTGACTGCCAACTCTCACAGGAGCTTATATATTTATCTTTCTAATACTTGACAGCACTCCCATATAGTAGGTGTTATGTACCTCCTCTCCCATTCCCTGAAGAGTTACATTACTTGCTCAGAGTTACTTCAGTAGTTAAGTATAAGTGGTCTAAACTGTTTCATTGCAAAGCTTAAGTTCTTAAGCCTGCCATACAGTATGTGATTTTGACCTTCTTGTTACCTTGGGAAGAATGCAAAGCAGGTATTATCACTGCTTTACAGGCTGTTTTATAAAAGGCTTAGGGGGCACAAGCGACTTAAAATCTGACAGCTCGAAAGGTCTTCTGGCTTCATTTCCAGTGTCCTCCCCAGATGGCCACAATTATAAGCAGAGTAACAAAATTAAAATGAGGCCATCGTGTCTGACTTACTGTGAAACTTCAGTAGGACATTATAGCAAATCCATAAAAACTTCTTCTGGATTTAATACACACTGTGTGTATATGTTTTTAAATGGTTCCTGTTTCAAAAGCAAGAGCATGGGCTGAGAAAGAAATCTTCAGTGGCTGTTTCCCTGCTGCTGTCATAATGGGCTTGGCACAGAAGGTGTTCTGTTCATCAGTCCTATTGCTTCTGGGGAATACCCGGATCTCAGCCATTCACCCTTCCGTTCCTGGGACCCGGACTCAGGGAAAAGGTGACATTTCATTTTTGTTTATTCATTTGTTCTTATTATTAGGAAATTATTCTTAATGACTGATAAAGTATTTTATCTCACTCAAGGAGCTTTTAGTTGCCCAAGTTGACACCTTGTATTTGCAATGAAACGCAGCAAGAAAGTGGAAAAAGGACAAAATGCAGAAGAAGACATCGAAAGAGTGTTTGCTGAGAGGGTGTCCATTGATATGGCTATGATCCTTGAATTTCCAGGATCTCTTGCCCCACTTTCCTTTCCTGGGGCTCTTCAAGGGATCACTAGAAAAGGGGACTGTTCCTCCCCGGGAGCTTGCCAAGGACAAGTTGGAGTCCAGTTGGCCTTTCCCCATCAAAACTGCCCAGCTAATGAAAGGGTTTGGTTAGAACAACCATTTAGAGAGTCATAACTGAATGTCATGCTGTGAATCTTCAGATTTTTTTTTCTTCTGATGATCAGAGTTGCAGTGAATGCTGGGGCTTAAAGGAAAAGCTGATTTTTAGAAACATAACACCTCATTTCCGGTTGACAACCCACTGTTGGCTTCTGAGCCACCCAGAGCAGCGGGAGGAAGTCTCATCAGTGGTGTGGAAGGGGCTCCCCACCACCACCCCCGCAGACCTGTCTCCCGCAGACCTGTCCCCTGCCTTTTGTTTTCTGCATCTGCCTCTCCTGCTGGGCTGCAAGAGCAGCCTCCTGATCCGACCCTTGAAGTCTAACAGGTGGAGCAGGGAGCCGAGGTTCTGTCAGCAGGGGAGCGCAGCCAGGCTAGGCAGAAGCAGCATGCGGTGACAGTCACAAATTCTAACCACAACAAAAGATTGCTCTGCAGTCTCACAGCACCCAGTTACCAGCACCTCCCCTTTAACTAGCATCTGTTTGTGTCCCTGTAAATAAAGCCATGGTGACAGTATTCATCTTTACAACTTAACCAATGATATCCTTAAATTGTCTAATAAGAATAAGGAGCCTCTTTATGTTATCAAATGTATTACTGAGAAATAATGTAGGGGTTAGTGGCAATTGAATCACAGGACTGACAATTTAAAAACAAATTTGATGACATATAGATAAAATATATATTCTGTGTACATGTGGTTCATAGATAACGTGTGAAAGTGTTAGTCTCACTCGTGTCTCAGACCCTTTGTGACCCCATGGACTGCTGTAGCCCACCAGGCTCCTCTGTCCGTGGCATTCTTCAGGGAAGAATGCCGAGTGGGTAGCCATTCCCTTCACCAGGGAATCTTCCCTACCCAGGGATCAAATCCCGGTCTCCCACATTGTAGGCAGATTCTTTACTGTTGAGCCACCAGAGAAGCCCCCAGATATATGTGTGCACACACATAGATCTAAGTGAGCCCGATCCCTTTGAAGCCATCGCCACTGCAGAATTCAAGCTTCTTGCAGCCACATTGCAGAAAAGCAAAGCATTTTTGAAGCCCTTCCTTTTTCTGTGGTTGGCATTGGAGCCAGTCTATAAGCCTCATAAGAAAATTACTCTTGTATATTTTTATTCTTTTAGTCTTAATGGAATTATCCAGTTCAGTCAGACATATTATTTGCTAATCTGATTTTGGCTTGTTTCCAAAGTCAAAACCCCGATTCAGAGAATGATGACTCAACACTGTGCAGGGTTTTAAGGAAATGATCCCAGACTGTGAAGGCCTAGGACTCCGGAGATGGTGTCTGAGCATTGGTGGTGGCCTTGGGGATAGTGTGGAGGTGAGGGTTTTGTATAGAAGATAGAATGTTCATGCGCAAAAGTTCTTTAGAAATAAGTTCTATGGCTTTTGCAGAGCATAGAGTACCAGTTTTTCTTCTAGGTGCTAAGGGAACAGAACCTCCAAAGACACCAAGGTCCAAAATACCAAGGCACTGGTGGTGTTATAGGAAGTTTGGTGTGATGATATCACATGAATGATGAATTGGTTGAGCTGATTAGGTGGTGAGGTGCCCTGAGACCTGCGCCCTTCCACAAGCAGAAAATCTGAGAAAAGAGACATAAAGATGGTCACTCAGGATGGTAACTTGCTGTAAGTCTGATCTACAGCATACTGGCTGCCTGGGCTGTTTACTGCAAAAAAGGCATTGGTTTCCTGGGCAGTTTGCTGCAGGTAGTGGGTCAGAGTTCAGTTTAAATATTCGGTTTGGCCATTGTCTGTGTATTCAGTCTTTCAGTGGAACTGTCTTAACCTTTTTTCTTTTCCAGTGTCTTGCCCTGAACCAGGCAATTTTTGTTGAATGTATGTGTATATCTAATATTATCCCATTACCTTAAAAATTTTATCAGCATTATGCCAAGGTAAATGACATGCTCATTTAAGGTAAATGTTAGATTCTACTAAAATAGAAACTGCACAGTACTTTTATTTGAGAGATAGAATCCAAATTATCTCATACGAAAAGTATAGGATAATCGGATTGAGAAGGAGCTGTTAGAAGGCCTTGGCTCTGTTTGGAGGCCACTATATATTGGTTGTAAGTTTATTTCCACTGTTTAAACCACGGAAGAACAAGAGTTGCTGGATGGAATTTGCATTTCAAATAGCATTTTAGACATTTGTGTGTTCAGTGATAGCTCTGTTACGTTTTCTTCCTGGGGAAGTATTGCCTGAGTGCCTCCTCCATGCAGGCATCGTCATGTTCTGACCCTAATCATTAAATTTCTTCTTGTCCCCACAATAACCTGAGAGTTGAAAATGATGAAGCTAGTTTTACAGATGTGATCCAGAAAGGTTAAGTAACTTGCCCAGGGTAACACAGCTAGGTCTCTGTTGAACTATGGCATCGACCCAGATCTAGAAATGCAGTTGCCAAGAACTCTTTCATTGAGTTATAGGTACTTGAAAATCGAATACATTCAAAGGAGGCTTTGCCCATTCAGAATCTTGCAAATGTTAACTGAAGCAGAGTTAAGCCCTACATTTTTCATTATTTAGCATCTTCATGCAGAACAATAGAATGCACTTGTCTGAACCATGCAGTCTCACTCTGAACTCATGTTCAGACATTTCAGAGTCATTGAGGAGCCCACAGGCTTTTGCTTTGCTTCTGTGTCCTGTTTCTTTCGAATGAACTGAATGGATAGCGCTTAACTAATAGGGGGCCAGCATGTTTGGTTGTTTACATTTAGGGGAAAGTACCTCTTTGGCCCAGCAATCCCACTGCTGGGCATATACCCTGAGAAAAAATGGTAATGCAAAAAGACGCATATACCCCAATGCCCACTGCAGTGGTATTAATAATAGCCAGGACATGGAGCCAACATAAATGTCCATTGACAAATGAATAAAGAAGATGTGGGTCATATATATATGTATATATACATATATACCTGTGTGTGTGTGTGTGTGTATGAATATTACTCAGCCATGTAAAGGGACAGAATTGGGTCATTTGTAGAGACATGGATGGACCTAGAGTCTGTCATACAGAGTGTAGTACGTCAGAAAGAGAAAAAATATCATGCATTATAACACATATATGTGGAATCAAGAAAATTGGTAAAGATTAACCTATTTGCAGGGCAGGAATAGAGACACAGATGCAGAGAATGGACATGTGGACATGGGGGAGGAAGAAGGGGAGGGTGGGATGAATTGGGAGATTAGGACTGATATACACACACACACACACACACACACACACACACATATATATATATACTGCCATGTGTAAAAGGGATAGCTAGTGGGAACCTGCTATAAAGCACAGGAAGCTCAGCTCGGTGCCCTGTGATGACCTACAGGGGTTGGATGGGGAGGGAGGGAGGTGCAAGAGGGAGGCGGTATATGCATACATATAGCTGATTCACTGCATTGTACAGCAGAAACTAATGCTACATTGTAAAGCAATTATATTCCAATAGAAAAGTAAATATCAAACTCCAAAGCTACCTTGTTTATCAGAGAAAAACTTCCCTTTTTTAAAAATTATAAAACTGTCCCATTCCTCAGCCTGCCTTTAAGTTTCTGCCAGACCACAAGCGACCGTCGCTGACTCCCTTTCTATGTAGTAAACTCAGAATAAATCAGACTGGCTTTTCTCATTTGTTGGTCTTCTTCTGGTTTCACACCAGACTCTGCTGTCATGGCACTGATGATCTCTTGGGGAAAACAGACACCCGTGAAATAGTACAAATACATGCATAGCTGTCTCTCTGATGGATGTTATGAAGGTAATATACCTGGTGCTGTCAGAATGGGCAACAGAGATTTGTGACCTGACGAGGGAGGTTGGGAAGCAATCCTTGAACTGAGGGTTGAAGAAAGGCTAGGTGTCCCCTGAGTGAAGAGAAGGTGAGGGCTTCCTAGGACAAGGGAGAAGCATGTCCCCAGGCAGGAGAAACCCAGGCAAATGGAGGAAACAGTGAAGTACAGTGTGAGTGAAGCAGGATGAGCAGATGGCCCCCTTGTGGAACTGGCAAGGTTGACAGAGACTGGACAGTGAAGAGGCCCTGAGAAGGAGCAAAGGGAAACCATTGAGCATTTAGGCCCATGAGTGATGTGATCCTATCAGCATTTCAGAGGACTGAAGTTGGAGTCTCCGCTAAGTCTGTTTGGAAAATCATAGTAGAGTATCTGTCTTGCACTTAGCCAAATTTTAAATAATCATTCCACCATGAAGTTGAATTTTAGAGAAATCAAACCTGAATTGCATGTGGTTTATCTATTACAAATAGCCACCGAGCTGCTATTTCTGTAGTCAGTAGGTAAGTCCACAAGAAATGTACATTTCATCTTATAATAATTTACGAAAACCTGGAGGACTGAAAGATGAGTCTTTAAAAGCATCAACTTAATTAACTTAAAAATCAAATATGAATCCGTATTACCATCGTTGCCAATAGGAAATAGGTCATTGATTGCCCTGGCTGTTGTACTAGGTAGGTAAAGAGATATTTTTCTTCACATATAGAAATGTGTTGCACTGTAAACACTTATGCACCTGTTTTATCAATACATGGACCCCAGAATGCAGTCATCATCTTGGAGGGTCAGCAGCTGACATATTCTTTCCAAATAGGCACCTATTGAAGCTATAAAATTTACCCACTCATCCGAAACTCTGTAATATTTTCAAGGTCATGTCTTAGTGATGCATGTCCCATTTCATTACATTTAATATTATCATGGAGAATAATGTCACAGTGCAAATCTCACTATGTGAAAATAGTTTGAAGCCTTAGATATTAGCTGCTATTTAAAATTAGAAAGCCAATAAATATTTTAATGCATATTAAATTTTTTAATAGGTAGATTTTATATTGTTATCCCAAGAATAGATAAGTCTCTATATAAATATACCTGATTTATGGTCAGTGGAGTGTGCTAGTATATTTTCTGTTATGTTATATTAATATATTATAAAGTAACATTATTTCTAACAATCAAGTAAATTATCCTAGTTCATGATAGTAATGCCTGCAAAGCTGTTGACTAAGGAGAGTCCTGCTCATATTGAATTCTGAGGAGTTTTATTTCCAAGGAAACTAGTTCATTGTCAGCAAAAGATGCACCTAAAGCAGTGCAAATATTTCAGGTGTTTGCTGAAAATAATCAGTAAATTATAAAATGTGATTTCATATGTCTCCCATAGCCATAAAGCAAAAATTAGACGAGACTTACATTTCCTGCAGAAATGATTACATTTGATAAACTCATCATAAAATGTATTTCAAACAAACTTTGACGGGCTACAAAGCAAATGATTGACCTTTAGGATGTCTCCACAGTTTTGCAAATTAACATCTGAGATGTAGTGTGGATTTGCTAATAAAGAATTGATTACACTTTTGCTTTCTCTACAGATAAATTTTTAATTGTATGTCATGAAATTCATGGAATTGGATGTGGGTTGAGTTATCATTTATTTTTGTATAATCTATGAAGAAAGTCTGTTGATGCAAATTTCTTGACATATTTAAATACTTTTTTGCATGACTGATATTCAACATTCACTACTCTAGGCAAATTTTAAAAAGGTTAAAAAAGAGCTAACAAGTGTTGGGTTATTTCCATCTTGGACAGTGCAGAGCCAACGCGTTATTTCCTGATCAATGTTAATGTCATCAAAGAAAACTCAAAATACCTAGTTCACACACTCAATTCAATAGGCTTCATATTTTATCTGTTATCGTATCTGTATTATGAACGTATGAATAGGTAACATGATAGTTTCATTTAAAAATGCTTAAATATAGGTAAATTAACCAATCAAATAGAATTGGTGAGAGTTTCCAAAAAGACGACGGCATATTCCAGTTCATTTCTTTCACTCTCTCCTCTGTTGATACCCTAGCTCAGACCTGAATCATCTCTGACTTTTAAATTTTAACAATTTTTATCCATTCTCCTCTATGTTGCTGCCAGAGTAATATTTTGGAAACACAGGTTAGATCTCCTTAGCTTCTGACTTTTTACAAACATTTAAAAACTTTTAAATTCTTTTGAGTAACATAGACAATCCTTAATGATGGTGCTTAAAGCTTACTTCCACCTGTCTTTCCCATGCCACTCCCTTTATCATCCTTGGCATGTCCTGCTCTAGCTTTAACCTAGACCAAAGATGCCAAACATTTGCCTCTTCAGGGCATTTCATATTGATGGAATAGTAACTGTAAGTGGCCTTCTGGGTTCCTACACTTAACATATTTTCACCATTTTTTTCATGTTATATTCTCTATCTGTACTTCATTCCTTTTTAAGGTTGAATAATATTCCATTGAATAAATTTACCTCGTCTCTTTATCCATTACTGACTTGATGGACATTTGGGAATTCCACATTTTGTCTATTAGAAATTATGCTCTGATGAACATTCATGTACGCGTTTTTGTAGGGCCATAGATTTTTCAATGGGAATATACCATCATTCTTTTGCATGTGGATGTTCTGTTGTCCCATAACCATTTGTTAAAAAGATTGTTATTTCCTCCATTGAATTGTCTCAGCAACCATTTGAAGATCAACCGACCATAAATGTATTTCTTCACTCTCAATTCTATTCCATTGATTTGTGTGTCTCTCCTATGCCTGTACTATACTATCCTGATTGATGCAGCTTTGTAGTAAGTTCTGAAATTGAGACATCTGAGTCTCTACTTTTATTCTCCTTTTCCAAGATTGTTTTGGCTCTTCTAGGTTCCTTGCGTTTCCATAAGAATTTTAGAATTAGTTTGGAATTGCTCCAAAATGAAGATAGCTTTCTGGATATTGCATTGAATCTGTAGATTGATTTGAGGGATCCCTGGATTGGGAAGATCCCCTGGAGTAGGAAATGGCAACCCACTCCAGTATTCTTGCCTGGAATATTCCATGGACAGAGGAGCCTGGCGGGCTACAGTCCATGGGGTTGCAAAAAGTCAGACACGGCTGAGCACACATACAGTCATCCTAACAATATTAAGACTTCAAATCCATGAACACAAGATGTTGTTTCACTTATTGAAGTATCCTTTCATTTCTTTCACTGATGTTTTGAAGTAGTTTTCATTGTACAAGTCTTGCACTTCTATGTAAAAGTATTTTATTCTTTTCATGTTATTATAAATAAAATTGTTTCCATAAATTCATTTCTGGATTGTCTATTGCTAGTTTAGGGAAAGACAGTTGGTTTCTGATTTATAATTTTATGTAGAATATACAAAGTCATGTCATCTGCAGATGGAGGTATTTTATTTCTTCCTTTCCAATCTGGATGGCCATCATATCTTTTTGTTGTCTAGTTGGCTGCTCAGAACCTCTAGTCCAGCGCTGCATAGAAACGGCAATAGCAGTTATCTTTGTCATGTTCCTGAGCTTAGTGGGGAGCCTTTCAGTCTTTCGGAAATAAGTACAGTGTTTCTGGTGGTTTCTTGGTAGGTGGTTTTTTTTATCAGGTTGTGGAAAAAGTCTAACCCTATTATTTTTCCCTGTGGTCATGGAAGAGTGTTGCATCTTGTCAGATGCATTTTTTCTGCAGATATTTTGAGATGGTTAGGTAGGTTTGTTTCCTTTATTCTCTTAATATGGTGTGTTATCATTTATGATATGGTATTTATTGATATTTGGACATCAAGTCAATCTTGCATTCCTTGACGTAATCCCAGTGGGTCATGGTGTATAATCTTTTTTATATGTTGCCGGATTTAGTTTGCTAGTATTTTTGTGAGTAGTATTATATCTATATTCACAAAGGATATTAGCCTGTAGTTTTCTTTTCTTGTGATATCTGTGTCAGTTACACTTTTTCAGGCCTGGCATTTGAGGCTATAAAGATATATTTCAGTAGAAAGTTTCATGGCTTAAGATCTCAGTGGCCAAGATATTTGAAAATTGAGTTCTGTTTTCTAAATGGGTCTGAATGTTATCAATACAGAACAGCTTGTTTTTAATCATGGGAATCATCTTATTAGTTCCTATGATAGCTAAAAAAAACACAATCTGAGAAGATATTAAGGTTTTGGAGAAAATGGCAGAAAGAAATTAATTCAGAGGATGTCTTTGACGTCAGTCATGGGAAAAATGCAGCTCAATTTGATGGAGTACTTAGAAAACACAAAATGAGAATAAATTTGCATACTAATTTGATAAGATACTACATATACCTAAAGATAAATCTAAAATCCAGAAATAAGCAATTGAGTCTGTAGTGTTCTATGATGTATCCATTTGCATATATGCTATCTGAATTTTTACTGAAAGGAAATGCATTCAATCAAGGTCCATATGGAAAGTTCTATAAACAATATTCATATTACTAAACTGAACTTGGAGAAAATTGTTCAATTTCACTTAGAATTTGGGTAATTTATATGAAAGTAAACTACATAGGAACAAGAGAAAACATTTGGATGGGAAAAGAGTAAGACTTTAATTGTTTAATATTTTATAACTGTTGATAGCTTACTTTTTTCTTCAAAAAATCATATTCTTCCATACATCATACCACATGGGGAGACTTTCACATATGGTCATAAGAAAATGTCTGTAGTAAATTAGCATGTTTGAAACCAAAATTGAAAACAATTGGTTGTGTGTCAAAGGAAAATGTAAATTTTGATTCATAAAATTTTGTTCAGTTGTGCAGGTATCTAAAAATAATTACAAACCTTCGACAGACTCCATTGGAGATGGCTAAAATATAATTAATAATTTTTAAATAGTCTTAGGAAAATATTTTAAACTGATTTCTTCAGAATGCTTAAAATAATGATTAGTTAAGAGTTATAGTCTCTACAAGAAAAGAATTATAAATTTTAAGCCATAAATCAATTTTATTCCCTTAAGAGAAAAAGTTTGTATCTATATTTAATTAAAGGAAAATAATATAGAATCAATAGAATAATGACATATTGTAGGTGGTTTCTGTGTAGGGGATGTGTATAAATTCAATTCTCAGGCATACATGGCAAGTTAGTTGTAATTTTCTAGTCATAATTATCTAGCGTAATCACTGGACTGGAAGAAGTGCCCTAAAGCTTGGGAGTACTTGTTCAAATGCAAGAGTTTCTCTTGTTGAGTAACAGAATTTCAAAACCTTTGAATAGCTGGAAACATTGTTAAGTTTTTCTGGCACTGGCAGAACTAGTGACCAAAGATTAACCATGCACTTGCATTATTAGTGGCGGAAAGAGAAGAAGTTGCCCAAATCCTAGAGTCGACCTAGTAAACTTGGGAAACTAAGTCTCCCAGTTACTAATGACTCTCCCAAGTTAGAGATATCCCTAGCAATGGGTCCGTGTTTCAGATCTTTTCCTATGACGAAGGTGTGTGTGTGTGTGAGCTCTGGTACCTGGCATGGTGATGTCTTGTGATTAGTGAAAATTTGCCCTGAGTATACTGTAGCAATAGTTTCAGGGATGGAGAATACAGTTAAATAAGTACCATAAAATGATGGGGAACAGCATTTAGTATTTTCATGATTCTGAGGTCATATTTGCCTCATGGAGTACCTCAGAGTAATCACGCCAACATCAGTTATTGAGTTATATATTTTTATAGCTGCCTTAAAGAGAATTCCAGTTTACCTGAATGTTGGATATTAAACTATACACTGAACAGGATTGTATTTGATTCCAAAGGTGGTGGACTTTTCTGATTGTGTTCCATTCTGTCTTTATCAGTGCAGAATGACATTCCCTTCCTGACATCCCATTTTCCTATGTCTAGCCTTGGAGTTTCTTTCATCTTTTGGTTCTCTAAGGATGTGATTACTTCCTTCTGAAATGTGGAAATCCTGACTCCATGCGTAGAACTAGTAGTTTGGAGATATTTGTATCAAGTGCTCCAACTTTGTATTAAAAATTGCTATGACCTATTCCAGAGACTGAGAATTCAATTAAATTCTTGTAATTAGTAGTTGTCTTCCTCCTTTTTTATTATTTCTAAAATTTGTGTTACGTTTTCAAAAGAATATATCTTTGTTTTCACCCACATTCATGTGTTGCTTTATCAAGCTTCTTAGTATTCACTTCCTTAAGGCGCCATGCAGTTGCTGGTGTTTTTCTGTAAGGCAGAAAGAACAATCTTTCTCATTTGGTTGGATGTTTTGTTTAGAGTTGCTCTGTCTGATGTGGTAGCCACTAGCTACAAGTGGTTCTTAAACACTTAGACTGTGGCTAGTCTGAATTGAAATGTAAGTGTAAAGTAGACACTTGATGTCAAAAGCCTCACACAAAAGAATATAAAATAGTTCAGTAATTTTATGTTGATTACATGTTATAATGATAACATATTAGATATATGGGGTTCAGTAAAATATATGATCAAAATTGATTTCATCATTTTCTTTTTTATCTTTTTAATGTGGCTACCAGAGGCTCATGGGACTTCCCTGTAGCTCAGACGGTAGAGAATCTGCCTGCAATGCAGGAGACCTGGGTTCGATCCCTGGGTCGGGAAGATCCCCTGGAGTAGGAAATGGCAACCCACTCCAGTATTCTTGCCTGGAGAATCCCATGGACAGAGGACACTGGCAGGCTATAGTCCTTGGGGGTCGCGAAGAGTTGGACATGACTGTGAGACTAACACTACTACTGCTACTACTACTACTACTACTACTAGAGGCTCAGTGGTAAAGAACCCACCTGCCAATGCAAGAGACGCTTGTTCAGTCCCTGGGTCAGGACGATCCCCTAGAGAAGGAAATGGCAATACATTCCAGTACTCTTGCCTGGGAAATCCCATGGACATAGGAGCCTGACTGGCTAAAGTCCATGGGGTCTCACAGAGTCAGACATGCTGCTGCTGCTGCTAAGTGGCTTCAGTCGTGTCCGACTCTGTGCGACCCTATAAACAGCAGCCCACCAGGCTCCACTGTCCCTGGGATTCTCCAGGCAAGAACACCCGAGTGGGTTGCCATTTCCTTCTCTAATGCATGAAAATGAAAAGTGAAAGTGAAGTCTCTCAGTCGTGTCCGACTCTGTGCGACCCCATAAACAGCAGCCCATCAGGCTCCTCCATCCATGGGATTCTCCAGGCAAGAGTACTGGAATGGGTTGCCATTGCCTTCTCCAAGTCAGACATGACTTAGTGACTAAACAACTAGAAATAGCTTACAGCATGTTTCTAAGAATATCTCTGGTTTAGGAATAATGCAAACTCATGTACTCAGGTTTTTGGGGAACCATGATAAAACCCATGGGTTTACCTTCTTAATGCAGTGCACTCTCCCTGACAGGCTTCTTTGATGAGATGAATGGTGGGGAAGGGGAAGTCCTGATAAAAACAATGACTTGGGTAATTATCGGTCATGCTTTTCATTTCTACCATTAAGTGTATGTTCAGTTGGTCAGCCTGATTTGGCTTGTGTAATTACTGGGTTGGGGAGGCTGCTTAATAGAGGAGGGAATGGAATCATTGGGCCCTTTAGGGCAACTTTTAATGATGGACTTTTGATCTTTTAATCATTATTAGTTGACTCGTGACTCTGGGAAGCATGATGACAAAGAGGAATACAGAGGTTAGTATTAAAATATGGCTCAGTCAACTCTGAAATGCACTACATTTTAATGTAGTATGTATAGCTTCAATTTGTAAACCTTTTCTTCAGACCCTAGGTTCCAACACAAATGCAGGTATCCATGAGTCTGAATTATATGTATGAAAGAGTAGGTTGACCAGATCAGTAGTTTCCTCTGTTTTAACAATGACATATGCTAATGTGTTTTAACATGAAATATGTTAACATCAATTATATCAGTATATAATCGATCTGGTTGTTTACATTAATATCTTTTGGGAAGGCATCTGAAAGAAGTAAATTGTCCATGCTCCAGGCTACTAGCTGCTATGTAGATATTACCCAAATAAATATATGAAAGCTATTCAGTGTCCTAGCTACTGAGTGATTTTCTGGTTAAATGAACATTCTGACTTCTAAATCCATTTATACAGAGATTTTCAGAAGCATGGTGGAATTTATATGGCTGTGAGGGACCATCTTCTAAACAATTGATATTTCTCATTTCTAGTCTGAATAAATACAATGAAGGCCTGACTAGGCAGTGAGGGAGATGGAAATAGCAGTTAAATCAAAAAAAACACTTGGAATGTAAAGTCACAGCCTTTGGGGATGAGTAATCGGGTGTGGATGAAAGAAGGTTGATAGCATTGGCTAAAGGCTGAATGCTGGTACCTTTTACAGAGTAAATGCTGCTTTAAGGCAGGTGAGATTAGAGAATGATTTGGGACAATCTCAGTGTTAGGAATGTTGAGATCATAACATCACAGAAGCTCTGTATTGGAAGAATACTTAAAACTCATTGAGTCCAATAATCTATCATCATACTGGTAGTGTAATAATACTATTATATTAAATCCCTTCTGTTTCCAGAGTTTTGTGCCAAGCACTGGAATCCACCACTGGGGGAGAAAATAAAAATGTCTCATTTGAAGGTTCTATTTATTCAAATGCTAGCTTACTGAGGTTTTATTGTACAACGACCTAGGATAGTCCTCTTTTCTTCCTTCAGCACTAAGACTTGTCAGTAAGGAAGAAGTCATACCCAGGGAGTCATTCGCCCTCCAGCTAAACAGGAAGCCTTCAGAAAACACAGGCTGCAAACACACTGCAGATGAGAGGTGGCACTTCATACGTCTAAAGAGATTTGGAGGATGTTGGAGTAATTAATCTTCATTAATGTATTGAGTCACTGTTATATGCCAAGGACTGAGAGTGTATTGCTGAATGAAACAGACATCGCTGGTCCATGGATCAGATACAGTCAAATAAAGAAGTGGGTATGTGTGGGTGGGTGGGTGTGTGTGTGTTGAGAGAGAGAGAGAGAGAGAGAGAGAGAATAGTTGGACATTAGAACATTAGAATGTGGTAGGAAGAGGCGATGTTTGAGCCAAGATCTGAAGGATGAGAAGCTGCTCACAGATCTGTGTGATAATCTGTGGGTTATCGAAAAGGGATAAGGTTGAAAACGTTGAGTTTTACTTGAAAGAAGCATCCTGATGAGTCTGCAGTTTAAATTTAAACATCCGCTTTAAAAAAAAATATTAAAATCTAAACATTCCATTGTATTGAATAATTTGATTCTTTTCCTCAATAGTGTTTGTTCTTTCTGTAAGACTAAAATTTTTGCAGGGTAGTAAAATGATTGAGAATTACAATCAGTTTATACCTGACTTACCTGCTGCTTTTATTTTTTTCCTGACAACTCTAAGAGGATTGCAAATGCTTTACTAACATTTCTCCTACAGATAAATTTTCTGGAAACCATTTGTCAGGATTGGGTTTTCATCTATATTAAATTTATTAGTCGTTCACAGATTGTTAAGTTACAGTCCTAGGTTACAAGTATTTCAGGTGTGACAAAATAAGGTAAATGGCTTTTTAAAAATTATAAATGCAGCAAAATAGTTGCTTTCTGAAATATAGCTCTGAAGAATGCAAAATAAGCTTTATTTGAATTGTGAAGACTTGCAAATGGCAAAAATTAAATTTGTTCAATCTTTTAAGCGTGCATTTTTGTTTATATGATCTTTAGCTCTCTATAAATGTTGGGGAGATAATTGATGTTAAAATTAGTGTCCTGTTATTAGTTAGTTGATTGGAATTGATCAAAACTGCAATTAAGTATAATCGGAAATATTTTAGTTGTCAGAAGGAACCTAAATATATACATGGGTTTTCACAAAACAATGATTTTATTAATTACTCATGAAGGATCACTTCTTATAGAAGATGCAATATTTATAAATGACACTCAAAATAATTATTTCTGATTTCTTAGAAGTCAACTGAAAGTGAAAGTTGCTCAGTCATGTCCGACTCTTTGCGACTCTTTTCTCCTGGCCAGAATACTGGAGTGGGTAGCCTTTCCCTTCTCCAGGGAATCTTCCCAACCCAGGGATCAAACCCAGGTCTCCCGCATTGCAGGTGAATTCTTTACCAGATGAGCCACCTGAGAAGCCCAAGAATACTGGAGTGGGTAACCTATCCCTTCGCCAGCAAATCTTCCCGACCCAGGTATTGAACGAGGATCTCCTGCATTGCAGGCAGATTCTTTACCAGCTGAGCTACCAAGACAGACAAAAATACACTGAATATGACATAGCTAAGTATTTTATGGAGAAGGAAATGACAACCCACTCCAGTACTCTTGCCTGAAGAATCCTTTGGACAGAGAAGGCTGATGGGCTACAGTCCATGGGGTCACAGAGTCAGACACGATTGAGCAATTGACACACACACACAAGTATTTTATTAAATTTTCTCTAATGTCCAAAGTGACTGGATACAGATGCTGTTCAGAAAAAAATCCGTTTCATTATTTATTTGAAGGTAGTAATTGCTTCTAGTCTTAAGTTTTAGTGAGTTGTTGTTGTTGCTTTTTCTCTCTTCAAGCATTTCTTTATCCATGAATAGTATGGATTTGGAGACTATTCTACAGGAAACCTTATTTTAAAGAGTAGAATATACTCAGTGCTCGTCCAGTATAGAATATATTCTAGTTCCCTTTGGGTAGCTCACCTGCCTTCATTTGCTGCCAGTAAGACTATTTAGATACTTCGAGATATCAGTGTTCATCTCTTCACAACCCCCTCATGTTATGAAGATTCACAGAAGAAATATGGTGGGATTTTGCTGGGAACGTAGAAGACTTGAATAGAGATATTGCAAATAGAAGGTTGGATGATTCTACCTTCAAATATGTGTTAATGCAGCCTTGTAGCCCATGAATCATATTCTAGAATATAGAAATTACATTTGCTGGCTGAAGCTTCTGCCTGTCAAATAATAATAAGTCTCCATTAAGATTTAGTGATAAGAAGGCACTCTTGGCATTTATGGATTTGATAGTCATGATTTCAGTGTTTGGGCCTGGTCCCAAAGGTTCGTGATATATGGTAATGTGAAATTTCTTTGAGGCCCAACTGGAATGGTGGGCAGTTAATCTGTGCTTTTACAGGGCAGGCACATGCCACAGGGTTGACAGAGGGCCCTTGCTGGATACCAGGCATCACTGTTTTCTTGATTCTCAGGTACCCTTACTTTCCCTAAGTGGTAAAAATTTGATTTCTTTGTGTTAACTTTTCATCAAGTAAAGTACAAAACTACTATGGAAGTTGAAAACAGTTGTTATGAATCTAAGCATAGGGACCAGCAATTCAGACATTTCCATATTTACAAGGATTTAAATTTAAGAGGCACTGAAATATATTCCTTAAATATATACAATCTTATCTAATTCTCAAAGTATTATCATTATTCCACTTTACAGATGGAGAGACGTAGCTCAGAGGCTGTAGATGACTTGATGGGGTCAGCTAACTTTGTGTACCCAACCCAGGTGCCCTGGCTTTAAAACTTCTACTCTTTTATCTTCCTTTATGCTCCTAGATCCAGGTCACTTCAGACAGGACATTCTTTGCCCAAGAGGTTGAAAGTCAGTTTCTCAGATGACAAACTGAAGGAATTTTTTCTCCTCGTGGGTATCTGCTTTCGGGGCTCTGACCTTTCCTTTGCCCTCTCCTGGGAAGCCCTGCCCTCCTGGGCCTTTTTCTTCCCAGGAAGCTGCAAAATGGTTTTTGCACAGCAGGAAAAAAACGTGTGGAGGGCCACACATTGTTTAAAAAGTGAATGCAAGTGTATATGCAAATCTGCTAATGTCAGATACGGTGTGTCGTGTTTCTCGCTTTATTTGATAGAGTCTCACAAGTAGATGTGGTTCTTATGGTCCTTCCTTGTTTCATTTCTTAGTTTAAAAGAGGTTCCCATAGGATTTCTCTAAACTGAGTTTTTATCAGTTTGGCCCCCTTACCACCCCCACCCCTACCTTTACTGTGCTCCCCATCCTTGTTACAGCTTCCTAGACAGTGTGCTTGCCTTTGGGCATCCTTCCTGTTTCTTTGTTGCTGTTCAGTTGTTAAATCCTGTGTGACTCTTTGCGACCCCATGGACTGCAGCACGCCAGGCTTCCCTGTCCTTCACTATCGCCCAGAGTTTTCTCAAATTCATGTCTATTGAGTTGGTGATGCCATCCAACCATCTCATCCTCTGCTGCCCCCTTCTCTTCTCACCCTCAGTCTTTCCCAGCATCAGGGTCTTTTCCAGTGAGTTGGCTCTTTGCATCAAGTGGCCAAAGTATTGGAGCTTCAGCTTCAGCATCAGTCCTTCCAATGAATATTGAGGGTTGATTTCCTTTACGATTGACTAGTTGGATCTCCTTGCAGTCCAGGGGACTCTCAAGAGTCTTCTCCAGCACCACAGGTCAAATGCATCCATTCTTCAGCACTCAGCCTTCATGGTCCAACTCACATCTGTATGTGACTGTTTCTTTAACCCATGATTTCTCTAAGCGTTTCTGGATCATCCAAACTTCCTTCCCCTCCTACAGCCACACAGGAGTGCTGCTATGTCGTGGGCCATTTCTGCTGTTTGTTGTAACTTAGCCTGTAGCACTTAAACCTTTTGTAGTTGAATTGCATATTTTCTTGGATCCTTTCGTAACGTTTCCAAAAGGTACTTAAACAAGTGATAGTGGATATCTTTATAAAACACCTTGCCATCTTTCTTTTTAATTGAGGCAACATTGGTTTATGACATTATAGGTTTCATGTGTAAGCATTGCAATTCCATTTCTGTATACACTACAGTGTGCTCAAATTCAAAGTTGAATTTCCATCCCTCACCATGCAGTTGGCCTACTTTACCCATTTTGTCCCCACCCCTGAGCCTGCCCCTCTGGTAACCACTGCTCTGTTTTCAGTACCTGCCTGTTTGTTTAGCACTTTGACATCGTTTTAAAAAGAGGCTTTGATCTTTGACCTTTAAGAAGAAGTTAGTTTGACATATGCTTCTTGTGCTGCAAGGTTATGTATTGAGTTTCTTGTTTGTGCTCGTTATTATGTCATTATCTCCTGGCCTCTTTGATAGCTGCCTTTGGGAATTCTTTTTACCCATACATTTGTATATGTTATTATTTATATTCAGAACAAATCTTCTTTATCACAATATTCATTTATCCTTTCACATACTTACTCCTTGCCAGTACTTTTAAATTATCATCTATTAAAATCAGCAAGCACTTCAAAAAAAAAAAAATCAGCAAGCACTCCAGCATCTTGTGTGGGCTTTATGACACATATGTAAATTATTTTGTTTAGAGTTTCTAAATAAATGTAGATCTTAAAACGTATATTCTGTTCTTCTGTTGGAAGGACCCTATGTGGCGGTATTTCACTTAAGTCCTGTTGGGTTTAACAATCTCTTTGTATTAGTTTTATGCTAGTTTTCAAAAATTCAGTGCCACAGTTTTGTCTATAAAGATACTAATACTTAAAAGAGTTGTTGTGACCATTATGTTAGATGAACCCAGTACCTGGTATACAGAAGACAATAAATGACAGTGTTATTACTGTTAATATTTAAAATTTATGAACAGTTTTGTTCCTCTGTATTTTCTCTTTAAGAGAACAGGAAAATTTTTCATATCTCTTACCTTCATCTTCTATTTTTACTGTCACACCCGTTAGCCCTTCTTTTTTTTTTCAGCAAATATTTATTGAGCCCCTACTCTGTGAAAAGTCTTATTTTAGGATATGGAGGTTTGGCAGTGAATAATAAAGCCCCTACTTTCATAGAGCTGATATTCTAGGACCAGTGTGTGTAATATTTTCTTCTTTGTAGTTTTAAAAAGTTATTTGTATAATGAGCTAGAAGCTATATTGTTAAGTAGTTTGTGGAAGCCCAAAGACAATGGAAGACTTTTGTGGCCATGTATGAAGTATTAGAAACAGTTCAGAAAGTGATCTTGCTTTTTAAAAGATCAGGTAATGCTGAATCTCTTGCAATAATCAAGGAAAGACACATTATTAAGGCAAAACATCAGGGCAATGTATTATTTTGTTGTTCTTGTCAGTTACATGATTTTTCATAGTTAAATCCTGAATTTTTTTTTTTTTTGCTTCTTTTCAGAACCAATAGCATCATTTTTTAAAACTTTATTGAGGCATAATTGGAAACTATTGGTTTTTAGAACATATAAAACACTCTAATAAAGTTAACACAAAGAGTTAAATTTTATTACTCACTACTTTCTAATGAGGAAACTTTAATTTTTAATTTCAAAAGCAATTGTGCTCTACTAGAAAAAAAAATTAGAACCTTTGGAAACTGCAGATAATTAAATCTTAAAAGTCATAACTACTTACATAAAATATGTTATATTCTTTCAAAGTTTTCAGTGCATTCTATATCTTATTTTTAAAAAAGAGTACTGTTCACATGGTTTTGTAACTTTTTCACTTATTAATGTATTATGCAATTTTTCATGCCAAAAGTCAATATTCTTAGCATAATTTTTACAGGCTTTATATTTTTCACTTCAGTTCAGTCGCTCAGTCGTGTCTGACTCTTTGCAACCCCATGTACTACTGCAGCACATCAGTCTTCCCTGTTCCTCTCTAACTCCTGGAGCTTGCTCAGACTCATGTCCATCGAGTCAGTGATGCTATCCATCTATTTTTTATATAGATCTAACTTAGTTTGTCAATACCCTATCGTTATCTCTTTATTTCCAGTTTTTTCATTCTTATAAGCAATCTTGCCATGAATTCTAGTCTCCTTGCATATATTTTGTATATCTTCAGACACTTGCTTTTGACAAATTATTAGAAGTTAAATGGATAAGCTTTTGTGGTTCTTGTTTTATATCATAAAATTGCTCTCCATAGAGATTTTAAAAATTTGCATTTCTCCAGCAATGTCTAAGAATATGTTTCTCCAAACCCTTAATAATTGAGCAATGGCCAGTACACACACACACAGAGAAAACTGGGAATGCGGTTCTCATCATCCCCTTCCTAGTCCCATCCTTTCCTCATGGCTGTCTGTGGCAGAGCAAAAGTCTTCAAGATCGTTTTCTCCTCCCCTAGTCTCCAGGGTTTAGCTCCGGGAACATTCAGAGCTTGGAAAATTGAGCCCATAGTCACCAAAGTCACATGGGACTGAATGGAATCAGTTTGGCATTAGAAAGTTCATTCAAGAGTTTATACAAGTGGCTTTCCAACATCAGATGAGATCACATTGTTTAGACAATCTGGGCAGATGGCTGAGGACACAGAGCTAGCCTGCCCAGCTCCCTGGACCACACCTACCTGCTGTGGTCACATGGCAAGGCAAGGATGAGTGAGCAGAGGCCAGGGCAGTTTGCAGGGGTCTGTCATGATGACATATCCTCTACCCCTGAGGATGAAGCTAAAGCTTTCCTTACACTTTGAGTTGTTCCTTTCTTGATTTCTTAAGAACTGTGAATCTTTTAGAATATATAATGTATCCAGTTCATCTTCCACAGGATTTAAAACAATGGATGGTGAAATCAGGCAGTTAGTTGCTACAGGGGTGTTGGATTGTTGCTCAGAAAATCCTGGAAGAAAACATATGCATGTGCACGCACACATGCACACAAACATACACATGCCTGCATACGTACACACGCATTTGCAGATGAACTAAAATACAGCATTTTTCTGCTGATCTGAGTATTTGTTTTGTACTTTTTGATTCTCCAGTGAAGGATAATTTTCCTTCTGTGGCCCATAAAACTACACTCAAATTTTTTATTCCTGTTTATTGCTTAAAATGCTTCATTGGAAGAAAAAAATTTTCAAGCTTTAGCACTTGAATAACTTTTCAAATCTTGAAAAAAAATAATTTGTACTCTCATCTTTCAATGAGATGTTGTTGGTACTTTGAAGAATAAGCTTACCTCTAAGATTATTTTAGAATGTGTTTCAAATTCATTTTATTTTCTAGCACATATTATTCTAGCAAATATTTTTCTCTAGGTTTTACTAAAGAAATGCTTTGACTTACATTGGATGGTACCAAGTTGAAACTCAAAACTATTTAAAACATTTAAAAGTTGCCATCTCATTTGCTAAATAAAGGACAGATCTTGAAAAGACCAAAAAGCATGTTGTTATATTTTGATTTTTGCCTAAACGAAGTTTTCAGCTGATCATTGCCAAGAATGAAAATTAGCATTTTTTTTCCCACACATTATACTTGGCCTTATGAGTACCCCTGTTGTCTTTAAAGAGAGTTTCCCCTCACCCAACCTCATCATACTTCTTTCTAAAAGGGGATAAGGTAGGTCATCAAAGGTAAACTGGTTCTTTGTACAACAAAAAGGCAAGAATGCATCCAACCTTCATCTAGCTGATCCTGAAAAGAAACGAAGCAAAGCTCCCAATTAGCTTGATTTATACAATGATGTGCTTTCTTTCCAAGTTAATTAAGAGGGATTCAATAAGATCCAGACCATGGGTTCTGACCTTTCATCTTTTAAGAAAAAAAGTAAAAATTACCCCACCAAATGAAAACAAACTAAAAGGAAAGCTTTGTTTAGAAATTTTCCAGGTTGATGAGTCTTATATATATTTTTTCATCTTGTTTTTCTTAAAACAGTCCTTCTCTGTCTCATAACTTGGGCATTTGTAGAGTACACAGCATTTTTCATGCCTCACATCTTTTCCATTAGAAACCCCCCAGTTAATGAGATGTCCCCTGGCAAATAAGGGATGTTTGCTAGAGGAACCGTACAATCTAGAATGTGAGGATGGAGAGAGCCAGAAGGGGATACTGATGCTTAGAGAAGTGACCTGACCAGCACAAGATCATTGGCACTGGCGCCTGATCTGACTCCCGTCACAGCTAGTTCTTTCCACTGAACTCTGTTGCTTTGATGTTGCTGGAAGAATTAATGTCCGTTCAAAAAGGTGGCACCATGCTTTGCTATTGGATGTTTCTTTCAGATTGTGTGTTGTTCTGCTACTAAAGCATCACTTACATATGTCTATACTTTTATAGCAATGTGTAGGGTACATAGGTAATGCATTGAAAATGTGGGTTATGTGAATAAAATTCATATTCATTCAGTTAACTAATGTATATTTTATGTCAGCTGTGTGCTAACAGCTGGTAATAGTTAATCAAATAATAGATGATCCCTGCATTTATATATAAGAAAGTGCTTCCCAAGTGGCACGAGTGATAAAGAACCCACCTGCCAATGCAGCAGGCATAGGAGACGCGGGTTCAATCCCTGAAGTAGGGAATGGCAACCTGCTCCAGTATTCTCGCTGGGAAAATTTTATGGACAGTGGAGCCTGGGAGGCTACAGTCTCTGGGGCCATGGAGAGTCAGACATGACTGAGTACACACACACACACACACACACACAGGAAACAGTTACTGAGGGCTTTTTGTTTTGTTTTCTATAGTAAAACATAATTTGATTAACAGGATGTGATTATTCTAGATGGCTTCATTTTATTTATGACCTCTGAATTCCTCCATAATATATTTAAGATGACCTTTAAAGACTTTGAAGTTAGAATGCTTCCAAATCTAATAATTTCAGTAAGGGCATACAGTGATGTGTAAATGGAGTATAATGCCAATTTACATAATGATATTTAAAGATGAGTTCCTTTTAGATATACAACTTGGGCGTCCTTGTCTTCATGCAGCTTTGCAAACAAGAGTTTTTACAAGCAGACGGCAGTGCTGCAGTGTTGGTAGCTACCGATGTCTGGCTTAGTCAGATCAAGCCAGAGCAGAAGCCTGGATTCCTTCATCCCCACCACTAGGACCACCACCACCTGGGATGTGCCAGAGTCTGGGCTAAGAGCTTGGGATCCAAAGAGAGCTGACTTGTTTCTTCTCTTAAGTTGTGAAGCTTTAGGACTCCCTGGCAAAAAGAAAAGACAGTCTGTAGACAATCAGTCCAAGGAGGGCTCTCAGAGGAGGGCGTCCTCTTGAGTGGGGAGAGTGGGATCCTTAATTTGGCCCTTTGGGGTGTGTGTGGCTCACGATTCACCTTGAGGATTAAATGGAAGAGCTGAGGCAGGCCAGACGCTTCGGACAGAGGGATAGTAGTCAAGTTTAGGTGTTTCCCTGGTGGCTCAACGGTAAAGAATCCACCTGCATTGCAGGTGATGCAGGTTTGACCCCTGGGTTGGGAAGATCCACTGGAGGCAGAAACGGCAACCCATTTCCAGTATCCTTGCCTGGAAAATCCCATGGACAGAGGAATCTGACGGGCTGCAGTCCATGCGGTGGCACAAGAGTCAGACGCAACTTAGCAACTACACAGCAGCAGCAACAACAGATCATGGTTAGGAGGGAAATGGGGACAGACCTTCTTCCACATGCGGTTAACGACTGCCTAGTTTCTTTCCTTTCCCAGCCACTTCAGGTAACTCACTTCTCTTCCCGAGATCACTGTCTCAAATGCAAAAGCTTTGCTCCCTGGAGTTTAAGGCATGTGGTAGATTGGGAAAGTTCAGCAATTAGTTGTTGTTACTTGTGTCCAGTCAGTAGCTCTGTAAACAGCGGTCTAGGACTAGCTGACCAGAGGCCCCGGCTCCCCAGGCATCACTGTTCGAGGCCACCTCCCAAGCAGAGAGGTCTGCTTTTACTAGTTTCTCAGAGAAGAGTTAAGCACCCGGGCATAAGAGTTAAGCACACCAGGTGTCCGTCACAAGGAGAAAGGAATGCAGTTTATTTTCATACTACCGTTTTTACATTCCAGCCTCATATGGGCTTTCTGTTTATGATGAGAAAATCAAAGCCAGAGAGAATGGAAGCCCAAGGCCTCAGGATAAAGGCTGCGTCTCCCTGGCAGCGGGCAGGAGGCCCCGCGCTCGGTCTGGTGGAAAGAAGGCAGTTTCGTGCTGGGCTTGAGGTGAAAGGGCATGTTTTTCTGTTTCAAAATGTCCCTGAAGGGAGAGACACAAAGGAAGAGAAGGGCAAAAGGCTGTGGCCACTGATACCCCACCGACTTTAACCTTAAGAAACAGCGTTGGTGATGTTTGGGAGACGTGGGAGGCCTGGGTGCAGCTCCCGGGTCAAGCCCTGGTGGCTCCTTGGTGACAGCTGTGTTCACGAGGGCCCTGGGTCGTGCTCAGAGAATATGTGTCCACCAACAGGGCTAGTGGTGGTAGCAGAGATCTAGTGGGGAGATTTAAAAATCATACCAAGAAATCAAAATCCTTTATCACCGTTAAAATTAATAGATATCCAGCTTGGGCATCCCTGTCTTAATGTCTCACTCCCGACTATTTTGGATTTGCTGCCTACAAAGTTATAAATATTCAGTATGTTTTAGTAGTAAAACCTTGGGTGATGGCAGCTTGCTTGGGTGACTGTACCTCTTTCTATAAGACACGTTTATCTCTCATCTGGAAATAGTTTAAAAGATAAGGATACTTTTTCTTTTGAAGCATAATCACAATACCATTATCTTATGAAAATGTAATAGTCATCTCTCAGTTTGGGCACTGCACCTTTAATAAAAATATTAATGATCAGAAAAAGACTTATGAAAGATTTTCTTATAAAGCTAGTTTGATAATGTTTCCTTCATTCTTTCATTCATTCAGGCCCTGCTCTGTATGACTGGGTGCAGGCAGGGATGTATGACTGTGCATCCTCATAGCCTGGGTGAGGATTATGCCTCATGGTGTAATTATTGAGTTGTGACAAAGCACATTGTGGTTCTTAAACCCTCTAGGATACTATTCTATCACCATTTTTAATGTTCATAATTTGATGTATGCCCCACAGGATCCTTAATCCACATTCCCAACATACACTTATTGTCACTTTATTTCAGCAGATGTTTATTGACTGTCTACCACATGCTCAGCTGGATTCTGTGGGGGAAATGGTAGCCTAAAGGATAGAGAGAGAAGAAAGAACTGTCTGTGGCTGTGGAAGAGAAGGGAGGATGAGGGGTGGTGAGATACCTCTTCCTTGACCCCCCAAATTTTCAGGAAAATCTTGGATTATCACAGGATGCTGTTGAGAAGCCAGGCAAGGAGCAGACACATCCTCTGTAGGCACCAGGAATGCTGGGTGAGGTGTGGGAAGAAATGGGGGCAGGGGACACTTGCACTTGTCACATGTTAGGGCCCTGGACTCAGCCCCGGTGCAACTAGCTCCTCGGGTGTGATGCTCCTGCTTGATGAGGGTGAAGAAAAAGAAGTGGTGTTGAGGAAGCAGATTTTCAGAGGTGGAGAGGTGGAGGTGGACAGGTGGAACGGACTTGTGTGCTCTGCAGGTTTGGTGGAGAAATGGAAGGAGCCCGAGGGGCAGGGCATGTTGAGAGGAGAGTTCTTTCTCGAAATAAGGAAGATGTAGGCCAGTTCACTGTCCGAGGGAGAGAGAAAAGAGAAAGAGGACTCCTGATGGGAGACACAATGAATGCATCTTGAAGCTTTCACCTTTGGAAGGTGAAGGACAGGCCATTTTCCAAAATCAGGAAGGAGAAAAGCAAGTCCAGGAAATAAACAACTCTAGGAAATTCTAGAGGGAGAGGAGGTGAGCTTGTGAAGACTGTGCTGAATGTTTACAGTGGTGTCGTAGGTAGGCAATAGCTGCTGAAAAGTGATTTGTTGTTGCCCAGAGACAAAGCCCATGGGGGCCCAGCTGACATGCAGTTTGGTTCCCAGATGTGCACAGGAGAGCGGATCCAGTTTTGGCTTCTTCCAGTAAACATTTTTTCCAACCAAGATTTTAAGATAATGCCATTTACCTTTAACTAGAGACTATAAAATATAGTAGGTTAGAGATTCTCTGGCTGCTATGGAAAATATGACAGAAACGGCCAGTCATGTGCCAAACAGAAACTGTGATGAAGCCATGATAAGGATAGAGGACCAGTGAAGGTCAGGACTGAAGGTCAGGACTGAAGGAGGAGGAAATATGGAAGCCTGTGGACAGCGAGGATCTTGGAGTTCGGTATCTAATACATGTGATGATTCTGAGTGACTGAAGTGGAGTGAAAGGAGGAGAGGTGGAATTAAGGAGGGTGGAGAACTAGGACCCAAGATGTAAGAGGGCTCTCCATGTGGGAGAGATGCTGACCTGCAGTCATGTCAGGCGATGAATGGGGAGGAGGGCCAGCCACTTCCAAAGGACACTTTTTTTAGGATGTTGTCAGTCATTTTATTAAAAGATGCTCTCATTTTAATGACTGTTAAAGTTTGTAGTATTTTATGATGGTAGGAATAGATTGGGCCTTATTTTTCTACTTTATCTTAAGAACATTTGTAGCCAACTTTTTTTCTAAGACTCCTACAACTTCACACAAATTTTAATTTTATTCAAAATTTATTTTTTTAACTTTAATGCATTTAAATGGATACAAAAATGTCAAAAGAGAATCAGTTACTAAAGTCACTAAGGAAGGTTTGGATGAGAGGACAGTACATCAAAAGAAGAATTTATTGAATGATACTTCCAGAACAATGGTCTGAAACAGTGATTGAAATAAGAGAAACTATTTACCATACTCAGCAAGAAAATAGACTGGTCGTATTTTAGATACATTTTCAATAATCAAGCTCTTGACACAAAAAATGGTTAACATTGGACCAGTGTGCCAAACTAATGAAAACACCTTTAACCCATGCATTTGATTAGTTGAGGTGTTTCTGTATCCTGGGACAAAATAACTTGTAGTAATTAGTTCAAAAGAAGCAAATTTTGTGTTTTGGTTTGTTTTGCCTCCTGACTTATAACCTTATTTGAAATTTTCTGGATGAGAAAGGATATTTTTACTCCAAACAATTCATTTTTAATTTAGTAAAAGACCTAATGAGGCCAACACCATCCCATGACCATTGGTATTAAAAACTACTGATAGATGTAAACATGTGATTGGCTGTTGAACTGTTTTCCTTTGTCAGAATGAAATCAGCCCTTGAAATCAGATTGATGAGTGTTCCATTCACCCTGGAAAAAGCCAGGACAGTGAAAAATGTCCTTTGGCCCCAAAGCAAGTTTTCAACCTTCTGCTCTGCTATGATTTCCCAGCACCTACCCACCTCTCATAAAAAGAGAGATGAAGGAAGAGATTAGAGGTGATGTATCTGTCTAGGTTGTGATCAGATTGGAGCCTATCTTCATCAATAACATAGCTCATATTTCCTCATCATTAAAGGAAGTTGATCCAGATAATATTTCTTCATATTCAGTGGAGAGGATCATGAGGTCATTGAAAATGGACTATCCGTGGCTTTGCATTTGTATATGGATGCATCTGATCTTGGAATTAATTTTGATTTACAGATTTTAAATTTAAAAGCCCCTGGAGAGAGAAGCCAGTCTGGAAACTGGCATTTTCCATCCCATCTTTTAATCAAAGTTCCACTAGACTCCTTCCCTAGGGAGGAGGAGACCATTTTCCCTTGTGCAAATGCAAAGAAGTGGTTACTGAACTTTTAGTTCAGTCCAGTTCAGTTGCTCAGTCATGCCCGACTCGTTGCGACCCCATGAGTCGCAGCACACCAGGCCTCCCTGTCCATCACCAACTCCCGGAGTCTACCCAAACCCATGTCCATCAAGTCGGTGATGCCATCCAACCATCTCATCCTCTGTCGTCCCCTTCTCCTCCTGCCCCGAATCCTTCCCAGCATTAGGGTCTTTTCCAATGAGTCAACTCTTCGCATGAGGTGGCCAAAGTATTGGAGTTTCAGCTTCAACATCAGTCCTTCCAATGAACACCCAGGACTGATCTCGTTTAGGATGGACTGATTGGCTCTCCTTGCTGTCCAAGGGACTCTCAAGAGTCTTCTCCAACACCACAGTTCAAAAGCATCACTTCTGAGGCGCTCAGCTTTCTTCAACATCCAACTCTCACATCCATACATGACCACTGGAAAAACCATAGCCTTGACTAGACGGACCTTTGTTGGCAAAGTAATGTCTCTGCTTTTCAATATGCTATCTAGGTTGGTCAT
The DNA here is from genome assembly GCA_024291935.2 of Okapia johnstoni. Taxonomy (NCBI): domain Eukaryota; kingdom Metazoa; phylum Chordata; class Mammalia; order Artiodactyla; family Giraffidae; genus Okapia; species Okapia johnstoni. Next base: position 63,955,010 of record CM044321.1, read on the forward strand.
AACCTTCCTTCCAAGGAGTAAGCGTCTTTTAATTTCATGGCTGCAATCACCATCAGCAGTGATTTTGGAGCCCAGAAAAATAAAGTCTGACACTGTTTCCACTGTTTCCCCATCTATTTCCCATGGAGTGATGGGACCAGATGCCATGATCTTAGTTTTCTGAATGTTGAGCTTTAAGCCAACTTTTTCACTCTCTTCTTTCACTTTCATCAAGAGGCTCTTTAGTTCTTCTTCACTTTCTGCCATAAGGGTGGTGTCATCCACATATCTGAGGTTATTGATATTTCTCCCGGCAGTCTTGATTCCAGCTTGTGTTTCTTCCAGCCCAGTGTTTCTCATGATGTACTCTGCATATAAGTTAAATAAGCAGGTGACAATATACAGCCTTGACGTACTCCTTTTCCTATTTGGAACCAGTCTGTTGTTCCATGTCCAGTTCTAACTGTTGCTTTCTGACCTGCATACAGGTTTCTCAAGAGGCAGGTCAGATGGTCTGGTATTCCCATCTCTTTCAGAATTTTCCACAGTTTATTGTGATCCACACGATCAAAAGGCTTTGGCATAGTCAATAAAGCAGAAATATATGTTTTTCTGGAACTCTCTTGCTTTTTTGATGATCCAGCGGATGTTGACAATTTGATCTCTGGTTCCTCTGCCTTTTCTAAAACCAGCTTGAGCATCTAGAAGTTCACGGTTCACGTATTGCTGAAGCCTGGCTTGGAGAATTCTGAGCATTAATTTACTAGCGTGTGAGATGAGTGCAATTGTGCAGTAGTTTGAACATTCTTTGGCATTGCCTTTCTTTGGGGTTGGAATTAAAACTGGCCTTTTCCAGTCCTGTGGCCACTGCTGAGTTTTCCAGATTTGCTGGCATATCAAGTGCAGCACCTTCACAGCATCATCTTTCAGGATATGAAATAGCTCAACTGGAATTCCATCACCTCCACTAGCTTTGTTTGTAGTGATGCTTTCTAAGACCCACTTGACTTCACATTCCAGGATGTCTGGCTCTAGGTGAGTGATCACACCATCGTGATTATCTGGGTCGTGAAGATCTTTTTTGTACAGTTCTTCTGTGTACTCTTGTCACCTCTTCTTAATATCTTCTGCTTCTGTAAGGACTTTAAATGCATGCAAAATATATAGCACAGGAATAAGTGTTCAAAAAAAAGCTGAAAGGAAGTACCTATATAACTTTGTGGTCAAGAGATTAAATGCTTACTCTCAATATTAAATGTGCAAAAATAAAGTTCTGCTGCCCGTATTGATGAAAGCAAAATATGGACAGAGGATGATGCAGAGTGGATAATAACCCTTCAGGTAATCGGTGTGTTAGTCAGGGTTCCCCAGAGAACAGAACCCATAGGATGGGTATGTATAAAGAGAAAGAGATTTATTTTAAGGAATTGGGCTCATATGATTATGGAAGCTGGTAAGTGTAACATCTTCAGGATGGACTAGCAGGTTGGAAGCCTAGGGAAGCACCAATGGTGCAGGTCAAGTGTAAAGGCCATCTGCTTGCAGAATTCTCTCTTGCTGGGTCTTTTGTTCTATTCAGACCTTTAACTGATTTTACGAGGCCTGCCTGCATTATAGAGGGCATTCTGTTTTACTCTAAGTTACTGATCTAAATGTTAATTCATGCAAAACACCCTCACAGAAACATCCAGAAGAGTGTTTGACCACATATCTGGCTACTGTGGCCCAGCCAAGCTGACTCAGAAAATTAAGCTTCGCAGGTAGGACTAGATGGTATTGCACAAGGTACTGTTTGCAATTCTGGCACAATGGAGTGGATGCTAAGGCAGGGATGTCTTCACCTGTTTCTTCTACTTAGAGCATTGATGACTTTCCTTAAGATCAAAGTAGATCAAAAATACTGTTAACCTTAAATTCAGGAAAGTCAATTTAGAAGATATTTTAGGCCATCTGTCTTAATCTGGTTGCTTGTATTTGAAACATTTCTGCTAGGTTTGCATTTACAATACCAATGAGGAAACACAGATTTATGGAAAATACGTATGATCTCATATACCTGGATTAATTGGTATTTTTTCAGGTTGTCTATCATAGCTCTCCACTAAGAATAAGCAATCTTCTTCTATCATTTGCCCACCTGGGATTTAGTTAGAAACACTGATGTGTTCTGTCTAATGATTTAGAAGGAGGAAAAGTTTTTGTTCTGAATGATAATTTCCTGTTAATCATTGCTGACCTTGAAGAGCCTGCCAGACTGTTCTTCAAGGTTTGAATTGGTCTCAGTAAAAGAAAAGGAAGATAAAGGAACATTTATATAAAAATTACAAGGTTCTTATTCATTCTAGTTTTGCTGATAAAATTACCAGAATTGGTTTCTTCCTCATCTCTCCCTGAATTATTTTCATTATCTTGTTATATTTTGGTATGTGTCTATCTCATTAAAAAAGATGGTCAGCAGAAATTAACACAACATTGTAAACCAACTATACTTCAATAAAACAAAGATTGTCACTTATTAACCAGGACATTAAAAATGTATAATATTAGGTTTAGTATAAAATGAACTTAGTTCACTCAAACATTGAGTTATTTTCCCTATTGAATCCTTTTAGACACAGACAGCTAGATCTTATCTTTCCAATATGATATTGGAAAAAAATGAGGGAGTATTGGCAAGTTACTGTGAAAAAGCCAATCCTTATAGTTGTAATTGAATGTAGAAGCTTTGTTTTCGTGGTCTCATGCTTCTAGGGCAAAGGTTTAAGGAAGAAGCCCCATGACTACCAAGCTACCTCTGAAAACACTTGGGGAAGAAATTGCTCACAACATGCGCTATTTGATAAAGTCACAAATTGCTCTTCATGCTTTCTGATTTTGTAGCATATCTGCCTCTTCAAACCAAATATGCTATAGCAGCTGTAACCTGTATGCTTTTGAATGGATTTTAAAGTCAGGATGTTTCTTCCTGCCATCTTCTTTGTCTTTCTTTTTGCTAATTTATATCACTTGCCTTTAGCTGTATTGTGGTTTGGGGCAGTGGATGAGATAGCAGTGCCATCACATGCTGCTGCTTAATGAAGCAACTGCTTGAACATTTTAAAGCCCATAATAGCTTCAGATCAAGTTCAGAAGTTCACACACAGTTCCAGGCATTTGAAGACTGAATCAGAGTCTGGGCTCTGCCAAAATAATGCCACATTTGTCCAGCCTGGACTTGGGCAGAAACTGCTGGTTGCCTCTTATTCATCCAAGCCAACCATTGATAATGAAGCTTGAAGAAACCTGAAATACTTTTTTCTAAAGAAACAGACAACTCCATCAGTTGGCTGCCTTCTTTTATTTTTAGTATAATTACCAGGGGCAAGCTGTCTTGCAAAATTGGTACCTTATATTAGCTGAGAGTCGGTATCCTTGTGAGCTGATGCAAGGGTGTTTTATTAGTTAAGACTATGCAGCTTGAGGTCAGTTGAGCATTATTCTTTCAAGATTTTTCTTGTGGGCTATAATGCGATTGATGATTCCGCAAGTAGTCTGAAATGTTTTAAGAACTTAGACTCTTTAGCGGGGCCCCTCCCCACCTCCCTATCTTCCTGTTTTTCATACTCAGTCAGCTGTTAAAAGACATCAGTGTTGAAAGGGGGAAATGAAGTATGGTGGCCTGAAGACCGACCCAGTGCCTGCCTCCTGTCTCGTGAGTATTCAGAGAAGGCAACTGAATTTGAGTCCTGTGACCCCTGCCCACGTGTAGTCAGCCCAGGTCCTCGTGCTGAGCCTCAGAAGCACCATGTGATGTGTAGTTGTGGCTAGATAGCATTATTATTGTCGTTGTTGCTTTCATTGTTCAGTCACTAAGTCGTATCTGAATCTTTGGATAGCACGCCAGGCTTTCCTGTCCTTTGCTCTCTCCTGGAGTTTGCTCAAACTCATGTCCATTGAGTCGATGATGCCATCCAGCCATCTCATCCTCTGTCATCCCCTTCTCCTCCTGCCCTCAGTCTTTCCCAGCATCAGGGTCTTTTCCAATGAGTCAGCTCTTCACATCAGGTGGCCAAAGTATTGGAGCTTCAGCTTCAGCATCAGTCCTTCCAATATTCAGGGTTGATTTCCTTTAGGAGTGACTGGTTATTATTATCATTGTCAAAAGTGTTGATTAACTCCCTGTGTTGTAGGACTTTGTAATTTATAAACAGATTCACTTACCTGCTCCTCACAACAACCTGGTCATGAAGAAAAGGTGGGTGCTATTATCATCAACAACCCCATTTTACAGATGTGGAAACTGAGGATGGCAGGCTCCACTCCTTCCCTGAGGTTTCACAGTCAGCAAGTGATGAATCTGAGACAAGCCATGCTAGGTCCCTCCTTTTCCTATATTTCATGTTGCCTCCTGCCTGCTGTGAGCAGACTTCTGTGACTGTTGAGGACAGAGAGGATTCTAAGGTAAGGTCCTTGGTGAATGGAAGGTCACCTTGAAGAGACTGAGTAGAGGCATGGAAGTGATGAAGAAGACTGTCAGGTGGACCATGTGAGGCATAAATCACTGGCCCAGAGGATGCCTGCGGCGGGGCTGTGCTGTAAAAGAGGTGACTGCAGGCCAAGGACTGCAGAGAAAGCTTTAAGGAGGGAGTAGAACTTGAGCTGGGTCTTGAAAGAAGGATAGTTCTTAGAAAAGAGGATGCAGGGTCCTCCCTGGTGGCTCAGCTGGTGAAGAATCCGCCTGCAATGCGGGAGACTCCAGTTCGATTCCTGGGTTGGGAAGATCTCCTGGAGGAGGGCATGGCAACCCACTCCAGTATTCTTGCCTGGAGAATCCCCATGGACAGAGGAGCCTGGCAGGCTATAGTCCATGGGGTCGCAAAGAGTGAGTGGGACACAACTGAGTGACTAAGCACACACACAAGAGAATGCAGGAGCCACCTGGGCAAAGAGATCCCAAAACCAGGCACGCAGGCTGGGGGCAAGCTGAGTGAGCAACTTTGTGGGACTTATATGTCATGTAAGGAACTAATTGGAAACAAGGTTGAAAATACAACATAAGGGCCAGAATGTCGAAGATCCGGAATGCCTGAATTTGCACTTTATCCATGAAATTACACAAGGACATTGAGAGTTTTAGAGCAGTAGATTCGTGTGTGTTAGTAATAAGAGACTGGAGATCACAGGAGGGGGTGTATCCTATCAGTGCAGTCAATTAAAATGGGGGGTGTTGAGATGAAGGAGTGGATGACCAAGTACCACGAAGGAAAAAGCAACGAGATTTGGTGGTGGGGGTGAAAATAGTCATTATATAATTTATTGTCTGGGCTTCCCTGGTGGTGGCTCTGTGGTGAAGAACCCACTTTCAATGCATGAGATGCAGGTTCGATCCCTGGGTCAGGAAGATCCCCTGGAAAAGGACATGGCAGCCCACTCCAGTATTCTTGCCTGGGAAATCCCATGGACAGAGGAACCTGGTGGGCCCCAGTCCATGGGGTCGCAAGAATCAGACATGACTGAGCAACTGAACCACGACTGATTCAGTGTCCAGTCAGGAGCTTTGAGGACAGATACTAAACTGGTCAGGATGCTGAGAAAATGGGCACAAACTGGGACCATCACTGGACCTGTGATCATACTGGTCTAGAGAGAAGATGCTGAGGTTCTGAGACTAGGATGGCCATGGTGTCGCTGGCAAGGGAAGGAAATCCAGTAAGGAAACTTGCTTTGGGGGACAGCTAATGATCTTGACTCTTAAACTTTGAGGTAACAGTGGAATGTCATTCCTCCTTGACCCCAGACTTAAAAGAGCGTTTTCTCTTAAAGCAAGAGAAGTAAGAAACGTGCCCTCTTCCTGGTGTTGCCAACATGTTGCCCCGGTAATCCTGCATATTTTAGAAACTTCATCCTAGATAGACTGTCAGGAGATCATCACCAGTGTGTCTTTGGCTTGCTGAAGCAGGGCTGTGTGCATTTTTCCTGCATCAAAAATGTGCAGGGGATTATTTGTCTCCTAAGTGGATTCAGCCTGCTTTGAGTTTCCAGAAAAGCAGAATTGAATGTTGGCTATCACTGAGGCTTTTAGGAGAAAGAAATGTGGACTGGAGAAGTATAAACTTGGGAACCAAATGATTATCTGTGATTCTGTTGTACATTAGAAAGAATTTGGCCGTTTGTTATTGGTAGCCTTGAGATGTCTCAGAGTGACAATTAAACCAAAATGAATTCAAGCTAGTGAAATCTTAGCACATGATTTTCATGATTAGAGATGTGGTTTAGGTTTTTATTTGACATTTTAGTTGATCTATGCAGCACTTTCTTTGCATTTATAAAAGCTTTATCCATGTTATGTTTAAGATCTTAGCTTTCATTCAAGATAGATGAATAGCCTATTACATGAACTTAGCATGGGACAGGCAGTTTGAAGCTCACAGAAGCTTCTCGAACCAGACCTGGATTTTTTCAAGAAGAAGTAGTCCTCTCGTCCCTTCCAGAACCTAGTTCATGAGGGAAACAGAGGTGATCACTGCCCTTCACAGAAATTTGAAAATATCATGCTCCATAGTCAGGTTTTTATTCTCTAGGCCTACTTGGTAGACATGATGTCTAAGAGAAGCCATCAGATTCTAAATAACTTGGTTGAAATAGTTCCCTAAAAAATATTTCCCAGTGTTGTTTATCTGTTTAAAAACCAACAAAAACCACTAACATGTGAAGTCTTCACTTGGAATTCAAAACAAGCTTGGAAACCATCTGCCCTGACTTAATCAGGGGTGGTCAGTGAGTGTAGACAGCTCCACCCAGGTGCTGGGAGAAATCCAAAGTTTTTCTTTCTTTTTTTTTTTTTTTTTAAAGGAATCCTGGGTTTCCACGCCCAGCCTAACATAAAACACATTTGTTGCTGTTTAATTGCTAAGTTGTGTCCAACTCTTTGCAACTCCATGAACTGTAGCCCGCCAGGCTCCTCTGCCCATGGGATTTTGCAGGCAAGAATACTGGAATGGGTTGCCATTTCCTTCTCCAGGGGATCTTCCTGACCCAGGGATCTAACTCGAGTCTCCTATGTTGACAGGCGGGTTCTTTATCGCTGAGCCACCAGGCAATCACGTTTACCTGAGACTATAGATTTTGTGTCTAGGAACTGGCGTTGGGTGGGAGGGAGGTGTCTGTTACAGTGAGGGCCACTGTCTGGAATGTGAGATTAAGTTCCAACAAGGGCAGAAACGTGTGGTGGGAAGGGCCAGGAAGAGCCTGGGGTGGAGATGGAACCCAGGGGTCTTGTGGCTGGTGGACAGAGGGACCCCGAGAAGCCCTCCAGGCGGAGTGGCGTCAGGGGCCAAGGAGCCAGATGCCGTTGATGGTCAAGGGCACCAGAGAGTGTCCTGTCTGGGGAGAGTGGTATATTCCCGAGTCCCAGAAAATACGGAGGCTTTCTGAGGATGTTGGCCACCTTCCTCCCTGGGCCAGGTATGAAAGGTGCTTTCTGTCTCTAGGAAACGAGGTCCATTTCCTTTTCTACCTGTTACCACATGTTTTCTGTTTCTTTCAGTACTTTCAAAGGACACTGCTGCAGTCTAAACCCCATCCCTACCCAGAAATGGTCTCTAGCCTTGATTTGTTGGCAAAACTGCTGAGTTCTGGAAAATCTTAGACTGCCTGTAAAAACCTAGCAGTCTTTAGTACTCTCCAGGGCAGAATGTGGAAAGAATGGTTCCACGATATAAAGAGTAGGGGCTGTTGGGCTCTGATGTTGCAAAATGTAGGTAATAAACTGATACCTTAATAATCTAGTATCAGAAAATATATTACACAGAGATGTTAGCTCTTTAAAACTTGTATTTTGATGTTTAATATTAGTACACATTGTATTCTGATATTAAGTCTATTTTATATTCTTGAGGACAGTTGAAACATGGTTTTGAAAGGGAGGTATTGTTGGGAACTAGGACCATAAATGTATTTTCTATGCTTATTACAGTCTCTTTACAAGAGTGCTGCCCTCGGATACAATTTTCGTATTTTTATTAGACATATTGAAAAGGACATAATTAAGATGGGCTACTCAAGAGTTGTGGTTTCTTTAAAAAAAAAAAGTAATTTCTATCTTAGACAATCCCTTTCCTACTGTAAGTATTATATCTGGCGTCTATCAATTCTCAGTTGCTCAAACAGTAAAGCATCCATCTGCAATGCCAGGAAACCTGGGTTCGATCCCTGGGTGGGAAGATCCCCTGGAGAAGGGAATAGCAACCCACGCCAGTATTCTTGCCTGGAGAATTCCGTGGACAGAGGAGCCTGGTGGGCTATAGTCCATGGGGTCACAGGGAGTCGGACACGACTGAGTGACTAACTCTGGTTATCATATATCAGTTGTTTGTTTGTTTATTTGGCTGCACCCAGATCTTAGTTGCAGCATGTGGGATCTAGTTCCCTGACCAGGGATCAAAACCCGGGCCTCCTGCACTGGGAGCGTAGAGTCTTAGCCACTGGAACACCAGGGAAATCCCTATCAGTTATTTTGTTAAGATTAAAGACTATTTTCTTCAAAGGGGAAAAATGTGAAGAAGTCCCTATAAGGGTCACATTTTCAAATTTCAAAACATGTTTCTTTTACAGAAATTAAACTCACAAACTTTTCCAGTATGCATGTACTGTAAGGGAGTCGTCATTGAGAAGAGCAGTACTTGGTGGGCTTTGGAGGGGGCGAAGACGGCGAAGATACTGTACCCCAGTATCCTCTAAATCAGTCATCCCCAACCTCCAGTTCATGGACCATGAAACTTGTCCCTGGTGCCAAACAGGTCGGGGACCACTGCTCTTAAGTCATGGGATAATTTGTGAAGTTCCTAACTTACATTGAAAATCCAGATTTTCATTGTGGAAGACATGCTGGCCCCCAGGAGAGAGCCAGTACAGAATTTCTGACCGCTCTTTAAATCCCGGAGCTGGCGTCCCTCCCGGCCGGGTGCTGGTGATGCCCCGTGTGCTGTTCTGGGTGGGCATGCTGTTGCAGGCCTTCTGAAAAGTTCTGGGCTGCAGCCATTTCCTCAATGCAGATGAATAATGAATGAGCTGTGGGTGAAAGCTGATGGCTCAGGATGCAATCAGAAGCTCGCTTCAGCATGGGTAATGTTCCTTTGTCATCTCCATGGCAACTGCTATTTATCAAGACACGCCGGTACTTCAGAAGACAGGAGTAACCAGTTTCGGTAACTTCGGGTCAGCTGATAAAAATAAAGAATCTACAGATTGAGACAGAACAAGCAGAGAGAAGGCCCTCTGTGGGTGGTGGGGGAAAGCCTGTTAGGCCATTGTTGGGGATTTTCATAAATGGTAAAAGGCACAGGAATCTGTGAGATGTAGGTCGAAAAATGAGTTAATAACTTTTTCCCCAAAAAACCTCTGACTTGGCGTCTGGGAGGGTGGTGTGGGCATGCAGTGCTCAGGCATCTCCCAGGTGTCCTTCCTGGGATGCAGGAGCAGGGCTGGCATTAGGTACCAGGATGCTGAGAGCAGCTGGCTGCACAGCGCTGGTACCACACGGGCTCCCGGCCTCATGCATGAGCGACACGCCTCGCCTGCTGCCTGGGTGCCTTGTCCCCACCACGGGCGCTGATGTCAGCCTGCTGCGGCCACACTCAGGGGCTGGTTCTCTGCTGCCGCTTAGGAGAAGGAAATGGCAACCCACTCCAGTACTCTTGCCTGGGAACTCCCATGGACGGAGGAGCCTGGTAGGCTGCAGTCCATGGGGTCGCTAGGAGTCAGACACGACTGAGCAACTTCCGTTTCACTTTTCCCTTTCACGCAGTGGAGAAGGAAATGGCAACCCACTCCAGTGTTGTTGCCTGGAAAATCCCAGGGATGGGGGAGCCTGGTGGGTTGCTGTCTATGGTGTCAGACAGAGTCAAACACAACTGAAATGATGCAGCAGCAGCAGCAGCAGCAGCAGCAGCAGCAGCAGCACCACCACCACATTGGGCCCGCTGGTCTACCCATGCCCGGAGGACAGTGGCGCTCCAGTCCCTGGTAGATGGAGGGAGAAACACACGGGCTGGCTGAGCTGGGAGGTGTGGAGAGAAAGGAGAAGTGATGAGAAGGGGCAGGAAGTCCCTAAAAAGTGGGGCCTGAAAGTCAGTCCAGCACAGATTGGACCTTGAGCCACCAACACAGCCAGGCCCACCTGCCTGAGGATCCCCGAGGATGGGGGTGCGCTTGGCCCTACTGGAAGAGAAGTGGCAAACAGTGAGGGGACCATACCATATAAGCTCTAGACATGTTGGGGCATGGGAAATACATTAGAAAAGTAACTCCAGACAGTTAGCTTTTGGCCTTGGAAGCTTACAGTATTGGGTTACCTAAAATCTGCGGGAAAAGAAGCCAGTTTTATAGACTTGGATTCCCCACTTGGCTCCCCTGCTTGTGGCCTCATCCCTCAGGGCTGGTGAGGCGTCTCCTTTCAGCCTCTTTCCACTTCATCTCTTAAGTGCTGGGCAGCGATCCTCCTCAGGGTCATTTTTAATATGAAATGAGACGTGTAGAAAAAGATGAAGCCCAATGTCTAGCACCTCACCACTGAATAAAAACAGAAAGGCATTTCTTTTCACTGAGATTGTCTCATAAGTCTTCCCCCGCTGCCTCCCCGGAGAAAGGGGCCATGAGATAGAACCTCAGCTTGCTGCAGGAGGCAGACGGACCAAACTGATCCTGCAGGAACGTCCTTGGCGGAGGAAGGATGGTTTGGTCTGGGGCCTTGGAGCCTGCACAACTGGGTTACCCCTGGGCTCTGGGTGACCCGCCCAAGTCCTTCTGGGGACCTTGGCCCAGCCGCCTGGGGGCACGGGCACCTGGGAGGTGCCTGTCTTCTGTGGTCAAGTGAGACGCCATTGGCTGGCCCTCTGTGAGCACGTCCCCCCGATGGAGAAGTCGCCGTCGGTATTTTATCTTGAGCTGGCCTCGAGGTCTGACTGACCTCATTTCTCACCCCTTCCTCTGCTCAGTCAGTGAAAGCACAGGGGAAGGGGCAAGTCACTTTGAGATCTTGCTTTGCAAAATATGGTTAGGAAAATGGAGTTTTCGTAAAAACATTAAACCTTCTCCATACAAACATCGATGACTTAAAAAATAATGACCGTCCAGACTTCCTTAAGGCAACAGAGCCTGCCTTCCTCCCGTGTTTCCCTGTCTTCTGTAAGGGCCCCCTCCACGTGCCCTGTGCCTGCACATGTCAAACTTGCCATCAAGGGCTAGTTTTTGTTGTTGTTGCTTAGTTGCTAAGTTGTGTCCTACTCTTTTGCGACCCCGTGGACTATAGCCCGCCAGGCTCTATCCTGGAAAACGAAGGAGCAGGTTACTTACCAGGGTAGCCTGCTGCCTACAGAAGGATCTTGGTCTGCCTCTTAAAATCAGGAAGGTCCCAGTGGTGTCTGCATTTTTCCTCCCACTCCCTCCCACGTCATTTACTTCCAGAAAGGTGGTTGGTACAGAAAGCTGCTAGTTATTCACACAAGAAACCATCCCAAGAGTGGTCTCAGATGAACAATGAAAACTGCAGGTTTTTATGAAAGAGGTGATTGATTCTGCATCCATCCTCAGTTGTTGTTGTTCAGTCAGTCACTCAGTTGTGTCCAACTCTTTGTGACCCCATGGAGTGACTGCAGCATGCCAGGCTTCCCTGTCCTTCACCATCTCCCAGAGCTTGCTCAAACTTATGTTCATTGAGTTGGTGATGCCATCCAACCATCTCATCGTCTGTTGTCCCCTTCTCCTCCTGCCTCAATCTTTCCCAGCATCAGGGTCTTTTCCAATGAGTTGGCTCTTCCCATCAGGTGGCCAAAGTATTGGAGCTTCAGCATCAGTCCTTCCATTGAACATTCAGTATTGATTTCCTTTAGGACCATTTGATTTTAGCTGGCCATTCAGATCTGATTAAAAGAGTGTATGAAGACCGAGATATAGCAGTGAATGCCCACCAGATTGCTATAAGAAAGTGTGAGGGAAATAGACTACACTAGGACTTAAGGGGTCACTTGCTAAACTGAGTTCAGGACTAAATCCCCAACTTCTTGACCCTCCCTTACTTCTTGTAAAATGAGGATAATGTACTTTATCCGTTTTCCAAGTGCAGCTAGACCTTATGAACTCTTGACATCTTCTCTGATTATATTTGCATTTCTTCATGTCTTCTGAAGTCTGGAGATACACAGGAATAGTGATACTGCTGTGCTGAGGTTGTGAAGTTTCTGCACTAAAGTATCTATTTCTTCCATGAGAATACATTTTTATTTGAGGCAAGTATATATTTTAGAAAACGAACCTTTAATGTTCTGCTAGTTGGCCCTCTCCTTGGATAGTTGGGCGGGGCCTTAACTGAGAGAGATGCCAGGGAGTCCAGTAACTGGTTCTAGTGCCTGCAGAGCTGTCAGTTACCTTTTAGCCATGTCCCACTTCACTTGCAAACTAATTGCAAACTAAGGGGACTCTGCCGCTTTGCTATCTCTCTCAGCTTCCTCTTCTTTCCTGGTATTTATATTTTAGCTCCTTTTAAATTGCATTTCACTTAAGGGTTTCTAAATACTCCCTCATCTCCCCTTTTGTATTTTAAGTGTCCTATTTTTTTTTTTTTTCTTTTTAAGCAGAGAACAGGGATCAGTGTCAGATTTTCTAAAAGGATTGCCAGTGCCACACCTGCTATTGTTGATCCTCAGAACCTCAGAATCCCTGAGGATGGCTAATCCCCCTTGCAGGAGCCATTGTTTCCAGGGAGAACTGGCTTATTGGCTTTCCACACCTCGGTTAGGAACCACGGTGGAGAAAGACAGGGTGAAAGGGAAGTCAGCTGGCAGCAGGGCTCCATGAGTCTGTAGTCAGAAAGGTTTCCAGATTTCCCTGATTGCTGTTTTTATTTGCAGAACTTCTATTTTAAGCGTACACACTCACACGTGGATTGACGGGCACTAGCCACAGTAATGGCTGTCTGTCTGTAGTGCCTGCAAACGCTCGTTGCCATGGTGATGGGAGGCACTGCAGAGAGAGGGTTATGCTGCTGCTGGGATCAGGGTGCAGACACACAGGAGCCTGCTCGACTGTGTGTGTATGTGTGTGTGGGGGGTCCATCGAGAGACACAAGAGGAAGCATCCGGGAGGTAGGATAGGTGGGCGAGGCATTAACTAGCAGAGATGCCTGGGGGAGACCAGAAAGGTGATACCTGAATCAGGGGAATTCTAGAAAACCGAAGAGGAAAGCGAGTGCAGATGGGAAAAGGGAGGGGTGCGTGGAGAATTTGTCTCTTTCCCTTGAAAGGTTTATGGTGGCAGGATTATCCCACGTGGATGGGAAAGGGAAAAATCGAATTTAGCAAGCAAGAGACAGAGGGCCTAGGCGGTTTGAGTGTCAGTGTTTCTGGAACTCCGGGGTCAAGGGTCTGCTGTCTCCAGCAGTCAAGACCTCCTTGACTGTGGGCAAACGGCACAACCTCTTTGAGCCTCCACATCCTCAACTGTAAAATGGAGTGGATGAAGATTTCTGCACCACTCCTGCCATACCGGTGGTGGCTCAGATGCTCAAAATCATCGATTTTTAACAACTGGAGACTGACAGAATAATCCCCAAAAGTTCCCTTTCAGTTGCTGACCCCAAGGGTGGGCATCTCAGAGCATCAGGGAGAGGAGCTGAACTTCTCTGTCTCACCCTTGCAGGATTGGGGTGTTCTGTGAAGCCATGACTTGGTCTCCCCAACACTGAGGGGGAAACAGCCCCTAACGCAGTGTGCACCCAGAGAGGCTTCATACTGGTTACAGCAAAGGACATGAGGCAAAGGATGCTTCACGTGGGTCTCACAGCGGCATGACCCTCTGCCAGAGACCTTGAGAGGATGTCCAAAGAATCTAGAATATTAGCATCTGTTTTGTGGACACTGACTGAAGCCATTCCCTCAGCTAAAAAAGACAGACACCCACCCTTGAGGTCAGCGACCAAAAAGGAACTTTCTGGGATTATTCTGTCAGTCTCTGGTTGTAAAAGTCAATGATTTTGAGCATTTGAGCAACAACTGGTATGCCAGAAGTGGTGCAGAGATCTGTAGTCATCCTATGTTACAGTTGAGAATGTGGAGGCTCGAAGAGGTTATGCCATTTGCCCACAGTCTAGGAGGTCAAGTCAAACCCCAGTTTCTGGATTGCAGTTCAATGCACCGGCTACTTACACTTGCAGGCAAACCCTTAACTTCCTGATAGAAGGATTCAGGGCTAGGGAATCTCCACTGAACTTAGCTCCACTCCTGGGCTTGGTCATGGAGGTTCAAGGGTTAACAGAAGGACCAGGAGGCGGTGACCAGGCCCAGCATGAGTTTGACCATGGTTGGCTCTTTGGCTGAAGTTAATCCGGAGATTAACTCTCAACCAGCTTTGAAAAAGAGGCTCTTGGAGAGAGATCTTCCTGGGTATCCCTTGGCATGTTGATGTTTGGCAGAAACCAACACAATTCTGTAAAGCAATGATCCCTCAATTATTTAAAAAAAAAAAAAAAAGAGTTCTGGGCCCTACAGGAAGCTTGGTAGGTAAAGCAGACAAAAAAGCCATTCACTCTAATGAATGGGTTTGGGAAACGAAACACTCCTAGGGTCATTTGTGTCTCCCCCCAAGAATGTGATTTAGCAGTCTGGTTTTAGACCTTGAAAAACCGTGTTCCAGATCTGAAGACTTACAGAAAAGCATTCAGTTGTGGTATTTATAGTCATTTTTGGTTTGTTCTGTTGCTCTTCACATTGTACTCTCATCGTGGGACTGTTCTCAGTTTAGCAGTTAGTGGAACTTTATATGAATTCTGACTTCACTAAGATGGAATTCATTTAAATTGGTTGCCCTCACATCAGTGGTCAGATTCCCGGTTCCTCCTTTTCCTTGTGGAAAGAGCTGACCAGAGCAGGCTACCACTCCATCAGGCAGATGCACTGCCAGTCTGACCCAGCCTCCTCCCAGAGGCGGGAGGCAGTAGGCAATTTCTATCTGGAGGAGGAAATTGCAACGCGCTCCAGTATTCTTGCCTGGAAAATCCCATGGGCAGAGGAGCCTGGTGGGCTGGGTTACAAAGAGTCAGACATGACTGAGTGAGCACACACATTCATTATAGTATGCATTTCTTTTTAAATATTTATTTACTTATTTGGCAGTGCCAGGTCTTAGTTGCAGTACGTGGGATCTTTTGTTGTGGCGCATGGACTCTCTAGTTGTGGCATGCAGGCTTAGTTCCTCTGCGGTATGTGGGATCTTAGTTCCTGAACCAGGGATTGAACCCATGTCTCCAGCACTGCAAGAACTACTGGACCCCCAGGGAAGTTCCCAAGATACATTTCTGTAACCATTCAATATTACCACAGTGCTTTATTCATTAGGGCTTTTTCATACAGATTGAACCTTGGAAAGAGGTTTAAAAGGTTAACCTCACAGCTGCTAGGATAGCTAATATTAAAGAAAGAAAAAGCCACACATACACACGAAACTCAACAATGGAAAATAACAAGTGTTGGCGAGAATGTGGAGAAATTGGAACCCTTGTGCACCGTTGATGGGGATGTAAAATGGTGCAGCTGTTATGGAAAACAGTATGGTAATTGCTCAAAAAATTAAAAATAGATTTACCATGTGAGTCAGCAATTACACTTCTGAATGTACACCCAGAAGAACTGAAAGCAGGGTCTCAAAGAAATATGTGCACACCAGCATTATTTCACAATAGCCCAAAGGTGAGAGCAACTCACGCATCAATCAGCAGAACAGTGAATAAACAAACAGGGCATATGCATACAACGGAATGTTCTTCAGCCTCCTAAAGGAAGGAAGTTCTGACACAGGCTGCACTAAGGGTGAACCTTGAAGGCTTTTTATTAAATGAACTAGTTCAGTTCAGTCGCTCAGTAGTGTCCGACTCTTTGCAACCCCATGAACCACAGCACACCAGGCCTCCCTGTCTAAGCCAGTCACAAAAAGACAAAGACTTTCCCCCCTACTTGTATGAAGTATCTAGAATATTCAAATTTCTCGAGATAGAAAATAAGATGATGGTCACCAGAAGGAGTGGAGAACGGGGAGTTAAGAGTCCAGGGTTTCAGTTTTTCATGATGAAAAGAGTTTTGGAGATGGATGCACACTAATATGAATGTATTGAACACAACCCAACTGCTTGAAAAAGGTTAAGATGGTAAGTTTTGTGTTACCGTATTTTGCCAGAAAATGGGCTTCCCAGGTGGCTCAGTGGTAAAGAATCCACCTGACAATGAGGGAGACCCAGCATTGATCCTTAGGTTGGGAAGATCCCCTGGAGGGGGGAATGGCACCCCACTTCAGTATTCTTGCCTGGGAAATCCCGTGGACAGAGGAGCCTGGTGGGCTGTGACCCACGGGGTTGCAAAGAGTTGGACACAACTTAGCAACTAAACAACAAATTTTTTTTTTACCAGAATTAAAAAAGTAATACACCAAAGGGTTTCTCCTGATAGTCCCGAGCATATGAAATTTCATTATATTTCCAATAGCAAGCTTTCAGTTGTGATGGGGTTGAGCCAGCATGATGAAAGGACCAGTGTGCTCGGATCCAGCTGACTTGATGCCAGAGTCGCTTAGAGCATCCTCCACGTCTGGGAGGAGGGGGCCCAGCCGCCCGCACACGGTGGCCTCTGTGGAGACAAAGGTCATTTTCAGCAATCCAGCAGGGAAACGCATTGCAGACACCCTCTGCTCTCCAGCTGTTAAGACTCAATGAGGTAAATGGCCATGATCCGCCTTTCACCACCAGGATTTGTTCCCGATGAATCATCCTTTGACCAAGAAGCCAACTCAGCATCTTTTGAAAAGAAGAAGAAGAAAAAAAAAAAAAATCTAGTCCGTTCCCTTTTAGCCCCAAAGGCTGTGAGTCAGAGCTTTGGCAATGGGAGTGGAAAGTAGTGAGAAACGGGCGGGCCCTCAGGGATCTAACGGGAAAGGCGAACTCAGAGAACAGTGTCACTTGTGGGCTGTCTCTGACGCACCAGCCAGGCAAGGGCAGGGCCTCTTCTCAGGCTCTCTGCCCCCTCACCTGTTGGCATGTTCTCTTTCTGGATGTCTCCTTCTGAGCCCCCTGTGAAGGATCAGCTGGCGTCCCTTGTCTTCCAGGAACCTCAGTGATTAGCCTTGGGTCTCCTGGTGCACGGGCTTCTCGGGTGGCTCAGGCGGTAAGGAATCTGCCCGCAGTGCGGGAGACTGGAGTTTGATCCCTGGGTTGAGAAGATCCCCTGGAGGAGAAAATGGCAACCCACTCGAGCATTCTTGCCTGGAGAATCCCATGGATGCAGGAGCCTGGTGGGCTACAGTCCATAGGGTCGCAAAGAGTCGGACACGACTGAAGCAACTTAGCACAAACGCTTCTGGTTCATGGGCTGTATATTATGTGGTCTTTAACAGTCTTTGGACAGCTGCTTGACAGTTTACAGCCCTTGCACTACTGCCTTTTCAGGGATGAAGCCTGTCTCCCGCTGGACCTTAGTCCTCCAGAGACCTGGCTACTACCCCCTGCCCACCCCGCCCCACGCCCTTGGAACCTCAGTGCTGAGTGGAGATTGGGCAGTGTGACAGCTTGGGAAGTTACTGAATTCTGGAGGACTCAGATTCCTCATTTTAAAAACAAACAGATATAACTACCGTTCAAGTAAGCTAGTGCAATAAGGCTCAGATATGACAATATGTGTAAAGCATTTAGCACGGTATCTTGCATTCTGTAAATACTGATTAGTAGTTATGCAAAGAGATCCAATCAATCCATCCTAAAGGAGATCAATCCTGGGTGTTCATTGGAAGGACTGATGTTGAAGCTGAAACTCCAATACTTTGGCCTCCTCATGCGAAGGGTTGACTCATTGGAAAAGACCCTAATGCTGGGAAGGATTGGGGGCAGGAGGAGAAGGGGACGACAGAGGATGAGATGGTTGGATGGCATCACTGACTCGATGGACATGGGTTTGGGTGGACTCCGTAGTTGGTGATGGACAGGGAGGCCTGGCGTGCTGCAATTCATGGGGTCACAAAGAGTCGGACACGACTGAGCGACTGAACTGAACTGAACTGAGTTATGCCATAGTTATATATGGTGTTTGGAAGTTAACTTGAGTTTATGACCCTTTTAGAAAACAATCCCATTATTCTTCCACTTCATGCTGTTCTCATTTCGTAATATTTTTGCATGAAATGGGGGCATTGAAAGGAAAAAAACAGACGCAGGAGTCTGATGTAATCGCTCAGGCTGAATGATTTTTTCCTGACGTTCTAGTGACACCTAGTGGACAAACGTGTTATTACAAATTTGGCTATTTTGCATTTTCGCTGTCTACTGCGTTAACAATCGCAGATTATTCTGCTACGTATCATTTCCAAGGTTCTCCCCCTTAATTATAATCTTGTTTCAAGGAGTAAGGTTAAAGAATGGAAAACTGATTATAAAAGTAGTAGTGCTTGTCGACTTATTGAATCAAGAGTGCTGAATTGCACAGAGCAGAAGATCAATTCTTAAGTGGGTGAGTGTTTTCTTCATGAATTATTTATATCACGGCAGTACAGTGATGCATTTGAAATTGACACCAATTTATACTAAATCATTGGTAACAAGACACTAAGATTTCATTAAAGGCCAATGCCACTCTGTTTCACATTACCTACCCCGGTCTGTCAATGGGGCCAGCATTTGAACACAAACAGAATTGCTGGCCATGCAGAGTAGGCTAATTCTGTTCCCAAAATTGTTTCTGAACTTTCTTCCCACCTTGGCTTTTCTCAGAAAATAAATGAATGCAACCCCACCATTTTCTGCACTACTGGGGAGACCTCTGGGTGTGGTTAGTCCTTGGGGATGGATTGTACATGTGGCTTTATTTAAAAATATGTACCTATTTGGCTGTGTTGGGTCTTAGTTGTGGATGTAGGATCTTCGCCGTGTTATGCAAGATCTTTTGTTGCTCTAGAGCCTGCAGGTTCAGTTGTTCTGAGGTATGTGGGATCTACATTCCCCAACCAGAGATCAACCCATGTCCCCTGCATTGCAAACCTGATTCTTAACCACTGGACCACCAGGGAAGTCCCTATTACTGCTATAGCTGCTGAGGAGCAGGCCAGTATTGGTGACCAGGATTGCCTGAACCCAGTCATTCGTTGTACTCAGCCTCTCTCCTCATCATGGCAACACCCATCTCTGGCTGTGTTCTGACCTCATAGGGATTTCCTCACTCTTGTTATCCAAGGTGTCCTGGGGCAGCGCAACAGACATAAATCATCAGAACACACATGGTGATCAGTATTAAATGCATGGATTTCTAGACTTTAATAAGCAACTAGTTAAAAGTGGGGCAATTTAGAAAAATAGCCTCAAGTAATAAGTGCTTTGCAGCACTCATCCTCATGAGTATTAGCAAACTCCAGGAAATGGTGATGGACAAGGAAGGCTGGCATGATGCAGTCCATGGAGTCACAAAGAGTCAGACATGACTTAGCAACTGAACAGCAACAAAGAGTTGAGAGTTGTGTTTTATTCAGCAGAAATTTTGAGGACTTAAGCCCAGGAAGCGGCATCTCAAGTAGCCCAGAGAGAACTGCTCTGAGGAGACGAGGGGAGGAACCAGGTTATATAGAAGTCTAAGTCGCTTAGAAGCTAAGTTGCTTCAGTCGTGTCCGACTCTGTGCGACCCCATAGACGGCAGCCCACCAGGCTTCTCCGTCCCTGGGATTCTCCAGGCAAGAATACTGGAGTGGGTTGCCATTTCCTCCTCCAGTGCATGCATGCATGCTAAGTTGCTTCAGTCATGTCTGACTCTGTGCGACCCCATGGACAGCAGCCCACCAGGCTCCTCCATCCACAGGATTCTCCAGGCAAGAATACTGGAGTAGGTTGCCATTTCCTTCTCCACAACTGAGAGCAGATAGTCTCAACATCAAAAGATCATTGTTAATGAAAGGAAACCAGGTATTTCAGGTTAAGGAATATAGCACTTTTCTATGTGTGGTAAAATGAAAGAGTCTGGGCTCGCTAAAATCATTCCTTTCCTATGCATCTCAGCTATCTGGGTGTCCTGTGTTTTTCACATCCTAAGCTCCCTTGGGGCTCACCGTAGGGAATGGCTGCAGCCTCTTGGCTGCTGATAGCAGGTATTCTTCTTCCTGAGTGCCCTGGAGGGCTGGAATCTCAGATGTCTGTGACATACTTGTTTACTGATACGGCAGGAAGTACTGCAATTCTCAGTGCTGAGGATGGAGAAGCTTCTGAGGGCTTTCCCACCCCAATGACCCCACCCAATCCTGCTCTGCTGGTCTGGTCAGGCCCTCCTTACCCAGCCATGCCCCTCCTGTTGCCCCCACTGACCGGAACAGGTCAGGACTGGGCTCCACCCCACTCCCCAGCCCCCAGTTGCACCCCTATGCTGCTCAGAAATGAACCTTTTCCCTGTCTCATCGTTTTGTGACCTAGCCTAGAACCATTAAGAAACAGCTTAACTGGACAAACATTTCATGCCTGGGATGCTCGGTGTCACTAACAAGACGGTGTCCCGGTGAAGCCAGAGGTGGTCCTCTGATGGGGACCCCGGGCTGGTGGGCGTGTCCCCTCACACACTGCAGGAAGGTGTTTGCTTTGGGTTGGAGGCTGGTGGTTTACTGTGAAGTTACCAAGTCACATTAAGGAAGTGGGTCCTGACTTTGAGAGAGGGCGGGGCTGCCTACCCTGGTTAGTTGGCATGAGAAAGGCTGAGAAAGATTGGTGCAAACAATGTTCAGTGTCAAGGTTGCACTGAGTCCTTGTAGAGAATCCTTAAGGTGATTTGGTGGTAAGTTAGGGCCGTGAAGAAATCAACAAAAACAAACACATAAGCAGATCTGTGTGATGCTCCAGATGAAGGTTTTGAAAAGTTAACTCATACTCTTGCTCAGGGGCTCCAGGCCTCCGTGTGTGTGTGTGTGTGTGTGTGTGTGTGTGTGTGTTTAAAATTTCAGAACCATTTTATAAAGAGTGACAGTGTCAGAATTCTTAGTAGAAAGCGGGGTTGGGGTGGTCAGAAGCAATTCAGGGGGTGTCCTTGGCATCACCTTTGAGCTCCTGGAGAAGGAGGGTATCCTGAGCCCCTTCACTGACTGCCTGGGCTCGTTCAGAAATGGTTAGCAGCCTCTTGATGTCGTCTGCCTGCAAGCCTGTGTTTCTGGCGTGGCAGGCTGGTGCCGTGCCCCACGGGACAGCCCAGCACAGAGGGGTCTCCAGCCCCAGGCAGGTCAGAACCCCTGTCTCTGTATTCTCAGTCACCTCTGGCTCTCCGCTGTGGCTCCTGCGTTCCTCCATGCACACCCTGAGCCCATTCACCTTTGTCCCCTGCCGGGTCCACACTGCAAGCCCCGCCTGTCTTCTCTGCTGTTACCCCTGGCAGCTCGGTGATGTCAGAGAAATCATTACTGGTGGGGACCAATGCCTTTCAGAGCTGTGGTTTTCCATCATGACGGGATTGAGATAAACCCTTACCCAGTCTCTGGCCATGAAGTGCATTGGATTTTTGGCCTCTGGAGTCAGCTTGATGGGCTCATAGGCAGGCGCTGTGTCCTTAGAGACATCACTTCCTCATTGCAGACTAAGGACGGCCATGGCAGCAGCCTCCAGGGACTGTTGATTTCAATGAGATCATTGGGCTCAAGTTCTTAGTACCTTGCTTGTATTAATGAGCTTGGGCAACTGTAACAGTTCCAAAGACTTGGAGGCTTAAACAGCAGAGACTTTTTTTTTTTTTGGTCTCATAAGTCAGGAGGGGAAAAGTCCTAGATCCAGGTGTTGGTACAGAGTTCTGTCGGTTTTACACTCCGGCCGTCTTTGGAATCTGCCTTCCTGTGTCCATCGTCACTGTATTATTCATCATTACAGCCTGCCCTCCATCTCCGTGGGTTCTCAATCCATGGTTGGTTGGAAGCTTGGATGCTGCGGAACCCACGGACAGGGAGGGCCGACCACACTTCCTTCCCAGTCTGTAACGCTGAAGGTGTCCCCCAGCCCCTGCCACCTCCCTAAAACGCCACCTGCTCTGATCTCTGCTCTGTGCTTGTCATCCCACGGTGAGTCCACGGTCCACACCACACCAAGGCAGGGTGCCTCTGCTGGGCTGGCAAGAACCCTTGTCATCTGGCCGATCCTCATGATGTGTTTGTAAATTCATTCAGGAATGTGTATCGAGCACGATGTATGTGGCTCTAAGGATAAGGATTTGGTCTTCCCCACTCTGTGTCTCACAGCATGTATGTGGGCTGAGCACATAGGAAGCACGTGGTTAATAAACAGGCATGTTGAGAATCTACATGGGTGACAGGTGTGCTGCTGCCGAACTCAGTGGAGGGCAGAGGCCATAGAAATAACATTTGGGAAGACAAGGCGTCCAGGCCTGTGGTCAGTTATCTGTGGGCGAGAACTTTTAATTCTGTGGTTGGAAAAGGAGATGCTGTTGGGAGTGTAGTCAGTGAAGGTCTGGAGAGGCTCAGTCCAGACTTGAGAAAGGCAGTCCATCAGGTGGCGATTATCAGCTGTTAGAAGGTAGGAGTCGGTGTGCCTCTGTCCTGTCCTGGTGCCAAATGAGAACAAAGGGCACAGATGAGCCTTCCTCCCAGGGTCGTCTCAGCGGCTCCCGAGCCCAGCGTCGTGCCCTGGGAGGGTGCCTCTGGCACAGACTCTGCCCAAGGATGGTCTCCTGTCTCGGCTTCCAGGGAGCTGCAACAGCTCCCAGCCTCTGCTCCAGCTACGTGGCTGTCCTTCGGGCTTCCTGTGTCTGGCTCACTGCCAGGAAATAGTCAGGAAATAATGGGACCCAGAGGCAATGGCAGCCCACTCCAGTACTCTTGCCTGGAAAATCCCATGGACGAGGAGCCTGGTAGGCTGCAGTCCGTGGGGTGGCTAGGAGTCGGACACGACTGAGCGAGTTCATTTTCACTTTTCACTTTCATGCACTGGAGAAGGAAATGGGAACCCACTCCAGTGTTCTTGCCTGGAGAATCCCAGGGACGGGGGAGCCTGGTGGGCTGCTGTCTATGGGGTCGCACAACGTCGCACACGACTGAAGTGACTTAGCAGCAGCAGCAGCAGCAGCAGCAGAGATGATCATACTAAGTGAAATGAGTCAGAAAGAGGAAGACAAATACTCTGTGATATCACTTACATGTGGAATCCAAAATAGAACACACATGAACATATCTATGAAACAGAAACAGACTCACAGACATAGAGAACAGACTGGTGGTTGCCAAGGAGGAGGGGCTTAGCGGAAGGGAGTCTGGGGTTGGCAGATGCAGGCTAGTGTGTATAGGATGGATAAACAACAAGGTCTTGCTATAGAGCATCAGTTCAGTTCAGTCGCTCAGTCGTGTCCGACTCTTTGTGACCCCATGAATTGCAGCACACCAGGCCTCCCTGTCCATCACCAACTCCCCGAGTCTACCCAAACCCATGTCCATCGAGTCAGTGATGCCATCCAACCATCTCATCCTCTGTCGTCCCGTTCTCCTCCCGCCCCCAATCCTACCCAGCATTAGGGTCTTTTCCAATGAGTCAACCCTTCGCATGAGGTGGCCAAAGTATTGGAGTTTCAGCTTCAACATTAGACCTTCCAGTGAACACCCAGGATTGATCTCTTTTAGGATGGATTGATTGGATCTCCTTGCAGTCCAAGGGACTCTCAAGAGTCTTCTCCAACACCACAGTTCAAAAGCATCAATTCTTCGGCGCTCAGCCTTCTTCACTGTCCAACTCTCACATCCATACATGACCACTGGAAAAACCATAGCCTTGACTAGACGGACTTGTGTTGGCAAAGTAATGTCTCTGCTTTTAAATATGCTATCTAGGTTGGCCATAACCTTCCTTCCAAGAAGTAAGCGTCTTTTAATTTCATGGCTGCAGTCACCATCAGCAGTGATTCTGGAGCCCCAAAAAATAAAGTCTGACACTGTTTCCACTGTTTCCCCACCTATTTCCCATGAAGTGATGGGACCAGATGCCATGATCTTAGTTTTCTGAACATTGAGCTTTAAGCCAACTTTTTCACTCTCCTCTTATAGGAAACACTATATCAATATCCTGAACTATATTCAATTCCAAGATAGACAAACTGTAATGGAAATGAATATGAAAAAGAATATGTGTGTGTGTGTGTGTGTGTGTGCATGTGTGTATGTGTATATATATGTATTTGTAAACAAGAATACTGGAGTGGGTAGCCATTCCCTTTTCCAGGACATCTTCCCAACCCAGGGATCAAACCCAGGTCTTCTGCATTACATTGCAGACAGTTTCTTTTCCTTCCGAGCCACCAGGGAAGCCATATAACTGAATCACTTTGCTGTGCAGGCTGAATTAACAAAACATTGTAAGTCAACTATACTTCAGTAAATTTTTTTAAAGCCAGTTAGCTGTGGATACCACGTGGGCTGAGCAGGAATGGAAATCTTGTAGCTTCAGTTGGTCCTTTGAGCCACATGATGCTAACAGCTGGATTTGATACTTTTTGTTGTTGTTGTTAAAGGGAACTGAGTGTGTTCTGGCGTGTTTGCTCTTCTTTATCAAGGACGTGACCTTCATAAGAAGGCAACTTGTTTCTCTGTTCCTCTGAAGGCCCTTTCTTGGTGGGATCATTCCTGTGGCCTCAGAGGTTCCTATGTTGTCCTGTCTCAGTTCTGTTCTGTTCTGACATCTGACAGTGACCCTGAAATGAGGCTACTCTTCCTGCTTTCCTGCTCTGCTCATTCTCCCCCTGAATATCTATGAAATTAATTGTTTTTTTTGGCAAAATATTAGAAGCAAGATTGTCTGGGAAAATCCCAACTTTCAAAAAAAATGCAAATACCATTAAAGGCCTGGTTCACCGAAGCAGATGGTGTCCAATGAGGGAGCTGTGGGTTATTCTCATCCGATGTTATTCTCAACAACTAATTTCTGGTTGGGGCCATGGGTGAAATTTTTTATGCCTAGGGAGAAACTCTTTTAGGGGCCTCAAGGGCCTCCATTCCCTGTTGGACCCCTGGACTCCTACTCTATCAAATTTATTACCTGATGGCTTAGAAGAAAGAGTGGTTTCAATTTTGAGATTTAAATGAAGACGTTTCATTCCACCCCCTGAAACTATATTTTTCTGAAAAACTTACACAACCTTGACAGTTTCCCTTAGCTTAATGTCTTCAAGGTTCCTCCATGTTGTAGCCTGGGTCAGAATTTCCTTCCTTAAGACCGAATAATACTCCATTGTGTGTCTCGACCACATTGATTCAATCACTCCTTCTTTGACATTTGGGTGGAGTCCACCTTTTGGCTGTTGTGAATAATGCTGATGTGCACGTGGGTGTACAAATACCCTTTCAAATCTTTGCTCTTGCTTCTTTTGAGTATATACCCCAAAGTGAAATCGCTGGATTGTATGATGACCCTGTGTTTAAGTTTTTGAGGAACCGCCAATACTGTTTTCCACAATGACTGCACTATTTCATATTCTACTAGTGTTGCAGGCTTCCAGCTCCCCTACATTGCCACCAACACGTGTTATTCTCTGTTGGTGTTTCTTGAAAAAACAGCCACCCTAGTGAGTATGAACCAATTTCAGGTTTGTAATGAATTGTATTTTCAGAAAGTTGTTATATTCCTGTTTAAACTGTCCCCTCACTTTGAGCTCTCTGTTTCTCACATACGTATTGACAAAAACAAAGTTTTCCTCAATTCTGTGATATCATTTCAGACATCTGTGAATTTGCTCCGTGGTCCTTTCTCTTTGAAATGAGAAATTCCTGTTGTCCTTGTTATTTTTCATCTTTTGGTCATTCTTACTTTCATATGGCCCTGAAGAATATTTTTAAGGTCAGTGAAGACTGAAAAAAAAATGTGCAACCTAAAAGTTGAGAATTCATTTTATTCTGTGCACTTTCTGAAGACTTAAGCCAGGAAGACGGCCTCGTAGATAGCTCTGAAGAGATAAGGAGGGAACTAGGATATATAGGAGTTTTTTCAACAAAAACCAGATAGTCTGAACATCAAATATGGAAAGGTTACTGTTAAAGAAAATCTAGACAACTCAAATCAAGCAATTTAGCACTTTTCTATATATGGGAAGATGCAAGAGCCTGGGCTCATTGAAATCATTCCTTTGATGTGCACTTCAGCTATCTGGGGCCAGTGTCCAGTTTTTCTTCATCCTGAATGCCTTCTGGGTGCACAGCCGGGGTGGCTGCAAGGGGCTGATGGGTTGATGTCCCCAAAATCCTTTGCTTACTGATACAGTGGGTGCATCCTTCATCCATGTCAGTCACAGCGCAAAAGACCACAGTTTTTAACAAGAGAGAGACAGAAAGAGAAAGTAAGCTTCCTTCCCGAACCCCTGCCTGTGGATGGGGCCATGAAAACAGAGGGACTAAGTGTGGGTTGATTCTCAGTGGCTTCCAGTTAGTCTTGGAAAAAGAGAGAGAGCAGATGGTTTCTTAACTAGCCCTTAGCTGATTCCAAATGAACTTTCCTTCATAGGAGGACATATCTAAGTTTCACTGAATATGAATTTTTTTTCCTCTCTTTCTGTGCTTTTACAGCAGCGGGTAAACTGAGATCCCTTAAAAAAACTAAATATTTTTAAACGTGGAAACATCACTTTACCCAAATGAGTAAAATTTGGCTAAAAAAGAGCGTGTCAGTATCAGATGGAATGAAGGCCATGTGTACACAGAACAGAAGCTCCTGATGCTCGTGTGAATTCAGTTCAGTTGGAGTCAGAACAGAGAAAGGGTGGAGATGGGCGTTTGCATAGACTGGTCATATGGATACAGATGGTCATTGCCCGCCTCGACTGGACCAGTGGTCTGAACAGAGTACCGAGCTGTCAGCATGTATAGGAAGATTTCTATAATGCTTGCAGAGGAACAGTTGTATGTATTTATTTTTTCAAAAAATTAGCATCACTAATGACACATTTGTGAAGTACCTGCCTGCTGTCACAGGACTGTAGGTTTTGAAGAGTTAACAAATTGCACTGGTGACCTAGAAACAGTGTCTTCTAGTGTGTTGATTTCATGTCAGAGCAACTCACGTTAGCACTTAAATCAGAGATCAGCAAGCTTTAACTGAAAAAGGTCAGAGAGAAAATGTGTTAGGCGTTGTCATACATACTGTCTCTGCCGTTGTAGTGCTAAAGCCACCATGTCTGTGTGTGTGTGTGTGTGTGTGTGTGCGCGCGCGCGCACCCGCGTGCTGTATATGTGTGTACTCAGTTGCTCAGTCATGTCTGACTCTCTGTGACCCCACGGACTGTAGCCCACCAGGCTTCTCTGTCCGTGGGATTCTCCAGGCAAGAACACTGGAGTTGGTTGCCATTTCCTTCTTTAGGGGGTCTTTCCGACTCAGTAATCAAACCCATGTCTCCTGCATCTCCTGCATTGGCAGGCAGATTCTTTATCACTGAGCCACCTGGGAAGCCCCAAAAGCCACCATAGACCATCCCAAAATGATTGTGGCCCTGTTTCAATAAAACTTTATTCATGGACACTGAAATATGAATTTCATATCAGTTTCATTTGACACCAAATGTTATTCTTCTGGTTTTTCTCCAATGAGTTTTCAAATGTGAAAGCCATTCTTAGCTCACGGGCTGTGCAAAAACAGGCAACAGGGTTGGGTTTGTCCTGCGAGTCTTGGTTTATGAGCCCTGTGAAGTCCGGAATGTTTATTTTGCTGCTGAGATCTTCATGTGTGTAGAAAAACTCAGATGCAGGCAAATTTAAAAGTATGTTCTATCAAGTTACTCGTGAAGATTTGAAAGTAAGTATTTCTTGCCACCTACCCCAGTGTAATCTGGCTGGCTGCATTTGACGGCTTCAAGAAGGCAAAGATTTAGGGAACAAAGTGAGCCTGCCAGATAGGAAAGGATGGTGGAGGGCTTTAAAACCCTGGCATTGTCTGTGAATCTTTAAATTGTGCATCTAGACAGTTGACACATTCGTTTCCTCTTTCATGAAATGTTTGCTCCTGGAATTTTTTTTTTTAGCATTATTCTCAGTGAAAATTGTTTCTTTTTTTTCCCCACTCAAAACCCTATGTTACAAATTCTCAAAACCTGGCACTTCATGGCACATTCCTTTTGAATACCTTTACTTCTGCATATACCTCCCTATCTTCTGAATTTAATTCATTTCCTGAAGTTCTGCACAGGACTTCCCTGGCAGTCCAGTGAGTAAGACTCTGTGTTTCCAATGCAAGGGGCACAGGTTCAATGCCTGGTCAGGGAAATAAGATCCCACATGCTGCATGGTGTGGCCAAGAAAGATTTAAAAATTTTGCACAGAAAATGAGCCATAATAATTCACAATTATTCCCAATTATCTTGTTATCATCTAATATAAGAGGATTTTACTACATTTTAAGAAGCACTTTTAATCACAAAACATTGTTTTTCCCAAGTTTCAGTTGATAATACAACAGTGATCATTGTGTCCTGGTTCTAGAAGTACTTTTTGTCTAGATTAAATGTTTTTGTTCCCAACTTGCTATAGTGGTGCAGTAATAATTGAACTATTTAGTGGTTCTACAAACAGCCTAGAACAATGTAGTTTTAATGTTATCATTGACTAGAACACACCAAAAATTTAGTAATAACCTTTTAACGTTTAAGCTTAAAATCAATTCTTGACCATCACAGTCTTCACATTGACAAAACATGGGAAAAGCGTGGTTTTCAGTCTACCAAAACATCCAGTAAGAGCACCTAATAAATTGTACAGTTAATCATATCTGTCCCCCACTATCCTAACTGTGAAAGTCAAGATGCCTTTTATGTTAGGACCTCAGGCTTACTAGGAGGCTTGCCGGAAACATTTGCCTCCTCAGTTTGTCTGCAGGTGTCCCTTTGTAAATCATGAAACAAAGGAGCCAGAAGAGGCACTGCTTTGGCTCATTTATTATAATCACTCATTTTAGAGCAGATAAAACCGGCTCTCAAAGACATTAAGATCCCACTGAGAGCAATTTACAGTCAAGATTAAAAGAATCATGGCAGTACTCTTTACAATAGCCAGGACTCGGAAGCAACCTGAATGCCTGTGAACAGAGGAATGGCGAAAGATGTGGTACATATATACAATGGAATATTACTCAGCCATAAAAAGGAACACATTTGAGTCAGTTCTAATGAGGTGGATGAACCTAGAGCCCATTATACAGTGTGAACTAAGTCAGAAAGAGAAAAAAAACAAATATTGTAGATTAATGCATATATATATATGTGGAATTTATTAATAGAAAGACGGCACAGGTGAACCTATTTTCAGGGCAGCAGTGGAGTTGCAGACATCGAGAAGAGACTGGTGGACACAGTGGGGGAAGGTGAGGGTGAGGCAAATTGAGAGAGTAGCGTGGAAACATATACTTTACCGTATGTAAAATAGATAGCCAGTGGGAATTTGCTGTATGATGCAGGGAGCTCAGACCGGTGCTCTGTGACAACCTAGAGGGGTCGGGTGGGGTGGGAGGTGGAAGGGAGGTTTAAGAGAGAGGGGACATATGCATACCTATGGCTGATTCATGTTGATGTATGGCAGAAACCAACACGATGTTGTAAAGCAGTTATCCTCCAATTAAGATAAATGCAGAAAAACCCTCTAGGTTTAATAGTACTCTGGTATGTTTCAACCCTTCTTATCCTTTTAGTTAAAGTGAGATGATTGTGTTCTGTGGAAAATGTGTATGTTATTCTGTATTTTTGTGTGCGTTAAAGATACACACCTGTATTGGTTTGCCAGGGCCATAGTAACAAAGTGTGGTCAACTGAGGGCTTAAACCACAGAAAGGTGTTGTCTCATGATTCTGGAGGCCTGAGTCTGAAGGTGTCACCAGGGGCAGTGGCTTCTGAGTGCTGTGATGGAGACTCTGTCCCCTCTCTCTCCCCTAGCTTCTGGTCACCTGCCTGAAATATTGCCATTTCTTGGCTTATAGAAGCATCACTGTGATCTTTGCCTTCACCCTCACATGCCGTCCTTCCTGTGTGTATGTGTGTGTCCATGTTCCCCCTTTTTAGAAGGCCAACAGTCACCTTGGATTAGAAGCCCATTCTCCTCTAACATGACCTTATCTTAACTAATTGCATCTGCAACCACCCTATTTCCTAACAGGGTCATTCATACGCTGAGCTACTGGGAATGTGGATTTCAATGTGTGAATGGGGGGAGGGGGGGCGGTGGAAAGGTGCAGAGTTCAAATCATAACAACACCCTTCATGGAGATACTGCAAAGAAATAAGTGTGCTTCCCTGGTGGGTCAGTGGGAAAGAACCTGCCTGCCAGTGCAGGAGACATGGTTCCATCCCTGATCCGGGAAGATCCCATGTGCCACAGAGCCGCTGAGCCCATGAGCCACAACTATTGTGCCAGTGTCCTGGAGCCTGGAAGCCACAACTACTGAAGCCCGAGTGCCCTGGAGCCCGTGCTCCACAACAACAGAAGCCACCACAATGAGAAGCCCGCACATCACAGCTAGAGCATAGTGTCCGCTCACCATGACTAGAGAAAAGCTCCTGCAGCAACAAAGACCCAGCACAGCCAGAAGTAAATAAATAAAATTATTTGAAAAAGTAAGATAACTAATCTGTTCACTCTACAGGTTCACAGACATTTCTCGAGCTCAGAATTTTTTGATAGTTTCAGATCTTTCTTTTTTAAATTAATTTTTATTAGAGTATAGTTGTTTTATGGGCTTCCCTGGTGGCCCAGCAGTAAGCAATCTGCCTGCAGTGCAGGAGACCACCTGCAATACAGAGGACACGGGTTCGATCCCTGGGTCAGGAATATCCTCTGAAGGAGGCAATGTGTTAGTGTCTACTGTACAGCAGAATGAACCACCTTTGATTAACAGTTTTTGTGTTTGAACACTGAAGGGCGGTATAGCACTACATATAATGCAAGAAGAAGTTTGTGGCTCCATGACTTCAAAAATGGAATTATAGTGATGGTTTTGTTTAAATTCATTTTATAAGCATAGCTGTTGCGTCTGGTCATTTTAACCTCATGTATATCTGATGATACCAAATGTTAGAGGCGGATTTGAAACTTGAGGTTGTCTAAGTGACAGGGAGAGAACCTCAGTGTTGAGGTTTATGGTGAATGGTTATATCTTTTTTATGTTTCTGAAACTTTAAATGACTGCTCATTGTGGCAGTTCATGCTTCAGTTTCATTTCCTGTAACATCAAGGAAGTTACGATTGACGTGGATGAATGTTTTGGCATGGGGAGAATGTTCACCCGTCTACTTGTCAGGTATTTCAAAGAACGTGATTTTTAGGGGCTCTGAGGAGATAGCTTATATAGTTACTGCACTGTATTCTTCACATGTGAAGGAAAACTGGATGATAAACAGATGGAAAGTAAATGTTGTTTTCATGTACTTGAGTTAGTGTTGATTGCAGTTCTAATGCCTTGCAGTTGCCTGAAGTCTGACAGCCATTAGATGGAATAATTTTCAGTATGAAAATAGTACAAGGGATAGACAGATTGGAAACTTATGATGTATCTCGGCTTCTATGCCTTGATCGTTGGCTTTTCTCAGCATAATCTTTGAAGTTTATGCTTCACCAGCATTAACTTAAGGGATGCATACAGTCATTTGCCTTTTGCTGAACACTTGTTCTGCCCGACACATGTCCATACGTCATTTTTATCAAATTATTTCCACCATTCTGGAAGATGGATGCAATAGTATTTTCATTCTCTCTATGAAGAAAAGGAGATATCTAAATGTTGAGTAGTCGACCCAGGTCACCCAGCTAGTAATTAATGGCATTGAATTTTAAAACTGATATTCTCTGACTCCGGGCCTGCTCTTCAAACTTTTCATAACCCATCTAAAGCTACTGTTACATGTTTTGTACTGGTGTTTTGTGAAATGAAAATGAGACCATAAACATGTGTAAACAAAAACACGTCCTCATCCAAACTCTGAAAGCATCCTCATTGCATTTATCTAAACTGTTCCTTGGTAGATGTTCCCTGGATAAAGGGACCAACCCTTTCAATGCTATTAGGGA
Organism: Okapia johnstoni; assembly: GCA_024291935.2. Taxonomy (NCBI): domain Eukaryota; kingdom Metazoa; phylum Chordata; class Mammalia; order Artiodactyla; family Giraffidae; genus Okapia; species Okapia johnstoni. The sequence continues at coordinate 63,987,035 of CM044321.1, forward strand.
CATCAGAGAGAATCACGGGCTTCCTTGGTGTCTCAGTGGTAGAGAGTACACCTGCCTATGCAGGAGATGTGGGTTCAGTCCCTGAGTTGGGAAGATCCCCTGGAGGAGGAAATGGCCACTCACTCCAGTAGTCTTGCCTGGAAAATTCCATGGACAGAGGAGCCTGGCGGGCTACAGTCCGTGGGGGTCGCAAAGAGTCGGACATGACTGAGCAACTAAACAACAAGAGCTAATCATGAGCTTGTGAGAAAAGATCATACCATAGGACTAGTTTCTGAAAGAAAGAAGAATCGTGTCAACTTACTCCTCACTTGTGAAATATCCAATAAATAAAAAAGCAGCCATTGCAAATGACTTGTGAAAAGCTTTGATTTTTATCCTCTCACTTTGATGTCTTCTTAGACCCCAAATCTATTTCCCCAGATGGCTGAGTTTTATTTACTATGCTTCCTTCCAATGAGAACTAACATTTTTAGTAGTTTTTAATCGCCTTGGTTATTTTCACATTTGGGCAGAGCAGATGTGACCCAAAAAAAAAAAAAAAGTCACTGCCTATGATTGATTCTGAGTTTTAAGAGAGACCTTTCCCTCGGAAGCTGAAGCCAGCAGCTTTTCAAACCATGATCAGCCCTTGTAACCAGGGGAAGACTTAAGGAGCTAGAGAGTGAGGCAGTGTGCTTCTGGACTCTATCGAAGGGATTTAATTGTGTTCCATCTCTGCTGAGCTCATAACGTTTGCTCTGTAATTTCCTGTTATCGATTCTCTGCATCATCTGTTTCTCTCCTCTTCTCTCTCAGAAAGGGGGAAAAGAAAGTCATGATCAAGGATGGGGATGAGAGGAAGGACTCAAAAAACAATCTCAGTTGGAAAATCTACCATTTTCCCAGCACACCAGAGTAATAAGCACATGGAGATACACCCACATGTGTGCCCATGCACACAAGCGCACACAGGATTGATCGTATTGGGTTTTTCATGGGCTCCAAGTTCCAGAAGTGGTGGGTTGTGAGTGCAGGCTACCCTGTCTTTGGAAATTACAGGAGTTAAGTGTGGCAGGAAGCCTGGTGGCCTCCCTGGACCTTTGGCACAGCCGTAGGGACTGGCCATGTGCACCTGAACCACAGCTAATGGCCACTTAGTGTGGAATTCTCTCCCAGAGAGTGAAAACTGTTTGCCTGTGGGTTGAATCCAGGGCACAGGTGTGTTTTATTTGGAATGTATGGTGTTTTTTAATTAAAAAATGAATTTATTGCCAACATTTTAAAATTGGGGACTCTCAGATAAAAACCTGATTTCACTTTCTCTTAGGAAATCAGTCAGTTTAGCCACAACTAGGGGAACCTTCCTACAAGACAAATGTTAGTAGGCATCCCCTTTAGGTGAGAGGGAGGTTGCGGTTTATTACAGTTGTATTTATTATAACTTCCTGTGTTAACTGCCATGTTTCACCCCATTTGCACTGGGTTTAATAGTGCTTGACCCAGTTCGGTGTTTGTGTTACCTTCTGGGCCTCTGTAGGCATTTGGAATCGCTTACACATTGTGGGGAAATGGCAGCCAGTTTCGTGTTATTCACTCAATTCTCTATGTAGATAAAGAATTATAAAAGCTCTAATATGCATAGTATAGGATGAAGACAAAGAATAAATTTTGGCGAAGAGTGTTTTGGTCTCCATGTATAAATTTTTTAATGGCCACTGAATATGGAACATCTCCAAGTATGTGTTCATACTTGTATACTTATGTCAGCATTTGTTTATAAAAACATAATGTTTTGAGACCAAGCTTTCATTGTGGACTATAAAATTCTTTATCTTATTCTTGCCATCTTTTTCAGCCTTTTGTCCATTTTACTTGGATTGCAATACAGTTATGCAAAACAGTATTATCATTCAAATAATTCCAGAGATTGTTTTCATTAAATATTTAAAAAATCAGTTATCAAATATATTTTTGGAAGAATAAGTATTTTTCTCCAATAATATTATTATTATTTTTTTTAATGTGGACCATTTTTAAAGTCTTTCTATTGAGTTTGTTACAGGATTGTTTCTGGTTTATGTTGTGGTTTTTTTGGCTGTGAGGCATGTGGGATCTTAGCTCTTTTACCAGGGATACACCCTGCCCTGGAAGGCAAGGTCTTAACCACTGGACTGCCAGGGAAATCCCTTCTTTGGAGAGACTTTATATTTTTGATATAAATGTTCATCTTAGCTGCATTTGAGTTGGGGTACAATGAAAGTAATTTGTGTAATGATTTTAGAATGTAATTTTCAGTTGCATTTGGACTAAATATTTCTGGAATCATTATACTCAATTAGAAGTGGTTAAGCATCCACAATGCAGAACACTGACCACTGTCAAGAGACAAATTTTAAAATTTTGCAATATTTTAGGGGCACTCCCATTATGGAAGTGGTGATGGTGGTACCAGTGGTGATGAAGGCCATGGTGTTGATGGTTATGGGGCAGATGATGATGGTGGTGATAGTAACAGTCATTTTAGATCTCAGATTTATGGCAGTGTCATCATTTGGGGAAAAAATGTTTACTTTAGAAGACTAATTTGAAACGTATATAAAAAAATCTCTTTTAATGTCAAACTATAAATTTAGACAAGTAGATTAGAACTAGAAATAGATTGAAAGCAACCAACTCTATAGTTTAATGTCAAGCAATTTACAAATTTTCTTGGCAGAAATGTGCTTCCATGAGTTTGGGAATATCGTTTTTTGCCTGCAACTCACAAGTGACAAACCAGTGCACAAGAACGTAAAAGGAGGAGTCTGTGTTTTTACCCTCAAGAAGATACCAGTTCTTTGGATTGTGATTTTCTTGCAAACCTTTAAAAAAAAAAAAAAAAAAACAGGTTTTTACCAAAGGGCACTTCTGAGAACTCGATGTAATGATGTTAAGTTACTATTCTCTTCGGGGCCTGGTTCATCTCAGGCCTTTGCACTGATTTGGGGCTCCTTCTGCACCATCGAGAGGGAGAGTCATAGCGCCAATTCATTGGCTATGTGCACGTTGAGGTAAAAGAGTCAATAAAATTGCAAGAGAGCAGCTCGGTGCTTTAAGTACATTTTAAACTCCTGACCCAGAGAAGCTACATCTCAGGGTGCTGCCTTGCGCAGGTTTTGTGGACTGGGTTTGGTCCTCTGGATTTGAAGCCCAACCTTTGCCATCTTAAGCTTCTTAATTTACCTGCTCACTGGAATTCCGCCACAAAACATATTAAGCTACCTTTTCAGTGACAACTTTCCTTTGTCCTTAGTTTCATTTGCCTCAGAGGCACCCTGTTCGTGGTATTTCCCAGGCTTCTGAACGTTTAGTGGAAGCATCTCAGAACATCACTTCTTTGGCCTTCATCTGGACGTTCGCAAACGGTGACCACGCTGGGCCACAAACACAACTGCATAGAATAAACAGGGATGAAGGAGCACACTTTCGTAAATCTTTTTTCAAGGTGTAATTATTGTCAAGGAGCTTTACCTGGGTGTTTCTAGATTAAAAGTTGCGTGGACTGAATCCAACCCAGAGGAGCCTTTTGTTGGTTTATGTGGTGTTACTTTTTTTAATTTGTACTTTTTTTAATTGAAAGTGTTAGTCGCTAAGTCCTATCTGACACTTTGAACTGTAGCCCACCAGGCTCCTCTGTCCATGGGATTCTCCAGGAAAGAATACTGAAGCAGATTGCCATGCCCTTCTCTTGGGGACCTTCCTGACCCAGGGATCGAACCTGTGTCTGCTGCATGGCAAGCAGATTCTTTACCACTGAGCCACCAGGGAAGCCCTTCCCTCATCCGTGTTCTCTACCAAAGCCAGGCTGGACCTGTGTTGTGACTCTCGCCAAGGACAACCGCAGCACCTCTTGGCCTTGACAGTGAGAGCTTGAAGTGTTTTTCATACTGGTTTGAAGCTCGCATTATGCCCCCCACCTCTGTTCAGACGTTAAGCAGACAACTAGCTATTAACTGTCGCGGACACATTTTCCTCTTGGGGGTTGTTATTCCTCATCTGCTTTGAAGATCTCTGCATTCATTGGCTTCGTGTATCACATAATGATTTTATTTCTTGTTTTTCCAATGATCATAGTCAATGTTTCTGCCTAATTAGAAACCGAGTCACAGTCTCCACTGCCTATTTACATGGATCTTTTAGAAGATCCTCTGAGTGACAGCATGTTAAGTTGAACTCTTTTGCTAGCCCTGAAAAGAATGACTTGAATAATAAGACTGGTCCAGTAAGCCAGTTTTGGGGCATGACAGCCCTCAGCTTGAACATCCATCATCTTAGCCCGTTAGGGCTGCTGTAACAAGATACTGCAGTCGGGGTGGGTCATAAACACCAGAAATTTTACTTCTTACAGTCCTAGAGGCTGAGGAATCCAGGGTCGAGTGTCTGGTGAGAGCCTGGCTGGCCCTCTTTTTGCTGTAACCTCACCCGGTAGAAGGGGCGAAGGAACCTTCTTGCTTTTATAAGGACCCCAATCCATGACCTCATCACGTCCCAAAGGCCCTGCTCCCCAATACCATCACCTTCGGGTTAGGATTTCAGCATATAGATCTGGGTGGACATGGACAAGAGCAGCCATCTGGGCTTGAGTGATACGTTTGCTTCTAAGCTCAGATCAGAGATCGTCTGTACCCTCTTTAAAGAGAGAACTGTGTGACATTTCCACTTTTCTTGGACTGTGCTTCCACTCCTTAAGTGGAGTGGCAAGTGCCTGCATGTGTTCTCAGTCACTTATTTGTGTCTCTTTGCGACCCTATGGACTGTAGCCCGCAAGGCTCCTTTGTCTTTGGGATTCTCCAGGCAAGAATACTGGAGTGGGTTGTCATTTCCTCTTTCAGGAAATCTTCCCAACTCAGGGATCGAACCTGCGTCTCTTTATGTCTCCTGCATTGGCAGGCAAGTTCTTTACCACTGGGACCACCTGGGAAGCTGGTGGCAAGTAGAGTAAGCTATTAATTTTTTTTTTCAGTTAATATATTTTTGGCTGCGCTGAGTCTTCATTGCTGCGCAGCTTTCTCTAGTTGCGGTGAGCGGGGGCTGCTCCCTAGTTGTGCCGCTTGGGCTTCTCGTTGCGGTGGCTTATTTTTGCAGAGGAAGGGCTCCAGGCAGGCACAGGCTTCAGAAGTTGCTGCACGTGAACTCAGTAGTTGCAGCTTCTAAACTCTAGAGCACAGGATCAATAGTTGTGGCCCACAGGCGTAGTTGCTTCGCAGCATGTGGGATCTTCCCCAAACAGGGATCGAACCCATGTCTCTTATGTTGGCAGGTGGATTCTTTACCCCTGAGCCACCAAGAAACCCCCAGAGTAAGCTATTATAAAGATGTGGTAGGCAACAGGAGCGATGTCTCACGGGAGCAATGGGATTGAGGTTGCATTAACTTGTCAAGAGGGCAGAATTGAAAGCCTCCAAGGTCAGCTCTGTTCTCCACACCCCTCTTTCCCAGATGTTCAAAGGTTTTAGTATTCTGTTCTTAAGAGATAGCCCCAGATTCCTCAGCAGGATGCCTGGTGCAGAGACCTGCTGTGTCTAACTAGAGCCAGCACTGACAGTAGCAGCTGCTCATCCCCTGTGCAGTCCCTGTGGGCCAGGCATGGTGCCGAGTGCTGATAGCCCCATCTTACAGTTGAAGAAACTGAGGCTTGAGGATGTTCAATAGCTGCCCAAGGTCACACATCTATTAGGTGGCAGAGCCAGTGCACCTAGTCACTCCTGGGTACTTGTTGTTCCGTCTGACTCTTTGTGACCCCGTGGACTACAGCATATCAGGCTCCCCTGACCTCCACCATCTCCCGGAGTTTGCTCAAATTCATGTCCACTGAGTCAGGAATGTTATCTAACCATCTCTTCCTCTGCTACCCCATTCTCCTTTTGTCTTTAATCCTTCCGAGCATCAGGGTCTTTTCCAATGAGTCAGTTCTTTACCAAAGTATTGGAGCTTCAGCATCAGTCCTTCCAGTGAATATTCAGGGTTGATTTCCTTTAAGATTGACTGATTTGATCTCCTTGCAGTCCAAGGAGGTATTAGACGGTCAATTTATAACTAAAAAAAAGAAGAAGAAGAAAAAGAGATGTTAATATAAAACAAAGCAAAACAGGATAAGTAATGAAAGATGAATCATTTAGGTGGCGATCCTGGATGAAGAATGCACTCCTCCCGCAGAGAGGCTCCTCTGTCCATCACAAGATGTCCCTGTGAGCCAGAGTCTGAGAACACACTCAAGGAACACATGCACTTTCCATTCCTTAATTCTTGGGATTTTTTTCTGGTTGACCCAGCAAATTAAATTGCTTGCATTTCAAAAGAGAATGTGTTTTTTTTTCCCATTTCTTTAAGCATCAGCATGTTATTCCAATGTTAGTTCCTAACCAACTCTGAACTTCAACAACAATATTATCCACTTTTGCCAAAAAAAAAAAAAAAAAAAGAAAAAGACAGTTAGAACTTCAAACTTGTAGAAAGCAGTTTGAGAATCTTTCCTTATCTCTGTTTGTTATTATCTTACTCTTAGTAGAGTAATTTATTACTTATTGACTATATTTTTTTCTAGGGAAGAATCAGATTTTCTTGAAAATATTTTTCCTTTTTAGAAATTTCTAGCTAGAGGAGCAATTGTAAAATAAATTGCCATTTGCATTAAGTTTCTCATCAACAAAATGAGAAGGTGATAAAGGGATGATACCTAACGTATTCTAGCTGCAGATAAACTAACTGTAGACATATTTTAGAACCATAAATGCATGGAATTGCAAGATTTAAAGAACAGGAAAATTCAAAACGGTTGACTTACAGTGCATGTGGCGTAATGATACTAAGAGATGAGGAAAGAAGCCAAGTATGGAATGGAATTGGAAGAGAAACCTTCTCAAAATTAAGTTTTGGCAGGAGCAGGGGGCTTTTGTGTGCCAGATTTTCACTGAGAGCTAATTATAGTGGTCACATTGTGAATTGTGTAGAAAGGAGATGGTTGCTTCTGGTGCCTTAGATACACAGGTGACTGAACTTTTTTTTTTTTTTTTTAAATATAAGCATTCCTTTTGGTAAAGATTACCTCATCAGAATGTAGTCAACAGAACCTTTAAAGCTATGCTGTTTAACTGGTATCAAGAAGAATGAGGAATTATAAATATTTTTTTAGGAAAAGAATATTAAAACAGAAAGGATAGGCCATAATCAGTGACGCCAATAAACGGACTGAATTTCTTGGCTTTTATTTTTGTGGTTGTTTGTAATTTCACTTAGAATACACTAAATAGGTGACGGTGACGGTGAAATATTTTAGTGTCTAACACAAGCTGGTGTGGCTTCAAACAAGGAGGGCCATGGCTGCAGAGATATCCCTTATTGCGTTGCTAGAGGGTGCTCTTGTAAAGAAAATCTCATCACACAAGCGCTGCTGAGAATCTCACCCAATCTGGTGATGTCATCGTCACCATGGAGATCTCATTCCAGTGAGGGGAAGTGGATTCCACAGTCCTGCTTTGGAAATGTGTAAATAGCAGATGCTTTTATTGCCTTTGTTTGAATCCTTGCCCTTGCAGAGCAATTCAAACCGGAAGCTCAGAGGAGAGGAAGTCCATATTTTCTTCAGTGTTTTTATTTTCTTTTTCTCCACAAGCAGCTTGGTCCCCTGTGATGAGAGTGTGTGATGGCAAGTTAATGGGAAAGATATGATTTCAGATTTCACATAAAGAATGTCAGAAAACTGAATATGTTTTCCTTGAGTCAAAGAAATAATTCCAACTTGCTTTAATAATTTTATTAGGTACCTTTTCATTATACCACTATAGGATAACTAAGTGGTTTTATCAGCTGTAATTTATAACACGCGAATGCAAGGGTACATGTTTCTATACATTTGAATAGTCTTGTTTTCCTGAAGCTTGACAGGTTAAAATCCTGCCTTTGAATTCTGGCTGACCTTGTGTGTGTGTGTGTGTGTGTGTGTGTGTGTGTGTGTGTGTGGTCAGTTGCTCTGTCTTGTCCAACTCTGCGGTTCCATGGACTGTAGCCTACCAGGCTCCTCTGTCCATGAGATTCCCCAGGCAAGAATACTGGAGTGGGTTGCCACTTCCTACTCCGAGGGCTCTTCCCAACCCAGAAATCTAACCCAAGTCTCTTGTCTCCCGCATTAGCAGGCAGGTTCTTTACCACTGGAGCCACCTGGGAAGCCCAGGAGGGATATTAATAGCATCTAAACTGTTAGCTGCTCAGTCGTGTCCGACTCTTTGCAGCCCCATGAGCTGTAGCCTGCCAGGATCCTCTGTTCAGAGGATTTCCCAAGCAATAATACTGGAGTGGGTTGCCATTTCTTTCTCCAAATAGCATCTAACTATTGTCTCATAGTCTGTCTCCATAGCAGAGGGGCTTAAATGTAATAATGTATATTGAATATTAAGTGTAATAATGTATATAGAAAGGTTCTTGTTGCTCTGTCACTCATCTTTTCTGTGTATCTTCATCACATAACTACTATGGTAAAACATTGGACCATTAGAGAAACTGATAAGCAAGAGAATTTAGATAACTAGTCCGAGTCTATACGACCACCTCAAATCTGTGCCCAGATCTACGTATCATGATGTTCATTCAAAGGCTTTTTCCAGCATATCTGGCAGTTACAATCATCCGTGTTTTTGAGATATGGATATGGTATTATGCTAATCATCTCCAGAGATAAACTCAGATGCAATAAAGTGTTTTTATTTGGGATTGGATTTTCCACCTGATGCGAAGAGCCGACTCATGGGATCAGATTCTGATGCTGGGAAACATTGACGGCAGGAGGAGAAGGGGGCAAAAGAGGATGAGATGGTTGGATGACATCACCGACTCAATGGACATGGTCGATTTTGAGTGAACTCAAGGAGATAGAGAAGGACAGGGAAGCCTGGTGTGCTGCAGTCCATGGGGTTGCAAAGAGTTGGATGCAACTTAGCAACTGAACAACAACATACATTCTTATAATAACCAAAGCATTATGTAAGAACTGAAAATTGACTGATGGCACCTTGTGCCTTAAAATGATTACCTTTATGAATTGCATGCAATATGCATGTAATGCCTTTTCTAATGTAGGGACATTTTGACAGAGGACGCTTTTCTCAGAGGAATACACATCTCTGGCTCCCACAAAACTAAAATTTGGCCCCAAGAGTCCCTGATTAAGACAGTGGTTCATAGATCTATATATTTGTGTGGTCGCAGGTGAACATATTTGCAGGTGACTTTCACAGCATCATTTTAGTGGAAACCTGGGGCATGAACCCAACTTGTTGTCAGCAACTGCAGCCATCTTCGTATCAGCTCCCTGATGCTAATTCAAAGTGTGCTTCATGGGACTTCCCTGACAGTCCAGCAGCTAAGACTCTGGGCTCCCAATGCAGGGAGCCCAGCTTTGATCCCCAGTCAGGAACTAGATCCAATCTGGCCCAACTAAAAAGATCCCGTGTGCCACAGCTACAGATCCCACGTGTTGCAACGAGGACCTTAAGTAAATATATATGTTTAAAAGTGTGCTTTGTCCCAAAACGATTGACCCATAGGACTTCCTAGACCCAAAGTGAGAAGGGTCACCCATATGCTACATTTGACCCAAATCTACTTTTACAGTAGAAGCCTGTTGTGCCTGGGAGCTCTCTGCTGCATTTTTTAAAAATTTGTTTATTTGTTTATATTAGCTATGCATTTGATTTGTGCTTATTTGAAAGAAAAACTGTATTTGGGCTAAACTGTATTGAGGGTTTATCCTCTTCTGAGTTGCAGTTGAATTCTTGAAACAGCCAAAACGATAAACAGAGGCATGAAGAGATGAACGTCTGAGGGGCGGAGCTGGATTAACGCAGAACCCCGGGCTTTGACGACCGGCCTGTGCTCTTGGAGAATTGTCCCAGAGTGGACGTCCCCGTTGGGCCGCAGAATCGCACTCAGGGAGACACCATCTCTGCCCGGAGTTTAGGATCTTTAGAAACAGGGGTTTCCTGACCTGCTCGAGTCAGTGGTCACGGCAGAGCAGGAGCTGCACCCCAGCCACCTGCCTCCAGACCCACGACAAACTGCTGAAGGCGCTGCAGGTTCCTCTGCTGAATTTCCGATTCACTGCAGTGTTTTAGGAGATCCTTGGAGTGCCAGTCTGTGCCTCTAAGCGCTGGAAATGAAGAGGTGAAGGCTGAAGGCAGTCCTATCCTCAAGGCCTCGCACAGCGGTGCCCAGTGAACACTTACGGAGTGATGACTAGTGGTTCAGAGCAGGGGAGAGTCACTTTGGGTTGGAGTGTAGAGAGAAGGTAAGGCTTAGATCTGCAACAGAGCCTTGAGTTGTAGAAGGGATTTGAGTAGTCAAAGAGTTAGTAGGAGGGGATACCTAATGGGGAAAAAATTTGTTCTAAAGCCACACACACATAAGATAGAAGAAGTCCTTTCCAAGGAGAGTAAGTAAAGAAGATAAATTGGAACATGTTTCCTGTTAGAGCATAGTACTTAAATTAATCCATTTGTCTATCCATGCAACCATTCATCTATCCATCCATCCATCCACCCACCTGTCAATCCATCCATCCATCCATCCATCCATCCATCCATCCATCCATCCATCCATCTATCCATATCAACACTTATTGAGTATCAGGCAGCATCTCATGGCTAAAGCTACCATGGACTTGAAAGCTAGGTTCGGAGCAGATTTTGAGGATTCTGGAATGCCACGCTCAAAGATGAACTTCAGTGTGATGATAAGCCATAGGTGTTTGTGTGAGCCATGGAGAGAGAGATTGAAAATTTACTAAGAAGAAGGAGATTAAGAGAATTAAGTAGGATCAGTGGGAGAGAAAGGAGGTGAGAATGAGCAAAACCATGGTCCACAGGTAGGAGGTTAAGCTGTGGACTGAGGTGGTGATGGGGGTGCTGAGGAGGGGCAGGGAAGGCCTGTGTTTGGGAGATGGTGCTGAGGCAGCATCTGTGGCCATGGTGACCACGGAGATAGACGGGCACTGACTGTACCACCTCTTCTGAAGGCAGGAGTGATGGTGAACAGAGACAGGCTGGACTTACTTTTCTCAAACATCATCTCTCTGCCTTTACATCTTTCTTGGACCCAGTCTTGATGGATGCTTCCAATACCTAATACCTGTCGACCAGAGATTTCACAGAAGAGAAGGTCAACTGCCACTGTCTCTTTGTAGCAAGGAATGTTGTTGTTGTTTTAATCCATAAATGGAACTTACTTCTCAAAGCTGGTTACCACACTGACTTTTGAGAACCTCAGACTTAAGAAGGAATAACATTGCATAGATGTATCAAATCAGATCATTACACACAATATTGGTCTTACATTTCTCTATCTTTTCTAACCCTTTGATGTCAGAAAATACTCTAATGCCTAAAGGAAAATTCTCCAAGTACATTGGCCTAGAAAAAAAGAGTTATAAATCTTCCTCTGTTATCCTCTGTTGTTAGATGGGATAGAATGCATTTGTAGCTACCTCCAGCTCAATGATCGTGAGTGAGGGCATGGACGATCAACGTGCATAGATTATCCTAAATCCATCTTTATTGTAACTTTGTGTTTAAGCCGCCTTTGCTATCAACTCTTTTACCAAGGCTTCTAACAGGGAGCAGTTTTCTAAATTTGAACTTGATCTACTGACCCTACCCACCTTCTCTGGGTGGGAGTTTTGTAAGCAAGGAAATGGATAAATGATGCCAGAGCAGAGAGCATAGAAAACATCACAGTTTCTGACAGTTGAACAAATTCTTTGATTTTACTCACTGAAGATTGAGAAGTAAATGGATACATGTTGCTTGGCATTGAAAGGACTTCTTCTCCCTGTCTTCTTTTTGTGTGTGTGCTGAGTGATGACAGTTACTTTTCCGTAGCCATCACTGTGTTCCTTTTATGTTCTTGGAGTCCTGGAGTTGGAAACAACATCAAAAGTTCATCATGTTTCAGTTCCCACTTGGAACAGAATTCTGCCTAAACCGTCCAGTTTGTATCATTGTCGCTCTATTCTCTGAGTCTCGGGCTGGGAGGATGGTCATCAGGATATGATGGATGAGGGCTGGCTGGCAACCTGCTCATAACACGTTATAGTTCTGATAGTTATCTGTTCACTTAGCTGTGGCATAAAGTAACCACCAGTAGATAGAGGTGATCTGGTTGGCCAACTGACGTTCTGAAATGCGAATGATGGGAATATGTGGAAAGAAAGGGCATTTTTTTTCTTTTGGAAAACAGCATTTTTCATCCATCGGAGCTTTGTCATCATAATGTCTGTCACAGAGCCTGGCACAGAGTAGGTCCAGCTTAAATGTTTGAATGAACTTAAAATTCTTTTCACTTAACAGCTGTCAGCATAGTACCAAAGGGAACCTATCCAATAAGAGAGCATACCACGCTGGTAAGGAGAGTTTCAGAATCAAGTAAGTCTGGGATACACTGTATTTTTGTATGTCCTCTTTGGGGTTGCAGTGTACTTAGTACATTAAGGGTCTTGCAAAGATCAGAAAGAAACAAACCCAGCTGGTCACCAGCCAGTGCAGGAGATGTAAGAGACATGGGTTTGATCTTGGGTCGAGAAGATCCCCTGGAAAAGGGAATGACAACCCACTTCAGTATTCTTGCCTGGAGAATCCCATGGACAGAGGAGCCTGGCGGGCTACAGTCCATAGGGTCACAAAGAGTCGAACGCAACTGAAGTGACACAGCACGAAATAAAGAAACCTGCTTATATTGGAGAAATATTTTCCAAATCTCTTTGGCCATAGGACCCTTTGGGGCACAGATTCTATTAATCATTCTCACTTTAGGAAATACTGCTTTTTAGGGTTGATTGTTCACATTTTTGCCTGAATAAGACATGGTTTCCCATTCTTACTCATTTTTATATGCCCGTGTGCTATATGCTAATGGACAGATAGTCAGTTCAGTATGGACTCACGTGACTAAAATGACAGTGGCCTGGGCAGGGTTGGTTGTGATGACTCCCAGGATGATCAGGAAAGCTGGGGTCGGGGTGCTGGGGTGCTGTGTCATGAAGATGCAAATGGAGAGAGTCACGGTTGGAGTCGGACAGAAAGAGAGGAGTGAAACAGCGGGTTCTCAATTCAAAGGGCCTGTTACTAACCCAGGTAGACGATCAAAGCTCCTGAGTGTTGAAGCCCTTCCGTTCATCTTCCTGGATGATTACAGTGTCCCTCTTAAGTCACCTGTGTCTTCAAGCTTTTGGAGACAGAATAAGCACTGACCACCGTGAATGTCCCTCACTCACACTTAATGCTTACTGTCAAACTGTGAGAGAAGTATCCTTCTGAAGACCTCAGGCAAGTGGTTATTTGTGGGGATTTTGTTGTTGTTGTTTTTTCATTTTATGGGAGTACAGTTGCTTTACAGTGTTAGTTTCTGCTGCACGGCAAAGTGAATCAGCCATGTGTGTTTGTGTGCGCTCAATTGCATCTCTTTGCGACCCCCATGGACTGCAGCCCTCCAGGCTCCTCTGTCCATGGGATTTTCCAGGCCAAGATCCTGGAGTGGGCTGCCGTTTCCTTCTCCAGAATCAGCTATATGTATGTCTATTCCCCGCCCTTTTCGGACTCCCGTTCCATTTAGGTCACCTCAGAGCACCGAGGAGCGCCCCCTGTGCTGTACAGCAGGTTGTCGTTAGTTATCTACTTTATACGTGGTAACAATAGTGTGTATATGTCAATCTCAATCTCCTAATTCACCTCCCTTCCCCATTTGGCATCCATATGTTTGTTCTTTACATCTGTATCTCTGTTACTGCTTTGCAAATAGGTTCATCTGTACCATTTTTCTATACTCCACATGTATGTGTTAGTATATGGTATTTGTTTTTTCCCTTCCGACTTCACTCTGTCCAAGTAGTTGTTTGGGAATGAGGGCTTATTGGAGAAAAACTATCTGATGCCTGCACAGCATTGCATCCGGGGCTCTAAACGATGCTATCCTTTCCCACCTTACTTCTGCAAGTGCCCCAGCATCTTTGACCTGTCAGGGTCACGTTACGGGAACTGACAAGGAGCAGAACCCCAGAACCCCAGCAGTGCTCTGCGGATGAAGTACCAGTACATAAGGGAGGGGTTCACAGGGAGCACAGAGCAAAAACATCTCACACATCAGACACAGGAAGGCTTTTCTCTGATCCTCAACTATCCAAGGGAAAATGCAATAAATAAATATGAAAGTCTATTTCATGCAGCTCTGAATGGTGCCTTCAAGTGACTGCTTTACAATCTGCTCCAAGTGGTCAAAGAAAATTGAAAATAGAAATCAGAAGCGTTTCCGGTGCCTTATACTGGCATTATACATACTGTGAACAACAACAGCAGAAATATTACACTGCACATCCACATATTCAGAGAGAGAGCAGTAAGCTCGGGATTATTCATCTGGACTACATTTACTTGAAAAGCGGCATTTAGCTTTCAAAGTTCATGTTAGAGAAGAAATTGAATAAAATATCAAAAGGTTGTTTTAAAACTTTCCCTTTGTGTGACCACAGGCTAGGGAACCATGGGAGTGTTAACGTTCAGCTTAGCTTGAGATGAGGGATGCAGTTGCTTGGTCTCTGTAGCTAAATCTCTGAAATAACTGACTTTTTCTATTATTCCTTTTATGAAGGGTACCATTTTTGTTTTAGATAGAGGTGGAAGTGGTCTTGGGCTTCCCAGGTGGCTCAGTGGTGAAAGAAGTCTTTTGCCAATGCAGAAGACGCAGATTTGATCCCTGGGTCAGAACGATACCCTGGAGGAGATATTGGCAGTCCACTCCAGTATTCTTGCCTGGAGAATCCCATGGACAGAGGAGCCTGGCGGGCTACAGTCCATGGGGCCACAAAGAGTCGGGCACAACAGCACAGCACAGACGGGGTCTAAAGGAGATGGTTCTATTCCTGTGAGGGTACAAATATTTTTCTCTAGTCGTTGCCCCAGTGACCATCATCATGTAACTATGGCATCAGTTGTTGCTAAAACCGTAGACTGACTTTTACTGCTGTCCAGGACAGTTACAATCAGAGGAGTGAAGGAGTGCTCCTTTTCCACAAGGTGCTGTGTCCAGTCTGTTGTGAAAATAAAGGGCTCTTACCTCCTAGCCTATTGATATATCAAGTCATAAATGTGACAGTTACTGGTTCTATGTACCTTATCCCGCCTTCCTGCACCACTGAAACGGAACATGTTTCTTACTAGTAACAGATGCTGAAAAACCTCCCTTTGAAATTCCTCCGGAGGAGCGGCCCTGTTGATTCCATTAGATGGGAAGTGGCTGTATGCAGATGTCCACTGGCGGGGATGCTTTGCTGTAATTGCTGTTCTGCTGACCCTTTGCTGAGTGCCATGCTTTTCTCTTGTAGGTGATGTGCCTTCAGGACTTTTTTGGTGACGATGACATTTTTATTGCATGTGGACCGGAGAAGTTCCGTTACCAGGATGATTTCTTGCTAGATGAAAGTGGTAAGGAAACCAAAAAAAAAGTTCAAAACCAGGGGAAATTTGAGGCAGCTTTCCAAAATGAGCTGCACTCGGGCCAAGATTATGTCAACTCGAAAGCTACCAAATCAGTTTCAGATCCTCAGCCAACATGGCTTTTCCATATCTCGAATTTCTTTGATATTTTTTTTTAATATAGAAAACAGATGAAATGATCATTGGAAAGGTTAAATCATTTAGAAGAGTAAATTACCAGTGGCTGATTTATAACCATTTTGTTAACTACACTGGTGTTCTATAGAAAAATCGTGGTGCCGATGTCTACTTTTTTAATTACGTATTTTTATCAAAACTCATAGTTGAAAGATGTGTTATCATAAAGTTATTGAGCATGTGTCTAGACTCAGCTTTCACATGGCCTTCTTTCTCCTGTAGGTCCTGAGAAAGATAGTCTTGTGTCCTTTTCCTTTAAATACGTCAGAATTTGTGTGTCATTAGGATCTGTGGAGGATCAGAAAAGAGTGTCCTTCAATTAAAAATGAAATGTGGTTTTTTTTTTTCCAATTGATAGAGAAGGAACCATTGATATAGAGGGAAAGATATATCTTAGGAAATGAATGTGAAAGGTTGTAACTTCAAGAATGATGTTTTCTGATACCATAAATCATCTCAGAATCTTAACAGCATCACAGGAAAGATGATTGCCCTGAACAAAGAGACCTTTCCTAAGTCATAAGACTTCTGATTTAATCAGGGACGTAGTACATATTTATTGTTAATTCAAGTTGTTGCTACTTGGAAATACTTTTTGAAGTGATAATGAATTTCTTGCTTAGATAAATGCAGATTAAATTAATGAGCTTTTGACCAAGTGGGTGGGAAATACTGAAGCTCCAAATATGGCTGATGTGCATTCACATAGAATGTCTGTATTATATGCATGTATACATATCAGGTGCGTGCATTTAAACACACTATAGTTATTTCATCATTTGAAAATGACTTCAGCTGTATAGGGAGAGATAAGAATAAGAGAGATTGCCCCTTTATCATGAAAACTGTAAATGCCTAATGAAAGTCTTTGTAGCTCTATCACTTGAGATTTAAGTTATTGATGTTTTGGTTGAAAAACCTGGAAGAGTGGTTTGGTACTGCTTTCCCTCTAAATAAGTTTTCTCTAAATACTTTGCATCTTTATCTCTGATAGACTCTCCTTGGAGACAAAGATTGATGCAAATCTATCACTCATGTAATGTCCAGGGGCGGGCTCCCCCAGCCCAC
The DNA here is from genome assembly GCA_024291935.2 of Okapia johnstoni. NCBI lineage: Eukaryota > Metazoa > Chordata > Mammalia > Artiodactyla > Giraffidae > Okapia > Okapia johnstoni. The sequence goes on from CM044321.1 coordinate 64,003,774, forward strand.
CCCTTTTTCAGATGAGGCAGCTTAGCCGTTGTGCAAAAGAAGTGAAGGTTAGAAGTCAGGCAGAAGAGACAACAGCACAGTTTTGAGAAGAATAAACTGCCTTGATTTCCAATTTAAAGAAAATAGCTGTTTCTGATGGGACGGACGGAGAGACCAGATGTGTTCTGAAATGAAAGTTTGAGTCTGCTGCTTTGATAATGGAAAAGCAGCCTGTCAGACTTGAACTGGAATCCAACTCGGTTTCAGATCAGCAGAGCTGGCCTGACCTTCTGCTGCCCTCCGTATCCCCCCAGCCCCCAGGGAGACTTGGGGCTGCTTCCCCACCTTGCCTCTCTTGGTGTGGCCTTGGGAGCTGGGCTTTCGCCCTTGACAGTGTTCTCTCAACCCAGGAGGCTTCAGGCTACTCATGTTCGTCCAATGTGATGGGCAGGCCGGCTTTCTAAAACGTAGAACAGCAAAATCCCTATGATTTCCCTGCAGAAACCTTTCTCATGAATAAGAATGCATATATATACATGCACAGTCATGTACATGTGTGCACGCACACGCGCGAGTCAGGGGATGTCCCCATGATGTGTGGCCTGGCCCCGTGAAGGACCACTTCAGACTAAACTTTAGTGGCAGAGAGAAAACTGCACATCCTTTCCTGGGATGAATATACCCCGAGCGTTTCTTGGTGTGAAGTACATCTGCTGAGTAACCGTGTACTCCCCCATATCCTCTGGGAAGCACGTGGCTTGGGGGTGGGGGTAGAGACGAAGTCTAAATTGAGATTTTTTTTTTTTACTTCCTGGCATGAACCTTCCCTAAGACTAAATTCACACGTTGACAACTGCAGTTTCCCCGTTGCTTGTACAGCATGTTCTGGCGCTAATGTATTAACATTTGAATCTTTTTTTTTTTTAAGTGCTCTGAGCATGATTTGCTGCAGCTTATCTGTACTTGCTAAACGATATTTGCTCGTTGAGGCTTCCTTTGGCCTCTTCCATAGGGGCTTCCTGAAAGGAGGGGCAACAGGGAGGTGAGGGCCCAGCGATGACTGAATTAATATTGGCGCAGAGGCTCTGCTTGATTTAATGGCACCAAGAAGTGGGCTATTGCCACAAGGCAGCACTTTTATATTGTCTCTCAAAGTTAAGCCAGCATGCATTGAGTTCAGGATTAGCAGCGATACCTCCCCTAATGACTGCCGGGAAAGCTCCTGGAGATGGCTCTTAAGGTCTTTCCAGTGAAACATTGTGACTTTATAGATGTTTATTTCACGGGACTACAGTGGAGCCAGATCAATATTAAAAACTGTGAGGGGGCTTTCTTCCTCCCCCGTTTTCATGGAAAAAAATACCTTCCTTCTTCCAGCTCCAAATGTAACCATTTTAGCAATAATGTCATCAATCAGTGGATTCTTAGCACCTTCTACTATGGTGGATGAAGGACTATATATAGAGACACAGGCCAGCAGATCCTTCCTCAGTCGTGGCTTGGGGTCTGATTTAGAAATGATGAAACATAGTCAAGGGAAATGCCAAATTGGAGACAAGAAGCTTCACACGGTTTTGCTTGTATGTTGATGATAAACTGACGAATTTATAATTTGTTGCCCTTAAAAAAGAGAGGATTTTGTTGAGAAATGCCTCCATCTGCCCAGGAGGGACGAGCAACTCCTTAGTAAGGAGCCTGTCACAGGATGTCACCTTCTGTCCACCCCTCAAAGCCAACAACCCCCAAAGTCGCTTGGCCAGTTTCCTCACCTGCTTACTTCACCCCTGCCAGGCCTGACACCTGCTCAGGAGTCTAAACCTCACTCACCCTTTTTTTTACAAAATTAAATCTAATATTTTTATTGCAATGAGTTGATTTATAATGTTGTGTTAATTTCTGCTGTACAGCAAACTGATTTGGTGTTACACACACACACACACACACACACACACACACATTCTTTTTTATATTCTTTTCCATTATGGTTAATTTCAGGATTCAGGATACTGAATACACGTCCCTGTGCTATACCGTGGGACCTTGTTGTTTATCCATTCTACATATACTTGTTTGCATATGCTAACCCCAAACTCCCAGTCCATCCCTCTCCTTCTCCCCTCTCCCCTGGGCAACCACAGGTCTGTTTTTTATGTCTACGAGTCTGTTTTGTAGATAAGTGCATCTGTGTCCTATTTTAAATTCCACGTGTAAGTGGTGTCATACGGTATTTGCCTTTCTCTTTCTGCTTATCCTCTCTATTTACCAGTTCCCCTGTGCCCTTGATTCCAGTGTTAACAGGCATGACTTCAGACTTACATATTTTTGTTTGGGTGTTGTGTATATGTCTCCTAAGGCTTCTGGAACAAAGAGTCCTGTCTCTGGGGAATGCTGGTCCAGGTTTCTCCTGCAGTAGACAGACCCGTCTGGAGTATAGTGTTCTTCCTGGGTATGTGATTCGAGAAGGGACATTTCCTCAGCTTTCTCTTGTGGACCCTATGGTATTGGGTACCCAGGGCCCTCTTGACACATGTTCCCAGAACTGTTCCATCCTCACCACTTTCCAAGGACTCAGGTCCTGAATGAGATGTAGCAGAAGCTACATCAGGCACCAGGCACCACAGGGTCCTCACTGCTTTCCCCAACTCTGGGTGATGAAAAAACAGGGTTAGAACCCAGCATAGTGGAAGCAACACTGGGACAGGGTTATGAGACAAAGGTCTGGCCCAAGCTTCGTGTCCTGCTTACTGTGTGGTCTCTACATCTCCAAGCCTGCTTCCCGTTCTGTAAAACACCTTTCTCCCCCTCCTCGGGTTGTAATGGACCTCAAATGAGATAATAAATGTCAAAGCACGTTCAAAACTGTGTTCCTTGTTACTTAGTGAATGATGTTAGTGAATGACACCTCAGCTGAAATATACCTCCTGGTGGACTGCAGTTGGACTCAGCCACGTAGCTGCTTTGGCAGGGCTTAATTGGAGGCAGATGTCACCAAGATTTGCTGCCGGGGCACTTTAGAACAAAAAAGTGATTATCTATTGCTTTTTTCCCACTCTCAACTTTTACTCCTATGGTGGAGGTGAGAGGAGATGCAGCGACCTTTGAAGATATCCACCCTTTTCTGGACAGAATCTCTGGAAGATTAAACCAAATGACACTTAGACCCAGTCAGATTTCTAAAACTGATGATATTCAGGAAGTCCCATCCCTTAGGTCTACGTTGATTTGGGTTAGAGGGATTTTAATGGATCTGCTGCTCTGTCCTAGGGCTGGTGATGCCAAGAAACAAAAAGATCACTAGGGACACCAGAAAGACGCTTAGTGTCAGGATTGACCAGACCTCCTCACAAAGTGGCTTTTGAGCTACTGCAAGCAAAAGTCATTCATTCTTTCCTGAGGAGCCCACCAGGCTCCTCTATCCATGGGGCTTCTCCAGGCAGGAATATTGGAGTGGGTTGTCATGTTGTCCTCCACAGTATTTTCCCAACCCAGGGACGGTCTCATGCATTGCAGGCAGATTCTTTACCATCTGAGCCACCAGGGAAGCCCATTCTTTCATACATCCATTCATTTATTCAGTAAGATAGACTAACTTACCAGGTGCCAGGCAGTGCACTAGACACAAATAATTTTAGACAGTAACACTTCCATGAAATAGGACCCTCCTATGACTTTTAATATTGCTTATGTCTGAAGCTGTCAAAGGATCTTGGCTGCTGAACTTTGATTCAGAATATTAATTGTTGCTCATATATTTTATCTCTTTGGAGTAATATTGTGGTAAAATATCTGACAGATCACAACAGACTGACAGTTCTTTATAGGTTTAAATTTTAATTGGATTATGTGGCCAGTTTAAATGGAATCTGTGAGCAGATTTATTTCAGATGTGTGGTACCTGATGCTAGAATACTTGATAGGTTCAATAGGTTCAATTTTGATGTTAGGAATGTACAGTTCTTATTTCAAAAAAAAAAAATTATAACTGTAGTGGTGAATAATTGCCAAGTTTCTGTGACCTTTTGTTTTTGAATAGAAAATCTGGTATGCATTTTTATGAATTCTAAACAGAAAGCCCATTGGCTTACACGCTTTGCTCTTGTCAGTAAGTTCCCAATTGCATCTTAGCTGTAGAAAAATTAAAGGGGTTCTGGAGACTTCCTCCTCCATGGCTACATTTTAGCTCATGCATAAATATAAAGTTCCCCAGAACATAGTGATTTTCTAATTTAATTCACTGCCAAGCTATGGAGACCTATAGATACTTTAGAGACATGTAGAGACACATTATACCTTGGAGACAGAATCTAACTCAAGTACCAGCTAGTTCCTTTTCTATGAAAAGATGATTTTCTCCTTAGGAAAGAAATACATTATATTAATATAACACATGCCATCTTTTCTTTATGTTTTCCCTTCCAGTTCTCATGGGCTTCTTTTTCTTGTATTCAGTAGTAACAGTGACACCTGAATTGTTCACATGGAAAAACCTACAAAATATAACATTGAGAATGAATCATATACATGAGGTGTCTTGGAAACCATGAGTTTACAGTCCCTCCTGACGGCACTGCAACAGTTGTTCATCTATCCCCAGCTAAAACACTCTGTTTTGGCAACTTACACCTTTATAAGAAGGCCAGTTCCACTTTCCACTAGTGCTGCTTTTAAATAAGTTTTTTCTTATACTGACCCTAAGTAAATCTCTCTCTGACCTGTTCACAGTGGTCCTAATTCTGCCCTCCAGGTAGTAAAACCCACCCACTGCCTTCATTCTTAGAAGATGAACTTTCTTCGTAGACCACCAGGATGATCAAAGCCAATTCACCGTAAACTATTTTATTTTCTTGTCCTTGTAGATCAAAATGTCCCTGAACATTCACTCATTTTCTCCCCTCCTCCCATCTTTCAAAGGAAGAAGAAGAGTCTTTCTTTGGCAATGATAATGTTCTTGACTTTGTCTTCGCTCTTATTTGTGACCTTGCCTTTTTAGCATTCCCTTCTTGCTGTTCTTGAACATTTGTTGTTTTACCTTGGTTTTATAATCTCTTTCTTCTCAACTTATGAGCATGCTTCAATTTCTCATATCCTAAAGGAGCTGTCAATCATCTCATCAAACCACAATGCCTTTCTGTCTCTGCCAAACAGCTTTAAAAATACCATCCTTGAAACCTCCATCACTTCATCCTGACTTACTTTTTATACCTTTGGGTAAATGGTATACTGAAAACACAAAAGGTTTTTTTTTGTTGTTGTTTTTTTCTTTTTAATTTACAAAATTGTCCTCCACTATTGCTTCCAGTGCAGGGGATGCTGGTTTGATCCCTGGTCAGGGAATTAAAATCCCACATGCCTTGCAGTGAAAAAACCAAAAAACAGAAGGGATGTTATAAAAAATTCAATTAAGACTTTAAAAATGATCCAGTCAAAAAAAAAAATCTTTAAAGAAAAAAAAAAAGACTTTTCTGTTCTTTCCTAAGATAGTAAAAAGTGTTATGAACTCTTCTAGCTACGAATCATCATCTCAATTCAGAAGTGGAAACATGTAGTCCTATGTAGTAGTCACTCCAATTTGGAATGGTTTTTCCTTATGGATCCAGGGCCCAATGTAGTGAGTTCTTTCTTTGCAGAAAAAAAAAAAAATAGTGGGGTTGATACCTTCTCTCCTCTTTACTCGCCACCTCTGTGCTATTGATCCTTCCAGGGTCAGAGTAGGGAAGGGGGCAGTGGAGCTGGGTGATGAGGATCAGGTGGCAGGCCCTCATGACTGTGCTGTGCTGAGGTGGCTCAGCCTCTCTGGGCATGAGAGCAGGTGCTCAGCAAAGTCTCTTGTGAGTGTTTGCATCGGTTCCTCAGGGACTCTCAGTGGGAACATTCAGCTCTTCTTCGATGTGGTCAGTTCACTTTCTTCCAGTTTTGGCTACTTGTCTCTCAGTCCTTGTGTTCCAAAGTTCTGCTTGTTGGCCTCAGTTGATCCCCTTGGGAAGAATGTAAGTTATCTTCATGCCAGCTCACTCCCTCAGATCTGTCACTACACTCATATGTCTTTTGCCCCAACCACAGGCCACTTAGTGCCAGAAAGTCTCCTTTGCTCTGCTGCCATAGGTTCTCAGAACAAAAGCCAGACACTCAAACAGCAGTCTGTTATCTCCCTCTGTCCATGGATGACACTGACCGAGCTCTTCAGATCTCCCAGGGGAGCCCCAGCTGGGATGAGAGGGAGCAGCTTCCCTCCTCTGGGATTCGGAGGCTCACAGCACAGCTCTTTCTAAAGAGATCCATCTCACAAGTCCCCTTTCTCCCTAATGAATTAAGCCTTTTATACCTTTGAAAGTGGGTAGGAAGACTTAAGGCTGGCAATCGTTTCTTTGCATCTACATGGACCTTTCTAGAAGCTTATACGTCCCACAATTCACTCTGTGTATCTGATATACATCCCTTTGGAGTTTGGATGAAAATCTCACTTCCCCTTACGTAATAGTTTCACTGAACAGGGATGATTGTCACATCACTATATCCCGTGTTCTCCATGTTTTTCCTTCCAGACTCCTTGGAGGTATTTGTTTTGTCTTTATTTTTTTTTATTCAAGTATGATTGCTTTACGATTTTGTGTTGGTTTCTGCTGTAAGACAAAGTGAATCAGCAATGCCTCCACATGTATGCCCTCCTTCTTGGACCACCCCCACCCTCCCCACCCATCTAGGTCATCACAGAGCAGTTCCCTTTGCTACACAGCAGATTCCCGCGAGCTATTTACGTTACCCATGGTAGGTAGTGTATTTATGTCAAACCTAACCTCTTAATTCATCCCACCCTTCCCTTCCCCACCCCCCGAGCCCAGCTCCCATATCCATGCGTCCATTCTCCACATCTGTGTCTCTACAAAGCGGTACAGTTGCACATAGTTCCAGGGCAAGAATAGAGACACATTGGACGTTTTTGGTGATACCCCTCATCCTTCGTGGTCTGTCCTGATCTTCTGCCCACTTCCTTGACTCTTCCTAAGCTTCTTTCAAGTTTACTCTTCTGTCATATATCTCCTCATAATTGTTTCCTAAGATTCATTCCTCAACTTTTTTTTTCTACTTAATTGCTCTCTGTTCCTAGCCAAATCATCTACCTTAATGGTTTCAGCAGTGATGGTTATGGTAGACAGTGACGGTGACGAATGGCAACCAGATGGTATGCAATAAGCAGAGCCTTTGAAGTATGTATAATTTTCCCAATTTTACAATTAAGGAAATTAAGGCTTTGAGGATAAGCAGTTTGTCCAAGGCCACACAGCTAGTTAGTGTGGAAGGCAGAGTTCAAACCCAAGTTCGTTTATGTTTGACAACGCATGCTTCATCTGTAAGTGTACCTCCTGTCAAATCTACATCTCTAACTCTGACTCCTCTTATGAGCCCCAGAACCATATTTCCAACTTTGTCTCATGAACTGCTTTCCAATTTTTCCATAGCCATCTGAAGTTCAACACAGCCCACAGCTGACCTTATCATCTTCTTGGTCAACTTTATTTTCCTTCTGTGTCTCCTGTTCTGGTCCGTGGCTTCAGCCTTCTCCTAACCCCAAGGTTGTCATCATGGAGTTGTCTTCTGTTGTGTGCTCACCTTCGCTCCTCCCATCTGACCGTTTATTCTCCTGATTTCCATTGTCACTGCCTTTATCTTGGGTTACTTTCTCATAATCTCTTGCTTAGACTTACAAAGATTCTTCACTTTGCTTTGCTGACTCCAGCTATGTTTGCACACAGATTGATTCTCCTAAATTCCCTTGATGAGCTTTCCACTGCCCAGGTCCTCCTTGGCATGCGGTTCTAGTCTTCCCATGCAGTAAGTCCGCTTCACTGTGTCTTTGTAGAGTGTCCTCATCACTTTCCTCTTCCCATGTTCTTCAGCCATAGTACTACTCGCTGGTCCCCCCAAAGACTCCTTTATTTTCTGCATCTCTGCCTTCGCTCATACTATCCCATCCACCTGGAATGGTCTTCTTCCCTTTCTCCTGTGTCACCCAAAACCCAACTCCCTCCTGTCCTTTGAGGTTCCATTCAAAAGTGGCCTTTGGCATATGGAACTCGGCTCAATGTTATGTGGCAGCCTGGATGGGAGAGTGGTTTGGGGGAGAATGGATACATGTATATGTATGGCTGAGCCCCTTTACTGTTCACCTGAAACTACCACAACATTGTTAATTGGCTGTTTGTTGTTGTTTAGTAGCTACGTGTCTGACTCTTTGAGACCCCATGGACTGCAACCCACCAGGCTTCCCTGTCGATCACTATCTCCCGTAGTTTGCTCAAACTCATGTTCATTGAGGTGGTGATGACTATACTCCAATACAAAATAAAACGTTTAGTGTTAAAAAAAAAAAAAAAAGTGACATTGTGGTAAAAACCTCCTGCATCTACTCGGTTTCACAGTTACTAATTTCTCATTCTTTTTACCCATCTTTATCTCATTTCATTCTCAGAAAAACTCTTGCCATGTGGCCCCCTACAGTGTCGTTAACAGCAGATAAGAAACTGTTCAAAATCACATGCTTACTAGGTAATAGAACTGGAATAAAAGCCAGGGATCCCAGACTCCTCATTTCATCTTACTTACCTGCAAGTTCCTTTGGGCTGGTCCTGTGTGTCATTAATCTCTATAACACAGCACCTATTACAGTGTCCTGAATATGGTAAGTGCCCAAGAAATGTTAGTCACTCAGTCGTGTCCAACTCCTGTGCGACACCATGTATTGTAGCCTGCCAGGCTCCTCCATCCATGGGGATTCTCCAGGCAAGAATACTGGAGTGGGTAGCTCTTCCGTTCTCCAGGGATGGTTGAATCCGTGTAGGAATCTGCTCCACCTGTCAACGCTTCAGATACTTAAAGACTGAGGCCTATTACTTCCCCCAAATTTTTATCCAGGTTTCTTAGGCAAAGCTCTCTTAAGACCACCCTACTATCCCGGTGACATTTCTCTGGGTACTCTGTGGTCAGCAATATCCTCCTTAAAATAAACCCAGCATTGAGTTCTGTACACCTTGGGGGCTTCGAACAGTATAGAGAATATGAACTTACTTAATAAAGACATCCAGCTTGTTCACATGCAGCCTCAGAGTGACGATGGCTTCTTTAAACCCCAACAATGCGGGTTCATGCTCAGCTTGTGGCCTGCTGAATTCCCTGGGGCTTCCCATGTGATGTCAAGTCAGGTTCTCCTTCTTTAAGTGCACATTTGAACCTCCATCCAGGACTTGCATTGTTTTCATGCCAGGCAACATCTTACTGTTAGCCATTAATTCTGTCCATTTAAGAGCTTTCAACATCCGAATTCTGCCTTGGATAAGTAATGACAGAGAATAGAGTTGAAATGAGGTCTGCCTGGTTTGCTGGCCCCTTCTCCTGCCAACTGAGTTCTGCTGCTAGGGGGCTGTCTAGCTAAAAACAGGCAGCAGCATAGCTGCCTGCAAGCTCTCAGACAAGAGAAAAAGGCATGAAAGGCTACAATAAACTTCATATGTTTCCTCAGGGGTGGCAGTGGCAGACGAGCCTCAAATTCAGTGTCCAGCCTTGGTTGGGTCATTCTCTTCCTACATCTGGGTAACAGTCCTGCAAAGGAGGACAGCATGTTCTTTTGTCCCCCACCCTGGACCCACACATGTCCCTAGTACAGGGGGGTACAGTTCAAGCTTTCTTCTTAACATAGGTCCACAGGGCATATGCACTCAGGCTGTTGTTCCTGTTTAAAATCTACCGATTCAGTTCCCGCAGCAAGAGTGTGTTAAGACTTCTGTATGTCAAGGATTCTTGGAGTTTCAGTCAAGTTCTGGGAAGTTAAATGTCTACTTCCTGGAAAGCAGATGAAGTGGAAATTACTAAGGAAAAATACTTGGTGTGAAGGTAATTCTAAAATCAAGTTTGAAAATTGGGTAATTATTTGATACAAGTGTGGATATAGGTTGTCTTTACAGATTTTCACTCCTGTAAATATTCGGAGTAACTGAAATATAATAAGATCCTGGTATTATATGAGTCTTTGCTCCTTACAGCTAGATTTTTTTCTCTCAGTGGATCTGGAAAATAAAGAAATGGATAAAACTCTTAGTAAAAAAAAAAAGATTGTAGGAGTGACTTATCTTGATATATCAATAAGCAAGGTCATTGTGAAATCAGGAGTCTTCACTTTTTTTTGAGACCTAAACAAATCTGGGGCTTCCCTGGTGGCTCAGTGTTAAAACAAAATCTGCCTGCCAATGCAGGAGGCATAGGTTCGAACCCCGATTCCAGAAGATCCCACATACTGTGGAGAAACTAATCCCATGTGCCACAACTGTTGAGCCTGCGCTCTAAAGCCCGTGCTCCACAACAAGGAGTGACCACAGTGAGAAGCCCATGTGCAGCAACTAGAGAAAAACCCGCTAGCACCGAAGACCCAGCACAGCCAATAAATGAATAAAATTATGTTTAAAAAAATATAACAGATCTGAAGGAGTTTCTCTAAATTCATATGAATCTTATCAGATTGTCAGAACAAAGTCCAAAACCCTCAGCAACCCTGTCAAGAAGTGCCAACAATAGAAATAAAAGACCCTGCATCTCTGGATGCAGAGGAGGGTATGAGGGAAGGAAAACCGTGGTCCAGTGGTCAGAGGGAGAGCTAGCATCCTTTGTCTCTCAAGACAACATCAATCTTTGCCTTTAGTTTAGTGATCAATCTCTACCTTTAGTACACCAGAGCCCATGGCTCAGTAATTATCTTTCAATCACTTGTAGGGTGTCCCACTGATATGACAGCTGTGTCATTTCTCTGGTCGAACCACAAAACTCCCTACTCAACTATTGAGAACTGAGGTTATAAATCTTTTGAGTTGATGATCACTGGAAAAAACAAGATCTTTCCTTTTGTAAGATTGTGCCTCAACTATAGGGACAGTTTAGCTAAACCTGTTGCTGTTGTTGTTCAGCCACTAAGTCAGGTCCAGCTGTTTGCAACCCCATGGACTGCAGCATGCCAGGCTTCCCTGTCCTTCAATATTTCCCAGAGTTTGCTCAAACTCATGTCCACTGAGTTGGTGATGCCATCCAACCATCTCATCCTCTGTCATCCCCTCCTCTTCCTGCCTTAAATCTTTCCCAGCATCTGGGTCTTTTCCAATAACTCAGCTCTTTGCATCAAGTGGCTAAAGTATTGGAGCTTCAGCTTCAGCATCAGTCCTTTCAGTGAGTATTCTTTTAAGAATTTTTTGGTTGTTCATTTCACAATTGATTATCTTTCAACAGAATTATTCTGAGAATACCGTTTAAAGTCAGAAGATTAGGTGACATTAAGATTAGCTTTAAAAATCTATGGAAAAAAAGGAGTACTGTTGTTTCTTCTTCCTCAAATGAGATATAAAATGTTACCATATACAATGGATTTCACAAATATGAAAAGTAGGATCAAGGAATATACTTTGGAGGGTTTAGAGACAGTATGCCTTCAACTTATTATGTCAAGGATTCTGATCTTATATGCGTGTATGCATATAGGTATAAATTCTACTGAATTTGACTCCTATTTAGTGAATGTCTATGTGCCAGATCCCATTCTGACAGCAAGTATTTTAACAGTAAACTAAAGTGAGAAAAAAACTTTTGCCCACATGGAGCTCATATTCTGGGAGAGGAAGGTTTTTAATAAGCAAACTCATAAGTGAATTGCATAAACATCAGAATAGAAGTGCAATGAAGAAGGAAATAGGGAGGGAAGGGAGAATGTGTGGGGTGGGGTGCATGGGAGGGTGTGGATGGGGGTGCAGTTGTAAATAATGCACAACTGACTCGAGCAATGTGGGACTTAGAGGCACCAACCCCACATGGTTGAAAATATTATGTACTGCTCTCTCTGCCTCGAAAACAAAGACACCGAAGTCTGCCTCACCCAAGGGCAGGACACCAAAGCAGTCTGGATAGAAACAGGACTCAAACCCTAGTTCTTTTGATTCTGTCCATTGAGATCTCTAATCGAACATGGGCCAGCCACACTCTGCAACATGATTCTCTTGCACATCATCTCAGTTCATCTGACTGCAGTTCTCTCTCCTAGCCCCACACACCTGGCTGCACATACAAACTGCAGGTTTAGGTAAGGCATAGTGTCCTTGAAGTTTCAAGCATGGGAGACACTAACGTAGAATAATTCTGCATAAACTTGAGGTTCAGCGTGGTCGTATTTATACGGCATCTGCTTGCTTTGTTCTCAGTGCATGTATTCAGATCTGTATACATAACCCGATCTGCCAGAAAACAGATCAGCATGATGAGAGCTATCCAAAACCACCACCAAAATACACAAAAAAGATTCTTGACTTAAAGATAATACAGTTAATATAAAGCATGCTTTGAAGAGGGAAATACGCAACATACACCACATTCAAATGAAGTAAGACTTTTTCTTAATCTGCAGCCCAAGAAAAGTTTTCTGTCAAGCTGATTGATAGTATTATTTTGAAATACCCTTTAGAATGTTTCTCTTTATTTGGACCAATCTTACAGACCAGTTAATAGATGGCATTGTTTCTGCAGCTTGGCCTAAAAGTGGTAATAGCATTAGCATCTTTTATACAGTCCCTTAAATGCGCTGCAGCTAATTATATAATTTCTCATCTTTGGTTTGTAGCCAGCAGCAGGACTCTGAATTATTTAGTGATGATGATTCTCTTGCTTAACTGTCTCTTCGCTACCAGTTTGCCAAGGAAGCGTGGCCCAGGCTGCCTGTGGCAGGGTTCCCTTGGAAGAATTCTCACTTGTCTCTCTCTTGGTCACTCCTCTGTCCAGCAGACTTCTAAGGAGGACAGAAGGAGGGGTGTCTGGAGTTCATCAAGTAATCTATGAACTCACCAGTTAGGGCAGGAAACTGGGATTCAAAGATTATATGCTCACCTTTGGATCTGAATGGTGAATTTTTCACAAGCAACCATCCAAGTGCAGTGGATAATTCTAAAAAAATATTGTCTAGGGACTTCCATGGCAGTCCAGTGGTTAGGACTCTGTTCTTCCAGTGCAGGGGACATGGGTTCAATCCCTGGTTGGGGAACTAGGATCCCACATGCTGGGAGGTATGGCCAAAAATAATTTAAAATCTAGTCTAAATTGGGGGTCAGCACCTTTTTCTGCAAAGAGCCAGATAGTAAATATCTTAGGCTTGATAAACCACGTGGTCTTTGTTGCCACCCCTCAGCTCTACTGTTGCCGTATGAAGGCAGCCTCAGACAGTATGGAAGCACACAAGCAGGGCTGTGTTCTAATAAAACTTTTTTATCTGGCTGTGGCCCGGTTTGGCTTGCAGGCTCCGGTCTGAATCATTGTTTTTTTAATCTCCTGGGGAATATGCTCCTTCATGAGGACTTCATGAGAGGTATGGACCCTACTCCAGAAAAATAAATGTTTCCATGCACAGCCATGTGCGCGCGCACACGTGCGCACACACACACAACCGCCTTCAATTTCAAGAAGTTACATATCCTCAAAGCTAGGATCCAGATGAAGAGCTCTTGGTCTGTGTGGATACAGGTTAAGAATTCGTAGTTTGAGTGGTGCTTTCCTGACAGACTTTATAGTGACGTGCTGGATACCCTGGGACAGCCATCCTTTTAAAAAGAAGAGAAAAGAAAAAAAGAGATGGTTTTGTTCCTACACATCAGAAACTGCAAAACTCTGATCAGACCCTGCAGTTCATGAGGAAATACAGAAGGCTTGCACTGGAGGGGCAGCTTGGGGCTTGATAGGGAAGCAGCTGGACACATTGTCCAGACAGAGAAGTGGGCATTTCCCTGCCAGTCCAGTGGTTACGACTTCTAATGCAGGGGATGAGGGTTCGATCTCTGGTTGGGAAACTAAGATCTCACATGCCTCGCGGCCAAAAAAACGGAAACAGAAAACAGAAATGATATTGTAATAAATTCAATAAGACTTTAAAAATGGTCCACATCAAGGGAAAAAAAAAAGAATCATTAAAACAAAGAGAAGTACGTTTTGGGAACAGACTGGTGTCCGTGGCTATTTGCTTGTGATGCTCAAGTAAACAGCAAGTGACCTGGGTGCAGGCCTATAATTTGGAACAGGGCTGCAATGCTGCCTCCTTCCGACTCCTCTTGGACTGTCTCAGTCCCCAGTACCCTCTGTTTTTGCTAGAATGGGGTCTGCTCTCACATATACATGTGTTTGGCCTTCTGTTTTTCCCTCATTGTCTCATGGACATTAGGTCCAGAGTCCCTGACTCAATTGTGATATTCTTTTTTCTTTAATATTTGTTTATTTTTGAGTGCACTGGGTATTTGTCGCTGCACTGGGTCTTTGTCGCTGCACTTGGGCTTTTCTCTAGTTGCAGAGAGTGGGGGCTGCCTTCTCGGCACGGTACACGGGCTTCTCATTGCGGTGTCTTCTTTTGTTACAGAGCGTGGGCTCTAGGCACCCTGGCTTCAGTAGTCCATGAACTCAGTAGTTGTGGCTCCTGGACCCTAGATCACAGGCTCAGCAGTTGTGGCACATGGGCTTAGCTGTTCCGAGGCATCTAGGATCTTCCTGGGTCAGGGATCGAACCTGTGTCTCCTGCATTGGCAGGAGGATTCTTTACCACTGAACCACCAGGGGAGCCCTAGTATGATACTCTTGAAGGTGGCGGTTAGCATTTTATACACTCTTCCAGAGCTCCAGTGCCCAACACCCCTATCTTTTTTTTTTAACAGATAAAATAATTTCTTTATTTTTTCAGATTTTTTATTTATTTTTTTAGGATCTTTTTTTTTAATTGAAGTATAGCTCATTTACAATGTTGTGTTAGTTTCTGGAGTACAACAAATTGATTCACTTATTAAGTCGGACACAACTGAGCAACTGAACAACAACAAGATATATGTGCTAAGTCGCTAAGTTGTGTCTGACTCTTCTGCAACCTCGTGGACTGTAGCCCACCAGGCTCCTCTGTCCATGGGATCTCCCAGGCAAGAATACTGGAGTGGGTAGCCATTTCCATCCCCAGGGGATCTTCCCAATCCAGGAATCAAACCCACATCTGCAGTGGCATGCAGATTCTTTATTGCTGAGCCACCAGGGAAGTTATATATAATGCTGTTTTCCTGGTTTATTACAGGATAGTGAATGTAGTTTCCTGTGCTATAAGTAGGTCCTTGCTTACCTAGTTTTATATATGTGTGTGTGTTTGTGTGTGTGTGTATATATATATATATACACACACATATATATAATGTACATATGCCATTTCCTTCTCCAGGGACCCCAGTATACAGTCCACTCCAGTATTCTTGCCTGGAGAATCCCATGGACATAGGAGCCTGGTGGATTACAGTCTATGGGGTCGCAAAGAGTTGGACACGACTAAGCGACTAAGCATATATATCTTGTTGTTGCTCAGTTGTGTCTGACTCTTCGCGACCCCATGGACTGCAGCCAGGCTTCCCTGTCCTTCACCAACTCCCAGAGTCTACTCAAACTCATGTCCATTGAGTCGGTAATGCCATCCAACCATCTCATCTTCTGTTGTCCCTGTCTCCTCCTGCCTTCAGTCTTTCCTGATGCTTTCAATCTTTCCTGATGCTTTCAATTTTTCCTGCATCAGGGTCTTTTCTCATGAAGTGCATTCAGTGAGGCCATGTGACCCTGATGAACAGGTGTTGGGGGCAAATCTCACTCAGGGGGTCCTGTGTCCTGGCCACCTGGTGATGCCGTCCTCTGTAAGTCAAAGCGGCGCAGCTCCCTGTGGGAGGCAGGAGGTGACATCTGAGAGTCGATACCCCAGACAGCACCACTGCGGGGCGGTGTTGGGGCACACATCCTCCGACACGTGGTGCAAGTACTGGTGGGAGGAGGACCGATGAGCTCTGCTCGGTTTCCTGCCTGAATCTGCTTGACCTCAGAGAAATGGAAAGCAGCTCGGATGCTGTTCTAGCGTCCAGATGACCTGACTGCCCCCAGGATCAGATGGACACAGCCTCCTGGGAGCTTATCTTTGCCTTGAGGTCATCTCTTGTTATAGCTCTTGGTAATTGAAAAATTGGCCCAGATGTGCATTGCGTGACTTTTAATTAATGTAAAAGTTTGGCTTGTGTTTAGTGATCATTGGCGGTGGTGGCTCTTTTTGCTTCTGATGATAAAACAGCGACCTTCTGCTAGTATACATCCCTGGCCTTTTCCAAAACACAGTCCAAGGCTGTGCTTCCTGTTCGCAGACTCTGACTCACTGCTGAATCAGGGGGCTGAGCTAGCCCCCATCCTTTGTTCAGTGCCACCAGCTTTGTCATTTGCCTTGTAGCCTCTGCCCCCCACTGCTCCCTCATAAGCCTCCCAACACCCACACGATCGACTCTCTCCTCCCTCGCCATGTTTCTCAGGCCCAGGGCAGCCCACCAAGGCCTGGCCGTCTTCCCAGTGACTCAGATGCACTTTACACAGCTTGGGGGAAAGGAGGTGAGATGGTGAAGCTGGGGGCGTCTGCGGCACAGCCCCCGAACCAGGGCGGAGTCTGGTTTCTTTCCTGAGCCAGACTAGAGTGTGACCTCAAGCAGGTCATGGAGGGCCTCCCCCAGGAGCCCTGCACCCTGGATTCTAAGGTCCTCCTTGACTGTCCTCATTTCTCCCTTATCCCCCCTAATTCTTTGGCCACACCACATGGCATGTGGGGATCTTAGTTCCCTGACCAGGGATCCAACCCTCACCCCCTGCAGCAGAAGCTCAGAATCTTAACTCCAGTCCCTCCTTTCTTTCTTCCTTATCTGAACACAGAATTTGGGGAGCTCTTTCAAGCTGCCCCCCTTTCTTAGGCTCTTTTTCACTCTTTCACTGGTTAATTTACTGGTGGATCAACCTCTCTTCGTGTTCCTTAAGATCCTAGTTGACAGCAGTTACTCCAGTTCTTTAGGACGGCAGTGGGGAAGCCCAGTCATTTTCTGGAACAAAGGAAACAGCACCGGGCTTTCCATTTTGAAAGGCGTGGTTTTTAAGCTCTGTTTCTGTATGTTGGTCCCAGGTGGCAGCTCTCTGGGCCTCTGCTTGGGGTCCTGACCAGAGCTTCGTGGGGCCCAGTGGGAACAGCAGGGGCTTGGAGGTCAGATATCCGTTTTGGCAACAGTTGGGCCACTTGGAGCTGTGTGACTTTGGGGGAGTGTCTCCCAGCACAGGTTTCCCCAGGTAGCGCTAGTGGTAAAGGACCTGCCTACCAGTGCAAGGGACTTAAGAGACGTGGGTTCAATCCTTGGGTGGGGAAGATCCCCTGGAAGAGGGCATGGCAGTGCACTCCAGTATTCTTTCCTGGAGAATCCCCCATGGACCAAGGAGCCTGGTGGGCTGCAGTCCGTGGGGTCCCAAAGAGTCGGACCCGACTGAGTGACTAAGCAAAGCACAGTAAGTGGTAGAGTTGGAATCAAGCCATTCAAAATCGAGTCTAGTTTTTTTTTTCGGTCCTCCTTTCCCTAAAATATGACAAGAATCCATGGGAAATCACTTCAAGGAGGTATAAGTACAACACTGGAAATCAAATCGACTTTTTGTGTTTCATCTAACAATTCAGGGTTTGGAGTGCTCTCTTCTATTGCAAAAGCTTGAAGACTCCGCCCCCCACACACCCAGAGTTCTTCGCTCCACATCCAGGTTTGAACCTGCACCATCTCCTTGACAACAGTTCTGCCAGGTGTTAGCTATCATTGTGATCACCTATAACAGTCATATGCTCCTTTTATTATAAACCTTGATGAAAATTACAAACCAAGCTGTACTGTGATGACTCCAAATCTGTTATTCAATGCCTTTGAGAAAGAAAAATTAAGATGTTTAGAGTCAATATGAGTTACATGAGGCTATAGGATGGATTTATTCATTTCTGCTTGTCACTCAAAATGATCACTTCTTCATACGCCTATTAAGAATAAGCATAGTATGTGTAAGAATGTTTAGGGAAGATGGTTGTGAAGATCACGGGCAGGGTTTTGGCTGTGGTCTGTGTTTGTTTTCTCATCCATCTGGCTTTAAGGGGTGCGAGCTGGCGGGGTCCCTGCACTGGCCAGGGCTGCCTTACCCTCTGGAAGTCCTCCGAATTCTGAAATGTGTGTGAAGCCAGTTGTGTGGTCTCCAGCCAGCTGGAGGATGCCTCCCAGCTGGCGGCTCCCCATGGGAAATGCTATGCTAATCTCTGCTGAAAATATTCTCAGGAGAACTGATGACTTTAAAGATGCCTCGTTACCATGGTGCTTGAAACATGCAGGTGGAGGGTCATGCCGTTGGGATTCAGACTGAGTCTCTGGGTTATAAGCTTTCATTTTCTTTTCAGTTTGTGTTTGATTTGAAACAACAAGAAAAAAATACTCCCAGGCTCAGCTGGCGTCCTTTTTTTGCTTTTCTTCGTCTTTGCAGCATTGCCCTCCACCCCCTGAATTCTTGTTGGTGTTTTGTATAGAGTTTGGACCGGATTGTTTGAAAACCTCCACTTGAGGTGTGGGCACTTGAACCGGAAACCAAGGGCCACAACCATGCAGAGAACCCCAACACAAACTGTGCTTCCTCCAGCTGTTTAGTTATATGCAGTCCAATGGTCAGTCATGTTTTAAAGGTCAGGATAGACAGATATTCACCATCATTCAGTTGACCCTTGAAGAACATGGGTTCAAATGCCCAGGTCCACCTATACACAAATACATTGGAAACATTTTTTGGAGATTTTCAACAATTTGAAAAAACTCACAGACAAACCACAGAACCTAGAAATATTGACATATGAGAAATAACTATGTCATGAATGCATTAAATATATAGTAGCTATGCCTGTAACATACAAAATATGTGTTAATTGACTATGTTCTCAGTAAGGCTTCTGGTAGACAGTAGACTGTTGGTAGTCAAGTTTTGGGGAGTGGAAATTGTACATGGATTCTCTATGGGGGTCGGTGCATGTGGTTCAGGGGTCACCTGTACATTTACAGTAAGCCCCCTACATACGAACCTTTGAGTTTCAAACTCTCAAAGATACAGTTGTGCATCGGTTCCAAGAAGGAACCAGAACCTGTGCCATCAGGCGTGAGTGAAACTTCAGCTCACCCTCTGTTTCCTGCTAATGACGGTCCTTCAGCTCAACCGTTGCCCACCTCCTCTCCTTCCTCCAGTTAGTAACTCTTCTTGCCTGTTCACTCGGTGCCAACTCCTGCATGCCAGCTGTCGTACTTTTCAAGTATACTTTTCAAGGTACTGTAAGATTAAAAATGTTTATTTTTTTTGTGTTTGTTTTCTATGTATTATTTGCGTGCAGAGTGTTAAAAACCTATTACAGTACTATATAGCCGATTGTATTAGTTGGATACCGAGGCTACCTTTGTTGGATTTACAAACAAAGTGGACTTAGGAACCCGCTCTCAGAACAGAACTCTTTCCTCTGTAGGGGACTTGCTGTGATTTAATTTTAGTTTTAAATTTTGACCAGTTAGGGAAAGGATGTCTAGAGGCACAAAGTAAGAGAAAGAGGAAGGCATTACTGAAGAAGAGGTGAAAGAGATAAAAGAGAAAGGAGAAAAGGGGCAGCCTGAGAGGATGAAAGATGAAATTTAAGAGGCATCTGCTCTGTCTCCTTGTTAAAGGTGAGGTTAAGCATCTTACAGGGCGGAGGAGGAAGCCAGGACTAGGGAGATACACTGGGCCAGTCCGGAGAAGGGAGGGTGTGAGAGGGGCAGAGAGCTGCCTGGAGAGGCTGAGGTCCTTCCTGGAATTTCCAAGCGCTGAAATCCACTCTTTATATCTGCTGTCTTGACTCTAGATTTCACAAGAGCCCTCTGAAATGCTCCTCGGCTCTTTCTGTGCTGGGAAGCAGCTGACCTGTTTCTGTGTTCAAATGCAGAAGTTACAAATTCGTGCGGTTGTTACGAACGTTCTGTTTTTCTTTTGTTTTTCTTAGGTCTTGGCTCCCTGGTATCCTGGAAATTTAGTGTGGGGTTCCCTCTCAGCGTCAGTTAACTTACACACTGAGACCTGAAGTCTTTTTGGCCAGTGATGAGCACTTCGTCACCCAGAGCCTTGAAGGATAGATTTAGAGTAAAAAGTCCATTTTCCTGCAACCCCTAGTGACTTCTGTCTTTAAAATCAAATCCCCTTGATTTGCTCGCTTGGTTACTTGTTTTAAAACACTTATTCTTCCTTGCAGTGTGTATATACACATAAGCCAGAGGGATCGAATTAGCTTTAAATAAAGGCTGCCCTCGGTGTTTATTTGGTTGTAGCCTACCTAGGTTAGTGATAAATCAAAATGTAAGTAAGATAATAACATTCCCATGAATGCATAGCTCACTTTCCTCTATGTTGCTGTTTAGCCTTTTTTATTACACAGATTGAACTTTCAGAATTTAGCTTTAATGCAAACCCCAGGATTCAAAAGTAAGGGATATTGATTGGGGGCCTGAAGCCTTTGTGGTTGATAACCATAAGGATGCTATGGTTAAAGGAACCTTGGTGGAATAGCACTTAAAAGTTATTTCCTTCAGCATGGTTTTATTGTTGACCTAGAACTATTGAATCTCTGTGACTTTGAAAAAAAAAAAAAAAAAAACATTGTTTCTTCAGTCTTCAAAACAATGATGTGTTCCAAGGATTAAGAAATGAATTGCTTTAAATGCTTAATATGATACGATTATACTTAGGCTTAACTTATTTTTATGCTTTCTCATTCACTGAATAGAGCACTTAACTTCCTCATGGGAAATTTGGGGGGATAATTAGTAGAGATTCCAAAGCATAATGCGACAATAAATGTTTCTTTTCAATATTTATTTGCTCCTTAGGGCCTCATAAAACCATTCTTAAAATCACTGGCCCTCTCCAGTTATCTTCTTCTCATTTTTCAAGTGATCTTCTTGTTTATTTGATTGAATTAAGATATTTTACTAGTTGCCGGGCACGAAACTAGAAGCTATGAGTAAGCTATGACCCTTGCTTTCATAGAATTTTTTTTTTTTTTATGAGAGAGAACTCATAATCAACTCAGAATCTGGCAGCCTCAGAAAATGCTAGGCTAAGACTTTCATTAACAATCATTTTGGTAGTGTACCTTTTTAGTCTCTCAATATGCCTTCCTCTTTCCTATACTGACAACACTAACTTGAAATAAAAGTAATCTAGCCTAGAAATGAAGGAAAATTATCTTCTCTGGTCAGTGCCATGATCAGCTGTGTAGTGTCTGGTCACCTGCCAACTGCGAGTTTAGTTCAATGCTATGAAGTTCTTGTCGATATATTCTTACATTGTGCTTTCTGTGACTTTATTTTCCTATATGCGTAAGCATAACTTTTTCAATATTTCCAAAATTTCTCAAACATCTAGTATGTATTCTAGTTTTAGCTAGATAAAGCCACTTAGCAACAATTTATGACTAGAATTATGTTTATCCTATTTCTGCTTCATATTGTAAAGAGTCTAGGCTACCAGAGTTTGAAGAGAAGAAAAAGTGACTTAGTGTGAAATTAAAACAATAATAGCCAAGAGGCTATGCATCTAACATTTTTCTGTGTATCTCCATTAAAAATGGGCTTCCGCGGTGGCTCAGCTAGTAAAGAATCCACCTGTAGTGCAGGAGACCCAGGTTCAATCTCTGGGTTGGGAAGATCGCCTGGAGAAGGGAACAGCTATCTACTCCAGTATTCTGGCCTGGAGAATTCCATGGACTGTATAGTCCATGGGGTCACAAAGAGTTGGACATGTGAGCCACTTTCACTTTCTTTCCATTAAAAATAATTCATTTGAGAAGATGGGTAGGGAGAGAAAATGAAACAAATACTTTAAAATTCTTTATGGAGCAAAGGTACATACTAGACATGCCATGTAGTAAAGTGCTAGAGCATCTGTGGTTGGACACAGTTCCATGAACATACTCATGAAGATATGAAGTCAAGAGGAGATGTAGCACGTGAATACTGCATCCCAAGGGGAAAATATGTTTTATATAGGCTCTGGTGAAAGAATATGCAATTGTTAATGAAAGAAAAATACACAGCCTAAAAGTTGTGAGTTATCTTTTATTCAGAGACTGTGGTCCAGGAGACAGCCTCTCAGAGAGTTCTGAGGAACTGCTCCAAAGAGGTAAGGGAGGAGCCAGGATATATTCGAGTTACCTGCTGGAAAAAAAAACAAATATCTACTTGAACATCAAAAGAGTACTGCTGATCACAAAAGCAGATATCTCTTGGGCTTCTCAGGTGGCGCAAGTGGTAAACAATCCGCCTGCCAATGTAGGAGACACAAAGAGATACAGATTTGATCCCTGGGTCAGGAAGATCCCCCAGAGAAGGAAATGGCAACCCACTCCAGTATTGTTGCCTGGAGAATGCCATGGACAGAGAAAGTTGTAGGTATTTAAAGAGGCCCACTCATGTTTGTGAATATATGGCCCAGAAACACTGTCCAGGAGGCCAGTCTTGGAGTGAGAGCTGGAGAGGGCCAGGCGGAGGAGCCACCAGCAGCTGTGTTGTCCATCCCACAGCGTCATTTCTTTCTCTGCAGCATAAAATAGCTGCTCCTTTGTGATATGGAGACTATGCTGCCTGTGCTAACTGACACAATACGACCATCCTGTGACGAGTACTCGCGACGGCTCAGGAGCCTGTCTGGGCTTACAGAGTTGCACAGACTTCTGGGAACAGGTTTTCTAATTCCTCAGGGTTGTGTAGAGGTGTTTTATTTTGTTTTTGCAAAAGCTTTATGTTTTCTTGTGGGAGGAAATCTGTGCATCTGAATACTATCTCTTAGCACAAAATTGTAAGGAAAAGAAGTGTCTTTTTGTGTGTGCTCAGTCAACAATAGGAGTTGATTACGTGCATTCTTGCCCCCACAAATTACACCAATAGAAAGGGTGAACTGAGAAGCCTTTGTTGTCTAACCTAGTTTAGTATTAGCATAATCCATCCTTTGGTTCTTTGTGTCCTGAACCCAACATTTTCTCCTACTTGACTTGAATAACAAACTGGCCTGTCCTGTTTGGGTAATAAGAAATTTCTCATCTTCTGTGGAGAAATAATAGTTAATATTGATTGAAATTTCCTAATCCCTGTGCCTTATTCATAATGTATTAGAACTTCTATACTAATACCTATAAAAAGATTTTATTTCCTTCCATAATTTATCTGTTCTATGTTACCCATCTTCGATTAATTCAAAACTCATCAGGAAAAAGAGAAACAAAGCTAACTCCAACCATTATTCCTTCCTGACTTGTATTACAATGTCGGCACAGTCTTATTTTAAGATCCTAAGCTCAAAAGCTCATTTGTAAGGGTGTGAATCTGTCTAGACTAAAATCTCAAAGCAGTCCTGGAATATAGAGAAAAAAATTAATGTTCTTAGAGATGTTATCTTTAAACTTAAAAATAATTTATATAATATACCAACTTTAATTGCAAGAGCTCCAACAGTTTTGATTTTAGGCTGTTCCTTTGGGAGAAAAAGTATTTTTCCATAAAAATGTCAGTAGAGGTGATGGTTAGGGCTCTAGGCTCACAGAACACTGTTTAAGCAACTCTGAGCCTGAGTCCCTGTCTCCTCTGAGCCCTGGCTTGGCTGGGGGTGGGAGTAGCAGGGAGTCAAACGCCTAGCTGGTGTCCACAAAACCGCCCACCGTTCTAGTTTCCGTTGCTGTGACCTCTCCTTTACCATTCCTCAGGCCACTACCAAATGCCACATCCATCAGTCTTTCTTCCCACCCAGCCCTAGTTATGTCACTGTGTTGCTTGAAAGTGTTCCCTGAGTTTGCAGAGACAACTGAATTGAGAGCGAGATTCTGAGGCCTACACAGCCTGCTCCCAGCTCACTTTTCTTGACTTCATCAGTAGTTTCCTCCTCGCGTTCATACGCACCTGGGCCAGCACAGTCCATCAGGTGTAACTCAGGGTCGCATTCTTGCCCTTCATCTCTCTTGTCCATCCCCAGAGTCCAGCACAGATACAACCTCTGTGAAGTCTTTGCAGACCTTCAAGTCAGAGGTCATCATTCTCTCCTCAGAAGCCTCATCGACCTTTAAATCTATCTCTTGTGCATCATTTTCATTCCGATTTGTACTCCTTCAACTAAGAGCACAAGACTTTGCTGTAGTTCTTTTGTTCCTTGATTTCAAAAAGTGGGATATTTGACCAACTAATAAAGTGAAAATTAGGGACTTCCCTGGTGGTCCAGTGGCTAAGATTCTGCATTCCAAATGCAGGGAGTCCCGGGTTCCATCTCTGGTCAGGAAACTAGATCTCACATGCTGTAACTAGACCCAGCACAGCCAAATAAATAAATATTTATTGGAAAAAAAATTGAAAATTGGAAAACACCTACTTCCTAAACTCATTACAGTGATTGACTTTGTTTTGTACGAATCCCACTTATAAAGCTGAAGAAAGTGGTTGAATCGGTGTGGTTGCTGGCTCTGTTTCCCTCTCTGGATTATTAGGTAAGAACACTGAAGCACAACTGTGTCTGTCTGTCTGCATTTTTAAGTGAAAATACTCTTAGGGAGGGTTAAACCTAATTCATATTGGGCTTTTCCCCAGTTAATCAAATAATACCTTGCTGGGACTTATCTTGGGAAATGGGACTTCTGGGAGGGAGCTAGCAGTCAGGGAGTCCCACCTCGGGTGGTCTTCAAAGCAAGAGTCTGAATGAGTCCAGCAAAGTGGAGGATCCAGCAGAGACCCTGAAGTGGATTTGACCAGAGGTTAGCAAGGTTGTCGTGTGTGTGCCGGCCTTCACATCATGGAGACAAGGTGGCTGCCGGCAGCTCCCAGGGCTCTGTGCTTCCCTGCTCCTGTGGAGGAAGGGGGAGGCGGTGACCGCCTCGTTCCCCAGCCATTTTAATTTTACCGAATTATATCACATATCTCTTCTCTCCGATTGCACCGAATGGTATTGTCTGCCCACCTCTACACTGTGCCAGGAGAAAGCTGTGACTGCTTCATCCCATCAGGTCCGGCCTCTGGGAATGGGGATGGTATTGATCTCGCGCAGACAACACAGACGTTGGTGGAGCCAACAGGGTGCGGGCCCGGAGGGAGGGTAGGACTGATGATCACTGTCCTTGTAAGCTGGGGAGAAGAGGCAGGGAGTAGGCAAGGAATTTGTCGGTCTCTCAACAACCTTTTATCGAGTACTGCCATGTGCCAGGCATTAGTCCAAGTACCAGGTTGCAAGGTGAACAACACAGACCAGGTCCCTGCCCTCATGAAATGTAGAGTCAGTTGAGAAAGGAAATGATAAGCAAACAAAAAAATTAAGGGAATAGGATAATTTCAGATTATGACAAGTGCTGGAAAGTAAATGGTGCTGACTCACAGAAATGGAAGGAGAGTATTTGAGAAAAGATGGCAAGATTTCAGAAAAAAAAAAGAGGGCAAAAAACCAAACTTTGCCCTTTTGCAGTTTTTACTGGGAACATTGACTGACTTGCCCCCAGAGAGGGTTGTCAGTGCCTGAGCTGAGGTGGCCAGACCCATCTGGAAAGTCACAAAGGGAGCTTCCCCACTTCACTGGGTCTTCGAAGTCTGACTAACCCAGGTCAGCCTTCCTGCCTCCCCACTTAAGTGTCTCCCCTTCTTGGTCCATCCCTTCTTTTGGAAGCACAGAAAAGAAGGAAGAAGAAATAGAAGAGAAGCTGAAAAACCATAATCCCCCGTCCAACCAGCACCTTCCCTCCGCCCTTTTTTCTTATCAAAGGAGCAAGTGCAGTGTTCAGTAGAGACTCCTGCTAAAAAGAACTTTTAGATTTCCCTATTAAAGGTACTGCTTATTGAAATTCCCTTATTCCTGGAAATGTTCTATGATATTTTGGGCTGCCTGAAAGGCTGTTTTAATCGTGTTTGGTTGAGAATATCCATAGCTTTATGATACATTCTATACCCTCAGCACATATACACATAACTGTAAGCTTGTCAAAAATTTGTGTGATTGAGATCCTTTCCATGGATTTATACCTAGAAATAAAATATATAAGACCCTGTTTGATCTTTGCTTTACTGGAAATGAAACTAACCTTATGAAGAATTCTTAAGATCTAAATATTCTTACACATATATGTAATTCACTAATAATGCAGAGAAAAATTGATATTGGTAGGTCCATCAATGAACTTGAGGGATGTTTTGTTGTTTTTGTTTTTGGCAAAGGAAATACTGGTGACTTTATGCTTTTGAATAGAAATTCTGTTGCCTGTGGTGTTAGTAGTCTGTTCCAAGGGCATATTTGAAGTGTTGGTATTATTTTGTTGGGCTATTAATTAAAGTTTGGCTTAGGAGGACAGTTCTCAGACATGTGTATGTGTGTATAGATAGCCTGCAATATTTTTTAGATTGAAATTAGTTCTGAGAGCATTAACTACAATACCCTGTTGCTTAGAAAATATTCAAGACTCTTTGGCTGACATTAGCCATATGGTGCCAAATAAGATCATTATAGCTTGATTTTATAACTTAACCAAGACATTCATAAAGTGGATGGCAGTGAAAGGGGAAGAAACTAGCTAAAGATTAAAAAAGAAAGGCCAAGATGAAACATTAAATGCTAAATAATAGAAAACACATCTGTTTTGAGGTTAGGAAATGGTTCAACAAGTTGCCTATCAAGGTTTCCATAAGTAGTATTCCTGCCTCTTAGTTATAACCAGACATTTTCCATGGTGTTCTGTTTAATTTGCCAAGTGTGTCTGACATAATAAAATTTAAGGCACATCATCGGGCTGATAGAAAGCCTTGCATTGTTAATCTTATGCTGAAGGACAAGTGATGGAAGCAGTTCATCCAGACTCCCATTAAAGAAAAACATCTTGTCATGATTAAATACGTAAAGGTTTAATAATTTAGTTTGTAAAGTT
Organism: Okapia johnstoni; assembly: GCA_024291935.2. NCBI lineage: Eukaryota > Metazoa > Chordata > Mammalia > Artiodactyla > Giraffidae > Okapia > Okapia johnstoni. The sequence continues at coordinate 64,030,601 of CM044321.1, forward strand.
TTACAGAACGTCTTTCATCATTCTCAGTGAGAATCAGAAGTTATTAAAGAGCCATTTTCTTTTTACTGCTTCCCTCCTCCTATTTAAATAGAACCGGGCACATAGGAAATCATATTTTTTTTTATTATTTGGTGATTATTTGAATTATAGGACAATTTTTCTCCCCTTGCTAAATGATTCACAGCAGTGTCCTTTGAATCAGGACTTTGGAAATGTCCTTATTGCATCTCTCCTAAAAGTGTTTGGCCAGTATCTTTTGGACATGTACCTTTAGGATACACAGTTCCCATTGTTTGTGAGGCTGAGATCACCAGACCCATTAGGAGGTGCTGCCTTTTTTTAACCTCTGAACAGCCTCCTTGAGCTTTGACTGTGACGGCCTCCTCCTTTCTCACTGTGAATGTAAGACATCTAAAATCACGTTCACAACACTACAGCTCTGCAGCTGCCCCTCCTGTTAACAGTGCCGTTATCTCCCTAGTCACCCAAGTTTTAGCTCCTTAATCATTCTTTTTTTTTTTTTTTTTTTAATTTTTAAAATTTATTTGGCTGGGTTGGGTCTTAGTTATGGCGCACAGGATCTTTGTTGCGTCATGTGAAATCTTTTGTTGCAGCACATGGGCTCAGTAGTCGGAGCTTGTGGGCTTAGTTGCCCTGCAGCATGTGGGATCCTAGTTTCCCCCCACTCCCAGAGATCGAATCGGTGCCCCCTGCACTGCAAGGCAGATTCTTAACCATTGGACCACAAAGGAAGCCCCTCCTTAGTCATTCTTAATGTACTTATATCCTTCCCTCCTACTGGATTTACTCCCACGGCTGTGCTGGGTTGCTCGGGCATGTCTGACTCTTTGTGACACCATGGACTGTAGTCCACTAGGCTCCACATCCATGGGATTCTCAAGGCAAAAATACTGGAGTGGGTTGCCATGCCCTCCTCCAGGTGATCTTCTTGACTCAGATCGAACCCAGGTCTCCCACATTGCAGGCAGATTCTTTACCATCTGAGCTACCTGGGAAGCCCACTCCCATAGATACCAAGTGATAATGGTTCTGCCAACAGGGCATTTCTACCCTGTCTTCTTCCTTTCCCTTGGGTAGTTAGCACGGTGCACTGCAGGACACAGAAAAGTTGATTCAGGACAACCTCTTGGAGCCCTGTTTTCAAAAGGATCCTGAAGCCATATCCAAGCTCTTGGTAGGAAATCGATAAGCAGTGTCTGCAGTGGTAAAGCAATGGAGAGAAGGACACACGGGCCACAAATTTATTACAACTAATGGAGTGGATTTTGGATTTTGTAATTAAGGAGACTTCAGTTCCATCCTTGGCTCCAAAACTTGCCATTGGATCATAGGCAAGTTGCTTGTCTTCACTGGGCTTTAGTTTCCTTTGACTGAAATAGACATGACAGGTTAACTTGAAGTGAATCAAATTAAACTGAACTAGTATTTATTAAGTGTTTCCTGTGAATGAAGCAAATCTAAATGTGTTGTTGATGGTTATAAGGGATAAAGAGCAGGTATTATCCTTCAAAGTTTTATGCAAAATGTAAGCAGTGCTGTTATGTTCAATTCTTCTGCCAATGCCCTAACATAGGTCCTCATTACCTTTCTCTTGAAATTAGCTTCCTGGCTGTTCTCCACACAAATGCTCCCTCACCGAAAAAAAATTGTTCTGTGTGATAAAGCTGGGTGTTGACCCTGGCATTTCGCTGGCTCCCAGCCTTTTGTGCGTCATTGCTGCTGTCCCGGTAGTGATTCTCCCCTGATTTCTAGTCTCCATCCCAACCTCCTCCACCAGCACATGGTCCAGCCCTGGGAGGAGGATGTTGGCAGTCTGGGTTGAAGGATGCTGAACTCGGGTTTGAGAGGAAAGAGACTTGAGAGGAAGCTGAGAGGGAGGGCCAGGAAGAGCTCCTCTTTTATTTTATTTTAATTTATCTATTTTTTACTTTACAATATTGTATTAGTTTTGCCATACATTGACATGAATCCACCATGGGTGTACATGTGTTACCCTTCCAGAACCCCCCTCCCACCTCCCTCCCCATCCCATCCCTCTGGGTCATCCGGGTGCACCAGCCCCGAGCACCCTGTATCATGCATCGAACCTGGACTGGCGATTCGTTTCACATATGATAATTTACATGCTTCAGTGCCATTCTCCCATATCATCCCACCCTCGCCCTCTCCCATAGAGTCCAAAATACAGTTCTATGCATCTGTGTCTCTTTTGCTTTCTCGCATACAGGGTTATCTTTACCAATTTACTAAATTCCACATATATGCGTTAGTATACTGTATTGGAGTTTTTCTTTCTGGCTTACTTCACTCTGTATAATAGCCTCCAGTTTCATCCACCTCATTAGAACTGATTGGAATGTATTCTTTTTAATGGCTGAGTAATATTCCTTTGTGTATATGTACCACTGCTTCCTTATCCATTCGTCTGCTGATGGACGTCTAGGTTGCTTCTATGTCCTGGCTATTATAAACAGTGCTGCGATGAACATTGGGGTACACGTGTCTCTTTCAATTCTGGTTTCCTCGGTGTGTATGCCCAGCAGTGGGATTGCTGGGTCATATGACAGTTCTATTTCCAGTTATTTGAGGAATTTCCACACTGTTCTCCATAGTGGCTGTACTAGTTTGCATTCCTACCAACAGTGTAAGAGGGTTCCCTTTTCTCTGCACCCTTTCCAGCATTTATTGTTTGTAGACTTTTGGATAGCAGCCATTCTGACTGGCATGAAATGGTACCTCATTGTGGTTTTGATTTGCATTTCTCTGATAATGAGTGATGTTGAGCATCTTTTTGTGTGTTTGTTAGCCATCTGTATGTCTTCTTTGGAGAAGTGTCTGTTTAGTTCTTTGGCCCACTTTTTGATTGGGTCGTTTATTTTTCTGGAATTGAGCTGCAGGAGTTGCTTATATATTTTTGAAATTCTTTGTCCATTGCTTCGTTTGCTATTATTTTCTCCCATTCTGAAGGCTGTCTTTTCACCTTGCTTATAGTTTCCTTTGTTGTGCAGAAGCTTTTAATTTTAATTAGGTCCCATTTGTTTATTTTTGCTTTTATTTCCAATATTCTGGGAGGTGGGTCATAGAGGATCCTGCTGTGGTTTCTGTCGGAGAGTGTTTTGCCTATGTTTTCCTCTAGGAGTTCTTACGTTTAGATCTTTAATCCATTTTGAGTTTATTCTTGTGTATGGTGTTAGGAAGTGTTCTAGTTTCATTCTTTTACAAGTGGTTGACCAGTTTTCCCAGCACCACTTGTTAAAGAGATTGTCTTTTCTCCATTGTATATTCTTACCTCATTTGTCAAAGATTAGGTGTCCATAGGTGTGTGGATTTATCTCTGGGCTTTCTATTTTGTTCCATTGATCTATATTTCTGTCTTTGTGCCAGTACCATACTGTCTTGATGACTGTGGCTTTGTAGTAGAGCCTGAAGTCAGGCAGGTTGATTGCTCCAGTCCCATTCTTCTTTCTCAAGATTGCTTTGGCTATTCGAGTTTTTTTTGTATTTCCATAAAAATTGTGAAATTATTTGTTCTAGTTCTCTGAAAAATACCATTGGTAGCTTGATAGGGATTGCATTGAATCTAATGATTGCTTTGGGTAGTATACTCATTTTCACTATATTGATTCTTCCGATCCGTGAATGCGGTATATTTATCCATCTATTTGTGTCCTCTTTGATTTCTTTCACCAGTGTTTTATAGTTTTCTATATATAGGTCTTTTGTTTCTTTAGGTAGATATGTTCCTAAGTATTTAATTCTTTTCATTGCGATGGTGAATGGAATTGTTTCCTTAATTTCTCTTTCTGTTTTCTCATTGTTAGTGTATAGGAATGCAAGGGATTTCTGTGTATTGATTTTATATCCTGCAACTTTACTATGTTCATTGATTAGCTCTAGTAATTTTCTGGTGGAGTCTTTAGGGTTTTCTATATAGAGGATCATGTCATCTGCAAACAGTGAGAGCTCCTCTTTTAACTCCTGATTGGCCTGCCTCTCTTCCTTCTCAAAGTTTCACCCTATTTCCATCTCCACTGCCACCCCACCTTTGCCGTTTTATACGTTCTCACTTTTCATACTTACGTCTCCTCTATTTGATCTTTCAGTTTTCATCTCCTATTTCAACTATAAGACAGAACTGAAGTATATTTTTTATAATCTGCTGTGTTCACTGAACTAATTTTATGTCCTCTGTTCTTAATTTTATAAGCCAGAGAGAACATTTCCTTATTTCTTGTTTTTTTTATCACTGTCTCAACATCTCCCTTAAAAAAATTAAATAAAACACACTTTGTTGAATTCTTTTTCTTTTGCTGAGTTAATTTTTTTGATGTGGCTTGATAATTCTCATCAAAGAAAAAGTTTCCTATTCTCCTTTAAAATAGAGAACTTGGCTAAAGCATTTCAATTATGACTACATTAACAGAACTTTTAATTTCTGCACCTTTTCCCACATTTATAAAGCAGTAGTTCCCATTGGGGGTCAGTTTTGTGCACACGTGCGCGCGCACACACACACACACACACTCAAGGACATTTGGCAATATGTGGAGATGTTTTTGCTTGTCAATATTTGGAGTGGGAGGTAACACCACTGGTGTCTAGTGGATAGAAGCTAAGGATGCTACTAAACATCCTACAATGCACAGGGCAGCCCTCAGGATAAAGACCTATCTGGCCCAAAGTATCAACATTGCCAAGGTACGAAACCCTATTATAGGGGTTCCCATGGTGGCTCAGTGGTGAAGAATCCGCAGGCTAATGCAGGAGACTCGGGTTCCATCCCTGATCCTGGAAGATTCCACATGCCACAGAGCAACTAAGCTCCTGCACCACAGCTACTGGGCCTGTGCTCTAGAGCCCAGGAACTGCAGCTGCTGAGCTCACATACCACAAGTACTGAAGCGCAAGCACCCTAGAGCCTGTGCTCTACAGCAGGAAAACCCACTGCAGTGAGAAGCCTGCACACCACAGCTAGAGAGGAGCCCTGCTCCCTGCAACTAAGAAAAGCCCATGCAGCAACAAAGACCCAGCACAGCCATAAATAAATAAACTTAAAGAAAGAAACCCTGCTATAAATTAGGGTAATTCTGTACAGTGCTCATACAGGAAAGTTGGTGAATAATTTCTGTTAAGTGTTTTTGAGTTGGACCTAAAGTCTTTTAAAGCTAAAGGAATAGGCTGATGCTGTCCCCCACATTGATTTAGCCATATTATATTACCCAAGTTTTCTAGATATTTCCATAGGTAGTATTCAGTGAGCCTTTCTTATTTATATTAATATTACTTTGTTTTAATTCTTGTTAAGTATTTTTCCACAATGTTGTGTTCTAATTAATGAAGAAAAATGCTTAGTAAATGTATTTATTACTATTTATTATAGAATAGGTATCTATTTTTAGAGAAAGCATGAGGGTATTTTCAATGGCTTTTGAATTTATATTAAAAAAAAAATACCTGTCACATTTTTTTAGGAATTTGATTATAAAGTTTGCTAGATCTTTATTCCAATGCCACTTTCCCCAGACTGTCAATACATCTAAAATAAATTTCATGTAGAAACAGAACTGTGAGTGTGTCTTTTACCAATAGCCTCCTTCTTGTTCTTATTTATAGATGCCATTTTTTTTCAAAATTATTATTACTTTAAATATTCATTTGATTCCTTCTTCATCTTGTCATTTCATATAAGCTTCCACAATTTTAAGTTAGGAACCAATGACCATCTTAGAGGAGGATAAATTATGGAGAGATTATGACGTTTGATTACACATTAACAAAGTTCAACCTTGTTAAAATGAGTACAAGTTAATCAGATACATAGTTAACAATTTACATATTCATCACTGTGCTGCCTGGTAATTAGGGCATGTGGTACACAGTTCAGAGAAATTACTGTAATTAGTATTCTTTCTACACAGCCAAACCATGTTTTTATCAGGTTGCTTGTTTTTTTTCTATTTGCTTAGTTTGCCAGTGTCTGTAATCATTGTTGGTTGACATTTCTCTCTCTCATAGTATGGTGTAAACTTAAATTGTTTTTTCTCTCATACACACACACACCCCTCTTTTTCTCATTCACACATAATTACAGGAAGCACTAGCATGCTTAAGCTGCTCCCTCTCTTGTATTATTATCCGGGGGGTTGGGAACATTAGGAATAAGGGAATGATTGGGAGATGATACCAATTTTTTTTATCATTATTTTGATAATATAGTTGAAATCATCATTCTTATTTGGGAAAAAGGAGGATGTGGACTGGAATCCAAGGTGTACCTTAGTGTCAGTCATGGTATATGTGTGTCCCCTCATAACCAGGGAGTCATTTTTTGCTTATGATTTAGGAAATAAACCATCGTGTTCTAAAGCTTAAGAACTGTAGCTGTAGCTAGGCTGTGGCTCACAAACAAAATGGCGCCAAGGGTCGTACCAACCAAGGACTGCCTTGGGCTTATTTTATTTTACCCATTGGACACATTTTAAAGCTATAATTCACAGTTTCTTTTAAGCCAACCAAGCTGTATGATCTTTTTTTCTTCACTGTTGTTGCAAATATACTATAATAATAAGACTATGGCCAATTTTGATTCTCTATTTACAAATGAAAGTTTTGTAGTATAGGAAATGTTTCCTGCTACTGTTTCCTCTTACTCATTAGTAAGAGCCAAGATTTCCAGATGTTTCTGTGTATGTATACCTATACAAAAGACTTCTTCTTAAGAGCTTAGTAAACCAGTACCTAGTAAACCAGCTCTCTAGGTACTTGAACATCAAACACAGTTTTAACTGTTAACACTCTCCTTTGTCAGGTGTGTATGTTTTTATAGTATTTCCTAAATCAACTTGATTGTCATTCTCCGTTTTATTTTTAAGAGGGTGATTTGGAATGCTTATGTTTCAGGTACACGGGAGGGGAAGACTTAGCCCACTGCTCACCATCACCACTAATAAAATTCCCCAAATAAATAATGATAATAGTTAGGTGATATACTACTTTATTTTTTAATATTTGTTTTAATTAATGTATTTATAATGCATTTTTTTGGCTGTGCCAGGTCTTAGTTGCAGCATGTGGGATCTAGTACGCTGACCAGGAATAGAACCAGAGCCCTGTGCATTGGGAACTCAGAGTTTTAGCCACTGGACCACCAGGGAAGTCCCTAATGTACTACTTTAAAAGTGTGTTTGTTTCTCATTTTCCTCTCTCTGGTTTATTGGCCTTGGATAGGAAAGAAAGTTTTCCTACAATATGCATCATTGTGACTGCCTGCCACAGCCCAAACAATGATGCCCAAGTATTAATCCGGCACATGGGTTCATTCCTCCATTCCGTATTCTCTGTTCTTACTCATACTCAGCTACTCAGCCGTGCCCAACACTTTGCATTGGTGTTGTTAATGTTGAGTTCTTAAGTTGTGTGTGACTCTTTTGAGCCCTCGTGGACTGTAGCCCACCAGGCTCCTCTGACCATGGGATGCTCCAGCCAAGAATACTGGAGTGGGTTGCCATTATTCTTTGAGTTCTTTTCCTCATCCACTGTCTGGTTCTAGCCAGTTTGACTCACACTTGCTCCCTGCCGTCCGTCGTTTTTTCTGTGGCTGGGTCAGGGACTCCGTATTTCTCATCCCCTGGCTGGTTTCTTGTTTCCAGCCTTGCACTCCTCAACGCTAGCCTTCACATTGCATCTTAACATTCTCCCTAAAATGCAAATCAGACCAAGTCAGCCTCATTCTTTAAAGCATTTCAGTACCTCCTTTACTGCCCCTTTCTTATCCCCTGAGGATAAAGTCTGTGCTCCCTCTAATGGTCCCAAAGACCCTGCATCATCTGGCCCTTAGCTGCTTCTCCAGACTCCTCTTCCTTCATTTTGCGGTTATAACTGATGACTCAGTAGTAAGTGGTTTTAGTTTTCCACTTCATACACTCTATGCTGCCTTAAGACCTCTCCTGCCCTTGACCATGAGTTCTGGAGCCTGAGGCATCTTGTCCTGATCTGGTTTATGTCTGCAGGTTCTTCAGATTTTACTTCAGTGAGCCTTCCATGAGTCTTCCATCCTCAACCAGATGGAGTGTGTTCCTTTTCTGAGCATCCAAGTCCTACACACAAGTCGCTGTCTTCTGTCCCAGCACACCTGCCACTGAATGGTGAAATGATCTGGGTCCAAACTTGTCTTTCCCTCTAGTGGGAAAATTAACCTAAACTAAGGACAGTACTGCAAGGAGATCAAACCAGTCCATCCTAAAGGAAATCAGCCCTAAATATTCTTTAGAAGGACTGATGCTGAAGCTCCGATACTTTGGCCACCTGATGAGAAGAGCTGACTCATTGGAAAAGACCCTGATGCTGGGCAAGATTGAAGGCAGGAGGAGAAGGGGACGACAGAGGATGAGATGGTTGGATGGCTCACTGACTAGATGGACATGAGTTTGAGCAAGCTCCAGGAGTTGGTGATGGACAGGGAAGCCTGGCGTGCTGCAGTCCATGGGGCTGCAAAGAGTCGGACATGACTGCACAACTGAACTGAACTGAATGACCATACCCCCTTTGTCTCAATGCTAGTGCTGAGCTCAGGAGAGATGAAAGAGAATTTCTCTTGTGGAGATTTATTGGATCCTTTGGTGAGAAGAGAATTGCTGTTTTCCATATTCTTTCAAACAAAACAGATCATTGTCACTTGTTTTTTATCTGTATATTGGGCTCTAATAGCATATTTCTATGTATGTATTGTTTCATTTATCTTACTTTTCTTTATCGTTGCTGTATCTAGCCTAATTAAAGTCTCTCAGAAACTTGAACATTTGAGAAGCAATTTTCTACCCTGTTTCAAAATAATCCTTTTAAGTGTTCCTTTCCCTCTGGGGCAGATGTATGTTTAACCTCTCTTCCCTGAAGTTTCTCTGAATGATGATGTCAGGAGTAATGCACCGTATTTCTGTTCTTCTCAGAATGACTGGAAGCAACAGAATGTCGTTAATGAAGTTATGGAGGAGGAAGAGCAGGTTTTATTAAAAGAGGTTTAAGTTTATGGGAACTAGAAAAAAAAAATTCATGAGAAGCTCAAGCATCCACTGACAGTGACCTACAATTTTGATAGTGCTTTGGAATAAAGTGTCTTTCTTTTGGGTATTTGTAGAATTATTTTTAAAAATTTGAGTAGTGAATGTAATAGTCCATTTTGCATTAAAAATAATTTATCCTACTTTATCTGAAACCATATTCATTATTCTCAAAGTGAATTTATCCTCAAGTTTATATAGTGTAGGCAACCCCCGATTTTTTTTTCTGTACTGTATCGATTTTTGTTGTTGTTCAGTCACTAAGTCATGTCTGACTCTTTGCAACTCCATGAACTATAGCACTCCAGGTTTCCCTGTCCATCACTATCTCCTGGAGTTCACTCAAATTCATGTCCATTGAGTCAGTGTTGCTGTCTAACCACCTCATCTCTGCCACCCTCTTCTCCTTTTGCCCTCTGTCTTTCCTGGAATCAGGATCTTTTCCAGGGAGTCAGTTCTTCGCATCAGGTGGCCAAAGTATTGGAGTTTCAACTTCAACATCAGTCCTTCCAATGAATATTTAGGGGTGATTTCCTTAAGGATTGACTGGCTGGATCTTCTTGCAGTCCAAGAGACTCTCAAGAGTCTTCTCCAACACCACAGTTCAAAAGCATCAGTTCTTTGGCTCTGACCTTTCTTTCTGGTCCAGCACTTACATCCGTATGTGACTACTGGAAAACCATAGATTTGACTGTACAGACTTTTGTCAGAAAAGTGATGTCTTTGCTTTATAATATGCCATCTAGGTTTGTCATAGCTTGTCGTCCAAGGAGCAAGTGTCTTTTAATTTCATGGCTGCAGTCTCCATCTGCAGTGATTTTGGGGTCCAAGAAAAGAAAATCTGTCACTGCTTCTACTTTTTCCCCTTCTATTGGCCATGAAGTGATGGGACCAGATGCCATGATCTTACCTTTTTGAATGTTGAGTTTTAAGCCAACTTTTTCACTCTCCTCTTTCACCCTCATCAAGAGGCTCTTTAGTTCCTCTTCACTTTCTGCCACTAAAGTGGTATCATTTGCATATCTGAGGTTGTTGATATTTCTTCCAGCAATCTTAATTCCAGCTGGGCATTTTGCATGATGTACTCTGCATATAAGACTGTATCTGGGACCATTTATGAGGCTTTCAGAATACTTGATAAAATTTGTGTAGTTGTCTGGCCTCTTCTGATTAACGTTTTCCTTATTCTGAGGCACAAAAAAAAACTCACCAATATGTTAGTACATGGGATGGAAAAACTTGACAGTGTTTTCCAATTATGTGTGTTAACGATGATTCCAAGGAATTGAATTAGTTGTAGAGATTTTTGCTCATCACTGACTCATTGCAGATCTGTGCAAGAGAGAAAGACCATTTACCTTGATTTTCGACTCATACTCTGGGGGTTAAGAATTCAGTGATGAAGATAACAGTCATTCAAAGCTGCTGGAAATAATGTACTAATACCTGTAGTTTTATTCTCTGTATTATATCTTAATGAAAGGTCTTCAAGAATAAAAAGCAAAAAAAGTCTACCACTGAATAATCATTGTAGGTATTTTAGGAGACAAGCGGAAGAGATTCTGTAAGAAATAGTGATTGTATAACTAATTGTTTAATGTGTTGGGTCACACTCCCCTCAGTAAGATGAGAGCTTATGAGAGCATGAAAGTCCCTTAGGATGTGCCCCAGCTGGTACCAGCCAGGCTAAATTTCCTTGAATCATCCAGGGCTGCTTACCCTCTGCTAACCCATATTGTGGCATGTCAAGTTCTAGAGCATTGATTGCCTACACTGAGGAAGAATGATAACCTCAGGGGTTAGAAGAATAACAAAAACATAGGAGAGGAGGTCAGAAAATGCCCCTCCATCTGCCCTGGCTTTTACCCCAATCATGAGAATTTGAAAAGAGGGCAGATCAGGGAAGGAATCTCCGAGGATAAGCCCACTGAAAACCCGTTTCCTAATGGAACTGTGTCCTAGCTGGTACAGAAGATGCTGTGGTCAGTGAGCTGACAAACGACAGTAATTTATTTTGCACACAGCTGCACTCAAAACTCACCACATTTAACATTTCTTAGCAATATTGAGACAGGACTCACATACCACCCAGTTAGCCCACTTAAAAAGTGTACAATTCAATAGCTTTTAGGGTGTTTACAGAATCGTGCAAACCTTGACCATGATCACAGTTAGAACATTTTCATCTCTCTAGAAATAAACCTCCTAACCCTTAGCAGTCCCACAGTTCATTTTTATTCAAACTGAAAGAGAAAAATCTTATATGTATAAACTTAGATTTATAATGTAGTTCTTTGGTTGTACAAAAATAATGTTAAAATTGAGGGTAAGGCAACTATGATTGTTAAACATTTTTATTATTAGTTTTTTTTTTAATTGTAAATTTCAACGTTTTGTGGTATTTTCTTGAGACAGAACTCCAACATACAGTCTGCCTAAGTTATGTGCATTTTTGGTCATTTCCAGAACCTATAATGTCAGCCACCTAATGAAAATATTCGTTGAAAATGCATTGTGACCTTTTGTTTAAATTTCATATTGGATGGGTTCTTTACAATAATTAACTCCCAGAACCTATAAAAGAAAAGTTTGTCTAATTATAATGCAAAAAAATTAATTATGTGAGGCAAAACACTATAAAAATTTTAAGTCAGGAGACAAATTAAAAATAGTATGTTTGGTAAACATACCCTATAAAGGACTAAATTTTGTAACACAGAGTATTTATCAAGCAGTAAAGAAAAGGACAAACAACAAAAAATAGTTGAAGGATATGGACATGCAGTTCACAGGCAAGAAAATTCAAATGATTTATAAATAAGGAGAAGGAAATGGCAACCCACGCCAGTACTCTTGCCTGGAGAATTCCATAGACAGAGGAGCAGAACAGGCTACAGTCCATGTAATCGCAAAGAGTTGGACACGACCTTTTTTTAAAAGGTCTAACTTTTAACTTTTTTAAAAAGCTTTCAGTTTGCTAAATAGTAATGAACTGAAAATGAACACAACGGTGAATTCCCATTTTTACTTAAAAGGTAAAGAAAGTGTTGTGAAAGTATGAAGGAAGACTCTGTCATGCAAAGTTCATAAGAGATCGGTGAGTGCCAGACAGTCTGAACCAATTTGTAAAAATTTTAAAGGCATATCTGTCTTTGATCATTGATCTGGCAACTTTGTCTCAAGAAAATTTTGTGCACAGATGCACAGAAATATATTTATAAAGGTGATTGAGGTTTATTTGTAACAACAAAAATCTAGAGAAAAAAGTAAAAGCTATCAGTCTAGCCAGATAAGTAAATGGGGATACTATGCTGTCCCTAATAAGCATTAGGTCAACCCAGATGGGCCAATATTGTAACTTGTCCAATATATATTGCTAAGTAGGAAAAAATCAAAGTATCAATATTGTGTATTATATTCTACTTTAATACAAAAGAACACATACATACTCATTTGTACACATATACATGTTTATGTGTGCTTGTATTTTATGCTTGAATTTTATGACAGACTATCAAGAAATTGTTATCAGTTAACACCCCTGGGTGGGTGCTGAACTAAGATAGGAAGTGAGAAGAAATAATTTTTTATTGCATGCCCTTCTTAACTATTTAGATCCATGCTTAATATTTGAATTTTGTAAAATTTCAGAACATTTTCACATTTAAAGAGCAACACTATGTCATACAGAAAGGTGGAAATGCAGAAAAGCATAAAGAAAAAGTTAAAAGCAATTCCTTGACCTAAGGTTTGGAAAAATCATTGTTAAAGCTACTCAGAAATATTTTTGAAATAATTATTTGCATACACGTACACTGGAGGAGGGCACGGCAACCGACGCCAGTGTTCTTGTCTAGAGAATCCCATGGACAGAGGAGCCTGGCGGACCACAGTTCATGGGGTTCCAAAGAGTCGGACACAACTGAACAACTGAGCACACGCGCATGCTTGCACACTGTGCTCTCTTTTTCACTCATGAACATTCCTTATCATTAAATAGTCCTTCACAGTACTTTTAAAATAAATATGTCATTATTAATTGTATGGCCATGATAGATTGTTAGTGCATTTTCTCTTCATTTCTCTCCATAAATTGAAAGAAAAAATACTTGAGAGAGATTAGTAATCAAGGTGGTAAGAGGACTGTAAAAATAAAAAATGCTATAGATGAGGACTGGATGGTGAGTCAGAATCAAAAGCCAAATTCCTTCTTAAAAAATAGCATATATCATGCAATCTTAAAAAAAACAAAACAAAAGATGAAGGAATGATTCAAAATTATAGAATGTTTTCTTCTGTATTCCTAATAAAATTGCCAAAATTTAATTTAAATAAGAGGAAAATGTTAAAAATCAATGGATCATCAATCGCATTCCAACAGAGAAAGAACAAGTCTGGCTCATCAACTTGAAGAAGTGGTTGCCAAGGAAAGACAAAGCAGATTCTAGTGTGGCAGAGCGTAGCACAGCTCGGAACTCCTGTTTGGGATGATTTACTGCTTTCTTTTAACTTTTTTGCACTTTTTGAATTTTTATAATGGTGATAGGTCCTCTTTATAAAAATAATAAATCCATTACAAAGCATTTTTGGTAGATTATTTTCAAAGAAAAATTATGAAATTATGCATTAAATGTTTAAATTTCTGTGCATAACCATGTTTTATCCATTAATTGGGGCCCAGTAGACCTCTCTAGAATCCTATGGTTGCTAAGAGACCATCGTGTTAGATATCTTCTCTGCTAGCCTACAAGATGCTTTAAGTTTCTTTAAAAATAAAAATTATCAGGTACATGATGTGCCAGGAAGGATGGGGAGAACAAGCTCACTCGTCTGTTGTCTAAATTGAACAGATTTTTAAAAATTATTTTAAATACATTTCTGCTAATATTTTTGGAAAGAAAAAAAAATCCTCTCTATGTGAAACTGAATGTCTTTAAACATGGCTTGACACTTTCCTCTCTGTTTTGGAATTAAAGAGTCAAATTTGCCACAAAAATGCAAGTTTACTTTAGCTCAGCTTTGCAGTTTACTGGGTAAATATTTGAAGATGATAAATCTAGCCACAAAAAGTAAGTTATCTACTGAAGTGATTTAGTGAACTCCTGGGCCAGAGATAACTACCTTGTGGACTGCAATAATGACTTATTTGTTTGATGGCTAAGGGCCAAATGCAAAAAAATTATCATCTGATTTCAGGCAGCTTTCCAGCAAGTCTACCCTAATGTCTCCCTTCTAACCAGAGATCCTTTTCCTTGAAAGACCACAATCCCTTTAAAATCCTATATACTGTCGTATTAGAAGGCTGCCTTCATGTGACTACAATATTTATTAGCTTTGAAATACTATAACCCAGGGACTTACATAAGTACTGCACAGGGAATTCATTTCAAGCCACATTTGACCCCTTGTTTTAAAGGTGATCTTCAAATAGGTTTAAGGGGAATAAATCAAGATTTCAACCCAGAGTCTGCCTTCTCCTAATAAAAAAAAAAAAAAAAAAGGGAAAAGAAAAGAGGCTTTAAATGTTTCTAACCTTTTTCTTCTTTTCTTCACTTTGGAATAGAAGATTAATCGCATCTACCCAGAGATGTAATTTAATGTCTGTCATTTGGAATAGAAGGGAAAATAGATAAATGGCTTGTGAAGGAGGTGCTTTCAAATTAAACTATACAACCAAGGATTTTATTAGGAGGTTGATGCGAAGGATACTTCTCATTAAAAGGAAAGTCAAGTAACAAGGAAACATGAGAAACAGGGTAATAAATACGACACTTTGGGGCAAAAGTGAGGAAAGGAAATCTTAAGTTTTCAGAGCAGGCTACAGAGAATTACCCATAAGAATTAGCTCACTCTTAAAGTGTCTCCCTCATGTTACATGAACGTGAAAGAATTTAGAAAGAAGAAATGGTTTAGAAATGTGTTTGATCCAGGAAAGCTCTGCCATTCATAACTTTACATTCTCTGTGTATGTGTGGCTGAAAATTCATCCCTTTCCTGTCTGTACGGATGTCGCTCAGTCATGTCCCCTCTTTGCAACCCCATGGACTGTATCACACCAGGCTTCCCTGTCCATCACCAACTCCTGGAGCTTGCTCAAACTTATGTCCAGTGAGTCGGTGATGCCATCCAACCATCTCATCCTCTCTCGTCCCCTTCTCCTGCCTTCAATCTTTCCCAGCATCAGGGTCTTTCCCAAGGAGTCAGTTCTTCACATCAGGTGGCCAAAGTATTGGAGTTTCAGCTTCACCATCAGTCCTTCCAATGAATATTCAGGATTGATTTCCTTTAGGATTGACTGGTTGGATCTCCTTGCAGTACAAGGGACTCTCAAGAATCTCCTCCAGCACCACAGTTCAAAAGCATCCATTCTTCGGTGCTCAGCTTTCTTTATGGTCCAACTCTCACATCCATACACAACTACTGGAAAAACCATAGCTTAGACTAGACGAACCTTTGTTGGCAAAGTAATGTCTCTCCTTTTTAATATGCTGTCTAGGTTGGTCATAGCTTTTTTTCCAAGGAGCAAGCGTCTTTTAATTTCATGGCTGTAGTCACCATCTTCAGTGATTTTGGAGCCCATAAAAATAAAGTCTGTCACTGTTTCCATTGATTCCCCATCTATTTGCCATGAAGTGATGGGACCAGATGCCATGGTCTTAGCTTTTTGAATGTTGAGTTTTAAGCCAGTTTTTTTACTCTCCTCTTTCACTTTCATCAAGAAGCTCTTTAGTTCTTGTAACTCTGTCCTAAACAAATGTCTGAGCTGTAAGACATCAGGGATTAAGTTATGCATACCGAGATGAGCTCCTAGATAATAGTCTTCCTCAGGTTTGCATAGTTAGAAACTGGCAATCTTGGTTGAAAACTAATACCAGTCGCTCCCTCTTACCAGATCCCCTCCCATTTCCTTATCATTCTCCCCACACAACTTCTTCCTCCTGGACACTAACTCACATGAAACAAGGTAGAAAGGGAAGGTTTGAGAAGCGAATACAGCATCCTTTGTGATCTGTGACCAACCCAGATCACACAGCCAGAAATCCAGTGGGTCACAAAAACGATGGCAAATATCTTGTCTGGTTGTTCTCTTGTTTTAACGGTTCCATCCTAAATTCAAAGACCCATGTGAGCTGCTTAAAAGTGCAGGGCCAACAACAGCTGAGAAATTCACCAGGAATGCCCATGTCATGTTGGTTCCCCCATTGTCGGGTGTTCGCCCCACCTCCTTGCTCATTCAAACAGTGCGGCACTTGGACAGCCTGGAATGACCCCCAGGCCTTTAACATGTAGCCTTCTTAGCTGTATTTGACAAGCGTGTCCCCTAAGTGATCACTAACTGTAGAAGAGCAGGGTTTATCTACTGAAGCAAGCTCTTCACTTTGTCAAAAACAGAAGCAACAGAACATTTCTTCTCTGCAGCCACATTGCAAGCTAATGGTAGGAGAGTTGCCATCCGGCTGAAAACACAGTTGCCTCCTCAGCAAGGATTGCAGGGGTGAAGGGAGGTGGCCCCAGAGAAGCTGAGACTGTATTACTGACCCTAGAAAGTGGAGCACCTAGAAACATATCTCTTATTTCTATTAAACCTGTGAAACTTTTGTCTCTGAGCTTTAAGTTGTTTTTATCCTGTGTAATCTCTCAATGAAACAACCAGACTTGCTGTTTTCCCTGAAGCCGTGGAACAGTCAAAAAGCTATTGACTGTAAAAATTGTCCTGTTGTGGGCAGTGTCTGTTTTCTGTACTGATTATGAAAAGGCGGAAAGAATGTATTTCATCCCTGTGTCCTGGGGTCTCTCATGCTGCTGATCTTCAGAGTACCCTGGACACCCATAGGCATAACTGATTGCCAGAAAATGAATTTCTGTGCAGCACTTAATTTCTCCAGTGGGTCTCCCTGGTGGCACTCTTAGAACACTTAAGACAGAGAAGTGTTGCTTGTGTGGTACCAATGGGGAGCTTTTACTAAGAGCTTTTGTTTCTTCAGGGTAGGTACTTCCATGATACCCCCAAGAAGTCATTCATTCTTAAGCCTGCTGATGGTTAGAACAATATCTAAACCATTGGCTGCCGTGCTTCTGAGTATTTTCTTGGAAGGAAAAAACAGCTTTCTTAAGAACCTAGTCAACTTTTTATTATCCCGGAGAAGGAAGTGGCAACCCACTCCAGTATTCTTGCCTGGAGAATTTCATGGACAGAGGAGCCTGGCGGGCTTCAGTCCATGGGATTGCAAAGAGTCGGACACAACTGAGTGACTAAAACACACACACACACAGCATTTATCATCTAGCAGCTTTGCTTTATGTTCTGATTTTTTGTGCTCTGTGAAACGCACATGTTTCTGTTACCTGTTTCTTCCCTGAAGCAGCTGAGTTTTGTCTACCTCTGTGATTGTCCCCGTTCCTTGAAGGCAGACCCTCTAAATTAAATTCTTTCCCAGTGAGACTTTTTTCAGAAGTAGATTTGAATCATTATTCTTGAGTATCATCAGTCCCTTTATAACCATGTAACTTCAGCTTGTCATTTCTCATGACAGTCATTCTGCCTGATTACTTTCTTCTGCACCAGAGTCTGAATCTTTATTCCTGGTCTTTTAGTTAAGACTTTTTTCCCCTTGGTTTCTCTGTTGATTTTTTTAAATTTTTTTCTCCTTGAGATGACAGTGCAGACTCAAAGATGATTTTGTTTGGAGAATTATCTTCTCAAATCTTTCCTTTGACTCAAGACATGAAAGAGAGGTGACCCGTAAGTACCATTTACCTCATGTTGACATAGGTTTGAGTGTCTTTTCTTAGGAAGAGACTTAGCTGATTATCCCTCAAATGCAGGAACTTCTTCTGGTGAAAAATCTCTGTTCCCAATTAAGCTTGATGTCCACTCCACAGAATATTTACATGAGGGTAGGTGACTTTTTGGACTTCCCAGGTGGCTCAATGGTAAAGAATCCACCGGCCAACACAGGAGACCCAGGTTCGATCCCTGGGTTGGGAAGATCCCGTGGAGGAGAAAATGGCACCCCACTCCAGTATTCTTGCCTGGAGAATTCCATGGACAGAAGAGCCTGGTGGGATGTGATCCATGGGGTTGCAAAGAGTTGGACACGACTGAGCATGCACGCATGCGTGTATATGACTTTGTGGAAACTTCTTTGGTACATGATCCCTTCCCCCCACCAAGAACCTAGTTCCTCTGCTTTAAAGCTACAGGTGATGAGCTGGCCAGGACAGGCTCGCCTCACACAGTGTCCTTCTCAATTATACCATGGATACTTCCCGGTAGAGCAGTGCATCTAAATCTCTTTATGTACCACCCAGGGTACTAATTAGAAATAGAAATTCCCAGATCCTCATCCAGAGTTACTACATCAAAACATCTGGGGAAGGGGCTTGGGGAGGTTGTGTGTTCAACAATGACCCCCAAGTGATTCTTGTCGTCGGGAAGGCTAGAAACCCTACAGTACAATACTGCCCCCTCAGGAAGATGCTGGACTATGTCTGTTCCTTAATTCCTTTCTTGAGTTACTAATTATTATTTATTACCATCTATGGCCTGTTTCTTAAGTTACCCTTTGAGCGTCAGAGTCATAATCATCTGAGGTGCTTGTTCAAGATGCAGATGCCTGGCCTTTGAGATCAGAATCTCTAGGGACTGGATCCAAGGAACCTGTTGGGTTTTGTTTTTTTGTTTTTTTTTCCGACATGCTCCCTTTGATCAGAATCACTGATCTAAGGGCATCCCTCTGTAGTTCTAGACTGGTTCTTCTCAAGCTTAATTGTGAGTCAGGTTACTAGGAACAATGGTAAAATGCACCTTCTGAGTCAGTAGGTCTGGAGTGGGACCTGAGATTCTACAAGCTCTCAGGTGATGTTGAGGCTGCTGGTCCGTGGACCACATCAGCACAAGATGCTAGAGAATGTCCCTAAACAAGATGGCCTAAACTGTCGGACAGCACAGAGCCTGTGACCCTGTTTTGATGGGAGGAGAGTAGACCCCATCTAAGCTATGACTAGTCCTGATCTTATTAAGGCGTCACAGGACAGTTCAGAACAGAACCTCACCCGTTGTAATGGCACACCTGGCGTTATCAGCCGTCATCACTGTGGGCTGTCCTGTGAGTCTACACCTTTCCCTTTCTCAGGGAGCCCCATCGAGACCTCCTGACCCCTGAACCACCTGGGCCTGGGCTGGAGCCACTGGACCAAAGATGTTACACTTATTTCTGCAGGAGTGCGATAAAGTCAGGCATAAAAGGAACCTTACTCGACAGGACAGAGCTATGAAATTTTATTTTGATTCACACTTCCATGCTTTTTTTGTTTGTTTTTCTCTAGGAGAAATTTGTAACTCACTTGTTTTTTTCCCTTTTGGCCCTTAGGTAATTTATCTGTTTCTTATCTATCTTTCAGATTATTTCCATCTTGTAACTAATGATAACCAGGTGGTTATGAGTTGTTAATAAATGTGAACTGTGGTTCTTCTTCCAGAGTCTGCTTTCGGCTGAGCCTCAGGGCGACAGTTTGTTGGTTTTGAAAATTTGAGTTGGGACCAGATCTAAGTAGGATGGATATTTTTTGTTTTTTCAAGGCTGATTTATCCTGCTAATCTCTCTCCTCAGACTGTTAGTTTAATCCTTTGTTCTAAATGCCACATTGCACAATTACTTCAAATGCTGAGCCTCTGAATTTTTTTTTTTTTAGTGATTTTCTTATCTGTGGACCAGAGAGTGGCAGAAAGTTTCTGGTCTGTGGACTGATACTATCGGGATCACCTGGGGATTTTTTTTTTTTTTTTTTAATGCTTCAGGTTCCATCTCCAGTGATTCTAATTCATTTGGTCAAAAGAAGGATAAGGGTTGTACATTTTTAGAGTGGAAAAGTCTATCCTTTATCCTGAAGGGGGACCATGGGCCTTGGTAAACTCCTGGTCTCTCTTGCCCTCAGCACATGAAGCCACTACGTTGTGCAGACTAGTCAGTAGGTCTCAGAAGTACAGAAGTACACCTGACAAAGATTATATAAGCGGGGGTTGTCCTGCCCACTCCCCCCACCAACCCCTCCCAGACCTCCCTTAAGCCTTGTGAACTGGACCACCACATTGTATCTCAAGACCTTTTCTTCCATCCATTCTATTACCTGCATCCTGGTCCAAGCCACCACCCTTTCTCACCTAGATTAGCCCCAAGGTGATGGCAGGAGGAGAAGGGGACGACAGAGGATGAGGTGGTTGGATGGCATCACCAACTCAATGGACGTGAGTCTGAGCAAGCTCCGGGAGTTGGTGATGGACAGGGAGGCCTTGCATGTTGCAGTCCATTGGGTCACAAAGAGTCGGACACAACTGAGCGACTGAACTGATCTTTTAGATTCACAGACCTGAACATTTCAACGCTTTTGTTTAAACTCCTTCTATATCTTCCCATCTTGCTTCAGTAAAATCCAAATGCCTCATTTAATCTTCCCAATCCTGACTCAACTCTGGCCCCTACCTCCCTCTTTCCTGTAATCTGCCCATGGCTGGTTCCTTCCTGTGTTCAGAGCTCACCTTCAGTGTCCTCTACTCCCAGGGACCTTCTCTGGCCACCCCTGTAGAGAAACCACTCACCCGGCCACTCACTGTCACTGTCACAGCATCCTCTCTTTACAGAGCGGTTGGAAAATCTGCTCTTGTTCTTGTTTTTGTTTTTTAAGGCCCATTTCATCTTCTACAGTATAAACTCCCATCAGAGCAGGTACCCTGTCTCCTGATTTACTGCTGCATTCTGGCACCTAAACAGCAGGAACTTGGTAAATATTTGCAAAACAGATGAATTTAAGCTGAACAGGGAAGGATAGGCGGAAGTGAGAAAGCACAAGGGTAGAACTGTTCCTCCTGCAGGGAAATTAGTGTTCTCTAAAGGCCAGAGGCAGGAAGATACTTGTGTTTGTCAGAAACTGCAATAGTGTGTACAGAGGAAGGAGGAGAGAGGAGCTGAGGTGGGCAGGGACCTTACAGGCTGTGCTCGTCATGTTCTCAGAGAGCAACAATGAGTCCTAGAAGGGCTTTAGGCGGGGGAGTAACAGCAGAATCCTGACAAAAATTTTCAAGAAAGGTTTGTCCTAAAGTTGCATCACACACGCTGTAGTAGGTTGAATGACCACCCAAGAATGTCAACTTTAAATGTTCCCTTTCTTTATGGTCGCTTGTAAATGGACCATAAAGAAAGCTGAGCAACAAAGAATTGATGCTTTTGAACTGTGGTGTTGGAGGAGACTCTTGAGAGTCCCTTGGACTGCAAGGAGATCCAACCAGTCCATCCTAAAGGAAATCAGTCCTGAATATTCTCGGAAGGACTAGTGCTGAAACTGAAACTCCAATACTTTGGCCACCTGATGTGAAGAACTGATTCCTTGGAAAAGACCCTGATGCTGGGAAAGATTGAAGGCAGGAGGAGAAGGGGACGACAGGATGAGATGGTTGAATGGCAGCACCGACTCGATGGACATGGGTTTGAGCAAGCTTGGGGAGTTGGTGATGGACAGGGAAACCTGGCGTGCTGCAGTCCATGGGGTCGCAAAGAGTTGCACACCACTGAGCAACTGAACTGACTGACTGAAATGTCCCCTAACTTAGAAAAAGCTTCTCTGCAGATATAATTAAGTGAAGGATCTTGAGATGAGGAGATTATCTTGGATCATCCAGGCAAACCTGAAATGCTGTCACAAATACCAACCTAAGAAGGAGGCAAAAGGTTTTGACACAGACACACTAAGAGGAAGTCCACATGAAGATGTGGGCAGAGGTCTCCGTGATGCAGCCGTGAGCCAGGAAACACCTGGAACCACCAGAAAGAGGAGGAAGCAAGGCCAGGGTTCTTTTCTAGAACCTTCGAAGGGACTGTGGTGGCTCTGTAGCACCTTGATTTCAGATTTCTTCCATTTTCCAAACTCTCAATTAAGAAGGCACGAGTGTTTCAGGGTCCCATGTCGCCATGTTCTCAGAGACGGCAAGGCAGTGCATGCTGATCTGATTTTAACAAACAACTGGAAGGCTTACAACATTGCCAATCACGTTATCTTCACTGCAGTGGATCCACAGATACCTGAAACTATGAATCCATGTTGGCCAAATCTACAGAAAGAATGTACAGAATGCATTGTTTTTGGGGCTTCCCAGATGGCACTAGTGTTAAAGAACCTGCCTGCCAATGCAGGAGACATAAGAGACGCAGGTTTTGTTCCCTAGGTCGAGAAGATCCCCTAGAGGAGGGCATGGTCATGTTGTCCCAATCTACGGAAAGAATGTGCAAAGTGCATTGTTTAGGCCCCCGGGCAGGTGGTTGGTGATGGCTTCATTAACACCCTCAAGGAAGAATTGAAGAATTTATTGAAGACCGTTGGGAACGTTGCTAGTGGAGAGATCCAGAAGTGGTTCTCAACCAGGAGCTGTGGCAATGTGTGGAGACATGTTCTGGTCATCACAACTAGGGAGATGCTACCGGCATCTAGTGGGTAGCGAGCAGGGAGTCCTCTAGCGCCTGGCACTGAACGCACAGCTGATACGGGATAAAGGAAAGACCCAGATTCACATCAGGAAGGAAAGATCTGGTGCAGCGAATCACATGGCAGCCTTTCCTGTCCAGTGTTTGGAAGCCATCCTCTTTTTCTCTTTTCCCCAGGGCTGAAACTTGAAGATGGTACAATGAGCGGGCTGGGACCACATGGAGAAGGACACTCAGGGGTGACAGACAAGACAGCAGAAACCTGGGCTACCAGGCAGTCTCCTAGAGCACCAGCTAACACTCAGCTATTATGCAGGGGAAATTACTTTTTATTTGACTCTCAGGAGAAAAGAAAGTATTTGGGGAAGAGAATCGCTCACACTGTTAAAACAGTAGAGCTGAGTGGTGAGTCCTAAGATGTCAGGACGGAGCATGCCAGCACCAGAAAGCCTCCTCCAGATGTTACGGAAGGGTCAGCACCCAGCTAGCAAGTGCTCCAGAGCTGATTCATGTTAGTTTCACAGCCAGCAGCCACGCAACATCACGCAGGAACACGTGTGTGCCACCTGCCATTCTGAGCGGGGGGTTCTGAGGGTTGTGGTGGGCCAGTCTAGGTGCTGGGTTTAGACACACAGAGATATATTTTTAGAAGGTGCTTTAAAAAATCTCAGTTTCTGAGACTTTATTCTCCAGTGAAGCCACTCCAGCCGGCGCCTCTGCTTCCAGTCCAATCTGCTACAGATTCTATTTTTTCAAAAAACTATGGTTTAGGGTGTCTCTGTCTCCACTGCTTTTATGCCAAGACCTGCTGCATTTGGAGCTTTGGCACGCTGGTTCCAAACCCCACGGTCAGTAGGAATGGGAGTTTTCACTGCAGTGTCAGAACTGGCTCTGAACCTAAGTGGTGCAGATAAAAGAGAATGGGCCTCAGTTCTCAGAGCCTTCCTCCCAACAGGGAAATGCAGCAGACCGGCCCTTCCTGCAGGAGCCTACTTTTGTGGAATTTTTTGCCTGTTTGTTTTTTGCCTTGCTGAGAGGCTTTCGGGATCTTAGTTCCCCAACCAGGGATTGAACCTAAACCCTGTGTTGTCCTAACCACTGGAACACCAGGCAGTTCCTAGGAGCCAACATTTGAATTCTCCTAAAAGACTGCCCTGAAGTGTGAAAATCATTATGTTTCTGTAGGAAGTAAACTTGAGCCGTCAGTCACACTAGGAATTGTCTTCCAGCTCATCCACACTGAAAGCTGGAGGCTAAGTAGGATGATCAGAGCTTCAACAGCCAGAAGGCTGAGCCAGAACCGAGACAGGAGGGGAGGGTATTCCTGAATTGAGGATAGCTTTGAATGGGTAGCCATTTATAACCGTGGTATTCTCAGATGGGTCATTCCAACCCAGAGCATCTGAACATATAAGAGGTACTTTTAGACAGCCAGAATTGCAGGTTTTCTCTTTTGGTCTCTGAACTTGTGCCATATTTGTCAAAAGTCTCTAGAACTAAATGGGCTCCCTGACTCTCTGGCACGTAGCCACGGAGAGGGAGTAAAAGAAAGTGAAAGTCACTCAGTCCTGTCCGACTCTTTGTGACCCCATGGACTGTATAGAATACTGGAGTGGGTAGCCTTTCCCTTCTCCACGGGATCTTCCCAACCCAGAAATCAAAGTGGGATCTCCTGCATTGCAGGTGGATTCTTTACCAACTGAGCTATACTGTTCCATTTGGAAGCTTTGTACCTTTGCCAGGTTAGCAGGGAGCCTGTCTTTGTTATCAGGATGAGCAAGAAAGCGCAAAGCATCTACTGCTGGGAACAGATGCTTCTAGATGAACGTGCCCATCTCATGAGTAGCTCAGGACAACTGAATTTAGAGTAGTGATCACTGAGAGAGGTCTCTGCCTGACAGTGATTTTATTCTGCTGGCTTTACAAAGAGATTAGAGGAGTTAAGAAATCTCTTGTTTAGAGGATATTCTCTAGCCAGCTTGCAGTGTGTCACTAAGGCTGCCTAGGCATTGAGGGGACATCACCTTGTCCTTCAAGGTTCTCCAAAAGATACTGTCAGGCTCTGTTGAATGCGTGAATGTCTCGGCTATGTGAGCTCAGGTGAGCTGCTGATGCCATTGGTGGAGTTCTGGAAGTGTTCCTGTTCTCTAGCACCTTCTCTAGCCTACACTTCCCAACTATTTCTGAGTTGGGGGAGAATCTGCTCTATGGGGGTCTCTCATACCACTGGGAACGGGGCTGAAGGGTGTATTCCTTCTCCAGTTTCCTCCCTCTGCATTCACATCCTGGCTGTCTAAATCTGGCCATCACAGAGCACCTGTTTCATGAGTTGGGGTCCAGGGTGAGGGTAGGAAATGTCCTAACTTCTCCCTTACCGAATTATGAGAACATCTGTAAAGCTAACATTAGTACAGACCATATGGAGAATGGTACTCTCCCCCTCACAGAGCTATGATTATAGGGACATTTTGAAGCAGAGATTTAACCAGACTTGGCTTGCTTACTTGCTTGCTATGGGAGGTCCAGTCATAGAGACCCAGTTAATGTATTTCATCTGATTTTCTGTACTTGGGTAAGGTGTGACCATCAGTGGCAAGAGACATTACTGTCCTGAAGCTTCTTTCAAGTGGCTTACCTACAGCCCTTCAACCTCATCTTCCTCAAGAAGTGTCCCCACAGCCAAAGGAAATGCATCTTTCTGAATAGGAAGATGCCAGAAATATCAGAATGAAGTGATTGACCCCAAAGGCAAATGACCCCAGCAGAGAGGGGAGGATGCTGTTTGCTTCCTTGCCAGACACTGTGAAAATGGCCTTTGGGAGAACAAATAAGGTTTTGTATTTTACTTTACTGGCCGTTTAGATCATATTATTCACAAGCTTTCTAAATTGTGCTTTTAAGCTGACAGAGATTTTGGCATTCTCTCCAAAGTAATGAAGCATTTGTCCTTCTCCATGGCATCTTTCACCATCATAAAATACCACTTCCATTTTAAGTAATTAAAATCTAAACTTTAATGGGAAAGATGATTGGAGTCCTTTGTGGTTTTTTTTTTTTTCCCTCTAATTTATGGCGATGCTGCAAGTGTCTTCAGTTGGTTTTATTTTGACCCGTGGTGGTGGTGGGGGCGGGGGGGATGCGGTTACTATCATTTTTGTGTGTCTGTTTTCTGTTATTCAACCCTAG
Organism: Okapia johnstoni; assembly: GCA_024291935.2. NCBI lineage: Eukaryota > Metazoa > Chordata > Mammalia > Artiodactyla > Giraffidae > Okapia > Okapia johnstoni. The sequence continues at coordinate 64,056,339 of CM044321.1, forward strand.
CCTTTCAGGATTATGCTAATCTCCCTGTATGACTCACAAAGCTTCACTCTTATCCTGAAGGCAAGTGGCATGAGATTTGTAATTATCTTTCGGACTCCTTGATCTCCCAAATGATTATTTCCTATAATTCCATTTTCGAAAGAGAGTTCCTTGTTTCTTTTTTGTTTTTTTCTGATGGAGTAAGCATCTTGATAGACTCGCAGCTTTAGTATTTAAATTTAAATTTAATGTTTATGAGAATGGGTTGCTTGCCTTCCTTCCCATTATCCACCATCACCCACTTGTCCATCTGCCCCACCCATGGTCACTGTTAATTTTCCAGCCTTCACTCACAATGGAATAGGCCACCGCACCAGATCCTGGGGTTGTGAGGATCCTACAGACTGGGATTCCATTGCAGATCATTTAGCCCTTCAGAGTCTCACTTGCCTTATCTGTAAAATGAGAGGTTGGATCATTCTAGTGAATCATAGTTAAAGAGTTCACACAGGCGATAACAAGATGAGTAACAACGTGGGCCAGTATTTATTGAGCAGCTATTATGTGCTTTTAAATATGCCAGGACTAGGTGGTACCCCTTGTAGCTCAGTCAGTAAAGAATCTACCTGCAGTGCAGGAGACCTGGGTTCAATCCCTGGGTTGGGAAGATCCCCTGGAGAAGGAAATGGCAACCCACCCTAGTATTCTTGCCTGGAGAATCCCATGGACAGAGGAGCCTGGCAGGCTACAGTCCATGGGGTTGCAGGAGTCGGATACAACTTAGTGACTAAACCACCACCAAGGATGTAGGGGATGGGGAGGCAAATGAATAAATGAATCCTTTTGATATACCAATAATATGGTGCAAAATGAGTTCAAGAGAAGCCATAGAAGCTGTAGAAGCACGGCATGAGTCCATGGGTGGGTGATGGTTTTTTCAGTACTCTGAAAATCAAACAGAACGCCTACATTAGCTCTGGTAAGACTGAGCCGCCTGACAAAAATACCCAGTTTCTTTCTGGTGGCTGGAAACATGTCAACTTAGTGTGGTAACAGCGGTTCTATTATGCTGCTCCAGAACCCTAGCTGGTAGGTGGAGCCCAGAACTAGCAATTCTGGCACCTGTGGCAAACAGCATGCGACAGACCCCAAAATCAACTTTTTAATTCACTTTGCGGCTCACAGATGGGTGTTATTACCAGTGTGCACCATCTGGTAGCTTTCTATTTTAACCATTCATCCCTGCTAACTAGACGCCGGGCTTTTTTAAATTATTATTTTAAATTTATGTGACCTCTAAATGTTCACAACCTAGGAAAAAAAATCCCTGGTCATCCTGCCCTCCTTGTAGTCCTGGTTTTGATTTGCAGTGAGAAATGTATTATTATTTTGTGCAATTTGTTTCATAAGCCAACATATTTCAAATATGAGGCCCACAAAAGAAAAAATAGCCGTCACTGGTTAAAAGATTCCATGGTGCACTACCAGGTAGTTGGTATTTCTGGTTCCAAAATCATGTGTGTTCTCCACCAGGCCTGAAGAGCTCACCACCTGGCATGGAGCAAACACTTGGTAAAAATGCCACTGGAAGCATGCCAGTGGGCAGGCAGCATTATATCTGTCCAATCTTGTTCCTAATGTACTTCTGAGAGGCCAGACCAATGTCTGTAGGCTGGGACAAACTCCAGGAGGTGTTGTCATTGGTTTGGACAGAGCCTTGAGCCAAGTGGATGTCCTTGTCAAATGGTGCAAAGATCTGTTTTGTGAATTACATGGCTTTCCCTAGTGGCTCAGACAGTAAAGAATCTGCTCGCAGTGGAGACCCAGGTTCGATTCCTGAGTCGGGAAGATCTCCTGGAAGGGAGGGCATGGCAACCCACTCCGTTATTCTTGCCTGGAAAATCCCATGGACAGAGGAGCCATGGAGTCGCAAAGTGCATGGGGTTGCAAAGAGTTGACACAACTGAGTGACTAACACTTTACTCTCTTAAAGAATCATAGTGTATGTATTTTTTTTAAGTGTCTGTGTGTGTGCATATATATATATATATATATATATATATATATATATATATATATATAAAGTATATATATATATTTTTTTTTCTTTTTTTTTTGGCTGCCCTGGGTCTTAGTTGCAACATGTGGGATTTAGTTCCCTGACCAGAGAGTGAGCCTGGGTCCCCTGCATTGAGAGTGGGAAGTCTTAGCCACTGAACCATGAGGCAAGTCCCCTGTTTTGTGAATTAAAACCTCGAGACACACTCTCAGGCATTATTCATATGGCGGTTCTGATCGTGTCTTCTGATATTGTTTATTGCTGTGTCTACCTTTTAATTTGTGCTGATATGTTCATATGCACTTTTGTCTGCCTTTGTTTAAGAAATGGGAGTCTCCTGCAGGGCCACCTGGCCAAGCCAGAGCAACCACTGGTGGTGGTTGTTCAGGGCAGGTGGTTCTGGAACCAAATCCCTGTGAATCCAGAGGGACAGCTGCATTTAGCTCGATGTCTGAGATGTCCACTATGCCCTTTCTGGTTGTCGTCTTGGTTTTGTTGTCATAGACATGCGCTGGGCTGGCAGGAAGCACCCGTGACCAAGGATGGCTGTATATTTCTGATTCCAAGTTTATTGTACATTTCGAACGGTATGCGCTGTGCCCCTCTACTGACACATGGCCTTTCTTCTTTCCCCAGAATGTCGAGTGGTGAAGTCCACTTCCTACACCAAAATAGCTTCATCGTCCCGCAGGAGCACCACCAAGAGCCCAGGGCCTTCCCGGCGCAGCAAATCCCCGGCATCCACCAGCTCAGGTAAGGCTGCGGAGGAGCCCAGAGCAACTGCTTTGTTTGTGACGCATGCTGAGCAGAGGGTGTGTGAAAGCCCAGAGCATGAGGTTTCAACGGAGTGCAGATTCCGGTTTATAATTTTAGAACATGGTAAGCTGGGGGAACAGATTTGCCAGAGTCTAGCATGTTGGCTGTAAGAAAAAACATTGGGTTCAGGAAAACTTAATGAAAGATTTGGAAAAACCAGACTTGCCCACAAATAGGAGTACGCTCCCGACATGCATCATTTCTGTGCAAAAATATATATATATATATATGTATATTTTAGGCTCAAGGCCCCCGACTCCAGAAACCTCCATTAAAGCTTCTGTTCCACTTGTGACTGGCTGGTGAGGAGGCTGCTGTTTGTGTTTGCTGAGTCTTTGATCAGCACACTTTTGCTGTGGCCCCAGCACAGCCCTGGGGCCACAGTAACTGCAGTGACCCTGGGCCTGGGTCCTGTCTGTCTTGGCCTGTAGTGCTGATGTTGGAGCAGGATGTGGACTCATAGGATGAGTGCCTCAGCTCTGCCCTGTCCTTCTTTGGCCTTAAACTGACATGAATTAGTTTGTCTGTCTGTGTCTTAAGTAGAAGATCTATTTCATGATGGTAGGTAATTATTTACTGAGTGCTCTAAACTGTTTAATGTGAATTATTAAATGATACATACATCAGAGTGATCGTCACCTGATTTCACAAAGGCACACAGGGAAGCTCTTATAAATAGAGACCAAGACCTTTAGAGTCTACCTGAGGCCTTCTTACACTCAGCGGTGTGGTCCCAGAGGGATGTGAAAAGATCTCTAGGCTGGGGCTACAGGACCTCCCTCAGGCACGACTGCCTAGTGTGAGTTACAACCTCCCTGTTTAAAAGTGGAGACGCTGTAATCTTTTTTTTCCTAATTAAAACTGAAACTTCTGAAACGAGTCTTAGAAGAAGGGACTCTTAGTTGGCTGGAGAGCTGGACCATGTGGTCCACCTTGGTTCTCTAAGAGATGCTTTTCCCTGGGGGCTTTGCTGCGTGCCACAGTCCACAGGGTTGCAAAGAGGCGGATATGACTGAAGCGACTTTGCATGCATGCACGCACACTCTTCCCTAGCAGGTCCTTCAAGACCTTCTTCTCACTTTATCCCCTCCCCACAGCATGGCTACAGCATCTCACAACACAGCTGGCCCTTGAGGTGGGGCGAGTATGCCTCACCTATTTTCCCATGGACTGAGAGCCCCTCCCTTATTGTGACGTAAGCTCACCTAGACTGGACGGAACACTGATGTCAGACTTTGCTAGAGTCGGACACTACTGAGCGACTGAACTGAACTGAACTGAACTGAAGGTGATGAGACTCAAAAGTTTAAAGTTCATGAGAGTCATTTGGGAATTTGGTGTAGAGTTTGCCATTCTTACCCCCAAACTGTCTAGATTCTGCCAAGGACAAAAGCCTGTTTTAACCAGTATTCCAGGCAGGTCTGATCAGGTGATCCCGGTCCCAGATTTGGGAGGACAGACAGGTAAGGAAGTGGTTTCCAGAATGTGGTTCCTGGACCAGCAGCATCACCATCCCCTGAACTGGGGCCCAGCAGTCTTCCAGGTTATTCTGATGTTCACCTAAGTTTAAGAACCCCTGGATTGTGGGAAAGAAAAGGAGAGATAAATATGGGAAGTCAATGACTCTGGACTGTCAAGGGTGGAAGACGAGGCCTGCTCGTCTTCATCTGTTGGCATAACAAAGACGACTTCCTTTCTGCCTCCCTGCTTGCCTCCGAGCAGCAGTGTCCATCTTTAACCCTGGTAACCCTGGGCACTGTGAAGTGTAGCAGTGAGCAAAGGAGAGTGTCCACTGCCAGTCTCCTTTTCTGCGTCCTCATAATGACCTGCTTTCAGAGAACCAGTCCCCCGGGAGAAGAGAGAATTTATATCTGAAGATCACCTCTTCTCTGGAAATTGATACTGGAGAAAGGCTCTCCTTTCCGGGGACATGCCACCTACTGCAGATGTAGACTCCAAGAATGATGGGGTGATGACAGAAAAGCTGCTGGTTAAAGCTCCCCTTGGGGGCGGTAGCTTGTTATTAATCAACTGACAGGTTACAGTGGAGCCCTTTGGAAGATGATCAGTCTTGACCAAAAAGCAGTCCTCATTTTTTTTCCAATCAGACCTGCCTGGGTTGTAGGATGAAGTCCCACAGAGCAGGAAGGAAGAGGAGGTGATGGCCCTAGCCAGCCTGTTTTCCCTAAAATCATGGCTATTTAATACAATCGTGAAAAGCTGTGAAGGAGAAACAGGCCTCACATTAGTTGGAACATAATCAATACCAGTAAAAAAAAGTCTATATTAAAAAACAATATTTGTGCCCTATCCAACCCACTTTGATACTGCACAATTCTACTTAATCTTTCCCCTCTCCTTCCTCTTAGTATACACCATGGGCTATGGGACTTCCCTGGTGGTTCAGTGATTAAGACTCTGTGCTTCTATTGCAGGAGTCTTGGGTTCGATCCCTGGTTAGTGAACTAAGATCCCACATGTAGTGGGACGAGATCAAAAAATCAAAAATTCAAAAAGTACTTAAAAAGCTTCAGGTGTGGTTGAGGGGGAAGCATCTAATAATGAGAATGAGAGATTAGCCGAAATCGTACGTCTCATATCATAGATATTTTAAGGGAATCAGTGTGCACTTATTGCTATTAACTTTTTGTTATTACCTTTGGGGGTGGTGTTTTTAAGAGCTGTAGACAGTTAGAAGCTCTTAGGCTTGGGCAAGAATTTCTTTTCTCTCTGCTTCTTGTCTCCATAGGTCACAGAAGGTAGTGGGCAGGTCAGACTCTCGTGCGCACATCCAAGGACCAGCTCCTGACACCAGGAGCAGTTACTGTCTGCAGCTCAGGTTTCCGCTACAGATGCAGAAGCATCTTCATGCTTCTGTCTGTCTAATCATGGCAGCCAGGACTGAACGGGGGCCTCCCATTGGTAATATAGGGCCAAAAGAAAAAAAAAAAAAAAAGTAAGAGAGAACTTTTGCAACTCAGAAAAAAATAAGCTTGTAAATAATGAAGAGTCTATTTTATTTCAAAAAAGGAATCTAAAATTTCAGTTAAGAAAAAAAAAAAAGAACCATCACTCTAATCTTAAAAAGATAATTATGAATACAGAAAATTGTTTCACTTTGGAATTAACTGGTCACAGAGTCACTATTCAGCATCTCTTAAGATTATATAAATCTTATAAATGTATTTAATTATAATCTTATAAATAAAGATGACTATATCATTTACCAAAAGTAATTCTGGAAACTCAGAAACAGAGATAGGCAAATGTATTAGATGTATTTGAATTTGTCACTGCCAACGTTTGGAACCATTCTCTTTAGAAGTTTAAAATGCATAGGATACATTTCCTCAACATTGATAGGTTGCTTTGAACAAGCATTTCTATTTTCTGCTGTTTCTCTGAATCCCTTTTCCACCAGTTAAAACTTGGTTGATTTGACCAGAAATCGCCTAGAATAGGTGATAGCTACACAATGCCAGGGAATTATCATTTCTATTCAGAAAGCATAATCCGATCCATCCTAAAATCAATATATTCTTGAAAAATTAACACTTTATTCAAGGTATCTTTAAACTTCTAGTTCAAAAGTAAAAAGCACTCATCACGTTTTAATATAAGCCTTTTATGCATATAGTTTTCAACTCCCTGCTTTTTGATTTAGAAGATATCCCATATAATCATTTCCTGGTTATATAAGAGCTTATAATATGTGATGACTGTCTCTTGATTCTGACTTGCTACCAAATCTTCCCACCTTCCTCTGGATGATTCTTATTTGAGAGGGTTTATAGAGCAGCAACACCCAGTCGCAAATGCACGGATTGCCTCAAGGACCCCTTTTCCCAGGACCTGAGCCCAGGGTTTAGAAAGTTCAGTGGTGTCTCCATGTCTTTTGAGGGCAAGTGTTCTTGCTGGATGCCGGGGGATCACCTGCCTCGGTCCCTTCCACTCAACTAGCCTAAGACTCCTGCCTCTACTCAAGTTTGTCTCTTGAAAACGTGGAAAGGAGCAATGAATTATCTCTGTATTGACTGCATCTGAATTTTCTTAAAATAACCTGTATGGTGTTTTTCATAAATTATAGGACTGGAATGTGAATAAAACTTCCCTTTCATACTCCTGGAACATTGATGACCCCCACAGCCCCCTTCCACCATGAACCTGACTTTGTAACATTGAGAATTTTTTGTTTTTCCTCCTTACACATTCATCTAAAGTTTGAACTGGTTTCTCCTTCAGTTTTAAAATTTCTGCTTCCAATATTCACCTTCCTGCCTGATACAGAGATTGGAGCATTGTATGAAGTTGAGATTTGTAGGTCCCCATGCTATCTGTGATCGTTTTGTTGACTTTGCGTTTATTTTTATTTTTAATAAGTTTTTTAATGATCTCTTTAACACTTTGAGAAGTATTTGTCTATCCATAGCTGCACTGGGTCTTTGTTGCTGTGTGAGAGTGTTCTCTAGTTGTGGAAGGTGGGGGGCCTTCTCTTTGCTGCATTGTGCAGGCTTCTCATTGTGGTGACTTCTCTTGTTGCAGAAAAGGGACTCTAGGTGTGCAGGCTTCAATAGTTGCAATTCACTGGCTTAGTTGCTCTGCGGCATGTGGGATCTTTCTGGACCAGGGATCAAACTCATGTCTCCTGCATTGGTAGGCAGATTCTTAACCACAGGACCACCAAGGAAGCCTGGGCTTTACATTTAAATGAAACATCAGAGTTAACATAGAACTTTAATCTCTTTATTTTCCTCTCCCAACAACAAGCAAGACAAGACATTATTCTTTGTTATATAATATATACTCTATTTTTTAAATGAGGAAGCAGGCTCAGGGCTGGGGGTACTGCTTGGCCCAGAGTCATAGGGCTAATGCGTCTGCTCAGAACAGGCAACTGGGGCTTCCAGTGCTCTGGACACAGCAGGCTGGCCATTCTTGATGCCTGTTTCTTCACCTCTGCTTATTAAAATTTTGATCTTCAGGAAATAACTGATGCAGTACCTAGTTTAAGATGAGATTTACGACATCATAACCCTTTGCAGTAGAAGCCTAAGTGTTAGTCCCAGGCAGGGGCATTACAGGGGGTGAAATGATTCACTCCAATTTCATGATGTTTGCCAGTAGTAGACAGAAACTTTCCTTTGTAAGTCAAATGTTAGAACAAGAATGAGACTCCTCAGTAAATCTTCTCTTTGTTCCTTACTCATTCCTCTTCTTGAGACTAGGAGAAGTTAGAGGTGATTTATTAATGTAAGGTGTTCATTTACACATTCAGAAATATCAAGTTCAATCCTGCTAGTGTCGGGCGCTTTCTAGACACTAATAATGCAGGGATGAAAGAAATAGCCCCTCCGTTCAAGAAGCACACAGGTTAAGCCCCCTAAATAATTTACACATAACGTAATTCACAGAGCTGTTGAATTATTATTAGTCTCCATAACAGAAAGTATCCAAAGAAGGCAAACTGGAGCTGGAGAAAAAGGAACCAAAAATCTAAACACAACAAGAATAAGGAGTCCCGAGAAAATTATGTGCTGAAACACTGAATGAGGTATCATTAAGAAATGGGGTAAACTTCTCCAGTGGTCCAGTGGTTAAGAATCCACCTGCCGATGCAGGGGACATGGGTTCAATCCCTGGTCCAAAAAGACCCCATGTGCTTCAGGGAATCCAAATCCATGCACCACAACTACTGAGCCCTACAGTTGTGCCCTATAGCCCTATAGGTCTGTGCACTGTAGACCCTGTGCTCCACAACAAGAAAAGCCACTGCAGCGAGAAGCCCACATACCACAGTGAAAAACCCGAGCGCCACAGCTAGAGAGTAGCCCCAGTTGCCCCAACTAGAGAAAGTCTATGTGCAGCAGTGAAGACCTGGCATAGCCAAACATTAATTAATTAAAAAAAGAAATGGAGAAAACTGGTTTTACTTACTTCTTAAAGAAACAGGAATATGTAAGAGCATCATAAAGAGAGTTTCATGTGGATTGAAGTTTTATGTGTCTCTTTGGAACACAGACATCTCACAACATGTAATTTTAAAGGCGAACTTTCTCGTCAACAAATTCCTTTATCTGCACAGGGAAATTATAACAAAGTCTCTGTCCAAATAAGAGTATTTTATGCACTCATTCAGTTTCAGTAAGAATGGATAAGCTTTCATTTTGCTTCATTTTGTTTTCTTAATGTTAAAAGTAGAAGGAAACTATGTTTACCTATCTTAAATCATCACTGCTGCAGTCCTCCTTAAAAACTTAGAGATTTCAAATTTTTGGCCTCTTAGATCCCTTATAAGAACTTTGAGAATTTTGTTTGTTTTAGAGTTTTATTCCCAGTTAGGTTGATGGCCATTTTTTTTTTTCTCATATAGTGACTGCCTCTGTTTAGAAGCCATAAAAAACATAACTGAGTCCCCATTGGATGCTTATGCTCATCAATTCAAGCATAAACTGATGCACTTTCTAGCCCTCCAGAAGCTTATAGTCTAAGACATTCATTCATTCAGTATGCATTGAAACCCACCAGGGACCAGTGATGTGAGAGATGCAGGAGTGAACATTTAAAAGAAGGAAAAGCTAGATGCCTTAGTTGATGACCTTCTACCATGATGGAAGCATTATCTTATATTTCCCAGGCTTAAAACTTACTTTAATGTGACTTTGGAAATCTTCAAGTCTTTTTTATTTATGCTAGTCAAATTTTACTTTTTTATAGTTATATAAAATATTTTATGCAACATATGCAGATAAGGATCAAAGCTGGAGAAGCAAAGAGAATTTTAATCAGCATACTGGTCCAATTTATCAATTTTAAAAGCTTATAACAAGCACCATCAAAGGCAGATGGCTAGCTATTAATTTTTAGCTGTCTTTTTCCTTTAGTGCAGAGATTTCAGACATATCCATTCTATAGAGGATCTTTTCTGCTTTGGCATTCCAAGAGAATTGTTGAAAACAAAATGCAGCGAGCAAATCCAGAGGGCTGGTGATGGATTGATTCCCTGTGTTTTTAGAATTTTCTATTGCCTATAGAGCTGAATCCCCCTTCCATTCTCCTTCCCTGCACTCATCAACCGCTTGCGCCCCCACCACCCTGCTCAGCAGGTGAGTATTTCCAAAGATACTCTTTGAAACTTGGAACCTTTATCTTGACACACTATCTGTGGGGTCAGCACCCTATGGCAACTGCTTTAATGAATCCTCACCGCTACTGCTCCATGTTAATTAAATACATCCAGGACATCAACTGGTTCCAGGCATGTATTAGGTTGTAGGGATACAAATGTGATTAAACCGCAATTCTTCAAGTTGGGAGACAAACACACATGCTACTTACTATAATAGTGTAGTAAGTGCCATAGGGCTACATCTCATTAATAGGGTCAGAGAAAAAGACTTATAAATTGGGACTTGAAGGATCTTGCCAGGATAAGAAGGGCCCAGAGGGCATCATCACCTGAGAAAACAGTGAGAGTTAAGGCACAAAAGCATGGAAACGTACGGCATGTTTAAGGAGCAGTTGCTAACTCAGTAGAAACGGATGACAAAATTCTAGGAGAGGGAGAAGGTGGTGGTAGTCCAGTTGGTTAGGCTGAGATTGCACCATGCGTTATGCCATGAGAACAATGTTGTCCGTATTAGATGGTAAAAGGTGACTTTTAGTAAGGCCGTGATTAGTTATTTACCTGAATTTATATACAATGGCACTGGGGTAGGAAGGATGGCTACACAGAAAGGACCAAGGGCCAGGAGTGCTCTGTGAAGCCACCTGGGAAAAAACTTTTAGGACAGAATTTAAACAGTTTTTAAAATGGGGGACAGGACTTCCCTGGTGGTCCAGTGGTTAGGGCTTTGCCTTCCAGTGTTCAGGGGGTGCAGGTTTGGTCTCTGGTCGGGGAGCTGAGATCCCACATACCTTGTGGCCACAAGGCAAAACATAAAACAGAAGCAATATTGTAACAAATTCAATAAAAAGATTTTAAGAATGGTTTACAGTAAAAAAAAATCTTTAATAAAATAAAATGTGGGAAATTTCAAAAGGGAAACGAAACTAAGAATGTAACTGGATGTGAGGCCAAAGAGAAGGGGATCAGAGATGATTTGCCCATTGATGAGGGATGGGTCCCATTGTAGTCACATCCATGTGAGATGCTCCGGAAGCATCAGTAGGCGGGTGGGAAGGAATGGTGTGGAAGTCAGATTTGAGCTGTCAGTGTTTGTACTGGGTAGACACTGACATATAGCAGTGATTTAAATAATATAAATGTAAAATGCACCTCCCCTCAACCCAAGGAGAGATTGGAACTGCAGGAACGTGTGCAGTTATAAGGGTACATCAGCGGAAATGGGTGAAGTAAGTCAGAAAGAGAAAAACAAGTACCTGCTATTAACACATACATGTGGAATCTAGAAAAATGGTACAGATGAACTCATTTCCAGGGCAGGAGCAGAGACGCAGACTTAGAGAACAGACTCGTGGGCACTGGGCTTGGGGGAGGAGGGAGGGTGGGATGAACTGAGAAAGTAGCGTGGACATATATACACTCACACGTGTAAAATAGCTAGCTAGTGGGAAGCTGCTGAATAGCTTCAATAGGGAGCTCAGCTCGGCGCCCTGTGATGACCTAGAGGGGAGGGATGGGGTGGGAGGGAGGCTCAGGGTGGAGGGGATGTATGCATACAGACAGCTGATTCACGCGGTTACACTGCAGAAACTAACGCAATATGGTGAACCAGTTACCCTCCAATTTTAAAAAAAGCACATTAGAAGAGGCGAGGGCACAGTGAGCGTGCAGGAACAGAAGTCAAAGGGGGCAGAAACTTTCAAGATGGAGGAAGAGGCCAGAAATGTTTCTGAGGGCAAGTAGAGTTGAGAACGGAAGGGAACCCAGGATTTGGCAGTAAGGACACCACTGGTGACCTGTGGAAAGTCCCCTTCAGCGGGCACGTTGTCCCGGGGGCGGACTCCCGGGCTTTACTCCAAGGAGAGGCCACCTGCAGTACCTGGTAGGGTGGGGACTAAGCACCCAGAGACCCTCAGCACACTGGTCCTTGGTGGTGCCTTTAATCACCTAATTCCTTCAGAATGACCAGCCTCTTCTGTGATCCCCGCTGACACATTTTCATCATTTTAAATCAGCATTCCAGATGATGCTGTCTTATTGTTACATTCAAGATCTCTTTCCTTGTACCTTGAAAGCATCTTTGGTTCCTTTTCTCCCCCTCTTCCACCTTCAGTTTGTCACCAGTGTTCTTGGCCCCTGCTTTGCTGTCCTAGGACTCCGATTTCTCGCAGCTGCAGGAGCAGCTAGCCGGCCCCCTCCCTGTCTCTGACCTCTGCTCCTCACTCTGCACTGGGCGCTGATGTTAGACGTGTTACCGTTACTTGTGTGTGTGTGTGTGTGAAGTCGCTTCAGTCGTGTCCGACTCTTTGCAACCCTATGGACTGCAGCCTGCCAGGCTCCTCTGTCCCTGGGATTCTCCAGGCAAGAATTCTGGAGTGGGTTGCCGTGCCCTCATCCAGGGGATCTTCCAGAGCCAGGGATCAAACCTCCACTTCTTATGTCTCCTGCATTGGCAGACGGGTTCCTTACCACTGGCACCACCTGGGAAGCCCGTTGCCATTATTTCAGTTCAGTTCAGTTGCTCAGTCGTGTCCAACTCTTTGCAACCCCATGAATTGCAGCACACCAGGCCTCTCTGTCTATCGCCAACTCCCGGAGTCTACCCAAACCCATGTCCATTGAGTCGGTGATGCCATCCAACCATCTCATCCTCTGTCGTCCCCTTCTCCTCCACTAAATCAGTTCTGAACTCTTTATTCTAGGATGGAGAACTGTCTTGGGCTGGCCACAGTCTTCCTTTCCAGCTGTATCTCTCACGTCTCCTCTGGACATGTGCTGTAGCCTGGACACCAATTTAAATTTCCACCAGGAACCTCTGGGGCTCTTCCACCTTTATTCCTGTCACTTTCTAGAAGTCTTTCCTCTATCACTTCTGGTCGAAAGTGCACATGCGAGTTTGGCCCAGCTGACCTCTGTGAGGGTCTACCCCTCCTCCCCCATCCTGTGACAGTTGATTTGGCTCCCAGGCCACAGGTGACAGGTTGTGTCACCTGACCAAGTCAAGGTTTCTGAGGGCAGGAGTCCTTTAATGCATCCTACAGTGCCTTCAAGTTCATGGTCACTACTGAGTAAATGTTAACTGGATGAGTGAATTGAGGAACAATGGGATCTTTTCAAGTTACCTAGATCTCCTGAGGTTCAAGGCCCTATTTGTAAATATTAAAAAATTAATTCATAGAGCCGTGTTCCTCTCTCCAGCTCCTCTGTTTCTATTGACCTTCTGCCTTGCCATTGTCCACAGTAGATAAGACAGTCCTTTTGTCTTTCATGGTGGGGGCAAGCCCCATGGTATGTGGGATCTTAGTCCCCAGTCATATGGGGTCTTAGTTCCCTGACCAGAGATAGAACCCATGCCCCTCCAGTGGAAGGCAGAGTCTTAACCACTGGACTGTCCCAATAAGGTGAAAGTCTTAGTCACTCAGTCATGTCCAACTCTTTGTGACCCCATGGTCTGTAGCCTACCAGGCTCCTCTGTCCATGGGATTCTCCAGGAAAGAATCCTGGAGTGCATTGCCATTCCCTCCTCCAGGGGATCTTCCTGACCCAATAAGATAGTCCCTCTGAATTGGACCCACTGGCCCTGTTTAAGAAAATGCAGACGGATAGAGAAAATCAGGGTTCCAATTCATCTATGAAGTCAGCACCTATGAAGATGAAATGAAGAAAAAGCATTTTTCTCAAGAGTTCTCCCACCCGTCAGACACTTGTCTGTTTTGTCTTTGCCTAGGTTGACTCCATCTGCTTTTTCCTTTGTTTTTTTTTTTCTTTCTTGATAATGTGGCAGGCAGTGGACAAGGGCTGGGAAAGCATATTTTAGAGTATCTACAGCCTCCTCCATGATCAGGGAGTGAGGGAAAGTCTAAGGCAAGCAGCCAGATCTCCTGGGAAGCCTGCCTGAATCACCACCCCCTGAACACACAGACAGATAGATGGACTCACATGCATGCAAACATGTTCCCTCCTCTCGTGCCTGCAAGTGCAGCGGCATAAATATTAATAAATGAGCCACCTTAGTTCAAAAAGAAGAGAGAAAAACAGCAAGATAGCTTTTCAGGTCCAAAAGGTTAGTCACCTTGTAATGAGATGGTCTTGCATGGAGATTGTTCTAACTTCCAGACCAGTTTGAGACATTCAAGCATTTGGTTTTCACTTGCTGTCTGAGCCTTTTACTAATGAAACTGTAAAGGGAAAAAGTCCTTTAAGTTTACAAAGGGTTTGCTAAATTCAAACACACATGAGTTTAAAGTCATTTAAAAGGAGCAATGAATTTGGACAGGTAAGCCAAGTATTTCCTGATTCTAGAATTTTCTTTTTTTGGGGTAACTTTCATATTCAATTGTAAGTTTTGGGACATTAGACAGAGTCAGGCATGTGGTTAGTGAATGTTGCCTGTACTGAATGGTGGATTATAGAATCCTAAATTCATGACTCCAGTGAGGAGAGTAGGATCATCGGTCTTTGAAGGAAGAATGAAGGAAGAGGTGAGGTCGGATCTTCAGTGAGGAGTCATGGTCTGTGTCCACTTCAGGCTGCTGTGTCCTTGCTAGGCTCAGGTGCCCCCGAGAGGGGGTGGACTGGAGATGGTAGAAGTCAGCTCCACAGATTTCTTCTACAGCTCTTTGATGGCTAGTTATGAAATTGATCATCACAGAATGTGAGAATAATGCAGCCTAGAGTTAAGCACTTCTCATTCAGGAGGTAAAAATCAGAAGAAAGGATACAGCATTTAAAATGTACCCAGACAGATGTGAGCAAAGGAAATCAGAGCAGGATCTAAGGCAGTGGATCTGATGAGTCCTTTAGTAATTCAGATGTTTAGTGACTTCCAACTGAAATAACTAATTGCTGGGCCCGCTTGGCCATTTAGAAACGACCATGTGAAGCTGGATTTTCCCCATTCAAAATAAATAATTGTTTAATAAAGGCCTCTGTAATACCATTTGTTAGTTGAATTTTAATAAGTTCTATTAAATAAGTGAGAAAACTCTTTTTTATTGGCACTCAGGGACTTCTGGTAGTACAGGATTAAAAAACAATGGGACTCAATACACGTGTCAACCTTACTTATGAGACAAAATTACTTATCCCAGCAGGATGAGGAGTATGATGTTTTCGGGAGATCAAGAACCAATTTAAGAAGTTGATGGTGCTTTTTAGGTGGCCAAGAGGAAGAGTCTCTACAGAACTCTGACCTTAACAATACAGGCCATTCCCAACTTACAAGCAGATTGTGTTCCAAAAATGTTTGACTGTAAATGACTTGTTTGGCACTTGAACTTCATTTCTCCTGAGAAATGGAAAGACAAGTAGAAGCCATGAGCCCAGTGGCTATAAATAAGAGAGGCAGGTTCTAGTGCCCCAGTGAGAGAGAAGCCTATACATCCTCAGCTCCACAGACAGAGAGAGAAAGACCTGGACGAGTCATGATGAGCAGGCCACTCGTGGGAAGAGTATGCAGTTCTTTGAGTAGGACATGAATGAGACTCATTTCTAGCTCCCGCCTTTAAACTATTTGTCTTTCCACAGGTTATCTCTCTGAACCTCAGTTTCCTCATATCAAACTGCAAAAATGGCACCAATTTGCAATGCAGATTTTTTTTTCTCTTTTTTTATTGCAGCCATGTATATCAAGATACATACAATGATGCTTCAGTTCAGTGTGTCCAAACTCTCTATGTCCTTCCAAACACTCTCCTCTGCTAGCCTGGTTGTTTTGGTCATTGTTGTTCAGTCTCTAAGTCATGTCCAACACTTTGCAACCCCATGGACTGCAGCACACCCGGCTCTCTTGTCCTTCACTATCACCTGAAGTTTGCTCAAATTCATGTACATTGAGTTGTTGATGCTATCTAACCATCTCATCCTCTGTCACCCCCTTCTTCTCCTGCCCTCAATCTTTCCCAGCATCAGGGTCTTTTCCAGTGAGTCAGCTTTTCACATCAAGTGGCCAAAGTATTGGAGCTTCAGCTTCAGCATCAGTCCCTCCAGTGAATATTCAGGGCTGATTTCCTTTAGGATTGACTGGTTTGATCTTCTTGCCATCCAAGGGACTCTCAAGAATCTTCTCCAGCACCACAGTTCAAAAACATCAATTCTTTGGCATTCAGCCTTCTTTCTGGTCCAGCTCTCACATCTATACATGACTACTGGAAAAACAAATAGCTTTGACAAATATGGACCTTTGTCAGCCAAGTGATGTCTCTGCTTTTTAATATGCTGGCTAGGTTTGTCATAGCTTTTCTTCCAAGGAGCATCTTTTAATTTCATGACTGCAGTCACTGTCGGCAGTGATTTGGGAGCCCAAGAAAATAAAATCTGTCGCTGCTTCTACTTGTTCCCCTTCTATTTGCCGTGAAGTGATGGATCAGATGCCATGATCTTAGTTTTTTTTAATGTTGAGTCTTAAGTCTCTTCCCTGGTGGCTCAGACAATAAAAAATCCACCTGCAATGTGGGAGACCTGGGTTCAATGCCTGAATTGGGAAGATCCCCTGGAGACGTGAATGGCTACCCACTCCAGGAAACTTGCCTGGAGAATTCCATGGACAGAGGAGCCTGGCGGACTAAATCCATGGGGTCGCAAAGAGTTGGACATGACTGAGGGCCTTTCACTTTAATCCTCTAGCCTTAATCCTTTTCACCAATTGATTACCATGTCCTATAGTTTTTACTTCTTAAATCTCTCTGAAATGTTTCTTTTCCCCTCCATCTCCACTGCACTACCCAAGATAGAGCCACCCCATCTCTTTGACCATAAGACCCTTAAATGTGCCTCAGTGTCTCCCACTTGGGCATTTGACTAAGGGATGTCCTGTTCCTGTTCCTGTTCCCCACTCATCCATTCTTGACAGCTTAAGAGTTCTTCAGAGCTTTCTGAAATGCAGATCTGATCCCCTGGGTTCCAGCTTAAAATCATTCAATAGCTTCTCATGGTGCTTTGGATAAAAACCAGACTCCTTAACTTGAATTTCAAAACCCTGCATTATGTGACCCCTGCCTCCTCCTCCATCCTCATTCATAAGGTCCTTCCTTCCGACTCCACTTGCTGCTATGCTCACCTGTTGAGGTCCCTTCAAAGTGCCATGTTTGCTCCCTCCTCCATGTCCAGCCATGAAACAGGTGGTCCTCTTGCCTTGGAGTGCTTACCTTACTAACCTGGCCAACTGCTATTAATACTTAGGATCTGACTTCACTACCTGCTACCCTCTCTGTATAGGGCGTAGGCTAGTCTTGACCCCATAGGTGATTAGGGGTCAAGAGCAACCCCCAGTACTCCCCCTCTCAGAATACTTTGTTGTGATTTCAAGTTGAGTTGTGTAGTTTTCCTTCAGTTTAGAAGGCTGGTGTTGTAAGGGAAGGTGGGGGTAAAGAGTACACAGATTTCAGCTCCACCCTGTATTCACTGGTTATGATCTTTATGCCTCTACATCTTTAAAATAATGCTGCTTGCCTCACAGATTACCCTGAGAGTTCGGTGAGATAATAGTGTGTGTGTGTGTGTGTGCGTGCGCGCGCACGCGCATATAGACAATAGGTGCGTGCATGCCCAGTTGCTCAGTGGTGTCCAGCTCTTTGTCACCCCATGGACTGTAGCCCAGTGGGCTCCTCCGTCCATGAAATTTCCCAGGCAAGAATACTGGAGTGGGTTGCTGTGCCCTCCTCCAGGGGATCTTCCCGACCCAGAGATGGAACCCGGGTCTCCTGCATTGGCAGGTGGATTCTTTACCACTGAGCCACCTGGGAAGCCCCGTATATACGTATATATGTATATATATATAAAAGGTTTAAGTGTATTAACTAGTCCATGGAAAATAAGTCTTCAATAAGCTGAGATGCATGCATAGTAAGTACTTAGTAGATGCAAACTTTTTGTTGTTTTGTTTTGTTGTTTTAAGCTGACAGTTTTACTGGGCATCCACTTTATCGTGGTTTTTTGTTTTGTTTTTTTAATGTTCCGCTGGCTAAGATTAGAGTCCCAAAAGTAAAAAATGGGAGTACTGTGTTTGCTTTCCCATTTGCTCATTTTTTTCCCCCAGTCTGTAGGGGTGATGTAAAGTGATGTAGAATGTGGGCAAAGATGATATTCCCAGAGCCTGTTTTCCAGTCAACCCTAGGGGATCTCCTGCCTTATTAGCTGTAGATTCTGTCTCTGCCCACAGTTCCTGAGTCCTTGCCTGTTTCAGACCCCTTCCTATTAGAGTCACTGGCTGGGCAGGGCCGTGCCAGGAGGTCTAGGCAGCAGGCTCATTCAACAAAGACAGGACCAGAGAAGGCACGCAAATCAAAGCATTCTCAGGGCTTCCTACTTCAATCTGTAAAAAAAAAAAAAAAATGTGTGTGTGGTTGCGTGTATTTTAGATGGAGTCACCAAATAAATTTCAAAGGCAAAACACAAATTAGCACAGCATGAGTTCTGTGACATTTGTTAAAGGTCTTTGGAGAAGATGACAAAACAGGGAACTTCCCACATCCATGGGCCCTGAGGTTTGGTGCAAACATTGTGTGTGAAAAATCAATAAACATGTACCTTGCCACTGAATTTTCTGAGGGTAGACTTATTACCCCTTGTTCCCGGAGAGTCACCGGGCTTCGGAAGAGGTCTTGTCATTTTGATTTTCATATGAGTCACTGGGTCTCTTGCCCCCAGAGACACTTGGTTATGATTCAGTGTGGAGCACATTGAAAGGACTCAGCTTCCGGGAGTCAGTGGCGCGGTGGGGGTTGTGGTGGTTCCGCGTTGGCATGAGGCTTAATTGACACCTTTGATGTAGCCTAAGACAGAACCTGCACCTCCCACTGCTGCCTGGAAGACGTCAGCCTTACGCAGGAAAGGCATCTGCTGGTGAATCCTGCATCTCATTCAGCCTGCTCTGGGAGCAGCCTTAGCCATCCTTAACTAATCCAGCCGCTTCCCTCCTCCTCCCTCCGCGGTGCTGGGTTTAGTGCTGAGAAGGGATTTCGCCTCTTGCTCTTGTCAGGTTAGACACTGAGACTGTGTCCATGTTAGAACTCATAGAAGGTAAGTTAAATGCATGATCGCTCTCTCCCTCATGGAAAAATGTTTATGTTGCACCCTGGAGAATCTGTGTGTCTCACTGCTAATCCTACTTCCTTGGCTGTGGATGTAAAACATGTAACAAAAGAAAAGTTGACATTTTTACAGGCAGAATAGTGGCGACTCGATACGTCTTTGTACAGTCATGTCTTTAAGTGTTTTATCATCTCTTAGAGGGACTGCTACAAAGAGAAAAGGATGACTTACTTGAGTTCTGTGACTTTGATTCAGTCTAGGGATAATATGTAGCAGTCTTGAGAGACAGGTTGATTCTGGTGATTAAACGTATTTAAAAGAAAAAAAAAAACAGTTTTATCTTCAACAGCAGGACAAACTAGCTGTGAGGAGTTTCTGAGTGTCTGTGCCAGTTACTTCATCCTGCTGGAGTCAGGTCCTTCCAAGTTAGGCTGGGGGATGTACAGGGCACAAGTGGATGCAGGAACTTAACTAGAATTGAGTTCTTAACTCTTAAAAAGACAGCAATCTGCTTTCACAAGTCACTGGGAATATCGCTTATGAGCTGTGCTAATACTCCCACTGGCTTGTACTAGGAAGCTAAACTAAAGAATTAAGCATGAATTCCATTGAAAAATGTCTCAGAACCACATGCCTAAGATCTCTGTTCAGTTCAGTTCAGTCACTCATTTGTGTCCGACTCTTTGCGACCCCATGAAAGATCTCTGTGGGCACAGTTAAAAGCATCATTAATAAATCATCAGAAAAGTTGTGCCAAGTACATTTTTTTTCCTATGTAACCTGCAGCTATATTTGACACAGGATTCACAAAACAAGTGAATTTCTGAAGAAGGTTTCTCCCTGAAGCTAGTGTTTAGGACTGTAGATAAAAAGGTGTCTAGAATCTTAGCAAGTGTCCCTCTTTAATTGTTTGTTGCTCTGTGAAGCTGATTTGTCAGGAGAATTCTTTAATAAGCCTTTTTTTTTTCTCTCTGTGATTGTCTGTGCTTCCAGTTAATGGAACCCCGGGTAGTCAGCTCTCTACTCCGCGCTCGGGCAAGTCTCCTAGCCCATCACCCACCAGCCCCGGAAGCCTGCGGAAGCAGAGGGTAAGAGAATAAGCGAGCTCCTTGTTTAAGACCTGTCCACGTCTTGGTGCAGATGGCACAGTGCCAGCAAACAGCCCTCTCAAGTTAGGGCTGCTTGTCTCTAAGGAAGAACCAGGTGAGGACAGGAGGTCACTGGTTTTGGCTGTGGTTTCTCTTAGCTAGGACTTGGGACCTTAAGTTTCCCGGTAAAACTTGTCCTGATCTTCATTCCAAGAATAGACAGTTGCTGCTTTGCTTTTAAACACCTTTCTCCTTTTGTCCGGAACGCACAAAGATTTTAATGGCACTGGTTTGTAAGCTTCCTGGGCTGTAACGATTTTCACTGGAGGCCTCATCACTGGTCACCAGCCTTCCTTAAGAAGGGAAAGTGCCTGGTTTGGAGAGGTGGGCGGGCCCTGGTGGGACTTGCTTTATGGCAGAGGATGGTGACCCAGAGCCACTGAGGGTCTGTGCTGTGTGTGTGATGGGGACGTGTGACCTGTGTTTCTGTGCATGAAACCCACATCGAGCACCTTCTCTTTCATCACGACCTGCATGTTTCTTGTAGCTTCTTGTGTAATAATGGAGACGTTGATTGAGTTCGGAGATCAGAGTCAAAAGCTACCGGAAATGGTGTTAGTTTCTCCATTGCTAAGGGAGAGGCTGGGGGTTAGCTCTTCTTTCTGGATGGGAGAGAGCTGCTGTTTGGATCTGCTCACAAGCTGATTTATCCTTTCCAGTAGGATCAAGGCAAGAATAAAAGTAGTGGGATGGGGAGGAGCCAGATGGTTCAGTGGAGGCAACAGGGGGCCTTTCAGTGTCCTAATTTCACAGGCAAGGTGGGGAGGGATGTGTGCTCATAGGAACTCTGAGGATGCTGTTCCCTGAACATTTTAATAAGTGAGGGCTCCTTGGCAACTTTTGAACTCAAACCTGGATTCTTGAATTTGGTCTCTTGTCCTGTGTGCTTTAAAATGAGACTTCTGCGTTCCATACATTTACACTGCCTCCAAGAGGGAGGCACCCCTTTCCAAGCCTCCTGCCAAGGTTGTGTTCACACAACTTGAGTCAACCCCTAATCCGTTTGGAGCCTGGCCAGCCAACACAGCAGGTTGTATCATCCTGCTCCACTGAACCTCTGAATATCAGGTCCAGCTTGTTTAGATGATCCAATGAGGCCTGGAGCTGGGCACCGGTTCCTCTACTAAATGGCTATGTTATCATAGGTAAGTCTGCAGTCCTCTCCTGGCCCCAGTCAAAAAACAAAACAAAAGACTCTTTCCAGATAGAAAATGCCATCATTCTACTCCAATTCCATCTGAGTGCTATACCTATGTTTTTTTCTGGGTCACAGTGTAATTTGGCACTTTAAAGTATAGGAATCATTAGTGGCCTACTAAAAGAAGAAAGGTCCAGATTCATTTAATCTCCCAGATGTCTATGGTTGAGTGGAGGAAGGGGTAATGAGTGGTTCTTTTCTCATAAATGTTACCCAGCGAGGCCCCCATCTATAGGGGCAAGCCATTAGAAATAGGACAGGAACTTACTTCCCTGGTGGTCCGGTGGTTAAGACTCCGTGCACCCAATGCAGGGAGTGTGAGTTTCGATGCCTGGCTGGGGAACTAAGATCCTGTATGCCCCACAGCAAGCCCAAAAAATAAAATAAAAGTAAACTTCTAATTTAAAAAACAGTAGGTCAGATGGGGCCCTCTTGCACAGAACAGTCTCTCTTTTGAAGTGTATACTCTGGAGAATATACCTGGCATTGAAATCTCTCGTCATCCTCTGGACTAATTACATCAGATTCAGGATTCAGCTCATGCTTAGTTGTCGAGGTTAGATTAGAGTGTTTGAGACTCCCTGCCAGCGACCTGAGCGTCTCTCCTGCTGGCTATATGGAGGAGACTTCCATCTTGGGGACATAAAATGCTTGGCACAACTGTCCATTTGTTGGCAAAATGAGGTTAGAATGTGCTGCTTCTTCCCTCTGTATTCCCTACTTCACTACGACTGTATCCAACTAAGGCAGAAAATTACCATCCAGCTCCTAGCAGCTGTGTGACCAGTGGCTTATGTAATTAACACTGCTGGTGCTTGGGAAGTAATTATAAGGGATGGTCCTCTTAGAGACTCTTCATTTTGTCATTTAAGCTACCAGTGCCAACCCTGTACTTGAGCGGGAAAAATCAATCCCGTTTGTTTTAAGGAGACAAAGGTTTATCATCATCTGAAAACAGTTATTAAGCATATGTTGTGAGCAGAGCACGAGATAGTTTAGAGATGGTTCAGTTTCCAGGCTTTTGAATTTAGGCCATAAATGAACATCCTCCATCCATGTACCATGTCAACGAGTGGAAACATTCCCAGCTGCTTTAGTGAGAGGAGCTTTCATCTTAGTGTGGAGGCAACTACATCAAATAATCCCTCCCAGTTAAAATGAGCCTAGAATATCCCTAAAAACTGATCCTGTTTCAAGTTTGGTTAATATTCTTCTCAAATGGTTGGCTGTACTCCTATGCAGGAAATACTGAAATAAGTGAAAGATGGCAAGTGCTAAAAGAAGACACTTCAAAGAATAAATATAACTCTTTTTATTGCAAATTGGAAAACAGTAGCTACTTCTATTTTTCTTTCTGTGTTGCCTAGCAACATGGCCAGAAAAATGAGTTGGCTGCTTCGAAGGGAGCGAGGAGGTCAAGTTCGCATTCTTTCTGTCTTCCAAACGTACTGTTTTGAAAACGCAGTGTTTATTGGGTGTATGCAGTACACAAATGCAACCCTTGGGTTGCTGCTCTGGAACCAGAATTTGCTGAATGCCCGCTGGGGCTCCTAATAAATTATTGTGTGAGGTAAGCATGTTCCTCTTCTTCCCAGGATGGGATGGAGGTGTTTGAGGAAGAATTGCCTTGACACATAGTAGCAGGTTGGCAATGACAGACCTCAGGGACTGTAGAACTCAACCGGACACAAAGGAAGGCAAAAGCGCATGAGCAGCTCAAGCCAAGAAGGCAAAATAGCATCCCTTTAGTCTCTTTAGATGGCTTCTCAGTTATGATCTTTCCTCTTATCCAAATGTGGTGACTTTAGAAGGTCTAATGCCATTAGAAACCAAGGACGCCCATTCGGCGTTGCTCCACTCGTAAGAGAGCCACAGGGCTCCTAAGAAACCCAAGTAAACAAACCTGTACCGCCCTTCGTCTTACAGGACCTGTATCGCCCCCTCTCTTCGGATGATTTGGATTCAGTAGGAGACTCAGTGTAAAAGAGACAATGGAGCAGTGTATATGGTTTGTGGTTGGGTGAAGGTTTCACATTTCCTAAGCAAAAGTCTAACAGCAAAATACACAAAAGAGTTTTGCATACCTTGAAATGATAAACCCCAAATCATATAAAAGGAAATATCCAGGCATTTCATATTAATCCTTGCAGGAGATTATTTTTTACCTGTTGAGGAGATTTGATTAATTTGATTGAGGAGAGTGAACACAAATGGGCTCAATTGGTGAGGTTTTTGTGTCAGACCTGGCTGTAGATGAATTTCATATATGGGCCCGATCTTAGTGTCAGAACACACTAAATGGTGTAGCAAGACAGAGTCACAATTTCTGTAGATGGGGTTTTCTTTTTGATCAGAAATAGACATGTAGATACAATTTTTCTGTACCTTTCTGTGCAGATTTTTCTGGCCAAGCAGGTTAAAAGGGCACTAAGCAGACATTTTCTCCTAAAGTTATATAGTCTTCTTAAAATTTGGGTTGCTTATTTTTAAAGTACTTTTATTGCAAATTAATAAAATTATTCAATTAGAGTTCTTTTTCTTCCTAGACGATATTCAGAGCTACTTATCATACCCCTCATATGTGAATTAACATATGAGGAGAAACAGTCATGTGAAATATACAACTCATGAAGACTTACATTAAGCATTAGGAACTTTATTTTTGTTGTTAAAAGTTAATTTTACTCTTTATACTTATCTTTCATTGAAAACAGCATAAGCATAGATTACACATGAAGAATTTGTTTAATGGCATTACTATAAATTATATAATTCCTCCTTACAACCATGTATGCAATTTTTCAAATGTATAAAGGTTGAAGTTAGGAAACTTTTTTTTTCAAGCATACCTAAAAAAAAGTGTCTGGACTTCTTCCAAAAACCAATTTGAAAAGCAAAATTCTTTTAAACAGTACTATATAAATCAGGTCCCAAATAGCCAAATCTCTATTCTGATACATTCTGGATCTTACTGGTGTTTTGGAAATTTTCATATGCAAAACTCCTTCGTGTTAAACTACATCTATGATTATAACCCATTGTTAAGCATTAACCTACTAATTCTGCTTTCCTAGTCCTCTATTTAAAAATTATAGTCAGCTTTGCTTAAACGTAAAACAATTATTTTTAAAGCTGAATGTTAAGAATGAATTTAATGTGTATGGTCTGTTGTATTTAAGCCATGCCCTAGTGATCATTTAGTTTTACTAGTTCAGACACTAACAATTTAAGACTTGTGTAGCATGGTTTTGCTATTTCACAGGCTTGACATATCTCAGTAGGTGATAAATTCACAATGAATAATGTCATTTGGAGGTTTGTACTTGTTTTTTTTTTCCCCCAAAATTTTACTTGAAAATTGAATTTAAAAGCAAAATGTTTGATTCAAGATGGAGAGAAATTCAGCTGTCATATAATGTTTTCAATGTTATCAATTTATCTCCTTGATAAATTGCTCAACTATCAAATTTTACCATGTGGTTTATAGTTACATATGCTACTATCTCACTTTCCAAGTGAATAAAATATTCCAACCATAAGAAGAAGAAGATTTTTTTAAAAAGTCCAGGCAACCTAACAGCATTTGAAAATTTAGCCTTATAATAATTAGTGCCTCATTATCCTGTCTGTTGGAGAGAAAGACACTTCTCTGGCAGGTTATTTGAGAACTGCAAGCTGAACCATTCCATCTTGAAAGAACAGTTCATAATAATACCTGTTCCAGACTTCAAGTTTTAAAAATGTTTCCAATAGAAATTGTGAACAGAGACTCCTGCTGAGATCAAAAGACTGCTTTGTTTTAGCTGAAACAGTAAACATCTGTGAGGTTGCCTGTGCTGGTGTCTGTTCTAGTTATGTCTTCGTAAAATGCATTACTTAATACAGTTGAGTCCATAAAAGGTTAGTATGTATTTGACTGAACTGTCAAAAATGCAAAGAAAGCAGTGGAACAATTACCTTAAATCTGGTGGGGGTCAGATCGTCCAGAACAAAAATAAATTCTAGTAATTTTAACTTCCCTGAACTGTCAATCTTTTGGACAGCTACTGCTTAGAAAGGTCCAATAAACGCTATTTGTTCTGGGTAAGTGGCGGATATCGCCAACTGATATGAAGCCCAGGGCTTTGTTTAGACATGGCAAAAAGGAACTGGACTTGTGCTAATTGCCGATAGATATCATGGCCAACTTTCCATTCAAGCGGTTCTGAGGGAAATGCTATTCCACAGCATTTACTCTTTTGAACATATGACTTTTATTAAAGGACTGTTCAGAGGCAATATATATCATTTACTTTTTGAAACTAAAGTCCCTCAGAGATTGAAACAGCGCACCATTTATAGACTTTGAGATCTCTTTCTATGCAGAGCATAATTCCATTATACTAAAGCAGAAAAATATATATAAAAAAATCCTTAGCATCAAACTAGAAGTTTTCAGTTTTTTGGTGGAACTGAATTGATGATTTATAGGCACTTAAGATTTACTTACTTACAGAATTCTTTTTAGAATATTAGACACTGAATCTTTAAATTGTTCTCCTGGGCAGAAGAGACCTCCAGGAAAAGCAATGCATTTTTGTCCTTATGGTAAACCTGATATGTTCTGTGAAGACTCTGCGCTCTAGGTAACAGTTTGATACTTTTTTTTCATTTGCGCTTAGTTTTTTTCCTTTAGTCATCATAGAGAACAATGTAATAAATATACTCCTACTTTTAGCATTTTAGAAAGGCAAATCCTAATCATATATCAAGTATAAACTTCAGTGTGAACTCAAAAGACTGGTTCTGAAAACCACATGGTTTGTTTCTTCTTTGTCTTGCTTAATTAACTAGGTGGGGGTGGGATGGGGCAGAAATACCCATGTTTTCATACTGTCATAGACTTTTAAGAAGTATCAGGTCCACCCATTTACACACACCCCTGTGTTCTTAAATTGGCTCATTTAAATATTTTAAAAAATCAAGTACCTTCTAAAAATATTTAGAACCAGCATTCAATTGCCATATGGGTTCCCTGTGTTAACGAGCAGAGGTTTTGGTTAAATCCAATATAAATCTATACATGATTTTTTTTTTCATTTAAAAACAATGAAATCCAAAAACCACATTTCTTAAAACAAATAAATATATAGAATAATATCCTTGAAAAATAATTCCATACATTTTAGCTATTGAACTACTAAATTTTTCATATGTGGCATATATCTACCCAGGTGTGTAGGCATTCATATAAATTTGCAAGGGTCAGTGTGTATATGGGTGTGCTTATGTAAGTATTGTGTATATTTATAGACCATGTATAGTAAAGTATGGTATTTGTGACACGGCCTTGTAAGTTACTGGCTCTTGTGGAATTGTATGTAAAACCTTTGTGTCATAAATCATTACACATGACATATTAATTGGGGCATGTTTAAGTTCAAAGGTAGTTTGCTAAACTAGTATGGCAAAACGGTTCCAAATAATAGGCAGATGTACTGATTTAAACAAACAATCTGGAAACCAGATAAACAAAAAATTTCAAATTCAGACAAATTCAGTGTTTTATTAACTATTAAATATAAGCATTCATTAATGCTTATATTGTTATGACTTGATAGTCAACTATTAAAGTGATTATATTACTATCACTGATCTTTCTCTAATGTGTATGATATGTGGCAACTGTCAATCAATATTCATTAAAAAAGTTGATTTATAGGGTTGTGAGTAGCTGGGTATTGTATTAAAACATGAATAGAAGAAAATCCAAACTATGTTTGATTTGAACTAAGTTTCATAACAAAGCCAGATAACCTATAAGGCAGTTCTGTATGTTCTTTCAAACATGGTTCAAAACTGTTGCTGTATTTTCAGTAGTAACCTTACTATACTTGCCATGTGTGTATATATCTATATAAATATATACACACTTGAAACTGTTAACTGAGTGAATATACTATATATGCATACATTGTCTATTTATGCATATTTGCATTAGCCTGATTAGCATCTCTAATTTTGCATGTCAGTAACAACAGTATCCCACAGAAGTGTAATGTGAAAATTAGAAATATATTGAATTCAATATACCAGTTGCCTGATGCAGTTTATTACACTGTCAGCTGAAAAATACTTGTAATTTTGTACCTGTAACGCATGTGGAAAAGATAGGAAATCTGAGGCCCTAGCTATAATTTTTCAGGGTGCATGATATATAGTGTCTTTAAAATGTGGTTCATTTTAGTAAAGATGATGGATAAATTCCAAGATAGTATAAATGATGCATGTAATACATAGGTGTTTATATTATATATGGCCACAAAATGGTTTTGAAGCTAGGATAGAAGGTATCTGAAAGGTCACAAAGAACTATGAAATTTAATTTTCATATGATTTTTCTTTGCGTTTATATTCATCAACAAGCAAGGAATTGAGTTTATTCTCAGGACATTTAACTTCAAAATATACTATGAATGTTGCAAATTTGGACAAAATTTTTATAAAGAGGTAGATATATTTCCTGCTTACAGTTTGAATTGCCTGGATGTATATTCTCTTAAAAAAGAACATTTGGTATTAAAATGTTTTAAACAGCAACAGATTTTAAAAATTCATCAGTTGAGGCATCTGCAGAGTTTTATAGAGTGAAATGATGAAATGTTTCATTGAACTACCCGATTTTGAAAGTTCCATCACTTTGTGCTGTGGTTTCATTGTAAAATGTTGTACTTTGTGTTTCACACTGGACCATGTTATTCCTCTCAAAGTTAATGTTGTTACGCTTACCCCTTAGAATAACTATATAATAAACAGGAAAAACTGCCTATGTTGGTCAGTGACTTTCTTTCAGAAAACTTGGTAAGTAGACACTGAAAATGAAATGACTGTGTGGAGGAAAGTTTACCTTCATTATCATATTTATGGTGTTTTGTGACGTGATTAGCATCAGTAGGTGAGACACAAGATACTACAGAATGACATCGCATGACATCCAAAGTATCAAATACTGACAGTCACAGTGAAATAAGACTATCTGGCAAAGAACTCTGATTTACTTGGTTATATTAAAATCATTAATATACTTTCCTCTCAGGGTTGCCTTAAGAGTGAATATATCAAGCAAATTGGCAACTATTTCTTTTGAAAAAAAAAGAAATTTTAAATATACTTTCTCCTAGGCATGAAGGCATTTTTCCCAAGGTTGCCTAATTTGCAGGGGGAAAAATTTGCATGTGTATATAGGTACATGTGTGTGTAAACATTACTTTAAAAGCACCAAATGATATTATATATTTATTATAAATAAATATATAATGTTTTATTATATATTTATATAATATAAAAGTTAAATAACTATAATAAATATGTATTAAAATACTTGATTACCCAACTTTAATATAGAATTAAAACCCGTAATCTATTTCATTCACAATGTGGTATTTTACTGGCCTAGTTGGAAAAAATCATTTACATTAAAATTATTATAGAAGTCTGAAATTCTATATGTTTTAAATCTAACACTTTTACTAGGTTCATTTTAACTTTGAAATTATAATTTGCTTTAATTGGTTCTCTTTATTATTTCCATGGACACCAGATATAGTCAATGCTGAAAGCAGTAATTGGTACAACTGGAAGGAATGTTTGAAAGTGAAAGTCAAGTCGCTCAGTCATGTGCAACTCTTTGTGACCCCATGGACTGTAGCCTATCAGGCTCCTCTGTCCATGGGATTTTCTAGGCAAGAGTACTGGAGTGGGTTGCCATTTCCTTCTCCAGAGGATCTTCCCAACCCAGGGATTGAACTCTGGTCTCCTGCATTGTAGGCAGACGCTTTACCGTCTGAGCCACCAGGGAAGTCCCACTTTCACTTTACAAATGTATAAAATTCCAAATTGTGCTTTACTTTCTGAATATAGAGTTTAAAATAAAATGGAGCACGTGCCTGAAAAAGTAGTGACTAGCTTCCTTCTTTACAGGCTGGGAATCCAAACTGAGGAGTAAATCATGGAGGGAATTCTTTTATTGAGAGGATATAAACTAGATGGCTTCTTGGTCCCCCTTCAAACGATGATCTCACAGAGTGCCCCTTCTGAGAGGAGACCCGGTGCCAGCCAAGACAGATGGCTGAGATTCGGAGTGTATAGGTCCTGGCTTTAAGTGGGCATGATGACTAACAAGTAAACAGGAGAGGCAGAGCGGACTGCCTGACAGAATCACAGCGAAATACATTTATTTTTGATATCTTGGCTCCCGTGGGTTTGCTATCATGGATTTAATGCCAATATTCTCATTTTCTTTTTCTCTTCTTCTAAGTAAACCAATTTCATGAATAGCAGTTTTATAGTCTTTTAAAAACTTTGTTTATGATAACCTTTTATATGTTTCACTGTTCATTCTGAGTTATGCACATGGTTGCCTGTCCCATAAATGTTAGGTTTAAACATACTACGGAGAATGCAGACAAAGGAATTTGGGAAAAGGAATTTCTTTTGTGCCTTGTTTCAAGTAATAGAGCCTTATTAATTACTGCATATTGATGTCATCACCTTATTGTTCTTTACCCACTTGCAAAGTAAATGTATGATTTTTCTATATGCACACACAGTCCCTTGGGTCTCAAGCTCTGTACACCAAGATTACAAATTAAATTTGCTACATGAGGTTATCTTTAGAGATTCTACAGACCTCAAGTCAGGATCACCCAGACAATTATAACAGTTTGTTAGCTATTTGTTGGTTGTGTTTCCTTTATAAAATTGATCCAGTGGGTATTTAAATTCTTATGTTGCCATTTTGCAAAAAAAAAGAAAATTACCAAAGTAATAACCATACACCAAGAGACAATGTGACATGGGAGTCATACAATTATCAAGACAGAGCTAGTTATCTTGTGAAATTTTTCTCCCTTGATTACATCAGTTGGATCGATTGGATATTTCTATAATCTTTATTTGGTGTGGACCCCAGCTGAGTAACACCAATAATATGAATACAAATGGCAGGAGTAACTCATACTGTTTAGATTTGAAATGAACTTTTTTACCACATAGTCATCAGATACATCTTGGTAAAATGTGGTTAGAACTGTTATGTCAGCTTTCTCACTTCAAAAAGTGTGATATATTCTCCATCTGTTATATGATCCCAAGCTAAATAGCTACATTTAGGATGTGTTCTTACTTAGGGCAGTGTTTTTATGAAGGTGTGCCATAAAAGCATCCAGGTGCCAGCAACCTGTCCACCTGGTTCCCATTAAATCTGCTTCGAGGTGATGACATTTCAAATGTCACAGTATCTCTTAGAGCAGCTAATTGCATTAAATTCTAAAACAACTATGTTTTTCACTGTACACCATATGCCTTGGAATTAGCAAACTGACTGAAGCAAACACAAAATCTTATGATCGTGTATACTATGAAATGGTTTATATTCTCTGAAAAAAATTAGTAAATTGATTTCATTTATAAGCATGGCACAATATAAGTGGGCTCTTCAGCTCTATGTAGGTCTAAATAAAGCCTGATTCATCTCATTGGGTTAATTCTAAAGAACACGAACCTACACATTTCCCCTTTATTAGGTTCAAAATCCTTCAGTCAGACTTAGGGCAATAATCAAAATGTTCACACTCTGTCTAAGGTAGTATATTTAGGAGTAGTAACGAGGGTACACAGAGGGCCGTGATGATTACTGAATGGCTTCACCTGGGAGAGAGCAGTATGTTAGGTAATAAAATGAGAATCCAAAAAATAACAGGCTGGAAGGATATAAATGTAATAAATTCGACATTAACATGAATAAATGAGAAGTCTTAGACTCGACCCAAAATACTAACCTCTCAAATACAGAATATGGAGATCCGACACGATATAGGCTTAAAAGTCATGTTGTTACCTATAAGCCAATATGATTTTAAAGTGCATTGGTATTCTATTCACAAAGAAGAAAACACTACCCTTCTCTGTTCTGTGTTGGTCAGGGCACACCTAGAATATTTCATTTGCTTTGAGCACCAGCATTAACCAGAGATATTGACAAGTGGAGAATCAAGGAGTCATGGGGTCCTGTCTTACGACAAATAGCCAGAGAGACTAGGATTATTGAAATTGAAAAAGAGAAGACACAGAAGGGGTTCAGTGGCTCTTTCCAAATTTTGGAAACCTTGTCCTATTGGGAAATGCACTGTACTGAGTGGCTCCAGAGGTGACAGATTAGAATGACAAATGGAAAATGTGAAGGGGCATCATTTGAACATAACTCACCTGATTAACAATTAGCAGCCTGCCTCAGGAAATAACAGGTTCAGTACTGGAGCTATTTGCACAGAGGCCATTTGACCACATGGCTGGGATTTTTATAGTGGGCATTTCGTCTCTCAAGGAAGTAGGGTAGAAGAGGTAATATTTAAGATCCATTTCAGTTCCTGAAATTCTTTGAATCCATGAATGGTCATTGTCTTGGAAAAGTGTACAAATTTTAACCACTTTACTTCTTTGGGGAAAAGCAGAAGTAGTGAGAAATTGAATACATTTATTTTACTGTATTTGAGCATAGTGAATGAAATGAGAACTTTCCATTTTTAGAGTACTGTATTTGTAATTAAATGTTCTTTTACAATTGTTTGTTACCTTCAGATAGCATGAAATTTGAAATGACTTGGAGTACATTTTGAAAACTAAAGTTGAAAATAAGACATTTTAAGCATAAGCAGACTGTGTTAACCCTGTATATTTTTTTAAACCAGAGCATAAAACCTTGAGGGGTTTTGTTCATAAGGCAGAGGAAAACACAGTTGGCACTGTGGCAAGCATTCAGGGCATCAGACAATTGGTGGCACTGTTGAAAATGTAATTCATTAGTTGATAAGGCAGTTTAGTGAATAATATCCAGCAAGTTTATTAAACATTACAGTTTAAAAGAATGTTTTCATATTATTTGGGTGAGTGTTCTGGCTGAATGTCTGATGTTCTTATTAAAAGAACAAGATTTTGGAATCGAGTCCATAAGTTGTAGACATCTTTGCTAGGAAATACGCTACTAGTCTATTAATTTGAATGCTTGATTCTGAAAGAATGTGTCTTTGTATTCTAAAACACCATATGACGGGACAGCACCTGCCACCCCAAACCACAATGTGTCTGCATTATTAAACACCATTTGTGATGCTGCTGGAAGAAATTCAAGGATTGAAAGGCTCAGAAGAGAAAGTCTACATTGTAAACATTTCCTTACTATTTTTCTGCTTGGAACAGGATTATGTCTACAGCAAAAGCAGTGACCCAGGGGATAAAAGATCTCCCTGTTCTGGAAAACACACGCCTTCCCCTCAAATGTGGTAGCGCTAATGTTTCTTTACTCCAGACCTTGACCTTGTTTCAACCTCCTATTCCAATACTATAAACACAAGGTTTTCACAAACAGACATTCATAAAAGAGCACGCTCAGAGGCTCATACATTCACAGTGCCTTCAAGAGTTGGCTGTGGCTACAGTTAGTGTCACAGCCATCTGACAGGGTCACAGTCTGAATCCCTCTTTCTGACCTGACATAGGACAAATGGGTGCTGCTGGCCACAAGGGGAGGTTGAGTGAGAGAAGATGGAAACAGCTCAGGTCACCAAGCTAGACTGATGGATGGGGGATTCTTACGATACTGGAAAATAAAGGGCACACGACACAGACTACCACCAAACTTCTAGAATAATCACAAAACTTCTAGA
The DNA here is from genome assembly GCA_024291935.2 of Okapia johnstoni. Lineage (NCBI taxonomy): Eukaryota > Metazoa > Chordata > Mammalia > Artiodactyla > Giraffidae > Okapia > Okapia johnstoni. Next base: position 64,089,394 of record CM044321.1, read on the forward strand.
CTAACCACCAAACTTCCAGAAAGTCTTATGAGGAAGCAGATGTGTCAAGACTGTGAGTTTAACTTTTGTCCTAATTATGGCAACTGTCAGCTTTGATGAACTTGTCCCATGGAATGTGGTCATGTTAACACACCCCGGGGAATGCTGTGCAGTTGACCCAAATGGCCCCACAGTGACTGAAGTAGCATTTGCCCAATTATAGTCATCCTTTGGGTGAAAACTAGCCTCTGAATTTACTATGCAAGGTGCTGTTGGGAACAATGACTGTATGTAAAACTCTTCCTTCCGACTTTGTGCACACTTAAGGCTGGATGGCATGGAGAGGAGGTTGAAGGGAGGTAAGCAGAGGAAAAGTAGGTCAACATTGCTTCTCACCACTTCTTCATTATTAATTCAACTACAGATTCTCTCTCCCTTCTCTCTGCTCCACAGACAGCCGGCACCCTGAGCCAATGCCGCCCCCTCACCGCCTCCTGGCTCCCATCAGGCCAACCAAGTGGATAAACCCAGGGAAACAGAAGGAGGATCTTTTAGGACAAGCTGTGTTCGTTATTTAGAAACAGCATCGATATGTGCAAATTGTCTTCTCGAGGAATAGACGCAGAGATGGAAAGATTCATTGTTAAAATACTGCCTCATGGTTGATCCCAGTATTAAATATTTGGTATTGTTTTGTTCTCAGAGCTTTATACCCTGTAAGAGGGCACTCACACCCTGTAAGAATACTCACTCCAGTATTCTTGCCTGGAGAATCCCCGTGGACAGAGGAGCCTAGTGGGCTACAGTCCATGGGGTCGCAAAGAGGCATACACGACTGAAGCGACTTAGCACACGCACTGAGCTTTATAATATGGTTGTTACGCTGTTTGCTCTCACAAATCTTGAGTCCAAACACACCCAAAATTTGAATCACAAGGCTTAGACTTTTAGTTTCATCTTTGCCTCAGGAAGAAAAGTAATTACAATAAGTAAATGTTTCTTGTTACGTAACATTTAACATATCAATAACTTGCTTAGTGCTTACGTCTTCATCACAAAGTGGAATTAACAAACCTACTATTTAATCTTTCCCCAAGGATGTGGCAAAGCTGAATATTTTTTAAAAGGATATTCCATAAAAATCAAACTGAAGAAAAAATTTTTCTATGGTAAGAATAAAAAAAAAAAAAAGATCAGAGTGACCACTTGTAAGAAGCCTGTTTGCAGATAGACTATGGAAGAGTGAGATGAGACACCTCAAATCTGCCAAACCTAAACAGGGAGCAAAAGGATGCTAATTTTAAGAAAATGGAATGAAAGTCATGGAACGTCCAAATCGACAAGGATGAGCGTGGCACAGTTAACACCTCCCATCGTTGGTTAAGAAGCTGGTGGGGAGCAGTAGTCCCAGTTGAGTGGTCCGAGCACCTCTTTCTGGGAGTGGAGGCCAGTCTCCTCCGTGGCAGTGGGTGCAGTTGGTGCCCGAGCTGCTGGGCTGGGCACAGCCCCTGGAGACACGGGACGGGATCGACAGTGTTTCTTCTCTGTTTCCGTTTCCCCCCAGAGCTCTCAGCACGGCGGCTCCTCCACTTCACTCGCATCCACCAAAGTCTGCAGCTCGATGGACGAGAACGACGGACCTGGAGAAGGTGGTAAGCTTGGGACGTGGTGTCTGAGGGGAAGGCAAGGCGTAGCTTGTACCCAGGCGGAGAATGGGTTGGCTAAATTTAGTCCAGAAAACTGACATTTCTCCAGCAGGATGACCCTGAGGGTCATTGCAAGGGGGTAGGGCAGAACGTGGCCCTCCCCAGGGGTGGTATCTTCTCTCCGGGGCTGGGGAGAGGGAGTCAGCCGAATGTGGAGACCTTTCCCACCCTCTAAAGGTGTAAGCATTCTTAGAAGGCCAGCTCTTGCCCTCCTTGCAAATAAAAGGGGCTAACTGTTGCCTTTGTTTTCCAAATTCTGTGCACTTCTAGAACAAGAGAGACATGTTTACTCTCTTTGACTGAGATAGCCCTGCAGAGGCACTCATACTTCAGTAAAGTCGAAATGCAAACATCTGGCTTTACAAAAAGACTGAATTGATGGCAAATGGCAAAAATATTCTTTGGACCTCCAGCAAATTCACTTTAGAAAGTGGTCACGTGACTCAGGTTGTGGAATAGGTGTTTCCTGCTAACTCCTGAATTGCTTTGGATGAGCCTTTCCAGCCCTCTGCATCTTAGTTTTTCTTCTATAAAATGGAGATTGTATCCTAATACATACATGCCTGTTTCCTCCCTGGAGGTTATTATCAGGCTGAAATCAATTATGGGAAAGTGTTTAGGAACTCAGGTATAAAACGGATGCAATCAAACCACTGTTAGAGAACCAGCACCCCTTATTTGTTTGAAGGGATAGGATTTAATTTTCCAATAAAGTCCCACTTGGGGGAAACACTTCATTATGTTACATGAGATACATGACTGACCCAAGGATTATTTCCTGACTACCATGCAATATCAGACTTTTTTGGTATTTCCAGAAGGATGAAATTCAGCCTTCCAAAAGTCTTCTTTTGTTCCAGTGTTTTATTTACTTACTGAAACAAAATGGTCCTTGACTAAGCCGGTGGCTAAGTCTTCTTAATCAGAGGCCTAAAAGATACATTTTTATGTAGTCAGGGGGAAAAAAAAATCTAGCCATGTGCTCCAGATGGGTGTCCCCTGGATGGAAACATAGAAGCCTCTCCTCCCATTTCTCATCTGAAACCGGACTTGCCTCCAGCAGACAAGGATGGTTACTTATCCGTGCAGGAAAGAGCCTTAAGACCGTGTCATCCGAGAGATGTTTTATAAATTCGGGTGCTTTACAGTGGCTTTGAAACTTCTCCAACCATCTCCTGTAATAACCATAGGCCAGACAAAAATCCCTAGGCTGCATCTTTCAGAAGGAGACAAAATGATGGCTGCTTTGCGGTGAGATGGAGCGGGGAGTGGAGGAAAGGCTCCAGCTCTCGCTTTCTTCGGAGACCTCTGAGATGACCTCTAGTGGGTTAAAAGTAAAAAGTCACCTTTCAAGAGGTGAAGAGGTTGCAAAAACACCAAGGACAAAAGCAGCAGCAGCAAATGTCCTACGTTTGTACAATACTTTCCAGAAATCCCATCCACTCTAGCATCCAGAGTGGTGCAGGGTGGAGATGATCACAAAAACAGAGTAAGTAAAGGCCCTATAGGAGATGCCTGCTGGTTGTGAGCTTCTCCAGCCCTGCAGACTAAACTCAATGAGAACACGAAAATCGCCCAGAAAGCCCTTTTGCCACCTAAGGTTTTAATTTTATTTTGAGAAGAAATATTTAGTATCGGTTGGTGATTAAAGGTCAGAAAAGGAGCACATTTAGAAAGCACACTAGGTTTCCACCACATTTTGTATTCAGGTTGCCTGAGGGAGAAGCCAGGATTTATAACTTTAAAGCATGTAAATTTTAGAGCCCGGCTATAAAAGGCTTTTTATACCCCTAAGATGTTAAAGGTTATCCACTATATTTATGTGACCTAAATGTGGCTTATTTAGTTTTATGACCTTAGATATTTAAAGCATTATTAGGCATTTGTAAAATATTTCAAAATGCATTTTAAGGGGGAAAATGTGTTGTGTTAGTGGCACTAACATAATTGAAACTACAAAACTGTTCTGTTCGCAGACATAATAGATACTGCAATTTTAACTCAACATCTGCTACACAGGTTGCTGGTGAGAACATTTGTCCAAAATCTGCTCATTGATCCTGGGGAGGGGTGGTGATCAGTGCTTAGTTCTAACATAAGGAATTTTATGGAGATCTCTATTTCAGGATGTAGTAAAGCTAAGTGTCCAAACAGCAGGCATTTTTCATGCTTGTACAGTGTCAAGCAGTCCAGAGTCCCTTACAAACTGCATTTTCCTCCCTACCTAGGAATGTCATGTCTCTGAACACCATGGGTATTCATAAATGCTATTGGTCAAATTGGCATGAAATGAAAAGTAAAACTTCCTCCTCAGACACCCCACTTCAGCAGAAAGCATTAGCTGGTCTTACATAGGTGGGAGTGGACCCCATAGATTTTACATTTCCTTTTAGTTGATCATTTGTCTTAGTAGAAACAGTTGATTATACAATGTCAGCAAGGGTCTAGGGGTGGGAGACTGGCCTGCCTGTCCAGAAAATGACATATTGATTCTGAATCAGCGCCAGTCTATTACATGATACTTCTAAACGTCTCCTATGCACAACATCTGTGTTCCCTTTTCTATCAATAAAAACATATTAATGATTCTTTCAGAAGTGTCGGAGGAAGGCTTCCAGATTCCAGCCACAATAACAGAACGATATAAAGTCGGAAGGACAATAGGAGATGGAAATTTTGCTGTTGTCAAGGAATGTGTAGAAAGGTGAGAAAGATATCATTTGCATTGAGCTTTAAAGGAAACACTTGGGGTTATGTTTTCCGAGATTGTGTCTTTATTTGTGGTGTGAGGCACATATGGAATAGGTTAATGTCTCAGCTCCAGATGTTAAAAAAAATGTAAAAGAAAGAACAGCTCATCTAACAACAGATTTGAAAAATGTAGTGATTTCTGGGGACAATCTATAAATTAAGAGCTTTGATTTTTCTTTTTAATGTATTCAGCAAAATGATGCCAGCTCTTTCAGGTAAGTCCTTTTATCTTATTTAAAAAAAAAAATAGTTTTTTCTACATTTTTTGGAGACATTTTGTAAATGTCAGAACATTCTTAAATGAGATGTATTGATATATTTCTCACATGTATATGTCATAAAATTAAATATATGAACTTCAAAAAAAGCTTCACAAGGCAACTGTACTGATCCCCACAAAAAATGGCATTTAATACATTAAAATGTTTTAAAATGAATGAGCCAGGCGCTCTTGTGGGCCAAAGCGGGGGGCTTAGATTGAAAGGTTTATCCCTAGGATCTCGGTACCTAATCAAGGGCAGTAGCAGGGGCTACTAGTTGGAGAAGTGACAAATACTAGTTATAGCCCAGATTAAGCCCACCTCTAACCCTGAGCCCAGAGTTAGATTTGGAATTTGTTGCTTAAGGAGGACTCAGTTGGCCAGCAGCTTCTCAGGGCTGGTGAGCTGGGTATTGGAGAGCCGGGGACTCCTGCCTTGTTCCTTAAGGGAGCGTGTCTGCTGGCTTCCAGGGGCCGGCTGGGGGTGAGCATCTTCCCCACTGCTCTTCTTGGCCTGCCTGTCCTAGTTCTCAACACCGTGTGACAAGAAGGCTCTAAGCTCTGCCTCCATTTGAAGCAGATGCCTCTGACTAAAAGTTCTAACCTGCAGGTCCCAGAACTTATTTTTCTGCAAGGCCTTTGACTTAGAAACAAAGATTCAAGTCACCTTTGAGCTGGACGTCTGCCTGGGCCTCAGACACGAGGGTCCTGAGTTTGGCCAGTGCCCACTGAATTGCTTCCCTTCACCCTCTGCCCGACTAAGGCAGTGGAGCCCCCGCTAGGCTCCCCTGGAGCAGTGGGTCTCACTGTGCCCCTCCCAGCATACCAGCTGGGCCAAGCCATTCCCGTGGACGTGGTCGCAGCCCCCTAGAGCAGCCACTCTGGTGGGGAGAGCCATGAGTGATGGGCAGCTTGAGAAACGCCTTAGCTGACCCTGCCAGACCCTCTTCCCCCTCATTCTCTCCGCTCCACAACTCCCACCACAAAGCTGGACAGTTTGCCGTGTGACTGACAAACATAGAAAATGTCCCATTACTTTTCTGGGCCTCACCAAACAGGAGCAACCACTGTTTACTGAACGTAAACTATATACAAGGTCCTTAACTTAGGATATTTTATTGACATATCATAATAATACCATGGCGTTGGAACTATTTCCATTTTATATAAAAAATACCTGAAGAAGCTAAATGCCCAAGTCACTAAGTGCTCAGGTAGTTAAGTATTTCTGTTTAGCAAGCCATGGACACTAGTTCAGCTCTAAACCTCGCGCCTCTGGACCACTCGTTGCCACTGCCTCCTGCCTCCAACCAGGGGTCTCCTGTAAGAACCTGGCTTCACTGAGCCAAAGTCACACACATCACCTTTGTCCCTGTACAAAGAAGACAGAAGTGAAATCGGGAAAGCCATTTTCAAAGTAATGGGTGGAAGTGTGTGTTTATATAATTTCGTATTTGATTTGTGCTTTTACTGATAGGAAACCCAACCCCTTTAAACGTAATGTGTGCTGCAGCAGAAAATCCCGTGTCCAGCACCACAGTGCTCTTCCCCCGCGGGGGCCTGGTTCCCTGCCGGGGGCGTCATCTGTTGAGTCTGGCGTGTGCCCGTCCTCAGATCACGATGGCATCTTAGTCCGGCGGTCCTGGTCTTCCCAGATAGAAATGAGCTCCCATGAAGCTCATTGCTTCATCCCAGATTAATTTCTTTCTGGTTTAGACTTCGTTTGTCTTGCAGGAGTTCGCATCTCGGGTCTCGTTGTACGAGCCGTCCGACTCTAAGCACCAGATTGCTCCCTGAAGTGTTAGTATTGAACTCCCGCTGAACCAGGACACATGGCAGCTGCCCCCTCTCCTCAGAAGGATCCCGGAACAATCTTTTAATATTTTCCAGAGGTCCAGGAAAATAAAAGGGGCTAAGAATGTTTTGAGTGGCATACACTGCTTATGTGGGGACATTCTGCCATATTGGGAAGGATGGATATGGATGAACGAGAGCAGGTCTGCCCCTCCTGTTAATAGCACACTGTCGCGGGGCAGGGTTGCCTGCAACAATGGATGCAGTGACATCGCATCCCTCCCCTGATTCTGTATCAACGCATCCTGTCCTAGGGCCTGCCAGGTCCATTTCGGTTTCCGCCTGTCTCCCCGTAGCAGTGTCTCCAGAGGCCTCAGGAGCCCTTAGGATGTGCTGAAGGATGCTGGCGAACTTCTGGAGCTGTTTTGTGGAGCCTTTCGAGGCCTCAGAGAAAACTTATAAAGCTGAAACGTGCTAAGAAGAGGTCCGAGGATGGGTAGAGGGCTTGAGATGAGGTGCCCTTCGTCCCTGGCTTCCTGGCTCTGTGTGGATTAATTACCGGTCAAGCCATGGGTACCAGTGATGCGGTTGTGAGCAGGCATGGTGTCTTGGGTGGCTCCTGGCCCTCCTCCCCACTTGCACTGCTTGCATGTTTTGGCAGCACAGGATTCAACTGAGTTAAAATTGTAGCCGCTCATGAGTCCCTCTCTCCCTGCTCCTCCTGGAGACGCAAAGAACTACACATCGAGGGCTTCCCCAGTGGTTGCGGGTCTGCCTCGCAGTGCAGGGGATGCCAATTCAATCCCTGGTCTGGGAGGATCCCACATGCCACAGAGTGGCTAAGCCTGTGCACCCCAACTACTCAGCCAGCGCTCTGAAGCCCACGAGCCACAACTACTGAAGCCCATGTGCCCAAAGCCCATGCCCTGCAACAAGAGAAGCCACCGCAATGAGAAGACCACACACCGCAATGAAGGGTAGCCCCTGCTCACCACAGCTAGAGAAAGCCTTTGAGTAGCAACGAAGACCCAGCACAGTCTAAAAACAAAAACAAAAAATTAATAGGATAAAATAAAAGAACTACACATCAAAAGCATTGGCTCTGGCAATGGTGTGAGACAGGCCCAAACCCACAAGAGTGAGCTGAGACTGCAGTATCAGCGACATGAGTGCGTCCACCTAGAAAGTCCTCAGACGTTTTAAGAACCATATACCTAAAATTGGAGGGATTTGCTTCTGAAGTGGGATTTGGAGGGTGAGTCAGTGGGAAGGATTTTAAGTGTCTCTCAGCTGACAGCATTCTTTCCTCCCTAAGGATGCTCTGGCCCCTGATAGCCACAGGACCCAAGTTCGAATTCAAAATACAGCTCCACTCCGGGGGTGTCTGACAAGACACTTCTGGGGTGCCTCCATTCTCTGCGCAAAGAGGAGGCCGAGATTGAGCTTTATTATGATTACTGGGTAAACAAAGGGTGCTGTGGGCTCGCCCCTCAAGGAGATAGGGTCTCCCTGTCATGTCCTAAGCGCCACCATCCTCTGGAGTTCTCCCAGCTCCACCAACGTATTTGGAGATCCTGCTAGTTCAGGCCTCTGCCGGGCATTGCCGGGGCACAGAGAGAGTCAGGACACCGTTGCTCTGCTTGAGGACCTCACCCATAAGCAGAGGATCACTATGGCAGTCAATAAAGGCTGTGGCAGAGGAATGCCTGGGAAACCATGTTTCCTATTCCACATAATCTTCATCAAAATCTTCAAATCAGAGCAAACGACAAAAATCCCTTTGGTCCAGAGCGCCCTTTTCATTAGCATTCTGCAGCCCTCCAGGGCTGAGTGAAGGGGTGAGGAGAAGACTGTCCTGGGGCCTGGAATCATTGCACTAAACAAGATGGCATTCTCCAAACCATCGTCAGTACAAACCTGAAAGGCTACTTCCAATTTGTAAAGTTTAGTATTTTACTAAACTTTAATACTAATACTAAAATACTAAAATTGATATAGTTCCAATTTGTAAAGTTCAGATATTTCTCCCTAGTAGTTCGAGCTCTAGTCTGGGGTCAAATTGAATAGGAATGTGACCTTACAAACTGAGCTCCCACGGACAAGGAGGAAAACAAAGTTTGTCTCGCTGCTGCTGCTTTGGCTGTGGCCTTTGAGGTTTCTGTGATTGCATGAAAGGTCAAGGCTGTAATTTCAGGAACATACAAGCGAACAGCCTGGCTGTTCCCCAGCAATCCAGGTGTCTTCTCTCCTCCACACACCGAACTGTAGACTCCTTGAGGTCAAAGGCAAGGTCTCTTATCACCCATGTAGCTGACAAAGAACCACGCTCCTGCTTACTGGATGATGATACGGGCACAGCATTTAGAGTTTGGAGGAAGGCATCAGAGTTTAGAGTATGGAGGAAGGCAGATACTTTGTTTGAGGTTTTATTTCTTGCCAAATGTTTTCTTTTACCAACTGAAAGCAAGCCATGAAGTGTTTATTCTTATGGTGGACATTTAGTCCTAACACCTGTTTTTAGTCTTATAGTCCAGATTCATCATCTACTTTCCTTATAAACATGCATTTCTAGTAATTAAGGATTTTATTAAGACTTTATAGTTCTATTCTCAAAGAATCCAGGAAAAAAAAAAAACTTGCCGTATTAATTTTGGTGGTCCTCCACAGGGCTCTTTGTCTGATACAAAATGTGGGTAAATCTGAGTGGGTGTTGACTCCTGTTTTGTAAGATTCTGGGTAGTCAACCCACAAGGTTCTCTTCCTAGGAAGCTACTGGCCACTGCAGCCCAGGTTTGCTTGCATTTACCCCTCAACTGTAGGCTCAGCATTCACCCTGCTTGTCTGGTGTCCTGGAAGCCAACACGCTCACTTGTTTGCTGGGGATTCTGCTGCTTGTGTGTCTGGCTGTAGAGGAGGAGTCAGCCTGCCTGGGTCCCACTCCAGCTTTCTGTTTTGGGTATAGCAAAGCTTTAATGTGCTCATTCCAGGGAAATGGAGGATCCAGTGGTAACTGTGGGGAAGACACAGCCAAGAAATCTGCTCTCTTCTAACCAGCACCTTCCTATCCTGTGTGAAGGCGCTGAACAGAAGCATCAGCACTATCCTAGCTCTCTAGCCCTGCCTGGTACTGCTGACTCTTAGCAAAGCTTTCAGTCCTCAAGTCCAGATTCCCTGCAATCAGATGAAACATCCCAGACTAGATTGGAAACTGCTCATATATTCCAGTCTCAGATTTGCTTTATTATAATTTCATGTGTGATTTGTGAAATGCAGAACCCAGAAACACTTCAGCTTTTAGTTTTCCTCTTGATTAAATATTTTCATGTTTGCAGATGAAACTCTTCAGAAGCCTCTTAAAAAGAGCTGCTTATAGAGTCCCTGCAATCCTTCTGTGATGTGAGTCTCCTGCATTGGCAGGCGGGTTTGTCACCACTGCTCCACCTGGGAAGCCTCTAGACTTTCTCATTAGATACAATTATAACAGTTTAGTCAATGTTGATTTTATTCTGCAAGCTAGTACCGTGAAGGGTCCTGGAAGTGCAGTGGAAGAAGGAGTTTTAGGTATAAGTGACAGGAGGATTTCCCTGGTGGTCCAGTGGCTGAGACTCCGTGCTCCCAATGCAGGCATCTGGGTTCAATCCCACATGTCACACCTAAGACCTGCCATAGCCAAGTAAATAAATAAATATTTTAAGAAGAGAAGCAAACAACATGAATGGTTTCTAAAATGCCCTCGAAACACATTGTTACTATCTGGTCTCTTAATTTATAGGCACATCACTGTCTTGCTCTTATCATAGCATACGACTAGGAAATTCCCCTTTGATTCTCCAAAGTGAAAATTTTAAAACTCTATTTTGAAATTTTGTTCTTAATCAACTTCACTCCCATTGTATTCATTTGGATCCCTAAAATTGCCCTTTATCATCTATAGGTAAGAAGCTAGACTCTCTTGCTTTCCCAGCTAGATCTGAAGTAGCGATGATTGTGAAGTAGTGGTTTATGATGATTGTTAAGTATGCATTGTGTCCTTTGACAGTAGACCGTCACTGTTGGCACTACAGTATCTTAGAAATGTTCACAAGTTAGGAAGTTATTTAAAGGTTCAGTATGACTAAGCCCTCCCTCCCACATCCACGACGGAGGACGGGCAGTGTTGGCTGGGCTATTTGAGAAGCAGAGACCCCAGGAACTCAAGTTCTGATTTTAGCACTACCAGGTGGCTTTGGGAACGTGAGCTGATTATAATTGTCACCTCCATTTTATTTCTATCAAATGAGGGAGCCTATGGCTAAGACTCCACACTCCAAATTCAGGGGGGCCTGGATTTGATCCCTGATCAGAGAACTAGATCCCACATGCCACAACTAAGAGTTTGCAAGCTGGATACCACAATGAAGATCAAAGACCCCTTGTGCCACAGCAAACACCCAGCATAGCCAAATAAATAAATACTTTTTTAAAAGGCTCAAGAGGTCACAGGATGCTCAGATAACAACTGTATCCCTTCCTATTCTCCTTGAACACCTCATTCATGAGTTCTTTACCAGAACACATAGAGGTGCACACAACCCAAGTCTAAAGAGGGTGAACTGCGTCTTGAACATTATTAGTGTGACCACGAGAACCATTCAGAAAACTGTCACTTCATGGATAACCTAAAGAGAAATGAAGAAGGGCAGAAACTCATCCCTATTTCATGTCCAGTTTAGAGGGAGGAACAGGGCACAATCACCTGCAAGGAGGAGTTACCCATGGGAGCAGCAGTAACTTTATTACAATTATAGCGACCTTAACAGCTCATGACGTTCCTGAGCTGTCATGTTTGTTTTGTCCTTATACTTGGTCAACTCCTTAAAATTCACATATTTCTTTTAAAAATGGAAAAGAATTTTTTTACAAAATATTTACACCACGATGCCAGATCAATGGGATATGAGTGAATCCTTAACAGGATGATTCAACACATCTGAAATTACATTTAAAAAAAAAAAACAAAAACTTTTTTTCTTTGCAGGTCGACTGCTAGGGAGTATGCTCTGAAAATTATCAAGAAAAGCAAGTGTCGAGGCAAAGTATGTATAAGGTTTTACTCTTTAGAAAATGTATTATTTTGGAGGTAGAAAAAAAACACAAGATGAGCCCCCAAATAAACATAAGTTCACCCTAGGAGTTGCGTTTTGGATAGAATAGAATGTTATGTGCTTATTAGGATATAATTTTATTCTATAAATATTCCTGGTATCAAAGTCAGTGGAAATGATGGGATATTATTCCAGTTCCTTCTCTTTGTTCTTGTATTTACTTCTTCTCTTACTTTTGTGATCTAAGTTTCATTTCATCCTTCTATATGCAGTTATAGTTAACCACGGTAGACTCTGAAATTGCAAGCATCTTCTAAGGACCTTCAGTCTTTAAATAGTGTAAGTGTTAGTCGCTCAGTTGTGTCCGACTCTGCGACCCCATGGACTGTAGCCTACCCAAGCTCCTTGGTCCATGGGATTTTCCAGGCAAGAATACTGGAGTTGCATGGGTTGCCATGCCCTTCTCCAGGGGATCTCCCTGACCCAGGGCTCAAACCCAGGTATCCTGCGTTGCAGACAGACTTTTTGCCATCTGAGCCAGCAGGGAGACCCTTAAATAGTATGGCTTTGTTAATTTGAGTTAGCCCCCCATTGTTTTGCTGTGTGTCTTGATGGAGATACCTTTCTCTTGAACAGGAGCACATGATCCAGAATGAGGTGTCTATCTTGAGAAGAGTGAAGCACCCCAATATTGTTCTTCTGATCGAAGAGATGGACGTGCCAACTGAGCTGTATCTTGTCATGGAATTAGTAAAGGTGTGTGTTTTGGAAAAAGAGGTAAACCTATATAAGGCACCTCACTTTCCTGTATGATAGTGCTCTCTCCTTTGTGTACTCTCACCAGTATTCAGTCTCATTTCTGTGCACTGACATAACGGTTAAGAGTATTAACACTAGAATTACATCCCCAGAGTTCAAGTCTCAGCGTGGACTGAAATAGTCCCTGACCTTGGGTCTACCACTCTGTACCTAGGGCCCCTCCTATGTAAAATGAGAATAATAATTGCTAGGAGTGTTATTCTGAGGGTAAAAGAAATCTCTTTCACCCGCTTCTGTGACACAAAGTATTAGATACCAGTATGATTGTTGTTACTCCAGCAGAAACGGCTCACTTTTCCAGGAACTACTCCAAAAGTATCATTCATTATTATAAAAACAAGCTCTGAACTTTTAGACTCCAGGGTAACAGCACCCTGTTAATACTAATGTGAATAGTGCCTCGCAGTGAAGGGTACAATCTCATCCTGCCACATAAAGTTACGTTTTTATTCTGTTCAATCATATAACATAGGAATGGCCAGGTGTTGATGATGGTTGAATCTATGTGCAAGGTAACCCACCTATTTCCTCTACTTCCATATGGAAATTTTCTTAATTAGAAGTTTTAAAAAATTGAATGTTTTATTTTCATAGCTGTACTTTGCTCAAAGCTTTTCTATTATGTTAATCTGACCAAAGGCATGAGTAATTTCTACTTTAGCTGTAAATTAGTCAGATCATTTTCTCCATCAAGGGTGTGCCAGTGAGCACCTAGGGTTCCAGGAATTCTACTAAGAATCACTCAGCTGAGCTGGTGGCAGCCAGAATGTGGGGTTTCCTTCTGTAAAGATTTAAGGCCAACAAAACATTTAATTAACCAATCATTTTAGTTCAGTTCAGTTCAGTCACTCAGTCGTGTCCTACTCTTTGCAACTTTGTGAATTGCAGCATGCCAAGTCTCCGTGTCCATCACCAACTCCCGGAGTTTACCTAAACTCATGTCCATCGAGTCAGTGATGCCATCCAGCCATCTCATCCTCTGTCGTCCCCTTCTCCCCCTGCCCCCAATCCTTCCCAGCATCAGGGTCTTTTCCAATGAGTCAACTCTTCACATGAGGTGGCCAAACTATTGGAGTTTCAGCTTCAACATCAGTCCTTCCAATGAACACCCAGGGCTGATCTCCTTTAGGATGGATTGGTTGGATCTCCTTGCAGTCCAAGGGACTCTCAAGAGTCTTCTCCAATACCACAGTTCAAAAGCATCAAGTCTTCGGCGCTCAGCTTTCTTCACAGTCCAACTCTCACATCCATACGTGACTACTGGGAAAACCATAGCCTTGACTAGACGGACCTTTGTTGGCAAAGTAACGTCTCTGCTTTTTAATATGCTATCTAGGTTGGTCATAACTTTCCTTCCAAGGAGTAAGCATCATGGCTGCAGTCACCATCTGCAGTGATTTTGGAGCCCAGAAAAATAAAGTCTGACACTGTTTTCACATCTATTTCCCATGAAGTGATGGGCCTAGATGCCATGATCTTAGTTTTCTGAATGTTGAGCTTTAAGCCAACTTTTTCACTCTCCTCTTTCACCTTCATCAAGAGGCTTTTTAGTTCTTCTTCACATTCTGCCATAAGGGTGGTGTCATCTGCATATCTGAGGTTATTGATATTTCTCCCGGCAATCTTGATTCCAGCTTGTGCTTCTTCCAGCCCAGCGTTTCTCATGATGTTCTCTGCATATAAGTTAAATAAACAGGATGACAATATACAGCCTTGACATACTCCTTTTCCTATTTGGAACCCGTCTGTTGTTCCATGTCCAGTTCTAACTGTTGCTTCCTGACCAGCATACAGGTTTCTCAAGAGACAGGTCAGGTGGTCTGGTGTTCCCATCTCTTTCAGAATTTTCCACAGTTTATTGTGATCCACACAGTCAAAGGCTTTGGCATACTCAATAAAGCAGAAATAGATGTTTTTCTGGAACTCTCTTGCTTTTTCAGTGATCCAGTGGATATTGGCAATTTGATGCTGGTTCCTCTGCCTTTTCTAAAACCAGCTTGAACATCTGGAATTTCACGGTTCACGTATTGCTGAAGCCTGGCTTGGAGAATTTTGAGCATTACTTTACTAGCGTGTGAGATGAGTGCAATTGTGCAGTAGTTTGAGCATTCTTTGGCATTGCCTTTCTTTGGCATTGGAATGAAAACTGACCTTTTCCAGTCCTGTGGCCACTGCTGAGTTTTCCAAATTTGCTGGCATATTGAGTGCAGCACTTTCACAGCATCATCTTTCAGGATTTGAAATAGCTCAGCTGGATTTCCATCACCTCCACTAGCTTTGTTCGTAGTGATGCTTTCTAAGGCCCACTTGACTTCACATTCCAGGATGTCTGGCTCTAGGTGAGTGATCATACCATCGTGATTATCTGGGTCATGAAGATCTTTTTTGTACAGTTCTTCTGTGTATTCTTGCCACCTCTTCTTAATATCTTCTGCTTCTGTTAGGTCCATACCATTTCTGTCCTTTATCGAACCCATCTTTGCATGAAATGCTCCCTTGGTATCTCTAATTTTCTTGAAGAGATCTCTAGTCTTTCCCATTTTGTTGTCTTCCTCTATTTCTTTGCATTGATAGTTGAGGAAGGCTTTCTTATCTCTCCTTGCTATTCTTTGGAACTCTGCATTCAGATGGAAATATCTTTCCTTTTCTCCTTTGCTTTTGGCTTCTCTTCTTTTCACAGCTATTTGTAAGGCCTCCTCAGACAGCCATTTTGCTTTTTTGCATTTATTTTCCATGAGGTGGTCTTGATCCCTGCCTCCTGTACAATGTCATGAACCTCTGTCCATAGTTCATCAGGCACTCTGTCTATCAGATCTATCCGTTAAATATATTTCTCACTTCCACTGTATAATCATAACGGATTTGATTTAGGTCATACCTGAATGGTCTAGTGGTTTTCTCTACTTTCTTCAATTTAAGCCTGAATTTGGCAATAAGGAGTTCATGATGTGAGCCACAGTCAGTTCCCGGTCTTGTTTTTGCTGACTGTATAGAGCTTCTCCATCTTTGGCTGTAAAGAATATAATCTGTCTGATTTCGGTGTTGACCATCTGGTGATGTCCATGTGTAAAGTATTCTCTTGTGTTGTTGGAAGAGGGTGTTTGCTATGACCAATGCGTTCTCTTTGCAAAACTCTTTATTAGCCTTTGCCCTGCTTCATTCTGTACTCCAAGGCCAAATTTGCCTGTTACGCCAGGTGTTTCTTGACTTCCTACTTTTGCATTCCAGTCCCCTATAATGAAAAGGACATCTTTTTTGGGTGTTAGTTCTATAAAGTCTTGTAGGTCTTCACAGAATCGTTCAACTTCAGCTTCTTCAGCATTACTGGTTGGGGCATAGGCTTGGATTACTGTGATATTGAATGGTTTGCCTTGGAAACGAACAGAGATCATTCTGTCATTTTTGAGATTGCATCCAAGTACTGCATTTCGGACTCTTTTGTTGACCATGATGGCTACACCATTTCTTCTAAGGGATTCCTGCCCACAGTAGCAGATATAATGGTCATCATTTACTGTATAGAAAAATGTTCATTCTAGGGACTTTAAACTTTCATTCTTCATACTTCCTTTGTTTTAGATCTATTGGCCTTCTTTTAACTAAGTGATTAATCTATATTTATAGATAAAGCCTGTTTTTTTCTCCTACTTCAAGTTCAGACTTTTTTCTCTAAGGGCGAAGGCTTTTTAGTTTGTAGTAACACCAGTTTATGGTCATGGTTGAGATTGAGGGAGATAAAAATGTTAATCACTTATTCCAACCAAGAAAGGTCAATTTCATTATTCACAAAATTTTCATATTGGTGCTTTATTACAAAATAAAGTTTGATAATTACAACATTGTAAATTATACTTTATCTAGGACCAAGAATAGTAATTTTACAATGACTTTAATTTTTAAAGCAACAGCTTCAAATCATTCCTGCTGCCCCTCTGGGTGCCATTAAAAACTAATTAGCAACCTCCTGTTATTGGCTGGGCTTTGGAGAGCTAAGACTAAATTAAATTTGAAGATGAGAAATAAAAGAGGAAAAGGCTTAATAGTTCAGAACACAGTTTGTGGGAAAGCTTAATCCAGTTGTCAGTAATATGCTTAGTCAGGTGACAGTAGTGAAGTACCACTTAGCCTTTGTGGATTCTCTCCGGGTGACCAGCCTAACAAGTCTGGACTGTGCCTGCAAAACTCAGGCTTTGGGACTCCTCAACTGAGCCACTGGATGTGTGTGTGTGTGTGTGTGTTAGTCGCTCAGTCGTGTCTGATACTTTGCAACCCCATGAACTGTATAGCCCATGAACTGTATAGCCCACCAAGCTCCTCTGTCATGGAATTCTCCAGTCAAGAATACTGGAGTGGGTCACTATTCCCTTCTCCACCACTGTATCGTACCCTTGCATTTAGTCTGACCAAGAATGGCTGTGAGGCCAAGTCTGAAAGCATCTCAGAAGAGAAGGCCAGCCCACGTTTGACCTGAAAAGCTCCCATGACAGCCCCCTGAGGAATTTAGCTTGTCAAACCCTGAGAGTCCATCAGGGGGCCCAGGTTGGCCTGATGCCATTGGATAAATAAGGTCTGTGTTCTAAAAAACAGTGCAGTGGCTGAACAGTAAAACCATTCTTACGGGTGAAATTCCATAAGTACCAATAACGGGACTTTAGACTTCTAGCTGCAGAAGTGAACGTGTGCACACTACCTGTGTGTCCAGAGGAAGGAAGGCCTTGTGTAAGGGCAGCCCTTGGGCCGGCACTGAGAAATCAATGGGAGCAAGAAAGACAAAGGGCGTGGAGGGGGGACTCTGGGATGGGCCTGGAGTGCGGAGTCGGGGGAGGGTTTGGTCTCTCTGGGTCACCAGGGAAGACACACGCTACGTGGAGCACAAAGGCAGCTGCTCCAGGTGAGATGGGAGATGAAGTTAAGCAAGTTGGAGTGAAGGCTGGGGGCAGAGCGGGGAGAGCCATGGGAACAGAATGCTGATTTCTTGATGAGTCAAAGATAGGAAACATTGACCTGGGGTGTGGGAGGTGATGATCATACACAAGGTCTTTGGATTAAGAGCCTGAGACAGCCCAGAAGGCTGTGTCAGAGGCAGGTTTTAGAGCAGGACTAAGAGGCTCTGTTGACTGCTTTGTTGAAGGCGAAGAAGAAGGAATGAGATTACAGGCTCTCTTGAGTTTAGACAATGAGGACAATGGTGGAGTCTTGGCAGGGTCACCTCCTACGGCCCTGTACACAGTCAGGGGTGCTGTTCATATGGACCGCAGTGCAAACCCCATCTCCCCAGGTGGCACGGAAACAACTGCAAAGCTGCACAACCTTGCCTTTGAGAGACAGAACACTGAGAGAGACAGTGTTCGTTTTGGGGGAAAAAAAAAAAATGTATCTGCCTAGTTCAGGAACTGCTGAGGCTGAGGGTCAGTGGAAGGTACCCCTCCCCCAAGCGGGGATTGTACAGGGTCACAGAGGGCTAGGTTAGGGAGTGGGATTTGAAAATGGTCAGCCTACAGGTGCTCTAGTTTGTGTTTGCTATTCAAAAAAAAAAAATTAAATCATCTTAGCCCTTTAGGTAACAGATGAACACAGTCAGCCTCAGGGTGGGTGGGGGGGCCTGGCTCTTTGGGGCCTCGTGTGCAGAAAGGATGCACACATTGTCAGTAAATCAGACCTAACTTCTCTGAAAGGGCTTCAAATAAATGGATCTAAAATTGGAGCCTGAAATCTTTGCTTCATCAGATAACAATAAATTACCACAGAACAGTAGAAACAAAAGTTCAGATGAGTAACGGACCTAGAAAACTTTCTTTGAAATGTCTCTATCCTTCTCCCTCTCTTTCTCTTTCATCTCTGGAGTGACAGTTTCTGGTCCTTTTCTCTGTTCCTTACAAGGAGGCACATTATTGAAAAAGAAGACATGACGCCCACTCCAAGAGACCTAAATCCAGAGAATGATGAGAATTGTGTGTGTGTCTGTGTGAAGTTCACAGGGCAGCAGAACATTTTGTTCAGGGTGTAGTTTGTGGTATGTTTCTCATTTCAGGAGATTTGGGATTATGAATTTGAACTTCTGCTGACAGTTGGTGTAGCATATGCTGCCAGGATACCCGGTGCCCCAAGGTCTCTGCCCTGGAGACGCAGCTCCGCTTCCCTACCCCCAGTTGGGAGTTTAGTGGCAGAGAATCCTCCCCACCTTCCTTTGAGCTCTGGAGGAAATGTCACTGGCTCTCGCAGTGGGGGCAGAACTCACCATAGGGTTCCTGGGCCTTTGAGAGGGAGGTGATAGGGAAAGCTCTTGGAACCCAGAAACCCCACGCGCATCCTTCAGTCCATTTATAGCGTGTCGGGCGCCTCTCCAGGCTGGGCCCCACCGGGCCATCTGTTAATCCACTTTTCCTTCTGCTGTTCTCTCTCAGGGAGGAGACCTCTTCGATGCCATCACCTCCACTAACAAGTACACTGAACGAGATGCCAGTGGGATGCTGTACAACCTGGCCAGCGCCATCAAATACCTGCACAGCCTCAACATCGTCCACCGTGACATCAAACCAGAGAATCTGCTGGTAAGAAGGGTCCCGACTTCAGGGTGTCCCGAGCCCTAGCATTCATCCATGAGTGAATATGAACACTTCTCTTCCTTCTTTTTCATTTTCTTAAAAAACAAAACAAAACAAAAAACCCTTAAAGGCTAGTTTCCAGCTGGCCTTCAGTTACTAGCTGGAAACTGGTCTTTTAAGTTGATCTGTCAGGGTTAATGTACCATTAGGAGCACTTAACTTTGTAGCGAATAAAAACCCGAGGCAAGGGGGCAGGAAAAGAACTCAGGAAATCTCGGGCTGTGGTTAAGACCGTGGACCAGGCCAACACAGTCATGAGGAGCATTTACACTTGCATGACTTATCGATTGCACTTTGGTGTTAGAAAGCTTTTACTTGGAGGAAAAAAAAGAAAATGGAAGGCCTTTTAGACATAGTCTGCCAATTTACATCCCGATAATCCAATCTAAAAGCTAAAAGGATAAATTTCATTGTGAGTTTTCAAGACACCAGCCCCTCAGCATAAAAATGATCATGATGAAGACTGATTTTACAGATCAGAGACATTCTTACCAGCCCCCCACATGCTCTCTTGATCTCATTGTTAAGGGGACAGTATTGAAAGAATTAAGGGGACAGAGACTGGGTATCAGGGAGCTGTCACTAGTGAATATGGGAGTAATATAAATTTTGTTGGCTATTCAGGGTGGAATTTTAATGAAATATATTCAATTTCTCCCTGCCTCCAGATGCTAATTGTTCTTTTACTTTCATTATCCAACCCAAAGAGTTATGTATTACTTGACTATTAGTTTGTCCATCTCTTCGGAAATCTGGGAAATGAGGATTCTCTTTCTAAAGCAGTGTTTCTCCAAGGGTGGTCCAGAAATGCCCTGCATCAGAATTACTCCCAGATGCTGGTTAAAAATGTAAATTTCTGCACTTCCCTGCAGCCCCACCAAATCAGAATCTGGTGACTGGTGAAAGGGTGCAGGTCTGCATTGCCACCAGCTCCCCCACGTGACCTTAGTGAACTTTCAAGTTTAAAAGCAAGCAGATGAATAGGAACTTCCCTGGCAGTCCAGTGGCTAAGACTCTAAGCTCCCAATGCCAGGGGTCCAGGTTCAATCCCTGGTCAGGGACCTGGATCCCGCATGCCACAAAGACCCAGTGCAGCCAAATAAATAAATATATTTTTTAAATACAATAAAAGCAGATGAACAACCCAACTCCCATTCCCAGTAATGACTGCCAAGATCTGCTGCTATGGAGAATCACCTCTGTGCTCACCCCGTGCTAAGACTTTACACTCAGTATCTCATTTCATCTTCACAACAGCCATGTGGGATAAAGTCTATTACTGTCCCATTTCACAGGTGAGCAAACTGGGTGCCTAGAAGTTGAAAGACCCACTCAAGGCCATCATCACTCTTAAGTGGAGGAGTCAAGGTCACAACCTACCTCTGCTCCACTCCAAACCTCAGACTTTTAACCACTAGACTATGTAAAGTGTGACCTGGGGAGAGAGGTTTACTGCTTGCTTGCCCTATGCCAAGGACTGTGTCAGGGAACAGGAAGACATATGCCTCCGTGGAGGGACATTCAAGTAGGAAAAATAGGTGTTTAAAAAATACACACACAGGGACTTCCCTGTGGTCCGGTGGCTAAGACTCTGAGCTGGCAGTGCAGGTGGCCTAGGTTCAATCCTTGGTCAAGGAACTAGATCCCACATGCTGTAACTAAGACCCGGCATAGCCAAATAAAAATAAGTGTTGAAAAGAAAGAAATGCATATACAAGCAGTTAATTGCAATTAGGTTAGTAATCTTGGAGCTGCTGGCTAATGAGGGTGGCAGAGGTCAGATGATGGAGTTCTGACTTAATTGGCCCTCAAATTCCACATCTCCACAGCAGCCTAAACATTCTCTTCTGCATAGTTGCCTCCGTAAATGGCAGCAATTTCCCCTCATCTGCACTCATTCTTCCTGTGTCCTGACGTATGTAGGACTGTCTCACGGGAACAGACTTACAACTGAGCCTTTGTTTAAAAATTTCTCTAAGCTCCGAAAATTCAGTGATGGAAAATTAAAGTCTCATTTTCCTTTCTGCTTTTGCAGTTCAGTTTTGTGTACCCATTGTTCACCTGCTTCTCACCAGAGCACTGTTTCTATAAATGACATAAATGGTTACAGAGCAGCGTGCTGTTACTAAAATGACAATTTGCAGGATACTTTGAAAGTACCGTGCTTGTTTGAACTTATTTTACTTTAAATTACCCAAAAAAGAAAAAAGAAATTATTTTTCCTTTCTTTTCTAATTTAAGAATGAGAAAAATATATATGAAATGAGAAAAAAATATATATATAAACACACACCATTGCAGTCATTCATAATTCAGGTTTTATATATATATATATATATATATATATATAGGAAAAACTGAAGTAATTCTGCTTCTCCAGTATAGTCATTTCTTTCTATAGGAGAGTAGTAAGCATTGGCGAGCTTTGCAGGGATAAAGCTATTATGGGATAAACTAGGTAGAAGAATAGAATAATTTTAACAAAATTAGGATGACATTACTAATTGCCCTTGAGACTTATATTAATTTCACATTCTGTTGACCTTTATGTGGAAATAAGAAGAATCGTCATGGGAGACACAAAATCACATACTCAGAATTTACAGTCAGATGGACAAAAGTTCAAAACCAAGGGCTTTACTCTTACAATGGGTGATCCTCTGACCTTGAACAAGATACTTAACTCCTTTGGGTCTCCTTTAAGGGGACTTTATGAAGATAAAGAGATACCATGTGACTATTCCCTTCTCTTTTGTTCCCCTTTTATTTGTAATAAAAATTAAATTATCCCTAAAAATGAAACTGTTTAAAACTGTAAGTTGTAACAATCATCTTTTATCATTTTTGACATTGCTTTTAAAGTGTCACTGTTTACCCAGGCATGGATTTACCATCTAATGGAAAAATGTAGAGCCAGAAACTATTTTTTGAAAAATGCTATAATAAATTTAATGCAGCGAGTTTCAATCCATTTCTAACTACTGGAAACTTACATAAAAAAGGCCCTGCTATACACTTTGCATTACTATTTTATGAAGAGATCTCAAAAAAAAAAAAAAAAACCCTAAATTGTTAGACTGCTGATAAATTTTTGCTTCATAAGTGTTTAGTGTTTATAATAAGTAGCAAAGAATTATGTATTACATTTGTAGGCATTTCAGCTATAGATTTCATTTTATATATAGTATCATTGTATAAGCAAAAACTTTGAGAACTCTTTTATTTTAAATTCTTAAAGAGCAATATAAAAATATTGCAGTTTGGCCTTTGGGATCTATATTGATCCTGTGAATGATTTATTCAAGTCTGAGTACTTAAAGATCAAGACATTTTAATGGAAAAAAAACAAACACATGTCCAGTGATGTTTCCAGTCATATTTTAGGTGAAAACTGGGAGCTGACCTAATAGAAATAGCTCTTATAATTTTATTATTGCATTGTTACTAAGCCCTTATTTTATTAATTAGTATATTGTGTCAGTGATTTTATGTGATTCTTTTGCTTTATCAGGCCTGGTCCTTAGATGCTGTGGATGAGTGACAGGTGGATGAGAGGGTGGATTAGATGAGAGAGTGAGTGAATGGCGACTCCACACTCCCAGTGCAGGGGCCTGGGGTTCTATCCCTGGTCAGGGAAGTAAATCTCACTTGCCACAAGTAAACATCCCACATACCGCAACTAAGACACGATGCAGCCAAACAAATATGCCAAGCCCTAGTCATTTCTCAATTCATCTATTACATTAAGGACCCACGTTGGCTGCAGACTAAACCTTTCTGAAGGGAGGGGAGTAAGTACAGAGCTTCCCCCTCTACATTTATGCACGAACCATTGTGTGCATCGCATGCGACGTGATAGTTTATGACAAAAAGGAACCTTTTGCTTTAAAACAAAACAGAAATGGCCTAAGATCAACCGCTTTCCATTTACATTAGTCACCACTAGATGGCAAGCTTGTACCCTTGGCAGCAAAAAGCATCGGTAGCAGCCTGTTTCTTGCAGTGAGCTGGGACCGTCTTTTTTAAATGTATACACAGATGCCTTCTCCTTAGGAAAATTAAAGTCCTACTGGCAAAAATATAACTGACATCACTAGTTTTACATTAGATTCCAGAAACAAACACAGTAGTTTTCGTGAAATACAAAAAAAATTTCTGTTCAAAAATCTTTTTGCTTCCAAACTCCTAAATACTGTTTGGGAAAAAGCAGTTTCTCAGGGAAACTGCTTCTCTAAGTCAGAAAATTCCTTTTAGAAACTCTGTCGAGGTGTTTGTGCCTGTTCCTTGCTGCCCATCAAAGTGGCATGTGCAGCTAATGACCTGCATTTTCACAAAATGGTTGAATCTAGGAATAAATTATCTTATTTTCCCTCAGTGATAACCAGAGGTTGTATTCCTGCTCTTCTTAGTTTCCAGCTCAAGTCAACACTGAGTTTACCAAATAATGGATTTCCTTCTGTCTTAATCCTCAGGTAAATGAGGTAAACTCATTTTGTGATCAGATAGTTCACTCCACTGGTGGATAAGGCCAGTGCCACAGATGGACAGTAGAGGTCATAAACAAAGACGGTTGAATAGATCTGCAAGATGAACTTGAGCCACCAGAGTGTGGATGAATGGACTGGGGATCACCCTAAGGAAGGGAGTCATGGATCTCACAGGAGTCTGTCACTGGCCCCACCCTTATCACCATTACCAGTGAGTCGAGATGAAGATGTATTCTATGTAGTAATAACAGAACTGAGATCTGCAACTATCTTTGGCTCCATAAAGGTGTCCCAGACCAGTAAGAAGGAATTTAATGAGCATTAAAAACATATGTCCCTATGGACTAGGTCCGTTTTGGTATAGTTGTTTTAATGACCATTGTGGAAAAACAGTAATGGGAAAACTTGGGCTAGTTTAAAGGCTGTTCATGGACCATAACAAGTTCATTACGAGAGTCAGTGTGACATGACTGCTAAAAATAGCAATGTGCCCTTAGACGCTTTCACTGAAAGAGCGTCGCTCTCAAGAGAGTCCTCTGTCCTCTCGTGCCACGTGACTTCCGTGGGGCGGGACCCAGACACGTGTAGAGAGTGCAGCAGAGTGGTCCAGCAGAGGCTGCCGGAGGGAAGATGGGCGACCTTTTCTGTGCTGCATATGAGACACTGAACTCAAACTAAAGAGAAGACGTTAATGACAGATTTGAGCTTGACGTAAGGAAAAACTTTCTAACAATTACACCTGTTTGAAAAGTCAGTAGCTTTTAATCACTGAAGTCCCCCAGCAGAAATGGAATGCTTGTTTTTCCAGGTGGCACTAGTGGTAAAAAAAAAATTGTGCCTGCCAATGCAGGAGATGCCAGAGATGTGAGTTTGATCCCTGGAGCAGGAAATGGCAACAGACTCCAGTATTCTTGCCTGGAACATTCAATGGACAGAGGAGCCTGGCAGGCTACAGTCTGTAGGGCAGCAAAGAGTCAGACACGACTGAGTGACTGAAAATGTTAGGAAAGAAAAAAAGTCCCTCTATCTGCATTTGGATAAAAGTTGAGGGAAGACAGAAGAAAAAGAACATTTCCCCCAAACATGATTTACTACAGTAATATGCCAGTTATTGTACTAAGCATTTACCAACGGCCCTTCTCCAAAGGAAAGTCTACCCAGTCCAGTATTCTGGCCTAGAGAATTCCAGGGACTGTACAGTCCATGAGATCGCAAAGGGGCGGACACTACTGAGCCACTTTCACTTTCACTTCTCCAAGGACCTGTGATTCCACCAGGGGGAAGAAGACAGGAAGTAAAAGTACAGTGTCTCTGGGCGGGTCAGCATCTGTCTGCTCCATGCCTCTGTCATTGTGGCATAGAATAACATCATTCACTTCATTTTAAAGGGCTTCCCTGGTGGCTCAGTGGTAAAGAATTCGCCTGCCAATGCAGGAGACGCAGGTTTGATCCCTGACCCGGGAAGACCCCACGTGCCACAGAGTAACTAAGCCCATGCACCACAACTGTTGAGCCTGTGCTCTAGACCCTGGGAGCCTCAATTTCTAAACCCTCAGGCCGCAACTACTGAAGCCCGTGTGCCCTAGAGCCTGTGGTCCACAACAAGAGAAGCCACTGCAATGAGAAGCCTGCATACCACAACTAGAGAGTAAGCCCTTGCTCGCCACAACTAGAGAAAAGTCCACGCAGCAACAAAGACCCAACACAGCTATAAATAAATAAGTAAATACAATTATTTTTTAAATGACATGGCCTTATTGGACTAGCAAAGATTAACAACAAATAATAATAATATACATGGTTGGCAAATTTACAAGGATACCAGTTGTCTCATATGACCCGGTACAAGATTAACTTGATGGAACTCTTCTGATAATACGTAACTACAGCCTTAAATAATATGAACTCTGTGGTCAGGTAATTCTACTTTTAGAAATGTGACCTAAAGAGAAAAACAATCAGATATGTATACACACATAAGGATGCTCATCTCAGTGTTTTTTAGCATGAAAAGGAAAAATGTATATATAGAAATAACTTAGGTCAGGGCACTGATATTGGCATAATGGGAAGGCAGGAGGACATACTAGTTAGAATCATGGACTTGAGCATGCCCGCACTTAAGTTCTGGCTCTACCATTTATTAGCTGTGTAACATTTGGCAAGTTACTTAACATCTCTGAGCCTCAGTATTTTTCATCTGCAAAAAATATCAGTTGATAGTACGTAACAGAGTTGTTATGAATGTTAAGTGGGCTGTTAAGCATGAAGTCCTCGACATGAGGCCTGGCCTGGGCTCAGTAAATGGCAGTGGGCAGTAGTCTGGTGGGTTATTATTTTGGTGCATCCATACAATGGACTATCCAGCAGACACTGAAAATCATGATACACATGTATGCTTATTTACTGGGGCATGCATTCAGGGTATGCTGTCCAGTGAGAAAAAGAACAGGAAAGAGAGAGAAAGAAAGTTTCGGAAGTTCATAACACCCAAACGTTTAACAATGGTTATTTCTAGGTGTCAAGATTGCAGGTGAGTTTAATTCTTTTCTCTCTGTAATATTATCTGTCTTTTCCAGTTTTCCAACAATGACATATTGGATATTACTTTTGTGACAAAAATGTAACAGTTTTTAAAAACTGCAGTGACACTGAATTCCCAGTTATAACAGAATTCTGGGATGTACAATCACTATAGAGTCAGGAATGTGCATGTTTGCTGTATCTCACTGCAGCTGCATAGAACTCCTTTCCGCATAGTTTCATGACTATTTTAAAGCAGGGATGTTGGAGAAGGCAATGGCACCCCACTCCAGTACTCTTGCCTGGAAAATCCCATGGACGGAGGAGCCTGGTAGGCTACAGTCCATGGAGTCGCTAAGAGTCGGACGACTGAGCAACTTCACTTTCACTTTTCCCTTTCATGCACTGGAGAAGGAAACGGCAACCCACTCCAGTGTTCTTGCCTGGAGAATCCTAGGGATGGCGGAGCCTGGTGGGCTGCCGTCTAAGGGGTCGCACAGAGTCGGACACGACTGAAGCGACTTAGCAGCAGCAGCAGCAGAGAGTCAGGTTTCCTGGAATTTCCATTCACTTCTCCATCTTCAAAGACATCTCTAGGGTAACACTTCGAAAAGCTGTTTTATTTTTTCTGCTTATGATGCCGCGCCTCTTCTGACTTCTGTACACCTTTTGTTATGTTTATTATTTCACATAATTTTTGTTTCATAAAGATTTTACATGTGGGTATAAAATGATTTTTTTTTAAGAATTAAGTTTTTTTAGGAGGCTTAATTCTCAAGTATGTGGAGCATAAAATACATTTTGCTAAGTAATTCCCTGCATAAATGTTGTTATACTTCACTTCTTAAAGGTTTAGAGTTAATCCACTGTTTTCAGAAAGTGTCATAAAGGCTATATTCTGTGGCTAGAAGAAAAATCAATGTCTTTTTTAAAGGATACCATATTTGTTAAAAAGTAAATTCACTTTTTTGTCATGGCTTTGTCAATTTCATGCAAGTTTTGTTAAATTCTGTCTGGTGAAGTAATTTTTAGTACCTATTGAGCTCCTCTGTGAAGAAATTTCAGTGGTTCCTGACAATTCATTAGCCAATATTTCTACAGGGTTATCCTTGAATTCATATTATCATTGAAAACTATGTTTGTTCCAACACATCTGTTATATTAGTCAGCTTTTAGTTCTCTATTATGGGAATCTCAGAAACCATTTGACTGGGTTCAGGTTATTTGTGAATTTTCATATTATTTTATGGCCACCGGCTGCATTTTATGACTCTGTATTAAATCTTTTAGTTTTTCAAATAACTTTTTCAAATGGTCTCAGTTTCTCATCCAAGGGAGATCAAGCATATGTCCCAAAACTACTGTTCAGCAAGTTACGGCTACTGCAAAACCCAAATAAATGAAAAAGAAACAAAAGTAAAACTCTCCTTTAAAAAAGAAAATCCTGTATAAAATAGTAGAATACCAAAAACCTATGTACCTGACCTTTCACTAGGTCTATTCTTGGTAGGACATGCCTTCAGCTTTTAATTGGAACCTTTTTCATAATTGTTCCCATTTAACACATTTAGTCTGTCAAATCATGGGATGTCTTTATAGCCATATAATAAACCCTAGAGAACAACTTTTCTGACTGTAGCCATCTGCAATGATCACAAGAGTAGCTTACAAAATACTGACAGTCTTTATGGTAATAGGATACATATGGCAGCCCACAATTATGTGTAGCTGCATTCAATTAGTGTTGTGCAATTACACAGTTTTATTGCTTAGTTAAAACAGTGAAAGCACTACATACTGGGTAATTTGCACTAATCCCCATCTCTTTAATAGCCCCTCGGTGTTTAAAATGTGGGGGAAGATCTATAGTATTTAAAGGGCCTGGATGAACATTAAATTATATCTCATGTTGTGAATACTCTTTGATTGACAATTAATGTACCCCCACCTCATATGTGGGGCATGTTTTATGGAGACTTTAAAATAACAGTTACAGCAAAAAGTTCTTAAACCAGAACCCCACTTGCTGGGTCAGGCTGCCCAAACTTATACTTGCAGGCTGTTAAGGTTCTTTCTGAAAGAAGGTCAGGATGAGGAAACAAGCTAAGGAACTCAATTCCTAGAGTGGGAGACGCCATGGACACCATGTTTTCGATGTGAACATGTTAGAAGCTTTTCTGACTCCTAACGTTTAATTGAAAACTTAGTTCAAAGTGAATTTATAGCTGCCATTTGGTAAAATACTTTCTGGAGATGGTTTTGTGAAGATTGTGTGTGTGCTCACACACACACACACACATTTGAACCACATGCATTTCACAATCTGGGATTTTTAACAAAAGTTTTGACTACATTTTAATGTGGCCTCATTCCTGCCCTGCTGTAAATGGCTGGGGGAGAGGTAAGGTGAGTACAGCTCAGGTGGCAGCAGGAGCTCTCGGGAGCCCAGTTGTGAGGTGCCCGTTGTGATGGGTTGGCCAAAAAGTTTGTTTGGGTTTGCTGTATGCTCTTATGGAAAAACACGATTTTTTTGGCCAATCCAATAGCACTTAGGGAAGGCTCTCTCCCACGGGAGGAAGGGAAACACGACGATATATTCTTCTATATCCTTCTCCCCAAGTGTTGACAGAGAAAAACCCAAAGCAACCTTGTTTCCTGCCCTGCCTGATGGTAAGTAAGTTAAACAGAATTCCAAACGAGAGGCCTGGACATTTATTCACCTGCAAAAACATTTTGCTGAAGCATTTCAAATGTACTTGGGTCTAGAAATGTTTTCAATTACATGGATTAGGCCTTTGTCTCTTAGCTCTTATTGCCTCTCCTAAACATCACTTTAATCTCTATATGTTCATGAAAATTCTACTATATGGTTTTCAAAGTTAAAAAAAGAGGGAAGCATAGTAGTGATTAAAGAGAGATGAAAACATTAAAATGATAGATTCTATGTATTTCATTTAAACGATGCTGGTTTACTCTTATTTTTATCATTAAATAATTTTCATTTTCTTTATTTTAGGGAAGTCTTTAGTGGTTTATCTTAGTTATTAAAGCTTTGAACTTTATTGCTTAGCTATATTAAATATAATTGGCATATGGCTATATGTAAGATGGAATTCCTATTAAAATGTAGATGCTTAAAAAACCCTTTGGTACATGGAAGAGAATTACATGGTCATATTCAGAACTAAAATGTTACTTATAACTGCATCTGCCAACATCTGCCTTTGTCCAACTTTTGAATAGAGTTGGGTGATTATGGATAGTATGTTTAGAAACAAGCCACAAAATCTGTGTAAATGGAGTTGTATAATTTGAAATCTGCACAACCTCACAAAACAGGCACCATGAACGTTTGGACCTAACAGAACATCAAAGCAAGAAGTTATTTTGCATTTCGAAGAGATTGTTGGAAACAAAATGGAATTAGGGAAGTAAACAATTCTGCTCTGTCTGGGAAATAAACTAGATGATCCACTAGGTGTTTCCAGCTCGGATTTCTTTTCACGAAAAACATTTGCTTGTCATTTGGACGACCTGAATGGCTGACATGCTAAGACTACAATTTAGGGATTTCTTTGGCCTGAGAGGGTTTAAGTCAGGGAGGATACTATGTTTTGCATCTCTGATGCCTCAGAGTCCGTGATTCAAACTTGCTGACGCCGACCAGGGCTGGATGGCCACTTCATTAAAGTAGGGATGACGGTGTCCATCTCAGAGGGCCAGTGGACAAAGCCACATCCTTGGGGGACATACAGCTGTCCTTGCCCTAACAGCCCAACTGCAGGTGGCTGCCCAAGCCTCTGGATACCTGCCTAAGGGCAGCCCGCATTTGACTGTGGCTGAGCCCTCAGGGAGAGGACTCTGTGTTCCGAGTATGGAGAAAATGTGAACAAACATTTCCTGCCCAGAAAAGACAGTCTCTCCAGAGAGGAGGCTCTGGCTGCCTTTTTTCCTGCCAAAACAGTTAGATCCAAATGATCATTGCTGATACTGCAACTTAGCTGGCCAAACATCTGCACTTGATGCCACAGTGAAATGAGAAGTGAATCTACTTTTTGCAAAGGAGGGCAGACACGGTGTGTGAACGGTAGCCATGCTCCTGATGTGTGGAGATGTGCCTTGCTGTGCACGAGGTTCAAACTGCTGTACCAAGTACAGATGGTCATAGAGCAATAACAGGGGCACATGCAGGCCTCGATGGGCTGGAAGAATTATTTTGATGTACATGGAGAACTTCACCATTTCCTTGAGGCATCTCCTGGTGACTGCCTTCACTGGGAATACTAGCTTTTCACTGTGGCTCTCTTTTCTGTATCTTATTGATTCCAGTGGAGGGCTCTGAATTAGAATTCTGAATGCCCTTTGATACTTTCTTTAAAATAACAGACGTTGTTTGGGATACTGTTTAGAACAGATCCATTTTGTTTGATTGTGGGCTAGAATTAAAGCAGTGTAAATACTTGCCTGTGGTCACATGCATCCCTTTCTCGAGTTGTTGGGTGAAAGATTAGAGAAAGACTATAATAAGGTGAAAGACTTATTACTGCCTTAATAAGGAAAACTGGACAGAATGCTGACTCTGTACCTGATAAATCTTTCCAAATTGCCACAGGTGAAATGAAATGTTAATGCCCCTTTCAATTATTAATAAAAAATATAAATAGATCTTGTTGGAAATATGGGGCACTGAAAATAAAGTGTTTTAATAGATGTGTAGATTTTTTGTTCCATTTACTAAAGAACTGCATCTTTAAAGCTTCTGATACATTAAAATGAAGACATGATTATTTTCATAAATTGAATATTTTTGCACTTAACACAAAATCTATATTTTTTTGTTTTTTAGCACAAAATCTATATTTCTATATTTCATTGTGTTCTGCAAATCAATTTGAATTGCAGCAAACATCAAATACAGATAATCAAAAGGAAAAAAATCCCCTATAATCTTACCACTCAGAGACAGACACACCAATATAGTGTCCTTCCAGACATTTTTCTTAGTACATATTTTTTTCTTTAATAGACATTTTATGCAACCAGTCAGAAGTCTGTCCTCACTTCCCAAATCTAACTCATTTCAATAAATGTAAACTCACATTACCATTCTAACAGTCCTGTAGCCTCCCACTGTATGAACGTACCATAATTTAATGAACTTTCATTTCCTGGGTGTTTGTCATATTCTTAATTCTGCAGTAATATAAAGATGTTCTTGTCTGTATACCCCTGCATAGTTGCCTGAGTTTTTATTTTATGTAAAAAAATTGATAAACTGAAATCACACTTATTAATAGTCAGCGGACCAGAGGGGGAGCTCTCATGTCCTGTGACCATAATTGAGCCCAACAGGAAGAAGAGAGACTCCTCTTCTTTCCTGGCAAGGACTCAGCCAATGAAAAGCCATGGACTCTTTGTTTCCATAGTCCTCCCACTCCTGTTCCTCTCTGTAAATAAATTTCCTTCCCTTGCCATCTGGGGACTTGGAGGTAACTTGCCATGGGTACAGACTTCGAATTGTAATTATCTGCTGATCCTGAATAAATCCATGTTTGCTAGAGAAATATCTGGCAGTCTGTTTGTTTTAGGTCAACATATATTAAATTTACACCACAATGTCCTTATTTTTTAAGGCAGTTTCACTTGTAATTTTTATTTTAGGTGTATGAACACCAAGATGGCAGCAAATCGCTGAAGCTGGGTGACTTTGGACTGGCCACCATTGTAGATGGCCCCCTGTACACCGTGTGTGGTACCCCGACATACGTGGCTCCCGAAATCATTGCAGAGACTGGGTAAATGCTTTTCATGTGTTTATCGCAGTGATGTGCTTGCAACATAGTCTGCTTTGAGAATAGATGAAATAGTGCTCTGTTCCATCCAAATAGAAGTAGCTATCAGCTATTTTTCACTTTTTTTTTTTTTAAACTTGAAAAGTGGAAGCCATTTTTTCTGTTTTCCCAACCAAGTTGCCAATTACTGCAGTCTTGCTTAAGCCTTCCTTTTGGCCTTTGTTAAAGGTAGAACAGCCATTATTAACCCCTTAGTAAAAAAAATATTCAAATTAACAGAGAAACATAGAGTGATGGTAATTAACTAGCTTTGGGAGATAAAAGAAACAGACGTTGCTGTGTGGGATGAGTACAGTCCCTGCAGTTACTTATCCTAAGCTCTCCTTATTCTCCAGTTCCAGTCCTACTTTGGTCCACTTAGCTGCTCATGGACTATCTGTGCAGCACAAACACCCTCAGGCATCAGAGGGCCGCTGGGAGTTGGCTTGTTTCTGAGTGCAGCCAACACAGATTAAAGAAAATCTCTAGAATCAGGGGAGATGGTAGGGTGGCCTAATGCTTACTAATGACCTAGTACCATATGCCAGGTGCTAAACTCCTTTATTTAATTCTTACTCTTCCGGTAGATGATATAATCCCAATTTTGCATATAAAAAAACTCTGATGACTGATATAAGCGCATGACAGTAGCTGAGTCAGCATTTGACCTCCAGGACTAGGTGGGCAAACGGCTTTTTCAGTAAGCCCCATTTCTTGCCGAGGATTACTGGCAGGGTTCTGAATGCTGTCCTTAAACAGAAGGATAGGGGAAGGGTGGGAGAGCAAGAAGAGACAGCCCTCCATTTCTTCTCATGAGTGGCACCAACCCACACCTAGCACTCAAGATAGTATCTTCCCCTGTGACGGCTGCAGGTAGTTTTTCTACTTGTACTATAGATGCATAGACTGGAAAGGCAGAAACACAGAACAGATGAGAAGAGAAATCCCCAACGCAGGGTAATGAGGACTTTCTTATTCATCAGATTTGATTGGGAGCCACATCTGTGGCCACGCCTGACCTCCTCCGAGGCACCACCTCAGGCGATGCTCTGGTGGGTGCTCTGATGGCCCGCTGGGGAGGAGTGGTGTGGGGCAGAAGAATTTGGTTGGGTCCTGAAGACGTTGGTTGGAACTCAGCTGTGCCACTAATTGTGTGATCTTGAGCCAAATTATTTACCCCTCTGAACTTAGGTTTTCTTTCTTATAAAACAGGCACTAATACTTATCCTGTACGAGTTACAGAGTTGTTGGGAAAACAAAATCAGATAATGTATGCCAGTGCTTTATAGATTAGAGAATGTCTTATGTGTAATTATTATTTCTAAAATTTGGGAGCTAAATCGTCTCAAGGGTCTGTCTGTGTCTTAAATCTGATATAACGAGACATAGACAATGGACTTACAGACCCAAGGGGATAAGGGGAGGGTGGGACGAAATGGGAGATTAGAATTGACATATTAATATATACACTAACGTGTAAAACAGGTAACTGGTGGGAAACTGCTGTATAGCACAGAGAGCTCAGCTCAGTGCTCTGCGATGACCTAGATGGGGGATGGAGGCAAGGTGGGAGAGAGGGCCAAGAGGGGGGGAATATATGTATACATATAACCAACTCATTTCATTGTATAGCAGAAACTAACACAACATTGTAAAGCAATTATACCTTCATAAAAAATAATAATTAAAAAAACAAACTTGATATGACCATAATAAGCATTGTTGCTGAAACTGTGCACTTACTGATATTTAGATATGACCCTAGCGTTACTTTGATTTTTAATCATGTGCCTTAAATTGTCTCTTTTTTAATTATTATTCTTTTCTTGAATTTTGTTTAGCCAGTGGGTTGTAGTTTAGTGTAAGCTGTGGATTTTTTTAAATTTTTGCTTGGTTTGGTGTTTGGTTTATGATAGCAGAATCATCCATTTTGCCATGCTCCATAATTTGTCCTGGCCCGACTTTGCTAACGGCGACGTCACTTACCTTTTCAGATATGGCCTCAAGGTGGACATCTGGGCGGCTGGTGTCATTACTTACATCCTGCTGTGTGGTTTCCCTCCGTTCCGTGGGTATGGGCAGTGATCCTTTATTCAGCACCCACAAAACATTTGTCCATTCTCTGAATGATCCATTCAGCCTCCGTGCATAAAGGAGCCTGTAGCAGGAAAAGAACGTAATACTGTGTTAAAGAACATAACTTTACTACCTTTTGCTTAATAAGGACTTGTTACTTTTTCCATGTTGTGCATGCTAGTTTACATGCCTTCCATACATCTTTCTCATGTAATTTAAAAACTCATTCTTTCTTAATTTGCCAAAACAGTTCCATGCTGACATTTTGAATTGCTTAAACACACATGTTTTACACATTTACGGGGAAAGGAAGGCCTCCAATGCATAAGGATGAAAAGACATACCGTGAGTTGGCATTTCCCTATGTTTATTCCTTGTTATTGTCTTCCATCTAAACAGAAGCGGTGACGACCAGGAGGTGCTTTTTGATCAGATTTTGATGGGGCAAGTGGACTTCCCTTCTCCATACTGGGATAATGTCTCTGATTCTGCAAAGGTAGGTTTTCGCTTCCAGTGCCTTCCTCTTCCTTTTAGCCTGTGTCTCTGTGGAGTTATTGATTCTGAAGCATCCTGTGCAAAGAAACAAATGATATGGTAAATATGCTTTCTGTATGCATTTTAGTCATAATTACTAGCCTTCCCAAGCGTTCACAGTCTTCAAGTCGTCAACCTCGTCAAGTGCCTCTGCCTTCCTGGCTCATCACTCGCTGTGGTCACTCCAGTTGCACTGCTGTAGCCTTTAGCTCTGCTCTGCCCACACCAGGCTTGAGCCCACCTCAGATTTCCATATAGGTTATTGTTTCACCTCTTTCAGGTCTTGACTTGATGTCATCTTCTCAGTGAAGCTTTCCCAGAACATCTTATTTCCAGTTGCAGCTCTGAACCCCTACCTGGCTGACATTATTGTCCTTTGCTTCATATCCCTCTGTAACACTTACACTATTACATCCATCTGGTCTACCATCTAACTACCTGTCTGTATCTGTCTGCCTACCTAGATATCTACCCACTCCAGAATTCTTGGGCTTCCCTTGTGGCTCAGCTGGTAAAGAATCCACCTGCAGTGCGGGAGACCTGGGTTTGATCCCTGGGTTGGGAAGATCCCCTGGAGAAGGGAAAGGCTACCCACTCCAGTATTCCTGGAGAATTCCATGGACTGTATAGTCCATGGAGTCGGAAAAAGTCAGAAACAACTGAGCGACTTTCACTTTCACTACCTAGATAAGATAGTTGGATATATCCTATTTATGGAGTTCA
The DNA here is from genome assembly GCA_024291935.2 of Okapia johnstoni. Lineage (NCBI taxonomy): Eukaryota > Metazoa > Chordata > Mammalia > Artiodactyla > Giraffidae > Okapia > Okapia johnstoni. The sequence continues at coordinate 64,124,565 of CM044321.1, forward strand.
TTTTCTAACTCTCCTCACTAGAATGCAAATTCCATCAAGACAAGGATTTTTGCCTATTGTACTCATTACTATACCTCAGTGCCTAGATAGTGACATAACTGATACTGAACGTATACTGAATGGATGGATAAAAGAATGAGTGAATTAAATGATCCGTTAGGCAGTCAAAGTGAAGGTGCTCAACGTGAGTTAAAATGACCGAGAAAGACACCCTGGGGAAGCTGTGGTGTAACTTGGACCTTGGAAGACAGCCAGGATTTAGAGGCAGTGAGGAACAAAGAATATTGTTTTTGTCATTAAAAGAGCAACCTCTAAGAAAACTATGAAAATCTTACACAGAGACATTAGTAGACTCTGAGATTAAAAAAAAAGAAAAGTTTTTAGTTGATTCCTTAAGTTTATGTCTCCAAGCATTGACCTAAATTTTTGCAAAACTGATGTTGGCAACTAATTATCTTTTGATTATTCAGAGTCCCTGTTTTCTTCTTTGGCTGTATCCTGAGTGTAAGTTCAATTTTAAATCTGACTCCTTAGGCCCAGCCACTTTCCATAGAAAATGGTTCACAACAGGCCCAAATCTCTCATTTTCTTCAACTATCCAGGAATCTACCTCTGGACATAGGAAAATGTGTGAAATTGAGAGAAGTGTCCAAGAAGAGCCACAGAGGTGAAAGGATATGGGATGATAATGGCTGCAGAGGTGGGGGTGGAGCAGGCTCTTTAGGAACGTGCCCAAGTCCCAGTGCTGTCACTCCATAACTGGAGGGCAGAGGGCATCTCCTGCAGCCGCTCGGCACCCTGCAAAGAGCATCACACACACAGTAGTCGCTCTAGTTAAGTCCTGGCTCCCTGCAAAGAGCATCACACACACAGTAGTCGCTTTATTTAAGTCCTGGCCCAAGTTAGAGAGGACAGGTCGGATCTGTGCATCACTGGGATAAAGGACTCCCGCTGTGGAGCAGTACTCAGACCCCGTGCAGGTGAGGGACCAGGTAATGCGTTACCTAGCCATGTTGTTCCATGGGAACTTCTAATCCAGAGGAGATAAATGTCTGACAGACTTCATCATTAAACCCCAAGCTGTGCTCTTCTGGTGCAAATCAATTTGAGCTCATGGCAGAGATGCATTAATTTCAGAACCATTCAATAATTCGTTTCTTAATGGTTCTTTTTTACTTTTATTGATTGTTCTGGAAATTTGTGAATCATTTTTAACATATTTCCTCGAATTCTTTGGCTGCTAAAGAACAGTTTCTATTTTACCAACTAGCTGTTGGCAATTCCGTATGTCTTTCCTCATTCCTTTCTTTCAAACCCAAATATGCTCTTGCAGTCGGGAGACAAAAAATCCATTTTTTCTTTCAGCTGGCAAAGTGAAAATTTAGTTAAGGGGTTTTAAAAATGTGATTTCTATATTAAAGTAATTTAGGCCTCTGTCTTTAAAGTGCAAAATGCTAGACAAAGAAAGGAATATTAATTCTTTCACTTGTGTACTTTATTTCCTTCTACTAAAAACATTTTTATGAAATTGGTTTTAAATATTTCACTTTATATTTTTCCCTCAACTACAAGGTGTATATTTTTAATTCCAAATATTCACCTTTCCTTTAAAAGGTGGCTACAGGTAAGTTGAGTTGATATATTTAAGGTTAGAGCTTTTACAAATGCTTTTCCAAGATAAAAGAGAACCTCTGCATTTGAAAACATGCCAGTTTTTACTTTCAGTGTTAGACACAAACAGCATCAGATGTTTCTCTTCACAGGAGCTCATTACTATGATGCTGTTGGTGGATGTCGATCAGCGATTTTCAGCCGTACAGGTCCTCGAACATCCCTGGGTTAACGTAAGTGACTCCCTCCCTTCCCTGTATTTACTCCTAAACCTCCCTTTCTCAAATCACAACTTTCCTAATGATGTTGCCTCCTGTTTCAAGTGTTGTGTTTGCATCTGTTCCTCCCCCTCAAACATTTGAGAACAGTTCCAGGATCTCAGCCTTGTTCCACAAGGGCCTCTGATGAATCTGTGCTGACATGTGTTCTCACGGTCCCTTGCACAAAGCATTTCATTTGATTCAGATGGGACTGCCTTCCGTGGGGGTGGGGGATGGGATTGCACATGGGCGCCACCCCCCACCCTGCAACCTACATTCTCTGGTCCAGATTAGGACTGGGTCCATCAATAAGACAGAGCAGATTTTCTGAGTCATTGCTGCTTTTGCATCGTTTTCTAACCAAAACTACCAGTGACCGAAGGGTCTCTGCACCAGCCCTGGAGTTCTCCAGGGCAGCACTTCTCAAAGGTGCCTGTGCTCACAAGTCACCTGGGGGTCTTATTAAAATGCAGATGGTAATGTCGGAGATGTGATGCTCTAGATTTCTAAAAGCTCCCAGATGCTGCTGCTGCTATTTGAGTACAAGGATCTGATGATATTTCTTTAGTTGTGAAAGAAGTCTCCAGAGCAGAGTCATTATTTTTTGATCCTCTCTCTCTTTCTAACTGATTGATAAGGTTTGTTTTGAATCATCATCATAATAAATACTAACAGAGTGCTTAGCTTATAGTGTCTGCCCAGGACCATTTTAAGCATCTCACATAGATTAATTTATAACCCTGCGTGCGTGCTCAATCAGTCTTGTCCGACTCTTTGCGACCCCGTGGACTGGAGCCCAACAGGCTTCTCTGCTCACTTTGCAGGCAAGAATACAGGAGTGGGGTACCATTTCCTATCCCAGTGGATCTTCCTGACCCAGGGATCTAACCTGCACCTCTTCAAGTCTCGGGAATTGGCAGGCAGATTCTTCACCACCAGCACCATCTAACCCAGGGGCTGTTACAGCCCTTATTGACATGTGTGGAAGTCCATTCTTGGGTCTAACGATTTTTGCGGTCAGAACAGAAGACAGACGTAGATTTGGATATAGATGCAGACATGGGCAGGTGTAACATCATCAGTTCTCATTGATATGAATTTTGCCAGCACTTTGAAGGATCTGGCTGTAAAATGAAGGCAATAAAATGTTCCATTTCTCTGAATTACCACTTTGGTGGTTGGTTGGGTGGGTGTGTTTTCCCAAGGTAACTAATGACTAAGGATGAGGTTATGATTGAAAGCGCAGTGTCGAGACAGATTCTACCTGAGGTGACAGGAGCTTGGGATCTTGTTCCTTTTCTGCCAGTTGATGGCCATAGGCCTAGGTTCAGCACTTTACACATCTGAACCTGGTTCCTCCCACCCCACAGGGAGGGTTTTTTTTTTTTTTTTTTTCGATGTGCTGTGCTTTCCTTGCTGCACGTGAGCTTTCTCTAGTTGCGGCAAGTGGAGGCTATACTCTCTAGTGGCTGGTTCACAGGCTTCTCATCGCAGTGGCTTCTCTTGTTGTGGTGCACGGGCTTAGTTGCCCGGCAGCGTGTGGAATCTTCCCGGACCAGGGATCAAACCCGTGTCCCCTGCATCGGCAGGTGGATTCTTAACCACTGGACCACCAGGGAAGTCCTGGGAGGTTTTATATCTATATGAACGGAGAATATATAGGAATGTGAGCATGTATGGATATATGGCTAAGGTTTGTTAACTGTTTGGACACAGCAGAGCTTCTCAATTGGTGTACAGATGTGTAAAGATGCATCCTCACAGCCCTTGGGGAGGGGACAGTCAGGCAGAGTCCAGAAGCCGTCATCTCCAGCTTTACAACCTTAGCATTTACCTCCATGGTGCTGAGCAAAAGTTCTCCTTTTATATGAAGCTGGAAAGGTTAGGAAGCATCTCTTGCAAATCTAATAAGGAGCCTACAAGATAGGCAGGGTAGGTATTGTTATGCCCATTTTACAAATGAAAAGGCAGAGGCTACGAGGGATGACTTTTCCAAAGTAGCTGGTCTTGTGACTGAAGCACGATTCACAACCAGGCATCCTCACTCCAAGTCCTGCACCACACTGCATCTGCCCCTCTCTCTGTTATACAAGAACGCATTGCGAATGCTGCAGAAGAGTGAGTGCTATAACAGTTGGTCACGCAAGGTTGCAGTCTTTCCAAACTGGGTCATGGTGCCTCTCCCTTAGCCGTCCAGGGTGGAAGAGGCACCGGCCAGCTGCAGGCTCTCCTGGTGGCAGCAGTTGTTTGGGACTGATCTATGTGCTAATTAAAAGCCCATGGTCCTCAAACTGTCACCCTGCATGTTAGCACTGGAAACATTCAGAGTGTGACCACAGAGAATACAGTGGAAAATCTGAATTTGAAACACTGCCGTGGAAGGCTCACAGAAAGCCGTGGAGGAAAGAGGTTCATAGGTTACAAACAGCCATTTTAGATCCAAAATACATTTTCATCAGAGGACCACCGCCTACCAGGCCTGCCCTCCAGGAGTTCAATCTGATAAAACTTGGCAGTGGGAGAAGGGCCACCCCTGCCGGGCTCTGTGAGGAGGTTGGAAGGAAGGCTTCCCGGAGGACAAGGAGTCAGACCTTCTTCCTGGAGGAGGCTGGGAAGAGATGTCAGGCAGCGCCAGCTGAGGCAGGGTATGGATGTTTGCTCTAAGAGAACTTTGTGAATGGGAGGCACATGTGAGGTGCCTGGGATGCTACTGTTGCTGCTGCTGCTGCTAAGTTGCTTCAGTCGTGTCCGACTCTGTGCGACCCCATAGACGGCAGCCCACCCGGCTCCCCCGTCCCTGGGATTCTCCAGGCAAGAACACTGGAGTGGGTTGCCATTGCCTTCTCCGGGATGCTACTGGAAACAAAATAATCCCTCACCCTGATTGCAAAGCAAATGACCCTACATCAATATATTTCAACTCAGTTGGGTAGAGAAACGAAATTAAGACTTCCCCAGTGGCTCAGTGATAAAGAATCTGCCTGCGAGTGCAGGGGACACAGGGTCCATCCCTGATCCGGGAGGATCCCACGTGCCTTGGAGCAACTAAGCCGGTGCACCACTACTCAGCATGTGCTCTAGAGCCCGGGAGCCGCAGCTCGTGAGCCCACTCGCCCTAGGGCCTGTGCTCCGCAACAAGAGAAGCCCACACACCACAACTAGAGAGTAGCCCCCACTTGCTGCAAGTAGAGAAAAGCCCAGGCAGCAATGAAGAGCAATGAAAAATAAACATACAAATAAATAAAACTATTTAAAAGGAAGGATAACATTTAAGGCATTATCTAGGAGATTTAAAAATTTTAAATACCTTTTAATATAATTCTAACAGATTTTAAATTCTCACAGAAATAGCGATTTTAGCAAAAACACAGATGTGTAAAGTGACTGCTCAAGTTTTGAAATTATGTAGTAACTAGTCAAAAAACTGATTATTGTCTCAAAATAACAAATGAAAAAAATATGTATCCAAGTGTTCACAGCCAGCATTTAGTATTTGTTTGGGTCTCTGAGTACAATAAACAAACAGCACCGATCAAAATAAATAAATTAGGAATGTAAAAGGAAGCCCAGGTAGCAAGACATTTTGCATTTGGCGATCAAATTGTATCTGATCACCCCAGCAGACGCCACCTAAGTGGGGGGCAGGGAGGGGTGGAGAATGTAATAATAACTGTAAGGAAGGAAGCCCTAAGGAAGTCGGCAGAAAGCTCTTCCCACATTCCCATTTGTCCTAATTTTCTCTATTGCTTTATGATGCCCTTTTCACCTGGCGCACTTTGAACTGAAAAGGCAGTCTCTTATGAAACAGAGAGCAGAGCATGAGGGCAAGAGAACTGAAAAAAAATCTAGTCAACAAGAGTCGCTTGTTTTAACATTACTCAAGGTGCTTCCTCTAGGCTCCCATTATTCTTTATCCACTCTGAGTGCCACTTGGTGTCTGGACCTCTGCTCTGCTGTCGGAAGAGTCGTGAACGAAGCCTCTCAGTGGATGGCTCCCAGGAGCCAGAGGGATGAAGGCAGCATCAGTGGGCAGCCAGGTGTCTGGGAGAGGGCTGCAGACCCCTGGAAGGAGCGTTGGCTGAGCGTGGGTAACCTGGGGATGGTCATTTTACACCATCACCACCATAGCTCAGTTGGTAAAGAATCCACCTGCAATGCAGGAGACACTGGTTCAATTCCTGGGATGGGAAGATCCCCTAGAGAAGGGATAGTCTACCCACTCCAGTATTCTTGGGCTTCCCTTTTGGCTCAGCTGGTAAAGATTCAGCCTGCAATGTGGGAGACCTGGGTTCATTCCCTGGATTGGGAAGATCCCCTGGAGAAGGAAAAGGCTACCCACTCCAGTATTGGCCTGGTGAATTCCATGGACTGTATAGTCCATGGGATCATAAAGAGTCGGACACGACTGAGCAACTTTCACTTTCTTTCACCATATATGAAGGGCCTGAGCAGACAATCTTAGGTGCTTGTACTCTGTAGGTACTTGGTAAATGTTTGGAGACTCTGAGTCTGAAGCAGGCAGTGACTCCATCATCTGTGGCTACGTACTGATGAAATGCAAACTGTGATCAACACAGGCGTATGAGAAACTGGATTAAGGACGAAACCCTTCATCCAAAACAATGATCCTGTTTGTGTGCTCTGAACTCCACAGAGATTATGTGATTATCAGCTTGTTGTGTTCTCCAGTGTCACAGCCTTCTCTTAACGTAGCTGCAAAATACCAACACTCACTGCCCTGGCTAAGATTATTTACCTTATACTCATCTAGTGGGGAACCATATGATTTAGGCACATATGAGAGTGGAATAGACAATAGTATATCTGGACCATTCCAGGGATTAGGAATAAGGTTGAGTCACTTTTTCTCCAAGTGACAATTTGTTGGTAGAAAAATGCAGGTTAGTGACTAAGTTTGTAAGCTTAAATGACAGTTCCAAAGTGCTTTCTTGTTTGTAATTAGGATTAAATTATCAGCATTATATTTCAAATAGATTGTTGTTACTGGATTTAAAAAAAAAAATCTTTATTGAATTTGTTAGAGTGTTTCTTCTGTATTTTATGTTCGGTTTTATGGCCAGGAGGCATGTGAGATCTTAGCTGTCTAACAGGGATCAACCCCACACCCCCTGCCCTGGAAAGAGGGTGAACTCTTAACCACTGGACTGCCATGGAGCTCCCCTGTTATTCGATTTTTATTTTCAAAGTTTTTATATCTTACCTCATGTTATTCTCCTCATACCATAGGTGAAGGTCCATCTCAGTGCTATAAATCTACAAATCTGTGTTCTACTTTCAACTATTTTCTTGATGATGAAACTGAGGCTCAAAGAAGTCTTTAGCACAAAGCTTAGTAGGTCGATAGGATGCGGTCTGATGCCTGGGTTTTGCCTCTAGAGATTCTGATACTGATCCTCACTGGCCTGGACATCAGGAATTTTAAAGGCTGCTGGGTGACTATAATGTGGGGCTTCCCTGGTGGTTCAGTGGTAAAGAATCCACCTGCAGTGCAGGAGATACGGGTTCCATCCCTGCGTGGGAAAGATCCCTTGGAGAAGGAAATGGCAACCCACTCCAGTATTCTTGCCTAGGAAGTTCCAAGGCAGAGAAGCCTGGCAGGCTACAGTCCATGGGGTTGCAAACGAGTTGGACACAACTTAGCAACTAAACAGCAGCAACAAATTATAATGTGAATCCAAGACAGACAACCTCTGGTCTAGAGGAAAGGGCAGATTTAAATAAGTCAAGGGTATTTACCTAGTCAATGCAAGACTTCCTATCACCCTCCTGGCCTTTAAATTTTACCTCTTTTTTCTCACCTACCTCTTCTTTTGAAAAGATACTACTTGCCAAGATATTCAAAAGGGAAAAAAAAAAAAAAAGAGGAAGGAGAAAAAAAACAAGAATCTAGATAACATGTTTTTTCTTCTGTGCTCATAAAATTCAGTACTACCCATACAAAGATAAATAGGCATTCATGTAATTGTTGCTAGAAATTAAGAGAATCCCCAATGATACTGTAATAATAAATAAAACCACCTGTCTGTATTTGTAAGTTGTAAATGAGGACATGGAATTCCACTTTCTATTTGGGCATCTTACCCTCTCCTTCCTCCAAGATAGATCTTAATTTACTTCACATTTTCTCCCCAAGAGCAGTGTGAGCTGTGGACACAGAGGATACAGAGGGCTGAGACCAGGGAGTCAGAATCCAGAGATGTCGTCCAGCTGGGGATGGTTAAGAGTCGAGGGCTGTGAAGTGGACCCACTATTGGAGAGTGCACTAATGGACTTGGGATTGTTTAAAACCAAGTCAGGATATTCTAGTAGTGAACCGCTCCAGACTGCCACGCTTCTCATAAATTTACAGGTATTATTAATAGTAGAGTCTGGCAGTGAGTAGACCGACAACCAGACCCATGATTCAAAAACAAAACTCCATGAAGGAAGGAGGGTTTCTAAAGCACGACCCTTGGAATGGTTTCCCTTGGAGAGAGAGGAACTCACTTCACTGAATGACCTCACAACTGAGCCCCACACCCCTTCAGACAGCTCCTCCCCAACATCCGCTCAAGGAATGGAGATCAGGAGGCTAGATCTCCTGCAGACAGCTGGGAGAGTTCATTTTCCATTTTGCAAACTAATTTTGTTCTTGTCAGTTGCAATGCTCTGCCAAGTAGTGGACGGGAATTTCTAAATCAAAAACCACTAACCTCAAACCGCAACCAGCCCGTGTCAAACTTCAGAAACTACTCCTGGAGACTACATACCAGAACGTATGGTAATAATACTGTAACTATTCGTAGCATACTGCCAGCTTTGTCACGTTTGGGAAAATTCATAGCACATTTTTGGCACATAATCTATTCAGGATAATGGCGATGAAGATATATATGTTAAAAAAAAAAAGTATGTTTTTAATGGCCCTATTTATCCTACTGATGCAAGATAGTAAGTTAGCTAAATCTCCATCATCAATCTGGATGCCTCAGGTACAGATTTAGGGCTCTGCAAAGCCAGTTGCTTGTCTTTTAATCCAATTATGCTCAAAGCTTTCAAAATTGATATAGAGACTGCAGACATTTTAGTTGTGTGTGTGTGTGCACTCGTGTGTATGTTTTACCTTCTCTAGTGGAGACACCTTATTTCATTGGGAAAATAAAAATCCTGAAACATTTTAAGATTTATGAAGTCAGAAGCACCCATGACAGCTTGTAAGGCTGTCTCACTACTTTCATTGCTTCAACATGAACTCGCAACCCAAGGGAAGCTGAAACCTTCAGCAGAATTTAAACCCCCAGGCCCCAATATCTGAAAGAGTTGCTAGGAGTCTGACAGGAGATTAGGACCAGGACAGAGCCGGGAAATGATCACGAAGTCCACTGTGTGCGTGGTGAGAGAGTCAACTCTTAGCTGGAAAACTGGCAGGTTAAAAAAAAAAAAAAAGCAGCAGCCAGGTAAAGAGAAGTTTCTGGCAAAGATGGCAGTGGTGGGGAAGTGAAGAGATGAGAGTGCAGTCAGGCTGATTCTCCCTCAGGAAGTGAAGTAGAGCCTGCTCCCGTGAGTCCCTACTAGGTGTTCCCTTCACGTTTGCACGCACCTGTCACAGGCCCACACTACGACCCGGGGCACTTCCTGTCACCCAGGATCAGCTAGGCCTTCCAGCACTGCCTGCTCCACAGACGTTTCGAGAGCTCATGAGTCACCTCCCCACATCCCAGATGAGTGGATGCCCAGTGTCCCTACACATAGAAGTTCAAGTTTCTAACTACATTCCTCTGGGCCCCCGGAAGTGCTTAGCATCCTGTTTACTGACCTCCATCCAAATTTTTCTCAACCTCCACTGAGCCCTGTCCACATGTCCTCTGGTGTCTTCAACCCCTGATTCAATCCTCCTTACCTTCGTTCTACTTTCACCACGGAAAAGCTGACTCACTGAGTCTTTCCATTTAACAACTCTGGACCTCTGTCTGTAGCTAACACCGTGGATGCCCTTGAATGCCCTTGACAATGCAACGCAGTGTGGTGGGAAGACGACAGAGTTCCAACATGGTTCAGGCTTGAGTGAGCCAGTTTCTAGCCCTGTGACCTTGAGCAAAATTTTTAACTTTGGAGAGCCTCAGTATTCTCATCTTCATAACGGGACTAACAGTGCACACTTTAGAAGGTAATCTGGGGACTAAGGAGATCCTAGATGTAAAGAATTAGCACAGGGCCATGTAACGGTTATCTGTTGTCATCTTCCTGCCTCTCTCTTTTAACTCTGCTCCCCTCCCTACCCCTTTCTCTCCTTACTGTTTTATAATCTAGTGCTGTGCTTAGTCCCTCAGTTGTGTCCAACTCTTTGCGACCTCATGGACTGTGACCCACCAGGCTCCTCTGTCCATGGGGATTCTCCGGGCAAGAATACTGGAGTGGGTTGCCATGCCTTCCTCCAGGGGATCTTCCCAACTCAGGGATCAAACCCAGGTCTCCCACATTGCAGGCGGACTCTTTACCATCTGAACCACCAGGGAAGCCCAAGAATACTGGAGTGGGTAGCCTATCTCTTCTCCAGGGGATCTTCCCAACCTAGGCTTCAAATCGGGGTCTCCTGCATTGCAGGAGGATTCCCTACCAGCTGAGCTACCAGGGAAGCTCATTTTATAATCTGAAGCTCATACAAATGGCTTTGCTTTACACAGCCTGGAGCTCTATTAAGAGATGACTGGAGGGACTTCCCTGGTGGTCCAGTGGTTAAGACTTCACCTTCCAATGCAGGGGTTGTGGGTTCAATCCCTGGTAGGGGAGCTAAGATCTCACATGCCTTGGGCCAAAAACCCAAAACATAAAACAGAAGCAATACTGTAACCAAATTCAATGAAGATTTTAAAAATGGTCCACATTAAAAAAAAATCTTAAAAAAATAGATGACTAGAAGTACCCATATAATTTGGGACGTGACGCCCAATGGGGCACCACTCTATCTTGTTCCCTCTTTTCCTTCAGGCAGAACCTCAAATTACACCAGAGATAAGACACTTGTAAGACTTTCAGTAAAGACACATCATTTCATCTCGTCAAATGTTTAAATCCTCCTCAAATTCTAACTTAGATTCCAAGGATATTGTTTCATTAACCAAAAAACAAAAACTGTTTTCCATGCATCACTGAGTTTGCTCTTGTGTTTTAAACTCTAGACCCTCTAATTCTAACTCTCTGGGATTGTCCTCCAACTTCTCTTTCACGGGTCGAGTCAGGAAGTGAATAAAGGGAGGGTGATCCTTCCCGCGTCCTGCGCCTGCACCCCTCTTAAAAGCACTGCTTTACTCCGCATTGAGACCAAGGCATCCAACTCCAGATCTTCTGGGGCCTCATCCTTGATCAGTCCTCCCCTGCTCCTTCAACTTTCTCACTGTCACTCTCCCATGGAAACTCTTAACTAGAGGGGGAGTGGTTGACTAATTGTTTGGCAAACATGCCTTGTGGCTTCCCACTCAGGCCCATTCATGCACCAACATCACCCCGCCACATACACGCCTGTCAGTACGCTCCTACCGTCAGGGACCTAGTGGGATCCTGGATTCCTTGTGAAGGAAAACTCATCCTCTTACCCCTAAACTCCTTTGGTGTTTCTCGCTGAGCCCTGTGGCTACACTGCCTGCTAATAGCTCTTTTCTTACCTTATTGGCCGGTTTTACTGTTTGATGCGGTGTGTGACCTGTCTCCCAGTTAGCCCAGGAGGGTCTGGCGGATGGCAGTGCTATCTTTTCCCCACCTAACCATCCCCAGCACAGCCATGTACAGAGTAGGTACTGCAGACGACACTGTTTCCATTCAGGTATCATCCCACCTTTACTCCAATCGACCTTCACTTTATATCTCTTTCCACAATACAGAATTTAAAAAAAATTTTTGAATTCACTCTGCATCATTGGAAAGCCCCCTTCGTCTAGATTTGGTTTCAGATGTGACTTAATAAGCAGGATAAGTGTTCCTTCTCCCAGCCGTTAATAAAGCAGCACAAGAAGAGCATAAATGGAGCATCCACTGTGTGCAGGGCACTGAGCCAAGACTTGCATAAAGATTACAGAAAACATGAAAGATGTGGTACAAAAGGGCAAAGATTCAGTTATACATAAACTTATCTGTGTGTGTATAGACAGACACACACAGACACACAAACAAGGTCACTTAACACCAAAAAGAATATAAATAGTGCAAATATATATAATGAAAAAGCATTAGGAGTTTATGGAAGAACTATTGTAATGAATGGTGCTTAACAGAGGGGAAATGTTTTGCAACAGGTGATTAGGACCCAAGTTTTGAAGAAAGAGAGGGACCACAGGGTCCATAAGAGCAAAGCCCATGCCTGTTTTTGGCCACTATTATTTCTCCATCACTTACTGTAGTGCCTGGCCCATTGCAGACATGCAGTTACTATTAGCTTAATAAACAAATAGCTGAATGCTGAAAAAAGGAGTAAATCCCATGTGGAGGGACCAGGTTATATAAAAGAGCAAGCTTGCTGTGTTTGGAAAGCAGCAAACTTATTTTCCTGGGTAGAGCCAAGAAATTCCAGGCACAATTATGGAGAGGAAGTAGGGAAGGAAAATGATGAATGACACTGAAGTCTTGCCAGGAATTGTGGTTTAAATAGACAGCAACAATTATACATTCATTCACTTATCGCACAAGTATTTACTAAGCATCTACTATGAGCCAAAGTCCATGCTAAGACCTAGGGATTCTGTAGTGCACAAGACACACTTTCTGTCTTCAAGGATCATGCAGTCTCTTCAGCATGCACCAGTAAGTGGTAGCACACAGTTTTGACCCTGGTTCTTATTATTCTAACAGCAGTTAGCAAAGGAGAGAAATCAGTCCAATCTTCATTGTAAATGGCTCTGGCAGAGAGCGGAAGCCTTAGTTCAAGTGAGCTCCAGTGTGGAGTATGTCATGACAACGGATGAACTGAGGGCAGCAAGAAGGATTAACAGCTTAAGGGGGCTTCCCTGGTGGATCAGTGGTAAAGAATCCACCTGCCAAGGCGGGAGACACAAGTTCAATCCCCGATCTGGGAAGACCCCACATGCCATGGAACAACGAGGCCCGAGTGCCCTAGAGCCCGTGCTCTGCAACAGGAGAAACCGTCACAGTGAGAAGCCTGTGCACCACAGCTGGAATGTAGGCCCCAGTCACTGCAACGAGGGAAAAGCCTGAGCAACAAGGATGACCCAGCCCAGCCAAAAATAAGACGCATAAATACAATTATAAAACTTACGGAAGACCCTTCCCCCTGGAAAGCTGCCTGGGGTTATCGAGTTGATCGAGTGGCTGTGGCACCAGCCCGAGTTTATTTGAGGTTCCTGCCCGAGCCTAGGTCCATCAGTTTCCCTTGGCTTTGGGACAGAGCTATGGGCTGAGAGGATAAAACTCTTGTGTTAGGGAGAAAAAATGTTTTTTAGATTGGTTTTTTTTTTGGTTGCCCAGATTAACTTGCTCTTTGACATATATCTCTAGAGTGATGACTGGAATCAATTTTATTAATAACCAAAACCAGAAAATTTTTATTTAGGGGCAAAGTAAGAGGGTGAAATGACACAGCAAATTAATTTCAGAGCAAATGTGGACATGAAGGAGCCCTTGGAGCAGTACTTCCAACACCAGCGTTTAATGAGGGGACACTGGTTGGTTTCTTCCTGAAATGTTATGAATTTTAAGATCACTGCCTGTTACTGGAATATCTTGGCCTCATTTCGCATTTATCTCGTTTTTTTTCTTCTCTTTTTTTTTCCCCCCAGGATGACGGCCTCCCAGAAAATGAACATCAGCTGTCAGTAGCGGGAAAGATAAAGAAGCATTTCAACACAGGCCCCAAACCGAATAGCACAGCCGCTGGAGTTTCTGTCATAGCAGTAAGCATCTGAAATATCCACCTATAACTTTTTCAAAGCGATCCACCTAAGAGACAGGCATTACTCAGGAGATTCCACCCAGAGACAGCGGAATGGGTCATTTCTTTAGACAGCTCGACCATGGAAAGCACCGGGGGAGGTCTGGGGCTTATATATATGATGTGTTTTTGCTGATCATTTCCGTGGGAGTTGCATCATTATCCAACACCTCCAGGGTGCCTTGCAGTATATATTAATTTCACGATTTATTTTTTAAAGCAGAAAACCTCCCCACACTGGACTCTGTGCCAATGCAAACTTCTGGGCTCTGAGAAAAAAAGAGTTCCTAGTGTCCTTTTGCCAGGACTTGGGAGGGAAGGGGAGCTGAGACATGGCAGAGAGAGGTTGGAACACTATAGATCTTTGTACAAGACTTAAACGAAAGCCAAAAACATGGCACGACACTGACCCACCGAGATTTTCAGTGAAACTGAATTGCTGTGAACACCCAAAGAAATCACGATTTCTTGCTCCTTAGAAATGTCTGTTTTCAAAGTGGAGAATCTTTTAATATTTACCATTTTGTTGATGGGGCTGCACAAGGCTTTTTTTTTTTTTTTTTTCCTTTCCCTCTGTTCCATACATGCAGACATACACTACACGCAATTTGATAGCAGCTCTAGGCAAAGATTAAATTGGGCAGAGAAATAATGAAACCTCATACTTCCTGGTGTCATATTCCAGAGTAAATATATTCAAGTCCCAGATTACTTGAGTTTTTAATAATTTCCTTTTTTTCCCCGAGTGTGTACATTTTAACAGCATATTCATTGTGAAATCACTTGAGCTGTTTTTCTTTTCCAAACAAACAACTTAGGCACTACGTCAAATTTTTTAAAGTATTTATGCTAGTAAGTACACATCATTCTTGTCAGCAACACTGAATATTTAACTACTTCTACCGGTGTTTTTCTTTCTCTCTCTTTTCTGTTTTTGGTTGTTTCAGAACTCCAGAAAAGAGACAAAGATAAATGAATGACCTATTAGATACAGTAGTCTCAGATTGGGTTGCTGAATATTCGATAGGAGCTTCCAGAATTTGCAGGTGGCACGAGTGCATGCATACACTTCCCTGGACTGTTTGCATATCATGATTTTTGATTGAACCCTTTCAGCAGGGAGTTACATGAGTATGAGTCAATGGCTCACGAGCATACTGACAGCGCTAAATAGAATGCATACTCTTTCCTGGTTCTCCTCTGCGCTGCTGGGGATTTAATATACAAGTTGTTGTTCTGGCCCTATCTCTCTCTAGTTCTTTCTAAGGAAATTCAGTGTAGAAGCACAGTGTCCTTCCTGTCTTCATCAGTGTTCTTTGTTATCAGCTAACATTCAGTCAGTAATTTTTGAAAGTGATAATCTCATGGTGCTTCTCAGGGAAACCAGACATTCTATCCTCTGCTTTCATCCTTCATTCAAGACATAAGTCTATTCCAAAATATTTGCTTCCAGTTTCCTTTTGGAATGGACTGCCAGCACGCTTGTCCATGAAAAGAACTGCTTTTCTGCTCCTGCTAGAGAGGGTGCTTTTCCCACCTGTCATTTTGGGGTTGGTTTTCGTTTTTCCTGGCCTTTTATTTTAATTAGTCTTTGGTTAAGATTGCCTTGGTTGCTCAAGAATGCTTTGGTCACAGTATTCTGGGAATCTTATAATGACTGAGAGCAGGAACTGTAGGGCACTTCTCCAGTGGACAGACAACCCAGATGGGAGGGGAACTCCTACTTGAATCAAACACGGATACATTTTGATACATACATACATATGAGTTTATTGAAACTTCATCTAAGTAGATCTCCCCCAAAACCTTCAGTTAGTATTTGAAGATTAGAAGTCTACTGATTTCTTTCTAAATATCATGACTGGACCATTTTGAATGCCATTTAGTATCAATTTCTCAGTTCATCACTAACATGTTTCCATGGAGACTGTACCAACTGGTAATAAACTTATAAATTGTAGAATGGGCTGTGTGATGCTGAGTTGTGCATTAGTTGCAAGCTGATTTAATCTCTTTATCCACTAGAGAGTTGTGAAAAAAATTATCAACTTAACTCAGGCTCAAAATAATTAACTTTTTGGAGAAATAACTGAAAAAGTGCCTTTGTCAAATTCTAAAGCACAATTCACATGTTGACCACTATGATTAATATTTCAAATGAAAGAGAATATGGCTGTAAATTTCAAAGAGTATTTCAGGAGGAGCTCACGGGCCATAAGAGATGCATTTATGCAATCTTCTCCAGAATGCTTCTCCCTCATACAAATGTCCACACCCTCCATAAAAACCTGGGGTAGGTCACCAGGTACAGGATGGGAGTTAGAAACCAGCCAGTTTGACTGCCTTTGTGCTTAGCTTTCAAAATGGCACTGGATAAGTTAATGTATACCCCATACCCATGTTCCCATTCTTAAAGTGCAAAGAATTAGACTCAGGGGACCATCACCCGATGAAGGAGCCCTGGCATTAAAAATATCCCAACTCAAACTAAAGTTTAATTGCAAAGGAACGACATTCTGCTGTGAGGCAGAATACAAGTGAGAGATAGAAGGAATAGCTTTCATAAATGATGCATTCTATAAAGATCATTTGACAGTTTAATAATGGAATATAATTATTGATTCACCACATGATAGAAATTTCTGTAATTATTACACTATAATGACTTCTACTTGATAGGTATAGGTGAAAAAGAAACTGATTTCAGCATAGGTTTCATTCAGACAGAATTTTTTTTCTCATGGGCATGTATGCTTTTCCCAGAGGCTATCAAATGATGTATTTTAAACTGCCACGATTATAAGACTGTTTTTTGGAAATTATATGCACCCTTTAAAATTCAAAACTATATATACTGTCTAGAATGGAGTATCAGTCGGCTTGTTTTTTTTTTTCCCCCTTCAGAAAATCAGCAATTAAATTATTGGTCTTTAACTGGTAATTCTCTTCCCTTAGTTAGAAACCTCTCTGTTAGAAACCTCACTATCTGCTCATAAAGGGATTCATGACACTTTTTCATCCTCGAGTGACAAAGGAAAAAAGAGCATACTGTCATAACAAACAGGTATAATTTATGACATGAGGGTAGTTTAACATGCATTCATGGTTCTGAACCTTCATGTTTTCTTAATGTGACCTTAATGTTGTCATTTTTTCTTCTCTACCTCCCACCCCCTACATGATTAAGACCAAAGAGAGGACAAATGATAACTTTATATTAAGGTCCTCGAGTTGGCTGGTAGAGTAATTACCTGCTGGAGGCTCACGGAGATCATAGGGCCCTTCTTGAAAGAGGAAAGGTGTCTGGCATTTAGGTCCGATGATGTGATTAGGTGGAAGCCCACTGCTGTCCTTACAACTGCAATACCCTGTCTCCATTGTTCCCCATGGCCTCACTACCTTTCCCAGTAGTTGGGGGATTAAAATGAAACCAAACCAAAGAAACCCAGAACAGAACAGAGAAAGGGAAACAAAAGGTTATTAAAATGCAATTTATAGACATAAAATGGAATTAGAGATGACATTTTAACGGTGGACTTCTTGAGAGCCGAGGGAGGGGAGGGAGGCGTTATTAGATTTTCCCAGCTTGATGAAGAACCGATGACTCAGATGTCAGTTCCAATTTATTTTTCCTCATTTAATGCTGTTTATTATTTTAACCGGTAATTTTCCTAATGCTTTCAAGTTCTTATTTTGCATTTTGCTCATGCAAATAGAGAATTTCAGTCTAATTGAACAAATCGATACTAATCAGTGTACTAATAATTGTGATAGTGGGCAGCTTCCTTCTGAAGCCGGGGACCCTGCACTAGAGCCATTTCCGAATGCGGTGTTATGGGCCGCCTTGCCTGTAGGTGGCAATAGAGAGCCAGTGACTGAGTAGCTGGCCCTGGGCTGAAACAGAAATGCAGGCCTTCATCTTCCTAACAGCAAGTGTACTTCGATTTTTTTTTCCCCCTAAATAAAACAAACTGCATTTTTTTTTTAAAGATTAAAATCTCATAGTGCTGTTCTGTGAATACTGGGATAGCCTAATTTGTCATCAGAATACCAAACCTTCTGAGCAGTTTCTAGTTTAAAGGACAGGCGCCCTGGCGTGTTTATGAAAGGCCTTTGTGAATTTTGTAGTAGAAACTGTCCTCAGCATTATGGCAGTACCACACTTGAAAGCACTCCTGAGCCTCTCCAGAAGGAAAAGTGGTCAGCTTGCTTCCTCTCGTGGGCAGAACGGGGAGTCGGGCATAAGGCATGATTACTGTTTCTCAGATTTCAGGGATTGACTCTTCTCTTCCTAGGAAGCCAAAAGCTAACATCTTATTCCAGGAGGAACAACTTTGAGAACTTATCCTGTCTATTTTTTGTACCTTTTGTCATAAGCACTTAACTGTACATGTGCATTTTTAATATACAGTGACAACTTTCATTTTATTTTCTATAATTTCTTAGAGAAAATTTACTGTTTTATACTATATCTAGTTTAGAAATGTAATTTCTTTAAGAGTAGCTTTGCTTTTGAAGATTAACTCTGAAAGAAATCCAAAGTGCTGTGATTCAAAACTCGATTCTTTTCATCTTTTATTTTTTTATGAAGGCCTCAAATTTAAGCTTGATGGGGTAAGATTTTTTTTGGGGGGGGTTCCAATCTGCTTTCTCTTAGGTGGCTAAAGCTGATTTCAACACTTTATGGTAAAGCATTTAAC
Organism: Okapia johnstoni; assembly: GCA_024291935.2. Lineage (NCBI taxonomy): Eukaryota > Metazoa > Chordata > Mammalia > Artiodactyla > Giraffidae > Okapia > Okapia johnstoni. Next base: position 64,143,074 of record CM044321.1, read on the forward strand.
ACTGCTCTAGGATATGAAGAGGTGTTTATGTCTTTTGAAATTGAGAGGATATTATTAAATGTGCATTCAAAAACTTGTTTGACAAATTAGATCTTTTCTAACAAATTGGCCTCCAAGATACTCATGAGGGATTAGTGTCTTTTCTTGCCTTTTTATTTTCAATGTATAGATGTAGGATATTAGCTAGTCACCCTGCACAAGAAGCATCGTTATTTCTATATACATATATAGTCAATGAAGAACAGCTTGGTCTGGAGTCTTAATCCTTTAGCACAATGTCGATCCACTGAGTTGCCCCCATTTCTCTCTGCTCAGCTGGACCACGGGTTTACCATCAAGAGATCAGGGTCTTTGGACTACTACCAACAACCAGGAATGTATTGGATAAGGTATGAGATGGTGCAGCTCAAGTCAGTGTTTCCATGGCAACGTGCTGGCAGTCTCCATTAACCAGTTCCTTCAGTGGATAAACATGCTTTTGATTTGTTATCCAGTCCATATGCTGCTTTATCAGTTTCATTTTAATCTTGATTGAGATGCCACACCCCCTCATTCCTTTTTTTCACCCATTATTCACACTGACATTTGCCAGCTTTCTTTCCATTGCACATGCGCAGTATCAGTTTTCCTTACAGTTAAAAGGACAGTATATTTAGTGTTAATGTCAAAGCATTTTGCTGATGTTGCTAATTAAATCGATGATTTCTAGTGTTCTTCTGTCCCTTAACAAATGGAAGAAAAATAGTACCTTAGTATATATTCTATAGAAGTATATACTGTCATTTTAAAATCATCAAGCCCGACCTTGACCTTAGTAGATGGATGAAACAATGCATTTACACCTTAGTCATAGAAGCTCCTCTAAAGACAGTGAGCTATAGAATGCATTGTGTGTGTTGGTAAGCTTGTGTTTTCAAATTCTCCACCTTTTTGTTTCATTTTGTTTCTGTTTTATTGTTACCTCTCTCCCCTTGGAAATCCCTTTATGTACTAGCTATTGCATGAATTTATTTTTTGATATTTTGTAACTGTCAGATTACTTAGCTGGCTTATCTGCTCAAGCAAGAGGGACTATGGGAGGTATCGATTTTTTTTCTTTAACTGGGTTAAGAATTCTACCCAATCGTTTTCTATTCCATCAACTGCTGTGGCATTTCCTTCAGAGGGCATGGTTTGTGTCTCTTTAAGTTATCCACAGGCAGGATGAGTTTTGATGATTTGAGAAATGAACTCTGAGAAGTCCTAGGCAATTTTTCTCCTCCATCTTAATGTTTCTGAAATGATCTCCAGGTAAAGCTCCACATTTTAGCATTTGCTAAGAAAACTTCTACTGGGTTTGGCATTTCCCCTCAAATGACGGTGCCTTATACTGTTTCCGGAAATAGACTAACTCGTTAAAAAAAAAAAAGAATAATACATATAATAATATATAATTTTAACCCCCAATTATTACCCTTAATTTTTTCTATAATTAGACAGTAGGATCAAAGCCCTTAGAGAAGCAGACAAAGCTAATCTTTGACAAACTATCCAACTGTCTAAGATTGTGACCATTTCTAAGCCTGCTAAAAACAAGAAAATACTCAAATTTCAAGAAGTATCTTAAAGTCAGTTTTACACAGAAGGTATCTGTATCTTCTGGATGGATGTACATGCCAGAGTTGCACTCCTACCTTTTTATTTACTTAAGTAAATAGTTTTATAGATACAGAAAGAACTTTGTTTTATGTTTAACCTTTTTTTTTTTTTTTTTTTGAGGGGGGATGACTCAATCATGATTTGCCTTTGTGCAGACTCTTTTTACATAGAAGATGATCCATGCAGTTTTTTACTTTTTCCTGAAATGTAATACACATTCTGAAAAGTGCACAGAAGTGCACATCTCAGTGCATTTTTACAAACAGTAAGCACCGAGATGAGGCACAGAGCATCTCTAGCACCCCCAGAGGACCCCTGCCCCCAGGGCTCTTCCAGGAGGGTCACGCAGCCCCAAGAGTAAACTCTGACCTAGAGTCTGTCCGCATTAATTAGTTTTGCCTGGTTTTCTTCTTTATATAAATTGAATCATGTGCCACCTTTTTTTAAATTGTGTGTCTCCTAATCTCAGGGATATTAACCAAACATATATGAGTATAAAGATAGGCATCAAATGTGTCTAATTACAGTTGTGCCTATTTGTATAACACAAATGACAATATATATACATTAATTTCAAAAAAATCTCCAGATAATTACTAAATTTGTGGGCTTGAGGGTGGGTGCAAAACCCAAAATAAACACAATAATTAATAGATGTAGCCAAGGATAGAAAAGACCATTTAACTGAAATCCTAGCAGTGGTTCCCATCAGCAGACAAAATGACACATCCCTGAATAATGGGCAGGAGCAGATGGGAGATAATCTCTTTTTCCTTCCACACATAAACTGCTCTGTTTTCCAGCTGGGGGCAGTAACAACAATGTTTATAGTTAATGCTGTACTAAACAGCACACCCAGTATGTAAAGCTAAATTGGAGAAATGATGCTAAAAACTCATCCGCGTATATGCTTAATTAGGAAGTTTTATAATGCCATTTAGCCCCAGAAGGAACACACTCCCCTCACTGATTGCAAATGCTTGCCTTTTATCTCCACGGAAGTGGGAGCATTTGTCTAACCACGGTGGCAGACAACTCGCAACATAAACAATCATTGCGGGCGGAATGTCCCCGCTCCCAATTGTTGTGTTTACAAGTGCTCGTGGCTGTTTTCACTGCTCTGAGCAGAACACTCGGGAGACGGGCTCGCATTTGGTAAAGCGGCTCACATCAGGGCAGAGGCTGAGCGAGCATCTCTTCAGGGCGCCCAGCATTGGCAGTGTCCCTCTTAGGAGGCTTATTGCTGATGGTGGAGAAATGGGGGAGGGGGGCTTGTTTCTCCTCCTCTCATTCCGTCGCCTGCCTTGAACACAGAGATTCTTCCAGGCTGTGGCCAAGGGAGCCGCATCCTGCACGGCTGCTTTTTCCAGAAGACCTTACTCCTGTCCCCCAGAGCCTCCGGGTGACTCTCTCCCAGGAATGGGCTGCCTGGGCCATTCCACCCTCTCATGGAGGGACTCCAAAGGAAAACACTGACGTTCTGTTCCATTTTTCCTGCCTGAAAATGCAACCTTATCCAAAGGGAAAGCAGTTACCCCTATCCCTGCTTCTCAAGGGAAGCTGCCCCCTGTCAGATGCTGTGCCCAGCAGCACATGAAGAAGAATTCCTGCGTCTTCTGCACACAGAACGGGGCAAGAGCCAGAAACCAACTGAATGAAACAAGTAGCAAAGCAAGACACAAGCTAAGAATGCCACATAAGATAAAACGCGGAGTTGAGCTAGGACAATAGGGGGCTGGAGTTCCTAGCCCTGACCTGACTCATGTGCACCCTGGATTCGAGCGGCGTCCTAAAACAGTGAGTAATGAGGCAGAGCTGCAGCAGCCATGCAGCCCTTGTAAGGCTATTCAATGCTGCTGTGCTCTGCTGCTAAAAGGAATGGGTCGGTTAAAGGCATCTTGCCCAGTTTGAAAGATCGGTTCCCACGAAAGCCAGAGAGGAACTCCTCACAGGGTGAGGAGGGTTCCAAAGGCACATGGGAGGTTGCCTTGCTCTGCCCTTGAGAAAAGTACCCCAGCCCCCAAAGAGTGTCAGAAGTGCTGTAGGAAGGAAGGGCAGGGGTCTTAGTTCTAGCAAGGGATTAACCACCCTCCCCGACCCTGGCCTGGGCATCCCTCAGTAACAGAAAGTTTAACACATAGAAAAGGCACGGATATAAACTTCAAAACCACCCAGACTGTGATTACAGAGAAAAGTATAGAGAAAGTATGAGGTCTGGTTTTACAGCTGTCCCGTGATACTAAAAAGTGAGTTATTAGGCTCAAAAGCTGAACAACAGTACTTTGTCTTCTATTGATAGTTCCACAAACGGTCATTGAGAGAAACACAGAACTAGTGAGACATCTGTATTACTTTACCAAGTCAAATAGGTTGCTCCCTATCTGAGATTTTATTTTGTTTCATTTTCTTTTCAGAGCCCCTTTAAGAGAGGATCCATATATAATCTTTTTAAAATTTAATGCATTTTATATTAGAAAAGAGAAATTTGCATGGCATTCTAAGACTTACTGACTGGGTATAAACTGAAGTGAAATTTTATATGTTTTCCTGAGAGTCTTGGTAATTTGGTATTGATGGGAAATTTTGTGGTATTATACTTATTTTAATCTTGCCTCAGAACCTCTTTCCCTCTTTATGATTTAAAAAGACAGCTACACTCTTTTCTGTGTAGTTGTTCCTGCATATTTTGACTCCACATGTTCCCCAGTGATGTTTTATGGGGTATAAACGTGTAGAAAAGAATGATCATAAAGAACTTAATTGAAAGTATTGACACACTGTTAAGAAAGAGTGCAAAATATCCATATGCTGAAGTCAGACAATTCTCAAATACATGTCAAACACATGACACTTCTAGAAACTAAAAAGCCTTGAAAATCAAGATGAATCAAGCTTGATTAAAGATTGGCAGCTCTGTGCATGGAGAGCTGGGGCCTTGGTGTTGAGAAGCCCTGTTTTGGATCCAGCCTGTCCTACTTCCTTTTGTTGTGACCTCAGGCAAGGCATGTGTTCCTTCTCTGATTTTCAGTTTCCCCACCTATCAAAATGAGATGGGTACTATCAACCTTCCAAATCTGTGGCAAGAATTAAATGAGCTGCCTGTACAAAAGTGCCTTCACAGACTCGGCCTAAAAGAAGAATCCAGAAAAGACTGCTCAAAGAGAAAACCATCCATTCCACACGAGAGAGAGATTTTCCTCAGAAAACTCATCTCTCTCCAGAGCAAAGCATTTATTATTAAAGTAGAACCATGACTTTTTTGATGCTATGACTGGGATAAACTGTTAAATAAGCTATATGTTAGATTATTCATGAATTGAGGGGCATTAAACTTTACTTCAAGTAGTCTGTAGCCCCAAATCCTGATGAAGTATATGTTTAATTAAAAAGTAATCCTCTAGGGCAGAGATTGCAATGTTATAGCCAATGGGCTGAATCTAGTGCACTGCCTGTTTTTGTAAGTAAAGTTTTATTGGAACACAGCCACATCCATTCACTTATAACCAGCCTATGGCCACTTCCACTCTACAAGGGCAGAATAGAGTAGTTGTGTCAGAGAACTATATAGCCTGCAAAACCTGAAGTATTAATTATCCACCCTTTCCAGAAAGAAATTTTCATCTCCTATTCTAGTAGAAAAAGGTACCACCTGGTGGGCTTGTTAAAAACTGTATAACCACCACCTAGTGGAATAGAATGCCTAGCATAGAGTAGGTGCCTCCATAAATATTTGTTAATAAATAAATGATTGAATTTTCCAGGGAGGGGACCATTAATAGAGAAACCTTGATTTTTGAGGATAAATGTGTTTTTTAGGAGTTTGGGGGTATCTGAGAGCTTAAACAATCAAATCATAAATGAAATGCTCCACGATTGCATCCCACTATAGCGACCCAGGAGTAAGTTTTCGGCACAACTAAAACAAACAAAAAATTCTAATAAAAGGAGTCACCCCTTAACCCACTTGCTTAGTAAGTTCTAAATTTTCATAGATTTTCTTAAGATAAACTATACCTACAGTTGTCCTCTAGTTTATTAGCCTGATGAAGGAAAAAACAACATGGCAGCTCAGCTTAGCTTCTGCTGTGAGACAGTCAGGGGTCATAGAGCAGAGGAAGCATGTGAATTTCACCCTCGAGAAGCCTGAGCTCAGCAAGTGGCTATCATTTTAACCTTCTGATAGGAGGCCAGTAGAAACCCTCTGCAGAGCTGGACAAGATTCTGTTAAGATCCAGATGAGCGGGAGGAGCCTACGTTTATGAAGTGGTAGAGAAGCCTGGGACACCCCTACCCTGGGACATGAGAAATGACATTTAAGAGACTGGTGGCTAGGAAAGAGCTTCAAAGGCCGATAGTTTCATTCCATGAAGTCCCCTTTTGTCACCTTCACTTTAGGGAAATACCATGTCTTAGTCCAGATACTGTGCAATTCCTGGCAAGACCCCAAAAGGATATTAAAGCAAAACAAAACAAAACAAAACAAAAAGTAATAAATATGGCCGCGAACCAAAAAAAAAAAGAAATGAGTAGGGTGATATATCAATTGAGGTGTCAGTTTAATTTTACTAGCAAGCAAAACATTTCCAAAGCGGCAAGCGAATCGTAACTCAGTCCCCACAGAGTAAGGGCGAGCGAAGGAGAGGGTTCCTGAGATTAATGCCCCAACAGCTGCATCCCCAGCTCACTCTCCTAGGTGGTATGAATAATGAATGGGCTCAAAGGCAACATGCACGATAATGTTCTTTTATTAATGAAATGAAGACTGTTTGTGATGGCTAGCAATAAATTTAGAAACGTAAAAAAGGAGAAACAGTCACTGCTTGCCTCTGAAAAATGCAGTTACTTAAATCCAATAATTACTGCCACATCAGAAAGCATCGCCTCCAAACTTAAATGAGGTGTATCTCTTGCAGCTCCTGCATGACAAATATTTTTGATCCACAGACAGAAGGCCTGTTGTTTACTGAGAGAAAAACAGAGCCCGTTCTAGTAGATTGATGGCGATATTAAGCATATTCATAGTATTTCATAGGTGGAAGCTTCCCTGAGGGGTGAGGCACTGTAGTACCTCCCCTCCTTCTCTGGACTGCGAAACAGCTCGACCAACGTGGTGGTTAGGAAACGTGCCCAGGGTCACATAATCAGCTGAGGCAGGACAGAAGGCCGCTCTCCCCACCTCCCCCTGCTGCTGCTCTCAAGGGGCTTAGGCTACAGCTACCAGACGAGGCAAGCATTGCACAGATGTGGGTGAATCAAAACACAACAACAAAGTCACGCCCCGTTTCACGTTCTCACTTCATTCCTGACCTTCCGCCCCGCATGCTGTATTTTTCCCAAAACATAGGCCAGGTGGGTACAGCTTAGGTGTTCATGCTGATTTCCAAATTTGAGGTCAGAAAGAAAGATTTCAAAAATCTGAGTGCTGTTTAGAGTAGTTTTACTGTAACAGAAGCCACCACTGGCCAAACTCATTCGGTGAATCTGTTGTTGGAATACATTTCCTTGGTCTCATTCAAGGGCTGTGTCTTCCTCGTGCATGCCTGGTGTTGCGGCAGGCACCAAAACACGATCAACCGGAATTTCTTTAAGAACTCCAACTGCTCTGTGTGTCTGCCCATGAGCTGCTGAGGGAACCGGCATGATTTTACCATTCCTTGGTTTTCACATTTCATCTAGCAGCTCTTCAGGACACCCTGATCAGCAAGGGCTTGCAGTCTGAGGTAGGAGTATATAGAGTCTCTTCTGTGTAGAACATGAGTATATTTGTTACTCCATATTATTTCCTTTGGTCTGTTATTCTGTTTATCAGGATCCCCCAGTCCGCTGTTAGTCAGCTGTAGCCCCATGCACGACGCAGCTGTCATTGTTGGGTACATGTGTAAAATAACTAGATCAGAGCTTCCTATGTGGTTACTACTGGTCAACTCCAGCATCTCAAGAGATTGCTTGCTCACCTCTAACCTGTAATAATTAGCACCAAAATGTGATAATGCAGGCTTCAGATTTTCTTACGAGCGCTTAATGAAGTGATAACTTACTGAGGAAACATTTGGGAATTCCACAGCAAGTCCATTCATGTCTATTGCACAGAGCTGCAAACTGTGAGCAAAATAAACTCATGAAATAAACCCATTAGAAAGTCTTAAGTTTTAATGTAACATCAAGGCTGGGGACAACCTTACCTTATAAAGATAGGCATTACGGAGGAGAGACCCTGTTTACTTGATATCTGGGAAATTTTTGTGGTTGAGAAAGAGGAAAGCAGACTTTCAGAAATGGTTGAAAGAGCCCGGAATTTAAATCTATGAGGCAGCACTTCAAAGGGAAAGTTATGAATGTTTTCTGGGGAGAAAATTACCAATTGGATAATAAATATTCTTGTAGCATTATTTTTAAAAATTATGTATTGGCATATTATTCTTATTCTTTGCAGAATTCACCTGTCCTTAACTACCTGTAGGGGCTACAGAACTTAGCTGAAAAACTTGAGCCACACAGATTTTAAAGGAAAGTTAATTTTATACCATAATTAAAATTCCAAAGAGATCATATATGACAGAGCTTATTGTGATAAGAAATTGGACCACGATCCAAGGTTATTTAGTAGATAAATAGGAGTATAAGAGATTATTAACTTTATCTGATGTAAGCATTTGATCATACCCAAAACATAAACTGCATTCTTAAATATTAAGACTCACAATATCTTTAACTTTGTACTCTTTTATACTATAGAGTTGCTTGGGGTTCTGTTTTGTTGTTATGCAGACAGTACATAATCATCTAAAATAATTTAATTATGTATTAGCTAAGAGATATTTAATATACTCTTCGATATGTGCCACAATTGGCTAGGCAGTCTGGAAAATGCAAAGAAGGAGCTTTCATAGGATTTGGAAACGATGCACAGAAAAGACCTGGGTGTAGTAAATGTCAAAAGTCTAGTCAAGACAATACTTGTCTGAGGAATTTAGAAAGAAAAAAGTGTGATGCAGAAGGTGAGATTTGATCAAATCTTAGAAAACAGAAATATGAGTGGGCAGGAAGAGAGAGAGGGTGATGTCAGGTTGGTGAACACCTTAAGCCAAGATGCAGAGGCGAGCGTGATTGAAGCACCTGCAGAGAGCTATCAGTTAGCACTGTTGGGGTCTCACGTGAAGAAAACCCAAACCCAACTGGCTTTCAGCAAAAAGGAGAAGTATGATTTTATACAACCTGAGAGGTTCAGTCATGGGTGGACTCAGGTGTCAGGAGGCTGGCTGTCTTTCCACCCCTCCTCTTTGCCTCCCTGTAATGGCTTCAGTCTGGAGCTTTACACGGTACCACCTCCAGCCTGGCCACCTTCTCAGCTGGGAGTCACTGTGAGTCCAAATCACTGTGTAGTCTCCTCTGGCCTAGGAACTGGGTGGGGTGCCCATCCTGAACCAACCACGGGTCCTGGGGAACGCAGTCAGCAGAGGCTGGCTTCTGGGTCACAAGCCAACCTTGCCCCACCCTCTGAGATGGAGGTAGGGTGCCCTTCACTGGAACCACAGATTGCGGGAGCGGGGGGTGTCCGAAGGGAAACAGGCATGGTTAACTATAAGCAGAGCAAGTGGGTGCTGTGTCTGCTAATGGGGACACTGAGTCTCCTGATGGCACAGGATTATTTTGAGTAATAATAGGAACAACTGGACGCTGGGAAATTTTATTGTAAGCACATTGCAACTGCTAGGACAAGGAGCTCGACTTTATGAGGAACTGTAAATCAGTCCTGGGCATACTGACTGGTCAGCTGGGTACAGGATGGCCTGGGGGTTGGGCATGCAGGATGAGGGAAGTCCCAGGACCTCTGTTGTACTTCCCCACAGATCAAAAGCTGACATCTGAGAGTATCTCCTTTGTGCTGTGAGCTGTGAAGACACAGACAGGATGCCCAGACCTGATCCTGCCCTCTACAGCGTCCACAGCGTGGCAGGGAAGACACTGCCTCAGAGTCTGTCACAGTGTGGGCAGGATGCGTGGTGATAGCTGTGCTGGGCTTCATGGGAATGCGGAGAAGTTCTTAAAGTGAATCTCAGTCTCTTGAGGCGGAAGCAGAGTGAGCAGGAGCCCAGGGAGCAGAGGCCTGGGGGCAGTGATGTCCTCTGGATCATCTCTGAGAGCAAGTGTGTTGGGAGCCCTAAGCTTGCTTGTGGAGCCTTTGAGAATATTGAGCAGATCTGGGCGGGTTGGAAACTGCCTGCCTGTCATCGTGCCCAGGTGTTCCTCAAAGTTCACAGGCCCAGGATGGGACTGTACACGTGGAGAACCCTGGCCTGCTGTCCCTGAGAGAGTTCTCAGGTCTTTGGCATGGGAAAGCCCTGGTCTTTTGGCTTTGGATGCTGCCTGTGGTCTGTGTCTCCTACCCGGCTCATCATGGCTAGGGACTGGAGAAGGCAGCCGCTGGAGTCCAGTGGCTCCCTTCGAGTTCTGTTTCAATAGACTTTAGAAGCTGCCTGGGCCTCATGGGGGAGGAGAACCAAGTTCTGTTCCTCGTCAGTAATGCACAGGGGTGGGTCTCTCTGCATGCCTGGGCCTCAGTTTCCTTGCCTGCAAAGGCAAGACCCCGGGCAAAGAATGCTTTACAAATGCTTTTTCAATGTGGAGTCTATACATCCAGCAGAAACAACCATCACACCCTTTTCCATGACCTGTGATCATGACATGCTATGTTTTCAACAATAGAAAGTGAAAGTGAAGTCGCTTAGTCGTGTCCGACTCTTTGCAACACCATGGACTGTAGCCTACCAGGCTTCTCCGTCCATGGGATTTTCCAGGCAAGAGTACTGGAGTGGGGTGCCATTTCCTTCTCCAGGGGATCTTCCTGACCCAGGGATCGAACCCAGGTCTCCCACATTGTAGGCAGACACTTTACCCTCTGAGCCACCAGGGCAGCCCAATAGCTGCTGTCAAGTTCCTCTTGACTCAGCACAACTGAAAGCCCAGGAGCATCTGAGCACCAGGGCCCAGCAACAAAGGGCAGCATTTAAAAGCTGCTCAATAGAGAAGGTGGCTGGAGGGGCCAGAACTGACTGCTTAAGTGGGACAGAGCAAAGGGCTGGCCAGGCAGAGGGACAAGGAAGGAAGAGAATATGATTTGCCCCTGTGAGCATCTGGAGGAGTGAACGTGAGGGTAAGGGGGTGGTGCCATCCGAGCTGTGAGCGCACAGACAGGGCATTATGGTGTCGGTGGAGAAATTGCCTGTGTCAGTGGCAGCCGCCAAGAGCGCGACTTGGAGTAGCTGAGTCCATTATGGGGAGATGAGGTAGACATGGAGAAGGTGCTAGTGAGGGTGGGAGGGAGAGAACGTACTTTTAAGTTCTAACGTGAGCTGGGTTCTGCATTGCTTTCCTCTGACCTGCAGTTCCTTCATTTTAAAACAACATCTTACATTGTAAAGAGAAAAAACAAACCACCACCTTACCTTTCTGGGAGTCTTTGCCATTTTGAGAGCATGTGCACTTCTGTTTTTACCTTTTAACAACTCAGAAGGGCGGCAGAGGGGTGGGGTTATCCTTGCTCCTTATTTACCTGAGAACTGAGTAAATGGTTCCCACAACCAGCAGTGGACCGAGGAGGACTCCAAATTTCTGACTCGAAACCTGGCATGCAATTTTCTCGGCAACACCAAAACCTCAGTCTGCTAGTCAGTATTCAGTTTGATGCCAAGTGATTTTTTTCTTTCTCAAGAAGGTAGAAATAGAAATATTTTTTATTACCAAGAGAAGAGTTTATATTACTCTTGAATTAACTACAGGGTGGTGTTTATGTATGTCAGACTAAATAGACTCCTGCTTTTTTATGTTCAGCTCTACACAAACAGAACATTTTCACTTTACTTTGAAAGCAAAATACCATGTGTCGTAACTTTACAATGTTTTAAATAAAGTTAGGAATTTAGGTTTATGATGCTGAAAAAATCACAAAATCGGCGGGTATAAGACCAAGAGCTATGTATGTGAGGGCCCTTAAAAGTTCAACAGGTCGGTGAATCAAAGGTAGACGTTTCAACACACCAGTTATTGAATTATTGTATTAACAATCCAGTGAAACGAGAAGTGAATTATTAAAGTTTATCTTCCTCATTGATTTGTAACACTGTTATTCAACGTGTGGGTAGTTTTTAAAGTTGAGCAGTTCAGCCTAACGAAGCCATTGACTGTACTGGTTCTACACACTGCCTCTCTTTCTCTCTTTATTACTTCATTTTCTAACTTTGATTGCCCCATTTTAGATCTAAGATTACTCTAATGCTACACTGCAGTTGTTTGAGGGGCTTGGTTTTCACTTTGTTCTCAGAACCCGGCTGGCTATAAATTTATCTCTGTTCTTTGAAGAAGTTAACAGTAAATCTCCAAGAGGAAAAATGGTAGTATATATCCCTATATAGGAAAAGTAATCTCTTAAAAGCAGAATAACCTCCAGGCTACATCCTTTTAAAGAGGGACTTTCAAACAAGGATGCCTTCAAACTTTTATGTGTGTTCTGTATTTTTCTTCAGGCTTTGTACCTGCTCTCCTGCTCTCTGTGTAAGGTTTCCTTGTAATGAACCATCCTGCTCACACCCATTAAATCTGTAATGAAGCCATGCCCTTCCCAATCCTGATGTCATAATAACTTCCAGAGCACATCCTGGAGAGGATCCGAGGTTTCCTCAGGAAAAGGAGGCAGAGGGCACAGGGCCCAGGAGTTGGAATCCCTATGATGCTGAACCTCAGTTCCGTAGATTCCCATGTACTACAGTGAAAATGAACTTTGTAGAGGGAAATCCATGGAAAGGTTTCCATCAGGTTTAATTGCATTCAGAGCAGTTTTCAACGTCAGGCGCTGGTTCATTCAAATTAAACCCACCCTTCCCACACTCCCTCATCAACAGATAATATCATTTCCAATGAGGAGGTGCTAAAATAGCGGGATGAGCTTGTGGCCCCGTTTCCGTGTCTGACAACTTCATCACCTCTCAGCTTTTATTATACAGCTGCCTGGAGCTGCATGTTGATGAACGAGGCACTGCGCGGTGTCCTCGCATGTCAGACGCATAAGCCCTGGGCTCCCGTTTACCGGCGGGCCTGGGGGAAGGAGGGGGGCGTCTCTGGATAGGCTGGGAGCAACCAAGGGTCATAGATGTGGAGCTGAGGGAGGTCTGGGGAGGGCAGGCGAGAGGCTGAACCCCCACATCATCCATCCTGCCTGTGCCGCGATGTCAGGACGAGGGGCTCTCAGGAGCTGCGTTTGGGGGAACAGAGGGCACCCCAGCAGTGGTGACTGTGGGCACCATACGTGAGCCATTGTGGACGGTTAACTTTAGCCAGCATATTTTTCTGACCTCATAAAGTTCCAGAAAGCGTTGTGTGATTGTGTGCCTGTGTCTCTGTGTGTGTGTTTACCATTTCCTTCGGCCTAATTGTCCTCTTTCTCATTTTATGCCCCTGCTAGACCACCGCTCTTGATAAGGAGAGGCAGGTTTTCCGACGAAGACGCAACCCGGATGTGAGGAGCCGGTACAAGGCCCAGCCAGCTCCGCCGGAACTCAACTCGGAGTCGGAAGACTACTCGCCGAGCTCCTCCGAGACTGTTCGCTCCCCAAACTCGCCCTTTTAATAAGACCCTTTTACTCGAAGTCCTAGCTTAACCCTTTGAGACTCTGAGGTTCCCCCCACCCCCCCAAATTTATGTCAAACAGTTTCATCTGATCTACCTAGCACTCAATGCTTGAATGGCCGAGCAGAACAGTGTGTTTTTCTGGTATCCTTGTAGCGATTTCCCTTTTGCTGAATGAGACTGTGACGCATTGTTGGTGAAGATGACAACTTGCTGCTAATTGGGTCCTCAAAGGGTTAAGGCTATTTTGCGACTTTTAAAACGTAGAAGCAATGAATGTTTTCATCAGTGGAGCTAGGCTCTGCAGTATGTAACATAGCACGTGTTAACCCTCTGAGTGCATGGGATTTTATGGAGAATGCTTGAGGGAATCTTTCAGGCCTCTGGATTTATATGCACATGTTTCTTGATTTTGCTGCAGATTAAGGGGTTATTAGATGCTGAGATGTCCAGACAGGAAGACTGTCTAGCATGCTGTCTTGCTTGTCCTTTTTTGTGGGTTTAGAACATGGCAGGTTTATAACTTAAGCATCAGCGTCCCTTTCCTCTTCACAATCCTATTAAGAAAGGGGCTTTTTAAAAGAAAGAGATCTAACTGCCAGCTGCCCTGAGTCCTGCATCCCAAGTGGAGGGACCTGGGTCTATGGCCAACAGCCTGACCCAGGATATAGATGGTGGTCCGCCTCCCCCAAATCACCTCCATATGAAGACGTGCTGATGACGCCCCAGACATGCTGCTTCCACTTCAGCTGCTACTACTGCCAGTGCAGACCCTCAGGAAGTCACCATAGCTTGTCCTGTACTTGGTGAGTCAGGGTCTGCCTGCTCAGTATGAAACATCTACAGGAAAAAAATAAACAAACTAGTGGAAAAGAGCAATAAATTGCCAGGTGCTCTACAGGGCTGGAATGTCAAACAGGAAGAGGCAACAAGACCCTGTTCTTTGTCTCATCTGCTTTTTTCACACAGTTCAGTCTTCAGTGTGACATCCACACAGAATATGAAGTCCATACACTGGAGGAGCGCCCGGGACTAGGTGCCCAGAGGCAAGTGCTTTGCAAGGTGGCCAAGGAGAAAGCAGAGTGGACCAGCAATCCAGAATATTCTCAAAATGCTTTTTAATGAAATAAACCATTGGTGAGATGATTCCATGTGCACCTTTAGGTTACTTACATATAGTCTCAGGGAGAACAGGATGGGAGACCTAGAGGGTATCCCTGAGGATAAAACTTCCGCTCCCTAGGATGACCTTTATATAGCACTGTCTTTAGCTGTCCAGAGAGAGATGCTATTTTCTTTCTTTGGCCCAAGTTCTGTCCAACAGCTGTATTTTATTTGTTTCCAAATCTTTCTCCCTAGCCCCGTGTCTTCCTTGGAGTGTGTTATGCTTGGAATGGGGGCCTGCAGCAGCCTGCGGTGCTTAGGTGCTTAGGGAAGAGGCTGGCCGGGGTGTTTGGCAAGGCGGGGTTTGTCCCAACTCAAATGTCCTCCTAAGGTTTGCTTCGCTCCCTGGCCCGGAAGACAACCATGATGGCTCATGAAATTTGCATCTAGATGGCTGAACAGCACTCATTGTCTCTGCTCTGAGGTATACTTTGACACCTGAAAGTCTTGAAATGTGTGTGCAGCACTTCCACAGACAGTTCTTGACTTTCAGACACAGATCAGTCTTCAGTGACCACCTTTTACTCTTCAACTGATAAACATATGGTCTCTATTATTATCGATTTAAAAATCACAGCATGCCGTCACTTCTGCACCATGGGCCCCCCTGCCCCGCCCCCTGAGTTTTTGACTCTTTCACATTTAGGTTTATCTCTTCTGTGTTGTCTTGCCGTGTAAATATTAGGTCATTTACTGACAGCACCCCCCACCTTTTTTTTAAGAGAGTCCTGAAATCTAACACACAACATCACAAAGTAGCACAAATCAGTTGGGTTTTCTGGCGAAGAGGGGGAGGGCAGGACACCAGGAAGGTATGGTGTGTAGGCAGATTCCATACAGTAAAGTACTGAGAACTGGTCAGAAATTACTGCTTTCTCTAGAACTCTAAAGCAAAGCACTATTCAAAGTAAGACGAAGGAGAAGGTTCCTAGATTGGCCTCAATTATAAATGTGTGAATATGAAGAAAGCCTATGTGCGGAGACTTACCTGAAGTAAGATTGTGGTTTTCCTTGGGCCTCCCCAGTAGCTCAGTTGGTAAAGAATCCGCCTGCAATACAGGAGACCCCGGTTCGATTCCTGAGTCGGGAAGATCCCCTGGAGAAGGGATAGTCTACCCACTCCAGTATTCTTGGGCTTCCCTTGAGGCTCAGCTGGGAAAGAATCCACCCGCAATGCGGGAGACCTGGATTTGATCCCTGGGTTGGTAAGATCCACTGGAGAAGGGAAAGGCTACCCATTCCAGTATTCTGGCCTGGAGAATTCCATAGACTGTATAGTCCATGGGGTCACAAAGAGTTGGACACGACTGAGCAACTTTGACTTCACTTCACTTTCTCTGAATTCCTGCTTTTCCCGTGGGCATTGCGTGTATGATGCCAGCATCTCACGTACACACCTTACAGTGCATGGCTCGGGCCTCTTTCACCCAAGTCTTGAAGGACTGTGGACCGTGTAAAGCTGTGGCGTGTTTCCCATAACACTGCAGAGGGGCCGTTCGGAAGAATGCAGGGCTCTTCAGCATGGGGATCCCAGCGCATCGCTGCAGAATTTGAGTGATCTATGCTGAATGAACAGTGGAATGTGACCTGTCAAGTAGAAATATTGAGTAATCAGATGGAATGCAATCTTTTCAGCACTAAGCTATCGAGATCCTGAATGTCAGAGATGTACTCAGAGGGTTAACAGACAAGCACAAGGCATGCTGATTACGTGGGTGTACCCAGACTGCTTTTGCTTTTTAGCCAGTGCTAATTTTTTTCACGACATTCTTGGGATAGTTCAAGTTTGAAATAATTAAGTGGTGGTGTTCTTTAAGGAATTTCTATAACCAAATTGATCTTATTTTTTATTTCACTTTATTAGAGAATAAATATGTACCATTATGGCAGTGTATCTCTGTACGTATCAATTTAATCATTGCCACAAGTGTCCCCATATTTTTCTTTACTATGTATTTAATATAGCTTTTATGGTGGTGGCCTGGTGATGGGGACTGTCTTTCCTCTATTGATATATGACCAACCATATGGTATTTTCAAGGGGAATTTTAAGATTCATTTTTGTTTCAGTTTGGTAGTAGACTAGTTAAGGAAAAACTCTTTCATTACTTGCATCATGTAAACCATCTCTGTAGATGAGAACCATTCATATTGATGAACACATTTTTTTTTCTCAGCACTGTAGCAGAAACCATTTATTCTCATAATCAATGCATATGTGATCTGCTCCATATCATTAGAAGAAAAAGTAAGATTTCGGTCATTGAAAATGTTTTTTCTGTAGCCCTCATCTGATTTTACACGTGGTGCATACTAAAATAAGCAGAGAAAAAAATGCAAATAAACTACTGAAAATGCTTGGTGTTCTGTATTCAGTGAGACCTTCCTAGAACCTGCTCAGCACCCCCATGGGTGATACTTAACAGGCCCATCAGATATTGTTGAAAGAAAGCAATATATCCATGAATGAAGGCTAAAATTGCAATCCTTTACCCTTTGAGGCATATTTCAGTTGGAAAAAAAGAAAAATTGGCTTAGCTGAGAGGGTCATGGAGCTACCGTGTGACCAAGGCTCACACACATTAAATCATGGTTGTCTGCTGGCCAGTGGTGCCCATTACACAACTCTGTCCCGTGCTGAAGGGCAATTGTGCTTGAGGGAGAGCTTTCTTCATATTATTGTGTTGCCCGATAGCCCTTCTCTGGGTCAGGATCTGTCAGCATTTCCATGATAAACTTCTAATTTCAAAGGTTTTTAATTTGATCATAAAAAGGTGCCCCAGGCTGAAGTTTGCTATAGAGGGCCTGTTCCAAAGAATGAAGGTTCACTGCCTTCTTTTCTCTGCCCAATTCTGCAGAGAAAAGAATAACCAAAAATAAAAAAAAGAAAATCTGGTATGTCTCCCCTCCTTCCTTGTAATTTCAGAATTGTGGAAAGCACCAAGATCCAAGATAGTAGTTTAATATAATTATTCATTTGGGTGTGGGTTAAAAAAATTAATGAGTCACCTGGCATATATTGTAGATAACATATCTTTTCTATACTTTGTAAATCATTAATTTTTTAAACTTCTACATGATTTGGGAGGGGTGGGGGTGGGAATCCAATCAAAGATTTTTTTAAAACTTGAAGTTGGTCAGTTCAAGGGTTAGCCTTTCCTGTGTGTTGTCTGCCATTTCCATTAGGAGTTTGGGGAAAAAATACTCTCAGACCCTTATTTTGCATGCAGTGATAGAGGTCAGATATGTGCTTCTTTGGGAGATATGGATTTCTTTATTTAATCAAGTTTCATGAAGCATTCTAGTCTGTTGGGGAAAACAGTGATTAAAAGCACTTCCGAAATTAACATTTTTGTCAATTCAGATATGATAAGGAGTGCATCAATGAACACACTTCACACATTTTTTGGTTTAAAGACGAAAAAAAAATCAATGAAACTTGAGAACACATTTGATCACTGCAAATGTGCTTTAAAAATTGGCTCAATGGTGCTTATACATGAAACAGTAACAAATGGGGTCCCTAGGACTGTCAGAAGGAATCTTTCATTTGTATGTAATTACATACTTGAGGAGGAGGTGCTTTTAAGGCAGTCTTTCATTTTTAATCATCTCAAATATGCAACCATCCATCCAGTAACATTAAGGGTCATAAACTGGTGGGAAACAGGAAATTCAGTGTGGAAGCTTAGGATGCCTCTGGGTGAGGTGGTCTTTATTTTCCCCTTTGGTTTTTTTGTGTGTGTTGCTGTTGTCGTTCATGGGCTTCAATGCTGAAGCTATGCGATCATTTTTCAGTGAGTGAGCTTCTAACTGACAGGTGTTTTGATCACGGGGTTTGCAATCTCTTGCCCTTGGAGACAAGTGAGGGCTCTAGTTTCATTCTTTTTCATAAAGAAAGTGCAATCTCTGTAATTAAACCCTACCTGTAAATTTCCTCGACATTCTTTTTTGGTCCACTGACATGAGACCCTTAATGTTGCTTCAGTGTAAAATTGTATATTTTTGTCTGTGATATACTTTATTAACTTAAAGTAAATAATAGTTCTAAAAGCCTTCACTGTTGGTATTAAGAGAAAGTAGGGTTTTAAAAGTGATGATTAAGATGCTATAATGTCAATTTATTCCAGTCCAGTTGAATGTGGTAAGAAAAAGACCTTGAATAGTTCTCTAGGGACAATTTCTCACTGGCCATTGACATTAATCTTTGATGTATTCTTAGAAAAAAATAAAAAGAAATTGAAACTGGTCCAAGGTTAGAGTCATGTCCTCGATAACTATTTTTTTTTAATTTTATTAGGAAATTAATAATAGTCTTTTTCATTCTGGGTGAAAGAAAATTATTAAAGGATTAGTTGAGTGTGAAATTAAATAGTATTTTGCTCATGCATACTGAAAAGGTGGGCTCAGAACTTGATGCATTTAAACAAGTTTCTGAAAGGTTTCAATTTGGTGCAAGAAAAAAAATTCAATGTTTCCTTTGAAAATACTGAATTTATCAATTGCTGCATGGATCAGATGGCACAGGTTAATCTTTGATTTTCAGAATCTTAATGAAGTAACTATCAAACAATTTGTATCCATGATTAAAGCTGGAATGAGATCTGATTTTTTTCCTAATCTCTCAGTTTAAGCTAATAAATGTAGGTTAATGTGGATGAAATCATCTGTGATATATTATGTTCATTTATCAACTGAGCTTTTTTGATGTTGCCTGTTTTTATGTAAAACATGTTCTTAAAGGTTAATAAAAGAATAGTACTTGGTGTATGAACTACTACGTAATACCCGAACTCCAATGTCCACTCCTCAGTTCACTCTGCCATAATGGAGTAAAATTTCATTTTAGTTCAGTTCATAATTGACACATTCAGTACACGAAGGAATAACCCAGCTGTGTTTTTGGGGG
The DNA here is from genome assembly GCA_024291935.2 of Okapia johnstoni. Lineage (NCBI taxonomy): Eukaryota > Metazoa > Chordata > Mammalia > Artiodactyla > Giraffidae > Okapia > Okapia johnstoni. Next base: position 64,162,408 of record CM044321.1, read on the forward strand.
GAATTCTCTCTATGCAAGGCTTTAAAAATTAGTCATGCGGTCAGAGTGTAGCTTTCCCACATGTCCTTCGTAGCAGAGTGTCTATTTCATGAGCATAATTCAAAAACAACTATTCCAAAAATGTCCCTTTTCATATATTACCTTCCCGTCTGGGCCAGTTACTCAGATAAACACAAAGAAATCAAATACCATTCAGCCTGATTTTATCCTTTCACCTATCTGCCCCAGCTCTGCAGAGAAGAGTGTTGTTTTATCCACTACCCTGTAATTAGCTGCTGTTTTTTTTTTTTATAGTGATGTCCCATTAGGCAACCCGCGTGTGATATTGACCTGAGAGAAAATTGCAAAATTGTACAGCAGAATCAAGTTCTTCCCTATGTGAGTTTTTCAGAGCTAGGAGATTGAAAAGTCGGCCAACAAAAGTGACCCCAGGTCCCTTGGCGTCCTATGAAGGTGCCAGAGTATCTCGAGCACTTGTAAAATTAGTGATCCCCTTCCGGGCCATCTACACGCGGCCGTGGCCGCTGCCGCTGGGACTATTTTGCCTTTTGCTTCTCAGCAGTGAAATCGCCGGGTCCTTTCTAGGCTTTCAGGGCAACTGCTGTGAAACAATAGCTAAAGTGATTGTTTCCTAAGGATCATTACCATGTTTTATGAGGTTGGCAGTTTCCCCAAAAACCTGCCATCAGAAAAAAACAAAAATGTGCCCCGACACAGAAACATCAAACATTACTAGCAACTCTGGGATTGAGGAGGATAACACTGCCAGGTCAGGAAACGGAGAAGGGTGTTCCAGCAGGGTGGGACTAACATTCAGTTAAGAAGTTTTGCACATGGAGGTAAACGGGTAACAGGGAAAGAGGCATCCCAGGGAATTCCTTACACAGAAGAGAGGCTCTGCTCTGTCTTCGAAGGTAGCCAGCTTCCCCAGCTCCAGAAGGGGCACCGAGGGAAGACGGGGAGCCCCGCCCAGCCAGCTGGACCAGCCAAACCCACGCTGGCCGCCAGTTCTGCGACAGATGTCCTTGCCAGCTTGCCTGCACATCCAAATCGTTCATTCAAATGTTTCTTGAGTAAGTGCCAACACCGCGGAGGGCACCTCAGTGGGGTTTAGAAAAGAAAAGGGAAACTCCGTTGTCTGTTTTCACTTTTGCTATGATCAGAAGATGTTAAAGACAAGGACAGGGGTCTCCAGAAAGAAGCTTCGCTATTTATTCTGAGACTCCTGGTCTGGGGTTCAGACAACCCGGACATCACATCCCATCAGACCCTGTGGTTATGACAACTTGGATTCTCTCACTTGAGGATGTGTTTGCCATCTGCCTGTGAGGTGGTGCCCACACCCTGTGATACCCTTGGCTCTGCTCCTGGCCTCTGAAGTAGAAGGCCTCCCAGAGTCCTCTCTGCCATTGTAATTAGCACGCAATTTACAGCTGTCCTAAACTAGTACATTTATTCAGCAAGCATCCTCCAGGACCTATGGTGAGTGACATGCCATGGAGGCGGAGATGAACAAGACACAATTCCTGTTCTTAAGAATCTCAAATCTGGTGAGAACTCTTCTCTGGATGCCCACGAGTTGGGGCTCCTGATTTATCACTCACAGATGGCCGAACTCCAGTTTGTCGGGGGCCAAGGCACCCCTACCAGCCCGAGATTGAGTCTGCAGGCCAAGCTTCAGTCACGCGCACACGCATCTGTGGCCTGCTCTCTTACAACAATTCAGGGATCTGTGTGTGCCCCTCAGAAAGCCTTGGAAGGAGGCAAAGAAGGGGAGGAAAGCGGAGAGCGAGAGTAGGAGGGAAAGAAGGAACGACAGCTGCCAAGACTGAAGCTGCCCCGGGTCTTAGGACTGAGTGTGTCATTTGAGGGTAAGAATACTAACGTCTCACAGAAAAGTGAAAGTGAAGTCGCTCAGTCATGTCCGACTCTTTGCAACCCCATGGACTGTAGCCTACCAGGCTCCTCCGTCCATGGAGTTCTCCAGGCAAGAGTACTGGAGTGGGTTGCCATTTCCTTCTCCAGGAGATCTTCCTGACCCAGGGATCGAAGCTGGGTCTCCCGCATTGCAGGCAGACGCTTTACCCTCTGAGCCACCAGGGAAGTCTCCCAGTGTCCTCCTCAAGCCCAGTCCGAGGACGAGCTCTGTGAGAATCACAGGGCATGCCTTACTGTGGGTTTAACATGGCTTTGGTCTCCACCCAGCTGAGTGGTGCCCCCGTGACCGAGACAGGATGAGCAATAAGATCCCACCAGTGGCACTGTCAGTGCTCTCTTTAGGAAGCAGAAGGTGAGGTGTTTCCCAAGAATGGTCTAATTCTCACACCTCACTGTCCATTCTCTTCTTGACTTCCGAGAACTTCTCAGAGGACCCGCAACCAGTAACGGGAATTTCAGCCTGGGGGACCCTCTCCGCCATCTGCCCTCAGGGCACATCATCTAGTCCCATTTCCAGCAAGCCCCTGTCAGGTGCCAGTCCCTCCGCTGGATCACAGGATCCATCCTGGGATCACGAGATCGAAGATATAACCGCCAGGGTCCCGTGTGGGAAACCAGCGAGCAGAGGGGCGTCGCCCGGCACGGCCAGGGCTGTGAGGAGAGCACGGGGCGCTCCGTGGGCACTCCGGAAACTCACCTCACTGAGATGCCGGGGTGGGGGACACAGAGGAGGCTTCCCGGACCAGATGCCCCTAAGGGAGGGTCTGAAGGAGAAGCAGGAATCAGCCAAGAGAAGGAGACATGAGTTTCAAGCCACGGGAACAGAGAGAACACAGCGGACCTCAGGGTGGGTAAGATGGAGGCTTACGGCCAGTCCTGAGGAGGCCAGGGTACAGCCCAGGCAGTGGGCCCCTCAGACCCTCAGCTGTCACGCAGAACAGGCGTGCGGACCAGCCCACGTGGCCCAGTAAAAACGTGGTGGGTAGAAACCAAACAGCCCAGATGCTGGGCCCCCAGGGCTGGTTAAAGGAGGAAGTGAAGCCGGGTGAACAGCACTCGAGGGGGCAGTAGAGACCCTTTCCTTTCTGAAATAATACGAACCCTGATGGATCCCTCACGGCAGTGACAAGACGGCAGCCTCCCTGTGCAAACAGAGGACCTGGTCATGTGTTAATCCCTTCCTACAAGGAATACAGTCTCCAAATCACAAAGCTTCTCGGATCACAGGGGGTTATAAGAGTCACATCTTTCTCTCCTGTGTTGCTTCACTGCTGGAAAAAAAAAGGAAAAGAAAAATCCACTGACCCTGAAAATAGCTCTCTCTCTCCTCCCTCCCGGACAAATCTACATTATCACCTTTCCCTACAGCGGGGTGATAATTAATGTTCCACCCAAGAGAGGTTTCGTTATTCCATCAGAATTACCTATTAATTTTCTGGCTTCTTCTGATGAAGCGGTGAACTTGTCATGAAGGGCACGTTGTTCAGAATGTGAAATATCCTTTCATTTTCAACAGGTAAATCAAGGCCAAATCAACCTAGACATGTTTAATTTCCTCTCTCGACATGGTTCCCTCTGTTCTCACAGCTGTGGACGTTTCTTTTTTTCAAGAACATTTTCTAAGTTCTCTGCTCTCGTGCTGGGCAAATCGTTTGGGCTTCATCAATAGCTTCTATTGTTTCCTAGCTTCTCAGTAGAGGAAGGTTCACGCTGTTTTCTTAAACTGGAAAACTGAACATTTCCTGCTCAGGATGGGAGAGAGACCTCATTCCAACACTTGCATCCACTGATTCTCTCAAGGGACTTCTCCTGCCCAGTGGTTTTGTGGGTTCTCCCAATTTGCCCACACCTCAGTGTGCTGTTCTGCAAAAATGGTATCAGTGCGTATGTATACCTTAATCCCTCTGCCTCTCACAACAGGGCTTCCCTCTCTCAACAAGTCTGTACCAAAAATGTCTGAGGAAAACACACCAAGGGCAGCTCTGCTGGAGAAAAGAAAGTGAAAGTCGCTCAGTTGTGTCCGACTCTTTGCAGCCTCATGGACTATACAGTCCATAGAATTCTCCAAGCCAGGGGATCTTCCCAACCCAGGGATTGACCACATTGCCTGTGGATTCTTTACAAGCTGAGCCACCAGGGAAGCCCAAGAATACTGGAGTGGGTAGCCTATCCCTTCTCCAGGGGATCTTCCCAACCCAGGAATCGAACCGGGGTCTCCTGCATTGCAGGTGGATTCTTTACCAGCTGAGCTACAAGGGAAGCCCAGAAGGCAGGCAGTTGTCACCTGAGTAATCAGGTCTCTGGAATAAAAGAGCTTGAAGCCCTGCCAGCCTGGAGGTCTGTTCAATACTGAGCCTCAATCTCTTTAGTGTCAGCCAATCAGAGCCTCCATGAGTTCCTCTTACAGTAGCAAAGTTGCCCTCAGACTTAGAGGATCACTCCTATCCATCACAATCAAGATTATCCAACTCAGCTCTGTCTCCCACTTGCCAGCAGAGAAGAACTTTCTAGGTGAGAGAGAGGCAAGGATCTGTTGGGCCAAGTCAGGCCTCCTTCCACAGGCTCTTGCCTCCTCCCAGTGCTCACCTCCACTTATCGGCGTTTTAGCAAAAACAGCCCCATAAACCCCTCCACAGCCACATTCATTCATCCCAAGCTGTAACCTGCGCCCCTCCTCAGAGGCACATCTGTTGCCTGAAAACCAGGTGGTTGCTCCACTATAAATGCCCAAGTTTTCGCTTCTCCTTAATGTGGCCCTATATCCAGACTGACCTCTGGGCAAACTCAACCACCATCATAAGCCAGGGAGCCTGCGAGAGACGGAGCTTCTCCACTCTAACATCTGCTGCATCAACATTTAGCTTTAACAGCTCAGAACCATAACCACAGTGGCTTCTGTGCTGCTGTAGTTAGCAGGCTCCTTCCCCCACTCCACAGCATCCAGGGTGGGGGCTGGTACTGGAGTTCCTAGTGGTATCGCTACAAAGTTATCCTGAAAGTGTGTATGTGTAAGTGGTATGTGCAGTGTATGAGTCTATACGTATGGTGTGAACAGGTAGTGTGTGTGTGTATGTGAGTGTATGGGTGTATGTATGTGGCATGTGTGGGGTGTGTGTATGTGGTATGTGTGTATCTGTGTGTATGGTATGAATACATGGTATGTATGAAGCATGTGTGTATGCATGAGTGTGCAGTGTGTATATGTGTATGTGTGCATGTATGTGTGGTGCAAACGTGCTGTGTGTGTGTATGTGTGCATATGGGGGGGTGTGGTGATTAAACCAAGAGGCCACATCACAGAGCACAGCCAGCTCCCTGCTGCAGGCAGCTTAAGTGTCCCGAGCGTTTGCCTTTGTGTCACCCCCGTAAAGACGATCCCGACTCCCACAGCGTCTGGCTTCACAGTCTGCTGTGACATGGGCCCAGCTCCTGGCCAGAGCTGGCCTCCTAGGGCTCTGTTCACTCTCCCTCAGTGTCATCCACTTCATCCTTTGCTCCCAGCACAGGAGGCCGCTGCAGTAACTTTAGATTTGAGCAGTCAGCTTCAAAAGTCTTGCCATAAATCAGGAAGGCGCAACCTGGCACTTGGAAAATGAGACACCCTTTCCTCTAGTCTGAGCGCCTATATTTTCAGTTTCAGGCGGGAGTACCCTCTCTGCCCACCTTCTCCCAATTCCACCGCTCTTCACAGATATCTGATGTGAAAGGCTGCCTGCTGGCTATTGGCATCTTAAAAATGTTTACGTGCAAAATCACCAGACCATTATCTTTTCTCCACTTGAGCCCAGCTCTAACAATCAGCCGTTGCCCTCCAATATTGACTTTCTTTCTTCCTGTTGCTTTGGCTGACAGGAGGATGCCTGCTGGGACCCTGGCCATTGTCTCTGGAGAGTCGGGGGAGCCCACTGTCCCCCTTACCCTCATCTGGTGATGGAGTCACAGGAGGGGAAGGGCCACATTTGCAAGTATAAGCAAGGACTCATTCTGTGCAGCTGATGAAAACTTCTGAGGGTGAGAGTCTGAAACTCCCCTGCTCCTGGGAAAGCATCTCTTTCCTCTATTTGGTTCCAGCCATACCTAAAAGCCAAGTAGAAACCAGGGCGTCCAAGAAAGAGAATTCTCAAGTTCACGAACCACAGCTAATTGAATCCAACACGGCCCCCAGCCTGGCGGCTGTCTGAGCAGAGATCTCTTCACAGGCATCAAACTACTTGCTGTGAACGTTCTCTCAGGACTCCAAGCTAAGACCATAGGTCACCTATGAGGAGGGCATCATCAGAGCTTTCCCTCCACCTGGGACATACATCACTGCACAGGCTCAGGGGTCTCAACAGTGTGACATGTCTACTTAGGACATTAAGTTCCATTTCCTTGCTTGGCAGGAAATGTGGCCGACATGCCTTATGAAACAGTCAAGAGGCAGTGAAGGGTTTGGGGTAGCGTGTGGCATACTGAGATGTATGCTTATAAAAGATGAGTAGAGGCTTGTGTGAAAGGGGACAAGCTTGGCAACTGAAAAATCATTAGGGGACTGGCAATATTTTAGGAAGACATGGTGAAGTCCTGACATGGGCAGTGGTGATAGGGATGAAGAAGAGGCAGTAAGGACATGTTTAGGAGGCCAAATCAACCAGTGGAGTCTACTTATTTATCTGGGGCGATTTGGTGAGTGTGGCGTGACTAACAGGGGGTAAGAGGACAAGGCGAGTGTGCTGGGGTGGGAGACCAGCTTGCTTTGGGATATATGTTGAGTTTAGGGGACAGTGGTTTACGTGGAAGGGGGCCACCTGCAGAACAAGTCTGGGCTGCACACAGGGGTGAGGGAGTGGACCAGAAATGGCATTTAAAACCTTAAGGAGCAGATGCCGCCACTGAGCAGTTAAGAAGATAAGTAGAGAAGAGGGCTGAGGAAGGCGCCCTCAGGTGGGGAGGAAAATAGGGAAACTTCTGGTTATGAATCAAGTCCTAGTCATCTGGGGCTGGTTGTTATAGAAGTTATGGCCTAACTTCCTGAACAGTCCCCGGGGATGGCAATCTGAAGCTTCCAACAAATCTGATGGATAACAGGCTGGCTTCCTGGGATTGCTCATTGTACATAAAGGATTGGTTTCCTGGGCTTCTTGCTGAAGGTTGCAGGTCAAAGTTCTATTTTTATATAAGTTCTGGCATTGTCCATCTGTATATTCAGTCTCCAGGGGTGCAGATTTATTTAGCTTCTGGGAGCCTTACTGACAGCAGTTTCAGAAATGCCAAGAGAGCAGAGAGTACAGGGACAAACAGGAGGTAAGCACGTGTAGACAGAGCATGCATCCCCTGCCCTTTCAGGAATATTCTGTTAAGAGCAGGAGTAATGAAAGGGTGATAAGGCTCCAAGAGTGTTCAATTTTTAAAAGAATAAAGTTGGACCTTGTTAACAGGATGAGAAGAAGCCACCATGAAGAAGGTTGAAAATATCAGACTGCCTGATAGATATCTCATATTTCATGCATGACTTGGAGAAGGCAATGGCAACCCACTCCAGTACTCTTGCCTGGAAAATCCCATGGATGGAGGGGCCTGGTAGGCTGCAGTCCAAGGGGTCGCGAAGAGTCGGACACGACTGAGCGACTTCACTTTCACTTTTCACTTTCATGCATTGGAGAAGGAAACGGCAACCCACTCCAGTGTTCCTGCCTGGAGAATCTCACAGACGGTGGAGCCTGGTGGGCTGCCGTCTATGGGGTCGCACAGAGTCGGACACAACTGAAGCGACTTAGCAGCAGCAGCATGCATGACTCATATGGACCTCTAATTTCATCAGATCCAAAACTGAGCTCACTTTCTCTCTTGCTACAAACAAGTTTCATGCCCTGTACACCCTGGATTAGTGGGCACTCCCCTCCAACCAGGCATCCATGTCATTGAATCACTAAGTTCTATCAATTCTACCTTCTAAGCACCATCATGCCCATCTCCTGCTCTTCAATCCCATGGCACTTTTTTGGTTTACATTCTCATTAATTTTCAGTTGTACTATTGTGACAGGTTTCAAACTGGTCCTTTAAACCCCTGTCTGTCCTATCTTAAAACGGCTGAGTTTTCTTTTTTAAATTCAAATCACCTTATTTTTCTGCTTGCATACTTTCAATGATGCCCACAGGATAAATAGCCAGCTTCTTAGGATGGCACTCATTCATTCATTCTACAAAGAGTTCGTAAGCATCTATGATGCACCAGGCATTCTGTTGGGTACTGAGTAATAATAGGAAACCAAATAAATCAACCCCCTGGTTCTTGAAGTTCACAGTCTAGTGGTGGATACATGTTAATCAAATAATTGCACAAGTAGCATTTCAGCTGTGATGAGTATTATATAGGGGTACAATGAGAGAACCTGAGAGGGGAATCTGATGGAGACAGGAGGTCAGGGAAGGTGTCCTGAGGTGAGATTAGAAGGCTGGGTAAGAGTTAAGTAGCAAAGACGAGGGTAAAGAGCATTTTGAGATGAGTTTATGAAAAGCCTCAGTGATGGAAGTGAGCATGCTAACCCAAGAGTCAGTGTGGAGGAAGAAAGGTGCGAGGCACCTGAGAGACAGGCTAGGTGGGTCTTGTAGGGAGAAGGGTGTTTTATCTTTATCCTCAGAGAAAATGATGGATTTTAACTAAGAGGTGGAGGTGGTGATGGGATCAAATGTTCATTTCAAAGAGATTACTCTGGCAGTAGTACAAGCTTTCAGAGAGTGGGGCTGAGAAGACAGGTAGAAAGCAGTACAGATAAATGATGAGAGTAAATACACTCTGGGAGTGAGAGTGGAGATGGGGAATTGGATATTTAGGAGCTATTCTTAACAGGACTGGACCATGAGGGGTTTGATCAAGACTTGTCAGGGGTGATTTTCACTTTCTCTCTTACAGAAGGGATAATGATCCCTCTGATTCCCTGAGTTAGGAAACTCTGGAAGAGAGCCAGCTCGAAGGAGTGGAGGTAGATGCTGAACTTAATTGTAGACATGTTCTTTTTGAGGTGACTTTGACACGTCCAAAAGACCTCAAGCGTGCAGTAGGATATACTAGCCTGGAGGCCAGAGGAGACATAAATCTTCAGGCATCCCTACATGGGAACCCACTGATGGATGAGAATGCCTGAGACAAGTGTGGAGTAGGAGGAGAGGGTCCAGGACTGAGCCCTTAAGAACTTCAACCTACAGTGGTTGGATAGAGGAGAAAATGCACAAGAGAAGAGACAGAGAAACAGCTGGCAGTTTCTGTAGGCAAGACCCAGGAGAGGGCTGTATTGTGAAGGCCAAGGGTACAGAGTAAATTAAAGGTTTTTTTTTTTTTTTAATGTTGGTAGAATTTAGCAATGCAGAGGTTATTAGCGATCCTTAGCAGCATTTCTCAACCCTCTGTCATGGCAGAATGGAAAAGGATCCCTGCATGACACTAAGGGTAGCCAACAAAGGCTAGCAATTCCCCTCCTAGGTGTATATGGCCAAGTTATCATGGAGCCTAGCAATCCCTCTCCTAGGTGTATATGGCCGAGTTATCATGGAACCTAGCAATTCCCCTCCGAGGTATATATCGAAGAGAATCTGCTTTTCAATGCAGGGGACTCAGGTCCGATCCCTGGTTGGGGAACTAAGACTCCACATGCCGTGGAGCAACTAAGCCAACTAGACACAACTAGACACAGCTAGAGAGTCCATGAGCCACAACAAAAGATCCTTCGTGATACAACAAAGAAGCTGCGTGCTGCAACTAAGGACCGACACAGCCAAATAAAATTAAATAAATGAACGTTTTAAAGGAAAAGAGTAAAGTCTCTGAGATGTAAAGTGAGACAGATCTTCCTAATCCTGCTAAGTGAGGGGGCTTTTGCACAGCTGGTAACTGGTCCTCCAAGTCCATGACACCTGGGCCCCCTGGTCTGACAAGGGACACCAAAATGCCAGTGCTCTCAGCTAAAACAACCGTATCTTGGTAATGCTGTTATTTTTTTAAATTAAGACCTTTTACGATCCTTTTCTCTTCAGCCTCACTGGTGCATGTGACCCCCCCCCGCCCCCCGCCTTCCTCGACAACTTCTCCTCCATTTCTACTCATCCTGAAAGACCCCATGAGTACATCTCAGTCTTGGTGAAGACTGTGCCAACCTCACTCACCTCCACCCCAGTGACTAAACTGGGTCACCACTGCTTTGGGCACCACTGTATATTTACCACCACTTATCATTAACACTCAATCTCACTAGAGGACGATTATATGTTTGCAGGCCTGTCTCGCCGCACTGGAGCTTCTTGGGAGAAGCGCTCACCCATGTTTTTCTATGTATCACTTAGCACTGTGCCTAAAAAGAAGAGATACTTAACAGATATTTTAGGGCAAAAGGATGGACTGACAGAGAGGAAGAATGCCTTAGGAAGCAATTAGGGTGTCAGTGAAGTAGAGAAAGCTTTCAGGTTGTTGTAAAGTACTATAGATTTCTACATTAAATAAAGAAACAACAATTACTGTGTCTATACATTGGCTAAAAGTTTGCCAATGACGAGCATTCATCAGTAATGAATAGATAGATAGTGGGAGTGTTACCCTAAAACCTTCTTCAACTTAAGGGGTTGTTTATTTAGTTAGCATAAATCTGACTTTTAATAAGTTTTGTAGAAAGGATGTTCAGCAAGCAAATTTTACCCTGAGTACAGAGAGGTCAACACAGGCAGTGTCTTGATTCTCTAACATTTTGATGCCATTTTGATGTACTAATAGCTGCAGATAAGAACTGTACTGATCAGGTAAGGAGAGGTGTTAACTAAATGTTAGCAAATCTGGAACTGAAATAGTCATTTAGGATAATATTTGGATAACAATTTCAAAAGACTCAGGCCCTAAACGAGGAATTATTCAGGGTTGATATTTTTCTCTTGGCAGTTAAAACGGCTGTATTATTAGCAGTATTTTTTTTGTTTTGTATGTGTGCTTAGTCATGTTCAACTCTTTGCGACCCCATGGACTGTAGCCCGCCAGGCTCTTCTGTCCATGGATTTTTCAGGCAAGAATACTGGAGGGAGTTGCCATTTCCTCCTTCAGGGGATCTTCCTGATCCAGGGATTGAATTCCTGTGCCTCCTGCATTGCAGGTGGATTCTTTACCTGTGAGCCATCAGGGAAGCCCATTATTAACACTAGAAACCCCAGAAGCCACAAACATAAAAATAAGACCCCACCAAGCCAGTGAAGAGGTATCACCCCTAAGGGTAGTGGCTAGCTGAGTTCCACTTTTATTGCTGCAAAGATTAAGTATTAATACATCAAAAATTATTTCTAAATAAAAGGAAGCCTTGTTTATTGCTGAATTTTGGACATCCTAAGCAAAGCAAAAGAAGGGGGAAAAATTCCACCCCAATGAAGACCTCAACATGTGTCCTCTAGTCTTTCACATAAACAGGATTATCCTGCACTTACCTACATATAAGACATTCAGCTAATATTTATTGAGCCCTTTAGGCAGAGGAGATGGTCACATAGTTAAAATGAAGGGGCGGAAAAGCCCTCTCTCCTGAAACTTGTATTTTACTTGGAAATATACATATAAGTATAAACATAATAAGAAAATCATTCATTGTTTTTCACTGACTCTCAGACGCCAGCAGTATCAATCACCTCTGTTTGCATAATAAAACACATCAAAGGAAAGGCCATTCTTTAGGTCACTATTCTGGAGATCAATAATTTTGTCTGGATTCAACTGATGGTACTTGTGGTCTCTTCTGAGATGACTCCTGCCTCCACCATCAGCTGCCTATTAGCGAGGGAGCTCTCCTGGCTGTCAGGTGGGGCAGGGGAGGCAATTGGGCCAATTGTTTCTCTTCCTCCAGCAGGCCAGCTTATAGGGCCAGAGCCAGAATTCCAAAGGAGAGATGGGATTTACACCAGACCTCCGCAAAACTAGGCTCAGAACTAGCCCCTCATTTTTGCAACAATGTGTTAATCAAAGCAGTCCACAGGACTGGGTAACTTTTAGGGAGCAGGAAAAGAGAGGAGCTGTAAAGTCACATCAAAAAGCATGGATACAAGGAAGTAACCAATTGCAATCATTTTTTGCACAATTCATCACACTGTTGATGAAGGTCCACCATCATCTCATTCACCACTATGAAAGATAGCAGCTGCCAACTCATTGGAAGACATGTGATTGTCACTTGCATCTCAATTTCATAGATGTTTAACTGTAGAAAAAAATATGCATCACAAATCAATGAAAGATGATAGAAAGTCATAAGACAATGGGAAGAATATAAAACTAGTAAAGGTGATGAAGCATGCCAGCAGTAGGGACACATGGTGGAATGTTAAATAAAGCTGTCAAGGGAGACTTTGCTGAGGTTTGAGCAAAAACTGGAAGTAGGTGAGGGAAGAGATATGCATGTATATCTGTGAACATCCAGCAGAAAAGCCCTGAAGTGAGTTTGCCTGGTGTGCTCAAGAAATGGGAAGTGTGTTTGGGGTGGGGAGAATAAGGGGAAAAGGAGTAAGAGATGCAATCCAAAAGCTAATGGAGAGGGTGTGGAGGGCTGTGCAGGCCGTTTCCTGTGTCTTTGACTCTCAGTGAGACAGGAAGCAGTGAGCAGAGGCACTCCATGGAGAGTTTTAATGCCTTAACAGGTTCCCTCCACTGCTGTGTCGAAAATAACCTGTGAGGTGTAATAACAAGAAGATGAGTGAGAAGATGTTGCCTGATTCATCTGAGATGACAGTGGCTTGCACTAGGATGATAGCAATGACCCCTGCGAGGCTGAGATTCTGGATAGATCTTGAAAGTAGAGGGTCAAAGGACATCATAATAACTTAGAATGGCTGTGACAATAAAAAAATGACAGTGAAGTTTTTTCCTGAGCAACTGGAAGGACAGAGCTTCTGTTTGCTGTGGCAGAGGCTACCGGTAGAGCGTATTTGGCAAGTGGGTAGAGACTGAGACTTTCTACTTTTTAAATTGACAGGATTGATTTTTTTATCTATTAAATATCCAAGTGTGTTTTAACCTTGATTTCTCAATTAAAATGTCATGCAGGGACTTCCCTGGTGGCACAGTGGATAAGAATTCACCTGCCAATGCAGGAGACACGAGTTTGATCCCTGGCCTGGGAAGATCTCACATGCTGCTAAACCCATGCACCACAATACTGAGCCTGAGCTCCTGAGTCCACGAGTCGCAACTACTGAGCTCACGAGCTGCAGCTACTGAAGCCCATATGCTCCGGAGCCCATGCTTTGCAACAAGAGAAGCCACTGCAGTGAGAAGCCCCAGCACTAAAACTAGAGAGTAGCCCCCACTCTCCATAGCTAGATAGAGCCCACACAAAACAATGGAGACCCAGCATAGCCAAAAATAAATAAATGATTTTTTTTTAAATGTCATGCATATTGTTCTTGTCATTCAGTATTATCTATTATACCTTTTAAAAACAACTATATACTATTCCTTTTATGGATATACTATGATCTTTTTACTCATCTGCTACTGATGAACATTTAGATATTTCCAATAATTTATGAATACAAACATGGCTTCAAGTGAATAGTAAAATCTTTGGGTAGCTCAACTATTTCCTTAGTATAAATACCTCCAGTTGGAATTGCTGGGACAGAGAGCTTATCTATTTTTAATATCAGTTCAGTTCAGTTCAGTTCAGTCGCTCAGTCGTGTCCGACTCTTTGCGACCCCATGAACTGCAGCACGCCAGGCCTCTCTGTCCATCACCAACTCCCGGAGTCCACCCAAACCCATGTCCATCAAGTCGATGATGCCATCCAACCATCTCATCCTCTGTCGTCCCCTTCTCCTCCTGCCCCCAATCCTACCCAGCATTAGGGTCTTTTCCAGTGAGTCAACCCTTCGCATTAGGTGGCCAAAGTATTGGAGTTTCAGCTTCAACATCAGTCCTTCCAATGAACACTCAGGATTGATCTCCTTCAGGATGGATTGATTGGATCTCCTTGCAGTCCAAGGGACTCTCAAGAGTCTTCTCCAACAACACAGTTCAAAAGCATCAATTCTTTGGCACTCAGCTTTCTTCACCGTCCAACTCTCACATCCATACATGACCACTGGAAAATAGCCTTGATACATGTGGTCAAATCATTCTCTGGAAAAGCTGTATCAGTATATGTTCCGACCACAATGAATGACTGTTTTCTTAATCCCTTAAATGGGTCTTTATAGTCAGAGGTTCAGATTAGAGAAAATATTTCCTGAGATGAAAATAATTTTACTCTAAATCCAACAAACCCTTATGGAATACCTACTATCCCCTGGATGTGTGTTCTATATGTCTTGCTCTAGGTGACTTCACTTTCTCTTTTCACTTTCCTGCATTGGAGAAGGAAATGGCAACCCACTCCAGTATTCTTGCCTGGAGAATCCAAGGGTTGGCGGAGCCTGGCAGGCTGCTGTCTGTGGGGTCGCACAGAGTCGGACACGACTAAAGTGACTTAGCAGCAGCAGCAGCAGCAGGCACAACTTTATTGAATTTTCAAAACTGCTAAACAATTATTAAGAACTGAGCCCAGAATCCAAAGTCAGAAAGTGACCATGTCAGGATGTGAACCTTCAGTCCAGTGGCTTGTGCACTGAAGGTTGGCGACAACCTCGATGCATTTGGGCCCACTGAGAGTCACAGGGCACCTGTGAGGGCCGACAAGAACAAAGATTAAAGAAACAAACATGCAAATTTCCAAAAAGAGCCCCATTATTCCTGAGGGTGGGGACCAACCAACATGCACAACATCAGAGTGTGAATAGTAAAGATGGAATCAAGACAGAGGAGAATGGCTCACCCTGTGAGCACTGATATGCAAGTGCTGTTGAAAGAAGTCAGCAGTTCAGGGAGCTGAGAAGAGAGCCTGAACATTCCCGCAAAGAAAAGAAACAAGAGCTTGAAGTCATGTCATTCCATCGTCGTCCCACAATTGTACAGAAGAGGAGAAAAAGACAGTTGGCCAGAAAATATACACTATGCGGTGAAAGGAAATTATGATGTAACCAAGGCCATGGAAACCAAGACAAGAAGGCTGGGTGATTAAATTACTAAGGTTGAACCCCGAGCTGGGAGGAATCCAAGAGGAAGAAGGAGGTGTGTCCATATGTGTGAAAATAAAGCATTACACTCACAGACATTTTCAGGAGGCCCTCAAAGGGCAAATGGCAACCACAACATGGTAAGACCAATGTTATGCTGCACACTGCCAGGCATTTCAGAGGTAGGAAACAATACAGATTAGGTGGAGGGGTGACGAGGCAAGAGTGAAATATGCTATTATATGGTAAAAGTTAAATAAAGAGTAACTCTGAGGAGGCAGACAGCCATAGCAAAGAAAGATATGGAATCCTATTCGCCTGGTCAGACATGTCAGTGAGGCGCACAGGTCAGGGTCCTGCTGGGCTAAGAACGTGGTTCTGGGTCTAATCGTCTGCTCATGTTGATGGCTTTCACCTCTACTGTGGGTTCTCACAGGAAACGTGACCCTGCTTCCTTGATTCAAGGTTATTCTCAGACCTTGAATCTCGGGTATAGAAGTGCATCTTAGTCCAGCAAGAGGCCCAAGTGACAGTTTTTTTTTTTTAAATTGAAGTGACATTCACATAAAAATTAACCACTTTCAAGTATACAATTCTGTGGCATTAAGTACCTTCACAATGTCCTACAACCATCACCCTCGTCCAGTTCCAAAGGGCAATTAGCTTTTGCTGAGTGTAGCAGCTGTAGGAGCTATTTGCCATCTTGAACCTTCACCGCATGCATCAGATGAGCTCATATATTAACGTGTGTTAACTTAATACAAGTGTCCCCTGTCTGTGCTTAGAACGTGAGCCAGATACTCGGCTCTGTTAAAACACACTTGGCGTCTGTTGCTATTATTCCCCAGAGGTTTAAAACATGAGGCATGCTCTGTAAATGAGGTAGGGAATGGTAGGAGAACAAGTCATCGCTGTATTTTGTTCTCTTTCTTTTTGAGCTTAAAATAAAAAGGAGGACCAACTACTGGAATGTTTTCCAGTGTGTTCTAAACCATTGAAAGTAGGTACCCTCTCACTCTCTTTGTATTCCCTATACCCAGCAGACCGTGTTCATTCTGTTAGTTAAACAGAATGAACCATTCTGAACCATTCTACACACCCATATGCACATATTTCCTTCATAATTCAGGAAAGCTATTCCTCTGTGGTTGGTTTTGGGTTTGTTGTTTTTTTTCCTTAAAAAATGATATATCTTATAAAGATGAATAATAATAAGAAAGTGTCAGTGAAAAGCTGGTTTAAGATCTGGAAAGGACCTGAGGCAACATTTTATACCCTTAACTGACACGTAAGTCTATAGAGAACTAAAATCATGCCACCCCTGGACAAGAGAAGCCATCTTCTCAGGTTTTCAGAACTCGCATGGAAAGTCAAGATCCACATCTCCCCTCTGACTAAGCAGAGTCAGAGGGATTAAGTTTCTGAGGAAGAAAGCCTCATTCCAAAGGGCCCCCCCGCCGTGGGCGTCTCGCTTGTTTCGGGGTTACGTTGGCAACGTTGCAAACACTGTTTCACCTACAAGGAAACTGAGGCTGAAGCAGGTCGGGAAGAAGTGAAAGCTTGAGCCTGCTCTGTGTCCCACCCTCCTGCCGGCCTTGTTTCTCAGAGGGGATATCTCTGCAGTTCCATGGACTGGGGAGCTTTGCTCCTTTGCTGTTGTTGTTCTGATTCTTTGTGACCCCATAGATAGCAGCACACCAGGCTTCCCTGTCCTTCACTATTTCCCAGAGTCCCTCAGAGTGCCCCAGGGATGCTCTGAAAATCCAGTTCCCCTCCTCTGGGCTCCCACTCTTGGCCTGGCCCTTCTCAGAAGTTCCCTCAGTTTAGTTCAGTTCAGTCGCTCAGTCATGTCCAACTCTTTGCAACCCCATGGACTACAGCACGCCAGGCCTCCCTGTCTATCACCAACTCCCGGAGTTTACTCAAACTCATGTCCACTGAGTCAGTGATGCCATCCAACCATCTCATCCTCTGTTGTCCCCTTGTCTTCCTGCCTTCTTCAGTCTTTCCCAGCATCGGGGTCTTTTCCAATGAGTCGGCTCTTCGAATCAGGTGGCCAAAGTATTGGAGCTTCAACTTCAACGTCAGTCCTTCCAATGAATATTCAGGGTTGATTTCCTTTAGGATGGACTGGTTTGATCTCCTTGCTGTTCAAGGAACTCTCAACAGTCTTCTCTAGCACCACAGTTCGAAGGTCATCAATTTTTCGGCACTCAGTCTTACAGGTTTCCCAGGAGGCAGGTAGGGTGGTCTGATATCCCCACCTCCTTAAGAATTTTCCACAGTTTGTTGTGATCCACACAGTCAAAAGGGAGCTTTACAACAGAAATTTATTGTTTTAAAAATAAAAATAAATACATTTATTTTTCAGAAATGTATTTTCTTGGACTTTCTGGCAAGTCCAAGATTAAGTTGCCAACAGGGTGGTCAAGAAGCAACCATTAGAAACAGACATGGAACAACAGACTGGTTCAAAATTGGAAAAGGAGTACATGAAGTCTGTATATTGTCATCCTACTTATTTAACTTCTATGCAGAGTACATCATGCAAAATGCCAGTCTGGATGAAGCACAATCCTGGAATCAAGATTGCCAGGAGAAATAGCAACAAACTCAGATACATAGATGATACCACTCTAATGGCCAAAAGTAAAGAGGAAAAAAACAGCCTCTTAATGAGGGTGAAAGAGGAGAGAGAGAAAGCTGGTTTAAAATTCAACATTGCAAAAATTAAGATCATGGCATCCAGTCCCATTGCTTCATGACAAATAGATGGGGGCAAAGTGGAAACAGTGACAGACTTTATTTTGGGGGGCTCCAAAATCACTGCAGATGATGACTGCAGCCATGAAATTAAAAGACGCTTGCTCCTTGGAAGGAAAGCTGTGACAAACCTAGGCAGTGTATTAAAAAGCAGAGATATCACTTTGCCAACAAAGATTCATATAGTGAAAGCTATGGTTTTTCCAGTAGTCATGTACAGATGTGAGAGTTGGACCATAAAGAAGACTGAGTGCCTAAGAATTGATGCTTTCGAATCATGGTGCTGGAAAAGACTCTTGAGAGCCCCTTGGACAGCAAGGAGATCAAACCAGTCAATCCTAAAGAAAATCAATTTTGAATATTCATTGGAAGGACTGATGCTGAAGCTGAAGCTCCAATACTTTGACCACCTGATGTGAAGAACCAACTCATTGCAAAAGACCCTGATGCTGGGAAAGATTGAAGGCAGGAGGAGAAGGGGATGACAGAGGATAACATGGTTGGATGGCATCACTCATCAATGGACATGAGTTTGAGCAAGCTCTGGGAGATAGTGAAGGATGGGAAGCCTGGTGTACTGCAGTCCATGGCATCACAGAGAATTGGACATGACTGAGCAACTGAACAACAGCAAGAGTTGATGTCAGGTGAGGGCTCTCCCCTTGGGTTGCACATGGCTGCCTCCTGTGCACTCACTTGACCATGACTGTTCCCCAGTGCCTGCGTGTGTACATGGAGAGAGAGAGAGAGAGAGAGAGAGAGAGAGAGAGAGAGAGAGAGAGAGAGAGAGAGAGAGAGAGAGAGAGAGAGCGAGGCAGAGAGAGAGAGAGAGAGAGAAAGCGAGCAGTGTGGCGTCTCTTGTTATAAGGACACTAATCCTTCTGGCTCAAGGCCCCACTCTATGACCTCATTACTAGCAGAATCCAACTACTTCCTTAGAAGTCCCGTCTCCAAACTCAGCCACACTGAGGTTAAGCTTTCAGTATTTAAATTTTGGAGGAAAAGCACTCATTCAGTCTATGAGGCAGGCATGCAGAACTTGTATGGCTCAGAGCAAGGGGCTGTTTAGAAAAGCAAACAAGAACTCTAGACCACAAGATGGACAGTTTCCAGTGCAGCCACAATCCTGTAGTTTTGGTTTACCCAGGCAGTAGTGTAACAAGCTGGGTTTTGCTCAAATATGGGTTTGAGTTTTTTGTTGTTGCTGTTTTTTTTGTCTTTTTTTTTCTTTTTTTTTTTTTTTTTTTTTTTTTTTTTTTTTACCACAGCAAATATGTAGGAGGTGGGCCCAGGGCCTTCTGCACTGCCATGGTAGAGGCAGAGAAGCAACATCTTTTCCAGGCCTTTCCACCAAACTTGAAGCCAAATGTCAAGTCTTTAGACACCAGGTCCAGGCCTGGAAAATCTCAGTGAGACAGATTCTTTCATTCCTGCTAAGTGCAGCTGCCAATTTCAGTAAAGAGATTTCTTCACAGCTGGTAACTGTGTCTCCAGGTCAGTGACACCCAGGCCCCAGTGGTCAGGCGCAGGAAGGGCCAGAGGCAATGGACACTGTGATGCCACTGCACTCAGCTAAAGCCACTTGGCAGAGGGCTGGTGACAGGCTTCCAGTTCACCAAGAGACAACCCTGACCCGACCCTTGGCCCTGTCCTTCCCATTGCAGTGGGGACTCCAGATACCAGTACAGGAAGCTAGGTGGTTCCACTTATTTTGGTAAATAAAACATGGAAGGAAAAGATGAAGAGAGCTGTGTTTACTCTCACATGTACGTGAAAAATGAAACATTCCCATCTCCCACTGAGCATTTTTTGCCAGGTCACCCTCCCACAACCAGAAGTATCTGGAATCACTTTCCTAGTTGTCCTCTGAGTCTTTATTAAACAGAGAACATGCACTTTGGAGGGGAGGATCGTTCCTTTGTATAAACAAAAGTTTCCTTTGGAGTAATCCTGAGTTCCTTCCTAGGAGTACTGGGTGCCTTTCCCACACAGTTCTCCATAAGCTCTTTCCAGGAGCTATTTCCACCTCTGGACACACACTGAGATTTTGCTCCCAGATCTGATGATGGTTTTCAAATGCCACATGCATTACTGAACTTAGTTGCTCCTTCCTTCATAGTCTCCCCAGCCTTAAAATGAAAGCAAACCCTTTTCTTAGCCATTTCTAACAATGGTAATGTCTTTTGCACGATCTTAAAGATGGTTCTCATACAGAACACATTATTCTGATCAAATATGAAAAATGCACAATGATGTCAAGCCACTGACTCAAAGACTAGAAATACGAAAGAGGAAGCATCTTTACAAAGGAATTTCATTTAGGGAAGCTAATAGAAACCCACAGACGTTGAACACATGAGATTGGGTTTAATACATGTTTTAAGAGTATGGACTTTAGAGTCATATAGACCGGAGTTTGAGCTTGAGCGCTGCTATTTACCAGCTTCTAGAACTTGGGCAAATTACTTAAAGTCCCAACTTTAGATTTCTCTTGGGTAAAAGTGAGATAGTAATTCCACCCCGCAAGGCTGTTAAGAATTCAATGAGGTGATATTGTAGGTTTCCTTAAGCCACAGTGCATAGAGCAATCAGCTGGGAGCTGTTGAAAATATAAATGTCTAGGCTCCCATAGTGGACTGAGTAATGCCCCTCCAAAATTTATGTCTACTTGGGAGAGCAGCTCAGAAAGTGAACTTGTTTGGATAAGGGTCTCTGCAGATGTAATGACGGTAAGGATCAAGACACGATCATCCCGGAGCAGAGAAGACCCCGATTCCTTATGAGAGACAGAAAAGGACCCAGAGAGACACAGAAGACAGAAGCAAAGATTGTACTGATGGGTCTACAAGTCAATAAATCCCAAGGAGCTGGGAAAAAGCTGGGAGAAAGGCATGGAAGGATTGTCCCTGTGAGCCTCTGAAAGGAACCAACGCCAGGGACACCTTGATCTTGAACTTCTAGCCTCCAGAACCAGGAGAGGATATGTTTCTATTGTTTTAAGCCACCAAATTCCTCGTGATTGGTTACTGCAGTCCTAGGAAACACAGAGACTCTGATTTAACTGTACTTCTTAATTCTGTGCAGGCACCTGCCACATGCCAGCAAGTGTTCTAGGTCTGTGAGGCTACAATGCATCCACACGTGGCCACTGAGCACTTGACCTGTGGCCGGTGTGAACTGAGATGAGCTATGACTATAAAATGTCATGGATTTCAAAGGCTGAGTACAAAAAGTAAAATGTCTCATTAATAATTTTTATATTGATCACATGCTGAAATAATATTTGGGGTATATTGGATTAACAACAACAGATATATCTTATGTGTATATAAAGATATATCTTATCTTTATGTGCTTATATAAACCAGTCCATCCTAAAGAAAATCAGTCCTGAATATTCATTGGAAGGACCGATCCTAAAGCTGAAACTCCAATACTTTGGCCACCTCATGCGAAGAACTGACTTATTTGGAAAGACCCTGATGCTGGGAAAGATTGAAGGTGGAAGGAGAAGGGGATGACAGAGGATGAGATGGTTGGATGGCATCACTGACTCAATGGACATGAGTTTAAGTAAACTCCAGGAGTTGGAAATGGACAGGGAAGCCTCGTGTGCTGCAGTCCATGGAGTGGCAAAGAGGTGGACCCGACTGAGCCACTGAACTGATAAATTAAGCTAATTCCACTTGCATCTCTACACATTTAAAATGTAGCTACTAGAATATTTTAAATTACATGCATGACTCAAGTTGTATTCCTCTTGGACAGTGCTGTTCCAGGCCCTGGGAATACTGTGATGAGCAAACAAGTCCTTGTTCTCAGGGGCCCCACATTCTAGCACTTTCCCCCAGGGCAGGACAATGGGGAGTGGTCAGGAATGGACTTCCCCTTGGGGTAAGTGGTGTACCTGACAGGACCTCAATTGTGGGACAGTTTCTCAGCATCTGCTGGCTTGAGGCTCCATGATCCCCAGCCTCAGGAAGCCCAGGGGACACCCCTTAGTAGGGACCGTCACTTCATTAAAGGCTCCATTCCCCACTAACAGCGCTCAGACGAATCCTGGGCAAGATGTCAGTAACTGGTCCACACTTCCTTCCTGTTTCCTGCTGGCTTGCTGGGTGCCAGGGAGCAGGCAGACACACCTGGTGTCACCTCACAAACTCTGCAGGGCCCACCTCCATCTCAGTCAGTAAAAACTGAGGACAAAATGGTTTGCCCATTTGATTTACTTACTAGTTACATGAAAAATTAAAAAAGGACAGAGAGTCCCTATGGTTTAAGCATTGTGCCAATTCCACTCTAGAATTTATCTGAAAGAATTATTAATTTAAAGGTAAAGTTAACCAGAATTCACGGGAATGTTCTAAGGCAAATCATATTATCTGCAAATATAGATAATTTTATTTCTTCCTTTCCATTCTGGGTGACTTTTAGTTAATTTTCCTGTCTCACTTCCCCAGCTAGAACTTCCAGTTCCTATTGAACACTTCCTCATGGGAGGCACCGTGCTTGTTTAATGTGCAATATTTCATTAAATTCTCTAAACGCAACAAGTAAGTGTCATTACCAACCACATTTTATTGACATGTTAACTTGGCCTGAGAAGGGTTAAATGGCCTACCAAGAGTACCCAGGTAGTAAGTGACTAGTTAGTCAGCTAGTAAGTGAGGTAACTAGGATTTGAAACTGTATCAGTCTGATGCCATAGTCCACGGTCTTAAGCTATCCTCACCAGGCTGCCAAAGCTAAGTTTCCTCTTAGTCAAAGAGGAGCTTCTCCAACCCTCCAAATGCAGACAGGGCTGCGGGGCTCCAAATGCCTTTCCTGCTGAACTTGAGACCCAAATAGTTGGGCTGCCATGAAGACCGTTCTGCAAGTCTGACCATATTGCGCTGTGTATACCCAACATGGGCCCACTGCAGCCTGGGGTAGGGTCCTCCTAAGGACAAGAAGGCACAGGGAGTAGAGGAAGGAAAACCCCGGAGAGAAGGGGCCTGGCTCCCCGACACGTCTGAGGTAGTAAGACAGAAGAACGAAGACACGCAAAGCGATGATTCTCTTTCCTGGTAGTACCAACTCTGAGTTCACTATGGCCGAAGACTGCCTTGATGTGTTTTGTCCGTAAGAATTACAGAGACTATAACACATGCCCACACAGCTAAATCTAACGAATCATTCTTTCTATCACAGGAAAGGAAACTGATAAGCCCCGAGCAGCCACTTTCAGTATCTACTGGTGCCTGTTTGAGTCACATGATCATTGCAGCAGCCCTGTGGGAGATGCAGCTCCTGCACATTCACTGTGAAGAAGAGGGGTTGAGGGTCACACAGCCAACAAGCGGCAGAGCCGGAGCCTGCGACATCTCCGCTCTCACCTGGGACCCTAAAGTTTCGATGACTTCCCTGATTCCACTCCCCAGAAAGAGGAAATGAGAGTCCACAGAGCGCCGCTGAAGACGGTCATCTTCAAACTGAAGCACAGGCCCCAGGCTGACCCTCTCCCACGCGCTTTCCTTCTGCTACCCGCATGTGGGTAATTCCAAGGAAATCCATTTCCAACTCCTCAACTTCCGTGAGTTCTCTCCTGAAAATGGATTGGCCTGAGGACAAGTCTTTGCTTTTGTCCTTTGCCATCTCCACTGCCACAATATGCCTTCCTCTATTTTATAAAATAAAAATCCACAGCCCCCAGAACTCACTATGCTGTATTTCCCCAGGTGTAAAAACCCCCAGGGCACCGAACAAAGAAACAATGAAAGACACATAAATGCCCTCCCATCCTATTAATACATAAATTCAGCAAACTTTTAGAGCTTTATGCTTATAATTATTTTTCAAAATTTGTAAAATCTTTATATTGCTGTGCATGTGTGGTCAGTTGTGTCTGACTCTTTGCAACCCCACAGACTACAGTCCATCAGGCTCCTCTGTCCATGGGATTTTCCAGGCAAGAATACTGAAGTGGGTTGCCATTTCCTTCTCCAGGAGATCTTCCCGACCCAGGGACTGAACCTGAGTCTCCTCTGGCTTCTGCATTGGCAGGTGGATTCTTTACCACTGAGCCACCTAGGGAGCCCCATATTGTTGTGGTCAATTATTTATTAACAATTATAATAATACCTCAATTCAGAAGAAAATGTTGAAACCTATAAACTTAAAAATATACACACATACTTATATATATTTATCACAGAAATATGTGAAAGAGCTGTCATAAAACACAAGCACAAAAATATAATGAACTTGGATAGTTCTTAAAGAGAAGTAGAATGGAAATGCAAAGTTGAAGAGAAGTGTCGGTACTTGTATTTTAAAATGAATGCTGGTGGATATTAAATCATTCAGTTGGACACATTCAAGAGAGTTACTAAGAGCTATATTTTGAATTGTCAAATTGTACAATATGCCAGAAGTTACATCCTTTGCAATTACTTTGCAATTACTTATGATGAAAAACTTATGATGGAGAACTCAGAGGTCAACTGCATAATATGGGTGGGGTTACAAAGTTTTTCAAAATTATTTTAAAAGGAATGTAAGCCAAAAAGTTCATGGATCATTGCTTTAGGATATTCTCATTCTCTGAAAACCAGTCCTCTATTAAAAAAAAAAAAAATCTGTCAACCATACCCACCTACCCTTAGTTACTCTGAAACCAATGAGTATAGAGGGAAACCAGGAGACCACTGGGAAAATGCCCCACCCACCGACCCAAAGAGCACCCAGGCTGTGGGGCCGCCTGCCAGGCCTGCGTTGTTCTCTTCCCAGGTGGCTTTGAAGCTAATCCCTCCGAGGGCGGGAATGCAACCACTGTGTGGGTGCTTTCTCACCATTGTCAGGACCAGCTCCACTCCGCAGAGCAGCCGACACAAACGATGCCTCACAGGTGTACAGCCACGGAGCCCGTCCCATCTGCAAAGATCTGTGAAGGGCCCGACACTCTCTGAATGCAGAGCGCTCTCTTTGTTATTCTACTCCATTAGGTGTGTTTTCTTTTGTCCCCGACAAGCACAGGGCTTGAACTTCTGGGATATTGAATTTCACTTGCTTCTGCCTCCTCCTTCCCCAGGCTACTGAAAAGGGGTGGTGGTCCTCTGTTCCCCACCCCAACTCGCCCTCCCCAACTCTTCTCCTGGTCACAGTGAATTCGGGTCTGCAAAAGCCTTGTATCAGCCTGAATTATTTTTTACTATAAGATAATCTTGGTCTCGGCGCCCAGGCTTGTCAGGAACGCTCCTCTCCGCTTTCTCTCAGTGAACTAGCTGCTCCTAATCACAGGCCTCCCTTCTGTTGCTTTTTCAGTCTGAGTTCAACCTGGTGTGAAGGGCTTTTCCTTGGCCTGCAGGTTCATGTTCTGGGCACAGTTCAGGATGATCACACGCTTTGTCACTCTTCCTTATCAAATTCTGACAATACCCTGGAAATACGTGTTTTGGTAAACATTTCAAGGCCAGTTCTTCGTTAGTCTAGATTAGAGTGGGGTTTCCAGGTGGCTGTTGACCTGAGGTTTTCCCAGAGAAAAATTGACTTTTCCCTGGACTGACTTAGGTGCTAGTTCTGTTTTTGGTGCAGGAGGGGCCTTGAATTATTAAAATGATGCATTGTGATAGGATCACAAGCCTGTGTTTGGATCCTGGCTTCTTCATACATCAACTGTATGATTTGGGGCCTCTCTGAACCCCAACTTTCCTATTTGGAAAATGGGAATAATAACTCCTACTTCATGTGGATTAACCAAGATAATGCTTGCAAGCATCTACTTCAGTGCCTGATATCTAGTAAGTACCCGATCAACGGTGGCTGTCACTAAAGGGGTGTGTCCAACAGAAGAGTCAAGATTTAAAAGGGTTCCTATTCCATTTAGAGAAAAATGTTAGGGCTTCCCTGGTGGCTCAGTGGTAAAGAATCCACTTGCCAACGCAGGAGACATGAGTTCAAGCCCTGACCCGGGAGGATCCCACATGCTGCCCAGCACCATGCGCACCACAACTATTGAGCCTGTGCTCTGGGGCCAGGGAGCCACAGCTACTGATCCCACATGCTGCAACTACTAAAGCTCGAGTGCCCCAGGAGCCCATGCTTTGCAACAAGAGAAGCCGCTGCAATGAGAAGCCCGCACACCACGACAAAGAGAAGACCCGCTGGCTGCAATGAGAGAAAAGCCTGCACGGCAACAAAGACTTAGCACGGTCAAAAACAAATACTTAATTTAAAATTAAAATATTAATATAAGTCTTTCCTCAGCCAGATGCTGTGTGCTACTATTTTACTAATATTGTCTTTTCGTGATAGTTAAAATTCTTGACTAAAGTCTTTTCTATCCTTTTTTCCTCCGTTGCATACTGAATTTTGTAGAATCCCCAAATTAAAGTAACATTAGCTTTCTTCTGTTTAAGCAAAATCATTCGTGTTATTTCTGGAACTTGAGTCTCTGTTTCAAGAGCTAGATTTTGTGGACTCCCCCCGGGGTTCCAGGAGTCCCCAGCCTATAGAAATCCCAGGACGCACTGGTCAGCGCGTGCATATTCAGTTTTCAGAAAGCATCTGAAAAAGTTCCGCGTCAGAGATTGATGGTTCTCAGCTTTCAGCTTCGGTTTCTCTCAGTCTGAGGACCATTTGGATGCAGGCCTAAGAACATAGTCACACAATGTCAGAGTATTAGTATTAAGTAGGCGATGCCTCTCTTCCTGCCTCTCGGCCTCATTTAGAAGAACACGAGAAAATAAATCTAATCTTCTCACGGTTCCCTTGGGCCACACCACAGCAGGAATATTATATGATTCCGAGTTACTTATTAGAAATATTCCTATGGGTATCATGTTGAGGATTACTTTTCTAAGGTTATTATGGTGCCTGTATCATTAGGAAAACAAAGTGTAATTCTACCTGCTATCTCTTTCTGAAGGCGTCTTCTACGTCTGGACAAAAACCCTCGTCTAAGTCAGGGAGTGGGACTCTTCTGTTTCACTCTCACTTTCCGCCACATTTTGGATGACAAGAGGAGGGTGGGGGGGGAAATCACTTTCTCAAACCATTTGCTTCTAATAATAGAGTAGAGGCTTATCTCTTCTTTCAAAGGAGATGGTGTGAACCCAGAGGGAGCTGAGCGTTTGAAAAGGCCAGCGCCCAGAATGGCATTGTTAAAAGTTTTGCGCTTGCACTCACATCTGAGCAGAAAATAAGAAAAAAAGCCTGTGGAACTAATTCAAGGCAATGCCGTGTCCGTATTGATGATCAGAGGACTGTAGTCACGGAGACACTTTATGGAACAAATGTGGAGAATGGAATGCCTTAGTGACCTTGAGTAAGTCACTTCACTTCTTTACATCAAAATATCCTCCTCCTTTGACTATCTGTGTGTTTGTTGTGTGTATATATCAATTATCTGCATTTTGGTTTACCTGAGGCAAATCTTCCAAATCCATTGACAGCACTTAGCATTTAATTATTTTCCAAGTTGACAGATCCCCCTTTCAGCAAGAAACACTAACATTTCAATTCCTTACTTTACTGACATGTCGATCCCTTCTAGTTTTCACTTGCTTTTTCTGCAGCATCCATCCTGGCTGGAGAGCCCCTTGCAACATAAATCGCACTGCCATTTTTGCTTCAGGGACATTTGAAAGGGCAGTATGGCTTCTCCTGAAACATTTCAGGGCCAGCAAGAAAGCTCTGCCTCGCTCCACCCCATACCCCAGGTTTTACTGAGGTATAACCAAGAGACAATATGGGAAAGGAAATCTCTTTCTAGCTCCTTCTAAATCAGTCTTCAAAGCAAGATTCCTTGTTTTGCTGGAAATGAAATGTCCACAACACTTTCAAGCACTGGATCTGATTAAGATCACAAACCCACTTCCAAGCCAAACACCAGCGAGTTTTGAATCACTTTCTCTTGGTGCAGAAAACTGAGGGTGGACTTCATTTGCATCCACACATTTCTGGTCTTTGAATTTGAAAGCCATACTTTCTCTCTGCGTATGCAAACATGGCTGATGCTGACCTGTCCAAAAATGATAAATCACTCCTTGAAAAGCTTTTGGAGAACCTGAAGAGGTCAACTACATTTCTCTACTCCCATGACTACGCCTCCTCAGCTACAACGAAGAAAGAATATTGTGCAATTATTTAGAGGAAATTTGGGGCCTTTGGGACAGTCGATCACATAATTCAGGCAAAAGTGGATTTGGGGCCCTGACATTTGCAGATAATTGTACAACCCTCAGCTGTGTGAGCCGGTCCTAGGAGAGCTCCCACCTTCCACTCGCCCCCTTTCTCCCAGCTTCACTTTCTGCCTCTTGATTAGCAATGAAATGAATAAATCAAACAGACCCTGGCTTGGCTCTTGTGAGCTATGC
Source organism: Okapia johnstoni (assembly GCA_024291935.2). Lineage (NCBI taxonomy): Eukaryota > Metazoa > Chordata > Mammalia > Artiodactyla > Giraffidae > Okapia > Okapia johnstoni. Next base: position 64,190,514 of record CM044321.1, read on the forward strand.
TAAGAGAAACGAATATGAAAACTGTAAAATACCAAAGTAAAGGTGTCCTCCTCAACCTCATCTCTCGTTAAAACAAAAAGACTCGTTCTGCAAACATGAGCTTCGAAGCTAAGGTTCTGCCCAGATGTTATTAAGTATAAATATTTATAAGACCCATAAAGATCCTGGCTAAGCTCAATTGTGCCTTAATGCGGTGAATGTTTCAAATTCGGCTCTTTCACTGTTTGAAGCCTTTAGAAGGCAGGATACAGTAGAAGACGCATTGCTGTTGGGGAAAGGAGGGGAATTTCTCTTTTATGTTTTATGGCCAGTTTTTCATTGAGGGGTATTGCTTTTCTCAGAAATCACTTCTCAAGGCCTGCCTTTTCCAAGAAGCTAGAAGAAAGGACGTTTGCTGCAGCCCTGACTTCAAGGGCCCTGGGTAAGGCACACACGTGGTGAAACGTGCATCTTCCATGTAAACTGATGGAGGAAAGCCAGGTTCTCTTTGTTCTAACCCCATTTCATGAACCATCCAGCAAGATCCTCAACATAATCATCCGTTAAATGGATGTGTGACTATGATGATAAATGGAGCACATTTAGCTCATGTTTTAAAAACTTTGATTTGGTTAACAAGAGTGCTTTTCCAAAAAGCAAAACTCTTAGCTACACTGTATAAACAACCCCGTTGCTAACTTTCAGAGGCATAAGCAAAAGAACTGTGGAAGTACAAGCTGTAATTTTGAGATGAAACAGTTCAAACTACCTGAGCGTTTGAGTTCTGGACTAAGAGTTTGGTCCCTCCAGGTTCTTGAACAGACATTGAAGTACAAAGTCCTTAGTTTTAAAATCCATTTGTTTTATGGTAAGAAAAATCTTCCCACATGTCTTGTCTACCTATGGACCGTGAAATGCCTTTGCTTTCTAAAACCCCTTTGGTTAAACTCATCACCTTAACACTTAACTACCTGGTGCATGAACTGTAAAAAGATTTAGAACTTAACAGGATGATTCATCTATGTATGGGAATGAAAAGAACCTTGGGTTCCCCCTTAGGACGGCTCCTAATCTGTGAAACGATCCCTGTGTCTTTGGGAAAGTCCTGAAGCTCTTTCAGAGCCAACTGGCAGCTGCCTGGTCTGGAGCCCATCCCCCTACTGCTGCGGTGGGGGCTCTTCCTGCTGCTGAGAGCTCAGGAGTGGAGACCCTGGCTCTTCCCAGGCACCCAGCTTTGATGGCTTCTCCATAAGTTATCCAGGCGGGTCCACACCTCACTCCCCTCCCCATTCTCACTGCTCAGCCCGCTTTGGCTACCAAACCTGACAATTAATGTTGACCCTGGGAACACTGACCTTCTCAGTGGAGGCCTTCATCTACTGGGCCCATCTGGCAAGCGTTCAGTGGTGCTTACCTGGATTCCCTGATTAATGTAGATGTAAAGATTTTATCAAGGCTCCTGGCGGCTGGGCTTCAAGATGTAATCACAAAATCAATCCACATAGACTAACTGGGCATAAGCTCACTAAGAAGACATCCCTCGATGTCAGGCACTTAATTAAGGCACCGTGGCTCCCCGGCCCCCGATTGATTCTTTTCTTTCCCTAACAGGTGATGCTGTTCCTCTGGGTGTGGACACGCCATTCTCCGCTGGAGACGACAGTTTTCAGAGCCTTGCGGTTTGTAGGAAGACCACCAGGGGGCACCTGCGCATCATCCCATTCCCCAGGGACTGGCCCAGGGACCAGCGAGATCCCTGTTCCAGGCTCCTGGCGGGCTTCAAGAGGTAGCATCTGTTCTGCTGCAGTCTTCTGGGCCCCATGGTTCTCTCTCCGCCTCAGGCATCCCTGGAGGACAATTACGAGATCCTCACCTCCCCTCTCTTTTCCTTCCCACTTAGTGCCTGGTAGAGGAGAGGGACTGCAAAGAGCCTGCTGCTCTGGCCTGAGCATCTGGGAATGCCAGCCAGGTTTGGCCCACTTGACAAAGATGTTTCCTACTGAAAATTCAAAGACTTCGGCAATGGAGGATATTGGCAGTGAAAGAACCTTGTGAAAAGTAGCACAGATCATAGATGATCAGTTCACTGCCAGTCAATGCTGAGCTTAGGCTGGGTAGCAATGATCGTCTGGCCTGATCTTGGCATGTTATCATTTAATTCCTCAAACATTTGCCAGGCACTGTGCTGGGGATACAACTGCCATGCTTTAGTGATTACAGATTAGTGAGGGAAGAATGTCCATAGGCCTATAAAACAGGGTGCCTGGGCTAGAGCTGCGGGAGAAAGGCTTTCAGAATTGGGCGCCGTCTCGTCTACCTCAGCTCTGGGGGATGAGTCACTGGACAGCCCCTTAGGCATCCAGGCTAGAACCATCCCCAGCATCTCTGTGCTTGAGGGCCTGGATGCAGAAGGGCAATTCTATTCCCTTGGAGTGACCAGGGGCAGGCAGAAACTCCAGAGGAGCTCCAACATTCACCCAGTCGCTAACTTGGATGGAGCACCTGCTACGTGCCAGCAACAAAGCGAGTCACAGAAAACCAGGCTGGGGCGGCATGCTTCACCTCACAGCGAGGCTCCTCCCCCTGTGGTACCCACAATGGACACCAGGATCATGATTCCAGTTAGTCAAGCAGAATCCACCTGGTTCTGGGTGCGAGACAGCAACCCTGGAAGACCTCTTTGTTGAACTCAAGTCTTTTATTAAGCCGCCAAGAAGATTTGCTTGAAACAACTGACTCGTGTTTTGGAATGGGAAGCAAAGATAGCACATCATTTACTAGAGTTTCTTCCACGTCCCCTTCCCTCCTCACAAAGGAGCCTCAGCCAGTGTGATCAAAATGACTCTGTTTTCAGCAGAGATGTTCTTCCATTGCTCGATTCTCCTATTCTTTCTCTCTGGGTCAAGCCATTGGCCATCCTAGGGGACTGTTTCTGCTGGGCTGGCATCTTTTTTTAAAAAAAAATATTTATTATTTTTTTAATTTGATTGTGCCAAGTCTTTATTGCAACATGTGGCATTCTGAATTTTTTTTTTTTTAGTTGTGGCATGAAAGATCTTTAATTGTGGCATGTGAGGTCTTTAGTTGCACATGGGATATAGTTCCCTGACCAGGGATCAAACCCAAGCCCTGTGCATTGGGAACCTAGAGTTTCAACCACTGGGCCACAGGGGAAACTCCCAGGCTGGCATCTTTGACATGGGTCCTGGCTACTATCACCAGACTTACTGTCATCTATAAATGCAGTGGTCTAAAAAATACAAACTTAAATATTTTTTCTATAACTTTACTTTCCACCTGATGGTCAGAAACATATTTTTCATTTATTATGTTTCCTGTCCCCGTATTTCCAGGGTGGTGTTGAAACTCCTCTAGTTGAATCTGACTAGTGTTGAGGGAGGCTGAAGGAAATTCAGTCCTTGAGTCATGAGTCAATGAAGGTCCCCTCTGAGGTCTATACTTAGTCTGTCCACACAGCCCCTTGGGTTCAAGGCTGTCTTTGCCAAGCAGAGACATAGCAGTGAGTTCTCTCTGCAGACCCTCTCCAGGGTCTCGACTTCTAGGGCTGACTCTGTCCAGAAAAATGGTCAGGGCAGCCATCCTGGGACTCTACTTCCAGTCCTGGGGAATGTTTTTTAAAGACACTAGAGAAGGAAAACCATTTTCACCCTTGAGGATTTTTCCCTTGAGGAATTCCTTGTACCTTCAGGTTAGCACTGGAGGCACATAATGAGATGGTTGGATGGAATCACCAACTCGATGGACATAAGTTTGAGTAAGCTCCGGGAGTTGGTGATGGACAGGGAGGCCTGGTGTGCTGCAGTCCATGGGGTGGCAAAGAGTCGGACACGACTGAGCGATTGAACTGAACTGAGCTGAGCTGAATGTATTCTTAGTGGGTTCAGGCTTTGGGAAACTGAGATGGAGGCAGTTCTTCCCTCTGCCTTCCACACTTTTTTTTTTTTTTTAAAGAAAGTGTTAATTTTCATCAATCTTATTTCCATTTTTATTTTTGTTTAAGAGTCTGAGGAAGAGCAGCTAAGGCCCCCTCTGTGGTGGTTCCTCTCCATTCAGCGGTCTGAACGGGAGCTGCGGTCCCACCTTCATCCGCCGGCTGAGCGTTCTGGTCCTTGCTGGGGAACCACTGAGCAGGCATAGGAGGCTCTGGGTCTGTGGACCTTTCTGCGACCTCAGACCAAGCAGCAGTAAGGTCGGGAGCTGGAGCAGATTCCGTTCACTCTGACACCCCTCCTCGGTCACAGCCCTTTCAGCAGTGACCTGCTCTGCCTTTTCAGTCTCCTCAGGAGCTCGGCAGAAGCAGAGGTGAGCCGTGACCGCCATGGGTGTTCACACGGGTGTGCTTAACTTCCCTGGGCGGCATTCACCACATCAGACGCGCTGAGCGTGCTCCCTTGTGGTGGCACGGACGTCAGTGTCCACATGGCCCAGGGGCGCGGCTGTGCTTTGCGGGACGATGGGGCTGGTTAATGGAAGAGCCCCTGGGAGAGGCCGCTGGGCAGTCCCTGGGATCAAGAACCCACCAGAAGCCATGGCTCCCAGAAGCCTGCTGGGATCAGATCAACTCGCTGGCCAGTTTTCCTGGACCACATGACACTGACATCAGCCAGGTCTGCAGTGGCAACAGTGGCACAAGCTGCCAGCAGAAGCTTCTCCCAGGTTCTCTTCTCTCCCAGGTTCACAGTGTATTAATGGAAGCCGTTGCTTCTCTGTAGATGCACCCTTCCATTCAGAAGTCAAGGTCGGTGCCACTTGGGTGGGTTCCTGCTGTAAGGAATTTGAGGACATCTTTCTCTTTCATTTGCAGGGCATCTAGGGCTGCTATCATGAAAGTTTCTCTTTAAGTTACCATGGGAACCCAGGACGATGCTGTGTGGCTTCCTCTCTGTGTAGGAAGGCAAGGTGTCTGCTACGTTTTTGCATTTTTCCAGGCTGCCACCCGCACCCCAGGCCACGCAGAGTGAGGGAAGACAAGGCCAGAGAAGGATTACCAGGAGAGAGATCAGTTAATATCTCGAACATGTTACTATACCACACTGATGAGCTTCCCAGGTGGCACTAGTGGTAAAGAACCCGCCTGCCGATGCAGGAGATGTAAGAGACACAGGTTTGATCCCTGGGTCAGGAAGATCCCGTGGGGAAGGGCTTTGCAACCCACTCCAGTATTCTTGCCTGGAGAATCCCCTGGACAGAGGAGCCTGGCGGGCTATAGTCCATAGGGTTGCACAGAGTTGGACACAACTGAAGCGACTTAGCATGCATGCACTACACTGAGGTGCTCTTAGTTTTTATCCCTAAACAAAGTTCCAAGTTCACTTTAAGGAGTGTCTTTTATCTTCTGGTTTCATTTACTGCCTCCGTGTGGCTCCACTGCCCACTCTGCCAAAGGTTTGCTTCCAGCTTTATCTCTGCTCCTCTGACCCCGTCCCTCTGTCCCTAAAGGAAAATCTCAGCCCTTCTCTGAGGCAGCGATGAGGTGGATATGACGTAGCTTGTTGGGAAAACCACAGAATCTGTGCTCAGCTGATCCTTTACTAGCTCCAGCTCCGCCCCGCATCTCTGGGTCAATCAACCACCCCATACCTCCCAGGTTGCTGCCCCTGGGGAACATCACTGGGTAACTCGCTCACACCTCCCACGAAGGGGATTTATTAGACTCCGGGACACCAAAGATGAAAGGCACAGGCAGGCCTGCCCTCAAGGAGCTTCAGCTACAGGAGGAAAGGGGACAAAACATGAGATTCAAAGTAAGAAAAGGAGCTCAGTTTTGAAAACATACTGTGTGACTGGCAGAAATTTCTGCAGCTGAGGATGGAACCTTTAAGAGATAGTGATGATTTAACAGTGATGTGGGTGAAGACCACCACCACAAAGAACTAACTCATCTACTGCTGTCTGGAGAAGGAAATGGCAACCCACTCCAGTATTCTTGGCTGGAGAATCCCAGGGACTACGGAGCCTGTTGGGCTGCCATCTGTGGGGTCGCACAGAGTTGGACATGACTGAAGCGACTTAGCAGCAGCAGCAATGCTGTCTATGTATGTCCCAGCCCACGTGATGCCCTAGTATCTTCACATACATTATTGCTTTGATTGAGGTTGCAGATATTATTATTACGCAAAGTCAAATGTGAGAAAACCTTACACAGTTTCAAGATTATCTCCAAGGCCTTGACATTGATAGAGAGGCTAGGGTTCAAGGTCAGGCTGAAGGGTTTCAAGTCCGAGCTCCTAGCCAGGGTGCCACATGGCTTGCCCAGGTGACAGTGTTGTTACTCATGTGTCCCCACCGTTTTGCTGTGAACAACTTGGGGGACAAGTGCCAACCTGTGCTTCGTGGAATTTCTCAGAGCACAGTGCAGATGTGGCCTCTAGTCCGTGTCATCAACTGGCTGACTGCTTAAGCCTCCATCTTCACCCTCGCTGTGAAATGTTACCTTAGAACTTCAATTAAATTCCACAAAATGCTGCTGAACATCTAAAGAAGGTGGAAATGAGAGTGTGATGCAAAGATAAACAAGACATAATCTCTTGTCTTGGGATAGTTCTGATTTATGTGTGGGGAGGAGAGAAAAAGAGGAATGGAAAACCCACCAGACCCAGTTTGTGCCATCGTGCAGGGAGTGAGAAACTTCTGGGCTCCAGGCCAGGTTGCAAAGCCATTGAGACCCATGGGAGCCTCCGTCAGACTCGGTACATGACTGACATCCCCAGTGAGCGCAGCAGGAAGAGTGCCTAGGACCCATGATACTTTCTGGGGCCCCAAAACTATTTTTCAGTTCAGTCCAGTCGCTCAGTCGTGTCCGACTCTTTGTGACCCCAAGAACCATGGCACGCCAGGCCTCCCTGTCCATCACCAACTCCTGGAGTCTACCCAAACTCATGTCCATCGAGTTGGTGATGCCATCCAGCCATCTCATCCTCTGTCGACCCCTTCTCCTCCTGCCCTCAATCTTTCCCAGCATCAGGGTCTTTTCCAGTGAGTCAGCTCTTCACATCAGGTGGCCAAAGTATCGGAGTTTCAGCTTCAACATCAGTCCTTCCAATGAATACCCAGGACCGATCTCCTTTAGGATGGACTGGTTGGATCTCCTTGCAGTCCAAGGGACTCTCAAGAGTCTTCTCCAACACCATAGTTCAAAAGCATCAATTCTTCAGTGCTCAGCTTTCTTTATAGTCCAACTCTCACATCCATACATGACTACTGGAAAAACCATAGCCTTGACTATATGGACATTTGTTGACAAAGTAATGTCTCTGCTTTTTAATATGCTGTCTAGGTTGGTCATAACGTTCTTTCCAAGGAGTAAGCGTCTTTTAATATCATGGCTGCAATCACCATCAGCAGTGATTTTGGAGCCCAGAAAAATAAAGTCAGCCACTGTTTCCCCATCTATTTGCCATGAAATGATGGGACTGGATGCAAAGCAGTAAAGAATAAAAAACAGTAATAATGAACCTAGCTTGGATTATATTTGTCTTATGCCAACAGAGGCATAAACAATATTATGTATTTAGTCGTTTTCATAGAGGAAAGAGCCAAGGAAAACTAAAGTGCCTGGGCCCACAACAGTCCTCACTTGACTGCCATGATGGCCCAACCACAATCATTCGATGCACCCTGGATTCTATAGGCTACAGAGAACTGAACTTGACTTGAAGTGAATACTGTGAAACTTGTGATGATGTTTTATCGACAATCTCAAGAGGGGATTCAACATCTCAAGATTCAAATGTGAGGGGGAGATGATTTTAGAACCATGAAAATTTGCCTTTATTAGACCAGGGAAAGAAGATCTAATACCAGCATCCCTTCCATGGACCCCAGCAGTATCACTTTGATCCCTAGAATTAGTAAGAATCAGTTGCTAACAAAGCAGCCTGATCTGTTTCCCAGGCCTAATGAGGATGCAAAGCATCAAAAGCAAAAGCCACACTCTGGAAATGAGTGAGTAATCCATGCTCTCTGCTGGAGAATCCAGAAGGGAGGCTGCACCATCTCACCTGCTGAAACCTCACTGCCTGTCGATGGGGGCAGTAGGCAGACCCCCTAGCCCATGACAGCTGCTGGCAGGGGAGACAGGCTCTTGTTACCTGCCAGGGCTTCCCTGAGAAGACTGGGGGGCTTCAGAGAAGGTGCCAAAGCTGAACCCAGAGCACTCCAGAGGGGTGGAGAATGGAATGCAGGCCCCTCCAAGCGCTGGTCCCAGAGGCGGTGGAAAGGACAGGGCAGTCAGTGGAACCCAGACATCCAGGACCCAGCCCGGAGGACTGTCTGCTCCCTCAACATCTCAAAGGATGGCCCTGGGTTTTAGACATCTTTCAAAATCACCACGAGGACTTGGAATGAGGGTGAGGGCAGCTAGACAACACCAAGAGGGCTAAGATCAGACGATGACTCATGCTTGCAAATGCTGACCGAGTCTACCTCCTACCTGAAGGGCAAAGTGACATTTCTCATCCTTTCCCCAAATAAATCTTCCGTGCGCAGTGTTCTCTGAGGACCTCAAGGCCTGTCAAGGACTTGGCCCTGAGCTCACTGAAACCACAGTAATTGCCAAGTTTTGCAGATGTTTGCACTGACTGCTTTATGTTTTGCAATATTCCAGAGCTGTTCCCAAGTGACGCGCATCCACTCACCAAGTTAATGTTTAGTAAGAACGATCTACAAAGGGTGACCGAAAGACGAGGAGAGTGAAGACCGCCTCCAATGAGCATGGACGACCAAAATAAATAAATAGATGCCATGCTGATCCCGACAGATTGAGGTGCAGGAAGGGGAACTTGTACAGCAGTTCTGGGGTCCAGGTGGGGAGAAGGAGGACGACGATGTTTACTTATGGACCCTCAGGTGTGACATGAGATCCCACCTGGGCTTGGGATGCTCCTGCCAAACTCAGGTTGAGATGAGTGTACAGATGAGTCACACTTGAAATATACATAGATGAGCTATACCTGAAACGTACATGGATGAGCTATACTTGAAAGGTACATGGATTGGCAGCTATACCTGACATGTATACAGATGAGCTATACTTGAAACACACACAGAGGAGCTATACCAGAAATGTACATAGATGAGCTGCAATCCTCTGCGAACTGCGCGCAAGGTGAGCACTTATAGAAACACGCATTGACTCCACAGCCAGGGAGGGGTTAGTTCCCAGGGAAAGGAAAGTTTGGTTAACTCTGAAGGAAGCACAATGATCACAAAGCTACAGAAATGAAATAACCAGTCCTACTTTTTAACCTGCTTTTGTCTATATTGTCTCATTTAATGTTTGCAAAAATCCTGTGGGCACCAGTATTAGTATCTCTACAAAAAAGAGAAAGAGGTTAAAGGATTTTCCTGAAGGTCAGTCAACAATTTAGTGGTATATTTGGGATTCAAAGACAGGTCTTTATTCTTTCCCAGCATTTGCATGATGTATAAAATGCTATATCTCCTTTATATTTAATATATATATATTTTTTTATGTAATTCAATTCAGTTCAGTTGATCAGTTGTGTCTGACTGTTTGCAACCCCATGGACTGCAGCACGCCAGGCTTCCCTGTCCATCACCAACTCCCAGCGCTTGCTCAAACTTGGGTCCTTCGAGTCGGTGATACCATCCAACCATCTCATTCTCTGTTGTCCCCTTCTCCTCCTGCCTTCAATCTTTCCCAGCATCAGGGTCTTTTCCAATGAGTCAGTTTTTCGCATCAGGGGGCCAAAGTACTGGAGTTTCAGCTGCAGCATCAGCATAATACATATTTTATATTGCAAGTTTTGGGAATTCCCAGGTGGTGCTAGTGGTAAAGAACATGCTTGCCAATGCACGAGACATAGAGACATGGGTTCGATCCTTGGATTGGGAAGATCCCCTGGAGGAGTGGCAACCCACTCCAGTATTCTTGCCTAGAGAATCCTATGGACAGAGGAGCCTGGTGGGCTACAGTCTACAGGGTCATAAAGATTCAGACATGACTGAAGCGACTTAGCATGCATGCACATGTTTTACATGTAGTATATGTAATCCCCACCTCAATCCTGAAGAAGTGGTATCGTTATCTTCATTTAACGATAGCAAAATTAGGGCTCAAGGAGAGATCATACAACAGATCTGAGATCACAATTAATTTCATCAAATTTTAGGCCTTGCTTTGTGCCAAGCCAGGGTCTTCTCAGCTACCAACCAGAGCAAGCACAATTCAAGGGGGAAAAAATGACCACAAGGTCTCAGACATAACACGTTGAATTTTTTTAAATGTTTTAAAGGGCAAAATAATTGTCTGGTGCACTGTGATTTTTTTTTTTTTTTCCTGCTAACAGGCTGAATTCCATGTAGGAATGGGAGCAATGCCATAATTGCATAGAAGGATTGCAAATGTACGCTGGCTCGTTTTATTAATTAAGCAGGCCTGGATGCTAATTTAGTTGCTATGGACCACAGCTCCCAGGAGATGCACAGAGACACAGAACCTTTAAGGGGATTTATAGATAATGCAGGTGGGAATTTTTGAAGAGGGGGAATGTGATTGCACAACCATGTTAGCACAGAATCCAGCTACTTCAAGAGTGATGTCCACGAATTGTGCTATCCGCCAGCTGGAGGGCTTGGGGACAAATACTGGGAGTAATTATAACAGTGAGAGAGCAATTTGCCTGTAACTCTGGACCTACCCTCTTTGCAGGAACCCTAGCCTGCCTTCGTCCTCCGCATCTTCCTTAGGGCTCCAAGAGACTTGTCATGCAGTTCTTACCAGCTTCCTCCTGCCCCAGGTCTCCCACCACATCTCCAGTCTCTGAACCTGCACAGCTGCTGATGCTGCTGGGGCCTGACATCGCCCTGCAGCTGGAGGCCGCCCTGGCTGACCCTCAGCTGCCCTGTCCCTGTCTCACTCCAGAGACGGGCCTCGGGGGCAATCTTGTCTTTAACACGCGGCCTCCTCTGTTCCAGGGGTCACGGAAGACGGCCCAGAGCTCACCACGTCTCATGGAGATTTTAATGAAACAGCTCTTCTATTTATTTGTGTTGCTGCCTCCAAGGCCTGAGGCCATGACATCAGTCCCTGGGAGGGGAGGCCCGGGCTCAGGGGCACATCCCGCTTTCTGTCCAGTCGCTTAGGTCCTGACACTAACCCGCCTTCTCTGCTTCAGTCCTATACCCTTCCCTCTGTTTTTTTTCAGGCGCGTCTGAATCCTGGGGTGAATACCATTTACCTTGCACCCTGTGGCACTTGCTAAAAGTAACCAGGTTTTCCTTGAGTGCTGGCAATTCTACCAGAAGGAGAACAAAGGTCAATGCAGTCATACGCAATCTGATTAACACCAAGCCACAGAAACACACCCCTGGATTAGATGCTTTCCCAGCTGCCCCTGCCGCTTTGTACAGAGGAGCCATTCTAGCTGGTGTGCAGGAAGCAGCTATGCTTAGCTCTTTCAGTGGGAATGTGTTAGCCCACATTTCAAGTTAGGTTTTCCTATTGTTATTTTTAAATTGTATGTACTTTAAGAGTGATGTTATCATTTGAATTTTAAAAAAATACAGTACTACAATACTGTAAAGTAATTAGCCCCCAACTAAAATAAATAAATTTATTAAAAAAATAAATAAATAAAATAAAAAAAATGTATAGAAAAAAGTTTTATTACATTGGAGTAAAAGAAAAAAAAATAATTAGGTTTACAGAGGTATAATTTACATTCAATGAATTCCATCCTCTTTAGTGTACTGTGTGATGTGGTGTGCTCAGTCACTCAACTGTGTCCATCTCTTTGTGACCCTATGGACTGTAGACCACCAGGCTCCTCTGTCCATGGGACTTTCCAGGCAGGAATACTGGAGTGGGTTGCCAATTCCTTCTCCAGGGGATCTTCCTAATCCAGGGATCGAACCTGCATCCCCTGCATTGGCAGGCAGGTTCTTTACCACTGAGCCACCAGGGAAGCCCCAACAAATATACATACAGCTGTGTAATCACCACAATCCAGTTTCCACTCCTTCTCACCAAAAACTTTCCTGTGTCCCCTTGCAATGAACTCCTCCTCCTCTATACCTCCAGGGCCCCCCAGCCACTGATTCGTTTTCTGTCCTTTTAGTTTTACCTTTTCTAGACTGTCGTATAAATGGAATCATACACTGTATCTGGTCTTTTTTTTCTGTTTTATTTCAATGAGCACAATGCCTTTCAGATTCATCCACGTTGCTGCAGGTACCAGCAGTTCATTCCTTTTACTGCTGAGTAGTAGTCCTTTTGGAGAAGGCAATGGCACCCCACTCCAGTACTCTTGCCTGGAAAATCCCATGGACGGAGGAGCCTGGTGGGCTGCAGTCCGTGGGGTCGTGAAGAGTTGGACACGACTAAGTGACTTCACTTTCACTTTTCACTTTCATGCACTGGAGAAGGAAATGGCAACCCACTCCAGTATTCTTGCCTGGAGAATCCCAGAGATGGTGGAGCCTGGTGGGCTGCCGTCTATGGGGTCACACAGAGTCGGACACGACTGGAGTGACTTAGCAGCAGCAGCAGTATTCCTTTATGTGGATGCACTGCAACCTGTATATCCACTCCCCAGCAGACGAATATTTAGGTTGTTTCTAGTTCTTCTCTATTGAGAATCACTGCTATGAATATTTTGTTTACAGGTCTTTGTGAAATCAAATATTTTCATTTATTTTGGGTAAGCAACTCAGAGTAGGGTTGCCAGGCATTTGTCAAGTAATATGTAGGACTATTTTTTGAAGAAGAGGGGAGTTTAAGAATGCCATTGGGTAGTTCATACAGGCAGTAAAATACCAAGGTGATGAATTTTAAGACAAGTCAGCTCAGCTCTGGGCTCCAACCCACCTTCCAAGGTCTGGAGGTTAGTCAGATTTACTGCCTTGTGCTCTAGACACAAAGGGTGGGGCAGATAATTTCCATTATCTGGTGGCTCCCCCCACAGTTTAGCAGTGGGCAAGTACTTAGGCTCACCATGCTTTTGCTTCCTCCGCTGTAAAATGAGCACTAGCCTACATAGATGTGCTGTGAGCATTTAAAGAAGTGTGCATTTAAGACTGTATAAAAATGCCTGGAACATAGCGGGTACTCAATAAACCCTGCCTATTTAAAGTCTGGGGGGAAATCAGAACTAGCCTTTAAACTGAAAGATTAGAGCAGAGATCATTTGTCTTCCTCAAAAGCTCTGATATTTTGAATGAGATATGCTCACCAGATGATGTGACAAAGACACTTATTCATTTAACTCATATTCATGGAGTGCCTGTTGAGTGCCAGGTGAGGAAAACAGGCATCGTCCCTGTTCTTATGAAACTTACAGTCTAGAAGGAGAGGCAGGCAGAATGAAAGGTGTGTGTTATATTTAAGCACAAACTCTAATGAGCACAATGAAAGCAAGGGGGTGGGGAGGAGTGTGCAGCCCTTTCCAGCTTCTAATTCATCTCAGTTATGGACCCTGCATAGGAGGAACCAGAGACCATCCCTTCCTGGTCTCCTTCATTCATTAATCATCAGCAAACATTTGCCTGATGCCCTTTAGAATCCAGCACTGAGGACGCATACAGACAGGAATCAGACATCACTTCTCCTGCTAGGGAGTTTACAGCCTCAGAGGGGATGAGACCAGGATGAATATACAGCAACAGCTCCTCTTCCTGCTGGAACTGCTCTGATGAAAAGGATCATGAAACTTTGATGAGTCCACGAGAGAGGCAGCTGAGCACTGTTTCTGCTGGCCTAGATTTAGCAACGGGATGATGCCATAGGGACTAATGGCACCAACATGCTGTTTTGGGTAAATGGGATCCACAAACGTGGAGGGCCTTCTCCTTGGGGTCCCTACAGAGAGGTGAAAGCCCCTGGAGGAGGAGGCAACACAAATCAGTCCCCTCCCTGCAGCCAGCTGGCATTTGCCAGAGACTTCCAGAGGAAACAGTGTGATCAAGCAGCAGTGCTGCTGTGCAGATATGTAATATGTCTTGGAAAATAACAACTGTTTCAGAAAATTGGAAAGGCACTGTGCTGAGAAGCCAATTCCCATGTGGAGGAGTCACAGGGACTGACGGATTTGCCCTTCTCTTGGTCTAAGCCAGGTCCAGTCAAAGGCAGTGGTTGGACAAGCAATGGAGTTCATACTACCTGGATGTCCTACTCCGGTCCTTACTTGGCTTTCAGCTGTGCCTATGACTGCCTCTGAAGTGGTAGGCAGACTGCTTGCAGTCCTATGAGGGATCCAAGATATAGCCATGGGTCCCACGGTTTTCAGCATCCCAGTTATTTGGGCACCCGTTCCTCCCCCACTCCAGTCATGCAGTGCTGTGGGGTTACACATCACAGTTTCATACCCTCCTAGTCAATAGATGGTCATGACATTCAGGCCTGAATATTCTACCCCTTCCCCTGGTGGCAGAGGTTGGGCTTGGCGTGGTCTTGTGACCTGAGCTGGGCCAGTTAGAGACTTTTCCTGGGACTTATTAATTTGCAATCATGGGTGTGATGGCTTTATGGTGAACTACTGTCCTACACTACATTTCCCAGAATTCCCTCTCCAGTATGTTTTCAGACAGGGCGGGCTACAAGGGATATTCTCTTCGGAGCATGAGGACAGGAGGGAAGCAGCTGCCATATACACCACTTCTCCCAGTCATTTGATTAAACACTAAAAGGGGTGTTGTTGTGAAGGGGTTTTTCCCTTTGGACTTAAAGTCCTTGAACAGTTAACTTTAGGTTAGGGAGATTATCCTGGGTTGGCCTAACCTAATCAGTCAGAAGGCCCAAGAAGAAAGCTTAAATCTGCCCTGGACAACAGCTTCCATCTGTGCCTGTAGGTACAGCCTACTTCTGATTTTCCCTTTCTAAAGGCCTCTCTTTATGAACCCACTAGGCTCCTGTGTCCATGCAATTTTCCAGGCAAGAGTACTGGAGTGAGTTGCCATTTCCTTCTCCAGGGAATCTTCCCGACTCAGGGATCAAACCCCAGTCCCTGCATTGCAGGTAGTCTCCTGCACTGTGGGCGGATTCTTTACCAACCAAGGAAGCGCCCTGTATGGGCTTAGCCAGCCAAGTCCTCATGATAAATCTGTAGCGGGGTGTGTGTATGTCCTATTGTTTGTTTCTGCTTGCCTGGTTGAACCCTGACTGGTACAACAAAAAAACAGGGCTTTGTGTTTGGGTTATTATTGAAGAGTCTGCTAGTTGTCCTGCGCTTCTATTCTGGAGAATAGAAGATCTATCAAGGAGAATCCTTGATTTTTAGCTTGGCTCATAGCTAGTTAGAGGTTCAAAATCTAAAAGGGAAGTTCATTGACCCAAGAGAAATAAGAACATAAAGCCATAGAAAAATTTCTGTGCTAATATTTGTAACATCTTTTTTCATAGTAGCTAAGAACCAGAAACAACTCAATTATCTATCAGGTAGTGAACAGATATATGGACCAGGTACATCTGTATAATGGAGCCTTACTCAGCAATAAAAGGGAATAACTACTATGTACAAAGCAACATGGACGAATCTCAAAATCATTCAAAAACTAAGTAAGCCAGTCACAAAAGGTTACGTATTTGCAAGTAATATATCTGATAAGAAGTTTGTATCCAAAATATCCATATAATTCTCACGACTCAAAAATAAAGACATGTAACCTGGTGAAAAAGTGGGCAAATAATCCTAGTAGACGTTTCTCCAAAGAAGATACCCAAATACCAATAAACACATAAAAGGATGGCCAACGTTATTAGTCATTAGGAAATGAAATCAAAACTACAATGAGATACTCTTTCATATACACTGCGCTAAGTTGCTTCAGTCATGTCCAACTCTTTGTGACCCCATGGACTGTAGCCCACCAGGGTCTGGAGGAGAATTCACGAGATTTCCTCCTCCGGGGATCTTCCCAATCCAGGGATCGAACCTGCATCTCTTGTGTCTCCTGCATCGGCAGGCAGGTTCTTTACCGCTGGCACCACCTGGGAATCCCTTTCATATACACTAGGATGACTAAAAGAAAAGAGACTGACAACAGCAAGTGTTGGCAAGGATGCTGAGACACTGAGAATTGAAAATGAGTACCTGTCTTCAAGGCAGAAAGAGGAAGAGGACTTACCAACAGAGATAGGGAGTATTCAGAGGTAGGAGGTCCTTTGTATTCCAAGAGAGGAAGGACTCTGGAGGAAAAGTCCACAGACAGCTGCTTCAGGTGCTGTCAAGAGGTCAATGGCATGGACAACCAAGTCATCAGTGTCCCCCAGGAACGCCCCACTGACTGCACCATACTACCATGATTTGCAGAGTTGTGGGGGCCACAGGTGAAAGAAGAAGAACCTGAAGAAGTGGGCAGGAGTGAATGCTGCTCTTTAGGAAGACTTGGATGTATTTCTGGGAAGAAAGAGCCTCCTCCCCAGAGTGCGCACAGTGGGAAGAGGCCAAGAGCCAGCAGGATGGTGTGGGTTGGATAAGGAGTAGGGTAGGGCTTGGGGTCCTTTCCCAAACTACAATCCCTCCTCCTCCTTCTCTGGTAAGGATATTGGAAAGCTTAGTTTCTCTGGCTTAACAGCCCTTTGGCGTGGTAATAATAAAGTGAAAGTGAAGTCGCTCAGCCGTGTCCGACTTTTGCGACCCCATGGACTGTAACCTGCCAGGCTCCTCCGTCCATGGGATTTTCCAGGCAAGAACACTGGAGTGGGTTGCCATTTCCTTCTCCAGGAGATCTTCCCCACACAGGGATTGAATCCTGGTCTCCCGCATTGTAGACAACTACCTGCTTTATTACAGATATAACTTATTGGATATAAGGAGGAAATGGTTTTACTCTTCCTAGTAACTGCTCCTTGATAAAGTCCATGTTGAATCCTCCTTTCTCAACAAGGGCCAGGTCCCTTCCTCACATGATTTTGACCAGATTGCGTATATCTTCATCATTCCTGGTAACTAAAATAGTTTAAATTTGGCATTTAAGATTCAGTCTTTATCGTTTAAAATGTCTGCATTCTTGAAATGGGGGCATCACTGCTGTAAGTGGAGGAGGGGTGTGATGTGACTCTGAAACTCCTCCTGTCCAGTAAGAGCCCCCCCAACCCCATACAGGAGCAGGAGGGAGATAGGGTCTGCCCTGGTGACTGTCACGGGCTGTGCCCCTGGCCTCATGTGGCTCAGCCTGGTTCTGTCTGCTCTGCGGTGGCCTCCCCTGAGGTGGTTACCTCCACGTCGGTACTGTGGGGGCTCTTCCTGGAGAACTCTTCAGTTTTACATCCACCCCCGAGGCTTGTTCAGCCTCACCAGCAGGAACTGTTCCCCATCCGTTCTCCAGATGGGGCATCCAGTTGACCTTGAAATGCCCCTGGCTCTTGGGCGTTCTATAACCCCTGAGTTCTTTCATAGCACAGAAAACACTGGGCTCCTCTTCCACAACCTATGAGGGCCATGAACTTCACTTTGTAGGCCAGGCTGGGCTTCCAAAGCAGCAGCGTTGAGATAAAATATAGGATGCCTGGGTAAATCTGAAAATCTCAGACAAACAAAAAATTGATTTTTAGCATAAGTATGTCCCATGCAATACTGGAGACACACTAAAAAAAAACGATGCATTGTTTATCTGAAATTCAAATTTACCTGGGCATCCTATAGTCTTATTAGCTATTAACTAAATCTGGCTACTGTACTAAGAAGCAGACTGAGAAGGAGACTCGGATGCGGGAAGTTTGGGGGGTGGTTATTCTCAGGATGGACATCCATGGGGGGAGTGAAGCCAGCAGAACTGGGCAGAGAAAAAAGTTCAGCTGCGAGGCAGTCACAACAAAAGACCTCAGCCAGCTTGCCAGGGAGCTCTGGAGCTGGGATGACCCTTGAGAACTGCCCTACACTGAGGGGAGCTGGCTGGTGCTTTATTCTCCCAAACGGACCAGTGGACCAGCCACTGGCTGTGGGCTGATCTCAGAAGGAGGTGTGACCTTGGGCAAGGCTGGGCTCTTGTATAAGAGAAAATCTGTGCCTGAGAGGCTCAGCTGCAAGCTGGGAGCACCCAGCACTTCTGGTATATATATATTTCATCTCCAGTAAGTGGAAACCAGGTGCCTTTGGAACGCGTCCCACAAAGGGCTGACGTAGATCAAACAGCAACGAGTGGCAGGAGAATTCAAATTGTCATGAGGATAAAGGGCAAGAAGCCAAAGTGAGAAGAAACTGCACTGCATTTGTGACAAAACCAATGATTTTCTTTCAGCCTAACACCCTTATCAGTCGCATCAGGGGAATAAAATGTGTATGAGGACTGTGGTTTATCTTGGTTGAGAACGGTAAGGCTAAAGTGTTTGTAGGGAGTTTGGTACCTCTTCACATTGAACCTTGGGGCGCCAGCAGAGTCCCTGCCTGTAACAGAGGTGTGTGCCAAGCTCACATCCAGAAGCCAGGCCGGAAACCAGAGTGGGCTATCCCAGTGCATTGCTTTTTTCTGGAAGCGTGGCCTCTACCCCTGCCAGCGCCGGCTTTTCCCCACCCCCCACCCCCCGCTCTGCTCTGCTCCTCCTCCTCCCTCCTCCTGGGTCAGCCCTGCGGCCCATTCACTTCCTTGCCTCTCACTGGCTCCCACGTCCCTGGGCAGGATCTGTCTTCTGACACATTGGACACAATTTTGGCTCAGCTCTGGCTAAGGGCTCCGAGGTGGGGCCTCCTCCTCTGGTGTCCTGGGATGCCCCGTTTCACTTCCTACACCATCGCTGGCTCCACAGATTCCGCCGCTACACCCATAGCCGCACCCAGGTCTTGTCATCACCGAGCTGCTCCTCAGAGACGCTCCTCCGTCAACCCACTCGTCGGTTGCAAGCTCTGATTTTCCATTCTATCCCTGTCTTCCTCCCCCAGCCTGTGTTCTCAGCCTGCGGCCCGGGGTCCCTGCCTAGATCACAACTCATCACTGCAGTCTTGCTCTTACCTCAGCCTCCTCACCCCTTTTCCTCCCATCCCGCCCACTCCAGGCCCCGCACCCCTTGGTCTCATCTCCTCTCCCTGGGCTGTCGGGGCTGCAGGAGAAATGCCCCCCTGTCTCCCTGCAGAGTCAGAGCCCTGGGGTCGGCTGCCTCTCAAGGCCCCTCCACAGGCTTCCCCCCAGAAGCTCCCTCACTCTTTCAAGACCTTATCTGATCCCTGCTGCCCCCCCCCGCCCCCCCCAGGTGCCCCAGAGAAAACAAGAGGGCCCCTGAAGGAGACACCTCGGCCTCCTGCCACACTCCTCCAAACTCCCCCACACCTCGGCCAGCCTCATCTCTTCCCTCTTGTCTCAGGGGACGTGCTGCCTTCCATCTGGGCTCCAAATCCTCTCTCCTCCACACTTTCAGTCTCCTGCTAATGATTTCCTGTCTCACCAGACCTCTTCCTTTCTGCTGGCCCTGTCTGCCTTTTCTGATGTACAAACATACTCAAGACCCTCCATGGCTTTAAAAGACATGATCGATGGACCTTAAACTTCTAAGAAGTGCTACCAGGTCTCCGTCCCATGCTGGCTTTCAAATTCCCTACGAGAATAAGCAACATTTTAAGGGCCCATGTCCTCCGTCTACAGTTCACATCCCAGAAATACGCCTCCTGCTGCCACCACGCCTTCCCAGTGATGTCTAAACCCTGGGCCATTTCCGTCTCCATCTTACTGGTCTCGCTTGCTCTAAGTTCTTGGTTCGGTTCTCGGGTCTCCCCTGAGACTCTTCTCAGGCTGCTCTTCCACAGGTCCCCCCACTAGTGACTGACCCTCAGCATTGTCAAGGGTTCTTGCTCCATCTTCTCCCCTCCTCTCTCTGCTCACGCTCATTTTCCCGGGGCACAATCCTTTCCAAGCAGGCCTCTGACTTGCAAAGTATTGTCCAGCCGGTCCTCTCCTGGGAGCTCCAGCCCAGACACCCAGCTGCTTCCGAGACTCCCTGCTTCAGCATCCCAGGTGAAGGGCAGTTTCTTAACCCAGCACGGCCTCAACGCACAGATCTTCTTCGGGTCAGTCCCCCGGCTTACTGTTCACACCACCTTCTACCAATGGGCTCATAACCAGAAGCCTCAGGAGTGTCCTTGATTCCTCCCTCTTTCTCTATATCTTGTCTGGACAGAAAACTAATACACCAGACTGCGGGCCACCACCTCACACCACACCAGATGATTCCTGGAGTTTCTCAAGCAATATTCTTATACTATGACTTGCATCTGAGTATTCATTGCAGCCTTTGTTCATCCCTTCATTCTTTCCCTCACATGTTCGTCCAGCCACAAACCAGAGCTGAGCTTCTTCCACAGCTGGCACTGTGCTCAGTGTGGGACACTGTCTCAGAGTCTTCCCAGCCAAGAGCAGAGAGACCTGGAAACATGGGCACTGTCATGTGGACAAGTGCAAAGGTGCTCAACACATGCAGACAAGAAAAGGATACAAGGATATCCTTGTACACACCAAGGATGATGCCATTTGTACATTTTCTTTAGAAAAGCTCTATTAAAATCCTCTCAATTATTTAATTGGCTTGCGTACATGTGTGCATGCTCAGTTGTGTCGGACTCTGCAATCCCATAAACTGTAGCCTGTCAGGCTCCTCTGTCCATGGGATTTTCCAGGCAAGAAAACTGGAATGGGTTGCCATTTCCTTCTCCAGGGGATCTGCCCCACTCAGGGATTGAACCTGTGTTTCCTGCATCTCCTGCATTGCAGACACATTCTTTCACCACTGATCCACTGGGGAAGCCCATTTTAATTGGTTTATCATTTTATGTTTGAGTTGTAACAGTTATCTTTATATTCTGAATACAAGTTCCTTGTCAGATACATGGTTTACAAATACTGTCTCCCATTCTGTGGGCTGTCTTTTTACTCTCTTGATTGTATTATTTGCAGCACAAAAGTTTTGAGTATTGATGTAGTCCAAGTTATTCATTTACTATTGTCACTTGTGCTTTTGATGTCATATCTCAGAAATCATTGCCTAATTCAAGGTCATGAACATTTACTTCATTCATTGTTTTAAGTGTTTTAGTTGCTCTTACATTAAAGTCTGTGATTTTCATATATATATTTGGCTGTGTCGGGTCTGAGCTGCACTACTTGGAATCTATGTGGCAGCCCTCAGGCTCCAGAGTGTGTGGGCTTTGCAGCTGCAGTGCACAAGGTTAACCGCCCCACAACATGTGGGATCTTGGCTCCCCAACCAGAGACTGAACCCATGTCCCCTAAATTGGAAGGTGAATTTTTAACTACTGTATCATCAAGAAGTGCCCATGATTTTCTTTATTGTACACAGCAGGGGTCCAACTTCATCCTTTCCCCCACTTGAATTGCCTAAGCACCTTCACTGAAAATTAATAGACTATATGTCTGTGTGTGGATCTACATTTGGACTAACAATTATATTCCATTGATCTTGATTACTCAGTCTTGATTACTTTATCTTTGTATTCAATTTTAAGGTTGGGAAGCATGAGTCCTACAAGGTTTTTGTTATTTTTCATGGTTGTTTTCACTGTTCTGGATAGCTTGAATTTTCATATGAATTTGAGGATCAGCTTGTCACTTTCAGCAAAGTAGCTAGCAGGTCCTAGAAGATAATATAGGAGAAAACCTACCTGACCTTGAATATTTTAATGGCTTCCTAGGTACACCACCAAAGGCATGATCCATGAAATAAATAATTGATTAGCTAGAGTTCATTAAAATTAAACACTTCTGCTTTGCTAAAAACAAATGTCAAGACAATGAGAAGACAAGCACAGACTGGGAGAAAATATTTGCAAAAGACATGTGATAAAGACCTTTTATCCAAAATATCCGAAGAACTATTAAAACTCAACAATAGAAGAACAAATAACCTGATTGAAAAATGAGCCAAAGGCATTAACGGACACCTCACCAACAACGTACAGATAGCAAATAAGCACAGGAAGATGCTTCACTTTCTATGTCAACAGAAAAATGCAAGTTAAAACAACGAGATACTACTACACGGCTGTAAGAATGACCATGAACCAGAACACTTACAACACCAAATGCTGGCAAGAATGTGGAGCAACTCATTGTTGGTGTGAATAAAAAATGGTGCAACCACTTTGGAAGACAGTTTGGCAGTTTCTTAAGAAACTATACATATTCTTACCATATGATCCAGCAATTGTACTCCTTGATATATACCCAAAGGAGGTGAAAACCCGTATCTACACAAAAACCTTCATGAGGATGTTTATGGCAGCTTTATTACAAATGGCTAAACCCTAGGAACAACCAAAGTGTCCTTCAGCAGCTGAACCGATATATAAGTTGTCAAACGTTCAGATGATACAATGTTATCCGGTGCTAAAAAGAGATGAGCTGTCAAGCCATAACAAGACTCAGAGGAACCTTAAATGCATATTACTAAGTGAAAGAAAACAATTTGAAAAGTCTTCATAGTACATGACTTTATGGAAAAGGCAAAACTCTGCAGACAAGAAAAGATCAGTGATGGCCAAGGATTGGAGGAATGAGGCTATGAAGGCATGAACAGGTGGAGTACAGAGGATTTTTAGGGCCATGGAAATACTCTGTATAATATCATAATATCATATATGACATTATGCATTTGTACAAATCCACAGAATATATAACACCAAGACTACACTAAAATATAAACTGTAGACTCAGGATTACAATGTGTCAAAGTAGGGGCATCAGTTATAACAAAAGCACTGCTCTGGGGAGGAATGTTGGCAATGTAGGAGGCTATGTATGGGGGCAGGGCAGAGAATATATGGAAATTTTCTGTACCTTCACCTTGATTTTGCTGTGAATCTAAAACTTCTCTAAAAAATAAAATCTAAAAAAAAAGCCATGAGGGATTTGGTAGATATTGCACTGAAGCTGTACATCAATTTAGAGAGTATTACTATCTTAATAATGTCAAGCCTCCTAATCCATAAATACACCCTTCCATTCATCTAAATATCCTTTAATTTTTTTCAACAATGTATTGCAGTTTTCCGTGTATATGTATTGCATCATCTCATTAAATGTGTACCTAAGTACGCTATTGTAAGTGAAACTGTTTCCTTAATTTCATTTTCAGATTGTCCACTGCTGGCATATAGAAACACAGCTGGTTTTTGTATATTGAGTCTTTTTATGATGTAAGAGTTTTGGATTTTGTTAAATGTTTTGTCTGTGTCTATTGAAATGATTATGTGGTTTCTGTTCTTTATTCTAGTATATGGTTTATTACATAAATTGTTTTTTATATGTTGAGCCAACCTTGTAGTCTCAGAATAAGCCCCACTTGGCCGTGGTGTATAATTATATTGGTGGACTTGGTTGATTAGTACTTTGTTAGGATTTTTGCATCTGTATTTATAAGGAATATTGGTCTGAATTTTTTTTTTTAACTTGTAATGTCTTTGGCTGGTTTTGGAATTAGGGTAATTCTGTGGCATTTTTGCCAAAAATGCATAACTCACTCAATGATGAAGTAACATTAGACATACCTAAATTGAGAATGACTGTATAAAACAACTTGCCAGTGTTCTTCAAAAGTGTGAAGGTCATGAAAGATAAAGGAAGCCAGAAAAAACTGGCCCACAGTAGATTAAACTGACATAACAACTGAATGCGATGTATAACAGCGTATTGGAAACTGTAACACAAGAATGACATCAGTGGGACAATTATTGAAATTTGAAGTAGGTTAGATAATAACATAGAATCAGTGCCTTTTTTCTGATTTTGATAATTACACTATTTAGGGAGGATGTTAACATTTGGGGAATTCTTTGTATTATTGTCACCAACTTTCTAATGTCTGAAATTATTAAAAAGTGAGTTAAAATTATTTTTTTAAATGTAAGTATATGTGTATGTGGTGTCCTTGGTTCAGTGAGGGAAAGAATGTGTTTGAGAGCCAGGGAAGCATGAAAATCAAGGCCAGAGTTCAGTATTTCTGGCAACAGCAAGTGCTGAGTGTTTCTGGAACAGAAAGTGTGGGGAAGCAGATGAGACCACTAGGAATGAGCACACCCTGAAGGCCGTGGGGAGCTGTGGAAGGATGGGCCTTGGGAAACCAGGGGGAGACTCGGGAGAGGAAGTGATACAGATGGGGAAAGTTACAAAGATTGGCCATGAACTTGTAAAGAGAAATTCTGCCCAAGGATGTTATAGTCTCCTTTTAGAGTTTTATTGTAGATTTTTTAAAAAATCTAATACTGGAAAGGAAAATAAAAGGGTCATGTTTTGTATCTAGAACAATAGCAATGTTCAACCCCCAATTCAATCTCAAGAGAACTGAGCCATTTGCTTGAGGGGCAAGAGTTAAAATGTGGGCTTTAAATGTGTTACTGCAGAAGGGCTGAGGTGGGGAATTTCTTCACCATGCTAATGAGATTGGACCTAAGGGTCTGAAGATCCAGTTTTTAGGAGCGGAAAGCCCTTTTATGGTGGATGGAGGAGTCTCATGCTGGCCTCTATAAGAAGACTTGAGGAAATATCTGTCATACAAGAACTGAGGCAAACTGAGCATGAGCTGCCCTGACTCGGAGGAAAACAGTTTGAGCAGAGAACTAAGGAGCTAAAAGGAATCACGGCCTGTGATGGGAAGGAGAGGGTAGAGGACGAAAAGCAAGGGGGTGTCCCCTCTTCAGCCAGGTCCCCGGAATTCCAGAGACTCCTGAAGAAAATGTTGAAACAAGCTCACACACGTTTTGCTGTATTTTAAAATGTTTATGTCCAAGAATTTTTTTCCCCTATGTGTCAACTATATCCACTGGGTTGAACCATATGAAATTGACGAGTCAGCGGCAGTGAGTGGTCAGGGAAACTGGATGTTAGTGTAAGACTAGGAATGCAGGTAAGAGACAGTGAGAGCCTGAACTGAGGCTGAATCTGCTTCCTGGGCAGACTCCTTGGAACCTGAACGCTTGACTGGCTGTTGAGAACTGGATAAATGAGAGCTAAAGGAAGAGGAGATTCCAGAGAGAGTGACCAATGGGACAATGTACTTCTGCCAGGAGACACAGGGACTGAAAGATGCCAAAGAGATCTGTCAATGAGGAGCTCTTGGAGACTGTTTTAGTTTTCTGTAGCTGTTGTAATAAACTCCCATGAACCTGGTGCCTTAAAACAATACACATTTATTTTCTTAAAGTTCTGGAAGCCAGAGGTCTGAAATGAGTCTCTATGGGGTAACGTCAGGGTATCAGCAGGGGTGGGTCCTCTGGAGGCTCTCGGGGGAAACTCTCTGGGGGTGGGGAGTGGAGACACGGGTCACTGTGGTCTTGGCTTCCACTGTCACACTGACTTTTCCTCTTCTGTGTCCGATTTCCCTCTGCCTTATTCTTATGAGGATACTTGTGATGACATTTAGGGTCCACCTAGATGATCCAGGATAAGCTCCGCATCCCAAGATCCTTAACTTAATCACACCTGCAAAGTCTCTTTTGCCCTGTGAGGTGACAGCCGTGGCTTCCAGAGATTAGGATGTGCATATCTTTGGGGGCTAATACTCAGTGTACCGCTTGGCAAGAATATTTCCCCGCAGCAGCCAGGGGTACAGCAGCAGAATGCGGAGGGCTGACAGGTAGCTGGGGCCTGGGCTGGATGGCTCACCTGAGACCTTGAGGTAGATGTAGGAGGGGAGATACCAGCCCCTGGGGATGCGTGAAGGATTAAGAGTATGCACGGGACAGGGAGAATTAGCAGACACAGAAGGCACAGGGGAGTAGGAGACAGTGTGTGGGGAAGCTCAGAGCGGAAGGAGATTCTAGAAGGAAGAGGCCAGCACCATCAGGCACCACAGAGAGGATGAGAGATGGACCGAAAAGAACCCACCGCTTTTGGCAGTTAGAGGCCGTGGATAAACTGCCAGGGCAGGGGGGAATATCAGGGTGTGGGGCAGGAAAGTGCGTTAACAGAGGTTGTATGGGAACACAAGGTGAGGCTGTGGAGACACGAACGTAGACTATTTTTGAGGAACTTAGGTAACATGAAAATAGAGCACAGTTAGGATAAGGATGGGCTTCATTGCAGCACTATTCACAAGAGCTACAACATGGAAGCAACCTAGATGTCCGTAGACAGATGAATGGGTAAAGAAGTTGTGGTATATGTAATATTGTAATATGGAATATTACTCAGCCATAAAAAGGAACACATTTGAGTCAGTTCTAATGAGGTGGATCAACCTAGAAACTATTATACAGAGCGAAGTAAGTCAGAAAGGGAAAGATAAATATATTCTAACATATATATACAGAATGTAGAAAAATGGTACTGAAGAATTTATTTACAGGGTAGCAATGGAGAAACAGACATAGAGAATAGACTTACAGACATGGGGAGAAGGGAGGAGAAGGTGAGATGTGTGGAAAGAGTAACATGGAAATTTTCATTACCATATGTAAAATAGACAGCCAATGGGAATTTATTGTATGGCTCAGGAAACTCAAACAGGGGCTTTGTTTCAACCTAGAGGGGTGGGATGGGGTAGGAGATGGGAGGGAGGTTCAAAAGGGAGGAGATATATGTATACCTATGGCTGATTCATGTTGAGGTTTGAAAGAAAACAGCAAAATTCTGTAAAGCAATGATCCTTCAATTAAAAAATAAATAAGTTTTTTTTTTTTTTTTTTTTTTAAAAAGGATGGGCTTCCCTTGTGGCTCAACTGGTAAAGAATCCGCCTGCAATGCTGGGAGACCTGGGTTCGATCCCTGGGTTGGGAAGATCCCCTGGAGAAGGGAAAGGCTACCCATGCCAGTATTCTGGCCTGGAGAATTCCATGGACTGTATAGTCCATGGGGCTGCAGAGAGTCAGACACGACTGAGCGACTTTCACTTCACTTCACTTAGGATAAGGATGAACGGTCCCAGGCTGTTAGGAATGGAGACAGCATCCAAGTCTGTGAGAAGGTGGCCAGAATCTCAGGCTTTCAAGCTGACAAAGACATAGATGGACAAGTTATGGCACTGCACACTTCCACCCTTACTGCCAAGACATTCTACTATCTTCCATGTGCACAGACTTAAAGCTGTTATGAGAGCATAAAATGACCAAGAAAATTCTGAGGATGTTCCAGTCTTTGTGCAGTTCCCTCTGGGCACGCAGCACCAGATAATTAGGGAACAGAGCGTTTGCAACCATGGCCCCCAGAGATGGGACGAGATGTGCTAGATGGGCAGCCAGAAGGATGCCCCTTTCTCTGGGCAAGAAGTTAGTAAGTCAGGGAAGAATTCTTTCGAGAATAAAAGCTCTCTGTGTGCCCCTATATGGGCAAAACACCTTTCTTTCTCTTTCTAAGCATCCTTCTCTTTGAATGCTGAGGGCATAACAGATGTATGAAAGATAATAGGATATTCAACATCTCTTGTTAATCAGGAGAGATCACAATAATTTGATCTTGCCTCTCTGGGATTAGTTTTCATTGTGCCTTTTAAAAACGGAAGCAAGTCTTGTTTTTCAGTTTTACATTCCTTCCTCTTTCTTCTTCCCTGGGTTTGTTTATCTCTCCTGTTCTGGGAGAGCTTTGTCTTGGGTTGTGATGGGTTGTGTTGTACTTCTACCTTCTGCTTTGTTCCCCACTCTCTTTATTCCTGCCCCTGCCACCCCACCCCACCCACTTCTGTCCTCACTTATCCCTTTGATTCGGGAGGAGCTGCTCCCTAAATATCTGAGAATGTCTTCTGTCCAAGACATTCCAGGGCGACCACCGGCGTCCCTGCCTTCAGGGGGAAGGAAGCCCCAGGCCAGGCTGGCACCCAGCAGGGACAGGGTGACAATCCTCATCAGCCAGAGGCTGCGGGATCCCAGAAACACATTCGGGTCTGTCTTTGTGAAAGAAAATGATACTTCTGCAGGCAGGTGGTACTATTTTGGGGAACATTTTTATGTGCAATTTAGAGTGCACATTCTACGCACAGCTCAGACAGAAATAATCAGTTTAATGTGTGTCTGCACCATCATGTGGTCAAGCTTTAGGTGAGAGCAGATTTACACACCGAAATCAAAAGGAAATAGCAGGAGCCGTCTTCTGCTACATTCCTTGACAACAAATGGTCATGCGATGGAGGGCGGCCAACCCAGTGCTCCAATCCTTTTACTCCTTCCCAGAAAGGGCTTTGAGTTTGAAAGAAAAACTAGTTTCCAAGGTGCTTGAGTGCATCTGTTAAATATAGATTTTTATTAACAGGGGGCACATGTAAACAAAGACTACATAAACAGAAAGACGCCTGGCAGCAAGGGGGAGTATGCTCAGTGTCAGGGAGTTTTTCTTAACATGAAGTGTAAGGCAGTTTATGGGAATTCGTGAGCCAACATTTCAGTTCAGGAAGACATCCTGCTTTTCTGATGCCTGCCACAGAAGATGGTCAGACCGAGGAGCTTCATTTCCACGGCACCGGGCAGTTGTCATTGTTTGTTTTAGTTAAAGAGAAAAGGGTTTGTTCTCTGAGGGGCCAGGATGCCGGAGGAACCACGGTAAGAAAATAAAAACAAAAGCAAAACATACTAAGGTTCACTGCGTATTTTTCAGAAAGTTCAACTTGCAAATGAAAGAATTGTATCGAGGATTTTTTTTTTTTTTAAGTAAAAGCTCCACTGAAAGCAGCCACGTGCGAACACCTCAAGAAGGAGAAGCACTTTCAGTCAAGCCACTATGCAGATCTACACCCAGGGTCACATTCAAAATATGTATGTGTCACCCCTTGGCTCCCCAAGCAATGAATCAGTGCAGACTCTGCAAAAAAAAAAAAAAAAAAAAAGCAGCTGTATCGAGTCTTCGAGTCACCTCGGCCACAGCTTTCAGAGTTGGAGAGAAGAAACTTTGAGATTAAAGGGCAACATTTTCCCTCTGAAATGGAATAATTGCGATATGGGATTTGCTTTTTTTCCCCCCCTCCAAGTTTTGAAGAAAAACAATGTTCTTCCTGCTGTGATGAATTTATTCTGAGGTCTGAAAGGAAACCCATGTCCCGAGAGGAGGCGGGCCCTGAGTCAGGAGGGTGAAGGCCAGCCTTTCAGCACATGTGTTCCCGTTTATCCAGGGGCGGCGCTCGGGTGTGAAGGGGGGAATACCCAGGGTGAAAAGATTCAAGGGGATCAAATTATTTTTCCATTTGTCTCAGAATGAAAGAAAGAGAGGAAATAAAAGGGGGAAGGAAAATCACTTCATTATGTGGTGATCGAGTGTAACCTGGGGTAGCAGGAGAGCGGCAACTTTATTTTTCAGAGAAGCTCCTTTTAGGGTATCCTGAGCCTCCCAGGGTGCGGGCCAGGACTGTGGAATCCAAACCACCAGGAGCACGAGAACAGGAGTTGCATGGATGTCTACACTTGTCATCTCTCACATGACCTCTGGGCTACCAGCCTCCCTCACCCCATCTGGGTGGATGGGGTCAAGGGGAAAGAGGAAAGAGAAAACTGTTCAAGCGAACATTTACTACACGGTAACATGTTACCCGTTTTACACGCATGGTCTTCTTCACCATAAGTCTGAAAACTAGAGATAGCTGTTGTTGTTGTTTAGTTGCTAACTTGTGTCCGACTCTTTTGCCGCCCCGTGGACTGTAGCCGCCAGGCTCCTCTGTCCGTGGGATTTCCCACGCAAGAACACTGGAGTATGCAGCTATTTCCTTCTTTGGGAAATCTTCCCGACCCAAGGATCAAACCTGTGTCTCCTGCATTGGCAGGCGGATTCTTTACCACTGAGCCAATAGCGAAGCCCAAAGCAGAGATTACTGTCCCCATTTCAGAGGTAAGCAGAAAGTTTCAAATATTTCTGTGGGCTGTGCTCCAAGTGCCCCAGTTGGCGGTGGAGGGGGCATATCTGTTACCAGACTCAAGCTCTTCTTGGCTTTGATGCACTGACTTCCCGCCAGGTGGCCTTGGTATGAGAGGTGGTGGTTGGAAGGTCCATTTAGCATCAGAGTATAAAGGCCACAACTATTTCCCTCCACAGCTCACACGCTATTAAACATGGGAAAGCAAGAGACCGAGTGAATGTACTCAAAGGGCAGGAATGAAAACAACGCAATTAGGACTCATTTGGGGAACAGGAAGTGTGCCTTCCAGTTACTGTGGGGGGTGCTTAATGAGGCCAGGCCTAGGGGCTCCCTGATTCACTGGAAAAAAGGTGGGGGGACAGTGATTCGGTGCCCACTGGTGATCAGCTCAGTGAGGGCCCCCTGCACTGTGACATTTCACACTGGCCGATGATCAGCTGCTTTGCCAACATTTGAACACACGTGTGGAGTGAAAAGCCTCAGGCCCTGGTGGCTTTTCCACCTGCCTGCCCCCTTCATGTCCCCTCGTCAGGGGTGCGGCTCCCTCATGCAGAAACTTGGCCCCAAGCCCTCCCAGGGCCCGTCCTCATGTCCCACAGAGCCAGGGACACGAGGGACATTCCTGCTGGCTCTGCATCTCAGGATCCCTCAGGTGGGTCACAGGCTAGGGTCAGCTTGTCCTCTAGCATGAGGTCTGAGAGAGATGTGCTCTGCACTGGGGCTCCCCATGACAGCGGGGAGAGGGGTTGAGAGAGCTTGCTCAAAGCCCAGGCCTCTTAGGAGTCTCCCACTTGCCTCTGAAGCTTAAACATGGACCTACTGATTTCTCCTGATCACAAAAGCAGGGTCGGGAAAGAAAGACAGATGAGGAAGAGGAGAGACAGCAGGCAGCAGTCACGTCAAAAGAAACATCTGAACCTCTAAACTCTGCTCAGAAGCGATGTCGACATGGCTCCATGGTTGCCGTGGGAGAGAGGGGAGCAGGGCAGGCCCCAGGAGGCCTGGTCATGCAAGCGGACAGGCCCCTGCAGGCCAGCTTGAGCCCCTGCCTGCCCTGATCACCAAGGAATAGACTGAGGGGGATTTTGAAAACACATCAGGAGAGTCATGAAATGCAATCACCGAGAGACAGAGAAATGAGACCCTCAGGGTGGGGGCTGAGGGCCTCTGGGTGAAGGTGACCTCTGCTGACCGCCTGCTGGGGTCAGGAGGTGTCCCACACCCACAATAAATGGCCACAAGCCACGGGCTTGTGTGGTCTAGAACCTTCTCCTCAAGATAACAGAATTAAATGTCTGGAAAGAAAGGTGAATTGAGTGACAGCTCATGACCTGGTTTTGCATGTGTCACAGCAGCACCTTGGGACCCCCATGGTCAGGTCGGGGTGATCCCTGTGGTCTCACCCACAGACACCGCCTCTGTGCAGAGACACAATCTCCCGGAAGAATGACCGTGTGGGCATGGCCTGAGGACATCGTGGGTCTGGGGAAGTGGGGCTGCTCCCAGCCACAGGAAGAGCAGCGGCTCCAGAATCTGTGCCCCCCCAGCATCAGGGTGAAAGGGCTGCCCCGGAGCCCAAGGCTTCCTGGAGACAGATGAGCTGGGAGGAACTCTGGAGTCCAGCACTCTCCTTTCATGCATTAAAAACATGGCAGCTCAGGAAAGAGCCGCCCTGAGTTCAAGACCTCCTGAATATTTAGCCAGCGGTTCCCCAGTCATGAAGATGGAAACAGAATCCCTGCCTCTGGCGACTGTTGTACCAATTGAATGAGACAGCACAGGAAACCATCTGAGTAGTCCATCACCTTGTAGTCATCATTTGTCGTTATGCAGATAAAAACAACTAGAGAAACCCATCAAGGTCACAGCCCTTCCCAGAGTCAGCTGGTGGAAGGTCTGGGAAGGTCAGGGGTAGGCAGCTCCCAAGACAGCCCACAAGATCCTCCCTCCTGGTATTCACAACTGGAGTAACTCCCTCCTACACTGTATTCACAGAAACAGGAGAAGTGACTTTATATTATTTCCAAAGTGAAAGTATTAGTTGCTCAGTTGTGTCCGACTCTTTGCGACCCCGTGGACTGTAGCCTCCAGGCTCTTCTATACATGGGGTTCTCCAGGCAAGAATACTGGAGTGGGTTGCCAACCCCTTCTCCAGGGAATCTTCCTGACCCAGGGATTGAACCCAGGTCTGAACTGCAGGAAGATCCTTTACTATCTGAGCCATCATATCACTTTCAAGATGAGGTTATAAGCATCTGCAGCTCAGAGTGGAATGGTGGTTGCCAGGCAGGGGGCGGGGAAATGGGGAGGCATTTGTCAAAGGGTAGGAAGTTTCAGTCAGGCAAAGTGAATACATTTTGGAGAGCTAACTTACAACTCAGTGATGACCGCTGACAATACTATATCACACACTTGAAATTTGCTAACAGGGTAGATCTTGAGTGTTCTTTTCCCTCCACCCCCACCCCAGAAAAGGGAACTGTGTGAGGTAGTGTTCTCTAACCTGACTGTAGTGGTCATTTCACAGTGTATACGTGTATGAAAACAGTAAGTTTTACACCTTAAATATGTCCGATTCTGTCAATTATGCCCCACCCTCCCACAAAACTAAAAATCCAAAACAGACTGTGGCTGCCATCTTAGGCTCTGTCTTGGGCAACCAGAACCCTTGTAGACCAAATATGTGGAATTATCAAGCCCCTCCCCCACCCTGCCCCAACATTTCTAGAGGTGAGAAGGAGAAAGAGTTTGGATTGAAACTGCATTTGTTTCCTGGGACTGCAGTAACAAAGTACTGTGCCCTTCAAGGCGTAAACAATGGAAATGCATTGTCTCCCAGTTATGGAGGCCAGGAGCCTGAGCTCAAAGCAATGGCAGCCAGGCTGGTTCTCCTGTGAGGGAGACTCTGTCCCCTGCCTCTCTCCCAGCTTCTGATTGTTGCCTGCAATCACTGCCATTCCTTGGCTTGTAGAAGCATCACCCCGATCTCCGCCTGCATCTTCACATAGTGTTCTACCTGTCTGTGTCTGTGTCCCAGTTTCCCCTTTTTCTAAGACACCAGTCATATTGGATTAGGGCCCACCCTAATGACCTCATCTTAACTTGACTATCTCTGTAAAAACCTTATTTCCAAATAAAGTCACTTGGTGAGGTACTGAGGGTTAGGACTCCAACAGATCTTTTTTTAGGGGGATGCACAATTAAATTCTTAACAGGAATGCTGTAGATTATTGGGATAAATTGAAGGAAGCCTTTCAGAATTACCCAGAAGTCCATGAATAATTATAGTGTCCAGATGGTTTTTACAACATGCCCTGGGCAGTGAAGGGGGCAGAAACTAAGCAATTCCCCTGGTGTTAGAGTGAGAAACCATATGATTCTTTCCATTTTGGGGCTTGCAAGAAAACAACCCATCTTTAATGGGTGCTGTGGGCATGGTTTCCTTCAGTACTCAATTAGTTTGCGAGGATGCCCTAACAAAATACTCCACACTGGGTGACTTAAACAACAGAGGTGTATTTTCTTGTAGTTCTTCAGGCTGGCAGTCCAAGATCAAGGTGCCAGCAGGGCTGGGTTCTCCTGACGCCTCTCCCCTTTGCTTGCAGATAGCTCTCTTCTGCCTGTGTCCTCACGTGGTCTTTCGTTTGTGTGCACACACCCCTGGCTCTATTTTTATAAGGACGCAAGTACCATCGAATCAGGACCCACACTAACAGCCTCATTTTAACTCAGTCCCTTCTAAAAACCTTATGTCCAAATATGGTTACATTGTCAAATACTGGGGGTTGGTTCTTCAACATGTGACTCTGGGCTGGGGGGTGGGTGGTGGACACAAAGCAGCCTGCAACAAGCAGCTATAGAGGAAGTTGGTATCATGACTGGTTGAGGAACAGGGCAGTAGTTTCAGGTTGGACTTTAAGATAGGATGAATGGCCGCCTCCAATCCCTGCCCTGGGGAGATCGGGGGGGAGATTCCTGGATGGACCTGTTTTTAATCCAGGCCACCCCAGAATGTCTCCTGACTTTTTAAGTCCTGTCCCAGCACCCTACCTTTTGGTGTGTGGGCTTTTCTGCATGGCAAGCTCCTACATCCATCCCCAGGTTGGAGGGATGGCTCTAGGCTCTGAGAAGGTCATTCTTTGCTATCAGGATGGAGCAGCCTCTGGCCCCTCCAGCCAAGCCAAGAGGACTTATGTTTTGACTCTTCATTTTCTCACATTTTCCCTTTAAACACAGCCTGTCTTATATCTTTCTTTCTTATTTTTGTTTCTAACCCGCTCTGTTCCTCTTCAATGTAATTTTAAAGTGAAAACACATGGCCGCAAACCCGCATCTCCCCATTTACTCAGCTGTACCTACTTATTCAATTTAAACTGGAAGGCTAGTTTACAAACTTTCAAAAATAAGTCCTGGGCCAATGTGGAGAACTGTATAAACACAGGTCTAATTTCATTTCTACTTGTTTCTTCTTTTTTTTTTTTGGTCTTTCTTGAAAATGACCTTCCTGGTATAAAAGCCAAAACATATGCATACACACACACATACACACTTTTTCTTTCTGGAAGTTCCTCCTTGATTTCAAATTCTGTAACAAAATAAACAGGTCTTGAACAGAAATTGAGAGTTTTTAAGAGACAGTTTCCAACAAACTGTCAATTAACTTTAGTGACATCATTCAACACAATATCAGTTTAAAGGGCTTCGGGACAGAGTGTTTGAATGTTAGAAAAATGACTGAGTAAATGAATTCTGCTTTCTCTCCATGAAAGACACATATAGACTAGTTTGTCTAACTGTTAATCCTAATCCTTTTTCATTTTTGGAAGTAAGAGGAAGGCAGTTTGGGAAATAGGGAAAAGGACATAATTTTTGGCAGTATAGCTGTTCAATAAGGAAATAAGAGCGAGCCAGTTTTAAACGTTTAGCAGAAAACATAGCAAGGAGGAAACCTCTTTAGAAATAGAGCCAAAATGAGAAAATTAACCCTGAAAAACTCTGGAAATCAACTCAAGTTGCTTTTTCCTAAATGACCCATGTTGTAATCATATACGTTCCTTGTCACACTATTTTGTTCATGATCCTACAGAACAATCAAAAAGTCCTACTGAACTACAGTGTATTAGTTTTCTTTCACCTGTAGGGCTCAGGACTATACATTTTCACATAATATCTTATATGACCCTCACAAAAACCCTCTTTAGGAACTTGCCCAAGATCACTACGGTAGAGAAGTGATAGAAGATTCAAAGCCATGTCTTATGAAGGCAAAGGGAATGCTTCTCCTCTCAGCTGGGAGGTATACACAAGCCTGGGATTTTATCATCGTCTCAAATGTCACAAATGACCCTCCATAAAGCAATATTCTTTTATTTATTTATTTTTTTGACTGCATTGTATCCTCCCCAAATTCATATGCTGAAGCCCTAACCCCAGTGTGACTGTATTTGGAGATGGGTCTTTTAAGGAGGCATTTAAGGATAAGTGAGGTCATAAGTGAGGGCCCTAATCCAACAGAACTGGTGTCACAGGAACAGGAAGAGGTAGACGTCCAGCCCCCTCAGCCGAGCACCTAGAGAGGAAGGCCACGTGAGGGGACAGCGAGAGGGCAGGTGTCTAAAAGCCAGGAAGAAAGACAACAACCCCGATGGCACCTTGATCTTAGACTTCTAGCTTCCAGAACTGTGAAAAAAGTAAATGTCTGTTGTTTAAGCTCCTCCATCTGTGGTATTCTGTTGTGCAGCATGAGCTGATTAACTCGGTTCTGTCAGAGACTCCTGGTTGGGGGCTACGTCCCTACTTTTGCCCCACTGAGGAAACCAGACGCTTGTCCTTAATGGGGCCATAAATTTGTGAACAGAGGCCTCTGTGACAAAACTTGGAGAATTTCTTGAACTGAACACTTTGGGTAAGAAATGAAAACTTATATGGCTGGACCCACACTCGGAAATGAAAACCATAATCACATAATGTAAAAAATACTACTAATATAACAGTGGGGTTATAAAATTAGCTTCTATTTCTTGCTTGATTTAAAAAAGTGGCTGAAAGTCTTTCACCAGCTGTGACCCAGGGTGTTGTTCTGATGAGACTGAAGCTGTGCCATCTTCACCCTCCTGCAGGTCCCCTGCTTCTGGCCCAGCCCGGCCCACAGCGCAATGGCAGGTTTACATGTCACGTGTTTTTTCTTGCAGAATTCAGTCCATAGTTGTGTAATTGTTAGAGTTTGTATTTAGAATGCTATCTTATAAACATTATTTTTAAAGAGATTTTCTCCTTGCTATACTTTCTGCTAAACATTTAAAACTGGCTCTTCCTTCTTTCCTTCTCAGTCAGCCAGATGATTTTCTCTTCAGATCTGTTGATAGTCTGCTCTGCATCACCAGCTCTTCCGCAAGAGAGTGATCCCTGATTGGGGTCCATCAGAAAACAGATCCCCTGTTTGAGGCAAAGCCCTCCCTGTGTGATGTCATTTCTCATCCCCCCCAAAACACACATTCAGGGGTGCTGTTTTAAGCCATCATGTGCCTGCTCTTGCATGGGCTGCTCCCTGACAAAGTCCAGAGCAATAGCTGTTCATTCTTAATCCTGACTGCTTTCCAAACAGCTGTGGAAAATAGAAGTCAAGGCTACTGATGCTTAGTCACTGAGCACTTTCTCTTCCCTGGTCTTACAAGGTCTTCCCTCTGTGTACATGGGTCTCAGTCCTCCAGTTCTTGGTTTGGTAACAATCAGAAACAAAAATAAGCCCAAGCAGGTTGAAGGTAATAGATCAAATACAACACCCGAGAAGGTTCCCCTGAGTTTACTTCGTCTAATTTTTTGTTTTGGTTTTTGCCTAAGCAAAACTTATAATGTACAACAGATGGCAAAGGGAAACCTGGAGTTTGAGTTTCTTCAGCTAATAAACAAGATGGATTAGTGGTGCACTGGGCTGCAGGGCAGTTTTAGCAATGGTGGTTGTGGAAGGATATATCCCCTGCAAACAATCCTCAAGGCTGACTGATCCAGGACAACTGTCCAGCCTGAGGCCTGGTCACCTTTCCCCATCTGATCAGCCACCTAAAACTGAACAAAGTCGCAAGAAAAGAACTGTACTTATACTACTTACTGGCTCACTATTTTTTTGAAACTAGGGGTTGGCAAGTGACCTTTGGGTAATAGTATTTTTTCATAAAATTTACCTCTCTGGACTCATGACTCAATTTTGACCTCCTTTAGGTTTTTTTTTTTTTTTCCTCCAATCCCAGCATTTGCAGTGGGATGGTTTTTGAATAGCTAAACCTCCATAGTGCAAAAAAAAAAAGAGTCGCAATGGTTTGCTCTGATTTTTGCCAAAATTTTTTACCTGTGTTTACTCCTTCAATTATGTGCCTCTCCTTATAAGCTCAGAAGGTGATCTTTTACCCAATTTTCTCAAAGGGTTGCTCCAATCTCCCTGTGCCAGCATCTCCTATACCTTTTCATTTTCTTCGACAGCCTTCCCCTCTCAGCTTGTGCCTGGTTTCTCCTTAGAACTTCAGGCCTGGATTTCTCATCACAGTATATAAGGAACAACTGGATCTCATTCCCAGACACAGAGCACTTCCACACTACCTTTTACCTTCTGTAGAAAAGCTGGCAAGGACAATGCAACAACTATTTGCATTTCTTTTTGGCCTGTATATGGATCAAACATTAATGCCCTTATAAAATCTGCATTCTACTTACAAAAATCAGTGGAGACTCAGGATTCTCTTACTTTGTAGACAGATGTTTGAGATTCTGAGAAAAAGATTTTTTTTTTTTCATCTCCCTCATTTTCAGTTTATAAAATGATCTGGTCTCACATTTAGATGAACTTATCAGAGGCCCTTTTGCCAAATAAAGTAGGAAGATGGTATTTCTATAATAAATAATGAATTGTGAAGGTTTTGATGTCAAGGTCCTTCCCATAAGAAACAGATACTCTCCAAGGAAAACTGGGGCTCCTGGTAGCAGTGGAATTGTTCATTTTATTCAGCTCTAGTTTTTTTTGTTTTTTTTTTTGCTTCCAGAGGCAGAGCCAGGGATAACGTTGTAGGTTTCAAGGAAGTAGATTTTTTTTTTTATAATAAGAGCAGCAAAACATTTCATATCAGTCCAACCACAGGGCAAGCTCCCTGGGGAAACTCTGAGCTCACCACCCCTCACAGGACCAGACAGGAGGCACTTGAGGGGAGGCTCATTAAGTCCACACAGATGACAAGGAAGAAAATGAACTTTCATCACCAGAAGGACGGGGCTTGTTTCCATCTTCATTATAATGTATCAGTGAAACTTGGGAGGAAACCAACAGCTCACCACCCAACAAAGGCAGCCACACCCTCCAAAAATCATTTCTGAGTCCCTAACGAAAATCCACATGTTCAGATTTGGGGGACACAGCAGAGACTCTGCTGCCTCAATCAGGTGTGCCCTGGGAGGCTCCTGAGGTCTGAGAGGCTGAGCTGGACACGATGTAATAGCTCCTTTCAGAACCATCCAACTGGAGCCCATTTTCTGTCTGTGCACCTTCTAAGAACCCACATGCTTCCTGAGGAGCCCCTGACTTTGCCTACACACTCCCCACATAAAAGAGTGACGGTGAAGGAGAAGCAATTCCCCAAGAGTGGGAGGTCACTGCCTCTCCTTCCTCACATCCTCTTCTCAGCTAAAACCCCCATCTTTCAGATCTCAGATCCTGTCGCCACCTACTCCAGGCAGCCTACCCTGTCTGGCCCCAAACCTGGGCTGGGGTCCCCCCTCTGCTCGCTGCTCTCTGCCCACAACTGTACTGAAGTAGCAGTGGCAAAACCAGCTGGCTTCCGGGATTCTGGCTTTCCATGTGCTACTGAGGAACAGTGTTGCTGCTACTTCTGTTGGTATAAGAGTAACTTTTCAGAATTCAATCTGAAGTCATATTTATTTATACCTTGATATGTACTTGCATAAAATAGAGACATACTGTCTTTACGTCTCACGTTGAACAAAACTGCAGCTGTTGAGGAAGTGCTCTGATCGCCTCCGTTCTTGGTTTCAAACCCTTCCCACAATATCTCCCTTTCATTCCCTTCTTTTTAGTGTTTTCATGTATCCTCAAAACCATTTGGGATTCCAATCTAATTCAATAGGCTAGAGAATCATCTAGAATGAGGGTGAGATGGAAGGACAGCTTTAAGCAAACAGGAGGAGGGTGTTGTGAGGGGATCAGGAGAGAGGATGTGGGATGTGGGGGGGAGAGAAGTGAGGGAAGGGGAGGAGAGAAAGGGGAGCGAAGAGGGGAAGTCCCCAGACCCAGTTCCCAGCCTTCACCTGGAGCCAGACATCGCTCTGCTCCCAGAGAGGGGTCTCCCCTCTCTACTCCATCCCTTCCTGTTTTCCTTCTGAACTGAAGTCAGTCCCCGAGGGAGCCTGACCGCTCCTGTCCCAGACAATTTGCTTTAGCCTGCACCGCCTTCCCTGATCATCCTGCATGAAGAAGGCAGCTGAAAGGACAGAGAAGCCTCAGGCTTGGCCCCACACCTCTCTTAGCGCGAAAAGCGCCTGGGGACCAGCTTGGAAATAGTTATTTAACTATAGGTGCAATAGTTTGGATACTGCTTATACATACCAGCACCAACCAGCACTTTCAGGATTCCTGCCACAACACTATGGAATTGGAGACCTGGACTGTCATTTCCTGCACTTCTTACAGCAGTCATACCGGGGGCTGAAGTGGTGAGTGAGCCCCAAGTCTCCCACAGCACTGTCACCCCTGCTCTGAACCCAGGGCCTCACACAGAACTTGGCTACTGAAGAAAAAATCAAATAATAGCTGTATTTGCATACATATATCCCCTCGGAAGACACTAACACAACACTGTAAAGCAATTATATTCCAATAAAAATTAAATAAACTAAAAAAAAAAAAAAAAAACCTTGCATCTGCCTGTGCTATAAAACCACTGCTCCTTTTATTTCTTGGGGTCCCACATACAAAGAGGATTATTTTCAGAACTAATTGTGAGGAGAGCATTGCATGTGGCCTTCGACAAGATTGCTTCCCCCTCAGGCCTCTTCCGTGGACAATAGGAATGGTGACGCCCGCCTTATGTGGCTGTTTTGAGGTGAGAAACAGTGCATTTCTGTCACAGGACAGCACGCACAGGGCTATAACCATCTGTAACTGGAGGTGCTCTGCTTCCCTCTCCTGTTTTTGAAACCACAGAAATCTGAAGTTCAGCTGCAGCAGCCGTGATTATCGTTTTGGTTAGCATAGTTGCTTACTTCTTCAGTTCAGTTCAGTCACTCAGTCGTGTCTTGACTCTTTGTGACCCCAGCATGCCAGGCCTCCCTGTCCATCACCAACTCCCAGAGTTTACTCAAACTCATGTCCATCGAGTCGGTGATGCCATCAAACCATCTCATCCTCTGTCGTCCCCTTCTCCTCCTGCCTTCAATCTTTCCCAGCATCAGGGTCTTTTCAAATGAGTCAGTTCTTCGCATCAGGTGGCCAAAGTATTGGAGTTTCAGCTTCAGCATCAGTCCTTCCAATGAATATTCAGGACTGATCTCCTTTAGGATGGACTGGTTGGATCTCCTTGCAGTCCGAGGGACTCTCAAGAGTCTTCTCCAATACCACAGTTCAAAAGCTCAGCTTTCTTTATAGTCCAACTCTCACATCCATACATAACTATTGGAAAAATCATAGCTCTGACTAGACGGACTTCTTCTCACTGTTCTCTATTTTTTAAAATTTTTGCTTATTTATATATGTTATATATATATATATATATATATATATATATATATATATATTTATATATTTATATATATATATATATATATATATATATATATATTTATATTTATATATATTTTTTGGCCACACCTCGCAGCACACAGAACTTCCTGACCTGGGATCAAACCTGTGACCCCTGCAATGGAAGTGCAGGGTCTTAACCACTGGACCACCAGGGAAGGTCAACTGTTGTCTATTTTTAAATTCCAGTGTATGGATATGCATTTTTGTGAATGTTATTATCCTCACACTCAACCTGCCATTTCAATTGTCCCATCTTCATTAGGAAGCCAAAGGCCTCCCATTTCCTCACACAGCAAAAATGACACACCAGCACAGAAACAGAATGCTTTAAGACCCACGACGCCCTCGGGGAGAACTAGCACGCGCTGAGCGCTCGGGGCCTCTGGGCCATTCCCAGGCCAAGGGCACTGCTGTCCTATCTCCTTTCTTCTAGAAACAACCCTCTGCTGGTGACCCAGGCTTCCACTTTCCCTTGGGGCTTAGCCTCTAGCAGTGGGTCTTTTGCGCCAGCTCAGCAGTGCATTTACACAATGGTTTTAGTATAATATTTGATCCAATACCCTAGTCGTTCCATCTGGGAAGGGCCTTCAGGAAGTACGGTCTACCACTTGGCTTGAAATG
The DNA here is from genome assembly GCA_024291935.2 of Okapia johnstoni. Classification (NCBI taxonomy): domain Eukaryota; kingdom Metazoa; phylum Chordata; class Mammalia; order Artiodactyla; family Giraffidae; genus Okapia; species Okapia johnstoni. The sequence continues at coordinate 64,231,664 of CM044321.1, forward strand.
GAGGTGCTTTCTGCAACCTCACCAACAAATCACTCCTCTATTTCAATCACCCAGAACTTGTTTTCTCTGCTTGTAAGTAAAAAACTGGGTGATGGAGGGGAGACCCCTTCTCCAATACCCTCGGGGCCCTCTCTCTTTCTGGTGACCTTGGCAAAGAAGTGAGGGCAGGACTTGCCGGCGGGACTAGGATTTGGGACACTCGTTCCCTTCCACTTGGGCTCCGCAACCCCTCCCCTGCCTCTCAGGACTGGATGGAGGAAGGTGAACAGGGGCCCTCCAGGAGCAGCAAGGGTGGAACCCATGTTCTCTGTGGGTGAGTCTGAGTCAGGGGCCTCCACAGCCTCCAGTAGATGTATGTTTGGATCTAGTGCTGTTTTAACCACCTGATCAGAGAGTAAGTTAGCTTGGTTTCATCCGGGGCAGAAGCTGGCACCCCTGGCTTGTGATTCCTCTTCCCAGACTTTCAGGCCTGCTCTGCTCCAGAGAAGAGGTGCCAGGCTGAACCAGAGGTGGGTTTCAGGAAAGATTTCAAACATATTTAGGGCATTACCTTTATCTGACCAGGGCTTCCGCTTTCCTCAGCTCAGTTGGTAAAGAATCTGCCTGCAATGCAGGAGATCCCGGTTTGATTCCTGGGTTGGGAAGATCCCCTGGAGAAGGGCTAGGCTACCCACTACAGTAATCTGGGGCTTCCCTTGTGGCTCTGCTGGTAAAGAATCCACCTGCAATGTGGGAGACCTGGGTTTGATTCCTGGGTTGGGAAGATCCCCTGGAGAAGGAAAAGGCTACCCACTCCAGTATTCTGGCCTGGAGAATTTCATGGACTGTGTAGTCCATGGGGTCGCAAAGAGTCAGACACGACTGAATGACTTTCACTTTATCTGACCAAGAAAGACATGAAAAATGACTATCTACAGTTTCCACACTTTCATTTGAAAGGAAATGTTCAGCACACATAAAAGGCATCATCTCAGAATAAGAATAGCTGAGCAAGTTTAGTTTGAGGAGAAACTCAATCTCTGGCCTTTGATTTCACTTCAGACCAAGGCCATCTTCATCCTGGGCTTTCAGATCAGGCTTGGGAAGTGCTGGCCTAATTACACAGGGTAATACGAGGGTGGTCTCCTCCTCTGCCCCATGGGGGGGATAGACCATGGTCGACTGCAGCTGCTGGCACTGGCAGTGGGTGCTCAGGGCCTCCCTCATCCCAAACTCTGCACCCCTGGGTGCTGGATGGAGGGCGGGGGAGGATGAGCAGGTGGTTAAACAGCACTAGATCCATTAGAGGCGGTGGACGCCACTGGCTCAGCCTCACCCACAGAGAACACGGGTTCCATCAGAAACCCCCTGCTGCTCCTGGAGGGCCCCCTGTTCCCCTTTCCCCATCTGGTCCTGGGAGGCAGGGGAAGGGCTTGCAGAGCCCAGGTAGAGGAGGTACCAGGGTCCCAAATCCTGGCCCCATGGGCAAGTCCTGCCCTCACTTCCTGACTCACTGCCTGTGTGACTGATGGAGGCAGAGGTCCTGACCTCTGGCCATCAGCAGCCTAGTAGGACAAAAGAGATGAGTGGACTGGATGACCTCTGAAGCCCCTCAACAACACCCCTAAGGGATGCTCCCCTGGGGTACCCCCAGCCCCACTCCACCCCGTCCCAGGCATAGCCTAGGGCTCTTCTGCTTTCAGAATAATCTCCGTGGGAACCTCTTGCCATCAGAGGGGAGGGAAGTCTGTACAGAGGCATCTGAGTTTCTAACCAAAGGTGTCTCTACCAGGATTTTGGCTCTAACCACCAACAGGGAAAACAGCTTACCATCCAAAAGAATGATCACTCAGAGAAGGCCCTGCTAAGAATAAGGAGCTGGCTCTCCCAGCATTGTTGAGTGACTTCCCGTTCTGTGTGATCAGGAAGGGGCACTGCAGAAGAACAGAACTCAATCAAAGGGCATCCTTCTTTTCCTACTAGGTGCTAAACAGACCTGAAATCCAGATTTATGTCTGCAGGTGGTCGCGGGAAGCTGCTGGCTCAGCCTCTCCCACAGAGAGCATAGATTCCACCCAAGAACACACGCAACGTAGCCCCTCCAGTGAGTTTTGGCCACATCATAAACAGCCTCCACCTGGTGCCTGAGGGCTTTGTTGTTCTGGGGGAATAATTCCCAGAGAGGCAGCCCATTATGATTTGGAAAGAATGCAGTACACCTGAAGAGCCGAGCCTCGGAGAGTCTCCATTACCTGCCCAAGGTCAGCGAGCAGGAGAGCTAGGGCTCAGACCCAAGTCTTCAAGTTTATTTTTTTTTCCTCCACATGACCCATGTATTTACTTATTCATTGGTTTATTCATTCATTCAATCAACATTTTCAAGGGCTTAGCATGTCGGTTCACAGTCCGGTGGGGAAGACACACACATAAATGACAGTGACAATGTGGTTGTGTGTTGAATGCCTGCAACACTAAAAGGAAAAATCTTGGCAATTGACTTGTCATGTAGTGGAAGGGAGATGTGTGTCAGTGAGAATACAGGGAGATGGTGCAAAAGGAGAGGTGTGTGCAAACAACCCTGTGTACAGAGAGATGGGTACCAGCTACGTGGGGATGGGGCTTCCTGGAAGAGGTGGCATGGTGCCGAGGTCATTGTCAGAAGGAAAAAAGAGTGCCCATCAAGATAGGACAGTCAAGACAGCAGACCTAAAAACCACAGGAGAAAGGGGCAGGTGAAGACCACGGGCACTGCCTAAGGAGAGGACTGGCTCAGGGCTGACAAATTCAAAGCGGTCACAGCAGCCGGTGTGAGCCAGGATACATTTTTAACTTTTATTTATTAAGGTTTTTTTTTTTTTTATGTGGACCATTTTTAAAGTCTTTATTGAATTGTTTTTGTTTGTTTTACAATATTGCTTCTGTTTAATGTTTTGTCTTTTTGGCCGCCAGGCATGGGGGATCTTAGATCCCCAACCAGGGAGTGAACCTGTACCCCCTGCACTGGAAGGCAAAATCTTAACCACTGGACCACCAGGAAAAGTCTCAATTTTTAACTTTTAAAAGTATACTTTTTTTTTTCTTTTTTCCAGCAGGAAAGGACACAAATTTTTACTGGACCACTCAGTGAATGCTTACAAAGTGAATGTAGCTGCAGGAAACACGTGGCTGAGAAGGATTCCAGCACTCTACAACACACCCCCAGAGCCCAGAAACCCCTGTATGGCCCTTAATTTGTCACGACCTCCCATCCAGTAATCACAATGCTGATTTCTGAAAGCACGTATCAGTTTCACCAGTCTTTGTACTTTATATAACATGGAAACTGCACTCTCCTGTGATGGGATTTTTAAGTCAACATCTATGTTTGATTACCAGGAACAAAGCTGCCAAGAGCATTCTTTTCCATGTCTTGTTGATGGATGAAAGTAGGGGTTTCTTTTGGATCTTTACCTAAACATGAGATCGTGGGGTCATACATAGGCTAGGAATACACAGCTTTACCACCAAATTTGGATTTGTCACGTTTTTCTAAGCAGAGCCAGGGGCAGGGAATTGTATTAATTAAGGACGCTTTGATTTGTTCTCAAGCACCGAAAAATACAGCTTTGATCAACTTGAAGTGGGGTGGGGGTAGTATTCATTGGCTATGACTAAAGCAGGGGTCCAGAATTGGGACATTTCTAAGAATGAGGGCAATTTGGGTGCCTAGGGACTCATGGCTGGCAGACAAGTGTTCCAGCTCTGGCATCCTTTCAGAGCTTTATTCTCTACTGGGCTTTCTACGGGCTTTCTCCACAAAGTGGAGAACTGGTTGCTGGCAGTTCCTGGTTTCTCAGCGACAGGTTAGTAGGTTACAGTCCAGTGACACTGTAAGAAAGGGAAGATGTCTCTCTCCCTAGCTTCAGAATACCAAAAAAAAAAAAAAAAAAAAAAAAAAAAAAATTGGTGAGGGGCTTCCCTGATGGCTCAGTGGTAAAGATCCTGCCTGCCAATGGCAGGAGACACAGGTTCCATCCCTGAGCCGGGAAGAATCCCACATCCCGTGCACCACAACTATTGAGCCTGTGCTCTGGAGCTGGGGAGCCACAATCTCTAAACCCACCTGCGGCGGCTCCTGAAGCCCTCGAGGCCCTGCGAGGCAACAGGAGAAGTACCAGCGCCAGAAGCCCCCGCACCGCAACCAGGGAGGAGCCTCCTGCTCCCAGACGACTAGAGACAAGCCCACGCAGCAACCAAGACCCAGCACAGCCAAAACCAAACAAATAAAATTATTTAAAACAACAACAACAACAACACATTTTGCAGAAGGTCACTGGTAAACCTACCCCTGACCAACAACTGGGGTCAACAGAGAAGGGGGTGACGTGGTGGGACCAGGATGGATCCATGAGGCCCCAGGGGGTTGAGTGCCAGTTTAAAAAAAAAGTCACATGATAAGTAGGGGAGGAAGAGGTACCCCCAGAAAATCCACAGCAGATAAACAGGGAAAGCGACGCCAAACGGGTGAAAATGAAAGGCGGCCCTAGATTGTGGAAGGCGACGGCCACCTGCCCAGCGAGCTCGCCAAAGCTCGACTTAGGCTTTAAAACACCCCAATGTAGAGACAATTAGCCCCATTTTAACTGACGAGAGAACTAAAAACTTACTTCCAGAGTGCGGAGTCGAGTGACGCGACCCAGCCCTCCGCTGGCTGAAAATGTCCAGAATAGGAGAAGCTCTTAAAACTCTGTTGGCGTCGCTTCTTCCGACGGGATGAAGGTGGGCAGAGAATAGGAATTTAAGGCTCTGAATAGTCCTTCTTTTAAAGCCTCGGGCACTGCTGGCATTTGGAAATTCCCGGAACCTTCACGGGAAAGGCCCGTGGCTGCGGCCGCCTCCCACGTTTTTTGCAGTCGACGTCTTTGCAGCAAATAATTATGCTGCATAATTAACTGGCGTAAGGCGATTTTGTCGTAAAACATGACCTGGCTGACCGTCTGATACAGAGAAAACGAATCACGACAGTCGATGATGATTTGCCCCAAGTGTTACATTTCTTCTTTTCAAACACATTACGGTGGAGGAGAAAGAGGCCGAGGGCCTGGAAAGAAGGTGCAGACTGGGACTCACATCTCCCACAGAACTCTGGAACTTCTATCAGCGGACCTGTGACAACACAGCAGTAAAGCACACAGCGGTGTAGGCTTTCACTGCCCAGTGCAAGCTCAGTGACAAATATGCATCCTAGAATTTGAAAAGTGATCATCAGTACATCTTTTAATGAAGGAAGACACTTTATGGAAACAGTGCAATGCTGAATGAGGAAATAAATCAACAAGCAAAAAAAAAAAGTACAAAATACTATGAACATAAGACTTAAGAGACAAGTGTTTAGGTACAGCCTCCAAAGTAAAATCAGTTATCTGAGCAGTATTACCATGAATCCACACACATTTTAAATGTATTCGAGTGTTTATATTTTGTCATTACTTTTTTTTTTTAATTTTGTTACTCATTGTTCATGTTTCATTATGTCCTTCTTAATGCCCCTCTTCTATTTTCCATTATGGACAATTAGTTACAGCAAAAATGTTTGTGGAAAAGATGTTTACAGCAAAGAAACTTGTGGCAAAAATACCTGGAGCCGTCCCCGTCAGTAACTGGACTGTGCAGAAGAAACGACAAGAACTGGCTCCTTCGGGTTGCTGGTGCCCCAAACCCTTGCAGATGGTCAAGCCAAACAGCTCAAGTTTCAGCGAATTACAGACCATCATTAGGACTCTATTTCATGTTCTTAGATGCTCTAGGTCTTTACCTGAGGTGACACTGATTTCTTAAACTTGTATGACAACATAATGAATGCATGTAAGTGAAGTGTCCAATGAAATGTGGAACAGTCAGTGAATTCTTTGCATATTTTATTTTTCTTTTTTTGATTTCCAACTCACACACATCTGGCATATTTTACATCTTTGCAATAAAACATGGTTACAATAGCTTAAGGAATTTATATATCCAAAATATTTCACCATGATCTCAAGATGAAATGAACTTGTCTTCCAGATGTTCATTATCTTCCCAATTCTAAGCTACAAACTCAAGATATTGCTTACAGCCTGGTGATGAATAACTTAATCATTATGCCGATTTCCCAGAATTTTAGAATCTCATAAATACAAACAACAATGAAGAAGGAATTCAGTGCTAAAACTTACTAGTACAAGGTGGATAACAAATAAGTAATCACATCAATAAATAATGATATGTTTCTGGTGCAAAGTGCCAATACAAAGAACCCATTATCTTGTTTTATCTTTTTAAATAAATGACTGCAAGTGAGTGTAAGTTCTGAGAAAATTACATTCCTGTAACATGCCTCATAGCCCTACCGACACAATATGTACATCTATGACGATACGGTCACCAAATATACAAAGAAGAAACATGAATAAAGTGTATATACCCCTGGGTGTATAACTTGATCAGTACAATGTATGGAAAATCATTTGATAGCGTCATTTTATATCATAAAAGATGAAGTGCCTTAGGCTAAGAATGTGGCTTTAGGTGATTTCACAAAACCTAAAAGAATAACTTCAGTTATTGTTATAATAAAGTCTGACTTATTTATTAAAGAAACTAAGCTATTCAAGAACCAAAGAGAGAGAAAAATATAAAACAGCAAAAAAAAAAAAAAAAAGTCAGCATCAGATCTCCTCCCCTAATGTACACACGCTAAGCCAGCAGGATGAGTCTGGAAGAGTTGTCCAGGAGTTGGGAAGTCATCACTAAGGAACTAACGATCGGGATTCCTATTTATACAATAAAACCAAGACCTCATCCCTAAGCCCCCTTTCTGCTGTGTCTTCAAATTATGAAGGGTAGGGCTGAATTTTCTTTGTATAAAGTACCAAAAAATGGCAAATAATGGCTTAGTATCCAAATGCTTTATGAGCAATTTTCACGTAGAGGGATGGAATTCAGATTAAAAAGTGCAAACTATATTTTGGTGAAAATGTGAAAAATTATTGATTGAGCCCAAATTCAATCCTTTCATACAAACTGTGTCCTTGGACAGATCTTACTATTTCCTACTGTCAGTGCACCTGTTCCATCAAGACATTGGGATTAAAGAACATGCAAGTTGTAACTCCACAATAAAATTAAGAAACGTTTTGTTCTTTATACAAGGTTTTACTTTTACAAAAGTATCCCTTTAAATAAGATGCATCTGATGTACAAAGTATCAAACGTGTTTTTTTTTTTTTTTTTTCTTCTCAGCTTGAAAAGAGGCTGGAAATGGGATGCAGGTTAGGTTCAAAGCTTAAACTTTGTAACAACTGGACACAAGGTTCCTCAGAATTGTCAAAAGTCTCTTGTGACACGTCCTACCACCTTTTCTCAATAAACACCAATATATGAAATAATTACCAAAACATCTCCTAATTCATATAATTTACATGATATAAGCTTGCCTGGTAGCAGCTGGTGTTCAGTCGTGAAAAAACACACAAAGTAAAATGGCTGCTGACTACAATGTACAGCTATTGCTGGGTGTGATGGAATGTACAAACGGAGGTCGATGTAGACGAGTTTTTTTTCCACCAGAGATATTGCCTTTCCATGCAGCACTTGTGCTCTCAGCTTTAACTTGGCTTTTGGTTCTTCATTTGTCTTCAGTATCTGTTCTGATGCTCATAATGCCACCGATTAAAATCTATATTAAAAGCTACAATGCTACCAGAAGCCATGCCAGTGATCAGAGTCCTGGAAAAGCAGAGACAGTAGTTAAGAAAGACACAAAATCACTGACATGGTTCTACTTTACACTAAACAATAGCATGATCTCAAAGTTCACCAAGTTTTTGTTTTTTGTGCCCTGAGACAGGATTAAAATTTATTCTTGGTTCTCTTGAGAGAAGTTGACTCAATCCAACAAACACCTGGACTGCTGGACCAAATGTTATCAACATGATCCTGCAGCTCATCAGATAAACACCTTTTTGAGGACAGCATCTTCACTGTATGTTTATCTGTCAGTTTGTAACTCATGTGCATGCACTACTGTTTGAACATATCAGGGGCATTATAAAATATCAAGAATAACTGAAATTAGGGATGAGCTTGAAAAAGAAACAGAAACTGGATTAGTATCTTTCCTCACTCCTCCTGGGAGATGCTTACACAAATGCAGCTTTGCCTCTGTGCTCTCATCTCCTCTCTACCCATATGTGAGGATGAGCATCTCACAAAGCCTTTCCTGCCCTCCGCATCCCACGAGAGGAACTAATCACTTCCTTTTCCTGTTCCTATGCTCCTGACTCCCTCATATGTATTTATTATGATTATTGGAGCTCTTTGGGATTAGTAGTCTTGTTTTATATCCTCCAGACTGTGCACAGTCCTTAATATATGATGGTGGCAGCAAATGTTTGCAACATGAATACATGAATGGATAAGAACACCAGGGGGAATCTTGAAATACTTAAGAACACAAATTATTTCAAATACTTTAGAAACATGAATCTATATACAAATAATTACACAGTAAACCACCCCCATTTTTCACGAATATGGACTATGCATTTTCGAATACTCTGCTTAAATTTTCTTAAAAAAAAGGCTGAGCTGCAGATCAAATATCCCTTCCCCAAACTAACTTAAATTTTGTTGCTTTTCTTGATGACTTCAGTATCATTTTACTATAGTGTGAAGATACTTTAAGTTTATCATGTAAATCTTAATATTCACACTATTTTAAAACCAATACTCATAAAGAATACATATACACATAGTTGAAATGAGTTGCTTAATAAAGTTTTCTTATTTCTGTTAGATATATAGCAAAAATGAGAAATTATTTACCATATTAATATTATATAGTTTTAATTTACTTTTTAAATTTAGAAAATTTAGGCTTTACATTCCAAATATTCATTTCACTTTATAATAAATGCAAAGGCAAATTTTAGGAAATAACAAAATTCTGTTGCCAACTGAGGAATAACAGAAAACCATATTACTTTGTTAATATTCTTATTGATTCTTTCCAAGTAGAGATTATAGTATCTTAGGGCAATACATAAAATACCACAAAATGACATAAACGAGAGATGTGTGAATAAGCAAACGGGAGGTAGAGACTGTTTCAAGTAACCAGTGCCTTGTATTTGTAAAACAGAGGGCAGCTGTAGTCTGCGCTTTGCATTTGGCTGCATTTAGCTAGACCTATGCCTCAAGGCAAGATTCTGCTAAAAAAATGTGTGTCTTTCACATTATGGAAGCCAGGCAGGCCTGTCTGAGACCAGGTAAGGATCTGAGAACAGAGAAGTTGGTGGGGATAACTCTCCGTCTTGGGCAGTGTCTAGATGAGTCTGTTTTTCTCCAGACTCATTTCTTTCTTTTTTCCCCTTATTCTCTTCCTGTTTCCTTCTTACCAGAATCTTTTCCTAAAGTACTTACTCCTCTTCTCAATCTGCCCTTTTCAACAATACTCTCTTCCATCTGGATGCTGGAGTATTTTTCATTGCACGTTTCACCCTTGGTAAAATCTAAATAACTTTCAATGACAACTCTTGAGTGATTACATTTCTCCCTGACATGGCTCACCTCTGGTCATGGGATAAGTCCATTGCTCTAATGCCAGCATCACAGCCAGGGTAAATGTACAGCTGCTTGAAGTCACAGGCCTGCCAGACCTCCACCACACCATTGTCCCCTCCGGTCACCAGGTTCTGCCCATCGCTACTCAGGAGAATGGCCTTCAGACAAGGTAGAAAAGCAACCATTTCTTTCAGTGTTTCCCAAATGGCCAGTGGACACTACTGAAAGGCACTTACCACAGGTCCCTTGTCATTACCATCTACTTTTAGCCATTTGTCCAAGTTTTCTAAAGTCTAACCCATAGACTTCCCAATGTGGAATTCATCAAAGTAAGTCTTACACAAAGGATCCTTTAAAACCAATTTAGGTTACAAAGTAACAGAGTTCCAAAAAGAATATTACCAATCTAGTCCAGAAAGAACTTGAGAATTAAGCAACATGATGTTTGTTAAGTTCTGAATGCTAACAATGTCAAGACTTTTTAGAACAAATCACAGAACACATTTCAAAATTGTTTTTAATAATGATAAACCAGAAATTCTAATTCATTTCTGAGCGATGGGCAATTCAGTATGTAATTTTGGTACAGGGTTAGAAAGATAAGTTTCTATGACAATAAACTCACTTTTAAGGTCAGGAGAGTACAGTGTAGGAACAGATTTTTGTCAGGGGAGTTTAAGAAAAATCTCCTTAAGGGTCTAGTGAGGAAGTGAGTGAAAGTCGCTCAGTCCTGTCCAACTCTTTGCGACCCCATGGACTATACTGTCCCTGAAATTCTTCAGGCCAGAACACTGGAGTGGGAAGCCTTTCCCTTCTGCAGGGGACCTTCCCAACCCAGGGACTGAACCCAGGTCTCCCTCATTGCAGGTGGATTCTTTCCCAGCTGAGCCACAAGGGAAGCCCAAGAATATTGGAGTGGGTAGTCTACCCTTTCTCCAGTGGGTCTTCCTGATCCAGGAATTGAACTGGGGTCTCCTGCATTGCAGGCAGCTTCTTTACCAAGCTATCAGGGAAGCCCCCCTTAAGGGTCTAACTTCTAATCAAACAACAGCTGTCACCTTCAAAGTCTAATTCACTGAGTTAACTACTTGAGATTAAATGAACCCTGGCTTTGTTCAAAGCATCATCAATGTGAATTTGTATGTTTCTATAAACAAGTACACATTTACTTGGATACCCGAAAATTTCTACTACGAGTCACTGAATGCAAAATAGTCAATCTTTAACCTCTTGGCTCAGTCTCTAGTTAGACTGAATATGCAGATTTACCCGTGTTGAATCGTTGATCTCCATTTGAGCCAAAAGTTTTCCGTTGATGCTGAAATTGCTGAATCGCCCTCGTTCATAGTAGATGATACAGTGGCCTTCACTGGAAACAGAAATCAAGCGTGGAAACAAGCAGTTTTCTGGTCCTTCAAGGGCTCTGAGCAAATCTCCAGTGATTGTGTGGACGAGGCAAGGGCCCTCTGCAGAGTAGGGAACAGCAACGGCCAGTCATATCACTCTCACAAACCCGCAATCGGTACCTGAATATACACTCAGGTTTGTAGGAAGAGGTAGAAAAGAAAACTATGCTGGCAAGAGCCAAGCACTGATGTTAGATATCAACAGACAACTATCATGTGACATACACACATGTCTTCCAAACTTTTCATCTAGGTAAATACTTGCTCTTTTCCTTCATGGGGTAATATTCATTAAAACAGGATACAGTCCATACATTACATGAGAATAAAAGAGACTGTATGTCCCAGAAGTGTACTTTTCATATGCGTTTAGAAAAATTTTCTTTAGAAAGTTTGGGAGAATTATCAAAACAATTGCTAAATTTCTTTAGTATCATCAAAATTTTAACATTGTGCCACATAAAAATACAATGTGCCACATAAAAAATCAATGTACCTTTTCTATAGTCTATATATAAAATGTAAAAGGCAAAATTGAGAAAATTAATCAAGTAATTCAGACTGTAGGAACATTGTTTCAAATAAATGAAGAAGGACGCAAGAACATAAAAGTAGTATGGGGAATGATTTATTTTGCTTCCACTGTTTATCACCCACCCCCCCACCCCCCCGCCCCACTGCCTCAGGCAGAAACAGCGCTGAGATAAAATATTCACTAGCCAAGTTCATAAAAATAATTGGTTAATATAGTTTGGTATTACCTATCCCCCATATCCTTTAGAAATACTCCATAAAACTGTGTATGAATTTATTCCTATTTTTCAATCAATTGCTTTCAGTAGATATATATTTTTCAAAACAAGTGATATTATGAGGCTATACCCAAATTTTTTCCTGATTACTAAAGTAACAGACGTGCATTCCAGAAAGTATGAAGAGCTAGAGAGAAAAATAGCAATCACTTGTAATATCAACCATCATCTACAGAAAGTTACTGGTTTTTCCCTATGTGTATTATGTGTCTTGTGTTTTCCTTTCCTTTTCTTTTTTTTGCTTTATAGAATAGAATGATATTACACATATTATTATTAAAACAGACGTTAAAAGACACTTATTGAAAATACCTTTTGTATTCCTCCCTGGGTTATTTGCTCTTAAATACAAAAGCAAAGTGTCCCTACATTCAGACAACATATCCTTTATGTATAAAGCAGTCAGAATAAGGTCCTAGAAACAAAACCTGATCATCTCATCATCTTGCTAAAAACCTTCAATGGTTTCCTACTATGCTCAAAACAAACACAAACTGCAAATCCTTGTGCCTCGGGTCTCCCGCCTCTTTAGGCTTCTGACTCCTTTCCTCTGTGGTGTCCTCACCACACTCAGCCCCTCTGGTTTTCCTTCAGTTTCTCTTAAGCATCAGGCTCCTTCCTGCCCCAGAGCCTTCCATGGAGAATTGGTATCTGAGCCAGAATTAGAATCGAAGTTTCCTGACTTCTTCCGAAGCAGTACTTCTTCCATAAAAAGCCAAAAGAACTAAGTCATCATATTTCCTCTCCCACCTACCCAGCCTTTGAGAAGAAAGGACTAGCGGAGGGAGGTGGGCCCAGGGCTATGTCTGGTGAACTGCCTGAGCTCCCGTAATCCCCTGGATCATGGCTCTCTCCCCCTTGGCTTCTGAATGTGATTTGTAATGAATGCATCAGATGCGTGTGCTGCAGTTTGATTTACCAGTGTTCTGGCTAGAATGTTGGTGACCACAAAGTACTTCATAAAATTTTACATCTATCTTATATTAGTACTAGCAAATATTAATAAAACTAAACAGCTGCAAAGAACCTAGGGACTGCATTTGTCTACGGAGAGCCTCCTCAAGGAAATAAATCATAAATCATGGTTAACTTGTGAAAACAGTACACTTTTTAAAGACCTAAAATGAAAGAAATGTCTTCTGACCTTTAGCACCACTGATAACAAGTCCAAGTTCTGCACAGACAGAAACGCAGACAACTTCATGGTCATGGCCTGTGAGGACAGCTCTTGGAGCAGGATAGTCACCTGGAAGGGAACAACGGCAGTGAGTGTCTACAGACCAGTAGCAGGAATGAAGTGCTCCATCATTAAATTGAACACTTACAAATAACAATCATTAATGTTTAGTATGGGCATTTACTATTAATAGCTGTGTGACCATGAGGCAGTTACTTAACCTCTCTGCTTTTTCCTCATCTGCAAAATGGGGAAACCTACTGTGCCTGCTGAACAGGAAGCTTTTGTTGTTGTTCACTTACTCAGTCGGGTCCTACTCTTTGAGACCCCATGGACTGCAGCATGCAAGGCTTCCCTGTCCTTCACTGTCTCCCAGAGCTTGCTCAAGCTCATGTCCATTGAGTCAGTGATGCCATTCAACCATCTCATCCTCTGTTGCCCCCTTCTCCTGCCTTCAATCTTTCCCAGCATCAGGGTCTTTTCTAATGAGTTGACTTTACGCATTGTGGCCAAAGTATTGGAGCTTCAGCTTCAGCATCAGTCCTTCCAATGAATATTCAGGGCTGATTTTCTTTAGGATTGACTGGTTGGGTCTCCTTGCAGTCCAAGGGACTCTCAAGAGTCTTCTCCAGCACCAGAGTTTGAAAGCATTAATTCTTTGTGGCTCAACTCTCGCATCCATACATGACTACTGGAAAAACCATAACTTTGACTCGGGATGCTTAGATGATGGCTAAGTCAACAAATGTGACGTACTAATAACATCATGATAATGGTGAGAAATGCTTTTTTTTTTTCTTCCTGATTACTGTTAAGAAATAGAAATCAAGCTTGCCAAGACATTTACATGGGTAATGTCATTGAGTTATGACAGCATTCATAGGAGGTAGGTACAATTATTGTTTCTATTTTATAGAACTACAAAGCTTTGAAAGGTTATTCAACTTACACAAGTTCATACAGCAGCAAGGGTTGCAGCTGAACCCAGAGCTAGGCAATTTTGCAACCCTTGCTCTTACCGCTTTAAAAATGTTCCTTAAGATCTTCAACAAAACAGGCTATAGTGCTTTGATTTTTTTGGAGAAGGGAACGGAAAGTAGTAAAGGAAAGAAGAGACAATCAGATGATCATCTTAATTCTCCATCTGACTTTATTGGTGCGATCCTAGCCGAGAAAGTGCAGCTGAATTATCTGCATCAGCATTCTGACTGCCAAGTGCTTTGCCCTCTGTACTGAGTGCATGCCTTCTAAGTAACAGGTATTCTAAGCAGGTTAGGAGTTGGGAGTATAAAACAGACATAAGTTATAACCTGGAATTGCTTAGAACACATCAAACAAACATGGCACATCTTTCACAGGTTGACCACTGGAGGCACTCAACAACGACAAGTGTGAAGAACAAACGTGGGTGCACAGAGTGAAATGGGATTAAAAAGAAAGAAAATATCCACAAATGAAAGGAGAGAAAAGCAGAATATCAGTGAATAAACTGCATGCATGCATGTAAGACTATGAGAAGGACCAGCAAAGTTCAGAGGGCTTCTTCACCAGTGATGTCTTGCTGGGAAAGTCATTCGGAGAAGCCCCTTTTGAGATGGAAATGAGGGATTGCTACAGTCTTGGTGCAAAAGTGTGGAGGAAAAGGAAACAACAGAAATTCAGAGAGGAGTTTTGGAAGGTGCATTGGGTATGCTGCCATCCTGGGTACAGTTTGGAGTGGCTGCTTTGGTACATGGGAAAAGAAAGCCAATGTCAGCTGTACAGGGCAGGGCATGAGGACCCAACAGACTCTGAAGTGAAACTATGTTGAAGGCAGGGTGATCAGAAAGAGGGACATGAAATGCTTATTAACAACACCTTTTGGATCTGGACTATTCATGTCAGATCCAACAAATGTTTATCAATGCCTTGTAATATCCAACTATTTCCACTTTTCATTAATAACATCACACTAATTAATGCCTTATATTGCCTCTTTAATTATTGAATAGTTCCAGCAGACTTGTATGATTTTGGTATTTATCTTGGATGTATTGTTCAGTTGATTCTACAATATAATTTCAGCAAACAGCAAGTATTATACATAAATAAGCCTTTGTGCATATATAAAAATATCATTATTTCATGTTAAGTTGTCAGTATCACTGACCATTACTTTTTTCTGCTTGAGAAGTCATGTTGTAACTTGGCCTTGTGACTGCAACTCTTCCAGAGTTCTTGGTATTTACCAAATTATGGTCTGTGTATCCTGGGATCTGTGGCTATTTTCTTGAGACTGAAAAGTTCTATGAAAAATTTTAAATTTCAGATTTGCACTTTGATGAGACTTTAAATTTTTAACCAGTGGTAAAGATGAAATATCTCTCCACCATCAAAAATCTATGCTGTGGCAATTAAAAGTTGAAATGCACTTAAAGATTAAGATGAGCTAAGTAAGTCAATGTTTCTCAAAGTAGATTCAAGGGGTCCAAGAACACATTCCTTAGAGTCAGAGATTTTTGGGGGGTTAGTAATAATTTTGTACTTTGTAAAAGGGGTCAGTGTATTAGTTAAGTTTAAGGAATATTATTGTAGACTATTTTTTATTGATAATTAAAAAATTCAAGTTGGCAACTTCCATACAACTATGTGTATTTTCATTTGCTTTTAGAATTAAAAATATTAATTATATTTTAAATATTTATAGCATGTATATATATATATATATATATATATAAGGTTAACAGAATAAAATGAATTACCTTGTACTCACCCCCAGCTTAAAAATACAGAACATTACCAGTGACTTTAACGTCCCCTTTCTCATACCTTAGAGAATATTAAGACTTTCAAGACAGTTCTGTATTTTTCTCTTCTGTTCACTCTGCTTCATCTGGTTGTTGAGTCTGTGATTTTTCCTTTATGCTGCCTGAGATCCTGCAGGCTAGCCTGTTTTTCTCTGTGAACTCGTACTTTTTCCTGGATCAGGCTGAACACCCCCTCCATCTTGTCTCTCAGAGAGACATCCTATGCTTCCTGGGCACAATCCCCAGCTCTCACTGTGAAGGAGGCGGTGGAGGAAGTGAATGTCCTAGAGCTGGAGCTTGTGCCCACCTCCCGGGTCAGCCCCTCCCCTGGCAATCCAGCCCTGGGCAGGGCTCTGATTCCCTGCCCCACGTGGCAGAAGAGAAGGCTTCAACAGGTCATGCATGGAAAATTCTGTGAAGAAAGTGCATAACGAAAGTGCCCTACCCAGCAAGGCACTCAATACTCTTTTCCTTTGCCAATGTCTCCTCCTCAGTCCCACTGGTCTTCTGTCTCCCCAGGAGCTGCTCACTGTTTTCTGTGAGTTTCCTCACATCCATCAGCTTCCATTTTGTGTTTGAGACATTTTGTACCTAGATGGTGAGTAGGAGGGGAAGCTAAAAGCCCATGTTAGTCTGTCATTTGATTCTAAATTTATGCCTCAAAGATGCCCTAAGTTCCTTTGGCAAAATGAGGATTAATTACTGACAAGATTTTATGTGTAATATTATCCTTAATTTTTCTAAGTGATTATTTTATCTTGGAGAGACTGACAAATTAAACATCTTGCAACTATATATTTAATAAAATTTTGAGACTAGTGCTCAGGGCTGGTGCAATTGGATGACCCAGAGGGATGGGATGGGGAGGGAGGTAGGAGGGGGGTTCAGGATGGGGAACACATGTAAACCCATGGCTGATTCATATCAATGTATGGCAAAAACCACTATAATACTGTAAAGTAATTAGCCTCCAACTAAAATTAATAAATTACTAAAAAAAAACATAAAAAAATAAAAAAAAGAGAGAAAAAAATTTATATAGTTTTATAAACCTTTCTCCTATACGCCACAGAAAAAGTAAAAAGCAATCTAGTTCTATTCCAGGAAATTTAAAAAATGTATAAAAATAGTAAACATATTTCTTAAGTATGTAATACATTTTCTATGAGGAAATAAGTTTTTCCAAGGCTTACCTCTGATTTAGAAATTTGAAAATGTTTTATTACATTTTATTCATTACAATTCATTTATTCATTACAATTTCCCCAGGTCATTTGAGTAAACTGTGAAACTTAACTATTAGAAGATTTTGCAGGGCCCCTGAGAAGCATGGTCTCCTGCTTTCAACTACAGAAGAGTAAATAACATGTTATTCCAGGGTTCTGGGTTGGGGACTTTGCAGCGGCGGCAGGAGTGCGGGGTAAACATATTCCCTATATTTCATTTCACTGCCAGGGACAGATGTCACCCACCCGAACAATCATTCACAATCCTAGAAATATTCCGTCAGTGTCACATCACAATTGATGGATGTAGCTGAGGGTCAAAGGGCGCCGCACAGAGGGAGGTGCAGGTGAGACCTCTCCTCTGAGGACCAGAGCACCACTGCCCTCCTCCCAGAGTCACTTTCTCAGGAGAAGAGCTTTCTGTGTGATGGAATTACTATGAATGAAAAAAAAAAAAAAAAAAAGTTCGATTTTGAGATTCCTCATAGACAAGTATTTGTAAAGAGCAAATATACCAGGCTTACAATAAACAGATTCCATCTCATTTTTATCACAAGTCATTTCAATATTTTTTAAATGGATGATGAAAAAAGTACAAAGGTATCCGATGCTGCTATCCACATAGAACTGACAAGAGAGCCTTTCAGCGTGATAGGCTGTGGCTTTCAGAGAAGTGATCAAAGTAAAGATTACTCATGGTTCTTATTATTTTAAGCCTCATTTATGGGACTACTAATATGCAGGAGAAGCTTGGGTTCTTCTAAATTAGAGCTAAACAAAAACAGCAGAGATTTTCTATGATCCTCAGTGTGGTTCTGCTGGAGTCAGAAAATGAACCTCCTGATGATATATGACATTCAGATTTTATCCCTGGCCTTTGTGGGATCATTGCAGAATCACTGCAGAAAGTATTTTCAGTCATGTTTATACCTATATAAAAATGATGGATTTTTGACCTGAGTTTCCAGAATAAGAGATTTCAAAGGGTGCAGTATTTTCATCAGTGCTGTCTGATTTCAAGATTTATTTAAAAATAAAAAGTTATGCTAGACATCATTTGCTGAGGTAGCTCAGAAGATCTTAGTAGTGAGGAGTCCCTTCTTGAGATACTGTGTCCTCGGCCACCTGAGGGCTTGCTGCAGAGGTTTGTGGCCCAAGTACTAGAAACACCTGGGCCTGCATTTCCCACAGGTCACAAGGTAACCCAAATAAAAACATTCCATGGGATGGAAAGGGTCCCATGATGTGGTTTCATTTTATCACGCACTCATGGAGTAGTTGAAAAAAATGGACGATAGATATAAACCTATCTAGTCATTAAGTCTAAGTTATTCTTTTTCTTCTTCAGAGAGGGCACTGACCACATTTTCCCCTGAGCATTGCTGTTTCAGGGCAGATGTCTATCCTTGAAGTCCTGGGCCTTCAGGACTAGGATCTAGGTCACAGTACACAACTGTGCTACCATCCTCTTCCCCAAATAATCAACAGTATCATCTGCCTGCCTTTCCCAAGGAGGTACGATTCTGCATGGTGCCCAGAGATCCCACTGGTATAGATCCAAGACACCTGGATCATGAGAGCACATCAGTCACTCTGTTTCTTAGATTGTTTCTGGCTCAAGACAAAGACTCTTGCAACCTCAGTTCTTTAAAGGGGGGAAGGAAAAGCAGAAGCTGAGTGGCAAGCAGTCCCCTTCTTAGTCAAGAATCCTATGAAGTCTCCTAATGTTGGGCTGAGGGGATGGGAGGAGGTCTCCTGCAGAATGGGCCTGGTACTAGGGGTGCTACATTATGGACATTGTCTTTTGGCCCTCAGAAAGCCCTACAAGGTAAAAATTATTACACATGTAACTACACCTCCTCTCAAAGTTAATGAGAAGAAGTTTAACATTTACTAAACCCTAGTTAAGATTCCATGCTCTAATACATATCTATTCTATATATTATATATATATAATATATATACATATAATTATATATATATAAATATAATCTTCAGGTTATTCTTTGTCCAAGCTTTCTTCACCCCCTGTAGAACCACTGGTTAGTGGTGGCTGTGGAGCTGGGTACGAGGATGGTCATTTGAAAAGAAGGCTAGATGCACACAAAGCAAAGGATGTGATTTGGCAGATGTTTAGTGACAGGTTGGAGCTGGCAGGAGTGTCAGTGTCCAGAGCTGAGGCTTACACAATGGGAGCCCAGGGAAAAGATGTGTGCACAGCTGGAATCTCCTTTTCAATGGGCTTCTCCTTTCATAGTTTGTTTTGCATAATGCTCAAACGTGAGCTAAAGGCTTGTTTTCCAAAAGTGAAATTGAAAAAGCACAATAACAAGCTCTTACACATATGACTCAAAGTGTATTCGTAGATTTGATTTGCAAAGATGAACAGTAAATTCTCTTTCAAAGTTTCCTGTTGCTATGATTAAAAAAAAATGTCAACCAGCTCCCTATCCAGCACCTTGTCTCTGGTATAGACATTAAAACCACACACTTTACAAGCAGACTGGATTTGGAGCCGAGGCCCTGATGTGTTTTAAGTGTCTGCTGAAGAGACAATGTTGACTTGCCCCTCTTGTGACTATCTCGTTGGAAGCTACAGCACGTAATGAGAAATGTCAAGTCCCAAGATCAATGAAATTTGGGGCTCCAGGGATTCAACAGGAATAGCATTGATCCTTTTAAAGAACACCAGTCAGAGATGGGCTGTAATATATTGTAGAGAAGGGCTCAGGAGGATAAGCGGCCAAGTCCAAGATACCTGCCTGACAAAAAATTCAATCAGCTTTGAGCACAGATTGCCTGCTCCACTCGCCTTCCTTTCAGGTGGTCGCCTGCTTCCAATTAAAGTGCGCAAATTAATTTTTATCACTTTCAAATTAGTTTCACAATTTGTGTAAGCATCTGCTTCAGATCAAAGCGTGTGTCCCTCACATCTCTGCAATTCTGTTATCTCGACAGGCACCTATTTATATCTACAGGAAAATTGTCAATGTTCGGAGTTGCAAGTTTGAAAGAGTAGCAGTGAATATTAGCCTGCAATATATTAATAAAACCAGTATAATTAATTCAACTGGAACCTAGGCCAGGTAACCTTTGCATGTTTCTTTTATGGTCTGAAACTCCGTAATCATCTGCTTACACATTTTCATTGTTTTTGTGGCAAATTCATTAAAACTGTAAAGACAATTAGAAAAAGATTTATTTATGAGATGTCCAAGTTAGTCATAACAATATATGTATTTGACACAATGAAGCCATTAACTCTTTCAAACTTACCTAAAAAATGCAGAAACACTATTTTTTCCTCTCTGTGACACCAATAGAGCTATCCATTAAAAAATAATAATGACAATGTAAAAGAAGCATACATCTATTACAGTGCTTGTGTTTATCTTGAGGAAGCTTTAGTGATGTGCACATAAGGTGAGTAAATGAACCCTATCACATTGTGGTGTTGTGCTGGATAAATATGATTCAGCCTCTGACATACAAAGCGAATTTAAAGTCCACAGCAAGACCAAGTCCTGAATTCTAACAGCTACTGGGATATTACATTTCATGCCAGGACTTCCCTCTTCAAGTCTAGGTTAATATATACAACCCTTGAAACCTAAGGGCATTGTGTCACACACTTTAATATGAATTTAGACGTAACTAGCTTTTTGGTCTTGTGAAGCAATGCATTATGAGATAGAAAGCACATATAGCCTGATTCTCTGACCTGTGAATTGGTAGCTAGAATAAACTGAAACTGGAAAAAAAAATAAGCTTTTTCCTTTCATATTGTGAGTTTTCTGATGGCAAATACCCATGGCTGATCCCTGATGTGACAGTCAGTTCAGCGTGTGCTTTGACTGCCTCTGCAAACGGTGAATTGACCAACATACACGGTCTCTCTAGGCATGCCTATATGAGCTGCGAGGTCGCCTTTGCTAACAGATTAAGTCAGTCACAAATCAGTCAAGTCAATTAACTACTAAAAATGACTATTATTTTTTACTATCATGATTTTTACTATCCATGTGGCAAAAAGCTGAAATCAGTTTTTATATAATCATCCATTTGTGCCCAAGATATAACATTAAACATTTTGTAGATACAAGTACTTAGGAAACTAAATATTATCTGATAGCAATTCATGATTCATGCAGTACTCAGTACACTTGATAATTCCAAGCAGGAGAAGCAGTTTTGTGACTCTTATAGTCTATATAGATTGTAATATAGACTTTTGGGTGAACCCCAGAAAGTCAGAGACTTTGACTGCCCAGCCCTTCCAGCTGCTAAGACAGTACCAGGACATAGCACATGTTCAGTACATGCTTGCTGCTTGGCCAATACTTTAGCAACTCATCCTGTTTAATCTAGAAGAGCATTTCTTCTCTTTTATATTAAGGATAACAAATACAATGGAACCACACTATATATGCTCACAATAAATGTCTAGGAAAGTCTTGGCACGGTGGGTTTTATGAAAGTCCTTTAGGTTTATAATGATGGTGACAGTTTTTAATCAAAAAATATATATCCTCAAAAATGGAGACGATACTGTATGGGTAATATTATGCAATGATTTCTTGGGGATAATTCTGTCTTTATTTAAAGCTTAAATAAAATGCTACATTTTAACAAATCTATCAGTCACAGTTTTGTTCTTAAGAATTAACATAAACATTCCTATTACACAGCTCCTACCATAGGAACTTTGAACACTCTAAATAATACTACATGTCACTCTTCTTGCTAAGTGATGGAGCAAAGATACAATCGTTAACCATCATTTCATTTAGAAGATAATTAGAAAATAAAGTAGTTAACAGATAATTACTATAATTTAACATTTTTTTTATCTCATAGCAGGACATTATATTATCTTTTCTACTACCAGATGGTAGTTTTTAAGAAATGAATTCTTTTTGGAAACATCATTTTCATCATTTCTGAGCTTCATTTTGAAGATGTTAATTAACTGGATTTAAAACACTATTCTGCTCCTTTATAAAGTTTTTTCTATCTAATAACTTCTAATTTGTGTCAATAACAGATGGAATATACCACACAGCTCTGGTGCTCAATTCAACTTTTCTTGTAATGAATGCTACACTAGTCTCAAAAAAGGAAGTTTGGAAATATGTAAAAATACATTTATACAAAATACATGTGATAATGTACCATGATTCAGAATAATAAAGTATAATAATAAAATAGATCAAATATATTTTACACATACACCCACAACAAAAGAATCCTGTTAAAAACAAAGCTCTTTTTTTTTTTTTTTAAGGGATACAGTTTTAAAAAGAGTAAATAACTTATTAACAGTTAGAGTATGATGTTCTGTATACTGTAGAATTGGTGGCTGATTAGTTGCTCTGGTTGGAAATCAAGCAATACTGAATATGTGTTTTCCTCAAACCAATATCTCATCTTAGTTCACATCTTGGAGCAGAAGCTAAAATGTATAATTACACATACTTTCTCTTATTCAGTATCTGCACTCAGAGACACAACTTCATAATACACTTTTAGTTTCTTCATCTACTTTTCTTCACCTCTAGCTATGGGTGACAAGAATAAATCACTGGGTCATCTAAATCACCTGGTCATTCATTCTCTCACTACCTTCATATACATATGAAGATTTCCATGCCCAGCTCTCTCACAGTTATACCTCGGTCTCCTGTACATTTCTTTTTTCTCTATAGTATTTTAGTGGCAGGTACATAGTATTCCTGGGAAATTCTTAGCTCTGTTTCATCATAAATATTCCCAAACTCATGTTTCCAGAGTATTGTTAAAATTGTGACCAATGAATGAATTATAATTGGAATAACCCTAGTTTAGGTACTCACCATTATTAACAGTTTACAGAAATCATTCTCTATTTTACGGGAGATACAAGCTTGGTAGTTAAAGGCAGTAATTATTTCTAGGAAATCTGTTATCTAGTTCCTCAGTCATTTAACAGTATTTATTGAAAATCTATAATGTGTGCAACTATGCCAGGAATCAGAACCTTCAGATGCAAAGAGAGGGTCTCATGGTGCGCTTCAGAGCTTCCTCAGAACAACAGTTCGCAGGAATAACAGCTGCTCTTTCATGAGCAAAAGGTTCCTCGGAAAACGTGTTTGAGAAACCATGTGCATGTGTGTGTGCTCAGCCGTGTGAGACTCTTTGCAACCCCATGGAGTGTAGTCAAGCCCATGGACTGTAGTCCACCCCATGGAGTGTAGTCAACCCCATGGACTGTAGTCCACCAGGCTCCTCTGTCCATGGGATTCTCCAGGCAAGAATACAGGAGTGGGGTTGCTATTTCCTTCTCCAGGGGAATCTTCCCAACTCAGGGATCAAACCTGTGTCTCCTGCGTTGGATTCTTTACCACTGCACCAGCTGGGAAGCCCTTGAGAAACTCTAGTTTATGTAAACATCAACAGACGTTATTTGTGTGAGGCTTTCAGAGCTTACATAGAGAATAGGAGTATATATGCTGTGTTTTCTAAAATTTATTTTACTCCAGAGTACCTCATTTTTTTCCCTATGGAATATTTTTGGGAGCACTGTTGAATAAAAAACACTCAGGAATCACCCTAAACAAAGAAATCATCTTATTTAGCTTTTGCCCCTGCCTCATGCCTAACCTGAGGGGGTACTCAATCATCGTCAAATAAATACACAGAGATACCTACTATACACCTGGTAGAAAGCAGTAAGTGTCCTCAGGAGGCACAAATAAAGTGTATGGAATTTCAGAAAAGGGAGAGAATACATTCAGCTGAGAGAAATCACAGGAAGTTGAAAGGACCAGGTGACATGGAAGGAAATTCCCAAAGGATGGGGACATTTGGAGACTGGGAAAGGGCAGCTGGGCAGAGGGTCACTGCGAGGGGATCTGGGAGTTTCCTCAGGCTGAAGGTTACAGTGGTTGCTCTCTTTTTACACTTTGAATACAGCTGTATTCCAATAAAGAACACAGCTATATTCCAATGCTGTTTAAGCTTTCGCATTTTAAGATCCTTACAACCCCAGCAAAAGTTATTAGGGAAATTAAAGGAATTTAGTCTGATGGGACAATTCCAGACCAATACTTACTGCTGTTCGGGTTGTCCCCTATGATGTGGTGTCGCCCGCTCCAGTACCAGAGCAGTAGGGTGGCATCGCGAGACCCAGACACGATGTAGCAGTCCCCACCAATGTACGACTCAGACCTGGCCAAGCATGTCACCACATCCCAGTGGCCAAATACAATCTGAGTTAGCTTCCCTGCAACACAGAAACGGCAGGTTGAATCCAATGGCTATTTTTCTTTAAACAGTAGTAAGCTTAACTTGATTTTACTAGATTTGTGGAAAGTGACTCTATAGATCTGCAAACTTCCAAGGTAATTCAAATCTAGCTACAGATTTAGGTTCTTGAATCCCTTCTGAAAAAAATGATACAAGAACATCACTTTGTGTTTGTTTTTTTTTTTTTAAGGAAAGAACTTATAAAATAACACAACCATGATTTTCCCCCCGCCCCAGGCTAGGCCAGACTAAGGGGAGCTTTAAGGCCTTTTACTGGATTTGATTTGATGAGGCATTCTGATGAGGATAAGGTATTTCATAGTTCAGTTTACCTGTTTCTGTGGAATAAACTCTGAAGCTCTTATCCCAGAATCCACAGATAAGAATATAGCGATTATCTGCCGTGACCACAAAACAATGTGCGTTGATTTGTATGCTCTGGTCAACGAGGTCTGTGATCTGCCGCTTATTCACACCAGAGTTATTGGCTAAACATAAAACAGATACAGGAATTTAAAGAGAGATTCCACAAAGAGTTTCACCAAGCACTTACAGAAGGAATACTTTTGTGCTTCATTTATCTAGAAATGGGTTCTAATGCTATATGATTAAGATTTTAGCATTTCCCCATGAGGAATATAAACTCTTTTGTAGCAGTGATTATTTATGAACCATATTATATATTAAAAAAATTGCTGGAAATTTAAGTAGTTCTTCCACCGATATGAAGAATTCAGGATGGGAATTTACAACATAATAAACATATTTATATGCACTTAATTCAATAGATATTCACCCTGCACAAGTTCATTATTGTCCAACAAGTTCAATAATAATAAGGAATAAATATTGTATGAAGTATGTTACATAAGGAAAAAATGTCTTCATATTTGTCCCCATCTGTCATTTTCTGATGGCCTTTATGATTCATGGGAAAAGAAGAAAGTAGAGATTTGTGCAAGGGGTGTTGTTATGTAGGTGGCCCCTCAGGGAGCTTTAGGTCAGCAGCTTTAAAGAGCTGGATTGTCAGCAAACAGAAGCCTTTCCAGAATGGGCTGGCAGGGGAGGAGGGGAATGAGAAAAGATGGGAGAGGGGCTGGGGAAGAAAGACAGGCAGAGAGTCATGGGCAGCACTGGGACTGAATCTGAATAAAGTCAGGAACTCAGAGACGCCCTGTGATTTCCCCAGTGCCTGTCTGCATGCCAGCCTGTCCCTTACTCCACACCGTCCTTTCACGCCAAATCCCTGGGCTGAATTCTTAAACAGAAAATGCAGATGTAGAAGATCACCGTCACTTCCTAACACCAATTAAATCTAAGTGCTACTATTTGTGGACATTGACTAACACTATAATAATAATTACTAGGAAGGCAAAAAGTAAAAAAAAAAAAAAAAAAAAAAGCAAAGGAAAAGAAAATCAAAGGTCTGAGTCACTTAAAAACTATGTAATTGGTGCCTGATTAATTAGAATACAGCTATTAATCTTCCATGGTTACCCTCTAGCTGTACATGAAACTGTTGCTATCTTTTTAGCAGAGAAACAGCTAGAAGGTAGACTCCACTTGAAAAATATTCCTTGTCCTAAGCATATATTCTCCTAGAGAAATGTAAGTGCTATTCTGTGTAGGAGTATAGGTAATTATCCTAAATGGCTGCCTTGCATCTTATTTCTGGGTTCAAAGATGAAGGCTGAATTAATCTAAGGAAAAAATACCATAAATTGTTTATGGCTTTATAATTTTTCATACCACATTCTATTTTTTTCTTATTTAGCTCTCATATGATCCCATGAGGGCAGGCGGAACGAACATTATTAGGAACCATCTTATAGATATGAAACTGAGGCCGGGAAAGATTAAGAAGCTTGTTCTGCATCACACAGCTAATAAATGTGTATATGATTATTTAAAAATACTTTGAATACTGCTGCAAATAGTTACAGCTCCTGAGTTTGCAATTCATTTGAAATCTTAAATTAAAAAAAAAATGCTTAGGTCTATTGAATAGAAATTTCCAGAAAAGTTATTCTTTAGTATCAACTTTCTTAATAATAGCTTTGAGTCCTTATATATTTGAAATAATATAAAGTTGTTAAAGAAGAGTTGTCGCTGAAAGAAAGCACAGTTTGGAATTATATGCCTTGTTTAGAACCAACCTAAATGACCTCTGGAAATACCAAGAAAATACCACAAATCATTATTTTAATAACAAAAAATTCTTAGATGACATATTATGATTTGCACAGCTCCTTGATGGCCATTTGACATTATTTGTATATTAATTTGTGGCAGAAAAAGTATCATTCAACTGTCATTTGTGATAAATAACCACATAGGAATTGGTGGATAGGCAGCATTCATGAAAATGCATTTTTTGTTGTTAGCATACCAATCAGTGGATCCATCTCAATGGGAAGATGATGGGCTTGGTCCAAGGAGTAACCTGGAGCTCCTCTGAGGCCTAAAGATTAATTAAAAGAGAAAATGACCATAAAGTTCTCAGAACGGAGGAATTTCCTAATAAGCAGTGTTTTATAACAATAATACAAAATATATATTTTCTTAAAAATTATTTGGTAAATTTCTGTAACAATCATTCAGTCACATTAAATGTGTTTGAAGACAAGTCTTAAAAAAAGCATTACAACAGGGACTGTTGGTTTCCACTTAAGATGGAGAAAGCTGGGAATAGTGTTGTTATTCTAACAACAATAAAAGCTGGATAAAATAGAAGACTATAACATTTCTGGAATCTATCAGAGAGCTGAAATCTAAGAAAAGGTTATGTCTACATGTAGGAATGGGTGTGAGCATGGGGCGACCTGGGCCAAGGCAGAGAGGAAGATGGGACTCCCACCCCTTCCAGCTTCTTTCAAAAGATGACAAGTCAACTGAAGGTATACGATTGAGCCACACCTAAAATCTTAACCTAAAAGCTACTTTCAGAGGATTAATATTTAGAGTTTGATTGAGTTCTTTAGTCATAATTTCTAACATGGGGTAACATATAAAACTTTAGAACAACTTAAAGAAAACAAAACTCAAATCTTTATAGCATTCTCTCAGTGCAAAATATTTCTAGAGGCTAAGACTCCTGTGAATAATAAAGCCATATTTGGGTTGGTCTGAAAGTTCATTCAGGTTTTTCTGTAAAGTATTATGGAAAAACCTGAACAAACTTTTTAGCCAACCCCAAGTATTTTTAAGAGATGTCTTCTCCGTATTTCTGAGTGAATGGAAGTCATTCTACTTCATGTTGAAAGTATTACCAATAACCATAAAACAGGGGTATTCAGAAATTCTTAGGATATTAAGCTAAAAGTAATCTGGTTTTCCAGAGTAATGCAGAAGTCAGCAGAATTAAGATTCAAGTGAACATGGTGTGGCTCAGCCATTCAGACTTAGAGACAGTGGGGATCTTGAGGCTTCCAGGGAGATCATAAGTAATGAACTGGACCAACTAAATCATTTAGTCACATCCACTGCTGTCCTGGCTGGATAAGTATCAATTTGTCGAATTTTCATGACAGAATTATATCACTTTAAGATGTACTGGCTGGAAACTTCAGGAATGAGTTTGGAGAAAACACACATGAAATAACTCAACAATTTAGACTTGGTCTTCTCTCGGACTCAAAGCTCCATAAAAAGAGGGATGCTATTTGCCTTGTCCACTGCTGCACTCCCAGTGCCCAGAACCACTTGACACAAAGTGGTCGTTCGGATGTTTCCTAAATGAGTTAACCAAGTGGGAGAAAAATTTGAAATCACCTATATTCAAACTTGTTTTTGTTTAGTATGGGATAAAATTTGTTTTTTTTTTTTTCCTTGCAGGAGCAGGGTGGGAGGACCTGAATTATTTGTAGAACTGCTTCAACTTATCAAATACTTATTAGATACTGAACCATTAGCCAAGCATTCTGTGAGCTGGACAGAGGAGCCTGTGGGCTCAGTGGGGTCAAAGAGTTCCAGGGATGGTCAGGTGGGGGAGCGTGTTGGCTGCCACGTGCGTCACTGGGGAGTTTGACGGAAACTTCAGCACCATGATCACATCCTGCTGCATCTGATCTTTAAACATAAGTGGACTCTGTGGAAGGAAACACTGTTGAATAGAAAGGGAGGAGAGCAAAGAAAACAAAAGGAATAACACAGTTAGTGACAGCATGGGGGAGAGTGAGATCAACACAGGCTAGCATGAGCACAGACAAGAGAGCAGAGCAGTCGGCGCTCTGGTCTGTGAGGAGGGCACAGCCAAGAGCAGGTCCCCTGCACAGTCGCTGGTTATTAATAACCAGCTGCAATTTAGGTGCTGCCAGACGATGGAAGAGGGCTTCCCTGGTGGCTCGGATGGTAAAGACTCTGCCTGCAAAGCAGGAGACCCAGGTTTGATCCCTGGGTCAGGAAGATTCCCTGGAGAAGGACATGGCAACCCACTCCAGTATTCTTGCCTGGAGAATCCCATGGACAGAGGAGCCTGGTGGACTACAGTTCATGGGGTTGCAGAGTCGGACATGACTGAGTGACTAACACACTTCCAGATGATTTAAGATGTTAGCTTAGAGATATGTCCACATGATGCAGTGTAATTTTTCAGTGCAGTTACAACATCACTGTTGTGGAAAGATCAGTCAAGCCAGTTGCCAACACTGTTTATGTGAAATGCAAAGTGAATTGATGCTTTCATTTTTTACCTGGCTGGTCTGGGGGCACGGCTACAGTCTAAATAATTAAAATATCAGAGCCTCCCTTGTTTGTGCTCCAGGTACACATTTCTGCTGTGTCTCTGATGACCGTGGTCTAGGCTCCTTCCCCTGCTCCATGGTGAGCTTCCTGAGAGACCACACTCTCTTTGCTTTTTTAATCTTTGTTTCTCAAACATCTAGTATATGACTTGATAGAAAGTAGACACTATTAGTACTACTAGTCAGTAGTATGGTGGTGGTGGTTTAGTCGCTAAGACGTATCTGACTCTTTGCCAACCCATGAAATGTAGCCTGTAAGGCACCTCTGTCCATGGGATTTCCCAGGCAAGAATACTGGAGTGGGTTGCAAGATACTATACACATTATTACATAAAAGACAGATAAGAATGCTAGAAATAACCACTATTTAGCTTTCATGCATGTTTTCTAATTGTTCACTATTTTATATAGACGTGTGTGTGTGTGTGTGTGTGTGTGTGAATTCTCTGCTACACAAACTTAAAAAGCTGACTTTCTTTATCAACAGTTCCATGCCAATTTAGCCTCTAACAATTTCCCCTAGGAAAGTAAGGAGTTCTGACTGGGCATTTTTCCAGGATAAATATTTTTTACTATTATTATTATTAAACAGAGAAAACCAACACGGGGATAAAACTCTTCCGCCAAAGCATTTCATAAAATAAAGTGTGAGAGAGATTCTCTTGGACAGTTTGTTAAAAATGCTTCCTCTCAGGTCTGCAGGCTCCACGTCTACGTTGTGCCTTGGTGTGGGGATGGGGGCAGCACGTGTGATGAAAGCCTCTCTGCTTGGCTGCATGTGAGTACCCACCTCAAGCAGCAGAGTTCATTAGTGACTAAACAGTGAAACTGTTCAGCTGAGTTATTGTAGAGAAAAAGAAATGTTTTCAAACATACACATTTATTTATGTTTCAGTAGGTGATGGACTATCAACCCTTCGAAGGTGTATAGGATGTATCGCCTCTGTACTGCCAATGCTTACTGTCATGCCTGGCACACAGAACGGGCTCGATTCAAATGTGTAAAGTAGTTGACAGGATAAATGAAAGGTATGAACAATACTTCTATCACACAATAACAACTTGTACATTTGTTTACACATATATCATGGACTGTGTTCCAGGGCACTTTACTCCAGTATGAGGATATCTGGTCCCTTGACAATTATCTAGAAAAACTGATGAACTGTAATTCATTCTGCAAATACATTTTTGCCGTCAAGCATTTTTTCTTTTCTCAATAAAAACTTAGTGGAAAATCACAGTGAAAAAGTAAGTTCTAAAGTAGTTTCTTAGAAAAATTTTTACCTTAAAATTAAATAAAAAGGAAAATGTTAAATGTTTGCTAAAAACTGAAAAGGAGCCGTATTCTTATGAAAATGGATCTTAAAAGATTCAGATTAAAATGAAAAGAATTATTACTTCTTCCCTTGCAAACTGAGAATATGACACCAGCTAACATTTACTGAGTACCTGTATGCCGGGGGCTGGTCTAAGTGCTACATACAGTACTGAGTCATTACATTTTCAAGGCTGGTGTGATTTGTTACCCTCAGGCTACACATGCTGAAATGTAAACAAAGAGCTTAAATACCTTGCCCAGTTCATTCGTTAGTTCGTGGCAGACATGGTGCTTCACCCAAATCTGGCTTTGAGGTCCTTATTTTTAATCTATTTTCCTGACTGCTGCCATGCAGGGGCTGTATATTATCTTTATATTTCTTTCTTTTTCTTAAAATGAACTACTTCCCCTACCACACTTTGCCCCCAAAGATCAAACCAGCTACCTTTAGATTGTGTTTCTATTATATTTTTCATTCTAATTTATAAGTGTAACCTAATTTTGGTGCTTGTGTATGTCTATAAGCCTGTATGTGTACAAAGGAGTTTATATGTATGAGCCGACTCCTAATAGAGAGGGCGGCGATTTTTGTGAATCCAAAATTGGGCTAGCTGAAGCCGAACTTAAAGGTAAGAACTATACTCCTTTCTCTGTTTCTTTCTAGGTAATCAGCATATCCTGAAGCTGAACAGTTAAGCCAATACATCGAGAAGCTTTAAAATGCTGCTAAAAAAATCACTATTTTATTTGAACTCTACTCAGGTACAAAGAAAGACAGAAATGTTCCGCAAGCTGCTATGTCTTACCAGGTGCATGGCAGAGCTCCGAGGCGGATGTGGCTCAATAAGCAACTGAGATGGCGTTTGTCCAAAGTTCTGTATCTGTGCCTCCATGGCCTGCAGGGGAAGAAGAGTGATTGTCACAATCAGTATGCATCAATGAGAGAGGTCAACACACTCTGACAATGCAAAGTGTATCCCAAGTCAGCCATGAAAAAAGTCCAGAAAATTCGCCCGGTGCTCTTCTCCCAGGGTGCAGAATCATCCAAGTGTTAGTATTTTGTAGACAAGCTCTGCTTCTCCTTCCAAACATGCTTCCGTTAAGTCACTATTCTTATTTAGAAGCTGGGGTTAAATGTGGAAATGTTATCCTGTGAGTACATGCAAGCAGCTAGAGACCAGAAAACACTCTGAACACTAAATACAACACAAATACCTTAATAAAGTCCTTTGTAAGAAGGAACGTATGGGGATCTCTAATGAAATAAGCTTCTGGAATCTTAATGGGAAAAAAAAGAATGAAACATAAAGTCCACTAAGGATACAAGATAAAATTCAAAAAAAAAAAAAAAAGGATACAAGATAAGATTCAAATAAGCATGTGTTCTAATCAATTCAGAGAGTAGTAAGTAGAAAGAACATTAAGACTTCTGTATAGTAATCAAATACAGCAAAACTTTCACTACAAAAAATACAGTTTAGTGTGCTATGCTATTCTAAGATATATTCTGAAATATTATTTATAAGCTATGAATTCATTCCTCTAAAAAATCCTCTGAAATTTTAGAGAGAGCTAACCCAAAGAGGAAATAATTCTTGGGGCATCCTGACCTATGCAACATGTCATTAAAACCTATGCAGATGGAAATATTAATGAGACTTTGTGATTTCCAATGAATATTTCTAGATCTCAAACTGTCTGAAGTGTATAATATGCCTTTTTGGTGCACATGTCAAAGAGAAAATCTTAAAAGAGATTTAAGTATTTCTTCTATACATAAATTCTACAACCAAAAACTGCAATATATTAAACCAGACTAACAGAAATATTTTTTCTGAAATATTGTAAGTATGTAATTTAAGTCAATAAGGAGAAGCACAATATTTACTATGATTATTACTCTGCTACCATGTTAATTTTTCCCCTAAAATTGTGTGCAGTTTGGTGGCACATAAAAGTGAAATACGAAAGTCATTGCTGAATGTTTGGGAGTCAGGTAAGTTGGTAGATGGCTCTTGCCACAGCCCTGCCACTAATCTCATCACTGTCTTCAATTCTCATTTATAAAGTCTTTAAATTTAACAATCTGTCCTCCTGGACTGCATTTCAAGAAAATGTTTATCAATAAAAGTGTGAATTTTCAAATTTATTAAGAATATGAAACATGAATGCATCATTATCTGCATATTTAGCAAGTACATAAATGGGGCTTTGGCTCTTTATTTGCAGAGGCAACAGGATGAATTACTAAATCTCTTTAAGTACTGTCCAATTTTAATGTATACATTTATTTGCATGGTGTCCACTCACATGAAAACTCTGACTACCGACAAAATTGTGCTAACATAGATAACATCATACTTCACCTCCCCAAAGCAAGATTTATGATTAGAAAGAGGGAAAGACTATTTCTGGTTAGGCTCACATTATTAACAATAAATTCTGAGAAATATTTGAAAAAAAAAAAAAAGTAGGAATTGTATTGTTAAAGCTGCCCTGGTTAGAAAATGTCCAACACCTAGCTTAATGCATCACAAACTAAATATAATGATATCTACTATTATTTGTGTTTTTACTCCTCCAGATAGAGGACCAGGGAGTGAGAGGGAGACAGAAGTAAAATCAAACACATTTAAATCCCTAGATCAGTGCCCTGCATTTGAGTAGGTAGCTTTTAAATGTTCACAGAAGAGTTGAATCAATAAATATGCTTTTCTTGACTTCTCTTCCTGAAGGGGAACTATTAAAATTTTATTAGAAAATGTTATGAAACTGACTTTATTTCTAGAAATCGTCTGTACAGTTTGCTCTAGTGGGTCCTGCCACTGATGCTTTTGGATTGAGGCAGAGTACACATGCACATATATACCTTAAATGCTTCAAATGGCATCAGGGTGAATTTTAAGTTGTACTCAATCTTACCTTTTCAATAAGACAATCTGTTCCCAACATTCAACATTTATTTCTTTTAAGACTAAACTGAATTTCTCTTCCCTATGATCTACATCACATGCTTTCATGACCTAAAGGTTCCTAGTTCAATATTTATATTTTAGCTATCATGTAATCCTGTCCTCCAATAATTCCTTACCCTTTGAGTTTAAATTGATCAGACCTTTCTAATCTTGAAAAAGCATGTTGTCTCCTCTAAGTCTATTAAAATGTTTGAATGGTACATGAGCACCTACTGATTTTCTTGACTGGCTCCCCCACACTTAGAAAGTAATCAAAGTCTTCTTTTTCACCAAGAAGGGAGGTACTACTGCTGAATATCGTTACTGGGCAAGTGGAAATCTGTTATATTATTATTTTTATATTATTCTCTCCACTTTCATATGTTCAAAGATTTTGATGTTTTTCTAAAAGTGATGCTGAGGTTTTCCATGGTCAGGTTGGGCTTTGAACAGAGATACAAATAAAACTACTCTAGAGCAGAAAGGGGTGGGAGACTGATGAATTTTTATGGTTTCATTTCTCTGTTACCAGCTCTTATTTTTGATTGCTTATTTCATTTCTTTAAACATATTAAATCTTTTAAAAATAAAAAAGGGAAGAAGGTCCTTTCTATGGGCACATGCCTGGGGATATACACAGTCCATGCTGCAACTTATGAAGCATAAAGATTGAATAGTTGTTCTGATGGAGAGGAAAACATCTCCCTTCATGCTAACCTTGGGCAGGGTTTTAAATCCTTCCCAGATGCCCTAAATCATAATCAATGTCCTCTATATTCTCATAGCATATCTTCGCCTTTATCATGGAACTCAACACAGAATTCTTTATGTGTGTCTGTTTGCTCAGCCTGTGACTCTCTGCAGGTTAGGGCTGTTATTTAGTCCTTCCAAAAATGTCTGAATACAGAAGTGGGGAAATGGTAGGGCATTTTGGAAAACCAAAATGTAGCCTGAAAAGAGAAAAGCACAGTAGTAATGAAAACTTCAGAGCTCTTTATTCTTACAACTCAATACCACAGAAATAACTTAACAAACATCTCTTGAATATTTACTCTACACCAAGGCATACAAACTCAGACAGCAGACTGTCCCCCAGAAGTTTTCAGCCCATAAGGACATGAGATGAGGACATCAAGGTGCATGTTAGGGAGGATCATAGATGAGGCCAGCCCAGAGGGCCAGGGAGCCCCTAAGAGTGACAATCCAACTCAGGTGGAGGATGGGGGAGGGAGAGAAGGGCTGTAAGGACAGGGGCTTCCAGAAAAAGAACAAGAGCTGAAGTTTGACGGTTAAGTAGAAATTAGCTGGTCAACATCATAAAAAAGAGTTTTTGCTTTATGGACTTTTTTATTTTTTTGCCATATAATAGAATTTTCCCAAATACATCAAGTAAAAAACATCCAAACAACTACTAAAAGTTAATTATAACTTGGATTCTTTCTATAGTATCAGAAATGGGATCTTAAAAAATTCAACATATTTCTATTTCTCTATATATTGCTCTGCATGGGTCAGAAAGACAATGTTATTCGTTAAGACATGTATTTATTCAGCACCTACCATTCTAGAGATCTCTGATACTCACCAAACAAAACAGATAAAGATGCCTACTCTTGTGGAGGTTACATTCTAGCCAGGATGCCATAGGGGCTTACGTTCAGCCAGATGTCGCGTACTGGCATCCCATGGGCTAGATTCAGCTCACAGGCACGGTTTCTATTTGAGTCAACATGTACACGTTGGGAAATTTCATACAGTAAACTGGGGTTTTTTTTGCTTCTCTCATAAGAATCAGAAGCTCCAGCATGACCCCATCATCATTCCTGTATGGCAACACTCGGCCGGAGCACAGAGACTCCTTTTTAAGGCCCATCGCTCATGTGACCTGTGCAAAAACTGTAACCTGGCCCAGCTTCAATAGTTTATCCCTTGCCTGACCACTACAGACATTAGCATTTGTGAATCCTTTTAAAATCAAATACCAAAACTTTAGTTTATGTTACAAAAAATCTATCGCATTATGTATATTGTCTATTGCTCTTTTCAGTGAATAAAGGATAAATTAACATTGTATATGAGAGCTCATGAGTTGTGTAATATGTACGACACAGAGGCGCTGTACACTTGAAGCACAGCAAAAATCAACTATACTTCAATAATAAAAAAAGAAATAGGTATGTTCTAAAATTAGAGGGTAAAAAGACTGCTTTTAACACCTTGGGGGAAGTTCTAAAACAGGAATTCTGCAGGGAAAGGCAGAGAAGGAAAGGAAAATGTGAACCAAATTATGCTTAGGAGGACAATGTAAGTACATCTGAATGGTACATATGATTTTCAGATTTCATACACACACATGACACACAACTCAGTTTTACCTGTTTACATGGAATATGAAGCTCCTACTAGGGAAAGTTCCCATGAGCACTGTTTCCCTCTTGTCCTCCCTACTTTCTGACTGTTCCTTTCCTTAGTTTTGTTAGGACCCACCTGTCAAATTACAAAACTACCCTTGCCCTCCCTCATCCAGCTCTCCTGTGTGAGCGTGCTCATTGCTCAGTTGTGTCCGACTCTTTGCAGCCCCCACGGACTGTAGCCCACTGGGCTCCTCTATTCACTGGGTTGTCCCGGCAAGAATACTGGCATGGGTTGTTATTTCTTCCTCCAGGGGATCTTCCCCACCCAGGGATCGAGCTCCAGTCTCCCGTGGCTCCTACAGATTCTCTACTGCTGAGCCACCTGGGAAGCCCCATCCAGCTCTCCCCTTCCCCGCTTACTCTCAACAAGCTCCCTCTAGTCTTTCATCCTCCCCACAGGTCAGGGCACTGTATATGGCGGGTGTCATCGATGATGCCACATACCAAGGTGCCCAGTTTGGGGGTGAATGAGTGACAGAATTGACCCCGATTGCCAAAGAAAGGAGCCCTTTTTGTAATTCAACCTCCTGAAGAGGTGGCTTTTTAAATTTGCATAAAGAGGCCCTACAGTTCAGTTCAGTCGCTCAGTCATGTCCGACTATTTGTGACCCCATGGACTGCAGCACGCCAGGCCTCCCTGTCCATCACCAACTCCCGGAGCTTACTCAAACTCATGTCCATTGAGTCAGTGATGCCATCCAACCATCTCATCCTCTCTCATCCCCCTATGTGCTTGCAGTAGCTGTGACACAAGCCTTATTCCTCTGACCTGCTATTCTTGCTTAATTGTTTTGTTTTGTTTTTCCTTCTTGCCTTTCCTCTCAAGAAAGTTCTACCTCCTATATGAACAAAGATACAAGTTTGGGATTAGAAAGAAAGAAAAGAAAGCAAAGGCGCTCAGTCGTGTCCGACTCTTTGCAATCCCATGGACTGTAGCCTACCAGGGTCCTCTGTCCATGGAATTTTCCAGGCAAGAGTACTGGGAGTAGGTTGCCATTTCCTTCTCCAGGGGATCTTTCTGACCCAGGGATCGAATCCAGGTCTCCTGCATTGCAGGCAGATGTTTTACCCTCTGAGCCACCAGGGAAGCCCAAGTTTGGGATTAAATCCTCAGCAAAGAAAGTGAACATGCTGTGGTGCATGTGTGTTGCATGTCTGCCCATTAATACAAAAAACTTCATAACCAAGGCACAAGGAAACGTGGTGACAGTTAAGTCAAAGTTCAGGATGATGTTCAAATTAATGGTAAATTCAAAACACTCTAAAAGACAAAAGTTAGGTGAACAAATGTGCTTTCTCCTTCCCTCTGTGTAGTCTGGTTATCTACTTACGCTTTCCCCGGTATGCATCAGATAAACACTTTGATTCATCTCCTCTTTTCCTCAGTGAGGATGAATTTAGCTCAGATATATTTTTCTCTGATAGAATCTTTACAAGTTCCAGTCTTTTTTTGTAAATGTTAATTTAGTATTGTCTTTCAGATGAAATGCCATCAGGTCTAAGTGCCATGTGAGAGATAGTAGGAGGAAGCTAATAAGGTGGGCTGTCAAATGACCTGTTTTATATCCATTTTCCTTGGCTTGTAAAATCTTTTAAATGGTTTTCAAAAAAAAAAAAAAACCCAGCATTTCGTAAAGTACTATAGGCTATGCTATCCATAATGCAAAATATCAGATTATGTCCAAATTACCAATTATCAGAAAATTTCAGAAAATTTAAGAAAGAAAAGTAAAAGCTTGGGAACACAGAAAAAGATTTTCAAAAAATTTCCTTAGTGTTGTGCTTATCTCAGTATACAGCTCTTATTTAGAATGATTTTATTTTAATGTTTGAGAGTGGATATTCTTTTTTTACCTTTGACCAGAAAATAAAACTTCAACATATAATACAATTAAAAATATATATGTGATTTTTATCACTCTGTTCTACCTCCAATTCTACCAATTCTCTATCAAATAGGAAAAATATGGAATTCTGAAAGCATGAAATGATAAAAAGAAAGATTACTTAATGGCAGAATGTATTTTAACTGATAAGCCTTTGCTTTTGGTTTATTTTTGTAATAAAACAAGATCATATAAAGCATTACTTTTTAATGCTGGAAAAATAGGAGCAAAATAAATCAAGCAAATAATATCTGCACTTTATTATTTCTTGCCTTATAAACATTTAACTATATAAAAAATTAAAATGCTATTTTATATTCAACTGCTTCTAGTTTTTCACAGAAACTATGAAACAGAAGAACCAAGATGTTTCCTTTGTTTTAACAATCAACTGCATTAAGGCTAAGCCTATGCATGCATGCGTGCTCAGTCACAAAGTCTTGCAGGACTCTGCAACCCCATGGACTGTAGGCTGCCTACACTCGCCAAAGTATTAGAATATTTAAGCAAATATTTGATAACTCAAGCAAAAAGGACCATATTTGCTTAAACTATCAGACTATGTTAGAAAATATCTGAGGAAGGGGTTCCAATTTGCTCATTTACTTGCCTCAGTGCTTGCTTTTATTTTTTTGGTATAAAGCTGATATATATATATATATATATATATATATATATATATATATCAATCAGCAAATTTTTATATACACATATATGTGTATATATATACATTCTTTTGGTATAAAGCTAATACATATATATACACATATACCTATATATACTGGAGATATCTCTTCCTGCTGATTCCTACACTTCCTCCTTGGAATGATGAATTATAAGGATATTACACAATTGACTTAACAAATTAATGTGAAAAACAAACACCATATTCTCTAGACAAAAAAGCTCTGTCTGGAACATCTAAAAAAATATATTAGGTCAGTGCCACAGGTGGCAAGCTCACTCAATTTTTCTGCTGAAAAATAAGTCAAATAAGGTAGAA
Source organism: Okapia johnstoni (assembly GCA_024291935.2). Classification (NCBI taxonomy): domain Eukaryota; kingdom Metazoa; phylum Chordata; class Mammalia; order Artiodactyla; family Giraffidae; genus Okapia; species Okapia johnstoni. The sequence continues at coordinate 64,270,236 of CM044321.1, forward strand.
AAATCCATGTATTTTAATGAGAAGGTAGTGGCTGTCCTGCCCTGAATGCCTTAAATAAGTTTGCTCCAGAGTGGTGGCTCACTCAGGGCACAGAGAAGTGAACTGGATCAGCATCCTTGCCCCTGGGCGATGGTCTCCAAGGACCATATCGCTGGTACTGGGTTTAGCCTCTGATTAGTTGGGACACAAGATAGAATGGGAAGCATTTATTGTACATACCCTCATTGTCAGGTCAGTTTGGCACTGGCTGTGTTGCAGTTCTCTACCTAAGGCCACAGGTTTTGCTGGGTGACTAGTTCCCAGGGCTACTTCTCCTGCCAGGTTCTGGCAACAAGCTGCCTCCCCTTACACCCTCAAGCCTAGGCCTGGTAACCAGATGTTAACCCCAGGGAGCTTCACCTTCCCTTGATTATCTCCTTTAATCTGCCCCACATTTTTGTAAATAGGACTATTTTTAAACTCTTGATTATCCCTTTAAAATTTGTTAAAACTGTGGTAAGACTTACCACATGAAATTTCACAGTGTAAAATTTACCATTCTAACAATTTTTAAGTGTACAGTTCAGTAGTGTTAAACACATTCATATTATTGTGCATATTCTCTAGAACTCTCTTTAGCTTGAGAAACCGAAACTCTGTACCCATCAGACAACTGCTCATTTCACCTTCCCTCAGCTCCTGGAAGGACATCCCTGATATCAAGGGCTTCCCTGATAGCTCAGTTGGTAAAGAATCCACCTGCAAAGCAGGAGACCCTGGTTCGATTTCTGGGTCGGGAAGATCCGCTGAAGGAGGGATAGGCTATCCATTCCGGTATTCTTGGGCTTCCCTTGTGGCTCAGTTGGAAAGAATCTGCCTGCAATGCCGGAGACCTGGGTTTGATACCTGGGTTGGGAAGAACCCCTGGAGAAGGGAAAGGCTACCCAGTCCAGTATTCTGGCCTGGAGAATTCCATGGACTATACAGTCCATGGGGTCGCAAAGAGTCAGACAGGACTGAGCAACTTTCACTTCACAGCTCCTGGAAACCACCCTTCTACTTTTCCTCTCTCTGATTTTGACTATTCTAAGTACCTGCAATCAAATAGTAATTTGTCTTGTTGTGACAGGCTTATTTCACTTAGCATAATGTCCTCAAGGTTCATTCCTGTTACAGCATGCCTCAGAATTTCCTTCCTTTTTAAGGCCAAATAATATCCCATTATATCTAAATGGCATACTTTTTTCATCTGTTCACCTGCTGATGGACCCTCGGATTGCTTCTACACTTTGACTGTTGTGAATAATGCTGCTATGAACATGGATATGCAATATATTCCTTTGAAATCTTGCTTTCAATTCTTCTGGATATATAACCAGTAGTGAATCTGCTAGATCATATGGTAAGCCTCTCTTTAATTTTTTGAGTAACCTCTATATTGTTTTCCAGAGAGGCTGCACCATTTTACATTCTCATAGTACTCTCAAGGATTCCAGTTTCTCCACATCCTTGCCAACACTGCTATTTTCCGTTTGTTTGTTTGACAGTATCCAACCTAGTGGGTGTGGAGTGGCACTTCACTGTGACTTTGTTTTGCATTTCCCTAACAATTAGTGATGTTTAGACTCTTTCCCTGTTCTTCTTGACCATTTGGATATCATTTTTCAGAGTCTTCATTATCCCTTTGAAAGAGCAATGGCTGAGATACATACAGTACATTGATGGACACTAGTATTAATATTCAGGTATAATAAATAAGAAAAATGCTGGCTAGCTTTTGCTTCATTTCCAAGTAGGGCTGACCAAAAGCTGATTACATCCAAGTAAGATTTTTATTGAGGATTTAGAATATTTGAGGGATATAACAGTGTTTATAAGTGTTTATAACAGTGTTATAAGCTTCTTGGGGGAGGCCATGGAATCTTTTTCAATCTATGCTTGTTAACCCTCAAAAAAAAGAGCTAAAACATTCTGTTCTGGATAATTATCAGATTGACCTGGAAGCAAGAGTTTTAGCAGATGAGTTCTTAAGGATGCCTCCAGGTTTTTGGTTCTTTGCCCACTTTGGGGTTGATCATTCAATAGCACATAGTAGAAAACTCAGTCCAGAAATAGTTAATGATATGCGAGAGGTAACAACAGTACAATAGCCATGCCAAATTCTCCCTTGATGAATAAATTCACATAAAGCAAACTCTATGCTGGCTGATTCAGGAAATGGAGGATGAAGGAGGTTGAGGAGAAGGCAGTGGGGGGAAGGGAGAGTAGTATCGGCGGTGACCTTCTTCACGACACAAAATAAATTCACTTGGAGTGTCTGATCATGGAAAGACAATAATGAAAATAATAACGCTGAAATGGATTTGTTTGTTATGTCGAAAGATATGAAGACTAAGGTTCACCAGGTGTGGGTATAAACATTACAAAATGAAATCATGCACTTTAACTAAATTAAATTCAAATTAAAAACAGTACTGCATGTATTTGGCAAAACAAAATGCTCTTCTTTGACATAAATGGGAAACAATAATTTAGATATACTATACTGAGATCAAATGGCTATAAATAGACTCATTATCAATATGTTTAAAACATTTAAAAATGAGTCCTAAACATCTAACTAAAATGGTTAGGTACTTTGCTTGAGTAATACCCACTTCAAGAAACTGAAGCATGCACTATGTTTTGAATAATTGTTAATTTATGCTAAGGTAACAACTGTGTAATATAACTGAAATCTATGTTAATTGAAGATAAGGAAGTCTCTTCCAGCTATTCCTATTACAAACAGCAGGCTGCAATTTTCACCCTTCTTCCTTGTGTAAAATATGACTTTAGACGCTTGTAAAAGCATTTGCTGTTAATTTCTGAAAATCAATAATTAGCACTTCTCAGCTCCACACAATAAAAATAACACAAAGAGAGAAAAAAAGCATATCTCACATAAATGACATAACTCTCACTTTGACTAAGTGCATTATTTATGCTTTTCTATGGACATTTGATGACTATGGACTAGCTAAGGACTGCAGTAATTAGAAGGAGAAAAGATAAAGCTAAATTAAAAGATTTATTCACCAATCAAAATTAAATGTGTATCATTAATTTTCTTGATACTAATTTCTATATAGAAACAGTATTCATTGAATTATCTCAATGCATGCCTTATTGCTATGGATGAGAAGCACATTAACAGATACATTTGAACCTATACTCTTACTAGATTTAGGGATCATAATATTCTTGTTCCCAAAATGATTCTTTAAATGTAAAACAGACCCATTGCGTATTTCTACTCCAACAATTTAAAATGTATGGCTTTTCTTTCTATTTTAATTTGGCTTTTGAGTTTGTTAAGATTTTCAGCTCTGTAAAATTTCTAGTAATTATAGGGGGGGAATGAAAACGGTTTTAAGAAATATTTATCAACCCTTTTGTTGATCATTTGTTATCATGCCTCAGAATAGTCGCCTAGGAGAAGAACCCTGAACATCCCTATCTGAAGACAATTAGGCGTCACGGCACCAGTAAATAGACAATATTGTTCTACAACCCACTCAAGCGATCCAGGAGGGGGCGGGTGTTAATATCCCTTGTCAGATCAAAGAGAGAAGTCAGAAATGAGGGAAGGAAAAGACTAGGAATAACAGATTCTCAGAAAGAATAAGCAATTATTATAGAGGCCATCAACATTGTCATGATAAATACCTTCATTTACATGATCAAGATGAAAAGTGGGTTCATTTTTTTTTCCTTATAAATTTTATGAGTTCCTTTTCTAGGAAAGTCAGCATTGCAGCTGTTTTGGTTAAAGACACATTTGTCTTGCTGGTTCTTGACAGCCCTATCATGTCATTTCTCTGCAGTAGCAAGGAATGTTTCAGCAAGAAAATAAAGTGAAAACTGAAGAGATCTATTCTACTTCCTATGGGCATATTTTCACCATAGCAGATCCAAAGGAATGCTTTGTTATCCCTGTCAGATTGAAGAAAGAAATAAATGAAGAATATATAGTCTAAGACTAAGAAATACTGGTAACAGAAAATTAGACTAAAAATACCACATTTTTATGACTACTGGTAATATCAAAATGTATTTAATGTTTTGATATCCCCAGAATAAACAGATAAATGAGTATTATATGTATAAATAAATACTGCATGGTCTATATGTTCTAATAATTTGCTAGCAAAACAAGCCTTTTATGGTAGACTTATGTGTTTATCTCTCTCACAGTCAAAGAGAAGTTATTCAAATCATTTTTCAGTTTGGCAATGTTGACTATAGATATGATGATACAGAGACATAAATTATTAAAACAGAAGTTCTTCTATGATGCTTCATTTAATTATGTTTGGGGGTAGTAGTAATCAATGTCCAGGTAGTGCTTCACAGTTTACAAAGTATTTTCACATATCTTTTCACATACAATCCTCAAATACAGTCCTATGAGTTAGATATCATTTCAACTATCATTTTAAGTGGTTAAAAAAAGTACATTAAAGTGACTCCCTTATGTCACTCAAATAATGATGCTGGGGCTGTGATATAATGTGTTATCTGATGTCCACCTTTCCATCATCTTTCATTGACTGCTAGGGATCAAACAATCATACTCTGAGGCAGACAGGCTTGACTAATTATATTCCTGATTATAACAGAGATAATTTTAAGAAACAATTTTAGAATATTTTTCACTCATTATAAGAGTAAACGACAAATGAGAAAAAAAAAAGGCTGATAAAGATTTCTTAAAGTTATCTTAAAATTTTCTCCACAGTTACTGAAGTTTTACTGAGTTAAAAGTTTTAATAAATTTAAAAGCATAAACAAAATAGAAAATCTTACAGTTTAAACTAGTAAAATGGATATGCCAATTAAAAAGCCTTTTACATTTTAAAGAATCATTTTGGGAGTAAGAAGACTATCATCTCTAAAAATAAGTAAGGGACTTCCCTGGTCGTCTAGTGCTTAAGACTCCACGCTTCCAATGCAGGGGTATGGGTTCAATCCCTGGTCTGGCAACTAGGATCACACATGCTGCAGTGGCACAGCAGAAAAAACCAAACCCTAAGTAAATATTCTGTTATTTTAAAATTCCTAGAGAACTTTTTTTTTTTTTTGAGAACTTTTTTTTTTCAAAATAAACTTAATTGAGCCCTCTTCCTGGATGTTCTGAGAGGATGGAGAGTGGATGGAGCTAGAAGACAGTGGAGGACTGGGAAGCCTGGCGTGCCTCAGTCCATGGGGTCGCAAGGAGTCGGACGTGACTTAGCGACTGAACAACAGTAGCACAGTGCTTCCTACACTAATGCCTCAAACAAGTCACCAGGGGATTTCCTTACATTCTGATTTACTAGGCTGTGCGGGGGCATTGCTGAGAGTAGAGTATGAAGTTCTAACAAGTTCCCAGGTGATGCTGATACTGTTGGTCTATGGACCACATTTGAGTAGTAAGGAGTTAGAAAACCATGGGACCAGATAGAAACCAGAGTAGCCTGTTTCTCATGTAGGTCATAGGATTAAGTTTCTCAGCCATCATTTGGGGAGTAAAAACATAAAGCAAAGCACATAATTTTATTAACATGAAAAAAATAAATATGAAAAACACTCATTATCATGCTTGAAAAATACTGCTTAAATAGATGAGCTCATCTACAAAAAAAGTGTCTAGAAGATTATGATAAAAGCTCAGGCTTAAGACAATTTAAATAATACCTAATGTCCCACAGATCTAGTGTTTACATGTTATGAAGAGCTTGGTACCAAAACTGTTCTGTCATGTTTCTGCCCAGAGGCTGTCATGATAAAGTTTATTATCAATTACTGCTTTACAAGTATAAAATAAGTTAAGCTGTCATATTTTTCTCAGCCAGAGATCCTAAGCTGTCAAAGAATGTCAATTTTAAATCTGACATAGAGAAGAAAATTATCTGTTATTCTGACCTCTAATTTCTTGACATTTTAATGCTATAATTGCTGTGGTTAGTGCTGCTTCATGATTTCACCTGTCAAGGAAGAATGAATCAATAACCTTAAGACATTTTTCGAATTTTAGCCCTAACTTCAAAGTTCTAGGTAGACTGTGAGATGTATATATATATATATATGTGTGTGTGTGTGTGTATCTTTTCTATTCTTTTTTACAAAAGGGACATATGTAGATTTTTGGATATTAAATTTCTCCTTTAAATCAGCATTTGGTTAAGGCATTAAAAATTATCTTCTTTAGGCTAGTTGGAGCTTAGTATAAGATAACTGCCACCTTCCTTTGGTTTTATCTGGGTGAAATAGAGTGATTTCACATTTAAAAATACTAAGATAAACCTTATCAAGTAAAAGGAATGCACTGAACTCAACAAAAGGCTCCACGTTTTGAACACTACTTTTCCCAAAAGCCTCTGTCTGATCATTTAGGTATAAAGCAACTCTCTCAAATCACAGCATCACAAAGCAGACCTCCTGGAACTCAATGTTGATGTTTTGATGGAAGGCAGTGTGCCTTGCAGAGAGCCTCCTCACTGCACAGGGGCAAAAATGACCACCAAATAATGACTATACTATACTCTGTTCCGCTTATCCACAGGGTTCTTTCTTGTGACAGTAGATGCCTAGATGCTTTTATGCTGGGAAACGTACGTTTGGTATTCTCCCTTCTTTATGGAGAAAGCAATGGAAGTGGAGGGACACTAAATGACTTGGCCACATTAGACAGCTCACAGGATTCAGGCAGGTTCTCATCTTTGCAGTTTCTTAAATATTAATACAGAATTTTTTTTGTGGAAATATGTTAGTTGTGGAGTAAAGGAGGTGAGCATGGGGAATGTGGAGAGGGACAATTAACTTCTATTCCTTGCACGGTCATTTCATCTGTCGTATCTACAAGGTACTAAGTGCTTCCCGAGTGGTGTTAAAGAGATAAAGCTATCTTGAGTTGACACAGGGCCACTGGGTAGGACGGGCTTCCCAGGTGGCTTAGTGAGTAAACAATCTGCCTGCCAATGCGGGAGACATAGGAGACACAAGTTTGATCCCTGAGTCAGGAGGATCCCCTGAAGGAGAGCATGGCAACCCACTCCAGTAATCTTGTCTGGAAAATCCCATGGGCAGAGAAGCCTGATGGGAGTTGGGCATGACTTAGCATCTTACAGAAGAGTTTTTGGGTGAGAGAGGTGGGCGAGCAGCTTAGGTAGGGAGGACATACATGGCACTGAGTGACTCTGGGAACTTCTCTAATGGAACCTCAGTGTTCAGCAATTATGCCCTCAGACTGGGAAAGCTGGAACCCCTTCCCAACAGGTTTTTTTTTTTTTTTTTTTTTTAATTACTCTCTTTCATGTAATGTTTCATGGAGATTTTCTACAGTATGACAATTAAATACAGTTTTTTTTTTTTTTTTTTTTACTATCCAAAGCAATGGTGTGTTACCTTGAAGTAGCAGGTATTTTTTATAGAATTCAAGTAATAAACACTATATCCATTTAGAAAGTCTCAATCCTAATTCCATTTCCTCTTCATTCTGTCATTTATCTCTTTGCTCTCATTTAAATATGCTCAGTCACTCAGTTGTGTCTGACTCTTTTTGACTCTATGGACTGGGGCCCGCTAGGCTCCTCTGTCCATGGGATTTTCCTAGCGAGAATACTGGAGAGCTTTGCCATTTCCTTCTTCAATTTAAGTTGGAGACATTTGTTATTTTCAGTCAATTTTAATGCTGCTGTGTGCTTTCATTATGCACAATATGCTTAAAATATTTTTATTTTGTTCAAGATGATCAACTTGCAACTTAAGGACATCATATTATAATGGGTGAAAATGTACACTAAGATATTCAGGAGCAAAAATGTTTATGATATTTAAAAGTCAATAAACAATCTGGAATTGGTCTTGCCATAAAAGGATAACCTACTCCAATTATTTTCTCTCTTTTTCTGGTTCTAAAGGTATTGGTTCTGAAAAGAGAATATAGTGGTAAGGCATTTATAGCACTGGGTATATGTTAAGGGTACATTGTTAAGAGAATAATTAAGCTCAGAATTAGAATTCCCGGTTGTGAACAAACTAATTAGATTATTTTGTAGACAAAATCCCTTATCTCACCAACAAATTTTGAAGTATCTGGCTCTTTTCTCACTCATCCCTTCTCTGTCCCTATCTCTTTCTTCTAGCTTCAGGCAATAATTCCATTTTCTTGTGCATACAACATGGCAGAACACTACACCTAATAATATGCTTGCAACGTGTTCTCCAAATATTTAGCCCCAAGGGCTCAGTGATCAAGGATCATGAGGCTCTTCCCTTCCCTTTCCTCTTCTCTGCTTGAAGCCATACAAATAGAGTCATTTTGTCTTTATAGAAGTCTATAAGAAATAACTTTATGGATGCAAATTTTTCTTTTAGAGCTTTATTTCCTAAATCTATGAGTTTTCCATCTCTAAAATAAAAAAATAAAAAAGCATCCTAGTGACTAGAAATGTAGAAATGATTGCTTGTTTTGCATAGAGCAGATGGCAGATATCTGGTAGAATGGAATACTGAGATTCAGCTTCCTTGAAGCAAGACTCATCTAGCAGCTGGTGCATCTTCACTCTTTTCACCTATCTGAAATAATTTTGCGCAACATGCAAGTGATTTAGATAATATATTTTATGAATATTTTCATAAAAAATACTTATACACAAACTATAGCATATAATCCCCAACTGTTAGCTATAAAATTTCAGGGTGAGAATGTGCAGGAATAACATACTATAATCTCATCTATTCTACTGATGCATTTTTTGAGTATTCTGTCTAGCAGGCTGTAGTTCTGCTTTTATTAAAAAAAAAAAGGTACTGGCAGGTTATTTCAATGCGAACTATTCATATTTAAATATTCAATGCTGCTGCTGCTGTTGCTGCTAAGTCGCTTCAGTTGTGTCCGATTCTGTGCGACCCCATAGAAGGCAGACCATTAGGCTCCCCCGTCCCTGGGATTCTCCAGGCAAGAACACTGGAGTAGGTTGCCATTTCCTTCTCCAATGCAGGAAAGTGAAAAGTGAAAGTGAAGTCGCTCAGTCGTGTCCGACTCTTAGTGACCCCATGGACTGCAGCCTACCAGGCTCCTCAGTCCATGGGATTTTCCAGGCAAGAGTACTGGAAATATTCAATGAGGTTTCATTAATTAATAACACATAAGGCATTAAGCATTTCAATGAAGATGCTGAAATAAAACAAATAAAAGAGGGATACTAAAGTGCACTGTATATGTCTGCATTTCAGAAAGGAACTACATGGTAGCCTCAGTGCTTGTTTTTGACGTACAACACTCTCTTTTCCACATTTGTCAAGAACTTGAAATCTATGTTTTATAAAATTTACATTGGAAGGAGATTTATGCAGAAGGAGATGGAGAGCCAAGTTTGTGTTGAAGGGATGGCAGAAATTTTCAGAATAATATCCAACTTATTACCTACCTCCCTCAGCACAGAGTCAGTGATACTGTCCAGGTTCACAGAGCCTTCATAGGTTAGGTAGTGAAAAACATTCAGAGCCCGGACTGCTTCCGGTCCTCTCTGCTTGTATCCAAATACAAGGTCAATCCACTGATGAAGTTGGCAAGAAACAAATTCACTTTCCAGGGCCTGAAATCAGTCAAGAAAGAGATAAAGAGACCATGAAAATTTAGTAAATCTCCTTTCTTCTTAGCTTGAAATATTCTATATAAATAAGTAGAATTTGTTCTTTGCCCTCCTGTAGTTCACCTGTATGTGTCAGACCTATTCTTAGAAATGACAAAGTACAACCTCTAATAAAACACAGACCTAAAAGCAAATTTTCTTTTTAACTATTAAATGTACTCTTGACTTAACTGAATATGTGATATGAATTTTAACATTAAACAGATTTCTTTAAAAAGACACATTCGTGTTTAAAAGGAATTTGAAATGCCTGTTTTAATGCCATTCATAATAATTTCATTTTTAATTTTTAAATATTAGTTTCAAAGTAAACAATTTTATTAGAAACTTTGATATATATTTACTTTCCTGCCCAAAGTCTTCAAATTTACCTCTAACACAACTAAAAGGGAATGGCCTTTTGCACTGTTTGGGAACTGCTGGGTAATTTTAGGTATTTGCTAGCCAGTGGGAAATGAATGAAAATTATTGAGAGTTAGGGACTATAAGAAACTTCCAGAAAGAGTCAGGAAAAAAAAAGAAGCCTTTTCATTTCCTGAGAAGCCATTATAAGCGTCACAGAGGTACCCTGGCAGGTAGGCACGGAGCCCTGGTCACAGCCGTGGTGGAGCAGTGGCCATCACAGTGTGGCTCACGATGCCTCTCACCTCCTGCCCTCACTCATCATTAACTTCTTAGTGATTTGAAGGGCACACTGATTTCAGCAACATGAAGAAAAAGCTGTAGCACTACTTTCTTAAATTTCAACTATGCAAAGCCATAGAAAACAATTTTTGCAATTACAGCTGTAACTAAATATGTAAATGAAGTTCTTCTTTGGCTGCATGCCCCCTGATTTTGAAGGCGTTGAAACCATCTTGGAATTCAATTGGTAAATGGTTTCTTAAATTAGTCTTTTGATAATTATAATTCATTTTTTTAATCTAAAAAATATCTGAATGATACTTTTCAACTTTTCCTGTGATCACATTTTTTAAAAATAGTTTTATTTATTTATTTATTTTTGGCTGTGCTGGGTCTTTGTTGCTGTGTAGGCTTTCCTCCCCCTGCGGTGAGGGGGAGCTACTCTCTAGTTGTGATGAGTGGACTTATCATTGTGGTGGCTTCTCTTGTTGCCAAGCATGGGCTCTAGGGCGTGTGGGCTTCAGTAGTCCTGGCTCCCGGGCTCTAGAGCACAGGTTCAGTAGTTGTGGTGCACGGGCTTAGTAGCTCTGTGGCATCTGGGATTGTCTTGGATCAGGGATCAAACCTGTGTCTCCTGCATTGGCAGGTGGATCCGTGATCACATTTAACTAGTAACTTATTCCCATCAAACTCCCTTTTTATTTATTTAAAAAATTTTGGTATTTTGTTTACACCGGTGATTTTGAATGTTTCTCATTCAGAAATATAAACAGATTTTTTAAATTGATAGCTTTCATACTAAAACTAAACTGAATTTCTATTCTCTGTATCTCATTGGGCAAAATAGTTCGGACTAGAGAACAAGAAAAGGGATGAAAATACAAAACAGACATTGGTTAAAATCCCATATTGATTATGTCTATCATATTGGTTTGGTAAATCTGTATAAATGAGAAGTCAGTAATTATTCAGTGCATGTGCAATAAATGAAAGGACGAAAAAAAAAAACGAATAAATGGAAGTTCATTATAGAGTAGCTATTGCACAAGTCTGTTCACTGGAAGTCAAACAGTAGTGAAATTCTTTAAAGGAAGATCTTACCAACATAATTACATAATTAGCTCAGCAGTAACCATTTCAAATCAGTCTTGTAGAGACTGCTAGACATATTTGGAAGAAAGGGTCAATGAAATTTACTGCATTTGAATAAAATAATTATTGAACTAAATGCCTAATCCAACTATGAGGGTTGAAAGCAATGATCACTGTTTCCTAATTTGAGTTTTAAAACATTTATTTAGTATCTCCAACCGCTACTTTCATTTTCCTCTGCCATGGGCAATGCTATAAAGTGTTTAATGTTTCTCCTTTTGTTTGCATGCACTTTTAGAAAACATTACTCACGTAATTTTTTTTTACATTTTTTTTACACACACACATTTTTTTGGTGTGTATTTTTGACTCACAAAAAATGGAGTGGGGTTACAGATTTCATTGTTTCTTACTTTCTTCACTTAGCCTTGTTTTTTAGGATCTAGCTGTGTGGCTAGGCATAGCTAATCCACTGCTTTCGGGGGCTGCTCAGAACTTCCCCAGCAGTGAGCACTAGACTGCCTCCAATGTGCCATGACACAATGCTGTGATGAATGTCCACTCCTGCATCCCTGTCTGACTCTTTATGAGAATTTCTTTGGGACTTATAACCTGGAGTAGGACTGATATATCCCTGCACTAGATGCACATAAACTGAGTCTGAGTAATTAGTGTAGACTGGCTGTTTCTGTCTCCACTCCCTCAAGCAGTGCATGAAGGTGTGTCTACATGGCCACATCCCCACTGACAACTGGTATTGTCCAGGTGCTTAATATTAGCCTGTGTTACAGACACAAAACAGTTTCTCATTGCTGTTGTAATTTGTTTTCCTCTGATTACTGAGGGGTTTCACATGTTTTTAATATGCTGTTGGCCATTTGGGTTTCCTCTTCAGTACATTTTCTGTTCACGCTTTTTGCCCATTCTTTAATGAAAGTTCCTGTCTTTACGTTTTTTTGCAGAAATTCTTTATATATTTCAGGTAGTAGTTTGTTGGCATCAAATTTTGCAATGCATTCTCCCAAAGGTCATATGTCTACTAGCTTTATCCATGTTGTTTTTTGTTGAATAGAAATTCTTAATTTTGAAATAAATTTTTTTCTTTAGGTTTATGATCTTGGGATTTTGTTTTAAAGTAACGAAGATAACTTTCCATATTCTGATGTGTCAGCTGTGTTATATTTATGGTTTTACTTTTCATGTGCATGCATGCATGCTAAGTTGCTTCTGCTGCTGCTGCTGCTAAGTCGCTTCAGTCATGTCCAATTCTGTGCGACCCCACCAGGCTCCGCCGTCCCTGGGATTCTCCAGGCAAGAACAATGGAGTGGGTTGCCATTTCCTTCTCCAACGCAGCAAAGTGAAAGGTGAAAGTGAAGTCGATCAGTCATGTCCGACTCTTAGCGACCCCATGGACTGCAGCCTACCAGGCTCCTCCGTCCATGGGATTGCCCAAGCAAGAGTACTGGAGTGGGGTGCCATTGCCTTCTCCAAAGTTGCTTCAGTCATGTCCACCTCTGCAACCCTATGGACTGCAGCCTGCCAGGCTCCTCTGTACATGAAATTCTCCAGGCAAGACTATTGGAGTGGGTAGACATGCCCTTCTCCAGGGGATCTTCTCAACCCAGGGACTGAACCCGTGTCTCTTACATCTACCTGAATTGGTAGGTGGGTTCTTTACCATTAGAGTTGCTTGGGAAGCCCTACTTTTCACATACTGGCCTTTAATCTATCTAGAGTCCAATTTCACTATATGTGGCATTAGATCAGTTCAGTTCAGTTGCTCAGTAGTGTCCAACTCTTTGCAGCCCCAGGGACTGCAGCATGCCAGGTTTCCCTGTCCATCACCAACTCCCAGAGCTTGCTCAAACTCATGTCCATCAAGTTGGTGATGTCATCCAACCATCTCATCCTCTGCTGTGCCCTTCTTCTCCTTCCTTCAATCTTTCCCAGCATCAGGGTCTTTTCCAACGAATCAGTTCTTTGCATATGGGGGCCAAAGTATTGGAGTTTCAGCCTCAGCATCAGTCCTTCCAATGAATATTCAGGACTGATTTCCTTTAGGATGGACTGGTTGGATCTCCTTGCAGTCCAAGGGACTCTCAAGAGTCTTCTCCAACCCCACAGTTCAAAAGCATCAATTCTTTGGCACTCAGCTTTCTTTATAGTCCAACTCTCACATCCATACATGACTACTGGAAAAACCATAGCTTTAGACTAGATGGACATTTGTTGGCAAAGTAATGTCTCTTCTTTTTAACATGCTGTAGAGATCCAGTATAATTTTTGTTACTGTAGTAAGTCAGTTTTTCCAATATCATCTATTAAACAAACACACCTTTCTTAAGCAGCGTGCACTGTCATCTTTAGTGCTTGTATTATTGAAACAAAGATATAAAACTTCTACTGTTTACAGTTAATATAATATTCTTCCTATTAGTAGAAAAAGCAATACAACCCTTCTTCCTTTTCTCCCTTCCTTCTTTTTGCTTTTTCCCTCTTCTATCTATCATCTACCCACCTATGTTCCTACCTGTCATCTGTCTAGACATGTGTGTGTCTCCAGCTCTTTGAACCTTTTAGTTCTACTGTTATCTTAATTTATCTTTATTTCTTAGATATCTAAATATCTGGTAGATTCATTCTTTTAAGACTCAGCTATTTGTGGACCTTTATTCCTCCCTGTGGGCTTCCCTGGTGGCTCAGTGGTAAAGAATACACCTGCCAATGCAAGAGACCTGGGTTCAATCCCTGGTCGGGAAGATCTCCTGGAGAAGGAAATGGTGATCCATTTCAGTATTCTTGCCTGGGAAACCCTGTGGACAGAAGGAGCCAGGAGGGCTACTTCCATGGGGTAACAAAAGAGTCAGACATGACTTAGTGACTAAGCAACAACAATTCTTTCCTGTAACTTTCACAATAAGTGTATAGGTACATCAAAATAATTTTGATTGGAATTATGATAAATTTATAGGCTAATCTGAGAAAATCAATATTAGGTTTTCCCATCCATGGTCTCAGAATGTCTCTTTATTTAAACAGATCATTTTCTAAGTACTTTATTAGATATAGAAATTAATATTTTCTCTATAAAGTGTGGTGTCCCAAGGACAAAACAACACACAAAAGAAACAAACAAGGAGGGCCCTGGAATGCAGGAATGGAAAAAACCAGACCCTTACCTCCCTTCCCTCCCCTATGTTGTTAACTATTAACAATTTCAAGTCCTCCTGAGCAGTATAACCTGTCTCCCCTTCTACCCCATCAGTTCAGTTCAGTTCAGTCGCTCAGTCGTGTCCAACTCTTTGCGACCCCATGAACCGCAGCTCGCCAGGCCTCCCTGTCCATCACCCTACCCCATAGGCTTACTCTTCCCCCTCCAAGTATATGTGCCTCATGCTGCTGCTAAGTCGCTTCAGTTGTGTCCGACTCTGGGCAACCCCATAGACGGCAGCCCACCAGGCTCCCCCGTCCCTGGGATTCTCCAGGCAAGAACACTGGAGTGGGTTGTCATTTCCTTCTCCAATGCATGAAAGTGAAAAGTGAAAGTGAAGTCGCTCAGTTGTGTCCGACCCTTAGCGACCCCATGGCCTACAGTCTACCAGGCTCCTCCGTCCATGGGATTCTCCAGGCAAGAGTACTGGAGTGGGGTGCCACTGCCTCATACAATCAGCAAATGATCCTCAAGACCCCTATCCTGCTCCTTGCACCCTGGCTCTAAAAATGGACTAAGGACACCTGGTTCACCGTTGGCTCTCCTTTGAGCTGGCCAGCTGTTCTAATAGCATCTCCCACTTTAATAAACTTTATTTCCCTCTCATTCTGTCTCGTGTCTGGAAATTCTTTTCCAACCCGTGCACGGACCACAACATGGATAACCCTGGTTAAGTTAATTCCCAGGAAGTTTGTAAATTTTGATACAACTGTAATATTTTAAAAATTATATTTTAAATTCAGTTATAGACGATGTAGAAAATGATATTGATGTCTATAAGTTGATCATGTTCCTGGTGACTCTTACTAAGTTAACGTCTTTATTTTTTCTTATAGAATTGTTCTCAACTTTGATAACTATATTAAACAACAGTGGTGACATGGGATATCACTGTCTTTTCTCTCTTAAAAGGGTCAATGCACACACACACATTTAATATAGATTTAGAATTACTGGGCTATTAGATTATTATTATTCAGAGTGATATTATTACCTATAGTTTTCATACTTAAATCCATACATGAATCAGCCCTATTAATTTTTTCCTTTCCTTCCCTTTAACTACTTTGGAATGAAGATCACAGTAGTCTCATAAACTGAGCTGAATGGCTTGTTATGTTTTCTAGAATAATCTGCCTAAGAAAGGAATTCTTTATCTCTTAAAAATTTGGTAGAATTCACCTATAAAATAATATGGCCTTGGATATTCTGGGGGCTAGAAAGATTTGCTATTTAAATTTCTTTAAGGTTTGTGAGGTCTCCTGGTGCCAATTTTGACATTTGATATTTTTCCTGATATTTATCCATTTCATCTCAGTTTTCAAACTTATTAGTTCATGGCTCTCTACAAAAATCTTTAAGTATGTTAAAAAAATTCTATGCCTGTACTTACTTACCCTATTCTATTCTATATATTAGGTAGTAGAGTGAATTAATAAACAAATAATACAAACTAATTTTGCCTCCGGTTTTTTTCCGGGGGGGGGGTTATAAAATTAAATGACAAAGGAATAATCAGATAACAGATTAAACAGATAAAGTTTTATAGATTGTCTTGCTAATCACTGCAGGAAAAAGAAAAGAAAATACAGTCAAAACACTTAAAAGCTAAGTCTCGTTCTAAATCAAATGCGTATCTAAGAACTGAATTTTAGATATCACATAATTAAAGCATAAAGACCTATCTAAAGTTGAAGCCTGACACTGAGACTAACTGTACTTTGAACAGTATTAATCTGCTAGTAAATATATGCTCTATCTACTTACTTGTTCTCTTTAGAACTGTGTTTTCATGCATGAACCCATTTTGGACTTTGAAACAAGATTTTATTGCAAACACAATTGAAAAACAGAAAGAACTACTTGATCACTAAGCTATTAAGGTTATAATGGTCTTAATAGCTTGTTTTACCCTCTCCTTGCATATCTAAAAGCAGAAGCAATTGCTTTAAGCCCAGATAAACCAATTCCCAATCCCTAATTCTACCCTGGGGATCTGAGAGGAAGGAAATAAAGAGTGAGATTTGAACCAGAGAGGATATCTCTTAGATGAGTAATAGTTACCTAATTCTAATTTCCATATTGTCCCGTGGGTATTAGATTGCAGAGAATTCTTTCTCTGGCAGGTTTAGGACAAAGCAGCTCAGAAACTTATGAAAAAGGAAACGAGGCTAGTGGAATTAACTGTGAGGGGGGGATGTTATTTTCTTCAGAATTCTTCTATTTAAGAATGCCGAATTTCTATTTCTTCTTCTAGACTAGAAGAGGAACATTTCCAAGCCCTTTCTCTTATTGCCTCAAAAATCTGCTTCTGCTGCTGGAAAATCTAACCAAATAGAGTTGCATATATTCTAGTGGACAATGACAAATTCATATTGCTACTTCTTCTGTAGTGTCTATGCTGGCTTCTCTTCGTGATTAAATTGAAATTATAGTAATGACCTAGTGAAAGACTTATTTATTTATTTTTTTGGCTGCACCATGCAGCTTGCAGGATCTTGTTCTTAAACCAGGGACTAATTATTTTACACAAACATAACATCGGTTGTTCAATTGCTAAATCGTGTCCAAGTCTTTGCGACTCCATGGACTGCAGCACTTCAGGATTCCCTGTCCTTTATTATCTCCCCGAGTTTGCTCAAATTCATGTCCTTTGAGTCGGTGATGCTATCTAACAAGCTCATCCTCTACCGCCCCCTTCTCCTTTTGGCTTCAATCTTTCCTAGCATCAGGGTCTTTTCCAATGAGTTGGGTCTTTGCATCAGGTGACCAAAGTATTGGAACTTCAGCATCATTCCTTCCAATGAATATTCAGGATTGATATCCTTTAGGATTGACTAGTTTGATCTCCATGCTGTCCAAAGGACTCTCAAGTCTTCTCCTATACCACAATTTGAAAGCATCAATTCTTCAGCGCTCAGCCTTCTTTATGATCCAACTTTCACATCTGTAGATGTCTACTGGAAAAACCATACCTTTGACAATATGGACCTCTGTTGGCAAAGTGATGTCTCTGCTTTTTAATATGCTGTCTAGGTATGTCATAGCACTCCTTCCAAGGAGCAACTGCTTTTTAGTTTCATGGCTGCAGTCACCGTCAGCAGTGATTTTGAAGCCCAAGAAAATAAACTTTGCCACTGTTTCCACTTTTTTTCCTTCCATTTGCCATGAAGTGATGAGTTTGTTTTAAATGTTTATTTTGGAGGGCTTAAATCATTCTCTGACTTGATTGCTTTCTGGGCGTATAATGCACTGCATTATTTTCCATTCCTGCTAGCACCGTCCTAGTCTGAGCTCTCACTACTCTTCACATGGGCTACTGTCAGCCTCTGACCTCCTCCTCCACTCCAGGTCTTGCACCCTGCTAGCAGAACAGATTTCTGAAACCATCAGCTCTTACTGTCATCCTTGATTTCAAATCTTCCAAGGCTCTTCCTAGCAGAACACATTCAGTGTAAACTTTACCTGACCCCTAAGACCTTTCAAACCTTGATCCCACCCTCTTCCACTATTTCTTTAGGCTTCTAGATACAAATCCTTGGCTCCAGCAGCATAATTTACAGCCCTGGGCACATAGCAGCTGGTATGACCTCTGAACCTCTGTTGATCCTTTCCCCTTAACATGAAAGCATTTCATCCTGCTGCTTCTTTTTAAGTTTGAGACATCCTCACTCAAGTCCAGTGTTTGTTTTCTGAGTTCTCCACCTCAGTCTATGAAGTCTTCTATGAATTTTTATGACACTTATCGTGAGTACCCTCTCGTTTAATGTAGTAAATAATGTATACAAATTTACTTGTGAAAATCAATTTGCATATAAATTGTTAAGTGCTAGACAAAGGAATGGGGTTACTACTGATTAACACTTAATTGTTTCAAATAGGCCGCACTACATCCTCAATTAGAATCTTAAGTATTTGGAATGTAGAGACTGTATCTAATGCTTCTATTCCATTTCATATAGCTCCTAACTCAGCATTAAATAATAAATATTTATTGGGTGATTATTTAAACTATGGGAAAGATGTGTTGGTCACAAAAAGAAGGAAGGAATGTCAGGAAGTGAGGGTGAATGGGAAAGAAATTCATTCATTCATTCAACAAATACTGATTGATGATCTGTGATGTGCCAGACACTACTGCAGATCTTAGGATTAGAGCCAAAATCCTTGGCAGAGAGAGAGAGACTGACTAAGCCCAAGATTATTAGTGAGATGGAGAGTATGTCGAGAGGTGATAAATGTTAAGGGAAAAAGAAAGTCAAGAGATATGTATGGATGGGAAGCGGATTGCTGACTTAGAGCAGGTAGTCATAGAAAGTGTCCTTGAGTTTGTGACAACTAAGGACTACAAGGAGGAAGTGAACTGTAAGGGCATCTGAAGGAAGAAGATCTCAAACGGGGGGGACCATTCATTCATTCATCATTTATTGATTCCATATGGAGCACCTCTTATGTATCAGGAAGTGTCCCCAGGGAGACTTCAATAAACAAGGCAAGAGCTCTGACTTCCAGCACATCCCACCGAAAATGCAAACAATCAAAGTGAGCCCCGTTCCAACCTACAGCCCACCTACTGCATGCCAGGCGCCAGCCTTGGAGGATATACAGATGGATAAGTAAGGCATATACTTAAAAAATATCACAGTTTGGTAGAAGATAAACATGTTGACTTGTGCTTTTCCCGATGCTCAAATTTCTGTTAAAACTGACAGGCACTAACCACCTCCCCCATTCTCCCCTCCCCTTCCATCCTAGAAAAAAGCACCAAAATGCAGTGGCTCTCTCTTTGCTGCTCTAGCCATCATGACTATGTACACCTGGCCCCCAACCTTTCTTTATCTGACTCTGTGGGCCTAGAGAAATCTGAAGGAAAATGGCCACTGTGAAGAAGTTGCAGAGAGAAACTGTTGGCTCTAACTTAAAAATTCTCCGGAGCTGATCAGTTTCTTACTACCTTCATGGCTACCATGCTGGCCCAAGTCACCATCCCCTCTCGCAGTGTCTCCTAACAGATGTGCCTGATGCTACCCTGTGCCTCAACAGTTCATTCCCAGAACTGCAGCCTGAGAGATCCTCTCAGACACAGGTAAAATCTGACATCCACTTCCATATTTCTGATCCCTTTGCCTTGCACTACTTCTTTTTTTCCACAGTACTGATCACCTGGTAAAATACCAGATACTTATTAATTTCTGTTTATCGTCCATCTCTCTTTGATCAAGAGTAAGCTCTATGAGGGCAGAAATTTCTCTCTGTTCACTGGTACTATACTCCAAACATGCAAAATAGCGCCTGGAGCTCTCAGTAGTTACCTGCTGACTGAGCACTGACTGAGCCTGTGTGTTTACTTGTGTGGGTTCCTAGCTAGAGGGTGAGCTTCTGCTGCTCAAGCTTGTGTCTGCAGAGCCCAGGGCAGTATGAAGACTGGGGTAAATGAAGGGATCCCTCTCCTTTACTCTAGCCTGATTTAGAGCATGGTTCATGACCACATCTTCTCTGTGTTTTCCACCCTTGTTCAGAGCTGGCTCTCAACAAAGGTTACATGACCAGCAAACCCCCAGTTTCAGAGATAAGGATGCTCTGACGCTCCGATGGATAAGGATACCCTTTTTGTCCAGAGTGTCCTGGCTAACAGGTGGCAGGGCGGGCACTCACACACAATATACCTATCACAATGGTGCTGGTTTAGTCACTAAATCATGCCCGACTCTTTGCAACCCCATGGACTGTAGGTTCCACCAGGTTCCTCCGTTCATGGGATTTCCCAGGCAACAATACTGGAGTGGGTTACCACTCCTTTCTCCAGGGGATCTTTCTGACCCAGGGATTGAACTCGGGTGTCCTGCATTGCAGGCAGATTCTTAACTGACTGAGGCACTAGGGAAGCCCTGTCTATTTTTCAAGACTGCCAGTAATTCTTACGTTACACTATTTGCTAAACTTCATCTTTGAGCAAGGTACAATACACCCTAAATGCCGATTTTCACCTATTACAAAGACACTTTATAAAGGATGTAATGCATTCAAAGGCAGACGCCACGGCATTGCACTCCCGGCCTCAGTGCACCGCGCCTGCTCTGCAAACAGGACCGGGAATACACCGAGCAGAGGGCTGGGGGATGAGCAGGCGCATCCATGGAAGCCCTTCCTCTAAAACAGACCTTAAGAAAGGGCAGATTATGACTGATGAATCCAGCATTAGGGTAATGCTATCAGAGATACTTTCTATGTCTGCCCTTTGTGAGGAGGTCAGATTATAATCATGTTAGAACTGAACACAGTGCTTTATTAATGTTTCATGAGTGCATTGGTTGCAATCAGCCTAGCTTCATGCGGATAAATTAAACTGATTCTTGATGTATGAACTCAATGCACTAAGAATTTATTGAAATGCCTACTCAGAGTGTCTCTATCACTTTTCCAGGTTTGCTAATGAAACCAAATTTTGAATGTCACAGTTCTTCAGTGAAACACAAAGCTTGTCACCGTATTTACAAAATACAAACAACCGCAACCAATTATAACTAAAAAAATGGACTAAAAGAAATATATCATTAAAAAAATCCAAGTACTGCTTCATTTAAAAAAAATAAGAAAAGGAAATGAAGCTGTCAGGATGTAAAGACTTCTACAAATGCATCAAATGCCTTTTTAATTGTCGGCACAGAATAATGAAACTGATCATTTATAATCAATATCTCTTTTTACAACAGTATTTTTGTCTATTGCCTTGAAGTTGTTAACGACAGCTTGATAGAAGGAGGAGGGAATGCTGCTTTGTATGGATGCAGAATACTAATCCACATGAGAGCGGAAGGTCTTTTGTGGAACTGTGAATGTCATTTCTTTGGGCTATAGGACATTTTCATTTTTTACCTTAGGCTCATTACAAAGAACTCCTTCAAATCACTGAAGATAATCCCAGTCCAAGTTATAAATATACTAAAACACGTTTTTCTTTAAACCTATTTCATAAGTACTAAATCCTGTATGAGCTTCGGAGCCAGAATAAACATAGAAACTTTTAATGTTACAAAACAATATTAAAAAATGGATGTTGTATTCATAGAATTCATGGAAAACTCATGAAAATTTAAATACTTCTATATTTTATATTACCACTCACGCTTTGTGTATTATAGAAAGACTCATCAGGTAAATATTTCTTCAGCAAAACAGAAGAGAGGCAGATAGCTGGTTACATTTTCCAGTTTTAACACAGATGACTATTTCTTCATAATATCAGTATGATCATTTCCCATCAGTATGATGGGAAAATGGACCAGAAATTGGAGCAAAGGAAACTAAGAACAGGATGCTGTGAAGGAAAACTTCAATTTAAAGAAAAGCAGTACAGGAGACCCTGAGACAGGAGAGCAGTTGTTAGACACACCAGCTACACTTGGAAGGTGTCTTTTGATGCATTAAGAATCCTCCCAGAGGCAGCAGCTTGGGTCTGGACTTTGGCTCAATTCTGATACACAAAGAATGGCGGCTATAGACACAGAATCTTGCTGATGCATGTGGTAGCTTTCCCTTTCTATCCTGTAGAGTCCCTTCAAGGAAAACCCACGTAAAGAAGACCCAAAGAATAAACCCTTCTCAAGCCACGTATTATGTGCTGGCTAGGCACTTCCTATACAGGATTGATTCAACCTGGCACTGCCTCCTTGTGCCTCAGGGAACCAAGATGCAGGCAGTTTGACTTTCCCAAAAAAGCAGAATTTTCTGTAAAGTCTTTCATTCTATGGAGAATAGGTGTAGTTCACAAGCCTTATGAAATTCATTAATGCTTGAAAGATACCAAGAATTGTTTTTGAATAGAGAAAAAAATATGGTGCTTTGCTTCTTTCATTTCTTCAAGAAACCAAGTTGGAACTTATTGCGTACTCAGTTGTATTTGCTTCTTTGTGACCCTATGAACTGCAGCCCAGCAGGCTCCTCTGTCCATGGAATTTTCCAGGCAAGAATACTGGAGTGGGTTGCCATTTCCTCCTCCAGGGGATCTTTCCAACCCAGCGATTGAACCCAAGTCTCTTGCATGTCCTGCATTATCAGGCAGATTCTTTACTACTGAGCCACCTGTGAATGGAACTTATTACTTATAATAAAAATGTTTTATGCCATTTTCATAAATGCACATGTATTTATCATATTTTAGTTATAAGACTTACTCTTTTGGAGACAGAGCAAACTTTTGAGAAACAGTTACTTCACTATATTATACACAATCCTTCTAGTTCCTAGTACACTGAACATGAAGGTTGATAATATGTTTTTACAGTGATATTAAACAGATTTATTTTGAAGAAGCACTGTATTCTGAAAATAACAAGCGTTGAAGAGGATTGGAGGAACTATAACAGTCATACATTGCTAGTAGGAATGTAAGATACGCAGTCACTTTGCAAATAGCTAATTTCTTAAAAAGCTAAACATAAATTTACCACATGACTCAGCAATTCAGAATATTAAGTCTGAATTTTGCAATAAGGAGTTCATGATCTGAGCCACAGTCAGCTCCTGGTCTTGTTTTTGCTGACTGTATAGAGCTTCTCCATCTTTGGCTATAAAGAATATAATCAATCTGATTTTTGTATTGACCATCTGGTGATGTCCATGTGTAGAGTCTTCTCTTGTGTTGTTGGAAGAGGGTGTTTCCTATGACCAGTGCCTTTTTTTTGCAAAACTCTATTAGCCTTTGCCCTGCTTCATTTTGTACTCCAAGGCCAAATTTGCCTGCTATTCCAGTTATCTCTTGACTTCCTACTTTTGCATTCCAGTCCCCTATAATGAAAATGACATCTTTTTTGGGTGTTAGTTCTGTAAGGTCTTGTAGGTCTTCATAGAACTGTTCAGCTTCTTCAGCATTACTGACTGGGGCATAGACTTGGATTACTGTGATATTTAATGGTTTGTCTTGGAAACAAACAGAGATCATTCTGTGATTTTTGAGATTGCACCCAAGTACCGCATTTCATACTCTCTTGTTGACTCTGTGCTACTCCATTTCTAAGGGATTCTTGCCCACAGTAGTAGATATAATGGGCTCCAAAATCACTGCCAGTGGTGACTGCAGCCATGAAATGAAAAGACTTGCTCCTTGGAAGAAAAGCTCTGACCAACCTAGAAGACTCTTGAGTCTCTTGGACAGCAAGGAGATCAAACCAGTCAACCCTATAGGAAATCATCCCTGAATATTCATTGGAAGGATTCATGCTGAAGCTGAAACTCCAATACTTTGGCCACCTGATGTGAAGAATTGACTCACTGGAAAAGACCCTGATGCTGGGAGAGATTGAAGGAAGGAGGAGAAGGGGATGACGGAGGATGAGACGGCTGGATGGCCTCACCGACTTGATGGACATGAGTCTGAGCAAGTTCTAGGAGTTGGTGATGGACAAGGAGGCCTGGGGTGCTGCAGTCCATGGGGTTGCCAATAGTCAGACACGATTGAGTGACTGAACTGAACTGAGCAATTCTACTGCTGGGTATAAACCCCAAAGCCAGGAAAAAACGTTGTCCATATAGAGACGTCCATTGGAATGCTCATAGTAGCATTGTTCCTAACAGCCCCAAAGTGGAAAGAACCCAAAAGTTCATCAACTGATGAATGGATAAACAAAATGTGGAGCATCGTTATGAAAAAGAGGAACAAAGAATTGATATACACTACAACATGGATGGACCTCAAAAACTATGCTAAGTGAAAGATGTCAAACACAAAAAAACACATATTGTATGGGTCTATTTAAGTAAAATATCCAGAAGAGGCAAACCAAGGAAATTGAAAAAAGATTAATGGCTGTCTGGGGTTGGGGGTGGGCACAGGCTCTTTTTGGGGTAAAAGCAATGTTCTAAAATTAGATTTTGGTGATGGTCACACAACTCTGTAAATATATTAAAAATCATTAAATTGTACAAGTAAATTTTATGATAAATAATGCTTTTTTTATTTAAAAAAAAAAAAACAATACATAAGGTATTTCCACCTTACAGATGAGACATATGAGGACAAAAGATATCTCATAATTTGCTCAGGGCAATGAAGCTAGTAAATGGCAGAACTTAAATTCCAGAGCCAGGGAACTTTTAAACCCCAGGTCAATCTCTCTCTAATATAAACCCCTGGTACTTATTAATTATCAGTGCCCACATGAAAACCTGGGTTCAATCGTTCAATCAACAGCATGAGCAAGAGAAAAGTTGGTCCAACAATTTTTGCTCCTTTCCTTGCCTGAGTGAAAGATTTGTTTTATTTTACTAGTTTGGACCTAACTAGACAGTATGCTAAAATCCTTACTACCCCTGTGTGATTCACTCAGCAAATATTTGGTGACTAAATACTACTACAGGCACCAGGGCAGATATGACTGAGAAACTGAGAATCACTCAACTTGGACACCACTCAGTATGTAGTGGGTTCTAGGGTTGAATTTGTAGATGTAATATCTTTACACTGATATCATAGTCAATATTCAAGTATGTGGGGCTTCCCTGGTGGCTCAGTGGTAAAGAATCCACCTGCAATGCAGGAGACATGAGTTTGATCCCTGAAATGGAAAGATCCCTTGGAAAAGGAAATGGCAACCCACTCCAGTATTCTTGCTTGGGAAATCCTATGGACAGAGGAACCTGGTGGCTACAGTCTACAGTCACAAAAGAGTCAGACACAACTTAGCAACTAAATGACAACAATAACAAATTCAAGTATGTAAGGGTACTGTGGTAACAATGGACTATCTGTTCTAAAAATAAGCATAGATTCTTAGAAGCATGCATCGCTAAAGTATAAATACTTCATATTAAATAGATAAATTGAAGAGAGAAATCTATTGCTCAAGAAGGTAGTGTAAAATTACAACATATATTCAAAAGTACCAATTTATAGATTGAGAAGTGAGAAAAATCCTATAAAAAAATTAGGTACTACATGATATCACCTCACTTCCCAGGTGGCTCAATGGTGAAGAAATTGCCTGCCAATGCAGGAGACACAGGTTCCATCCCTGGGTCAGGAAGATCCCCTAGAGAAGGAAATGGCAACCCACTCTAGTATTCTTGCCTGGAAAATCCCACGGACAGAGGAGCTTGATGGGCTACAGACCATGGGGTCACAAGCAGTTGGACATGACTGAGCACACACACATGTGTACAAGGTATTACCTCAGGATGAGAGTAGATTACAGATTATCTATTTAGTATCTTTAAAGATAGGTTAAATGAGTCTTTAAACTGAGTCTACTGCCTCAGTACCAACTTTCTAGAATAAGTATATTGAAAGTAAAATATTTCTTGGAGACAGAAAAGATAGCTCTAAAATTGAAGGCAGCATGTGACTGACAGTGACAAAAAGAGACACAAAATCAGGGGTAGAGTAGAGGAAGGGATCATATACTTTCTGATTCTGTTTACGCAAAATATCTGGAAAAGGCAAATCTTTAGAGAGACAGAAAGTAGATCAGTGGTTGCCGAGGGCTGGTTGGAAGAATGGAAGAAATTGTGAGGATGCTAAAGGGAACTGGGTTTCTTTACAGGATAATAAAATGTTCATAATTGACTGTGGTGATGGTTGCAGAACTCTCTGAATAGACTAAAACCCTTTTTTTTTTTTTTGACTTTAAATGGTTGACTTGCATGGTATGTGAATTATATCTGTGTGATACATGTGAATTACACAGCTCTTACAAAAGAAGGGACTCGGGGATATGTGAGATCCACTGTAATATGTGGGCATTATTTGGATTCTAATTCAAATAAATATACTGTCAAAACAAAATCAAAGATATCTATGGGATAGCTGGAAAAAACTGCGAGTGAAACAGGGTTAAAAATATATTTTAGGTTATTGAGTTTATTGATCTAATTCTTCAATTGGCCAAGAACCAGAACAAGAACACTAGAGAGGTTGTTTGGTAAATCAGTTCATTCCATATACCAAAATCACACTGAGACTAAACTCTCCTTAAATATGGATAAGTTTATCAAAATCTATAAAATAACCACATGCAAACATTGTATCAATATCTACACATTCTTTTACACCAGACATCTGTCATACAGATTTAAGAAGCAATGGCATTTTCTGTCTAAGAACATTTAGAGTATGAGTGTTCTCTTAAAGTCAAGTATATGATACTTTAAGGTATGTTTCACAGCTTACAATTTCTTACAGACAAGTATGTTCTAAATGTACACTATTTTGTTTTGAGTATTTTATGAGTAAAGGAAGAGAACAGATACAGCCAGTAGACAAAAATAAGGAATGGGCATTAATGTCAAGCATTTTAGAATATGTTGCATTAGTCAACAGATGCTCATCTGATTGTCTTCTCCTAAGGGAGCAAAAATAACTGAATTACCATTCCTTTATTAGTCCTCATGAAAGGAAAATCCACTTCACAATAAAGAACACTGTTAAAAGACAACTGTAAAAGCCTTTCTTTTTTCTCAAAAAATTAACCTTGTATTTATAGATGTTAAATGAAAATTTGTTAATAGCTAAAAAATAATAAAACTACAGAATATTTTTTACTTCCTTGTGACTGCTCAAGAAAAAACAAAATTGCTCTTACCATCCTGTTGATTCGTACAAAGTCTTCGGGTTTTTTTGCCCAAGGGGGAAGATCAACATCATTTACCACCACTTCATCTTCTCTGACTCCAAGATTATATCCATTACTGTTGACAAACATCTCCGGAAGGTAATAGAATTCTGGAATTAGTTCCTGCCAGGAATAAAAATGTAGCATATTAAATCAATTTAAAAATCAGTTGAACAGAAGTATTAATTTATAAAAACTATATAACAATTAATTTCTTCACTTAAATCCAGTATCTTATTGATTCTATTCTTCATTTAATTTTCTTCAGATAAGAGCCTAAGAAAAGAAGATATTTTTCTTCAACAATATGCTTGACAATTTATAAGATTTTCAATCTTATCTTGTCACAGATTACTTAAGAGAAATGGGTTACAGAATCAACAATTCCCAACAGTATTAGTAAACAAGTATATAAAGCCATATCCACAAGTCTACACTGTTCAACAAACTTTTCTGAATACTATTAAAATACCAAAATTAAAAAAAGTTTAAAATATTGTTAGTACTGTTTAAAAATCATGCAGCATCTTCTACTTTTCTTTTTGACTCCACTGGCAATTACAATACATGCCTTTCATGAAGAGACTCAGTTCCATTTTATAATTTGGCAAAATAAATTATTTTTACACCTACCAGTAAAGAAAATTAAGAGATAATGCAACATAATAACTTTTAAATATTCAGTACATGCCACTTGAATAGTAAATTCTTAAACTGAATGCAAAGACAACTTGTGCTACTTAGTGTATGTACATATGATATTAACAATTGGGTTCAAGGCAAACTTGTGTTTGATGCACAATGTCTAGTATGTGGTTTGTGTAAATTTAGAATAAATATGCCACAGAAACTGATTTCACAACCTTAAAAATTTTTGTTGTCCTTTCTTTTAAAAAACAACAGCAGGAAATGAAAACAAGAAAACTACAGTTTTATGTAAACCATCAAAAACATAAAAAATACTAATCTTTACAAATATCAAGATGAGGGTTAAATTAACTTTATACTGTGAAAATTATAAGAACATTTATTTGAGTAACATGTCCAACATGGATGGCATAGTAACCAAAATTTGAATCTCACTATGGATACACAGGGATGCATAAAAACATTTAAATAAATCCACACCCCCCCCCCAAGCCACAAAAAGGAAAATAAAAACCCCACAAAACAAAGCAGGCAAGCAAACAAACAAACAAAACAGAATAGACTCTGAGGTCTTCAAATAAATTGGATTCTTCAGCCCAAGAAATGCATTCTCTCTATGGGTTCTCATACTAAAACCAACATTTATCTGCTACAGCATAAGAGAGTTTTCATGTGAGCAAATCCTCTGTGAGAAATCGATCCTTATCCATTCTTATGATGATAAATGTGAACCATAAGAAAGACATAATAATGCTTATTTCTCCAGCATTATGAGAGTTTGAACAGATTCACATAAATGAATTTTCTGTATAAGCAGAGCTTAGCTTTTTAAGAATCCATTTCTTCCATTTAAACCATTTAAACAGAAATCTCCAAAATCCATTACATAATCCCCAATATTTATTCATTCACGTAGTAAAGTCTGAATGCCAGACACTGTGATGGGTACTAAGAAAACAAACAATGAACAGACACGGCCTTACCTTTGAGTGATTCATATTCTGGCCTACGGGGCAGATGTATGAACTGGTGGTTATGATACACAATTATAATGAAAGAAGTACAAACAAGGCACAAGGAAGTAGGAAGGATAGAGAAGGAAACTCTGGGCAAGCCAGAAAAGATTAAATTGGAGATGGGACATTGAGTTTGACAAAGATGGAGGAAGAGGCAGGGGGACCAGCAGAGTGTACTGCCAAGGAGTGGCAGGAACTGAGTATGGGTAGAGTGAAGGATATATTAGGGGACAGATCAAGATAGGGGGATGAAGTATATGGAGTCAGATGACGAAGGAAGTTTTATGTCCACCTAAGTTGTTTGGATTTCGTATTGCAATAATTTTAAAGAAGAGCTATTGCCATGGTTACGTCTGTTTTAAGGCAAGACGCTAAGAGTCAAAGTAAAGAATAAAGTGGAGAGGAGGGAGCTTAGGCATATAGAAAGATACATAAAAAGGGTGGCTCAGACAGTAAAGAATCTGCCTGCAGTGCAGGAGACCAGGGTTCAATCCCTCGGTCTGGAAGATCCCCTGGAGAAGGGAATGGCTACCCATTCCAGTATTCTCGCCTGGAGAATTCCATGGACAGAGGAGCCTGGTGGCTACAGTCCATGGGGTCACAAAGAGTCGGACACGACTTAGTGGTTAACGCTTTCACTGCTTGAGAAAACCTGGGAAATTAGTTCAAGATGTAGAACATTGCTATTTGAACGTTACCCGTTTTATATATGATGCAGAGTAGAAGGAGCCTCCCAAATGGTCCCAAATGGGGAGAGGAATGAAAGCTCACACAGTTGCTCCATGTAGAGGGTGATTTACATGTAAGAAGCTCACATAAGTCAGGAATTTCCCTTCTGTCTTTTGTTGGATGTTTGTGTTCATGTTCTGTGTCCAGAACTAGACTACATAAGCTTTCTTAAGGACCAAGAGGGATATGCTGTACATCCACATGGATATTGCAACACAATTTATTTTTTTATTTAGACTGCCCAAAGAGATTCAGTTTATCTTCAATTGTCTCGGTGCTCTCATGTTTTTCATACATATTATTTCCCATTGTTTCCTGTGGAATAGGGTCATATAAAATATATGGTTATCATTAACCTATTAATACTCTTAACACTCTTAATACTATTACTACTTAATACTATTTAATATTGCCTCTTAATACTATTTAATATTTCACTGAATGTCACTCAATTATATTTGCAAAGGCATAAGAAGCCTAGGATTTTATATTAATAACAATTTGGGCAAAGCAGATTTTGAGTCTAATGTTGTGAGGTTTATATTTTGTTGAATCCTCCACAGCTTGTGGTGCTATACCCTGTACACAGCAGGTGCTCATTAAATATTAAACTATTGAAGATGCTAGACAAAGTTATTTTAATATCACTAGAAATCCTCTGGGGAATATGCAAATAGTTGGAAGAATGCTTCAAGATAGGAAAAGAGCCAATGGAGTACTTGATTAAACAAAAGAAAAGAGGATGCACCTAGAAATAAAATTTGCACCTCCTGGTAGGAAACTTTTGAAGCTTAAAAAATGTTATTTTGTTTATTTTAGTTATGCTGAAAGGTTCAGAAGTGGAAAAGAGGCCAATTTAAATTTAGGAAAAGTTGGTTTTAACAATGCCAGAAAAGTTGTAGCCAATCTGAACAAGTGGAGGACCAGGTCCTTTTCATTTTAATATGAGCACTCCAGAAAGAATGGGCTGGAAGCTGGCTGCCACCAAAGAGAACAAAGTGAGGCTAAGGAACCTCTGCTCTGAGGGTTATTTAGGGAGGGTTCGACAGGAACACTCGGGAAGGCTTGAATTGTGGCCAATCACGAAAAAGTAGGGTCATCAGGGCCTTCGGGACGATCCTTAAGTGAGACATTTTCTCCACTCTGGTCCTCATCTGGTTGACCAGACCGTGGTCATAAATTAGGGTGTTAACTAAGATGCTGGTGTAAGCTCTTGGTGGCTTGACGTTTGACAGGATGAAGAAACTCTCCCTGAATCACTCTGTCAGTTACTTTTGGTTTTTTAGGATGCAGACTAAAAAAAAACAAAACACAGACACATTTTAAAGCAATATGAAAAATTCCTGAGGCACAGCATATTTGCAAAGCCTTGAAACTCCAAAAGACCAAAGTTGCAGAGCTGGGGAAATTTTTTTTTTTTCCTTTTTTCCCCAAAGGGGAAGAAAGAGAGAGTAAATCACAAAATGTCTAGGGAGAAGTTGCCAAAGTAGCTGAGTGGGTGCAAGTTTTTATGCCTCGATTTTATTGTTTTAAAATCTTGTTTCAAACGGCATTTTGATTTTAAATTTAATATGTAAATACAAGGCATTTGTACATAATTTATGCTCACATTTATATTGCTTAAAACATTTGTTTATTTTTAAAAATTTCATGAATAGGAGAGTTTCATCGCTGAGATTCAAATGTTAGGTCCAAGAAGATAATAATCACTATGTCTGGGCTCCAGACAAGCAAAGAGCTGAAATGTCACATCTGGTCATTCAATCTTGAAACAGAAGGAATTATCATTTGTATCTTACTGTGTCATGCACTGTTCTAAGAACTTCACATCTTTCTCTTAATCTTCACAAAATCTTCCTAAGGCAGGTGTCCTCGTTCTTCGCACTTAGTAGAAATGAACACTGAGGTTAAGTGATTTGCTAATAACTATACTGCAAATAGGAGATAAAGACAGAAGCCAAGCCCAAACACTGTAGATCCAGGTCCCTGCGCTTACATTCTGTTTTTCCTTTTAAAGCAGTAACAACTCTGTATGACTTCATTCTGTTTTAATTTTCTGTGTAGCAAGTCTTTTCTTTTTTTCATAAAATTCACTTATGCTCCCGAGTCCTACTGTGATGGGAATTCCATAGATGAAGGATCTTGTCTCTCTTACTCACCTATTCACCACTGACTTGTAAGAATGGTGCCTGACATATAAAAATGGTACTCAATACATATATGTGGAATGAAAAATGGATAGCTCATTGCGATATGTTCATTAAATCCTGAATTTTTGCCATAAAATAGTGTTAAAACGTTTTGAAAGCTGTGGTTTTCAAACTGTGTTAGTTAAAGCAGTTACCTCAGGGCTACCAGTCAGTTGTAGTGAAAGGGAAGGCTGGCAGGCTGGCAGTTTGGGGACTGTCCCTTCCAGGGGGGAGGTGCAACTTTCTGTGCATTGGGATCAAATCATTCTGAGTTGAGATCCAGACTTCTTGCCAGCCTGGGCAAGTTTCTTAAGCTTTAAGAAAAAGACAGTTCTTGATATACAAAATTGTGATGGTGACAGCAACTAAAGCACAGTTCCGATGTGAGGATTAAATGGGGGCAACATGTGTGCAACAACACATTTCATAGTTTTATGCAAAACACATTTTTGAAGCTATTCACTCAGTTGATAAAGTTTATCCAGTATCAAAGTATATCCTGTAACCAGGTTTTATTATTTTTTTAAAGCTCTGTCACTTGGGATATTTATGTTTGAATGGATATCTATGTAGACATTTCAGATGATTTAAATGTTTTTATCAAATATTTAGACTAACTTATATGTTACCTAAGCTAAGCAGATATATAAGTTACTTGCACTTCAGATTTTGGTTTTGTCCAAATGCACAATCAGATTCAACAGAATGGTATAAACCAAACTGAAACTTACAAATTTTAAAGAATTAGTAATTTACAAAGTTTTTCAACCATCCCTGCCTGCTATCTGGCACGTCCATTTTACCATTCCTCCCACAAAGAGGTGGACTCTATTCTCCCTCCCTCTGAATACGGGCTAGCTAATTTCAACACAGAGAATGGGACAGAATGACACCTCAGGGCTACCACAGATGCCTAAGACTTAAGAGGCTTGGCAGCCTCCTCGTTTGTTTCCCGAGAAGCCAACCATCACGTCAAACCATGTGGCTGCCATATGACTAGAAAGATTGTATGGACAGACAGTCCTGGACAGTCCCTGACCACTCCATCAGCTCAGATGAGGCAAAAACATGAGAATAAAGCCATCTTGGCCCAGCCAAGCCTCTCCAGCTCTCACTGAAGCACAGACCTCAGTGGTTTCTGCAGAGCCTTAACTCCAGTTTCATGATGGTCAGTAAACAATAGTTGATGTTGTTTTAAGATGGGTTTGGGCTGATTTGTTACACAATGATAGGTAACGGAAACAGAAATTAATGCCTGGGAGTGCAGTCCTGAAGTAATAACAACACGTGGCACTGGCCTTGGGACAGGGCAGGAGGCAGAGGCTGGAAGGACAGAGGTGAGGAGGTGAGGAGACTGTTGGAGGCGGGTCAGTCAGGAAGTTGCTATTGGAAGCAGGAAAAAAATCAATGCATGGTTTGCAGTGTGGGAAAAACTAACTTGATGCATGCCTGCAATCACTTCAAAGACAGAGAAAGATCTAATGAACTTGTGCTTCTGGTTAAGGATATCTCTAGGCAGAATGTCAAAAGTGACCACTGGTTTCTTGTAATAGTACTTGTTGTTGTTGTTTAGTTGCTCAGTTGTGTTGGACTCTTTTTCGACCCGATGGACTGAAGCCCGCCAGGCTCCTCTGTCCATAGGATTTCTCAGACAAGAATACTGGAGTGGGTTGCCATTTCCTACTCCAGGGGATCTTCCCGACCCAGGGACTGAACTTGCGTCTCCTGCATTGCAGGCAAATTCTTTACCGCTGAGCCACTGGGGAAGCTCCTTTACTAGTACAAGGATAAAGTATTATGAGCTATGGAAGAATCTGCTCAGATTTAAAGCAGTACTTAGAGAAACACAGGGGCCTAGGACAATCTTGTCAGATTCCCAAAATTAAAAAAAAAAAAAGTTCAGACAAGGATATTCTAAGGTGCTGTAAGTGAAAGGTAAAAGGGTACCTGTAAAACCCTTTGTAAGTGTTCAGGAAAATTTAAGATAGTGGTTTGTAGGCCCAGTGGGCCACACAAAGGGATTCCAAGAATCTTATGAGTATGACCAAGGGCATCCTATTCACAGCCTGGAGTAGGGAGGATCCTTCTTGAAAGAACTGGTGAGCAACAGTTTTTTTCTTATAGTGAACTATAATTTGATACACAGAAAAAATCCACAAGTTTTTAAAATTGCTGTACCAACTTGGGCAAAAGAGGGTTTGGCCCCAACTTTCTGTGACCAGGAGTTGCTGTGTACCTTCCACACTTCCCCCTTTCTGAATAGAGTGTCTGTTGAGGTTTACCTGTTCCTGGCTCACCTCTGGGGGCTGAAAGTACATGGGACAGATAACATGCCTTTTTATCTTCCAGATCTCCAAATTAGGAATTTCTGCACCTCATCTGTATCTGGATCTGATACAGATCATCAGCTACTAGATTTTGAGCCTGACTCAATAATGGGATGAGACTGTGGGGGATAAGCTGAGTATATTTTGTTTGTAGGAAGAATGTGAATTGTGACTGGAAAGAAGACTTAAGCACATTTTTTTCAAAGTTGACCACAACAATCCCATCAACCTCCATGTACTTCTGAGATATGACTTTGCTGCTCATTTCATGGGGAAGTGGAGTCCATTTATCCTGTCCCTTGACTTAGGCTGGCCCTGTGACTTGCCTTGACCAAAAACAATGCTATGGAGGTAACAGTATGTGACTTCCAAGACTAGGCATTAAGTGGTTTTGCAGCTTTTGTTTTTTATTCTCTTGGTAGGGAGACACCATGAAAAAAATTGTGATGGTCTTCCCAGACAGACTATACAAAGAGAGAGAGGACCAGCCAGTCCCCATCAGTTCCAGCCATCCTTGCTAAGGCACCAGGCATGTGAAGGAAGTCATCTTGAACTTTTCAGACCCAGAGGAGCCAACCAATTTGATCCCACATGGATCAAGGACAAGCTGACCTAATGAACCTTATTCTGATTGCAGAACTCTGAGAAAATAAATGGTTGCGTTTTCTTTTTAATTTTTTTTTTAAGCCACTAATTTTGAGGGGTGGTTTGTACACAGCAATAAATGATTAGCATATGACTCGATCAGTCAATTACTCCAAACTAGTCAATGTGGCTGGGCTTCCTAGGCGGCGCTAGTGGTAAAGAACCCACCTGCCAATGCAGGAGACATCAGAGACATTGGTTTGATCTCTGGGTCAGGAAGATCCCCTTGAGGAGGGCATGACAACCCATTCTAGCATCCTTGCCTGGAGAATCCCATGGACAGAGGAGCCTGGTGAACTACAGACCATAGGGTTGCAGAGTCGGACACGACTGAAGAGACTTAGCACCAGCCGGTATGGCTAGATATGATTGTGAGATCATGCAGAAAAACCAAAGCAGCAGACCATCCAACGGATAAAGCAGTGGGAATAACTGAATGGCCCTCAGTGCTAGTTCTGGCTCCTTCTTTACCTGCTGTGTGAACTTCGGCGAGTCACTTAGTATCTGTGAACCTACTTTATGGAATAGGGATAATGATCTCTGTCTTATGCTACTGTTTTGAGGACTGTATCAAATAACCAAGAGCCTGTTTGAAAACTATTGAGAATTATTTGAGAAGAATGAACTCCCCTATTACAACTGGTAAGTGTGCTCTTACAGAGTTACTTAAGGCACCAGCTTGCCTACTTAAAATAACAGCTCTTCTGTTTACTCTCTTCCCATTGATAGATTTCTGTTAATCAGCTTCTCTTTAAGGAAAGAGGCCAAGTAGTTTAAAATTTCCTAAATGAAAAATAGTGCAGAAAGACATCAAATATTATTAAAGAAATGGCAAGATGAATATTAAAACAGGCATTTTGTGTCTGTAAATGTGATTTCTAGTATGTTTTAACAGCTATACTAAAACCCCATGGTATTGTTAATAGTATTATACGTGTCCCTCAATAATAAGAAAATATCCTCAAACAGGATTTCTAATTTACAAGCTTATGACAAGTTCAAGCTGCTGAGAAATTGGACTTGAAAGTATGTCTTAGAATGATAGAAGACCACTATTAACACTATCATAATTGTATACCTATTGCATCAAATCTGACATTCCAGTTTAATATATTTTGCTGAGAGAGCATACCATTTTATGGCTTCCTAGTGAAATCAAATCCAACTCAGACGTTTTCACTTTTCTAATATAATTCACTGCAAGGTTTTAAAGCTGCCATCTCTTTTCTTCCTTTTTTCCAAAGATTGATGCCCTGGCATTCGTTACTTCCACAAGAGCTCATAATGGGTCAATGAGTCAGTGGTGAGCACCTCCATTAACTGTATTAATTTACACTATGTCACCTTAATGACATTTTGTCACAGCTCCCTTTTCTGACATCTGCATAGCTATTCAAAACTAATATAACAACTTTTGAAGGCATTAAGGAAAAATTAGTATAAGAACTTCAGTAAGTTGAATGTCATTGTTACCCAGACTATGCTAGAGGAGAGAAATTAAAAAAAAAAAGTAAAAATGAACTGGTCTGACTTAACTCGTGAGACCTCTCTTCAGAGAGGTCACTTCACCATGGCTCCTTCTCTGCCCAGCTTGTACTCATTACTGCAGGACAAGACCGACACTAACAAAGCGAGAATAAAACCATTCCCTTTGTCCTAGTTCTCTTTTATACAAGACCTTAAATCTACGTTAGGGGATACTGCAGAGGCATTTTTGTTTAGAAATATAAAAACACTGGTCCTGAGACTGACATGTAACTAGGGGGAATATCTGGTGATCAGAAGAATCAATAAAATTCTTAGGATAGAAGGTAAAGCCTAAAACTCTACCTACATACATAAATTAGGATGACTGACTTGTGTGTGGGCTTGTGAGGGTGAATGTTTGAATTAAGTTGAAAAACCAAGTTTCTGTTTCCTGATGACGTCAAGAGTCAAGAAAATGATGCTAAGAAAACAAGCATTTTCACTTTAAAGTTTGATATAATATGGACACAGCTCTGAATTAAGATAATTAATAACCTTACATATGATAGAAAGCCTTAAAATATAGATAAGAATATTTAATTCACATTTAAAATAGCTACTGAATGCATTTTAAAGATACTGTATTAATTCTAGAAGCCTACTGACTCCCCATTTTACGTTAATTCTCAAAGCATTATTAAATAAGAAATGGATTTTCTTCTTGATATCATTCACTGTAAATCAATTTAAATGATGGTTTATGGATCTTTCAGAGTTGAATTCCTCAGTGAAATTGTAAGTTTGATAGGAGGAAAATATGGGCCTTCAGAGTTTCATATAGTAAGAATGCATGTTAAATTATCTTCTTTCCAAATGTGAATACATTGTACATATAAACTAATATTCATTTATGCAAACTCTGACAGCAACAAATAAGACACATAAAGATGCTACAGATTACTTGGATCCATTCCTTTCGTTTTCTGCTTTGAAAGAAACTAAATAAAAGTTGTATTCATCCAAATTCTTATAGTTCAGTAACACTGTAACTGCCTTTTAAAAATGTTTGCAATAGACAAGCATAAATATGTAAATTACAATTTTGATTTTAATTCACTACCTTTTGTTGGATTAAAACTCTAAATGGAATGATACTATAACATTTGTATATTCAGCACCATGAGTGGCAGTGATGAAAAAAGTCTGATGAAAAAGGGATTAAAATAAGAAACGTATACCTATGTAATAACCGGATCATATAATTTTATCAGAAAAAAATGAGGAAAAAATTGAAGAACAAATGTATTCTAATGTTTTGAATAAGACTATTTTTAAAAAAAATGAAAGTCCATGTAAAGGAGTAGTACATCTTTATATTTACCAATAGGAAGCAGTAGCAACTGTAAAATGACTCTGCTCTCTGGCTGGTCCAGGATATTGTGTGTGTGTTGGTTTAATCTAATGTGTATTGTTGCGTAGTATCCCCAGGCACAGTCAAGTAAAAGCTAAGGCTGTACAGAAAAGCCTACATTTTAAATGGGTCTTGTCATTAATGCTTTATTAATTGCCCCAGGCTACGTAAACCCAAAGCTGGGCAAGCTATAACAATATGACACATTAAGGTCAAATCCAATTCCTGCTGTGTTTTCAGGAATGGGCCAGATATTGAGTTAACAGCAGGAAAGGCAATTTATGGGCTTTTCTTTCCATCTACCGATTATTCGATCTAAATTAGATGGGAATTTTTTAAAATAACCAAAACATCTTAACTGAATAATATAAAAGAATCTTGAGTCATTTTCTGTGACACTCAAAATTATTTTCAAGTTCCTCTCAGGTATACCACATAATTTTAAAATATGATGGAATAAAGCTGCAGAATAAATTATCTTATATACCCATTTAAACAAATCAAAATTTCAACATATTTTGAAATTAATATCAACAAATAAAAGAGCTTACCTTTACATCAGAAGTATCTCTCTGGCTAGTTCTCCAAGACCTTGCGACGGACGAGAATGTTCGATTAGGATGGTCAAATTTTCCATCATTTGCATTGAGGAAGAAGGTTGTGAAAGGTTCCTAAGCAAAAATAAATAAATAATTTGACTCTTCTGAACACAACTGTTCTCTTTCTTTGTAAAACATGACTTTTTTGGAAACCCGTCTGAGGTGGAAACCCTTTTGAGACCCTTTTGATCCTGCCTTTTGAGGCAGGATCCTGTCAGGAGGGGCTGGTCTGAGTCACTCTGGGTCGCTGAATCACCTATCACTCTGCAACCTTGGCAGCTTATGTTGCTTCTTGGCCTTCAGTCTTATGATTTATAAAATGATGGAGTTCTAGTGCTCTGTGATTTTATGACGAATGACTTTGCATTGCTGTCAACATATAACTCAGATCTTCTTTCTCATAACTAAGGCCACACATAGTAACACTGCAATAAGAAAATCTCTCTGACACTATGGTGTGAAAATTGCACGGGGGATGTATATCTTAGATGACCTGAAAGTCTCCTAAACTTACTATATAATGATCTGATGTTTTTAAAATGCAAATTTCCTTGATTGAAATCCTGCAATAGCTTTTCAGAGCTCTTAGGAAAAAGCAGAAACTATTTGATTTGTCTTAAGAGAGCCTGAGTGATATGGAATCTGCTTAACTCTTTATCTTTTGCCATTCCCTTATTCACATCCTAAGGTCTTGCCATGCTGGTCTCATTTCTCATCCTCTGCATGGGATATCCCCCCTGCCTGCTACAAACTTAACCCTCTACCTCATCATCCTGACTTGGTTAAGCTCTTCTTATCCTTTAAGTCTCAGCCCAAGATGTTGTTTTCTTCTGAAAGACCTCCCTTGATCTGCCAAGCTCTCCAGTATGTTCAAATGGCAACATATATTTCCTCAAACACATCCCTGAAGAATCTGTGACTGTTTTTTGAAACTGATTTTTAAACACTTTTTTACTGGGGTATAGTTGCTTTATAATGTTGTGTTAATTTCAGCTGTACAACAAAGCAAATCAGCCGTATGTATACATATATCCCCTCCCTCCCACCCCATCACTCCATCGCATCCCATGCCTCCATCCCACCCCTCTAGGTCATCACAGAGCACTGAGCTGAACTCCCTGTGCTATACAGCAGCTTCCCACTAGCTGTTTTACACAGGACATATGTCAGTCCCAATCTCTCAATTCATCCCCCCTTACCCTCAAGTCCACCTTTCAGTTCTCTATGTCTGCATGTCTGTTCCGGCCCTGCAAATAGGTTCACCAGTACCATTTTTTAGATCCCATATACATGTGTTAATATATGATATTTGGTTTTCTCTTTCTTGTCCATCTTCCCCACTATATGAATAGGTTCCAATGCTCCTTGGAAGAAAAGCTATGACAAACCTAGACAGCATATTAAAAAGCAGAGGCATTACTTTGCCAACAAAGGTTCATATAGTCAAAGACATGGCTTTCCCAGTAGTCATATATGGATGTGAGAGTTGGACCATAAAGGAGGCTGAACACTGAAGAACTGATGCTTTCGAACTGTGGTGTTGAAGACTCTTGAGAGTCCCTTGGAAAGCAAAGAGACCAAACCAGTCAATCCTAAAGAAAATTATCCCTGAATATTCATTGTAAGGACTGATGCTGAAGCAGAAGCTCTGATACTTTGGCCACTTGATGCAAAGATCAGACTCATTGGAAAAGACCCTGATGCTGGGAAAGATTGAAGGCAAGAGAAGAAGGGGATAATAGAGGATGAGACGGTTGGATGGCATCACCAACTCAATGGACATGAGTTTGAGCAAACTCTGGGAGATGGTGAAGGACAGGGAAGCCTGGCATGCCACAGTCCACGGTGTTGCAGAGTTGAACATGACTGAGCAACAACAGCTACCAGATTCACTGGTTTATCTCCAACACTTAGAAGAACTCCTGGTACACCCAAGCTGCTCAATGTATTAATGTAATCTGTTGAAGGAATGAATGAAATGACACTAAAACAAATCAGATAGGACTAGATCAACTCTAGTCCTTCTAGTATTCTGTGACTATTACCTTACTGCAACATGGTGTCTGTCATTAAGTACATATTCCCTTAGCAGGAAACCTAGGAATAATGTTATCACAAGGTCCTAATGCATTTAACACACTCCAATACTTTGGCCACCTCATGAGAAGAGTTGACTCACTGGAAAAGACCCTGATGCTGGGAAGGATTGGGGGCAGGAGGAGAAGGGGACGACAGAGGATGAGATGGCTGGATGGCATCACCGACTCGATGGACACAGGTTTGGGTAGACTCTGGGAGTTGGTGATGGACAGGGAGGCCTGGCGTGCTGTGATTCATGGGATCGCAAAGAGTCGGACACGACTGAGTGACTGAACTGAATGCATTTAAATTTACTGCTTTTTTGTTATGTTACTCATTATAACAAAGATGAGTATATATTTACTTTCCTATGGTTCAATGCCTCTCTCTTAAATCTAGGATTAATGACATGTCACTCCTAGGTTCAATAACATTAAGAAATCTTTCCTACATATTTAGGTTTTTTTTTTTTCTTAATATATAATCTCTGTTCATTCTTTTATATCCGTAAAACATACTCTGTCTCTTTAAACTCCTCTTTTTACCACTAGTCACAAAGTCCAGTTGTCAGGCAACAGCTATAAATATTTATATTCCTCAGTATCTTCCTGAAATTTAGTATGGCTGGATGTCATCAATTTTATAACTTTGTAATGTGCCACCAATTTTCATGTCTAATACTGAATGACAGAAAAGTATGGTGAAAGAGATAAGATGGAGAATGATATAACACTATATAGGTAAAGAGGGTATTACTGATTTACCTCAAAATCAAATATGTATCAGTAGGTCTATATTGCTGTTTAAAATTTTAAGTGATTTGACAGACAAATACATGCCACCAAAAATAAGTTAGGAAAAAAATTTAGGGATATCTTTCACTAGTTAATTTGCTTTGTAAATTTTAGACTCCCTATTAAATATAAGGTAGTCAATGCAGCATACCTTATCAATAAATTAAAGTGGGGACAGAAAAATTCTAGAAATAGCAACAGTAAACTGAATGAAATATGACAGATCTAAGTTAGAATCTTGGTGGAATCATTTACCTCTCTTAAGCAAGATACTTAACCTCAAGTAGGTAGCAATATGAAGTAACCATATCTCAGTTCCTTCACCTGTGTTAACTGAGAATAACAATACCTGGCAGGTAATTCAGATTAAATAATATTGAGAAAGTCTGTAGCATCAGAGATGACACAGAGTGGTGAAGATGATTACCAGCTTCATGCATGGTGTCAAGTACCCATGTTGGGCTCCAGCAAGACTGGCAGTTTCTTAGGTCTTATTCATCCCTCTATCCTTAGAGCCAAGCATGGTGCTTGGTTCACAGCTAGTGTTTAATTAATGTTTTTGAACATACATAAACATACAAGGTACTGCTGGGAGAAGGGGTATGGTTGGATAAGAGTAAGATATAGTTTTTCTAGTCAGTTTTCAACTACTAGTTTGGCCAAAAAGTTGCATCTTCAGAATCCACTTTTTCGTTATTCTAGGATGCTGATGTAAGGGCATTTTATATTTTCTTTGTAGAGAGTAGGTAGAGAATAATTTAGAGGTATCCGAGTTGTCTTCATGATTTTTAACCTATTACAGATGTGAGTGAAGACCCATTCATACATGAAGAGTCTTACTTCTTATCATCAACCACTAAAAGCTGATCTCTATCCTAGCCTAAATTATCAAACCCTTCCTTAGTTTTGAACCCTTAGTGAAGTCATGCCGAGAATAAGTGCAGATGGGCACAGTGAAAATAAACCTGAAATTGAAGAATTATTACTTCTGGTAATGAAGTTTATGAATCTGGTTGCACCCAAAGCACAGAATATTGAAGAATTCCACATTTTTTGCTGTTCCACATAGCCTTTAAAAAGATCTGGTTAACAACTGTTTGAGGGTCACATACTACTTTACTGATATATATTCTCATTATTTCCAAAGGCCTCCAGCTGCTACAGTGGTAGAGTACTAACAGAAAGGGATAACCTATTTGTTTATAAGTGGGTAATGATCTTTCAAGCCCTGCTCACTGCAGAGGTTACCTTTTTCCATGTGTTTCCATATTACCTTCAAGGCACAGTACAAGAACTTTCTGTTTCATTTGATTCATGCTTGACTAACACAGAGGATCAAGCACTATATTAAGTTTAAGAAACTTTAATATTTATTCACCTGACACACGTTGATCACACCATTTTCAGTGTGTGTGTGCTCAGTCACTCAGTCGTGTTTGACTCTTTGTGACCACATGGACTGTAGCCCGCCAGTCTCCTCTGTCCAAGGGATTCTCGAAGCAAGAGGACTGCGGTGGGTTGCCACTTCCTCCTCCATGGGATCTTCCTGACCCTGGGACTG
This sequence comes from Okapia johnstoni, assembly GCA_024291935.2. Taxonomy (NCBI): domain Eukaryota; kingdom Metazoa; phylum Chordata; class Mammalia; order Artiodactyla; family Giraffidae; genus Okapia; species Okapia johnstoni. Next base: position 64,312,893 of record CM044321.1, read on the forward strand.
AACCCATGTTCCTTTCTTTCTATGTGTATATCACCATATTAGGTATTTTATCATTCTTCTAGAAAATTTTTGGCTTTGGAGATAAGGTGGACAAATAAATAAATGTTAAACAGAAATTTCAGAAATTAAAATACTTGCACTTCAGTTCAGTTCAGTTCAGTCGCTCAGTCGTGTCTGACTCTTTGCGACCCCATGAATTGCAGCACACCAGGCCTCTCTGTCCATCACCAAGTCCCGGAGTCTACCCAAACCCATGTCCATCGAGTCAGTGATGCCATCCAGCCATCTCATCCTCTGTCATCCCCTTCTCCTCCTGCCCCCAATCCTTCCCAGCATCAGGGTCTTTTCCAATGAGTCAACTTGTCACATGAGGTGGCCAAAGTATTGGAGTTTCAGCTTCAACATCAGTCCTTCCAGTGAACACCCAGGATTGATCTCCTTTACGATGGACTGGTTGGATCTCCTTGCAGTCCAAGGGACTCTCAAGAGTCTTCTCCAACACCACAGTTCAAAAGCATCAATTCTGTGGCGTTTAGCTTTCTTCACCGTCCAACTCTCACATCCATACATGACTACTGGAAAAACCATAGCCTTGACTAGACGGACCTTGTTGACAAAGTAATGTCTCTGCTTTTAAATATGCTATCTAGGTTGGCCATAAACTTCCTTCCAAGGAGTAAGCGTCTTTTAATTTCATGGCTGCAATCACCATCAGCAGTGATTCTGGAGCCCCCAAAAATAAAGTCTGACACTGTTTCCACTGTTTCCCCATCTATTTCCCATGAAGTGATGGGACCAGATGCCATGATCTTAGTTTTCTGAACGATGAACTTTAAGCCAACTTTTTCACTCTCTTCTTTCACTTTCATCAAGAGGCTCTTTAGTTCTTCTTCACTTTCTGCCATAAGGGTGGTGTCATCTGCATATCTGAAGTTATTGATATTTCTCCTGGCAATCTTGATTCCAGCTTCTGTTTCTTCCAGCCCAGCATTTCTCATGATGTACTCTGCATATAAGTTAAATAAGTAGGGTGACAATATACAGCCTTGACGTACTCCTTTTCCTATTTTGGAACCAGTCTGTTGTTCCATGTCCAGTTCTAACTGGCTTCTTGACATGCATACAGGTTTCTCAAGAGACAGGTCAAATGGTCTGGTATTCCCATCTCTTTCAGAATTTTCCAAAGTTTATTGTGATCCACACAGTCAAAGGCTTTGGCATAGTCAATAAAGCAGAAACTTTAAAAACTTTAAAGAAACAACTTGCACTTGTTGGACTTTAAAAACTTCAGGTTCTGTCCTGCAGTATAAATGGCTGATGGCAGACTTCTTTCTCCTGATTACATCTACCCTAACCTTACAACTCTTCCTCTGGGCCAGAAAGTCAAACTAGCCTGTCTTACATGGGAAGTACCAGCCCTAATGAATTATGTCATAACCTTCAGTGCCTGCAAGGACACTAACAACCTGTCCTGCCTTCCAGTGATGTGAAAAGAAAGTAAAACTGTTACTCGCTCAGTCGTGTGTGACTCTGCAACCTGATGGACTATAGCCTCCAAGCTCCTCTGTCCTTGGAATTCTCTAAGCAAGGATACTGGAGTGGGTTGCCATTCTCTTCTCTAGGGGATCTTCCCGACCAGGGACTGAACCCATATCTCCTGCATTGCAGGCAGATTCTTTACCATCTGAGCCATCTGAGAAGCCCTCCCATGATCTGGTCACAGACAACTTACCTTTCCCAGGCCATCCAACCATGTGACTCTTCCCCTCTGCTCTTTAAGTTCAGTTCAGTTAGTTATTCAGTTGTGTCTGACTCTTTGCGACCCCATGAATCACAGCATGTCAGGCCTCCCTGTCCATCACCAACTCCTGGAGTTTATCCAAACTCATGTCCATTGAGTCGGTGATGCTATCCAGCCATCTCATCCTCTGTCATCCCCTTCTCCTCCTGCCCCCAATCCTTCCCAGCATCAGGGTCTTTTCCAATGAGTCAACTCTTCGCATGTGGTGGCCAAAGTACTGGAGTTTCAGCTTCAACATCAGTCCCTCCAATGAACACCCAGGGCTGATCTACTTTAGGATGGACTGGTTGGATCTCCTTGCAGTCCAAGGGACTCTCAAGAGTCTTCTCCAACACCACAGTTCAAAAGCATCAATTCTTCTGTGCTCAGCTTTCTTTATAGTCCAACTCTCACATCCATACATGACCACTGGAAAAACCATAGCCTTGACTAGATGGACCTTTGTTGACAAAGTAATGTCTCTGCTTTTTAATATGCTATCTAGGTTGCTCATAACTTTCCTTCCAAGGAGTAAGCATCTTTTCATTCCATGGCTGCAATCACCATCTGCAGTGATTTTGGAGCCCCCCAAAATAAAGTCTGACACTGTTTCCCCATCTATTTCCCATGAAGTGATGGGACCGGATGCCATGAGCTTAGTTTTCTGAATGTTGAGCTTTAAGCCAACTTTTTCACTCTCCTCTTTCACTTTCATCAAGAGGCTCTTTAGTTTTTCCGTCTTACATGACTTCTGCTCAGTCATCCATAAGAGTCTTTCTTACACCCCTCTCCCCTCTTCTCTTCTTTCTCTTCATTTCATCTGAAACAAAGCTCATTTCTTGGTAATAGTGCCGGGACATAATTTTATCAAAGGAAAGATATACAAATATATATATATATATACCTTGAAGTTATACAAAGCATAATAAAGATCAAAGGGAAGGGAACTAAAGTTATGAGAAATTGTTGTGCATGGCACTGTATTATCTCAGTTAACTAACTCAATCATCCCTATTATCCTTGAAGTGGGTGTAATTATCCCCGTTTTACATCTTAGAAAGATCACACTCTCCAAAATGGAGGAATCATTGTTTACAGTGCGCTGTGTCTAACTTCAGTTTATTTTCTCCCAGTGTTTTCAAAAGAAATCAGAAGTGTCTTTTAGAATCTTCAGAAACCTATGTATTTACCATATACCAGGCTCTTGTTTAAGAATCCTCATCTTTCTCAAAGTAAACATGCATTGTCCATAAACATCAGGAATCAAGAGAAACAGGACGGCAATATTCTATTCAGTAGCATTACATTTTGGTCTTAATTACAATGCTTGCAGTAAGTGATTTTACTATTTTTTTTCCCCACTATAAATATATACTGCCAAAGATATATTACAGTTTAAATAGGCTTTAGGGTAGGCTTTCACGGCAACTCATAATTTATGAAGTCAGTCCCAAATTCTAAAGAATTTATTTATCAATTAACTTGTTGTACAACCTATTTAACCTCCTAAGAATTATGATTAAATGTTTGACAATGGAGTTTTGAACAGGTATGTTGAATATATTGAATTTGGAAGTTGAATAGGTTACTAAAGGACATAAGAGTTCGATTTAACTACTTCATTGAATATGTTTTATATTCAGGGTATTATTTAAAGCAAAAGTATTCCAAGTAAAATGTGTCCTTTTATACTATTTAATATCTGAACAAACTCCAAAATTCTGTAATAGTTTACTCATCATTTGCCCAATAGCAGGTAGCAGAGAAACAGCTTTTTCAGAAACTTGCAATTTAGACAAGTGACTTTACTGGTTGTGTGTCTAAAATATTTTTAATTTCAAGTAATGAGGTATGTAGCTAGTTTGCGTTTTAAAGCAATTATTATCAATGTCATACTAAATATATTGACTGAAACTAATAATGAGTTTAATGACTTTGGGTCTAGAAGGCTTGAAAGATAAAGAACAGATATATATTTTAATCTGTATTTTATTTTTATAAACAAATTTTCAATGACACAAATTTTAATGCATTTTCTACTTCATAAACTCCTTGAGATGGGAGTGAGGAAATCACAATTCCCTGGGCCATTAGGTTAAACACTTAGTAAGCTATTAGACTGTGTTACTTCTATTTATAACAGTACAACTTGAGATGCATTGGCTAAATGAGTTCCCATAAAAGCAACCCTATAGATTTCTTCTTTCAATGCAGTAGCCAGAGGTCACATGTGACTACTAAGTACTTAAAATATGGTGAGTTCAAGCTGAATGTGCTATTAAGTAGAAAACACATCTGGATTTCAAAGAATACCAAAAAAAAAAAAAAAGTGAAGTATCTCATTTACAATTTTTATATTGGTTACATGTTGAAATTAACAACATTTTGGATCTACTGGGCTAACAAATATATTTATTAAACTAATCTCACCTGTTTCTTTTTACTCTTAAATGTGGCTACTAGAAAATTTAAATTATATACATAAGTGGCTTTCATTACATTTCTGCCATTCAGCACAGCTATAGACAATACTAAAAGGGAATGTGTAGGATAAACAAGGATAGCATTTCTGCTGTACCACTGCAGAGAGTGAAATTTGTACTCCATTTTTCTAGAATAAGAAATAAATTTAGGGATAAATTATAATTTATTATTTGATAAAATGTTTAGTTTTTCAGGGATAGAAGAGTGTTAACTTAAATCAAGCTGTTGATAATAAGTATTTTCTATAAATTCATACTTAAATTCTTAGACTTATTTGACTATACAAAAGCCATTGAATATCATTTTATATATCTCAATATACTATAATATATAATATGTATAATATACTCTCATATAATTCTCAAACCAACTGACTTGATAATGCTTTTTTCAGAAATGGTTCCTGACTTGTTTTTAATCTCAAAATGCCCTAAAAAGGTGGCTTATGCCCCCCCAGGGTGATGGCTCACTACAGCAATAATTGTTTCTTGCTTTTTGTTTTCTTGTCGGTCTATTTTTGAGCTCTGATAAAATATTTTACATTTATTGTAAAGGACACCAGCTGTTTGAGATCTTAACTGGTGAATTTTTGGGTTTCTGTGTTTAGTTTTGACCTGTGGCTGAAATTGCAGCTATAAAGTTCTCTCTATATATGTGTGACTGTAATTCAGAAAAGCCTTTACCTCTTAATATGAGCATCTAGTATTTTCTTACACCTGGAGAGAATTAATAAGTTATTACAACCCATAAACTAAAGGTGTTTTGTTCTGATTGGTTTATAGTGGTAAACAGACACGTACAAAGCTCATATTCCCCCCAAATTAACAGAAAGTTTTTTTCAAAATAGAATTTCTCTAAAAGTCCTAGAGTTAAAAAAAAATTCTTAAATGGCTAGCTCAGAAACATTTTTATAAAAGGATCAAATTTACATAGTTAAGGTGAATTTTTGAACAAATTAGACAAACAACTTTGGTTTAAAAAAGTTTTATGTCTTTTCCTTAAGTTTATAATTACAGACTTTGTTTTTTAAAATAAGATCGAGTTTGTTTCCTTACAGACTAAGTTAAACTTTAATTTCTTATGTTGGTTTAGGATTATGAAAAATATAAAACAGGCATCCAATTATACTGAATCACAATTCTGACAAACATTTTTCATAACAGTAATTATTTATAGTACATTACCTACCATTAATTTACAAGTTACCTAAAACATATGCATACTACATGTTTGTAATGAGTTCAGTTTGCTTGAGGAAACTCTCCATACCAAACTGGTTTTTAGGCAGTGGGGAAATAAACCCTTGTCAATAGGAGATGCATTCCCTACTTTGTCAATGTGTTTCTGAGGCAAATCAGCCTCGTGCAACAGAGTAGTCTGAAGTATATTTTGTTAAGAGGAGATAACATTGTTGATTGTATTGATTCAGAGATTTACTCCACAGTCATTTATAGTTTTAAAAATATCTGGCCATCTGACTCCAGTAATTGCTCTCAACTAGACTAGACTGGAGAGGGCAAAACTAAGGCAAAGAGATTTGTTAAGATTTTTTGCAATAATATAGATGAGAAAGAACAGGAACCTGAACTAAGGAAGTGCCAGAGTTAATAGAGAACGGAGATAGACTGTAGATGGTAGAACCTATCATATGTGATGTCAGACTGGATGTAAGGAGCTGATAAAATGGAGAAAATATCTAGGTTAGGTAACTGGGTGCGATAAATGCAGATTATTTAGATAAGTAATCAGTAGGAAACACCCCTGCACATTTATGAGGGAGATGAGAAGTTTATTTTTGGAAATGCTGTTTATAGTATTGTGAGGTGTTCAAGCAGAAAAATATAGAAAGACACAGAAATAAGCAAATATATTCATATCTTAGAAATACAGGTTAGGAGCCCAAGAGAAATGTCTGCAATGAAGAGAGAAGCTGGCAGTTATTAGCTTAGAACTGAATGATATAGTCCAGATAACATACCTAGAAAAACTAGGGAACAGAAATGTTGAGAAAAAGAAATCTGAGCATGAGATAGGGCAGGACAGTTAGAATGAAAGGAGGGAAACCAGCAGAGGATATTGTCAGAGGAGCCATGAGATGGAGAAACTTTGAGTAGGAGGAAGTGAGCAATGGTGTCACATGCTTCAGATACACCATGAAGCTCTGCCACGTAACCCATGACCTTCACAGAGACAATTCAGTAAAGCGGTGGGAGTGGAACCTGCATTAAGCAGGCTAAAGACTGAATGTGGTGACAGAGACCAGCACAGTGCAGAACCAGATAGTAGAGGATGTGCTTCTGGTACGTTTGGCTATGCAGGGGGAGACATGCGAAGTCACTAAAGAGTGGGTGGGGGCTGGGAGGAGGCATGTATGTATGTGCATATGTATGAAAGTATGTGTACATGTAAACTGCATGCTTAGTTGCTCAGTTGTTTCCAACTCTTTTATGACCCCATGGACGGTAGCCCGCCAGGCTCCTCTGTCCATGGGATTCTCCAGGCAAGAATACTGGAGTGGGTTGCCATTTCCTCCTCCAGGGGATCTTCCTGACACAGGAATCAAACTCCTGTCTCCTGTGTCTCCTGCATTGCAGGCAGATTGTTAGCCTGCTGAGCCATGTGTAAGTATGCATTTAAAAGATTGGAGATATTTGAATATATTTATGTCTTAGGAGAAAGACAAAGTAACAGAAAGTAGTCTTCAAAAACATTAAGAAAACTGTTTTTAAAAAACACAACCTCAGAAGCAAGACTGGGAGGCCTGGGAAGAATGCCAGCCGGTGACAATCAGTGAGAAAGGAAACACTGGATATTAAGGACACAATCTAGGAGTCTGGCTCCTCTTATAAATGGTTTAGGTTTAAGAAACTCTATCTTTCTAACCCAATTTTGCAAATAAGGCAACTCATTAACAAAAAGGAATCAGGTTTTGCTAGAGTTTGGCATCTTTCATTTCTACTTCAGTGCTCTCTAATCTCTGCTTAAAACTAATAAGTATATTTGATCTTTATTTAATTTCCTTATATTAAATACTCTGAGATATTAAAGGCAAACTGTAACTTAATGAGGGCACTCACGATTCGAACAAGCCAGGATAAGGTGGATGTTGCCGTAGAATAATGTGTGTTGTAATGGTATGGAGGGCTCTGATCATCTTCCCAGGTCTCATAGCGCTCTGCATAAAACACAGCTCTCTTTGGGTTCAAAGCACCGATTGGCTGTAAAAAGAGAAAAAGAAGCATTGTGTTTAATACAGTCATATTAGATATTCAAAATTATAACTCTTTACCTGAAAGTATTTACTGTGAATTCATTTTAACGATAGACTATGTGTTATTTTTGCATTATATTTTTACCAAATTTGATTTTGATATCGACATTTGGTTTTGATAATCACTACATTAATCACTACTACTCAAGAAATGATTTATGTATGCAGAGTTTCTAGGTTTTATTGAAAGTTTCCATAAACTAGATTGTCAGAGATAAGCCAGTTTAACCTGTTAAGGCAAAACCAGTATTTTGGTGCTATTTTGCCTACCTAACCATAGCCATAATGAATATTTAGCTTGATCACAGGAAATCGAGAAAGTGAAGAAGCAGTTGACGATGTGACCTTCACATTAGAGAAAATCTTGTCTTAATAGCCAGTTACCCAGAGTGTGAAAGACAGTAGTTACACACATGGAAACCCTGTTGGAACGTTAGTCCCATTCTGTTATTATACAGATGTAGCAAGTATTCTTTTTATTAAATTTGACTGGAAATCTGAGGCTGATGGAAATAATCCAGACAATTCAGATTCCCTGGAAAGCATTGTGTTAAGGCCACTAAGTCTTGTCTTAGCAACACCATTACACTACTTATGATGACATTAATCCCTACAGTGGAGCATGTGGTAAGATGCTCAGGATACTATATACATATATATATTTTTTTTCCAACAAAGCATATGTTAGTTGGACCATTGTCTCAAACTTCCCAGGACACCATTTATCAAGATTTTCTAACATACAGTACTCATGATTTCAAACAGCAAACTTCCCTAGCTTAAGGTTTTGTCTGATATTGACTTAATGGCATATGGAATCCATTCATATAAAACCTAATAGCTACACTGCTTTGTTTTAGGTTGCATACTGTAAGAAATAAAAGTTTCTATAGAAAACAAAAGATGAATAATATGTAAAATATATAATTCATTTATTTCAAAATGTAATACTACTAGTTAGCTATGAAGTTCCCCCCAGGGCTTAATTTTAACAAGAGAAGTAGTAGAAAATTAGTGTTTCAATGGAAGACAAATAATGTTCCACAAGACAGAAAGATTAATAAATTGCTTGTAAGCTTTTCCTTTGGGTCCCAGGGCACTAATTCAAACAATACAATGATGTCAGCAGTTAAAAAGTCTTTTAGAATTTTCATAATAAACTCTTATTGGCAAGGATTCTTATCTTGAATATTAAAACTATTTATAAATTATGTTCTTTTTCCTTAAACTTAATTATGACTTAACAAAGACTAAATAAATTAACTATTTAATGTTTTCAAAACTTTGGCTTAAATATATTTTTCAAATATTCTAAGTTTTAGACCTTATTTTCTGCTAAATGTTACTGGCTATCTCTCAAAATTTTTTTACTTGCATACAGAAAGGCAATGTAATTTCATTAAATGTCAGCAAAATATTAATAATATTTAACATAAATATATAATTTTTGGTAAAAGGGTAATTACTACAATAAAATTAATGTTGAGTTCTATTACAAATTAAAATAGTAAGTTGTTCATTTAAACTGGCCTATATATTTTATGGTATTCCCAGGTGGCACAGTGGTAAAGAATCTGCTTGCCAAAGCAGGAGACGTGGGTTCAATTCATGGATTGGGATGATCCCCTGGAGGAGGAAATGGGAAACAACTCCAGTATTTTGCCTGAAATATTTCCCGGACAGAGGAGCCTGGCAGGCTACAGTCCATGGGGTTGCAAAGAATCAGATATGACTGAGCATGCATGCACATATTTTATACTTTTTAGATGTGCAGATAAGTTTTTCTAACTCAATATTATAAATTATAATATTATTATTTTTTCAGAGCATTTAAATGTCTTGAATAGGCTTATAGATCTTTCATATGCTGTCTACACAATCTCTCAGGATTGACCTTACCTGACACTGTTCTGCAAGGCCTCACAAAACCAAAACCCCCAAAAGGGCCTCATGGCCCTTCTTCTAATCTTTTCCAGGCTTCCCTCAAGTACTTGAAAGTAGAAAAAATAAAAATAAATCTGTACACTTTTTATTTTATTCAAGTTCCATCAAAGTCATTTTATTGGAGTGTTTTACAAAATAATATGTTGTAGGAAACAGCTGCCCTATATTAAAGCTTATATATGCCTCCATGAGTAATTTCTTAAAATACATGTCTACTGTTGAATTTTCATCTGATGCATTTAGAAATAAATTTTATAAAACAAGTGTAAATAGTTTGGCTTGTACTTATTATTTTTCTATTATTTTACTTCAGTTAAGAAGCAGTACTTGATTCAAAGGAAAAATGCTTAAAAATATCTGTTTGGGAAATGAGAGTTTCATCACAGATGACACATCTTCTTATGAGATCCAAATAGATCTATCTATCTGTCTATCTCTGTCTATCCATCTATTTGGCCTACGTACCAAGCTATCTACCTACCTACTTACCTACATATCATCAATGAATTATTCACCTACCTATACCTAACTACTCAGTCCCTCACTTGTCTCTTTGTGATCGCACAGACTGTAGCTCGCAAATCTCCTCTCTCCATGGAAATTTCCAGGCAAGAATACTGGAGCAGGTTGCCATTTCCTCCTCCAGGGCCCTGACCCAGGGATTGAACCTACATCTCCAGCATCTCCTGCATCGGCAGGTGGATTCTTTACCACTGCATCACCTGGGAAGCTCGTATACCACCTACTTAACCCATGTATAAAGTGATAAGGCTATAAATTTGTTACACTTTTAAAAATTGAGCAACTAATGGAATGTCAATACCACTAGGATTTAGTAAATAAATAAGCAGAATTCTGATTAAAAAACAACAAAACACCTAAAACTACACGGAAGCTGGTGATGGACAGGGAGGCCTGGCGTGCTGCGGTTCATGGGGCCGCAAAGAGTCGGACACGACCGAGTGACTGAACTGAACTGAACTGAAAACTACACTTAATGAAATTTATACATCATTTTGAAATCTCTTTCAATTTTCATCATAACTACCATAGCAACAATCAGTTTTATTTTCTCTCAAACAGTAGGCATTTAGATACAGCCACCTCTGGGCTTTTTAGGGATTCCTATATGAAATTTACAACTGAAAGTTTACAGCTTGCTACTCAATTTGTTATTTTGTCTTTGTGAGTTTGTACATCATAAGTTGACACTTAACATATTGCAGAAAATTATGTAAATAACAATGCTAAATTAAAAAATAATTTTACCTCTATGACATTATTATAATAATTCAAATTCTAACACTGCTATAAAGCCTGTATAGCTTGCAAAAAGCACTATTTTCAATATAAAATTGATGGAAATTACACGCATAACATTACCATGTCTACATGAAACACTACTAAATTTACTGAAGAAATGCTGTTGAGGATTTTCTCTGCTCTATCACTTAATTTACCTGTTTTGAATACTGAGAGATATTTGTTTCAGCAATAGTAACATAAAAAGCTTTGTTTCCTGATAAACTGTGATTTTTATTGTATGGGACAAAATTCCTCACAGATGCTTATGGAGATTTACATTATTAAAGGCTCTGAGAAATATTACTGTAAATAGCATTGCTTAATTTTGCTCATTCCTGTGTCTATTTTTACTAGAACCTCATCTTTCTTTTATTTTGCTGTTACATGCAATAGAACTGCTGCTGCTAGTGTCCGTTACAATGTACTTTGGAAAATTCTGGTTAGAATAATTACAGTAGATATTTTTGATCGTTAACTTTTTCTTTGGTTTCCTTTTCCTATTTTCTTTTCCCTTCTGTTCTCTTAGGCTTTATCAGTGTTTCCCTATTTTATGAGACCTTACAAGTTTTATCAAGTCTTTTATACAGAGCAGATACATAAATTAAATAAAATAGGTAAAAATGAGGAACAAAAATGATCTAAATTAAAAATACTTATTGAGTGAATTGACTCTTAGAGAATATAAAAGTCTGAGCATAGAGTTGATTTCAATAACTTTAAATAATGTGGATTGATGAGGTATGGTCAATACCATTAAAACAGCTTAAAAATAAAGTAAAATAAGAATAAAAAGGAATTTCAAGGGAAAATGAGAGGTCCAATTAAATTAATAACATCGAATTCTAGTTCATATCTAAATAACTTGAAAATACTTATTATATCCACGGCTTTAGGATTCTATTTATATATAAAAATGTTTAAGAGTCCACTATTGTTGCTACAATGCTAATACAATACCATATATAAGATTGATTTTCAAAAGTCTCTGAGATGGACATGGTATTCGTTAAGAATCTAATTTCATGACATGGAAACAGGTGCCTGGGTCTCTACACTTCATACAACACTGCACTGCTTTTTCATTGCTAAATATGAAATTCTGATCCTGATGTCATTTTTTTTCTAAAACTGCCTGTAAGATTCCTCATACATCACGGATCCTCAGAAATGGAATGAACCTTACAGGCCTAGTAATTCAACTCCCCTAACATTATAGATAGAGAAGGAAATGGCAACCCACTCCAGTACTCTTGCCTGGAGAATTCCAGGGGTGGCAGAGGCTGGTGGGCTGCCGTTTATGGGGTCGCACAGAGTCGGACACGACTGAAGCGACTTAGCAGCAGCAGCAGCAGTAACATTATAGATGAAGACAATGAAGAAAAGTCAAATCAAGATCACACTGCTGGCTGATAGCTGTACATTTTACATAACGAGCTGAAACTGTGTGCTGGATACAGCTTAAAGCTGGGTAGAGCTGACTGACTGGCTTCTAAGTATTTTTTTTTTTAGTTATTAGCTCAACATTCAACACAACTGAGCTTCTAACATATCTAGTTTATCTTGTTATCTCTCATTATAGTAACTGAGGGTTTGGAAACCCTTAGAAGAAGCTTCAAGAACTCCTGCCTTTCTTATCATCATTCTTAAAATTCTCAGTTATGACAAAATAGAAATCAAACCTATAGACAATTCTGTGCTCAAGTAAATTCCCTGACTCTGTTCTTATCTGAACAGGGAATTTCAAACCATTCTTCTGGAAGCAGCTAAAATTTTATCTGTAAATCTCTACATGTTTGTAGCAGCTCATCTGGTAATGGTGAGGCAAGTTCATAACTTCTTTTTTTTCCACAGCAGATAAGCCCTTCAACGGAATGCCCTATGTTTAATTTGTCTCTGTATCCTCTGAGCCAGGTACCTAATACAGTACCTGGCTCTTTTTAGATGCATCATAAATCCTGAATGAATGAAGACTAATTGATCCAACTGGACAATATTTTAGATTTCCACATAGAAATTTTAGATGAAATTTTTAGGCAAAAATCTAATGACAATACATCAGCCAGTCAGTTCTGTCACTTAGTCATGTCTGACTCTTTGTGACCCAATGGACTGCAGCACACCAGGCTTTCCTGTCCGTCACCAACTCCCAGAGCTTGCTCAAACTCATGTCCATCGAGTTTGTGATGCCATCTAGTCGGTGATGCCATTGAGTTGGTGACACCAAAGACAATACATAGTGAAAAATATGTATAGCACATATGATGAGATGTTAGTTTTCTTAAAACAAAAACTCATACAAATCAATAAAAATACCAAGGAATGATCCAATAAGTACAAGAGCAAATGAGATGAACAGGCAATTCACAAAAAAGTGAATGGACTACATGTAGGAAAAATATCACTAGGTCATATGATATAATGATACCTATCCTTTTGCTATTCAGCATTCATTATTCCTTCTTCTTCTATGAACCACTCCTTCCCCACCCTTGGTCTACCTGGTTCAGGTGGGCTGACTCTATTACCAGACCTGTTGGGTAGTCTTGTGATCCAGACCTGTCAATCAGCATCTTCTAGCTATATGGCCAGTAAGATTGGTACAGAAATGAGTACACAATTCAAGTTATTTCAATGAAACTTTGCTGAAACTACTTGAGAAAGAAGCATTTTCTGTTCCTGGTGGGGTTACAAAGGCATCACTGCTGTAACACAGAGAAACTTGACTGTGAATGATGCCAATGCAGAAAAGTAACGAGAGACACAGCATCTTATGACACTGAGGAGCCCTTGGGTCCAGCCTACCTGAACTGACCCATTTCTGTATCTCTCAGTTATATGATCCAAAACAACTTTGTATTTTAAAACTGATTTAAGTTGATTTTTCTGTTACTTGTGACCAAAAATCTAAAGTACACTGGCAATTCTTAAAATGTCAAATAAAAATTATCTTTATTCATTAGATTATCAAACATTATTAAGTTTCATAATACTCATTGTTGGCCAGGGTGTGATAAAACATGATATCTCATTGTACAGTTGGTAGAAATATAATTGGTATACATTTCTTTTGGGGAAAATGTAATATTTTTAAAAATATGCACATGTTTTGGATCTAGTAATTCCACTCTGAGGAATTTATAGGAGAATAAGATGCAAGGACATTTTTTACAGAATTGCCTGAAATGGCAAAAACAAATAAAAACTAGAAGTAGTCTAAATTTCCAATAAAGGATTAATTAAATGATGACACACCCCCACTGCTGTGTACTGTGCAGGAAATCAAAAAGGCTTAAGAGAAAAAATTCCAAGATAAATTAATTCAATAAACACTGACTGCTTACTATGTGTCAGAAATTATGCTAGACCCTATAATAAGATAAACAAGGTCACTGTTCTTATGAAGTTTGTATTTAAATGTAGGTGTATATCTGTGCATTTAAGAGAATGTATGTGTACGTGTATATGTGTTCCTGTCTGCCTGTAGAGACAGATACAGACAAAATGTAAATAAACAATTTGGCAAATGAGAAACTATCAGCATCAGTGCTCTGTTGACAATTGATACTGCGTGGATAGGAAAGGCATCTCTAAAGAACTTGGAGCAGAGACACGAATGACTAGGAGAAGCTAATCATAAGAAATTCTGGAGTGAGGGGGAATTCAAGACAGAGGAAGAGCTAGTGCAAAGGCTCAAGGGGGGCCCTGATGACACGTTCAAGGAACTGAAAGCACAGCAGTGTGACTAAAGCATAATAACCGAGAGGAAGAGTTTATGAGAAGAGTTAAAGTTGGCAGAGGCATGTCATACGGCTTTGGAGACCAGAGTGATGAAGCACATTTTATGGGTGGAAAGTGCTGTGGAAAGCCACTCAGTGGTTTTAAGCATGAGAGAAACAAGATCTGAGTTAAGCTTTAGAAAGGTAACTGCAATGGTCCTGTGGAGAATGGATTAGAGATAATATTAAATTATCAGGACTACTAATAGAATTGAAAAATAGCCAGTTGTAAGAACAGCATCATTTAGCATAATCAGTGTTTCCCTAAAAATCCTATCGTATACATGCTTAAAGTATTCTTGCTTAAATATTCAGAGAAAATTTTTCAAAGAATATACATGAAACTACAGCAATAGTTGCCTCTGGGGAGTCAGAACAGTGATAACTTTTAGTTTTCCATCATTCTTTTTTACTGTTTGGTTATAACTTTGGTTTATCCCATGTACAGAAGTTCAGTGGTGTGTATATGTCGGTGCTACTCTCCCGATTTGTCCCACTCTCTTCTTCCCCCTGTGCCTACATGTCCATTCGTTACATCTGCGTCTCTATTCCTGACCTGGAAATACGTTTCATGTGTAAAATACACAGCTACTGGGAAACTCCTGTAGGGCTTCTGAGGTGGCACTAGTGGTAAAGATCCCTCTGGCCCAATGCAGGAGACATAAGAGACCTGGATTTGATCCCTGAGTCGGGAAGATGCCCTCAAGAAGGACATGGCAACACTCCAGTATTCCTGCCTGGAGAATCTCATGGACAGAGGACCCTGGTGGGTTGCAGTCTATAGGTCGCAAAGAGTCAGACACGACCAAAGCAACTTAGCACTGTGCTGAGCTCCATGAGCTATACTGAAGCTACCGTAAGGGCACGTGGAGCTCAGCACAGTGCTCTGTGATGACCTAAAGGGTGGGATGGCGGTCAGGTGGGAGGGAGTTTCAAAACGAAGGGGATATAGGTATACATAATTGATTTACTTTGTTGTACACTAGGAACTAACAAGACATTGTAAACCAATTGTACTTCAATAAAAAATAAGTTAGATGACCCAGGAATATCTGTCAAATGGGAACATTTTAATTTTCATAAATTTTAATAAATTACAGCAACTTTATATTTTAGCTAGCAAATAAAGATGCATTTTAAAATATAAATTCCTGTTATCAATATTTACTAATATTTGAATCACCTTATATCAGAACTTTTCTAGTTAAAACAAGTTAAGCGACAACATGAGGTAGAAGAGACAAAGGCAAAGAGTGAGATATTCTATAGGAGAGCTGGTATGGTTTCTTAACAAGTCACTATCATGAAAAAGAAAAGGTAGTGGTGAGGAACTATTCTGAGCTCGGAGACATGTAAGAGACCTAAGAATCAAACATACTATGTGGTTATGGGACTTAAATTAAGTCCATAGATTTAAAACTTTTGTGCAACAAAGGAAACCACTGACAAAATGAAAAGATAACCTACTTAATGGGAGAAATTATTTGCAAATTATATGACTGACAAGGGGTTAATATCCAACTTATAAAAAAGTCCATACAATTCAAATTAAAACAAATAAGCAAACCAATTTAAAAATTGGGCAAAGGACCGGTATAGACATTTCCCCAAAAGCACATACAGGTGGCCAACGGTCACATGAAAAGATGAACGAGAAAATCACATTGAAACCACAACGAGATAGCAGTTCACAGCTGTCAAAAAGGCTATCATCAAAAAGACCACACATAATAAATGTTGGTGAGAATGTGGAGGAAAGAGAACCCTTATACAAAGCTGGTGGGAATGTAAATTGGTGCAGCCCCTATGGAAAATAGTATGAAGATTCCTCAAAAAATTAAACATAGAACTAGCATTGTGCTCATGCTAAGTTGCTTCAGTTGTGTCTGACTCTGCAACTCTATGGACTGTAGCCACGTAGGCTCCTAAGTCCATGGGATTCTCCAGGCAAGAATACTGGAGTTGGGTGCCATTCCCTTCTCCAGGGGATCCTCCCGAGCCAGGGATTGAACCCATGTCTCTTGCATTGGCAGGTGGGTTCTTTACCACTAGCGCCACCTGGGAAGCCCCAGAACTAACATATGATCTAGCAGTTCTACTCCTGGGTATATATTTGAAGAAAATGAAAACATAATTCAAAAAGATACATGCATCCCAATGTTCACAGCAACATTACAACAGCCAAGATATGGAAGCGAACAAAGTGTCTATCAACAGATGAATGGATAAAGAGAATGTCACGCACACATACACACATACACTGCAGAATACTACTCAGCCATAAAAACAATGAAAATTTTGTCATTTGCAACAACATGGATGAACCTGGAGAGTATTATGCTTAGTGAAATAAGTCAGACAGAAAAAAGACAAATATAGTATAGTATCACTTATGTGTGGAATCTAAAAAAATGAAACAAACACATGGTTATAACAAAATAGACACAGACTTATAGAAATAAAGAACAAATTAATAGCTACCAGTCAGGAGAGGGAAGGTGGGGAAGGACAAGTTAAGAGGAGGGGGTTAAGAGGTACACACTACCATGAAAAAATAAATAAGTTACAAGGATATATTGTACAGCAAAGAGAATATAGCCAGTATTTATAATAATTTTAAATGGAATATAACCTATAAAAATTTTGAATCACTGTTTTGTACCTCTGTTACTAATATAATATTGTGTATCAACTACACTTCAATTAAAAAAGGGATAAGAAAAAATAAATTGCTCATTTAAAAAAATAATTACTGTGTGGTCCTTGACTGAATACTATCTTAAACAAACCAATTTTTAAAGACATACAGTAGGTAACTAGAAAAACCTGATTATGGTCACAGTGTTAGATAATATTAGGGAAATACCATTAAGTTTTGTTAGGTGTGAACAAACATTTTCCATTCTGGTAATGGAGGAAAATGTATTTTTCATACTGAAGTATTAAGGGACAAAGTATAATATCTTTAATTTACCTGAAAGCACTTCAGTACAACAAAAATAGCTAAAATGTTAATAACTAACATCTAGGCATTGGGTAAGTGGGTATTAATAACTGTTGGTGCTTTCTTTTGAAAAATTTTCAAAATAAAATAAAAATGGAATGTAAAAACCAAAAAAAAAAACCTTTCAAATTCTAACCAATAGTGCTTATGTTTTAAGTTGTTCTTATTGATAAGAATGCTTTTAAATTAGAAATTTGTGCTTGCAAAATGTGTGAAAATTTTGGTCTCTTAAATAGATTAAATCTCCCCTTTGCAATTTTATGCACACTATTAATTTGCTTAATATGGCCTTTCATCATCAGGTGAAATTCAGCTAATCACAGCACAATTCCCACTTACATTCTTAAGAAACGGAGCCTGAAGTAATGAACAATTAATAAAAGGAAGTGTTAGGAATTATATTTTGTTGGCTTTAACTGAGTGTATTTCTTTTAATACTTTTTCATAGGGTGAATAAACACAGTTAATTATATTATGAAAAAAGAGAAACTTTGAGCCAAAGTTGCAATTTGATTAGCAAAGTTTATGAGCACGTTAGTACAGGGGTCAGTTCCACATGGGACCGAAGTCTCTGCAGAGGGAGAGTGGCTCACTCCAGGCATTGCTGTTGCCTCCTCTGCTTTTATTTGACATGGTTGTCCCAGCGTTTAGGAAAGGTGGAGCACATCTAGGAGATAACATAGTCAATAGGCATTTAATAAAAAAAAAAAAAAAAGGTACATTCTACCTAACTATTGTGGAGAAATTATAGGTAAGAAATGAGAAGGAAATACAACCTATGTTAACTAGTGCAATTTCTCCTAGAATTGTGGGGATAAAATGAGAAAATCTACGTACACTGCTTTAGCACCATGCCTGGCACATAATAGTACATGTCAAATGTGGGCTGTTATCATTACCCTGGAATAATTCCTCAGAAAGTTTGTTTAAAATATCTTAGTGAAAAGTACTCAATTTTACATAAAAACAATAGAGGTAAAAAAAAATACCTTAAATCTTCATGTGTCAGTTCTAAAAGATGTCAAAGTGCTAAGTAGTGGGGTGATGATGAGTCTGTAAGTTTCAAGATCATCACTACTGAATATTCCATTTCAGCTGGGAAGCAAGGTTCAAAGAGACAGACTCTGGCCTAATTTTGCCACAATGATGCTATATTTTAGATGTGACACGTGGAGGGTGAAATAAAAGCACATGGAGCACACACTAGAAAAGCGCTCCAGTTGCTCCCAGTTCCTTTTTTAACAGCTTACATTTTTAAAAGAAGGACAGGCTGCAGTATTTTCACCTCTCTATCTCCCTTTCTGAAAGGATAGGACACTTAGCTAAATGGGAAGGCAGAAGAAAAGAGGCTAAGCAGACTTTAGCATAAGCAGACAAAGCAGGACTGGGTGGGGACTTCTGTGTAAATCCTTAAAGCCCCCTGTCACCCTCTATGTGTCCCCAACAAACAACAGTGGAGAAGAAAACAAACCAAAAATGCCTCGCTATTTCTGGGTGTGTGTGTGCATACTAATCGCTTTAGTTGTGTCCAACTCTTTGAGACCCTATATATAGACTGTAGCCTGCCAGGCTCCTCTGTCCATGGGAGTCTCCAGGCAAGAATAATGGAGCAGCCAGCCATTTCCTACCCCAGGGGCCCGGCCCTGGGATCGAACCTGCCTCTCTTGTCTCCGGCATTGGCAGGAGGGCTCTTTACCACTGGCGCCACCTGGGAAGCCCTTCTGGGTACTATGTTTCTGCTTCTGTGTTAGTCACTCAGTCGGGTCCAACTCTTTGCAACCCCACAGGCTGTAGCCTACCAGGCTCCTCTGTCCATGGGATTCTTCAGGCAAGAATACTGGAGTGGCTTGCCATTCCCTTCTGCAGAGGATCTTCCTGCCCCCGGGAATGAACCCTGGTCTCCTGCATTGCAGGCAGATTCTTTACCGTTTGAGCTACAGGGAAGTCCTGGGTACTACAGTGGATGTGAATCAACTTGTTTCTCTGTCTGCACTTTTCTTGGTTTTTCTTCCTTCCAATTAGAAGGAAAGGAGCATAATACAAAGCCAGGTGAACTAAAAATGACTGTCAGCTATTCAGGGTATGGGCCAGTTCTTAACTGTCTTTTTCTTTCCACTGCCTGGCACAGAGTAGCTGAGCAATAAATGCTTATGTAATGAAAGAATAAGTGAATGAATAAAATTATTAATTTGAAACTGGTGCCCTTTTGCATAGTCCCCCTTGCAAATTATTGCCTTCAGTTTGGATTATTCCATGAGTCTGAAACAGTATCCTCTGTCTACGGGATTCTCCAGACAAGAATACTGGAGTGGGTTGCCACGTACTCCTTCTGCCTGGATCTTCCAGATGCAGATATCAAACCCAAGCCCTCCATACACTGGCAGGTGGGTTCTTTACCACTAGCACCCCCTGGGAAGCCCAAAACAGTATCTAGATTTTGCCAATACATACCTTGTCTTAAAATAGTACTTATCCTTCAGTTTTACAATAGAAGCCAGTCTAACAAAAACGATTTTCAAATTGGGTTCTAAGTTAAGGTGACCTTCAACATACATTTATAAAAAATTTCATATTTGGCAGTAGCTTTTTTTGGCAGATGGTATATAACTAAATTTACACATTCACATTTTTGTCTTCTAACCAGTTTTATATCATCATAGTCAGCTACCAATACACTTAGTTTTGCCCATTATTCATGTTTTGTTGTTAAAGCTTGAGCATTAGGTAAATTACATGCTAAAGCAAATAAAACTAAGTTCATTTCAGATATTGTTGATTTATAATGAGAAAGACAGACACAATGACTGCAGAAACTCGCACAAGTGGGTGAAGGAAGAGTAAGAATATTATAAATGTAATAAAATATTTCATTTAAGTAAATGTGTATCTCAAATTGAAATAAACATTTAACTTCAGTAATTTGATGTTTAAGGCTTTCATTAACTTGGAAATCTACACAGATGAAAAAACATTTATTGCATGAAAAATATTTCATATTTTATTAAAAATTGTTGCTTTTGATTTTATTAAAATAAAATTAAACTGATCTTTGTCACTAGATTGTTTTCAATCACAAACTCTCAATTGAGAATTACAGAATTTTGCTTTTTTGACCCCTAGTCGCTGAATGCCACTGTGTGTTGGGCATTATAGTAGATGCCTTACCTACATTATTGCACTTAATTTTCAACAACTCCATGTGAATACTATTGTGTTCATTTTAAAGAAGAGGAAACAGAAGTTCAGAGAGCTTAGGAAACAAGCCTAAGTCTGCATAGCAGGTGAGAGAGCTACATTTGAATAGAGCTTATATTCTTTCCATATTCTGTTTATGACCTCTCCTTTTTCTCCTCTCAATTTTAATACCAATACACATAAAGGAAAACTGAAAAGGTGCGATGATTCTGGAGCTAGCCTTTCCCAGCAGCCAGTACAGAGAACAGGAACCTCTAGTATTCCCCTCTTACTATAACTGAGAGCTGAGTGCCTGCTGAAGCCGACTTTGTGAAGAGAAAGAAAGCCATCTCCAACTCATATTGCTATCCTGCCCACAGCACTGAAGCCCCAGGGAAAGTATGTCTGGGGCAGAGCCATTATTTTTTATTTATATTTTCTCATTTTTTTGGTTCCGGTCTGGATCCTATAAAAAAATATAATTACTAGTTTTTTCCAATGTGATTTTGTTAAGTATTGGTGGTAGTTTAGTTGCTAAGTTGTACGCAACTCTTGAGATCCCATGGACTGCAGCCCACCAGGCTCCTCTGTCCATGGGATTTTCCAGGCAAGAGTACTGGAGTGGGTTGCCATTTCCTTCTCCAAGGGATCTTCCCGACCCAGGGATTGAACCTGGGTCTCATGCACTGCAGGCAGATTCTTTACTAACTGAGCTACCAGGGAATTCCTGTTAAGTATTAGATGCTGCTTAAAAATGAAATAGCCATTACTTTGTTAATATTGTCAGAACATTTTGGGGAAGTATGTAAGAAATCTAACAGCTGAATTATGGACTTAGATCAGTTATGGGAAGAAACAGACCCAGGTGTATGTAGATATTTTACACCCTTTCATACCCCTCTCATTTGCTTCAGTGAAGCATCCAGGATTCCTCGAGAGAGAGATCCTTCTTTGCACTGAGAGTAGATCTGGGTTTTATGATATAAGCAACTTGTAGGAGAGGGGCTCTTTAAGAAAAGGAGCATAAAACTATAGACATACAATTAGGGGCAAGTGATAAGAAGAGGTCCCTGAAACTTGAGGGGCTTTGAAGTTTAAGCTTCACTAGCTTAAATTAATTATGATAAATTTATTTTTGACTCCACTTAATGTCATATATTACAACCGTTGTGTTGTTTAGTCACTAAGTCATGCTCAACTCTTTTGTGACCCCATGGACTGTAGCCTGCCAGGCTCCTATGTCTATGGGATTTCCCAGGCAAGAATACTGGCCATTTCCTTCTCCAGGAACTCTTCCCAACCCAGGGATCAAACCTGTGTCTCCCGTACTGGCAGGTGGATTCTTTATGACTGAGCTACCACGGAAGTTCATATATTATAATTATTATTGTTGTTCAGTCGCCACGTTGTGTCCAACTCTTCATGACCCCATGGGCTGCAGCATGCCAGGCCTCCCTGTGTCCCTTACTATCTCCCAGAGTTGCCCAAGTTCATGTCTATTGCATTGGTGATGTCATCCAAACATCTCATCCTCTGTCACCCTCTTCTCCTTCTGCCTTCAACCTTTCCCAGCATCATGGTTTTTTCCCAATATGTCGGCTCTTTGCATCAGGTAGCCTAAGTATTGGTGCTTCAGATTCAGCATCAATCCTTCCATTGAGTATTCAAAGTTGATTTCCCTTAATATTGACTGGTTTGATCTCCTTGCTATCCAAGGGACTCTCACGAGTCGTCTCTAGCACTACAGTTCAAAAGCATCAATTCTTCTGCACTCTGCTTTCTTTACAGTCCAGCTCTTACAACCAGACATGACTATTGGAAAGACGATAGCTTTGACTATATGGACCTTTGTTGGCAAAGTGATGTCTTTGCTTTTTAACACACTCTCTAAGTTTGTCATAGCTTTCCTGACAAGAAGCAACTGTCTTCTAATTTCATGGCTGCAGTCACCATCCTCAGTGATTTTAGGACCCAAGAAGAGGAAATCTGTCACTGCTTCCACCTTTTCCCCTTCTATTTGCCATGAAGTGATGGGGCCAGATGCCATGATCTTAGTTTTTTTAATATTTAGTTTTAAGCACTGCTTTTTCACTCTCCTCCTTCACCCTCATCAAAAGATTCTTTAGTTCCTCTTTGCTTTCTGCCATTACAGTGGTATTGACCACATATCTGAGGTTGTTGATATTTCTCTTCACAATCTTGATTCCAGCTTGTAACTCATTCAGATTATATATGTAATAGGCAACCTACCGCCAATTAGTTTTTTCTCCTTCATAACCAATGAACATTCCTTGAGAGTTAGGTCTATATCTTAAAATCCTCTTCAGTTCAGTTCTGTCGCTCAGCCGTGTCTGACTCTTTGCGACCCCATGAATCACAGCACACCAGACCTCCCTGTCCATCACCAACTCCTGGAGTTTACCCAAACTCATGTCCATTGAGTCAGTGATGTCATCCAGCCATCTCATCCTCTGTCGTCCCCTTGTCCTCCTGCCCCCAATCCTTCCCAGCATCAGGGTCTTTTCCAATGAGCCAACTCTTCACATGAGGTGGACAAAGTATTGGAGTTTCAGCTTCAACACCCATCCTTCCAATGGAAGAACACCCAGGACTGATCTCGTTTAGGATGGACTGGTTGGATCTCCTTGCAGTCCGAGGGACTCTCAAGAGTCTTCTCCAACACTACAGTTCAAAAGCATCAATTCTTCGGCGCTCAGCTTTCTTTATAGTCCAACTCTCACATCCATACATGACTACTGGAAAAACCATAGCCTTGACTATATAGACCTTTGTTGGCAAAGTAATGTCTCTGCTTTTAAATATGCACTCTAGGATTGGTCATAACTTTCCTTCCAAGGAGTAAGTGGCTTTTAATTTCATGGCTGCAATCACCATCTGCAGTGATTTTGGAGCCCCCAAAACTAAAGTCTAACACTGTTTCCCCATCTATTTCCCATGAAGTGATGGGACCAGATGCCATGATCTTAGTTTTCTGAATGTTGAGCTTTAAGCCAACTTTTTCACTCTCCTCTTTCACTTTCATCAAGAGGCTTTTTAGTTCCTCTTCACTTTCTGCCATAAGGGTGGTGTCATCTGCATATCCCAGCAATCTTGATTCCAGCTTGTGCTTCATCCAGCCCAGCATTTCTCATGATGTACTCTGCATATAAGTTAAATAAGCAGGGTGATAATATACAGCCTCCATGTACTCCTTTTCCTATTTGGAACCAGTCTGTTGTTCCATATCCAGTTCTAACCGTTGCTTCCTGACCTGCATACAGGTTTCTCAAGAGGCAGGTCAGGTGGTCTGGTATTCCCATCTCTTTCAGAATTTTCCACAGTTTATTGTGATCCACACAGTCAAAGGCTTTGGCATAGTCAATAAAGCAGAAATAGATGTTTTCCTGGAACTCTCTTGCTTTTTTGATCCAGTGGATGTTGGCAATTTGATCTCTGGTTCCTCTGCCTTTTCTAAAACCAGCTTGAACATCTGGAAGTTCATGGCTCACATATTGCTGAAGCCTGGCTTGGAGAATTTTGAGCATTACTTTGCTAGCGTGTGAGATGAGTGCAATTGTGCAGTAGTTGAGCATTCTTTGGCATTGCCTTTCTTTGGGATTGGAATGAAAACTGACCTTTTCCAGTCCTGTAGCCACTGCTGAGTTTTCCAGATCTGCTGGCATATTGAGTGCAGCACTTTCACAGCATCATCTTTCAGGATTTGAAATAGCTCAACTGGAATTCCATCACTTCCACTAGCTTTGTTTGTACTGAGGCTTCCTAAGGCCCACTTGACTTTGCATTCCAGGATGTCTGGCTCTAGGTGAGTGATCACACCATCATCCTCTTAGCACCTTGGAAAGTTCCGTTTACATAGTAGCTCTGTGTATATAAACCTGTAGTTTACTTGCTATTGTATAGATTATAGAAACTATAAAGAAGAAACTTTCAGATACAGTATATTTGACATTTTATAATACTGAGTTTGTTTAAGCTCCCCTTCTTTAGGGTACAGGAATTCAACATTCCTCTTGTCAACTATTAGCCTTGCATATGAGAAGACATTTTCTGGGATTTCTCGGAAAGCAAAGTTTCTTTTGTCTTTCACATGAGGAATTTGGTGAGATGCTTTTTTTGGGTAGTTTCATATGAGTCTGGAACTGTCATGGTCATTTTGCTCCTATAAGGGGATTTCTTGGAGCTCCTGGAGGCCATCCAGTAGAGGGTGAGTACGAAGCCCACAGAGGGGAAGGCAGAGCAGAACGGTGGAAAGAACTCGGTGCTTGGGGGTATTATCTGCATCACTGGAAAAAAAACCTGACTGAAAACTAAACCTTCCTCCTCTGAACTTTTTAGTTGTGAGAACCAATACTGTTGATTTACTGTTCAAGCCAACTGCTTAAGCTGGGTTGTCTGAAACATTCATCAGAAGTCCTGACACAACTAGTATTTATGAAACAAATGCAATGCAGAGGTATAAAGAAAGAAAAGAAATAATCTGTGACTTTTTAAAGGACTGTACATTTCTTAATGTCTTAACTTTTATGCAGTAAAGAACAAAAATTAGTTGAGGCTGTAAATGTTGTTTACTAAAACAAATTCTACAATTTATTCACTGATAGGAATTATGACTTGGGTCCTAAATTTTGTGTAGGAAAAACTTTTGTTACTGGAGAGCTTTTAGAATGTTTCTGGTTAATAATACAGTTCAAATATTCCAAATATCCCTTGAATTTCTGAAGATTAACAGATTTTTCATTAAAAGTTTCATTCATAGTACTGGTTATAACTACAAGAATTTCATGTGCTTCTCAATGGTAATCTCTTCACTGTAATAATATTGAATCATTAGAAGTTTTTCTTTCCAGTCACATTATTATACTTCAAATGTCATTTTCCCATTAGGCATATAATATATTTTTATACACTGAAATCTTATTTATTAATGATTTTTATACAGGATGATCTCAAGTTTCTAGCCCATATTTAAGAAGTTCCTATTAAGAAATTCAATTAAGCATGGGAAAGGATGTAAGAATAATTTATTAACTGATCAAGAGGTTTTAATTTGCTACCATTTTCCTATCATGTTATTTTGACAGAATGTAAAGAACAAATTGCTAAAGAATGGAACATAGTAGAATTGGAAGAAAAAGTCATCTATCTTTTAAGAACCATGGGTTCAAAAGTTCACAATATGAAGGACTTTATGTTTGCAAAAGCAGTCAGTGTTTATGTCGCCTAATTTGTTTAGGCTGTCTGTTTACCTCTTTTATTTATCTAACACTAAATAAAATCAGGAGAGCACATGTGGGTCACAAAAGGAAAAGTTCTGGCAAAAGGCATACAGGTTAAATAGATCATCTTTAAAAACTTGAAGAATGTTTACATATTCTAGTTACTTTAGAAATAGTGATTTCCTCATTTAGCTTATCTTTTCTACAAGAATAAACTAAAAATCTGTAATTACTAGCAAATATTTTACCATATGCCTTATCTCATCCATATTAATCAAGATGAAGGCTATATTTTCTTTGGTTGGGATAATGTTTCAAGAACCTTTAGTCCAAATGTCTTAGTGTACTTGAGCTTGCATTTTTCAGTCTGTTTCAGCCCACACTATACCTACTGCCATAATGCTGGATTCCCAGATTTCTGGTACCTATCTGAGTCTTCCTCTCAGCTCTGGACTGGACTCTCTCCAAGATGGCTAAGATACGTCTTTACTGACTCCTGTATACTCCTTCACCTACCTAGGACAGGGCTTAACATACATACAGTAAGTGTGCGGTGTTTGTTGAATTAATGACTGAAAGAATGTAAATGTAAGTGGAGGAAAGAGAGGAACTTTGGTTTGTAAGCCTCCTTTCATCATAATATCCCAGTTAATTCCAAAGCAAAAGGGCTTTCTTCCCTGTGCTAAAAATAATCCAAAATACCTATAGTAGTAGTTAACTCATAAGGTTATAACACTATGTAACATGCTACATGATTATTTGAATGATAAAATCATTTTCTGTAAAATTAAATAAAAATGAACTATATTATATAGGGAACTACATGAGAGGAATTCTCATGTAAGATGCTACATGAGAATCTACACTATACATTTTATTGTGTGTGTATAAATATATATATATACACATATGTACATATATATACACACATAGTGTCTAATATATGACTACTGAATTAATGTTAAATAAAACACATGTTAATAAGATTTTGTTAAAGAACTAATTTAACAGTTTTCACCTCCACATTTATCAGTTAGTTTGGTCTTGTTTTACATCCAAAGATTACACCTCAGTCTCAGAAATTCATGTCAAAAATGCATACTGTTCAAACATCCTAATTCCAACAAGGATGTAACAGTGTATATTTATCATCCTTATTTGCAACTTGAAAGACAATTCAAATATATGGCCTATATCAATGATTTACTACATTATATTTATACCCAATGTATTAGCTAATGCTGATATGCCAGGTGCTCTCAGTATTTTTACACTTATCAATTCAGCAATAACCCTATTATTACTGTGCTCATTATATAGGTGAGGAAACCGAGGAAAAGAGAAATGAAATAGTTATCTAAAGCCTCAAAGCCAGGAAGTGGCAGGATTATGCCCTATATAATATAGTTCATTCTTATTTAATTTTACAGAAAATGATTTTATCATTAAGATAATCAATAATCAGATTTCCTTCTGAAGGGCAGGCCTTATGAATTCTTCCTGAGTCTGAATACTTATTTGCACATAGTAAATAATTAAAGATTTTTGTTCAGTGCAATCCCACTGGAAAAATTATTACATTTGCAACCATATTGAAATTCAACTGCTAGCACTTTTCTAGCAGCTATGTGACTCTCAATAAGATGCTGGCTAACTGATCCCTTAGGTCCCTGGAGTACCTATAACAGCACAGCTAAAATCAGCAATGAGCTAGCAAGTTTGATAGGAAGTCCCATAAAATATAAGAACTAGAGAGTGAAAGGCAGCTAACATGGAAAAATTAGCACACACACAGGCTTCAGCCACAGGCTAAGAACATTCCATATGTAATAACAGCTCATATTCATGAAGTGCTTCTATGATCCAGGTACTATGTTACATTCTTTAAACGCACATGTCATTTGACCTTCACAACTGCATGAAGTAGAACTTATTCTCATATTACGAATGTGGATACTGAGGCAAAGAGAATGGCTTCAGCTCCCACAACTGTAAGCATTAACATTGAGAACTTCAACTTACGTGGATCTAATTTTCAAAGGCAAGAAAAAAAGGCAAGAGAAGGTGTGCTAAGTTAAAAACTGTCTGTGAGATTAAACTTAAATTGGTTCTATTGCTTACTTTCCTGCCTTGCAGGGCTTAAGCTACACCTTTTCATGAGCTCCTCAAACTTCTCCTCGGCAAAACCAAAAGTATACACATATGCACATATGCCTTTCATGCTGCTGTGGAATACTAAACTAGACAACTAAGGAAGACAGAAAATTCAGAGTGGATGAACTAAGGCTTAAAATGGTTAAACTATCTAAACTTTACAGCCTGGCTCTGACATTAGCTGAGGCTAGAGAGAAGCTTTTGGGGCTGAGTATCTAGTTCTTCACTGAACTGCAAAGGTTTCATATCCCACATTAAGTTTCCTCTCAGCAAATGAGGTGAACTAACCAAAAATTGGATTTTTATTCTTATCATCCATTATGTATTTTTTTTCTTGCTATTTTTGGGACAAATCTTCTTTTATCTTAACAGATCCTTGATAAATTATTGTGCCCTACTTTCTTTTTTCCGTATCAAGCTTCTCTCCAATGTATGTATGTACTATGGTTAAGATAACATGTCTTATCATCTAAGAAATATATCACATAAATTATTGGTCATATTTTGTACTAATTTGAAGTTTATGGCCTGAACCTTTAAAACCCAGAATATCAGAACAACCTCTCCTTACATATGCTATTTCTCAAATAGCCATTTCATTTTGTCTATACCAGTACTAATTTAACTTCTTATAGCTTAACTCCTATGCTAAGGATTGATGAAATTTAGATGCTGAGTGCAAAAAGAGGAGACATTCAGCTTTACCTTTCTTACAACACTAATTGAACATACATACTCTGGTAGAAATATGTTTAGAATATAGCCTTAGGAAGAAAATTGATTTCTATGTAATGTATTTAAAAGTTACCTTTGATAGATCCCTGAAGTTTCCCGGAAGAGTCAAATCCAGCTCTTCTGATTCATAGTTTGTTAATACCCATGGAAACACAGGGTATTGGTTCAGATCATTGTATGTCCGTCCTAGTAAAGAAAGAGAGACATGAAAATCTGTATACACTAACTGCTTAGGAAAGTGTTGACCGTCTTTATAATCGATGAGGCAACTATTGCATTGCAGAAGAAAAGTAACTCTTTTGTTTATTGAACTATGTCTTTATTTAATCAAAAGCACTTATAACAACGTGTTTCAAGTGAATTCACTCAATAATAATTTAGAAGTAACGAGAATTACTTTTTTATAAGATAACTTGGAGTGATTGCTAGCCATCTGTCATAATCAATCTCTCTTCTTCCTCGGCTAGACCATGTTTCTTAGGCTCCCTTATGAGTAGGTATGGCTGTGGGGCTTAAGTTCTAATCACAGAATGTGAACAGAGTTGGTATCTACACCTCCAGGCTTGGTTCATTGCAACCTGGCACTTGGATGCTCCATGTTCCATCTCTTTCCAGCTGTATATGATGAAGATGTTACTGTCACCTTGGAAGCAGAGCCTTGTAGGCCAGGTTCCCTGAAAGTGATTGTGGAGGAGGTCACCAGCTGGCCTGCCCACCTGCATATCATGTGATGGTGTTCTATTATACCGAGTACATATCTAAAAATTCTATTGCCAGCACACTGAATACTACCATTGTGCTTCTCTTGACAATCAAAGTAGAGAATTTTCAAGTTAATGGAAGTACACTGAAGTCAGTATGGAAAAGCAATGAGGCAGATGTCAAGCATGTTTTTTTTCACTCTCTTAAGCTCACCGATTTTCTTTTCCTATTATGTTGTTTCAGTTTAGCGGAGAGCTGCTGAATGCTAGCTGGATATTTTTTCCGGTTTGTTTGTTTTTTAGTTTTAGACATAATGATCTTTTTTGGGTAGGATACTGAAGCCTGTGGGGCTGTGGCAAACTTAGGGAGAGCATAGCACAGGCTAACCCTGATAAACTGATACTGAAATTACAAATGATCAGATTAAATTAAGAGAAACATGATTAAGGAAACAGGGTCCGAAGACAACTTTTGTTGGAGAAGATTGTTTCTCGTAACAATATGATATGAATTGAACATAGGACTTTCTGGATTTCCATTCAAACCCATAAAAAGTAGCTATTTCCCTGATATTAGTGATATGGATTTCATCTTGTAAGCCTTGTTGCACACACCATATAACAGTAGCACAGATATACATACATTTTCTTATCTATCTTCAAGAACTGACATTAAACGATACCTACTCTTCTAGCAATTGGTCACTGATTGTGAAATAGAAAAAAAAAAAACCACATAATCTGAGGAAGAACTACATCTGTTAACAATTATAAGCATGAAATAAAATTAATTAATTCACTGAGTAAACTTTTTATTGGGTGATTGTTTTATCTGTTCTTATGTGAATCTCTGCATTTTACAACAAAAATACCTATTGTTTTAAATGCATAAATTAATGCAGGTGCTTATCATATATGAAGGCAATTGAAAGAAAGCAGAATGTCACTCCCACTCTGCATTTCCTGAAATGAGGTGAGAGTAACGTTGGGATTTCCTCTTTGTTCTCTGCCATAGCACTGCTGCAGATGTGTTACAGCTAATATTTGTCTGCTTCTCCACTAGTCCTGTAAACTCCAAAATGTAGGGTCTGAGCTTTAAAAATAAAAAGCAAAACTGTGTGTTGAATATTCTGTTTGTCTGATGGATACCTGTTGAAGGAATGAATACATATGTGATAAAAATGGGATAAAGTGAGCTAGATTTTAAAAGATGAACCAACATAAGCCAAATAAAGAATGGAAACTGCAGGATAGTCTTGTTGGAGGATGAGGACTGTGTAAAGGCACAGAAGTACACAAGAGATAGAATGGCCTTGTGAGCATGCATGTTAAACCACCAGAAGGGCATACTGGCTGCCAATACGTGTAACTCTATTGTGATGAATAACAGTGATGAAAGTAAACAAGAATTTGGAACCTTTTAATTAAAGTTTTTCTTTAGCAGAATATGGAGATATTCTTCTAAAGCAGTCACTGTAAGATACACAATGTGAAATTCTCAACTTTAATATTATTACGGAGAGTTCATGTTCGTGTTAACCTAGGACCCTTGACGACTCTCGAGTGTGTTTTCCACGCTTGTACAGACACAGGGGATCCAGCCTGGCTGGGCAGAGCTATCTCTGGTGTTCTAAGTAGTTCCTTGGCACATTTACTGCTCTGCCATTCTTTCAGTTACTATTCTCCTTAAAAATCTATAGATTTTAATGAAAATGAGGTCTTCCAATACATGTGTATTTTCAGAGATTAATTTGATGTTATTTATGTAACATATTACTTATATAAATAAATGAACAGCTGAAAATTATATATCATATTTTTAAAAATTTCTGATGAAATTTCATAACAAGGAAAAACTGTCAAAATAAAATAAATAAAATGTCAATTTACATTAACTCAGTACTTAAATGTATTGTTTAAGCACAAACAGCATAAAAATAGAGACCATACTTGAAGACACTGGCTTTTTCTAGAAATAATTTTATAATAAAAGACAAAATGCTATTTTTAGAAAAAAGTTTTTAAAAAGAAAGTATACTCTTTACCACACACACACAAATTGATGGCTACCAACAGTCACAGCTCACCATACTTAATCTGTTCTGCATTTTTGGTAATTCACTTTTAATAATCTTTGGAAGATTCTTTAAAAATAAATGCTTAGAAAACTTTGGTAAGTTTTAAATTACTAAAGCCATTTTAAATCTAATAAATACAATAAACTATGTAAATAGCTGTTCTTATAGTTACATTAAAATCTTTTTATATAAAAATTTCCATATAAAAGCTTTGCAACATGGACAGCTAATATATATTTTTGATTTTACTTAAAAACTCATGATGAATTTAAAACCCTCATGGATGAAGTTAGTACTCTGGTATTTTCCATTTATAAGTTTTAGCCACAAATCAGCATTATTATTTTTAATTATTTTACTAAACAGCTTTGTGAAATGGAAAAAAAAAAAAAAAACACAACTGCTTTTTACAAAATTAACCAAAAAAGTGAAATATTTTCAAAGTAATACCTGTTAGGTTCTGGTACTTGTACGTATTTATGAATTTTTTTGGATAATTGAAATTTAGTAAATAACCTTGTGCTATAATTGGTAGGGTTCTTTTCTTTTCCCAGTAGCAATAAGAGCTTTTTTTTTTTTTTACTAACTATGCTTATAAAGACTTATCTTGGAAGATGAATATTAAATATCATAAGCTTATGACACAAATCTACTCAAACAATAAAAGTGAAGCATAGTAAATGAGATCTCAGAAACACTAGATATGTTCCTTCATTTAAAAAAAAAAACTTTTAATTAAACCATCCAATTTAATGTTTTTATATGGCACTTTAGTTTTGAAGGTAAAGTGATCTAGAGACAGCTGACAAAGAAATTATAACTGCAATTCCTTGGTGAAAATGTTAATGACAGCAAAATATTGTTTAATTAGATGATTGCAGCATCTGGATTAACACTCTTTAAGAGCGATGTTCCTGTGCTTGTCTGCTTCTTCACACTTTACAGACATTTTGTCATCTCTAGGTCATTAGGGAAGAATTTTTAATGATTTTTCTAGAAGCAAGCAGTTCAAGTTACATCTAATTAGATGACAATAATAAGCCCAACACATGCAGTAGCTAAATATATACATAATTAACCAGGGAGGGCTTGTACATCACAGAGTAAAAAAGTGGAAAATGCTAAACAGGAGAAAAAGGCTGCGGTTGAGGAAGTTGTGCTGAATTCATTAGCTGATCATATAAAAAACAACTCAGAAAGCTTTTTAAGAAACCTTCCAAACCTAACGGGATCACTTACATGAAGCTATGTTAGCAGTTACTCTATTTTTTTTTTTATGCCAGATTTTAACATCTTGTTCATAGTCTTATCTAATAAAAGACAAAATGAGGCATAGGCTGTATCTTTCGAAGCACAATAAACAGAAATTAGGTCAACTCTGGAAGTTAGAGGTTGAACTCACATTTTTAGTCAAACTGTAAGCATCACTGAAAATCTTCCACAACTTAATGTTCTTTAAAAACTAAAATAAAAAAACCTGTTGTTTCAAAATAGTTAAATAAATTTTACAACAGTTCTATGCTAGACTTTCATGTAGTTTTAAAGATCATGCTTTCAAATACTATTTAATGAGATGGGAAAAGTAGAATGTAAACCTTTAGGTATAGCAGATTCCTAAAGATTTGCACACACAGAAAAATCACCAAAATCTTAATTATGATATTTATGGCTAGACTTAGGACTGATTAAATTTTTAAATTATAATTTTCTATATTTCCATTTTTCTACAGTATTTATTAAATTTATAAATATAAGAAAATAAAGGCCACGCAAACATTTATGGGCCTTTAGGTGACTTTTCAAAACAGTATGTTTTCTGAATATTTGATAAGCTTCTTTTACTACGTGAAGTATCTTTACAAAATGCACATATGTATAGGAAACTATTTATATGCAATTGTGTATATATATATAATATATATATATATATATATATATATATATGTATGTCACATGAGGGTCTAAAAATCTACACACTATATTAATACTAGGACACTGCTGCTGTCTGCTTTAGTCTTATTTTTTAAAGAATCTGAAAAGGAGAAAAGACAAATTGTCCAAGTATCAGAGACCTCAAGAAACAGACAGCAAGAAATGACTCATAAATGTACTTCACATTTCATGTTAAAGTAATATACTGGAGAAAAACGGTAAATCTGAGAGTGTAAGAGAACTAGAATATTTTTTACAGAACATGTGGATTTATTAAGTCACATTGACCTATATTTTTAAAAACTTGAAACCAGAAAGGGTTGTTTCATCTTCTCAATCGGTTTCTATTCTGTAACTCTTCTGTTTAATCCAGGAAATTTAAAGAATCCCTCATCCAGCGATTCTAGCGCATTCTGCTGCTGCTGCTGCCAAGTTGCTTTCACATAATAGATTATAAAATCATGCAAACACAGAGTATGAATATTAAATCAGCTCAATTTGATGAGAGTTTATAGAGCAAAACTCTGACTTCATAATCTTATTGGAAAGAAGTGATACAGACATAAAATGTTAAGGGCACATTACCTTAAGTGCCAACATGCGTAGCACAGATAGTGCCATAGAAGGTGTGAATGCTATAGGAGATTAAGACAATTATTGTAAGGTATCTATTTTAAGAATATAGGTGTAACATGGTGGTTCTCCAAGTGTGGACACTGGAGCAGTGGCATCAGGATCATCTGGGGACTTTTTAGAAATACAAACTTTTAAGCCCCACCCTAAATCTACTAAATCAGAACCTGTGTTTCAGCAAGCCCTCCAGGTGATTCTGAGAACCACTCCATCCTGGATGTGGGGTTGGTGACTGTGTGGCTCGTGTCGTGGCTGGTGGCATTCCCCGAGAGTCGTTATCATCAGAAGAAAGCCTTCTTACCTAAGGTCCTATGTCCTTTCCAGGGGTCTCCATCCAGTGACTGCTAACTGCAGGTAACAAAGGCCTGGCCACCCTGCCTCAGGACAAGACCTCTCTGAAAGGTATCCCAGCTCCTGGTTTCCTGTGGCACCTGCTGAGGCCTTTCCTGCGATTACTCTGGGGCTCAAGTTCTTCTGCTCCGTTCTACTTTCTTCACTCCCCTACAGACACTGATCCCAAGGACACTCTCCAATAAACTTCCTGCAAGCACATTTCTGTCTCAGAGTTTGTTTCTCTGGATCTGAGACCCAACTGAACACGTACCAGGGTCTACATTAGAGATAATAATTCAAGGCCCAGATCTAGTGCTAGCATTTCCCTAATGGACAAAAGTCATGATGGTAAATAAACGTCAGAAGTTCTTTTGATGAAATACAAATTAAAAATGATTATCTAAGAATCATTAATTTTTTTTCAGTCTTAAAAGCAGCTATGGACTAAGGCTGATGAGGTAAAAATTGAACAGCACCATGAATATCCTGAGACGGTGTGATAACATAAGTTGAGTGATGCTCTACAGCCAAACCACCTACATTAGAATCCCGACTTCACTTACTTATTAGCTCTGTGACTTGGGCAAGTTATTTACTTCTCTGTACCTCATCTCCTTATTGGTGAAATGGGGTTAAGGACCAGGGCTCTTGTTAGGATTAAATGGCCAAAGAAAAACAAAACAGTGGGGAAAGCAAGAAAATATTACAAGCAATAGTATAAGACAAGATGACATAAGACTAAACATATCAGTTGTTAAAACATATGTAAAGAAATATCAAACATGGCTACTAAAAGATTTAAAGTCCAAGATAAAGTTAAAACTTGAAATTTCACCTATAGTCTAAGACACGAGGTTGGCAGATTTGATATTCTATCCTTTTTCACTTTGGCAATGATACTTACGTTACATCATGCTGTTCACCTAAATATACTAATGAAATTAGGTTCTTTACATTTCAGATATTTAAATTCATTCTACTCTCTGTATGTATATAATATGTATTAATTAAATAGTATAATATAGTTCCTTTATTTTTGAGTAAGTAAAGAGGTTTTTTAAAGATATATACATGGTATAGACTATTATGTGAATATATATAAATATGTCATGAAGATACATCTATATAATGGAGATGTGTGTATAAAGTATACAATTAAAATTAATATATGTAATAAAACAGTTATTTGGTTGCACCTTTAGCATCCTATTTAGCAAAGGCATTAATACTATAATATGTAGTAAATGATTAAAATGTAAAACCATTTAAAACAACTTTTTATCCCTTTATGTCAACAAATTGAGTTATTTTGTCTATTTAATACATATCTATTCATTCATATTTAATATAAGCCTATAGCATTCATATTCATACATATATAATAGATTATAGTAGAGCTATACTACACAGTTATCATTTTAAGCAGTGATTCAGAGAACAGGGCTCTAAATCCACAGTTCTGAGCATTCATTCACAAAAAAAGAATAATCATATACATATGCACTGCATAGTTATTTAAATTTATCTTACTGTAAAAAAAAAGTTTTTGTAGAGCCTGATTTACAGAAGCAAACTCTTTGTAATTCAACATGAATAAGGGCTTTGGAGCCTAACTTAAGAAAAAAAGAAAGAGGTACTTAAATCTCATAGACATACGCAGCCACTGACGACCACTGATTTAGCAGAAAAATAAAACCACTACCCTCTCTTAATTTACAAGCATGGTATTGCTAAAGTTGATGGCGGTTACTCATCATTCAGAAATGCAATCCAATCTTATATTTTCATTTGAAGATTTTAAGGAAGAAAACATGTAACCCAATCATGCCACAATCCAGGTGACATCTGTACTAGGCAGAATCCTGTTGTTATTCTCCTGTCTAGCTGCTACTGATGAGAATGACAAAGTAGTGAAATTACATTTTCCCATTATTATTTCCAGACACTCTCTGGCAATGGTTTGTTGACTCTAATAAACCTTCAGACAAAGCTGTCAGCAAAGGAAATGGCAGAAGGAGAGTAAGGAAAAGCCCCTTCAACAATAAAATGCACCTAAACCTTAGTGCTAGCTTGTATAGTTTCTGATAGCAATTTAATGTGAGTGCTTCAATATTTATTCTGATGCTGCATTTGAATTCCAAGGAGAACAATGTATTCCATCAAGTCACATTATCGAGGATTTTGAAGAACATAAACATATTATGAGATTAAAGAATGAGATGTCTTACCTGCTATAGTATTAAGAAACATCAAATATTCGAAGTTTGAAATTTCCCTTCTTTGCCAGCGCTGAGTCATGTTGGAAGATTTATAAAGCTGTCGAGGAGTGGCCAGTGATATCCTCCTAGCAATTAAGCAAATTATAACAATTTCTTTAAACTCATAACCTTTAAAAGTCCAATAATAACTAACATATGGATTTGATATAATTTGATGTATGGTTTATCCTTCTTAGATAAATTACAAAATACATTTTAGTTGTAGAATTAGCAATATTTGAAAAAAATCTATTACATATTTATTTAGAATAAACTAATATGAAAGCACCTATTTGTATAACATTGCTCCAACTGGATATTTTACAAGTCAACAAGAACAAAAAAGGTGAAACTGTACTCAGAATAAGTCAAAGTAACTTTTAAACAACACAGCAAACCTACCCCATGCTAAGATGCTAGGTAGATGGTCAGGTAGCAGCTTATAAGCATTTGACTCAAACCTTATATAATAATGACCCCACTGAACTTTTTAAGCCTGTCTCCCCACAGAGTGTGCACCTGAGCACAGCCTCTAACCACATGACACATAATCCTCTAGAAGGTCAAAAGCAAACAACTGAGAACTTTGAAAATATAGGAATCCAGAAGAAGGAACATAGGAATATCTTAAGAGAGTAAGTCAGGAGAATTTGTGTAAATTACGAACCTTTGAAGGTACAATGTGTTTCTCTAAAAGCTGACTGATTTTGTGAAAGCATGATAAGGCTGAGTTTCCAAAGCAATCACCACTTAGCAAAGAAGTTCCCAAATGTTTTGAATTTATGCCACCTTTAGTGTGTCAGGAATTTTTTCATGGTGCCCCTAGCCCAAGAGAAACATCTAGCAGTTCTCTTTATTGAATAGTTAGGTGTAAACAACTTAACACTTGAGCCATAACAATTTAGTAGCTGTCTGAGAATACAATATTCAAAAACTGAAAGAAAAATAGTATTTTATTTCCTTCTTAAATAACCACAATTACTTACTGAAGGGGTGCAGTGCACATCTGTTGGGCACTGCACAGCTTCTTAAACCTGGGAATCATACCTGACACTACCATTTTCATTTCCTGTCCCACATGAATTTTCATGGCGTGCCTGTTCTTTTTTTTAACCACAGCAACCCCTAAAAATTAGTTTCACAAAGCGAAGATGTCATCAAAAAGAATACAAGAATGCAGTGCCATCAAATGTTGAAGATTAGAACTAAGTCAAGCTGAGTTTGCAGCATTTGATAGATGCTGTATTTCCCTAAAAAAACGTCAAACGCCCTGCAGTAGGCCTGAGAGTTCACTGTGATATCTTAGGGCTCCATGGTGGGAGCTGCGGACCTAAGACTATTTTTATCTCCCATGTTTTATTATCATGTTTACATTCACATGAGATCTTAATAACCATGGCAGAGCTGAGATATATTTTGCTGTTTAGTTGCTAAGTCACGTCCAACTTTTTGTGACCCCATGGACTGTAGTCAGCCAAGTTCTTCTGTTCATGGGATTTCCCAGGCAAGAATACTGGAGTGTGTTGCCATTTCCTTCTCCAGGGGATCTTCCCAACCTAGGGACTGAACCTGTGTCTCCTGCACTGGCAAGCGGATTCCTTACCACTGAGCCACCAGAGAAACCCAAGATACAGGGGTTGAAGAAAAGGAAGGAGGAAGGAAGAATGGGAATAAACTCGGTATGTCAAATTAAAATTTGAATTAGGAATTTAAAAAATAATTACATCTAACTCAAGGCTTAAAATGTTAACTTAATATTTTGTAGCAGCCTGGTTGCATATTAACATTTTTGGAGCTTTCCTAGTTATATATACTTGAGATAATAGATACTAAGGATTCCATAAGAACTATATAAGCCTAATTGCAATGGTAAGGGGAATATATACTTCATACTTAAATACTATATTTTAGTACACTTTTCAATTAACTGGCAATATGATTTTCACAGGGCTACTAATAGGGCTTCCAGATTTTAAGCCATTACGGCACCACTATTCAAAAATTTTCCAGGCCAGATACTCTCACTTACACAATTATTTATGTTATAAATCTTAGCCTTGATTCTGGATTTGTCATAGCAACACGCTAAAATATTTTCTGAGTTATCAATTAATAAACTATATTGACCCAATTTTTATTTGCCACTATTATAATTATGTGCTTAGCCCAACTTTCACTGTAGTACTATTGTAATCATATTCTTGCTAATCTGACTAAAATTCTTACCAGCAGTATGCTTAGTCTGCTAAAAGCAATGTATAGAATAAAGTTGTAAATTTATTTGTTGACATTTTAAACCTAGAAAATTTAAGAAGAAAACTGCTGACATGGGAAATAATCCTGAGCACCTAAAACAGTCAAAAACCAAGACCAAACAAATTGTGATAAGGATAAATAATGGGACTCATGGGAGAAGGTTATCATGTCATTCTTAGAGTATGCAGTTGTTTAGAAAAATACAGGCATACGAAATGAATTTAGAAAATCAGATTACTATTAGCAAGTTCATGGAAAGGACCAGTTTTTCCTGTTTACTGCTCTTTCGTTTCTACTATAAACTCACTGAGAGCAGGAACTATGTTATACACACTGTTATAACAATAGGTTATAACAATACTTGAAAACAAAGGTTTTAACAATACTTGAACTAGATGGGGTCTAAATAAGTATAAACCAAATGACTTGAGTTATTGGATTTCTATTCCCCCAAAAATTAATGGCTAAAGAGAAATGAAATTAAAAAGAAAATTCAATCATAAGAAGAAGCATAATTGTAAATAGTAAATCAATAGGGCTATTAAAAATATCCTATAAACATTTAGACATTTGAATGAGTATAGTTGGTACATATTTGGGCTACACAAAAATGCTTTTCCAACTGGGGAATAACAAGAAGATAAAATTGCCTTCTGGAAAAAAATACTAAGTACTATAACAAATGGTGACCATTTAAAATCATTAACTCTATATATGCAACAAGGTATATTCTTAATGAGCAAAGAATCTAACTATATTCAAAATTTATTGATTATAATGACCATCTGAATAGAAAATAGCAATATATTAACCAAACAATGACAATCAGTATGGAGTCTAGAAAATGGACAAATTCTTTGTCAGTATATTTCTATCATTATGCATGGGGTAATTATTGCCAATGTGGACCACTTTGATAGATGACACCAAATAGAAATTAAGAGAGTGGGGTATGATCTTGGGCAAGATAAGTTACTTATCTAAACCAAAAACTTCCTATCTGTAACATAGGATAAGAACTCCATTAAGGAACTTCCTTGTGTGTCTGGTGGTTAGGGCTCCATGCTGCTGCTTCATGGTGCAACCATTCGGTCCCTGGTGGAGGAACTTAAGATTCCTCATACCACATGGTATGGCCAAAAAAAAAAAAAAGAAAGAAAAAAGTTAAAAAAAGAAATCCATTAAGAATCCACATGGTTTTAAGAATTAAGGGCTGAGTGCCCCTCTGCCACGTGAGGACACATGGACAGGATGATCATCTATGAACCTGGAGTTGGGCGGGCCCTCAACAGACACCAAATCTGCTAGTGATCCTGGACTTTCTATCCTCCAGAATTGCCAGAAATAAATGTTTGCTGTTTATAAGCTAAAAACAAAAAAATAATTAAAATAAATAATGCTTATACACTTGAACACAAAATATAGTCCCTGGGACTTGGAAAGTGCTCAGCAAATGAGACATGCATGTAAACTAAAGGGTGTTCATTAGGCTCTGCTCAGGTCAGTTCAGTCATGTCCAACTCTCTGCGACCCACGGACTGCAGCATGCCAGGCCTCCCTGTCCTTCATCAACTCCTGGAGTCTACCCAAACCCATGTCCATTGACTCTGTGATGCCATCCAACCATCTCATCCTCTGTCGTCCCTTTCTCTCCTTGCCTTCAATCTTTCCCAGAATCATGGTCTTTTCTGCTAGCTTTATGGAAATATTCATTTTGTTCTAAATCTTTGCAATGTGATCTCTTTGGTGGGCTTGCCCAAGAAGTGGCCTAAATGATACGTGAAGTCGATTTTCTGGCAGTATACCTGCCTTTAGTTTGATCATTTTTGTCTGTTTGCTTCTAAAGCAGACTCCCTTGGGCTTAGTTTAGGGTATATTCCCTAGCTTTTGATAAACTCTGCCTTAAACTGACAAAACCTGATGTCAAAAACACAAAGTAAAGAATGGATCCCTTGGCGATTTACCAAGATATTCTCAGCTGGAAGGCTTCTATTTGTAGGAGTCAGACATCATCCCTTCCCTTTGACAGTTCTCTAAATTTAATAGGATCTTACGTATCACACACTCTTGGTAGGTGTCTGTGTGTATATCTATTTACCTGCTCACCCAGCTACCTACCTCCTTACCTACCTACCATCTATATCTATGTGTGCATGCCCACATGCATGTGTATAGTGTATATGTGTGTTCACAGTCCACAAAGTGCATTCATTTCATGGTCTCAGGACATTTGTTGAAATATCTTTTGCAAAATACTGTGCCCATTTTATAGCAGATGAGAACTTCATTCTTCTTGCTTAATGTTATTCATTCTTTCAACATATATGTACTGAGTTCCTACAATCAGATCAGACCCTATCATTGTTACCCAACCAGTAAGTGGCAGGTCTGAGCCTAGCTTCAATGTTCCTCCAGCCTCCATCTGCTACCTCCAAACCTAAATATCACAGGAAATAAACAAAACTAAACTTATAAGTATTTTATTAGGAAACAAATAATGAGCTGAGTCTTTTGGGGGGAACACCAAGGGGGCAACAAAAAAGTGTCTTAAGATAGAATTTCCGAAGTTACTAAACATATGTTTCGTTTCCAGTTTTTCCATCAAGAAAAAGGTTGAAAGGAAAATTACACTCATAAGAAATAAGGAATATAGTAAAAGACTTTCTGGTTGTTTTAAACGATTTCAGGTCCTGACAAGTAGAAGAATACCGAAAGAAATCAGAAAACTCTATTGGTAATCTTTGAAGAATCATGGTCATTGAGAAATATGCCAGGAGGCAGATGATTATTCTTTAAAAGGAAAAAGTTAGGCCTGTTTGTGAGTTCTTAGTGTCAATTCCTGGAAAAATTCTTGACTTGATGATTAAACAATTTGTAGGTACTTGCGAAAGGAAGTAGTGATTACTAAGAGTCAGCTTAGATTTCAATAAGAATAAGCCTTGCAAAACTAACTTCATCTTTTTTTTTGCTAGATTAAATGCATTTTTCTTTTGACCTGTATTTTATACAAGTACTTCGTTGTCTACTAACGTCTTAAGTGAATTTTGTTGTTCAAAATAGCAAATATCCTGAGCATGTGCATACATGTCTGTGAATTGGTTTTATACTATAAGTTTAATATGAGAATAAAGACTTTGTAAAGTATGGTAACTCTAGTTGAGTAGCACTTAAAAGCACCTTTGCAATTAGGCAGTGTGCTAGGTATTGTAGATTAAAAGATAAATAAGACACAGTTTTTGTCTTTTAAATGTCTGTAGCCTATTTAAGGGGAAGATAGACAAAGATTGGTTTTCCTTTCCATGCATGCAGTGCTCTGGAATAACTCCCAGGCACTTAATGATCTACACGGAACACACTGTTGCTTGTCTGCCCAAAGCCAATTATTCTCTTTTTTCCTTAACAACAGAAAGTGTATTTTTTTTCAGATAGGAAGTGGCAGGGAGTTCAGAGGTATATTTTTCCTTGACTTGTAGGGGATGATTTGGCTTCACGTTCAGTGTTCAGTGATTGTTTTAGAGGCAGGAAGGTGACTCTATTCTGGCCAAAGGGACTTCTAAATATACTCCATTCTAAAACAGAATGTCAAGAAGTCCTTTGTGTCCTTCTCGTACTTGAATGCAGTTGTATGAAGATGTGGTATTCGGAGCAGTAGTGTTTATTTTGTGAACATGAGGCCAACTTAGAGTCCTGACATTACTGAACGTCTGAGCCAATACTGGCAATTCCTTTTTTTTATGTTTTAAATTTTTATTTACATATTTATTTATTTTTGGCTATACCGGGTATTCCTTGTTGCTTTTCTCTAGTTGTGTGTGGGGACTACTCTCCAGATGTGGTTTGTGGGCTTCTCACTGTGGCGGCTTCTCTTACTGCAGAGCACAGGCTCTAGGCACGCAGACTCCAGCAGCTGCAGCACACAAGCTCGGCAGTTATGGCGCACGGGCTCAGCAGTTAGGGCCCACCGGCTCTAGAGCACAGGCTCGGCAGTCATCGTGCACGGGCTTAGTTGCTCCGTGGCTTGTGGGGTCTTCCTGAATCAGGGATCAAATTTGTGTCTTCTACATTGGCAGGTGGCTTCTGAGCCACCAGGGGATCCCCTGGTAACTTCTTTTTAATTTCACCTCTTTCATAAAAGAAAACGCCCACAACCAAAACCCCATTGGTTAAGCCACTTTTAGTCAGTTATTCAGTTACTTGCAGCCAAAACCAACCAATTGATATTAGTGACACACATAATTACTGACCATGTTTTCTACACAGAGTAGTATCTTTCACTAAGTAAGATTTCAAAATAATGCATTTAAAATACAAAGATGAAAGATTTAGGAAATGATTTTAACCACACCATAATGAATGACTATTAATCTCAATAAACCCTAAGAGTTTTATTACTGTAATGAAGAAGTCTTTTTACACAACATTTATAAAAAACTATATGTTATTACACAACAATTAATCACAAACATCATGAGGCTTTTGAAGCATCATGAAGCAAAAATGTCTTAACATGCTTGCTATAAGATGTAATCAACTTTCTTACTTTGTCATTTAAATAAAATTATGCCCTATTCTGTCATTCTTCAAATAGCTGTTTCC
The DNA here is from genome assembly GCA_024291935.2 of Okapia johnstoni. Lineage (NCBI taxonomy): Eukaryota > Metazoa > Chordata > Mammalia > Artiodactyla > Giraffidae > Okapia > Okapia johnstoni. The sequence goes on from CM044321.1 coordinate 64,356,544, forward strand.
ATAACCTCTTTCCCTACAAATGACCTGCAGAGGAAGACAATTCCTTGGTTTTCAAAATAATTACAATGGCATAACTCTATTCAGATTTCTGTTGTATTGAGATGTAAATATGTTAGCAAACCATAGATAATGTGTAATACGATATAATTACCTGGCTTGTGGCAAACCGTAGCTGGTCCCTACTCCAACCCGAGGCAAGCTATAGACGACTTTTTTTACTGTTGCTTGATCAGGGAAATTAAACATAACTGAAGCTGTGGCAAGAAGAAAAAACATGATTTAGAAAACCACAGGAGAGCTAACCATCAATTTCAGAAATCATTTTTCAAGTGGCTTTCATGATTTATTTGTAAAGGTAATGAATCTTCATGGAAATTAGATTTCCTTGTAAGTTTATTCTAGGATTAACATTTTCAAACAAATACTTTCTTTTTTAATTTTTATTTTTGCATTAGCAGCAGCATATCAAAGAAAGAAATACAATGCAAAAAACCAAGTCAGTATCACATCATGTCAATTATTAACATTCAAATATGAGCACATTTTCTTTCAAAATATTTAAGGAGACTTACTTCGGTTTGCCATAAACACTTCCAAAGCAGTATTTTGTAGAAGATAACGTCTTGAAAATACAGCTCGTATCTCGCTGAACATCCATTTTCCATGAAGTCCCTCAGTGTAAGCAAGAACCTAAAATAAACAGTTTGAAGCGAATTGTCAGTCAGTGGAATATGTGTCTCAGACTCAGTCTGACAATACCTTAGACAGTGCTGTATTAAAGTCAGTAAATTAGGGGTTATTTTCCTGAATTCATGATGTATCACAATATTGTTAATCATGTGATTCTGTATATTTACAAAATTTCTACCTTTCTAAATTTTTGGACCTGGCTCATGTACAAAGGAAGGAACAAAGGAACAGAAAAGTTGTAAGTTCAAGGTGACCCTGTGACAAAACAGAAATTGTGTTATGCCTTGGTGGTCTTATATATGATTGGTTAGACCAGGTGGCTGGATACATATCGTTGGTGCTTTTCCAATGTCATTTTTCCTCCTCCTTCCTTGCTTAATGAAAGACCATTTAGTCCTCAAAGTGGTCAACCCCAAGCAAGGGTTCATGATTGGTTTAAGCCTGGGGTCAAAGAACATTTCTGGGAAAAGGTGAAATAGTAAAAATTTTTTGGACTCGCAGGCCACCTGTCCTCACAACTATTCAACTTTGCCATTGTGGTGTGAAAGCAGTCCCAGACAATGTTTAAGTAGACGGGCATGACTCTGTTCCAATAAAATTTTATTTGCAACAATGGCCTGAATTTTTTCCTGAGGCCAGAATTCATCTGACCTTTGATCTAAGATAGTGATGATAAAGTCATTCTTTGCTTTCTCCAAATTCCCTTGCAACTGTAAGTAAGGAAATATGACCCTGAACTGGCTAATGAGAATGAAACCAAGTCATTTGGGGATGTTCCAGAAAAGCTGATAAAAGGAGTCATATGTAGCTGGCACACTTCTATCTCTTCCTTGTTTGAAAGGAGATGTAATGGCAGAAATGTAGAAGCAATTGTGTAGCCATTAGAGGAAGGCCAAGGGAATCCCAGCAAGGTTGACCCTAATACTAAGTTGCTGAAACATTCTCAACAACTATCCATATGTGGACTTCTTGATTCATGATACAGATAAATACACATTTGATTATTCTGCTGCAGTCAAATCTGCAATAAACACATTTTTGGAGATAACAGAGATAGTGAAGGACAGGAAAGTCTGGCATGCTGCACTCCATGGGGTCACAAAGAGTCAGATACAACTTAGTGACTGAATAACAACAAAATAAGTATAATCTCAGAAACAAGAAGAGATCTTTCCATGAAAGCTATGATGGCACTTTTATACTAAAAGCATGTTGAGCCAGGAGGATGGGTGATTTTATGTATGTTTACATATATTCTTTATTAGACTTTATATATATTAGTGTGTGTATATACATATACACATTAACATTTTTATTTTTCTCTTTGAGAACCATGATTTAATGGATATTTGATCAAGTATTCTTTTCCATTAATCATATTATCAGTTTATTTTATTGAATACCTTTAGCAGGCAGGTGGCTCACACACATAGAAGCTGGTTTGACTCTAAGTGCTTCATGTAAAATTGTCTTACCAACTGGATCAGTTATTCAGTGATTGGCTCTTGGCTCTGGAGTCACCCTTAATTGCTTATCATGTGAAAATGAATCTGTGCCCTTAATTTTTCCTTTGGTAGCCGGGAGCATGTTGAGGTCCATCAGGAAAGGACTCTGAAGAGACGATGCAGAAACAAAGGGTTTTTCTTCCCCATTCTGTATGCTTACCTAGAAGGTCTCTGCAGAGCGTGGGCTTCTCCAGGGCCCGGCTCCCACAGTGTGTGATGGCTGACAACACCCAGTGACTAGAAGTTTTCTCCAGTACTTCAGTGCCCCAGGCACTTTTGTAGCAACGTGCTCTGATGAGAACCCTCCTATAAGGAGCTTCACCAATCCCTAGAGGGTGGTTTTCTGGAAAGTTCCAAAAGACAGAGCACCAAGCTCCCCCAGTAGGGCACCAGAGTGACTTCTGTACCATGAAGGGTGCTATTAGCCATGCCCTCCCTACCTAAGTCAGGGGCCCCTGCTTGGGTTCAATGTCAGCTCAAAATACAGTGGCTGTTTCTCATGTATTCTGTTCCTATGTTCTTTAGAGTTCTTTTTTATTTCTTACTAACTTGTTTCTCCAAAATTTGACTAGAATTTATACTGTAATTATTTCTATGTTACAGTATTTATAAATTATAACAGTTTCCCTGTTCCAATTGCTATGTGGCTTCTTTCTCTTGAATAGTTACAAACTGATATAGGAACTCAATCAGTTCTCCTCCAGGCTGGGACCACAACAGTCCTCAGGGACCCTCAGGGACCCTTGAGAGCAAGAAAAAGGAAACTGAGATAATCAGAGGAACTCAGTAAAGCCTGGAGGTGAAGAGCAAAAGGAGACAGAATAAAATTAAATTATTTTGCTAGCAAGCAATAAACAGCTTGGGCTTCTATGGCGGCTCAGCGGAAAAGAATGTGCCTACCAATGTAGCAGTCGTGGGATTGATCCCTGGGTTGGGAAGATCCCCTGGAGAAGGAAATGGCACCCACTCTAGTATTCTTCCCTGGAAAATTCCGTGGACAGAGGAGACTGGCAGGCTACAGTCCACAGGGTCACACAGAGTCAGATATGACTGAGCAACTAAATTAACATCAACAACCATAAACAGCTCAGGAGGCAAATTCCAAAAGATAGATCCAAAGTTCCAAGCTGTTTTGAACAAGGACAGCATCATCTGAGTGAGCGGTACAGCTTCCATTCAGAGGAGTCAAGGAAAAGAAAATTTTCCTTTACAGTCACTGACATTATAGTTAAGCTTCTGAACTCCTTAAAAGGGCTGGTAAAAGACAGTTCTCTGAGGCAGTCATAATTTCCTGCCAGAAAACCCAAGAGAGCCAACAGTCCTTTCCTTTTTTTTTAAAGCGTGCCACCTCCTACTTCTCGTTTCCTTCCAGATTGATTATGGAATGAAACTCTCCTAATTTAATTAAAACTTCTCTTTTAAATATCCTTTCCTGTGAACTGCTTTTCCTGGGATCCAACTTAAGAGTTATCATGTACTAGCTCCAGTATCTCTTCTATGACATCATTTTGTTTCAGTTCTGTGCATGGAAATTACTCATTTATTTGTTTGCTTTTTGTCGGTCCCGTCCCTGTGACGTGAAAGTTCCATGACAACAAGGTCCTCAGTCATCTTATTTACTGCTCAATACACAGAGCCTAAAGCAAGCCTCGCACATATGTGCTCCATATACATTTGTTTATTGAATAAATCAGCAAGAGAAATGGACAGAGATAATACATATGGGGAGGGTCGCAAAGAGATCTCACAAAGTATGTGCATCTTTGACTCCTTTGCTGAACTGGAAAGAGCTTTCCAGTTTCACTTTCAGACTTTTCATGTTTATTATCCTAATGCTGGAGCCCGCCAGAAGTCTCTTCTGACTTGAGATTTAATCAAGATCTAAACAAAGCGATATAAATAGAATAACTGTTTTATATTTTCTAGTAGTTTAATTTGCACCCACAAGGAACTCTAGATTGGGTTATGTGCTGTGCTGTGCTCAGTCACTAAGTCATGTCCGACTCTTTGTGATCCTGTGGACTGTAGCCCACTGGGCTCCTCGGTCCATGGGATTTCCCAGGCAAGATACTGGAGAGGATTGCCATTTCCTCCTCCAGATGATCTTCCCGACCCAGGGATCGAACCTGCATCTCCTGCACTGGCAGGCAGATTCTTTATCATTGAGTCACTAGGGTAGACTGGGTTATACCATATCTTGAAAGGTTTGTCTCCACAAAAAAAGGATTCCTTCATTCTAGAGGGGCTATGGAAGGTCTTTTAGGCTAAGGCATTTTAGTTGATAGACTTAATGCCTCTCATTTAAGAAAATATATACTGAGGTGTGTCACGGAATATCATTTGACACCCCTGTTAAACATCAGTTTCATTTCTGTTAAGTAATTAGACATTTTTTTTGGTAGTGAAATTACTGCAGATAGGATGGAAAATGAAATATTTAAAGAAATGATGAACCGTTGAGATAAACCACTAGCATTCAAATAACTTCACTGATTGCCATGATCGCCTGGGACTATACCCCAGTCCCCTTTCCTCTCCTCTGCTCAGATGCCAAGAGAAAGCCCAGAAACAGAGCATGAGGTTAACTATAGAGAGTTTACTGACACACACTCGGGGGGCTTGTGGAGGCCAAAGTAGAACGCTGTGACACTGGAGGCAGAGAAACTAGTTAGGATGCTACTTTGGGCATGTGATGAGTTTAATCAATTTGTATATGCTTCAAAAGGGCAAAAGGATATCGTTTATAGTTGATTAAATACTGAGTTTATGGCATGTTTCTATAAAATTCTGGGCATCAAGCCTAGGTCTGAAATATGACTTGATGCTATAAAATTGCCTGTATTTTATTTATACATCCACTAGTTACATACATAGTGTTCTGTAAGTTTCAGGCTCTTCTATAATAACGGTGTAAGTTACTTTTTCATTTAGTCCAAGATATTTTTCTAAACCATAGAAGTACTTTCATCTAGACTTGAGGCTTGTGGTTTTGTTTTCTTTCTTAAGTCAATCTTTCCATATCATCTGATTTGTGCTTCCCAGGCTGTCCAAATTACTTAATATACTATGAAACCAATCAACAAATGCTGAACTAGTCTACTCAGTTTCATTTTCTGAAAAGTTGAATAAAGAATTTTTATTACATCATATGGACAGAGGAGCCTGGTGGGTTACATTTTGTGGGGTCGCAAAGAGTGAGACACGACTTAGCACTCACACACAGAGGTCATAAACGGGAAAAAGCATCTTGATCACAAATTTTATGAAACTTTTGTGATTTTCATAAGTGACCACTGACCTGCTTTGAACTAAGGGCTTAATATCCAAAAACAGTGAAGGGAGAGACAGATCACGCTGGCTTTATACCCTGAGGTCTGCCCCACTCACTTACGAACTGAAGCACACAGGACGCAATCTAAAACAAATGTAATAGAGACCCCTTGTAAACCACTTCACCCAAATGTGTGTTTAACATATATTATTTGATGACTGTGTTGAAGAAAAATAGAGCTGCTGTGCACTCATGTGTATCAGACATGCATATTTGTCAGAAACATGGGTATGGCTGTCAAATCAGTTTCATCTTTTTTTCCTTTAACGGCAGTTAATATTGTGTGACCTAAAAAGTACTTGTTTCGTGATAGCTTTGGTGATCTCAAATTGTCTGACTGCATATTTCAGAACAAGTATTTGGATATCAAAAAAACTAAATTTTGCTTTAAGCTGTATTTTCTGTGAAGAATTGATGAGAATGATGCAAAGGGCTGGCGAGACACACCCTGTTCTGTGTTCATCAGGTCATCATATCACTGCAAGACACTTGCAGCTTGAACAGTTTAATTAAAGGGCTGTTAGTGCAATGGAAAACTGTAATCCCCATTACTTTTGTAATTCTGTACATATTATCAGTGATTCTGGATGTAACAAACATATTCAGGATGGAACAGTACAAGAGTAGTTTTAGGTTTGCATTCATACACGGTCATCCCTGCTCTTTTCCCTTTTGCCAGATGAATACAGAGGATTCTAAGGCCCAAAAGAAAACCAGAACCACAAAGTGGAAGAAGCTTGGGTTCTAAATTGACCACGTGGAAGATCATCTGACTGGCAGTCAAGGTCATAGAACATGAGATGAGGAAGTAGGAAGCAGCAAAAACGGCCAAATGTTTGGAATTGCCTTCTTCCAGTTCTCACTGCATGTCGTGGCGATACCAGTTCTTCACCAAAGGTATAGAGAGCATAAGATGTAAGAAGTAACTAATTAGAAGTGTATGGAAAAAAGGAAATAGCAACACAATGGACTATCCTCTTCTAATTGGGCAATTAATGATTTTCCAAGAGGTCAGTTACGTATGCACAAGGAAAAAGGAGGTTTTCAGATCCTTACCTTCTTAAAATCTATCTGCCTGAGGATGAATATGTGAGAGAAATACACCTTTTCTTTCCCATCTTTTCCCATTGTCATTCTCCAATTACAAAATGGGAGAGGGGCTCTCTATGATATATCATCTGGGGTACAAAATCTGTTGAGGGGGTAGGAGCCTCAAACAAGGGACAATTCAAAATACTGAAGGAAGTGTTGGAAAGTGTGTGCCCTCAATGACTGGATTTGAAAAAATCCTTTTCAAGTTAAATAGTTTCATAATTCTTTACTTTCAAAGAGCTGAAGTTGGGTCTAATTGGGTTGGTAGTTGGAAGATAATTAAAGACAATTTTTGATGATAGATCAACTAGGTGATTTTTAGCATACAACTTAGAAGTGGCACAAAAAGCTATATGAATAATGCTGGAATAAAATGTCAATATCCTCCTATTTACTTACAGTTTAAAATTGTGAACAGGATTTTTCAACAGAACTACAAAAAAGAAAGTTAAAAACAATAAGAGGTATCATACACACTGGTCAGAATGCCTACCATCAAAAAGTCTATAAATAATAAATGGTGCAGAGGGTACAGAGAAAAAGGAATCTTCCTACACTGTTGTTGGTAATATAAACTGGTATAGCCTTTATGGAAAGCAGTATGGTGGTGTAAAAGCTACAAACAGTTACCATATGATCTAGCATTTCTACTCCTGGGCATGTATCTGGAGAAAAACTTAAAAAGATACATGCATCCCAGTATCCCTACAGCACCATTTATAATAGCCAGGACATGGAAGCAACCTAAATGTCCATCAACAGATGACTGGATGAAGAAGATGTGGCATAAATACACAACGAAATATTACTCAGCCACAAAAAAGAATGAAATCATGCCATTTATAGCAACAAGAGATTATCATACTAAGTGAAGTAAACCAGAGAAAAACAAATATCAGATGATATGGTCTGTATGTGGAATCTAAAAAAAATAAAAAAAGATAAAAATGAACTCATTTTCAAAACAGAAATAAACTCAGACATAGAAAACAAACATGATTACCAAAGGGGAAAGGGTGGGAAGGGATAAATTAGGAGCTTAGTATGAACACTTATACACTGCTTTATATAAAATAGATAACCAACAAGGAATTATTGTATAGCACAGGGAACTATACTCAATATATTGTAATAACCTATAATGGAAAAGAGTCTGAAAAACAATATATATCTGAATCACTTTGCTGTATATCTGAAACTACCACAATATTATAAATCAACTATATTTCAATTTTTAAAAAGTTAGGAGTAGCTTTAATATTGATCCCTGTATTGTTCTAGCAATAAATACTATTCCTATGTAGATATACTAACCATCTCACTGAGATGAATTTCCAGTAGCATTTTAACTTTTTATGTTTTGTAATTACTTTTCAAAGTTCACAATATATTTATGCTGTATGGTTATAAGCTGATAATATTTCTAAAAACAATTTGTTTCAGAATAAAAATGTTAAAACACTTAAAATTTTATGGTCTTAGGAATTTAAAATATTAAAATTTTAATTCATTAGTGTATATGCTTTCTGTAGATTAGTAGAATATAACGATCAATATACAACTTTCAAGCACAAAACAGTTTTAGATTAGTTAAGTTTGGAGGAGGGATCAAATGGAAATATTTGTTGAATAACAAAGAGGAATTATATAAAATGTCCACTTGGAAAAAGAGATTATTTGTACATTTTAAAATGGATGTCGATAGCCAAATCATTATTCCTTTGGATATGTTTGATTCTACTGGGCATATCTGAAAAAGGATTAAGAATTGTTTTAAGAATTTTATTTTAAAATACCAATATGTAGAACATGCTGGATACCACATCTTTAAAAAAGGTTAAACTTATGAAAAGTATTAAATGTTAACATGTGTAATATGTAAATTGTTTTATACATGTGTAACGTGGTATAAAAGTCTTTTAAAGGGTGGGTTAAAAAAATATTAGAGGACAATTACAATGGACCAGCACTAAACAATAAAGAAAACCTCAAATAGCTCATGGAAAAGTCTCACTTTACCCTTTTATCCAATTAATAATGAATAAAGTCATCAAAATAAAACTGTCAGGGGTAGGCATGGTAATCAGTAAAATCTAATACAGACCAAAAAATGATCACTGAGTGAAACCTTTTCATTAAAATTTAGATGGAAAATAATTAGTCCCAATGAAAATAAATAATTCATGTAATATAAAATTGAAAATGGAAAAAACTGAAAATGGTTTAACTGTGAAGTAAATGACCAAGAAATTAGGCTGGCAAAAAGACAGTTTCCAGGAAATACATTTTCAATGAAAATTTTATAATATATACTATTGTTATACTTTTGAGGTTAAACATTCATAAACACAGCCATTATCACTATATGGATTAAAATTGCAGGGTCAAAATATATAACTGAGAAAAATTTAGGCAGCTCATCTATAGAGAGCTTTTTCTTTAGTTTTATTTTATTTGGCTATGCAGAGAGATATGTGGGATCCTAGTTCCCCAACCAGGGGTGGAACCTGTGCCCCCTGCAGTGGAAGCGCAGTGCTGGCCACTGGACCACTAGAAGGCAGGGAAATCTCCAGAGAGCTTTTTATTTAGCATTTTGCTCTAATTCATCACTTTATGTATCTGCCTCTCCTACATTTAAAGCGTTTCTAGGGTCCACCTCTCAGTTCATTTTTAATTCTTCAGCTTCCATATCGTAAGATGAAGGAAATGACAGTACCTAAACTCATAGGGTAGTTGAATGAGTTCTGAATGAGTTCTTTTTAAAAAATGCTTAGTACAGCTCCCGGCAAACAGGAAGTGCTCAACAAATGCTAGTTCTACTCTAATGCCTACTTTCTTGTGTGCATGTGTACAGACATACACATATACATGCACTGAGCACATCCTTGGTTTTAACCTTCAATAATGACACTGTCAGCGAGAGAGTAGAAAACCTGGACCACAGCATATGACCTTTAAAACTAACAGCCATAACTATTGTTTCCTTAGTGGCAGTTTGCATTCTAGAAATTTTCCAGAATCACAGTGCAAACCTCTAATTAGAAAGCCCAACTATTTGGGACCTCAGATACTACATCCACTGTTAGCAATGATAACTCTAGAAAGTGAAAGTGAAAGTTGCTCAGTCGTGTCTGACTCTTTGAGACCCCATGGACTGTCCATGGAATTCTCCAGGCCAGAATACTGGAGTGAGTAGCCTTTCTCTTCTCCAGGAGATCTTCCCAACCCAGGGATCGAACCCAGGTCTTCCACATTGCAGGGGGATTCTTTACCAGCTGAGCCACAAGGGAAACCCAAGAACAATGGAGTGGGTAGCTTATCCCTTCTCCAGGGGATCTTCCTGACCCAGAAACTGAACCAGGATCTCCCACATTGCAGGCGGATTCTTTACCAACTGAGCTATAGTGTCTTCTATAATTAGGCCAGCTCTTGCTATATCAATAACCTCAGATATGCAGATGACACCACCCTTATGGCAGAAAGTGAAGAAGAACTAAAGAGCCTCTTGGTGAAGGTGAAAGAGGAGAGTGAAAAAGTTGGATTAAAGCTCAACGTTCAGAAAACTAAGATCATAGCATCTGGTCCCATCACTTCATGGGAAATAGATGGGGAAACAGTGGAAACAGTGTCAGGCTTTATTTTTTGGGGCTCCAGAATCACTGCTGATGGTGACTGCAGCCATGAAATTAAAAGATGCTTACTCCTTGGAAGGAAGGTTATGGCCAACCTAGATAGCATATTTAAAAGCAGAGACATTACTTTGCCAACAAAAGTCCGTCTAGTCAAGGCTATGGTTTTTCCAGTGGTCATGTATGGATGTGAGAGTTGGACGGTGAAGAAGGCTGAGCACTGAAGAATTGATGCTTTTGAGATGTGGTGTTGGAGAAGACTCTTGAGAGTCCCTTGGACTGCAAGGAGATCCAATCAATCCATCCTAAAAGAGATCAATCCTGGGTGTTCATTGGAAGGTCTGATGTTGAAGCTGAAACTCCAATACTTTGGCCACCTCATGCGAAGGGTTGACTCATTGGAAAAGACCCTAATGCTGGGTAGGATTGGGGGCGGGAGGAGAAGGGGACGACAGAGGATGAGATGGTTGGATGGCATCACCAACTCGATGGACATGGGTTTGGGTAGACTCCGGGAGTTGGTGATGGACAGGGAGGCCTGGTGTGCTGCAGTTCATGGGGTCGCAAAGAGTTGGACACGACTGAGCGACTGAACTGAACTGAACTTGCTACCAAGCTCTTTTCATGATTTATCAGTTGATTTTTTAGTGACTCTTATTTAACAAATATTTATTGATTGACCATCACCAGCCGATAGCGAATGAGAGGCAGAGTCCCTGTTCAAAGAGGTCATAGGCTCATGGGGACTCTCCAACAATGGGGAAGGTGTGGGTGGAAGCAGGGAAGGAAGAGGGTCTCAAGCAGAAGGAACAGGTAAATACAGTGCCTTGGGGAACGGGTTCAGGCAGTCTGAAATATATATTGCCAAGAGGAGAGAGGTGAAAAATAACCTGAGAATAATGAAAGGTGTGCAGGGAACCAGGATTTGGGGGCTTGATCACGTAACTCATGTTAACGAGTTTGGACTTTTGATCTGAGAGCAATGATGAGCCCCCTTTGTTAAACAAAGAGGTGAGATGATTAAATTCCAACTTTAGAAATCACTGCTGTGACTACAGTTTAGAGGCTGTTTTGACTGGTGAAGGACAATGCCATTCTAGTAAACTACGCAAACATTATTTTATACTCATTCGTAGAAAGCCATGAACTCTTTCCAAAAGGTAGGATTTATACCACTCCAATAATCTCCCTCACACTACAGGAAGTGCTGTTAAAATGATCTGTTCTATAACATACATCCCCGCAACTGCAGAGTTCATAAGAGTAGAGACTAGGTTGTATTCCTTATAGAATCAGTACATGAAAGGAACTCAATCAATTTTGTTGAATAAAATATTGTAAAATTTAATTTACAAACAAACTCTGATTTGCAGCTGGAGTCCTCTGTGCCTCCTTCATCTTCAAAGGCATGTAACTCTCAAAATTAGGGTAAAAATCTCAAAATTAAAAAAAAAATGATATTGGCAAGGTTGCTTCATTTTTGTCCTACCCATGAATGTCCCCATGTGTAAGTATTATACATTTGGCTGTGTTTCATTTTCTCAAATTTGGCAAACTCTGAAATCTTGTATTTGTCCCTCTGCTGTAATTTTACAAAGGAAAGGGCCAGGAGATGGAGAACTCTACAGTATTAGAAGGAAACTATTTTCTAGTTTCTAGTACTCACTTTCATTTCTACACTGAGCATATTAACTTCCTTGGTGTTACTCTGCATAGTGACAATTTTTAAAGCATTCATGTTTATATATCTCCAAATAATCCTATGAAGTTATTTGGGTTTCTGGGTTAGTGGGTTTTCTTTTCACTCAAACTGTTAACAGGGTATGAGTTTGTAGATAGTATAAACTGTCAGCACAAACTGTTTTTCTCTTTTTGGAAATATTTCTTATTAAAGTTTTTAGATACAGTCAGAAATGATACAAGATCAGATGGGAGAGCTGCAGTAATTATTGTTGCATACGTAATTATGTCTACAACGAGCAGATGTAAAGAGAAACTGCTTTTGACTAGAGATCTAATCAGGGTATAGAGAGAAATCTGTGAAACCATTTTAACATTTTTTATTTTCTACTTTTTATTTTACAAATTTAAAACAAAAATTTAATTATATATTTCTCATTTAGTGAGAAATGCATAATGAAAAGAGTTTTTTTTTTTAAAGTTTAAAGGTAAAACTATTCTTTTTTCTCTAGTTGATGTTTATTTATGTTATCCTGAAAACAAAACAAAACTGCATGCAATACAGATACTCGTGCACTTTTCAATTCATACCATGAGAGCTTCAAATATTGGAAAAGAAATCTGGATCCCAGCACATCATGAAAATCCTAACAGAGTTTAAAAACCATATGTGCATATGGGGAAAAAAAAAAGCGTATGTGCGTATGGTACATAAGCAGGTATTTAAGCAGTGGTAACTGCTTGTACTAATACTGGTATAAAACCCCATATTAAGCTACAAGGGGCATTCTACTGAGCTCTTACATTCTAACCACCTCGATCGCTTTCCACTCCCAAATGTGTCATCTTCAGTCACGCTTCTGCACCCTTGCACATGGTGTTTCTTCTGCATGGCAGATCCCTCCCTAGTCTGTTCTGATGAACTCCTATTGATGCCTAAGCTCGAAGAGCCTGCTGTTGCCTCTGAGAGCCCTCTACACAACTCTGACACTCACCAAACCATCATTATCATGGTTGGTTTACTCGCTGGTGTCTCTTGCAAACCTGTGAACCTGCTGATGGCCAGAATTCTCAATGCATCTCTGCGTTTTTCACATGTAGCACAAAGCTCAGCATGGAGCACTCACTTAATAGCAGTAATTAATTATGAATGCCTTTATTGATCTATATTTAGTAATACTCATACACAGAAAAGTTATTAATTTATTTGGCCTATATTAATTAAAAGCTATCACATTAAGATAGTCCAGAGTTGATTCCCAATTCATTATATACCAGACAGAGCATGAAAGGTATCCCCTCCTGATAAATTCCTTTTCACCATGTTGATTACCTGACCCTACCACTCTGGCCCTGGTGGACTGAACCAGGATTGTCACCTATTAAAGTAGATACCATGACTTTCCTGGTGGTCCTGTGGCTAAAACTCTGAGTTCCCAATGCAGGGGGCCCGGGTTTGATCGCCGGTCAGGGAACTAGATACTTCATGCTGCAACTAAAGAACTTGCATCCTGCAACCAAGATCAAAGATCCTGTGTGTGGCGGCTAAGACCCAGTATGCATGCATGCTAAGTAGTTTCAGTCATCTCTGACTCTTTGTGACGCTATGGACTGTAGCCAGACAGGCTCCTCTGTCCATGGGATTCTCCAGGCCAGAATACTGGAGTGGGTTGCCATGCCCTCCTCCAGGGGATCTTCCCAGACCAGGGATTGAATCCACGTCTCTTACGTCTCCTGCACTGGTAGGTGGGTTCTTTACCACTTGCACCACCTGGGAAGACCCAGCACAGCCAAATAAATAAATATTAAAAAGAATAAGTAGTTATCTAACGAGAACAGCCACAACTAGTGGCAGTGAGAACCCTGTCCATCATAGCCATGCTATTATGAATGCTGGCTGGCTGACCCCATCAGATAATCTTTCTTAATGATTTCAATGTGAGATATTCAGGGATAAGTCTAGCAGGAGGGTAGGAAGAAGCCAAAAGATGGAGAAGGCAGTCATCAGAAATCATAAGGCGGCAAGGATTCTGAAGAAGCAGAAGCCAAGGCATAAAGAGATGAGCCTAGTGGTGGGTGCAGCCATCTCCTGCTCCAAACACACCTGGGATCACTTTGCTCTCCTGGCTTTAGTCCCACTGATTTTCTCCCAGTCCTGGGTCCTTACCATGTTGTTTCGTGTCACAGGGCCAATGCACATATTCCTCCCTCTCTGGAAATAGCTCCCCTCCCGTATCTGCCTACTTTAGTTCTACTCATCCTTGAGCTCTCTTGACTTCTTATTTTCTCAACTGACCTCTCCTGCTGGGTAAAATCACCCTATCACACACTCTCATAGCACCACATGTGAGAGACATTCTCTTCAAAGTGTAATTTCGCAAATCTATTATGTAATTTATTAATATGATTGCCTGCCCCACCCCCACCTTAATCATTTGCTTTTCTTACTACTATATCTCCTATTGCTTAGCACTGTGCCTGGCACACTGTAGAAACTAAATAAGTAATAAGCAGAGGCTCAATGATTAAATTTTAGGTGTATTTAAAGTCAGGCAGTCTGTAGCAGCAAAAATGTAAACAATCGGCACCATAATGTTAATGGACGGCTGGGGTTGAAGGGACATTTAAAAGACCCGGGCACTGGAACTCAGATGGAATTTCAGTTTTGCACAAGGCTTGATGAGACATTCCCATTTGTACTTTACTAAGGGACTTCCCTGGTGGCTCAGATAGTAAAGAATCTGCCTACAATGCAGGAGACTGGGGTTTGATCCCTGGGTTGGGAAGATCCCCTGGAGAAGGAAATGGCAACCTACTCCAGTATTCTTGCTTGGAGAATTCCATGGACCGAGGAGTCTGGCAGGCTATAGTCCATACAGTCCATGGGGTCCCAAAGAGCTGGACACGACTGAGTGACTAACACTTTTCAGTGCTTTCCTACCCTAAACTCTGCAGTAGACACTACCGCTTACCCACTCAGGATCTATTCCTGCTTTCCCTCCCCTCCTTTTTCCTGACCAACAGAACCCTGATGGTGTTCTGTTACTGGCCTCTTCCATGCACTTCTGAGCCTGGTATACTGACCCGGTGGCCAGTCCCAGAGCTGATCAGGTTGGAAGAGTGTCCGCATTCGTAAGAGGGAATCAGTGAAAGAGACGCTTCCTCCTTCCTCCAGACATTCTTGTATTTATGCTGATTTGGGGGAGTGTTGAAGCCATACTGCTACTGATGTGAGAATGAGGACAAACAAGGATGATAGAGTGGAGATGGGGAATGGACCTGCATTCCTGAAAACATGCAGAAGCAGCTGAATCAATCGACCCAAGAGACCTATATAATTCAGGACTTACGATTTTATGATACATGATACTTATGTACACATAAAGCCATTTGAATTAGGGTATATGTAATTCAGGACTTTTGTGACATATATATATATATATATATATATATATACATACTACATACACATATACATAAAAGTTATTAGAGTTAAGGTATCACTACTTGCAGCTGATACAAACTAATTACCTGATGCAACTTTCATGTCTTTGTTATTTGAAGAAGGAAAATGCCTGACTAATACACAAACGCCCACACACCCTCCAAAATAGGAGCTTTCTGTAATGTTTGCTTATGTTCCTATGAACCTAAACTAAAACTAAAAAACTAAAGCCTATTAACATTTTAAAAAATATGCAGACATTACACATTTCCATACATTGTATACATCCTAGAATAGTTTTCACTCCTTGTCTGCCTGACAAAGTTCTGCCATGTAACAGAAGATGACTGTTCAAAGGACATTTCCTCAAAAGATACTTGCTATTTATCAAGTATCTGCCAGGTAAGTGCCAGCCTCATCAATAACCAGGAAGACAATATGAATGTGAATCATTTTTTTTTCAAGTTTTAAAGACTTCCACTTTTTCAGTGAAAAATTAGTAATTGAAGGCTATTTTCATACAATACCAGTTCATAGTATGTTTTTACTTGAAAACCATAGTGTTCCTGGGCACTCACAGGTGCATCCTTGGGGTTCCTAAGAATTTGTTTTTCCTTTCTCTCACAGCAAGAGCTTTTCTGCAATTACTGTCTCCCAAAGAGCAGCCACAGAATGAAATCCAATCTTCATGCAGGGAATTTGCATGTGGGAACTCTTTAGATGGGGCCTTATTTTAATGTGCATCTGCTCACCACAGGATGAGGTTACCCTTGACATATTTCTTCATACTGCCAGTTTGTACCAATAAGCATACACATTGTTTGCACTTAGTTTGCTGGACTATGGCCATTTTTCATGTATCTGTATGCCATGCTCGAGGAGGAAGAACTTAGACTCTAGAGGATGAAGACTGACTCAACTCCTTCTGAGTTATGTAATTCTGGGAATGTCCCCTTACAATAACTAGGATAGTTTCCACTTATATGAAATAAGAATGATCATATTCACTGTAAACAGCTGTTATATTTAATGAAATAACACATAAAGTATCGAGCAGAGAGGCTGGCACAAAGGTAGTGCTACATAAGTGTGTTGAACAAATGAACCCACAACCTCCCCACTAGGATGCTAGTGAAACCCACAGCCAGGGGTGATGAGAGCAGACACTGCTGTGGTCTCAGACCAGATCCTTTTCCAGTGTTTACTGTTTTCTGATCAAACTCAGCTTCTGCAGTTCACATTCAACTGCCTGGTTATTTGCAAGAATTTGTTCTTATACCCCACTTCCTAGATGGCTTTGGGTGTTCTGTCTGCTGTGTTTGAAGTTTTAATCTTAAAAAAAAAAAAATTCCTACTGCTTCAGAGAGAATTCAGCTACTGGAATCCCTGGTGTCATTTTTACTTCTCTCAAATTTCGATATTAGAGGATAATAAACAGCTCTTCAAAAAATGCAACTTGGTTTAAAGGTAAAAAGCTCAGTAAACACACCTTGCTTTTATATGAATGTCTTCCACAAATATCTGTAATTGGAGGCAAAAAGGAAGTTTAGAGATCTTTGGTGTTTGTTGGCAATGAAAATAGTATTTCCAGGGTTAGGTATCCTCGGAAGACTCTTCTACATCACTGTGATGCCCCAAGACTATTTTTCTTTCTTCTGTTTACTTGATATTCCTTGATCGTAAAGCTGTCGATTTGCAGCAAAATACTGCTTTGCTAAGAATTTGCCATGTATTTCTTTTACCTGAGCATCATGGTCAGAACTTGTCTCTAGGCAAAGGGTGACAGAAGATATCATTTGTTCACCAAACAGAAATTTAGCACCTACTAGGTTTTCAGATATTGTGCTAGGTGATGGGAATACAGTGGTGACTAAGACAATGATGGTCCCTCCTTTTACAAAGCTTATACTTTCTATTTATGCCTTTATAATGAATTGATACAAAAATTCTATTTTACTGGGATGATGAAAAAATTAAGTAAGTTACTGTATTTAACAAGTGTCTCCACTATTAAGTGCCAGGGGTTACCTTACTATAGGCAAGAGGCTTCCCAGAGCATTCCCTAAAGAAAGGATTAACTGAGACTGACTGCAAACATAGCTCTCAATGAATGTAGCTCTACCGATGACCAGGATGCCATTGAGGCCACTGAAAGGACAGTAGTTCTCATCATTAAATATGCAATTTAGAAAGTCCACTCTGGATGCAGTGAGGGGAAAGATGCTAAACTGGAAGTCTGCACTGTGCCAGTAGGAAGTGAAGGGAGTCTAAGAAAACTGCCATAGGTAGAAAGAGAAAGGGAAAGGCTCAAAGACATTTATAAGACAGAAATAAGAGGACTTCAGTGTTTTTCTTTGTTTTTTTTATGTTGAGGTAAAGAAATGACAGACATGAAAACTGTTGTAGAAGTTTCTGGCTCCAGTGACTAGGTGAGCGGTGCTCTCCACTGTGTTCTGGGTTTAGGGTTATGAGTGGACGACGAGCGTTGTGAAAAAGATAAGAGGTGCAGGCCAGACTTCAGATATGATGATCAGTCTGCTCATCACCACCCATATAAATCACAAACTTTTGCAAAGAAAATGTGTGAACCACAAAAACCGCACTTGGCTACTTTAAAGAAATAACCAGTGAATAAAATATTAATACATTAAAGCATTTAATTTGCTATTAAGGTTTTGCTCTCCAGTAATAATATAAATAAACCAAATGATGTTATTTCCTCCAGATAAGGAGGTTATTGACAGGTCTCAGTCCTAACCCATCTTAACTCTGCTTCCCCCGGTGCTCCCCATGGTGTCTGGCACACAGGAGTGGGGGCAGCTGCATGGAGCTCCGCTTCATGTTTCTCCAATACTCATGCTTTAGTAAACAAATAAAAATGTACACTAGAGATGTTCACATAAACTAATTCATAAAGAGTGTCAATATATTTAGCTAATTATAAATTATGTCACGCAGTTAGCCATTTTTTTTTTTTTTTTTGTCACAGGGGAAACATTCTTACTGGGTAGGTAGGTAGATTAAAAAAGATCCTTATCTTCATAACTAATGCCATTAAGATTTGGGTGGGGGTATTCCATAGAGGAATGACAAATTAATCTAGATGAGAAATAGGGAGAAAAAGACATGTATATATACACATATGTATATAACTTTAATACTATATTTCTATATGATATCTAATACACAGAAACAGATACATGAGACAAACTATATTATTTACCAACAATCTCCTTCTATAAACACTGAGATATGGTAAAATTCTGCTTAAAAAAAAAATCACAGAAAACAGCACAAATTGCTCTTTTTGATTAAAAACATGATTAACCTCCCCCAGAGTACAGCTGAAACAATATGGAAATACTATTTTGATCTATAAGACTGGCAAAAATCTAAAACTTTGATTGTGAGGAAAACAGGCAATCATGTTGCTGGGGAAAGTCCAGGTTAGTATAACATATTAAGAACATTCTGTCATTGCCTATCAAAAATGTCAAATATATATGCCCTTTGATGCAGCCGTTTCATTTCTAGGGATTTATCCTGTGGATATAAACTCAAGAAAGCAAGATGAAGATGAAGTACACACCAGATTTTTCATTTCAGAATTGTTATAATTAAAAAAGAATGGAAAGAAGTGACCATGTGTGGGAAGGAGGAGGACACTAAATAAAAAAATATACATTAAATAAAATTTTTTTTAAAGTATCAAATAAGCTTACATTATTTGAAATATCTTCTAAAAAAAATACGAAGTTACAAATAAAAATTAGCTATGTAAGTGAATAATTATTTAGAATGACAATAGAACAATTACAACAAATACTGGAGGCTTAGAAATGTAGGTTTTTGTTTATTTCTTTTCCCTGAGGCGTCTTAAGGCAATTGAGTAAAGTGAGATCACAATACAATCCTTGGTAACTCGGATCTCTCACAAGGCCCTGTGGAGTAAGGGGCCCTGATGCAAAAGCTTCATTAGCTTGCAGATTACAGGAAATCTACAAGTAAATATAGGTGTCTCGATGATGTATATACTCAAAATAATTTCTAGTTGACGTAAGCTTACTTAATTTCTCAATATACATTTTAATTTATTTTTAAAAATGTGCCAGTGTAGATCAGAACTGTCAGGTATGCCTTAAACAGGTAATAACTTCCTTAAGTTTACCATACCTATAACAAATCTTGTTGACATCACAAGCAATATATTTAGTATTAATATTAAGTGTAATATTAATATTACGCAATTTTAATTAACATTGTGGTTTTATGTAATTTTTATTAATAGTAAAATACCTAATGAATGTTCAACATTATATTTCAAAGTATTTAAAAGATATTGGATAATCATGGAAAAATACTCTTTTCCTGCCCATTTAAAAAAAAAAAAAATCAATGCTTTCTTGCTCAAGGACTAATACGCCTGTGTTCAGTTGCTTTAAACTATCTTTGCCTGAAAAGTATTTCTCATGTGATGAGGAAAAGATATTTTAATGCATTTTGAAATAAAAACTCTAACCTCTAATAAATGCCTAGGCATCTAGGCATTAAAAGGAAATTCAATGGTAAATCAAAACTAAACAAAAATTACATTTCCTCCAACTTTTTAGCTCCAAGGTAGGGTTTTACAAAGTAATTTTAAAAAGAAAGTTTAATATATGATAGCTGACAATTTCAAACTAATCCCTAACTCTACTTGCTTTTTCTTTTCTGAACCGCTGAAGCAAAGTCCAATAGACAGCAGAAGATGAATCTCAGGTCCAGTACAAGCTTTTCAAGCCTAATCAAATGGGTGTAAAAAGATATATAAAAAGATGAAAGTGCTTTGCTTTTACATATGGCAAAATAAATCGGTGAAAAGCTGAAAAAAGAAGTGAGATGTTCCGCAGGGGCAGGTTAAGTCTGATGCTAATGCTTACTTAAAATGGTGACAGTCTGGAGTGGTGAAGCCTTGCTGGGCTGCTTTAATTTCTCCCTGGAATAGCTCTTTCCCAACCTTCTGCAGCACATCAAAGTCTCAGGAGCTCAATTAAAATTGGATTATATTGAAATGCTCTATCTATGGGAACTGTGTGCTCACTAACACTTTTCTCTCAGTAATACTCCAGATGACAGTTGCCCATCCCAATTTAAACAGTTGTCATAGAGACGGGGAACTAAAGCAGCAGAAACTAACAATACAAAGGAAAGGTAAGGGCTAAGATTTCTGTGAATGAGGAGCTTGCTTTTTTTCAGCAACACTGTTTATTACACCGATGACAAAGTACAAGAGACAAACAATATTCCACTTTGTGTCTTGCATGTGAATGGAATGATAACTAATGGTAGCACTAAGATTATGTCAACATACATAGCCAAGTGTTTTCTATCAAGGCGTGTTCTGCTTTTACTAAAAATAAAATCAACTGTTTCTCCCAATAGAAAGCAGCTATCAGATACTGTAAGAGTAAAGAGACTACGGCTATCAAGCCTATAAAGATGCCAATATCTACTTCTTAATTGCAGGTAAAATCCAGAAAGAATTATTTCTTGGCTAAAGATCCGTTTTCCTTTCAACAACACAGTTTTAAAAGTTTAAATTTGGGGTTGAAAATGATAAAGCATGACCTGCATGCGTGCATGTTTCAAACGTATACCAATTTTTAGTAAATCCAGTAAACTTTAAAAGGGGCCCTAATACTGACAAAAAAAAATTTCTAAATTTGATTCTGTAACTTATTTCTGGTTTTAATTAGCAGGTATTCTATAACCTTCTATAATTTCTCTTCCTGGCATCAGAGTTTACCTACATGGGTGGAAAATTCTGTCAGCTCCCTAGAAGCCCAAGAATGAAGATAGCTTAAATTTCTGGCAGTTCTAAAGAGTAGTGTATTTGAGAGTGTAGGCTGCTACTAATGGCACTATGTTCTCATGTAGATGGCATGTCTCTGGCACTAGGAAAACTCTTAACCTTTCTTGTAATTGGCTTATTGCAGGTCCCAAGGTTGTTTTCCAATCACTGTGCGGATCACCATGGAAATAAACCGACTATTGTGATTTTAGGGAGTACTGTGTTTTGTTTTGTTTTTTTTTTCTTTTAAGATCTCAGTACCTGGGGCTCTTTTTCTCTTGGGAAGACTCTGCTAGGATTCTGAAGCAGCAACAAGGCAGAGTGCACAAAGAGCAGGCCAAGAGGGAAGGAAACAAAAATGTGTCAGAAAATCTAAAAACCACGCAGATCAAAATTTGTCAAAACAAGGCCCTGGTTTAAACCAACAAGGAGGGCCCCTACAGCTTGGGCCTTGACAAAGCACAGACTCTTTATTTATTTATTTATTTATTTATTTATTTTTAGCCCAGCTGTAGAAAACACCATCTAATGAACCTGTCTGGGGCGGCTGTCCCCATCCTGTCAGGCATGTCAGGAAATGACAAGCACTGGGGACAGGCCGCCGCCAGTCATAGACAGGCCTGCCAGCTGGAGAGTTCAGCCCCAATCTAATCACACCACCAGAAAATAACTTCCACGCTTTCAGCCTGACAGGATGGACTGGAGGAAAAAAAAAAATTAGGGCTGGAAACAATGCTTTTTGTTTCAATGATATATCATTTTTACGAAGTAATTAAAAGGAAATATTACTAACACACACATCCATGTTACTTTGTATTAATGCAACAAAGTATAAATGTTGTTATTAGAAATGGATATAAAGGTTACTTTGCTAATACGGACACAGAAAAAGAAAGTGAGAGCACCTTCATTTCTTGCCTTACCTAGGCTATATTGTATTGGAAGTTTAACATTGTTCTCAACTTGGTTTATTGATATCATAATCAGTTATCTTCAGAGTTTTCTTGTAGAGATCATTGGGGAGCAGCGGTGTTGATTTTATTTCTTGCGTTTTGAAAACCAGTATGTATGAACCCGGGTCTCCTGCACTACAGGCAGATTCTTTATCAACTGAGCCACCAGGGAAGCCCAATGCATGAAGAGAGTAACAGGATGAAACTAGTATTTTCCAGTGGCATATTTACTGCATTTGTGATGTTGAAAGAAAGTGTTATTATGAATAAACACGACCCAATGAGGACATTATGACTTGGCTTGTGTTTATATTGCATAACTTGACACAAGGGACTAAAAAGTAAAGAGTTGTGGTAAAAATCACAGTCTGATTAATTTCTGTGAATCAGATGGTCGTTTTAGCATCAGGTAGATCATCACATAAGTATGTTCACCTTACACATAACTATTGAAAGTAAAGTTACATGTAATATGTACAGGTCAACCCCTGGTTCATGATATGACCACATATAAATAAATGATTATATAATAAAATACACTTTACACTCAGTAGTGTTTTTCAGTCACATTTTCCATAGGGTAACTGCAAGCATTCGCACCAAAACAAAAAAGGCTCTGTGTGTATCTGTGTGTCTATAAATCCACAGAACAGGCTGAAAGTGCTATTCATTCTGATTGCTAAAAGTACACTCCCACTTATTTTTAAAGTCATGAGTCACAACATTCAATTTAATGGTTGTAACATTACATTAAATATTAATATGTTTGAGATATGTTACTGAAAATGTCACTATTGAAAATATGAATTTAGAATCTAATAACTGCCATGTACTAGCTTGGGTGATTCAGTCAACTTAAGTGACCTCTGTGAGCCAGTTTCCTCATCTATAAAATGGTTAAAATAATGTCTGCCTCATGGAATTGTGGATTAGACACTGGGCATAGGGTATCCAGCACAATGCTTGGGACATAGTGCATGACTAACAAAGTTGCTATCGCATTTTACTTAAGAGAATCCAAAGAGCAAACAATACAAAATTAGGTTTTACTGTCTAAAAATAATACTCCCTATGGAGAGCAAATATGGGGCTGGATATTGATTCTACTGTATAAAAGACAAGTCTTTCATAATAGCCCAATCACACTGAAATCACAGTAAGTAAACAGAATGCAGCAATTGAGACAGGAATATTCCTAAACTATGGTAATCACCCTAAGTGTTAGTTGCTCAGTCATGTCTGACTCTTTGCAGCCCCATGGACAGTAGCTCACCAGGCTCCTCTCTTCATGGGATTTCCCAGGCAAGAATACTGGAGTGCCATTTCTTTCTTCAGGGGATCTTCCTGACCCAGGGATTGAACCCATGTCTCCTGCATTGCAGGCAGATTCTTTACCATCTGAGCTACCAGGGAAGTCCCAATTACACTGAAATCGCAGTAAGTAAAGAGAATGCAGCAACTGAGACAGGAATATGCCTAAACTATGGTTATCACCCTTACTCCCCTCAAACAACCATGAGAATCTCAATGAATACAAGAGAATAGGACTAAGCTACTCTCTTCTAAGATAACTGAGGTGAAGTGGGCATGCATTTAAAATGTCACATTTTCTTATACAAAGTACATGTTTCTAACATATAATGACTTCACTCAAGCTTTTGTGTATAATTTTGTCATTAGTTTGCTCAGTACTGTGTTCCTGGTGCATTATCTAATTCATTTCAGTCATGTAGGAGAAAGGAGAGCTATGGCCTAATGACCTCAATTTTCACTTAAAGAAACAAATTTCCTTTTTGCAAACTAAGACAATTTTTCTCCTGTCAACCTTATTTTAAAATATTAACCTTATTCCCATTACAGTAAATATTCATATTTGTCATCCAGGTTTGCTTATAATTGCAACTTTATCAAGTTATAAAATATTGCTCCTGCTCTTACTTTACCTATCCCAAAGAAAAGATGAAAAATAAAATTTTCAATGAATTATCTTTGCTACCATGTAAATGCACTTAAAAATGTCTTCTTTATTTTTGTTTGGCATCAACTAACATCAAGAAAGAGAGCAAAACAAGGCAAATAGAATATGATTACAGGTTTCTGGATGATGACCAGATACACTCTTTCTGGAAATCTATGGCCTGCCCTTCTGTTAAAAGCCATCATAATGGATGCACTTATTCTTGGAGTAAAATTATTGGATATATGAAATACTGAAAATTTGATAGGAAGTCTAAATTGAGCATGATCAAATTACTATAATGCATCCATAAAATAATGTGGAGTTACTAGGAAAAAAGGAAGAGAACAGAACCATGGTGGAGTAAACTTGTATCTGTAATGTTTTGTTTCATAAAGATGATCAAAAGCAAATATGGCAGAATTTTACAGTATGTTAAAGGTAGACATCAGATACATGGCATTGATTATATACTCTTATTTTTTTTTCTGTTGATGTATTTAACAGTAAGATAATTTAAAATATTAACAAAATGAAAAGTATTGAGTGTTATGCTTTTATATCTATCTCTCTAAAGATGTGCCAAACACTTTCACATGTTCAACTTTATTTAATCATCATAAAATCACTGTGTGATGGGTAGGGACAGAATTTCTACTTCCATTTTATCAGTGAGACGGAAAAGACTTAATGATGTTAGCCTACTTCCATCAAGGTCACAAAGGCCTGAATGCTGGTGGAGCTGAGACTACAGCCTCAGAGTTTCCATATAGAGCACATTCTCCCAAAAACGTGGGCAGGTTTTCTCAAATGTATTTTATTAATAATATTTTCAATGATTTCTATAACCATTTAATGTATATCTTGGTAAACATTCAATGATATGCTATACAAGGCACTAAAGCAAAGCAACTATATTAAAAGCAATAAAATTTAATAGACTTCGATAGTAACTCACTGATAAGCATTAATTTGTCTTAAATTTTTTCTGAAACACGGTAGGACACCAAAAAATAAAAAGTAATAAATGTTGTGATTCAGCATAATACTAAATAAATGACATCAATTTTAGTTCTATACACAAAAATTAAAAAATGGATCCATGTCAAGAATCAGAATACATTGTGCCCCACTTTTATAATGCTGTCTGAATAAAAGCCTTCTAATCATTCATCCAGGTGGTCTGTTCTTAAAACAGTACCTTGCCTGCTGATCAGGAACATCCAGATAAGGGCTTGCAGTTGTAACTCTTCAACATTGTGTAAACAAGCCTTTACTGGGAAGACAGTTGTTTTCTACTTTTCCATGATATATAAACCAATATGTTCAATTATAAAATTCATATTATATACACTAATTAATGCTATTTTTAATAAAATAAAATCCAAGTGATGTCCTAAAGCTTTTATGTTTTCCTTGGAAAATGTTTGGCTTTATTGGGTTTGCTAAGAAAGACAAACTCAATGTTGAAACAAAGGAATTTAAAAATTACAATATGGTTCAATGACATAGACCTTAATACAGAATCTACTCTACCTGGAATAAATAATCTATGAATGTGTTGAGGATGGTCCTGTAAATGGAGCTCATAGGAAACACTGCTAGGCACTAGGAAGAAGTGAGTCATAGGAGATGGGAGGAGGGAAGAGCTTTGGGGGCACTCTCTGTACCCCTTTCCTCACTCACACGGTATTGCTCAATGCTGATTGGCTGTTTGGAACATAACTAAAGGATTTGATTTGTTCCTTTGGAGCACAGTCAAAAAGAGAAGGATCTTTCTCTCTTTTAACCTCTAGCACAGTTCTTCCTGATGGACCCTGAGTCAGCTCCAACTGTGGTGTAGACCTAGAGGGAGCACGTGAAGCGCTGGAGTCTCCTCTTTGCCATGCCTCAAGGAAAGAGCTCTCATTAAAGACATCCTACCAATTAGCTTCACTGGGGTGATTATCCATCTTTTAGGATCAATACAGCAAAAGAGTATTGAGGAAACAATGAATATCAAAACATTACCATGGAATGTGACGAAAAGAGGCTGGCAATATATGTTCTTAGTTTTAAATGCTGTCATCTAACAGAAAAATACATGAATCAAGCATTCATTTTAATTTCAAAGAAAGAACATATCAAAGGAAAGAACAGAAAGAAATAAAGTTAAAATAAAAATAAAATCAATATAAAGTTAAAGAAGTAAAAATCTTGAAAGTCTAAAAATGGTTCTTTGAAAAAAAAAGTGAAAAGACACAGCACTTGATACATACTAAAAAGTAGGGTTGTAACAATGGATATAGAAAGAAGCTTACAACTGAAAATGAATACTCTGAAAAACTATATTTTAAAATAATTTCTATTTTACAATGTTGAGCAACTCCCAGGAGAGGTAAGTATTGCTTGGATAGTAACTAACTGGGTGTCCACATCTGGAGGGGTTTCTTCCACCGTGAGTTTCCACTTCAAGTTACTGTCTCTCAAACCTGAGGGTCCAGCCCAGACCTCCCCCAAGGCACAGAGCCATTGCCCAGTGTCCCCTTCAGCTGAATGTCTCACAGGAAACTCAATGAAATATGTTCCATATGAAACTTAGTGAAAGTGAAAACTGAAGGTGTTAGTCACTCAGTTGTGTCCGACTCTTTGCAACCCCATGGACTGTAGCCTGCCAGGCTCCTCTGTCCATGGGATTGCCCAGGTAAGAATATTGGAGTGGGTTGCTATTCCCTTTCTCCAGGGGATCTTCTCAATCCAGAGATCAAACTTGGGTCTCCTGCACTGCAGGCAGATTCTTTACCATCTGAGCCACCAGGGAAACCTATTTTCCTTAATACTTGCTCGTCTTGCTTAAGAAAAGTAAACTTAAATGCTTGATCATTCTGAAGTCAAGAATGAAATTCTGTGAAAATTAACTGTACTTTATGAGTTAGGTGATTACATTCAAAGTACCTAAATTCTTGAAGGCTTATATTTCTTATCTATCAAATAGTGAAAATAAGATAAAAATTCACAGAGACATTATGATGAATAAATAAAACAATGATTAGAAAAATCTCTAGCATGGTGTTTCTGTGCGATATAATTGCTCAGAAAAAGCGTAACTATTACAGTAGTCAAGTTCCCTTAATTATCTTAATAGATGGTGCTATTATTCATGAAATAATCAAAGCTGAAAATCTGGAACTTATCTGTAAATGTTTTTGTTACTTTAATCGCTATCTCCAACTGATGACTAAACAATGCTGATTCTAGCTCCAAGTGAAAGCTGCTCAGTTGTGTCAGAGTCTTTGCCACCCCATGGACTGTAGCCTTCCAGGTCCCTCTTTCCATGTAATTCTCCAGGCAAAAATACTGGAGAGGATAGCCATTCCCTTCTCCAGGGGATCTTCCCAACCCAGGGATTGAAACCAGGTCTCCTACATTGCAGGTGGATTCTTTACCATCTGAGCTACCAGCGAAGCCCTCCAACATAGTTCACAAATCTGCCCTTTCCTCTCCATTTCCAGGTCTAAAGCCATCACTTGGCCTACAGCAAGTCTCTTAACTGGATCTGTAATCTGTTTTGATCCATGGTATACCCTGTAAATTATGTGTATGGTGCACTCACTTTTCCCCAGTCACAGCTGATTGAGACCAGGGTGAACACCTGTTTCAGGCACTAGCCAATCAGATTCCCTCTCCTTGAAATCTGAAACTAGAATTTTAGTTTGTATTGGAGCTGCAGGAAATTGTAGGGAGCCAGTGAGGCTACTCTGGGGTTTTGAGCAGGGAGATTTAGGGAAATCTAATCAGTGGAGAGAAATAACAATGGAGCAGAAGCAGAGACAAGAGACCACATGGCCAGAAAAAGGGAGAAATCTAGACTCTCCATATTTAGAAATTTAGGTTTTCCAACTCTCAGTTCCAGTCTCCCGTCAAGCTCCAGCTGTACTTGTCATTGGACATAATAAATCACCCCTAACTGCTTAAAATAAGTTCTCTTTTAGTTTAAGCTAGTTTGAGTTATATTTCCTGCAGTCAAATGATTCCTGAAAGTTCGTACTTGTGATAATAATGGAATCAGGATTAGAACTTGAATCTGGCACTTGGCTGCTTAAATCCTATCAGATTCTATTTTCTCCTGTAGGGTTCTTGACTAAGAAAACACACAAAAATAATAATAATCAGGTGCAAAGCTAAGAACTTTAAAATAATTAATAGCTGACACTACCCTCTGTCACTGCAAGGCTATTCTGGCAAGAGTTGGATTGAAGAATTTACTGTGGATCTGAACCCAAAGCAAGGTCCACCACCCAGCATGAAAAGCGATTTCGGGGTATAGAGACCTGGATAGCTCTGCGGGGAAAAACAGCTGGGCTTCAAGAGAGACCTATCTCAACCTGATGATTCTACAGAACAAGGTAGAAGCAAGCAGGCTGGCTAGCCTATCTTGAGGGATCAGTTCTGTCCAGATGCGTTTACCTCATAGGAGCCCTGGCAATTTAACATTATACTGACCCTACCAGTAGTGAATTTTTATGGGTCATTGAATACTGCGAATTCTGGAAAATCAAGAGTAGAAATTTCCTTCCCATGGGAAGAACAACAAGCAGTAGTTTCTTCTCCATGGACAAAGAAGAGATGTGAGGAAATAAAAGGATCTCCCTTCAACAGAAGTCTCAGCAGTAAAAATTGTCCAGACAGAAAAAGTTGGGCTTATGGTATGTCATAAATAAATCGTGAGTTTCAAGGGCAACCTCTCCAACTGACGCAATAAAAGCGCGCTGAAACCTCCAGTGGACTTTATTCTGGTTTAAGAGAGAGGAGACTTGTGAGAAGCGTGAAGACTGTGTTATTTTCCCCTGCAGGGTCAAGAAGGAAAGGTGGTCAGGATGAAAGTAACATACAACCACAGTGGAAAAGGGGGAGACCAATTCCTGGAGCTATTGGGGAAAAGGATGGTGGTCACTTGGGTGGTGTCCCTTAGAGTCTGGTGGTCAGTATGCCCCAGGTTTATCTGCATCTGTGCTCCTGTAACCCCAGATAGTCTTACCTGCTCCTCATTACTGTCACCACTAGCAGACCCCCTCCTCTTAGGCCCTTATTCTATTAAATGCCCCTGTCCTCAGTGCCACCAGAGCTAAGCGGAAGAAACATTTTAATCTGTCTGGTACAGGGAGAGACATGGTGCCTGATGCATTCTTACCACTGGAGTATTGGTTCACTTGGTGATTTTATCACTGAAGCATAGTTATACATGGCAACTGTATCACCATGAGGCACTTCAGGCTTGCCTTCTTACCTAAACAAATCATCGGATTACATTAGGCTTCCTAAAGTATACTGACTTTGTCTACATTATACTGAGTGCTATTTTCAGACTTTTGCTCATATTACCTTTAAAAATAAATGAAACTAATATCTTATTCATGGATGCCTAGGAAATCAAAAGATGAATGAGATAATATCATTATCAAAAGCATTTCTATATAACTATTTGGGGATGCCAATGTGATAAGCACTATATAAAGCCAATGAGAGACTTGAATGATTTTACCTTTAAAAGACTATCAACTAAAATATAAAATTAGAATGAACTCATAGGTGCAAACAATTGACTGCAACTAAAGTCCTAACTTATCTGACATTAAGGAGTGTCATTTTGTGCACTAGGAAGCAGTCTAAAATTTTGAAATTTGGGTAATGTAAGACCTTGAGGAAATGTCTACATTTCCCTCCCCAAAAGACTGGATTTAGAAACAGTTTATAAGAGAAGGAAAAAAGAGGCCTTAATAAATAAGGGAAGTTGGAATCCTAAAAGAAAGAAAGAAAAAGAAATTTAGGCATAACCACTTGGCAGGCAATTTGAAAGGCTAAGTAGAGCTGTCCTGGTAATTTGTAGATGTTTACTTCTTGTCTTCATAACTGAGCATGAAAATGTGCTAAGGGTGAGAGAGGAACTAAGTCTACTTCTTTTGTTATCTTCTATGCTTGATTTGGGCCAATGGTTTGTCTCTTACAGTCATCTGAGGGGCAGCATGTACAGTGGGAAGGGTCAGGCTTTATGAACTAGCCCACAAAACTCCTCTCCCAATGGTAGGATCCAGGCGACATTCTCCCTGACCCAAACTCTATCAACAACTGAAATCATGTGACTAGTGCTAACTGGCAGGGAAACCATGTGTACTCACACTGACTGGGCATTTGTACACGAAATATAGTATGCTGTTTTTAATGCTTCTCATAAAGCTGCAGGGGTGTGTTTTTCTCTACGTTTAATAAGTAATAACCATTCTACCCATCATCTGACAGAATTATGACTAATGCTTCCTGCCTTCCCTAAATTGAGGCAACTGGATCAACACAGGAATCAGAGTGAAGAACGCCTGTCGTATAGCATCTCTCTCACTAAGACAAGGACACGTAGAGTCTAGTGGTGGCGCAAAAGCGTGGACTCTGGCATTAAATAAACTTCAGTTCCACTCGTGATTCTGTCATTTCACTGCTTTTGTGCTTTGTAGAAAGTAATTTGGACTCTCAGGGTCTATTTCCACATTTGTAAAATAGGGGTAAAAAAAATGCTGATATTTTAGGACTGTATAAGAAATAAATATGCCAGCAAATTTGGAAAACTCAGTAGGGGCCACAGGACTGGAAAAGGTCAGTTTTCACCCCAAACCAAAAGAAAGGCAATGCCAAAGAATGCTCACAGGACTGGGAACGGTCAGTTTTCACCCCAAACCAAAAGAAAGGCAATGCCAAAGAATGCTCACAGGACTGGAAACGGTCAGTTTTCACCCCAAACCAAAAGAAAGGCAATGCCAAAGAATGCTCAAACTACCACACAATTGCACTCATCTTACATGCTGGTAAAGTAATGCTCAAAATTCTCCAAGCCAGGCTTTAGCAGTACATGAACCATGAACTTCCAGATGTTCAAGCTGGTTTTAGAAAAGGCAGAGGATCCAGAGATCAAATTGCCAACATCTGTTGGATCATCAAAAAAGCAAGAGAGTTCCAGAAAAGCATCTATTTCTGCTTTATTGACTATGCCAAAGCCTTTGACTGTGTGGATCACAATAAACTGTGGAAAATTCTGAAAGAGATGGGAATACCAGACCACCTGACCTGCCTCTTGAGAAACCTGTATGCAGGTCAGGAAGCAACAGCTAGAACTGGACATGGAACAACAGACTGGTTCCAAATAGGAAAAGAGTACGTCAAAGCTGTATATTGTCACCCTGCTTATTTAACTTATATGCAGAGTACATCATGAGAAACGCTGGGATGGAGGAAGCACAAGCTGGAATCAAGATTGCCGGGAGAAATACCAATAACCTCAGATATGCAGATGACACCACCCTTATGGGAGAAAGTGAAGAAGAACTAAAAAGCCTCTTGATGAAAGCGTGAGAGGAGAGTGAAAAAGTTGGCTTAAAGCTCAACATTCAGAAAACTAAGATCATGGCAACTGGTCCCATCACTTCATGGGAAATAGACAGGGAAACAGTGTCAGACTTTATTTTTGGGGCTCCAAAATCACTGCAGATGGTGATTGCAGCCATGAAATTAAAAGACGCTTACTCCTTGGAAGGAAAGTTATGACCAACCTAGATAGCATGTTAAAAAGCAGAAACATTACTTTACCAACAAAGGTCCGTCTAGTCAAGGCTATGGTTTTTCCAGTAGTCATGTATGGATACGAGAGTTGGACTGTGAAGAAAGCTGAGAGCCGAAGAATTGATGCTTTGGAACTGTGGTGTTGGAGAAGACTCTTGAGAGTCCCTTGGACTGCAAGGAGATCCAATCAGTCAATACTAAAGGAGATTAGCCCTGGGTGTTTATTGGAAGGACTGATGTTGAAGCTGAAACTCCAATAGTTTGGCCACCTCATGCGAAGAGTTGACTCATTGGAAAAGACCCTGATGCTGGGAAGGATTGGGGGCAGGAGGAGAAGGGGATGACAGAGGATGAGATGGCTGGATGGCATCACTGACTCGATGGACATGAGTTTTGGTGGACTCAGGGAGTTGGTGATGGACAGGGAGGCCTGGCGTGCTGTGATTCATGGGGTTGCAAAGAGTCGGATGTGACTGAGTGACTGAACTGAAATGAAGATATAAATAAATATAATAAAGTGCCCTATATTTCGCTCTTTCCTTATCTCCATGTACCATCAATATCACTGTAAGGGAATGGTGTTGTGTTTAATAAATTTGATTCAAATGCCACATGAAAAGAGCACTATCTTCCCAACCATGCAGGCCACTTCAAGAAGGCAGGTTCTTACACCCAGGAGTGAATAAAGGTAACTCCTTGATAATAAATTGGGATGTACAAATCAGCATTCCAATGTTAATGTTAAATGTTAAATAATAAAAAGGTTAATATTAAATTTCGACATGAGAAAGTCAAAGCTCAGTCATGTATAAGGAAAAATAGTATAAAAGTATAATATAGTATTTATAGATATACAATATTATATATAATTATATATGTAATATAATTATAGTATAATAGTATTATTATATAGTATAATAAAAAGTATAATAGTATAAATAGCATAAAAGTACTCGAGGAATTCTCTGGTGGTCCAGTGGTTAGGACTCAGTACTTATACTGCTGTGGCCCAGGTCCAATTCCTGGTCAGGGAACTAAAGTCCCCCAAGCTGTGCAGTGTGGCCTAAATAAATAAATAAATAAAAGTACTTGATTGCTATTGTTTGAGAATTTGATTTCATTTAAATTCAACAAATATTTATTTGGATTCTTGTTAGATTCCATCTGTTCTGGAGCCAGGAAAACTTTGGTACAAATTAAGTGTACGGGGATTTCAGAGAGAAACAGATATATTTAATGGTTTGGGGGAAAACTTCTTATCAAAGATGATATTTGATATGGGCTTTGAAGGATGCCTAGTCTTTAAAATGTGGAAAAGGGATGAAGGATGGAATTTGGCAGCCTATAAAGGCAGGAGAGGCTTCTAATGTCAGGTTGAAAAACATCAAACTAATTAAAATTGGCAACAAGGCCTTGGTGATTAGAAGAATGGTGTCTTTTAAGATTAGGAAGTGAAGAAAATTTAGGAAGAAAAGGAAAATGATGCATTTGGTTTGGGGTAAGCAAGGCATCCTGAGAGGACTCCCTAGGAGAGCAGGCAGCTGAGACTATGGAGCAACAGCAAGAAGAGAAGACAAGGAGATGTTTGTCATTATCTACACAAAAAGAGCTTAAAGCACGGAAAGGGATTAGGTCTCTAGGCTAAAGAATGAAGGGGACTGAAAGGATGCACCTTTGGGGATGAGACAGTCTATATTAAGGTCACAGCAGAAAGAAGAGCAGCCAGTGAAAAAGACTTAAGGGCCAGTGAGTTAGTAAAAAAGTGCTTGAGGATTTGGGAAGCTCAGTGTGAAATGCTGTATAGAAATTGGAGAATACTGAGACATAAAAAAGCCACTGAATTTAGACCCTGACGGATCTAAAATACACAATAGATGTAAAAAGGCAACAGGATTTTGACTGACTATATAAGATACATGTGTGCTAAGTTGCTTCAGTTGTGTCCGACTCTCTGTGACTGCACGGACTGTAGCCTATCAGATTGCTCTGTCCATGGGATTCTCCAGGCAAGAATACTGGAGTGGGTTGCCATGCTCTCCTCCAGGGGATCTTCCCGACCCAGGGATCAAACCTGGGTCTGTTACATCTCCTGTGTTGGCAGGCATATTCTCTACCACTAGTGCCACCTGGGAAGCCCATATAAAATACAGTATAGACAAAGGAAAAGGGCTATGTAGTGTTTGAACAAATAGGAGCTTCGGAGCCAGGAAAACTTGGGTGTGAATCTGTGATGTTTCAAAGTTGTGAGCTTGGGCAAATGACTTGACATCTTTAATGCCAAGGTTTTTCTTTTGTAAAGTGGTGATAATGATGTCTAACTTCCTTAGCTGTTGTGAATGTTAAATTTGGATATCATATGTAAAGTGCCTAGTACAGTGTCTGGTCATATTATGTGCTTGATGAATGTTAGTTTCTTTTCACTTGCTCCATGGAGAACATCAGGCAAAGGATAATACATCAGTGAAGGGACACTTAATCAGAAAGACAGATGTGAAAAGTAGTAAAACAGCAACAATCAGGGTGTGGCATGAATAATACATTTAAAAATCAAATGGGGACTTCCCGGTGGTCCAATGGCTAAGATTTTGTGCTCCTGATGTAGAGGGCCTGGGTTCAATACCTCATTGGGGAACTAGACTCCACAGCTAAAGAGTTTTCATGTTGCAACTAAAAAGATCCTGGGTGCTACAACTAAGATCTGACAGCCAAATAAGTAAATAAAAATAAATATTAAAAAAACAAAAATCAAAAAGTGAAAAACACTGGACCAGGTGTCTGAAGATATTGGTTTTATTCCTAGAAACATCATTTATCATGGAATTCTTTTATAAACTCATTTAAGCTTCTACTCAGTACTCAGCTTTCGCATTTATAGAACTGAAATAGAAATTCTAGTTCCACTGAACAAAAATGACGATTTTCAGGATCAAACATAAGATGTATAAGAAAACAGTTTACAAACTATTACACAATAAAAAAGTATCACTGGAAGGTATACACATCTAGCATTTGATAACATTATGGCTATCCATGTCTGCATGTGCATGCACACATTAAACTGGCGGTTGCTAGCTGGATACTAACCTTAAATGATTCTCACTTCTTCCTGACACCTGAATCCCAACCATTTGTTACTTTTCCTGAATATATAAACTCACTATGTAGACAAGGATGAAACTTAGGTTTTAGGTTCAGGTTCATAAATTAATCTCCAACTTTTGAGTATCTCCATTGAGTATATATTTAAGTTCGTAATTTGGTCATCTGACTTTCCTTCAGGCTCAGTACAAAGAAATATAGTATACTTTTAACATTTCTGGAGCATTTAAGATTAACTCCAGGAGTAAATTACAATTAGAAGGGAATTCAATGCCCCAAAAGATTTCTTAGATTCCAGCAAAACACCTGTGTTACTATTTTGCAAACAGGATAATGGTTTTTACATTATAATTGCATCTTACTGTGTGTGATATAATGTGTCCTTTGGAATAACTGGCCAAATGCAAAGTTATAAGAAACAAGTAAAAGAGGAAAACAAAGACTAGAGTGCTTTAAAGTTTCGATCACTCATACCATCATTTGATAAAAGGAATGTATTTACTATTATTTAAGAAAGACATGTATTATGTGAATGGGAAATGTGGTTAGAAAATGAAAGTAACAGTCAAAATTGATTATAAAATACACTGTTTCCTTAACCTAATATTAGTTCTCAGCATGATTAAGATAATAATCTAATGGGTTTTGAAGTGTTCCATTACTGACTATGAATCTCTAAATTTAAAGGAGCAATTTTGGGGGCAATGAATGGAAAAATGCATTTCAAAATTTTACAATTTTTGTTTTTTAAAGGTATGACCAATAACAAAAGTTGGTACAAAATAAAACAATAAATATCCTGGTTGCTTTTGTTGCGGCTTCAGAACGTCCAAAAGACAATAGTGATTATGTGGTTTTTGATAAGGGAGGTGACTAAAAAGTGCCTTGTCAGTTTTCCATTCCTTGCCAGTTGCATTAAAATGCCGCTCTGAGCACCGTTTTTCCCCCTCAGTCTGGAATTTCAGAAGCAAAGAGTACAAAAGAGCTGATGAGCAATGAATGCTTCACCCTTCCTCAATTAATCTTGTCTCCCTACCTTTGCTTTTGCTTTCCCTCTACATGAAGGTAATAATGACACCCTCATCCATTATCCTTTTATCCCTGTTATTCTCGTGAAATTGCTTAATAATATGTTACAGATTCGTCTTCACTCACATAATTCTTCCTGTCATTTGCAGTATATCATCCTACAAACATACAGCCCACTTTCACTGGCCGTTCTTTGAAGATTATTGTCAGTGACATCTTCAGGATGCGTTTGGAATCTGGAGTATCATTTCCGTTGCGATGGGGAATTACACTGACTTATCTGTCATTGCCAAAAGCACAACAAGCAATTCAGTGTTAATGCAAAGGTAACATGGGTTTTTATCCTGCCTCCAGAACAAGAGCGCTTGTAAATTTATGCTAATGTGGTCCTTTTAGAGTTTAATAACCTCTTCCCCTACTAGAAAAAGACTTACACATACACAAACACATACGGACTCACACTCCCATGTACCGGAAAGATAACTGGTCAATGGGTAATTATTGATTTTCAATCTTTTTTTCATATTTGCATTCATTTCACTTGGAATATTATATAGACATGTTACGGAAAAAATTAGATATGAAAAGATTCCATTTCAATCCCTAGTACTCGACTATTTTGGATGAAAAAAATATTTTAACCAAATGAATTTGTAAAAGTTCCTCCACAAATAGTGTTTTAGTTAGCTTTTCTACCAAGAGTTCAAGACCATTACAAATGAGCAGTTTTCCCTGATTGAGGGTGGCATTCCAGAGGGACCCAGGCAATCCAGTGTGCGTGCCAAGTCTGACAACACATGACAAGCTGGTCGGCGTGCAGTAATTTGACTAATTATACCGGATTAGAGCATATTAATGCAAGCTGTTTTCTCCAGAGTTAATGACCTGCTGACTGGGTTCTGTTAGGCCCCACTAGGTCTACAGGCAGCTAGAAAACAAAACCCTGTTTTGTAAGCCCTCGTCATTTCACATCAGCAAATGAGTATATCAAACGACGGAGCAGGAAAATGCAAGCGACATTTGTCTGCTTGAAACTCCTGCAGCCTTCCCCAACTTTCCACCTCATGGGCTTCTTTTATATAAATTTGATGTCAGTTTTCTTTTTTTTTTTTTTTTTTTTTTGAAAAAGGAGTAGCCAGGAAGTAAAATCTGGGAGAAAAAAGAAGTAATATGGAGAGTATGCTATTGTTGGAGGCACAGAGCCTGTTGTTTCGAAACCGGGTTTATGTGAAAAAAATTTAAAGTGGACACTGATCTTATGTTCCCTGTAACAAGAATATGTAACAAATAATGATGAATGTTTAAAAACAGATGGATGTGTAATAAAATCTTTTCTATCTCTAATTTTATCTGGAAGATATTTCCATTCCAAAGGGATTTTTAAGTTTTAAAAATGTGGCTGGATAATAATTAATGTAGGAAAATGTAAGACATTAATATTTTTAAATTATTTGTCCATTTCTTTAAAATTAAGTCACATTTAACTCAAAACTAGCTAGGAACTTTAACATGTCCCTGAGTGTTAACATTTATATAATTTATGCCTATAAATTTTGCTTCTGAGAAGATATAAAGTGACTTATGGGAATATATAAAGTATTTGAATTGGAAATATATGAAAAACAAGGTCAAAAATAGAAAATGAATCTAGATGCAGGATTAATAATAAAAATGAAAAAGCACAGCAGAGTCATTTAAGCTTTCATTGTTTGGGCCACAAATTCATGAATTCCCCAAAACCAAGGGAAAACAAAAGAGGTAATAAATTCACCATAAAGTTAGTAAGACAAAAACCAGTTAAGGAATAACTGCACAATTATTTCTAATCCTAAAGCTCGAAAAAAATTTAAGTCAAGGGTTTTCACAAAAAAGGGCACTGTTTAGTATAATAAATAATGTTTCAACAATATCCACACACTGAATTTCAAGGCTTTTAGCATTTCCCAAAGCACAACTTGGAAAAATGAATCCTACAGAGAGCTAGGAGGACAGAGGCCATTCGTACCTTCTGAGAGAAAGGGGCTCATCCAGAGTTTCTCTGCAAGGGGCTGACTTACAAGGGCCAGGAGGTGCCTCCCCTAGGCAGAATCAATGGCAGCTAATCCATGGGTTTGCCAATACTCTGTGGTTTGGCCTGGCTCATGAATATGAGCGCAGGGAATCCGATTCCCGTAGAGAACTGGAAATAGGAAACGGAGAATGCACTGTATAATTGGCAGTAGGAACTGCAGCTGAAATGTGTCATGATGTAGTGAGAGGACAGGGGAGCCAAGACGGGACAGGGGCAAGTCTAAAATTCAAGTGAACCAAAGCTATGACCAAGTACAGGAAGCTTACGTGTTGAAGGAGAAACGAGGATGTCTAGAGATGAGCAGACCAAGTGGTTTAGCAAAGACAATAGACAGAGCAGTCCCTGGAGCTGACTGACTTCTTGACTTTTAACATTCCAGACTATAAAAAACATATATCTTTACAATAAAGTTCCTATTTCTGGAGGTAACTTGGAATAAAGTCTAGTCCATGCAACCAAAGGATCTAACCAAAAAAGAGGTCAACACAATGAGCCAAGTAATTTCTGCTAACCAGGTTTCACCAGGAGTATAGAATATTTAGGAATGAACAGACTCCTCAACGGGCCTTCCAGGTGGGTCAGTGGGCAAAGAATCTGCCTGCAATGCAGGAGAAGCAGGAGACTAGGGTTTGATTCCTGGGTCAGGAAGATCCCCTGGAGGAGGGCATGGCAACCCACTCCAGTATTCTTGCCTGGAGAATCCCATGGATAGAGGAGCCTGGCAGGCTACAGGCCATGGGGTCACAAAGAGTTGGACACAACCGGAGCGGCTGAGCATGCATGCACACAAACTTCTTAACATTCAAGCAAGCTTCTACATCTGCTCTTTCACTCAGCCAAAATTTTAACTGATGTTGGGCGATGTGTGAAGATTTTGCTTCTTGCCATGTACCTGTAGAAATTGAAAGCAACACCACATGCTTTCACTGACAGTGCAAAACACGAGTAAGTTTGACAAGCTCCTTTGGATATCTAGTGTTTGTTTTTTTTTTTTTTAATCCCTGCCTGAATAGAAGACCATCCCATTTCTGCTATGGATAACCAGGAGCTGGGGCTAAGACAGATTTGAGAAAAGAAGTCTGAGATCCCTCAACGAACAGAGAAAAATCTCATCCTCAAATTTTTGTTGTTGTATAGTTGCTAAGTCGCGTCCAAATCTTTTGTGACCCCACGGACTTTAGCCCACCAGGTTTCTCTGTCCATGGGATTTTCCAGGCAAGAACACTGCAGTG
This sequence comes from Okapia johnstoni, assembly GCA_024291935.2. Lineage (NCBI taxonomy): Eukaryota > Metazoa > Chordata > Mammalia > Artiodactyla > Giraffidae > Okapia > Okapia johnstoni. Next base: position 64,395,671 of record CM044321.1, read on the forward strand.
GGTTGCCATGTCCTTCTCCAGGGGATCTTCCCGACCCAGGGATCAAAGCTGCGTCTCCTGCATTGGCAGGCAGATTCTTTACCACTGAGATGCCAGGGAAGCTCCACAACTAATTGTCATAAAATTATTTGCTTAAAACAAGTAATAAATTAGAGGCAGAGATAAAAATAAAAATGTTTACATTGGGCATTAAGGTCACTTTTCAGCAAAGGTCTCCAAAGCCAGTGCAATTTCATATACTGCTTTTTACTTACTTGACTATAGAAGTGATTCACAGACACTACTCTTTAGGTAATTCATTTTCACTACCACTACTACCACTCCAGTATTCTTGGGCTTTCCTTGGGGCTCAGCTGGTAAAGAATCTACCTGCAATGCAGGAGACCTGGGTTCGATCCCTGGGTTGGGAAGATCTCCTGGAGAAAGGAATGGCTACCCACTCCAGTATTCTGGCTTGGAAAATTCCATGGACTGTATAGTCCACGGGATCGCAAAGAGTCGGACGTGACTGAGAGACTTTTACTCACATTTCAGGTTAGACCATCAAAAACTCTTTCAATTCACTCTCATACTAAAGTTAGAGTAATTATTGAGAAAAGTAAATCTACTTAAAATATTTTAACAGCTTTCCCAACACTTGATAGTAAAGTGTAAACTTGTCAATATGGTCTATATTCTCCCTCAAAATTTGGCACAATCCTTTCTAGTCTAATTCTTGCCAGCATCCTATCCCTTACAGTCTCCCACTATACAGCTTCTTTCAAATCCTTGAATGTATCATGTTCTGTTTCATCTCCAGGCCTTCATATGTAGTGGTCCAAGAATGAGCGTGGAAGTCACACAGATCCCGATTCTATTGCCAGTTCTACTACTGTTTAGTTCTGTGATTTTGGGCAAATCACTTAGCTTTTCTGAATCTCTATTTCCTCATCTGCCAATTTGGATTATAATATCTATCTGTAAGAGACTGTGGGGATAAAGTTGTGTAAGTAGGTATGCAACAAATGATAGTCACTGTAATTACTTTAGATCAGGGCACCAATCTATCAGCAATTAATATCAACATCAGTGAGTTTGGGTCAAACATCAGGGAATTTTGATTATATTACAGTCAACACTGTAACAGAAGTACTAAAATTGTCTTTGCAAACCTAGAATAAATTATTATGATGGAAAAGGATATAACTGTAACATGTTCAATCAGGCCATTTATGAGTATTATACTATAAGAAATACACTTAAAATTAAAGAATGCCCAGAAGAGGCTGGCCCATGTGGTAGCTGTGCAGGTGGTGAGAAGTGATAAAGTATTTTGAGGTAGTGATAATTATTTGCTAAGAGACTGTATATGTGAGACATGAGAGAGAGAGAGACAATAGTCAAGCACAACTTCAAGGCTATGGCTTGAACAACTGGATTGCTAAGGTTACAAGAAAGGTTAGATGAGAAAGACTATAGGTAAAACAATTTTTTTTTTTGGATCAGGGGCAAAGGAAAGGAAAACAGGAGCTCAGAACTAGACAAGGCGAGTTCAATTTATCTATTAAAACAGACATCCAAGTATAAATGCCTAGTAGACAGTTGAGTATAAGAGCCTGGAGGGTGACACAGAGATCTAGGACACAAATATACATTGTGGATTTTTCAGAATATTAATGATATTTAAAGTCATATGACCAAATGAGATTACCAAGGGAGTAATTGTAAAAAGTAAAAGAAGTCCAAGAACTAAGCATTGGGGATCTCCAAGGGAGAGTGGGTGAGGAGAAAAGAAGATTCAACAAAGGAGACTGAAAAGGAGAAATGAGTGAGGAAGGAGGATAACCAGGGCTTCTGAAAGCCAAAGTAAGACAGTGAGTCAAGGATGAGGATGGGATAAATTATGTTGAACAGAACTGATGTTGGTCTCCAAATCTGGCAAAATGGAGATCACTGGTGACCATGACAAAAGAACGTTTAGCGAAGTGGTGAAAGCAAAAGTCTTTTTTGAGTGGATTTAAAAGAGAAAGAAATAAATCATTGGGAACAGCTTTACAGGAAGAAAGTGTTTAGTAGCTAGAAGACAAAAAAATAAAGAGGAGATCCGTATTGCTATATACATCCAAGATAGTGGGTGGATAGTAAGAAAGTGTCCTGCAATGTGAATTTAGATCAGATGACTTAAAAGTCCTTTTTACCTCTATGGTAATAGTTCTATAATTGAGAAATGGTTTGAAGTTAAGTACTTGTAACTAGGAATCAAAAGAATGGACTGTTCTAATTCTTCTAACTAGCTGTATGATCATCAACAAGTTATTTGGGGGCTTTATTTGTACTTAAAAATTAGAATAATGAAATAATACATTGCAAATTCTAACTCTAAACATTTAAGAGGTAATGTACTAAGAATTTATCTTTTGACTATGTTGCAGGGAATGAGTGAGGGAGTAGCTGAACACTAATGGGTTGAGTGTTAGGCATTTTCTAGTCCTCACACACTATTCATACCTTCCCAAGATCCTATGAGGCAGATCTTAATGGTTCCAATTTGGATGAGGAAACTAAAGATAAGAAAAGTTAAGAGGCTTTATATCCAAGTTTGGCTAATTGTACAGCCTGAGTTGTTTAAACATTAACATCTTGATGCCACAATTCTGTGAAGAATTTCAAATTAGTACTGCTAAATTAATATGTATGATTTCTCAAACACTTCCAAAGCCTAATAAGACAGACCTATAAATATTTCTAGGATAGGAGTGGGTAGCCTATCCCTTTCTCCAGTGGATCTTCCCGACCCTGGAATCGAACCGGGGTCTCCTGAGGGCAGATTCTTTACCAACTGAGCTACCTGGGAAGCCCATAAATCTTTCTAAACATTTAAAAACTGCCATAAATAATAATAAATCAGACACATTTAATAAATAAAACTGGAAATATATAAGATATTCTAAAGAATTAATACGAACCTGGTTAAATGATTATAGGAATTTACTTTCTCAACTTACAAGTTATTTAAATTTGAATTAAAGATCAACTTAAAGTAAATGCTGTTTGTATACACTGCTACTGCTAAGTCACCTTAGTCATGTCCGACTCTGTGCGACCCCATAGACGGCAGTCCACCAGGCTCCCCCGCCCCTGGGATTCTCCAGGCAAGAACACTGGAGTGGGTTGCCATTTCCTTCTCCAATGCATGAAAGTGAAAAGTGAAAGTGAAGTCGCTCAGTCGTGTCCGACTCTTAGCGACCCCATGGAGGAGCCTACCAGGCTCCTCCGTCCATGGGATTTTCCAGGCAAGAGTACTGGAGTGGGGTGCCATTGCCTTCTCCGTTTGTATACACAAGTTAAAACATTTATGAATAAAATAAAATCTGTAAATCAAATTTAAAGAATAAAATAGGAAGTTTTCTATCATTAAACTAATTAATTTAAAATCAATTAATTGAATAATTAAATAATTTTTAAAGTTCTCTCATGCACAAAAGATTTCCCAGATACTAAAACTCACCAATATCTCTAAGATTATTTATTTTATTATATTACCTCTTAGATGAGGAAAATGTATTTATTAAGGAAATTTCCCCAAGAGATAATGGAAATTGAAAGCCACATATTTTTAACAACATTCTATTTCTTCCACCTTGTACTCTGGCTATCCCTTCTATAATAATGAGAAAACAGTTTCAGGTAAGAACTGGTTTGCATACTACTTTTCAGAAGGCCACAAAACCTTTGGCAGTTTTTAAACTGGTGGTTTGTTGGTCAAATTTTGCTACAGATATGTTTTGTTTGGCTTGCACAGTACTTTTGGTTGTTTTGTTGATTTTAACTTCAATTAGCTAGCAACATTCTATAGCTGAGATGTTCCACAGTTTAATTTTTGTTTAATCCAAAATATTTTCTCTAAAATGAATACTCATTCAGGATTATATATAAAGAATGTGACATATCCCAATATCCAACTGAATATCCATAATAATCATAACATGCATCTTCCCTGCTTCTTAACCAAAAGTAGTCTCACTTCTTTACTTCAAATTTTCACATTCCAAATTGGTCTTGTTCCTTTCTCTGAGGGAACAACTATAATTGGGCAAGGTATTAATATTCTACTGGACAATTTCAAGGTTAAATCTATAAGTTAAGAAATTTTAAAGATTTAAAAGTATATTATTAAAACGATTTTGACAATCAATGAGGTTAACAAACATTAAGTAAAAATGACAATATCTGATGTTGATAGGGGACCAATGACCTGGCTGTTGTATATGGTATTTTATACATTAGTATAAACTTTCTGGAGCTGAGGCTTGAAAACAATACATATGAAAGCTTCAAAAACAAAGGCAAGACAAATTCTCAACACCAGCAAGTCTATTTCTAGGCACTTATCCTAAAGAAATAATTGAACAAGTGTAAAAAGGGGTATTTACAAAATTATTCATTACTTAAAATAGAGAAAAATTAAAATGTTTACTTTTAGGTGTCTGTTTATTACATCAAATTTATACAATGAATATCAATTATATTTATCCTAAAAGGAATGATGAAGATTTATACTTATTGAAATGTGTCCATATGATACTGCTTCATGAATAAGTCACAAAAATATTTGTATACTATCATTTGTCAAAATACAACCATATGTATATAGATGTATATGTGAATATATATCCTGAAAAAGTATGGTATTATAAATGCTAGGTTTTATCTCTGGACTGTTAGGTTATGGGCACTCTTAATTTTATTTTTTATGCTATTCTATATTATTTACATTTTAACATTTAGCAAGTATTATTATATTATATGCATTAAAAGCAATAAATGCAGTCTGCAGGCTAACAATATACCTTTAAATTTATGCAGTCTGCAATTACACTGGGAATTAGTAAATATTTACATGAAGAAAATAATTATTTTAAAAGGGAATCATCACTGAATCCATGGGGAAGAGCTGTTATTGATTGTTTCCTCGAAAGTTAAACAATATCATTAGCTAGACTTCTATGCACTGAGAAATGGAATTTTGTTAACTGCAAGTTTTATATGCTCATAAAACTTAAAGTAACCCAAAACTCGACTTCATATTTTCTAGTTTACATTTCCAGCTCCCAGAGGGGAATGGAGGGAAGCTGTGAGAATTTATGGACCCTTCCCAAGTCTATCTGTAGGCCCAGACCCCATGTAAGGTATCAGATATGACCAAGAGGGTGCAGATATGACCAGCGGGGTGGCAAGGCTCATCTGCAGGGCATGCCATTCCACCACCATGGATTTCAAGCCCCTCAGGTGTGGTCACTGGCTATGCAGCTCAGAAAAAAAGAGCACATGCGACTCACGAGCTTATAGCACTCGCCTCCAGCACACAGCTGGTTTCACACTGGAGATTTCAAATCTGTTTCTCCATGGTTAGAAAATAAATCATGAAGTAAACTTCATGGAAAGAAGAAACAAACAAACAAAATATCAGAGAATATGTAACCAAGGAAGACACACTTCAAGAGAAGTCACTTGCTCTTTTCCCGTCTGTGAACACAGCCGAAAAGTACCCTAACACTTCCCGTTGATAATTATTTATAACCCTTTCAGATAATTTTTTTCTGCATGTTCTCTCATTTAATGTAGTATCAATAGAAAGTTTCACTGTGGTTGTAAATGCTGAATTGAAAGTGTATGTGCAAATGTCTTCAGGTCTTTGGAATGAAAGTAAATAAAAATTAATTTCTGTATAGCAAGGTGTCTTCAACAAGTCAACTCAAAGTCACTTTCTCAGGAAAATCTTCCCTGAACTTGCTCACTGGATCACATTCCCCAACAAGTCTACATTCCACGGTCATAAATTTACATATATTTGGGTGCTTATTTGATTTATTCCTGTCTTTCCACTGCAGTAAAGCTACAAAGAGCAGGCTGGTATTGTTTTAGCTCTCTCTACTATTAACCATGCCAGTCTCTGCACCAGTAGGGGATTCAAAATATTTTAAATTAAATATATAAATAACTTTTTTACTGTGTGAAATTTTTATGAAAGTGTTATTTTAAGATAAATATTTACAGGCATACACTCGTATGTGTGAGTATATACACATGGATACACAGAGCACTTTGGAAGAAATGTGAACATTAAAATTCAGTGAAGGAATCTGAAATTTAAAGGAATTAACAGGTTTTCTTTCTCATGTTAGAGGCTCTGGTGATGAATGAGAAGTTGAAGAAATGGAACTTGACATGGAGTACATGGGTTCAGAATTAAATGATTTGTGGAGAGCAAGAATTACATCCACCATTTACTACTTTTCAAGAAAGGGAGATGTGTATTCAAAAGCCACAAAACACACACAAATGGTAAAGTGGGTCACCAGTGCTGGAAGCTCTGTGTTTGCGGCCACTGTGGTCCAAACACAAACAAAGATGTAACCGACTGCATATAATCTACCCTGATTGCTATTTGCCAGGCTGGCTCTTAATTTTTTGCAAGTCAGAGACAAAAACATAGCTTTGAAAAACATCAACATTAAGAAGGCATTTGCATGTAAAAAAAAATTAATGGAGAACCCAAAATAATATTCTGGAGGATTAAGAATTATAGCATGCTGCCAATTTTTTTTTTAACTTGAAAAACGATATTATTAGAAAGCAGTGAAATGTTTTATATTAGACCCTCCACTAAACATTTAGCTGGTATTTTCCACACATTGGTCCAATGAAAAAGGGTAAGCAGTAAAAATGTGCTTCTGAGAGTTTTAAACCATATTGTACAGAAGTCACATCAAATTAATACTGAGGACCATTTAGAGCTTTTATTCTGAAAAGCTTTTGAAAGGGGATTAAACTATGAAAACTCTCATGATACTAAAGTACCTATTAATGGGTTGAGGAGGTAAGAAAGGAACAATGAAAGTGTTATTTTTAGATAAATCTTTACTTTTTGTGTAGCAGCACAAAGCTTTGCAGAAGGGCTCGGCAATAGTTCTCTAGCAATATCCCACGCATGGAGATGCTGACTAGTGGAATTCTGTGGCCTTTTCTTTTTAGAAATAGGTCATTTTCTTTACATCGAGGCATTAGAGGTAGAGCACATTAACTAATATACACGTAACTTGGTGTGGACAAACCCAAACAAAACGTTATTCTAAGTATTCCAATCTGAGGAGACCCTCAGGACTCTTTGTTTTCTTGACTAGGAGGAACTGATCTTTGCAAGGATTCTAACAACTCCCTTAAAAAAAGGAGTTTCCACCCTCTCTGATAGTATTTTACAGAATGAACAATTATGTTTTCAAAAGAAGAAGCAGGAAACAGCTTTGAGGAGTGAGAACACCAACCTAGATAGTTGTCATCTCATCAAAAATAATGAACGCTCAAGAGGCTGCGACTTCCTGTCTCCCAGCCATTGGTCCAATCACAGCAGGCTACCAAAGAGAGATTAGCAGGCGAGGAAACCGTCTTCTCCATCAGCCCCAGCCAACACCTGTAACTGCCAAACAGCTATCAACCAGAGGACCTGACAAAGCGACAACCCCAAAAGACAACTGGAAATGTTTCCGCTCGCCCGCTGAGCCTCCCATGGGTGCAGCCCAGGGTGGGGTGAGGGTGCCATGTCTGCCCCATTGCAGCCTTTCCTGCTCCACCCTGACACACAGCCATGCCCTCACACAACAGTCTTGGCTAATGATGCAAACATGAAGTGCAAAGTCTCCTTAATTTGACCCTTGTTAAACTCCTAATTGGATTGAAGCGGGCTCTGGGTGGAAAGCAACCCTGGATTATTCAGGGAAACTCTTACAAAATGAAGCCCAAATTACAAAAGGCTGCTCTGGCTGCAGGACATCACAAAGAATAGGCAATGAACTGCAGCTGTCACTTAACTTAAAAATCTAATCAATTGCCTTTTTTTTTTAAACAGGTAACTTTTAGAACAGTTTCTTCATTGTGATACTCTTCAGAGGACGCTTGACCCAAATTTAATAAGCTGCTATTACAGCAGAAGAGCAGCTGTAGCGCAAACACTGTCGTGTGATACTGTGCATTCAGAGCCTTAATGATTTTAAAATGACTACAACCATTGCTTCATTCATGAGGAACAAAGCTTGGGCTCTCTGCTCACAACATCTTAACACAAACTGTCTGAGCAGACAGCCTTCATTTGTCCTCCCTGCACCCTCGAGGTCAGCCGCCTGGCCGAGGTATCTCAACAGTTTAATTGTGTTTCTTCTGGGTGAAGTCTGAGTGAAGAAACTTAGGCATCCTTGTACATGAAACCTCGCTTTTCTGCAAGGAAATATACAGCTTAAGTACAGAGACAAGGGGGCGCAGGATATGCAGACAGGTGTAAAACATGAAGTAATTATAGAAGCTCAAATTAGTTCTTAGGCCTGAGGCAAAAAAGAGAACAGTGCCTTGACAAAAGGGAATAGCAAATAAGGGTAGCAAACAAAAAATGGCTTGAATGTGTAAATTAGCAAGAAAAATGAGACAGAAAAGCAGCTTTACTCTACTATTATTTCCCACATGAGAACGGAGCAGCTGAGCGTGATCAAGAGAGCTTGGGAGGAAAGAGGCAGGCATCACCACGGACCGAGCCAGAGAGTGGCAGCTCCGCGCTCTCTGTCAGTCACTCATTATGTGCTGAAGTGCTCTTGAGAAGTGCCTCTTATACTTGACCTATCATATTACTTCTTCTGTAAACACATAATCCCCTCTTGTTAGGTGGTGTCAACACTAGCATTCATTCACCACGGTTGTCTTTTTGTGAATAGACACTTTAGAAGTGCTGCCAAAACCCCAGAATTGACACCATAATAAAACAATTCGAATTTCAACCAGGTAAACAGATCTTATGCTTCTTCTGTAAAGAGCAATGGAAAGAGCATTACAGCAATTTTATCTCATTTGGGAAAAAAACAAAACCAGAACAAAATTGCTTGCTTATGGCAACGCTATTTTTTTTTAACAAGTGATTAACTTGGGATACAGATTCAAACCAGAGATAATACCTCATCTTAAACTGCTTGGTGTGGTCACATCAGTTCTACTAAACACTATCTTTAACAACAAAATGACACATGAGTCTCAACTACAAGGTCATGAACAAGTGATTCATAGTATCAGAAAAGTATGTCTATATGCCTCTTGTACCAGGCACGGTTGACCATAAGATACTAGAGGAAAAACATTAACAGACCATTTGGTATGCTATGTGTCCATTAGTGAAGACAGATTATCATTTAAACGACAATAGGAATTAAACATTTAATGTAGCTTAATGACAAATATATTTCTAGTATTTTAATATAAATATTCTTAGGAAAATTCAGATTCAATGCAAAAATACTTTCAGGGCACATATGCATAAGGTCAAGGAGAAAGTATAATTTATTAAAGAGATGGGAGCACTTTGTTTTTGAACTTCTTTTCCTCAAATTATCTGGAAGGATATTTTAAAAAAATGCTAAGTAATTCTGTCTCTCCCAGTGCTTTAAGAAGAGTATTTCATCTAACATTGTTACAGCCATCTCTAAGATAAATGAACCATGATGTCTTCACGTGGCAGTAGTGATGTGTCAGTGTGGCTTATTTTACCAGGCAACGGCACCAGAGACTCCTGCTTTGGCCCCACTGCTCTGGGTAGGAACCAATTTGCCTGAGGGAGGAAAAAAACTGAATAGTGATTAGCAGCTATTTGCCATACCTCATGGAAGATATTTTGGTAATTCTTACTGAATACATAAAAGACAAGATGAGCAATGAAAGGTTTTAAACCCAGGAAGGATGGGGTGTTACAAGTATCTACCTCCTACTGAAAACAGTAAACATCCACATAAGCAAGTAATTCTTAACACCCAGGAAAATGTCTGCTTAATATCCCCAATGAATTTCCTGCATGAACTTTTATTTATATGACACTTAAAGAATAGAGCTTTTGCACAAAACAAAATACGCTAATATCTACAGTGTTATAAATCTATCATTAAATAAAGTGGCTCCTAAAATAACAACCATGTGCAGGAAAAGAAGTACAAGTAAATAAAACAACACATTCAAGGTGAAAAATAAGAGCCAATCTCACAAAGAAGGTTCAGTAAGCCATAAACAAATGTTCATTTTGAGTGAATTTTATTTTAGACTTCTCTTTAAATATTTAGTAGAAAATTAATGGAAAAGCCTAAGTATACTTATTTATATAATACCAGATAAGACCATAGATAATCTGAAGTCTCCTAAATATACTTAAGACTTTAGATTTCTCTAAAGAGAAATCTCATCGCCCATCATTAAAAGAGACAATAAACCACTATATTCTTCATTTATGAGGTTCAGGGTGCTATCTAAATTGATGGGTCAATAGTTAGAAATGACTAAAAGATGCTGTACCCAGGTTCAATGCATGATACAGGGTGCTCGGGGCTGGTGCACTGGGATGACCTGGAGGGATGGGATGGGGAGGGAGGTGGAAGGGGGGTTCTGGAAGGGGAAAACATATACACCCGTGGCGGATTCATGTCAATGTACAGCAAAACAAATACAATATTGTAAAGTTAAAAAACAGAAAATAAACTAATTAAAAAAAAAAAAAGATGCTGTACCCAGATATACACCAATCTTCCTGAAAGGTAAATCAACCATATGGTTATGCCAGACAATTTGGGAGCTAACTTCTTCAGCACTCAAAGGACATTAATTCGTTCACTGGAAGAATACAATGTTAAAGGAACCCCATGGTATAAGAGAATATGCCTAACTTATGCTAGTAGTGTAACTTATGTTCTAGGAGAATGTTGTAAATGAAACAATTTTTCTTATTAAAATATATTTGAAAATTCTACTCTCAATGTCTTAATAAAGAGAAATACAGAAGTTAAGAATGGCAAAATTGATCTACATTTTTCAGTCCATTCACATGTATGTGTCCACACATGCGTGCACAGCAGGGGCATTCCTCAATTTCCCCACAGAATCCTGACTGAGTAACTCTGAGAAATAATGTTCACTACTTACAAGAAAATCTACTGGAAGTGACTGTGGTCTTTCATACTGTTAATTTCTGTACAGTATGATTTTTTGAAGATTTTACATGGACACCCCTAAACAAGTCAATTGCTATTTAAACAGTTCATAGTTTGAATGATTAGAACATAGATTCTCTCTAGAAATTCAGGCAATTAAGGACTGGGCTTGATAAAGGTAAGGAAAAGATTCCAAACATAAGGAAAATATGTAAGACTTTATTTTTAAATTAGTTAAATTTATTTTAGGGGGGACATTATTTTGAGAAGTTCAGTAGACTGACTCTGGGGTCTAAGCTCTAGACCTGACCATGGGTGGGGCACAGGCTGCCTGCACATCAAGCTGGGGCTGCTCCTAGGGATTTTTCTTGATTTTTTGAGAAAAGATGCTTTATATATAAATCTTTTAAACTTTCTGGGAATGGAACCTTTTAAAAAGCATTGTTACAGATTATTGCTTAATTTTCTGATATAGGATTCTAAAAACACATTTGAAGGGACACAATCTATCTATGGAAGTACAAGACTGCCTATATCTTACTGGAAAGTACTATTAGAATAGTCATCCTTACTCTGTGCTATAACTTCCATCCACTGGTTTTACTTGTATCATCTGGAAGGTCAAATATAATTATACTCCCTATTATAAATGACAGACTGTACAGAAAACTACTTTGGTCCTCTGTTTACCATACACGTTAGTTTCTCAGATAGGCTAAAACTAGCCTCAGTTCTTTCAAGTCACATGACACGATTTCCTAATCATTTATGAATTTTTCTGTCAAAGCATTCGTTAAGTCAGGTTTATGTCACTTGTAGATTGTGTTTAAATTTAATTCCACTATGTCAGAGAAGATTCTCTGTATTATTTATATCCTTCTAAACTGAGTCTATTCTTATGGCCTAACATATGGTTTAACCTGGAGAATGTTACACTGGAACACTCGAAAACAATTCTGTTGTTGGATGGAGGGTTCTACAAGACAACCATTGGGTCTGGTCAGTTCATAGTGTTACACAAGTCTTTTATATGCTTGTTAATCTACTGTCTAGTTAGTTGACTCACTATTAACAGTGGAATACTGAAGTCTTACTCCTTGGAAGGAAAGTTATTACCAACCTAGATAGCATATTAAAAAGCAGAGACATTACTTTGCCAACAAAGGTCTGTCTAGTCAAGGCTATGGTTTTTCCAGTGGTCATGTATGGATGTGAGAGTTGGACGGTGAAGAAAGCTGAGCACCGAAGAATTGATGCTTTTGAACTGTGGTGTTGGAGTAGACTCTTGAGAGTCCCCTGGACTGCAAGGAGATCCAATCAGTCTATCCTAAAGGAGATCAGTCCTGGGTGTTCATTGGAAGGACTGAGTTGAAGCTGAAACTCCAATACTTTGGCCACTTGATGCGAACAGCTGACTCATTTGAAAAGATCCTGATGCTGGGAAAGATTAAGAGCAGGAGGAGAAGGGGACAACAGAGGATGAGATGGTTGGATGGTATCACTGACTCAATGGACATGGGTTTGAGTGGACTCCGGGAGTTGGTGATGGACAGGGAAGCCTGGTGTGCTGCGGTTCATGGGTTTGCAAAGAGTCGGACATGACTGAGCGACTGAACTGACTGACTGACTGAAGTCTCCACCTATTATTGGAGAACTGTCTGTTTCTCCCTTCAGTGCTGTCAGGTTTTGCTTCATGTATTTATGGCTTTGTGTTAGGCACATGAATATTCATGATTGTTATACCTTCTTGAGGCATTAACTTTTATCTTATTATAAAATGGTTCTCTTTATCTCTAGTAATATTTTTTTAGTTAAAAGTGTATTTCTTCTGGTCAGCACAGTCATTCCATCTCTTTTATGGTTGCTGTTTGCATGGTATATCTTTTTTTTCATCTTTTTAAAAAACGTTCATCCTATCTGTACCTTTGAGTCTAAACTGGGACAAAGCATATAGTTGATAGCATATAGTTGTATGCAGATAGCACGTAATTGGATCTTGTTGCTTTAGAAAAAAATCAGTGTAATAGTTTATTTCTGATTGGATTGATAACCCATTCACATTTAATGTTATGGCTGACATAACTGGATTTGCAACTGTCTTCTCTATGGCTCATGTCTATTTTTCTTCATCCGTTTCTCCTTTACTGCCTTTACTCACATTAAGTAAAAAGTTTCTAGATCAACATTGTAATTGCTTTAATGATTTTTAAAACTATATATATTTGAGAGCTTCAGACCTTACAATATATACAATCTTAACTTATCAGAATACATTTTATTTTTTTTTAATTTAGATGCTACTTGCTTACCAGAAGGATTTGAGGCACTTTTAAGTTTTCTCCCTAAGTGTTTAACACTTCTCTGTTAACAGTGTTGAATAAGAAACTGCCAAGTATAAAATTTCCTAATATTTTGCTCTTATCTGCTCTTCTGACACATCTCACATTCTCTGTAATTTCTCAACAATGACTGGTTTTTCAGCCAAACTTACAAGTTCTTTTAGTACCCTGAAATCATGAATTCATTTCAAGTGATCATTACTTTCTTACCATTTTCTTATTTAGCATCAATTATGTTTTTACTCTTAATTGTATTCATTATATTCCTCCTACAGATATAAAGCCAAATACATAGAGTTGTGTTGAAAAATATTTAATAGCCAAAGGTTTATTTTTAAAATGATATATCATAAAGAAAAATTTAAAAGTATAAAACAGATTGTTTCTAAAACAATTTTTATGGGGGAAGGGATAGTTAGGGAGTTTGGGATGGACATGTACCCACTGCTATATCTAAAATAGACCTACAGTATAGCACAGAGAACTGCTCAATGTTATGTGGCAGCCTGGATGGGAGGGGAGTTTGGGGGAGAATGCATACATGTATATGTATGGCTGAGTCCCTTTGCTGTCCACCTGATACTGTCACAGTATTGCTTGTTAATTGACTATACACCAGTATAAAACAAAAAGTTTTTTTTTTTTAAAGAATTATTATAAGCATCCTTCGAAGAATAAACTCAAATAGATTTGACTATAATCCAAATGATAAAAATATGATTTACTGCTAAGTTTTCAGGAATACATATATGCTGCATATGATAATGGAGAAGGCAATGTCAACCCACTCCAGTACTCTTGCCTGGAGAATCCCAGGGACAGTGGAGCCTGGTGGGCTGACGTTTATGGGGTTGCAAAGAGTTGGACATGACTGAAGCGACTTAGCAGCAGCAGCAGCAGCATATGATAAACTATACCTTCAAAGACAAATCTGCTGATGTTTTGTGCTGACCTCAAAAATTGAACAAAGTACAGAGAACTGAATGACTTTAGATGTGGATGGGTAGAAGAAGCTTTAAAGATCTATTCTAATGCTCTCATCATACAGGGCAAGAAACTGGACAGAAAGATTAATGAAATCCATTAATAAAGGTCAGATAGTTCATTGGTAAAAGATCAACCCCTGGAACCCGAGTGTTCTTCTTCCTAGCCAAGGTCTTTACGCACTCTACTGTGAAACTAAAGGAAGCTATTTATGTTATAACCAAAGACTTAAGGAAAAATATTCGGGGCAGTTTTACAAGCCTAAAATGAACCAGATATAATTGGGTTTATATATAAATTTCCTGAGACACACTTTGGCAGCATCAGATACAGATAAAACTACTGGTTTAAGACAAAAAAATGTCCTCTTCATTATAGGGGAGTGGAATGCAAAAGTAGGAAGTCAAGAGCTACCTGGAGTAACAAGCAAATTTGGCCTTGGAGTACAAAACAAAGCAGATCAAAGGCTAACAGTTTTGCCAAGAGAACGCGCTGGTCATAGCAGACACCATCTTCCAACAACACAAGAGAAGATTCTACACATGGACATCACCAGATGGTCAATACCGAAATCAGACTGATTATATTATTTGCAGCCAAACATAGAGAAGCTCTATACAGTCAGCAAAAAATAAGACTGGGAGCTGACTGACTCAGATCATGAACTCCTTATTGCCAAATTCAGACTTAAATTGAAGAAAATAGGGAAAACCACTAGACCATTCAGGTCTGACCTAAATCAAATCACTTATGATTATACAGTAGAAGTGACAAACAGAATCAAGGGATTAGATATGATAGACAGAGTGCCTGAAGAACCATGGAAGGAGGTTTGTGACTATGTACAGGAGGCAGGGATCAAGACCATCCCCAAGAAAAAGAAATGCAGAAAGGCAAAATGGTTATCTGATGAGGCCTTGCAAATAGCCAAGAAAAGAAGAGAAGCTAAAGGCAAAGGAGAAAAGGAAAGATATACCTATTTGAATGCAGAGTTCCAAAATATAGCAAGGAGAGATAAGAAAGCCTTCCTAAAATATCAGTGCAAAGAAATCGAGGAAAACAATAGAATGGGAAAGACTAGAAATCTCTTCAAGAAAATTAGAGATATCAAGGGAACATTTCATGCAAAGATAAGCACAATAAGGGACAGAAATGGTATGGACCTAACAGAAGCAGAAGATATTAAGAAGAGGTGGCAAGAATACACAGAAGAACTATACAAAAAGTTCTTCATGACCCAGATAACCATGATGGTGTGATCACTCACCTAGAGACAGACATCCTGGAATGCAAAGTCAAGTGGGCCTTAGGAAGCATCACTACGAACAATTCCATTTGGAATTCCATTTGAGCTACTTCAAATCCTAAAAGCTGATGCTGTGAAAGTGCTGCACTCAACATGCCAGCAAATATGGAAAACTCAGCAGTGGCCACAGGATTGGAAAAGGTCAGTTTTCATTCCAATCCCAAAGAAAGGCAATGCTAAAGAATGCTCAAACTACCGCACAATTGCACTCATCTCACACGCTAGCAAGTAATGCTCAAAATTCTCCAAGCCAGGCTTCAATAGTAGGTGAACCGTGAACTTCCAGATGTTCAAGGTGGATTTAGAAAAGGCAGAGGAACCAGAGATCAAATTGCCAACATCCACTGGATCATCGAAAAAGCAAGAGAGTTCCAGAAAAGCATCTATTTCTGCTTTATTGACTATGCCAAAGCCTTTGACTGTGTGGATCACAGCAAACTGTGGACAATTCTGAAAGAGATGGGAATACCAGACTATCTGACCTGCCTCCTGAGAAACCTCTATGCAGGTCAAGAAGCAACAGTTAGAACTGGATATGGAACAACAGACTGGTTCCAAATCGGGAAAGGAGTACGTCAAGGCTGTATATTGTCACCCTGCTTATTTATGCAGAGTACATCATGAGAAACTCCAGGCTGGAGGAAGCACAAGCTGGAATCAAGATTGCCGGGAGAAATTTCAATAACCTCTGATACGCAGATGCCAACACCCTTATGGCAGAAAGTGAAGAAGAACTAAAGAGCCTCTTGAGGAAAGTGAAAGAGAAGAGTAAAGAAGTTGGCTTAAAAGGCAACATTCAGAAAATGAAGATCATGGCATCTGGTCCCATCACTTCATGGCAAACAGATGGGAAAACAATGGAAACAGTGGCAGACTTTATTTTTGGAGGGCTCCAAAATCACTACAGATGGTGACTGCAGCCATGAAATTAAAAGATGCTTGCTCCTTGGAAGAAAAACTATGACCAACCTAGAAAGCATATTAAAAGCAGAGACATTACTTTGCCAACAAAGTTCCATCTAGTTAAGGCTATGCTTTTTCCAGTAGTCACATATGGATGTGAGAGTTGGAGTCTTTGGCTTCCAATATTTCAGCAACCCCTCTCAGACTCATTTGTTTCCTTCTGTCAACTCTCTGTTTTCCTCTCTATTCAGTCATTCTATCCCTTGTGGGTTTTCTTTCCCAAAGGTTCTTCTTTCTCTCTCTGTCCAAAATCTTGTCATTAACTTTCAAGAATTCAAGATTGATTATTTTCAATATTCAATCTATTCCAGGTTTAATCTTGAAATTATTTGATTTCTTTGAATTCTATCTGTCTCTTTACGGCCATATTCTGTTTCAAGTTCTACTCTGTCTCCTACCTTTAAATTATTTCATTAACTCATCTATTCAGGAATATTACTTCATCTTCCCTTCACTCTCATCTGGGGCTGCCAGATAAAGTACAGGATGCTTGTTCAGACAAACAGTGAAATGTTTATCTGAAAAATACATTTAACTAGAAATGCTGTATTCTCATATGCTAAGATTTTGGGTAGAGATGGAAAGAAGCGGGGAGTTCTGCATTTCCAAGTGTTAAATCCTATAAGATTTCCAATTTCTTCATACCTCATTTTCTTTCAATTTATCAATCTGACTATACTTTTTTCCCCTCTAGTCTAGAACCAGTAGTCAATCTAATCACGTATGTTAAATTTTTTTCACATCTGTATCCTTCAGCCATAAGCTCTCCCCATTCTTATCTAAGATATATTCTGTTATTTAGCTTCTCCCCTCCTTCCCTCTTGTATGGCTGAGTGATATGGATCATTCTGACTTCGTGCAAATTGACATCACTACAAATTTATGATTTCCATCATGGTGGTTCTTTCCTCTTCCTCCTCGATCTTTTACTTCTTGACCAGTATATTACTTCCATTCTTCTTAGTGATGATTTAAACATCCAAGTCCTCCTTAACCCTTACCTAAGGCCCAGTGTTTTCTGTCACCAGGAGAAAACTGAGGCCTTGTTTATATACTCCATCAACTGTTTAAACCACCATCTACAAACTTATCTCTATCCGTAGTTACCTCCCATAATGCAGCAGCCTCCTCCTCATATATTTCTAGACCTTACCTGTCTGTTTCAAGCCAAGATCTTCATTCTCTATTGTTACCAATACATATGGCATGCAGGAAATGAAATGCAATACTAACAACTGTGTGGAGTTTACCTTCAAGAAAAACTGAGCCATCTCACAATTGTAGGCTCAAGAGAATGATGCCATTTACTTCTCTTGGTTTTAGAGATAGGTCTCCAAGGATGAGCCCCCTCATTTTCAAATTTTAACTTCTCTTCTATTGCTCCTCTCTCTAAGCAATAAATATGTGCAGATCTTTTTTAAATTTTATTCTGCGTCACTCCATAATTCCCACCATACCTCTTATATTTCATGTATATTCAGTCCCCTTGAAAGCATCTTTTACACTTCACTTCCTCCAATTTACTCTTAAACCCCACTGTAATCTGCCTTCTGTCTCTGTGATTCTGCTGAAACTGATGTGGACAGACCAAACACTTTTCTTTTTACTTGACCTCTATATGGTAGCTTAACTGTTGTCTGCTCCCTTTTTATTAAAACTCCCTTGTTTTTGGCTTTTAGGACAGTCCTGTCCCTTTGTCTTCTTCTTTACTTCTCTGAACATCACTTCTCATTCACCTCTCCTGGGGCATCTTCCTCTGTTGGTGATGTTTAGGATAATGCCCTTGGGCCGAGCTCACTCTATACTGTCTACTGGCCACTTTCAAGCATGCATATCTCTAATTATGAAAAATATGATTCTAACTACAGAAAATAGTATAATGAATCCAGATCTTTCTCATTTGCTTTAGAGAAAGTTTATGTGTGTGTGTATATAAAATCTGCCCTCTTGACTCTTCTACCTGGATAAACCCACAGATCCATGGTTAAACCTGAACTCATGATCTTCCCAGAAAACTTGCTCTTGCTCCATATTTCTGTATCTCAGTTGGTAGGGTTTCTGTACTCCAGTCACTCAAGGCAGGAACTTGAGAATTATCTCAGGTGTACTCAAATACTCTTTCATGATTTCTCTGCCTTTCTCATGTAAATGCTTTTCACAGTGGAGGGATGAGCTACACATCCACTACATTAGTTAGCACAATGCTTGAGAACAGGATAGAAAGAGAAAAAAATTATGCTCAATAAATGTCTGCTGACAGGATCGATTCCATCCTTCAGTTTTCCCATTCAGAAAGCTTTCTTAGCTTGTGTTTCCATGCCCCTCCTTTATGATCCCTAGTAATTCCTCCTCATCTAATCATCTAGTATTTCCCTCTGAACTGTTACCATGTGCTCAGTTTTTTTGGAGAAGGCAATGGCACCCCACTCCAGTACTCTTGCCTGGAAAATCCCATGGAGGGATGAACGTGGTAGGCTACAGTCCATGGGGTCGCTAACAGTCGGACACGACTAAGCGACTTCACTTTCACTTTTCCCTTTCATGCACTGGAGAAGGAAATGGCAACCCACTCCAGTATTCTTGCCTGGAGAATCCCAGGGACAGCGGAGCCTGGTGGGCTGCCGTCTATGGGGTCGCACAGAGTCGGACACGACTGAAGCGACTTAGCAGCAGCTCAGTTTTTTATAATCTCCTCTGGCCTGAAAGCTCTGTGAAGGCAAGAATAGTATCACCAGGGCACAGTAGAGGGCTCAGAAGATAATAAATATCTGATAGTTGAATGACTTAAGAAGTTCTTTGCATGGATCTTCTGCAAGCAATTTCAAAAGAATGTTTTCCAAATTCCTGTTCTAATGTTTAGAAAGCATTACAACTACATTTTCCTCCCTTGCATTCAGCAGCCAGATGATAAATTTTCAAATTTTCAAATACTGCTTACACATGTGTTTAATACTAGAAATATCATGATTCATGAATACTGAAGATATTTATTTCAAATCTCTTTAAATTCTCCTGAATGAAGATAATTAGTTAGAATGAGTGTCTTCACTAATGATTAAAAAAAAAAAAGTTCAGAACTGCCACTTGTGGCAACGTAAGGCAAGAAAGAAACCCAGGAATTGCTTCCTTGTTGTCTTATGACACCAAGATAACAGTGGCAACATGAGATGGCTATGCAGAGTATCAACCTACTAACCAAATTTTGCTTTTTAATAATCATCAGGAAAGAAAACAGAAGCCAGCCTGTTTATTCAATACGCCAAATATGTTTGTTACATACATCATGGATGAAATGCAAAGTATGAAAGTTTGTCCAGTTTACTTGTAATCAGTCTATAGATGAAATGGCTACTAAGATCACTGTCATCAGTCTTGCTTATAATCACTAAACCTGCCCTAATCTTATTTCTTCTTATAATTTTTATACCTTAAGATTAAGATAAGTATTATTACTCAACAATATATACTGATCATCTACTATGCAATAGTCCTTTTCTAGGCATTGTGAGGTAAAGGTAAGAAGAAGGGTGAATATTTGCTTGTCATCCAGGAATTCTGAATCCATTCTGGGGACAAAAGACATCTACAAATTTAAATTACTTTTTTTTTAAAGAACACTCATCTATAATATACCAGGAGAAGGCAGTGGCACCCCACTCCAGTACTCTTGCCTGGAAAATCCCACGGACGGAGGAGCCTGGTAGGCTGCAGACCATGGGGTTGCTAAGAGTCGGAAACGACTGAGTGATTTCACTTTCCCTTTTCACTTTCATACATTGGAGAAGGAAATGGCAACCCACTCCAGTGTTCTTGCCTGGAGAATCCCAGGGACTGGGGAGCCTGGTGGGCTGCCGTCTATGGGGTCGCACAGAGTCGGACACGACTGAAGCGATTTAGCAGCATACTATACCAAAGGGCTTCCCTAGTGGCTCAGACAGTAAAGAATCTGCCTGCAATGCAGGAGATCCAAGACTGATCCCTGGGTTGGGAAGGGAGAAGGAAATGGCAACCCACTTCAGTATTCTTGCATGATAAATCCCATGGACAGAGGAGCTTGGCAGGTTACAGTCCATGGAGGTTACAAAGAGTCGGACACGACTGAGTGACTAACTCTTTACTTTATACTTCCAATGGTAGAAAGGTTGATATACAAGACTACTGAGACGGAAAAGACCATTTTTACTTAGGAAAATCACAGAAAGGATACATTTTGTTTTAAGGAAGGAAGGAATGAAATTCTGATAGGTTGAAGAGAAAAAGATAAAAAGGCAGAGAATAAAATGGAAGAACTACATTCAGAAAATAGTATATAGTAAGGAAAGCAAGGATAGATGTCAAGAAGTTAATATTAGAACACTGCTGTGGCCCGACAGTAAAGCACCTTGAAGACCAGAGACGTATTTTTACTTTGCTCCCTCACTTCTTCCCTCTTTTCATGAGGACTAGGAGTCAATCTAAGGTTTTTGAACAGGGATGTAATATGATAGAAGTTGGTCTGTAAGAAAGTCAACCCAGCAGTATTCTTTATCATGGTCTAGAGAAGGGAAAGATAGAAAGAGGGATCCACAGTCCAGTGACCAAGTGATAAAGACCTTGAACTAGAGTGACAGTGGTGTGGATGACAAGAAGACATGTGAAAGATACTAGGTGAGAATGAGGATCCACAAGACTTGGTGATTAACAGAGCATTGATATGGTAGAGAAAGAACAAAGGGCAGGAAAGGAGTCAGCCACTAGGATGTCAAGTGTTTGAAATCATATGTGACTCAAGTCAATGACAGAAACAAGGGAAGAAATGAGAGATAGTAATCCTCAAAACAGCTTTTGACTTCAACTTGAGAGGAAGATGGTACAATAACATGGGGAGGACAGGGGCATCAATTTGGAAAATACCTCCCAGGACGTAGAAAATGACAATGATGAATTAATAGAGGTCAGGACTGGAGGTACAGATTTGTGATGCATCTCCACAAAAATGATGGTTCAAGCTCTACAACTACAAGGCGAGATGAAATGAAACAGCATCCAACCGGCCCTTGAGCAACATGGAGGTTAGGCGTGCCAACCCCTAGCACAGTCAAACAGCTATGTTTTCACTCTCCACAAACTTAACAACTAATAGCCTGCTGCTGTCCAGAAGCCTTACTAATAACATAAACAGTCAATTGACACATATTCTGTATGACCTATGTTTTATATGTTACATTCTTAAGACAAAATAAGAGAAAAGAAATTGTTATTAAGAAAATCATAAGGAAGAGAAAACAACTTATAGTATATAAATGTATTAATTGGAAAAAAAATCCATGTATAATTGGACCCACATACCTCAAATCTCTGTTGTTCAACGGTGAACTGTACTTATATTTGGCAACATAACCTTTGACAGGAGAAGCAGCTAAACCGTATACTCATATTTGGGAAGTTAGAGAAGAAAGACAGATGGGAGTCAATGGTGAAAAATCAGTGGGATAAGAAGCAAGACAGGATATGAATGCAGGCAGTGGACAGAGCAGAACAGTTATGTGCATCGATACTGAAGTCACAAGGAATGGTTTCAGGACCTAGCCCCAGCCAGAGGACCTCAAATAACTATTCTAAGCTTTACCTTTCTTATCTTCAAAATAAGACTGCAGTACCTACCCCTCAGAGCATTTATTACCACCTGACATGTTACAGATTTGTTTCCTTGCTTATAGGTTTGTTAACTTGGTTTCTCCCCACTAGAACTGCAAGCTTCATTGTCCAGTCTTGATTGTTTTCAGCTCTTTAGAAGGTGAGACATGCTTCTTGGGGCCACAGGGGAAATCCTACTCAACTATGTGCTGCACATATCAAGTTTTTAGCAGGGACTTGCACAGAATAAGCATTCAATAACTGACATTATTCTTTTTGTCAAGAGAAGAAAATTTCCAAAAGGAGGAGGAGGTCAACGGTGTCAAGAAGTCAGTAAGATTTGTGAATTAACAGGTTGCGGTACTTTTTTTCCCCTTAGCATTATTATAAACATAACATTCAGCAGAATTAAATGATCGTCTCTGATGATTCTATCCCTCTTTCCATTTTTTTCCCCTTGATTGATCCCTTCTTTCCTTCTTCCCTTCCTTTATTTAAGCAGATATTTATTGAGCACTCATTATTAGATGGGCACTGTTTTAGATTCTGGGTATGGTAGAAACGAAGAGACACAATCCTCCCTACAGTTTAGATTTAAATCGGGGTGGGGGAGAGACATTAATCAAGATAAATAAGCAAAAGCATATGTTAGTAGTAAGTAGTAGGAAAAAGAAGGCACAGAAGGGAACAGAGAGTATGGGGGAGAGTATGTTGCCATTTTAGGTTAAATATCTGAAAAGCCTGAGGGAAAAAGGCATGCAGATCCCGGGAGACAAGTCCCACAGAGGAGCCAGCACATGCCTGGTCCCCATGCGAGTGGCTGCCAGGGTGCTTGGTGACATTAGCAGGTGATAACATCATAAATAGAAGTGGATGAAACAGGGTGGAAAGGAGCTGACTGAAGGACCGGTAAGTCATTTTAAGGATTTTGCGTTTTACTCTAAAATGGTAACCCATTAGGGAATTCTGCACTTAAGGATGTCATGAGCTGACTTGATTTTTCACGGATCTTTTGGCCATATCAATAAAAGAGTGGAAGGGGATAGCAGGACTGGGATAAGGAAGGATGCCAGGATGCCTTTGGTGTAACTAACAGTACACCTCAGAGATGATGGTGACTGAGCAGGACTGAAGCTATAAAGCTGGTGAGAAGACTGGTTCTGGTAAGATCCGCTGATGCCACTGGGTGTGCAATACAAAAGCATGACAGGAGTCAAGATGGCAGCTAAGATGTTGGCCTAACTAACTGGGAAAAAGGAGTTACACTTAGTAGGGCACAGACGGGGCTTCCCTGATGGCTCCAACAGTAAAGAATCCACCTGTAAAGTGGGAGACCTGGGTTCGATCCCTGGGTTGGGAAGATCCCCTGGAGGCAACTCACTCCAGTATTCCTGCCTGGAGAATCCCCATGGACAGAGGAGCTTGGTGGCTACAGTCCATGGGATCCCAAAGAGTTGGACACAACTGAGCGACTAAGCACAGTTAGCACAGGGCACAGATGATGGCAGGAGGGGCAGGATGGAGTTGATGAACAGTGGCTCAGTTTGGCTATGTTATGTTTGAAACATATCCTGCAAGTGTGAGAAGATGTGGGGGAAACAGCTGGATGAATGGGTTTGAAGTTTAGGGGAGAGATCTTGGCTGAGGCTATACGTTTGGGAGTCATCAATGTATTTTCCAGGGGAATACAGCATAAGTAATCATCAGACGACCATTATATCTACTACTGTGGGCAAGAATCCCTTAGAAGAAATGGAACAGCCCTCATAGTCAACACGAGTCCAAAAATGCAGTACTTGGGTATAATCTCAAAAATGATAGAATGATCTCTGTTCGTTTCCAAGGCAAACCATTCAGTATCACAGTTATCCAAGTCTATGCCCCAACCAGTATGCTGAAGAAGCTGAAGTCGAATGGTTCTATGAAGACCTACAAGACCTTCTAGAACTAACACCAAAAAAAGATGTCCTTTTCATCACAGGGGACTGGAATGCAAAAGTAGGAACTCAAGAGATACCTGGAGCAACAGGGAAGTTTGGCCTTGGAGTACAAAATGAAGCAGGGCAAAGGCTAAGAGTTTTGCCAAGAGAATGCACTGATCATACCAAACACCCTCTTCCAACAACACAAGAGATGTCTCTACACATGGACATCACCAGATGGTCAATACCAAAATCAAACTGATTATATTCTTTGCAGGCAAAGATGGAGAAGCTCTATACAGTCAGCAAAAACAAGACCAGGAGCAGACTGTGGCTCAGATCATGAACTCCTTATTGAGAAATTCAGACTTAAATTGAAGAAAGTAAGCAAAACTGCTAGACCATTCAGGTATGATCTAAATCCCTTAGAATTATACAGAGGAGAAGTGACAAATAGATTCAAGGGATTAGACCTGATAGATAGAGTGCCTGAAGAACTATGGACAGAGATTCATAACACTGTACAGGAGGTGGTGATAAAAACCATCCCCAAGTAGAAGAAATGCAAAAAGGCAAAATGGTTGTCTGAGGAGGCCTTACAAATAGCTGAGAAAAGAAGAGACACTAAAGGCAAGAACAAAAGGAAAGATCTATCCATCTGAATGAAGAGTTCCAAAGAATAGCAAGGAGAGAAAGCCTTCCTAAAATATCAGTGCAAAGAAATAGAGGAAAACAATAGAATAGGAAAGACTAGAGATCCCTTCAAGATAATTAGAGATACCAAGGGAACATTTCATGCAAAGATGGGTACAATAAAGGACAGAAATGGTATGGACCTAACAGAAGCAGAAGGTATCAAGAAAAGGTGGCAATAATATACAGAATAACTATATAAAAAAGATCTTCATGACCCAGATAACTTTTCCTAGGAAGAAAAGCTGTGACAAACCTGAAGAGTGTAACAAAAAGCAGAGACATTACTTTGCCAACAAAGGTCTGTCTAGACAAACCTATGCTCTTGCCAATAGTCATGTATGGATATGAGTTCAGTCGCTCAGTTGTGTCCGACTCTTTGAGACCCCATGGACTGCAGCATGCCAGACTTCCCTGTCCATTACTAACTCCCAGAGCCTGCTCAAACAAACGTCCATTGAGTTGGTGATGCCATCCAACCATCTCATCCTCTGTCGTCTACTTCTCCTCCTGCCTTCAATCTTTCCCAGCATCAGGGTCTTTTCCAGTGAGTCAGTTCTTTACATCAGGTGGTCAAAGTATTGGAGTTTCAGCATCAGTCCTTCCAATGAATGTTCAAGACTGATTTCCTTCAGGATGGACTGGTTGGATCTCCTTGCAGTCCAAGGGACTCTCAAGAGTCTTCTCCAACACCACAGTTTAAAAGCCACCAGGGAAGCATGGATGTGAGAGTTGGACCATAAAGAAAGCTGAGCACCGAAGAATCGATGCTTTTGAACTGTGGTATTGAAGAAGACTCTTGAGAGTCCCCTGGACTGCAAGGAGATCTAACCAGTCCATCCTGAAGGAAATCAGTCCTGAATATTCATTGGAAGGACTGATGCTGAGGCTGAAACGCCAATACTTTGGCCACCTGATTCAAAGAATTGACTCATTTGAAAAGACATTGATGCTGGGAAAGATTGAAAGCAGGAGGAAAAGGGGATGACAGAGGATGAGATGGTTGGATGGCATCACCGACTCAATGGACATGAGTTTGAGCAAGCTCCAGGAGTTGGTGACGGATAGGGAAGCCTGGTGTGTTGCAGTCAATGGAGTCACAAAGAGTTGGACATGACTGAGTGACTGAACTGAACCGAGTCATCCACTCATTCAGTTATGATGGAGTATGTGCTGTATGCTATCAAAACAACCATGGAAATCAACCAATTCTTCCATCAGAAGCACAGGACAGATGATGTTCATTCAATAATTCATTTAACAAATATTCACCCAAGCGTATGCTAGATAAGCTCAGGGATCTAGAGACGAAATGAGTTGGGTTTGAACCCCAGATCTACAGTTACTATTTGTACTTGGGTAAAAAGGTTAAAAATAGTCTAAGCTTTTTATATGCATCAATTATTTTAATCTATGCCTCAAATCTATAATGTAGATATCATTATCCCTATTTACCAGTGAGAGAACAAGTTTAGGGTAAGTTTAAAGGATTAAAACGATGACTAAGAAAGTAGGATCTAGGCAGAACTTAGCACAGTCTTATATAATAAAAGTATAATACTCAAGTGTAGTACTCAAGTATAATAAAAACTCAATAATAACTAAGTTTATCAACTCATTCTTTATCTGTCTGTTTTATTTATTTTTGGCCATGACATGTGGCTTGTGGGATCTTAGTTTCCTGACCAGGGATCAAAGCTGGTCCCAGATCAAAGCACTGAGTCCTAATCACTGGATACCAGGGAATTCCTACTTTGTCTCTTTCTAAGTACTTAAAAAAAAATGTTCTCGAAGCCCAATAAGTAACAATGATCTACAACTTTGCCCTTCAAGTTTCTAAAACATGCTGTTTGAATGTTTAACTCACTTTTTGGCAGACAGTTAGAAATGAGGAAGCGTAATGCCCAAGGTCAAGGCATACAGTTAAGACTAGCATTTATAAGTGGCAGCACTAAATATCTTGTAATGAGATACAGGAACTCTCCAACTGGTTTCTAGCTCAATACTCAGGTAGTAGAGTGGGTATTTTAGGTATTTCAGTGCATCTAATCAAGTGGTACTTGCCTTTAAGGTATTTATTTTCTGGGCTCTACAGTACAGTGAATATTAAATACTGAGATAAATAGATAAAACTAATAATTCTTAACAGCAAATTCTGCTATTGTTTCTAGAAAACAGGAGAATGAATAGGACATAAGCTACAAAAATGAACTACCCGAAGAGACTTCAGTGTCGTATTTACTGAGTGTAAGGCTTTAATAAAGTTGTAGCTTTCCTGTGTTGGCAACTGTGTCTGTCCTCATTCTAGTATGCCCTCAGTAAGCTACCAGAACTTAACCTGCACAACAAAAGTGCCACTCATTGAAACAGTTATAACAGGAAAGGAAAGCAAGTTGATGGGATTTAAAGTGTTACAGGCCACTGAATCACTGACTACTTGGTGAGGGCATGTAGAGAAACGTCATTCTCAACAATGCTGGTACAGTGAAGCCATATTAATGAAACAGTTTTGAAACATGAAGGCTATTCATAAGGATTTTTTACAATCTTCTGATTTCCTTGGGAAATTTAATCCAGACAGAGGAATCTTCCATTAACGATTTTCCATTATTTTACTTGTGGGTTATATTTCCCAGTGGTACATTTTATTAAGAGGCTCTTATCACTTGATGTTTTCAATCCTATTATCTACTCACGGGCACCATAACTATATTGAGATTCAAATAAACAAAAGACGGCCAAGAAATGACATTCCACTCAACGCTAGGGACTAACAATATAAACTTTTACTCTGAAACATGTTTCTTAGCATTTAAAATGCCTGATTTATTTTTTAACACCCATCAAATAAACAAAAATAGAGTAGCTGTATCAACACAATGCTAGGAAAACATGAGTGGTATAGGTTATGACTTGGAGAATTTTTCTGGAATCAGACAAGAGCCTGAGAATAAATCATTTAGAGAGTTAGCTGTGTTCCGGGCTTCATTAGCCCTAATTATCCCCCAAATATGCTCAGCAGAACGCACTTGGGTCAGCTGGGACTGACACACAATAGAGTAGGCAACTTATAAACTCCTCAAAGCATGAAAGAGTCCATAAAACAACTGCTTGTGCATTTAGATCATGTGATAACACCTTACTGCATAAGCCACCAGATGAAACAGATGGGGCAGCTCTGCACTTTAGAATGTCTCTTTTGTAAAAGCATGGGACTTCCTTATTCTCCATTTGAGACACAAACTGCAAGAAAGCTAAATCTGAGGCAGGCAGGCTTTGTGTTTTATTGTCTAGATGTCACAGCAATAATAAGTAAAGTATTAATAAAATATCCTCATTTAGGAAAAAAAAGTTGGCAAACAAAAATCTCTGCCTATGCTTAGAGAAATTCAAGACTTTAACACAGTCACCAAAAAAGTTAATATATATGTATTTTTTAACAATTCACAGTAAAGACACATGAGAAATTTGCAGATACCATTTGTAGACAAAAAATTTGCTGACAAAGTAAAATTGATAAATATGTCAAAATATATAAAGTACACATTTTACATA
This sequence comes from Okapia johnstoni, assembly GCA_024291935.2. Lineage (NCBI taxonomy): Eukaryota > Metazoa > Chordata > Mammalia > Artiodactyla > Giraffidae > Okapia > Okapia johnstoni. The sequence goes on from CM044321.1 coordinate 64,424,034, forward strand.
AATGGGGGTTATCGGCTATATATTTTGACAAGGGCACGAAAAACAAGTATTAGAATTTCAAGTGTCTGGCAAAAGAAGTAAACAAAAAAAAACCATCAAAAGGCTGTGGACTGTGTAATCTATTGATTTAATCTATCTAAAAATCTTATTAAGTAGATAAGCATCTTAGTATACCTAGGCTGAGCAAAAACAGTACGTTCATTATAACTAAATTCTGCTTTGCTATGAATGTTCTATATGTAGCCTAGGACAAATTTTAGGAAAGAACTGTTATGCTTGTTAATTTATATTTAAAATAATAACACAAATTTATTGTAAGTCAAACCATGGAAAAAAGAGCTAAAAATAGTGAGACAAAATGAGCTGGATAAATGAAAAGAACTCATGAACTCAGGACCCACCTTGAGCTTAAACAAATGAGATATTTGTTGACACATATCTTGGCAACTGTAACAGAGTTATGGAGGTTCCCCCAAAAAGGGTATAACGGCCTTGTTTCACTTAACAGAGGTCTTTCTCTACTCTGTATTCACCAGTCCACTCCAGGCGTAATGAATTCTAGGCTCCACACTTGATGTACAAGAATGGCTTCTGAGTGACGAGGTGCTGTAGATGTGATGCCTGAAAGGCCAGAGTGTATTCAATTTGACACCCTAAATTCTGAGTTTAATGGACTTATTTCCATTAAAGGGGCAAGACCATATAGAAGGCATCAAAAGGTAAAAGTGTCAAAGAGACACTTTTGGTTCAATATTAGGAAGAGCATTCTAACAATCAGAACTGTATGTAAGTGCAACTATCCATCTGAGGAGATAATGAATTTCTCACCAACAGGGGTAAAAACAGGCTGGATGAGCATTTCGCAGGAACGTCATAGAGAAGATCCAGACAGTTAATGAGGAGGCTTGCATTGTATTCTCCTCTAATGTTCTCTCATGCTCTCATATAAAATGCCTCCTTATGAGGTGGAATTAGTTTCTAACTCCTAGCTCTAATTGCTTGGTGTGTCTGTGTGTGTGTTAGTCACTCAGCCGTGTCTGACTCTTTGTGATCCCATGTAGCCGCCAGGCTTCTTTGCCCATAGAATTCTCCAGGATTCTATTCTGGAGTGGATTGCCATTCCCTTCTTCAGGGGATCTTCCCAACCCAGGGACTGAACTCAGGTTTCCTGCACTGCAGACAGATTCTTTACTACAATGCCATGTCTGAACCACCAGGCAAGCCCCTTAAATCTTAGTTGTTGTTGCTTGGTACATTTTAATAAAATGATCACTGTAAAATTTAAAATTTACTATATACTAGTGTATATAGTTCTTATGTGCAGTGGAATACTTAAAACGTATTAAGCATTAATACTGACCAGTAATTATAAGTAATTCTATAACTAAAATACAGATAGACCATTTATAACATCAGATATATCACTGATAAAAATCCTGTAGTATCTGTACTAAAGAAAAGCTTTTAATGAGGAATAAAAACAGTCTGTATTCAGATAGCTTTCTTGGAAATGATTGCATTTAAATTCACGATAAAAGGAGTTTTCAATGTGTCTTGAACTGAAAGATGTACACTGCTGTGGCTTATATAACTCATTGATGTCACAGAGTAAAACCATATGTATAATAATAGTACACAGATACTTTACTTAAGTAATTGTGGAAGACTTATTTCTCCTCGTCATTTTTATAAAGGTATATCCCATTAAACTTAGACTGGACAGTGAAGTGGTTCTTAGGTGAATTAGTCCAATTTGATATTTATTAGATAGTCTATGTATATTTCCTAAGTAGTTTCCCCCTATGGAATAGATTGATATTATATCATAAAATAAAAATCTGTAACATAAAAAGGGTCTCAATATTAACTTAATTAAAAACCTCCTAAAAAGAATGTAATCTTTAAAATTCATCAATCATATTCTTAATGTAAATGTAAATCTGCAGTTTCTCTTCAGAATAATACTTACATCCTAGTTGTTGTTTAGTGCTAAGTTGAGTCCAACTGTTTTGTGATCCCATGGACTGTAGCCCACCAGGATCCTCTGTCCATGGGATTTCCCACAAAAGAATACTGGAGTGGGTTGCCATTTCCTTCTCCAGGGGATCTTCCTGACCCTGGGACTGAACCTGCCTCTCCTGCACTGGCAGGAGGATTCTTTACAACTGAGCCACCTGGGAAGCTCCTTATACCTTTATTGTTGTTGTTGTTCAGTCACTAAGTCATGCCTTACTTTTTTGCGGCTTCACGGACAGCACCACTGCAGATTCCTCTGTCCTCCACCATCTCCCGGAGTTTGCTCAAGTTCACGTCCATTAAGTTGGTGATGCTATCCTAGCTCAGTTCAGTTCAGTCGCTCAGTCGTGTCCGACTCTTTGCGATCCCATGAATCATAGCATGCCCGGCCTCCCTGTCCATCACCAGCTCCCGGAGTTTACCCAAACTCTTGTCCATTGAGTTGGTGATGCCATCCAACAATCTCATCCTCTGTAGTCTCCTTCTCCTTCTGCCCTCAATCTTTCCCAGCATCAGGGTCTTTTCAAATGAGTCCGCTCTTTGCATCCGGTGGCCAAAGTACTGGAGTTTCAGCTTCAACATCAGTCCTTCCAATGAACACTCAGGACTGATCTCCTTTAGGATGCTAACATTATCTCTGGGTATAGACAGGATATACATGTATGCATTCGTGCATACATAGTTACATATATATATATATGTATGTATATATATGCTAAGTGCTAAGTTGCTTCAGTTGTATCCGACTCTGTGCAACCCTACTGTAGCCTGCCAGGCTCCTCTGTCCATGGGATTTCCCAGGCGAGAATACTAGAGTGGGTTGCCATTTCTTACTCCAGGGGATCTTCCCAACCCAGGGATTGAACCCATGTCTCGAGCCTCCTGCATTGGCAGACAGATTCTTTACACCTAATGCCACCTGGGAAGGATATATATATATATATATATATATATATATATATATATATATATATCCACACACACACACACACACACACACAATATACAGTCTAGATACTATAGTGCCAAGAGCAGTCGCAATCAGACAGACTTAGTTCTATAAATACTTTTATGACCCTTGGTAAGACACTTAATCTTTCTAGACCTCAGTCTCTTTATTTGTAAATGGGAACTAATACTTGTTGTAAAGATTAAAGGAAATTAAACGTTCATTAAGTAGTAGTCCCTAGTCCTTATCACCCATCTCTCAAATCACTGAATTATTTTAAGTATCAGATGAATAAATGCATATAAAAGTCTTTTATAAATTGGAAAGAATGTTGCAACTGTAAAGTATTATTGCATTTAACAGGCAACTTACCCCCTGCATTACATTATGGTTAATGGTATTCATTAATATTTTCAGCATGTAGTAGATGCATCGTAATATAATAACAAATTTCTGTAGCACAAATCAGCAACTTAGAAGAAAAGATCAAGTTTGAAAACAGAGAAAACAATCATTAGTAACAAATATTCTGTCATTTTTTGTAATAATCCATAAAATTTAGAAAAATAATATATCATTTATCTGCAATGGGCTGGGCCTGTACATATAACAGGAGAACAGAGGCTTTACCATGCAGGTGAAGAAAAGGAAAACAAAAATTTTCCCTCAAAATCTCACTAGCCTATTTTGTAGCCAAACAATCTGGATAATTTTGCCAACAATTCACACTACTTGAGTTACATTCAGGGTTGATGCTCTAGTGTGGATGTGAAGTATATCTTGCCTAGACTTTCTGATTTAAGAATATCAGAGCCATTCAAGGGTAAAGCAACATAAATTATATAAAAATTGGAACATTTTCTTAAAAAGTGAGCTCGTGTAATTTGATAATGTTCTGACTTTTTAGTTTTAAAGATACAGATATTGAAACTATCCCAGCTGATAATTTCATTCTGACATGAGTTTAAAAGGTTAAGTTACTCTCTGAAGAAAGGTAATCTGGTTGCCTTTCATGGCAGCCTGCAAGCTCTGCAATCTGCATAGAGAGGGGCATTTGTCATCATTAGCTGAGCTGTGACAGCTGGCACCCAGGGTGTCCCAGAATCAAGGGGTGGCAGAGACACTCTTGGTTTAGGTTGCCATTAAGTGTAGCAGGTTTCTTGAGGATCAAGTATATTTTATGAAAAGCTTTGTGATGTAACTAACAACAGTGAGCATATTTGGATTTTCCATAACATGGATAATACAATGATAGCACATAATTAGCAGGTTGCCTCTAGACAAGATGCCAGATTACAGGATGAATAAACATCTACTGCCTGCCACTTAGAGGGGGAGAATTGTTTTCAGCACCCAAATAGCTCCAGCAGTGTTTATTTTTTTAAGGCTACATTAAAGTGATCAATTGATTAAGTATATTTAAGGAAACAGACTGAAGATAGAAAAGATACTTCTCAGACGTGTTTTAAATTTGGTTGTAAACAATGCATAATGTCTTAGGAGTGAGCTCAAGTATACACACTCAATACACTACACAACCTTTTGATAATATGAATATGAAAACTAAAATTATTTGCACAGATGAAATCCTCCAACTGTTGGAGGTATGTACAGTTGATAAAACATATTTTAAAATGTTCCTCAGCAAAAGTTTAAAATCAGAATCTTTTTACCAAATGCATGCTACTAGCCACGGGTCTGAAACAGTTGTGGTTAATATACCTAGAAAATAATTTTCAAATTTTAACATTTTATAAGCATGTTTGCTTCATACAGTGCAAAACATATAAAGCAAAAGAAAGTTTATGTTAAGATATAGGTTGATCAGATCTTTGAAAAATAAGAAGGCTACAATCCCTTTAAAAAATCATCAATGCTTGGAAACATAATCAATAACACTAGGTTTTATATTATTATGTAAACTAGTTTTCTACAAATAAAACTAATTTTTGTGTTAATGTAAAATCTATGCAAATACATGCAGTCATTTATCAGGAAAGCTGACAAGCATTCCATATTGGAGGGGGAAATGAAACTGCCTCAAGAATAGAGGCAATTAATTATTTCTGTATTTTTTCTTCTTCTGTCTTGAGGCACAAAAGTTATCCATCCAGTTAAAACAGCAAATGAAATAAAGAGATTTTTTTTTTATTTAAACACATATGGCTTTTGCCTGCAATACTGATCACCACAAGGTCTACAGATGCCCGTGGCTAAATTGTACACTGGCAGATGCACACAGGGGAAAACTGTGGTAATGCAGCGTGGAGAGCAAAACAAATGAAGAACTGAATTTGCTAGTAAAAGGGGGAGACAAACCAATAACAAAAACAACAACAAAAAAGCTCCCCAAACCCTCAAATCAAAAACCCCACATTTTTCCTCCCAGTGAGTTATTCGTTTATCAAATAGAGGTTCATGTTGCCAAAAAAAAAAATGTGACCTTGGTCCGTTGCAAAAAAGTGAAAACAGTTTTAAGTAAGTGAAGGCGTTTTTCTGTATACACACACAGATGATGTATGTGAGGGACTGAACAATATATTTTTATTTATATAGACAGGATGACTAGTAATGTTTAAACTTCTCAATTTCACAATTAAAAGCATAGGACATTCAAAACTGCCACAGTATATATGACTGGATAAATACCGTTGGACCCTTTAGTTATTATTACTTAAAAAGCCATTTAGCTGCAATCTCCTAAGGTATTATTGAAAACTATAGGGGTTATTACAGAATAATCTTGTGGATGTGACATTAAATCCTGGTGGTGACAAGAATCCTATATTTAGTGGCTGTTTCCTTTTAACAGGTTAACATAAAAATGTATAGAAGCCAATTCAATCTTTTACTATCTGAAACACTGTGTGTGTGTGTGTGTGTGTGTGTGTGTGTGTGTGTGTGTGTGTGTGTGTGTGTGTGTGTACATGCAGCCTGCATGCACAGGCTATTTTGCAAACCATAAAAAGAGCATACTTCCTAAAAATGGTTTAAGATTATTAAGAAAGCAATAACTTCTTTCTTAATAGGCCTGTAAGCATGAGTAACATTAAAATTCCTATTGTAATTGCCAAATTAAAATAGAAAACAGAAACCATTTAAATAATTTTGTATCTTGGGGGCACAAAGAGAAGACTAGTTGTACTATTCCAAGTTGTAAAAGAGCAAAATACTTGAGAGGGCATCATTATCAATGAAGATGTTGGTACTATTACAATTTCAGAATTCTTTGTTTGGAATATTTATAACTATTTAAATTTAAATGACAATGTATATTTATACAAAATTAGGATTCGAAGCATATGTTCCAAGAATATGTATATATTAATTAATATTAGCTCTAATAAACTCTGGCATCATCCCCCACCATCAAAGGAGGTTTAATTTACTGAAAATGTAAGGTAATACACAATGCAAATGTTGAGAGATTTATTTCTCCAAAGACATAAAGCTAGTAATATTACAAATATTGCTAACTTACATGAGGAACTTGATATGCATTTTGATGTGTAAACTGTAAACTATACTCATAAATCTAATATATATATTCATGTGAGCATAAGAAATATTACCAGTACCTCTGAAAATGAATCCTTTACTAACCATTTAATGTCACATAGTAAAATTAAACAACTTTCATGTAAAATAAAAACTGTTAACCTATTGCCTGTGTATCTCAAATAGCATTTTATATTTTGGGTCTATTTTGGGCTCTCTGATTAAAACTGGTCTTAAAATAGAATCATGATTAAGATAATAAGTTCTAGGAGAATAACTAAAGGTGTTTATAGTCTAACGTTTTTTGATATAAAACTAAAACACCCAGACACTTATAAATGAATCATAAAATTTACGAATAAAAAAAAAATTAAGGGCATGAGGCAACTTCTTGTGTCCATGGAAATGTTCTATGTGCCAGATGTTATACAACTCTATACATTTGTCAGAACTCATAGACTGGAACGTTCATATTGAAAAAGCATAGACCAGAACAGTGCGTATGCAAAATATACATAATAAACTTGATTTTCATAGTAAAAACGATTTCCCATAAAAATAAAATAATAATGCCTATAACTTTTTCAAGTAAGTTCACAAGTTTTTATCAGAGACACTATGTCTTACAAACTCTTTATGCTCTTCATGCTTTTGATTCGATTTAGATGTTTAGATAAAACAAACATATTGAGATTAAAAAGTAGTAATAACTTATTAGTACTTTTGACTTGACATTTTTGACAAATCATATGGAAAAATTGTGCTTTCATGAAAATAGTACACAGAGTACTAAATAATAGTAACTCTATAGATAGGTATACTAAAATGTATATTACTAGTATCATGAAAGCAATTATACAGAAGTGGAAATTAAATATTATTTAGGTGCTCTACTCTCAGAAAATGGTTATAATCTATATCAGTATGTAAAGTTATCCAAGAAATTGCTATTTATAAACTGATTTTCTTTTTTTGCTATAAAATATTTATTTTATTGGCTATAATACATGTGACAAAAGGTGATAGGTTTTATTATTGTAATTATTCTTTTAAATTATTACTCCAGTTACTGATCATTTAAAAAAAAATCCTAGTTTAGAAGAACTGCTTTGCTAATTAAAAAATAAGCTCCAAAATTGTAAATAAGTAATAGAAAATGTTACTTCGGACATGCAGTCACTGTAAGTTGATTATCTACATTTTGTATTCTAGTCTCAAGGTTACACAGAATGTTTTCAGTGGCTAATCACATACAGTCTGGGACAGTAATGAGAGCTATGCAATCCTGGATGACCCACTACAGATGGACAGATTAACAGACGCTAATCACATCTGATTCCATTGTTTTCTCTAAGTGCAATAAAACTGTACTGTACTCAGGGTACTAAGGATACAGTCATATGCACAAATGTCTACAAATCCATGTTAGTGATGGGTTAAGGAATACCTAATTTTCATATATTCATATGGAGAAGAATCACATGGGCCCATTTATGTCACAATATGTTTACAATATCCAAATTAAAAACATAAGTTGAAATCTAGTAAAATGAATTTAAATTTTACAGTTTATAAAGATAATGGTGACTTTCTAAAGGGTCAATGGGGAACTGGCATGTTGGAACACTCCATAATACTCATCAATAAATGACTGATTAACCTCACTACCCTTAAATGTTTGCAAACAGTTAGAGATCACAACTCATTGTGAACCATAAGAAAATCTTTTGGTTGATAACCCTGCCCCTTAAATTTGTCAGTTTATGGATACAACTTAAAATATCCTGCATCTCTGTGTCTACATTCAAAATAAGTAAGGAAACTGAGACAATGATCTGGATAATCAAGGCTTAAATTTATTTTTTCTACCAAAAGAAAGGGTTTGGCCAGAGTTATCCAGAATCACTCAAATCTGCAAATCTAGCAGTGGTGATGATTCTGGTAAAGTACACTTTCAACTTCTATTTTTAATCTCAAAATTACTTTCCTTTCAACATCTATTAAGACCAATAACAAATTTTCTAAGCAACAAAGTAGCAAAAAAAAAAAAAAAGAGTACTCCCTGTTACCATTATGACTGTATGATCATGTGCTAGGGGGATGAGGAAAACCGAGGCAACGGTCTAGAACATTCAAGTGAAGAATTAAGAAAATAATTTTTAAACTTAACCACAATTATCAGGATACTCTGGTTAAAGAAATAAAATAGGGTCTAAATTGTGCCAACAATGATCTCAATTCTCTGCTCTCCTTTGCCATAGATGATATTAAAATATGAAATAAATATTTTAAGAACTCACTGAAACTTTTGAAGCTTTCAAGCTATTTTGTTTCAAGTATTCTTATACAAGGAGCCACAAGAGAAAGAAAGGTATAGATGCACCATCAAATTACATCACCAGAAAAACTCCCTCTATTTTTATTTAATGTGACACATAAAGAAAACCCTGCACAAATACCTGTCTTTAATTTCTCCAGTGTAAAAAAAGAAATATATTGTGTCTGGCAGAATGAAACAGATGAAATAGCCTAGGTGCATTTAAAAAAAAAAAAGAGGAGGTGGGTTGGTGGGGGGGCAGGGGAAGAAATCAGATGTGTACAGTGAGCCTTCAAAACCACTCCAGCAGTAGGGATAAATAATTTAATAAACTCAACTTCATATTCTTTTTATCTCCCAAGTGTAATAAGCACATATTTAAAAATATAGAACTTTAAATTCATGAATACTTGTGAGTAGGATAGCAGCCAACAGATAATGAAAAAACAAAACAGTATCTATCTGTGCATTTAACACGTGTATGCATATCCTCTAACAGATACATTTTTCCAGATGAAAGGTCACAATTGCTTAAATTTATGAACATGTAATTCATATTTAAATTAGGCTTTTTTTTAAAAAAACCAGAAATCCTGCATTCCTACATTTCTCAACATAATAGTTTTTCTTTAATCTAATGGGGTGTCTCTTTGCTTATTATTTTGTGTGTCCCATATAAGTTACGTAGGTTTACAGAAGGGAGAATAAGTTACCTAGGAAATACCACTTCAGAAAAAAGTTATTTCACCATTGTTATTTTGAATGCTTGGAAGTGGTAAGGATCACAATATTTAATTATTTTATATTCATTAACAGTCTTAAAATTTTTGATAATGGTGTGCTTGTGATTTTCTCCATTTTTTAAAATAATAGAACTTTTTAAATCAAAGCCACCTAGTGAACTAAGTGAAATGGAAAAGTCAAGTTGGTTAGACCTTAAAATCCCAAATATCATTCAAATATGAGTATCTCAAACAGTCATTAAATCCTGAGATTCTTGGGTTCTTTTCTTCAATTAGGTCAGTTTTCTTCAATTATCATTCTATTATTAGCTCTTGTCAAAGATGTCTGCACAGCATATCAATGAAAACAATTAAGTATTTATATCCTGAAGCACTGGACACACACAAGCTTTCATTCTAATACTAACTACTATGATTATGTTTATAGTAAAAAAAATTATACAAGTAAGACTGGTGTCATTAGAGCTGTTTTATGAACTTTTCACAAGTAAATAAAATTGATTTTAAGCTATTTCCGTGCATTACACAAGCATATAAAATAACTAGTTCCATAGGTCAAATGATATTTTATAAAAATTACTTTAAAATTGTTAAATACGTCACTCCCACAAAACAGATCTATCTCCAAAGCCTAGCTGAAAATCAGCACAATTACACAAAAGCGTACTATATATTTTAAGTTCCTCTCCATAGGTCATTTCAATTAAAAAAAAAGGGGGGGTATAGAAAGCACACTCCTCAGAATAGTTTAATTTTCCCTTCAACAATGAGAGGTGTCTGAGATCACTGGAAGGATCAGCTACAGAAGGCAATTCATTTCACGTGTTCAGTGTAACAGAAAATCACAGTGTTGCAGCAACAAGCAGTACTTGCACGGGAGTATTATTCTAGGGCGCCCAGTTCACCCATGGTGATGAGCGCGGGTGGGTGAATCCTATGTTATGTAAATCACTGTCAGCTCCCAGCGTGAAGGGTGCTGAAGGAAGCAGCTCAGAAAACACGGTCCCAGCGTCCTTGAAGCCCAAAGACTTCACTTCCCAGGGACACTCGAGGACTAACGAGTTTCTTAGTCCTCTTCTCACCATCCATTTTTCTTCTTCAAAGTGCAAATCGTCAGTGAAAAGGCCTTGCTTACACCAATTAGTTTGCACAAAGTGCTTTGGCGTTTAGCTCCGCTTTAACCCAATTAAGCCGCACAGTGAGCCCCGAAGATGCGCCACCTGCGCGCCTGGCTCCAGCGCTGCCGCCCGGCGCGCCTCGAGTCCTTCGAGTCCGACCCACCCGGACGGCCGCCGCCGCCTCCGCGGTCCTCCGAACGGCCTCGGGGCCTCCGCATCTAAGGCTGCCTGACGTCTTCGACAACTGGGGGCATTTGCAGGTGGCCCAAGAAAACAAGGGCCACTCTGACCTGAACCCAAGTGACAGCGCGTTGGGCGCAGGGGGGCCCCGCGACCCGGGACCAGAAAGCGCGGGCTCGGCCGCGACACGTGTGCCTGGGCGGCGGCGGGGCGCGTGGGCAGAGCACTTGGCCTGCAGCAGACGTCGAGAAACCCGGGACCCTTAGTAAGGCTTTAACATACCACGTAAGCGCGCACACACAAAACCTATGGGACATGGAGCTGATAGAGGAAAGAAGGATGGTCAGGGAGCGTAGGGCTGCGGGGCCGGCAGGGAGCACGCGGACCGGCACTGGGTGGGACAGAGGCGGCTGCCCCCAGAGACCCCCCGGCATATCTTCGTCGTCGTGGCCGCAGGTTCCCCGGCGGTGACTTGCCTCCTCTTCCTCTTCCAACTGCTAAAAGGTAGCAGTGCGTTCACCCGCATCGCTGCCAAAGTAGGGAGGGGCTGGCGGTTACGCCCAATCCCTGCTCCTAAGCGGGTGCAAGGTTCCTGGGGAACAGAGTAGGTGGATGCCCGGGCCCCGAATCTAATATAAGCTAAATCGGAATTTTAGCTAAATCGGAATCTACCACCCTTGGATAACAAAAAAGTATGATGCTGTACCTGTGCAAAGAAGAAAGGAAAAAAAAAAAATCAAATGCTTGAGTAGAAAGCGGGAGCCCTGAAGATCTTGTTACAAGTGGCTCTGAAAGTGCCTACAAACCTGTTCCAGGAATTATAGGATTTTGCTGGAAATAGTCTTAATTTGAAAGAGACAGCATCTAAATTCAAGGTAGGGTGTTAAAAATCTGCCTAGGTTTAAAAACAACTACAGTTACTTCTTTCAAAGTTTTTTTAAAATGATATGTAAATTTTAAAATCCCAGGTGACTGCAAATTAATTTTCTTTAAAAATCTTAACCATTTCCCTTAATCAAGTCAATGCAGTATTATAAAATTAGAAGTCTACTGTCAGATGACCACTAAAGACCCTTAGGAGAGAAGATACATCCTAAATTATACATCTGTAAACAAGACAGAGAGCCCCAACCTGCAAATTTTCAGAATACGTATCTGCCCCTAGGTCTCATCTCCATGACCTCTCCTGAACTGTCATGTATTCAAACACAGCTCATTATGAACTCACATTAAGATAATCTCTCAATCTCAGAGAGTTTTATTTCACAGATATGTCTGCTAGTGCATACAAAAAGTTAGTGTCTTGGTTATAATGTTGGGCGAGTCTACCAAAGTACAAAGACTGAAGATGGGGGGAGGGGTGTACTAAACATTTTTAAACATCCCGTCTTAAACTGGAGTAGACAACATCTGACAGCAATCATTTTTAGATTCCTTTCAACAACTGCAAATGAGGAGAAAAACAAGTAAAACACTGCATAACATTAAAAAAAATCATTCTAATATGGGAACATTCAGAAAATTACACTGGTATCAGTCCATCCAAAACCAGCCTCCGTATACACTGAAGAGCAAACTCCCAACCTGCATTCAAAGAGACCTCCAGGATTAACAGGCGTTAATTATCTCACTCTAAACGCAAGTTAGTGACTTTTGTTTTAGAAAACCCCATCTAATTCACCAATTGATGGATGACCATTAGTACACCTGTATTTGCATTTCGTCGGTTAAAAAGACAAGCAGGATTTTTCAGTACAGAAGAGAACCACTTTGCCAAGTCTTTTCAAAACGTCAATATGCTTCAATTAATACCAAAGCTGAGAGATTCCTCCTGATGTCCCAAACTGTCTAGGTGGCCTGGGTGGTTTTCTGCCCAGCAGCAGCCTCCTACCTTTAGTTTGTGTGACTATATCCAAGAGGGGGGATTAATTAGCCGGGCTGGAGCTGACGGAGGCTGTCGTGACGAGCCCAGTGGCGATTGGCCGCCAGCCTGCCTGGCCCTGCCTTTATAATTTCCACACGAGTGCATCTGGGCTCTTAAGACAAACCAACAGCAGCTTCTTCTGACATATACACAGACGCACACTCACCCCCGACGCACACTCAGCACACTTTTCCTCCATCCGATCCACAGCCCGGCACACACTATGATCACGGGCAAGCGTAAATAAATACGGAAAGGGTTGATTATTTTGACTACTGGAAAAGCTTTGCTGGGTCTCGGCGCAACTTTTGTTTTTATAACTGAGAAGGTGATCTCTGCACGCGTTTCTCTCACACAAGGAAGGATTCTTTAAAAGTGGAAGACAGACGGAGAGAGAGAGGAGGGGGGGAGGGGGGAAGAACAACCTTTCACTTTAAGGCCCGCTGAGCTCAAAGATAAAAGGCAGGGGAGAACGGCGCGAGGGATTCCCCGGCCGCCGCCGCACTTCGGAGAGACGCTTCTGGTATAGTTCCGAGCGCCGCGGCCCGTTTCTCCACCGAAGTTGGCTCCAGCTCTAGCAGCCGCGTTGGATCCCACAGCTTACTGCGAGACTCCGGTGTACAACCCGGATCTCTGCCCCAACATGATAGCGGCCCAGGCCAAGCTGGTTTACCATCTGAATAAATACTACAACGAAAAATGCCAAGCCAGGAAAGCTGCCATTGCCAAAACTATCCGGGAAGTCTGCAAAGTAGTTTCCGACGTCCTGAAGGAGGTGGAGGTGCAGGAGCCCCGGTTCATCAGCTCTCTCAACGAGATGGACAATCGCTACGAGGGCCTCGAGGTCATCTCCCCCACCGAATTCGAAGTGGTGCTTTACCTTAACCAGATGGGGGTGTTCAACTTTGTGGACGACGGCTCGCTGCCCGGCTGCGCCGTGCTCAAGTTGAGCGACGGCCGCAAGAGGAGCATGTCCCTCTGGGTGGAATTCATTACTGCTTCTGGCTACCTCTCGGCGCGCAAAATCCGATCCAGGTTTCAGACGCTGGTGGCTCAGGCGGTAGACAAGTGTAGCTACAGGGATGTGGTAAAGATGGTGGCGGACACAAGCGAAGTGAAACTGAGGATCCGAGACAGGTACGTGGTGCAGATCACCCCGGCTTTTAAATGCACCGGGATCTGGCCCAGGAGTGCTGCCCACTGGCCACTTCCCCACATCCCCTGGCCGGGACCCAACCGAGTGGCGGAGGTCAAAGCGGAAGGGTTCAATCTCTTGTCCAAGGAGTGCCACTCCCTGGCCGGCAAGCAGAGCTCGGCTGAGAGCGACGCCTGGGTGCTGCAGTTCGCGGAAGCGGAGAACAGACTGCAGATGGGGGGCTGCAGGAAGAAATGCCTCTCCATCCTCAAAACCTTGCGGGATCGTCACCTGGAACTACCGGGCCAGCCCCTCAACAACTACCACATGAAGACTCTGGTTTCCTACGAGTGCGAGAAGCATCCCCGGGAGTCGGACTGGGACGAGTCCTGCCTGGGCGATAGGCTGAACGGGATTTTGCTGCAACTCATCTCCTGCCTGCAGTGCCGGCGGTGTCCTCACTACTTCCTACCGAACTTAGATCTGTTTCAAGGCAAACCTCACTCGGCTCTAGAGAACGCTGCCAAACAAACGTGGCGACTGGCGAGGGAGATCCTGACCAACCCGAAAAGTTTGGAGAAACTTTAGAGGACAATTTTAATTGAGAGCCGAAATGTGATTATACTATTCATTCTTAAAAGTTCTCACGCAGTGTAAACTTCCTGTTCGATTCCTATCTAATATTCCACCAGGCAGTGCAAACAATCTCTTCCTTCAAAAGGAGTGCTAATGCAACCGCTTAAGGCATCATCTCACCCACCCCTCCAAGGGGAGAAAAAGAAGTAGGGAGAGCAGATGGAGAACACCCCAAACCCACAAGTATTAGAAGACTTCTTTACAAAGGATTTCCTATCGCCCTTGAAAAGTACACAGGAACACCCGGAAAACAGCCTGGCTGCAACGCAAGACCGCAGCAAACGCTGCCTAACTGTCTGAGGATTATAGCAATCTTGGCTGTGAGTAAACATGATTTGGATATGCCATCTGAAGGAAAGTTTAATGTATATTTTGATTTGTAACAAATATTGTGATCTCACATTGTCTTTGAAAGTGTGGATGTTGGTGTTTTGTGATTTGGTGAACAAAAGTTAAATTGGCATTTTGGATACTTCCAGACATTTTCCACTAACAAAGACATAATTTAAAGGTAGATTTCCTCCTGGTATTTTTATCTGTCTTTAAAAGTGTCTGAACTTTACAAAGTTTACATTTTGTTTCAAATATATTGCTTGTTCTATTTCTAACATTCCATAAATATACTTGAAATGTTATTTAAATATATTCAAAGAAATTTGAATTCAGCTTATATAATAACGCTTGAATATCTGAATTATATATTTGAAAAATGCACTTGAAATACACTGGATAATTACTTTTGTGATTTAGATTTTAATTTCTGTTGCTCGTTTTTATTTAATTAGAAGCTAATAAATGAAGTAAAATAAAACTTGTTGTGTCTCACTTTAAATCGTTCTCCTGTCAAAAGATGTAATGCTTCAATTTGAAAACTGAACCATTTGAATATTTTAAACATTTGAGAAATATGCTAATGAAATAATTAAAAATAAAACCTTAAAATATTGGCAAAAAGCTCTTTTTGTATAGTTACACAATATAATGATCTACTGTTAGCTTCTGACTTACTTATAAAACTATTCCATTAGACAACAGAAACAATTTAAATCTACCTTTGAAAGCCTGCTCTTTTGGTTTAATATTTATGTAGAATTTTTGACACTATAAGGATGAAATATGTCATGACAGTCATGGTTGCTGAGTTAAAAATCAGACAAACTCCGAGAAAAATGAACTTAACAAAGTCCTAATAAAACTTTTGAAATTTGTATATGAAAACTATGCTACTAAAATGAAGGTAATTTCTGACCTAATATATGTCAAACCTTATTTTATGCAGTAAGGGTTCCACTGGCAGGATAAATTAATCAGAAATCCAAAATTACTGTTTACTTCATAAAGCAAGCCAATGATAAAAGCATAAAGACAAACTTTAAATGATTTTAAATCAAATGCACTACATTCAAACTCATTTTCAAAATTCTATTCTTTTGGAGCTAGAAATAAAAGAAGTCCTGTGACTATCCTCCAGAGTATTTTAAGAGTCAACAAGTCTGGAAGGGGCTAATCACCTATGGGCCTTGGTTATTTAATTCAGGTGGAGGTAGATTTGAGACTTTTAATTGCTATTCCACAAATAGCATTTTATAAATGTTTTGCTTCTATATATAAATTAAACACAAATAATAAAGTTCTGGATCTTTGGGAGCATTTGTCTTTTGCTATTTTAGAACAATTGCCTCTGAAAAATAATTTAAAGGCAGATTTTTGTAAAATGATGCTTGTTTATCTAGCATGACTTATGTTCTTGAATTGTTAGCCTCAGGAAAAAAGAGTTTACAAATGGTACAGTAACATAAAAGTTAAAAAAAAAACAATGGAATTGATTTCAGAAGAAACTTCAGAGGTATAAAGCTGCTGAATACTCAGGTTTTAAGTTTTACAAAATAAAATATAATAAACAAATATTTATGCATTTCAAATCATCCAAATATATATTGTCCGGCACTACAACCATAGAAGACCTCGTCTTTAAACATCTGAGCGCCAATACATACTATGTATACACATTTTAAAGCAACGCTTCTCGGAGAATCGATTTCTCTTCTTAAATTCACATATAAAACTCATTATTTCGGGAGATGGAAACTGGATGTAATAATGGATATGAATTTATATCTAAATGCCGTCCATAGTTTTCTTACAATCTTTTAACAAACAGTGATTCATACATCAATGTATACTTTTGGAAATTAAAAGTGACCTTAGTAAGAAATTCCACGAGCCCTTTCCCAGTCTTCCCAAAGAATCTGAGATGCTGTACCCCAGGGACTTGGGAGCAACTGGCTTCACTACCAAATCTGCCCAAATGCACACAAAGGCACTAGCATAGAGAGACTGTTAAAATGTAATAACAGGATTTAAGATGGTTACTATATTCTCCAATCCCATAAAATCGAGCAAGTGTTATTTCATTCATTTCATTTTCTGTGAGAAGGATGGGAATGTGCTCCCCTCCCCCACTGTCATTTAAAACCAAGCAAAATTGAAAACCACTTCCTGCCTGCCACAAAGCTACCAGTACTGCACGCGGAATCATTTTAACTCACTTTTGTGTCGATCTTCTTGAAGGCAGGATCATCCTCATCTACCTCGAAGTAGATTTCGGTCGTGGTGATGGAGAGGGTCCCTTTGGCCACCACTACAGGAGCGATGAGTTGGGCAGGAGTGCTGAGAACCACTGGACCTGAAAGAACAGGGCACCAGAGGAGTCAGGCTGTGCCTCTTTGCCCCTTTCCTGCTCCCTCCTGGAAGGGTACCTCAGGTTTTTAAATATGCACTGAAAAAAATAGTGTCTATATTATGCGGCAAGCTCCTTTCATGTGAGATAGGTCTGCTTAGTTGTCACACACACAATACCTTATAACCAGACAGGAGATAATAATTCTATAAAAACCCAAGAGGTCACAAAATCGAATAAGTGACCCTCAGTAAGCAAGTTTGCAACCTCTGCCCAGATATCCTACATGGTTAGTGGGGCGCTGACATTAACCAACTTAAAAGTGCAAAATGACTCTCTAAGGCCCTGATTTTCCATTGAGCACGCACAGGCTTTCCGTTCGGAAGAGACGCTCTGGGCAGTCAGCACGGTCCCCTAAGACCAGCCAACATGTAAATCCCGTCCACTGGGCAGCAGCGGCCCCCCAGGATGGGCGGGAAGATGTGAAGAGGTACAGGGTCTAATATATAAACCCCACTGCACTAACGGGTTCGCATCTTGCAGGAAGGTATCCCCACGCGCACAGCACACCGATATACTCGCAAAACGCGGACGTTAAATACATTGTTTATGCAGAAAAGCAGGAAAATTGTAGCAGTGATTTTTTTTCTCACCTGGAATAAGCCAAACATTATCAAATTGTAAGACGACTGAACAAAACGATTCTCAGAAGAGCATCTGCAAAGTGCCCTTTCTCAACTTTGGGGACTAGAGAAACTAAGCTTCAGTAAAGAGATTTTTAGAAAGTGTGCCTACTAAGGTGCTTACTTCGAATTCATTCCATCTGAGTTAAAGAAGAAAATTTAAAATCTCACATATTAGAATATTAATTCAAAGGGGAAGGGGGTTACTTAACTGCCCCTTTAAGATTCCCTGTAGAGCGGGGGCATTCTTCGCTCCCCTCAAGCCTGTACTTAAAATATAGACTTAGAAAAAAAAATGTATTCTTATTCTGTAGCCAGGGCTCATTACATTCCCTTCCCTCCCCGCCTCCCCCCACCCCCAACCCACCCTCTCCAGTACACACTTAAATGGGTCACAGTAACAGCAGGGGGAAAGCAATGAAAAGGCAGGTTCCCTGCGGCCGCTCAGGCCCGGGCCCCTCGCGCGCGGCGGCTCCTCGCGGGGAGACCCGTTCGCACCGCCGGAACCGCGGCGAGCAGGCCCGGCCTGGTCCCCGTCCCAGCGCGGGGACCGCGGCGGAGCCCGCGATTCCAGGGAGCGGCACACGCCGAGTCCACGACCGTCCTGCACAAAGCCGGGCGTTTCTGCTGCAGGAGGACCGGGGAGGAATCGGCCGGCTGTCGCGCTTAAAAGGAGGGGTGGTGGCTGTGGGGCAAACTGGGTGTCAGCCTGCATCCCGGTCGGGACCGCCCGGCCGGGGCGGGCTCACGCGGAGCCCCTGCTTTCACTCTGCCGCTTCCCAGCCCCTTCGAGCCCGCAGCCGGGGGGAGGCCGCCCGGCCCCGGGGCGCGCGCCGACTCCCGGCGCGAGTCTCGGGCGGGCAGCTTCCGCTGGGGCCGAGCGGAGTCGGGGGTCCGCCTTGGCTCCATAAGGTTTTTCTTTCCAAAGGGCGAGGCGGTCGATCTGAAGCGCCACTTTAAAGGCTCATCAATCTTAATCTACGTTGCTCAAGTAATTATGCCCGAATCTCTTGTACGATTACAAGTGGATTTGGGTTTCTATTCCCCAGGCCCTCCTTTGTGTTTATTGGAGGGTCTGCGCGCGCGCTCCTCCGAAGCCCCCGCGCTCCGGCCGGTTCGAACCGCTCCCTTAACCCTTAAGCCGCCGTGTCGCTCGTCTGGAGGCCACTCTTCGTACTTCTCTTCGGGAGAAATCCGGGAGGTTTACTCTTGACTGGGGCGAGTTGAGAAAGAAGGTGACCTGATTCACATGGCAAACAGTGTCCTCCTACACATCCTTGGGCCTTGATGAACCCTCAGCAAAGTCCTTATTCTAAACACGGAAAGCTACTTATCTCTGGTCTCATAGAATATTCTGGTATTTGGAGACGATGAATGGTCAAAAACATTAAAAATGGCGAACTGCTTCATTCTCTTAAAAAACAGTTTAACATATCCAAACAATTAAACTGGAAAAAGATAAAAATCATGATACCTGTTATCAAAACCACAGAAACTGATTGACCGAAATACACGGTATTACGAATTTTAAGTACACAATTCCGTGAACTTTTAACGGGGAACACATTTCCGCTACCTGTTTCTCTGCCTTTCTGAAAGGCGACTGCGTTTCCTTTTGCTTTTACTCCAAACGCGTTCTATTGAATTGGGATTTTTTTCGGGGGGGGGGGCGGTTATAAAAGGGCTTCGAACTGGTCCTTCTTTAAGAAAGGCACTCATGAAATATTCAGCCTTAATAGTGTGTCATTTTTACCCCTGTCCTTTGGAAATCTCCAATTACAACTTCCAATACCATAGCATGTTTAAGGAGCGCTGAGTCGTTTTGTTGTAGCCTTCAGGGAGCAAACCAGCCGCAGAGAGAACAGAGTTAATCCACTACAGCGAACAGAGAGGGGATTATGTTTTAATCCCCTTTGGGGGAGCCTCTGGATTTTAGGGATCCGATGTTAAAATGTTTACGTAAGGCACGGTCACAAACCAGCACCCACCATCTTCCACGTGGAAGATCTGGTTATTTGGAAACCTTGGATTCCTTTCCAAATAAAAACAGAAAGGGCAGCATGTCTAGACGTCAGAGACAGAGTGATGTGGCAGATTCTGTTCTAGAAGATAACTAGATACATATTTAATCTCCTGTTTGGTGTAGGGAATTGGGGACTGGATGCAGATCTATTCATGCTAACCGCTTCTATGGTAATAAAAGGATCCATTATATCAATTCAGGCGCACACAGAAATAAAGTGATGGATATTAAAAGATAGTGAAACAAATGGATGGAACCAAACCACCTCCCTTTGTGTTGCTACATCCAATGGTTTAAAATTCTACCATCAAAACTGGTAACTAAAGAAAAAATAAATGTTACTTACCTTTTAGAATTGGCACTATAATGTCTAAGAAGTATTGATCCATTACTATTTGAGAGGACAGAGATATGACTTGCTGTTAATTTAGATGCTAATTTAAAATCTGAACTAGAACAAAGATTACCCAAGCATAATGGAAACTCTTCAGAAGAATTAACCTCTCTTTAGAGCCATGGGATCTTTATTCGGTGGCAGGGTAGAGTAGAAAATACATATGTTTTATATTTAGGAAGGGAACTATTCATCAAATATATTTTTAAAAGTAGAATGTTAAAAACCACTTGTGGGTTCGGAGGATTTTACTGAGAACAAAATTCTAAGCCTAGAAGTCATGATGCATCAACTTTTAAACAGAACTTTACAGTTTACACAGGTCTTTTACATTTTTACTTAACAGCTAGTTCAAGAGTCACCATTTGGGGGCTATGGATGTATCAATACCCTCCTGCCCAAAACCACCAGGAACACAACTGGAGTTGAGAAGGCAGTGCTGACTGGTCACTGCTGTGAGGGAGACATGGGAAGGAACCACGAGATGACTAGGTAAGAGGGTGTCAGAAAGGACTTGCTGTAGGATCAGAGCTCTGGTTAAGTAATTTGGGGAAGGATTTAAAGGAGCAGAGCTTTGCTTTGGATTGGGTTCTGTCAGGGATTGGCCATAATTCTGTGACTGGATACCTTAATAAATCTTATCTAGGACTAGACCTTCCCTGGTGGCTCGGATGGTAAAGACTTTGCAGTGTAGGAGACTGGGTTTCTATCCCTGGGTCAGGAAGATCCCTTTGAGAGGGAAATGGCAACCCACTCCACTATTCTTACCTGGAGAAGTCCATGGACAGAGGAGCCTGGTGGGCGACAGTGCATGGGTTCACAAAGAGTCGGACACAACTTAGTGACTAGACCTAGGCTAATACTGTAATTGATAGAGAAGTAGCAGTCACTCCTATAAGGAGGAAAGGAGGATGTTAATGTTCAGGTGAGTTGTATAGAGTAATCTTGCTTTGTCTGTGCTTAGACAAAATTATAGTGGTTTTTTTGCCTCACATCATCATGTGGACTTGTCTGATCCTGGTGTTCTGTGAGGTTGTTTATGTTCAACAGGAGAACACCATGACAGAGCTATGAGCCCCAGGCCAGCTCCCAGTGATCCTGAGGCCTCCTTGTAAGGGTCAGGTCAGTTTCCTGAGGTCAGAGGCTACTTTTCTCTTCCTTAGATTCAGGAGTTAATCATTTTTTTTAGGGAGGGGGTCAACAGCATTCCAGCTATTAAAAGTCAATTATGGTGATTAAATTCTCAAACTGCTAAAATTCTTACAAACTTCAATATAAAGCAAGACAAAGAATATATGTGTGTATATGTATATATATATATATATATGTACGTATATATATATATATATATAGGGACAAGGAGTTGAAATTCAATTAAAATTGGCATCGTTACCATTACTTGATGACTTTTAGTTGGCAAAAAATATACTTAGTGTACATAAAATTATGATATAGAGACACTTGAATGTTTTCTAAACCTAGTTTAATATTAATAAGTTTTATTAGCTATATGGATTTACTCCAACCTCACTTACTCTGAAACCATATGTTCAATTTGCTGTTGGAACACGTAAAAGACCATTATTTGGGGATAATAAGCATTGACTAATCTTTGTAAAATTACCAAACTTACAGTCCTGCATTATTTAGAAGAAGTAAAACTAATGTGAGATTCTTTATGTTTAGTGGAAAAGGATATCATTCCAGAAAATTTTAGGATAAAAATATAGTATGTAAAATTTTACAAACACTTCTATAGTGAGAATAGAATTTGTAGGAAAATAACTCACGGCAGGAGTGACCGAACATATCTAAAATATTTATTGCTGCTTTGAACTTATTTTTAAGTAGGGCACTATCAATTTAAAAGAATGTTTACACCATAGGATTACATGAATGAAATGTTTAATCTCAAAGCAACTGAAGACTATGAGAATATGAGAAAGCTGGAACTTTGTTTTGGAATCCTAGGAAAACTTTAATCATTAAGAAAATGGAAGTGTTTGTGTATGTGCCTAAGGGCGAGGGCAGTTAGGGGTGAATGTTGCAGAAAATTTGAGTTTCCTACTACCCAGAGTAGTTTCCTGGGTTTCAAGCATTTGAAATGCCTCAGAAAAAAAGGAAAGTAACAAAACGTCTACAAGTGACTCTTTTCTTTATATGCAGAAAATATTGATAGTGGTCCAAATATACTACCAGAATAATGATGCTCTGAGATTTTCAAAAACTTTTCTTGCAGTGAAAAGAATAAAAGAATTCCAGAATATTTTTGCTTAAATCAGGAAAACATAACTTGAACAACTCATAGCATATATAACCCAAGAGTAATAAATTTTCATTCCAGCATTATCACCTCCTTCCCTAACACACACACACACACACACACACACACACACACACACACACACAATTCCCCACACTACCGATTATAAACACTCTATAAATCCAAATTTTATACCCAAGAAATGGGTGCCCAAGAAATTTTTGTGCCCAAGAAATGGCCTCTTTATGCTCTTTGGTGACTTTTTGAACATAAGTGAAAGTCACTCAGTTGTGTCTGACTCTTTGTGACCCCATGGACTATAGAGTCCATGGACTTCTCCAGGCCAGAATACTGGCACGCGTAGCTGCTGTTCTCTTCTCCAGGGGATCTTCCCAACCCAGGGATCGAACCTAGGTCTCCTGCATTGCAGGCGGATTCTTTCCCAGCTGAGCCACCAGGGAAGCGAACCTAATCTATCCTTAATTTTTGAACATAATCTATCCATAAATTGAGATGAACAATAACCAATCATCCCACTGTGCAGTGTCTTCCTTAGATTGTTACTGTGTAAAATGAGACAGATGCTTCAGAATACACATGAGTCTTTTCAGAGGTGAGCAAACCTACTTCTGGTAAAACTCAGCTTACCAGAGTCTGAAGCAGAAACAGAAACAATGGAGCCCTCTATATAAGATAAACTGAAGACTGCATTTTAACAAGATATCTATTCACCATGGTAGAACATCTATCTAAAATCCCATTTAATGTGTTTATAATAAATAATCTTATAAGTCCTAAGAGATAATCTGATAGGCCTTAACTTTAGTTAACCTATCATTTATGTTTGTGGTTCTTTTGTAGAGCAGATAATTCTTTATGTTAAAATGAAACCAACAGAAACCAGTGCATTTTCAGCAAAGGCAACTCTACAGAAGAAACAGCTTACAAAGCATATATACTCTAAGTAAAATATTCCTGAATTATTTCCTAGCATAAACATATACTAAAAAGCAGTGATAATTTCAATGTTTGTGGGTGATAATTTGCTCTGCCTTTTGATTCACCAGGTGAGCCACCTGAGAACTGTGATTCTAGTTATATCACGTTCAGTACAACATATGGAATCCATTCTTCAGTTTCTGGAAGGGTGCTGACTCTTTTATGGCTCTAGGATATCATTTAATGATCAAGAAGAGCAACTTCCTACTAGATTGGATGAGTGAATAAACTTGAGGACATGATTTAAATCTACTGGACCAGGAGGACTAAGTCTTTGCACCCCTTGGTTGGAGTACTGACTTGTTTTTACTTTTTCATGGTTTCCTGGGCACATCTTTATTGCAGCACTTATAATTTATCAAATGTCTGCATTTAGAAGGCTGTTTCTCCCATTTGGCATAAGCTACTTGAAGACAAGGGAATTATTTTCTCTCAACTGAATATAGAAAATGATATACATCTTTGTTATATTTATATATCATAGTAAAACAATCAATTAAAATAACAGATTACATCTTTTATATTTTTCTGGAATTGATTTCAAGTTGTTCTTTAAAAATATGCTATACTTTGCATTTTATAGAAGAGATCAATTTTAAAATATGCTCCAATAGGAGTTAAAATGCAGCTGGTCATTCCAGCTATAAATATCACATGCATACCATTATTTTTTAAGTGACATACTTTTATAACTGCCATATTTTTTCCCCAGTGTGTAAGTTGTTTTCTCTTTGTAAATTAAATACTGAGACAAATGTTGAACTCATTTAATTAATTCATTCATGTAGCTAACAAAAATTGTTCAATTGTTCACTGTTTCAAGCACCGAGAGAATGCAGTATGTATAAGGTATGGATCTTACCCATAAACAGCTTAAAATACATAGCAAAGATAAGAAATACATAGAAATCAGTATGGAATAAGGGAGAAAGAGTTTACCTAAGCATTGTTAAAACACTTGACGTGTATGAATCTCATTTGTTCCTCATAACACACCAACAGATAGGTAGAGCTATGATTTCCATTTTACAGAGAGAAAATGAGGCTGGGAGCTGAAGCAACTTAGGGAAGGTCACTCAGCTTGGAAAGGGCAGAGACATGATTCAAACCTGGTGACCTGACTCCAGGGTATTTATTGGTAAGTATACTGCCTCCCGGGCTCCCCTGGTAGTTCAGCTGGTAAAGAATCCACCTGCAATGCTGGGGACCCCAGTGCAATTCCTGGATTGGGAAGCTCCCCTAGAGAAGGGATAGGCTACCCACTCCAGTGTTCTTGGGCTTCCCTGGTGGCTCAGACAGTAAAGAATCCTCCTGCAATGCCGGGAGACCCGGGTTTGATCCCTGGGTGGGGAAGATCCTCTTGAGGAGAGCACAGCAACCCACTCCAGTATTCCTGCCTGGAGAATCCCCATGGACAGAAGAGCCTGGTGGGCCACAGTCCATAGGGTTGCAGAGAGTCGGACAAGACTGAACTGACTTAGCCTGGCACAGCAAGGCATACAGCCTCCCACCAAGAGCAGAACATAAAAATAATAGCAATCCTATAGACAGTCACCGATCTGTAAGGTTTCCAGTCTCTTGGGGAGGATATGGTGGGGGCCAGGTGAGGCAGTGAACTGAAGTGAGTTGTGTTTTCTGAGACACAACAATATTGAAATTAGGCCAATTAATAACCCTATACTGGCCTTGAAGTTTTCAAGTGAAAGAATCAGTCATAGGTCTCTCACTTAAAATCAAACGCTAGAAATGATTAAGCTTAGTGAAGAAGACATGCTGAAAGAAGAGATAGGTCAAAAGCTATTCCTCTTGTGCCAAAGAGTTAGCCAAGTTGTGAATGCAAAGGAAAAGTTCTTGAAGGAAATTAAAAGTGCTACATCAGTGAACACATGAATGATAAAAAAGGAAACATCTTTATTGCTGACTGGAGAAAGTTTGAGTGGTCTGGATAGAAGATCAAACCAACTACATCTTTCCCTTAAGCCAAAGTCTAACCCAAAGGTTCTAACTCTCTTTAATTCTATGAAGGCTGAGAGAGGAGGTGAGGAAATTTTTCAGAGAAGTCTGAAGTGAGTAGAGGCTGAATCATGAGGTTTAAGGAAAGAAGCTATCTCTATAATATACAAGTAGAAAGTGAAGTAGCAAGTGCTAATGTAGAAGTTGCATCAAGTTTTCCAGAAGATCTAGCCAAGATATTTAATTCACTATCTTGAACAACAGATTTTTTTTTATGTAGATGAGATCTCTTTTATTGGAAGAGGATGCCATCCTTCTAGGACTTTCAAAGCCAGAGAAGAGAAGTCAATACCTTAAGCTTCGAAGAACAGGTTGACTCTTGTTAGGGGCTAAAGCAGCTGATGACTTTAGGTCGAAACCAGTGTGAATTTGCCATTCTGAAAATCCTAGGGCCCTTAAGAATTATGCTGAAACTATTCTATCTGTGACCCATAAAATGAACTAATGAAGCCTGGATGACAGCACATCTGTTGACAACATGGTTTGCTGGATATTTTAAGCCCACTGTTGAGATATACTGCTCAGCAAAAAAAATTCCTTTCAAATTATTATGCTCATTGACAATGCACCTGGTTACCCAAGAGCTCTGAAGGAGATGTACAAGGAGACTGATGCTGTTTTCATGCCTTCTAACATAATGTCTATTCTGCAGCCCCTGGATCAGGGAGCTGTTTTGACTTTCAAGTCTTTGTAAGAAGTACATTTCATAAGACTGCAGCTGACATAATAGTGATTCCTCTTATGGATTTGGGCAAAGTAATTTGAAAACTTTCTGGAAAGGATTCACCATTCTAGATGCTATTAAGATTTGTGATTCATGGGAAGAGATAAAAATGTTAACAGGTGTTTGGAAGAAGTTGATTCCAACCCTCATGGATGACTTTGAGGTGTTTAAGACTTCACTGGAGAAAGTAATTGTAGATGTGGTGAATACAGCAAGAGAACTAGAATGAGAAGTGGAGCCTGAAGATGTGACTGCACTGCTGCAATCTCATGATAAAACTTAAACAGCTGAGGAATTGTTTCACATAGATAAGCAAAGAAACTGGTTTCTTGAGATGGAATCTACTGCTGGTAAAGTTGCTGTTAAGACTGCTGAAATGACAACAAAGGATTAAGAATGGTACATAGGGAGTTCCTTGGTGATCCAGTGGCCAAGACTCCACGTTCCTAGTGCAGAGAGCCTGGTTCAATCCCTGGTCAGAGAACTAGATCCTACATGCCACAACTAAGACTCGGCCGAGCCAAATAAATAAATATATACATACTTAAAAAAATAAATAATGGTACATAAACTTAGCTGATAAGCAGTGGTGGGGTTTGAGAGGACAAAGCTCAATTTTAAAAGATTATGTTGTGGGCAAATGTGATCAAATAGCATTGCATGCTACAGAGAATCATTTGTGAAAGGAAGAGTAGTCAATCCGTGTGGCAAACTTCACTGTGGTCTTATGTTAAGAAATTGCCACAGACACTCCTGCCTTCAGCAACCACTACCTCAATCAGTCAGCAGCCATCACATAGAGGCTAAGACCCTCCACCAACAAAAAGATTATGACTAGCTAAAGGCTCAGATGATGGTTGACATTTTTTAACAATATAATATTTTTAAATTAAGGTATTTTCACTTTTTTAGACACAATGCTATTGCACACTTAACAGACTATAGTATAATTTAAACATTAAACATAACTTCTATGCACTAGGAAAACAAAAAATCACGTGACTTGATCTACTCCAATACTCGCTTTGTGGAACGGAACCTACAATATCTCCCAGGTGTGCCTGTATTCTCTCCTGTTCTCTTTCTGCCTGGCCTCCTCCTGGGTATCCCTCCTTCTGCTGTCCTTTGTTGGCCAATTAAACCTTATTGTTCCACAGGGGATCTGCCTTTGGGCTGCTGCTCTTCTCTTTATATATTCTTACTTTCCTTGGGTGATCTCAGAGGTTTAAATTATGAACTCCATGCCCAACTTGGCTCTCAAATTTCAAACCTTCATATATATTAGAAAAACTCAGATATCCAACAGACCCAGATGACTAGTCATCTTCATTCTTCTCTCCCCTAAAGCCCTGCATCTTTACATTCCCAAACACATTTAATAGCTTCTAGATAATCTCTTCTCCCAGGCAAGATTCCCCTCATTCCTACTCTTCACAACTGATGAATTATCATGGTCCCTCACATCTGACCTCCTCAGTGTGTTTGAAGCTGCCCCCTTGTCTTTCTTCTACCACAAATTTAGTTCAAGCTTTCATTACGTCTGATGTGGGCAACAACAGCCTCTACCTCAAGTCTAGACATCCTAAAATCATAATCAGCACAGTAGCCTGAGTCATTTTTTAAAAATTAATTAGTTCTTTCTATTGCCATGCTTAAAAATCATTACTGTCTCACTGTAACCTTTAGGGTAAAATATAGGGTCCTCATGGCACAAAATGCACCACCAGTAACCCTGTCAATCTCAGCTTCAAAGATTTCTGCCTCATACTTCGACCTCAATAACTGAGAACTAGTGTAGTTTAACAGAGAAGGTGATATTTTAGCATATGATGTTTACACGTTGTCTGTAAAAACTCCAAATTTTTACTTATGATTCCAGACTCAAAATAGGAAACATCCATTCTAGGAACGCTTTCCAGAATATACATGGTGGTCAAGGGCTCTGTTTTGTGTTATCATGGCTTTCTTTGTGTATCTAGAACTTTTTTTTTTTATTCCATTATCTGTTCTCCCACTACACTGTAAACTCTTTGAAAACAGAAACTTTAATCATGTGTCTTTTTACCCCAAATACCCACCATAATGTCTTGCACACAGTATATGTTGAATATTTTATGTTTGTTTTGCTTGGATAACCACATCCAACCTAAGTCAAGTTAGGATCTGACAGCAGATAATAAGGACTCATATAGGTCCTTCCAGCTCTTATCTTTATTGTGTGTGACGAATTTTGACATTTTCTATTTGAATATTTTCTCTTTTATTTCATGTACAAATAACACTGGTAATAGTTCAAGTAATTGATTTGCTAACCCATCAATAGGTTATAACTTAAGATTAAAAAAAGAAAACAGTGATGTAGTAGATGAACAAGGGCTTTGGGTGAAAGAAGAATGGGTTCACTTCTTGGCCTGTTTATTTGTTATGTGATCATAAATAAACACCCCAAAGTCTGACCCTAAGTTTACACATCTTAGGATGAAGTGTAATACCTAATTCATAGAGTTGTGATGTTTCCAGCCTGTAGGGGTGTTTTCTCTCAATAAATGTAAATTCTATCTCCCGGTATCATTTGCCCATCTACACTTACTCTTTACTACTTAACTAGCTCATCCTCTCCCCACACCCTGAAAACTGCCTGGTGAATACAGACTTAGCCACACAATCCAATCTTAGATGCAAGATTTATTTGTGTGTGTGAGTGTGTGTGTGTGTGAGAGAGAGAGATTTTATTTTTTTACACTTCTTATTTTGTACTGGGGTATAGCTGATTAACAATGTCATGATAGTTTCAGGTGAAAAGTGAAGGGACTCAGCCATACTTTTTAAGAAAGTGTTCGTGCTTTTTGGTTCTTAAGGTTCCTATTTTAGATACAAATTGAACATATTTAGCCACTTCATCTGCTAAAAATATATCTAGCTGTTTCATCTGCTAAAAATGAAGGGAAAATTCAACAGAACTTTTCAACAAAAAAACAGAAAACATTACTATCGGTCCTCTTCTGATCAACAAAACTGCCTAAACACTTTGTCTGGAAAGAAGATATTTAACAATATTTAGCCAGCAAATTCTGTCTGACTTTCTCTTCTTTTTTGCTGATAAAAAGTGCTAGATTTATATTTTATTGGACTGATGACTGAACTGATGGAGCAGATTCTACTAAAACAACTAAGTATAAATGGATTTCCATGTAAAAACTTATTCTTAGTGCTGACTATTTATGTTGGAGATCTTTCTGCAAGCTGTGACTCTGGCTCCCAAGCACTAAATCATTGAAGCAAAATAATTAAATCAATAAAATATTTTCAGTATGCAGAAAGACTTATTTGTTCTTTTGTATGGCACTGCTCTAAATGTGGGGGCCAAATCAGTTTTTCACCTAATTGTGAATTAGTGCCAAATTCTTTCAGAGGAAGCACAGAACACTCTGGAATGAGGCAGTGATACCATAATGAAACCTCATCCCTTCCTCTTCTTCAATTAACTAAAACCAACAGTTTGACATTGGGAAAACAGGTTTGTTATCTCATACTTTTTTTCCCCAAGTGTGACAAACGAGGTGACTCATTTTCAACAAGTGAATAAAATTCACTCATTCATATACTTTTTTTTAAAAAACATGACATATGAAACATTAGTTTCCTAGGAGAGAGATGGTTGATTGGTACCTGAGTTCAGTTGCAAGCTGCCCCTATTTTGCATGTTGGTGGTATAGTTTAACTATAGTTTATAGTTTAACTATAAATCTGAAAGAGATTACTTTGTGGGATACTCTCCATACAGCGAAAACAGTAAAAAATGAAAATAGGTCTCAATTAAAATCCTTCATTAGAAAGAAAGAGAACTCATCACTGTGGTCTTGAAAGATCTGCAGCATAACAAAGAAATGCTTATTCTTAAAATAAAAAAAAAAGATGCAAGAAAATTATATATGATTGGAATCATGGTTTATGTGTAATAAACATAGTTGAATTATGTCCTTTTATATTTTAAATTTACAAAATTTGACTGGTAGGATGTCATTACAGTTAGAAGAACCTTAAAAGTGTTTTTATAGACTACAGAATCCATGGTTGGAGGAGACACACACTTTGGCAGATATAGAGAGATGGATATAGTAAAATGTTTGCAGACTCTAAAATGGCCTTGGAGACGCTAAAAATAATGAAGAAAGGCTAAGAAGGATAGATATTCAAGGTTGAAGCTTTCACTGATTTTCACAACTTTTCAAATGAATTTAAAAATTAACTGAGAAGTTTAAATATTTTAGCTTTGGTAAGAAATGAGCATGTGTTAATAACACAGTGTCTAAGATCTTTGTGAATTCTGTGTTTGAAACTGAACACGAACCCTTTGGGTATACTATTTATGACTGCAAAGCAACTTTCTAATTCAAAGAGAGAAAAAAGACTTAAAAGACTCATAAGGCTTTTTCAACATCAAATAGCTTTTACTAAACAACATTTTGATGAGTTAAGTGTGACTGAGTCGGGGACATATGGATTAAATTTCCCTTAAAATACACATGGGTTTAAAAATTAAGGAAAAAATCCTGACCAAAATATAAAGCAAAAAATAGATTCAGAGAATCTAGCATGTTTAAAAACTATTTTCCTCTAAATACAAATATCAGGTTGACTCCAGTCTAGTTAGACTTTGTAATTAAAACTACTTAATTATAAATGCCAGGGATTTTTAAAAAAATATTAGTTCTGTCAGGAAAAGAATCTTCATTAATTCTATTTGATTTGAGTTGTGTGGAATAGTTAGGCCTAACTCAAGCAGACAAGATCTGGCTCAGGGTTTATCTCCATCTGTGAAACACTGACCAGTACAGTACTCATTCTCTTATTCCATTAAACAATTACAATATTTTTTTCCCCGTGATTTCAGCTCATACTCTTTTTTTTCTTATTTAAATAACACATTTCCTTGAAAAAGTCTTAGGTTTTAGAATTCTGTTGTTCCTTTCATTTTATTATAATTGTCTAGAATCTTGAGTTCTTCCTTCTTGTTTGCCCTATATTTTGCTTTACCTTCCTTTCTTAGCTCAGGTTTAGGTAACCTTCAATTCCTATATAAACAACTTTGTCTCTGGGTGCTGAACATTCCAAGTTAGAACATTTAAAGACCTCATTATCTCTCTGATCATCTTAATTGTCTACTTTCACTTACTAGGGTAGACATACTCTATACCATAATTTCCTGGTTATTTGATTTACTGAAAAGTGGAAGCAGAATTAATTCTCCTGATGACTTTTTTCCCTATCAGTTTCTGAACCCCAGAGTTCTACATAGTCACTAAGTTCTCAAAAGGTGTTAATAAGTAAGTAAATGAGTACATGAAATGCAGTCAAGTAGATTTAGGGAGGTAGGAACAGTCAAACTTAAAAAAAAAATTCTAAAACATTGGTGTAGGGAGTCAACTGTACAGTGATGGAGGATAATTAAAATTGTGAAGGTGAGTACTTTATATGTATACCGATGTTGAATTATAATCCCGGATACCTGAAAATTTCATAATTTTAAAAAACTCTAAGCAAGTTTCTTGCCCCATTCCATTATTTGGTAACTGCTTTCATTTTGAATCGGTAGAACAAAGATTGAAAGAAATGCAAGCAATTTTACCAGTTAACAATGAGAAAAGCAGTCTGAACAACTACTGCCCAATAAACATCAGTGAAATTGCACTGGGAACTGTTATGAACATTAAAGGTGAGTCATGTGAGGGAGGTGACTGTCATGTAGGAGAACCTCCCATTGACTACATTCTATTTCTCTTAGGCCTCCTACTTATATCTATATTTTTTCTCATTCTTAAATTCACATAATGTATTTCTTCTAAATTTCAGATTCTTGACTTTGGTTAGAATGTATGTGTGTGTATGTGTGCACCTGTGTGTAAAGGACTGTAAATCTACCACCTCACCACTTTGAAAACCTTCCCCCACAGAAAAATCCAACCCCTGCCATCCTGACACTTCTTCCTTCTAATGCTAGCTCCCTGTACTAATTATAAGTACTCTTTTCAAAATACTCAAAGCAACATTATAGTCCATTGGTTACAGGACATGTTTTCCATGTGATAGAGAAAAACAATTTTTTGATTAAGAGTTCACAGTGGTATCTTGATGTTAAAAATGGGAACCACAAGAAACATTTAGTTAAAGTGACATAATTCCTGGAAATTGGGACGGAACCAAGATTAGCTTAACTGTAGGTGTTCTTACTCTGGAAAAGTCAAGTGATTATTTGAATGACTGAATCAGTATGAAAATATAATCTGATAATTCAAGCCCCAAACACTTAATTTCAATAGCTTAAAAGAAGTCTTATTTTGTCTCTTGATTTTGGTATAAATTATCTAGTAATTATCTCAGCTCTCCAGTTCACTTATAATGAACTTTTTCAATGGGAACATTTTTAAGGGCAAGTAACTTTTTTAGATGATTTCTTCATGGTTCAAAGGTACAAGGGATATAGTTGCTAGTGTCACAGTCTAAAAGGAGGGACAAAACATACAGAAAAGCATCTGCAAAACAAGGCTTCAGTAATAAAGTGTCTTGAGAATAATATAATAAAAATTTTATGGGGTGAGTCTAATAAAAAGATAGATAATAACCAGCACTGGGAAAAATGTGGAGAAACTGGACCCTTGTATACTTCTGACAGGAATATAAAATAATGCTGCCACTTTGGAAAGCAGTCTAGTAGGTCCTCAAAAAGTTAAAAATAATTATTTGACCTAGCAATTCCGTGCCTAGGTATACACCCAAGAGAAATAAAAGCATATGTTTGCATAAAATGTTGTAAATGAATATTCAGAGCAGCATTGTTATAATAGCCAAAAGATGAAAACAAACCAAATGTCCATAAACATTTGATAAACAATGAAGGATGGATAAACAAAATGTGATACAGTCCAACAACGGAATATTATTCACAGTAAAAAAAAGACATACACATTAGAACATGGATGAGCCTTGAAAACATTATTCTAACTAAAAGAAACTAGTCACAAAAGACTTCATACTGTATGATTCCATTGATATGAAATGTGCAGAATAAGCAAATGTGTGGAGATGGAAAGCAGGTTAATGGTCCTCTAGGGCTGTGGAGGGAAGATGAGAATTTTGGTAGGACTAGCTAAAGAGTATGAGATTTCTTCTTGGGGTGATGAAATGTTCTTAAATGGTGGTGATGGTTACATAACTGTAAATATACAAAAATTATTAAAATCATTGTGCACTTTAAATGAGTCAATTGTATGGCAACAGAAAAGTTGCTGCCAAAAAATATTATGGGAAGCTAAGGTTGGCCAGGGAGTATTTTATAAAGTATTGTATTTAAGTAGGTATTAAAAAGGGTAGAGATTTTGATAGCAGGAGATAAGGGATGGTATACTGTAGAGATGTATCAGGGACATTTTGGGTGAAAAGAGAAGTCTGAACATTGGTGGTGTGGGCTTGCAGAAAATCTTTTCAGTTCTTTGACATTAAGTATATTGGTGGATTGTTGGTAATAATAGCTTACATACACAAAACATTTTTCTACCATTTACAGAACTGATAAAGCATAAAGGACCATCATCATTAACTAAGAATTCCGTAAATTAGCAAAATTACTAACAATTGGAAGCAATAATAAAGGAATCCATATGCATTATAATTCTATTATGTAAAATATTTCTATTGTTTTCCAAATATGTGACAGAATTACTATTCTAAAAGAAATGAAATACATTTTATCAGTGGGAGAAAAGTCTTTTGATCAATTAAATCATTCACTTGTCAATTCACATAAATTTGAGTTAATTTTAAATTTTACTCAACAATTGTTTGAAGAAATAACTTGCCAAATTAAATTTCAGATTAAAATAAATGAAATTTTAGACTAAAATCAGTTGCATTAAAACAATGTTTTAAGTAAAAATATAATTAGTAAATTGAAAATTTTAGTTACATAGGATATCTTAGGTACTAATTCACATTGGTCAATCAACTACAAACTAAAACAGTAATTTAAATAAATTAAGTTAGGTGTTATTGTAATAATTACTGAATTGATTGACATCGTTCAATATTATAATCATATTAGCCATTTGCAGCAATACATAATAAATTGAGCAATTAATAATCACACACACTTATTTAACTCGCCTCTTGATATGAACAGCTTGGGAAGAAAGGGAACTAAAAGTGAAACAGAAAACTGTATGACATTTAACACTGTAAAACTTTGTCGACATTTTATTTTTATTAAAACTAAAAGAAAATGGAGAAAACATGAGAAAGGGTCAATATTTAAACAGTGTGCCAAAAATGCTCTGCCATATTTCAACTTACAAGATGATTTGGGGGAACCCATATATAAAGGTAAAATTAATTACCAGGCTTATTCATAAACTTTTAAGTACAGTATACTGGGAGTCTATAAAAATTGAGTATAAACCAAGGATCTTGTTCTACATCATTTTAGAAGAGTCTTTAAATATATATACATATTTATTTAAATACACTACTTGGTTCATTTTAGTTCATGCCATATACTATGTATTTCTAAGGAAGTATATTATTTATACACTTCTTAACCTTACGCAAGCTACTTAAATTTGTCTTGGCCTCTATATCCTGATTTGTAAAATTCAGGTAATATAGGTGATTACACATGAAGCTCTTCGAACACTGGTTTCTAGCAAGACATGCTAGCTATTTTTACTCTTTTTTTTTTCCCTATAAACAGAAACTGATCCTGAGAAAGGCATTATTAATTAACAAATTTTAATTTCTGAGACAGAGATAACAATTATTTGGACCAGAGCAACAAATTATATATATATATATAATATATGTTATATATTATATATATATATATATATATAAATTATATATTATATATATATATTATATATATATATGGCTTAAAACTTATTAACAGCTGATTTTTTGAACCTAAAAATACTGGTTTGTAACTAACTTTCCAAATTATTTTTCTGTAACATTGTCACTATCACACCAGTCCAGATTAGTAAACAGGCTTCAGTATTTACAAAATGAATCTATGAGACACCTACAAACTATACAGATGCTTTCCGTGACCCTTCTCGCTTCACAAACATCCACACCCTACTTCTTTTCTACTGCATTCAGAGATCTGTGCACTGCTGATTTAAACATGAACACTGAAGACCTGGTAGAAGATCAGTGTTTTAGAACACTTTGCAAGGTTTTTCAGACACAAGGATTCTACAGAGACTATGAGTTAGAACCAGGTGGAAAGGGAAAGGAGCAAATTTGCTCAAAGTAAAATCTGTTTAAAAGACCGAAGTGGGAGGAGTACTGAGAGAGTGAATTGGTCAAGGACCTCACAACTGGATTTTTAAACAATTAACTTCAAGCCTACTTTCTTTTTTTTTTCTCATTTTATTTTATTTTAATAAATTTATTTATTTTAGTTGGGGGCTAATTACTTTACAATATTGTAGTAGTTTTTGCCATACATTAACATGAATCAGCCATGGGTTTACATGTGTTCCCCATCCTGAAACCCGCTCCCATCTCCCTCCCCATCCCATCCCTCTGGGTCATCCCATTGCCCCAGCCCTGAGCATTTGTCTCATGCATCATAGAACAGTTTTACGGACTCTGAGGGAGAAGGTGAGAGTGGGATGTTCTGGGACAATAGCATTGAAACATGTATATTATCATATGTGAAACAGAACACCATTCCAAGCCTACTTTCTTTGTTCTTCAAGTATTTAACTTAAGGTTATTTTGAGAATTTTGCTTATAAGCATAAATTAATATTAATAATTACTCTATCTATTATTAAAAGAGAGAAATACAAAGAAGTTATTAACCTTTATCAGATTTTGCCTCTGGTATAACTGGGAAGATCTTATCATAATAAACTTCAAGGCAGTAGCCCAATTTGTATTAACTAATTACCTTTAGTGGAAACTAAAGTCCAGAGAAGATAAACTAAATAACTGTATAATTACTGAACATATCTGCGAGGATATGGGAATGAGGAAAGACAACACATTATCTAAAATGGTCGGGAATCATGTTTGTGAATATTCTCCAGTTCATTAGGATCAAGAGTAAGACCAGAGAAACAAAAAAAACAATTTGTGGCAAAAAGAAATAATGACTTCATTTGCTTAAATTCCCAAATGGCCTCAGATAAAAATCTCTGAAGTATTTTTAAAAAATACAAAAACAACAGAACCAAAACTTGAACATTTACTTAGAAATCTGAGGCAAACATTGGTTCATAGACTGAAGATTAGTTTTGAACAGGACAAATCATTTTCATGATACAGAATTGCTAACAACATAGGAACATCTAGGAGCTGGTATTGGAACAGCCTTATTAAACATTTTTTAGGAGAGTGACAATAATGTGCTGTCTCCAGTTTACAATCAACAATAACTTCTCTTTGGTAAAATTAGAGATTTCTAACTGGCAGAAATATGGTTGGAGACGTTCCTAAAACATGCCAGGTAATTTTTGGCACACTTCTAGAAAAAGGAGCACTATTTTGTAAACAGAAGGATGATTATAAATCCACTTCTCTATTGCCATCCGCCACTCTGAAGTTGTAAGGGGTGAAAATGCAGAATAAAGTTAAGACTCAGCCCCTTTTGAGACTCTAAAGCAGGAGTTTTTTAGTCTGAGATCTAGGATATGATTCCACAGATTGGTTTCCAGGGGTCAGTGAGCTTTCTGTACAGGACTGTATGGGTATCTTCATGAAACAATCTACTTTCATCAGATTCTCAAAAGTGGTTTAAAACCCCAAAATGGTTATGGGCCAACACTAAGACATCTATAACCCATCAGGCCATTGATCTGCTACTCTGAATTGACCTTAGACGAGCACCAGAACAGAGTGAAAATTGAGAGTGGGCAGGCAGTGAATGTTTAGTAGTAATGGGGATTAGTGCTGTGGGAACAGAGAAAAAACCGTAATGGGGAAGGAATTCCCAAGAGTGACAGCAGGAAGGAAATGGCTAATTCCACAGTCACCTGGTTGAAGTGACTATTTTTCATAGCTGTTAGTTTGTTAGCCATGGGTTAAATTACCATCGTGTTCCCCTTGCCACCCTCACCCCCAAGTATTTAGGCGGTTAGTGAGAACAATTTGTGCTCTCCATTATTTTTTCTCTATGAAAAGTTGCTCTTCATTACACGGAGAGTAGATGCTATTCATTTATCATTAGCCTGATGTGTAGTTTCCTCTTTTCAGTATTAGAAATGAGATAAATCATTAACATTAAGATGATTGAGCACTGTTCCAACCACTGGCACAAGCTTATTCACCAGGAGATTGACTTTAAATTCAGTAACATCGTGTGCACTTACTACTTACAACAAATAAAAAAATAACAATTTACCTGCGAGATTGTCGATTTCTTTCTCTTGGAGTAGACTGACCGCATCGTCATCTCCTTCCAGCATAAGCTCTGTCTCTGCATTCTGATTCACTATCGCTTGACTTCTGAATGTTTTCTTTGACTTTACCACGTCTTCTTCTGTCCCTAATCATAACCAAAATATAGTAATTTAGGTCGCTGTGATTGTTTTGCTTTCAGTGAGTGTTAGGAGAAAAGCTATTACTTTCTTATAAATATATACTGCATTTACATATTACTTTCAACTATAGAAAAAAAATGTACCTTTTGTATTTTGTTTGGTCTAAATCACTCTGTGAGAAAGGCAAGGGGTGTAACATTACAGGTGAGGAAACAGGTAGAGAAAGCTACATGCATGGTTGGGGAACCTAGAACTTGGCACTCTAAGATCACTATACTTTCTACAAAAAAAATCTGTATTTCACCACAAACTAGGTTTTCTGATCCATAAAAGTTATACGTTTACACAATTACACTTTAGTGTGAATCAGATAATCAACTGACCAGATCATTCGCAAAAGTATATAAGTATGAAGAAAACAAGCATTCACATCTGAAGGGAGAAATGGCTGTTATTGGAAAGCCACAGAAAGTGTAAGGAAAGATGTAGACATAAAATGTAAATACTTCAAAACAGCTACTTCCTTAGCAATGAGGAGAAGGGGACAACTGTGGAGGAGATGGTTGGATGGCATCACCGACTCGATGGACATGAGTCTGAGCAAGCTCCAGGAGCTAGTGATGGACAGGGAAGCCTCGAGTGCTGCAGTCCACGGGGTCTCAGAGTCAGACATGACCGAGTGACTGGGCTGAACTGAATAAGCCGCGACATCCTTATTTTGATATATATAAAGTAGTACAAGGGCTTCCCTGGTGGCTCAAGGGTAAAGAATCTGCCTGTCAATGCATGAGATGTGGATTCAGTATCCCTGAGTCAGGAAGATCCCCTGGAGAAGAGAATGGCAACCCACTCCAGTACTCTTGCCTGGGAAATCCCATGGGCAGAGGAGCCTGGCGGGCTACAGTTCATAGGGTCGCAAAAGAGTCGGACAAAACTTAGCGACTAAACAACAATGAAAGCATTAAAAATGGCCAAAATTCAAACACACAAAAAGTAACTGAGAAAAATTAGTTGACCTAGCATTAACATGTTAATCCATGTGAATGTTAGAAATTACAATGCATTTAAATGTCTCATGGATTTGACTCCTAAACAAATATTTCAATATTTACATTCAGACATCTGCTTTGGCAGGTGATAATGAATGTGAAATTATCTGAGCTACAAGTAAATTATATATATATAGCTAAGAAATACCTATATTTCATGTCACCTGAAGTTGGAATTCAATGTGGAGGAATATGGTTTAATTTACTGTGTCCCAGCTTTAGTATTAGGGTTCAAAGAGCAGCATTAACTGGAAAAGTATCTTCACATTTCATTTGGTGTGCTGCATATATTCCTGAAATGAAAGTGAAAGACACTCTGTGTCTGACTCTTTGCCATACCACGGACTATAGTCCGCCAGGCTCCTCTGTCCATGGAATTCTCCAGGTAAGAACACTGGAGTGTGTAACCTTTCCCTTCTCAAGGAGATCTTCCCAACCCAGGGATCAAACCCAGGTCTCCCACATTGCAGGCAGATTCATTATCGCCTGAGACACAAGGGAAGCCAAGAATACTGGAGAGGGTAGCCTACCCCTTCTCCAGGGGATCTTCCCGACCCAGGAATTGAACCAGAGTCTCCTGCATTGCAGGTGGATTCTTTATCAGCTGAACTACCAGGGAAGTACATTTCTGAAATGTAGGCATAATAAATCATTGCTATATAGTATTTTTGTATCATAGTTTCAGGGGATACTATGGTTTTGTGTACACACGTAATTACTTTCCAAATCTTGTCATGCTTTTGGCCAAAAATCCAGTGAACAAGGAATAATTTTGGTTAATTCTCCTAGGCCCAATATAGGGATGGATTTCCAACAGCCCTTCCTGTCTACTGATATTTGCTCAAACACTTCTTGGTTAAGCATCTAGCTGTGGTAAAACTTGCATTGTAAACCAAAGTGTTAGCTTCTTTCTTTGCAGCATTCACAATTCTTTTTTTGTTAGCAATTCAGAGCCAATTCTGTTTGCTAAAACATTAACAAACTGACTCAAACGTAGCCCACAGAGGAGTAAAAAATACATGTTGAGGTACACAGTCATGTCACAGTAGAACTGTGTCATTGGCTGAGAGGTATACTCTGTCATCCTAGCTTTAACTGCATAATAGCATTTAGAGAGCCCAGTTTAAATACAGCTTAACAGTATAAAGTAATGGAATGTTAAATATACCTATTTATCTTTCAATAAATACTTAAGAAAACAAGCAGTACTATTAGAGATCAATGCTGCTTGGAATGTGAGGAGACTTAAATGGCTTATATGTGTAGTCTTCTTTCATTGGCCCACAGATGATTCTCATTTCTGGAATAAAAGATTGAGGACTGATTACTGAATGCTCCAGAACCTTATCTTAATTTCATTTGGAGTCTTGGTGATATAAAGCAAGCCCAACAGTGATCTTCTGGGGGCAGCTATCTATATGCTGTTTGTTGCTTGCTTAGTATCTTAATTTGAGAAATTCGAAGCTTGCACCTTTTGGAACAAAGAGGCAAATTCAAAGATTAACAACCAAACACTCTCTCCTGAGGCCTTTATAGCCATATGTCTACTAGACATCTTCAGCTAGATAGTCCTAATTCCACATTTCCCTAAATGAACAAATTATCTCTTGTTCCTTCACCTCCTCCTATTTTGATCAACACACTTCATTAAGCCACAGACACATGATTCACCCTGTAAGGCGATGGTCTCAGCTGTAATTCAAGCCATCATCATTTTGGTTTAGAAGGCCTTGAGAGCTCCCTTATTCACACCATCCTTCATACTTTTGTCAGAGTACTATTTTATTTCAGCACTAATAACTTGAAAATATTTTCCTGCTTAATATTGTTTATTAACTCCTCCAATCAACAATACTCAATTCAAGGCTTATACCCTAAAATAAAATCTAAGCTCCTTAGTATGACTGATTAAGGCCTTTTATCCTCTCATTACCAGTTTTGTGTTACCTTTTCTTACTCTTCCATGAGCAATACTGAACCATTTACAGCTTCCAAATTATGTCTTGCTTTCTTGGATCTCTTTATGTTAAAAGCATTCCCTCAATAAGGTATGTTCTCTCCTTCCTCTTTTGTTTGGCTAATTCCTACTTGGCCTTCAAAACTCACCTCTTTTGGGTGACTTTCCTAAACAACCCATACTTTTGCAGTCTACACAGAACTCAGCCACACTGAGTGGGTGCTCTCCATTATGAGTATGTCTTCTCCTCTGGGCTGTAGCTTCATTCTGCAGCATCAGTGCCTGGAACTAAGCATGTGTGCCAGAAACACTTGCTGAACTGAAGTTCAAGTCTACACATCCCGAATTCCCCTCTCTGAATTCTTTAGGTAGGTTTGTGTGCTCTTTCCCTATACATCCATCATATCTCATATGTCCTGCTACTACAGTAGTTACATGTATTATAGTTGGTTGTGTGCTTGTTATCTCGATAGAACCTGGAAGCTCCTTCCTTGATGACTAGAAATATCCTCTGTCTTGGTATGCCCAGTTCTCAGCACACTGCCTGGGACAGAGTAAGTCATCATGAATACTGAATAAATGAATAAAAGTTACCTCTGGATATCTCTTAACCTGAAAATCCCAGGATGTCTGAGATTCTTGGTGAACTGCCTTCAGTTTGAGAGATAATTGAAGAATCTTAAGTATTAACACAAAAGGGAAATTGGTTCTTAACAAGAAATAGTCAATAACCTCCTTTATGCATGCATGAGTCAGCTTGATAAAGTAAGTTTTTGCTCATATCACAACCGTCTGTATTCTGCTTTGTCTTTAAAAAAAAAAAAGGCTTTACATTACCCTTGTGTTATTAAAATTAAAATCTACCAACAAACTAATTGCAGTTAAAGGAATGTGAGCTCTCAAATGTATATTAAGCTTTCAATGTTACCCCCTCTAGTTTTAAAGCAGCAAAACAACTGTGTGTTTAAGATATGTAGTAAATGAATTCCTACCAACACATCAGAACTTACCATCCCTGTTGAAGTATTATCAGTTTGCAGCTTGGTAAACTTCCTAATTTTATGGTACTGCACCAAACATTTATCTAAATTAATGTGTATGAGATCCAAAGGTGCTTTTCAATCACAATATCCTTTATGAATTAGACTTTCATTTATCAAAATTACAGGCAAAAAGAGGTAAGGTCTCAAAGGGCTGTCTCATTACAAGGCTTATAAACACTGTCCTTAGGAAGAATTGGTTTAACACCCAACAAATCAAAATCTGATTGGGAAGGGAATTTATCTGAGATCATCTATCTTCAGAAGACATGTTGGACTGAGAGCACCTCTTGGCCTCTTTAGCCATTCATCAAGAGATTAACGAGTGGGTAACACAAACCACCAGAAAGCCTTAGATTTGAAAATGTGAATTATGTGTAAACCTGGACAGGATAGACATATATGCTTATTTTCCAAGAAAACATTAAAATACCATAACATTTGAAAGGTTTCAGAATAAAAAAATTTCATCAAATTATAGATTCAAGAAGCCAAATCCAAAATTACACTTAAAATATTTTCCACATCATATTACAAGCAACAAATGCAGGAAACTATGCTATACACATTAGATCTCTTAGTACGTAAATATGCTTAAAGCTCTGTATGTGAAAATGTTATCTAATATAGTACACGGCATTACATGAACCTAAATAAAGCTCTTCTCTCATAATATTTCTCTTACTAATAAGGATCTATATGAAACAAAATATATATTAAAAGTGAAATAACAAGAAAACTAAGATGTTTCTAGTTTTAGTACTGTCACTATACACTAGCATTACTATTATAATATAATAATAATTATCATTTAAAAGTTTTATTGTTATTTTAAACAAGTATAAGTTAAAATACAGAAATAAATTGGACACATTAACTTATCTTGATAATATTCAGAGCATATGCCTAACTGCAAAGTCTGGGCAATTAAGGAAAATAAATTATTTCATTTGCCCATCATATCTTTTTCTACTGATAAACACAAGCAGTCAGTGTACAAAAAAGTACTATTCAGTAGTTTATTTCTGTTTAAGGAATTATTCTATAGTCAACTCTAAAATATCTATACCAATAAGGAAAAAAGTAATTTATAATAATAGGTAAACAATAAATCATGTCTGTTCTGCTAATGCACAAAGAAAAGATATAAACCCATAGCAAGCCAATTTTAGTGTAGCATGTTTCTTATCAGTTTTATATTATAGTTATTACTTATTCTGCATTGAGTTTGGAAATGTCTTTAATTTTCATGTATTAAAAATAATAAATGGATGTATGTATATATCTATCTATCTACCTACCTGCCTATGTACCTACCTATATTATGTATATTTACTCTGTGAGAATCTCTTCTCAATGTTATTTGATCTGTACAATTTAAGTATATGGTCTGTAACTCATGTCCTCTCCCTGCTTATTTAATCTCACTAATTTGCCAATTTGACCTCTTCAAACCTTGTGTTCCCCAAGAGCTGAAAGCTTTTGTTACCAAACATGCCACACTGTTTCAAACCTTTAAGTATGACATGTGGAGTTGCTCTTACATGGAATTTGCTTACCTGCTCTGTTCTTCAAGATTCAGTTTGATTACTCTCTTCACTGCATACATTTTGTATCTTATATATGGCCCCAATATACCGTTATTTTTGATATTTTTCCTAAATTTTTCATTTAGGTGTACTCTTAATTAGATTTTCATTTCCAGTGTAACAAGTGTCAAAAAAGTGGCAATCAATAAATATTTGTTGCGTGAGCACATTAAAATAAATATATAATCTGTATATTAATCATTTTATATGTACAGCACTTCAGTTTAGTTCAATTCAGTCGCTCAGTTGTGTCCGACTCTTTGTGACTCCACGGACTGCAGCATGCCAGGCTTCCCTGTCCATCACCAACTCCCAGAGCTTGCTCAAACTCGTGTCCATCCGAGATGGTGATGGAGAGATCTGACAAAACGTGGTCCACTAGAGAAGGGAATGGCAAACCACTTCAGTATTCTTGCCTTGAGAACCCCATGAAGAGTATGAAAAAGTACAGCACTTAAGTTACTTTTCTCTTTTACGTCCTTTACAATTTCCTCATACATGAGGATGGTGAACTATGTGATTTACAGTTCTTTCCTTCTCTTTTCCTGTAAGTATCCATTAAGAACATACTAAAAAAAAAAAAAATCCAGACCAATCTCCTACCTTCAGTTTCCTAGGCTGTTGGAAGAGGTCTAAGTATTTACTAAGTGAACTCTTACAGGATTATTGCAGTGTTAAAATGAGACAATGGATGCTGAAATACCTTGAAATGCGTGAGTATTATTTATACAGTGTTATTTGCTCAGTTGTGTCCATCTCTTTGTGACCCTATGGACTGTAGCCCACCAGGCTCCTCTGTCCATGGGATTCTCCAGGCAAGAATACTGGAGTGCATTGCCATTTCCTTCTCTAGGGGATCTTCCTGACCCAGGGATCAAACTCACATCTATCATATCTCCTATAATAAGCTCTTAAAATGTTTTGTTAAAATGTTGAGAAAATAAACTAACAAGAGTATTACAAAGAGTTTACTAAGTCCTTAATTTAAAACTGAGCAAGAACACAATCAATGCTTTATTGATTACAACACTGTTGCCTAAGGTTTATGCAAAGGGGGGAAAATGCAGGCTGATGTGAGGATCAAAAAACTCAAATAAGCTACCAAATGCATCTTAAGTCTTATGAGCACAATACCTAGCTGATACTGATTATTCAATAATGGTTTCCCTTCCTTCAGTTGGGATTAATCTTCCTGTCACCATGCTGTTGTGATACTCTGTTTATATTCATTACAAGGCAATATGAGCCTTCAATGCCTCCATTAGACCAGATGCTTCCTGAAGACAG
The DNA here is from genome assembly GCA_024291935.2 of Okapia johnstoni. Taxonomy (NCBI): domain Eukaryota; kingdom Metazoa; phylum Chordata; class Mammalia; order Artiodactyla; family Giraffidae; genus Okapia; species Okapia johnstoni. The sequence continues at coordinate 64,468,790 of CM044321.1, forward strand.
CAAGGGCAGCATGTAGGTAGGTATCAAGAAGTGTTTGTAAAGTTGAACGGAGTGTCAATAGCTTACATTAAAAACTGTTTTCCCTCAATAACCATATCATTCACTTAAAGGTATTATTAAATAAAATTATATAAGCATCAATATATTTGAAAGTTGTTTTTGATTTTGAATAGAGGCATCTTGAGAATACGAATATTTGTAGTATCTTACATAAGGAAAAAAACTGCTTTCTCAACAAACTTGTTATCATAATTTGTTTTACAGAATTATACAGATGATCCATATAATACATAATTTTCTTTCATCATTGGAAGGAGATGGAAAGAATGGAAATTTTGTGTCATTTTAGTTTTATCTGAACATAATAATAGGAAATTCTAACATTTCTAAACATATTGAAATCAGTTTAAGATGGCATTCATTTTGAGGGGAGAAATTCTTTTCAATATACAGCATTTCACAACATTTTTAGCTTGGAAAATGTGTTTTGACAAAATGGACTAGGACCATTGTTGACATATGATACCTTGGCAAATTTTAAAATAGAGGTTATTTTTTTCTCATTAAAGTGGAAATCAGAGCAAGAAATACCTTTACAGAATAGTGCTTTTAGTAACCCCAAATGACATTATTTAATTTCCACTTTAAAAGGAAAAGATTTTAAGATAAATATACCTCTCAGCTGATTACATGAGATATGGTGATAATATCTCATGTAATAATACATATGAATTAATTTATTATTGAGAAGTTTACAATTTTGAACATTTCAAAAAAGATGAAAAAATGCTTTTTGTTGTATTGAGAAACCTATCACTCAAAAATATTTTATGCCAATCTTAATGTGAGATAAAAGCAGCAGATACATACATAGAACAAACTTTATTATAACAATCATTTACTAAAAAGATAAATAATTTTCTCCATAAATAATTTAAATTCAAAATTAAATTCTGCCTTTGACTTTATAGTACAAACATAGCATTTCCTTTCTTCAGAAGCATGAATGATGATGACAGAGAAATAAAGATCTGCTAAAGATCAAGGACTGAAAAAATACTCTTCTGTACAGAAGAGGATTAAAGGAAAAACTACCTTTGCAACAGAAAAATCCTAATGGTGAAGATTGTTAAGTGACATTGAATAAAAACAGTATTGGAAAGAATGGCTGGAAATCTCAGGAACTTTTTTTTTCTCTTTTATATCTGATGCTGAGTCAGGAGCCTTGCTTTATCAATACAAAATTATTTTATGAAAGCATGTACTTTCATAAGTGAAACAGACTGTTTCTATTCAAATAGACAGTTCCCATCTGTTGTTTCAAACAGACTTTAAAAAAAATCTGAAGTTACTAACCACATTTAATAAAAACAGATAAAAAATCTGGACCGTTTGGACTCCTTCCTTAGTTGTGGGTATTTTACTCTGAATGCGCTGGATTTAATCATGGTTCTTACTTCAATTCATTTTTGTTGACAGAGAATATATTTTATAATCCAAAATAGATACTATCTATACCACCATAAAACTACCAAGAAACTAGCCTCAAATTTATAATGAATTTGATTCAGAAATGGTAATCCTTCCCTAAACTAATAATTGATGGTACTACTTATGGTCCATCTAGCACATCATTGTATCATATAAAATTAGAGCACAGCATCCTTTGTGGTTTTACTAATGAGTAACTTGTGCAGACTTTTGATTGTTTTAAACTAGACATAAACCTTATATCTGCAAGTAGGCTGTTCTTTGAAAAGCCCAAAGAAAATATTTCAGTGGCAAGATAAATAATGCAGAAATTGCAATATGGGCATTAATTAAGGTGGAATGGTCACAGATTATTCTTCTAAGTGGTAAGTTCTTATTCACATTAGTTATGCTAGTAAACGATTTGCTAGACTATAAGAAATAAAAGAAAATGGCTACCTAACATCAACAGTTATTGCCCTGAGGAAAAGGACATCAAGGACACTTGCAAGTAAAAGAATTGGATCAATATTAACGTGATTTTCATTTCATGCTTCCCCAACTCCAGTAAGCTGACAATATACTCTGTTATGTGAACTGCCTCAGAGTAACACAGAAAAGGTTATTAGAGCAAGAGGTGGAAATGGAATGCACTTTTTATATTGACAGGCCTGCTAATAGACTATACTGATTTTCAAAGACAAGCAGTGCATTTTTACAATTTGGTTCTGACAGCAAAAACAGAATTTCATTTATTCCTAATTCAAAATATTCACATGTAAGCAGTATTTCTTAGAGCAGATCAACAAAGGGGATATTCATAAACTGCATTTTTTAACATAAAAAATTCAATTAAAAAGGTGCAAGAAATATTAAGTGCAGCTTGCTAACTTAACAATCTTCTTAATGGAGTGAACACAGAAAACTGCTCTATGCTTTTTAAAGGAAATTTGATAAGCCATACTTTAAGACTATACATGATGATAAATGTAGAATCTCTGTGTTTTAGACTGAGTATTATGCGGTAGGATTCTGATTAATCATTAAGTTAGGGTGATTTCAAAATATTTTAAATAGGCTTTCATTACATTAAAAATCACATGGCACACTTGTGGGAAAAAAATGCTAAAACATACAGAAAATTTGGGCCAGTTTGGAACCCTCTGAATAGCATAAAGAAGAGAGAGAATGAATTATTCACGTTTATAACTTCTTGAATAAATAGCATCGTGTCTGGTCCCTATGTTAAAAAGTATGCTTAGAAAAAGGTCAGTAGGAAATAAGTATATCAAAATGGTAAAGGTAGCTATCTTCACATGGTTGTCTTTGAGTGCCCTGTTCCTCCCTTTAAATTTTTTGAGCATTGTCTAGATTTTCTACAATGATCATGTTTATTTTCAGGAAAGAAGGAAGGGAAGATGAAAGGGAGGGGAAAACACACAAAAGAAATTTTTCACTATGAGTCTAGAGGGGTAGATGGCAGATGAGTGGCAGAATAGAAACATTTTGCAACTCTTGGAATAAAAGAAAAGACGAACTGGACAACTTGAACTGGGGCTGAGAGGGTGGGGAGACTTCTTCTGGCAGTGAATGGCATTAACCTTGGGAATGAAACTTGGTGTTTCTTTTTTCAGTTCAGTCGCTCAGTCATGTCCAACTCTTTGCGACCCCATGGACCACAGCATGTCAGGCCTCCCTGTCCATCACCAACTCCCAGAGTTTACTCAAATTCATGTCCATTGAGTCGGTGATGCCATCCAACCACCTCATCCTCTGTCGTCCCCTTCTCCTCACGCCTTCAATCTTTCCCAGCATCAGGGTCTTTTCTTTCTTAAGCCTTACATAAAATTCAGTGTGGAAATTTTACTTTAAAAATATGAGAAATGAGAGTAGGAGATGTTTTGGATAAATAAACAACTGGCTCGGAAACATGGAAGTGTTAGTCGCTTCAGTCGTGCCCAACTCTTTGTAACCCCGGGGACTGGAGCCCTCCTCCAGGCTCCTCTGTCCATGAAATTCTCCAGGCAAGAATGTTGGAGTTGGTTGCCATTCCCTTCTCCAGGGGATCTTCCCGAGCCAGGAATTGAATGCACTGCAGACATATTCTTTAATTTTTAAAAAATAGGATAGTTAAGATTGGAGAAGGAAATGGCAACCCACTCCAGTATCCTTGCCTGGAGAATCCCAGGGATGGAGGAGCTTGGTAGGCTGCCACCTATGGGGTTGCACAGAGTCAGACATGACTGAAGTGACTTAGCAGCAGCAGCAGCAGCAGGATAGTTAAGAGATGGTGTTGATATAGGTTGTCTAAAGCACTTTTAAAAACACCAAAGATATTTTAAATAATGCTTTTATAAATGATATTGAATGCAGAGTCTGCGAATGACTGTCAGTTCATCTGTACTGAGAAACCTCTGTGGATGACAGACTAGACCAGTGGGCCAAAATTCAGCAGGTTAACTGTAGAGAGGGGAAAAGTTCAATGAGACTCTTGCACTTGGAAAAATTTCAAATGCATCTACAGCAACACACTGTCTAGGAAAAGAAAGTGTTTAGATTGAGATTTTGCACTATCTAAAATTTATTAGTTAAAGCCTTCGTGGGTGGGTCAGTGGCAAAGAATCTGCCTGCCAATGCAGGAGATGCAGGTTTGATCCCTGGGTCAGAAGATCCCCTGGAGAAGGAAATGGCAACTTGCTCCAGTATTCCTGCCTGGGAAATCACATAAACAGGAAAGCCTGGTGGGCTGCAGTCCATGGGGTTGTAAAAGAGTTAGACCAACTTAGCAACTAAACAACAACCACCATTTATTAGTTAGCATGACACTTAATTTCTATGCTCTGTCATTTTCCCAAATAAAAATCCTCTTATGCTCTGCTGGCAAATTCTTTCACAGTATAGCTCCAAACAGCCTTTTCCCTATCTCCCACATTATCTTTTTGTTCCCCAAACAGTTCATGTTGTGTTGTGTGGTCCCTTTGTCCATGTTGCCAACATTCCACTTACTGGTTTGGGAAGATCACCATTCATCCTTTCCAGTCTAACTAAAATTTATTTATTCAATCACACAGCCTTATTCACTGAGTTTGTGTAACATTTTTAATATATTTTGATGAAAATATTTATCATACTCTTTTAATTATTTATAAATGTAATTTTTAGGTACATTTTATAAAAATTAGTCTAAAAATATGGGCAAGAATATGAGCAGTTCCATAACACTCAGCAATAGATCTATCGATATAATTTTGTCAGCTCCTTATAAATAAAGTACAGACATAAAAAAATAATTTCAGAATTTGAAAATACCATACTTATAGACCTATTCCATACACTGTCATCTTTCAATGCGGTTATTGAAAAGGATGAATAAATGTGTTAAAATGCTGCATGTATACCGTGAAATAGCAAGGAGAGATAAGAAAGCCTTCCTCAGCGATCAATGCAAACAAAGAGAGGAAAACAATAGAATGGGAAAGACTATAGATCTCTTCAAGAAAATTAGAGATACCAAGGGAACATTTCATGCAAAGATGGGCTCGATATAGGACAGAAATGGTAGGGACCTCACAGAAGCAGAAGATATTGAGAAGAGGTGGCAAGAATACACAGAAGAACTATACAAAAAAGATCTTCACGAACCAGATAATCATGATGGTGTGATCACTCACACTTAGCTAGAGCCAGACATCCTGGAATGTGAAGTCAAGTGGGCCTTAGGAAGCATCACTACAAACAAAGCTAGTGGAGGTGATAGAATTCCAGTTGAGCTTTTTCAAATCCTAAAAGATGATGCTGTGAAAATGCTGCACTCAATATGCCAGCAAATTTGGAAAACTCAGCAGTGGCCACAGGACTGGAAAAGGTCAGTTTTCATTCCAATGCCAAAGAAAGGCAATGCCAAAGAATGCTCAAACTACTGCATAATTGCATTCATCTCACACGCTAGCAAAGTAATGCTCAAAATTCTCCAAGCCAGGCTTCAGCAGTACGTGAACCGTGAACTTCTAGATGTTCAAGCTGGATTTAGAAAAGGCAGAGGAACCAGAGATAAGATTGCCAATATCCGCTGGATCATCGAAAAAGCAAGAGAGTTCCAGAAAAACATCTATTTCTGCTTTATTGACTATGCCAAAGCCTTTGACTGTGTGGATCACAATAAACTGTGGAAAATTCTGAAAGAGATGGGAATACCAGACCACCTGACCTGCCTCTTGAGAAACCTGTATGCAGGTCAGGAAGCAACAGTTAGAACTGGACATGGAACAACAGACTGGTTCCAAATAGGAAAAGGAGTACATCAAGGCTGTATATTGTCACCCTGCTTATTTAACTTATATGCAGAGTACATCATGAGAAATGCTGGGCTGGATGAAGCACAAGCTGGAATCAAGATTGCTAGAGGAATTGTCAATAACCTCAGATATGCAGATGACACCGCATGGCAGAAAGAGAAGAAGAATTAATGAGACTCTTAGTGAAAGTGAAAGAGGAGAGTGAAAAAGTTGGCTTAAAGCTCAGTGTTCAGAAAACTAAGATCATGGCATCTGGTCCCATCACTTCATGGCAAATAGATGGGGGAACACTGGAAACAGTGGCTGACTTTATTTTTTCGGGCTCCAAAATCACTGCAGATGGTGATTGCAGCCATGAAATTAAAAGACACTTACTCCTTGGAAGGAAAGTTATGACCAACCTAGACGGCTTATTGAAAAGCAGAGACATTACTTTGCCAACAAAGGTCCGTCTAGTCAAGGCTATGGTTTTTCCAGTAGTCATGTATGGATGTGAGAGTTGGACTATAAAGAAAGCTGAGCACCGAAAAATTGATGCTTTTGAAATGTGGTGTTGGAGAAGACTCTTGAGACTGGACTCTCTTGGACTGCAAGGAGATCCAACAAGTCCATCCTAAAGGAGGTCAGTCCTGGGTGTTCACTGGAAGGACTGATGTTGAAACTGAAACTCCAATAGTTTGGCCACCTGATGCGAAGAGTTGACTCATTGGAAAAGACCCTGATGCTGGGAAAGATTGAGGGCAGGAGGAGAAGGGGACAACAGAGGATGAGATGATTGGATGGCATCACCGACTCAATGGACATGGGTTTGGGTAGACTCCGGGAGTTGGTGATGGACAGGGAGGCCTGGCGTGCTGCGGTTCATGGGGTTGCAGAGTCGGACACGATTGAGTGACTGAACTGAACTGAACTGATACCCTGAAATGAATGAATTGTCAAGTAAACAGCAGCAATTAAGTACATGAAATTGTATTAACGTGAATGCTCTAAATGAAATGGTTGAAAGATATGATTCCTGCCCTCAACTTTTTTTCTTTTGTCTCAGAATATAAAATACCTAAAATCAAAATACTTTCTGATAACTTCATAAGGTGAGCTACTACCAAGTGCAAAATATGGATCCCATTCAAAGAAATGTTAGGCTTTTTTATGCCTCCATGTCTTGGAAATCCCTGTTATTAACTCTGCTGCTTCTGATAAATTGCTAACCTTCTCTCAAGTCAGTTCATAAGTAATATTTCAGTGAAGCTGATTCCAACTCACTATCCCCAGAGTCATCCATCTTTCTTCTGTTCCTTTATGAAGTACCACTTCCCTCTATGAGAACAGCTTATTTCTTTCCACTAGACCAGGATTTTTCAACCTTGGTACTACTGATGTTTTCAGCTGGATTTTGTTGTCCTTTTGATGAACTGTCTGGTGAATTGTTGGGTATTTTAGCAGCATTTTTAATCTCCACTCTTTAGACACCAGGAACCCCAGGCTTACTTCCATCCCTGTTGGGAATCACTACACTAAACTAACTGCTGTGAGGAGGCAGAAACTGTGTCTCAGCCTCTGAACCCTGTATTTCGTGCATGCATGGCATGTGGAAGATACCTGATAAATGCTTTCAAATGAAAGAAGCTACTTGTTTCCTCTTGAGTCAGTTTAAAGCCTTCCAACTAAAGCTTCAACATAAAAACAGGGGAGTTGTTAAAACCTTGGTTGACATGAAAATGTTCTTATACGAAAACTTTAAAACACATTTTATAAACATATTTTATAAGTCAGCATTTAAATAATCCATTTTATTTCTTTTAAGAGACTATACACTGAGGGATGGGAGGGGGAGGGAGGTGGGAGGAGGGTTTGGGAGGGGGAGCACATGTGAACCCATGGCTGATTCATGTCGATGTATGGCAAAAACTACTACAATATTGTAAAGTAATTAGCCCCCAACTAAAATAAAAAAAAAAAAAAAAAAAAAAAAAAAAGAACAAGTTGAATACAAAAAAAAAAAAAAAAAAAAAAGAGACTATAAATCCATGAGGTAAAGATGAGATTATATTAAAATATGAACTGGCATCAAAAAAAGCTGAAAGATGATTCCATGTATGTCTTTCTCTCACTCATACAAAAGTTACATCATTAATTTTTCAATAAATTATTTTAACAATAATCAGATCATCTGTTTCATTCCAGGTATGAAGATTTAGTTAATAATACACCAACTAAAATGAGCTTATCAATTAACAGTTATAAGATGTCTGCTAGAGACAATATGGTAAAAACAATCGAGACCACTAGGTTAAAAACTCAAATAATCATTTCCAACTATTCTAAGTGTAAACTCTTCAAAAAATTGAAGTCAGAAAAAAAAATGAAGTCAGATAATTTGAAGTACCTGTCTTCAACAACTGTATGTAGCTGCATTAGTATTTTTTTTTTATTCTCAGTGCTTTTTTTGTTTCTTGATGACTGCAAGTAGCACTTTACAGTAGTCATGCATATACCTTCAAAACTAATTTAATTCCAGATTTATTACAGAGCTGCTTTTTATTCATCAAGGTCATAGCATGACAGCTTCACAAGTTTGAATAAATCAGGTGTTAAACAGACACATCTCTGAGGAACCTAAGGATGTTCTCATTTGCAGTTCTCAGCCTATCTTATTATTTATTGCCAAAGAAATGACTGATTAACTTTGTCATCTTTGCTCCATGATTTTTTTTCCCTCTGGCTAAAGTAGCCTGCCCTCCTCTGCGATGCCTGATCAGACCTATTTAGGATGATGTCTCTGATCACAGACATGGGGGAGTCTGAGATCTTAAGCTTTGATGAAACATTGTTCCACTATAATTTCATGGAAGGGAAACAGAGTCCAAAATGATAACTGACAGTCAACAAGACAACCAAACTTATTAAGATTTTAACTATTTTTTTGACAGCATAATCTTTTAGTGCCAGAATCTGTCTGGTTTAGGTTTTATGTTTATACAAGCAATACATAGAACACTCCTATTTCAATCATTTGCTTTTTAGCTAATTTGCCCTGAAGAAGAAAGTCCAGCTGATCAAAAGATGAATTTATAGTATATTCTTCCATTGCTATGGTCTGCAAAATTCCTGATAATCAATTAAATTTGCACTTGAATGAGATTTTAGTATTAGAAAATACTGAAATAGCACATTGAATATATATGAAATTAGAACATTAAACACCAAGAAAAAAATTACATGCCTCTAGGTTTTTATTAATCACATTCCAACACCAGAGGCTGAAAGTATATCAAATCACACCAAATCTTTTGCACATGACAACCTCATAAATTATTCAACTCATTAGTATTACTAAGAAGGATGAAAAACTCCATCAGTGTTAAGGATGTTTTCCAACTGAAAAAGGTCAACCAAAAGTTTTAATAATGAAATGGAAGAGAACACTTTTCAAAGTAAATATGAAATAATTCTCCTTTACGTCTCTTTGAAAATATATCCAATTCTGATTATTTGCTCATTTAAAAGAATGTATTGCTAATGTATTTGTTTTGTGGCTCCAAATAAATTATCTTTTTTTTTAGTGCAAAAAGCACTTTGTCATGAAATGAAAATTAAATGTCATGAAATTTAAGTTGCAGCTGTTTCTGCCCAGCACACGAAAGTTTAACTATAATTTAATCTAAAATGTTTGAATTAAAGGAAAAGACTAGTGATTCAAAACATATTTATTAAAACATTAACTCTGCAAATTCAGTTTCACTTCTATTATATTAATATAGGCTCACATTCTTGAAACATAGTGTACTACATGCCAGTGATCAATCTCAGGGACTGCTTTGATGGCCATGTAAATATTCCCTATTTAAATAATTTTAGGTTATTCTTTCAGCTTGTACAACTTGGTTAACATTCTGAAAACTTAGATCACTGATTCAAATACTTCTAGCCATACTTAACATTCAGTCATAAAATATTCTTTTGTTCCTAAAACAATTTTGTTGCCACAATGTAGATGAACAGAAAAAAAAAACCAAAACTGACTATAGATTACAGCAGAGTTTCTCTGTGTATTTAATGTTTAACTTTCAGGACAGAATTTGAAATACTGCAATTATTTAATACAGAAGAAGAAATAATTGAATTTCAATTTGTTCTAGAAGCTCTCTCAAAATTTGTAGGTTTATGCTATATTTATACCCTTCATCTACATATACACAAACCAAAACATTAAATCATTGGGATGTTAGTCTACACACTGCCAAACTTTAAGGTACTTAAAACACATTTAAATGTTTAATGGCAGGCAGAGTGGCCAGATGATGGTCTGAGTTTTGTTAGCTTTTATGAATGTTCTGGGAAAATGTGAATACAAAAGCTTTCTCTAAAATATACAAAATATGTTTTCAATTAAGTCTTTCAACATCTATTTTCATTGAATGAAGTGCTTTGTAATAATTACTGACATTCACTTCCTATTTCTTCTGAAGAAATACTTTATACATAGGTTAGAAGGCACAAAGTTTTAGGAGAAGATACAGTACTACGTTCCTGGCCATCTGTAATTCCTCTTTCTACTTCTAGGTACAAATCACTCCAGGGAGAACCTTTCACTCACCTCTTCAAATCCTCCATACTTCACCTGACTCCCTACCCTCTACCCACTTCCTAAAATCCTTTGATGTGAAGTTGAAGAGGAGTGTTCTAGAACTGTTTCTGGAAGTAGAATTGTTTGAGTTCTTTTTTGTCTTCTACTACCCAGTCCTAGGGGCTTCCCGGGTGGCTCAGCGGTAAAAGAGTCTGCCTGCAATGCAGGAGATGCAGGAACCATGGGTTCAATCCCTGGGTTGGGAAGATCCCACGGGTTCAATGTCTGGAGAAACCCAAGGACAGAGAGCCTGGCGGGCTACAGTCCATGGGGTCACAAAGAGTTGGACACAACTGAAGGGACTGACCACAGTATAGCACACTCTACCTTAACTCCAGGAATGACCACAAAGTAAACCTGGCATGGGTACCATGTAGATGTCCTGAATACTTTATGGCATACATGTGGTCTTTGTTCTAGACATGCATAAAATAAAAACATACCCTACTTTCCTTTTATCAAAGAATCCAACTCAGGAGGGATAATAGGTTCTGAATATTGCCAATGATCCACTATTCAAAATTCATAAACAACTGTGTTATGCTTCAGTCACATCTGACTCTCTGCGACCCTATGGACTGTAGCTCACCATGCTCCTCTGTCCATGGGATTCTCCAGGCAAGAACACTGGAATAGGTTGCCAAGCCCTCCTCCAGGAGATTTCCTGTCCCAGGGTCTCGAACCTGAGTCTCTTATGTCTCCTGCATTGGCCAGGAGGTTCTTTACCACTGGCACCACCTGAGAAGCCCTCATAAATCACTATATATTTTAAAACACATTTATACTACACAGATGTTTACTATCACCTATATCTTTCATCTATTTAAAAATGAGAATATTATATTTTAGTTTGGATACATTAATAATTGTTACTACATTACTAAAATACATGACAGTCAATCTTAAAAAGATGTTAGTAAAAAAAATAAGTTTGTTTCTGATAAGGTTTGACACTGGTTTAGCAAAAGAGACATTTTACAAGTTGAACATACACAATAAGGCATCCATTTTTATAGAGAAGCAAAAGAAATATTTTTCTAACAGACCCTTTCTACAAGCAACCTGTAGAATGACAAATGTGATATAATGTGAATCCTATACAAATGTGGTATTGGCAACTCAGTGTCACTAATAATATCACGCCAGCCCAACCTCTCGGAGAAGGCAATGGCACCCCACTCCAGTACTCTTGCCTGGAAAATCCCATGGACAGAGGAGCCTGGTAGGCTGCAGTTCATGGGGTCGCTAAGAGTCGGACACGACTGAGTGACTTCACTTTCACTTTTCACTTTCATGCATTGGAGAAGGAAATGGCAACCCACTCCAGTGTTCTTGCCTGGAGAATCCCAGGGACGGCGGAGCCTGGTGGGCTGACATCTATGGGGTCCCACAGAGTCGGACACGACTAAAGCGACTTAGCAGCAGCAGCAGCAGCAGCCCAACCTCTATTACAAATTGTTTTTAGATATTTCTAATTTCAAATGAGATGAATTCAACATGAATTGATGAAAATGCCTAAATGGATGTATATGAAATGAAGTTTTAAAAATTTTAAGTTCATATTATAAAGCAGGCCACTTTCAGTCAGTCGTTCAGTCGTGTCCACCTCTTTGCGATCCCATGAACCGCAGCACGCCAGGCTTCCCTGTCCATCACCAACTCCTGGAGTTTACCCAAACCCATGTCCATCGAGTCAGTGATGCCATCCAACCATCTCATCCTCTGTCGTCCCCTTCTCCTCTTGCCCCCAATCCTTCCCAGCATCAGGGTCATTTCAAATGAGTCAGTTCTTTGCATGAGGTGGCCAAAGTATTGAAGTTTCAGCTTCAACATCACTCCTTCCAATGAACACCCAGGACTGATCTCCTTTAGGATGGATTGATTGGATCTTCTTGCAGTCCAAGGGACTCTCAAGAGTCTTCTCCAACACCACAGTTTAAAAGCATCAATTATGCGGCTCTCAGCTTTCTTCACCATCCAACTCTCACATCCAAACATGACCACTGGAAAAACCACTGCCTTGACTAGACGGACTTTCGTTGGCAAAGTAATGTCTCTGCTTTTAAATATGTTATCTAGGTTGGCCATAACCTTCCTTCCAAGGAGTAAGCGTCTTTTAATTTCATGGCTGCAATCACCATCAGCAGCGATTTTGGAGCCCCCCAAAATAAAGTCTGACACTGTTTCCACTGTTTCCCCATCTATTTGCCATGAAGTGATGGGACCAGATGCCATGATCTTAGTTTTCTGAACGTTGAGCTTTAAGCCAACTTTTTCACTCTCCTCTTTCACTTTCATCAAGAGGCCCTTTAGTTCTTCACTTTCTGCCATAAGGGTGGTGTCACCTGCATATCTGAGGTTACTGATATTTCTCCCAGCAATCTTGATTCCAGCTTGTGTTTCTTCCAGCCCAGTGTTTCTCATGATGTACTCTGCATATAAGTTAAATAAGCAGGGTGACAATATACAGCCTTGATGTACTCCTTTTCCTATTTGGAACCAGTCTGTTGTTCCATGTCCAGTTCTAACTGTTGCTTCCTGACCTGCATACAGGTTTCTCAAGAGACAGGTCAAGTGGTCTAGTATTCCCATCTCTTTCAGAATTTTCCACAGTTTATTGTGATCCACACAGTCAAAGGCTTTGGCATAGTCAATAAAGCAGAAATAGAGGTTTTTCTGGAACTCTCTTGCTTTTTTGATGATCCAGCGGATATTGGCAATTTGATCTCTGGTTCCTCTGCCTTTTCTAAAACCACCTTGAACATCTGGAAGTTCACGGTTCACGTATTGCTGAAGCCTGGATTGGAGAATTTTGAGCATTACTTTACTAGCGTGTAAGATGAGTGCAACTGTGCAGTAGTTTGAGCATTCTTTGGCATTGCCTTTCTTTGGGATTGGAACGAAAACTGACCTTTTCCAGTCCTGTGGCCACTGCTGAGTTTTCCAAATTTGCTGGCATATTGAGTGCAGCACTTTCACAGCATCATCTTTCAGGATTTGAAATAGCTCAACTGGAATTCTATTACCTCCACTAGCTTTGTTCTTAGTGATGCTTTCTAAGGCCCACTTGACTTCACATTCCAGGATGTCTGGCTCTAGGTGAGTGATCACACCATCGTGATTATATGGGTCGTGAAGATTTTTTTTGTACAGTTCTTCTGTGTATTCTTGCCACCTCTTCTTAATATCTTCTGCTTCTGTTAGGTCCATACCATTTCTGTCCTTGATCAAGCTCATCTGCATGCCACTTTAAGTAGATATTTTTAAGAATTTCTTTTGTACAATATAAAGGTAACAACTCATTTTAAGTTGGTGTTAAATCCTTAGGTGATTTTTTTTTTGAGTTGATTAAAGAAATCACCTACAGTACAAGTCAATGATTATATATATATAAATAAAATAATTATTTATAAATTATTTCATAATTTATATATACATTTATAATTATTTTATAAATTATTTGATAATTTATACATATTTTATTATATATATATAAATATACATATATATATATTTTTATCACTGTCTGTCCTGTAGTTACTTTTACTGTATTAAATTATTTTATGTATAATAGTTTTGGGGCTTCCCTGGTAGCTCAGACGGTAAATAATCTGCCTGCAGTGCAGGAGACTGGGGTTCAATCTCTGGGTCAGGAAGGTCCCCTGGAGAAGGGAATGGCTACCCACTCCAGTATTCTTGCCTGGAGAATTCCATGGACAGAGGAGCCTGGAATCCTCACATATTTATTTTTGTTGCGATCCTCAGTGAATTATATCAATTCACAGACTATGTATACAGTAAATTTTCAAATCTGTGTACATTTTCTTTCTATTAAGGTTACATATTTTCTCTATTTAGTCCATCAGAACATGAATCGCATCCTATGCTACATATTATTATGGTAAATTTTAAATCATATGGCTCACTATTGTGTGTTGGTGTTGTTTTGTCACTAAGTCACGTTCAACTCTTTTGTGACCTCACAGACTCTAGCCCACCAGGCTTCTCTGGCCATGGGATTTTCCAGGCAAGAATATTGGAATGAGTTGCCATGTCCCACTCCAGGGGATCTTCCTCAACCAGAGATAGAATCCTTGTCTTTACCACTGAACCACCTGGGAAGCCCCACGGCTCACTTATTACTCTCAAGTCAAAAAAAAAACAAACAAACAAAAATCAAGTGACTGTGAGAATAAAAGTAGTTAATAACAAAATATATGGACAGTATTCAATTATGGTATTTTCTGAGGGTATGTGGTTTATAAAATTGTGATATGATCAATCAAATTTCAGTTTCTTAGACCATTTAAAATTAGATATTTTAATGGTGCACAGACAGAATAACCCTATGTACACTTTTTGGTAGACAGAAATCTAAAGTAGTAGCATTTTTATTAAATTACAAAAAAATATTTTGATTTTTACTATTTATTGCACATTTTATAAAGGACAATTTAGGGTGCAATTCTACTGTAGTGTGATAGCTCATGCTATCTTTAATAAAGGATGGTATTTTTCAAACTTTATTTGCAACTGGAGGATTCTGAACTTACACAGGCATACTGAAGCATGATTTATTTTATTAGACTGAAAATCATAGAATAGATTAGGGTTAAAATAGAGAATGCCATGTAGTGAGATTATTAATAAGATATTTATTTCAGTTAAATACTCAAGTATGTGCAGGTATATGTGTATATACATAACAGTGTACATGTTTGTATATATATTTCATGTATAATCACATAGTGTACATATGTGCACATACCCACACAAATTATACATAAAAATATATAAATTTGAATACTCAGTTACAATAGTAATTTTTTTTAAGTGAAAAAGCTGAAAGACCAAAGTTTGAAACATGCTGAAAAGGAAAATGACTTTACTCTTGTTTTGGGCTGTGTGAGAAGGATGGTGGGTAATAACCAATTATGTAAAGCCTTCTAATCTATTACAAAGAAGCTGAAGACTCTAAGTCTAAGAGTCTACATCAATTGGGAGAACTACTGGGTTAATTAAGTGTAACCTAAATGATGCTGCACAATAAAGTCGAATGTAACATTTTTGACTTATGACATGGAGAACCTGAAAAGGTACTGAAAGAAAAAAGAACTATCAACCACAGAGAATCACCTCACATCGGGAGCATTCCTGTGTAAGAGGCACTGGTACTCACCGTACTCGATCGCAGCTTTGAGCAATGCTTCAGCATGGGTGGAGCCAAATGCATTACGGACAAACCGTCTCCTTCGACGAAGATCATCTTCCCAGTAATCCAAACGCCAGAAATCATGCAATTGGCTAAGAGTGGGAACATGAAAAACAGGTATGATTATTAATAATGATGTATAACTGGAAATACACTTTTCCAAGTTATATGAATTCACAGACTGTTTACATAATAAAATTTAAAAGCTTTGCACATTTTCTTTTATTAGGATTAAATATTATCTGGAGACCTGGGTTCAATCCTTGGGTTGGGAAGATCCCCTGGAGAAGTGAAAGGTCACCCACTCCAGTATTCTGGCCTGGAGAGTTCCATGGACTGTATAGTTCATGGGGCTGCAAGAAGTCGGACACGACTGAGCAACTTTCACACATTCAATCCATCAAGAATGTGAATGGCATTATATATTATATATTATGGTAAATTTAACTCTTAATAACAAATACAATTAAATCTTTATTTCTTTAGTCTCATTGGAAAATTAAGGTAACTTTTGAGATATTTCTGTTTTACAACTGCATTTGTATACTTATGTTTCCTCTGCAAATGAACAAACTTAAAATAGTAACAGTCTCATATTTTAAACATTGTAACATTCAGGTCTGCTTTCCTTACAATGTTCCTTCTTCTACTAAAAACATTAATCACTGGGAGTTTAGAAGAAACACGGCATCAAATTACAAGTATTAATGGCACAGTTTGCATTCTTTTACACTGTTTTTAACAAGGCTTGTAAATCACGGATAGACCTCACTACAAATAGTTTGCAATTTAATGACCATGGTTTCTTAGTAACTGAATTAAGAACTATAAAATATTGCCCACTTGGATTTGGTGGAACCATGATTAAAATAATGTGCTGAAATATTCATTGAAATAATTCCCTACTGCCCACAGCAACCTGAGAAAAGTGCAATTTTATCCATTATTAATAATACTGAATTAGAGCTGCAAAAAATTCCAGTATGTGGTAATTGTCTTGGTAAATTATTATTCTAATGCTCACACAGTCCTTGGATGATTTTACAGCTTTCAGCTAATATAAACCATTAACAATCATGGCCATCATTGGGTAACACTGTCTAAACTATGTTACACTTTAAAACAATATTAAAAATCTACGTGATATTAGAGAAAACAACTGAAATATATTTGTTGTATATCAATGGAACATTTTACGATATCACTTTTAAGTTCAATTTAGTTTTGTAAACATTAGTGATAAACACTGCTGCTTGAAAAGTCTGTTTCACTCTATACAGTATTGGAGACAGATACTCAAAAGATAACATCAATATTCTGACTTTCCTGAGCATCATCATTCATAAAAACATATAAAATGCTTTCACAGAAGGTTCAATTTCAGTTTTTGATATTTTATTATAGGAGAACACTGTCCATGATTAAGGCAGAAACCAGACAACTTGCTCAGAGAAGGCAATGGCACCCCACTCCAGTGTTCTTGCTTGGAGAATCCCAGGGACGGCGGAGCCTGGTGGGCTGGCGTCTATGGGGTCGTATGGAGTCGGACAAGACTGAAGCAACTTAGCAGCAGCAGCAGCAGCATACAATTTGCTCATTATTATCTCTCTAGCACAGTGTCTGGCATATACTATGTTTTTAATAAGCATTCAATGAATTAATTTAAAACAATTTTTGTTACTTTGATAATCTGCAGAAAATTATAGTCATTGAGAACAAAAATTTGACATTTTATGGCTATTTAGTTTTTTTCTATAACTTAACTGTAAAAGGACATATCAATATAAGGGATACATAAAAACATTAAAATTATGATCATTTAAAATGTATTTCAATATACTTGTTTTTCTAAACATATAATTTTATTTTTCTGTCAAAATAATAATTACCTGTTGATTAATTATTACAAATAATGTACCTGTGTCATTAATTTAAAACAGGATAATTTCTATCCCTACAAACACAGATTAATTCTAATAGTTTGAGGAAGCCCACTTGCTTTAATGATTTTCCTTAAAAGTATGTTAAATTTAAGTAACCAATTTCACGTGCAGAAACCTGAGATCTGATGTTTTCGCCAATTTCTAACCACAGACATACTTTCCTCTATTCCTCCAATTAAATATAACTTAAAAATAAATTGGATGATACATATATACAAAACAAACATAACAAAACTCTGAATGGAGCGTGGAAGGCAGACAGGTTAAGTACCACAGGGCCTGAGAAAAACAAAGTGGCGAGTTCCTCCCTGGTTTATTTTTTTGTCTTAGATACCCTAGATTTGGAGGCAGAGAGGCTAGCAATCCAGACAGGATAACAGGTACGCACACACACACACAAAAGGAAAAGCCCCCCCAAAGCATGTTTCTCTAGCAGAAAGATGAAGAAAAGGGCATCCTAGGAAGACAGGAAACTTGAAGACAATTACTGTTCTCCAGCCAAACACCACAGAGAAGCTATGCCCCCCACAGACACACACTAGCAAAGGATGAGTGGGGAGTGTAGATTTGAAACCTCATGATGGCATAATGGGGCGCCCTCACATCCACAGTGGGGTGGTGATATCAGAGAAAGTGAAGTAAGGAGTCAGGATTCTCATCTCTACTGGTTGCTGACCAGGTGCCCCAGCCTCAAGGAGTCAGTGGAGAACATGTGGAGACCCTGCATTTCCTTCCCCTGTGGACAGAATGAGGCATCCTTCTCTCTTTCCTATGGGATGGTATCGGAAGGAGGCACAGTAGAGTCAGGACTTCTACTGCTAACGGAAAGCAATGAGGCCACCCCCTAATAGCAGACACGATGTGGGGAGCTGGAACTCCCACTCCTGGCAAGCAGTAATGAAGAGCTGCCCACTCACTAGATGTCAGTGGAAGGGAAGTGGGGAACCTAGATTGCTATCTCCACCTGGTAGTGAAGAGGCTGTTCTCCCCACCTGCCCTGGTGGAGCAATGTAAGAGAAAGTCAACTAAAATACAAGAGTTAAATGAGATAAACATATCTCAGAAAATAATAATTTAAAACATCATGTTTCAATTTCAAATTACTTGTTATACCATGAATATGAAAGATCTCAAATAGAATGTAAAAAGATCATCAATAGATGCCAATGCTGAGATGACAAGGATATTAGAATTTCCTGACAAGGATTTTAAACCAGCCATGATGAAAAAAGGCTAGGCTTCAGTGAGCAATTATGAACATGCTTGAACGAAAAAAAAAGAGAAAAAGTCAGCAAACAGTTCCAGCAAAATAAATAAATAAATAAATAAATAAATAAATAAATAAATAAATAAAACAAGTGATGTAAAGAGGTACCAAATGGAAATTTAAGAACTATTAAATACAGTGAACAAAATAAAAACCTTAGTAGATGGGTTTAACAGAAGAATGAAGGGGAGAGAAGAAAAAAAATTAGTTAACCAGAAGACAAAACAATAGAAATTAACCAATATGAACAGTAGAGAGTAAAGAGACTGAAAAAAATTGAACAGAGCCTCAGAGATTTATGGATTACAACATCTAACATTTGGGTTATTGGAGTCCTGGAAGGAGATGAGAAAGAAAGCAGGAATGAAATAGACTCTGAAGAAATAATGGCTGAATACTTCCCAAATTTGAAAAAAAGAAAAACACAACATAAATGTGTACAGATTTAGGAAGCTGAGTGAACATAATAAACCCAAAGAAACATAGCAAACCCAAAGAAATATATGCCAAGGCATGCTGTAATTAGAGTTCTGAAAAATAAGGACATAGGAAAATGTAAAAGGCAGCCAGAGAAAAATGACATCTCACCTATAGAGGTAAAGCAATTAGCTGCTGCTGCTGCTGCTAAGTCGCTTCAGTCGTGTCCGACTCTGTGCGACCCCATAGACGGCAGCCCACCAGGCTCCCCCGTCCCTGGGATTCTCCAGGCAAGGATACTGGAGTGGATTGCTATTTCCTTCTCCAGTGCATAAAGGTGAAAAGTGAAAGTGAGGTTGCTCAGTCGTGTCCGACATCCGGTGGATCATCGAAAAAGCAAGAGAGTTCCAGAAAAACATCTATTTCTACTTTATTGACTATGCCAAAGCCTTTGACTGTGTGGATCACAATAAACTGGAAAATTCTGAAAGAGATGGGAATACCAGACCACCTGACCTGCCTCTTGAGAAACCTGTATGCAGGTCAGGAAACAACAGTTAGAAGTGGACATGGAACAACAGACTGGTTCCAAATAGGAAAAGGAGTTCATCAAGGCTGTATATTGTCACCCTGCTTATTTAACTTATATGCAGAGTACATCATGAGAAACGCTGGGCTGGATGAAGCATAAGCTGGAATCAAGATTGCTAGAGGAATTATCAATAACCTCAGATATGCAGATGCCACCACCCTTATGGCAGAAACTGAAGAAGAACTAAAGAGCCTCTTGATGAAAATGAAAGAGCAGAGTGAAAAAGTTGGCTTAAAGCTAAAAATTCAAAAAACTAAGATCACAGCATCTGGTTCCACCACTTCATGGCAAATAGATGGGGAAACAATGGAAACAGTGACAGACTTTATTTTCTTGGGCTCCAAAATCACTGCAGATGATGACTGCAGCCATGAAATTAAAAGACGTTTACTCCTTGGAAGGAAAGTTTTGACCAACCTAGATAGCATATTAAAAAGCAGAGACATTACTTTACCAAAAAAGGCCCATCTCGTCAAGGCTATGGTTTTTCCAGTAGCCATGTTTGGATGTGAGAGTTGGACTATAAAGAAAGCTGAGCGCTGAAACATTGATGCTTTTGAACTGTGGTGTTGGAGAAGACTCTTGAGAGTCCCTTGGACTATAAAGAGATCCAACAAGTCCATCCTAAAGGAGATCAGTCCTGAGTGTTCATTGGAAGGACTGATGTTGAAGCTGAAACTCCAATACTTTGGCCACCTGATGTGAAGAGCTTACTCATTTGAAAAGACCCTGATGCTTGGAAAGATTGAAAGTTGGAGGAGAAGGGGACAGCAGAGGATTAGATGGTTGGTTGGCATCACTGACACAATGGAGATGAGTTTGAGTAGACTCTGGGCGTTGGTGATGAACAGGGAGGCCTGGTGTGCTGTGGTCCACGGTGTAAAGAGTTGGTCACGACTGAGAGACTGAAGTGAACTGAACTGAATTATTGAGCAACCTAATTAGAGCAACACTAACAAGCTATACAAAGACATATGTTAGAAATGACTATAGCTAATGAACTATCAGAAAGAGAAATTAAGAAAAACCTCATTCACAACTATGTCAAAAAGAATACATAAGAATAAAATTAACCAAAGAGGTGAAAGACTTGTATGATGAAAACAAAGACACTGAAGAAAGAAACTGAAGTAGAGACAAAAAAAAAAAAAAAGGAAATATATTCCATGCTCACAGCTTGAAAGAATTGATTCTGTTGAAATGTTCATATTATCCAAAGTAATCTACAGATTCAAAGCAATCTCCACCAAAATTCCAATGGTATTTTTCACAGAAATAGAACATAGAATTTAAGATTTGTATGGAACCACAAATGGCCCAAACAGACAAAGCAATCCTGAGAGAGAGATAGCAAAGCTGGAGGCATCATGCTTCCTGACTTCAAACTATATTACAAATATATAAGAACTAAGACAGTATGATATTGACATAAAAACAGACACACAACTTAATGAAACAGAATAGAGAGCCCAGAAATAAATCAACATTTTTATTTATCTCAATTAATTTGTGGTCAAGGAGCCAAGAATACACAATGGAGAAAGGACAGTCTCTTCGAAAAATGGTGTTGGGAAAACTGAACAGCCACGTGCAAAAGAATAAAACTGGACCAATCTTACATGATACATGAAAATTAACTAAAAATGAGTCAAAGACTTTAAAATGTAACATCTGAAACTGTAAAACTCTTAGAAGGAAACACAGGCAGTAAGCTCCTTGACATCTGTCTTGGCAATGAGTTTTTGAATTTGATATCAAAAAATTCCCTGGTGGCACTAGTGGTAAAGAACCTGCCTACCAGTGTAGGAGACATAAGAGACATGGGTTTGATCCCTGGGTCAGGGAGATCCCCTAGAGAAAGACAAGGCAACACACTCCAGTATTCTTGCCTGGAGAATCCTCACAGACAGGGGAGACTGGAGGGCTGCAGTCCATAGGGTCAGAAAGAGTTGGACACAACTGAAGTGACTTCGCACACATCGAAAGCAAAGGCAATAACAAAAACAAACAAGTGGAACTAAATCAAACTAAAAAGTTTCTGCATAGGAAAAAAATCAGTAAAATGAAAAGGCAGCCTACCAAATCAGAAAAAAATATTACGGAACCATATATCTGTATCTGATGAGAGGTTAATATCCAAAATGTATCATGAACTTGTAAAACACAAAACAACAACAAAAACACCAAACAAGCTGACTGAAAAATGGGCAGAAGATCTGAATAGACCATAATAATAAAAACATTTTCATTTGTAATTTCTAAAATCTAAAATCCATCATCTTTTTTTTTTTTTTTGAGGGAAGCGGGAATTGAGAAAATTTTAGATATTTGTTCTCTGATTTGTTCTTCTGGTATTTCCCTATTTTCTATGTGGAAATTATCTTGATATTACTGAGAGTCCAGTCTTTGATCATTTGCAGGGTTTTCAATATTTGAACAGACATAAACTCTTTTAAAACCCCCAAAGTTCTGTTTCTTTTGGATCATGCTTGTTTTTCTGTTTATAGTTTAAAGATAGTATGAGTAGAAGACAGGTATTGAGAGTTGTGCTTTCAACTCTTAGTAAACAGTATCATCCATTAAAATGAATATTCACTTATTTCGTTCTCTCCTTTCTTCAATGTTTTCATTCAAAAATATATTTACTGAGTACTTATCCTGTATTAGGCAATGTTCTTGGTGTTGAAGATATATTATAGCAGCTTAGTGTGTATAAGATATATTCATTTCCTTTTATTCTCACTCACACGTTATTCACCCTGCTTTCCCACTGAAATTGAATATGTATTATTGACCCTTTAACTAAATCACTCCTCTACCACACCTCTTATGTAAAATATTTCAACAGATGCATTTAGCTATATTCTTCTGTAACATGTGAACCATTCCAGGATAAAAGGTAATAGAGACTACTTGAATTTTTAAATTTTTAATTAAAATTTTAATTAAAACATAATTAATTAAAAAAAATTTTAACTTTTAAAGTTACTCTAAGTTTTCAATAAGTTTTAACCCTAGATGTGATTAATAATTTGTAAGCACCATCAAAAATTTTTACTCTGTGATGTACCTATTTAGGTCACTAAATTTTGAGTACTCTAAGAGATTCTTTTAATAATCTCTTATTAAAGAAGTCAACAGGCACTTCTTTTCTTGAAGGAGAGCTCATTTAGATTTCCTGCACTTGGAGAGCAGTCAGGTGGACACACAGAGGACCCACTGTGCCATCACTATCACTCTCATGGCTGTACAGGTAGTCATGCTGCACTGAAATTTCACTTGTATGTGGAAGTTTACAGCAGCTATGAGCTCATGTGTGATACCTCTAATGATGTCAGCTGGGAGGATGAATGTGCTATCATACGTACTATTTCCCAATATTTATTTATTTTGGTCCTTATAGCTTTGTTTTCTCTTTCAAGACTAACTTATAGAAACACTGAGCATTATATATACATTTTATTCATGATTGTGATTTTATAAGTATAGTACATAATTGCCAGAAAAGAGAAGGTAAAGAGCCAGTAATTAACGAAGAGAAGATTCTCAGTTAGGTTGTATTATGATAATTAATGTCACTATCAACGTAACAGTGTTCACTAATTGGAATTTGGTGTTATTTTAGCACAAATATGGTTCAGGAATCATCATTTTTCTCCAGGAAAGTTTTGATAGTTACATTTTAGACTTATTAGAATGCACTAAATTTTCTTAAAAAGGATATCCCCCCTCCTCCCTACCCGGGCCAGGAATCAATCACCTTCGGAAGCTAGAAGGAAAAATGAATTTACCTCGTAAGGCATAACTGAACAGTTAATTGGTTACTTGATATTTGATAACAAAAACTATCCAGCAGAGCAGACAAAAGAGTAAAAGGAATAAAAGAATATTTTGCTAAACATACACACAAAATACAGTCAGAACTGAATTTTGGCTTGGCTAGAGAACTGGTGGTGATCACTTGAGCTCAAGATTTCTGGGCATGACCTAATTCTGTCAAGATCGACCAAAAACACAAATGCTAACAGACTAATAGTTAAAAATTGTTATCCTTTCCTCCTCCAAACACACTGTAGATGGCATTCCTCCGTTTGGAAATAAAATGTCAGATGTGAGTTACTTCCAGACAAAAGCTTTAAGAGTCAGTGAGAATTTATCATGTTCCCCTCCCTTTGTTGTAGCCAACAAGAAAACAAGCACTGATGTGGAGTCTCCATCATTTTCCATCCCTGAGTGACTTCAATGTGCAGAGCTTCCCTATTGTCCCATGCTGAACATGTAGCATGAATGAGAAATAAACTTTACTTGTGTTGAAACTGAGATTTGAAGGTCCTATGTCACTAGAGTAATCTAACTCCAGAACTGAGTAAGTTCCTAGAATAATAGTACTTACAGAAGGGCCAATATTTACTGAGAGATTATGGTGTTCCAGGTACTTTTCTAAGTAGTGTGTATGTATTAAGTCATTTACTCTCCATAAATTCCCTTTGAGATAAGTGAACTCATTTTACAAGTGAAGAAACAGAGGTGCAGGAAGCTGAATGGAGTGCCCAAGATGAAGCAACCAGTAGGTGGCAGAAGTATCCGTCAGCCCAGCTGACTTCCATACCACACTGCCTCTAACCATAGAGAGAGCAACCAAGAAAAGAACTATCTTGAGGATATTATTCTGAAAGCATCAGCACAGCTGTTTACTGCTTCTGTATAACCAGAACTAATTATTCTAAATGAAAAATGATACCTGATACGTAGAATGTTCTTTGTCTATTCTGTAAGGCCATTCATTTAGTCCAACAGATATTTATTAAACACTTATGAGCATAAGTACTAGACATGCACGCTCCTGCTGCTTCTAAGTCGTTTCAGTTGTGTCCAACTCCGCTATCCCATAGACAGCAGCCCACCAGGCTCCCCTGTCCCTGGGATTCTCCAGACAAGAATACTGGAGTGGGTTGCCATTTCTTTCTTCAATGCATGCATGCATGCTAAGCTGCTTCAGTCATGTCTGACTCAGTGCGACCCCATGGACTGTAGCCCACCAGGCTCCTCTGTCCATGGGATTCTCTAGGCAAGAATACTGGAGTGGGTTGCCATTTCCTTTTCCATAGATGAATATAAAGACATGATTCCTATCTTTATGCAGCTTTCAGTTCACTTCATAATGTAAGTAAATTTATAGGGTTTTTTTGTAAGTGTTAAAAAGGAAAGAGATATTGAGATATGAGATATTCTCTTTAATAAAAATAGGGGAAACAATTTACCATATAAATGGATGTGCCAGTACACAAGCATGAGTATGCCAATGAAACATGATTACAAAGTATGTTGGAAAAACAAATTCTGTACTTATTGGCAGTTAGTCCTCTTCTGTAAGAAGAATCATCAACCTTTTATTTAACATGTCTGGTGTGCTACTGAGTCAATTCCTAGTGATTTATATTACATCAATGCTATGTGTATGTACACACATACACTCTAAAGTATAAATCTACATAGATAAATTTGGCATATGTTTAGCTGTTAGTACTGTTGTGACCCTCCTATGTATTACTAAGCACTTCTCCCAAAGTTTCATTTCTCTGACACTATTACATCCTCTCTGACCTGAGGCTGTGTATTATATTTGGTGATTTAAATGACAAAGTGATGGTGATACTTCTGAAAAATGCACCCTTCCTGTCTTTGAAAAGTGTACCCTCACATCCTGACACTGTAAAGTCAGTTTAAAAAGCCAACTCCTAGACTTTGGTGCAGGGTTTTCAAGCCAGGCTAGTTTGTTCCCTCGCCCTGCATTACTGAACCTGGAAGGAAAGATATGATTCCAAATACATCACTGGGGATGCATTCCAACGTCTGTACATGTCATTTGCTCCCATGCATACCAGTGGGGAGTAGTTACTGTGAATGATGATTTTTGAGACACTCTCTGAAACATTTTGGATTCACAGAGAGGGAGACAGTGATTGATGAATGTATATGAATTAAACCAGGCTTCCAATTAAATTTAATAAAACTTTAAATGAAAAAAAAAAGTGAATATTATTAACATGGTCGGGAAGATCACCTGGAGGAGGAAATGGCAACCTGTTCCAGTCTTCTTGCCTGGAAAATCCCATGGACAGAGGAGTCCAGCGGGCTACAGTCCATGGGGTCGCAAAGAGTCAGACACAACTGTGCAGCTGAGCATGCACACACATGTAGATTGCACAAGCCATACTTAATAATGAGAAAAGTTTTGTTAGCAGCCAAATCAAACACCTTAAAGGCATGAAGAAGAAAGTAGGTAGGAAAGTAAACTTTTGCTTAAAATTTTGTTTCCATTACAGGTTTCTTACTTTAATCAGAGTTAAGTCTAACTTTCTCTTAATGTTGCTACTCTTCAGAATGGTTCCATGGGTAGCTTATGCTACCCTCTCCCTTCCATTTCCCTTGTATTGTTTACTGCAGTGACAATCTGTTGAACTTCTTTTCATCATGTTTGCTCCTAATTTACATTTTTTAATAAAAAAAAGAAAAAGGTAGTATCATTTGGTTATAGTATAACAGTATAATCTTAGTCCTAGTGCATGAAAAGTAAAACCTTTCAGCATAAAATACACTGCACAAGAAAACCCTTAGTTTATTCAAGGTGACCTTTGAATAGCCATGGTAATGTTGCCCAGTAATTTTAAAGAGATATATTTATACTGCAAATTTGAAGGTAGACAGATGTCTATTTGATAAAGGGCAGAACAAATCATTCAAGAAAATATCATTCTGTCCTTAAAGTAATTAATCATATCTGACGGCTTATATTTCTTTTTTATTTATTATTGTTGAATGAAAAGTCTCCTAATTGAGTACTGTATGTTTTATTTGATTCTCTAATTTGCATTTTGCTTTCCTCAAGGAAAGCAGTTTTTTCGAGGACAAAATGTTTAGGTGATCCTTTTGCTTTTCGGGTGCACCAACGCTCCTTATGAGCCTGGTTTTTTGGTATTGTAAGGAACACAGTGATTTTGAGTCTTTAAGGGATAGTTTTCCATGTGTAAATGAGATGAGAAAAATAAGCCCATAAGCATCTGGTCAGGTTCTATATACTTTGGAAGACATGAGAGCAGCTACTTTAGGTGTGGTGTCCAAGAAATTGGGCTCAATCCTTACAAAATACTTAGTTACAAGGTTTGTAAATTCTGAATCTCCACTAAAGGAAGAGGAACAAATACAGGCGTCGAGTATCTAGCAGAGAGGTAGAGTTGGTTCTTGAGCTTTCTATAACCAGGAGCTGAAGAAGAAGGGCCTCCCCATTGGAGTCTTACTAACTCCTTTCTTGTAAGGGTTACCTTTACCAATGAGGTCGCCCGGTGAGATCGGAAGAGACGTTCAGTTCAGTCGCTCAGTTGTGTCTGATGGACTGTAGCATGCCAGGCTTCCCTGTCCATCATCAACTCCCAGAGCCTACTCAAATTCATGTCCATCGCGTTGGTGATGCCATCCAGCCATCTCATCCTCTGTCGTCTGCTTCTCCTCCCGCCTTCAATCTTTCTCAGCATCAGGGTCTTTTCCAATGAGTCAGTTCTTTGCATTAGGTGGCCAAAGTATTGGAGTTTCAGCTTCAGCATCAGTCCTTCCAATGAATATTCAGGACTGATTTCCTTTACGATGGACTGGTTTGAACTCCTTGCAGCCCAAGGGACTCTCAAGAGGCTTCTACAACACCACAGTTCAAAAGCATCAATGTTTCAGCACTCAGCTTTCTTTATAGTCCAACTCTCACATCCATACATGACTATTGGAAAGACCATACCTTTGACTAGGGGGACCTTTGTTGGTAAAGTAATGTCTCTGCTTTTTTAATATGCTGTCTAGGTTGGTCATAGCTTTTCTTCCGAGGAGTGTCTTTTAATTTCATGGCTGCAGTCATAATCTGCAGTGATTTTAGAGCCCGAAAAAATAAAGTCTGTCACTGTTTCCATTGTTTCCCAGTCAATTTGCCATGAAGTGGTAGGACCAGATGCCGTGATCTTAGTTTTTTGAATGTTGAGGTTTAAGTCAACTTTTTCACTCTCCTCTTTCACTTTCATCAAGAGGCTCTTTAGTTCTTCTTCACTTTCTGCCATAAGGGTGGTGTCATCTGTGTATCTGAGGTTATTGATATTTCTCCCGGCAATCTTGACTCCAGCTTGTGCTTCATCTAACCTGGTATTTCGCATGATGTACTCTGCATATAAGTTAAATAAGCAGGGTGACAATATACAGCCTTGACGTACTCCTTTTCTGATTTGGAACCAGTCTGTTGTTCCATGTCCAGTTCTAACTGTTGTTTCTTAACCTGCATACAGATTTCTCATTAGGCAAGTTAGGTAGTCTGGTATTCCTATCTCTTTCAGAATTTTCCACAGTTTATTGTGATCCACACAGTCAAAGGCTTCGGTGTAGTTAATAAAGTAAAAGTAGATGTTTTTTGGAACTCTCCTGCTTTTTCGATGATCCAATAGATGTCGGCAATTTGATCTCTGGTTCCTCTGCCTTTTCTAAATCCAGCTTGAACATCTGGAATTTCATGGTTCATGTAGTGTTGAAGCCTGGCTTGGAGAATTTTGAGCATTACTTTGCTAGTGTGTGAGGTGAGTGCAATTGTGCGGGAGTTTGAAAAATCTTTGGCATTGCCTTTCTTTGGGATTGGAATGAAAACTGACCTTTTCCAGTCCTGTGGCCACTGTTGAGTTTTCCAAATTTGCTGACATATTGAGTGCAGCACTTTTACAGCATCATCTTTTAGGATTTGAAAAAGCTCAACTGGAATTCCATCACCTCCACTAGCTTTGTTTGCAGTGATGCTTCCGAAGGCCCACTTGACTTCGCACTCCAGGATGTCTGGCTCTAGGTGAGTGATCACTCCATCGTGGTTATCTGGGTCATGAAGATCTTTCTGTGTACTCTTGCCACTCTTCTTAATATCTTCTGCTTCTGTTAGGTCAATACCATTTCTGCCCTTTATTGTGCTCATCTTTGCATGAAATATTCCCTTGGTATCTTTACTTTTCTTGAGAAGATATCTATCGTCTTTCCTATTCTATTGGTTTCCTTTATTTCTTTGCATTGATCACTGAGGAAGGATTTCTTATCTCTCCTTGCTATTCTCTGGAACTCTGCTTTCAGATGTATACATCTTTCCTTTTCTGTTTTGCCTTTAGCTTCTCTTCTTTTCTCAGCTATTTGTAAGGCCTCGTCAGACAATACTTTTGCCTTTTTGCATTTCTTTTTCTTGGGGATGTTCTTATCACTCACTGCCTCCTGTACAATGTCATGAACCTCCATCCATAGTTCTTCAGGTACTCTATCAGATCTAATCTCTTGAATCTATTTGTCACTTCTACTGTAAAATCATAAGGGATTTGATTTAGGTCATACCTGAATGGTCTAGTGGTTTTCCCTACTTTCTTCAATTTAAGTCTGAATTTGGCAATAAGGAGTTCATGATCTGAGCCCAGAAGCAGAGAGGCAGGCTTGAGACAGCCAGAGCTGGAAGGCAAGGGGTTGTTACAATCTCAGCCCCAGAGACAGCATCTTCCACCAAACTGTGAGCAGGCTCCCAGCTGCTAACCACAGCTTCCTGAGATCTTGGATGATTGACATCCGCCAGGAGGGTCACAGCCTGAGAGACACACGGCACACCCAGGAAACTAAGTGGCCGGGACTGGGGAAGTGATTAAGATGCATGGTACACCTGGGACAGTATGCTCACCAAATACCTGGTCGTCTTAGCTGCTCAGACCTGGGAAGGGCACAAAATGCATGCCCAACCCACAGAGACTGAGCCAGAACTGTGTCTGAGTGTCTCCTATCGAGATGTGGGTCAGCAGTGGCCTGCTGCATGGGCTCTGGGTGCAGCAAACCTGGGTACGGCATAAGCCCTCCTGGAGGAGGTCGTGATTAACCCCTCCATAGAACCACCAGAACTTACAGAGGACTGTGGAAACAGACTCATGGAGGGCACAAACAAAACCTTGTGGGCACCAGGACACAAGAGAAAGGAGCAGTGACCCAAGAAGAAACTGACTCAGACATGCCCATGAGTGTCCAGGAGTCTCTGGCAGAGGTGTGGGTCAGAGGTGGCCTGATTGAGGGTCGGAGTCACTGAGTGTGGCAGTGTGTGCATGGGACCTTTTGAAGGAGGTCACCATTATCTTCATTACCTCCACCATAGTTTGGCTTCAGGTCAAGCAACAGGGAGGGAACACAGCCCCACGTATCACCAGAAAATTGGATTAGTGATTTACTGAACATGGCCCCACCCATCAGAACAAGACCCAGTTTCCCCTTCAGTCAGTCTCTCCCATCAGGAAGCTTCCATAAGCCTCTCATCCTTACCCATCAGAGGGCAGACAGAATGAAAAACACAATCACAGAAAACTATCCAAACTGATCACATGGACCACAGCCTTATTTAACTCAATGAAACTATGAGCCATGCTGTGTAGGGCCACCCAAGATGGACAGGTCATTTTGGAGAGTTCTGACAAAATGTGGTTGACTGAAGAAGGGACTGGAAAACCACTTCAGTATTCTTGCCTTGAGAACCCCATGAACAGTATGAAAGGGCAAAAAGGTATGACACTGAAAGATGAAATTCCCAGGTCAGTAGGTGCCCAATATGCTACTGGAGGAGTAGAGAAATAATTCCAGAAAGAATGAAGAGACGGAGCCAAAGCAAAAACAACACCCAGCTGTGGATGTCATGGGTGATGGAAGTCAAGTCCGATGCTGTAAAGAACAATATTGCATAGGAACCTGGAATGTTAGGTCCATGAACCAAGGCAAATTGGAAGTGGTCAAACAGGAGATGGCAAGAGTGAACATTGACATTTTAGGAATTAGTGAACTAAAATGGACTGGAATGGGTGAATTTAACTCAGATGACCATTATATCTACTACTGTGGGCAAGAATCCCTTAAAAGAAATGAAGTAGCCATCATAGTCAACAGAAGAGGTGTGGTTCCAGCAAATAAGTGGAAAGCTTTTAATGATAAAATAGTTTAAAGGATATCTTCACTTTTATAACTTTCACTTGCTATACCTTTTCACTTTATTCACATTTGCTAAAAAATTGTGGTTCCAATATCATGAACAATTAAATAAGGAGGCAGAGCTGGAGAGTAGAGAAATCAGTTCCAAAAAGAAAAAAAACAACAAAAAAAGAACTTTATTCAACGAGTTCTCTGGGACCCACATGATTAGCAAATAAGGTGAACTGCATTTTCACTCTTTGTCTTTGCTTCTTTAACCAACTTTTTTTCTGACTCATTCTGTATTTATCACTTATTTTTTGGCAACTTATTTTTGGGCAATGTTAGTTATTTTGGGCATACAAGATTTTTAGTGCATCTTTCCACTCCTTTATGAATTTTCTTTCTTTTCCAGTAGAGCTAGTCTCAATTTAAAGAAATCTTAGGGCAGAAATAATTACTTTTATCTTAATTAGGCAAACTGTAAAGTTACTTATGAAACATTTAATTCTATAAAGCAATTATCCCACTTGAAGAAAGGAGATATTCTTTCATCTTAATAATTACTGCTGTGGTGGATAGGCTTAAATAATTTTAGAAATAATTAAAAATTATTTCCCATAAGACTTCAGAAATTGATCACTATAAGAAATTACACAGGAAAGAATTTGCTTAACTTTGAGGAAATTCTTATGTTAAACTGTACAATTTTCAATTGTCTTTAAAATTATATCTATTAATGCAAAGTAAATGTTTTCAATAACATAAAAAATTTCATATAAAAGATATATTAGTTACATAACACTTACATGCCTGGTATTATTTAAAATGAAGTTTATGATTTCACTGTTACATTTTGTAAATCTTGGTTCATTTATAAAATGGGGATAAATAAACTTACTTTACAGAATTGTTGCAAGGAAGGCATTTAGCATTTGGCCCTGTGCATGGTACACAGAAGTAAGCAGCAGTAGCAGGACGCAGAATAGTTAGAAATAATTTCAAATTCAGCCCTGCCTCTCACTTAGGTAAATGTCAGCTTGTCTGAGTATTAGTTTCTTATCTACGTGTGAGTAATAGTTCTCATTAAAGCTCTTTGTTCAGTGCTTTCTACAAGTCCACCAATAAATAATAATTATATCAGCTGTTACACAAATTGGATACAGTTATGTACTTCTAAAAAACAAGTTTGCCAGAAATTCAGATGTATTTTTGAAAGGTCTAGCAATTTTTAATCCAACACCTAACTGTAGTGACAGTTATGCAGAAGTAATAAACCTTTTATCATCCTCTGCAAGGTCCCTGGAGTGTTCCTTTTTCCAATATCATTACCCCTACTGCATTATTTAGAACCTCGGTTTCCCTCAGAGTGTCCCCTAAACCTGTGCTGTTCATTCCTAGTTATATGCTATTCCTTTCATTAAAATGTACATGCTCATCCAATTAGCAATTAATTGTGCATTATTCTTTGTGATGTTTTGGATCGTTTTGTATCATATGCCATTCTTCTCCAAAACAGTCTTGCCTGTAAATTTGGTAATTAAATATTTGACTGTATTCTGGCAGATCTCAACTTTTCATTTCATCGTGTATTTACACCTCGACTCTCTTGGTGCTGCTGCTAAGTTGCTTCCGTCATGTCCGACTCTGTGCGATCCCATAGATGGCAGCTCATCAGGCTCCCCCATCCCTGGGATTCTCCAGGCAAGAACACTGGAGTGGGTTGCCATTGCCTTCTCTGCTCGACTCTCTTACTAGATTGTAAAGAACAAGACACCAGAGTTTCTGATGTACACAGCTTCGCAAGTCTACAGTATTTTAGACGAGTTTGCAAATAATACGTAAGAAATAATACTTGTTAATTTAATTGTTCCCTCATGGTGTTTTCATGTAATAAAATTAAACTTAAATTTTTTTCTAAATCTTTATTTACTTATTTACTTGTTGGTCGTGTCTGCGCAGCATGTGGGATCTTAGCTCCCCAACCAGGGATCGAACCCATGCCTCCTTCGCTGGAAGTATTGAGTCTTAACCACCGGACCACTAGGAAAGCCCCTAGATTTAACTTTTAAAACAAAATTATAACAGCAACAAGTTTTGAAAAGCAGAGCAAAGCTACCAATTACTAAACGTGCTAATAAATTTTAACAAAACTATACATGTTTTTTTGTCTTTTACACCAATACACACTAAGTGGGGTGGAAGAAGTTATCAAAATCTCTTTCTTAGAGGCATATCATGCTTAGTAGAAGGAATGATTTGCCAGTGACATATTTAATCCAAATAGAAAAATAGAACAGCAAATTAAAAACATGGTGACAAATTAGTGAGCTTTGTGAAATTTGTTTTATGGTACATGATCATTTCAGTAATCAAACACAAGCTGGTCCATTTGCATTTGATTCATTCTGTTATTTGTGAGGCATGCCAAGAAAAATGTTCTGTCCAAAAAAAGTTATCTAACACATATATTTTAAATTAATTGAAAAAGTATGGTTACTTGTTTCACAATTAACTTTTTATTTACAAAAGCTCTTAACTCTGTTGACACTCAATTTTGCCTGTTCAGAAAATAACCAACCCTACACCCCCTCTACTATTTTTTTTCCTATAAATATCAGTCCTTAAAAATATGAAACCATTTTTCCAAGTGATCTTCCTTCCCTGATTTATATTTGTCACACTAACAGACAAGAAAGCATCTAGTAGTTGCATAAAAATACAGCAAACCTTTCATGATATATTTACCCTTAATTCTCATTAATATAGATATTAATAAATATTTTAAAACTATTCACAATAGAGGAATAATTATGTCACTATTTTAAAGCTAATATTTAAGAATAACGTTTAAGTCTGAATTCAATTTTAGTGTTCAGATAAAATTTTTTTCCAAAGGGTAGCATAACACTTGTGTTTATATAATTTAAGTATATTTACATGTTCACCTCAGTGTTCATGATTCAGTTAGAATTATATTTAAATTTTCTATTAAAATATAATTGAAAATTTTCTTATTTTTTTTTGAGTGGCTATTAACTATTTCACCAATATAGATAAGTTTCTTGAGTAAAATTTTACTTTTTGTTTATTTTAACTCACTTTTCAAAATATAAATGGCTTATGTAAATTTAATAATTAGGACACACTAATAAACATTTGTTCTCCCCATCCTTTAGTAATGGATGGACAGTTATTACTCAGTATATAATAAATTTCATATTTCCTCCTTTACATAAAGGAAGTTTATATGCTTAAAACAATAACATAACATCAAGACTAGGAGAATAGCACATAGGTCACAATTCACTAATCCGTATCTGTTGATTTGACCTTCAATGGAGGTTATTTTGAATATAAGTATAAAGAATGAGGATAAAGTGATGTAGAGTTTTAGTTGATAATAAATGACCTCTGTCTTCCCTAAAACCATACTCTTTCTAAAATAGACAGATGTGATTGATTAATGAGCTCCTTAAAGATGCCAACAACCCTTTGTAAAATATTGAAACATTTTTCTCCTACTATTGCCTCAAGATAGAGGCAGAGACTACTGGCAAATGTTTAAGAATATTGTTCCATATAGAAAAAACTCAATTAACAAAATGTTTGGGGTTCTAGTGAAGAGTTTTCTATGTAAGTGGAAAGCTGCCTTAAACATCCCAACTCAACATCCCAAACTCATGTGACCATGTAATACTTTACTCAAGTAACACTTCTTGACAGCCGTTGGGTCATACTTTGGAATATGTTGTAGAGATAGAGTGATTTTTCATTTAAAACCACTAGGTGCTATAAGCCAGGGACTGATCAGTATGTTAGCTCACTCATGAAACCTCCCACTTGCTCATGAGGACAGAGACTTTTCTGTCTTGATCATTGCTATATCCTCAGTCCTTAGAAATAACCTGTTTTACAGTGCCTGTTTTCAGTGACTACCATCCTCTCTAACTGTGTTAAGAGTTAGGCTAACACAGGTTAGTAAAGAGTATTTTCTACTTGAGAAACAGCCTTGTGTAAAAGATGACAAAGGTATAAACAATTACAATATAATGTGGTGAGTGATGTCTGAATGAAGTCCTTTGAGGGCAAATGAGAAAGACTTATGAAATTGCCTGGAGGGGTCAGGGAGAGATGATGCTAGCAATAAGCCTTTAAACAATAAAGAAGGATGGACCAGGTGAATGAGGAAAGGGGAGGTATGGATCCTGTGCTACAGTCACACTAAAAAAAATAATCCTAAAGCCTCTAACTCTAATAACTGATATTTTAGTGATTTTCTCCCTTTCTTCTAACACTGGAGTGCTTCAGAAATAAATGAATGGATAAATGAATTTTGGTCCAGTGAGACTTGTGATTATGTCAAACATTCCATAGTTTGAATCCCATCCAAATGTTCCCAGGGAACTTTCCAGGCTATAAATTCCAGACTGGAAGTGGTGATATATGGAAAAGAAAGGTTACTGTGAATTTGAAGCAGTAGCAGGAGGAAGGACTGAGCCAGATTACAGATAGCATCCAGGCCTGCGTGCAGTTTAATCATCTTCAATATTCTGAATTCTGAAGTTTCCCCCCTGCATTGTCTTCCCCAAGATTGTGCTATGATGCTTTAAAATTATATCATTTTTCTTGCTCTGGAGAAAACATAGCATGCTAGATGTCTCTCTCTTCTTTTTTGTGACACTCTTTGAGCTAATGTTTTCTGAGTAACAAATATGAATCAGGCATCATATTATATTCTATAAACATATCATTTAATCCTTACAACAGCTGTATAAGGTATATATATTAATTCCAAAGTTCACAGATAAGGAGAGGGAGGGTCAAGAACTCACACACCAAGCCCAACAAGGCAGATTCAGTATTCAATAAACACATTTAATTTAATGACTATTCTAGAATAGGCACTATTTCTAGGAGATAGGGATACAGTGATGATTAATACTGAAAAGGTCTCTGTCCTTATGGAATTTACATTTTCATAGAGGAAACAGATAATATGTGCAAAAATTAATAATAAGAGTTATGAAAATAAACTTAGTTATGGGGTTTAGAGTGACTGTATTACACACAGGATATTTAGGGAAATGCTCTATTGGAACATAACATATGAGCAGGATCTCAGTGATGAGAAGAATCCTGTCACCCAAAGATAAAAGATAACAGCATTCTAGACAGTAGGGAGAGCTAGCTTAGAAGGCATCACATTGGATATGAGCTTGCATGTTTCAGCACAGAACGATGTTAGTGTGACTTACACTTATAAGAGGACCAAATGTGTCCTGAAATTAGGCAGGTGCAGGATTATTTAGTGTCCTGAAGGAGTCTCTGGAAGATTTTAAGAAAGGAGCAGTGATAAGATCTGATTTACCCTTTATGTCATTCTGGCGGCTGTGTGAAAAAAAAAAATGATACTAAGCTAGTGTGGAAGCTGAAAAGCAGGTTAGGGGGATGGTGGAAAAGCTGAAATGTAAATAGTTGTGGTAGGCAGCATTGGAACTTGAGAGAAGACATCAGATTTGGGGATATATTTTACAGACCGAGCCAATAGGACTTGCTAACATAATACAGAGGCAGAGGAAGGGTACTGAGTGGTGAGGGAAAGAGAAGAATGAAAAATCACTCCTAGCTGGAGGTGTAAGCTCGTAACAACAAATTGAATCTTTCACAGATAACAATCATTAAGATCACAGCAAACTAGAAACAACCACCACCTGAGAGGTGTGGAGAGTAAAGAAAAACAGTGTGATTTTGGGAAAGTGTTAAAACTAAAGAAACTGGTCAATATGAGGTGAGGTCTTCATTTTTGAGGGTTTGTTTCCAGGACAGCTGCAGTCATGGCATCTATTCAGGAAACTCTGATAGAAAGCTCGCTCCTGGAAATAGGTATAAGAAGGAGCTTGAGGTAGAATGCTGGAGAGTGAGGTGGGAACTATGGAAAAGAGAGTGCCTGAGAAGGAGAATGCCAAATTCTATACGTTTAAATCCTGTTCAAGTCTTTTGCTGGATCATGAACTGTAAGACAGAAGATAATAGCATGAACTAAGATCTGAGCCACAACCCACTGTAAATGTGACAGACTTTTTCACTGTTTGAGTCTAACCTAGTCGTTGTTGTTGTTCAGTTGCTAAGTCGTGTCCGACTCTTTTGAACCCCATGAACTGCAGCACACCAGGCTTCCCGGTCCTTCACTGTCTTCTGGAGTCTGCTCAAACTCACATCCATTCAGTCAGTGATGCCATCCAACCATCTCATCCCCTGTCGCCCCCTTCTCCACCTGTCCTCAATCTTTCCCAGCATCAGGGTCTTTTCCAATGAGTAGCTCTTTGTATCAGATAGCCAAAGTATTAGAGTTTCAGCTTCGGCATCAGTTCTTTCAATGAATATTAAGGGTTGATTTCCTTTAGGATTGACTGGTTTGATCCCTTTCCTGTCCAAGGGACTTGAAAGAGTCTTCCCCAGTACCACAGTTCAAAAGCTTCAGTTCTTCAGTGCTTAGCCTTCTCATATCCATACGTAATTACTGGAAAAACCATAGCTTTGACTATATGGACTTTTGTCAGCAAAGTGATGTCTGCTTTTTAATATGCTGTCTAGGTTTGTCACAGCTTTTCTTTCAAGGAGCAAGTGTCTTTTAATTTCATGGCTGCAGTCACTGTCTACACTGATTCTGGAGCCCAAGAAAATAAAATCTGTCACTGTTTCCAATGTTTCCCTATCTATTTGCCATGAAGTGATGGAACCAGATGCCATGATCTTCTTAGTTTATTGAATCTGAGTTTTAAACCAGCTTTTTCACTCTCATCTTTCACCGTCATCAAGAAGCTCTTTAGTTTGTCTTTGCTTTCTGCCATTAAAGTGATATCATGTGTGTATCTGAGGTTGTTGATATTTCTCCTGGCAATCTTGTTTTCAGCTTGTGAGTCATCCAGTCTGGCATTTCACATGATGCACTCTGCATGGAAGTTAAATAAGAAGGGTGACCATATACAGCCCTGACAAAGTCCTTTCCCAATTTTGAACTAGTCTCTTGTTTCATGTCCAGTTCTAACTGTTGCTTCTTGTCCTGCATACAAGTTTCTCAGGAGACAGGTAAGATGGTCTGGTATTCCCATCTCTTCAAGAATTCTTGACATTTTGTTGTGATGTAAAGAGTTAAAGGCTTTAGCATAGTCAGTGAAGCAGAAGTAGATTTTTTTTTAATTCCCTTGCTTTTTCTATGATCCAACGGATGTTGGCAAATTGATCCTTGGTTCCTCTGCCTTTTCTAAATCCAGCTTGTACATCTGAAATTTCTTAGTTCCTATAATGTTGAAGCTTAGCTTGAAGGATTTTGAGCATTACCTCTGTAGCATGTGAAATGAGCACAATTGTGTGGTAGTTTGAACATTC
Organism: Okapia johnstoni; assembly: GCA_024291935.2. Taxonomy (NCBI): domain Eukaryota; kingdom Metazoa; phylum Chordata; class Mammalia; order Artiodactyla; family Giraffidae; genus Okapia; species Okapia johnstoni. The sequence continues at coordinate 64,506,994 of CM044321.1, forward strand.
TTTGGCACTGCCCTTCTTTAGGATTGGAATGAAAACTGATCTTTTACATTTCTGTATCTACTGATGACTTTTCCATATTTGCTGGCATATTGAGTGCAGCACTGTCACAGCATCATCTTTTAGGATTTGAAATAGCGCAGCTGGAATTCCATCACTTCCACTAGCTTTGTTTGTAGTAATGCTTCCTAAGGCCCAATTGACTTCACACTCCAGTATGTCTGGCCCTTATGGTTATCCACCATTATGGTAATCCAGGTCATTACGATCTTTTTTGTACAGTTCTTCAGTTCATTCCTTCCACCTCTTCTTAATCTCTTCTGCTTCTGTTAGGTCCTTGCTGTTTCTGTTCTATATCATGCCCATCTTTGTATGAAATGTTTCCTTGTTATCTCTAATTTTCTTAAAGAGATTTCTAATTGTTTCCATTCTATTGTTTTTCTCTAGTTCTTTGCATTTTTCATGTAAGAAGGCTTTCTTTTCTCTCTGTGCTATTCTCTGGTACTCTGAATTCAGTAGGGTATATCTTTCCCTTTCTCTTTTGCCTTTCCCTTCTCTCCTTTTCTCAGCTATGTTTAAAGCCTCCTCAGACAACCACTTTGCCTTATTGCATTTCTTTATCTTGGAGATGGCTTTGGTCGCCACCTCCTGTACAATGTTATGAACCTCTGTCCATAGCTCTTCAGGCACTCTATCTACAAGATTTAGTCTTTTGCATTTATTTGTCACCTCCACTGTATAATTATAAGGGATTTATTTAGGTCATACTTGAATGGCCCATTGGTTTTCCCTACTTTCTTCAATTTGAGCCTAAATTTTGCAATAGGAGGTGATGATCTGAGGCACAGCAGCTCCAGGTCTTGTTTTTGCTGACTGTGTAGAGCTTCACCATCTTCAGCTGCAAAGAATCTAATCAATCTGATTTCGGTATTGACCATCTGCGATGTCCATGTGTGGAGTCATTTCTTGTATTCTTGGAAGAGGGTGTTTGCTATGAACAGTGTGTTCTCTTGGCATAATTCTATTAGCCTTTGCCTTGCTTCACTTCTTACTCCTAGGCCAAACTTGCCTGTTACTCCAGGTATCTCCTGACTTCCTACTTTTGCATTCCAGTTCCCTATGATGAAAAGGACATCTTTTTTTGGTAATAGTTCTAGGAGGTCTTGTAGGTCTTCATAGAATCGTTCAACTTCAGCTTCTTCAGCATTAGTGGTTGGAGCACTGACTTGGATTACTGTGATTAAGACGTGTTAAATCCTAGAAGGAAAACTCCTATTCCCATTTGTCACAAATTTAAGCAAATGCAGAGTATCTTTAATTTATTTCACTTTTCAATAATATTACTCAGTTGCCATGTTATAGTCCTAGCAAGTATACGCAAACCTTATTTTTTGTGTGCTTTATTTCATAAATGATGAAATCATAATCTTATTAGTCTACTAGAGCCCCTCTAAATAAGATTAATAAAAATCCTGGATATAATGTATGAGTAATGGCAATTGCAGAAAAGTTTATTTTTATTGATTTGGTATAAAACATCCAAAAACAACAGTGTGTTTGTGACCACTCCTATTAAACCGACTGCTGTTATTCTGAGTTCTCTTCTACAAACAGATTCTAGCACCAACAAAGACTAGAGTCAGATGAATAAAAATGGCATCAAAAGTGATATGGATACATCTGAGATCTGAGGGAAAATTCAATTCAGTCATATAGAAAAATAATTTACAAAGCTGACATACATAATTATACTTGAAGAAGATATAGTAAGAACTAAGAAATAACTTCATGATGGCCTCAGTTCAGTTCAGTTCAGTCACTCAGTCGTGTCTGACTCTTTGCGACCCCATGAGCTGCAGCACGCCAGGCCTCCCTGTCCAACATCAACTCCTGAAGCCCACCCAAACTTAAGTCCATTGAGTCGGTGATGCTATCCAACCATCTCATCCTTTGTTGTCCCCTTCTCTTCCTGCCCTCAAACTTTTCCAGCATCAGGGTCTTTTGAAATGAGTCAGGTATTCGCATGAGGTGGCCAAACTATTGGAGTTTCAGCTTCAACATCATACCTTCCAATGAACATCCAGGACTGATCTCCTTTAGGATGGACTGGTTGGATCTTCTTGCAGCCCAAGGGACTCTCAAGAGTCTTCTCCAACACCACAGCTCAAAAGCATCAATTCTTCAATGCTCAGCTTTCTTTATAGTCCAACTCTCACATCCATACATGACTATTGGAAAAACCATACCTTTGACTAGGCAGACATTTGTCGGCAAAGTAATGTCTCTGCTTTTTAATATGCTGTATAGGTTGGTCATAACTTCCCTTCCAAGGAGTAAGCATCTTTTAATTTCATGGCTGCGATCACCATCTGCAGTGATTTTGGAGCCCCCAAAAATAAAGTCTGACAGTTTCCACTGTTTGCCCATCTATTTGCCATGAAGTGATAGGACCAGATGCCATGATTTTAGTTTTCTGAATGTTGAGTGTTAAGCCAACTTTTTCACTCTCCTCTTTCACTTTCATCAAGAGGCTCTTTATGTCCTCTTCGCTTTCTGCCATAAGGGTGGTGTAATCTGAATATCTGAGGTTATTGATATTTCTCCCAGCAATCTTGATTCCAGCTTGTGCTTCATCCAGCCCAACATTTCTCATGATGTACTCTGCATAGAAGTTAAATAAGCAGGGTGACAATATACAGCCTTGACGTACTCCTTTCCCAATTTGGAACCAGTCTATTGTTCCATGTCCTGTTCTAACTGTTGCTTCCTGACCTGCATACAGGTTTTTCAAGAGGCAGGTCAGATGGTCTGGTATTCCCATCTCTTTCAGAATTTTCCACAGTTAATTGTGATCCACACAGTCAAAGGCTTTGGCATAGTCAATAAAGCAGAACTAGATGTTTTTCTGGAACTCTCTTGCTTTTTCGATGATCCAGCAGATGTTGGCAATTTGATCTCTGGTTCCTCTGCCTTTTCTAAATCCAGCTTGAACATCTGGAAGTTCACAGTTCACGTATTGCTGAAGCCTGGCTTGGAGAATTTTGAGCATTACTTTGCTAGAGTGTGAGATGAGTGCAATTGTGCGGTAGTCTGAGCATTCTTTGGCATTGCCTTTCTTTAGGATTGGAATGAAAACTGACCTTTTTCAGTCCTGTGGCCACTAATGAGTTTTCCAAATTTGCTGACATACTGAGTGCAGCACTTTCACAGCATCATCTTTCAGGATTTGGAATAGCTCAACTGGAATTCCATCACCTCCACTAGCTTTATTTGTAGTGATGCTTCCTAAGGCCCACTTGATTTCACATTCCAGGATGTCTGGCTCTAGGTGAGTTATCACATCATTGTAATTATCTGGGTCGTGAAGATCTATTTTTTAAAGTTCTTCTGTGTATTCTTGCCACCTCTTCTCAATATCTTCTGCTTCTGTCAGGTCCATACCATTTCTGTCCTTTTTGAGCCCATCTTTGCATGAAATGTTCCCTCGGTATCTCTAATTTTCTTGAAGAGATCTCTAGTCTTTCCCATTCTATTGTTTTCCTGTATTTCTTTGCATTGATCACTGAGAAAGGCTTTGTTATCTCTCCTTGTTGTTCTTTGGAACTCTGCATTCAAATGTATATATCTTTCCTTTTCTCCATTGCTTTTCCCTTCTCTTCTATTCACAGCTATTTGTAAGGCCCCCTCTGACAGCCATTTTGCTTTTTGCATTTCTTTTTCCTGGGGATAGTCTGGATCCCCATCTCCTGTACAATGTCATGAACCTCTGTCCATAGTTCATCAGGCACTCTGTCTATCAGATCTAGTCCCTTAAATTGTGTCACTTCTACTGTATAATCATAAGGAATTTGATTTAGGTCATACCTGAATGCTTTAGTGGTTTTCCCCACTTTTTTCAATTTAAGTCTGAATTTGGCAATAAGGAGTTCATGATCTGAGCCACAGTCAGCTCCTGGTCTTGTTTTTGGTGACTGTATAGAGATTCTCCATCTTTGGCTGCAAAGAATGTAATCAATCTGATTTCGGTGTTGGCCATTTGGTGATATCCATGTGTCAAGTCTTCTCTTCTGTTGGCTTTGGAGTACAGAGTGAAGCAGGGCAAAGGCTAATAGAGTTTTGCCAAGAGAACATGATGGCCTAGTTTGACAATTAATGATAGAGATAAAATCTTCAACTAATTTGTGTATATTTCTCAATTTCACTTTTCTGAATAGTGAAGTCTAATTCTTATAAGAATTATGGGGAGAACAGCAATTTCCCTCTTGGAATTCCTTCATCTTCTGCATGTCTACACTTCTAATTTACTTATCTATATATACCCCATGCATCTATAATTCTTGTTTATCTATATAAAGTATCAGCATACATACATATACAAACATGTAATGTTCTTTAAACAAAGATTGGTATTAAATTAACAAGGAGTTAAATTTAAAAAAAAAAAAGTAAATCTTTAGAATTTATAATGGTTTTGTATATTTTAAACCATTATTATTATTCACGAATTCTAAATCATGTCTATTCTCTTTATATCACTTCCCTAATATCTATGTTAACTGGCATATAACTGCAATTTCAAATACCCCCCTCATACAACATACACGAAACAGTACAGTATGAAGAAAAGAAGGCTAGGCATATGCTTATACCAAGTTACTATTTCTAGAAACTTTTAAACTAAATACAAAACATTTTATGGTATATAATAAGTGATTTAAGATTTTTTAGGTAAGTTGTAGGAATAAAAACATTTCCTAGTTTAATGAGGTACTTTGTATAGCAATGATATTAACAAAATAACTATGAATATTATTAACATGGCATATAAAAATTAGAGATGATATGATTTGAAATTCTTCAAATAAATATAAAATCTCAAATTAAAAAGTGGTGTTTCCTTTGCTGCTTTGATAAGAAAATTGTTTTCTAAAAAATATTCTTTAAGACTTATGTTCAAGATACCTATCAGTGCACAGTAGTTGACAGGTGATCTTTGCTTTCAGAAAGTTTAAAATCTCTAAAATGACATTAATATCCCTTAGCCTAGTCCTCTACTTCAGAAGAGCCAATTTTTTTTTTCCCCCCTTGAACTTCGCCTTCTACCTCCCCTGGACACTTCATTGAATGCTTCATTCTCTGCAGACAAAGATTCCCTAACTCTTTGCTTACTCTAGTATTTTAGCAAACACTGTAGTACTACTAGTTGCTAGCCTGGAAAAGAATAGGAAAATCCATTTTACTGAATTCTAGCATCTTTCAAAATATTGCATCTTGCATTTTCTTGTATCTGGCTTCAGATGGCTACAAAAGTCTCAAAAGAATGAATGTTTTTAAAGTCTGTATCTTTGCCTCTGAGGAATTAGGAAAGATAAAAAAATACATCTACTCTGAGCTCTAACAGTATTGATTTTTATAGAAAAGATATTAGCACAGAATAGGTCTTAAATCTGACAACCCCTGGGTATTTATTTCTTTAGGACTCTTTTTACTACAATTGGAAGAAAAATGACATGGGAACTAGAAGTGATTCAGTTAATAGACTCATCTTACACACCAATAATTTTAAAAATAAAAAATAAATTATAATAAAAAGCCATCTAAGGAAAGATATTGTACAAATGTAAATTCTACAACAAAGACTACATATCAACAGTACCGAGTGCTACTTATTTCTGAACCTCCTGTCTTTCAGAAAACACACATACACACAGAAACCCTACAAAAGACATAACCACAGAGAAGACTAGAAGACAGGTTATTTATTAGAAAAAATTGTACCCTTAGTCACAAAAACTACTAAAGCAAATGAACTAAGACAGAATAATAAAATTAGTATAGCTAGCATTGAACCATTTACCAAAAAGGACCACTTTATCTGTGCTCTTTTCTTTTGCAGAATCCAATAAACTGCCATTATATTCCTTCTAAATGGTTCCATTACAAGGATTCTATAACAACAGCCTAATCTCTTGATAATGATAATAAATGCTTGTAATCAAAGAAGGAACCATTTAAAATATGAAGGAGAAAGGCTGTTTTCCATCAAACTCATTGTAGTTCTGTGACCTGTGAAGCCTCCAGCTACAATAAAGCTTTCTATCCAGTTTTGTTCAAATAAATATTTAAGAAAATACTAGATCAATGATAATTTGGATTGAGGTATTTCCACATTTTTTGTTTCAAAATTTCAAATTGTGTTAACATTAAGAATAAAAGGGCTTCTTTGTCTAGAGTTTAAGTTTCCAGAATTTAAATGATAAAATGATTTGATTTGATTTGTTTCCTTTGCGGGGGAACAAAAGCAATAGTTACTTTAGAAAACTGGAACAAGGAGCGGCTCACAATGCTTATGGCTTTGAGGAAGTATTATTTTCCTAGAAGACAGCACATCTCAACACAGAAGTTGGGGCTCTATTTACTTGAATAAGCAATGATTTCCAGAGAGCACAGAAGTAACTGAAGGCTGATAAAGTTACGGGAAATGACTATGCATGATCAGAATGGCTTTCATCTGCATTTTGTTAGGCCAAGCATTGATTTCACTTTTCAGCTGTGAACAGCAAGAGGCCAGCTGTGGCCAGAGTGGGAGCAAACTGTGAACCAGGGATACACTAGAGGGGGAATGGTTTAAAAAAATAAAAAGTAAGACTTTTTAATAAGCCTTAGCAAATAAAAAAAATCTACTTGTTTTAAACGTTTGGAGAAATATACATAGGGATTTCCACAAACTGTCAAGAGTGGTGAATCTAATTTGTGACAAAAGGAAACCTTTGTGCTCAGTTGTGGGAATAAACAGAATTATGAGGAGAAAATAAACAAAGAGAAGGAAAATATAAAATATACTGCCTTCAAGGCAGAAACAACTACATTTTACTTGGTATTCCCAGTTGTGCTAAGAGGAAATTTATGACAGCACACTGAAAAGCAAGATTCCCTTTGTGAAACCTTTCACATTTATTTAACTAAGCACAATCATTGAAAATGACCTTTATCCAAACCCTTCACAGCAGTCTTTAAATGATCTAAAATGACTGCCAGATATTCCTTAAATAATATTACTTAACTAAAAGTCATTACCCAGGGGCAATATTAAAGTACTGGAAACTAAATACAGATCTATTTTTGGCAAAATATAACATAGGCGTAATGAAAAACTGATAACACATTAAACATCTTTGTCAAAAAGCTAATGAATAAAACAAATTATCTGAGTTTTTCAGAATTGGTAGGGAATATATGTTTTTCACACTGAAAGCATTTTACTTGCCTCTTAATGAAGATAAGCATCATAGAAAAAGAATCTAAAAATAGATTACTAATACTTACAATTGTAAAAAATAAGCCACATACACAGAGAAGGCTACTAAATAAACTAAATTTTCATACTTGCTAAATACATTAAATTTCAGAAAACTAATAGATATTTAATGATTTCTCTTATTGTCATAAGTGTATAAGGTTTGACCACCTCTATCTTTTCTCTTTTTAATTTACATTTAATGGCAGATCAAAGGCTACCTAGTGGACTGGTAATGGCCTAAGGATAAGTAAAACAGGTCAGGAATAACTGATAGTTGGTTAGAAATGTGTATACTTGTGAACCCCAAAATATGAAAGAATTTCAAGGCTTCATAATGCATTTCTGTTTCAGTTAGCAAAACTGGACATGCTCTGCAGGTGGGGGCAGAATTTCCTCTATTAAGAGGATGATTAGTTCAGTAAATCATGGCTTTGAGATAAAGATGATTACTATATCTCCTTGATGGGAAAAGGAGAAGGGTATAGGAGGTTCATTTCACCACAAAGCAATTATGGTGAGCCGGAACGTTACCATTTATCATGGCTGAAAGATGACACTCACTGTTAGCCAAGGGAAACTGCTACTCAAATGCTCCTGTTGAGATCAATACACCATGCTTTTTTTTTCCCCCCTAGCAAAAAGTAATTATACAACAGAAACTTCACAATCAATACCTTCTCAGGCTAACTTAAAGTCGGCTATAAAGGCATGAAGGTATGACAGTATCAGCTGTTACTGAAGTCTACCCCATTAAATCCAATTTAAGGCTGTTTTTCTGTGCTGTTAATCAAATCATTCCTAGTGTTATTTCAAATCCTCAATACTGGTTCCTTAGAAATAAAGTGTCATCAGGTTTTGTTTCTGTGTTTTGTTACTAAAGCATACCAAGTTACTATCGACCACATAACAACATAGGAAAGTTGCCATTAATTAACCCATTAGTATTTTTCAAGGAAATTAAAAAAAAAAAAGAAAAAAATCAATTCATATGGAAAAAACAATCAATGTTCCTACTCAGTAAAAAGTGAAGTACCTCACTGGAAGCATGTTTCCTAATCTTGCAATTGAGGTTCTGACCTTCTCCGAACTTCTGAGATCCGTAAGGAGAACAATCTACAATTTCAAAATGTGCAACTGAATTTTTCTCAAGATAAACAATGGTTACAATTAGGGAGGCAGATCTTAATATGATTATATATACCCTATTTACACATACGGATAAAAATAGGTGTTACAATCATTTGAAAATCTATCCAAATGTCAATTTGACAACTACTTTCTGTAAGATAGGGCTTAGTCTTATAAACCAATCTAATATATCAGAAAAGGTTAAAGGGCATGGAAAAATCACTCTTTCAGTGAAAAAAATTTTGACATCCAATTTTCAAGCTGATTTATCAGTGGAAAGCTAAAATTGATAGGTTGCCATTACTGGGGAGTGGTGTGTCTAAGAAAGCTGTTACAAAACCTCTCCTTTTGATTTAGCCACATTAATCAATACAAACCTATACTGTTTCAATTTTTAGAACATTGATCTTCTGCATAAGCTTAGTGCAGCCACATTTATCAACAATCATAAAAAAAAACTCTATATATTTTAAACAAAGGTTCAGAAAATAAAATGATCAAATGAAATTCAAGTTTATTTGCCTTATTGGTTAATCATTATTACCAAATATTGTTTAGTTAATCAAGATATTGAGTTGGTTTTTTTTTTTAGGAAATAACTGTGTACTTTCACTTTGTTCTCAATTTTACCTAGTCCAGTATTATTGCCTAGGTTTCTTAGTTAATTTAGTCTTACTTAAACTTATCCTAGAGTTATTCCTATCCCAAGTTATTTCTAAATACTTACAATTAAACAGATAAAAATCACAGAGTGAATTATTATTTAATGTAGAAATACGTCTACTTGTTAATCAACAGCTGAAAGTGACAGCCAAGTGACAAAAAATTTCAGAATGTGTAGTAGAAATAGTGTGGGGGCACAGAAGTCTTTCATATTTCTGAATTCACAGCTATATAAATGAAAATTCTGCTAGTAAAACAAGAATTTTGCTCAAACTCATCAATTGTGTCCTGGAAGATTTAAAGTAGAAAAAGTAAAAGTCAATACATTTTGTAAACAAAGTGTCAGTATTTGTTGTCACACACTATTAGTATTTTATTGTAAGTATCTAGAGAAAATGAGCAGAAGAAAATATTATTATGGAAAAATCCTCCCTTTAAAATTTTTTCCACAATAAAAACATTCAAGTTCAAGTTACATATTTAGAAAATATATACTCATATTAAAAGCTTATCACATTTATATAATTTTTTATGCATACCTGAAATATCACTGCATTTACTGTGGATCTCTATAGAAAACTATATAAAACATAATGAGAAATAGAAAAGAGTGGGAAATGATGTAAATCATACATGTTAACTCTTATTTATTAAGATTCCTTTTCCACATGTGCATATCATTGTGGTGAGTCTTATACAAAGTCAGATAAATGGATTCAGTACCTGCCTACTCAGTATGAAACAGATAACACCAAAAGAGATTTTACTGTATTAGACACATACCACAGATAAGACATTTCCAACTAACATGTTAAATAAAAGAAAATATAAATTTCTTAAAGTTGCAAACCCAGAAACACAGGACTTGTATTTTTAAACCAGGTAGAAGTAAACGGTTAAACAAAAGAAAAGGAAGACAAAAAATTGGTTATTATAAAAACTGTAAAGTTAAAACAAAAATATTTTAAATTTATACCATATATAATCAAAAAGAAGTACTCTGTAGATAACATATAAATACACTCATGCCAACCTTAATTTATCAAAGTTTAAATGAATAAAACTGAGCTTCCACAGAACTTACTAAAAATTTAATACAGCAAAGACTCAGAAAGTTTTATCTGAAGAACAAAAATAATACTTTAAGAAGAAGAAAATGTACTTCAATCAATGCAGGGTTTCAGACCTAGGGTATCTAAGCCAACAGTGGCAGAAATATACTTTTGAGAGGAAAAGGCAAAAACGCTGGATACAATCTTCAAACTGAATTCTGTCTGGTGATCATTAAACAAACCTCATAATTAACTTTGGAAATGGTACAATATTATGTTCTTATCTCTCTAGAAATGGTATCCATTTGCAAAATGGACATGATTGAAAACAAGTAATTTAAAAATGTCTTACAATCCTAGGGTTGTAGGTGCTAAAATACTCTGATTTAGAAAAAAAGCGTAAGCAAGAGTAATGACAAGAATAGTCTGTGACCTTCTGAGTGATTAAAGTACTCCTCTGATTATGTATCAGGTACTTCTGGAGATACATTATTCTTACATATCTCAAGGGTACTACTTAATGCCATAGAGATGAAGCTTACCACTTTAATTAGGAAGAATTTATTTAGGTATAAAAATTGAGGATAAGTAAATACTCTTTCAGTTCAGTTCAGTTCAGTCTCTCAGTTGTGTCTGACTCTTTGCAACCCCATGAATCGCAGCACGCCAGGCCTCTCTGTCCATCACCAACTCCCGGAGTCTATGCAAACCCATGTCCATCGAGTCGGTGATGCCATCCAGCCATCTCACTCTCTGTCGTCCCCTTCTCCTCCTGTCCCCAATCATTCCCAGCATTAGGCTCTTTTCCAATGAGTCAACTCTTCACATGAGGTGGCCCAAGTAATTGAAGTTTCAGCTTCAACATCAGTCCTTCCAATGAACACCCAGGACTGATCTCCTTTTGGATGGACTGGTTGGATCTTCTTGCAGTCCAAGGGACTCTCAAGAGTCTTCTCCAACACCACAGCTCAAAAGCATCAATTCTTCGGCGCTCAGCTTTCTTCACTGTCCAACTTTCACATCCATACATGACCATTGGAAAAACCATAGCCTTGACTAGACAGACCTTTGTTGGCAAAGTAATGTCTCTGCTTTTAAAATATGCTATCTAGGTTGGTCATAACTTTCCTTCCAAGGAGCAAGCATCTTTTAATTTCATGGCTGCAATCACATCTGCAGTGATTTTGGAGCCCAAAAAAATAAAGTCTGACACTGTTTCCACTATTTCCCCATCTATGTCCCATGAAGTGATGGGACCAGATGCCATGATCTTAGTTTTCTGAAAGTTGAACTTTAAGACCAACTTTTTCACTCTCCTCTTTCACTTTCATCAAGAGGCTCTTTAGTTGTTCTTCACTTTCTGCCACAAGGGTGGTGTCATCTGCATATCTGAGGTTATTGATATTTCTCCCGGCAATCTTGATTCCAGCTTGTGTTTCTTCCAGCCCAGCGTTTCTCATGATGTACTCTGCATAGAAGTTAAATAAGCAGGGTGACAATATACAGCCTTGATGTACTCCTTTTCTTATTTGGAACCAGTCTGTTGTTCCATGTCCAGTTCTAAGTGTTGCTTCCTGACCTGCATACAGGTTTCTCAAGAGTCAGGTCAGGTGGTCTGGTATTCCCATCTCTTTCAGAATTTTCCACAGTTTATTGTGATCCACACAGTCAAAGGCTTTGGCATACTCAATAAAGCAGAAATAGATGTTTTTCTGAAACTCTCTTGCTTTTTCGATGATCCAGCGGATGTTGGCAATTTGATCTCTGCTTCCTCTGCCTTTTCTAAAACCAGCTTAAACATCTGGAAGTTCACAGTTCACGTATTGCTGAAGCCTGGCTTGGAGAATTTTGAGTATTACTTACTAGCGTGTGAGATAAGTGCAATTGTGTGGTAGTTTGAGCATTCTTTGGCACTGCCTTTCTCTTTGGGATTGGAATGAAAACTGACCTTTTCCAGTCCTCTGGCCACTGCTGAGTTTTCCAAATACTCTTTAGAACATGACAAATGACTCAATAATAAAGTGGTAATCCAGGTGGTGCTAGCAGTGGAGAACCGGCCTGCCAATGAAGGAGACGTAAGAGACGTGGATTTGATCCTTGTGTCAGGAAGATTCCCAGGAGGAGGACATGGCAACCCACTCCAGCGTTCTTGCTTCTAGAATCCCCTTGACAGAGGACCCTGGGGGGCTACAGTCCATAGCATTGCATTTAAAATCGATATTAATTATGTTCATGGTTTTTCTATTTTCTGGCATTTGCTTGCTGCGTTACTCACTAAGCCATGGTATGCTTTGGTAATCAGTATGTTTGTGACTGCGTTTGGGTATTAGAATCTTAGAATCTCCTTTCTTTTCAATCTTTATCTTAGTTGTTTCTAGAAATCACCTGGGCCTCTGTGCTAGATTTACCTTTCCAAATGGGACTCTCATATGGCCAGCCCATCATATCACCGGCCAATACCAATCTGACTGGCTGTTTCACCACAGCTCCAAATGTGGAAGAAAATACCTGTTTATTTCCAACATAAAAGAATATGTTTAAACATGAACACACACACATCTGTTTCTTTTCCTGAAATTATATCCCCTATTTATTTATTTTTAAACACTAGTAAAAATGTTGTCAACATTATTTTTGTCATTAAGATCAAATTTTATGAATATTGTTAATAATTTTCAACTTTTCCAACTTTTATATATTTACTATTTCTTTCCATGTATCTCCCAGCAGCAAAGAAACACAAAATATGTCCTATTTACTACCAGCTGTCGATGGGCGAGGAGAATGCCCACACCAGGACAAGTCACATCTGGCCACGCCTGACCTGTTCACTGCAATGGTCTCTCAGTGGCCTTCTCTGTCCTTTCCAGTCAGCCTGGAAGTTCACTAAAAAGCGTTTTTTCCAAGGACACACTGATGATTCCTTTGAGCACGTGAAGTGAAGTGAAGTGAAAGTTGCTCAGTTGTGTCCGACTCTTTGGGATACCATGGACTATACAGTCCATGGAATTCTCCAGGCCAGAATACTGGAGTGGGTAGCCTTTCCCTTCTCCAGAGGATCTTCCCAAAACAGGTCTCCTGCATTGCAGGTGGATTCTTTACCAGCTGAGCCAAAGGGGAAGCCCAAGAATACTGGAATGGGTAGCCTATCCCTTCTCTAGTGGATCTCCCCAACCCAAGAATCAAACTGGGGTCTCCTGCATTACAGGAGGATTCTTTACCAACTGAACTATGAGGGGAGTCACATGGAGGCCTCCAATTCTCTGAAATAAGACTCAATTCTTACTTCCACTTTAAGGAACGACCTCTGTTTTATCTGTGGCTCAGCAGGTAAATTATCTGCCTGCAATGGGGGAGACCTGGGCTCGATCCCTGGGTTGGGAATATTCCCTGGAGAAGGGAAAGGCTACCCATTCCAGTATTCTGGCCTAGAGAATTCTATGGACTGTGCAGTCTATGGGGATCGCAAAGAGTCAGACACGACTGAGCGACTTTCACTTTCACTCCTGTTCTATTTCCTCATCTCCTCTAAGTAAGGCTATTTAAAGTTTATACACTGATTAGACATAGCTTGCTTTTGACTGACATTATTTTAACTTCTGACTTTAAACAATATATCACAGTTTCTTTGATTCCCAACTGTGACAGATCTTAAAAATTCTACCAGTCATCTAAACTCTCGTTTTAATGCCACCTAATTCACCTAACACAGGCAGTCTTCCTAGGTGGGCAGTTTTGATCAATGCTTACTTATGCTTCTATAAGCTGTCTAAACTTCTCTTCTATTGAATTCTCTTAGCTATTAAAATCTCCCTGAATCTGTAAGGTACTGCTATGTACAATCGCTTACAAGGAGGTGTACATCCTGCCAGCATTAATGTGTTTAAGGACATAGGGCAAAGCAGCTACATTATGCATCAGTATCTGCTGGTCCCCAGATTATAGAAATGCAGATGGCACAAGAGAATCATGTGCTAAGACACATTGTTCATACCAGATTGATTACTCATTTGTTTCTAGTACAAGTTCAAACTTGAAATACAGTTCATAAAAGTCTAAACTAGGGACTAAACCAAAGTTTCCTCTGTTGCCAAAGTTAAGCATTTTCATTTTTCATTTTCAATTTACTTTAACTTACGAATTTTTAGTTCATATTAAAAATGGAGATTTATTATTAAAGTGGATTTTATTAATAACTATAACACTTTTAAAAATGTAAGCCTATTACAAAATTAAGATGAATAGAGAGTGAATGAGAAAGGAATAATGCCTTACTTCCAGGCTTATGAAAGAGTGGTAATAACAATTCAGTTATTTTCTCCATTAATTCATTCATTATACATATCATTGACCATTTTTATATGTAGTAATGTTTTCTGAAATATATAATTTACCTCCCGAAAGATATTATGCTACAGTAAAATAACAACAAAATTATTCACTCCAATATCCACTTAGTACCTTTTCCTCCTTTAATGTTTCCTGTACCTCTGACTCTAAATAAGAGCTAACCCATGTGATGCTTTAAATATGTGTTAAAGAAAATAGAATTACATGATTTGCTTTGAATATTAAGATTAGAAAGGACAGTACAAAAAAGGGAACTTGCAACAACATTTTCATCATCTCTAATAAAACCTGTGGTCCTTGACCTCTTTTTAAGAAAGCTTTGAGTTAATGGGATAAAGAAGTCATCATGAAGAGAGTCTATGGGCTTCTGGTATCGTGACCACTATAGAAAAACCTTGTTATCATGTCACTAGAGTTTCAGTACTAAATGACAAATACCCTGGCCAGTACACCCATAAGATGTTTCCCTTCACATTCATCACCCAGAGGTACTATATTGCTTGTTTCCTTTTCTCTAGTGCCCTGTGACCTCGTTTTAACATTCAGTATCATATGACATGAATGCCTATTATATCTGTCATGGCTAAAGAATAATTGCTTTCCCCCTCCCACTTCTCATCAATTTGATTTTACAACTGAGCATTATATATAGCATTATATATAATTATACATAGAAGAATACAATTAAAAAAGACAAGAAACAAACTACTCTTATGAATATAAAGTAACACTACTATAATAATTAGTCAAATAAACTAGTTTGGAAGGGGTGGAAAATTTCATTAAGGATCAAGACGATTACATTTTTTCTTCCCATGAATTCCAGTTCTGATGTTGTAGCACCACAGGCAGGTCATGACCTCTCAAGACTTATTTTCTTATCTGGTAAAATTGAGTTTCCTTCACATCCAGGTCTAATCTTTCACTAGGCATTAAAGATCTTCCTTGATTGAATCTGAACTCTCTCTTGCAGTCTTATCTTTAACTACTAACAGTCTTATACTTTATTCTGGATCATTTAATGTAATGAAACAAGCCTGGCTTTTTCAATCCTATGCTATTTCTTGGGACTGCAAAGGATGAACATTCACCCATTTCTTTATAAAATACACAATCTAATTAATTCTTCACTTAACTGTTATTAAATATTGCTTTATGTTAACATTACAATTACCTAGGAATCAGTATGATCTCACAAACTAGATTACAGCTCCTTGGAGCTGAGACTGAGTCTTACATATCTTTGTATTCCACACAGTACATAGCACAGTGGCCTGTGTGTCATATCATTGGATAGTTGTTTAACATTTATTAATTTGGATGGAAGAATGTATATATTCTCCCAAATGACGTATTAAATCTATGTACTAGCACACTGCCAGAGGTCATGCACTTAAACTCTTGAGAAGTTGCTGGTCTGAAAAGTCATTAACCAGCTTAACAATCACCCTTTGGTATATCAGCTTAACACTATAATACCAATCAACTGAATCACTACATTAATAGAAAAAAAGAATAAAAATCATATGGGCACTATGATAAATCAGGAAAAATCACTGACAAAATTATTTACCTATCAGGATAAAAAGTTTTTAACAAACCAGTATGGGAAGGTAAGGGAAAAGAAGTTCCTTTTACTTGATAAAGAATATTTACAAAAAGCAAACAACGCACCCTATGGCAAATATTACAATTATGGCAAAATATTTAAAGCCTTTCCCTTGCCATTAAGAATGAGACCAGTATGTCCACTATCACACTTCAATTCATTCAACACTGTACCGGAGTTCCTAGGCACTGTAATAAAGTAAAACAAACTAAAAGGTATGAATTCGGGAAAATGCAGACCAAGACTATAATTCAGTACATTTTACTTCTACCTGAATGTTCAAAATGAAAAAGACAGAAAATGCCAAGTGTTGGAGAGAATGCAGAACAACTGAAAACTTTGGCAAACTGTTAAAGCAGTAAAGCTAAACATAAGACTATACTTGTTGTTTAGTCTCTAAGTCATATATATCCAACTCTTTTGTGGCCCCATGGACTGTAGCCCATCAGGCTCCTCTGCCCATGGGATTTCCCAAGCAAGAATACTGCAGTGGGTTGCCATTTCCTATTCCAGGGGATCTTCCAGACCCAGGGATTGAACCTGTGATTCATGCTTTGCAGGCGGATTCTTTACCGCTGAGCCACTGGGAAAGGCAAGCTGATATTATCACGTGGCAATTCCAATTCCAGGTACATGCCTACCAGAAATATATTTGTTTGTCAAAAAATAATGGAATCAGAAACAAACATATAAAAATGTTCATAGCAACACTATTCATAACAGTCACCATCTGTGTAATTCATAAATAAGTTCAGGTATATTCACAAATGGACAGACTACTATGCAGCGATGAGAATAACCAATTATACGCACACATGTATCTATTATTTTTCAAATTCTTTTCCCCTTTAGATTGTTTTATAATATTAAGCACAATTCCCTGTGCTATATAGTAGGTCTTTGTTGGTTTTCCAGTTTAATTGCACAGACAGCTTTAGTTTTTGAAAATTCATTGATACTATTCATTACGATACATGCACTTTTCCTATGTTATATTTTAAAGTTAAAAAAATTGCTAATTATTTTAATGCCTTTTGTTTGCTTTCTTCTTTTCTGCTACAGTAATTTGTGGTCCATAACATTTCTGTCCTTTATTGTGCCCATCTTTGCATGAAATGTTTCCTTGGTAACTCTAATTTTCTTGAAGGGATCTCTAGTCTTTCTCATTCTATTGTTTTCCTCTATTTCTCTGCATCAATCACTGATAAAGGCTTCCCTATCTCTCCTTGCTATTCTCTGGAACTCTGCATTCAGATTCTTATATCTTTCCTTTTCTCTTTTGCCTTTAGCTTCTCTTGTTTTCTCAGCTATTTGTAAGGCCTCCTCAGACAACCATTTAGCCTTTTTGCATTTCTTTTACTTAGTGATGTTCTTGATCACTGCCTCTGGTACAATGTCATGAACCTCTCTCTGTCCACAGTTCTTCAAGGACTCTGTCTATCAGATCTAATTCCTGAAATTTATTTGTCAATCCCACTGTAAAATAAGAAGGGATTTGATTTAGGTCATACTTGAATGGTCTAGTGGTTTTCCCTACTTTCTTCAATTTAAGTCTGAAATTTGCAATAAGGAGTTCATGATCTGAGCCACAGTCTGCTCCCGGTCTTGTTTTTGCTGACTGTATAGAGCTTCTTTTCATGCAAAGATGGGCACAATAAATGACAGAAATGGTATGGACCTAGCACAAACAGAAGACATATAGAAAAGATGGCAAGAATACATAGAAGAATTATACAAAAACATCTCCATGACCCAGATAACCACGATGGTGTGATCACCCACCTAGAGTCAGACATCCTGGAATGTGAAGTCAAGTGGGTGTTAGGAAGCATCACTACAAACAAAGCTAGTGGAGGTGATGGAATTCCAGTTGAGCTATTTCAAATCCTAAAAGATGATGCTGTGAAAGTGCTTCGCTCAATATGCCAGCAAATTTGGAAAACTCAGCAGTGGCCACAGGACTGGAAAAGGTCAGCTTTTATTCCAATCCCAAAGAAAGGCAATGCCAAAGAATGCTCAAACTACCACACAACTGCACTAATCTCACATGCTAGTAAAGTATTGTTCCAAATTCTCCAAACCAGGCTTCAACAGTATGTGAATCATGAACTTCCAGATGTTCAAGCTGGATTTAGAAAAGAGAGAGGAACCAGAGATCAAATTGCCAGCATCCGTTAGATCATCAGAAAAGCATGAGAGTTCCAGAAAAACATCTACCTCTTCTTTATTGACTAAACTAAAGCCTTTGACTGTGTAGAGCACAACAAACTGTGGAAAAGAGACGGGAATACAAGACCACCTGACCTGCCTCCTGAGAATCTGTATGCAGGTCAAGAAGCAACAGTTAAGAACTGGACGTGGAACAACAGACTGCTTTCAAATTGGGAAATGAGTATGTCAAGGCTGTATATTGTCACCCTGCTTATTTAACTGGTATGCAGAGTACATCATGCAAAATGCCAGGCTGGATGAAGCACAAGCTGGGATCAAGATTGCCAGGAGATATATCAATAACCTCAGATACGCAGATGACACTACCCTTATGGCAGAAAGCAAAGAAGAACTAAAGAGCCTCTTGATGAAAGTGAAAGAGCAGAGTGAGAAAGTTGGCTTAAAACCCAACATTCAGAAAACTAAGATCATGGCATCCAGTCCCATCACTTCACGGCAAATAGATGGGGAAACAATGGAAACAGTGTCAGACTTTATTTTCTTGGGCTCGAAAATCACTGCAGATGGTTACTGCAGCCATGAAATTAAAACACGCTTGCTCCTTGAAGAAAAGCTATGACCAACCTAGACAGCATATAAAAAGTAAAGACATTACTTTGGCAACAAAGGTCCGTCTAGTCAAAGCTATGCTTTTTCCAGTATTCACTTATGGATGTGAGAGTTGGATTATAAAGAAAGCTGAGTGCCGAAGAACTGATGCTTTTGAAGTGTGGTGTTGGAAAAGACTGTTGAGAGTCCCTTGGACTGCAAGGAGATGAAACTAGTCAATACTAAAGGAAATCAGTCCTGAACATTCATTGGAAAGACTGATGCTGAAGATGAAACTTCAATACTTTGGCCACCTGATGCGAAGAGTTGACTCATTGGAAAAGACCTTGATGCTGGGAAAGATTGAAGGCAAGAGGAAGCGACGACAGAGGATGAGATGGCTGGATGGCATCACCGATTCATTGGACATGAGTTTGAGCAAGCTCCAGGAGTTGGTAATGGACAGGGAAGCCTGGTGTGCTGCAGTCCATGGGGTCACAAAGGTCAGACATGACTGAGTGACTGAACTGAACTGAACCAGTGGTTCATTTCACTGCTTACTCGAAATTTAAATCTATCAATTTTATTTACCTATAATTAAAATGCTAAAACCCTGACCTTACTTGCAGTCTTACGAATACACAAGCCAAAATTACAAAAGTAACTTTACAAGTGGAGGATGTTAAATGGCCATCCAGTGTCATGATATAGTTTAAACATATCAGGGAATCTCAAAAACATACATAGAATGATCAATAACATTTCCTAGAATTCGACCACAGACATTCATTTTTGTTAGTTATGAACAGTTTTCTGTCCCTTAGTTTCCACTAGCAAAACAGACTTAATCTTATGAAGGAGAGAGGTTTTTTTAAGGTTTGTTTTCCAGAGGCCATGTCAGTAACCTGGGCCAAAGAGACTTCTAACAGCAGGGAACTCCAAAATACAAAGTTGGATGAAACAAAACTAGTTTTAGTTGAATTTGTATAGGTCTAGCAAGAAGATACAACCAGTCCATCCTAAAGGAGATCAGTCCTGGGCGTTCAATGGAAGGACTGATGTTGAAGCTGAAACTCCAATACTTTGGCCACCCGATGCGAAGAGCTGACTCATTGGAAAAGACCCTGATGCTGGGAAGGATTGAGGGCAGGAGGAAAAGGGGACTACAGAGGATGAGATGGCTGGATGGCATCACCAACTCGATGGACATGGGTTTGGGTAGACTCCAGGAGCTGGTGATGGACAGGGAGGCCTGGCGTGCTGCGATTCATGGGGTCGCAAAGAGTCGGACGCTACTGAGCGACTGAACTGACTGACTGACTGAGTCCTAGACACATACATACATACACACAAGCACATTTCTCATTCTGTATATCTAAATTCCCTTTCCCCAAGACAGTAAGATTCAATGATACATCAATTCAATTGTGATATAAACCATCAAAATTGTCATTATTATTGACATGGTATCAATATATCAATTCAATTTTGTTCTTCTAATCCTAAAGCTACAGTATGATGGTTTTTTAGAAAGGTATTTTGATAGAGCACTATCTCCTCTAAGCCACTATCATAAAGTGATTAGTAAAAAGCTTGGTAAAAACCAGAGTAAGAATAAAAGATTTCAATGAAAAGACCCAAATCTGTGTTTTGTTTTTGATAGGGAATGAAATTGTATATCTGTGTGTATGTTTGCTGGTTGTTTTTTTTTTTTTACCCTGCTGTTTTGATTAGATAAATGAAAGACAGGTATCACAGAGGTCATAAAGAACTGCACTGGCGGAAAGCATAAGAATTTAAGTGAAGTTACTGTGAAGGTAGAAGGCAAATGCCTTCCAAGCGCTGGGCCAAGAAAGCAATTTAAAATCAGTCTGAGACAACTGGAAGGTTAAATATCTGGGATGGATAAGTAACCATCACTGGGCTCTGAGCTAGAGGCTTATTCATTGGAAGAGGTAAATTTTAACAAGGTTATGATATGAGAGATGGCACCTTGCTGCTTCATGACAGTTCAGATGTAAAAGCTTGGAAGCATTTGCACTGAGGGAAATTAACCATCAAAATTATAGGGAATAGAGATTTCCACTGTAGAAGAAAAGGATATCCTGTCAAACCCTAATCCCCACAGGACAGTTTCTTCTTATTACCAGCCTCATCAGTTTAACCTAAATGGACCTTTTAGTTCTTCACTGGCAGGGGATTAGATTTTGCCATTTGTCTTCCCCTACAATCACAGATCAGTACTTAAGAAGCTTCCTCCTCTACCTAGCATTTCACCATCTCTGCTACTGGTCCTTGCTGCTAATTAGCTGATACTCTTTTTGATCAACATCAACAGTCCTACCATCACTGTAGATCACTTCCATAGTTGGTAGGAAAATCTGTCTCTTCTCTTAATCTATGTTGAGTTAAAATATAACCCTCTCCCTGCCAAAAAACATCCAAAACCAAACCAAACAGCTCAACCCCAACCTGCCAACAAACAAAACATCTCACAGCAGATACTCAGTTCTTATCAGTGCTTTCCCTATTGCTTTATTCTTTAAGGAAATATGAAACAAAGGGTATCTGATAGTCATAGCCTTTTCATTCCCATAGAATTTGTCCTCTCACTGGGAAGCAAGGGCACATAAACATTTACTAGGATGAAATGCTGGACAGGGGCCTCAATACAGGAGATCTCCAGCCTGCTCAGTTGGGAACACCACCGTTAAAGCTAAGCAGACTTATCACAACTTATCTCCCTTTATTGGAGCATGTGCCCACAACTTCACAACCCTTTTTCCTAACTATTCCACTACTCTTAATCTCCCTCTCCTTCAACAGTCTCACCATCCGGAAGGGAGGAACACTCCATTCCTTCTGTCATCAGTCTCCCCTCAAGACTGCTGCCTCCTGGAGACCATTCCTCAGTTCTTGCATAATTCTAGACAACTGGGATAATTTACAGAATGAATGAAAAGAAGGGGGAAAAAAAAGAACAGTGAACTAAAGGACATGTGCGACAGCAAAAGACTTGCCTTTATTCTAAAATAAGAGTTGCCTCGTGCAAATCTGCATTTTATGAATAACAGTAACACTATAATTATATTGTCATTAAAGTGATGGAAGTTCTAAATAAGGAAAAAATTCAGGCTTATAAAAATGTTTACAGACACTTCAAACACAGTAGGGAAATGAAATTTAACTAAATTTTAAATGAGAGGAACAACATTTTTAAAAACTGATGCAGGTTTCTCTGGAATGATTGCAACATTCAAATATAGCAGCCATATCAATGAACAAATGCCAGACAGCAACTTCATAATGCTTAAGGGCTCTGTGCTTTATAGCAGAATCCATAATGGAAAAGCTAATGTAGCATTGAATAAAAGTTAGCTGCTCAGCTGCTGCAGTAAAACCTCTAGATCATGGAAATAATGGGCCATTCCCCCCCCTATTATTGACCAAAAACAACAGTTTAAAAAACAAAAGGAAATTTTTTTAAAAGTAACAACAACATCAAAGATTTATGACATACTACCCAGTGAGTCCCTGACAAATCATATGATAGTTAGGTTTCCCCTCAAAACACTTTAAAGGTAAAAAATATTTAACAAAGAAGTGTTATCTTTCAAATATTCAAGAATCAACAATTTATTAAGTAACTGAAAACAGCAAAAATATCATTCATATTAAACTACAAATTAAAAAATTAGGAAATATGCCTAACATTTTTCCTAAACATTAGGCCTAAATACATTAACTTTAGTAATTTTTAAAAAGCTGCCTCAAAATTTTAAAACCAAAGGCTGAATTTCTGACTTTACAGTATAGTTGGTGATATTTTTTTCTTAGAAAAACTTTACTAATGAACAATTCTCTCCAAAGGTTTATTTAGGAAGGTTATTTCTACTAAATATTCTATATGTATAAAAATATGCATACCATCATGTATTTCTATATATTTGTAAAAATATAACGCCAATTACTAAATACTTTCATTTAGATGACAGTGAGAAGTATAAAAGAAAACCATAAGGTAAATTATTAGAAATCAGACTGGTAAAGATATGTTTAAGTGTCTGTTAATATTGTGGGCTTAAAATATTAATTTATTTAATAAACACTAGATAAAATGCAATGGCACCCCACTCCAGTACTCTTGCCTGGAAAATCCTATGGACGGAGGAGCCTGGTAGGCTACAGTCCATGGGGTCGCTAAGAGTCGGACACGACTGAGCAACTTCACTTTCACTTTTCTCTTTCATGCACTGGAGAAGGAAATGGCAACCCACTCCAGTTTTCTTGCCTGGAGAATCCCAGGGACAGTGGAGCCTGGTGGGCTGCCGTCTACGGGGTCGCACAGAGTCGGACACGACTGAAGCGACTTAGCAGCAGCAGCAGCAGTAGCAGATAAAATGTTGCAGGACAGTGTAGAATAGGAATAGTGCACGTGTGCTCAGTCATGTCCGACTCTTTCCAACTCCATGGACTGTAGCCTGCCATGCTCCTCTGTCCATGGCATTGTCCAGGCAATAATACTGGAGTGGCTTGTCATTTCCTACTCCAGGGGATCTTCTGGACCCAGGGATCAAATCCATGTCTCTTGTGTCTCCTGTACTGGCAGGCAGATGCAGTAGGATATTGTTTTCTAATTTATCTAATTTATGTTCCACAATTATATGAAGTAGTTATTGTATTGTATTTTATAAATGAAAAATATTGAAGCTTGGAGAATTTAGGACATTTATCGAAGTTACACAAATCTTAAGCTCTGGAGATAAAAGTCTGAATTCAAGTCTGAGTCCAAACCTCAAAAGTAATACTATCTACATAATTATTTAATTAATACTTATAAAGCAATAATTTAATGAACTTAAATTTTAATTTATCAATTTAGTTTATTTTTCTTATGTTCAAAGTTTACCAAATGATGCACTGAAAATTAGAATTCTGTTAAACACATAAAATATTGTAGTTAATATATTCAAAATATTCTGAATTATAGTATTGCTCATTCTTTCTATACTGCAAGGTAAAAAAAGAAAGAGGTGGAGGCTGAAGTAAAGTCCTTATTTCATTCTTTATCCAAACTTAATAATTTCTGAAACATTAGCAAATAAACCTAAATAATATTATTATTATTTATTGAGTACATTTGGTAATATTTCAGAATCCTTTTGAACTTCTGCATTCATTCATTCTTTCATTCAATTACCTCCTTACTTACTCAGCAATATTTATTTACAGACCGCCTCTTATATGTCAGGTACTCTGATACATACAAAGAACTTTGGCTCCTGAGGAACTTGGGGTTTGGGCAGTAAAGTAAAAAGATAAATATACACGTATGGCAGGGATATAAACCAAGTAAAAATGTGTTAAAGAAGCCAGAAGGAAGGAACTAAACAAAAAATGTGACACTTAAGTTCAGTCTTCTCCACTTTAAGATCTCACAGACGTCAAGTGAATAGTTGGAACTTCTAATCTGACCAGGTGGCATTTCAACAAGTCAATCCGTGGACAACAAACATGTGCTAGGATGGTTTGGGTGTTTGATTCTGGGCAGAAGCTGGAATAGCAAACCCTCCTTAACAATATTTTCTAGCCCTAACACGTGAAACCCAAAACACACTGAACTGAGTTGATATATGTAACTTAAGTATTATTGGATTTTTAAATATTTAAGAAGTTATCCCTTGGGGAAATATGGAGCAAGGAGTGAAATAATAATAAGAATGAAAATCACAACCTACTTAAGAGCAGGTTGTATCAATAATAATGTAAGTTTTAAATGTGAAGAATAGATTGGAAAGGTAACTTTAAAATATCTGGAGTACAGAATGTTTCAAAAGATGAAAGAAAGAATACTAATGTAAAGGGATTTATAATATATACTCCGAATAAAAAGAAGTAATCTTGGGTTGAAACTGTAATTTCAAAGTGAAAAGCATTATTAAAAAGGCAGGGCTTCAAGTTGGACAGAATAGATATTGAAGAAACTCTAGAAACACAAAGTGACAAATCTGAGGTATTTTATTTCTCTCGGTCCTGAATTATATATACCAAAATTAGATGAGCAGAGAGTAGTCACAAAGGTACTTTGTGGAGCACATGTTAGTTTGTATCATAAGATGACTCTCATTTTATAGATGGAATGAGTCGACCAAAGTTGAGGTTTAATCAAAAAGATCTGGGGGATGGTAAATAAGCAGTAATTAGGTTAAACCAGAGAAGAAAACTTTACTTCTGATATGGATTTAAAAGACCTATATGTGACACAGAATTACATAAAAATTAACAGATAAACCAATTTTATTTTAAAGTAAGTAGCAACCATTCCTTAAGGGAACAGTGCCCTTGAACATCAAGTTAGTGCCTTCTGAATTAGCAATACTTGAAACCAATGCTCACATAACTCTGACCATGACAGCATCAAGTCTACTCTAAGGTGCAAATTGTGATTATCACTCAATCATTATATTTGTAACAACAGCTCCTGAAGAAGTTAACAAGGTATTTTGCTACTTATCTTTTTTATATGTTAACTTACTGCTTAATAATGTACCTTAAAGTGCACCAAAACACACTCAGCTTCTCAGCTGATAAATCTAAAGCTTTAAAAATGCCTGTGTGATGGGTTATATTTGGCATATTTTATTGCCTAGCCCTCAAATGTCTTTCTTCATACAAAAGCCAGCCGTACTCAATCTTAAAATTTATGTTAAGACTCAAAAGGCATAAAAATCCTCTTTATGGAATACCCCATTCTCTGGCTCTGAACTGCATCTTCATCTGTAGAGTGTTTGCAATTTGGTAACTATTACTGAATAATTGTAACACAAAAGATTCCACTTGAAAGAAAACAGTTTCTGTCTTACTGTCTACAAAGAGACATTAAAATTTGTAGCTTCTACAAAAATCATATGAATCAAGTTTTTAGGGCTTATATTAGCTTGAAAAGCTATTAAAACAGTTCTTAGGGCTCAGCTGTCTATACCTAAAAGTAAAGGAGCTGATTATATCTTTAATGATACACATCAGCCTTTCTTCATGGAAGATTGTTTTCAACTTGATGCTAATGGCCTAAGATTCAATTAGTAAAGACATGATTCATCTTATTTTTCTGGGGACTTGTATCATATTGGTAACTGGTCTTTCCTGACAGACTTCAGAGCTTCATTTTCTTTGTTTCCTTCCTGAATTGCTACTAAAATGCTTATGGGTTTGTCTTACAGATTTTTTATATTTCTAAAATAATATTATAAAAATATAAATACCATGCTTCCTCCATAGAATTCTCCCCACAGATTTTACATTATATAGCACACATTTCATGTTTAGAATTTATCATTACCATGCAAATTGGATAAATAGTAGCCAAAGTACCAAATCCTATTTGAAAAGAGGATTAAAGGTTTTACCATGCCAAACAAAACTGACAAAAAGTTTTTTACATATGAAGTTGGTAGGAGACAAATGTAAACTGTTTAAGATCATTTTATTTGATCTGTTATCTAAGCAATGAGACTATTAATAGCATTTACTTTTACAAAATGTTGAACAAAAGTTGGATTTTCTTCTGGTTTGTGGAGATGGTCTCTGGTATGTAGTGCATTAAGACATGTTAGGTTGTTTTAGTTTCTTCCACTAATTATCCTAGTGCCACACTTTTTTTTTTTTCCTTGAATGACTCAATACCCTCCATTTTTGTTTTTGTTGTTTTTCAGAATGCCTCACTAGTTGTTTACAAAAAAGTGAGATTAAAAAAACAGATAAACAGACATTGAGACTTTTATGTTTGAGAAACCATATAATCTCAAACATTAAAAAAAGTGCATATAGAAAAAAATTAACACAGGGATGTGATATAATGAAAACACAGTATAAGACAAAGCTATATTAAAACATCCTTGTAAAAAACAACCTTATTATACTAATATTAATAATCTTAAAATGCCAAAAAATTAAACTTTAAAAAAAAGTCACAATATGCATATTATTTGCATTTATTTTCTTTTTTTCTTAATGACTATTAGATACTGAAAATACTATATGAAAATAGAGTATAAATTATAATAAATATTTATTTTCTAGCATTACTTGTTAGAAAAAGGGAGTGGTAAAATGCTTCTGTAGTATCACTATCTGGGCCACATTTATTCCATCACACAGTTAATTCCTAAAGCTGAAACAATCATTACATTTTGATGTTCATCTGTTTTATTGAACTACCACATGGGAGATTTATGGGAATGCTATCATGTCAGGGTCACAAGATTAAGTGAACAGTGATGACAGTAAATAAGCCATTTCTCTATATTCCAAAGGATTTAACTCAGTTACTTAAAATGCCATAAACATAAATAGTCTTCTCTCTCTACATTGTATTTGTGACAGATGACTTCAAAATATAGCACTCTAGGGCAATGGCACTTTCCAACTAAACAGGCAACCCTTATTGTTGACAAAAGACACTAAACTACTTGTAAACACAAATATTAAAAACAATTTCACATTCTAATCCATAAAATTTTAGTGTGCATAAAATATAGAGCAGTATCACTGTTAACGACTCATTTATAAAAGCAAAAAAATGTAGTTATAAATAGGGTATTTGCTGAAGAAAATACTATTCAAATTCAAATTCTTAAATGTTTATAAAAATGTTTTCATGTCATTTCATGAGTTTCAAAAAGTCGATGAGTTTAACATTATTTTAGGGAGTGTAGTGATATTTAAGTAAAAATATCTAAAATATCTAAAAAAATATCAAAAAACAAGCTTATAAAAACAATTACCTCAAAGGCATCCAGAGAGTTTTCTCAACAGCCTAATAATGTACTATCTCCAGTGATTCCTACAAAATTGCCAGCTGCCAAGATAACAGATGTTACTGCCTGAAAAACATTTTCTACAGTTTGGTATATGAATATTTTAATTAGCAGCCAAATACAGGACTGAGGGACTGTGATAAGCTCAATTTAACTCTAGGCACTTACTGCAAATGGTCAAAAAATTTTAACTTTATGCTATTTGAAGGTCAAGGAGAAGTTTTGTTACTGTGGAGATCCAAAACATTAATTTTGATTTTAAAACTAATGATTTCAATGCCTGAGAAAGTGTCTAGTTTTTGTGAGTTTTATTATT